>OW052185.1:105510217-108010217 GCA_932526625.1 Rhingia campestris
TAGGTAATCTCCGCGGATTATAAAAGGCTTCCACTGGGTGTTACCTGATTGTTTTATATATACAACTTTGTGCGAATTGTTATTTGAACTGCGATAACACAAGTACTCTTGACGAGAGTTGAGGGTGAGCGAGCTCACCACAATGACTCATAAAGTTTTATTACAGAATTTACAGCCTCGAACGGGCGCGTAAAGTGTTTTGTTTTCCCATGGAATTGTTGCATTAAATTAAATTAATTTACTCAACCTGCGGGGTAAATAATTTCTTTTAATAAATTGGGATCAGTAAGTGCGGAGGAGATTTACGGCTTTACCAGGTGTTTTGTTGGGAATTTTAGTTTGTTCAGCTTCTATGGGGATTTAGCTGTTCTGGCAGCCAATGCAGAGGATAATAATTGAGAGCGTGCAAATGACGTTGGTCGACAATATCTGGTCGTAGTATTTGCATCACCTTTAGGCTTTTTATTGTTAAATCAACTAAAATAGACCTTGAGAGTTTGTTTAGCGAAAAATAACCCAAAAATGATCATCCATCACCAAAGCCAGGGAGGATTTTCGCGTTGAGTTAATCCAGATTTACTGGGGGTGTAGTTTGCCACACGTGACATTGTAGAGGTATAAATTTTATGAGATTGCATAACTTAAAGATACACAATAAATCGTTAACAAAGGAAGAGGAGACTTTAATCGTCTGTATGAGTCAGAAAGAGGCGTGATGGAAAGTTAGGCACGCACCTTTGACAGTTTTGGTGGGAAACATGTGCCACTGCAATGAGTAGTTGATTTAAGTCTATCTGTTTGAAGATAATTTTAAATATTTGAGACCTACAGTTCGCTCTGCAAATCTTTTAACACTCTTTCGCATTCCATTGGTACAATGAAGATCTTAAAAAAGTTGTCTTCCATAGACCAAATAAACACGTTAATATTGTCTTTGTATTGGTTAGGAATCCGCATAAGAGTGTCCCGCCATCGTGCAAAAAATACGCATGCCCATGTTATTGGCTTGGTTGTGAGAAAAAGCTAGGCGATGGGTACTACAGCGAGCCTGATCTTGATAAGAGGGGTCGTAACCTACCATTTGACTTTATATATATACACACCCTCTGGGGTTTGTTTTTAAAAAGAATCGGCAGACCTTCAGGGCTTAGATCGCTTTGTCAGTAAATGCTAGCGTTCTTCTATTTGTGTGATTAAGATGTTTAAGGCTTGTCTATCTTCCGGGATCTCTGAGAGCATCGAATGATAATGCCATTTTGATGGGATGTTAGACTTGGATCATGCGTTCAAAGGGCTACGAATACCATTTACAGCACAACGTGGGTTTTTGAAGTGAAAGAAGAAATAAAGGAAGAGTTAGGAAAAATATTGGGTGTAAGAAAGACCCCATATTTCTAGTGTTCTTTAAAATCCTTAGATACTCCATTTTGAAAGTTTGTTTTACTTATAGGTGAGTAAAACTTTTATCATTTTTATTTCTTTCAATAATACGTTGACGAATATGTCTGCCGCGTTCCTAGATTCATAAGTTTAATGCGCTTAAGTAACAACGAGTGTATGTCCCTTACAAAGGTTGTTCATGTTTTTTAGCTTGTTACCCTATCTAAATTTCTTATCCCCACTGCTCTATTAATAAAATTGAAACTTCGCTCATACCTTAGGTACATTTCCCTAAACAACCTTGTGATCTGTATGTCAAAACCAAATCCACTACTGGGTGGATAGGATCCCTACTGTACCTACACAGTTTTTTGAAAGTAAACTTTTGGCTCCTTTTGTCTCATTGATGTCCATTTTAAGTCCCTTTCCAGAAGTCCGGTTTTGTTGCAAAAATAAAAAAATTAGAAATGGGGATTTTGGATAAGGTCATGGGAACAATATTTTCCCAAAGTTGTAAAGTTGACTGAGGCTTGGGCAGTGGCACAGAAAGTGGAGGGTATCCTCATGTGTTTTTCATCACCGCCGCCTTTATAAAATGGATTCCCAGTTTATTTTCCTTTTCGAAGGATTTTATGGGTTCTGGTTTTGTCATACTCGGGCCAATTTAATGTTTGACAGATTTGGGGGAATTCCATCTGTTTTTGGCGGTACTCTGTATTTGCTGTCCCACCCCTTGATTTGAGTTCACATACTGGTGGTTTGAAAGAGTGGTCTACCTAATCAATGCTGGTGGCAGATCCTTTCTTTGCCAGTTCATCAGCAATTTCATTGCTTGGAATGCCCCTGTGTCCAGGAATCCAGCTGAGCTTAATGTTATGTTGGACGAACCTTCAGGCACAAGCTTGGATCTATTTATTTCGAAAGCAGAGATTGCTTTAATTACAGCCTGACTGTCAAGAAAAATGGTGATATCATCTGGTAGTATCGCCAGTATTGAGGTCGCTTTGAATGCCTCTGCTACTGGCGATATCTCAGCCTGGAAGACGCTGCTACGAAGAGTGCTATTTACATTTAGTGTTGTGGAAAAGACTCGCGCTCTAAGGCCATGTCCTTTTTAACCATCAGTATAGATGGATATGGGTGCTAATTTCGTTCCTCTACCCAGATTGGGCTTTGAAAGTCAGTCTGAGGCCGCATGTAGTCAGGTTTTACAGCTGACCTTAGTTATCTGTTGATAATTTAAGCGTGTACTCCTGAATACGTTTTTCACCAAATGAGATGACTAATTCGAAGAGCATTTTTAGCTGCAGATTCTTGCATGTAAAAGTCTAAAGGTGATAGGTTGAGGATGGTTTCCAGTCCCGCTGTTGCTGTGGTAGTAGTAGTAGTCGTGCCTTTGTACCTTTGTCATGTGTGTATTGCCTTAATCGCAAATGCAACCATGACATTTTTTAGTACCCCAGAAAAAAGCTAATGTTCCTTGCTTAAACGTCTGTGTTCCGAATTGTGGTTTGCAGTGCGAGTGGTAGTGCCGTGGACTACTACACCCGGGGTCCCCGGTTCAAATTCCGGATGTAACAGCCCCTATATTTGTTTTACTGCCCCAACTGGGGGAGTCTGATAAACATCCAAGAGTTTAAACCTTCCATGATATGCTTTACAAATTTGGCATTTGGAATCGACCTTTAACCCTATTATTTGCGGGCTCACATACAAATGAATGGAGCTAGACTAGGAGGGCCTGTCTGGCATTAACGTCCCGCTAGATATTTAGTTTTTAATTTGTTAATTTGAAATGAGTTTTTCATCTATCATTTTTAAAGATACAAATCGACCAGATTATATTGCCACTTTCTCTAAATATTACTGTCACTGTGCGTCATCTGCCTAACACCACATTTCATTGCCTTGTTGGGAGTGGCCCAGAGTGATTCAGCATGGTCTGGCTTGAATGCTGTTGACATCGTTGTATGTTTTTTTTATGGTCTTCTCAAAACATATTCCTCTCAGTGGGAGACGGTGTAGATGGGCGAGGTGCCTTTAAATCTCACTTTGTAATCTTAAACCAGATATATCATGGAACTGGTTACCAAATGGTTGAATTATAACCATGTGTCGATTTTGTTTGATGAAAATATTTCTAATCACGATAATAATTATCTGCGAATAATCTCACCCAAGAGACACCAATATGTGATTCTCATCGGTCTCCAGCATGTAGCATTCAGTTCTCACACAACGCGCTCTGAATCACCAGCGATAGATTAATCTTTAATTCGAAGGTTTCATTCCGAAGTTGAGATTCAAATTCAAACTGGACCACAAGTGTCCATTCTCTCAATGTGGACGGGCTTATGTAAATTACCTTCCTACTTAAGTAGCGCTACAGTCCAGAAAGAACCTGGACCCCAACTAACATTCCTCTGCAATTAGCCAAGTCCGTACTTAATGCTTCAAGTTGGTTGTCGTTGTTTTCTATGTTGCGTGCCACTTAAAGCCAGGTCGTTTGGTTGGGAATAAAAGACTGCGAATCGGAGTATTAGTGTCCATTCAGGACTGGGACTATCAGGGTCCTTTATAGGATTTTCTTACTAATTCGAGTGAAGCCTTTAGCCCGAAGTATTGGTATTCACTCGCGCCGACGTTTGGTTGGGAATAAAAGACTTTGCGAATCGGAGTATTAGTGTCCATT
Organism: Rhingia campestris; assembly: GCA_932526625.1. NCBI lineage: Eukaryota > Metazoa > Arthropoda > Insecta > Diptera > Syrphidae > Rhingia > Rhingia campestris. The sequence goes on from OW052185.1 coordinate 105,514,290, forward strand.
CAGGACTGGGACTCTCAGGGTCCTTTATAGGATTTTCTTATTAATTCGAGTGAAGCCTTTAGCCCGAAGTATTGGTATTCACTCGCTGTACATGTCCTAGCCAACTTTAACTTCCAAACCTGATTAACAGGGCTTTGCTGATGTCCTGAAGATTATGCCCCTGGTTTTGTACAAAAGTCTCAAAAATAATTTACAGGAAGTCACATGTCAGTGCGTCGGCTTGAGTCGATATATCTTTTTGTTGTGTCGAATGACCCTGATGGAGTAGCTAGAATTCGCCATTGCCATCATATACACAGATGGATGAGTTTGGGCGGTTTATCAAAACTAGACATGACTCTGTGTACTTTGTCTTAGTCGTATACGGCTTTGAAATTGATGAATAAGTGGTGGGGGTCGATTTGGACTTCTTGCGTTATAATGATCTGCCGAAGTGTGAAGATTTGATAAAAGGCGTCTATTGCAAGATGCTGCTAGTCATCCCACAATCATTCTTTAAAAAAAAACCAACAGATACTTATCCTTCAACCTTTGTTCCTAAACTGCAATTAAATGGCTGTTCATTCGATCTCTGTTTACTCCTTAAAACCGCCCATAAATTGTTAAACCTAGTTCCCACTTAACATCCGCCTAAAAGTCGCCCCCAAATCCACATGCATACTTCAATATGATCAGGATCACATGACAAACGATCATAAAACATGTATGCCTTAAGGAACTCTCAAGTTGGATTTATTAAAAAGTAAACAACTACTTCAGTTACAAGCACACCACCGCCATGCATCCTAATGCGACTAATACACCGCAGGGCGCAGCAACCTTCCTAAACACATACCTCCCGTCTTGAGTAATATTTTATTTTTAGAAATTTTACTTTGAAAAATTATTCGGCAACAAATCAATCCGGCAGCCACTTGAAATATTTTTCATAAATTGTCAAAAAAGGAACACTCTTATCCGCACTTGTTTGACATTTCGAAAACGCGATGACTAATCCCAAGGCCACAAAACTAAACTGAAACTGTCAGAGTTGTATATTATTATTTGGAAGGAAAAAAACAAAACTGTCAGCTCAACATATGCCGACAAGCAACATCCGCTAATTAATAGCGTTTGACACATATCAATGTGTCAAGACTATGGCTGCCTGTCATTAATTCTCAAAAGAATTGTAAATTTCACTAGCAGGCCTGTGACGGGAGCGCGGCGGGAAAACATATACACGTCCGATAAGAGAGTGCTGTCGCGTTGTAGAAGTGTTTTCGAAATAAATCGCAAAGCGGTATTGATTTCCATCAAAAGTCGAGCTGGTTCGGGTATGATTATCGGACATCACAAGGCAATTAGTTTATTTGCTGGCAACTGGTAGGGACTAATAAATCATTGCCATCATCGATACACAGAAACAAAGTTCAAGCCACTGGGCTTGTTGCCTGATGGTGTGTGTTGCAGTTCTCCTCTTTTTTTGTTGTGTTATTCACTTATCCTGGGCGCTTCGCATCCATATATCTCGACGTCCGTCGTCCTCTTCGCACTCGGTTCTGTATTATTTACGATTTAAACATTTTATGTTCGTTTTCTTTTGTTTTTCATTTATTTTTTGAAAAATAAGAATCTCGCCTGTCAGCGCGCTGTTGGTAGTTGTGGTGGTTATGCCCGCTTGGTGTCGATAGAGCGGCACAGGCGGGTGGGTGGTGTATCTTTTATATGCGAACATGTCCAAATGTGATTTATTGCGCTTTGATAACCCCCCAACAATAATTACTGATATAATTTATGACTCTGAGTATTTATATTTATTATTCTACTTTAAAATGGGATGGATTTATGGGGGCCATATATACCTACCCCCGCCATTGGGCCTGTCGGGCGGCTCGACTTGGAGTTCGAGCGCTAGTGTCTGTTCCTCGGCCTGCCTGCCCGCCTGCTTTACCGTCGTCTACTTATGGATGCATGAGCGTATGAAAAATTGAAAATATTGTTTTTGCCTTGTTGTTTGGCTCGTAAAGTCATCATCTTTTGTTCGCGCATATGTTGTGTCATTCGAGGGGGATTCGACTTGCTATGCGTCTGGCGTGTGGTTGCTGTAAGGGTTTGTTTGTAATTGTTTTCGTTTCAAGCAGGGTGACTGGGAGTTGGGGGTCGCAGGGGGTTTGTGTGATGTTGTGATTAGCTGTTTGATGAGAGAAAATCAAAGCAGCTGTGGAGATGAAAGAGTTATTCTTTCTTCAGTGGAAGGATAGTGACAGGTGGTAGGATGGTTCTTCTTTATTTGTTAGCGCTACAAATCGTGGTGCTCATGGGTCTCAAGTAATCAACCCAATCGTGGTATCCGCTCGGAACAATCTCCGAAACGAAAGTCAGTTCCAATCAGAACTCAATTTGCTTTCGAGGTACATATCCGTTACGTTTATTCCTCAGCAATTGTTCTTCGGACAACTTCGGAAGAACTTTAACGCATAGCTGTTAAAAAATTATCGACTTAACTCATATAGCCGATGTGCGATCCGTGCGTAATTCGAACTGATACTTTGGTAAAAAAAATTCTCCGATTTCGAACAATTTCCGAAAAATTTTCTTCCGAACGGATACCTCGATAGAGGTGAATATGCCTATCCAACCGGCTCTATATCTAGGCTGCTGTCTCCAATTTCGTACACCAAGTCGTGTTGAAGATCTCCTTCTACCTGGTTACTCGATCGAAGATGAGGTCTGCCTTGGTATGGCGTCGAAGACTTTAAGTCTAGAGCGTCGGTTTTCTTTCGCTCCAAATGTCCCAGCCATCTTAACCGCTGGACACTATTTTTGTAACCAGGCTTGTGTCGCTGAACAGCACGTAAGTTTGTCGTTGAATCTTCCGTGCCAGAAGTTATTTCATTCGTCTACATAAACAGGCCAATAAATCGTGTGTAGTACTTTTCTCTCGAATACTGAAACGAAGCATTCATCCGACTGGGAAAAGGTCCATGCTTCTGGACCGTATAGTATGACCAGGATGATGAGTGTTTTGTATAGCATCTCCTTGGTTCTTCTCGATAGGTCTTTATTCCTCAATTGCTTGCTTAGCCGAGTATCAGTATCGATGTTAAATTCTTCGGATCAGGGGCAATGTTTATATTTGGCGATGGTTTACTTTCCTGGAAAATGCCAATTAGAATGTCAACAAACGGCTTGAGAGGTTCATATAAAACACTGGATAGAATCTCAAAGGCGATGTCTAAAAGGCTAATGGCTCTGTAGTTGGTACATAGTAGGCGAACGCCTTTCATGTTGATCAGTTATCAGTGTTACTGAGGTTCCTATCGTGGGGCATACTTTCCTCCGACCATATTTCGCGAATGAGTTGGTTTATACTCCTTACCAGGGCATCTTTATCGTTTTTAAAAGGCTCTGCTTGTAGCCCATCATCATTAGGTGCTTTGATCGATTTTAACATGGTGACGGTTAAATGGGACTCATTTTGGCCGGTTGGTTGAAACTCTTGGTTATCATTCAGATTGATGGGTATTTGGGAGGTGATATGGGCATTAAATTCAAACACCATTCTCACCGACCAAAGCAAAACAGTTAATATTTCGATGCTGTTCGAGAGAAACTGAAGAGTTCGCTAAGCTTATGTCTTAGTTTTGTTCACTTGAGTTTAACGCCGATTTCGAACAAATTTGAGAAGCATCTCATAAAGTGTTTATACTCCTGGATGTCTGTCAGGCTTTAACAGAAGGTAGAAAAGTAAAAAAAGTTGGTGTTGTTAATTCAGGATATCAGGCACCACACGCCCAGTGCACTAACCACTACGCCGCTGCACCCACTGACAGCTCATAATAACTGATTATAACCAAAGATTATGAATTCTATACAGATGACGCACTCCATACAAGAAAAATTGTTCTATGGCGGGTCGTGCTGGCACAGCCCGCCATACGTGTTTGTTCTTGTTTTTCATGTGTTTTCATGCACACCGCCCGCCCGTACCCTGAAGCTACTGAGCAAAAGTTTCTGTTTTTTGTTCTCAATGCGTCATCTGTATAGAATTCATAATCTTTGGTATAACTAAGATGAAGAAATGCCTTAATGTTTTTGACATTTGACCAAAAGTTTTGGGAATCTGTAGAATTTGTTGCCTAAACTTTTGACCATGGAAGAACTTGAACTTTTAATTTGGTCATTGCACTTTTTTTTGACTTGACTAATTTTTTTTCGGTTTTCCTTCCATGGGTTGGTCTTGTAAAAATATTCTCTTTCAAGTCATACCACCCGTTTGTCTTTGGTTTGACGCTCTTTATGCTGTTCGGAATAAAATAGCTCCTACCAAGGACATTTTTAAGAGATTTTTGAATTAGTAGGTTCTGCTCCTCAAGTCACAAAAAGTCGAACATTCACACGAGTTAGGGAGTTGGCTTATCCTCGTGATCCCCTTCATTGCCAAATCATCTACAGATGTCGTCATTATGCAGCCTAATTGGTCTGTGTATAGCAATTCCTCTGAGAATTTGCCAGCGCCGGTTGCAAAGCACATCTGTTTAGGTTCATTCCAGTCTTAGTCGTCTAATCTAGTCCCAGTAGTAGTTTTGGCAAAGGAATAGTCTATCAAAGCATAGATAAAAAAAAATAACTTAATCAAAATTTACACTGTTCCCTTCATGTTCCAAAATATTCTCAGAAACTCCAAATTCCAATAAAAATTTAAAGCTCCATGATAGAACAACACAGACAAACCGACGTCGTTGCGACCTTTCAATACTATCCCATCGAGTTATTAAGTTCTTAACGTCATGTCACCTTCGCAACAGCTTCGAATTATATTGCAAAAGATAAGATTGGCAGCTATCGAAATCAGGATTTTCCTACTAATCTGCTGTGCGATAAATCGGAATATAAAATAAAATTTAAAAATCAGTGCAGTAAATAGCTGAATGATTTATTAAATCAATGATGTCATATCGCAATGGGGTTATTGTTAAATGATCTCAGAAACAGTGAGGGATTCCCAATTTGGTCATGCCAAAAACTGTTTTATTCCGCCATATCAACTAGGATTTTATTTTTATTTGAATTGCTGAAAACATTTTATTGAGCTATTGTCAAACTGGAGGGTAGTAAATATCGCTAATATTTATGTTTGATTGACTTTCTTGACTGTTGCGGCAGACGGACTTGATAAGAAACATTTCCAAATATGTTTGTCATAAAGTTTTTGAATTTGATATATTCACAGTCAACTAAACTGTCAAGTGTGCATATTTAATCATACATTTATGTATTTATTTACAATTTTCATGCACGTGGGAAGTGATGTAATATTTCTGGGTGGTATTTTGTTTATACATACACGTGTGTGTCGTATCGTTGGAGGGAACTATTAGAACGTCGATATATTTTTGCATGTTGCGTATTTTTTAAAAACTTTAACACAAGTAAAGCCATAGTTTTGAGTGTCTGTGATCAAAGGCAACGCTTACGTGGAGGAACAATATTTGGCATCCGTTCAATTTTAACAACTAAACCCAAATTTAATCTAATATCGTATCTTTCCGAGATGAGAATTTTGTGGTATGGTATTTAGAGGTATCCCTTCCGACTTCCATTGAGTCAAACGAACGCGATTGTATGCATTTTAATTTTATTCCTCAACGGTTACCTCGAAAACAAATTGAGTTCCGATTGGAACTGGCTTTCATTTCGGAAATTGTTCCGAACGGATATCTTGATTGGGGTGATAGTCCATAAAAAAATGAAAGAAATTCCAAAAAAATGCTGATGAAAATTATTTTATAATATTGTTGTAAACATTTGATTTATAAATCATTTCAACTTACGCCCACTTTTGGGGGGTGTACTTTTCGTCTGTAGAACAATTGGTCTAGTAAGGTCTATTTGACTTGTCATGTCTTGCCATTTCTGTGAAGCTTTTAAGCCAGTTAAGGTCAATACTAAGGACCTTCTATCAATAGATTAGATCTCATTTCCTAAGCTTTGTAAATAAGGCTAATGGATATATAAAACTGAATGTGTACGTAATGGTTATTTGACATGGTGTTTCACTTCGCAAAACTAGTTCAACGACTTGGGGTTTTCTCCACCTTGAATTTAATTTTAGCAACCCGTATGTTTCTGTTTCGTTATTGAAGAGAACATCTGAAATTGCGATCTAAGACGCACTTGTAAATCTTATTCCGTGATCATGGTCCGAAAGAATTTCGAAACAAATTTGCTTGCAAAGTCAGGGAGTTAGAATATAGGTGTTCCAGCATTGGATTGAAACAATGATGTGCATTCATAAACACTAGTTTTTCACTTTTTATTAAGGATAGAGTGAATTGTTTGAAGGCTTAGGCCTGGGACACGCAGTGAGCGACAGAGCGGCAGAGCGAAAAAACGCTTAGCTGGAAAATGTCGTTTGTTTCTTCCCGCCCCACACAATCTTTTTTTTTAACGATCAGATTTTTATCGCTTATCCCAGACTTAGTCCTTAAACAGGATGTCATCTCGAACCTTAAGTCTGGGAATCGAAGATTCTCATAGCATAATCATTAGGAGGCAATGTAGTTGGGTCATGTTTATATTTTGTACTACATAAATAAATAAAGTTCGCAAATGTTTTTTCTCATCCATTAGCCTTCCCCCGATAAAGGTGGTCCTAACATTTGACGAAGAATTTTTCGTTCGAAAGTGCCTTATATTTTGTCTGCTTTACTGCTTACTGTCCACGACTCTACGCGGTAAAGTAGTAGGTCCGGTAGAGCAACCATTTTGACTTTCGATTTTGGAGTTTTGATCCCATTTCTTTCATTAAACAGAGGTAGCATCAGGTCTATCTTCATCGTGTCTCCGCTTAGCTGTCATTTGTGGCGTTGAAGTCGACTCTGAGGTACATAAACCTTTAAACAGTTATAACCACTTGTCGCTTTTCAAAGTGACATTTTGTCCAAGGTTGTGAGTCTGAATTTAAAAAAAAAAAATTTAAAATGCCAATACCATGCTTATGTTGGAAAGGCTTATTTCTTTTGCAGCGTCGAACAAAGATGCGACTACATTTAGGGCTTGCAAAAGGCGACTTAGAAAATAAATCCCATTTATGCATTTTTAACATAAAGGTATGACTTACGATACATGGAACCTTTTGAAACTTTCTCACAGCCGATATATCTAACGTGAATAGATAAAAATGAATAAAATCAAGGCAAATCGCATCGACAGGCCAGAAAAGATGGTTCTGAATGGGAGGGCTATATATTTTGATTAGCTGTATATATTAATGATTGATTAAGTCTCAGTTTTCCTGCATGGTACGCCTGCCTAACTTTCCGTATTCAAAAAAAAGGACCTCTTTGCAGTATGGATATGGCTGAACCATTGCAGAACCAATATCTCTGCTTTGCAGTTTCGATGTCTCTGAATAATACAAAATGAACCATAAAAGCCTTGCAAGAGAATCCATCGACGGTCTTGTCTTTGTCCTTGTATAATGTTTCCATTTGACCCGTGCAACGGGCTTAAAAGCGCGATGAGCTGCCACATTGTATGTTTTTGACTAGCCTTCCTCTCGCTATAATTCACAATTCTTCCGAGTAGTATCAATTGTCAATAATTAAATTATTGGACTTCGCTGTTCGGATTCGCCAGAAAATTGGAGGCATCGTGCAAAAAGTAACCACGCACCCATGAATGATTGTATAAAAAACGATGCTGTTGCCATTTCTATGCCAGTGACGTAGGAAGAAATTTCTATTAAATGGGGTGCTGGTAGGAATCTGCTCATATGGGCGCCACCATATAAATGTTTTATCAACCAGGCAGACGGCGATGCCAGTTCCTCTTGTAAACAAAATTTTCAATCAATTCGAAAACTATTTTCATTCATGAATAATTCAGAACATTCCGTAAACCCACTAGTCGATTCTTAAAAGCTTGTGAATAATAAATTCAACATCAAATCACAACGGCACGACAAAATAGTTCCGTTTCACTAATGACCCCCCAAACAAATATGTATCTGATCCATTTTAAAAGCGCGTCATCAAAAATCATGCCCAAACGGTTTATCTCCAATCACACATATCGTTCAGTCTTTATTGTAGCGGGCCTCGCATTTCAATCTGTCAAATTCACCCCACTCCAGCACCAGCAACTATACATTGACTATCCAACGAATTATACCCCAAGATATAGATTTGTTCACTCAATCAATTTGTTAGCCGCCTATCTCGTTCAATATGTTAAACGATTTACCAATCGACAAAACAAACAAATATTTCATTCGCGCCTTTGTCCCTTTCAATAAATTTCAGACACACTATCGCTCAGCTATCACACTAAAATGTCACCCGTAACAGTGGTGGCGCCGTCGGTCGACATTGAGACCGCCATCGTGCGTCTCCGTCCATTACCCATTACGGTATCAGTTCTACTGGTATCAGTTTCCTGAAGGGCCATTAACAAATCGTAATTAATAGGGCAGATGTCCCACTTTAAAGGGCCAGTCCAAACCAATGGACGACTGGGACAGTAAATAATATTTATTACCTCCTGCCAAAGATTTAAAAAGAAACAACACACACACGCATACATTTCTAAGCGCGCTTCATAAAGTTTAGCAAACGACGTAACATCATAAAAACACAAAAACTCGTAATAAAATGTATATTAAGCTCAATTTACTCCCAAAACGCCCCTCCGCAAGAGGGACGCATGACAGAGGTCGTAAAAAAAAAAATAAAACAGTTTCAGTTGGGAAATCATAAATTTTCAAAATGTCCGCGATAATAATTGGGTACTTAATAAAATTTATTATTTTCCACAATTGGCCATTCGCGCAGAATGGTAGCACACCAAGCAGCACCCAGCCAGGATGGTAGATGGCATAGTCTCGGGGCCCAAAGGTGGTGGTGGTCTACCACAGCAACAAATCAATTCCGGTGCTGTGTGATAAGTTTGTTATTTTGCGACGATTTATGGCGTACTAGGTGCTCTCTCGCTCTATCCTCTGGTGTTTTTTCGGTGAGTCAAGCTTTGGGTCTTGTATATCGGAGGACCGTAAATTCGTTGTACTGGGCTATGACTACTGTGCTGGTGTACCTAGTTTTGGTTAAACTAAGTTTTGACCATTGCCCGGTTGTAGAAATGTTTTTTTTTTTTTCTCGGCTACCGTTCGACATACTACGTGTACATGTAGTATGTGGTCTGTCTACCCGTGGGTTGGACTGCGACAGTAAAAATTCCCAAGTTGACTGTTAACGCGGCGTGGAATGATAAATTTCCTTAAAACCGCTCACCGTGTATATCTGCAGTACTTAACTATCTATCTATCTCTCTACCTACTTGGAGGAAACTTTATTTATGGCTTGACAGCTGGTTAATGCCTTTTTCTTCGAACGCTGTTGTGTTTTGACACACGTTTGTGAGCGCTGTATAGCTATGAATTTGCATGTGTGCTTCGCGGAAAGTCTCTGCCTGCACAGGCGACCGATTGCGACGATGAGTAATGTAATTGGAAGGGAAATGGGTTACAAATTCTCACGATTGATGGGTTGTTGGTCAATTTGAGAACGAGATCTCAGCAATGTCACAATAGTGTTGGCCAACAGTTGTAGAAACTGAAACAGTGGATGGTAGTAGCTAAAATGACAAAAATCAATCGTGTAGATTAACATAGATGTAGAAAGTCCTTTAAATAACGCAGTTTGACATTGTTGACCGATTGCAACTCTAAGTTGTAAAACGTTTTTAGCGTCTTGCACCTGATGGTAAAGTCCACTTTCTGGGTAGTATGTTGAAAAAAATTAAGAAAGCCCTTAGTCAATCCATCAGCCTCAAACAAAAAGCTGGATCAATCGCGTTGCATCCTTTTCTACCACATTCATCGTTTTCTAACGCATTAATCTCATTTCGAGTTGATATCAGATGCAGACTAGGTTGTTGGACCTGATCACTGTACAAGACCAAGTCGTATAATCTAGCTGAAATGAATGAACATATTCCTATTCATCTTCCCGGCGATCTTTTTAAGCAGAACATTGCCCTTTTCAGCACCTCCACCAATTTCTAGGCTCTCGAAATAAGAAATACAAATGCTTGACTATTTGACTTATAAAGAGCTAAAGAGGGGTTTCAACGTGCCCTTAACTCGGTAAAGTTTGGTAGTTTTTCTTAGCGTCAATAACTGACAGTATTGCCAATTTATTTCCACTTAAGCACACAGTTTGCCAAAAATAATCGCTCCCAAAAGTATACTCTATGAAAAGTCTGAGGAAATATCCCAGCATACTGAAGACAGAGAAAAAATTGGAACAAAGGACAGAAAAAAACAACAACAAAATATGTGTAAATACGAAAAATCCTAGTTGTCAGCCTCAATCAATTGATAAATGGCAAAAATGTCCTAACAGAAATTGTCAGGGGCTGTGTCCCCCTTAGAGTTAGAATCGTCGTTACTCCTAACTCCGCCAGGATCATATGTCAGTTCATTTACAATAACATTTCGATAAATGACGTTGTCAGTCCAAAGCCCCCTATTTCCATTCGCGCTTTCAATTGACGAATAAAAAATTTTATTTCCACAATGTTATAAGCATCTGAGAAAGAGAACTCGACCCCAAAGTAAATTTTTTCACATGCTTCTATTTTTATTTTCGTTTGATGTTGATATGAAATTTATTTTCTGTTGCCTACATCTAAATCCATAAATATGCGGAAGAAAATGGCATTATCAAGGGTTCAGATGTTGCAGGGACTGTCACATCTTCCCTTAACTTTTGATTTTTAGTAGAAGAAATATGTCTTCGTTCATTTCCTTTCTGTGTCTTTCAATTGACCAAATACTAAACACAATGTCAATGAATTTTCAGTGACAGTTAAAGAAAAAGTGATGTTTTGTTGTTCAATGAGCCTATTTCCACTTGTCATAAATATGACAAGTAGTGACAATAAACTCGTAATTTTTTGAAGTGAAACTTGGTTTGGGACACTTAACTGGATTTTATGAAACGAAAAAGAATAACGAAAAAGAAACAACTGTAAATTTATTTATAGGCTTTGACAGAATGGGATAAACGCTTTTCTAATTCAATAAAAAAAAAAATCATTTCATTCTCTTTTAAAATGTTTAAGGGTCGCAAGTTTTAAACTTGTCTACAAACACAAAAATGGTGCTTCATTTTTGATCACCCAAGAATTGATCAGTATTAGTGACCCAAGGAATTTCCAATTGAACATTTCTTTTGATTAGATTGACGCCATCATTGTTTGCAGCTATGATAACTGGAAAGCATAACCAATCGCGATTGCTGAATTTGTTGGCGATCCTCGGAAAAAAAAAAAGCTCAAGTAGCTAGAGTTTCAGTAAAAACGATAATCTCCAGGGTTTTGCAGGAATAACTGAAAGTTTGCAGTCGTCCATATCCAAAAGTTGCTAGGCAAAAAATACAAACGTATATTGGTGGACAGTATTATATTCTTTAAAAATCTTTGCGAACATGTATTTAGTTCTTCATGTATTTAGTTCTTCTGGTGGTACTGATCTTGAAACGGCCTGCGGGTAAAGTTTTTTCGAACTTTAAAGAGCAGCAATATCAGTGCTCCGTCTATTGGACGATTATCGTTTTGAAAATCTCGTAGAGTACGATCAATAATTGCATCGATTCCGATTTAATTTTAATGGATTGAGATCCAAATGTGCCAAGCATAATTTAGAATTGCTGCTATTATGATATGATATGATTTATTTTATTTTTTCATTCATTTAAATTTGAAGCATATAATTCATAACTCAACAAAGTAACTTTTTTTCTCTAGTTTGGTGAAATCATTTTTTTTGCACTAAACTAATAGTATGTTTCCACCAAATCGAAATTCGTAACTAAATTCAACATTTGAAAATGGTGTTTCTCGCAAACAAAATGCATTCCAACTGTCAAAACAAAAAAAAAAATATGAGAAGGCTACAATCCACTGTTCGGATCGTTGAATACCCTACCCCATCCCATTCTTAAAATTAATATACTCAAAATATAGGCTTTATGGCGATGAAATACAGAAAATGACATTGTCACAATATATTGCTCAGACAGTTTATCAAAATCTTTTGTGGTTCGACAAAAAACAACGTTTTTCTATTGCATATGCCTTGGGGTAAGGCATACAGATGTTTTTGTTAGAAAACGCGCCAAAAAGTGGGTGTAGGTGAAAATAATATGTAGACAAAATGTTTATTTTATGATTACGGAAGCATTTGCATCAAAAGTTTTTTCGAATTTTTTTAAAATTTGGACAAAAAGCGTTTTTTTTTTTTTTTTTTACTAAAAACGCCCCCAAAAAGTAGGCGTGGCAAAAAACTTTGTATAGACGAAATATATATATTAGGATTGTCTAAATGAAATTTCTTACAGTTTGGCATAAAACTACGTTTTTCTAAAAGGGGGCGTGGCAGTGGGCGGATTTCAAAATTTTTTTACACTTGTTCTGGTGACTCGGACAAGGATCCTATATACCAAATTTCATTATCCTAGGACGGACGGACAGACAGACATGGCTAATTCGACTCACCTAGCGATTCTGAGTCGATCCATATACTTTGAGGTATATGTAGCAAAATTATTTCTCTATGTTACAAACTATGTATCAAAACTAACATACCCCTATGGGATAGGGTATAATGATTGTGCTTTAAAAAATGTCTGCACCCCAGCCCCATCTATCTATGACCTTGTATTTGTATAACAAAAATTGTCAAAACGTAAAATATATGCATTCTGATTTGTATTCATTGGATTTAGTGACTTGACCCTAACGCCATCTATCGGGTCCAAGTACAAACCTTCCCTAATGTAAAAAAAAAACGCAAGTCGTTGAAGTGGAAATCAAATCCACATCAACATCAATTAATTTGAATATCATTAAATTATAGATATTGTAGATTAAGATAGATAGATTTTGTATTTATAATTGTTTTTATTTTTCTATGTTTGTGTTTTTTATAATTTATATTATTCTCTATTTTTGTTTATTCATGAGCATAACAATTTACTTATCATATATTTTTTTTCTTTGCAGAACGTACTACCCTATCCCACCATAATGTTTTTCCATCTCAGCAGTTAAAATGGATAAAACGCGTAGTACATTATAAAAAGCGGTTAAAAACAACTAATGTCAAGTGCGTTACCAAAAAATATCGGTATCCGTGTTGTGAACGAATCCGTATACTCGTAGTGATATAAATCCATCCGTTTTATTAGAGTGCTGCTTCTCAATTCTCTTTTCAATTGTCCCTTGAATAAAAAAAAAATTAAGTCCCTTTTATTTTATAAAAAAAAGTTGGCCCTGTTCTATAAAAAAGTATTACAAGTCCCTGTTAAAGAAAAAATAAAAATCCTTGTTTATTAGGTTGCTGCTTCTCAATTTTCTCTTTAATTGTCCCTTGAATAAAAAAATAAGCCCCTCAAAAGGAAAAAAATTCTGTCCCTATTATTTAAAAAAAGAGTTGCCCTTGTTATTTAAAAAAAAAATTTATTCCCTGTTAAAGAAAAAAAAACTCCCTGTTAAAATAAAAATAAAACTCCCTGTTCCATACAAAATGTATGTCCTTGTTATAAAAAGTATTAGTTTCTGTATATAAAGAAAGTCTCTTTTATACAAAAAAATTTCCATAGTCAATACAAAATTTAAGTCTGTTTTATAAAAAAATATCTCCCTAGTATATATATATAAAAAAGTCTCCGCTTAAAAAAGGTATCAAGCCTTGTTATATTAAATAGAAGTCCCTTTAATATGTAAACAAGATTAAGCCCCTGTTATATAAAAAAGTGCTCAGCTTTTTTTTGGAAATCCATTTTTTTAAGTTCTACTGGTCCATTATATAAAAAAAAGTGTATTAGTGCAGTGAAATAAAGCCTCCCCTGTCCCCTTCAAAATATAGTCTTTTCATATTTTAAATAGTGTTCGGGTTGCATACGCGGTCGGGAGTGAGTGGTTCGAGATTATTGCATTCCAAATAATGGATCACTAACATAACTCAAGAAATTTAAAAGGTAAGCATTCTGATCATATATTTCACCATTTATACATATTTATGATTAAGATGATTTATTGCTTGATTAGTATTTGGTTTTATACTTTGGTAAGGCATTTAGAGAGAAGATGAAGACGCGATAGGAAAGACGTAGGATATAGTTGAGACTTACACCATGGGTATTGTCCGGACTAAATTATTCGGGGAATCGCAGTTTTTCATGTGTTCATTAATCTTTTTCAAAAGTTAGCGCTACTTGTCGGAAAATATCCACCGAACTCGTTTTTCCTTTCAGTGAGTTATGGGCTCATTGGCGCGATGGTTAGTGCGATGAACTGCCGCACAGAAGGTCTGGGTTAGATTTCCAGCCTTTGCAGCATGATGATTTTTCCCTGGCCCTCCTCCTCGAAAAATCATCCGAGTAGTTTCAATTTTCAAGAAAAGCTTATCTCAATTTATCCGTTCGGAATCGGCAAGGTACTATCGGTACTATTTCCCGCCATCGTGCAAGAAGTTCACACGCACCCATGAAAAAAGCTAGGCCCTGGGTACTAACGCATATACGTATCTTATGACACCTCTGGCCACCAGTTTGTTCCATAAATGCTTCGATTACAATATATACTTTACAAATACCCTAAATGTTATGTCTTTTCGAAGACTCTTTTTAACAATCTTCCCTGATCGAGGATTCTGCTGTCATATTCTAGGCATGTCCCTTACCGGATTTTGTTTAGTAACCTAAAGGGTCTTTCATTAAGCGCTTCCTATCTTTACATTTAAATAAAACCAAGTTTGTGTGAGATATCAGCGATATTTTGTATTCTTTTGAATTACTTATCAATGCCATTATATATGGAATTGATAGGAATGGAACATCGTTCAAATGTCAGTCTCGGCTTCTCTGATTGGCGCGCATAAGAAATGTCCAATTTTCCATGACTCCATTAAACCAGGCTGAATTTGACCGATGGCATGGGTTATGTTGAAAGCCGCTGTGGTTTGTGGCTTATTCCCATAGACCAGCGGCTTTAGAAGACCCCACAAAAAAGGGGAAGCATACAACTATTTCGGTGGCCAGATCAGATCACCTCCACTTCAGATGACCATGCCTTCGAATCGCTGGTGCAGAATTCTTAATGTGGCTTATGCTGTGTGGCACGTAGTGCCGTCCTGTTGAAACCACGTGTCGTTGGATCAATATCATCCAAATCATCGACCTATAGCGCTCGACGTTGACGACGTTAACGTCATTCTGAAAGAAATATGGACCGATGACCAAAATCCACACCAAACAGTGATTTTTTCGGGATGCACTGACGCTCTTGGATCTCATGTGGATATCGTCCCAAATTTCCAGAAATGAGCCTCATCGCTGAAGTTGATTTTTCGATGAAAATTAGGGTCAGTTTCCAACTGCTCCAGAGCCCATTTAGGCCGTTTGCCATTGGTTCCTGTGTCACTGAATTTTGTATGGGTGCAGGCTCAAGTCGCGATGCAAAATTTACTGAATTGTGGTCTGCGAAAGGCCGAGTTCTTGTGAGCGACGCGAAATCGACTGACTCGGATTCTTCCGCACACTCTCACGGACAGGGGCAATGTTTTCGGCAGATCTTGTGTTTCGTCAACGTACAAGGGTCGGTTTATCGTTAACTGAATAGTGGACTCAAATTTATCCACGACTATGCGAATACTACTTCATGGCTACCTTAAAATAGGCGAAGTGCTCGTTACGTTGCCCGAACTGTACACACATTTTATCATTAGCACGTGATGTTAAACGCTGTGTCTGTCAATGCCGATTTAGCAAAAAAGACTGAATAAATGCCAGCCAATTCGACAGATTTAGCTTAAACAACTTCCGAACTTTGACAGTGGATAGCGACCATATCCACTGTCAAAGTTCGGAAGTTCCTTTAGCATGAGTGTTAAGTTTTAGTGTCAGTTGTCATAAAAGCGAATGACAAAATCCTATACATTCTGTTGCTGCATGTCCCATAACTATTCGATGGTTTTTTCATGCAGAAGGCGTTCACGCGTTACAACTAATTGGAAAAAAAAACATGTCAAGGAAGACAAGAACTTAATTAACAGTCAAATTCATTTACTTTTCCGAAACGGGAACATATCCTCACTCTATGGTCAAAATGTCATCATCATCATGACAGCAGATGACAAACACGATAGAGAACGGGCGCGAAACAACAGTAATTGGGTAATTTGATCCCCCATGACTTCCACATCCCAGTCGGACAAAATCTTCACGACGAGACGAAAGGAGAGGGAAACATAATCATAGTTAATTTCTGTCCGCTTCTGGTTGTCTGTTCTTCAAATGCAATGTTCGACAAATGACTAATGACCGACTGACGACAGACAGATGATGATCATTTTGTTATTTTTAGGGGCGTGCATGTTCGTCCCCACCCTTCTAATTTTACAAAAACACAAAAAAAAAAACTCTAAATGAGAATATATGACGAAGTTGACCGCACTGACTATGACGGTAATAAATATTATTAAGTGCCATTGTTGGGATCAGAGAACCGTTGCTTGGTGTCTGCTTGTCGTTTAATTTTTCGTCATTAATGCCAGGCTACCGCTTTGACTTGGCCCCTGGGCATTATTGATAAGACGACCGACGTGACCAAAGCGATATAGAATTAAAAAAATAACAAAAAAAAAAACCCAAATGCCGCCGACTCTCTTAATGACGACGACGACTTTTTAATCGTAATTTATATTCGTTTATTTCTTCATTAAATTTTATTTATACTATGTATTAACATATTAATTTGTCCCCGTACATGTCCACACAAACGTACAGCCCCATATCCCATAGGCCAACCGTGCTACTGCTTTCTCGCGGACAGCAGCGATCATCCCAAAAAAACGTTCAACAACACAAAACGTCAAATTTATGGCGAATGGTTGTTGTCGTTAACGTGCCTTGTTTTTGTTGTCGATTTGTATTATTTTTTTTAAAAAATTTAATTTCGTTTGTTAGTCAAGAGTGGAAGCCACATAAAGTTGCTAATATATTGAGCCACTTCACTGGTGATTATCGAAATCGATTCAATTATTTTGACAGACAGCTTTTTTCTGTTTGTTTCTCGATGGTGCGCGGTTGACGTTCAAATAAAGTTCTGTCAACATTCAGGTCCGGGATTTTTTTTTATGAGATCTGACGGAACGATTGCCAGATTAGAGTCGTATAAAAATATTTGAATACCGTATTAGCATAGCAAGAAGCAATAACAATTAAACGCGATATTTATGGGATAAACGAATCAATGTCAAAAGTGGCTGTCGATTCGTGTCAATTTGAAGAGCGGCGCGTTCTAAAAAAAAAACATTAAAATGAAACGACAACAAAATGTTGCTGTTTGTATAATTTATTCGACAGATATGTCGATTTTGATAAAAACGACGTCCGTTCAATTTGGAAATGTTAAATTTTATTTTAATTGGAATCTAGATTGAAAACCTTGATTTTGTGGTTTTGGCGATTTGTTTAGTTGGTTTCGTTTGAACTTTTTTTTTTTTATTATGTTTATGGAAGGTGTGTGAATGTGGAGTGGGGTTTCGAACGCACGTAATGTATGGTTTGTAAAAGAAAAAAAAAACGCAATCCCACTATGTTGTCAAAATGATAAAATTGTATGGGGACTCTACAAACCTATTTGATTGGCAGGACAGATTGGTGGTATGTCAATATTTGCTAATTTTCGAGTTTTTTTTTTGTGATTTTTTTTATCATTTTTATGAATCTTCTAATCTACAGTTAAGTTTTTGTGTCACTAGGGCGACGGAAAGGTCCCTAGTTTAAATCCCTTAGGTGAAAACATATAAGTTATTTTTCACATCACACCTCATGCGAAAGTCTGACAAACGTCCAGTATAAGACGCGCACTTGCGATTTTCTGTCGCAGCTATATAAAAATCGTGGTCGCAAAACAAATATGAAAACGTACGCACTTGTGGTTTTCTGTCGCACGATTATCCGGAAGCAAAAAATAGAACACAAAGATTTTTATGTCACTAAACAAATATAAAGGGAGTTTTTTTTTTTTTTAGAGGTATAGAACTTCGAATTGAAACAAAACACAAGAAAATAGTTTTAATATCCATCAATTTGGCTCTATTAGAAGGATCATTTTATGCCATTGATGTTTGAATATAATTTCGGGCATGTGACCGCCGCGGCTGGTTCGAATAAAGCCAAGTCTAGTGGTCCAATATTCAATCACTTTTTCGAGCATTCGAGCGATAACGCCACTAATGTTGGCTTCCAAGTCCCCTCACGTTTGTGGTTTGTTGGCGTAGACGAGCGACTTTACATATCCCCAAAGAAAATATGTAATCCATTGGTGTCAAATCACACGACCTTGGTGACCAATTGACAGGTCCATTTCGCGAAATTATGCGCTCATCGAATGTTTCCTTCAATAAATCGATTGTGACGTGCGCTGGTGTGATCTGTAGCGTCGTCTTGTTGGAATCATATCATATCCACATTCATGCCATCCAATTCAGGAACAAAATAATAGGTGATCATGGCTCTATAGCGGTCTCCATTAACGGTAACTCACTCTCCAGCATCATTTCTGAAGAAGTATGGCCCAATGACTCCACCAGCCAATAGAGCACACCAAACAGTCAGTTTTTGTGGATGTAAATGCGTCTCAAGGGTCTCATGTGGATTGTCATCACTCCAAATGCAATTTTGGTTGTCGACGTAGCTATTCAATCAAAAATGAGCCTCATCAATGAACAAAATTTTGCGATGAAAATCAGCATCGAGACCAATCTCATTTTCGGCCCATACATCAAAATCACGACGCATTGCATGTTCTCGCAGCTTTAATTCTTGCACAAGCTGGATCTTGTAAGGTCGTAAGCCAAGATCTTTGCGCAAAATCTCCCATAAAGTTGATGGACAAAGCTCCAATTGCTGTGCACGGTGGCGAATCGATTCATTCGGGTCCTCTTCAACACTTCTCTACAGCGGCAATTGTTTCTTCGATGCACACTGTTCGACGTCTCTGCGGATGCATATTATCACATAGAGTAAACGTAGTGCGAAAACGATCCATGGTTACCCGAATTAATTGCTCTATAGGCGATTATGTCGACCATAAAATTCAGTAATCTTCGCGAACTAAACCATTATTTTCGAAATAAATTTGCACGATTTGCAAGCGTTGTTCACTTGTCAACCTGTTCATGATGAAATGGCAAACCAAACTGAACATAAATGACATTAGAGTTGCCCGATTTGACCACAAGATGTCAGTTTTATCTCTATTCGAAAAACCAACCTCTAAAAAAAGACTTTACATACTACGAAATAATCTCAACAATTAATGAACTGAAGTTTGTTCAAGATTGCTGACTTTGACTCTGTTGCAACATTTTAGCTAAATTAATAGTATTTGAAAAAAAAAAAAAAAAAAATACTTTAAGATATATTTAGGGGGATGGAATGATAAAAAACAGTGGCGCAAATTTATAGTCAATCGCTGTTTAAGGGTTTAACTCCACACTAGTTATGAGGTACTTTAAATTAAAAGTTTTAACTTATTTTCAATGATAGAAACATTTTTAACGTGGCGCTAATTAGTGTATGCTAATGAACATTCCTCTAAGAACTCTTCGTCAAACTCACCTAAAAAGATACATAACGCTAACTCTTCATTCGTCGCTTTATCTTTAATGCAGAGTGACAACGCTTAAGTACACTTTTTGATGATTATAATTATCAAAACGCGTTAGTACGCGATTAAATAATTTTAAAGTGTATATTAAATTTGCGCCAAAAAATATTTATACAAATGAGAATTAACAAAAGAAAAATTAAATTGTTTGTACGGGACTGTTACGAAATTCAAATATTAAAAGTTCGTTTTGAATCATTTTTTATTGAAAACTCCTTTCAATTTTACAAAAACACAAAAAAAACTTTAATTGAGAATATATGACGAAGTAAACCACACTGACCATGATTTAAATGAAAACATAACACTATGACTGACAAAAGCATGTTTTTTGCGTGTTACTCATGGTCATCAACTGAAATTCGATGAACATTTTGATATATTCCTGGAATAGGCTTTGCAGCTTCCCATTATTGAAAATTTTAAATTTCTTCAGTTATTTCTGATTCAGAAATGAAGGTAATCCCTGTTAAAGGTACGAAATTGGCTGCTAATGTAGCGAAATCTTTTTCGTTTTGGATAACAAGAACATCTCCATGACATCGAGTATTGGTTTACAAGTCGCTTCACGTTTCCGACGACGCGACGCTGTCAATCACGCCTTTACCATGGGAAATGTATTTCCATTCTAATTTCTTGTTCCATTTTTTTTTTTTTTTTAGAAAGAAACGCAATAACTTGAACATGAATCTGTTTTTAAATTCAGAGGAAGGTTCATCACTTTATGTAATTTCTTTAAAATGTTTGTTATATTCAGCTTCAATAATCCTCTCAAATAAATATGTCACAATGTTGAAGACACTGTCTTTATCTCTTGTGTTGTATCGGAGCTAGTTACAAATTTTTGCATTGGGATTAAAAAAATGAACATATTTTCTCTGCTCCATAAAGCTGGTTAAACTTTGTTCAGTTACTGGCATGAATATGACTTAGCGAAATCAAATTGGAGAATCCTTACGTTTTCAATTTTCGTGTCGTTTTTAAAAATGTGTCTGACATGATGCAGAACCTCGCGTAACTCTGAAATTAAGTTCTCATGAAGCTCGCCCAAGATAATTCTATCTGTTTTAAATTGTATTCTAGACGGGTATAATAGAATGGTACTTTCATTTTTGTATCCTTCAAAGCTTTTTTGTCAACAATTTGAATTTAACGCTGACTCACTCACATGTAATGTTATTCCAGTAAGAGCTACAATTTTCATGTGTTATACATTTGCGCTGCTCCATTGGAGATTCCATAAGCACCAAAACGTTTTTAAGCCTTCATACACAGAAACAAACTGAAAAACTGTATCTTATTATCCGGAAACTATTTTTTAAATACAGAAAAAGTTTCTCGTAAAAACATTGTGAGATAACGTTTTTGAAACGTCGTTTTCTTCCTTTATATCCAAGTGACCATAGTATCATTCATATCAGGGCATGTATAAACGATATCTGGACGCAAGTAACACTTTTTCACCACGATGGCTTCCTTTTCTTTCGACGTCGATAAGATGGCAGAGCATTTAGCCATTCACCTCCTCTATAGGTGCAGGACCACAGAGACATACCAGGGGCAAGGCGGATAAGCTTGCCAGACATCCTTCCGCTAGCAGATATGTTAGACATGCTCCTCTCTACATGTAAATTATAGATTAAGCTGGATGCGAACAAGAAAGCAAACAGCAAACGTTGTGCAGTAAATGGTACAACTTGTCAAATATCCAGGCAACTCAGAAGCGCTCCATCTGCTTGACAATGCTGAACAGATCAAACATCAGAACCATAATCGGTGTCCTCACAGCACACTGTCCTATAGGCCTACGTGCAAAAAGAATAGGCATCTTTAGCAATAACTTCTGTAGAAGCTGCTTGGATGAAGAAGAGGAGGGAAGTATTACTCACCTTCTTTGCTCGTGTCCAGCTCTCTCAGACAAAAAGAAAACTCCACCTGGGAAACTAATTCTTCGATAATCTAGGCTAATATTAATGCCAAAAACCTCCTCCGCTATATAGTCAGCTCTGAAAGGTTCAATTGGGCGAACGAATGTAGGGAAGTTGACATTTTCACGCGGTACCAGAACGGGCCTTTTTGGTCTTAGTGTGCACGAGCATCGCCTTTTGCTTCCTAAGTGATCTAGGCAAGCATCGCTGACACTTACACTTGTATGACAAATACTGGGGATGCAGATCAACAAGTATGTAAAAGCTAGGTTTGATGCCAAAGCTAGGTTAATGCCAAATACTTATTTTCAACATATCTATGAGATTAAATGAGACTTCAAACCTTAAACTATAAATCTTAAATGGTTTATGATCAGGGTATGTTAGGAGCAGAGTGGGTTAGAACAGGCATACATTGTATGAATAATAATGGGCAACAGAAGATCTTATATGACTTAAACCTAGTCAAAGGACATATAGATTGAGAACATTGTTGTTGGAATGTTTTCAGTAATACGTCGCTATTGCAAACTTTAAAATTGGTAGAACTGAATAGGATGCTATTTAAAAAAAAAAAACATTAGAAGGCTACAACCTGCTGTGCGAATCGTTGAATACCCTATCCCATTGAATCCTTAAATTAAACATCCTCAAAACGTGGGAGAGCATTTTCACAAAATACTGCTCAGGCAGGTTATCAAAATAATTGTGGTTCGTCAAAACAACGTTTTTCTCTTGCATATGGGGCGGGGTATACAAATCGTTTTTGTAGGAAAACATCACCCAAAAAGTAGGTGTTAGTCAAAGTGTTACATGGACAAAATGCATCTTACATTATTTTTGAAGTATTTGCATCAACTTTTTTTTCGTATTTTACTAAACTTTTGCCGAAAATCTTTTTTTTTTTTAAACGCCCACAAAAAGTAGACATGGCTAACAATTTTGTATGCATGAAAGATAGACAATTGGCCCTATCATGGTATCTGTTCGGAGAGTAATTTTCTACGCAACGCAAACCCAGTCGGAGGCTGAATTTACGTTCGTAGTATCCGTTTTCCAAAGGTACATCAACGCATTCATTTGACATCAGCAACCTCTTCGGGTGTCATTTTGGTGAAAATCCGATCTACTTCGGGTTTGTCATGCGTCGACTCAACCAAGCGCTCATTTGTTTAGTGCTTGTTTATTTTTTTATTTGAATTTAGCCTTAAACACCAGTTTTCAACAAAAAAATCAGCAAAAACTTAAATACAATTTTTTTTAAAAGGCGGTGGGGGAATTTTGAAATTTTTTACACTTGCTCGCCATCGTTGGCTAGTGAATCTATCTACCAAAATGCAAAACTCTAGCTCAAAATTAAGGGTCCACAAATTGAAGACACGCAGACGGTCGGACAGACAGACAGACATGGTTAGATTGGCGTTGAGCTAGCGATTCTAAATCGATCCATACACCTTGAGGTACATCTTTCGAAATTATTTCTATATGTTACAAACTTAATGTCAAAACTAATATACCCCTATGAAAAAGGGTATAAAAACAGCAAAGATATATCTCTTTGTAAAAATGGTGTAGACATTTTGCAGAGGCCTTAAACTGATTGTTAATTTTAAGTTTTTATATAAAAGACTTTGGGCGAATTTGCATATTTTAGTTGCCTTAACACAGATAAGGTTCTTGCCATTAATGTTCTATAGTTAAGGTGACCATACGTCCCGCTTTCGTCGCGACAGTCCCGCTTTCGAGCTTTGCGTCCCGATGTCCCTAAAGAACACAAAATGTCCCGCTTTGAAAAAGGCTGCCCTATATGGATGCATGTTTCGAGGCTATTGTTGTTTTGGCTCCTAAATTATAAGAATACCTTCGTAAGGCTAAATATAACTTTATTAACGGTTGCTTCAAACCTTCTTCAAATACTTCAACGAAAAATGATTT
This sequence comes from Rhingia campestris, assembly GCA_932526625.1. Classification (NCBI taxonomy): domain Eukaryota; kingdom Metazoa; phylum Arthropoda; class Insecta; order Diptera; family Syrphidae; genus Rhingia; species Rhingia campestris. Next base: position 105,537,875 of record OW052185.1, read on the forward strand.
CCTGTCCTTTTTCGCTATGTTTACCATACGAAAGAGTACAACACAAGTAAAAAATTTCGAGTTCCAAGAGCTACCAAGTGAAACAGGTTGATTATTCGAAACAAGTGTTGATAAAAAATGAGCTAAAACATTTTGTGGAGGCAATTGAAAAGGAGCTAATCATGTTTGCTGGAAATTAAACATGTATCTTGGAAGGACAGTCTTATGAATATGAAGTAGAGCTCATATAATCCACAATGCAATCAAAACTGCTGCAGATTGTCTACCTTTTGATTTTGAATACCTTATTGTGAAAATTTATTCAATTTTTTACATATATAGCATTCGTGTTAAAACACTTAAAGAATGCTGTCATGCCTCTGACATAGAATAAAAGAAACTTTGGGGATACAGTTAAAGTCACCTAGCTTGCGCTGATGCCGGCGCTGGAAAGAGTATTGCAAATGTGTCATAGTTGAAAAGAAAAACTATTTTCTAAGCATTATTTTGAAAGATTTTTTTAACAAACCTAGCTCAGATTTATGGTTCTTCTTCTACATTTCAACAAGCTGTGTTAAAGATCGAGAAAAAGAACGTATCTGCAACAGAGGCCGCGAATTAAAAAAAAATTAGTTTGTAAGCAATTTAATGTTTTTGGCTTCCATTCCCACGCCACCCGTAATATAATGGCGAAGTTACAGGAAACTGGTGCTATCAATTAGGGGAACGTAAAAACTGCACCAGCAGAATTTTACAAGACTAGTAATTAATATTTAAAGGACGCCACTGCTTCAGCTTTAACGCTGAAGTTGAAATTATTGATTGTGCGAACCTAACGAGTGTCCTCTCTTGGGGGGAGGTTCAAAAAGCGTTGGACTTATTAATTAATAATGAATAATAATAAATAAAATTTGTTTTAAAAAATTAAATAATAAACAAAAAAAAATTATTTGTTTTGCCAAAAGATATATCTATGCAGGTGTCCCGCTTTGAGAGTAAAAAATTATGGTCACCTTATCTATAGTGGACTTTGACCCAGAGTTATTGGAAGCATTACTTTTATTTCTTGAATTGTTTGGTGGCATTTAATCATCCAATGTATTGTTTGTTCCAAAAAAAAAAACCTTGAACCCTGTTGTATCCCATAAAACCTCTTATCAGCCCGTATATTTACATTAAACTCGTTTCAACATAACTTTATAAATAGCCTTAAACGTGACAAAGAAAGGGGTTCTTCTAATCACCGAACCATGTTATCAAGATCCCCTTAATCACCTACATCTGCGCAAGTATTTCCTCTCCCTCATCTGTAGAGCACAGAAACTGTTTTCTTATTTTCTCAAAAAAAAAAATATTGTTTGTCACTTTTAAAAATAGTGATGCACTCAACCCAACTGACACCAATCTTTTCCCCCATCTGTCTAAATTAAAGTGAAGAGTTGACACTCTGTCACGCTGTCAATTTCGGCATCGCGCAACTTACTAATTGCATTTCCCTCCACCGCGCTGTGCTGCGCTCTGACTCACCATCACCGTAAGGAATTTTTAAATTACAAACTACAAGACATCAAACATGATGTAATTTTCCGTACGTCAATCTTCGCCTCCCCAAACAGTGGCAAAAGAGTCAACGCACACGTAGTCTGCGCACGATGTAGTGTCATCGTCGTCGACGCTGCTGCTGCTAGAGGAAGACATAAATTTTCGTTTGAACGCGATCGTCCTCTTTTCCATGTAGTCCCTGTCACTGTGTCAGGCTAAACACACAACATCCCAGAAGAAGAGTGATCCCGTATTGTCAAAAATACCCGCACTAAGTGCCACATATTTATGTTGCACACTGCTGTTGTGTCATTTAATGATCATCCCCGCCACCGACCGACCGCTGACACAGCAGACAAATCGACCAAGATCACGGATAGGGAGCTACTACTAGGCCTCCCCAGATATTCTACACTCCAAGAACCTACCACTTGGCTAGATGAAGACGAAGTTATGCACGCATGACTGTCATCGTCAAGTCTGATAATTTATAACAAAATCGTTAATTAGCTATGACATCAGCTGTTTAAAAAGAAAAATTTATCGCCTACCCGCCTATCCTATGCAAGGATGTGTGGTGCTACCCGCTACGGTTCGTGGAAAGTTATTTTCTTGTAATTTTTCACTCGATAGTACGAGTATTTCTGGTCCCGTTGCTGCTGTTGTGTTGGTATGTAGCCTGTTGCACTTTACGCACATTATACTCGCTGAACTGATAATTAACAACCACGATGACAACACGACTCTTTGGGTGTACACATGTGTTCCAGAATACCATGGAATATGGTGCTTGGTGTAGGGAGAGGGTGAGGGTGCGTTTTTTATCTTCATATATTCCCTGTCTGACTGCGGGTGGTATTTTCGAAACGGTAATGAGTGTGTTGAGTGTTGGGTAGGAATTGCCTCCTGGATAGATAGATGGGTTTTTGGCGGCCCTCAAGTGAGGAGGAGAAACAAAAATTCGATTTATCCTGTCAGTGGTCTGTCAGAGATCAGTTTTATGACACCTTCAATGGAAATGTCAAATTTTGTTCGCATGACGGGCATAATAGATTGAACTGTCGATGTATTTATAAATGGTGTGGCGTTGTTTGAAGTTGGTTAGTTGATGAGGTATAGTTTGGGATGGAGTTTCATGCGGTTCCATCAAAAGAGTTTGGTTTCAAAAAAAAAAAACATAAGGAAGTCATGACAAGAAGCATAGAATACACAGCAATTTTGAAACGCATACCTACAATTTTTAGTAAACTTGTGAATTAAGAGAGACCACATATAATCAAGCCTTCGAACATAGCAAAAATCAGCGCGGCTGACCGCAAAACCACAAAAAGGAGGATTTCTGCATTTGTTAGTGGAGTGGTGCCCTGATCAAATTCGAATCCCTATTCTTTGGCGAAAAGGTTTGACGAGAAATATTGAAATTTAGAAGTTTGGATTTCCGGCTAGTGATCGAAAACAATAGGAACACCCAACCATCCCATCTTAGCCTCTTCAGTAATAGACATAATATACCTCTGAGAGCTGCCAAAGTTCAATAAACACATATTCTTACAAATAGAATAACTGGAGATAAAAAGGGAGATAAAGATAAAAACTGTCCAATTTCTTCAAATTGATTTCCATGAGTTTCTAAAGAACAGGACATATACGATACAGGGGGATAAAGGCAATAAAATTGCAAAGGATCGAGACAAAAATTGATCCCCACAACAAAGTAGGTAGGTTTGGCATTCCAAAATCTTCAATCTTCTGCTTACACAATGGTGGGAATAGAGAAAGTTCGCCTTTTTCACACTAACCCATGATATTGGTAGCATTGTCGGCCTTTTCCCTCCAAAAATGTATTCCTGCCTAGGTTTGATCTAAATAAGATAAAACAACTTTCAGCATTTGAATGCCGAATAGTCCATTTCAGGTTACGAATTGTATCCTCAGGTTAAACTTACTTTTAAAATGGGAGAGACCCGGGTGTGTGTCGCTTAAAAATATTTCAAATTCACAGACATGATCATCAGCTCACGGCTTAAAAATAATAGAGCCCCCGATTGATCTAATGATGGCGCAGCAAATACCCATTTTTAATAGCAAGCTCTTTAGGGACTAGGGTCTTGCTTTTTCGGACTCGAAAATAAGCTTTTCATGATAGGCGTTTCTGGTGTTTTTTTTTTATTACAAACACACTTGCGGGCATATTGATGCACCTCAGCTCATGGTTTAATAAACGACTGAAAACCCTGAAGGATCGAATGATCGCGGATGACAAAGAAGCCAATGCTATTTATTAAAAATGATTTCTTAAATCTCCCGCAGTTATGTACAATTTAAAATTTATTCGTTGTAATTTATTTTCGCTAATTACAACGACTATCCTAGAATGAACAAAATTCGCTGGCTGCGACTCTTCCTTTTGTGCTCGGATCGCAATCATTCAAAAACTCCTTAACCTACAAACTCTTGTCCAATCGAATTTATCTAAAAAATAATCTGTCACCAGAGCTGATTAAATCTTTCTAATTTTAGAAAATTAAAAATGATACCACTTCACAATGACTTTGTGTACTTATAGCCAAACTTTCTTTATCTTCGCTTGCGTTCTTGAACTGTTGTTTAGCACACGACAAATTTCACCTCTCGTTATAAAAATCTTCTTCTCAAATTTATTTTTAAATGAATATTCAGTTTTATTGTGCTGTGTACATTTGTATTCTAAATTAATTGCCATCATCATCTTCGTCACACTCGAAACGATCCAGTCGACATGGCATCTAAGTTCGCTCTGCAGAATTAACAAACAAATTATTGGGCCATAATTCATTCCAAGTAGTGTTGTTGTCATCGTCGTGGTAGTCGTTATTCTCGTTAAAGCCACAAAGCATCATCAACATACGGTACGGTACCCGCACCCTCCCAACCACCACACCACCCCCGTCTCTAAGTACAAAGACAGCCATCCAGATTGCTGATAAAATAAAATAAAATAGAATCGTAAGAAGAGGAAGAATAGCAGAAAATAGAAATGAGAAAATAAACCAAGTGAAATCCAGCCGAAGTAGCAGTATTCTGGAGTAAAGGCTGAGGGAACGAACCGTGGAACGGGTCGTACGGGCGAAATGCCATAAAGCAAACGGCAGGCAATAAATAAATAAAAAATCTGACACAATCGCATTTCACATTTTTCTTGATTTACAACACTACGCCGAGTGTTTTGACATTTGTAGCTATTTCGTATGTGTTTTTTGGTGTTTAATGTGTGTGTGCGCGAGCGCCCCCCGCAACACCAGTACGCGGTACGCCTGTGCCTCACCCATCATCATGGATGCATAAAACCGATACGCTATAACTGCACACCGTGTCGTAATGTTGTTTGCGTGAGGTTTTGTAAGGTGGAATGCTTATTTGCACAGAGCCACAAAGCCTGAAGGGCTGCCTCCAGCTGATGACAGGCAGCCGCCGCAGGCACCGGCGAAGACGACCTCCTCTACATGTATGATGTAGACGAACGCGCTAAATCTAGACGACGACTGCGATGATGATGTTTGTTGATGGGATGATTATTATGATGACACTACGTCTAACAGCCAAAGTGTCAAGCGCTCTATAAAGCAAGTGACAGAATTCACTGATGTTTATCTGGATGTTGACGGGTGCGCATGTTGAAGGCTTGATAGACCATTTAGCTTGTCGGCGCGGTAAATATTTAGACATTTTTGCCGCAAAGAGAACTACGCTTCTAATAACAAATTATTGCCACAATTAGGCGAAAATTCAGCGAAAATACTTATCTTTGGGTGAAAGATTGATGGTGTGTTCTAAATTTGTCTTACGATTTCCGGTGAACTTGGGGTTCGCTTTTATTTGATTACAACCTGCAATAAGCTTTGTTTATTGCATCAAGCTTTAGTAAGACGTATTTGTTAGGTCTTTATGGGAATACAGAGAGCGTAGGTCGGTGGGTTCGTTAATATCATGGACTCTAGTCGACGATAAAAACTGAGTGTGATTATTTAATGGCAATCGTATAGGTGAGATAGTTTTTACGATGGTTAATATGTTTTATGTAGATTACATTATTGCCAATTTGATAAATAGACTTAGTCATTGGCGAAACGTTTTTATCATGATAACGATCGTTTTCAAAATTTCGTGATCAGAGCTCTGCAGAAAGGACTAACAATGTTTTCTGATCTGTTTTTCTTTAGATCATGAAGAAAAGGGAGAACGACAATTATGGAAGCAAAACTGCTCTGAAAATCACGTATTGGATAATTTCTGCATGAAATCTGTAAGCAACCGACTACGGTAGAATTATCAAAACTGATCAAATCTTCACACTTCGGAAGATCCTGGTTAAAATTGATAAACATCATTACCTATTAATCGATATTAAGCCTCGTAAATGAGTTTTGGAGATAAACTATACAGAGCTATGTCTAGTTTTGAAATGCACCCCAAAATCGTTCATGATTTATTTATAATCTCTTCCCAGGTGAGGTGTATCTGTACCCTCAAATAGCGCCCTGATATGAAGACGTGAAGTGACTGAGCTTGACTTCAAATCCCGAAAATGAGAGCACCTATGTTTTTTCACGGCTCCACATCCTGCGATAGTTTTACAAACACCCAGGATTAACTCTGTCATGAGAAGCTTCTCAAATTTGCCGTTCGGATTAGGGGTTAAGCAAGAGGTCCTCTTCTTTGTGGCAAAAATTATAAACACACACAAATGAAAGGATTGAGGCCTCTGTATGGGTGCGATTCCCGAAAATAGGAAGAAAATGCATGCCTGCATACAACAGACCCTTTGCTTTACTATCCGTATTTCTAAATGTTTTGGGGTAAAGGCTACTTAGCGTTCGACAGTATGAAAAAAAAACTGATTTGACTGAAGATCTGCTAATCCATTTATGGACATCTTCAATGAATCAAAGTGGTAATCGGGAACTATCGCCTTTAAGGTCTACAAGGCTTTAGACAAAGTTGGGTACTTTTAGTCAAATTAGCACCATATCCCTAATTGCTAAGAAACTGGAATGTTTCGATTTCATATACATACGTATAATGATCTTTAACGGACAATAAGGAATTTCGTTTCGCAGATTACATGACGCTAACAACCACCAACACTAACGCCACAACGGGACTACGTAGTTATCCAATTGTGTTTCATTTTTTGTGCCCTCATTATTGAAGTTCGACCAACATGGACTTCTGCTCTAGGACTAGCGATCGACCCTAGAGATGATTTTTCAGATATCAAACCTTTAAATTTTATAAAGACTTGGAGCAGAGGTATCCGATCTGTTCGAAATCGAAGAATTTTCTACCGAGGTATCCGTTCCGATTAGCATTTCGAACAGAATCCGACGAAATGTAACGCACATGATCGTGCATCGTCGATATGCGATAAGTCAACAATTTTTAACAGCCATGTGTTGTCCGACGATGAATTGCAGTTTCAAACGAACGCGATTGTTTTTTTTATTTTACTCCGCAACGGTAATCTCGAAAGCAAATTGTGAGTTCCGATTAGAACCGAGATTAGAACTGACTTTCGTTTCGGAGTTAGTATGTTCGGTCTTATTGATATTAATATGGCAGATGTTTATAAAACTCAAAAAGAACCAACACTGGACGTGCAAAATTTGCAAAACATAGAAGATGATGATTATGCATACATACAGTCAAACTAACAATGACACGAATGTTGACGGTCCGAATGGCTGAGTTAAGATAAGCTGTTTTTGACAGTTGACACTTTCAGGTCATGAGTCTACAGTCAGTAAACCAAGACTTCTTTAAACATTATCCTTGTAAGGATTTCGCAAAACTAAAAGAAAAAACTTCGGAAAATTTGGTCCCAAGAACGAGCTGTTCAGCGACTTGGACCTGGTAAAAAAAATTGCATTGAACGGTTAAGAAGGCTACCATGGATACCATTATATACTCCGGTTCGCAGAGTGCCTGAGAGCCAGATCGGACGCAATAGAGGAAGACTTCACTTCAGTGGCGTGCTCATGTAGAAACCGACCTTAATTAATTTAAAGCGCGCAACTGAAGGTAGTTCGCTAAGGAGAGGCATGTTGGTTGATGCCATTTTGAACTATAGGGGCACTTGGTTATGTAATGGCTTTATGAAACAGAAATCTGCTATAATTTCTGTCGATGCCTTGGCGCAAATCGCACAAGGGTTACTCTTCCCAATCGGTATGTTTTTCGGCAAAACAGCTAATTGTGGAATAAAGGTCGACTAATAAAGTTAAACTAAAAATAGATCCTTTAGCTCTGAAGGCTATAATTTGATCACATATATTGCTAGCGGTTCAGCGGCATACAGTAGGAAACAAAATTGGGTGTATTAAAAGGCTATAGTGGCATTTCGTTCCGCAGCGAAGTCAATTAGCCTTAGTCTGTTGCCAGCCGTTTTGTCGTGTAGGCTTTGTTTTTTCTACTCGGAATCAGCCGAAAATATCAGTATCATACCGCCTACCGGATTTTGCCAGCGTATTCCAGGCGGAACTACTGGCTATCCGAGAAGCTTGCAAGCTACTGGGGAGTGACTCTACGGACTCTACATCCGAATAGTCGCTGTTTCAGCCCACTATAACACGTTTAGTCGTAGATGTCACAGTTGTTCATCCCCTTTTGGATCGGCCCATCCCATCGTATTTCCTGGTTGGCAGTAATGTCTTGTTTTGTAGCAGCTTAGGGCTTCGCCTTCTCCTCTCCTGTTAGATTTTCTAACATGCCAAGTACAGATAGGAACTTCGTTGTCCTTTTTTATTTAAGCATGATCGTCTACAATAAAATCAGTTATTTCCGAGGTTCTTGGTTGCTTCGTAATAAATGTTTTTCCATGGGTTTGTAGTTAACTCAAAGCACAACCCCCAACCTAAAGGGATAGTTCCGATTTATTAAATTCCCTTAGTACACGGGGTATCCGCTAAGGGATTGAGCGCTGCCGTTGCCTTTCGGCTCATCCGCTACAATTTATGTTCAAGGGGCATGACTTACCCTTGAGATTTCTAGATGACCTGTTGTCCTTATATATCGAAGCAGCTCGATGTAGCAATTCACTTTTTCCATCCTAACTGGGACTGTAGACGAAACCGAAGACTTCGTTTTGAACTTTCTTCCGCTGCCGCCTTCAATGGAATATGTGCATTACAAAGGGGTTGAAACCCAGTCCACTGTCCAGGAAACTAGGAACTCAGCAGGTCGTCATGAGAAAGCTGAGATTCAGAGTTGGTAGGCATCATCTATGTGAAGACTAAAATTTTCATATAATCGCATTTGACCAACATCAGTATCTAAACGTTGAAAAAATGTCTGAGAGCTAATTTAGTGTATGCAGCAGAAAGAAGGATTTCGATCCTCGTAATCGATTTAAAAACCACATTGGAAATAAAAATAACATTAACATTCAGAAACATGGCATAAAATATGTTTTACCTCCAAAAAATGCATTTAAAAAAAAATCTTGATATACCAATAACTTGCATAGTATTTACATATAAACTTATCACATATCCCCTTGTTTAAAGATTGATAGTTTAGCAATAGATCGATCAACCAATATCCATCATTATTTTGTTGATCCTATCAACTTATCCACGTCATTCGCCCACATTTCGACACACAGCCTAAAGGTTTCTCCCCGCTTTCGTTAACCAAAATTGTTCACAAAAAAAAAACAGAAAAAGAAAAACCAAGATTGATTGAAAGATTAATGTAAATACCACAATTTTAAGAAATATGTAAATTTCAACTACATCTCCGATAAAAACCAAAATCAATTCCATATCATCACTCGCCATGTGTGCGCCAATCAACCAGTATTTACACGTCCAGATATTTTCCCATTCACAGTGCGGAATATCTATCTTGTAATGTCCAAATATAGGGTACGAAAGGGGGGGAAACATACCTATCATCCAACACACAATCAATCAAAAATACCCTCTCATGGGTATTTCCCGCTCACGTCGCGTAAGCATAGCACAAAATTCAATAACAAATCCTTGGCGCCATTCGAAACAAACACATGCACGCTGTCAACAAATCATATTTTTTATTAACCTAATCTAAATCACATACTTCTCCGCATGCAGTAGCAAATGAAACCGAGAAATAAACCACACCAACAAATTTCGAACATAATTTGGGTAATTATTCGTTGATATTTTGATTACTTGAGAAATATAAATCGATCCGCTCACACCGATAGGCATCTCCCAAATTCAAAGTATTTTCCCCCGGCCGCGGCGACGCCCCCCCTCTGGAGTATGAAATAATTAACCGAATTCATCATTCCCACAGCAACAAATAATATTTATCATTCAGCTAGCAATTTATCAAATTTGTAATCGATATCGATACATCATAATCAAGAGCAAAGAAAGATATACGTTTACGTCGCAAATATGTCGGTTGTAGATACACTTTGAGTGGGCAACATATGCTGGTTTTGGCGGCAACTTCAACTTCTCCTCGATGGTAAAAATGGTTGTGCCTGTGTGTGGATATATTGAGGATCGGCAGCAACCCAGTTTTCTTTTAGCCCTCGATTGCTTATTGAAAATCAAATTCAATTCACAAACGATAATAATATTTTGATTGATTGCGCGCCTACTGCATGAATGGGTCTCTGTGTATCTATATTCGGTTATATGAGATATTGGAACCTTTTAAATCAAAGCACGTTCACGTGATGGTTGTGACAAAGTGAGTTCATAAATTGCATGTGCAAACTATTAATTTTGTTAGTCGATGACTTTGATTTAAGTGGAAATTAGTTATTTTTCTTTTTCGATTGGGTTACAGTGTGGTTGGCAAGTTGGTTTATACATTTGCACTGTTGAGGGGGGGAAGTTGCCTTTTTTTAAGGCAGAAAGTATAAAAAGTGTATTTTTGGAAAGACGGGATTTGGAAGCAAGTAAGGCGATGGATTTAGGGTTATAGAGGAAAAAAATACAATCCGCTTCCAGTCATATATATATATAATTGAACGTTATTTTGCTATGCTTTTACTTTGGACAAATCATCGGGTTCCGGTACAATTTTTAGAGGGTCAAATGGACCATCGTTTGTCATTATCGCAAAACTTGGATGAAACAATAGTTATTCATAAGATGTTAGAAGTTTTGTTCGTTTCCTAATTAATCCAAAACACATAACACATGCTTAACCACCTCCTCAGACGTCACATTTCTCTGGGTTCCAATGTGGTTCGAAACTTTTACAATTCCCAATGAGCTAAGCATTCTCAACATGTTCAGAGGTCTCTTGAGTTGTTAAAGAATTGTTTATGTCATCAAAGTTTACCCATCCCCTCGTTTAAATAACCTTTCTCAAAAGGTTGGGGTGATCCAAAATGGTTAGATATACATGCGAGATGCACAAAAGATTAAACAACGTTTTTCTGATAAATGGACATAGCAGTTAGCTATACATTTTAGGCTTTGGACAGACATGGCTAGATATTGTTATTATGTCTATTTATTGTTGATCTTGATTTGGATGTAGACACAGTAAGGTTTATTTTTTTTAGTACTCAGTACTTTTTACTTAAACTTTTACAGAAACGACTTTGCAGAAATAACACACTCTATGTTGATACGAAGGTTTTTTTTTTAACAATGATAGGCGCTACTTTCGAGACCACCTTTCTGAATCACTTTTATCTACGTACTGAACTCCAAGCTTGGTGATCTGATTTACGGTTTAACTGTATTTAATGACTAAAACAATTCAAATGGTATAGTCTCCAAAAGTTTGATGCTGTCCCTGCAAAAATATGAACTGGACATCTTCGTGTCATGTGACATGTTCGTGAAGTCGGCGGGAGAGGATGATTTCCCAATCGTCGTATTGAGGTACCTGCCAATAGACGAAGTTGAACCACCCTCTTTACTAATGCACATTATCCGGTGCACTCGAAAACGACGGTGGTACATCCCATACCTAAAAAGGGCATGGGCAAAACAAACCCTGGCGCTACAGTCCGGAATGAACCTGCTCCTCCACCAACATGCCTCTCCAATTAGCCCCGTCCTTAGCTAACTGCCTCCAGTTGCGCACTTCAAGTTGGTTGAGGTCGGTTTCTACTTGTGCAAGGTCTTCCTCTACTACGTCCGACCTCGCGACGTCTGGCTGGGAATCGAAGACTCTGCGAGCCGGAGTATTGGTGTCCATTCGTTCTACATGTCATAGCCATCTTAAAAGTCCAATGTGGATTTTTTTTTGCCCAGACGTATGTCGCTGTACAGCTCGTAAATAGTCCTTGGTTGAATCTTTGTCTCCATAGACCTTCAACGGACCAAACATTTTTCGAAGAATTTTTCTCTCAAATCGACCAAGGATTTCTTCATCCACTTTTGGCACTGTCCATGCTTCAGCGCTGTAGAGTAGCACTGGGATGATCAGGGTATTCTATAGAAGCTCCTTAGTAGTTCGAGTGAGGGCTTTACTACTAAATTGCCTGCTTAGCCCGAAGAAACAATGGTTGGCAAGAGTAATTCTTCGTTTAATTTCTGACAGAAACAGCCCTGTACTACCTCAAAGTTATATCTGTCAATGGTGACGTTCTATCCAATTCGTCGATGTTGTGTGTCCTTTCGTGTTGATAACATATACTTAGTCTTACCCTCATTTACTGCTAAACCCATTTTGCCGCTTCCTTCTCTTTACGAGCAAACGTGGCTATGACATCACGTTGAGTCCTACCAATGATGTCAATATCGTCGGCGTATGCTAGTTGTTGCAATGATTTTTAGAAGATTGTGCCTCTGGTGTTGGCTCAGGGGTTTAGCACAATCCTCTCATGAATCAAATTAAAGAAGATCGTTGACAGCGCAAAGCCTCTCCTAAATCCTGTGTTGGTGAAGTCGTTTCCGACCCTGGAGCAGCGAGCATTCGTTATCGTCATCCTACACAGAACTAGACATTGCTCTGTTCGTCTCTATAAATGCTGTCGTATGCGGCTTTGTAATCGATGGATAGATGGTGGGTATCGATTTGGACTTCTTCGGTTTTTTCCAAGATCTGCCGAAGTGTGAAGATTTGATCGATTGTGGGCTCTCCTGGCCTAAAACCACACTGATAAGGGCCGATCAGGTTGTTGGTAAACGGTTTCAGGCGTTCCATATTAAGGTAGATAGGATCTTGTAGGCGATGTTGTGCAGACTTATGCCTCTGTACTTGGCGCAGTTCAGAGGGTCTCCTCTTTTGTGGATCGGGCAAACGATGCTGAGGTTCCATTCTTCAGGCATATTTTCATCCGACCAGATTTGGCTTATGAGTTGGTGGATGTTACTTACCAAGTCATTTCCGCCGTCTTTATACAGATCGGCGTGAAGGCCGTCGTTTCCGGCGGCCTTGTCAAGCTTGAGTTTAGATATTGCTTTCCTCACTTCACTTAGGTCGGGTGGTTGGTAGCTTTTCAGAATCGTTTGAAACTGATAAATATTCAACCACTAGCAGGAAATATCAATCGCCCAGTTCCGGTTTCAACTTTCCATCGAACCAACTAATGCTAAAACAAGCCAATGACCAGAATATTGCGCATGGTTGTTTTTTTTTTTATAATTCTTTTGACTTTCGTTGTAGCAAGCATGCTCTCCGACTGACTCTTTTTTGTCCACCTCACCTACCACTCCTCCTTAACTTTTGTCGAATCTTTGTTAGCAGCTCTAATCCGCGGCGAAGTGGTATTTTTTTCGTCTGTCGAATTAAAAGTTGCGATGATTAATTTTTTTTTAAATCCGACATTTATGTAACTAAAAAATTTAAATAAATTAGAGGATACTCAGGCTTTCGAAAAAGATTTTGAAAATTATAAACGAACACATGATAGATTTAGAAACGAATAATTTTAATTTTCAAAGAGAATCTACTTTCATCTTGAATCAGCGGTTCTAAGTAAAACAGCTGATACTTGCAATTACCCACATCACCTACGCGGTAGATTATATAACGTATTTCATAAACACAAAAAACCGTTAATTTTAAGCGCTAATAAAATTATTCAAATATTCGCCAACCAAAATCACTTTCACTGCATTTTCGAAAAAAAAACCGCACGTTATTATAATCGATAATCGGCATACCATAAAATCCAAGTCCATAATAAAATTCCTCAAATCTCGGCAATAGCCTGTTTTAAAACAGTCTGCCATATTTTATCATATTTTAAATTTATTTATCATGTTTCCGTAATAAATTACGAATTTGCTACTTTTATTCATCATTTATGCGAGATATTTATATAAGTTTCGCACTCATACTTCAAAATCGGACATTTGTTATCTGCACGTAAATCAAATGTAGATGGTGAACAGTAAATCACACTAAAAGTCCGCAAACCTATATCATGACCAAAAACGCAAAAAAAATTTAAGCCCGCTGCTACATTCTAAATTTAAGAATTAACACGTGCCCATATACCTGCTCCTAATAAGCCGCGCATCAAATTAATTTAAATATTTGCTTACAAGGCAAATCACATAAACCAACCCTCCCCACCTTTACCCCGCTAGTATAATCCAAGGACCATACATCGACTAAACAACAAAGCTGTTAACGCGTTCGTTAGATATGTATGAGCCATTTCAGAATAATCCATAATCAGTTCCAGTTCAAAATGAATTCACAATTAATTGGCCACCGGCCTAATCTATTCTTATTAGCAAATTAATCGGAGAGGTGAATAAGATTAAACGGAATATGGAATATGAGAACAGAATAAACCGCTCTAACGACGTAGCAGCAGCACCATCACTTACCAAGAGATTATTAATTAAAAAAAATAAATACCCAGCTTGATACAGTCGATGGCCAATTAAACCCAATTTACACTTACTATCAAAATTGATTGCACGGTATATTTAATCAAATTACATGTATTCAGATGGGGTCTGTCGTCAGCCTAGCCATTTTTAAATGGAAAATCTGATTTATTTCATTTCCACAGCGTAAGATGGAAGATACGTTGCTGTAATCGCATCAAGTGCCCCAAATGCGATTACAATTACAATTACGTGTCGAAGCACTCGACTTTGACTGGTCTATTTATTAATTTATTAATCACCCCTACAGAGTGGCAGCTTGTCGAACAAAAATGACAACAAAAAATGTGTTAATCAAATTTTGGTCGCGAAATATCACGTCAAGTGTCAAATGAAATCGCAATCGCAGTGCAATAAATCATTTAATCGCGCTAAGCGGACGGTTGATTAAATCTGTGATTTGTATACGTCTCGCAACATGTCAAGTTCGTTCTGGGTTTAAGCAAATAAAACTTTTTTTTTCTATTTCTGGTCAAGGAATAAAATTAAACAAAAAAAAAAACGATTATTTTCAGAAAAGGCAGCTTGTGCAACTTAATCGAAAGCTATCATCATCACTCAATAACTGTCGTCATGGGATAGATTTTTTTTTATTAGATGGGGGGTTGTCGAGTGGTTGATGTTTGGCAACCAGGTGAAGGATTTGTCAAAAATGATTTTCAAACAAAAAAAAAGTGATGCGAAAAGGCAAAAATATGCTTCTTGTTATTTATTTAGCGAGATTCCGACTTGTTGTTTACCTTAAACAAGCCAGCCAGCGTTTTCGCTTTTGGGCACGCTAGTTGCTTAATCCAAGCGTCGTGGCATACTTAGAGTTGATTAATCTGTGAGGGATTTGAAGATGTTTTACGTTTATTGTAAAATTGGGCTCATAATACAGTCCTATAGTCAGATTTGGTCCAAACAAACTTCGCCGATGGTCCAAGGCATCTCCTCTACATTTTAAGGGTTCAAAGCCGGCTGTTTTGGTTCATCAGTTTCTTGATAAATGTACTCCTTTTTGTATTTAGTGGACTATTGTGCTATATTACTATGCCCAGGGGTCCCTGTTTCAAAACCCGAAAGAAACAAAACCAGCGTTTTTTAATTGCCCCTCCTCTTGCGAAAGTCTGACGAAACATGCAAGGGTATAAAACTGTCATGAGAATATCCTCAAATTTTCGGTTTCGAAGTGGCGCTCTACTGGAGGTCCCATTATTTTTGTCAAAAATATAAAATTGCACGCACAGATAAATGGGAAAGCTAGGTTTTGAGGCCCTGTATATGCCGTAATTCAAGGAGACTGGATCAATAAGTGACCTTAGCCACTCTGGGGTCCTTTCACAAGTCAATAGAAAACATCGAAGCAGTTCACGAGAGTATTGCTGACATTGCAAGAAGATCAATTCGGCACCGTAGTCTCTTCTTTACAGCGAATTCACACGAAAGACTTGAATCTTCGTGCTTACAAAGTTCAATTTACTTAAGAACGGAAGACGACTGATTATCATGCAGCTCAAAGACAGTTCGTTGAATGGGTTTTGGAACAACAAGTAGATGATGATTTTTCGATAAAAAGCATTTTTAGTTATGAAGCTCATTTTCATCTTGATGGCTTCGTTAATCGTCAAATTTGTCGCATTTGGGGTTCAGAAAACCGACCAATAATTGTTGAGAAACAAATGCATCCACAACGCTGTTTGGTGCGGATTTTGAGCTGGATGCATATCGGGACATTCTTCTTCGAAAATGCGGATGATCATACAGTAACAATCACGGATGTGATCAACATGTGGTTTCAACAAGACGGTGCCACATGCCATACAGCCAGAGAAACTATTTAAGTACTGCATTCATTTCCTAATCTGTTATCCGCCTTTTTTGCGATCAGAATTGGCCATCCAGATCTTGCGATTTAACTCCATTGGACTTTTTTCTTTGGAGTTTTTCGAAGTCAAAGGTCTATGCAAACACGCGCATGGCCACCAACGCCTTGAAAGAGGAAATTGGGCGGTGTATTATTGAAATTCGGCCACACTTTTACTAATCCAAAAATTTCAATAAAATAGTACTTACTTGCCTGCAAAGCTGTGGCGGTCATTTATCAATAAATAACTCAAACCGGTATACCGTATACCCTATAAATCATTAAAAAATTTAAGCTTTCTAATTAAAAAATCTGTATTTTCTATGAAAAATAAATTTAGCGTGAATTGTCGCAAAACCCTTCACTTGATTGACATCAATTCACCAAGTATTTTCTATTGGTTCAAGTCAGGAGATCATGCTGGTCAACTCATAACAGCAATCAAATTCGATCTAAGCCAAACTTTTTTTTTTTTTTTTTTGTGGGGGTTCGCTGGAAGGAAAAATCATCGAAAGACATTGCAGAGGTTTTATCGCGAGGGAACCTTCTGCAATAGTGAGGGACTTTAACCCGATCTAAAAAACCTCCCGAAGACTGACTTTTGTATGTCTTCAAGGAATCGCACCTAGTCGTTAGACTAATCAGCAATTTATTTTTCACATGTATTATATCTAAGCCAAACTCATTTCATTGCTACTTTTGGGTTGTCCCGTTGAAAACAAAAAGATCCAAAAATCGAATTAGGCTGCTTTCGAGAACTTGACGTGTGTTGCATTTTAAAACATTTTTCGAATCTCATCAATACACCACCAAAACTTTCAAACTTTCTTAAATCTCGCAAATATTAGTGCAGCAGACCACCCGGTTCGCCTAAATTCAATTTCTTTCGTCGGAAAATATTACATTTATTAAAAAGTTAAAATCTTTTCTTAAAATTCAAAAATAAAAACTAAATTTTGGCAAATTCCCATGTGGCTATTTTTTGGTGTAAGGGTGTCAGTTCATTTTAGCACGGAATTGTGAACTTCTTTTCTAACATACATAGTTTCAACATTGAGCTTAGTATTCAGATACTACAATTGCTATAATGTGAGATTTTTCTGGGTAATGAGTCTATGTGCTCTTTTATTTTTGCAATATATTCAGCAGGTAAAATGTTGGAACGAATAATATGTTTACCTCTATCAACTGGCGTTTTTCTGCCTTTAAAGGTACGTTTAGCCGTTGCCAGCGGGAGTTGATGGTGCCATGCAAAGTAAGGAATTTTTATTTTACATATCATTCTTCTATTAGATTCTATTTTTTTTTTTGCAAACTATGGAAATGTTGCAGTTTTGATTACATTTTCACTTATTTTCTAAGTTTTATTGGCATCCATATGTCCCATTAGGTAAATGCCCTGCTCATTTCGTCGCCCTAATGAGACAAAAACGTAACTAAATTTTTTTACGATTTTGGACTGGGTGTACCACCTTACTTAAAATATAGAATTTCTGTCTTAACTGAAGTAGATAAGAAGTTAGCATTTTACAAAAGGGTTAATGATACTTAGAAAAATTAATAAATGGTAAAAAAAAATAGAAATTAAGCAAATATTGAACTCGCTTATTTGAATCTTTGAATTTTCCCCTTGTCCCTTGAAAAACTCTCAATAAATTGAAAAAAAAAATCAATGTAATTAGGTCCACTCGGTAATTTTAATTTGTAGGAATGGCATCTCGATCACCAACATTTTATAATTTGAATTTCTGTTTCGCGTACTCTCTATAATTTGAAGTCTGACATGCACAGACCTGTCGGAACGTCGTCTGCTTACTTAAGCGTACTGGTTTCAAAAAGCTCTCAGTCTTGAGTGTTCTTTCTAGTTAATATTGTAAATATTAAGCGCCATTGTACAAATTTGAAAAATAAAGTTTAAATTTTAATCAACTCTTGTTTATTTGAATTTTTCCCTGCCTCCATCTTGTTTATTTCAACTCCAATTATTTTGAACTCTCGTTATATTGAAGTTTTTTGTGGTCCCTTGAGTTTCAAAATATTAATTTTGGACACAATAATTTTTTCTATCGCTCTACAGACTTCTGCAATAGTAGATGCTGTTTGTTGTGCCATGATAGCCACCGTATGCTAAAAAATTAAGAGCAACAGTTACTTTTAAAATTGCAGGAACTGCAGTTTATCTCAAAGGAGCAGTAAGCTCATCTCGTATGCATTTTTTTTTTTCACATCAAAGAGCACTACGTTCTCAGTATCGCTTTACACAACTCGTTTTTGTTGCGCGACTTAGATGGTCATCTACCGATTTTACAATCTAATAGACTACTTAAATAAACAATTTTTTAATTTAAAACCATTGAATATAAAAAATTTTTAAAATCACCCCACAAACAAAAATCAATTTTGATGCTTACCAAATTAAACATGCATATGCATCGTGTAATAGACTCATTGCAGCCATAGTTGGTTTTATGAGAGTTCGACATAAGAGAAATCAATTCCGGTGAAACAACATGATAATTCAGAATATCGCGAACAAACATGATGCAAGATGCTTTACGCCTGAAACTTCAGGTTTGCAAGCCAATTTCTTCACATCTTTTATCATAACTAGGCAATTCTTCAAACGTAAATAATTTACGGAATGCGTACCTCGTGACATTTTTCTGAACTCTTTCTAATCTAAGTACCTACATTACATATAGCGAATCCCATATGATGGATGTGTATTCCAACTGCGGCCTGACTAACGAGCAGTATATAGTTTTAAGGCTAAATACGTCTCGGAAGTCCTTGCAATTTCGCTTTAGAAAACCTAACATTGAGTTTGATTTTGCTATAGTGTAATCATAATGAGAAGAACATTTTAATTGTTTGTCAAATATGACCCCGAGATCTTTAACTTCTTCCGTACGCTGAAGTCTAAGATCGTTCATATAATAATCACTTATTATAGGAGCATTTATACGGAATTCTGTAAACATTTTACATTTCGAGATGTTAAGCTCCATAGCGTTATGATAACACCATGCCGACAAACTATTTATATCCGACTGAAACCGGATACAGTCTGTTATATTACTTATACGAGGATATAATTTTAAATCGTCCGCGAAAGTTAAAACGTTGCAAAATTTTAAAATATCACGAAAGTCATTTAAAAACAAAATAAAAAGCAATGGGCTTAAGTGGCTACCTTGCGGGACACCGGATATTACATCGATTTCGCGAGAAGTATACCCATCGATCTTAACCATTTGCTTTCTGTTTGTTAAATAATTATGGAACCATTTAAGCATTGAGGAATGAAAACCCAACGCTTTAGTTTTGCTAAAAGTAGGGTGTGGTGCACTCTATCAAAGGTACACTCTATCAGTATAGAGTATATCAACTGCTAATCGTTTCTCAAAGCTGTTAAATACATAATTAGTTAACAAAGTTAAATTGGTAGCACAGGATCTATCTCGAATAAAACCATGTTGATTATTCGAGATTACCTCTTTTACTACGAAGAATAGCTTCTCCTTAACAATGCTTTTAAACAATTTAGGAATTGCAGAAAGTTTCTATATAAGTCGATAGTTTTCTACTATTTGTCTTAAACCGTTTTTATATATTGGAGTAATATAAGAATATTTCCATTCTTCTAAAAACATTCCAGTTAATAATGACTGGTTAAATATAATTTTTAACGGACCGACAAAAGATAAACAATTTTTTAATATAACCTCTGGTATACCGTCCGGACCAGGGTTTCTGTTCAATTTTAATTTATTTAAAGCGTTTGTTAGGTCTTCTTTCGAAAATTGTACCAAACCGACATCTAGTAAAATATACAAAAAAACATTTTGGACAGGCGATATTTCTGAATAAAACTAAAATAAGAAAAAATAGTTCATGATGATATGAATCCTTTCTACCAATCGAGTCTGAACTTTTATCACTTATTTCCATAATATTTGATTTGCTCCGTATAATATTCCGCTCAATCCGTTCTTCATGATTTTGTTCATCCATCCATAGTTCAACAGAATCCACTTTCTTCATTTATGTAAAATTATTTCATTAAGAATCAATTTTTTTTCTTTTTCGACTCGAGCCCACTTTTGATTTGTTTATTTGACAGTTCTTAAAAGAAATAAATCGATACTCGACGAAAGAAAATCCGTTAGTGGAAAAGCATCTAGTTGTATTTTTTACATTTCGTAAGTGTTCCAGAGTGCCAATTCAAAAGCGAAACGAAAAGCAATTTCGAATAGGATTGACTTTTAGTACGAAATACTGGGAAGGTACCCTGAAGAAATTGCTTTATGATTATGCAACTGAGAAAAAACGCGATTTTTTGTATGCCTCTAACCTTTGTGAAAAGAAAGAGAAAATTTCTCGAATTTCCCCAAATAACTAATAACCAAAAAAAGTATTTTGTTTTAATAATATTTTTCATTTTATTTGTATTTTTTTCATATATTCTTTTTCTTTGTTTTATCTTTCAAATTCGAAATTCAAATTCTTACAATCTACATAATAATAATATTTAATAATAGCAATTTTAATTTGTTTTCTTTTTTTCTTTATAACTACATGTAATTTTTTTATTTTACTTTTTTTTTTAAATATGATACAGCAACTGATACTTTGAGTTTTATTTTTTAATTATTTTATATTTTTTGAAAATTTATTTTTTAATGTTTACACTTTGTATGAATCAAGTCTTGTTTTATGTACATAAATTGAAAACAATAAAAGAGAACTAAAATTATTTTTAATAATTTTTTTTAAATATATCCTTTGGCGGAGTTAATTAATTAATTAAGAAGAAGAAATTAATAAAAAAATTAATGAACTATAACTCAAAATATACGAACAAATAGTCGTGGTGTTAACAACATTTTTTTTTTAAACTCCTACATTTATGTTTTTGTTTTATCACAGGTGAAACTCCTCCAGGCGAAGGATGCAATTATGTCTCCATTCTCATCTCTCATTTATTTATTTTTTTGTTGTTTTTTTTGGTATTCAGTTTAGAGGTGATGTTTGGGGTGTCTTTGGGCACACTTGCGCTGCTTACTGGTGAACAGTGGCTGAGCCGATACGCTGACCATACATGGCGTATGGTGAGTAGTAGGGTCCAAGAGCAGCAGCTGCTGCGGCTGGGTTAAATCCTGCACCATTGCCGAAGGGTGATTGAAGTGATCCTGGTTTCGCGTATGGGTGATAGCGAGCAGCAGCGGCGGCGGCAGCAGCAGCGGACATTGGGCTTAGTGGAGGTGTTGGGTAGCCACGTTGTAGTGCCGACGGGGGAAACAGTGAACTGAGGAGTGACTGGGTCTGTGATTGAGCTAGAGCAGCGGCAGCAGCAGCTGGATCGGACAGGTTGCCGGTGTGGGTGCGTAGGTGCGAGAATAGCTCATCGGAGGTGTTGAAACGCTTGCCACAATATGAGTCGCCAGCGATCCAACTGCATACATAGGGTGATGAACGCATCTGGGCGGCGGAAGCAGCTGCAGCGGCTGCGGCGGCTGAGTAGGGATGACCTGGTGGGAGTGAGCCTGCCATCGATGCGGCCATCGCTAAACCGTATTTTTGGTGTTCGCACTGCGTGCATCCGCTTGGGCATGGGGCGCCCATCAGCATTTGTTGGGTGTGCTGAGAGTAGGGGCATCCCGGGCAATAGGGATCCTTGCATACTGGAACGATAGCTTCACCACCCGACGGGGTTTTGATGCGCTGATAGCTAATGTAGGGGTTTGGGTTGCCTTGAGCTGCGCCGGGATATCCATTGGCGGCAGCGGCAGCGAGCATAGCTGCGTGATGGTGTGCAGCATATCCACCTCCGAAGGGTGGACGGAAAGCCGGATTGCCATGTTGTTCCATACCGGGAGGGCAGCATAAAGCAGCCGACAAAGGGTTCATTGGACCATATGGTCCGGCTCCCTTGTATGCCGATGGGTGTCCATGGAGCACTTCCATTCCGGAGCGGATGATCGGACTAGCTCCTCGCTGAGATGATCCCGATGGTGAGACAGTCTTGCGGTTATCACCGTTTGGTGTCATCTTGCCGTTGCCATGGTGATGATGATCGTCTGAGGTTTTGGTGACACTGATCTCGGGACTGCTGTTGGACTTGTTGCGTGACGGGACACGTCCTGACTCACTGTGACTGGATCCCTTTGAACTGG
Source organism: Rhingia campestris (assembly GCA_932526625.1). NCBI lineage: Eukaryota > Metazoa > Arthropoda > Insecta > Diptera > Syrphidae > Rhingia > Rhingia campestris. The sequence goes on from OW052185.1 coordinate 105,560,260, forward strand.
GTCGCTGTTGCGAATGATCCTCTTGCTTTGTCATGTGCTGGTGATTCAACACATTTGCTTCGTATGGCTTGAAGGCTAGCTTGATCTCGGTGGACGCTTGGGGTGTGCTCGATTTTGGAGTTTTCACTTGTGATGGTGACTTGGACGTCGACGATGATGATGATGATGATGAGTCATTGGCGTTGCCATTCTTTTTCTTATCCATACTGAGAATGGGTTTGACGGCGCTTGAGTCGGCACCAATTTGACTGCAGGTCTGAGCCAACAAGGCGAGTGGAGATTTTTTGGCATCCATCTGGAATAAATAAAAGAAGGGTTTATTAGTATTTTTGTCGGAATTGGGTTTTTTTTGTGATAGAAATAGGAATGAGTTTGAAAAATGAGCATGATGTGAGGTTGACGAAGCTAGGGTTTGCCGGCGGCAATTTGCGTATGTAGGCGTTTTTGTCTAATTTAACTGAGGAATCTTTTTAAAGTGTATGGTCTATTATTAATCAAGCAAATAGCGAATGAATATTTGTTTTTTTCCATCGCCTATGGTTTTTTTTAAAGCATAGAATTTTTTGAAAATTGATTTGGCCTTGCATTTTATAATTATTGTACTTGCGATCGCCATGTCAAATTCTGTTAAAACTTCTTTTAAGAAAAAAAAATAATTTTGCTCGGGAAAAGGGATTTTGAAGAGATTGTTCATAATTACAAAGTCTTCGAAATATATCCGACACTTCAACGTTTTAAGATGAACAACTTAAGCACAGTTCGTGTTGAAAATGCGTGAACCACAAATTTTTGTAATGATTTTTGAATTTAATATTCGAACAACTTAACAATTTTTGAAAATGCTCGAAGTTTTTAAGTTTAAAAATAAATGTAATAGCATTTCAACAAGACAGCTATTTTTCATTGGAATTTAATATTTTTTTTTAATAAGAAATAAAAAATTGTGTGTTGCTGATAAAAATATTTTTGTCAAAAGTATCTGTCGATCGAAATTCGAAAGCAATATATTTTTTTTTTTAAACTATTTGACACCATTCCAACCGATGAAATTTTTATCCAAAATTCCGGAAAACCATCATCAGTTTTAATATGTCGCTCCTCGCTCATAACTCATTTAACAGGACGTTTCTCAGAATAAATATCTATGCAACATAATCTTCAACTAACCGTTGTTGGCAAGGGTGATAAATAATCCGGTTGAAGGTATTGATTGTTACCGATAGTAACAACACCACCGCCACCTTCTAGTACAACCATGTTGCTAATAGAAAGTTATTAGGGTTGTGTGATTTAGCAGTAGTAGTAGTACCAGTTAAGTAATCCTTTGTTGTAGGTTTTTTTTTGTTGAATACAAGTTGTAGTCACTTGTGTTGTTGTGTGTAGTAATCCACAGAGTTATCCTTTTTTAATGTTGATGTATTTTTTTTTTAAATTCACTTTTTTCACAAAATCACTTGATTTTTATTTTAACCGAACCGAATGATTTATTTTTTTTTCTTGTTTGTATCTTATTTTTCTTCTTTGAAAAATATCTTTGTATCTCAATTTTTTTTCTTCACAAATAATTCACACGATTATTTTTTTTTTCTAATTTATCTTGCTTCCGAAGTAGATAGGTCTGAACGCAAGGAAAGTCAAACTCGAACTGATTTCTGAAACGCGCAGCGGACTGTTCTTTAGTTCGTTCGAAAAGTATCTGATGAAAATCCAAAGAGACACCCGAATGTATATCATCGCTCGGTGTGTTGGAAAACCGGATACCGTTTCTCTTTGCAGCGTGTGTATGAGTGAGATACATTGCGCTCCGTGAAAGAGAGAGAATTAGATGGGATTTTTCAACATGGCGTCGTTATACCCAATCGAATGGCATGCGCCTTGGGTGGGGGTAATATGCTTGTGTGGAATTTGAGAGAATCCTCTCAAAATGCGTACCTGTGAGAGGATATCTCTTTGTTGATCGGATTTAGCGTGTATTCGGCTCTTTGCGGAGTGCCCTCATCCCCTCCATTCGATTAGGTCTATCGACCAATCAAATTGTTGGATGCAGTGTTGCCATTTCTTTGCCGCGGCGTATCTTTCAACATCCTTTGTTGTGATTACCTGTAAATTTGTGGTAAAATAATTTTATTTTTTGTTCATGTGAAAATTAATTTGTTTACCTTCAATTATGAGGTTGTGTTGGTTACCGGGGGTTGGGTTTAGATACAGCAATTAGTGGTTTTTGTCGATATCACCTCGTGAATATTTTTAAACGAACTTTTCAGTGTGGATATGATATTTTTGTTTTTGGAATTTGATTGTTTGAGTTTTGTTGCCTGGCTGCCACCCCCAAAAACGTATTTAACGCTGTTAATTAGGTGGAACGCGGTGCGCGGGACATTGCAGCGAGGAATTAATGAGGGCTCTACTCTAGTCCGTTGGTTTTTTAGCGGATTTTTGTGTTGTCTGTATTTGGGGGGATTTGTTGATTGGTTTCTGATGTAAATTTTCATATAGTCGCCGGTGGTGGCCCGCCTGTTGGTCATGTTGTGTTATTTGTTCGAGTATGGCTTTTTAACTTAATGAAATTAAAATTAAGTGGGCGAGCACAGGTGATGATACAACGATTAGTGCGTTTTGGCATTACGTATGAACAGCTTTTGGTTTATTTTTTTGTTGGTCTCCCGTGTTATTTGTGGTTTTGAGCAATCAATTTTGTGTGGTAAAATGCAAATTAACCACCGAATTGCGGTTGTAGTGGTGGATTATGGGTTTTAAAAAAGCAAATGCTGTTCCAACTCTAAAGGAACACCTTAATATTTCAGAGCTCATATGAAGCGGAGGAGACATTAATATTTTTGTCGAATCTAACCGGATTTTCTATTGTGTGCCTCCAGTGACATGTTTAAAATATGGAAATAATGACACAGCTGTCAAAAGATGGAGTATTTATGATTTTTCTTTTGCACGGACAGGTCGATAAGTCAATGTCATGTCGATGACAGATAAGTGATTTATGTAGGTGATTTGTGTGTGTGTAGATGCCGGAGACTACTTAAGGAGGAGGTCATCTGTCATATTAATTTATATGGACTTTTGCAAAATGGCCTGTGTTTTGGCTTTACTGTATTTTTGAATTAATTTGCTGTCTCTTAAAGGTGTCGACAATTCAAGCGTTTGTTTGTTGTAGATTTGATTGGAATGTGGTTCTATCGCTAATGATATGTTGACGTATGCATATGCCGCTAATGAATTGTCTTAAAGATGCTATCTCATATATCATCTTGAAGAGTCTTGTAAAGAAAACGTGTTTTTCCTAATTTGTTGGATTAAAAATGCCACCAACAGCTTTGTATTTTGGAAGATAAAAGTCTTTTAGCTATGTTAGCAATTTGAATTGGAAATCGTTTTAAACTAATATGAGAGAAAATAGAATAGTTGTTCTCGGGTGAGCACGCTGTCATCGTACAATGCATATTTTAAAAACACCTACAAATATAAATACAAATTTTTGGCGCAACAGGCTCGTTAGTACCCAGGGCCTAGCTTTCTCACAACCATTTATGTGTGCGTGTGTACTTCTTGCACGATGGTGGGACCTCCTGTTTTATGCCGACTCCGAACGGCTAAGTTGAGATAAGCTACTCTTGACAACTGATACTACTCGGATGATTTGTCAGATCATCACGAGAGGAGGGCCAGTGAAAATCATTTAGGTGTTGCTACGGCTGGGAATCGAACCCAGACCTCCTGCGCGGCAGTTCATCGCACTAACCATCGCGCCACTGAGCCCTCCCATTTTAAAAACACCTAGTACACAAAATTGTGAAGTTTAAGGAAAAGTTCTGATCGAATTGGTGCAGTTCGGGTCGCTTTACGAATTGATTTGGTCCTTCTGTGAACATAAATTACATTTAAGCGGGGTGTCTGTCGGAAATGAGTGCACGCCCCCTTGATTCATTATTGTGCGCGAAAATAAAAACCGAATTCTGCAATAAAATTAAAAACCCAAATGGGGTACCATTTGCAAGATCGCAAGGTCGTTTATTGGGTGTGATTTTGAAACATAAAAATGAGCCATAATTAGTTGATTCTACAGGCCTCTAAAAACCTAGACGTCCTATGTCTTAAATATGAAAATGAAGAGGAACAAATTGTTTTTTTAGCATCAGCTACTTTTTAACGAAAAATGTCAAAAATCCATTTCCTAAGTAAATTCACATTAAATGCACATTCCAAATTTTATGTTCCCAATTTTCCTGATTTGCTACAACTGAGCTCGAACGTGTTACTATGTATGTCGTTACAAAGAGATTATAAATAACAGGATGGTCCCAAATTGTTGTTTTAGGGCTAGCGACAATTGGTGGTTCCTATCGGGAGTTCAAAAATCGAATGAAATATGACATTTATTGCCTAGAAAAGCTTTCTAGAATTCTGGTATACCAAAGAACAAAAATCGAGTTATTGGTTCAACAGTTTGCTCTTGTAGTATGACATAATGGATAAATTAACTTTCTCTTAAATATAGAAAGGTATTTGTTTCTGTCTTTAATGGCTTCTCCAGCCTAACCGCCTAGCTTTTTTGTTGGATTCGTCAATTCTGATAATTTCTAAAAAGAAAGGACTTGTGTTGGATTCTTTCACCTTCTATGCAAAAGATGCAGCGACACATTATTAAATCTTTGCAAAGGAGAATGATTCAGATTACACTTGAACATCGTTCAAACATTTGGAAACGTATTTCGTGAGTTAATTCAGAAATATTTTTGTTAAATTAATATATTAACAAAATAATTAAAGGTCAAAATATTCAAGTTATATTTATTTAACGAATTCAATTGACAAATGCCACAAAAATATTTAATATTATTTTGTTTTACCATAATTTTCGTATTTTTCTGAGAACTAGACCCCTTAGCTTTCAAATAAGTTGTCTAACATAAAAATTGGTCAAAGCAGTTGCTCGGAAATCAATTTCCAAGCCTCAGAAAATCTCCAAACCAATTTTCAAAAATCACAAAAACATTTTCAAATATATTTAAGGCACATTTATGTAATCTAGATTTGATTTTTTACCCATAAAAAAAATAAGCATAAGACACAGCAAGCAAATAGAGCGGCTTCGAGACAACTCATCATAGCAAAATAAAGACACACGCAGTTTTACTCTAATTCCCGGTTTTCAGTACATACTGAGTTAACTCTGAGTCAACAAACTCTGGATTAATTTGTATCTAGATATAACCCATGCAACAGGATTTGCAGGATTAAATTTGACCCCATAAGTGGTGATTAAATCGATTTCGTTCTCAAAACTTTGTCTAAAAATTTATAGAATCCGCAACAGCTCAGTGAACCGCTTGTTGGTTTCCTTTTCCCCAAACAAATATTTTCGTCGTGATTTTAACGGATTCTTTTCTTCTTAAAACAGTTAAACTAAATATATAAACTTATTTTGAGTTGCTGAGATCTTAATCTAAATATCGTACACGTATTAATTTTCTTAAATAAATAATATTTCACATAAACAGAATTGAAAATAATTGTTTGCTTTTTATTCTATCATCTGTCAAAAACATATGATCATTTAATCCAGGGTTAACTCACCCAAAACTTGATGGGTTAACTTGAAGTTAACTCTGAATTCAAATTGACTGAATAAAAAAACGTTTCTCCAGTTAAGTCGAGTTTAATTCCGAAATTAGAATCATCTCCCACTGAAAAACCGAGCCTAATATTTTTATTTACTGAAATGACATTTTCACATTTTGTCTGAGTAGGATAGTGCAGGCTAGCATAATTTTTGTTATTCAACCGCTGACACATATAACATTCATCCTTTTTGACGTACCGCTGATATCTCGATATTCTGGTTTTTAGGACAGACTTCTTCATATAGTTAATGCTCGTTTAAATTTACTAGCTAGCCAACAAACATTTCATTGCTTTTTTATAGTAAATACTAGCTGCCCGGCCCGACTTCGCCCGGGTACTGTTTCGTTTAAGGGTCCGTAATAGTATTTTAGTGTTAGTAGTATTTATTTTCTCAAAGCTGACCTGAGAGATTTTCTCAATATTTTTGCCGTAAGAACCTTGTACAGAGTATTAGAAAACTACAAAAAAAAAAATCAGCCAAATCGGTCAAGCCGTTTTCATGTTTTGTCGTGACAACGGAAAACGGGTTTCATTTTTATATAGTAAATATGCCTGTTACTCTGCAACTCTGAACACGGCGGCTGGTGTTTGGCAAACGCTAATTTTCTACCATTTGGTTCACGAGCCCACTTAGACGATTTCGACTGCATATATTGAGTAAACCTCATGTGCCATATAAATTTTGTTTAAAAAAGTCTTATCCACTGTGTTGGATCGAAATGTATGAAGCCCTAAAACCTGCTGGAAAAAACGCATACAGATTTGACACCAGTATCTAGATACTGTACATCAAGGCATATTTAAATTTTCGTTCATGTAAAGTATAAGATTGGGCCTAAAATTAAGAAACGCATCTCAACATGTTTTCAATGTTTTTAGTTGCAACAGGAAAACATTTCTTGATAATATGGATAACCCGGAATTATTCCCTTTACCACGAAGTTTTAAAATGATAACGGCCTACAAACGTTCTAAAATCGAATAGTCGTATTATTAAGGCATTTTTGAGCTTCTTTAACTTTAAAACACTTCTAAGTATCACTTAAGTGCAAAATCGGTATCTATAATTTTTCACATTTAAGCAACGGTGCTTAGAGATAGCTTTATTAAAACACGATCGACCGCGTTTTGAGGTTCTTTAGAGGAATTTTAAAATGAATTTTGACAGATCAGAGAATTTCTATCTAAATATTTTTTTTACAATTTTTTTGAGTTTTTGTGTCGAAAATTGAAAGCAAAAATGTACTCATAAACATTTCTTTTGTAAATGATTTAAATGTTGTGAATGTGATAAATACAAACAGACCAACAGCTAAATGTGCAAACCGAGAATTAACCCAATTGAACATCAAGAAAACTAGTTTCGGCAAAAGTATCGATTTTCTCCCCAATATGGAAAAAATTATCAATCTTGTACGATCCTATCTTGAAGGATCAAGTAGGGGTGGTCACATTTCTGCTGATCTCCAAGTGATGGCTGCTATAAGATATTGGGGTCGAAATGATGTATATTATATAATCTACTATCTCACTACAATTTAACTTTGTAATCATTCCATTATACCCTTCTTAGATAAAAGATGACGGAGCTGATATTCACGGATTTAGTTAATCTACGCTATGTGTTATTTGTCAGAGGGTTGCAAAGGCATTTGGCTGAAAGAGATCGCTGTAAAAAAAAACTACTTTAGAACATAAAATACTGTAGAAAAAAAGCGACCATAGGACACATTGTATAGAATTTCACATTTTTGTACTAGATATATAAAATTTATTAAGTTTTTTTTAAACATCGTTTAGTTAAGCAGCAATGAAAAATCGATTAAAGATAAGAATTTCAGCAACGTTGCTTAGAGACAATCTAAATATTTCAGCATGCTTATCTAAACAACCTCTGAGACACATTTTAAGAAAACCTAATAAATACGTCTGTAAATCTTTATTTTAGGTTTTATTATAACATAAGGTTCCAAAAACTTGGGAAAAACAAAACAATTTTCAGGCGAGTAGATAAATAAAATATCTTTGCCCAACTCATACATATGATAATTATTCCTCCAGTATATCTTAATGACCCTTTGTTCGTGTATCTACATCTTTTACATACAATAAAATCATGATTTTGCCTATGAACACCGCTTCTAAAAACAATTTTATGAATGAACTTCGGGTTTTTACGAATTTTAATTGTTATGTTGCTTTTTATTTGTGTTTTTACAAAACTGGAACAGTTCAGCTATATTTATGACATCCAACCCTTTCGAATATTACTACTTTACATTATTCCATTCTTTGTATTTTTAATCGCCTCGTTTTGTTCTCTTTCTCTAGATGTAATAAAAGTAAATATTTATACCTGAATGTGTCTAGATTTTTATCAATGGAAAAATAGTACTTGAACACGTTTTACTTGCAATACTTGGAATTTTATTTTAGTGCCTTTGTTTATGCTTCCTCTGGCAGTGTCAATGTTGTTAGACATAAATATTTTATGTCTGGCAATGTCCACTGTCTGGTATTGTCTAGTAAATAGAGCATAGGAAATAAATCCCAAAAGCAGATATATTTAACATTATTTCGTCTTTGAACAGTTTAAGAGCTGTGATTACGACCATTTTAATATTTAGGACTGACGTATCTTAGAAGTAAAGAAAAAGTGTTGTCTGTTTAAAATTTAAATGGGAAGTCTGTTACGTATTTCTAACCGACATAAACATTATAAGTAGTAACGCTCTTGGCGTATATTAACATATACAGTGACAGCCAAGCGGCAATCAACTCCTTGAATCAATTTCGTTTAAATTGAAATTACCCCTCGAATGCCGACCATCACTTAATTACCTATTCTGGGTGCCAGGCCAAAGTGACATACCCGGGAAATGCAAGGCGGATGAGTTTGACAGACAGGGCACTTCCAATACCCTTGACATTCTACCGCCAGTAGATAAGTTAGATATGCCCCTCGCTACATGTAAATTGCAGATCAAACTAGGTGCGATCAAGAAAGCAAACCGCAGATGGATAAAATATCCAGACTACTCTGGCTAAACTATAATCAGAGGCGCTCCATCTGCTTGACAATGCTGAACAAGATCAAACATCAGCATCATAATCCGTGTCCTTACACTGCCCTATAGGCATTCGCAATGACTTCTGTAGAAGCTGCTTGGACGAAGAAGAGGAGGAAAGTATTCCTTGTCGGAGCGGATAATTTTCCGCAACGCATACCTACTTCGTCGGACGTTCAAATCCATTCGAAGTATTTGTCTTCGGAAAAAAATACTACACAAATGCGACGGCTTTACTTCACTACAATTCGTAAATAAATTCCGCAAAGAATTTGTGTTGGAGGAAATAGGAAAAAAAATGCACTTAGCTGTCAAAAATTTCTCGAAAAATGCTCCTAAATGTACTTCAACGCAATTCGCCGGGATGCGTTACAAACTGTCGGAGAAATATTCCGAACAGCTTTTCGGTACAATGCCTCGTATCGTACAAAATCGGATAATTTTTCGTTCCGATGGATACCTCCATAGAGATGATAGGGAAAGTTGACAGATCTACGTGTTACCACAACGGACTTTTATGCTCTAAGTGTGCACGAGCATTGCTATTGGGGGCTTATTTCCCAATGGCCTTGTATAAAGGTTTGGTGGAATTCATTGGCCTCCTGGGTCTTTACACTTTTCCATGTGTGCGATTTTCTAATTGTGAAACAAAAAATCCAAACATTAAGCGAACTAAATGATGCAATTCGAATGATGGATGACAACAAAATCGAATGACAAATCGTCGATTGAAAAGCAAACTGACATTTGTCAAAATTTGGCGATTTTGAGTTAAGTATACAGACCGATTCGCAAAAAAATAAAAATTGTCTATCAAACCGTCATATCTATAGCTCTTAAAATGACAGCGTGAGGGCGTAAGAGTCCTTTGACATTAAAAGGAACATTCATAGTACTGAAAAACTTCAAATAGCTTTTCTGAAAATTAAGGAATTTTGACATAATATAACAGTGTGCTTTTCATTCGACAGATTGTTTGTTGAAGGAACGCTTTTAACATTCTTACCCATGAGCGGATACTATTTTCTCAAGTAAATATGCATTGCATTGAATTTCAAAAAAAAAAATCGTCCTTAAGTAAAACTTGACGAACATATCTCTTGGCTCTGAAAATATAGATTTTTGCTGTTTTTTTTTTCGCATAGACCAGCAATCTTGGAAGCCATGCCATAGGCTCATTTCTTGGAAGAAAGTTGTCATCGAACATTAAATGAAATATTGCCTGTGGCTTAAATTTATTGAAAACAAATGTCTACAGAACATTTTGATCATGACTCGACATCGGGCGTCATGAACATTAAAATATTGCATTTTCGGAATTTTTTTCTGTCTCGCTCCAAATTTTACAATTTTGCTGTGACAGAAGTCAGCCTAACTCCTGAACGAAATGTGACGTTAAACAAAGTTGATCAACTTCTAACTGTTCAAGTGCCCAATCAGTAAAGTCACGACACAAACAATTGGTACCTTGGCTTGGTTTTGTTAAAAATTGAATTTTGTAAGCATGATCATGGCAGAAAATTGTCTTCACCACACCCAACAGGTTTTCCCCAATTGCTGGAAAATTGTTCCAATCCAACCAATTCCCAAAAAGAAATAAAACTTCAAAACTACAGACCCCTTGGTTAACTTTCCATGCTTCCAAAGCTAATGGAAACAAATTAACGCCGAGATTGAGAAACGCTCTAATGGCAAGTTTTGTTACCCATCTTTGGACATATGTGATGGGAAATCATGGAGAATTTTGCCCTTGATATTCCTTATTCATTCGATCGAGTTTGACACAGGGCCTTGCTAGGTCAATTTGACAGCATACGGGCTACCTTAAATATTGTGTAACTGGACAGAAAGTTTTCTTAAAGACAGTTCTTTACAAGTATTGGTAGATGGCTAAATAGAATTTCGAAAAACTGTGGGATGCCTCAAGGATCCATTTTCTATCCCACTCTATTTCTATTGCAAATTTATGATCTTTTGGGGGAAAACTAATTATCGTATAAGTAAATTTTTTAGGTGTCGATACTTTGATGGTGACTAACACAAATGAGATGCTTATCAGTGATAATGTTGCACAACACCAGATATGCAAACAAAATGACAAACTGATTGCCAATCAAGGACAATCACCATTCTCCGACAGCACGACTTACAACATTCAGGAATGTTGTGATGGATGGAAGTTCAGTATCGATTTTCAGAAAACGGAAACAATTCTGGTACCATCCCCATTGTTTAGGGCTTCAAGCGACATCGGACATGGCTAGCATTGGACAGCATGGACAACAGTTGTCGGTGAAGAAGTATAGTTAAATATCTTTGCATCTTACTTAAACAGTTTGAATGCTTGTCTGGGAATGGCCTACGCTCTGAAAAGAAGCATGTTTCAAGCAGTCAAGTTGACTCATCAATGAAAGTTATATGCTACATGGCCCTCATAAAACGAAGCCTAGCTCAGAGGACTCTTTGAGCGTTTATAAGTTCGCTTCATAAAAGAAAAGATATTTAAAAAATTGATAGCTTACAGCAGCCCGTGTGTTTCAATGTAGCTCCAGCATACATAAAATAGTTGACGGAGTCTCCGATTCTGTCCAGAATTGTACTGAACGCAGGAGACCTATCACGACAAGGTCCGGTAATAGAGGTCCGGCTGGACACTGGATACAATTTTCTATTAAAGTTGAAGACAGGTTGCAAGGGCGATGGCTAGTGATATCAGCCTAATCTTAGGGCACAATGATACTTACAAGGAGAGCACTCTATGATCTGGCTGTATGTCATCTGAGGCATTTGCTTATAGCGGCTCGTTTTGGTTAGCTTGTAGAATTGTATCCCGTTTCTACCATCGCCACAGTGGCCACAGCGCCGGGTACGTCGACAATGCTTGAAAGCTCCTGCGATTTAGCACACATTATCATTTCAGATCGTGATGACATCTACGTGAGAAGTAGCATATCTAATTGCGGTGGCTGAATAATCAAAATGAGCCTGATTCTGCTATACCTGATAACTTTACGGAAAACTTGGGGCCTTGGGAGGGACTCAGCAGTCCAACTGACAGCTAGAGAACGCAGTACCAAGCAAAAAGAGTCTCTAATCATAAAAAGAAAGTCGATTTTCTTCAAATTCTGGGATGTCAATGAGAAATGTCAAAATATCAGCGTTTGTCCGACATTTCAACCTTCTATTATACATCTCTCATAAAGCACCAAATTTCCCAAAGAAGAATCACATTTAAAAGGCTTATCGTTCCGAATCTTTCCAAAAAGTATCTTCTTAAAACAATTTGCATGGCTTAGTCCACAACAATGTAATATAGAATACAATGGTGCCTTGTCGAATATCCCTTTTGACGTGACATTAGATAAGTGCCAAAGGAAATAGAATGAACATTTTGTTCCTATATTCCTGATACGATCGTCTGATGATTATCTTTCTGTGAATATGCATCTTTTCTTGCCTTAATGTCATGTGTGGTTATAATTCAAATTTGTCATATCTTAACGAAAAATCAATCGACACATTTTCTCTCTCCCAGCTACGTATTAAAACATTTCAACAGCAGGCTTACGCCAAAATTTCCCTCAGCTGGAGGTCTCTAAAGGAAAATGTATCTAATAGTTTCAAATCCCGGATAATCCCCTAACTTTATTTTGATATTACAGACACACCTAGCCCTTCTCTGCACTATTATGCGCTTCGTAATTAGGTTCCTACATAATCTTCCAATCTTTTTGCCGTTTACAACAATAAACTCTGGTTGGACCTTTTGAAAAGAAATTACGTTCCTACAACTAAAACCCCTCATTAAAAATTGCTTGCCATAAAATGTTCACCACTAATCCCCTTTCAACATTTCCCGAGGACAAAACAAAAGTCCCTGACGCACCTAATAAAACCATATATTCATAGAGCCTCAACGGGACAATGCATATACCCAGCTTAATCCTTTTATTGTGCACGCAGTGTTGCGACTCCCGCCTAAAAACCGCAAAAATTCTGATAATTTCCCAGATAATCCACTCAAAATTCCAACCATGGTTTTAGTACACGACTAGGTCCGTGTGTCCTATCCAGTGGCTGTTTAAAATCGAAAGGCGTTTTCTCCGAAGGATCAGTATAATGCACTTACAACACTTTATCATCCCACCTTCATGTGGTTAGAGGAATATTGGAAAAACATCATAAAAACTGTTGATGTCAGGCCTGTGTCTGCCTGCGTGCCCTAAAAACAATTGACATGTCAACCAGAGGAAACAAAAGTGTCCTCGAAATCGATTCGTGGAATCGCGGTTGGCACAGCTACAGGTACATGCCCGGTGAAGAGAGATAGATAACCGCGAATGTCACCGACGATTTTTATTTTTATCGCCTTTCGACAAAAACACACACTAAAACGTAACATAAAGCCTGTTTCCAGTTCCTGTTGTGTGTTATCTCTGGAGGAGAAACAAACATGAGCTGACTGCCAAATGAAGGGACATTTGTCGCGCTAAAGTCGTAAAACGTGACACTTGAAAAAATCACATTTCTTCCATGGTTTTGTATTTTTTTTTTGTTATTGTCCTTTGGAGTTAATTTCTTCCCTTTTACTTCGAAGAAAGTCAATAAATCTTTTCCTTCTTAAAGGACATTCTCCTGGTGTCGTTCGTTTTGTTTCTGTGTTTTATGTACGTGTGTGTTCAGCAGGGAGGACAATTATTCTCGGCTATTCAACTAATTTCATTGTCCTTGCGGGAAAGAAAAATCTTTAAAAAAAATCATTTCCAATGGGTGGAAGGACTTCTTTTCTTGTTTTTCGCAACTGCACCCATAAATCTGCCCGGGAAACTAACAATGGGTACAATGGGTGTGTGCACAACGGGGACGCATTTTTTCTGTTGCTCTCGGATTCATCTTTCATACGTGTGTCGAATATGGTGTAGTGCTGGGCTGGGGATGGATGTCCTTGGAAGATGTTTGTTTTTTTTTGTCTATCTTCCCTATGCGTGACTGGAGAGATGTTATCTCACCAAACAGTTGACAGTCATTAATAAAGATATTGTCAGGCATTATGGTGGATATGGGTCCTTTTTTTTATTGTTTGCTCGATGTGTATCGGATTTTAAGGACGAAATATGAGCACGCATCATAAATTATCAATGTTATTACTTTTATGAGATGTTTATGGTTATGCTAAGGTCTTTCTCACGAGTTTAGTGCGTTTCTTTTCTTTTTTTGTTGGGATGATAAAAAGATGAGTTGATCCTTTTTTTTGTGAGTTAATTATTATTATTGCTATCGTTGTGTGAGCTCAATACAAAACAGAAATGGGTGTATTTATGTATTTTCAGTGCTAATCCGGGCCGGAGGAGACTTTGACAGTCGTCAACTTTTACGAGCATGTAGACGGTTTTGATTGACTGATTAGTTATTCTGTACGTGTGCCATGGTATTTAAACTTTACAATTGCGCATCAGACATAACAAAACCGACATGACTGACTTACGATATTTTTCGCGCAGTATTTTTTTTTTTTACATAAATTATTTAAAAAAAGAAGACAAAATATAGTTGACGAAAAACTACATTTTATGTGTCTTTATGAAAGCTAGATGGTGAGTTTTAAAATTATTTAACATCTGCCCTAAGAAAGCTACAAAGGACATGTTGATCTTATATCTGATGTTTCATTTTTGACATGTCTCACTGTAACTTTAGGTGGCCACTTTTTATGACGATATAGAGTGAGTTTTTTTTGTATAGATAGATAGAAAAATATTGAAAGTATTCAACAGATTAGGCGATTCTTTTTTTTTCCGCTGCCTTAGCAGACATTTTTTATTCAGTGGAACAACACTCTCAGGTGTTATATCTTAGCTTTCACCACTGTTGCAATGTTTTAACTTTTTGTTTGATATTCCATCATTTTATTACATACTGTCTTCATCATAGGATGTAACATCAAAAACACTTTTTTTTAAAGAGTCGCATTCAATCGGCTTGATGGTCTTGATAGTTCTTATCGTCACTATAAATTTCACGGGTAAACTATCCCAAAATACTTTTAATATAATCGAGAACACATAAATACGACGGCAAGGGAAATATTGGAATATTACCACTGCTAATCCATCGTTTTACATGACGTATGTTCCATATCGATGCGTTTTTTCGCAGGATTAAGTCCAAAAAGCTACTTATTGTGCGAGAATCTGCTTTCAAAAAAAGTATGCACGAATCGGTAATTATGTTGTTGGGAAAAAAATCATATTCGCTCATCTTTGGGTGTAGACCTAAAACGACAAAATATGTAAATCTCTTTGAATTCCGATCTTGCCAGTATTATTTGTTGGGGTAGTCCCAATAGAGTGGCATACATTCCTCCAAAAAAATTATGTTTTCAATTAATAAAGCGAAACCAGCTTTTTATTCAATATGGTCACCGCGGGGATTGACAAGCACGGTGACAAAGACCAATGAAAAGAAAAATTAATTGTTGAATTTGCAAGAAAGAGCTGCAGTTAAAGTTTGCTATGACAACAGCTTTTTAAGTCTTAAAATTTGTCAAAATAAACACGTGACAAGAAATTTGTTATGTACCGAATGGAACTATCATTTTCGATGGAACAGTCCTTGTTATAGTAGCGATTCAGCAAAGCAGGACAGAATACATTTCTACTTTGTTCGAGCCAAACTATGGAGTTCGCAATGTTTAGGTCTTCAATTTTTAACACTGTTTTCGTGAAAATTTTCGACCTCGAGATTTTGATTGATTCTAACATTACGATGTTTTTTTTTTTTTTAATTCTGACTTGCCTAAGCAGTAAGATGCACGTCGACCTAAAAGATTGCCGTCAGATGTTTTTTAGGTTAGTAGCGCTTCTACTTCTCTAATGTAGCTGATAATACATTCAGCAGAAGATTTTCTTAGTTCTTCGGGACTTAATAATTCCCTGAAGAAAGATTCCCTTCTCATACCGCAAAGGGCCGGGCATTCACATATGATATGCTCGGCTGTTTCGTCACCTTCTAGACATAGTCTGCACTCCGGTGAGTCGACTAGATGCATTTTATGTATAGGTGATATCGCAGACCGTGATAACTAGTAGGTAGCCTACTAAGTGTTTGCTATCATGCCTGCGAAGATTTAGTGTCCTATTGGCATCTGCTTTTGAAAGGCTGAATAGTTCTTTTGGCCTGTCTTAGGCCTGGGATGTTCTCCCAGTATGAATAAGTTGTTTTGTTCCCAGTTTTTTATAGCCAGATTTATGGCTGATTTGGGATTGCACAGAAGGGTTCGGGTCTAATGAAGGGGGTTTCCGAACCTTTTTTGGCTAGTTCATCAGCTTTTCGCTACCTTCAATCCCCTTATGTCCGGGGACCCACCATAGTCTGGTTTTGTTCCTGGAACTGAGTATTTGGAGGGAATTGAAGCAGTGTAGTACTGATTTGGAGTCAATAATGTGTGAGCTAAGGGCTTTTATAGCTGCTTGACTGTCCGTGAATATATGGATGTTAGCGCCTTTAATACCTGAGTTGTGTATTAGGTTTGCGCATTCTTTTATGGCATGGAGCTCAGCTTGTAATACACTAGGGTATTTTTCCCATAAATGACAGCGGAACCCAAAAAAGTGGTTTTTGGAATTCCGTCCGTCGGTCTGTCGGTCCGTCTGTCCGTAATGGTCTCCCCAGCCTAAACGGCTTGACCGATTTTCTTCAAATTTCGTATCCAAGTTTATTTTGGTCATAATACTAGGCCATTTTTTTTGTTTGCTTTTAGCCATGTTACTAACGGTACTTGCAATATAAAAATGACACATAACCTCAAATTTATCGAACACGGCTCCAACGATTTTGATTAAAATTTATATATATTATCAGCATATTAGTTCCAACAAAACTGCATACCCAGTTTTTTCGAGAAAATCCATATAACGAATTTTATCATTTAGGCCATATGTATAAAGAAAAATGTTAATTTCTCGCAAACTATTATGTCAAATTTAATGAAATTCAATATGTATACTGTTATTATAGTTAAGAACAAATCCACATAATTAGTTTTAGCCCAACCATCACTAAACGGAATTTTCAGTTTTGGCCAATAACGGAAAATCATTATTATTCACATAGATACCGATGCCTTCAAATTTCCGAGTAAACGTTCGTATAATCACATTTCGACAATTTTTGGAATCAATAATCAAAATGCTTATGCTTTGATCTAACGCCCAACACGCTGTGAAAGAGAAAGTTGCGTACGACCCAGTCGTGCACCCACCACTCGTTTTTTCTCGCACGTAGAATGTTCAATGTTGTTTTTGATGCGCACGACCTAGGCACTCAAGTTTTGTTGAACTGTGGCGGGATCTGAAGTGATGCCTCACATCAATTTAGCAAAAGAATTTTCCGACCAAGGAAAGGAATGCTTTTCGGTTTTTCCATGGTGTCATTCAAAAAAAGTAAAACTAGCTCTTTAATTTCCTCATCAAGATCCTAGATTTTATGTATGCTTTATTCAGCATTTGTGTACCTATATGCCCTCCTCTTCTTACAAGATCACTAATTACTTTGAACACGCGCAGAAGTTTGTAACGATGATGTCGTCCAAATTATCCCACTCCTCTATCAGAGCAAAATTCAGTCCACTGGGTGCCTCTGGAAATGCAGCTGACACCTTTATCGTTCTCCCAAGCGTGCTTACCATGTTTAATGAAATTCATGTCCGAGCTCATAGCAGGGCCATCACATTAATTTCCACTTTTTGCAAGTGCGCGGTAACACAACTGAGGACGTGTGGTTAAGCATAGCCCTACATCAGCAAGAAGTTTGAACGGTGCTAATGGAATCACATAATCCTCAACGATATCCTCGATGTAATGGCTGGAGTTCCTTTCCTTCCATGATGAACTCGGTTATGCTTGCCTTACTACAACGGAACCTACCCACAAAATGTTTCATTGGACAACTTTTGCCGAAATGTACATCCACCTGATCAGCACATGGTATCATCAGTGAAAAGAACGTTACTGCAGTCAACCTCGCTCCAAACCTGGTGAAGGCAAGCAAATTCCATGTCGATTGTGCTGTATGTTTCTTCCGCTCAATGCATTTCCCACTAATCGGCATTAAAAGCTCGACATAGGTGGCCTTGAACTGACAATCCCTTTGACAAAATAGTGCTGTCAGTAAACAGACGAGCGATTTGTTGAAAATAGTTGACTAAAATGGAAATGAAATGGCTAATGTGTAATGGTCATGATTCAAGCATATACACTGAATCTCTTATGGCTAAAAAAACACCGTTTGACTCCGTTTGACATTCCCCTTCCATGTCACTCTTCAGTCAGTCATTCATTTCAAACCAAAAAAAAATCTTTCGCCAACTTTTGGTCGAAAACCCCTCGCTTGAAAGCTAAAATCACTCAATCCGCCCATAGATGCCATCAGCGTTACACGAACTGCCAAGAACAGCCACCACACACATTGCTTCACCCGGCTATGATCGACGGCCAAATGCCAAAATGGCAACCATAGTGAAAGACTTCACCCGCCCAGAGTGGATACCCGTGGGCAAACAATGAACGTATGCATGCATGCATGCACCACTTTGTTGTTGTACACGAAGAGTGGAAAACAATTTATTAAGACTTTTAATTTTCTGGCAGATTTCTCAAAAACACGACAGATGAATGCACGCGGCATAAGAGGGACAGTGCGCGGCGCACTGGCTGCGGATCGCCTGCCTGCCTTCTGCTGCTGCTCATGACAAGTGAAGGATACGGGGAGGGTGAAATTTATGAGTCTGAGCGTTTTCGGACGCGATATGGCGGCGTAATAATTTCTCTTCTATCCCCCATAAAATATAATTTATTGCCATGCAATGCTGACGGACACAGTCCAGCTAACTTTGTGCTACAATTTCATTTACAAAAGGAGGCGGTCAAACGCGCACTCTATGTGGTCGTCAATTTTTTTTTGTTCTTCCTGTTCGATGATGTGGAAAAGTGTTTTTCACTCTTAGAAAAAGAAGACCCGACCCCTGATTAAGTGTGTTCGCGAACAGTCAGCCGTCCAAATTGACAAAGGACAGAATTTTAAGGGGGCCGAACAAATTTACCTATCAACCACCCGTTGACCATGTAAGTGAGTCAGCAAGCACAGCAGGGGGCCCGATAGTATGATGGGATGGAAAATTTATGTTTTCCCGGATTAGGATATTTTCTCGCGTCCTTTCTATACACGCTCATGTTACAGACGAAAAAGAACAACAACAACAATAAAAGTATGGGATGATGTCGAGTCATCATAATTTTCAATTTCCATGCCACGTAATAAATTTCCATCTCTGTGTAGCGACGAGTCCTTATAGCATTCACTTAGGGGAGAGAGCCGCTCAGACTATCGAGGAAATTTATTAGCAAAATGGGAATAATGAGGATGATAACAGTGACCGGAAGACAGGAGGCAGCAGCATGATTTGAATAATGATATGAATTTATTTTCATCGTCCTTAACAAATTGTAATGCCAATGATAAATTTTCCTTAGAGAAAACCAAGGGATGGTGGTGTTTGTGTTGAATGGTTTTCCTTCATTTTTTTTCTGAATTTTATTGTATACTGGTTTGGAGGGATGTGGCGTGCAACAGTTAATTATCGTAGTCATAGGACGAAGGGATTATAGACGACGATGGGTAAGAGGTGAACAGGGGATGGTATATTGAAGCGATTAGTACTTTGATTTGGGAATTTATCCACGTCAGATAGAATCTTAAGCCGTTTTTTGTGAATTATGACGAGGGATTTGATTCTGGTTTTGTGTCATTTGCAAGATGGAAGGTTTGTCTAGAGGTATGGTGAATGTGGAAGCACGTGACTGTGGTTGTCTGCATATGGTTGTGGGAAATTATATTGAGATCGGTAATGTTTTGCTAAAAATTAATGTGCCAGTAGAGTCTACATGAGCTGGCAATATGTCTCGTCTTGAATTGTAGGCTTCTGTGGGAAAAGGGTTGAAATGACGGAAACAGACTAGGTGTTATGGACTACAGCTGAACACATGGTGACGAAAGGTGTGCTTATGCTAGAAGCGGTGAGTTCCAAATCGGTAGGCTCAATCTAATCTAGTGATTTCATACATCCCACGTACCATATAAATTTATAACGCCGTGAAAATACGCTATCTCGTGTATAGTTTTGACTAACTTAAGTAGCGCTACAGTCCAGAATGAACCTGGGCGTCAACCAACATGGCACTTTAATTAACCCGGTTCTCGGCTAACTGCCTTAAGTTGCGCACTCCAAGTTGGTTGAGGTCGGTATCTACTAGGTACTACCAAAGATTATGAATTCTATACAGATGACGCACTCCATATAAGAAAAATTGTTCTATGGCGGGTCGTGATGGCACAGCCCGTACCATGAAGCTACTGAGCAAAAGTTTCTGTTTTTTGTTCTCAATGCGTCATCTGTATAGAATTCATAATCTTTGGTACTACATAGAGGTACATCTATGCAGCTCGTGTAGTCCTTGGTCGAATCTTCTCCGTAGAGGTTATACCTGTCAATGGTGACGTTCTGTCCAATTCGTCGATGTTTTGCATCCTTTTGAGTTGACAGCATATATTTAGTCTTACCATCATTTACAGCTTAAACCGCTTGCCGCTTCCTTCTCTATAGTAGCAAACGTTGATATGAAATCGCATTGAGTCCGTCCAATGATGTCAATATCGTTGGCATGTGCTATTAGTTACAATGATTTCTGAAAGAATCGCAGATAAGGGAAGTCACATTGCTAACCTCTCTTGACTTAGGTTGGGTGGTTGGTAGTTTTCGCTGGCATTGCCAATATTCAATCATTCTTTCTGTCTGATGTTCTGCGAACATCGTTTCTGTAGTGGCACCTCTCTATATCTTCGATCGTTCTCTTTTCTTGCTCTCTTTCTTCTTTCTGAAAAGCCTGTGATCTTCCCTCGTTCTTAGCCTATAGAGCTCAATGAAAGCTTTTGTCCTTACCAGCTACATTCAGAAGCACAAAAACAATGAAATATCTGCCATTTACGGCCCTCAAACCTGTCCATTCATATGTGTCTGCGAAATTATCATTTTTGCCACAAAAAAGAGGACCTCCCGCTTAACGCCTAATAAGAACGTCAAATTTTTGAAGATTCTCATGACAGTGTTAGATAGTATTCGATGTTTGCCAGATTTTCGCAAGAGCTTTTGCAAAGAAGTCCAAATAATTGGGCCTCGCAGTTTTTTTTTTAAATAAATCCAAAAGCAAAAAAACTCCTCCAACTACACAACTCTAAAATTAAATTCCAAACCAATAACGATGACTAACCTAATCACGTGATATCCACACATGCAATCCCTACACAAACGATAAATCCTCGACTCAATTGACCATGAAATGAATTGTTACCATCATTCTTGTGCAAAATGCAAGGAAAACTAATTTCAGCCGACATCCAGAGAGAACGATTAAATGTCTTTCTCCTCCACAGCCCCAGCATGTTATCTAACATAAACCTCTCATAGCTGACACATAAAATATGCTCTGCAGTTGTGTTCCTCATGACACGCATTAAATAAACTCAATCTCTCTTATATGCGCGCACTCGTTTGCTATATGTAGCCGCCCTCCCAGCAGCGTTATGAATAAGAGCAACCTCGAGAGGAAGAAAAACGGACCTAATGTGCCCCCTTAATATGTGTTTATGGGTTCGTTATGACAGCGAAATTAGCTACGCTCGCATCTGTACGTAGATAAATTACAAAAGAAACCCATCCCAAAAAAAAAGAACACCATCAGCCGCGCACAGCATCCAAGAGTGGAGAAAAATTAAAGATATTATATCTTATTTTTATAGCTTCGCCGCCTCGATATGATTTTCCAGCGTTTTATGAGAAGTCATCATTTTCGTGCCCCCTTTCTCACCCCCCTCTGAGACATCATCAAACAGCTTGGATGTGTTAGGAGCATCAGCAGCAGGATGTTAACTTCATACACGCTGCATAGATAATTTAGATATATTACACCAATGAGCTGAGTTTGTATGTGTTGGATTCGCCTAGGAAAAACTGTGCTGATGAGATACAATTTGTGTAGCAAAGATAGCGATGAAAATTTTCAAAATTCTTTTGCATTCATCCGAAAATGAACAAAATAAAATCTACTCATCGGATTCGAGTTGGTATTGGGAGCTGGACAGATGAGAGTGGTGTTGTATATTCGCAGATGATAAATTTGCGGTAAATACTTGCTTTGATTAATGAGGTGGAAATGTGAATGTTAGGATTTTTCTTTAAAAGTTGTTTATCATCATCGTAATGACTCACAATGGGGTGGTGGAAGTTTGACTTTTGTGTGTGGATGAAAGTACTTTAATGGACACCTATTTAAATAAGCGAGAGTATGTATTTTCGTTTGGAAGTCGAAAATAGTTTTAAGGTTGAGATTTATAGTGTTTTTGAAAAAATTATCGCATTGGTCAGCGATAGTCTTTGGTGGCAATCAGCCTTCAATGGTCATTCTCATTGCCAGGAAGCCCTATTCATAAAACATTACTTAACAGTAGATGTGCAGACAATCAAGGTTATATTTACCCATGAATCCATCAGACCTTAACAGAAGTTCCAACAGCGAGATGCACATTTTGTTTAATTCTTTTGAGGCATTTCCCCAATCTAATTGACAATATTATTGACATTATTATCCCTATCGAGGTATCCCTTAAGGAGAATTTCCGAAACGAATGTCAATTCCAATCGGAACTCAGTTTGTTCTCGAGGTATCCACTGGGGAACAAAATAAATTGATGGATTCCGCAACAATTCTTTGTTGGATAACTTTGAAAAAATTTCAACGCTTAGCTGTCAAAAATTGTTGACCTCTCCAAATGGTAATCGGAACGGAAGCCTCGGTATTGAATTCTACGATTCCAAACAAATCGGATAACCTTTTCTTCCGAACGGATACCTCGAAGGCATGGATATTCTATATATCAAGCGGGATTTAGCTAGTGAATGGTACACCTGTTTTAAGACATCTGCAATACCTTGAGGTACACCATAAAATTATTGAAGAAAGTGATGACGCTTTTATTTTGAGATCAATCGCGGATATGTGCCTTAGTCTGTCGACGATGACTTTTAGGAACTATCCATCTTAGAATATGCTAGGAGGATAGCTATTGGAAGTTTCATTAGACACAAGGTGTGGGTAGGCCAAACTAGATTTATGTTCAGAGAGTCCTCAACAACGTTGACCAGAAATAGGATGCCAAATTCATAAGCAAGGCTATAATAAGTACAACTCAAAAAAGACTGACTCTCGGATATTTAGGTATGATGCATCTGTGCGGGGGACATACAGCGACTGTGGTACCAATATGCTGTGTTGCCTCTTGATTTGGACTTCCTTGCGTTCGTAGAATCACAGATTACGTCTTTTGATTCTAGAAGTACAAGTAAAAGCTTTCTACGCTAAACCGCTACAGCGAGAAATTAACCTGGGTCTCGATCTACATGCCTTCCCAATGAGCCCAGCCCTAACTGCCTTCGCACTTCAAATTGATTGGGGTTAATTTCGGGTGTCACTTCTACTTCGTTTGACGTATGATTGGGAATCGAAGGTTGTGCGAGCAGGAATATTGATGGTCTTTCGCTCTTCCATCTTCTACGTTCAATGCGAAGTTTTTTTTTGACAAGGCTTATGATTTTTCGAAGAATTCTTCGCTCTAAAAGACCATCATCCTTGCTGGGATGATAAGGGTCTCCTTCTTAGGCCGAAGAAACAGCGGTAAGCGGTTGATTCCTTCGTCAGAGATAATAGCGAAGCCGCGCGGTAGGCAAAGTCCCATTCAACCTCATAGTTGTACCTCGATTGTGACCTTAATTATTGATTCTTCTCAAAACTAGTAAACGTGGCTGTGACATCTCGTTGAGTCATTGAAATGATGTCAATATCGTCGGCATATGATGGTAGTTGCATAGATTTATGAATGATTGTGCCTCAATTCTCTCAATAACAATGATGAAGAAGTCACATGACAATACTACATCTTGCCTTATTTGGCATCAAATGGTTTGTAAAGATCGACCATCATCATATTTCTAAAAGCCGATCAGGTTGTTGGAGAACGGTTTCATAATTGTAGCAGAACAGATCTTGTGGGCGATGTTTAAGAGACTTCAGCCTGTGTAGTTAGCAGAGTTCAAAAGTTCTCCTTTTTTGTGGATCGTGTTGACGTTCCATTGCTCAGGCATACTTGCATCCGACCAAATTTAGCTAATCGGTTGGAGAATGTCACTCACTAAAACATCACCATCTAATTAAAATAGTTCGACAGAAGGCTGTCATTTCTCGCAGTTTCAAATTTTCCAGCATGATGTTAACCATCGTACTTTGGTAGTCACTCATAAGTTTTGTCAAGAGGGTCTTAGAAACAATCCTTGATGTACCTTTTTCATCCGTCGGAGCACATATAAGGTCGGCCTGAATGGGGATTGTTACAATGCAATCTATTTGCTGATGGTGTCGAGGCATAATCTGGCTTATTGCTTAAGTCCGTCGCTTTTCACAAAATCTCATATGGAGCGGAGCTGTTTGTGTTCACTATAACGCGGACCGCAATTTTCTCATCGTATTTCCTGGACAGCCGTAATGTCTGCTTTTAGCAGGTTAGGTCATCCGCTAGTTGCTCAGATACACATTTTCTGTTAAGTGTTCTAAAATTCTAAGTGAAGATACGAAGGCTATAGTCCTCTTCTCGATAAGCATGGAAGTCAACAGTACAATCATATCTTTCCCAGGTATTTGGTTGCCTCGCAAGAAGAGCGTTTTTCCGCGATTAAGTATTTAACCCAAAGCCTGGTAGACAGCGCCACTGATTCAGACCACGCTTTGACCAAGGTTGGCGGCTTTCTTTTTATGATAAAGAGTGCCCAGTGATTACCCCTGGGTGGTAAAATAAGCACACAATTGATGAGTAGTCAAAGTTGTTTCAGTTGAACCTGCTTAGTGTACCCTCGTTGCACAACCCCAAACCATCTCATTAGTAGTCTTTCAAGGAAGCTAACGGAACAACAGACAAGTGACACCTCGGGAAACCCCATTTGTATGATGTAGCGCAATGAAAACTCCGACGCCACCATAAACTAGCCAAAGTCATCCAAATTTAGTGATCCACAACTGACAGCCTATTTCACGTGCCACGCACCGGTCCCTATTGGTGGTAGACAGATAAGAGTTAGGTCTACCATTTAAATTGAAGTTACATATGGTTCTGATCTTTGCAGAAGATCGCAGAGCACGCTCTATTCTATAGCCCTTGAATACAGGCGGTTTCCAATGAGCATTAGGAAATCTTAGGCCATTAAGAACATACAATTCGGATGCAACATTCTATGGATAGGCATTTCTCGGAAAATTACTACGAACAAATATTTCGTTCAAAAACAATTTCGTTATACAAAATTTGCATCCTGACGTTGAAGTATAAGATCGTTTATCTACGGCTTATGCGTGAAATAATTCTCAACTGACACCTTACAATTACCTTTTCACAGGCACTCCCTGATTGATAATAATACTTGCGAACCATCTGAAATAAAGATGTTTCCGAAGATCTACCTTCAAGGATCTGTCTGCGGGAAAAGATAATTTGACAACCCATGCATAAGACCTTTAATCATGTTCTCAAACTGTCACAAGGCATCGCATAACACGATAATCACCATCTCCACCCTACTAGAGTCGTCCTGTTTTTTTTTTTTTTTTTGAAGTGCACTCAGTCATGTAGCGTGTACACTGTACATTCTACTCACTGGTCCCATTGAATTAAGTCATCACGTACGGAAACCGACAAGGGCTATACGCGTTTTCACATCACACTTTGTCGTCCCTATGCATATCCCAGCTCCTCATCCTGAAGAATCCCTCAAATTAAAGAATGAACACGAAAAATGAAAAAAAAAATGAACACAAAGTGTATAAAGGCCTAAATAACATGCATAGCCGCCTCTTCATCCAGAGTCCTCTCAAGCACCTCTTCATGCAAATCCACACACACACACATCTGATGCATGAAAGAATACCGTGCAAGATAGAGAGCCGCCCATTTAGCCTGTCAAACAGCTGTCGCGATATTAAATGCCAAAGTGGCAAATGGTTTGATTACACACTCATCCCGAACGTAGTCGTCGTCGTGTTTTTCTTTTAACCTGTTGTCGGGTCCCGACCACTTGAGACCTCTCGTATTGTTTCTGAGCAGAGAAGACCGACCTACACTCCAAAAGGTCCTCTCAACACGGACTCAAATAGATGTTTTCTTGTCTTTGGTTTGCTCCATTTTTATAAACACGAAGCGAGGCAAGAGAGAAGAAGAAGAAGATGAAGATGACTTTTAATGAACGATCTGCCAAAGTGCATAAATGACAGTTCTCCACTCACCCGCGAACGAGGGGTGGCGAGACGCAACCAAACTCTGAAGACCTCTAATTTGAAATGTGAAACGGAACGCATTTTACGAGGCCAAACATGGAAATGACGTTTGCTGCTGCTGTTGCCGCCGGCTGCGGGCGGCTTCAGATACGGCTAAATGACAGCGCGGCGGTCGTCCAACAATAACAACAACTATCATCCACCTAGTGGCCGAGAGTTTGCATTAATGGGACGTCATTCCCACTTTAAGATGTCAGAATGTGTAGTAAGGCAGACACCTAAAATTAATGCCGCTTCGTTTGATGTTGTTGTTGTGTCTCCTCTTCCTCCATACTTTATCTTCTTCTTGTTTTTTTTTCATCTGTTATGAGGTATTTTGTTTTGCGTTTTCTTGGGATTGGGTTCTAATTTGATTAGGAAGACATTAACGGGCGGACAGACAGAAGACCACTTGAAAATGTCTACAAAGTTGTCGTCATACCTCCTTATTCCAACGTCGTTTTGATGGTGTTACAAGTCGAGTGGAAGGTATACACACATAGATGTGATGATGATGGGTGCGATGCACGTACAGTAGCCCAAATTGACAAAAAACCCAAAAAAAGAACGACGATGACATGACACCAAGAAAAAACGTCGGTTGACTTCTGTCGAATGCGGGTTCTCTTATTATTTTTTTTTTTTTGGAACCGTTTTGATCATCGCACGCCCTCTCAGAGGCGACGACGCATTCAATTTGTCAATTTGGACTTAATGTGTTTTGAATGGTTGAGCGAGTGATAGATACACGAATGGTTTTTAAAGGTTTGCCGGCACTAAAGAGATGTTACGCTTTTGAGCACAGAGACTTCAAGGATCCTGATCGGAATATGTAAACTCGGCGTGAAATATAGGTGTCGCCGTTGCCGTCACCATCGCGGAGCTCTCTGTTCAATACAGCGTGGGAACGAAGTAGGCGTTGATTGGTAATAAATATGCTCGGGTACTTTAGCGTTGCCGATTCGAAATTCATAAATTATTTGTAAAAAGCGGTCTTAAGGTCTTCATTAAGAGGGTTACGCATTTGTATTCAATGCGGGGGACAATTGACAGAACGAATGAGGCTCTTTGAGTGCCGAATTTTATAGCATTTTGGACGACGAAGATACTTTAAAGTGTCCATACATTTATACGGTGATCTAAACAGCCGTCAGACAGGCGACGATTTATTTAATTGTCAAACTTCGTTTAGGGGGTAATATATTAATTAAATTGAGGCTAGGTGCTAAATATGCATGCCCTAACTTGTAGGAATTTTAAGACGGGGCTATTAAGGACTTCCTGTTGAAATATATTAAGAATCGTGTCTGCTTGTCGACTGACTTGCGTTAGCTCTTACATGTGTGACATTCTGAAGAGAAAGGAATTCGACATTTTATTTAAAAAGACAATCAATATGGGTTGGGTACGTTTTTTCCAAGACAAAATAAAACCAAAATCCGTAGCAGTGAAATCTCCAAAAAGATAGATGATAGATGTGAAGAGCGCAGATTTAATCACACGATTTACTACTTATTTTCCGCTTTTGATGCGAACAAAACAGCGATTTGTTTATTGGCTAAGAATACACATGTCAGACTAAAAGTGCATTCATTCGTTTTTCTTTGTGTAGAAATAAAACTGTTTATTGTTATCACAAATATAAAATAATATATAATATACTAAATATATACAAAATAAGAGAGGATCGTAAGATTAGGTGATTTTGAGATTTTTTTTAAGATTTTGTCCAACTAGACTTTGTTGTTGGAGATTTTTTTGTCTATGGAGATTAGATTAATTTTATGCTGGCATTTTGTCTAATTCAGATTTGTTTGAGGATCTCGTACCGTTCCCAATGAAAATCGGTATATTCCCCCCAACAGAAATTGTCAATAGAGGCAAAATATTCAGCCTACCGAGGTTTTTGTACCGATTAACGTTTTAAACAGATATACCAATGAAATGTATCGTACATGATCGCGCAGCAGCATAATGCGCTGAGGCAACAATGGGTTTGTACGATAAAAAAAACCCCGGTATCAAGCGAACGCGGTTATATGAAACCATTCCTCGAAGAATAATTTAAAAACAGAATGTGTTTCGATTAGATTTGCATATTCACAAAAACAAAAAAATAAAATAAAACATGGGAAGGTTACAATCCCTGTGCGGATCGTTTAGTACCCTATCCCATCCCATCCTTAAAATTAATACCCCCAAATTGTGGGCTTAATAGTAATTAAATATAGAAAATGACGCTGTCACAAGATATTGTTCTAACAGTTTATCAAAATCTTTTATGGTTCGTCAAAAAACAACGGTTTTTCTATTGCATATGCCTTGGGGTAGGGTATAAAAATGGTTTTTGCAGAAAAACGCCCCAAAACATGGGCGTGGGTTAGAATCATGTATAGACGAAATGTTCATATTATCATTTCCAATGATCTTGCATCAAAAGTTTTTGCAAATATTTTAAAAATGTACCAAAAAACGTTTTTTAATAAAAACGCCCTCAAAAAGTGGGAGTGACAAAAACTTAATATAGAAGAAATATAGATATTGCCATTCTCTTGTTGTTCGAATAATTTTTCAAAATTTCTTACGTTTTGGCCAAAAACTACGTTTTTCTAAAAAGGTTGCGTGGCAGGGGGTGGATTTCGAAAATGGTTACACTTGTTCTGCTGGGAGTAACAAAGAGCACGTGTACCAAAATTGTAGCTCAAATTTTAAGGCCCAAAAACTTGTGACGGACGGACGGACAGACGTGGTTAAATCGACTCAGCTAGAGATTCTGAGTCGATCCATATACTTTGAGGTAGATAAAATAGAAGTTATGTAGACATTTTCAAAATCCGCCAATTTTACACAAAACGATTTTTTTTTTCAAACCATAAAGAGTTTTGAAAGAGTGGGCATTGAATAATTCGCACAGCGGATTGTAGCCTTCTCATATGTCTAAGGCAGTTAGTAAGGACTACGCTAATTGGAGAAATTTGATGCGTTGAGGCCCATGTCCAATCTGGACAGTAGGGAGATAAAAATTAATTTGGAAAAAGTACACCTGTGTAGTACCTTTGGAATATCTTTTCAAAACTATACCGAAGACTCTGCCACGCAATTCGAGCGTTTAAGTAGCAAGCGTATTTGTTGGACGACACACTAACCTGTCTCTAGGATTAGGAAGCCATTTCAAAAAAAAAGTTTACTACGCAAAGTGTATACATGTGTCGGTTCAGGTATTCAGTGCGGTGGCCGTGTATGAACTTTATATATTTTATATATTGCAGGTGGATATCCGATGGTGATAACTTGGACAACTTGAGTAATTGACAGTACTGAAGAAAACTTTACGTAGAATTTTGAATTATTTAAGAGCTGTGGGAATTCAAGGCTCAATGCATTCTCCAAAAGAAAAAAAGGGATATTTACAGTCAAACTTTGATAACTCGAATCATTGTTTGCCACAAAAAATATTTCGAGTTATCAAGACTTCGAATTATTACGTTTAATACAAATTGGTATAAATACGTATGTTTGTATTTATTGGCGAACATATATAACACAAAAACTTACAGGGACATAATTATTATTTGAAATAGCATTTAATATTACATGACTGAAGAATGGATTCTTTTATATATATCTTTACTCTGTGTAGATATTATTTTGTCTTCTTCTTTATGGTGCCTACTATTTTTTTTGTTCAAAAATAAAACCAACCTAGTTATGTGTTTTCTAATCACTACTAATAAGAAATCTGACAATTCTTACTCACACAAAAGGAAATCACGATTTTCTGCACGAATCGCGATGCATTATAAAACGAACTTGTAAAAACACGCACAGTTTAGAAATTCGACTTATCGAAGGTGACGCCAAAAAATCTCTTCTGAGTTCTCAAGACATTAGAGTAATCGAAGTTCGAGTTATCAAGGGAAAGTTCAATGTAAATATCAGTCTTGTCAAGCAATTTCAGTCTAGTGATCGAAGTTCGACTGTATATATGCACTGACTTTTCAAATCACTTTGACCATTTATTAGATGACATTATAGTTTTAAACTATATATTGCCCACAAGACATGAAACGCGTAATCATTTTTTTTTTTTTTTTACAAAAATTACAGCCAAAGAACATCGGGTGACAACTTTTGCGCCACCTGATGACATGAAAATTTAAAAATGTAAAGGCGATTTGATTTTACCACAAATCAACTTATTTTAACTGTATCGTGTTAGCTTTATAAAAATGTGGTCCAACGAGTTTAATGAGCCGTATGCCACTCTCTTTTTATAAAATTGTCACCCTGTTCATGGATGCTGCTCTTATAACATTTTTATTTATATTTTTACTCAAAGTTTTATTCACATTTTTAACGAAATTTGTTTTCTATTTCTTTTCAGGTATGTTTGAAATTGCATAAACAAATCAAATAAGTTGTAAGTAATTAAATTGCTTAACGTCCCAAGTAAACGTAGTAGAACTATACACATCACGTAGATAAGTTTTGACACAAACCTATAATAATTAATCACCTGTTTCAAAAATCAGATCTACAGATTTTGTAATGATACTAGATAAACCGGCAGACGTTGTCTTGTCCTACTGGAACAGAAAACTTTTCTATTCATACTATTCGTAAAAACCTTGCATCATTCGAAAAATAAAATTAAATTAAGGGCGTTTTCTTGAGAAAACGATTTTTGGTAATATTTTAATACTTCGATGATATTTCGTCTATAGAGCAATTTTAACCCATGCCCATACATTGGAGGCATTTTCATAAAAAAAAAAAAAACGTGTTGATACCCTACCCCATCACATATGCAGTAGAAAAACGTTGTTTTTTTTGCTATCGAGCAATGAAAAAAAAATATTAACTGTCATAAAAATGTGACAATGCCATTTTTTATATTTTAACCCCATAAAGTCTTTAGCCACGGTCACCTCTTTCAAGGATGTGATGGGATATGATATTAAATTCGCACAGCGGACTGCAGCCTTCTTAAATTTTTATAGACATATGGATGATTCCACCAAAGAGTGAGTCTTAATGGTTGTAAGGACCGGGAATCTCGACAAAGGCTTCCGTGTCTTCTCCACCCCAAATTGGGCAATTTTGCCTGTTTACATATCGATTGAACTAATAATGTGCCTCATCGAAGAACATAATTTTGCATTGAAAATAAGGATCAAGCTGAATCATGTTTTAGGTCTATTCAAGGAAACTACGAAGAGTATAATGGGTATAAACGTTTAAACCAAGATCTTTCCGTTAAATCTACCACAAAGTGGATGGGCATAGCTCCAATTGTTGTGGACGATGGCGAATGGACTCATTCGGTTTCTGCTCAACACTTGGCTCCACAACGGCAATAACATTTCTGTTCGCACTGTTTACCGTCTTTGGGGATACGCATTATCCATTAGAGTCTACGTGGTGCGAAAACGATTCATTTTGTTCCGAATAAATTGCTCAGACGGACTAGTATGTCGACCGTAGAATAGACATAGCACGCGATAAATTTGGCCAATCGAACCATAGTTTTCAAAACAAGTTTGCACAATTTACACGTGTTGTTCTGACGTTAATCTATTCATCGTAAATGGTAAGACGTTATGACCACAAATCAACTTTCAACTGTCATATTGTAGAATATGTAGAAACAGTGTTGCCAGTTTAAAAACTAAACCTCTGTAAAAAAACGCTTTTACTTTCAAAAACACGCTTTACTTTCAAAAAAAGGAATAGTCTTCGTAAATCGTGCGATAGTCTATTATTCCAGTATCTACAACAAACAATAAAACTAAAAAAAATTAAAATTTTCAAAATGGAAAAACAAATGTATCTACAAATAGAAAAGGAAGGTGATCGGACCTTGTAGTTTTTGATTTACATAAATTTCTTTCGACTTTAATTTAAGAGCGTCATTCATTGCGACATCATAAACTTTTTTTTAAATCGGAATATCTAATAAGTTGAAGGATGTGCTCATAGATTTTTACTCTGAACATACAACTTCTGCATTTTGAGTTATAAAACAATATGGTTACTGTGCTCTTTTTTCAAGCGCATGGGTTGTAACGAGTTAAGCTTATTGAAATGTCGTGTTGTTACTAAGGGCCCTATGCAATCAGGACCAATGTCATTCCACTGCCGGTCCTCTAGCAATGATCTGACCAGTCATCTGAGTTTTTTTTTCATATCTCATCAAAATCTGACCTCAACTCAGCCATTCGATTTCGGCATTAAACAGAAGGTTCCACCATCGTGCAAGAAGTACACACACAGACATATTATTGGTCTGGGTCCTGGGGACAACGACTGTTGCGCTTGATCCATTCAATAGTATTTTCCTACTGACATCTACTACCATCTTTTAAAAAAAGTAAACACTTCATAAAAACATGCTAGCTCGGATCTATCCTAATCTAATTATTATCCTAATCCATATCCCCTTCTTCTTCCAAACAAACTCCTCAGTTCCCGATATAAACTTATTTAGAAGCACTCTTCGACAGGACTTTAACATACCATCATCTATTCTCCTGCAATCTATCTCTCTAAAAATCCTTATACCGTATCTCCCAACAAGTCAACTTGCGATGTTTGGCCCGACGTTGATCCGCTTGCTGCGCTTCGTATGTCTACCAGCCCTTAAATGTCAGATCCGCATTGCATATCCCAAGTAAACTATAAACCTCCACCAAGGATATAAAAATTCCATGAAGCAGTTTTGATGTTGTTAAATGTGGTGTCTCGGTTAAACCCACTTGTCTTTGGCGATAGTGAACCGACAAAAAACGAGCGCTGCGCTCTGATAGACGCCACTAATACACCTCTAAGCTCGCCCCATCCATAATACCCTACGGTACACGTACGTTTTGCAAGGAGGGCAATCGTGATGTTTAACGGCAGCTCTTCGTGTGTTGTGAAATGAAAATTAATGACGTGCAATCAATTCTGCTAGTCGACGTTATTTGTTATGTTGATGGCTCACCCTTGGAATCATTTGTCAAAACCGAGTCGACGACTATGGGGGACGCCAAGGGATGCCATGGAAATTTATCGTGCATTTCCAAGTCACATATAGATTGCCTGACTAGGACGACGACGACGCTGCTGCTGCTGGTTGGTGGTGGTGTTGGTGTAGTTGTACTCTAGTGTGGTAGTGAAAAGATGGATGACAGAAGGGCGGCTATGGTTGGGTGGTATGGGTGTAGTGAGCGCCCAAAGAGGATCTGCCGAAACCCAACTTGTGAAAAATGAACGAAGGAGTAATAATTTTTAGCAGCAAATGGCAGGAATGAATTATGTTTGGAACCCCCCTTGGGGCGTGAAGGGTGTCCTGGTTAGCTATTGAACGGGACCTGTCACTGAATGCAGATAGTCGAAGGGAAAAGGAGTCAAGTTTACTTGGCGGGAAAATCGGTTGCATGTGGAGGAGTACCACCGTCCTGACGACACCGACAATTCTGTGGTGACTCTTGACTGCTGCAAGGACCGGGTTATGTGGGGAGACAACTGCAATCAGGTGAAACACACATTCTTTTTCTCGTTCACTCTTGTGCCCGTGTGGAGCGTCACGTCACAGGAGAAGTCCTTTAGTGTTGGTTGTGCAATGGCACATATCGAGACTACATCCAGCCAAGAGGAAGAAGGACATTTTGATTAAGGAAATTGCTGTTTTGTACACTTCCTCTTGCTGACACTGCCGCAGGAAGATTGATTGATTTTCTTCTCCTTTCCTTTCGTCGGTTTTACATGGCATGGTGGTGATGGAGGAATCGTTTGCATTTTTCCGTGTCGATTTTTTTTTTTTTGCAAGTGGTGCTGCGCCCACAAGGGTGGAAGTGATTTTTGATCGATTTTTCTTTTCGCCCGCATTCGGCAGGATGACAGGATAAATTACGACAGAGGGTGTCTGAATTAATAGGCATAATTCATGACAGAAGTTGATAAATGACGACATCTAAGGCGGCATGGACATGGAGGGTGTATGGGCGTGGGTGTTCTCTAAGAGATGGTTTTCATTTCAATCAGGGATAATTTAGGTTTTTTTTTTTTGTTTGGAATTTCAGTGGTGTGTAGGGTATTGTGTGCACGAAATGGAATATGAGTGATGTGCTTTGGGTGTCGCCTTCAGATGACAGGATTAATATTTTGAAAATTAATTGAAAATTTTACAAATCTTCTAAGGGGAGGGGTGGGCATTGTTGGAGAAATGATTGGTGGGAGTAGATGATGGAATGTCGAATATTGTTGCGAACTAACATAATCCTGGAGATTCAATTTTAGAAAAATGTTGTAAAATCAATTTTTGTCAAAAAAGTCAGATTTTCATTCATATTTTTAGGGGGAGGATATGAAGAGCGTTATCAAATGGAATGTTGACTTGAAGAAGCTGAGCAGCTGGTCTAACCAGTGAGTTTGTTTAAAGGACTGCAAGTTATCGTGAATGTATTGATAAGAATTTGTTTTACTAGGACAGGTGAAGAGATCTAAGAACCGCGTTCACTGCACTGGGGTCATTACTCAAGTAATTTAAAGCGATTGGGTCTGTTCAAACCCAGGGTTTATAACGATAATCGTTTTGAAAGTTACGGAATAAATAGACTTGCTGGTAATCTTCGATCTGACGAAAATGTTGTGCCAATTAGTAAGAGTAAAACTTTTAAGTAGTTTCCAGCGGATTTTGACAAATACTTGTATTTGCAGGCTTTCAAGATTTAGTTATGCCACAACAAATAAGGCCAGTAAACAGCGGTGTCGATTTGATCTAACATACAATTTTTTGGCACAACAGGCTCGATAGTACCCAGGGTGTAACTCTTTCTCACAACCATTCATGGCTACGTGTGTATAATTTTGGTCGATAGCGGGACCTCCATTTTTATTCCGAATCCAAAAGCTTGAGTTGGGATTAGCCTTCCTTGACAGTTGATACTACTTGGAAGATTTTTACGATCATTGCGAGAGAATTGCTTTCCATAATATTTTAGTCCCTACATCGATAGATATATCCTCTTGTGAGATGTCCAGTACCCTGCACCATTTGACAGCTTTCAGCATGGCTAGGATCTCTGTTGAAAAACACTACAGGGACAATATAGGGTGAGGGTGGTAGGATAGGGAAGGGCGATAATGGCTGCACAAATTAGAAAGTGAAAGAAGGCAAGGTTGTGATTTAGAAAGGTTCAAGCTCCATACCAACCGACGAGCTAGCTATAGAGAAAACTTGCATGAAAGCACCAACCGAACAATTGTCGCAACAAGAAACGAGAATTTTATAAATGTGGCTAGCCCGACCTTTTCAGAGTATACTCAATAGTCCTCCATTTTTGATCGAGTGTTGATCGCTGTTTCCAAGCAGAATACCACAATATCTGACGATCATTCGTCCCTCCATGGTATTCTGGTTAAGTAACTGAAATCAAATTGTTGGGATAATGTAGGCCGATATTCCTTCCACATATGCCACTGACCTCAGTATTGTGATGTGGCCGAAAGTTGAATGCTCAGGTTCCCAGCTTTTTTGAGTCGTGTTGTGCTTTTTTTATAATTGGCACGCAAGGGTTTATGACTACCCTTATGGTACCATGGCTTATGTTATCAGAAAACCTGTCTTACTGTTTGATGTCGACAGGCTAAACCTCAGCCTATCTTTCCGTTTCCTGATCATTGCAGCGTGTTCCAGGCGGAACTCATGGCGATCAAAGAAGCCATATCTTGGCTGGAAGAGAATGTAATATCAGCCAAGGATATTAACATTTTCTCGGACAGCCAAGCCGACATCAAATCCCTAGAATTAGTTTCAACAAATTCAAAGACAACTGTGAGAGCAGTTTAACATTCCCCTATGCTGGGTGCCTGGGCATAGTGACATTCCAGGGAACTGTAAGGCTGATGAACTCGCCTGTCATGGGTCCAAATTACCAGGTGCACTAGGTATTCCTATCGCTACATGCAAAACTAACTAGTGCAGGCTTGGTAACAGCAAATTAAATATCAGATGGAGTCTTGGTACAACGAGTCAAATAACCAAACAAATTGGGTCAAAACTGGATTTAAGAAGATCCAAGGGACTGATTTGGCTCGCTAGACCATACATTAGCGCCACCATAGGTGTTATCACTGAACACTGTTTAATAGGAAGGCACACCGAAAGGCTTAGC
Source organism: Rhingia campestris (assembly GCA_932526625.1). Classification (NCBI taxonomy): domain Eukaryota; kingdom Metazoa; phylum Arthropoda; class Insecta; order Diptera; family Syrphidae; genus Rhingia; species Rhingia campestris. Next base: position 105,596,587 of record OW052185.1, read on the forward strand.
CTCCACTCAAACGACTTCTGCTGGAGCTGCATGGACGAATAGCAAGAAGAAAGAATACTTCATCTTGTTTGTAACTGATCGGCCCTTCATCATCGAAATCTCAGCGATTTGACAAAAACGGACTTGAAAAGTCTCTTCCGTTTCATGGGTTTCTCACATGGAGAATGGACAATATCCATGTGGAATCATAATGGTCTAAAAACTGGTCTAAGTGTAATGGCGAACTTGCTGGCAGCAGCTTTAACCTACCCGAACGGGTCGTCCTTTATATATTTTAAGTGATGATACCTGTTTCCATGTCATTCCATCATGAAATTGGCGCCGTAGATGTCAACACATGAGCTGGCTAATATCCGACTAAATTTAGCAGAATCTGAGTAGATAAAGAGGAGATCGTGACAATATCTTATTCTACAGGTACCTGTCCCCCGCTATCTTTTACAAACGAAATTTTCAAATTAAACCTTTAAGCTTTCAAAATCTCTCCGATTTGACCAACCTCGAAGTGAAAAGTTTAAATTTCACTAGAAATTGGTCTGAAAGGATCCTTCCTTTGCTCTATAAATAAATTATTTATTTTTATAGCAACAGCCTCTTACTCGCGCTGCATTTTATTCACTTTTGTAGGGTGTATGACTGATATTTCCTTCTTAGGGATTGATCATGTAGTGAACGACGAGCGACTCACCGCTAGAGCTCACTGCGTGACCAAACTCTTGCATTTATTACGAAAGTAAGCGAACACTCCTCCCATAGTTTAAGCAGATCCCCATTCGCAACAAGCCAAGAGCAGTCTTGGAGATACCTTTGATGTAGGCTTTTGGCTTGATCTGCGTTCTTGATTCTAAAATCTTACTCCTTACCCTGGTTTCTTACAGAGGTCATTGCTAAAAGTCCCTGTGTACCTTCCATAGACCCCTCTAAAATCTCTTTTTCAGCCTTGATAACAATTCTCCCTCTACCCCTTTTTGTCACATGTGTAATAACCTAATGGCGCTACAAATTTGTTTACGCCTGCCACATCGGAAGGATACATCTGACTCAAAATCCCCTCAACCCCACACGGTCTCTCTTCCTGATCTGCTACAAATCATTTCACCCAATTCCATATAAAAACTACATACATCACCGCCTCTCCTGACGACAGCATATGTTGCCCTCAAACCAGCAACAACAAAATATCCTTTCAGCATGCCGAATATATTGGTCCTGCCAACCACCACCCACCCTTTAGTTGGAAATAAAATACAATTTACCAAATGAAAAGTAACTGAAACAACAACTGTCTGCAAGGATATGAATTTATTTATGCAATATATTTCTTCTTCTCGTCGTCGTCGTCGTCCTTGTTGTTACTGCTGGTGTTTTCGTTTTTTTTGCTCATCCTTTCTATACTGGCAGAAGGGAAAAATTTATGAACATCCAGGGTACAGAGATATCCAGCGGGAGACAAGCGACCAACCACCATTTATTCCAACTTAAAATGTCCAATAAATTTCCCTTGCATGCCACCATATACCCACTCTCGCGAGAGGACACACATACTGATATGGCCGCGACGGGGAGAAAGATTCGTCCTGGGATCATAATACAACACCATTTAAACGGCATGGGGTTCACAATTACCCAATTTATCTTTTTTTTAGTCGTCTTCCCCGTCGTCCTTTTCCTTGATCCTGGTACTCACACAAAATGATGACTGTGCTTGCGTGGGGGGGACGTCGATCCTAGGCACCACCATCATCAAACTAAGAGCAGCCATATAGTCTTCCCACCAAATAGAAACACCATCGCTCGTTCAAAGTGTAATGGTATATCTAAGAGCGATTTATCCTTGCCGCATCTCCAAGGGGATCTTGTCGGTTGTCCTTTGGGTTGCTTTTTTTTTTTTGGTATCATTTGGTTGGTGTAATAAATTGCATTTGTCGTCGTCGGCGATAGTTTATTGCATTTCTTCTCAGCCACCATACGTGGATTTGAATTTATGGACATCGCTGGAAAGTCTGCGCGAACAAGGATAATGGATGTTGTAACTTTTGGTGCGCGGAAAATTAGGATATTCATGTTTACTACCACCGCCAGCCGGCGGAAGTATAAGGCGCAAATGCTCAAGAGGATTTATTAACCAGTCGGCATTTTTTTTTTCATCGTCTTTCAAGGATATCACGCGGCAGATAACAACAATCTACTAAATGCTCGTTATCAGCAGGTTCTTCGATGTTTTATGGTGTGCAATTTGAGGTGCAATAAAATGAAACACACGCCACATTGAGCGGGTCTTCTAATGGTATGCCGCCGACTGATTTGATAAAAGGAACCGCCATTAGTACCATGGCCGCCGCCAGTTTGTCGACTCCTGTCGGTTGTAATTTAATTCATATCACTACCAGAGAATGGGAATCTTCTTCCTCCTCCGGCAGATTGTTCATTATCCTTTCTTTCTCCTTGATTGAGGATGTCTGAATATTTTGTAATCGTAAAAGTGAGAGATCCTTGGGTCCTCTATAATTCTTCTTCTTTGTGTGGATGTTTTTCTTTCTTTGTGTTATCTTTTGTTTGCTTCCATTGCCGTTAAAATTTATGACCTTGTAGATGACGATCACCGCGCTCTCGATCTCTGTGGCCAATGCGCAGCAGCAGCAGCGTCAGAGCAACAACAACAAAAAAAGGTGAAGATGATGAAGCTAAAAGTGCTATAATGCGTCTCGTAAAAGAGATGAAAATGCGATTTAATTACGAGATCAAAGACATCCGATGGACGATGGTTCTGTTGTGGAATGAAGATTCGGCGGGACGTGCTCTTTAACTGGATGTTAGATACTCGACTAGGAAACAGATGACAGGTTCATTTTCTCGGGTGCTTTGATGTGGTTAAGCGGGGATATATCCAATTTGACGGTAGGATTTATGTAGAGCAGTGGTGGGTAAACATTTCACGCGAAGGGGTACAGTTGTGGAGGAACGATGGGAATGCGTTATCTTGTGATAGGGATTATCAGGTTCAGATGGTTTTTTTTTTTTTAATGTGCAGGGAGGTTGAATACATTCAAAACATGACACCTTAATGGATTGTTAGATCTACAATAATTGATGGGTCAAGTGACGTATCAATAGAGCTTTTCTGAGGGAGATAATACTTTTGTTCTGGGAAGCCCAATAATATTTATAAATGAAAAAATGTCTAAACAGCGTTTAAGCGCCGTGGGGACAACCATTTAATGCTTTCAACGAGGTTACAAACTTTTATAAATAAATAAATAAACGGTCCTGCTAACAGGAGGACAACCTTCAATCAAAAAATAAAATCGGGATCCTGAAGCATGAGTAGTTCTGATACAAAAAAAAAACATTAGAGATACCCTACCCGACCTCGCTCAGATAGAGATGAATTAGGAATCTGATCAACTATTTAAAAATAAAGGTAAATGATCTAAGATGTAAAGAGTTGTTATTCCAGGAATAATCAGCCTTATCGGGGTATCTGTCGGACCGGAAAATTCTCCGATTTTGTATACGATTCGGAGCATTTTTGCTTCGAGGTGTTCTTCCGAAAAACTGTTCGGAAGATTTCTGCGACATTTTCTAACGCATCCCGGCGAATTGCGTTAAAGTGTGTTGAGGAATTCATTTACGAATTGTAGTGAAGTGAAGCCGTCGCGTCTGCGTAGTATGACACATACCTCAAATGGAATTTGAACCTCCGTATTCCGAAGCTAGAAATACAAGTCCGGATCAGAATCATATTTTTTTTTGCGCTGAGGGGTGAAATCCTTAATGGATACTCTGTGGCCCGTGCAACGAGTTATGCCAGACTCCATGCTAGAACATGTATACGGGACTAAAACACCCCCTAATCTGCCCTGTAAACCCCTACGATACCGCCTGTCAAGGCATTCTTTCATAGGGCAGGTGTTTCCTCTTATTGACATGTGTTTTCGCCCTCTTGTGGGTCTCGTTTGGTTTTCCCGCCTTAGATCTTCCATTAAATTTGCAATGATGCTGTTGGCACATTTTCGTGCTTTATTTATGAGACTTCGTTGGGTAACTGTCCTGCCTATTTCACTTTCTATCACGTTTCTCGCAACTTCATCCTTTCGGCATTCGAGCAACACGTGCTCGGTATTTATCACTTCACCATCACAATGACGACAGAATGGGTCATCAGAAAGTCTAAACCTGTGTAGGTATTCCCGGAAGCTGTCGTGTCCCGTAAGGAATTGTGATAAATATACAAATCTACTTCACCGTGCTTTCTCATTTTCCACTCTTCGATGTTCGACAGTAGTTTGTGCGTCCATCTTCAGTTTGGTGTTGTGTTCCATTGTCTTTGCCATTCCATTTCAGAGGCTTCTTTAATGGAAAATCTCTCAGTGTTTTCGATTGTATGGTAACGCTGATATTTTTAACTCCAGCCCGATAGGCATTCTTACACTTATCGCATCCCCAGATACAGTTCTACTGTGATGCTCTTCTGTGTACAAAGTTTATCCTTCTCATGTATGACTAAGTACATGTGACGTACATTAGGATTGATTTGCTTACGGTTGCAAGCAGATTTCTTTTTTGCTGCCTTGGTCCTCCAATATTCTGCATGAGCCTTGATATTCCGGCGACTACTTGGCTGGCTTTCTCACTCGTGTGCTTTCGGTGTTAAGCTTGTGTTCTAGGAGCACCCCCTAGGCATTTCATGTAGGACTCCGACTCGATTGTGTGCTCTCCCACTTTTAGTCTTAAGCGATCAACTTCTTTACGGATGCTAATGGGTCGACCACTTACCTCACCGATACATCAATATAAGAAAGGGGTTTTAGGCAAGATGACGCATTGTTACCTCTTTAACGTGTTTCTTCTGGGGGTTATACAAAATTCACTAGTCAACACCAGGGGCTAATCTGACCAACTTCTAGCATACGCTGACTATATTCACATCATTTTTTGGGCTCAATGACATCCCATTGCTAGTATAGAGAGCGGAAGCTTCAAAAAATGGTTTAGGAGTAAATGAGGTTAAGCCATATATCGACTTATTGGACAGAACGTCACCATGAGCGACATCTCGTCAGAAATCGAACGTTAGAATTACGTTTGCCAGCCGTTGTTCTTTCGGGTAAAGAAGGTTATTTAGTAATATCTACAGCCCTCACTCGATCACTAACGATATCCTGTATACGCTGATCCTTCCAGTCGTACTCTATCGCCAAAGCATGGACCGTATCAAAAGCAGATAATCGTTTTGAGCGAAAAATTGTTCGGAAATCCTTCGGTGCAGTTTGTATGGAGGCGAAGATTCGAGCAGTACAATCATTTAGTACTGACCAAAATGGTGGCTTAGCTCTCAGGCTCTCAGGATCTCAGAGTATTTTATTTATACAGCCAGACGTCGCGTCGGCCAAAGAAGAAGAAAATAACAGAGCGGTGCTGAATGTGTTGGTTGCTCAACACCCAGTTTGCATATTAAAATGGTTAAATAACACTCGAGAAAAAGAGAACACTAATCTTAAAGTTCTACTAACAGACCTTCCCGAACCTGATAACTTTATTTCCTTAATCTAGCAATAAGCTGTCAGCATCAAGGTTCACAATGGCCGTGTTCCGGATTTCAGCTTTAGTAAGATTTAGTAAGATGAAGTTCTGTTCTCATTGTTCAATCGACCATTCAAAGACATCTTACAAAATCTGAAATCAGGAACAGGGCCAATACTAACTACAAGCAAGTACCGCCCGTAAGGAATCAAACTAGGCACCCTTTTTATTTATTTAGTAATGTTGACAGTTCTGACAAGGGTTTCAATTAAGGATCCCATTTAGTGCATGAAATTCTAACACGCCAGGATTTATGTTTTTTTTTGTTGAGAACTAATCAGTCCTATCTATCGATGGATTGTCATCCACTTGGTCATCATTGCTTTCCATTAAAAGCAATTTACCTACACATCTATTTACCAACAGCAAACAAATAAATTATCCTCCTCTCTGTGTTCGCTTCAATGTGATATCCTCGAAGAAAATAAAAGAAATCCGAGACGGATGCCGGAAACACTTATAATACCCTCCTCAATCCTCGTGCAGTGCCATTTCTATTCGATATAGATTCTGTCATCTGTTTGTACAAGGACATTTCCAACAAAGGAACCCATTCCAACAGGATATGGGTGGAGAGATGGGATAGCCAAGAGATAGATACGACCCCAGGGCCAATGGGCAAATAAACGACAATTAGTGCTGGACAATTAGAAAAGGAAGAAATCTTACAAGTGGTGTTATTGTACTCATTGTCACACATATCCAGTCAGTGTACACATGTGTGTGTCTCGTCCTTTTCTTTTTTTTTCCTTCGCATCAGTTCGACTTGCTTTTGTTGTCATTGGATAATAAACGCATCGGACACTGTTTGTGTCCTTGATGAATCATTTTCGATATTACGACCACCAACAGGTCTGGAGTGGAAAGGTAATCATTAAAGCAGATCCGGAAAAAGTGTGACATCGAGTTGTTTCCTTTTAATGAAATGTCCTTTATCACAAATAAGCATTTCAATAAATTTTCGCAGCACCTCCTTCGTGTACTGTGCAGCTTGTACAATTTGCTTTACATCTGCATCCACAAAAGGTATACACAGCGTACAGAGGTCGACAGAGGCATCTACAGAAACCTACAGAGGCTCCATCTTTATAGCGTGCGCACATATTAAAAATGCATAAAACCAGGCAAATGATAAAACCAGACAAAGAATAAAAGGACAGCAATAAAATAAAATGCCAACATAACAAAAAAAAAAAAAACAAGAGCGATGCACAGCAAGAAACACTGAAAAGAGATTAATGTCGACAATGAGTATTTATGTGTTCGCCAGTGTGTAATGTGAAAAAGGATACTTAATTATAATTTATGTCCTTTTCGCTTTGGCATAATGAAATATGTCCGCTGTCAACTGAATGAGAATTGCGATAGGGGAATACTAGGGGAAGTGGTCTACTTTATGTGAGCGTAAAGAAAAATAAATAAAAAATGAGTAACGGGCAAGGACGAAATAAAATTGGTTACAAAGTGGTTGAAATGAACGGTAATTTATATTCCACTCAGCGGTATACTTGCGAGAAATAATGAGATTGTTGATAGTGCAAGTGGTCTTGTCGTGTTTTAATGGATTTTTCATTTTTTTTATCTGTATCTCGGAGTCAGGATCGTTTTTTATTTTCCTTCGTCAGTAGATTGATGATTGTCATGTCGATAGCCTACTGAATTATGAAAACTGGTTGGTCTCCTCTGTCAATCTATTGTAACATAAGGATTCTGCTTTCTTATTTTAAAAAAGGAGATGAGTCCTGCTGTTTAAATAATTAAGTTGGGTCGTTCGAAAGTTTTCGTTCAATGTGATGGAAGCAGAGCAATCGATTTTGGTTCAAAGGACTGAATTAGTTAAGATGACCCAACAAATAGAGACTTCTTTCTTACAAAATAATATTTTGACTATTTTATCAATTTTAAGGCATGATTGGTCGAATTTCTGCCAAAATTTTAAACATGAATGGTTGTGAGAACAACCTTGGTCCTGCTTGCCAGCCAGGTGTGTAAGATTCGTTCTAACATATGGATACATAGCCCAATGGCTGAACGGCGTGTTTGCTAGTAACAATCACAACAATTACTTAACCTTTAGGGAGTTTATTTTTTTTGAGGCAAAGAATTCATTTTTTTTTTAAAATAAATCAACAAATTCACTGGAATGATTAAACATATTGATTTTAGTGCTCACAAATTTCATGGCATTTAATGTTTAAAAATAATTTCTGTCATACGATCTCCCCGACTGCACGCCATCTTATGAACGCCATCCTTTCGGTCAAATTGTACACCACTTTTTCGACCATCCCGGTCTTATTTCCTCAATAGTGCGTCGAATTTTGGATTCTAAGTGGATTCTATGGTTTATCAGCATATTTGATTTGACCTAGCCCCCACAAAAAGTAGTCCGAAGGTATCAAATCCCACGAATGAAGTGACCAATTCACAGTTCCATTGCGTTATGTAATTTTGGGAGATAGAAAGGATGGAGAAGAACATTGTTTTCCAGGACGCTGTTCGGGCGAATGCTATCATTCACCTTATACACTTCCTGAAATACAGCCGCAACCGCCTCAACTTCCTCCTGAGGATTGATACTGCTGTCAATAGTATGTTGGTATTGTCAGTTGTTCGTTGGAGCTTAATACACGAAAGCTATTTATTATCTCTTCTCCTAAAGATCTTATTTACCTGTTGAAATATATACTCGGTCGCTGGAATTTAAGTCCCGAATTACGCCAAAACAAATTAATGGACAAGTGATAGTTCTCCTTGATCAATATGTTGATGTTTCTGATCGACGCCTTCAGTACACTAATCTCCGTTTCGCGTGTTCAAGAGTTCAAGAGTTTAAGTCTTTTCAGAAGTCCGCTATTTTGTCTCTGCAGTCTGTCAAAGGTCAAGTTTCTGTACATAGACTATATGTCACGTTCTCTGAATTTTGGTATCGTCCTATTCATTGTTCTTTGAATAGTTTCTTCCATTTGTTGTAAATATTCGTCGATTTCGCTGTTTGTCAGGTTTCTGTTGTTTGGTGGTGGCACTCGAATGTAGTGCTCTTGATAAGTCGTTGGTGAAGTGTGGCCAGCGCATCTTACCGTATTTGTAAGAATGCACAGGCACATACTCCTCCAACGCCACAAGCTCGTTCGGAAGCTTTATTACGAGGGCAAGTTCGCAGTGGTCACTGTCGTACTTGATCGTCCGTAAACAGTTTCGCGGGTGTTGACCTACGCTGTCTGTAACTGTCAGTCTTGTATACCGTAGTAAAATATCAGGAAACGATGTATCTGTGGTGAGAATGTCGATAATTTATTCAACATTTTAGTGGACCATCCAATTGTATAGATTGGCTACCCAGAGGATTTTGTTATTGATTTCCCCAATCTTCGTGTTTGTCATTCAAATCTCCAGCCAAAAGATAAAAGTTCTCCACTGAGTTCAGTCTCAGACATTGAACAATTTTTCCGAGCTCTGTTGTAAAAAGTGTAGTCTGAGGTGTCCATAGTGTCTCATGAGGATTGTGCTCACGCCAAAAATTACAATTCTGCTTGTATACATACCCGTCAAGAAAGAAAGGAGCCTCATTGCTGAAGATGATTTGACGACAAAAATCTCGTTCCACTTCCAGTTGATTCTCAGCCCATTCACCGAACACACGACACAATTGATGGTCCGCTGGCTATAATTCTTGCTCCAGTTGAATCTTATATGGATGTAGGCCATGAGCCTTTCTCAAAATTTTCCAAGTAGTCGACTGGCAGAGATCGAGTTGCTGAGAACGGCGTCGGATCGATAAATTTGGGTCCTCTGTTAAACTCATGTCTACAGCGGCAATGGCTTCGTCTGTACTCACGGTACGGGCTCGATTAGAATGATAATTATCAAAAAGAGTAAATTTGATCATGAATCGCATAGTATTCCGTATTAGCTTCTCGGGTGGACGATTAAGCTTACCGTAGAATTGACGAAGTGCTCCGAACAAAGCGCTAATTTTGGAAATAATTTGTCACGATTTGTAAACGTTGTTCCTTCCATGGTGATTTGCTAAAGTATACTAAAAAAAGTAGTCAAATACACTTCATTAGTATGACAGCAAGTTTAACAGTTATCCGAAGTTCTATACCTCTACAAAAAACACCCTTTACGACCGATCATTCGGCATGAACGTCATTAGATTACAGTCACTTAATTTATTTTTGCTGATGGGTTTGACAAATGTCCAGTACAAACTGATCCTATTTTTGGTATGGCACCGTTGACCACAACTACGCATTTACTGGATAGAATCATAAAGGAATTTCTGTGAAACCTGCACATAGCACGATTCATAATTTTTCAAGCAACATAATCGGCCTTCTTCAGTATTCTCAGAATGGTTTAACAATTTGAAGATTGTGATTCAGTCGTTTCAAGCACATCATCAACATGCGCTGCAAGCACGCAAACTTCACAATTAGCACCCCCACTGACGTATCTGTTCTTTAAAAAAATTTCTACCAAGTTATCCGTTTCGATAACTATTTCGAAACGATCTTCCGACGAAATGTAACGCACATGATCGCGCCTTGGCGATATTTGTTAGGTCAACTATTTTTAACAGCTGTGCGTTGAATTTCTTCGGAAGTCGTCCAACGAAGAATTGCTGCAAGATCAATCGAACGCGATTTTATGCTTTTTTACATGTTTTTAGCAACAGATACATCGAAACCAAATTGAGTTCCGGTTAGGGCTAATTTTCGTTTCGGAAATTCTTCCGAACATATACCACAATAGGCGTGAAGATCACCACTGCCATCTAAAGATTCCAAAATGATCTACACGCAATTCTGTTTTGTTGTGCTAGTCAACCACAAAGCTTTGCCTTCACCTCCTTATTCAGGATTTAGACCATCTATCTGTTTTTTTTTTTTTTTAAATGTCGCAAATGAAACAAACAATTAAGTCAAATTATCGTTTTGTCAGAACGTGAGACCCTATTTGTAGTGTTTTTGTTGAAGTGTAACGTGCTACCTACCCACTGAATATATGATGTATCCCTACCGACAGCATGGAGTCCATTACCTGGGATCTAACTGACTTTGATCAAATACTGCTCACGAATGCCTATCTCATTCGACCTAATAAGGATATATGGCCTATCGTAGTATCAAAATCTTCGGAAAATCGATGGTCCCGTTTGTGTTGCTATGAACACGAAGATTCAACTTGTAAGAGCTGCACAGATATATATATATACTTCTGCAGTGGATAGGATAGTGATGACAAGTACAGTGATTGGGCACCAATAACAAGGCTTCGGATGCAGCAGAGGAAGACATTCGCATTGAGTGGCACACTCTAGTGGAAACCGACCTTAACCAAATTAAAGTGCTAAGCTGCAAGCAATTGAAATTAGGGTACGGGCTAGTTGATTTATCTCCAGGTTCGTTCCGGACTATAGATCCACTGAATTAATTATATGAGAGTGCCTATACCTAAGCTATATTGCAACGTAGGTCTAACGAACGTGAGAGTTTACCTAACGGATTTCTGATATGTCTTGATCCGCCCTGTTTGATAGAGGCTATATGTTATATGCTTGCAATCACTATTTAAGACAAAACATTCTTCTTTTACCTTTGGATCTAGGCTTAGCCTGGGTTTTAGTCCCCGTTGTATACGTGACATTGTATCCAGAAAAGTACGTGACATTGTATCCATGGGTTGCCAATGCTATGACATTGTCTACCGCTTGATTCTTCAACCTCGAATCCTCACAACCACAAGAAAAAACACTTTTGTGGATTATCTTTACTGAAGTTTTATTAATCGTCTGGTTAGGGCAATTAAGTGAACGTTTCTAACTTTTTTGCACTGCATCACACAAATGTGGATGTCCATTCCGAAATCTAAAAAAAAGAAGATTTTTTTAAATCGTACTTTTAATCACATTCCAATGTATTTCTGAGCCGTATCTCTTAGCTTTGTTTTTGTTTACACAACAAACTGTATCAATCAGACAACATAAGGCAAAATACAGAGAAAAAAACATCTTCACCCAGGAGGCAATCAATTTACCACCATTACCGCAAGCCTAATGTAAACACTTGTGACAGGTGATGCCACATCAATTGCCGCACAACAGACAGACGACGATGATGACGGGGCGACTACGACTACGACTACAACTGACTGGCAAGGCCCAAACACAACAACAGCCGCCGCAGATAAATAGACAGACAAACTGATGGACGAACGGACGGATGAATAAATATGCTAAAAGATGAATGAATAAATTTCCCTCGCAAATGCCAAAACAGCCCAAAACTTGCAAGTCCAACTCGTTCGTCCATCCATCCATCCATCTATCCATCTGAAAAGCAACCTTCCATCCGTCCATTCGTTCGCATTGATGGACACTCGATTACCATAGGAGGCAGTGCACGAGAAGACAGGATGGCAGTTAAGCAGGCACGCGAGATTAACGATGTAAACGAGAGTGTCCATCATCGTCTTGATCATCATCCTCCTCATCATCGTCGTCATCAGTACCAACAAGAGGAGCAGCAGCAGCAACAACAGCAACAGCAGTGTGCACCAGCAACACAAGTCGTGGTAGAAACATCGTTTTGGGTGTGCACTAACTGAGCGGCTGACAGGCTGCTTCCATAGCCACAACCACCGCACACACATGCATGATGGGTGTATTGTTACCAATTGCCTGGTGCACGCAAACTTTATCTACAGGATTCCATCGATCGGTGCACGGACACAACTATCCAGCACCAGAAAACCAGCCAGCACTCTTCATGTCGTCCTAGTAATGGCGAGTTCGAGCTGACAAAAGGCAAATGCGCACGCAATTGCAAATGGAACGCAAATTATAAATCGCATGACTTCACAAATTGGAGGAATTGGATGGATTGAATGAAGGATGTCGATTTTTTTTTTTTTTAGTTTGTGCAGGCACTGGTGCTGGTGCTCCTGACGACGATGATGATGATGGCTGGATTCTCCCGAACGATGCCAACGGCGATGGCGATGTCTGCTTGTAATTGTATGTTTTCAATTTGTGATTTGAGGCAACAGCAGGAGGAAGGTCTTTTGATGAATTACTTAACCAGAGAGGTGGGTTGCCACATTCCTGTAGATTCAAGACAAAAGTTGACAACCAAGTGGTATTTTGGATTTACGAACTTTCCAAGGGGCTGACATCGACGAGGAGCATTAATTTTTTAAAGGTAAAAAATAGAATGGGAACACCCAACAAGCCTGCGAAATACTGTCGAAAGACTGCTATCTCAGAAGACCACCTAAACTCATTTCCAGACCGCGTATCTCGTAACCTCTCATTTCACCGCCATCTATTGTCAAAATACAATGTCAACAAGCAATAAGATCGCACGTAACTGATTAGGTTTCTCGCACCAATCAGCAGGAAACCTCTGTTTTGACGCGGAATGCCGCTAGACGCTCGCAGCCAAAAACGAAGCCAACAAGGCAAATCTGCAGGTGAAGACGAAAGTCGCCATTGAGCTTTATAGGCAGAGGAAAAGGGAGAATACCGTTTTTTCAGAATGATGGGAAGAATATCGCACCATCAATGATATAAGAGAGGTGACTAGGAATGATGTTTACAAGTTTTGCTAAAGGCCCAAACAGAATCATGTCAAAATGAACACCGAAAAATCTCAGCTGAGTCACAGTCCATGCTGAGAACAGAGAATAACCTCTTTGCAGACTGTTAAACGTCGATGACGAACATTCTCCCGCTGCCAGGCAGAACGAATCCTTCAATATTAGCTTCGACAGCGAAGACTACTAGCCACCTGACCTAAATGAAGTCAGGATAGCAATATCTAAACATAAGCTTAACTGGGCTTCCGGGAATGGTGGCGTTCTTGCCGAGTAAAGCCGGTTTATATCATTGATTTGGTAAGTTACATACACCAACCTTAAAGAAAAATGTGGGCTGCTGAAAGTACACCCGAATAAGCAAGCCTGAAAACATCGTTTGCACGATCCACCAGAAAGGAGACCCCGAGCTGCGCCAACTACAGAGACATAAGTCTTCTCAAAATCGTCTTTAAGACGTTATCTGTGAACTCCTGAAACTATGTTCTCACCAACATCCTTGGCTTTATACGAGGAAAGTCCACAATTGACTACATTTTTAAACTTTGGCAGGTCCTTCAAAAAAACAAAAAACCCCAAGAAATCCAAATCGATACCCACCACATTTCATCGATTTCTCACACGACAGCATTTATATAGATGGACTTTGCAGAGCCATTTCTAGTTTTACTGACCATTTTGGTATACTGTTCATCTGGGGAGGATGATGATGGAGTATCCACGCTCGTCTATCAGTGTCGGCAATGACCTCCTTGAAAATTTCGATAAAAAAAAGGATTTAGGCAAGGTAATTCGTTGTCAAGTGAAGTCTTTAGCATTATTATTGAGGGGATTATGCAAAGCTCCCAAACCCAATCCATCACCGAGAAACAATGTTCCATAAATCTACGAAACTTCAATACCGATTCGATTCCAAGACAGACCTCGAGCGCAGCAGAGGATGACTTCACTGTTAGTGAAATGCACAACTTACTTAAAATGCGTAGCTGGAGGGAGTTAACAAGGGTTCGGGCTAATTGGGTAGACATGTTTTTGAGGCCCAGATTCATTCCGGACTGCATCGCCACATAAGAATGTTAATTTGCCAGCTAACATGTCAAGATACCTATATTTAAGTCGTCGAATATATTCGTTTACTTATAGCGAAAATAATAATGGTCCCACAATGGAACCTTGTGGCACCACTAGATACGACGAGAATATGATTGAATATGAAGCCAGCTAACAAGTGTAGATACGTCTACATATTTCAGTCGCCGGACATATTCGATTACCTAAATCGAAAATAATTATGATTTAATAATGGAACCCTGTGGCACCACTTGAGAACACGAGAATATTATTGAAAGGGTTAGTTTCCGAGAACAGAATAGGAAAGCGTTCGAAGTATGTTGTTATGAATTTCAAAGGTCATTCGTAATTTTGGATCACAAAACTCAAGTTTGTCCTTCCGAAGGATCCTCACAGGTTTGTTGGTATGCTCGGTTGGCATACTAACACACCCACCCTATCAAAATCGACTTCACACGGTTAACAAAATTTAAAACTTCAACAAACTGAACCCAGATTACTCTAACCACCCATACCACCATTTTGTTTTTTTCCTTTTTTGAGAAAATTAAAATAATTGAAGTTGAAAAAGTTCATGCGGTAGGTTGTCAATTTGTCATGCCTGCCTGAGCTCATAAACGCTTATTAACCCTATCGTGCGCGCTGTTGAAAATGTTCATCTCATTTTCAGTTCCGCCTCAAAGCGCACCTCTTGCGAAATTAATTTCCCAACTTGAAATTGGATCTGACACCAACGATGTTGATGTACATGATGATGATGACGATGATGATGTTGAACACCTCGATCTACCTCTGCTCTATTCGCTTGCCAATGCCAGCCCACCAAGCTCAATTGAGCAAAGTCGCGAAAACAACTTCACGCCGACGTTAACCTGTCAAAAGTCATTATCACCGTCAACTACCCGCAAAAGTGAAGCTTCAATCTGGCAACTGGCTGACAGTTGCTTCCTGCTGCCGCACTCTGTTTCGCTTCGAAGATTTGCACCGGCAACTAATGAAAGAAGAAAAGTTCGGGCTGGGAAAAAAGGAACTTTGTGTATACCTTCCTCCTCCCTACCCCCAATCCTTTGCCGAGACTGCTGCTGCACTGTGCCATAGCTGTCCGTGCCATGCCAAGTTTGTTTCCTGCTCCCATTCTCAGAGTGGATGGTGGATTTTCTCTTCCATGGTGTGCGCTATTTTCAAGTTCGTGTTGTCGCAACCTTCAACCCTCAGAGAAAGAGAGGAGGATGGTGTTTTTTTTTTATGTTCCCTGTCTTGACTGTCTTCTGCACTGGCACCTATCATCCCCTGCTTAGTGGAAGAGCGCCCTGCGGCAACCTTCGTTCGGGGGAGGAAATTATTGTGTACTTTCTTCTTTCGTGTTGAATCATTATTCTCTTCGGTTTTTTCCATTCTTTTCTCGAACTGCCATCGCTGCTCCTGCTGGTTGAGTGTGCGCCTCCCCAGCAATTTCCAAGTCGACATCCTGTCATCGTTGTGTCTTGTTAGCAAATCATGTCTGTCACAGAAAATTTAGTTCCATTTTTTGTTTAGCGTTGTTTTTTTTTATTTTTGTTCTTGTTCTGCTCGTGCTTGTTCTTGTGCTATGTGCTTTTCGTTTTGTGCTTGATTTTTTGACAGCTCGATGGGGGTGGTGGGGGGTGTTCGCTCACTGTGTGCTGTGCTTCTTTCGTTTTAGTGTGTCGACTGTCGGTGCTGTTGCTGTCGTTGCGCTGCACTGTCACTTGGGTAGAAAAATTGAAAGACGACATAATGTTCTCTGCTCTGAAAAGGACAGGAAAATTTCAATTCGTCCTGACAACTGTCATAAACAGGGTTTGGGATTTCAGGCTATGTCAGGCGAGCGTTTTCTTCTTTTTTTTCCTTTTTCTTCTTCTTATTCGAAATTCTTCTACTCACTGACGGATCGTCCTGACATTTGTGTGGGGAGGAATGGTAAAGGGATTTGGTTTGGTTTGTCTGGGTTGGGTTCTGCTCACTTTCATCATTGTCAACGTTATATGAAAATTGTGACAGTCCGGCTTTAATTCGTTCTTGTTATTTTTCGGTTTCACTTGACATGAATGTCATAAGTGTTTTAGAAATCCAAAATAGGCACGTTGTTGGTTCGTATAAAGTTTACATATTGAGGATGAGTGACAGGATGTTTTTTTTGGGATGGTTTACTGTCAGGCAGAGAAGTTTATGTCATTGTGGTTGATTTTTAGCAAAATCCTTGACATTGTATGACAGTTTTTGAGGAACTCGTATATGCATAAAAATGTGCCGTTTTGGTTTGATGTTAATGGTTCTGAGGTTTGGGTATATGAATTTTTAGTTTTGCAACTTATAAATAGTTTAGTACTTTAGCGGATTTTTCAATTCGAGTGTGAATTAGTTACACCTATCAGACATGAGCAGATAAGCGCTCAGTATTTCTGTGGGAGCAATTTATAGAAAATGGAGAATTTGTAGCAAACGATCTGTTGTAATACCTTTAGAATTTGAGGGAACGTTTTGGTTGAATTTGTAATGATCTCCGTGTACAAAAATAACTTCAAACCTCCTCTTTCAAGGACCTAGCTGATGTATATTACATAAAGATACTCGTCTTGGAATGCAAAAGCTAGGTTAGGTTTCTTATTTTACCACATGGGCAATATTGATCAGCCAGGAAAATTAAAAGGATCTGATCACCTAGTACATTTAAGACCATCGAGGTAATAAGTAGGTTCATATAAAGCGGTTGTTATCTCATACAAACCAATAATCTTCAACGGTATGACCATATGACCAATGGTCTGACCGTTGAAGATTATTGATTTGTACGTGTAAAAGAAAAAAAAACAATATCAATACTTCCACAAATAAAACCCAAATATGCAGCCCTATCGTGGTGTGCGGTCGGAAGAATTTGCACGAAATCATTTCTAAAGCAAATTCATTTTCAATCCGAACTCAGTTTGTCTTCAAGGTATCCATTGGCGAAAAGTTAAATGAGGCATGCGTTCATTTGACATTTTGAATTAGTTTTCTTTTTCAGACGAATCCGCATAAATTCTTCGTTCTTATGAATGGTTGGCTTATAGCTTACGCCGCTGGGTCGAAGATCTTTTTGAAATGCTAATCGGAATGGATAGCTCGGTAGGCCTGGTCTTGTAGTCTCTGCAGTTAGTTTGTCCAGTTCAGAGGGTATCCTTCTTTATGGACCGGGAAAACGATTCTGAGGTTCCATTCTTCAAATTTCAAACTCACAAATTTTGCTTATGAGTTGTGAATGTTACTTACGGAATTATTTCCGTCAGCTTTTTAGCTCGGCATTTCCCGCAGCTTTGTTAAGCTTTAGTTAAGATATTGCTATCCTCACTTCACTTAGGTCGGGTGGTTGGCAGTTTTCGCTGCCAATATTGCATATTTCGTTCTGCCTTACAGCGGGACATTATTCTTCATCACCGTTTAACAGTCAGCGGAAGGCGTTCTTCCATATCCTTAGCATCGAAATGTGGCTCAACTACGATATTTCCTTGTTCATCTCGACAGGGGATTCTTTTCTGGCCTTGTATCCCTGGATTTGACATTTTACACTTTGGTAGAACTTGCGAATTTCATTCCTGGAGTGGCACCTCTCTATATTCTCTTTTCTGAAAGCCGGTGTTCTTCCCTTCTTTTCTGTCTATAGAGCTCAATTGCAGCTCTCGTCTTCAACTGCAGATTAGCCC
The DNA here is from genome assembly GCA_932526625.1 of Rhingia campestris. Taxonomy (NCBI): domain Eukaryota; kingdom Metazoa; phylum Arthropoda; class Insecta; order Diptera; family Syrphidae; genus Rhingia; species Rhingia campestris. The sequence continues at coordinate 105,614,541 of OW052185.1, forward strand.
TTTAGGCACCGTTCTTGCTGGCGATTATTTGTCTTCACCAAACCAATGGTTTCTTGCTGGTAGGCTCGAGAAATCTAGCACATCAGTTGCGGCTGATCTAATGGCTTGTTGACATCCTTGCCTTTGGTGGTTAAGGGATACGCGTTGCACAAAGGCCTTGGCAGTCTCTTGCGATTGAAGTCCTTCGACATTAATTTTTTTCACAGTATTTTTGGTTTCTTGTGGCGTAGAGGATATCCGCATTCTTACCTTGGCTGCAACAAGGTGGTGGTCCGAGTTGATGTTAGCCCTTCGGGATGTTTGGACATCCAAAATACTCGATGCATGCTTTTTGTCTCTCGCAATGGTATCAATTGACCGTTCATTGATCTGGAGACCGCCATGTCCCCTAATGGATAACGAGTTGAGGAAACCGAGAGTTGGCTATAGTTGCATTTCGATCTACAGCGAAGTCAATTAGCCTAAGACCGATGCCAGACGTGTTGTCGTGTAGGCTGTGTTTTCCGACAATACTGCTAAAGATTTCTGTTTTGGTAGTCGCCCTCAAGTCTTGTCAACAGTCTTTCACTATATCATTTTTTTCCTGCGTCGCAGCTTGAGCGCGTTTAAGGTGTATGTTGTCCCTAAGCCGCCCTTAGCCTTTAGCTGCTACAAAGCAGATATTACTGCCATCCAGGAAATACGATGGGGTGTGACATGAAAGCATAAGACTTCTCGCCTAAGTTCAACATTTATAACAAATCCACATCCGAAAAGTCGCTGTTTCTGCTCAATATAACAAGGTCCGTAACAGATGTCAAAGTCTTAAACATTGTTTGCCTGGCCCATCCAATCGAATTTCCTGCATGGTAGAAATGTCTGCTTTGTAACAGCTTAGGGCTTCCGCTAGTCATTCGCCCCCTGTTTAATGTTATCACTTTCCAGTTGCGGATACGAACGTTGTTGTCTTCTTTTCGTTTAGACGGGTCGTCAACAATAAAATCAGTCCTTTTCAAGGCTTTTCGTTTCTTCGTAACAATATTTTTTTCCTTGAGTTGGTAGCTTACGCCAAGCACAGCCCCCAACCTGGAGGGCCAGTTCCAATTAATTCGATACCCGTACACAAGACCGATACACAAGAGCTTCAGTATCCAATATGGGATTAAACGCTGCCGTTGGTCATTCGTTACCATTTCTGTTTAAGGAGCCTGACTTATGCTTCAGTTTTCTAAATTACCTGTTGCCCGAATATATCGAAGTCGTTCATTTAGGTTATTCACTTTGTCCATCTTTACTGAGACTGTAGGGACTCCACAATTGACTCCATCTTGGGTTCTTCCGCTGCCGCCTAAAATGGAATATGTGCATTGGCATGCATGTATGACAGCTCGTATTGTTCTTGGTTGAATCTTCGTCTCCATAGTACGTAAACGGAACCGAAAATTTTTCGATGAATTTTCCTCTCAAATCGACCAAGGAATTCTTCATCCAATTCGGATACGGTCCATGCTTCAGCGCCGTAGAGCTAGGATCAGGGTCTTATATATTGATTAGCATGTAAAAAAAATGCAAATATTGCGAACAACTATGGTGTCAAGTTACTTCCTTGAGGCAAACCACACATTGCTTCAAACTGTTTCGTAATAGTATTTAAAATTCAAATCAACTGCTTATTATCACTAAGGTCAGATGCAATCGACTGCATACTTTCACTGCTTCTGATATTCTTTAAAAAAAAGTAAAGCAATTCAACATTTTCACTGTTCACCTGCTCTTCTTAACCCTTGTTAAATGGCAAGCGACATATGATCTTGCGCACCCCCTGTGTTTCCAGTTATTTCGCAAAGGCCAAACTAATATCCTTTGTCTTCATTCCATGCATCGCAACTGCACCATAAACCACTATAGTTAGGTGAATACTCCTCAATCGAACAATCGAGTATCTAAAATAACGACCTCTGACCTCCATCTCATGTCACACATCACTAAATTCCAATTTCCAAACGCATATTCAATTTTGCGTCATCATTCATTTTGGCTACCATACACGCACATTCAAATCCGCTTTCCAAAGTCATAACTCCAAACAACGGCAAATCGTTCGCTCATTTCCAATTCGAAAAGGACACGATTCACTCATGCACACAGCACATAAAATTCCATTGTCATTCGATTATTACCATTCGCAGTCGCAGACCGCCAACTTGCACAATGGATGCGAGACACATTCCGCTGGCATAATATTCGAATTACCATTCGCAACCGCTTTACCCACCCCATTTCGACAGCGGGATCGCTGGTAATTAGCATATGACAGAAAGGTGATGAATTACCAGTAATAATGGCAACTATTACAATTTCAAGCCATTCAAAGGCAAATGTGTGTTTGACTGGGGTTCGGTCTATAGGGTGCTGGCGTTCAACTTGGAATTACATGTTTGACGAGCATAATTTATGTGCGCTCGTCCAGAGTACGGTTGAGTTGTTTTTTGGGGTGGTTTCACACACAGATTTACAGCTCTGCCGTACCTGAATGAAGCTAGGTTCTTGAAATGTTCACATAAACGAGGTCAATAGCTACGAGTACAATGCGAGTTCATAATTTTACCCGGCTGTCATTTTTGGTGGATTTTTAGTGTTTACGATTGCCACGATAAATTTTCGAGTATACTAAGAGCCGCCATACAGCACAAGGGTAAAATGGAGAACGGCCACATTTCATAGGTAGAGTTCCGTTTGAATGTGTTAATTTTGTGTTTTTAAATTCGAATGCATACAGTTGTTGTCGGAACAATAAAATTTGAAATTGTTTAGAGTAACTGTAATTTATGAAGGCGCAAAAGTTATGGGATGTGCGAAATTTCCAGCCAGTTGTGTATTTTGTTGCTTACATGGGGTGTGTGTATATCGCAAGAGTTTATTTATTATATACTTTGGGAAAAGTACGTGTACTTGTGTCGATTGAGTTATGATTTGCGAACGTTTTGTGGGTAGCGAATGTGGGTAGTGCGTATTAGAATGGTCGGTGTGTGTTTCAAATGTTGTTTCATTGTTTCCGCACAGAAGATTCACAAGATCCACTTTACATAACGTAAATTGCCCTATTCCAAGCAATGTTTTTTTTTTATTAGAAATCCCGCTTTTGATTCATACAAATCAGCGAAGTTTTGATTTTAGGCTTCAGGTCTGAGTGTGAAGCAGAAACAGACTGGAAGATAGAGTTCAGGCTTGGACAATCCAGTATTTACAAATACAAATTTTTGGCGCAACAGGCTCGATAGTACCCAGGGCCTAGCTTTCTCACAACCATTCATGTGTGCGTGTGTACTTCTTGCACGATGGCGGGACCTCCTGTTTTATGCCGACTCCGAACGGCTAAGTTGAGATAAGCTATTCTTGACAATTGATACTACTCGGACGATTTGTCAGATCATCACGAGAGGAGGGCTTGTGAAAAATCATTTAGGTGTTGCTACGGCTGGGAATCGAACCCAGACCTTCTGCGCGGCAGTTCATCGCACTAACCATCGCGCCACTGAGCCCTCAATCCAGTATTTATGGAGAATATATTAGAAGAATGGCGGTTATATGCAACCAAGAGTTTTTACCTAGCTGATGCGACCAATGCCGGATAGCTAGTACCTTGACCGCAACCACAGTATATAGGTCTGGTAGCAGCAGATGAGAGTGGGTGGGAATGCATGTCTTCACACTAAGGCGCCTCTTCCTTATCGAAGACGCAGTGGACGAATTCTCAAAATCAAAGGTGAACCCTAATGTCCTAGTTGAGATAGACAAAGTGAACAACCTACAGGAACTACTCTGTCGTATTGAGAAGGGCAAACATCGACTCGGAACACTACTTTGTTGCAGCCAAGTTAAGAATGCGGATATCCCCCGCAGTACAACAAATCCGTAATACTTGGAAAAAATCTAAAGAGACTACCTAGACCTTTGCAAAACGCGTATCCATTATTTTCTCGAATAATCGGCCCTATCGAGGTATCCATCGGAGCGGACAATTCTCCGATTTTGTACGATTCGGAGGATTTTTGCTTCAAGGTATTCTTCCGTAAAGCTGTTCGGAATATTTCTTCGACATTTTGTAACGCATCCCGGCGAATTGCGTTGAAGTGTGTTCAGGTGCATTTTTCGTGCAATTTTTGACAGCTAAGTGGAATTCTCTTTCCGATTTCCTCCGACACAAATTCTTCGTGGAATTTATTTACGAATTGTAGTGAAGTGAAGCCGTCGCGTCTGTGTGGTATTTTATTTTTTCAATGACACATACCTCGAATGGAATTGAACCTCCGACGAAGTATGCGTTGCGGAAAATTGTCCGCTCCGACGGATACTTCGGTAGGGCTGAATACCATACCACCATCATCTAATGTCGACGATGCCGTAAGAAAGGCCGTAACTGGTGTTCTGGAATTAAACCACACACTGGCAAGAAACACCCAGTTTGACAAAGAATATCTACAGATGATGGCAGCCAAATTGACACCTACAAGGCAAAGCGCCACGTGAAGACAGCAGTCGACATTGAGCTTTATTGGCAAAAATAGAGAGAAGAACACCGGCTTTTCAGAAATGTAGATAAAGAAAAACGTGGTATTGATGATCTACAGGAATGATGATTGTAGGTTTTATATAAATCTTCAAAGCCAGGGACTAAAGGCCCGAAAAGGAAAATCGTAGTAAAGTCACAGCTGCAGATATTGAAGAAATACTTTTGCAGACATTTTAACGGCGATGAAAAATAATCTCCCACTGTCAGGCAGAAGGAATCATTCAATATTGGCAACAACGGCGAAAAAGTCGTCCTAAATGAAGTGAGGATAGCAATATAATATAAGCCTCACAAACTGCGGAAAAGACTGCAAGATAGAAAGAAAATAAAAATAATTCGACAAATAAAACCATCGAAAGTAATGTGTCTGAAGAATCCGTTCAGCATCCTTTAACCGATCCACTGAATCAGAAACCCCTTCAACCCAAACTTAACTTCGCCTATACATGGTACAATCTGCATTAATATTTGTACTCTTAAAACCATTCACCCGAGTGGACCTTATTAGTGTGATTGCAGGACGCGGAATACGCCCTCGATACTAACGAGCCTGTTGCGCCAAAAATGTGTGATTGTATTTTTTTTTAATATGGGGTTCAAGTTATTTTGGACTAAGAAGGTCATTCAGTAGTAAAGCCCTTCCTCGAGCTACTAAGGAGATCCTATATAAGACTCTGATCATATCAGTCCTGCTATACTGCGCTGTGGCATGTAACGTATCAAAGGAAAATTCTTCGGAAAATGTTCGGTCCTGATTGCGTTGGAGACGAAGATTCAACCAGGAACTATACGCGACAAAGACCTGGTAAAAAAATGACGCAATGTACGCTTAAGAAGGCTAGGATATGTAGAGCGAATGAACACCAGCACCATAGGGCTCGAAGACTCTTCAATTACCAGTCAGACGAAGTAGAGGAAGATCTCGCCTTAAGTGGTGCTGGCAATTAGAAATCGAACTTAACAAACTTGTGCGCCTCTGAAGGCAGAACCGGGCTGATTGCAGAGGCATGTTCGGTTGAGTCCTTCAGAGATCGTGCTTCATGAGTAAGGACTCTGTGTTTTAGCATTGCACTGCGTTTTTATTTATTTATTTCAAAATTTCGAGAGCATTTTAAAAATTAGAAGTTATTTGGGCTGATTTTTGTACTTTAATCGAATCTGTAATTTTTTGTCCATTATTTACCGAAGTATCACCTGCAAAGTTAGCTAAAGTGATCGGACAGGTATCGTCAGATCATCAATCAAATGTCAGAGAATAGTTTGGTTTTATCAAAGTATTGTCTTCTGCCCAGTCTTACCACCAGTATTTGATTCTGTACAGCCAGCCACTCTAGCTTTCTCTAGGTGCGCATTTTATGTGCTTGTCGAAACCATCTTCGACTCGACGTAAGTACCATTTATACACCCTTACTGGGTGCGGAACATATATTTTATTTCAAGGCTGCAATCCGAGGGGAGCATTTCATATTTGTCAAACTTGCGGGAGTGCTTACTCTTAAGCCAAATCGTTGGTACGGGAACAGCGATTTTGGTTTAAAATTATGTTTTACAAGTTTTACAAGGATAATATTTTCAGAATCGATATAACATATATAATTTGACTTTGCTATTGGACTTACATAAATTGGAATCTTAATAATCTCCGCCAGTCTTCATATCCTTTGTACATAATAGTTATACTCTCTGCTAGGTTCTTGGTTTTTTTAATTATCTGCGTCTTTGTGTCTTTGACGAAATAAGCTGCAGCAAGTACTAGTTTTGTGCTATTTTCTTCATTGAAAATTATAGAAACTTTGTAGATATCAGCAAGATCAATTGACAAGATCGAACAATTAATTTGCCACCAATTTCTTCAATTCTTTTATACATAAATCAATACTTGAAGCTTTGGAATCGCATTCCACAATAAACTTTGTACCAAAAATCAAGGAATATAAGAAAACTTCTTCTTGTTTCGTTGACATATAGTTCTCAGAAGTTCTCGGAATTTTATTCCACAGATACCCCTAGGACACGGGAAATCAATATCCACAACGGGATTGAGCACTAACCATCATGCCTCTAAGCCCTTCTAAGGTAGTTTTGGTATTTTATTTTATTACATACCCGGGAAACCTGCAGATAGTTCCTCTATCCGCCACCCGAGGATGTGTCCGATGAGAGATTAAGAACTCCACATGGAAGACCTTTCAATTTATTTCTGTGATTTCCACTTCCACTCGTTGACCGAATATTTCGTGAACGCATATTTTTTTTTTGTCAAAGTCCTTGTAATTTTAGTAATTTTCCTAAAGAACCCTTTCTACTTTGTCTATCCAATCCACTTTTATTACACACATATACACATTCCTCGCCTTCAAAACTAATGGTCTGTCAAGCTTTCAGCAATTACTTAGTCTCATGTCACTATCATCAACGATCTCACATGTCAGCCCCCCACTCCCCATCGAGCTGTAAAATGAAATCGTCTCTTTGTTAATAAAATCTCTATAAAATCCGATCGTTCTCTCTCAGCTCCATAGCATGTCTGTCAAGTCAATCGGGACATAAATTTCAATTATAATGACGGTCAAGCTTCCAGTAGTTCCACCACCACACCAGACCAACGGACAGTCATTCACCGAGTCAACGTGTGCACAGCATGTGGTCGGGCATTGGTCACCAACTTAACAAAAATATACACCACTACTGTTCCAATAAATGTCCATTTTTAAATGCGTCCACAGTCGTATATTTTCCCATTTACCCCCTACTCCATGCGGATTGAACAGGGACCCACCACTGGGGAGGGCACGAAATACCATGCCACCATCACAGCCCGTCTAGCTAATCCGCCATAAATAAACAACTTTGTTAACAATTTTATGGTTTTATTAAACACAACATCATTATTTAAACATTTATTTTCGTTAGTTGTCCTTTTTGGTGCGCGATGGCGGAGAGTGGAGTTCTGTCGCGCTGTCGGAGTTTTCAGGTATGTCGGTGGTCGAAATCTCAAGTGGGTATGTTGTCGTTATAGGCCCGGCCATGGAAATGAGAGGAAATTACAGTGGGATTTACATAGATAGTGTGTCTGGGAGTGGGGGGTCAGAGGGTTTTTTTTCTGGTGACTGGTGCCCTGGGTATTGTCAGCAGTTAAATCCTTAAAGTAATGTCGTAGTAAAATATGGATTAGACGTAGCATAGTACGGCTCACAACGACCGGATTAACGCGGCAAGGCGGTCTGGAACTACTCAATGTGTCGGTGGACAAATTATTGCCGAGGGATTAGAAAATTGAATTAGGCTCTTAACGGCAGCCAAACGGGTGAGTTATGGGCAAGGGTCACGTTATGAATATTCATGGGGTTAGAAAAACGCGTTTGGATGGGGTTGTGGTATTTTTTTTAAGTGAGTTTGATGAGACTCATGGCACAGTTGATTTTGACATGGCTTTCGAGTAGTAAATTTACTCTATTGGGAGGGTTTATAGGTTTATCTTGGGCTGCGATAGCGTAATTTTTATAAAGATCTGTCGCCGAGACGATTCGTCTATCTATGTCGTTGTTAGACAGTTACAGTTAGCATGAATTGTCAAAATGATGTCGCCTAGACGATTGCAATTAAATGATCGTACTCAGTGATATCGTAAAACGACGTCGTCCTATGATTTATTTTTATCCGATTAGACACCTCGAATGTGAATTTATACGATCGAAAGGTTTATTTTAACTGAAATTCGCTCTTCTTTAGCCCAGTGTCATGAGCTCTTCATATTTCTTCACTATCCCAGCTAGGGAAATACTAAGTGAACTTTTTGAATCACAAATACTAAATAATACCTGCGGTCCTACGACCGTCCTGTACGAGTTCTGGAGTCCCAATCTTAAAGAATTTTGTTGGAAGCAGAAGATTCCCTAATTTAAGTGTTCTTAACTAAATAAGGATGATGTACAGATCCTCTTATATAATTTCGGAATTTTTTAGCAGATCGGGTGGTAGAGATCCCTATCAACTATAATAAAGATATTACTGCAATCTGTAAGGTTTTTTTCAGATCAAGAGTAGAATCAGCCTCTGGTTGGATGTGAATTTTTCCAAAGCAACAATGTTAAGCGCCACGGGCTCAGTGGCACGATGATTAGTGCGATCAACTGCCGCGCAGAAGGTCTGTGTTCGATTTCCCGTCGCACCCGTAGGAACACCTAAATGATTTTTCAGATCGTGATGGTCGGACAAATCATCCGAGTAGTATCAGTTAAGAAAACTTTGGCGTTCGCATTCGGCATAAAAGAGGAGGTCCGCAACCGTGTAAGAAGTACACATGCTGACATGAATGGTTGTGAGAAAAAGTATAACTAACGAGCCCGTTGCGTTAAAAATTTGTATTTTTTTAAAAATCTTAAGCTAGAGAGTTTTGCTTTGTCAGCGATGTCAAGATGGCTTCACTAAAGATAAAGACAGTGAAACAGCATCCACTAACCCAATAAAACGAAGTGAGAGTATCTTCGTCTTTGATTTCTAGACAATATTGGACGCGCCACAGCCTATTGAATATTTTTAAAAACCATAGGTATTGCTCAGCAAAAGAATAAAATAATAAAGTTTCCATCCAACGATCTAACACAAAATAAAACCAAAGATGATTTCCAAAAAGCCGATGTCATCCGTTCCCATTTTTGTTAGGGTGTATCGATGGTATGCATATCCGTATATCACAGCCTATATCACAGCCCTTTCCCTTTCTAACTCTACCTTCTTTTCTTCTACTCTTAACTTGTCCTTTTCTAAATTAATCAACTCCCTTAGCAACTCTAGCATCTCATCTGCCTGGCTTCTGTAGCTTCGTCCTTCAAAAAATCAAGCACCATGCATTGTGGTCGCTTTTTTGGCGGTGGATGCGGTTTCCGGTTGGGGGTCAGTCGATGGAAATTCCGATAATGTGCTATTGTCGGTGATCAATATGTCCTCAATGTTATGATATGATCAAGGTTATCATTGGGTACAACAATATGAGATCGAGTTCAATACACCTCATCCAATTCCGGCTTCGCCACTTGTTTATATACCCTATCCCATAGAGGTATATAAGTTTTGATACATAAGGTGTAACATAGAGAAATAATTTAGCTACATAGACCTCAAAGTATATGGATCGACTCAGAATCGTTAGCTGAGTCGATTAAGCCATGTCTTTCCGTCCGGTTGTACGTCACCGATTTTTTTGGCCTTACATTTTGAGCTAGGATAATGAAATTTGGTATATAGGATCCTCGTTTGTTACGCTTTTTGATATTTTTATATGTGATCATAAGATTCAAGAACTTCCTGTAAATTTCGAAAATGCAATTTCAGGATCTACTTCTTGACATTTCGTCATGACCCTCTGCCACAGAACGGATGGGTTTTTGCGTTTTCAGGTAAAGTCTGCTTCATATCGCAATCTGCAGCTCAAAAGCAGAATTTGTACTCGTGTTTGCACGTGTTTTTTTCACTGAAAACCACTTCTATAACGTTTGTGATGCGTTAAGAAACTTACGACTTTGTCGAAAAAAATTTACTTTTGGAACTTCTGACTTTGCATCTAAATCGCATCTGATGCATTTTTGAACTCATCCTGTATCTAGTATACCAGACAAGAGGACACTTGCGTCATTTTGGGGTACATACGAACTGAGTATACGACCAATAAATGTTACAAGCTAAGCTTTACCGGACAACGCCAAATACCTGAGTCTTATACTTAAGAGAAATCCGATGGCATATACTCCATTGAATGAGTTTCGTAGGGGAAATCTCCAAGACCTACTTTGTTTCAGTCTGGATGTCAAAGTGGTCTCTGGTATTTACTCTGAAAAGATCGTTATTGCCAAATCCTCCTCGTGTAGTGTTTATCAAGCCGAGATCCTAGGAATTTTTAAAGCTGCCGATTTGGCTATGTTATGGGACCATTCACAAGAGGGTACCTTTTTTTATATCGTGCACTCAAGGTATGCTGAAGAAAGAGAGTAATAAGAAAGATTTTTTGTTTTGTGGAGACTTACTCCATTGGTGGTGTCCGAACTAACTTCGGGGAGTCCTTGTTTTTTGTGTTCGTTATATTCGCAGAACTTTTAAGTTGGTGGTGGTGAACTTTTTTTTTCTCCATTTTCATGAACTTTGACTGGGAACGCGGAATTTTCCACTCATCGGGATAACAACTTACCACAATACCGCGGCCACAAACAAATCCTTATTTACAAACAAATCTTTATTTATTCAAGCAGCCATTACAGCTTTGGAATGCAATATAGTCAAATCACGGTAGTTAGATACTTCCGCTCAAAGCTTCAGGCCGTATGTAGTTAGAATAACGTTTACATTATTTTGTGGCGATGACAAGCGAGAAAGCAGACGAACTACCTTGATTTGAGAAGTTCAGCCACATATCCTTAACTAACACTAGGAAGTCAAACCCCGGCTTCCTTATAAAAAAAACGGGTATAACAGAACTTAAACCAAGAGAAGGTTAAATTAGGTGGCAATATATAAACAATTGTGGACCAACATTTTCTGGTCGGGACATGGCGCGGCGGTAGGAAAATATGGAAGCTAAAAGCACTGATAAGGGATAACAGGTCACAGGGTAGGCAATCCAACAAATTGAACCCGAATCGCTCACTCCAACTATGCTGAAAATGCTGCGCTTCTGACATCGAAGAAGACGTTTCACGTCTACTGTGTCAATGAATACCGATCTGCAACAGACGTAGGCAGTTACTCGGTAACTTCTACTTCGAGAACCTGAGAGACATGGTACATCTTCCAATAGCGCAGATCGTTCGATTTTGCAGTAAATCAGAAAGAAAAATCTTCACAAACCAATAACACATTAGTTTCTTCCACTTTATCAACTATAGGGTGGTCCAACAGTCACTCTTTGTGGATGCATCGGCTTTTCAACAATCACTCATGGATTCTCATTCGCCCAAATGCGGCAATTTTGCTTGTTAACGAATCCACTGAGGTGAAAGTGTGCCTCATCTCTGAAGATGATTTCCTTTGTAAGTCACCATTCACTTCTGTTTGTTCAACCAACCATTTGTAGTATTGACGACGCTTGAAATGGTCAGTAGGCTTCAGCTCTTGAGTCAATTGAACCTTGTCAGCGTGTAAATTTCAATCTTTATTCAAAATTCGCATCAGTGATGTTCGTGAGATTTTCAATTGTTGAGCACGACGACGAGTCGAGGTTGACGGCACTTCTGCCATACTATCGCGAACAACAGCAATGTTTTTCGCAGAACGAACTGGGCGAGCATGCACAGGTGTTCTCACATTTTCTACAGACCCGGTTTGCCGAAATTTGCGCACAATTCTCCCGATTGTGGACACATTTGGTCAATTATGCTGACCAAAAAATTACGAAGTGCATTTTGATTTGAATGCCCATTTTCGTAAAAGGCTTCAACAATCTAAACGTGTTGCTCAATTGTGTACCTCTCCATGGGTGAATTTGACAAACACTGAAACAAAGAAATGTCAAATTAAGTTGGGCAAACAAATTTGACGTTGAGGTTTGACTCACAATTAACGTCGTGCATTATGGTTGGACCGCCCTTGACGACCGGCATAAACCTGGGCCTCAACCAACATGCATCTCCAATTATCCCGGTCCTTAGCTTACTGCTCCAGTTGCGGATTCCTAGTTAGTTGAGGGTGGTTTCTACTGCTGCGGGGCAAGGTCTTCCTCTACTCCTTTCGAAGTCTGGCTGGGAATTGAAGACTATGCGAGCCGGAGTATCGGTGACATCTTGTGGGCATGTTGTATTGCACAAAGAAAGACCCGAAATGTCAGCTGTCACATTGTTATCATTTTGCCGTTGGCAACACAGTACTATTAAATGGCGCAAAATTTGAATTTTGCGTGAATTTTGGGGCACCCTTTATATATTTCGAACCAATAAAAGTTAAGTAGTGGAACACCATACATTGAGAATATTTTTTTGATTTGTTTATTTGATTCATGGTATTAACACTTAAACCAGCCAACTGAACTTTGTATTCAGTTGGAAGCTGTGAGCAGGAATACAAATATATGATCTAATTATCCGATCATATTTTTTTTTATTTGTAATGCTTCCCCTAAATCTCATATTTTAATTTTTAAATATTCACCGGTAAAGATGAAAGTTTCATGTGTGCCAGGACAAAGATATTATACCGAAATGTGCAATAAAAGGTAGTCCTGTCTTTCTTATCTAGAGTCTAGAATATTTATTAAATTTGCAAACAATATAGAAAAACAAAACCCGCCCATGTGGTGTCGTCCCTAAACAAAATAGTCCTCGGTACGATCAAACAGATTTAAAGATCACAACAAAGCAAACACCCTTTTGTTTGTTTGGGACTAAACAATCGATCAAAATCTTAAAAATAATTTTCCAACTCATTATCTACCCATTCCAACGAAATCTAGTCATTCCTTGAGGATTTATTGTAATCATGTCCTGTTTATCCTTTCAACATACCGCCATGTAAAATATTTTCCCACCTTTCCTACAACAATGCCCTGGTAACAGAATTTTCCCAAAAATACAAATTATCATCCGGTGAATTGACCTTCCACAAAGTTATTTGCACACAAAACAACACAATTAGCTAGGATTCACACAAACACAAATATCCTGTCTGGGTCTGCTGTCTAGTTGACTTTTCTTTCTCACCAGTAGCTTAGAGGTTTTTTTTTTGGCAAAATGAAAAACAGGACAGTGTTTCAGTGAAAATTACCTTTTTACCTGAACGATGTCAAAGTGCCGCATTAATTATCCTGCTTTCAAACAAGGATAAAGTGTTTTGTTATGTGTCCTTTGGGCGGACACACCTCCCTCGCTGCTACTTTCTTTTCTAATTTTGCACATTTATTTCCTCATTTTAGCATCGTCGTCCTCGAAAGATGCTCGAACGTCCTACGAGTCCATTGAGAATTTACACGGCGATCCTCTTTTATCCTGCCATGGCATTGCATTGTTCGTACTTTCTTTCCTCATTTGTCATTGTCCTGGGATAGGAGCTGTTTGTGTGTGCGATGTGAAAAATGAAATGTCCCCGAACCGTTAGCGAAAATTGTTTAATTGTCCAAAGGTGTTGTCGAGAATTTGTCGGCTTCGTCTTTGGTCCTTTCTGTGGAAGCATATTATTTCCTCCTCGTCTTCCTACTGCGGTGGTTTTTTTTTTTTGTTATTCCGTTATTTTGAAAGGATATGCCGAAAATGAATTTGCAAAAACTCACAAACAATAGAGAACCGTCTTCGTCTTGGTCTATCCATCAATATAGGACTGTTCTCGGTGGCGTTGAGATTAATGTTCTCCTGTCAAAATACACAATTGAGCACAGCCTCTCGGCATCGGCATGCTGAGCTGTTGGTTGGTCTTGCCCTCGCAACCTCGCTCTCCATTCACACATAGGTTTTGAATGATTCCTTAGGAGACATATCCGAATGGGCTTCATAAATCACCGAATTGTTCATTAAAAGCTTGTGAGGGTAATAAATCAGTCGACTGTGCTAGTCGACGGATAGTGTTTTGTGCGTTCGTTCCTACGATAGCTAACCCGGAGACGGCGAGAGGGCAACATGGTTTGACAGGTAGTTCTACTTCTCTGTCAACTTAAGGCCACAAATCAATGGCGGAGTGCTGTGGTATCTCTCGGATAAATGTCGTGGTTTAATTGATTTTAAATGAGGTGGCCCATTGGAGCGGACAGCAGAACCTCCAACAGTGATACACACACACACAGCCTCTTTCAGCTGCATGGCATGTGTATTGTAGAGTCGGGGCTCGTAGGGGTACAGCTTAAGAGTCAAAACAAATAAATTACTTGATCGATAATGGACATTTGTTGTGGGTAATAAATAACCAAATTGGGAATCAAAATCAGGGTCGATGTTTGTGGCTAAAGTGGACTTTATTTTAATGTTGCGTTTGACGTCCTACACACACGTGCAGAGGATAGCACTGAATAGTTTAGATAACTCATTCTATTGGGGGGAAACGGTACAGCTAATCTAGCCAGAGGTTTAGAGCATTAAAAGGCTGTTTGAGATAGACTGGGTATGCTATCGGCGGAGTTTAATTTGGAATTAGTCTTCATTGTGTCTGCGTGAAGGAAAATTAACACACTTTGGTGTGTTGCATGACATGTTGCACGATGGCACTTGAATGAGGGCAACGTGTGTCTGACTTTTGGGTAAGTGGGCGTTGATTATGTCGGAAGTTGGATTAAATTACATTTATGTAGCGTCTTTTTGGGTGCATGAAGTGTCGAAAAATATCGCGTACATGTTTGTTGGCCTTATAACATAATAGAATCAGGTTACCCAGAGATTCGTTTTTTTTTTTTCAAAAGACACGTGAAAAAATAAGACTTGCTAAATGTTTTTGAGTTTGTGGATGTAGGGAGCTTTTATATTATTTTTTTCTAGATATTAAGTTGTACTATAGACTATCCTCACACTAAGAATATCCTCACCTGGAAAGTACACCGCTAGTGCTGCCCAAAAACTTGAATTTGTCGTAACGCGGTAAAGGGCTGACATCACCCCGATTCAGGAAATATAATCGACATGAACCGAAATGCAAAAAAGAAAAGGGTACGACATTCATTACATGTAAGGCTGCAGATTTGTTCTCTGGAGCCGATTCAGATAAAAAATAAGCCGGTGATCCGATCGGCTGCGATCCACATCAGAGTAATGCTTTACAACATCAGATTCATAAATACAAACTCCTCTACTGACGAGACTGAATACCCTATTAAGGAGGAATTTTACGACCTTCTGGAACATATACGGAGCCTATGCGGAATATGTAACAATCGTACTTGGAGTCTTCAATGTGAACATCCAAAAGGAAATCGTGTTCGGCGGGTGTAGTTGGAAAGGAAAGCCATCACCAATGACTACAGACAATGACTTCCGACTAACTGGCTTTGCAGCGGCGTGTAAAAATGTGATCAGCAGTACTACATTGTTACGACATTAAATTCACAAGCAAAATGGTGATCTCCAGATGATCGAACCGCCAAAGAAATTGACTATGTGCTCATAAATTCCAAGGTCCGTAACCAACATCCTGTACACACATTCAGGGGGCAAACGTCGCATCTGACCACTTTCTCGTCGCAGCCAAATTCAGAGCTCGAGTACCCAACGAGAAGGCTAGGATTGGTACAGACAAATTGACTTCACATTGGTCGCCTTAGTGATCCTCGTATTGCGAGAGTCTACACGGAACAAGTCTTCAACGAATATGAACACCAGGTGGATACAGTGCTGCAATATCAATAAAAAGCGGTATGTACCAACATTTACCACAGGGTAACGAGAAGGCCTACGAGAAGATCGTCGTTGTACGATCCTTTTTGCAACATGAAGTGACTGAAAAAACACATATCAAGGCGCTACAAGGGTAAACCTCCGCTACGTTAGAATAGCATTGAGCCAGAACAAGGGATGAGAAGAAAATCCAGTGCAGGAAAACAGGATTTCAGTCAGCCTTCCAGATCAGGAAAATCGAAAAGTCACGCGATTAGAAGAACATCCGCCGCCAATTCTACAAATAAAAACAAAAAATGGTAGCTAGCTTTTAAAGACGCGCTAAGAATTGTATGCAGATAGCATTTCCAGGAGTTTCTAAGTGGAAAAAGTAATAGATCACGAAACCAATCCACCTAAAGCACACAAAAAATAACGCTCCCTTCCAAGTTCCACGTTGTAGGCTTTAAACAAAAACTGAAGAACAAGATGGCACCTTGTTCTGATGGATTACCATCATCAATCTTTAAGAAAGAGGTCTTGCCATAGAAGTGTGCATTCTTCAATCCATCACCAAAGTCAAGATGGGTGTAAGCATTCCCGGCGACCTGAATATCACCTTCATATATGTATCTACATCTACAAGAAAGTCGATGAAAGTCGATGTCTTGCACCAACAACAGTCATGTCTCTCCTAAATTTCGCATGTAAGGTCCTATCCAACATTGTGTGCACTCCTAAAGCCTTTCTGCTTTCGGTCCGGCAGATGGATAATCGAACAACTTTTCGTATTAAGATCCTGGAGAAGACCAAGGAATTTCCAAGTCTAGACGCATATTTTCATCGACTCTAAAGTAGCCTATGATAGCATCCATCGCCTGGGGCTATAGAACGGTGACTGAATTCGGGATGCCATCGAAACTGATACAGCTGTCGATCACTTGAAGACACGCTTGTAACGCTCAGTCCAGAAGCAGCTCATCTGAACTTTTCCAAACATGGACCAGATTCCGTCAAGGAGTCACATTACCATGCAATTTCTTCAATCCCGTGCTGGAACAGATATTGCGTAGGGCATGTGTAGATACGAAAGGCACCATCTTCAATGAAACCGTCCCCTAGCTGGGAAACACAAATGATATCGATGACATTGATCACTCCTATCGTGTCATTATAAAATCATTTACAGCCATCAAAGGACAGACGAAACTTGTTGGTCAACTCAACTAAAATGAGTTGACAGGAGCTTACACAAAATGTCACTGAAGATACCGAAAACTGAGTGGTCGTAGAAAAGTTCGTCTACCTCGGATTCAACATCAACCCCACGAATTACACTTTAGGGGATATATGAGATGAAGACTTACCTAGAAATCCAATGCTACTTTGATTTAGCGAAACAAATGAGCCCAAAAGTGCAAACATTGCTCCACCGGACCCGAATTATACCTACTTCACGGCCCCGAGTCCTGAATAATAAGCAGGAAAACGGAGCAAATATCAGGAACTTTGGAATGGAAGATTCGTCGTCGAATTTTTTGGTTCTGTATGCAAGAAAGGCGAAAAGAGGAGAAGCTTCAACTCTGAGATCGGAACCAAGATTTGGGTGTACTTAAAACTAAAAAAAGACTACATTGGCTCATTGGGGGAATGAAGACAAAATCCTTGAATCCCAGTTTTTACGTTCGATACGACAATGAAGAAAAATACAAATTTTTGGCGCAACAGGCTCGTTAGTACCCAGGGCTTAGCTTTCTCACAACCATACATGTGTGCTGTGCGTGTGTACTTTTTGCACGATGGCGGGACCTCCTTTTTTTTTATGCCGACTCCGAACGGCTAACTTGAGATAAGCTATTCTTGACAATTGATACTACTCGGATGATTTGTCAGTTCATCACGAGAGGTGGGCCAGTGAAAAATCATTTAGGTGTTGCTACGGCTGGGAATCGAACCCAGACCTTCTGCGCGGCAGTTCATCGCACTAACCATCGCGCCACTGAGCCCTCGACAATGAAGAAGCAAAGCAAAGAAGTGCAAAACTCTGGTTTAAGGACAAACCGATCACGGATGCTAAAGCGCTTGGACTGAACGACTAGAAACAACTTGCCCACGATCGAAGAAGATTGAAGCCATTGTAGTCACTATCGGTATGTGGAATAGAGATTAAAATGTAAACGTCGGTTTAGGGTGTAGGATTCTAATCCACAAATCCACCTATCCGGATCAGAAGCTTGTCTTATCAGGGACTAACTGTGGTGATCTAATAAATTATCCGCAGGACAAAATGAGCAGAATAAAAGTGCGTGTCCAGAAGTGTCCACCTCCTATTACGTTTGTTGATGAGAAAAAACACTGCCGGCTTTATAACCTCACTTTTCAGAGTTTCAAAAAGGCTCCTACTTTCACCATAATTCCCAATCAAAGCTAGCACGCGTTTAAAAACGCATAAACAAGGTTTAAACCCAATACAACCACTTAATCCATCAACCCGTCACCCAACTAAATCCGTATGATGCTCTCAAACCCCATCTCATTGATCTTTTACGGACCCAAAGACACTGACGTCAGCTTGTTAACTTTTTTTTTCGTTTTATTGTGTTTTCGTCGATATTTTACGCTCTCCATTTGATTTCGAAAGCATGAAATAAAATTTGTCACCGTTTGACAGTTATACGACCTGTGTCCAACCTCCGCACCTCGAAATTGGTGTCTGTCGGGCTATTTATGGAACCGTTGATTGGTTCGATTCTTGAAAATTGGTCACACTAACATACAGCGAGTCTCTCTGGGGGGACGTAGCTTGCTCCAATCTGACTTGGTAATTGCTACTGGATTGGAAAATTTATATTCCGTCAAAGAGGTGATTGCGTTTCGGAATGGTTTGTCGCGAGGTTTTTGGACTCTTGTCCGGGACGGTGGGTTTATGGCACAGGTAAATGGATTATATTTTCAAGCTTAATGTGAGCTTCGTTGTATAGGATCGATGTTTAAGCGGGTGACATGAGTAATCTGCAACACCACTTAATGTTAATTGTTCAGGTTTCTCGAGAAAGATATTTATTTGGCCCGTAAGTGGTGTAATTTATTTAAAAAGACGTCAAATTAATTTAAACATATTTTTTTGAGACTGGGTATGGAATGTTAATTGCATTTCACGGGGGTTGAATTTATTGTCCACGTTGGTATAAATTATTTGAAACATCGATATGGGGAAGATTTCACTTTGGAATTGTTGTTTCGAGCTTAAGTGTCATTTGTACGGAATGGATTTGAAATTTAAATTAGCAACTTGTTATAACGACACTATTTTTGGTTGGAATTGGTGCTATTTAAGGCTTCACCAAGCGTCCTCATCAGATTCCTTTTAAATCAACTCTTAATTGGGTTTCGAACATGTGAAACCATGTCTGGTATAGAATCGTTGCGGGTAGGTAATATGAGCTGTTGAGGTTTTTGTAAGTTGCCAAGTTTGCCTGGGTCTACATGTGGCCATAGAAAAAGCCAACATTGGGAAACTTGTTTAAACGGTGGGATATATTATTCATTTGCTATAAAAATACTCAAGCTTAGCAGGTGATGAACTTATTTATGAAGATGACCCTTCCATGCTTAAAGTTAATCAAATCTACTAAACGTGGGGTCCCTGGTTTGAATCCGGAAAGTAGCAAAACCCGCCTACGCACTATAATGAGAAGTTTCTACAAATTGGCGGTTGGAATTGGCGTTATACTTGAAATCCTTTTGTTTGTAGCTATCGTAGATATAAGTTCGAAAAATTGGCCTTGGCGGCAAACGCAGGCTTCGCACTGTTTAAATCCATTCCCAGGGGGGTTGGGCTCCTACTGAACGCATCCTCGGGTGGTGGATATCTGCGTTATACTTGAGATCCGTTTCTTTGTTGTTGTGGCCATAGAAAAAGCCAACATTGGGAAACTTGTTTAAACGGTGGGATATATTATTCATTTGCTATAAAAATACTCAAGCTTAGCAGGTGATGAACTTATTTATGAAGATGACCCTTCCATGCTTAAAGTTAATCAAATCTACTAAACGTGGGGTCCCTGGTTTGAATCCGGAAAGTAGCAAAACCCGCCTACGCACTATAATGAGAAGTTTCTACAAATTGGCGGTTGGAATTGGCGTTATACTTGAAATCCTTTTGTTTGTAGCTATCGTAGATATAAGTTCGAAAAATTGGCCTTGGCGGCAAACGCAGGCTTCGCACTGTTTAAATCCATTCCCAGGGGGGTTGGGCTCCTACTGAACGCATCCTCGGGTGGTGGATATCTGCGTTATACTTGAGATCCGTTTCTTTGTTGTTGTGGCCATAGAAAAAGCCAACATTGGGAAACTTGTTTAAACGGTGGGATATATTATTCATTTGCTATAAAAATACTCAAGCTTAGCAGGTGATGAACTTATTTATGAAGATGACCCTTCCATGCTTAAAGTTAATCAAATCTACTAAACGTGGGGTCCCTGGTTTGAATCCGGAAAGTAGCAAAACCCGCCTACGCACTATAATGAGAAGTTTCTACAAATTGGCGGTTGGAATTGGCGTTATACTTGAAATCCTTTTGTTTGTAGCTATCGTAGATATAAGTTCGAAAAATTGGCCTTGGCGGCAAACGCAGGCTTCGCACTGTTTAAATCCATTCCCAGGGGGGTTGGGCTCCTACTGAACGCATCCTCGGGTGGTGGATATCTGCGTTATACTTGAGATCCGTTTCTTTGTTGTTGTGGCCATAGAAAAAGCCAACATTGGGAAACTTGTTTAAACGGTGGGATATATTATTCATTTGCTATAAAAATACTCAAGCTTAGCAGGTGATGAACTTATTTATGAAGATGACCCTTCCATGCTTAAAGTTAATCAAATCTACTAAACGTGGGGTCCCTGGTTTGAATCCGGAAAGTAGCAAAACCCGCCTACGCACTATAATGAGAAGTTTCTACAAATTGGCGGTTGGAATTGGCGTTATACTTGAAATCCTTTTGTTTGTAGCTATCGTAGATATAAGTTCGAAAAATTGGCCTTGGCGGCAAACGCAGGCTTCGCACTGTTTAAATCCATTCCCAGGGGGGTTGGGCTCCTACTGAACGCATCCTCGGGTGGTGGATATCTGCGTTATACTTGAGATCCGTTTCTTTGTTGCTATCGTAGATATCCGTTCGAAAAGTTGCCCTCAACGACAAATGCAGGCTTCTGACTGTTCTACTACATTCCCAGGGGGGTTGGGGTCCTACGCAACGCGTCCTTCGGTGGTGGATAGAGGAAGCCGCATAAAGTTAAGTATCCTGTCATTCGGCACAAGGGCGAAATGCGGCGAATGGTGTTATAGCAGTTGATCTGTGGAGGCCCATCGTGAACTTATCTAATCGGCCTTCATGGTAAATGACTTCTAAATTTGCTATGGAATAGAGTTTTGGTCACCATAACTCGATGCAATTGTAGTTATTTATAAAAAAAAAAACTAAGTATGGACTCATGAAATTAGAGAGTTACTTGGTGTTGCTGCTGACCACTTACCTCGGATAGTAGTAATGCTGAGTAACTATTTATATTCAAGACTAGGTTTGTTAGGGCCTCATAAAGAAGATCGTGCGGAGCCTGACCAGGGGCTAGAGTCTGGTACCACGGGAATAAAGAGCCTCTAAGATATGTAACCCTCGGACTTGCTAAGTCTGATTCAGAGGTAGGACCAGTGATGGTACACGTAGGGATTTCCGGTTTGAAAATGTTACTGTAGGGAAAAAAGGACAAATTTTTATTTGTTGGTCATTAGCAAGGATGAGGTTCGTGCCTTACACATGATTTTCAAAATTGCACCAATGTAACCGTGTCCCCGTTAACCAACACTTTTATCGCTCCGGTATTGTCCGGTTCCACCGTGAAATACGGTTTTGACGTTATCTGTTCTAATCCATAATAACGACTAATCGGGGTATGAAACAAAACTTTAAAACCATTGATATCAAGTGAGAATGAATGTTACATGCCTTCTGTATCTCATCATCCTTATGTACATTATGGTCTTCTTATCAACAGACGTAGTTTTGGAAGACCATTTTTGAATTAACAAGGTCCAGCTTCCAATTTAAGAAATTCTACTGAAGTACACATGAATGATTGTAACAAAAAGCTAGGTCCTGGGTACTAACGGGCCTGTTGCGTAAAAATAATTGTTTATTTTGAAAGTTGGTATTCCTCACTATTGTAGGACTCAATTGAAGTAAGGGTCTTGTCGAAGCTGTGTAAAATTTGGATCTTTTTTTTTTTTTTGGAATATTAGTGGTTAGTTGGCTGGGTTCGACCAGTTCTATACAAATGATGCATTGAGAACAAAAAACAGAAACTTTTACTCAGTAGCTTCATGGTACGGACGGGCGGTGTGCATGAAAACACATGAAAAACAAGAACAAAAACATATGGCGGGCTGTGCCAGCACGACCCGCCATAGAACAATTTTTCTTATATGGAGTGCGTCATCTGTATGGAATTCATAATCTTTGGTTCGACATACAAATTTTTTCTTGACTTTTAATATTCAGATTTGTAGGCACCGCCATTTGTGCAAAACAGAACGAAAACATAACTTGTTGTAAAAAAAGGCTTGCAGCCTTCATGAACTTGTATTCCGCAAAAATTGAACGATGTCGGGGAAAGTTCTCGCTGTCTCTTGTACCCTATCGACGTTAAATCTCCACAATGTTGTTGCTTGACAGATTACCTCACTTTTTATCTCAATACCCGTCCGCTAGGAACGTTCAGCAATGATCCAGATTGCTGGCATCAAACGAATGACCAATCTTAGCAGTTTATGCCGTTTGAGTGGCATGAAACGGCTGCCTCTGCGTAAATTACCCAGGCAACCATATCCATCATCAGGTGGTATACACTATACAGTGATGCAAATCTTCACAGGTTAAGCTTTTGTATAGACAATTACGGAGATTACGGACAATTACTTACTTATCGGGCTCTGTCTGAGACACTGCAGCCTTTCATCCTCTACGATCCCGGGCTGGGTGCTTTCAGTTGTCTAGACCAAGCGTTCTGGAATCCGCGATGGCTTGGTCTTTCATACGGTGGTTCGGTCTTCCTCTTAGCTGGAGCATTATTGCCCTTTCGCTTGGTGTGGCCGAGCCAATGTAGGCGACGTTTTTGGAACAATTCGGAGGAGCTACTTCCCAACAGCATTTCCAGCGTCACGCGACACAACTGAATCAGTTTTGCCGGGATTCCGAATTCGGCCATTGCCATATAGAGCTCCTGACGATGTATGCTATCATACCCGGCTTTGAAGTCGATGAATAGGTGGTGAGTTTCGACTTGAAATTCGTTGGTCTTTTCCAGGATTTGTCTGAGTGTGAAAATTTGGTCTATAGTCGATCTGCCGGGCCGGAAGCCACACTGGTACGTGCCGATTAGTGTGTTGCAGAACGGTTTTAGACGTTCACACAGTACGTTCGATAGGGTCTTGTATGCGACATTAAGCAGGGATATGCCTCGATAGTTATTGCAAGACATATAATCGCCTTTTTTGTAGATGGGGCATATGGAGCTGATAGTCCAGTCATCGGGCATGTTTTCTTCCACCCATACTTGGATGATGATTCGGTGCAGGGAGCATGCAAAAACATCACCACCGCATTTAAAAAGCTCCGCTGGCAAGCAATCAGAGCCTGCGGTCTTGTAGTTCTTTAGCTTTTTTATAGCTAGGCCAACTTCTATACTAGGTGGTGGAACTAGTTCTCCATTGACTGGACGTGGGTTCTCTTCTTGCCCTATCACTTTCTCTACATGATGCCCACTAAGCAGCTGCTGGAAATGCTGCTTGAACACATCTACTATTCCTTGCGCTTCGGAGACTAGGTTTCCTTCGCTGTCTCGAAGAGCCTGCGTTCCGGTTTTGTAGCCAGCAGCAAGATTACGGACAATTACAAATTAATAATATACAATGCTTCCTGGTCCCGTCTCGCTCGGTATCCACTTTAATTTAATCAATAAAAAAACAGATTTATAAGAGAAGAGAGATATATAAGAGAGGAAGCCAGTGGTTCGACAGAAAATGACAGATGCTCACTGGAAGTTTTCGCTTAGGATATCAAGCTAAAACACATCAATCAAATAAAATTGCAAAATGGAATAAGTTTCGCAGTTCAATTTCATCCGTCGGCCTTGACTTGGTCAAATAACCATTTCAATGGATTTTCTTATATCAATGCAAACTATGAGGCTATTGCTTTCTTGAAGCCCGTGTTTATTATTGCAACCTAATCTCTTTCAATTAAATAAATGGCCATCATTTGCATATCAGATATCAAAATATGACCATGTCCGTCCCGTTCCCTCTCAGAAATAACTATCAGTTTGAAAAGACAAAATAAATAGCTACTCAGTGGGGACTCATGCATGCCTCACGTCATTCTCCAAGCAAACGTATCATTGTGATTCACTGCCATCACTACATATCTACTCATTCTCTGACTTTAAACACCACCCAGCAGAAATTTCATAATTTTATGGCGCTCATTAACATTTTCCTTTATGGGAAATAAATTATAGCATGACCATCAAAAAGCGCGTTCCTCAAAACTCAACTCCACTCTGAAAATAGAAGCAAATATAGCACGCTCTGATTACCAATTCATCACCAAATCGTCATAAAAAAAAGAAACAAATCATTCTTTATCGTATTCCTTGATCAGAATTTCAACAGCATTTGCGAAACGGCCCCAATTCAAACTCAACCCAACAGCCCCAAAAGTTATTACTACTACTCATGTATACACAAACGTCACTCTTTGTGTATGATGGACGTATATCTGATAATTTGGTCATAAAAAGAAATATTCAGCTCTTAACGAGTGCGAGGCGATTAAACTCATAAAATCCAATGAACATTCTAAAGGAGGGGCAATCTGGAAATTTCAGTTATACTGCTGTTATATATGCAAATTAGGGGTGCAACAATCGACAGAATTCCGACAGAGGAAGTACCGTCATATACCCGGAGAACAATACGTCCTTTACTGCAACTTAATTGATATATAGTACAACGTTGTAAAACTGCGAACAAAAGTGAGAAAAACTGCTGAAGCGACTGAAATATATGGGGTACCTCAGGAGTGGCATCTCGATGAGGTATTATTCATTTTCATTCAGAAATACGATAGATGGTTTTTCTTCATCGGCAATTTGCATGCATGCAACACACACAAATGGTTTTATTGTTTATGAATCGCCCTTCCAAGAATTCTGTTAATTGGATAAGTGTTTCCCTCTGGTATTATTGGTACGGATGTAACAGCAGTTCAAAAGTGTGTAAGTTGTATCCTTAAATTTACTTAATTATCCGTCAGTTTTATTGTGATTTTATTGCACTTTTTATTGCGGTTAGTCCTTGTACAAAGAGACGTCGGAAATTCATTAAGGCCGGCTACCAACCGACACAGCAACTGGTTTTTTTTTCTCCTGGCCTCTTGCAATAAAAATTTTGCAGCTGAAGTCTCTGTAAGGTAGTTTCGAGTTCGCCTTTTGTGCGCCGGCAGTACGAAATTGATGTCGTAAAACAAATCCGCTCGTTCGCATTTCTTCTATATTTGGTGGCCTTTTTGTTTCTTGATGGGTGCTCTTTGTGCTTATATTGCAGTTTTTATTATTTTTTATGATGATGACAATTCGTGTCGAGAGTGATTGTAGTGGCGACGACGGCAGTGGCATATGCTTTGTCTGTCGATTACAGACACAGACAGACTAATAAAAACGCGCATTATTACTTGTATTTTTGAGAAAATTGCGGGTAATAAAATTCGTTTCATAACGTGCCAGATAGAAGGAATTACCCAAGTAGTTTGCATGCGATGTTGTTGAGAGAAGAAAGGGTTAAATTTACATAAGTCGTAATTTGTAAGTGATTGACGAACTGAAAGAGAGGGCGACTTCTAGGAGATGTAGGCATTTTTAATATTTCTTGTTGTTTTCCAATGATTTTCTATATGGGCGCAGTAAGGTTTTTAAAAGTGATAAATTCTTTATGGAGTGTCTCTACTCTCAAAGCTAATTCTGCCCTACCTTCGTCATGATGTAGGGACTATCATATTTTGTAGTACAATACCTGATATTTGATTGGGACATAACATCATTTTCCACAAGCAAACATTTAAACGAAAATACTCCATGCGACATCAGAACACAGCCCTTCCGGAAAAATGTAAGAACGCAGGGTAATCTCTGATTAATTTATAAATTCATGAAATTATTGTTTGAATATCGAAGTCGTCCCAATTTTGACCTATTTTGTACCAAAAAGTGTACACCGATCAAGATCATCTCTATCTTTTTGGAAATGTAAACAAACAAAATGGCCATTTGCGGAGCGAGAGGAATCGGTGGCATCATTCGTTCTTATTTCTCTAAAAAATTAGAACGGAGACAACAGCCGTTTTGTATTTTACCCCATGATCAATGTAGATCACCGGGGATCAGTGAGTCTGATCATCCAATACATATCAGATCATGATCGTGATCGTGATGCATATAATATTGAGGTTCGTCTACAGCGATTGTTTTTCATTGGAACGAAACTAATGATCTTTTGAGATCATCTATGTAAAAAAAAAAACCCTAACAGCACATTCCGTGCCGTTATCAACGATTATAATTTTGTTTTTTTTATAAACATCGACAAAATTGATCCTGATGATTGATTTTGATTGCAACAGGATGGAACTGACGCCCATATATTGACCGCCTTAGTCGACTTATTGAAGAACGTTTTTGGCGACTGAGTTAGTGTAATCTGACGCCACCGGACTAGTTTTTATATGAAGATGTCAAGTCTTTGGTTTATGCCGATAAGCTTAAGACAATTTGGAACTTTCTGTAGACGATTTGTAAGGCAACATTGGCATGTCTTTGGCGAAATATGGAATTGTGCGAAAAATTGGTTGTATTCAAAAATTATCTTTCGAATTAAGCTCGCATTTTGTAAAACTTTTTAATATTTGAGTTTTATTAAACAAAAAAAAAAATGGAAAAATGGTGACGTAGCGGACTGATATCAAGTAGTAGTCTTTTTTTTTTTTTCTAAAGCAGATTTCGCCAGAACTGGCTTTTCTGTTTGCTTCAGCTGCGACCCAGCTTCCAAGAGACTTACACGATATTTCAATACGCTAGTCTCTGGGTGGATCTGGGAAGTGGATGGAATGCTCTCTATTCTGATGAAGCGTCAAAACGGAGCCGGAAAAAAACTCAGTCCTAAACGACGAAAATGCTCTCGTTGGCGTTATCCACTACACGACGAACACATCTGGCGAGCATTCATTTCGTGGTTGCGCTTATGGTGATTTATTTATTTATTCACAGCAAAAATGCTTTGCTCGCGAACATGGCCCTATCGAAATTTTTCGTCAACAGCTAGCGGCTCGCAAACAGCCCGCCCCTACACGAGAAAAACATAGAGAGCAGGTTGTGCGAGCATGTTCCTCGTTTAGGGCTACCTTAACCGATTGATCCATTAAGTCAGATTTGAAGTAAGAGAAGAGTATATAAGTCGTATTGCACGTCTTTCGATAGAGTGCAGTAAGTTCAGTGTATGTTTTGGTAGAGAGCTCCAAACATAAGAACAATATTCAAAATTTGGTCGTATTTAGGCTTTATAAAGTACAACGAGCTGGGCCTATTGTAAAACACCTCTTAGCTCTGAAAAGGTAACTTAGTTTGGACGCAGCTATTTTGGTAATACAGGTTACATTTGTATGCTATGCCATTGTTGTGAGTCACTGTAGGCCACGAAGGCATCCTTAATGTTGGAAAGAAAGACACGGAACGCTTGCGATTGCTCGGCTGAACTCTTCCGACGTGGGTAGTTCTTGCCATCCCAGCTCAATAAACATTTTTTCCGTGCCAAAATCGAATAAACATAAAAAAATGAAAAAAAGAAATGACCATATTGACCACGGACGCACTTGTAAGTACTCTAAAAGAAAAAGAAAAATGAAAGATTCTAAAAACAAAGCTGAAAAGAAATCATCAAAAACCTATGTCGATACTACTGAAAAGGGATTAGGAAAACTTGATTCCAATGTTCATCAGCAGTACAGATTCGCCTCGATCCTAAAACATGCCGATTGTTATTGGCAAAGACTGGCCTTCCAACCCTTCAAGTCCCGAGAGACTTCCTGTAGCTATCCCTCTGGTCATATCTAATTGTAAACTGTAAAAATAATGGTAGACTTAAATAAATAAACAACAAAAAAAAGATCAAATGACACCTCTGACACCTTCCTCTACTGCGTCCGACGTCTGGCTGGGAATCGAAGACTCTGCGAGCCGGAGTATTGGTGTCCATTCGTTCTACATGTCCTAGCCATCTTAAACGATCAATGCGGAGTTTTTTTGACTAGGGGTATGTCGCTGTACAGCTCGTATAGTTCGTGGTTGAATCTTCGTCTCCATAGCCCGTCAACGCAAACGGGACCGAAGATTTTTCGAAGAATTTTCCTCTCGAATCTACCAAGGATTTCTTCATCCGCTTTTGATACGGTCCATGCTTCAGCGCCGTAGAGCAGGACTGGGATGATCAGGGTCTTATATAGGATCTCCTTAGTAGTTCGAGTGAGGGCTTTACTACTAAATTGCCTTCTTAGCCCGAAGAAACAGCGGTTGGCAAGAGTAATTCTTCGTTTAATTTCTGACGAGATGTTGTTGTCAGAGTTAATAGCGGAGCCGAGGTAGACAAAGTCCCGTACTACCTCAAAGTTATATCTGTCAATGGTGACGTTCTGTCCAATTCGTCGATGTTGTGAGTCCTTTCGTGATGACAGCATATACTTAGTCTTACCCTCATTTACTGCTAAACCCATTTTCGCCGCTTCCTTCTCTATACTAGCAAACGTGGC
The DNA here is from genome assembly GCA_932526625.1 of Rhingia campestris. Classification (NCBI taxonomy): domain Eukaryota; kingdom Metazoa; phylum Arthropoda; class Insecta; order Diptera; family Syrphidae; genus Rhingia; species Rhingia campestris. Next base: position 105,643,275 of record OW052185.1, read on the forward strand.
TATGACATCACGTTGAGTCCTACCAATGATGTCAATATCGTCAGCGTATGCTAGTAGTTGCACCGACTTTTGGAAAATTGTGCCTCTGGTGTTGGCTTTTGAGTTTTGCACAATCCTCATCGATGAATAGGTGGTGGGTATCGATTTGGACTTCTTGAGTTTTTTCCAGGATCTGCCGAAGTGTGAAAATTTGATCGGTTGTGGACTTACCTGGCCTAAAACCACACTGATAAGGGCCAATCAGGTTGTTGGTAAACGGTTGCAGGCGTTCACATATTACGGCAGATAGGATCTGGTAGGCGATGTTGAGGAGACTTCTGTCCTGTAGTTGGCGCAGTTCAGAGGGTCTCCTTTTTTGTGGATCGAGCAAACGATGCTGAGGTTCCATTCTTCAGGCATATTTTCATCCGACCAGATTTGGCTTATGAGTTGGTGGATGCTACTTACCAAGTCATCTCCGCCGGCCTTATAAAGCTCAGCGTGAAGGCCGTCATTTCCGGCAGCCTTATTAAGCTTGAGTTTAGATATTGCTATCCTCACTTCACTCAGGTCGGGTGGTTGGCAGTTTTCGCTGTCGTTGCCAATATTGAATGGTTCGTTCTGCCTGACAGCGGAATGTTGTTCGTCGTTTAACATTCTGCAGAAGTGGTTCTTCCATATCCTCAGCATCGACTGTGTCTCAAATAAACAACAAAAAAAGATCAAATGACACCTCTGACACCTTCCTCTACTGCGTCCGACGTCTGGCTGGGAATCGAAGACTCTGCGAGCCGGAGTATTGGTGTCCATTCGTTCTACATGTCCTAGCCATCTTAAACGATCAATGCGGAGTTTTTTTGACTAGGGGTATGTCGCTGTACAGCTCGTATAGTTCGTGGTTGAATCTTCGTCTCCATAGCCCGTCAACGCAAACGGGACCGAAGATTTTTCGAAGAATTTTCCTCTCGAATCTACCAAGGATTTCTTCATCCGCTTTTGATACGGTCCATGCTTCAGCGCCGTAGAGCAGGACTGGGATGATCAGGGTCTTATATAGGATCTCCTTAGTAGTTCGAGTGAGGGCTTTACTACTAAATTGCCTTCTTAGCCCGAAGAAACAGCGGTTGGCAAGAGTAATTCTTCGTTTAATTTCTGACGAGATGTTGTTGTCAGAGTTAATAGCGGAGCCGAGGTAGACAAAGTCCCGTACTACCTCAAAGTTATATCTGTCAATGGTGACGTTCTGTCCAATTCGTCGATGTTGTGAGTCCTTTCGTGATGACAGCATATACTTAGTCTTACCCTCATTTACTGCTAAACCCATTTTCGCCGCTTCCTTCTCTATACTAGCAAACGTGGCTATGACATCACGTTGAGTCCTACCAATGATGTCAATATCGTCAGCGTATGCTAGTAGTTGCACCGACTTTTGGAAAATTGTGCCTCTGGTGTTGGCTTTTGAGTTTTGCACAATCCTCATCGATGAATAGGTGGTGGGTATCGATTTGGACTTCTTGAGTTTTTTCCAGGATCTGCCGAAGTGTGAAAATTTGATCGGTTGTGGACTTACCTGGCCTAAAACCACACTGATAAGGGCCAATCAGGTTGTTGGTAAACGGTTGCAGGCGTTCACATATTACGGCAGATAGGATCTGGTAGGCGATGTTGAGGAGACTTCTGTCCTGTAGTTGGCGCAGTTCAGAGGGTCTCCTTTTTTGTGGATCGAGCAAACGATGCTGAGGTTCCATTCTTCAGGCATATTTTCATCCGACCAGATTTGGCTTATGAGTTGGTGGATGCTACTTACCAAGTCATCTCCGCCGGCCTTATAAAGCTCAGCGTGAAGGCCGTCATTTCCGGCAGCCTTATTAAGCTTGAGTTTAGATATTGCTATCCTCACTTCACTCAGGTCGGGTGGTTGGCAGTTTTCGCTGTCGTTGCCAATATTGAATGGTTCGTTCTGCCTGACAGCGGAATGTTGTTCGTCGTTTAACATTCTGCAGAAGTGGTTCTTCCATATCCTCAGCATCGACTGTGTCTCAACTTCAATATTTCCTTGTTCATCTCGACAGGATTCTGTTCGAGCCTTGTATCCTTGGCTTTGACGTTTTACACTTTGGTAAAACTTGCGAACATCGTTCCTGGAGTGGCACCTCTCTATATCCTCGATCGCGCGCTTTTCTTGCTCTTTTTTCTTCTTGCTGAAAAGCCGAGCTCTTCCCTTCTTCTTTGCCTATAGAGCTCAATGGCAGCTCTCGTCTTCACCTGCAGCTTAGCCTTGTAGGCCTCGTTCTTGGCTGCGAGCATCTGTCGGCATTCCTCATCAAACCAGGGGTTTCTTCTTCTCGTTGCCATTGTTCTTCGACATTAGATGCTGGTGGTATGTTGTGAGTCGAGAGGTTAAGGGAAACGTGTTGCGCGAAGGTCTTGGCGGTCTCTGTCGATTGCAGTCTTTCGACATTAAATTTTTTCACAGTATTTCTGTTTTTTTTTTGTGGCGTGGTGGATATCCGCATCCTTACTTTGGCTACAACAAGGTAGTGGTCCGAGTCGATGTTGGCCCCTCGGAATGCTCGGACATCCAAAATACTGGATGCATGCCTCTTGTCTATCGCAATGTGATCAATTTGGTTGACTGTTCGTTGATCTGGAGACCGCCATGTCCCCTTGTGGATATCGAGGTGAGGAAACCGTGTGCTGGCTATAGTGGCATTTCGTTCCGTAGCGAAGTCAATTAGCCTAAGTCCGTTACCAGACGTGTTGTCGTGTAGGCTATATTTTCCGACAGTACTGCTAAAGATGTCTTCTCTTCCTACCTTTGCGTTAAAATCTCCCAGCACGATTTTAACATCGTACTTCGGTAGTCGCTCATAGGTTTTGTCGAGGAGCTCGTAGAAGCAATCCTTAGTTATATCATCCTTTTCCTCCGTCGGAGCATAAGCGCATATAAGGCTTATGTTGGCGAATTTGGCCTTGATGCGGATTGTTACTATGCGTTCGCTAATGTCTTGGAAACATAAGACTTCTTGCCTAAGTCTGACACTTATAACAAATCCGCATCCAAATAGTCGCTGTTTCTGCTCACTATAACACGGTCCATAGTAGATGTCACAGTTTTTCATCCTCCTTTTGCCCGGTCCATCCCATTGTATTTCCTGGATGGCAGTAATGTCTGCTTTGTAGCAGGTTAGGGCTTCCGCTAATTGTTCGCCTGCACCTCTCCTGTTTAATGTTCTCAAATTCCAGGTGCAGATACGAACGTCGTTGTCCTTTTTTCGTTTAGCATGGTCGTCAACAATAATATCAGTCCTTTCCGAGGCTATTGGTTGCTTCGTAACAATATTTTTTTTTTCCGTGGATGGGTAGTTAACCCAAAGCACAACCCCCAACCTGGAGGGCCAGGCCCTTGTTTTGACCCTAGGACAGCGGGCCGGAAAAAATACCGATGTCAGTATCATATATGGACGTTTATAATGTAAATAAGATACAGATATTTTTCGTGGATATTTCAGCCACAACAAGGCCGTGTAGATGAGCAAAAAGTTGCCATTTTAAAGAGAGTCCATATAGAAATCCAGACGACTGATAATGTGGCAATGGAAGCCTGGAAATAATACTCTAAACGTTTGCTAAATATATAGGATGGGTACTAGAAGCAGGATTTCATCTAGAACTGCAGAGAGTCCGCTCCTAAAACTCCACATATCCAAACGAATCCTTGAACTATCTGCGGAAGGTTGAGGTTTGAGAATGCTCTAGAGCAGTCCACCAGACGATATACAAGTATGGGCCTAATGATGGCCTTGTAAAGTTAAAAACCGGTATTTGGTTGTATGTATGTCCAATTCTGCCTTTTCGTCTTTTCACATGCGTACAAATCTAGTTCAATTTCATGACCAGATCCAAATACCTGGTGTATTCTACAAATTCGAGACCGACACCATTCAATTTTGTATTCAGTGGAGTTCTGTATTTCCTCCTAATTTTTTTTTTGAGGTTTTCTAGGATACGACATTACTGATCTTCCTAAACGTTCATTAAAACTATGCATTCACATGTCAAAAGGATACAATTTGATCAAAGTAGCACACAAATTAATTATAGATCTGCAGCTACACAGCTTACATGCAAACGTTTGTTAATTTTATATTTTAAAAGTTCTATTAAAAGTTCACTTCCTTAACCCTCAAGTCCAGCAAACTCCTTGACACTGGAAAAATTCCATTTAGCATTACATATCTCTGCCCTTTCACCCTTCTTCCACCCATTTTTGTAAACTTTATCGACTTGATGACACTCGACAGCTGGCGACAGCAGAAAATGTTCTCCACACAATTTTTCTTGTTCTGCTTGTTCCATTTCTGTTTCATTTTCTTTTAACAAATTTTCCACCATTAAATGGATGAGAGGAAACAAGGAGACGAAACAAGCCACAGCCCCAAAGGACAAATTAACATTTCCCCATAGAAACAGGTGCTCGAAACGTTCCATCGCCTTAAAAAAAAAAAAAAAAACCCACCCACAGATTAGACGAGAAATACCGCAAAAGACCTTTTGCACTCTGCCACCTCTTGGTTGGTTGGTTCCAGTTGGCAGTTCATTTAATCCAACGTCGACAATCAAAGAGTGCTTGGATAAATGAACGGAGAGAGGAAAAAAAGGAGACCAAGTGAAGGAAAAACTGCAAACTAAGGCATACCGCAAAACAAGTGTCCCCAAGCCCCCTCCCCAACATATTCGAAAGCTTCTTTGCTCAACCACAGAGAAAACAGAATTAAATGTCGCAAATGTGATTAAGGGATTAACGCGCACTTCACATTCCGTAGGCGTTCTCGAGAGTTGTAAGGATTTCGCATTAAATGTCGCTGCCAAGTGGTCGTGTAAAATTTGTGCTTGGTGTGCGGTGTTGTGGATGATGGTGTGGGTAGTGGTGCCCTAGTAGTAGTTCTCTGGGTAAATGGTGTGAATTTGGCTTTTTGTGCTAATTGAAGTAGTTTTGGTTGGCGTGTAGAAAACCCTTTAGTGGGTGCTAGGTATTAAGTTATTATGTGCAAACAATTCTTTGAATTATTCGCTCTAAAGGGGATCTGGATTGAGTTTGTTCTGCCTTGTGGCGGCTGTCAAACTGAGATTAAGATTGTAATTAGTTTGAAACATGCGTTTGATACTTGAGAGGAGGATTTACGGCTCAAAGGTATGTTCAGCATAAGTGCTGTGCAATAAGGGAAAATGGGGTCAGGTTTTTTTTTATATGTCCTCATACAGGGGAGGTTATTCCGTTGGTTGGAATATGTCGAGGGCATATGGTTGCGATTGTAAATAAAATATACACAACGATAAGTGAATGCATCATCACAAACACAAAATGTCATTAAATCTAGAAGGATATCGTAGATTAATTTACTACACCACTCCGCTACTAAGACCGATGTATACCACATCCGCTCGGGAGTTTATGCTTTTAATAGTAGTTAGAGGATTGAAAGGAATCCTTTGGTTCTGTGAGCTAATTCATCATCCGAACGCGTTCACCAATCAAATGTCCGCCTGCTAAAAACCGATTCAAGTTTTTGGAGGCAATTTTAACCGACCGAAGATTACATTACATACACTAACAACCTGTCCCGACTCTAATTGTATAAAATAAGGTGCAGTGCAATAACCCCCGCGGAATTAAGCCCGATGGGGCTAAATTCCCCAAAACAATGGCTTATTTCGTTTGCATGCATCCCGCACGCAATAAAAATCCAACACTGAGCCCAAGCTGGGGGTCGCCCCCTCACTCATATTTAAACTCTGCATACACTAAAACTCGCACTCGGATGTATGCAAAGTATGAACCCCCTACCCGCCAAACTTAAAGATGGTCGGAAATATTCGAGACCAACAAAGTATTTAACTTCCTAAATTCTTCTTGAGATGATTACATAATACACCCGAGCTCACATCACCACAACACAATCTTCCATAAATCTCTACAATTTCTAGCATTCGCTGACGCTATTGTGACATCACAGGTCAGAGCAAACGAATTGTCCTCGACGCATTTACAAGTATAGATTTGGAAGTAGCAAAAGTGGGTACACGAAAGCAAGACCGCAAGACTCACTCGTAATCGACGCATTTGACAGAACTTTGCCATCTGCAGCTTTGACATAGTAAGGAAGTTTTGTCTACCTCGGCTCCCAACAAAGATGACGTGCCATTCCCCTCTTAGGATGTGAGATTTTTTGCAGACGTCCTTCGACAGGAAAGCAGATGGAAGCTGTGCAGAGATGTGGTGCTCTACGCGAGCAAACTCCTATATAACGTTGTCTTAACTACCCGTCCATGTTGTTGCAGGAGTGACCCCAATAGACTTCTACGACAGAACGACGAAATTTGGACTGGAAACGTCAACGGTAGAGGTTCTTTTCCTCTACCGTTGACGCTTGGCAAGAGTGCTAGAGCTAAGGAAGCAGAGGACGATGGACAGCGAGGCTGATCAAGAATGTGGCTTAAAGCAATGACCGAAAATGCAGTGATGGTAACTCTCAGTCAGTTACTTACCAGACACGGATACTACTTCGACGCCTTTCTCCAGAAGATCGACAAAACCAGCAATCCAGCCTACCAATATGGGGACTCCCAAGAAGACCAGATGCTCTACTTGCACTACACTTGTTCGCCTTCAGCAGATGGACAATCGACAGAGGAAAACTAGAACTAGAGAGAAATATCGGTGTCATCACTTCAGACAACATAGCCGAAGTGATGCAGCAAGTGAACAGAGTTGGAATCAAACCTGCACCTATGTCAAACATATTCTCAGAAAGGGCTTATGATTACAGCCCCCTTGAGGTAATGCCGGGAACTGGGTCAGAAATCGTTGGGTCAAGAGGAGGTTTTAGCTGATGAATACTTTATACAAATGAGTGTCGGATTCATGGGAATGGTCATGGCCAAGACCTCTTATGCTGCATTGAGCATTCCCCCCTCACATCGAAAAAAAGTGAAGCTATATACGACCCCAGGCTTACTCTACCACGCTTAAGCATGACCCGTATCAAAGGCAGATGAAGAAATCCTTGATATTCTTCGATTCCGTTTGTTATGAAGGGGTTTGAAGAAGATGATTCCTATAGAGAACTTCAAAAGCTGAACAACGACGTAAACCTGGGACCAAATTACGCAAGCGTGAGTTTTCTTCCTGTGTACACACTTTTCGAAACTCACATTCACAGTTTATGCGATTCCGTAACAAGCTGTGAGTTTGAGTGTGCAAATTGAACAATTTTTTGGCAGCCCAACTGAACTAAGTTTCATTACACCGTGGTGAACAATATTTTCGGTTCGCCCATATTTCACGCTGCCTTTTTCACAGTCGAAAAGAGAGTGAATAACTTTTTTTCAATAGTGTACACGACAACTGTCAAAACAACTCACTTGCTTGCTTGCGGAATCGGAACAAGACAGTGCATAACATTTTTTCGTGTACCCAGCAAAACTCACCGTTGCGGAATTCGGCCCTTGGTCAAAAAAAAAACTCCGCATTGGAAGTTGAAGATAGCAAGGCCTAGGAATGGACACCAATACTCCAGCTCACATAGACTTCGATTCCCCAGCAAACATCAAGCGAAGTAGAAAAAACCTTGCCTTCAATGGCGCGAACAGGAACGAACCCTTCTTTCATCCTGAGCTTACGATTTGATGAATGTCGGCTCATCATACCATGACGGCTTGTCATAACATGACGGCTCATCATATGACAATTAAGACTGCCTGCCCCATAGAGCTCGCGAATTTTTCCTTATGTCTGTATTTTCAACTTAAATATTCCAGTCCAGGGAACGAAATATAGCTGGGGCCCTACCAGCTTTGGTAATTTTTCTTTGTTCGTACTCACTGTCTTGTGAAATATTGGTTCACCTTAACATGCAGTGTAGAAAAGACCCCAAAACTTTTTTTTAAAACTTAACTAAGGATTTAAACCACCGGCAAATGCTACCCATGAATGCTTGAACCTCTCAGTTTTTCAACATGCTTTCGTTGTGCTTCGTTATTAAAAACAAACATTCGAATGCTATCCTTGACATCCCCATAATTTCAACAGCAGCATTCACAGAGTGCTTTTCGAATCGAACCATTTACTTGACATACATTCGTTATTTATTCCCATGCCATGCGTATCCCTGCATTCCTACCCATACATCCAAACTACCCCATCAACTCTCCCCAACCCCAAACGAATTCCACTGACAAAAATGTAAAGCCACAGAAAAATTGCCAAAAATGCATTGCTACGATGACATTCCCCCAAATAAAATAAAAATAAAATCCAAAAACCACAAAACCCATCAATCCAACTCCTGTTTTCAGTCTCGACACATCAATCTCATCGAAGCAGAAACACAAAAAAAAATTAAACCCATCCAACTCCAATCAACGATCCTTTGATATCACAGCCAACATTTCGCAACCGCAATGACAGCGACAAACATACCTCTGGGCGAAATTTGAAACAAAAATATGGAACCCCAGTAGCAGTTTTTTGTCATCATGTCATCGTGTAGGCTAACCCTCTCTCCCATCTATCGGCACATCCTTTGATATCCCATTTCCAGTTTGATGCGCTCACCCTTCATCTCTGCTGATGGATGTCGCCCCAAAATGTTTACCTTTCCATTTCATCTGAAAGCGGGCTTTCTATTCCGTCGAACGCTATTTTTAGTCAATTTGACAGCTTACCAGCGAAAACAGCATCAAAAAAAAAAAAAACTGAAACCCATCGAATGCGGAAAAAGCGGCGATTTTTATAAATTTTGAAAAACTGACTGGGATGACAATCGACGACATCGAATGTCCTACCAAACCCAAAGAAGAAAAAAAGGATTTATTTTAGATATCGATTGTTTGGGGACCTCTGCGTGCTGGACAACCATTTATAAATAAAGTCTTTCAAAAAAAGTCCACAAATTAAATCCCGTGTTTGGTTAAAAGATCAAAGCGCGGCAGCGACGAAACCGCCAGACACTAGGTTTTGTTTTCCTCCTTTGATTCATTGAATTCGAGACCAGCGCTGGCTGGTGTTGTCGAACCGACCACACCACTCCGGGGAACACTCTGCCTCCGCCTTCGATTATATTTGTGTTCGTTTGCGGCTGTTTGTTCAAATGTCCTAATCACAGGAATTCATTCGAAAACACGCAGGGATGTTGGGATATTTCGGTGGATAATTTACCTGGACCGGTCGTCCCGTTGTCGTTGACCAAAACGACCCAAAAAGGAGGAACGAATCTGATGTTTATTGACAGAGAGTTTGTATATATTTTTTTTGTTATTTTGGTGGTTTTGTTCGTGCTGTCAAAAGTCAAGACGGTTGAGGGAATATAAATGATGGGCTTGTGTATTTTGGTCCCAGGAGGTTGATTCATACACACGAAGCGATGAATTGAATTTAGGAGGACAGTAGCTGCCGCCAAAGTAATTCAAGATTAGAGGCGACCATTAATTTCGATTATGACATTAGTTATGCTGTTTGACGGCAGAGTCCAGGGTATGGACTGTGACGTGAGAAGTGTGTAGGCGGATGGGGTCTGTAGGTGTGGGATTGATGGCAAACAAGCCGACTTCGTTAAGGGGATGAATGCATTATAACAATAATGGGATTAGTTTGATGAGTCTTAACTTTGCCTTGCTTATGAGGTTGTCGTCATTCATTTAAGCGGGTGTAGAATTAAGGTTGATGAGTTTTTGTTTTATAGAACTGGTCACGTTTGTAAAGGGTCCGCCAAATAACTTTTTTTTGAAAATGCTATAAAAAAACTACTGAATATTTTCTCAAATTTCTTTTTTTTTTATTTGAAAGTGCAATCCTTCCGGTTAATAATGGAAAATATTTTCGTTCAAATGGCTGCCCCGGCTGGCCATGCAGTAGCCTACACGATCGGTCCAATTTTTAAGCACATTATCGATTGTGTGCAGCTGTATTTCACCAATGGCTTCACGAATATTGTCCTTTAAAGCGTCAATTGTCTCAAGCTTGTCGACGTAACACTTATCTTTTACGGCACCCCACAAATAATAGTCCAACGGTGTCAAATCGCAGCTCCGAGGTGGCCAAACGACATCAGCTCTGCGGCTGATAATGCGATCTTCAAAAACAGGGCGCAAAAAACGTTCAACATGGCCCGATAACCTCTGGACCAAAATCCGCACCAAACAGTGACTCGTTTTGGGTGTATCGGCTTTTCAATGTATGCATGCGGGTTTTCTGTGCCCCAAATGCGTCAATTTTGCTTGTTTACATACCCGCCAAGATAAAAATGAGCTTCATCTGAAAAGATGATTTTTTTTTTGGCAAAATCGGCACCTTCTCTAAGTCGATCGCAGGCCCACTCAGCGAAGCGAAAACGCATTGGATGGTCAGTTGGCTTCAACTCCTGAACCAATTTGACTTTGTATGGCGTCATACCAAGGTCTTTATGTATAATTCGTCTCAATGATGTCTCCGAAATGTTCAATTGTTGAGAACGACGGTGAATTGATGTTGATGGCACACTTTCTGCCACAGCAGCAATATTCTCTGCTGTAGGACTGTTTTTGGCTTTTCACGCTTTGGTTTATCGATGAGGATGCCAGTTCTTTCACTTTTTTCACAAGATACCGAACATACGGACCTGACTGTGCTTCTCTTCTTCCAAAATCCGTACGCAATTTTCGCACACATTCTGCAACATTACCATGATTTTCAAAGTAAAGTCGCAATATTTCCCAGCGTTGTTCAACGTATACACATATTCGTTCAGCGGAAGGATAAAACTAATTATCTGTCAAATCAGACATGAGCTAAGTGTTACCATTCACGAAATAAGCACTAGTTGAAAAAAAAAACGTTAGTTGGAGGACCCGTTATTAGGCCCTTTTTTATATCTGGGGCTTCATATCCTAACCAGAAACCCTTAAAAGTTAAATATTCTACATCTTCTGTAAATGAAATGTCCTGGCAACACAATGCCAAATAAAAAACATATGAGAAGGCTGCAATCCGCTGTTGAATACCCTATCGCATCTGTTAAACTAATGTCACCATAATGTGGACATGGCTACATTACGATTCTCTAAATACGTTTCTAAGACACTTTTTTAAAATTCCTTACGGTTTGGCCAAAAACTAAATTTTTTTAAAAAAGAGGTGTGGCAGTGGGCGGATTTCAAAAATGTTTACATTTGTTCTGCTGGGAGCAACAAAGAGCACGTGTACCAAATTTCATCATTCTGGCTCAAAATTTAAGGCCCAAAAACTAGTGACGTGCGGACGGACTGACGGACGGACAGACAGATAGACAGACATGGTTAAATCGACTCTGCTATCGATTCTGAATCGATCCATATACTTTGAGGTATATGTAGCTAAATCATTTCTCTATGTTACAAACTATGTACTAAAACTAATATTCCCCAATGGGGTTTAAAATGATTCGTGTGGTTATTCTTGCTAAGATTATATATTCAGTTCCAACGTAATGCTGTAGTAGCTCATAAATTAGTCCAATAACTGATGTAAACCAACTTAATTTTTTTTTTAAAAAAGGATTTAGGGTCGATAAAAAATTGCACTTCCAGTGTTTTTCTAAAAATTTATAGAAAGTCAAAACTCATTTCAATTTCCCGGAAAGGTTGTCCGAGTTGTGTCGAATTTTTGTTTATTTTATATTGTACATGCACATTGTACATAATTATGTCCTTAGATACATGAGCTTTTTTTTTATATTTTCCTCCAATAGAAACACCAAAGAGCATATGAAAATATTACATATAAATGTCCTTAAGCATTTGTAGATTGGCATGGCAATAAAATATTGAGAATGACGTTGTCACAACATATTGTTCAGACGGTTTATCAAAATCTTTTATGGTTCGACAAAAAAACAACGTTTTTCTATTGCATATGTGGGCGTGGGTTAAAATGACCTAGAGACGAAATGTTCATATTATCATAATTAATGATCTTGCATCGAATATTTTTCAAATATTTTAATAACGAACCAAAACAAAAACGCGTTTAAACGCCCCAATAAAGTGGGCGTGGCAAAAAACTGTATAGACAATATATAGATACTGAGATTCTCTAAATATGCTGCTCAGACTATTTTTTTTTAAATTCCGTACGGTTTGGCTAAAAACTACGTTTGTCTAAAAAGGGGACGTGGCAGTGTGTGGATTTCAATAAATGAATATTACACTTGTTCTCCTTCGTCGGACAGAAAGTCTACAGGGGGCGGCAAAAGTATTTTGACGAGTGCAAATTTGGAGTATTTTTTATTTTTTTTTAACAGTCATAGAAATTAAAAAAACTTTTAATGAGAAAAGTTAAGGTAATTAATAAGATTAAGGTAATAAATAGATTTCATTGGTTTATTTCATACTAATTCAGTGTATTGAGAACAAAATGCAAATTCTTCAATGGCATAAGTATTTTGACAAGAGGTTTTAAATTAAAAATTAATTCAATTATTAAGAATAAAATTATAAATTATAAATTTTTAGTAAAATATATATCCTCCCTTGGAATCTATAAGATTTCGCAATCGTTTTGGTACAGAGTCGACGAGTTTGGAGAACATTTCCGGAGGGACTTCCTCCCAAAGCCCCTTTACTTCAGAAATGGTCTCTTCCCTAGTACGAGTCAATGATACACTTCTTTTTGCCTTTATAAAGGGTGATTTTTTAGCTGGTTTGGTTTTGGCAACACTGGTTTTGACAGATGACGTGTGTTTAGTACCTTGTGTCACTGTCAAACAGCTTCAGTTTGGTTTGCAATTTAACTATGGATCGTCTTACAAATGAACAACGCTTGCAAATTACTGAATTTTACTATCAAAATTCGTGCTCGGTTCGAAATGTTCATCGCGCGCTGCTTCCATTTTATGATCGGCATTCTCGACCTTCTGAGCAGTCTATTCGGAAGATTGTGACCAAATTTCGCACCAAATTTACTTTGTTGGACATTAAACCACCAACACGTTTACGTACTGTGCGTAGTGAAGAAAATATTGCGGCCGTATCAGCTAGTGTGACAGAAGACCGCGAAATGTCGATTCGGCGCCGTTCCCAGCAGTTAGGCCTTTGTTACAGCACTACGTGGAAAATTTTGCGGAAGGATTTGGGCGTAAAGCCTTTTAAGATACAGCTGGTGCAAGAACTAAAGCCAGCCGACCTACCACAACGCCGAATTTTTGGTGAATGGGCTCTTGGAAAGCTGGCCGAGGATCCGCTTTTATATCGAAAAATTGTGTTCAGCGATGAGGCTCATTTTTGGTTGAATGGGTACGTAAATAAGCAAAATTGCCGCATTTGGAGTGAAGATCAGCCAGAAGCATTGCAACAGCTACCAATGCATCCCGAAAAAGCCACTGTTTGATGCGGTTTATGGGCCGGCGGCATTATTGGGCCAAAGATGATGCGAATCGCAGCGTTACTGTCAATGGTGAACGCTACCGAGCGATGATAACAAACTTTTTTTTGCCCGAAATGGAAGTTCTTGACTTGCATGATATGTGGTTTCAACAAGACGGTGCCACATGCCACACAGCACGCGAAACAATGGCGCAATTGCGAGGCGAGTTTGGTGAACAGTTAATTTCACGTTTCGGGCCGGTCAATTGGCCGCCTAGATCGTGCGATTTGACACCATTAGATTATTTTTTGTGGGGGTATGTCAAGGCTAATGTCTATAGGGACAAGCCCGCTTCGATTGACGCACTGGAAGCCAACATCCATGCATTCATTCGTGAGATACCGGCCGATATGTGTGAAAGAGTATGCCAAAATTGGACTCAGCGGATGGGCTACCTGAGACGCAGCCGCGGTCAACATTTGCATGAAATTATCTTTAAACATTAAATTGCAAGGTTCAAACTATCGATTCAAATAAATACTTCATTCATTTTTTCGAATTTTTTGTGTTTTTTTTTTAAAAAAGTTCTAAACCTCTTAAAAAAATCACCCGTTACAACCCCAGAACATTACCGAGCCACCACCATGGCTCATTCTTTCGCTGACTGGAGCTAGTTTCTTACGAGTCTCCTTCGAAAGTCGAACATATGTTTTTATTTGTGACCCATGATACTCAAAACTACTCTCATCAGTCCACAAAACCCGGTTCCAGAAGCTTGGAGGCTTATCAACATACTTTCTGGCGAATTCCAACCGCTTTACTTTGTTGCCAGCTGAGATGTATGGTATATTTTGTATAACATACGTACCAAAACTATGTTCAGTAAGACGCCTACGTATTGTGCGTTCACTTACGGGATAGTCAGAATATTTCTGCAGCTGAGATGCTAAGTATTTTGGAGTTATAGTGGGATTTTTCTTAAATTGACAAATGATATGCCTGTCTTCTGTTGATGTAGTTTTCCTTTTTCAGCCCGTCCGGGCTAAATTTTGGACTGAATTTGTTTTGATTTGGTAATGCACTGTTTGTCTTGATAAATCATATTCTTTACAGATGTCTTTTACAGAAATACCACGATTATATTTGGTGACAATTTCAGCCCTAACCTCAATGCTTAACTCCGATTTTTTTTCACCATATTGAAATGACAAATATCTGCAAGGTATCAATTTAACCAAATTAATTTTTTATTATAAAAGAAAAGTTTTTTTTACTTACCAAATTTTAAAAATAATGTCCGTCAAAATCAAAATCGAGCAAATTGCTGAAAATCACCTATTTTGACGAAAGAGATAATGTAACTGATTAAAATTTCTTGTGACGTAATAGCTTATGCTCTCATCTAACGGGAATTGGCAAACAACAACAAAAACAATTGCAATGTTGGAATTCATTGATACTAAAGAGCGGGCAGCAGTTTCGTCAAAATACTTTTGCCGCCCCCTGTATATACCAAATTTCAATACTCTAGCTCAAAATTTAAGGCCCAAAAATCGGTGACACACAGACAGATGGACGGACAGACAGACATGGCTAGATCGACTCAGCTAGCGATTCTGAATCGATCCATATACTTTGAGGTCGAATTATTTCTCTATGTTACAAACTTATAATATAAACAGTCTATTACAGTGAAGACTTAAATCTTTTGATCAATGCCCAAAATTCTTTGAACAGTACCCATCATCTCAACTCTTGAAATGCTTTAAGGCATTAGATCCCAGAGTAATCAATTGCATAAAAATCTTCACTTGCACGCGTTTTCGAGTTCAATAAGGACTAACATTTTTTTTTTTTTAAATTTTAGCCACTCAATTATAAAAAAAATATTTACCTATCATACCTTTCAAATCCTTCTGTCGGGCTTAAAACCCAAACCAGTTTAAGGCATTGTTTGCCTCTTAAGCACTTGAGTAATTTCGCATTTCGTAGTGTCCTCCAGCTATGTTTTGAAAAATCCTTTCAAATCACTTTACCATCCATCTGAGTGCACAGCTCAACCCCCCTCTCAGCCTAACTATGTGTACCTACGTGTAGGTAATGTGTACTCTTCCCGTTATCCAAGTCAGTCAACTTGATATGTTGTTGCTATTTTTCGCCTCTTATCCTACCAGTTAGCTCTAGCCCTTCAACAAAAAAAAAACTCTGTTATTGTTTCATTTTCTCTCTGACATTCAATACGGATGACAAGACCTCAGCTATAACCCTTAACGACACAAAACAACACAATACCAACCCTTACCCAGGGTTTTCCGTAAAATCTGAAAATACGAAATTTTTTAAATTAAAAATAAACCAACACAACGCGCAGAGTGCCATATAGGATAGGCTTCGGGAAAAAAAAAGTCCTCGCAACAATACCCAACGTAAAGCCAAAAACAATTGTCGAACGAGATGATGATTGACGTGAAGTGACGTGACGTGCCATTGCAAACCAAAGAGGAATATACTGCGATGATGGGGGGAGGGGGATTTGTCGCAAAGGCATTCAAGTGAAACGGGGACGCGTACACTGAATGAATGGCAACAATATCAAGCGTCTAGTCCATTGTGTGGCTCAGCGGAATTACTTAAATGTCGCCATTGTGAAATCATTTTAATTGTGTGTCACCTCTTGAGTTCGCAGGATCACCAGGATAAGGGTTCGACGTATGTTCGCTCTCCCATCCCCTAATGTGTGCGCATGCAATGAACACGGCTTATTTAGATCGTTGTGCGTGATGGTTCAATGCACCGGCAATAGTGAAGTCGTCCTTGTTGCGGCGTTATTGTTGTTGTCGGGCACCTTGAGTGACTTGTGTGTAAAAAATTGGTGTGAACTGAATTTTTTCAGCCATCAATGAGACGAGTGTGTGCAGGGTCGACCGGATGATGAGTAGGACATGGTGATGATGACATAAATGCCTACCCCTAATTTTGTGGCTTTTAAGAAGCAATAAAGCGGTCTTGTTAGAGAGCGAGATGGATTTTGTTGTTGTTGTTGCAATTGATCGATGGGAAAGGACGACGATTATGTCTTTGCGAGCTATTTAAAGTGAAGAGGTGATTTCGAAGAAGTAAGCCTTTGACAAAGGATCCGTAATTTGCATTTACTTCAATTATGTCTCGGCTGATTGAAGTGGTTAAATGTGCAATCGTTTGGAAATCACTTTTAGTCTTACAATAGGGAAAGGTCGATGGCATGCAGATTATAAGAGGCTGTTGAGTAATTTAATCAAAAACGTCTTTTCGGTTCGCCTGAGGCAGATGTTTGTGTTTCTTTTGAAGAATCGTAAGAATCTGTCCAAGGATCGTTATGAATGGTTTGCGATTTGGAATTTATGGTTCGAATATTTGATGGACAGGAGCAATGATGAAGCTAATCATAACTTGGTCGTTTGGAAAAGGTAAAAAAACAGGAGATCCCGCCATCGTGCAAGAAGTGCACACGCACACATGAATGGTTGTGAGAAAAAGCTAGGCCCTGGGTACTAATGAGCCTGTTGCGCCTGTCTTTTTTAAATACATCCTCTACTCCTAAATCTAAATCATCTTCTATTTTCGTGGACCTCAATTTGGCTAAAGCATGCCATTTATAGATGGCCTTTTACAGGGTCTGTTTAGTTGTTCTAGACTGACTTTTAGAAACTAGGATCTTTAGTGTTAATCTACAGATTTCGTCCTATTTGTTTGTACAGCATAAGGTTTTATAAACCATTATCGTCTACCATAGCCTTCGTTTTGTATAGATGGTCTCCGATT
Organism: Rhingia campestris; assembly: GCA_932526625.1. Classification (NCBI taxonomy): domain Eukaryota; kingdom Metazoa; phylum Arthropoda; class Insecta; order Diptera; family Syrphidae; genus Rhingia; species Rhingia campestris. Next base: position 105,660,433 of record OW052185.1, read on the forward strand.
CGTATTTGTCAACTTTGAAGAACCAGATATCATTCCCTATTCTAAGCCGTTCAGTGGAACATGAATACTTACTAATTTAAAAGGGCCGTTACAGTCCACTTACCCCTGTCTCTAGCAAAATGTCCCGAGTTGCGCCTTTTAAGTTGCTTGAGGTTTAAGCTTTGCGCGTTTAAGCTACTACGCCTGTCGTCTGGCTGGAATTGGAATCCCCTAAGCCGGACTATTGTTGTCAATTAGCTATTAATGTCATAGCCACTTTAAACGTCCATAGCGGAATTACGTTGTACCAGGTCTATTTCTTTTTATAATTGGCACGCGCTGAAAGCATTTTTAATACCACTACGTGTTTGAGCACAGCGCGGGCTTTAAGTAAATTAAGGAGAAGAAAAGAGGAGATACCGATGTGCTTGGTTTTAAGAGAGGAAAGACTTGAGTTTGGTAAAGCATTCCACATTAGTGTTGTTCGGTTTAGGAATAAACCTCTATATTTCAACGTCTAAAGATAGGCTAGAGTGTGAATTAATTGGCATTCTTAGCACGGCGGGTATTGTAATTGAATTGCTGCAGATCGGCTATTTCGTTTGAGCATTTTTTTGTTGTAGTAGCAGTAAAAGAGTGTTAGACCGGAGACATTCCTGCGATGTTCAAGCGAGACTATAGAGTTCAGTACAAATGAGTCTCCTATCAGTTTTATCGCTTGCTTTTGAATCCTATAAAGTAGGTGAAATGATGTTTTTGCTGCACCTGACCATATTTGGGCGTTGATCTCAAGTTTAAGGCGTGTCTACGCGTTATATATTGAGTCCAGATCAGAAGAGGTGAAATATCTCCAGCAGAGGTTAAGAAACAGTATTTCGCTGTTTTTTTTTTCGACTTCTAATAAGTGGTCGTCCCAATGAATGTCGTTACTTACTAACATACCGAGCATGGAAAGTATTTCAGTTTCGTCAATCCAAGTGTCATAATAGCTGTAAATTTTGGTTTCGCTTAAATGACAGAATGCAGCAATAATTTCCTTCCTCTCTACAAGACTTAATCCACTGAATTATGCTGTCGAGGTTGGAACTTTATGAGCTTAACATACTTTGCCGTTTTCGATTCACGTCCGATGATGAAGGTGGTGGATTTGAGAACGAATATGACAGGATACTATCATCAGCAAAGGAATGGATTGGAAAATTGGTAGCAGGCAAAAGATCATTTTTAAAAATGAGATAAAGTATCGGGGACAAAACGGAGCCTTGGGGAACACCAGCATTTATTTGATGATTAGCAAACTTGATACCTTTTAAAACAACTTGGATAAAAAGTTTCGAGAGATCGTTTCTGATCCATGGAAGATGAAATTCATCCATTCCAAAAGCACGCATTTTCGACAAAACCTGTCAAATGGTTTTGAAATATCAAGTGCAATCATCTTGCAAGGTGGATTGATTGGTTGCACTTTTCGATGAGACATGTCATCAAATCACCAGTAGACCTGTTGCTACGAAAACGCTATTGTCGATCATTAAAAGTTGTTTGGATTCGAGATATTTCATAAGCTGGCGGTTTATCAGCGTTTACTTGATCTAAGAAAGAAGGAACGTAAGTGCAATTGGTCGGTAGTTGGTGAGGAAGGTTGATTCGCCTTTTGTTGGGGATGGGAAACAGCGTATCCTCTCTTTCTCGAAAAGAGCTCTGATGGAAAAACTTACGAAGTCGTTTTGCCAGCGTGGTAGAACATCTCTTCAGAATTATGGAGGCGTTACCATCTGGACCAGCCAATTTGTGAATGTTAAGTCAAATAATACTCTTGCAACTGTAGGAGTGCGTAAGTCGATTGGTTCCATATAATGTTCTAGGTTCTCAAGTACAGGGGGACTGGACAGAATCTGGCATCGTAAAACTGGTTGTAAAATGAGTGGCAATGTATCTAAAAGCGTGACAATCGAAATGTCATTGTAAATGAGCGTTGGGGGTGCCTAAAGATATCGAATTCATAGAATTGTTGACAAATGAATCCTTGTGTTTACTGAGACATTTCAGATTTGTTGCCAAAACATTGTATTATGAGAATATTTGACAATCTTAATGCATGGGCATTACAGTCATTTCTGGCTCGTTTTAACTTTATTTGATTTTCCTCAGTAGAATTGGCGTTACACCACTGAACTCTTCCAACCCAACAGCCTCTTTACAGCTTGAGTCATTCTACTTGTTTGTCTTTGGTCTGGTGCGCTTAACCGGATTAGTGAAGAAGCATTGCATATCCAGTGGAATGTATCCAAAGCCCGTCAAAAAAAACGGGACAGAAGGTTTTCCGATGCATTTTTTCTCTCTAAGCGACCAATGATTTGTTTGCCTTTTCTTATGTTAGGGTGGGTGCTTCTAAGCCGTAGAGCAAGGCTAGTTTGGGGTGGGGTTTACTACAAAACTACATTTTTAGTTTGAATTTGCACCTTTAAAGCTATGCCGGCGATGGTGGCTATCAATTTGGTAATTTTAAGCTTTTACCATGATTCGCAATAATGTGCAGGGGTTTTTATAGCTATCTTATGCTTTTAATTCTTCTTGTTCTACATATAAGACCTTCACAGCTGTGGCCTCCAAAACATGTACATTCTTCCAATCCATTTCCATAAGCCATGACTTCCAACTGTTGTCTGCTTTTATTTCATTCCAATACAGGAGTTGTAGTGTTTAGTGTTTATGTTGTCTCTAATATTTGGGCATTAAGATCCTGGGAACGTTGGTTGCAGTCATTCAGTATAAGTTCTGTGACATCTGCGATCGCTTGATCCCGAAACCGGAACTGTGGTTTTCCTTATCCCGAACCTGAAGGTTGGGATTCGAAAATTCTTACCATTCTTAAGATCTACATAATTCAGATGCTCCGCAGCTTTAGTAAACTGTCTACATTCATTGATTTTGTGTGTCTCATGACATATAGGGCAGTTTTGGGTTCTCGGTACCAGTGTGTTCTACTGACACTCTTCTCTTCAGCTCCTTGCAATCGTTGGCTTGGACAATTAGACTGGCAAAACTTACTGACTTGATGTTATACGCATTGTCAAATCTTTGCATACGTAGATTAAGTTAGCAGTCCTTGGGTGGTATCTAGCATATAATGTCTTACATCGATGTTCTCACCTCCTAGTAAAAGAGAAAAATAAGACCCAGTCCTGTATTTTATTTTCAAAGGCAAACTTCCCTGTCCTAGAAAATAATAACCACGATTCCCAATATGGTAGCACTCCAAGTGATATGCCTTACCATGATGCTGAATTTTGAATGTAAGTCGATTCTAAGGAAACCTTCACTTATTGCCAAAATAGATTCCACACAAATCAAAACACGTTTGAGGTTATTAAAATTGTAAACGCCCTGACAGTGACATCCCTCAGCAACCGACAGCACGTAGAAGATATTCAAAAATATGACATCGTCTCTCATTCGATTTCCAATCCATCATCATTCCAAATGTCATAGCAATCCAAAAAAAAATCTCCTTACGGTGTATAGAAAAGAGGATTCATCCAGCAATACTGATGGGAGGTGGAAATCTGTCAAGCAATGTGAAGAAAACAACCGCCGCACAACATCGCCAGAGAACATGTCACATTGGGCTGTCATGTTCGGTTTTATTTTTCATCCCCCCCTGTACGCCTTCCAAACCCAAAAACACCAGTCTGAGGGAAAGAAACCGATTGACGTATTGCAAATTGATTTTCATGCCGCTGTCAAAAATGTCATCTCTCATCGTAGACTCTGTAGGTACAGAGTGCTTCTACTTCCCTACTGACTAAACCAAATCACAAGTGTATGTTCCTGCTGTGGTGTGCCTTTCTCAGAGCTACTTGGAAACAGCACACTGAGGAAGCTGACTAGCTGACGAAATTTTCCTTCTCTCATATACTGGAATATGTCATCTGCTTGTGACGGGTGTTGACATTGCCATTATACTCGACGGAACATGTGTACGGTGGTAGTAGCTATGGTGTATCTGAGGCAATGATATTTTACAAATGGTGGTACGTAATCATCGTCATGTTGCGTTACTAACCACAAAAACCACCTTCCTCATGTTGGGGGTATAGATGTTGAAAGCATGGTGGAAGTTCTCATGCACCAAAGCTGCACACAGGGGGAGATAGCATGCTGCTAGAATTGGTATCGAATTGCACATGAGGCAGAGAGTGGATTGATACTCGATGAATTTGCATCTCTGAAATGTGGGTATTGTATCCTTTGCAGTTGGAGGATATCACAGACCAAGTGGGTTTTAGAAGTTTGAAACTATTTTTGGATGGAGTGTGTAGGGTGGGAATAGTTGTGAGGAGTAGATACACATCTGCAAATTTAAATGGATACAGGATTTGTACTTCTGATTGCGTTGCCATGATCAGAAAAATCAGGCCAACAAGAAAAAAAAAAAAAACCAAACAAAACATCTGACATTAACAACAGCCCCTATAGTGGGCCTACAACCTAGGTTCTGCAGTTCACTGTTGAACGCTGATTCCGGATGGAACATTTGGGAAACTTCTCCGAACACTTTTATACTTTGGATGTTTGTCAGACTTTCGCAGAGTTGGGGTACTGAAAAAGCCTATAGGTGTTATGATTTACAAGACCGAAATCCTTATGATATCAGCTTGCAACAATAAAAATATACAGCTGCTGATAAATGTTCGGGTTTATGTAAGAATATAGCCATCAAACTTAGGTCTGCAGGAACCATTATTATTTACAAACAGTTCTTCACTGCTAGGTCAACTTTATAACCTGCCATTCCATCCTTCCTGAGACTACGTCTGCAGAAGAGCAAAGAATTCCTATCTCAAATTTATGGGTTGTTAGCGCCCGGATGACGCGTCAAACTCACATTGTCATCGTAGGCCCTTAGCTGTACCTGTTTAGGTTTTGTTGTAGCACCTTTATCATGTTTAATGTCTGATCGGAGGACATTTTGACAACTGACTCTTATGTCCATTGGGTCGAACCCCATCTTCAGTTTCAACACTTCATCTTCAAATTTCGTTAGAAAAGCTTGGTGGTCTAGTAAGATCCGAATACTTTGTCGTTCACGGTTGGGCCTAGTCATCGCAGTGAAAAACAGGGTTTTGACGCCTGTGCCTTTCCTGCCAGATTACAGTCCTGAAATAAATGATAATCCTCTATTGCCAGGTGGAAGATCTTTATAATTAAATAACGTAGTCGGCATCCGGCCATACTTTTGCCTATTTTCTAGCCTTGCGTCTTTAACCACTGTAAAGTCCAGTTATGGCCACAGGACTGTACGCGAAAACACTTGTAGTGAACCATTTCTTCAAAGATCGGATCATTTTAGGAGTCGTTTGCAAGATTGCTGCTGAGACATAGTAAGATGTTGTTATGCTCCAGTCACCACCGCGACCGCTGCTTTCCGAACCTTAAAAAAGTTTCTCGCCTTCGGGAATGAGGGAAGATCTTGTACTTTAGCTCGTTGTCGAATTTTGCGTAGATTTGCTGAATTTCAGCCGACTACGTCTAATATCATGTAGACTATTCGTCCGGTATTCGATTCACTTGAACTTGCCTAAGTTCCGATGGGTAAGCCTAGCTGTGATTTTGACACTCCGGTTGTAATGACTAAACTTTTCAGGTGTTATAGCCTTAGCTCCTAAGGGAAAATGCATCGGCACTAAGAACTCTCCCTCTTAAAACGACGGTTTCGACGAATTGCTTGATGCTATTTTTTTTGTTTGTTGATGTCTTACGGTGCCTCCTTCCACCACAGCTGATCAGAAAAAAATTACTTGTCGGGGGAATTCCAGGCTCGTCCTCGGAACTTCAGGCTCGTCCTCTAGAGTGGCCAGTCGGTGTTGGGATTTTCAGTAACGCTAATTGCCGATTAAGGATGCAGATCTATAGAAGCGGTCGCGTTCGTGAATTCGCTACATTGTTGCCTGCGCCATTTTTTGTGACGGCTTCGCTAAGTCTTCTCATTTAAGTTTCATGAGCACCACGACAAAGATAATGGTTCAACAAAAAGCTCGCGTTTAATTGGACAAGGCTAGCCTAAAACCGGAGAACGCCCGATATCCGGTGATCTACCATCTCATTTCTAGGTAACGTGATGAGTCTGCATCGCACTGAGAGTCCCTTTACTTCATGTTAAGACACGTTTCCGTGGTGGTGTTTAGCGAGTCGTTATTAGCGGATGACAGGTTCAGGTCAAGATCCATTGCCAAGGTCTCAACCAACCAGAGTAGAGATTTTTCGTTTGGTTTCCAGTTTGGTTTAATTCGACTCTTGCACTGGTTCCAGAAAGAATGCTCGTGGATTGTAAGGTATTCATTGCCGATCGCCATCTTATCCTCAAAGGATTGCTATCTCGAGGTAGGATATGACGTTAGCTTAGCTCCGACGCAGTTAATGGAAGGATCTGTTGGACGTTCTGGGTCTAGACGAGAACTCATATCCTTCAAATCCTCCCAAACTTGCACCCTCTTTGTGACACCGAAGAGTAATAAAACTTTCGAGATTTGTCGCTTGCTGTTGACTTTGTACCCGATATCGAGCTAGTGAAGTTGCTACATATGGAGCTGCGTTCAAACTTTAAGAGTGAGTTCCCCCCTTCATAAGTCTGTCCGCAGCTTTTTGCCCAGATCTAGGTCCACTTCGGAGACATGTGGCCCATTCCGCCAAATGAGCTCCGCGTTTTATGGTCAAGGCTAGATTATAACCGGAATGCCCTCGATAAACGAAGTTATACCGTTTGTGATTCGGTATTTGTTGATGCCCGCAGACATTTATTTCCTACGGACGGCCTAAGGGTAACAAGATGACCTTGACTTGCGTGAACATTGTAATGACCAGAATGATTGATGCATAACGATCCTTTTGCAAGTCTACTGAGCAAGACCCCGCATCAAAGTGACAACCATCGATGATCATAGGTACCTTTCGTATGTATGGACCTGAAATGTCTTCCAATGCATGACAATGGCAATCCCACGATCTCGAAATTGTATGGATCTTGTCCGTCCTAGGAAGTACTTTGCAGAAAAGTTTAAGAGTCCACAGGAATTTGTAATAGTGGTACGACGAATTCCAAGTTATCACGAAGGGCACACTAAGCAACAATATAAAATAAATCCAAAGACTGTTGGAATATTTTAAGCTTCGAAGATGTGGTTGTCAAGCTTTACGCGGTATTGCTTATGTCAAAATGAAATATCTGGCATTTACGTCCCATACATTTCTTCAAACCTAGCTTCTTCCTTCATTTGTGTGTGCGGAGGTATTATTTTTGCCATGCTATGGCAAGCTGTAGTAAAAACTTTTAGACACCTCCGAGATAAAACTAAGATTCATTAGCCGTACCTAAGGTTCATTAGCTGTAACTAAGGTTCATTAGCCTTAACTAAGGTTCATTATCCGTAACTAAAATGCATGTCCTTTTCAAGATATAATTCAGAATCATAGATTGATGATCCCTAAGTCGAATTCTTCCAATACAAACATCGATCTAACGAAGACATCTTTGAACCATCAGTATTATCTCCCCCCTCCTGATAATGTCCCATTTGATAATGTTGAACATTGGAATCCCCTCCCAACCTACTAGACCACTCCACAATGCACCTGTCAGGAATAACTCCTCGACCTAAACGCATAATTTTCATTTTCAATGCTCGTCGTCAGCAAATGACTCAATCGTCGTCCATTCATTGCTGCAACATTGATCCAGCAACACAATGCACAACCACATCTGCGTGCTGTATATGACGACATCTTGGATTTTATGCATTTCCCGGCACATATTTTGCTCGCTCACTGTGCCTGTCGCCGCCTATAAAATCACGTCATCTTGTCATTACTCTTATCAAATCAACATGTCATTCCGTTTGCTGTATCGCGCTTTATACGCGCTGCCTATCTGTCTGTCTGCGCGGAGGTCTCTGTGCGACTATTTATCTGTTGAGTCACTAAGAAGTCGCATAACCCGGCACGCACTTTCCCTCCCCCCGACCGTCACTCTCCGCAACGTGCATCCATTTACTGCTGCCGGTCCACATCACGCATGCTGCGGCAGCAGCAGTAAAAGTAGCAGCCTACCGCGAGGCGGCAAAACATCAAAGCCTGACATCATTTGGCACATAAACTCAACCTTTCGAAACATTAAACGCTGCCGGCTGTCAGGCCGCTTGTTACTACTGCCGTCTTGTCGAAACGTAACAACCCAGCCAGTCGATCTCTCTGTCGTTGTGAATTGGGTTTCCGCGAGCGCTCTCTCTCCCTTCATCTATGCCTGCTGCAGTAAGGAGTGAGATCCCATTTAACATGTTGACTTGGCCAAAATGCGACAGCAGCTACGCCCAAATGTCGATGCCACGTGGTGACACATTTCCAAATTTGCAACAAGCCACCTTTGTCGGTGACTCTAGAGCTGCCATTGTCGGTGGAATGGACCACCATGAGGTCGGTGGTCGTTTGTGTATCTCTGTACGTCGTATCCAGAAACTCCAACGCCACATTAACCTGCTGGCCAATGACAATCACAATAACAACAACAACAACAACGACGACGACTACTACTACGACGGCGACTCCAACTTGGTAAGGCAAATAATAAACGACTCAATTAAGTGCATTCAATGGAGGAACACAATTAGGTGGCAAGTCAGGCAGCGGCTGGCGTCCAACGACTAGAAGAACAAACAGCAAGCCCAGGTAAAGTGAAGAAGGTACACCTCATCGTACATGGCACAACCTGGTGTGGGAGTGTGCATGAAGGAAATGTCTTTATTGCGTTCCTCTCGTTCGAATGCTACCCTGAGATGGAGAGGACAGTAACTGGAACCCTGTATGTGTGGGTTGTAGATACTTGCACCCAAACCTGGTGATGTGCTCCATTCACTTGTGCAAGCGCTGTCCGAAAAGCATTTTGTGCAACGTGAGATCGGTCTTATTGTTTAGTGTTGCACATCAAGACATTTCGTTTCACGTTTGCCGCAATGGTTCCGGCATTACGTGGGAGAGAGTGTCATCGGTTCATAAAAAGGACGCTATCAGGATGGGTATCAGTGACAGAAATGTTGACGCTTATTGTACGCTTAGGAGGAGATGTAGTTGAGCTTTTCGGTTGGAATGCTTTGGTTTACCATGGCAGACAAATTAATTAAAGAGGGCGGTAAAACGAAATGACTTGGTCCAACGTTGGGCGACATTTTTTTAGAAAAAGTAAACATTTTACAAAATAATTATGATATGCAGCATGATTTTTACAGGGCATAAGGTGTCAACAGCATTTGGCAAGACTATGTACATTGATTCCTAATTATCAAACGTTCAAGGCCAAAACCTCTGAGATTACCCTCATCTGTTATCAATGGGATTCTTCGGCCCATCTCCAGATCACTATCGATAGGTTGCCTTTCCTGCTGCCTTTCCTTTCTAGATTAACTATTTCAGGAGCTCCTAGCAAGAATACAGTTTACAATCTGGAGTTCTGAGTCTACACACCAGGTTTTTGACAACCCAAGGTTCTTGGACTAACACTATATTCTCCGTGTTATGTTAGTCAGAAAAGAAGGGCGGCGGAATCTGCTTTGGTGTGGTGGCGGTTAATCTATAAAAGTTCCATCATTGGAACTATTTACAGAGCCTATTGCTTCTGTATTTTTGGCTTCGACAGATTTGGACGCAAGGAAGTCCTCTTCTGCTAGTCCCATCAGTAGCACTATACTAATCCAGGTTCGCTGAATAAGTATCAAACGCAAAGAGAGTAGAATTATGGGGTTCTGGATATATACCCACGATTGATAGAGTTTGTCTACAGGTTGACCCCCCAGGTAGAGATGGCGGAAAACTTTGTTGTGGGGGAATGTCAATGTCCGCAAATTTCTCGTCGACATTCGATTAAGTTGTTGCATTGCCATGATGGGACCGAGGATGCGAATTAACAGGATGCCACTGAACTCATTATGACTCCATCGGCAGCAGCTAAAGGATACTGGGATTCCTCGTTTAGAAATATGAAAACGTTTCTTTAAAGTTGCCAATTCGGAATAATGGATTGGAAGAAGCGGATTGCTGAAGAACGTCCTTTAGGTCGGAGGGCTCAACAGAAATTCTCGGTGGTTAGGAAACTGGTCCATTTCCCCTAGCTCCAGTTGTGCTCCTTGCCAAAATTCCCCCGCCCTGGACACAGCGATCTTAAAAAGATCTTGTATGTGCACAGGCAATTCTCTCTTTGTGCCACTGATAGAGGCCTAGGTCGCGACTGCCGTACCTCCGTGTGAAATCGGAGGATTTGAAGGAAGCTCGAGCAAAGTTTAACCTCTACCTTCTTCCATTTCTCCGATCTCATGCTTCCATCCGGGCCAATGCCGTCAATTACCGCGATTTCCATACCTTCATTCAGCATTCTGACTACCCGTTTTGTTAGGGGTTCTGAACTCTGAAGTACGAGGGATTGGCCGTTTTTTCATTTTGTTGCCCCTGGGATATCTTCAACCGACCTTTGCCTTTTGGACGCGGTGTCCGCCAAGGAGCTTGAGAAACGTTGAAATGTTCCTTACCACAGCTCAGAGGAAAACATGTTTTTCTGTCCTATTTGCGATCGGGATATATTGGATACTGGCAATTAGCCTAGTAAGTGTCAGTTAAATCCTATAAGCAGCTTTAGCAGGTTGGGCATGCTTGAAGCTGGCGAATAATTGGTCTGGTAATGATTTGTGGGATCTGATGCGAGCACGAAGTCTTCCAGAAAATTGATCCACAAGAAATCGCAGTTGTTGGGTCAACTAGATTCATGTCTACATGAATTTGGCCCAGATGGGTCAAAATGAGGGTGGGGGTGTAGGTATCCCTCGCATCTCTTGACCATGGATCGGACCATACTTCAGTAGTCCTACAGTCCGGAATTAACCTGGATCTCAACCAACATGATTCTCCAATTTGCCCGGTCCATTGGTAAGTGTTTCTAGTTGCGCACATCGAGTTGATTGATGTCGGTTTCTACTTCTACTTCTGCGCGGCACTTCAATCGAGAGGTTTTCCTATACTGCTTCCGATGTATAACTGAAAATCGAAGACTCTGGGTATTGGTTTCTTTGCTGTACACGGCGACGTAGTCATCTCAAACGACCGATGTGGAATTTTGTTTTACCAGGCCTTGAAGGGTTGAAGCTTCCCCTCGATAGGCAATGTAAACGGATCCGATAATTCTTCGCTTTTGGCATGGTACCATATACCAGGAGGGAGTCTTATATAGGATGACTTTAGTAGGTAGGTAGCAGGCAGTAATAGCGGTTCAGCATAAACCCAAGTAGCACTTATGTGCCTTTATTATGACGGTAGTTGGAGATGTGATACAGGCAGTCTTTAGATCCAGCCTGTGAGGTTTAAAAAACATATAAGATCTTGTATCCTTTTACCCGAGAGTGAGGGCTTTTTTTTTTTTTTTTTACTAAATTGCCTTCCTAGCTCGAAAAAAACATCGGTTGGCAAGAGTAATTTATTCTTCCTTGGATTGCTGACGAAATGTCGTTGTCTGAGTTCATAGCTGATGCGAGGTTGACGTCTCTCAAAGTTGGTGCTGTCGATGCTGACGTTCTGTCCAATTCGGTAGTTGAAAATCGTCGCAACCAATAAGCCTATGGCCAAATTTCTATTTTGAAACCAGACTTCCTCATCTGCAACGTTCTTCTCACAAATTACCTTGCAAATAAATTATGATGTTGCAACAAGCCACATATAGATACCTTAACATTCCATCGCCGATTTAAATCTTCCACCCAAACTCATTATAAATGCATACAAATCCATCTGTCCAAAATTGACAAGAACCCTGACCTGTGTCGGCCATTCAGTAAGTCCAATTGAATAACTGACAGACACCCCCACTTACTCTCTATCCCTCTGCTCTAAGTCGTATCTCATTTGTTAAAATGACTAATTGTTCGGTGTCAAGCAGCGTCTTTCACTGTGCGTTTACTATAATGGGCACCCGAACAAAAGCGTTGAAACATTCGTCTTCTACAAATGGCACAACAACAACTAGCAACCAACCAACCAGTCAGGCCAACCAAATTCGCAATAAATAATGAACCCTATTCCGGATAGCACAACCATTTTACAACAGGGGATGATTAATCGCCCCCATCTGTCAAAAGTATTATTCACTGCCATTTCACATGCCATTATTTCGTCAAAAGAACAAAAAAATGTAAGAACTGTACAGACAAGCACGTATCGAATACTCGGGGGTTAGGGTGTTCCATGTACCACTACCGGGGCTCTGGGAAGGAAAACATGAATTACACACCAACCTTTTGAGCAGAAGAGGAAGATTTATTATTTAATTTGTTAACGTTGCGCGCGCTGTAACAAAAATAAGGCCTTCATACTCAAGACAAGCAAAGACGATGAAGAAGTTGACTGATGGAGTGTGGGCAGGTATAAGCCGGTATATGAACGCAGACGTCATTCAAAAGCCACTTTGCCAACCAAACAAAAAAAATCGCACCTCTGATACTTCCCTCTGCACACATACCTTTTACAAGCCGGCCAATTTCATTAGAGCCCAAGTATGTTTGTTGACGATTTGTCGCTGATGCCAAGGACCGGTTGTTGTTTTTGTTAATACTGTCTTCACCAGCTGAACACACACACATCCTGGCATGTTGAAGGAGGTGGTTTTATGTGTTTTTCATGCATTTTTTGGTAATTTTACTTTTTTTTTTTTTAAACTGGGGGATGTTTTATGTTCCATGGCGGCAGATACAAATTTTCTGGTTATTCATTTTCATTTTAGGCATTCTTCAAGGTTTTGGTTTTTTTTTGATTCGGTTGGCGCGTTTGATGTTGATTATGTTCGGTTCGGTGTTTTTTTTTGTAATTTTCCTGTCGGAAAGGTGATTTGGATAACACGCTCGTGGGTAATTTGTTTTGTTGTAGAGCGCAGAAAGTGAAAGATGGGAATGTGGAATCAGTTCAAAGGAAAATTCGGAAATCCTCTTTTTCAAAAGCGGATAAATAGTATGTGGCAACAGGAATGGATTTGGCGTGTGGATTTGGGCAGGTGGATTATTTGAATGGGGCGCTTGAAAAATATTTTGATCTTCATTAAGGTGTACCTACCACTCGATGCCCAGTATGGGGTTGGGCGCGTCCTTGTGTGGTAAATAGAGGGAGCTGAAGTAGATCGAAGTTTTGTTCATTCGTTACTTATCAATCTGCGGCGAACGATGCCATAGCAGTTTACTATAAAATCCAAGCCGACTTCATGTAGCTTAGCGTCCATCAGGCTTTTGTTAGATGAAGAAGTCTTATAGTATGCAATTGCTTCTAGATGGCACATGCAGTGGAAGGGCTACTTGGTGTAGCTGCTAATTGCTTATCTTGGTTAGTAGTGACTTTGTAACTTGATTTTCCTTAACCCAAACTCAGTCCGCTAAGGAACCCATAAGGAAAATGTGCGGAGTCTCACCATAGACTAAAGTATGTTACCACGGGAATCAGGAGCCCCTAAAACTTGTCTTAGCCTGATTTTGAGGTAGGCCCCCTATGGGAGATCCTGGTTTTTGTGATTTATCCCGAAGGCTGGAAGCGTATAGTGTTCTAAAGCGGATGAGGAAAATTTAGAATTCAATAGGTGCAGATAGACCTCGGTGCTTACGAAGGATGAAGTTCGTGCTAGCATCATTATTTTCCAAATGCACTGACATAATGTGTCCTGTATTGGGGTGTTAACCGACACTTCTATGGTTCCGATACGTGGGTAGGGCCCCCATGAGCTGTAATGGTTTGCTTTTCACGTTAAGCATACTTTACATTAGCTGTAGCACTCAAGGATAAGGGTATATTTGTAATCAACTAACTGGGATAAATCTGAGACACATTCAAGGATCTCTTTCTTCAGGTGATCTATGTTTTAAGCAAAGTAATGTGAATGCTTTGTCACACCGCTTGTAGCCCATCAGCAACTGCGAGGATGTTGGATTTTGACCTGGTTATGGCTTCTTCGATATCATTTTTGTCAGGTGGTTGAAACTCTTGGTATTCACCCACATTGACGGTGCCTGTTTTTTCATTGAAGGAATCTGGTTCCCATTACCATTTACCAACTATTTGAAGAAGTCTCTTCAGAAATTTGGCATCGTTTGCATTTTGACTACGGTTTTCCCATCTCTATCTTTGCAGGCTCCAGGGCGGCTCGTGAATCCTGTATTGTATGGAACGCTCCAGATGTCTGCAGAGACAGCATACCTTGACTTCCTGCAGTTGATGTTTTTTTTTTCTTTTACCTGAGCAAGAGTGTCTTCACGTTTCTTCTTACCATATCTATAGCTGGTGAAGTTCCCCTGCTTTCTTTGGAGCCATAGTCTGTAGCCCTCCGTTTTTGCTTTATTTGCCTGATAGCATTCGAAGTCGAACTATTTTTTTTGGGTTCTTGTGAATATTCAAATACGTCTGATGAATCGTTTTTTTTTTAATCAATTCTTCACATCGCTGCCAAAATTCTTCTGCGTATTCCATAGTTGTGAGGTTACACGCAAGCTCAAGTGATATGTGGTATACGTACATTATAGCGGTAACTTTCGATTGTGGTCATCCAACGTTCAATTTTTTTTACGCTTGTCGCTATGTTTTTACCAATTTCTGGAGGTGGTTTCACGTAAGCTGTGACATTCTATTATTTTACCAAACGTGTCGATTTAAACAATTTCGGTATAAAAATCTCCCAGGAGAAAATCTTAATGTGTTCCGTGTTTTATCAACGAGCTCACAAAAAGTTTCATTTGCAGCATCGCCTTTTTCCTCTGTTGTGGCATGTATTCTTATAAGGCTAAGGTTATGCAATGCATCCTTGATGCTGATCTTTTGCACTCTCTTGCGCCCTTGCGGTCTTCGTGCGAACTCAAGATTTTTAGTCTCTTTTTCCGTTCCATTCCATTGATGTTGTCAAAAATATAACTTCCAGAATATTTAAGCGCCGTTTATCCCAGATACATATTTCATTTACAATAATAACAGGCGCCCAGTAATCTCAAACCGGCCCTGTTAACCCGTCTAGTGAAATTGAACGATTTTTTAGAAAATGTTTGATGTACGCGTATTTGTTTTCTTTTTTGTGCGTTCTATTTGTCAGAGTGTATGTTTAAAGACACGCATTAATTTGGAAGGTATATTAACAGGCTTTAATTGATGCTCTTTTTTTTTATTCTAAGAGATACATGGACCATCAGGAAATAAATCGTATACAACAATTATTTAGAGGTAGCAGGCAGCACGATGATACCTGAATTGTTACAAATTGAAAACATTAGAAATAAAGCACATAGTTGTATGATTTGTAAAGATTAGATGCTAAGAAAAGTCTCATAAATTGTGTACTTGATGATAAGGGGTGAGAAAATTATAAAAAATGGCTAAATGAAGACTAACAACATGATAATGTTTGCGTCTTCTTTCAGCATATAAATGAATCAGTTCATCAAATAAGATTTTTCGAAACTGATTATGTTTAGCGATTCCAACATGTCCATCCCTGCGCTTATACTAGCGAGTGCAAATATTAATAGGAATTTTCTGAAACTAAGACCTGGCTTGTTACATGCCTTGAAAATATCAAAGTTATGTATACCGAAACCTTCTGGAAAATTAGGCTGTGGGTGGGTGATGTATAAAGGCTCTGTCCTTTAATAAAAATGGGACTTAAATATTTTATTAATATGTAAAGGAAAACATCCTTCAACTTAATCTTGAGTAGCTAATTTTAAATGCAGCTCCATATTTTTTCTGGGTTATTTTTTTTTTAGTTACAGTTTTCGTAACTCGAATATTTAATAATTCGAATAAAATTGGTTGACAATACCAATACTAAATTTTACATATTTAAATTTTATTGGATAACTCGAAATTTGATTACTCGAAGAAATTGATAACTCGAAGAAATTGATAACTCGAAGAAATTGTTAACTCGAAGAAATTGATAACCCGAAGAAATTGATAACTCGAAGAAATTGATAACCCGAAGAAATTGATAACCCGAAGAAATTGATAACTCGAAGAAATTGATAACTCGAAGAAATAATTTGGCTTCGATTCAGCGTTACCAGATTTAGCAGTTTCCTGCAATTTTAGCAGTTTTTGATCATGAAAATGACCTGCAGCTGTTTTTTTTTTTAGCTTTTTCTAAAATTTTAGCAGTTTTCAAACAAAAAAAATGTATACATGTTTTTAATTGTTTGGGCGACAGTAAACACGAATACACAATCATCTTCAAGAAAAATTATCCCAAAGAAGAAATGCAAATACGCAGAGTTAGGGTCAGAAAGCAAACAAAGTATAGTCCGTACTAAATCAGTTGGCCAACGGTCGATTGCGCAGAGAGAGGATTTAAGAGAATTTTAAGATATTTTACAATAAATTTCAAGAGACCTGCGCAGTAGAATGCCCAACTGGTTTGTTTTGCACTAGTTTGCCAACGGTCGAATGCGCAGAGAGAGGATTTAAGAGCAATTTAAGATATCGTAAAATAAATTTTAAGAGACCTGCGCAGTAGATTGGCCAACTGATTTGGTACGGACTATAAACAGAGCTATTTATGGGTAGTGTCGGTGCGGAGGATACCTATTGATGTAACTGCGTAGCATTTCCAAAAGGAAAGGATGCAGATAGTTATTATTTTATTTACATAGGCATTGTTTGGACAACGACACTTAATCCAAATTGTGTATTTATTAAATGCGTATGTAACTCGGTTGCTCTAGCTGTCAGTCATGCCAGTAAGAAATTACCAAGATCCATTGAGCAATTGGTCAAAGATGTCTAATCATACTTTTCTCAAAGTAGTGTAAAAGACAACGAGAATTTTTAGAATTCCAACAGTTTTTTTGAAACAGAAAAGCATAGGATTTTGCGCCACTAAGAATTAGATGGCTGTCGCTACATGCTTGCGTCAAGCAAATTATAGAACAATGGAGTGCATTAAAACTGTATTTCCAAGGTGAATATTTAACAACGAATTCTGTCCCAAACGAATTTATTTTTAATAATTTGAATGACAGTATAATAATACTTTTTATGCTATGGATTACATTTTACCAACTTTATATTTCAAAGCGATTATGCCAATATTCACTATTTTGAAAAAAAAATAAAAGGGAATGTCAGTAAACAACAATAAGTATCCAACAATAACTAAATTTGCAATATTTATGCTTACCGACATCTAATACTGCTTGTGAAACAATACTTTCGCAGGTAAATTTGCTAAAAACTAAAAACCGTAATCGCTTCAGTAATGAAAATCTTGCTTTGCAAGTCAAGCAGGGGGTTTCTTAAGGTGAAGGCTGTTATAACTTTGTTTCAACAAATAAAATGGTAACTTCAATAAATTCAAAGTTTCTCTATAAAGATTTCGAACGATTTAATTTAATAACTTTGTACATATTTTAATTTAAAAATTTATCATCTTTTATAAATTATCATCTTATATAATAACTAATGTATTTTTTGAACTAAAAAACAACGTATTTCTCAAGGAAAAATCGATCCCAGTTTTTTTTAGCATTTTTTTTACACTTCTGTCTAGCAGGTTTTGCAGTTTTTCGTCCTACCTTTACTTACTTACTTACTTAAGTGGCGCTACAGTCCGGAATGATCCTGGGCCTCAACCAACATGCCTCTCCAATTAGCCCGGTCCTTAGCTACTTGCCTCCAGTTGCGCACTCCAAGTTGGTTGAGGTCGGTTTCCACTTGTGCGCGCCACTTAAGGCGAGGTCTTCCTCTACTGCGTCCGACGTCTGGCTGGGAATCGAAGACTCTGCGAGCCGGAGTATTGGTGTCCATTCGTTCTACATGTCCTAGCCATCTTAAACGTCCTATGCGGAGTTTTTTGACCAGGGGCATGTCGCTGTACAGCTCGTATAGTTCTTGGTTGAATCTTCGTCTCCATAGCCCGTCAACGCAAACGGGACCGAAGATTTTTCGAAGAATTTTCCTCTCGAATCTACCAAGGATTTCTTCATCCGCTTTTGATACGGTCCATGCTTCAGCGCCGTAGAGCAGGACTGGGATGATCAGGGTCCTACCTTAAGCAGGTTTAAAAAGATTTATCTGGTAACGCTGCTTCGATTAGTCAAATTCTGATGGGGAATTCCCAAATTCTGCGTGTTTTTTAAGACCGTTTTATAATTCATTGCTTTCGGAGGCACTGTGTTTGTATGTTCCTATGGTCTAGTTATACATTCGTGTAGAAAATCTTGATTTCTATATGTGTGCGGAAGAATTGTCAAATTTCTTGTTACTCGTGCTTGGAACACGTATTTGTAGGATAGTTTTTTTTTTTAAACAGTAAGCTTAAAAATCATAAAGAGTAAGATAAAATCATACACACAGTGAAGATACGTATGAACAGTGCGTGTTTTCGCATATATCAATTTTGTATTTAACTTAATAGCTCGAAAAAATTTTTGTGACAATTGGTGATTCGACTTATCGTAGTTCAACTGTATATATTCGAACGACTTATATATATTTATATTCTCTTTTGATTTCAAATTTATTATTTAATGTTTCTTTTCTTCTTATTTCAGGTATGTTTCATCGATTGATTTATTTTCCTGTGAGTATGATGTCCTCTTTAATACTAGAAGTTTAAAGCTGTAAGCAGTTTTCGATCAGCAGAGTAAGTTGTTCTACTTTTATTCACAAATCTTACTCTGCTCAATGGGTACGTTTTATTGCAATCATACTCTTCAATTTTGACAGCACCGTTGTTTTCTTTTCAATTTTGACAAGAAGGTCTTCGATGTTCAAAACTTGCATGTCCATATGTGATATTAGTTTTTGGATTAGTCCATTCGTTTTCAATTTCTGATATAGAGGCTACTAATGAGTGGTAAACTGTTGTGTAATATTTCTGCTGGGTATAACTGACACCCTCTGCTATAAATTTATTTCGTCAAGAAATTTTTTTGGCTGGGTGAGGGATAGAATTTTCTCCGATTTGTTTGAACACAATTGCCCCAATTAGTTTTACCGCTGAAGATTGCTAGGAAAATTTTCTACAAGGCTTTTCTACAATGATGGATCGAGTTCCAATGGCTGCGAATATAATTAAAGCTTTCCATCGAGTTTGTCCTGTTTTTCATATAACCGAATAATGCCCCTAATGCTTCTTGCCGTTGGAGCTTAATATCATCCAACCATATAAAACGTTTGAAATAATTTTGTTTCCAATGAAAGGTTATAAGATCATAACGCGATAAGAAATGTCAGTAATTATTGAATTAGTAACATTTTAACAGTATCCTTCGAATTTAATATAAGAAATCCGTTTAGAATTCTCTCCCACTTGAAAATGTCGAAGAACATAAGAAAATGGCCACAGAACACCCTAAAATTATTTTTCAACGACCACAATTTCGTTGAAAACCCTATCCCATCCCATCTGTAAAACTAAAAACCCCAAAAAGTGGGTATGGCTAAAAACACGATGTGAATAAAATATAAAAAATGATATAGTGACAACAAATTCTTCAGACTGGTTATAAAACACTTTTACGGTTCTACAAAAGACAAGGTTTTCTCCTGCATATGTTATGGGGTAGTGTTTAAAAATGGTTTTTATATAAAAACGCCCCCAAAAAATCGGCGTGGGTTAAAATGGTATATAGACGAAATGTTCATATTAATGTTGTTCATGTTCTGCATCAATTTTTTTTTCGAAAAATTTAAAATTTTATCTAAAACAGTAAAAGGGGCGTGGCAGTGGGCGGATTTCAAAAAATTTTATACTTGTTCTGTAGGCACGGACGAGGATCCTATATACCAGATTTTATTATCCTAGCTCAAAATTTAAGGCTTTAAAATCGGTGACGTACGGACGGACGGACAGACAGACAGACATGGCTTAATCGACTCAGCTAGCGATTCTAAGTCGATCCATATACTTTGAGGTATATGTAGCTTATTTATTTCTCTATGTTACAACCCCTGTATCAAAACTAATATATCCCTATGGGACAGGCTATAAAAAAATTAATTTGTCAAATATGACCTGCTACATCTTTTTGTGTAAGCTGTCATATTAATCAAGGGAAATAGTATTCACAACATTTTTTGTTTTGTAGTCTGGCGCGTGAACAAATAATGTTGATGCTGTTCCAACACGGGAACAGGAGACATACAATTGATCATGCGAGAAGCATGGGTTTTCAAGGTTAATGTCACAAATACGCAATGGCTATCCTTGAGATGTGTTAATTGTCATTGCGACTTAAAGCCGAAACGGAAGCGTTCAAAATGAAATGGCAAGTCAGTTAGAGCCATTGGGATTCGTGGTGTCAAAACGTCTTTGCCTTTGTACTTCCCTTTAAGTATTTGTAATTTTGGGCACCTTACGGGTGAGTTCGGATTTTTATTCGGTAAGCTGACAGAAAACGAAGGGAAATTGAATACAGCCGACCGAAACGTCAACAGGGATTTTGCCTTTGCTAATGTCCAGCAATTGCTTTGAAAATACTTCTCCAGATTGGTCGTTATGAAAATCGAAAGGCATGTTCGTAGTCAGTTTGAGTTTCTTGAAGTATTTCCTCAAAACGAACGACTTCAAGCATTAAGTTCATCGACTGGCGTTGACCGTGGAATCACTATCAATGTTTGCCGAAAATCTGTTTCGTCAATTTTTCATCATTTTGTCTAATGCCTCCAAAGACACCCATTTTACACTCAACCCCATGATCAGTTTGCTTTGCTGCAAAACTTTGGTCGTCGCACTGCTCTTGGATGATACGCCTTGGATTTTCATTGATTTGCATATTCAATGACAACTTGAGTGCTGAATGAGCAGTTCGACCTCCTTCCAGCAATGTAGATGCAATTCCTGATATAGCAAGTGCAATATCATTCTGCGAGCATATCGTTGAAAAAATCAATTTAAAAAAAAAAGGTTTTCCAGTTCCATCGGGGGCGTAACAACATTCCTCCAGTTGTTGTGATCGATTCAACAGTGGAACGTTCCTTCGAACTGATTCCCTCAAAGCATCGCAATCATTTAATTTTTCGCGTTGCGAAATGCGTCGTGCATATGGCGATTGGGAGTTGTCTTGCCTAAGTCAGATGATACCTTGTTCGACATCATCAAGTACAAGATAAGTTCCGATTCAGTTGGATATTGCCCTTCCGATTCGTAGACTTTGCGTTCTTACCATCCCCAAACATTTGCTATAGTGGTAAGGTCGGACGAGTATTGCGGACACGTTTCGATGATACTCCAATCGTGGTTTGCATAGGGGCATATGCTGTTGGAACTTTTCTTCCAAAGCACCAAACTTGTCCTGAATTGCAATGAAAGTCGTTTTGAATAAACCATCGAATGCTGTACGACGATCAAGAAGTTGCAGTTCAATGGTGCTATAGCATGTAATAGCTCCGCGAACCAGAAAACCACCGGCACGGCTAGTCTTCCATTCAAAGTTTAAAACGTTCAGCATTTGAATTAATCTAGACGCATGGTTACCTGTTTTTTCTTCAATTTTGCCGACATAGTCGTGCGAATTGGACGCGTGCCTCATAATAATTCGTTTATAAGCTGCTGTTAGAGTCTTCGATTACCAGCCAGGCGTGTCGTCGCTTAGAGGAGGGCATTGCCTTAAGTAAAGCACAGAAGAAGAAGGTGTGCAACAAAATTGAAGTTGGAAGCAGTTTGTAGGAAGGGGGCTAATTGGAGTGTCGTCATTTTGATTGCGGCCCAGGATCATTTCGTTGCTTCACTTAAGTAAATCAGTAAGTAAGTAGCAATTGTAATTTATTTTTTCGAAATCTTTAATTTGACATAACTTTGACACCTTGTCCTTAAACAACAAATCGATCAAGCTCTGTGACAAAACATTCTCCCACATGATCCTCTCCTGATAATCGTTCAAAGTTTGATCACTCATTAGAAAGCAGTGATGATTTTAATTTTATTCCTCCATAAAGCCGATGAGCCCTATCAACGGGTGGCCTATGCCAAAAGATCGCCATTGCTTCGCTTTCGACAAAATGCGTATTCAGATTTTCCTACTCCCGAGGGATACAGGTGCGCGTCCCTCTGTGTCATCTGTAGGCAATTAGGCATCTTTACCATATCCCTCAGTATAAAAACACGTATCCCTCGAAATGTTAAATGTGATGGTGCTTCGACAAGTTCGAAACCTACATCTGTAGACCCACACTTTCTATAGCATAGCTGAGGTCTTTCGATTAAGACTCACAAGAGATGTACCTTTGTATTTACAACCTCACTTGTCTCCATTTTGAAAAGGAAGTGCAACCACCCAAAATTGCCAGTGGAGATATGTCCTTTTGCAATCCAACGTAACGAGATAAGCCAGTATCTTCTCAAGTGTTTTAATTTCTTGAATTCGCTTTGTGACTTCCAGTTCAAGACCTCTCAAAGGCCGCTCCTAACACAGTAATCCTGGCACAAAACATCTATTCAAAGTTAATTTCTAAAAATATTTGTGTCCACCCATTTTTTCCGACTTCTTAGTTTCCTAGATCCTTAAACAGGGACAAAAAAAATATTAGAAAACATCTGTCAAAGTTGAATGTTATTAAAAGAGTTTTTTATCCTTGGCACTCTTCGTTTCGCTCCTTTTTTACTTAACCAGCAACCATTCATCTTCAGGACTGTTTTCTGTTTTTTTTTTTTCTCCTCTACTCTCTACCCTACCACTCACTTATTCACTCTAGAAAAACGGACAACCTACATACTCAGAAGAAAAATATATGTCAAGACGACTGACAGGAACAGATCCTTTTCTTGGAATATTGGGCTTTTGCGGCATCCATCATCCTGTCGTTATGGGTCGTTGAAAAGAAATCTCCATACATTTTTCTCAACGTTCCTGTTCTGACGTTTTCACTTTTTCCCAACACAAAACAAAAAAAAAAACGTTCGCTGTGTGTTTTGTTTTTGCCACAGGACGTGCGAGACGACGAAGGATCCCGAAAATGACTGCTGCTGTGTTCTCTATTGTCTGCGAGTGTGTTTGTGTGCCCTTGGAGGGTGCAAACACTCAATGCCAGAGAAGAAAAATTGAAGCAAAAATAATAAATTATACACAAGGAGTCGTCGTTTTCTTATTGATTTATCCTTGTGATTGATATCTGCTAATGAGAGTGATTTATCACTGAGGATGTGAAGGATGAGAGCTGGTAGAAGAAAAGAGGGGGCTTTGGTATTGGCTTCCATTTAGCTATGTGCTGAGTGACGATTGGGGCAAAGTGGCGGGAAGTCAAAAAGGATGTTTCATACAGACACACCATGTAAACGAGAATGAGCGTGATGTCCTGGTGGCTGTCGGCTTGATGAATGGTGTAATTGGAAAAGTTGATGCTGATGATACTTGGAGAGCTGGGGGAATGGATTGATGATGATGATTGGGATTGGAATTTAGTTGGGTGGATGAAGGAAGAATGAAGTCAGGAAGACATGGTTTTGAGTGCAAGATTCTTTGAAATCTTTTCAAGTGTTTATGTCTAGGTGGGTTGTAGGTAATAAGGAGACTCTGTAAGGTCGCATCTTGACAAATATTTTTTTTTTTTTTCATAGTCCAAGAGGATCCCCATGAGGTTTTCATAAAATAAGAATTTATTTGAGGAAAAATTCAAGATTTATAAAGCAAGCCTTGACTGCCTACTGGGACACTTTAGCTTTTGGACTTAACTTCCCTTATATTTAGCTGAACGCTTGTAACCTTACTTCGCTATTAAGTTGGGAATTGTCATGTCAGCATGCACAAAATCTCGATTCCCAGCAAGACGTCAGACGCATTAGAGGAAGGCCTCGTTAGCTAAATACCGGGCTAATTGGAGAGGCTGAGGCATGTTGGTTGAGGCCCAGGTTCATTCCGAACTGTAGCGCCACTTCAGTAAGTTAAGTATGTACAAAATCTTAGAAAAGGCCAATGAGTTCAGATATAATCTAGGTTGGGTTAGGTTTGATGGGTTGTTGCGCTGAGGTTATGTGTCAAACTAGCTTAGAACTTTATGGGTTTTCCTATATTCTTAACATTTTTCGTTTTACATGAAAATATGTTAAGAAAAAGAAGGATGTAAGTGATTATACTTATCGGGGGTTATACAGCCCTGTAGAGGTACCTGGTTGGAAGAATTTCCTAAACGAAAGCAAAGATTATGAATTCTATACAGATGACGCATTGAGAACAAAAAACAGAAACCTTTGCTCAGTAGCTTCATGGTACGGGCGGGCGGTGTGCATGACAACACATGAAAAACAAAAACAAAAACATATGGCGGGCTGTGCCAGCACGACCCGCCATAGAACAATTTTTCTTATATGGAGTGCGTCATCTGTATAGAATTCATAATCTTTGACGAAAGTTCTCGAGGTATCTTTATCGTAACAATATAACAAAATAAATACAATAGCGTTCATTAGATTCCGCTTAGCTGTCAAAAATAATTCACGTAACCATATAAACCGCTGCGTGATCATGTGCAATATATTTCGTCGGAAGGTCTGTTCGAAATGGGATTCGGAATGGATACCTCGGTAGAAAGATCTACGATTGCGAAGAAATTATTTGAACGGATAACTCGGTAAGACCGAAAGCTTTTCAATACCCATCCTTTGAAGAAGGACCTTAGTGATATAAGCATGACTCATCATATTAGTGTCTGCCAAGGATTTTCCTTCAGCTCTTGCTCATCGAGGTGTAATGGCAAAGTCAGTATTGGGTGCCTTGAGGGTTCCTATCAGTGTTGCTATATTCTCTACCGCCTAAAACGATCCTAGTCCGTAAAGCTCGTATGTTTTCTTCGTTTAATCTCAAGTTTTTGTATCCTGCAACACAGATCGTTCGAAGCTTGTACAGGTTTCATTAGATTCAATTACATTTGTTGTCAGAGCTGAATTAGACGTTGTCTATCGACGTAGATGGTGTTATCTTTCTGTGAGATGGGCGTGGGTACCCTATTAGGCGTGTCTTCGTATTTTGGATTGTGGAAGCCGCGGTAATTCAACGACTCGAGAGAACGTGTAATTGTTATCCGACGTGAATGCGGTTATAGCAGCGTAAGATGTAAAAGTTATTTTATAAGCAGTAACCCACGTGAGTCAGTCCATCGATCACTTACCTCGGTTGGTGGTTATGTTGAGGAACTAAAAGGTGTCAGACCTTAGGTGTTAAGAAGCACAACAGGTTTTTTTAGTACCCAGGGCTATGCTTTTTCCTCACAACCATATGTGTGCCTGAGTACTTCGTTTGCACGATCAACTGATTGTTGACAATTGATACTTCTCAGATAATTTGTCACACATCGGGAGAGGATGGCCAATGAAGTGACATTTTTGTTGTTGGTTCGACTGATAATCGAACTTCTGCGCTGGTTGTCTTTCGGGTTAAGGTACACCAATTCATTTATAATAAACTTGAGTGGATAAACAGCATAAATCCTAGCTTCTCCAATCAGGTTTGCGTATAATACTTTTCGCGCAGTAAATGTGATCGACAATTTGACGTCGATTTCGAATGGAAATTTTGAAAAGCTTGTCAGAATGGTTTTATATTCATGAAAAATGTTTGGCAAGATATGGAGCTGTGCCGAAAATATCTGTAGCTGTTGTTACTTTCTGCATTTCTGAACCAGGGGCCCGTCGTTTAATCTAACACTTTCACCACTATGACATTGTGTTGCTTTGGCTTCTTCTTCGCTTATCGGCGGGTTAAAATGAAAATAGATTGGCCAGTGCAATTATATTTAAGCTAACAATATCTCAACTGCAATTGAAAAAAACGCACTTGACATATCGACTTTTCCGTATCAAGCCTTCAATAATATATTTTTGAAGAACTTAGTTTTAACCTGTGTTCCACAAGATAATCGCCCATTCACTTGAGTGGAAAAATATACATTCCCATCCCCATCAGTTCTGGCATCCTTAATCGTTTGCCTTTGGTTCGGAATTATATGTCGTTTCGAACCTGAAGGCGGCTGAGGGATTCGAAGATTCTCTTGGCTGGAGCATTAATGTTCAGTCGCTTAATGTGGCCCTGCCGACACGCCGTTTACGTCTTTTTGCCACAGATTTTGGTACAGCCTTCCTCGTTCACAGGATCAAAAATTCGACGAATCATCCGTCGTTCTAAGGTGCCTACGACATACTCGGTGGCCCTTCGACTCTCGAACGCTTGTTGGCCAAATTCACGACGACCAGAAATGAGCTAACGTACATCAAAGGACCACCACCATATAAGTTCGACAGACAACATCGCCGCTGTCCATAAAACTGTGCAGCAGAATCCAAAGCAGTTGATGCCTTGCCGACCCAACTGACATTGGTCCGTACTTTTTCGAAAACGACGTTTGTCATTGACAGATCAATGATACCCACCTGGAAGTTAACTTGGTTGGGAATCAGGAGCCACTGAGACATGACTGTTATGCGGATTGCTTGTCTTATCCTGTTAAGGAGGTAAGCCCCCGATTGCGAGTATGGTGTTGGTTGTTGTGGTTAATCAATATCGTAACCTAAAGT
Organism: Rhingia campestris; assembly: GCA_932526625.1. Classification (NCBI taxonomy): domain Eukaryota; kingdom Metazoa; phylum Arthropoda; class Insecta; order Diptera; family Syrphidae; genus Rhingia; species Rhingia campestris. The sequence goes on from OW052185.1 coordinate 105,686,963, forward strand.
ATGGTACTTACTCTATAGTCTAAGAAGGGTCTCATTCCTTAACAACGAAAGTGATCATGCCTTATCATGATCCCTGAATGTACCTGGGAAGTATGTCCCCAATCTTGAGCATTAACCAACACTGTCCAAATTCAGATAAAGGTCCACCGTGACATTAAGGCTAGCTGTTTACGTTAGGCTTATTCTTACCCTAGCCTAGTCAGCAGCTTGAAGTGTGCCTAGAATCTCTGCTTAGAGTGTGGCTAGAATCTCGGCTTGGAATATACTTTTTAGAGTCGACTCCAGATGTTATGTTTCCATGTTTAATCCATCGAGACTAGTCTAACTTTTCGGATTGAGCACTCATCAAGTTGGTTGAGGTGCGTTTTTAGTTTAGTTCTCGCCATTTAAAAAGAAGTCTTGATGTATGGCTGACAATTTAAGACCGGTTCAGTACAATAAGCCCCATGTTCTTAATTTCCCAAAAAAAAGGAAACAGTCCCCGCGGAGCTTATTTTCTTGAATTACACCTCGAAGACCTGCTAGCCATCTTAAACGTCAAATCCGGAGTTTTTGTTGACGAATTCTATATCGCTGTACCGCTGGCAATATTTTTGGTTGAATCTTCTCCATAGCTAATGGGCTATAGATTTTCCAAAGAATTGTTCGCTTAAAGCTACCAAGGATTTCTTCATCCGTTTTTTACGCTTTTGTACTTATTTTGTACTTATAAGCACCGTATTATAATTTTAGGGTTTAACGGATAAGTAACGCTTTCAAAATTTAAAGCGAAACACGTGTACGCTATGTAGTACACACATTTGCATTCAATTTACGACTACCTGCTGAGTGTACACCTGACCGAACACGTGTACTTCAGCAAACACCGACTGGAACTATTTATTTATCCTTGTTCTAATGGGATCTACAAATTGCTTCAATGTGCAATGTGTACTTAACTACTTTTGAAGGTACAGTCCTCCTAGGTTTCTCACCCCTCTTTCGCTGAGTTGTTATAATTCAAGAGCGGCCTTACTTGAAATTGCAATACCATACCCTCCTCAGCGGAAATCCCTGTCAAGTACCAGCGTAGTTTAACCAATTGAGTTAAGAAATTCAGAAAATGGATGAAAAAAAAGGATTTGGTAATTTAAAGGACTCCAAAGCCTTATCTGTTCTACCAAATCTACGATCTTGAGAAAACAATCCAATCAACCCCTGGCAAGGGTACTGTTACACTTCCTCCGCCGATCAGCTAATTAAGTTTCATCCGTCGTTCGATTCCACAGCAGACAACAGACCCCAGACGACACCATTAAGCGACGGAAAAAAGGACCCAATGACATATTTTAAATAGACGATCAGATAAACAGGTGAAGACGACAACGAAGACAACGACGACAAAGACAAATTGATTTTCCAATTCACACCAACACGACCCACCGACCGACGACTGGCTGTGCGACAGGAGTGAATTTCCATGTTCCTGTCCTTGTACAGTTAAACAGCAGCTTATCTTGATGGAAGTCTGTTTATTTATTCCTTGTAAGGAGCCATAAATTCAATGTCCTATCGGTAGAGGTAACGAAACGAATTAAAACCAAACCAACTATACACAGCCACATGTTGTCGTTCGACAAACACGCCCCCTACCCCTCGTCATCAGTGTCAGCGATCCCTTGTCACAAATTGTCTATCTGTCAAATATCCTTGTCAATTGCGTTATTATTTGCCATTATTATTTCTAATTTATCCTTGTTTGGCTTTCATTGCCTTTCCCCTTTCCACGGAACGTGAATGACAATTTCTATCTCACTCCCATTCAACCCATTCGTCTTCCAGCTACATTATCCGACATGAATTATGAGGGTTCGTCCTTTGATTGATTTGATACAATTTCTCACTCGAAAAATAAAATAAAAACTGACATTACAAACGCAACGCAAACAAACGCAACAAAAAAACCTATAAAAACCCAAACGAATCGAGGACGAAGGGGTTTGCGTTGCCTGGTTATCCTTTTTGCACCCTTCAGGCGTTTGTTTGCACACGAAAATGTGCGCCGATTGTCAGGATAATGAAGACAAATATTATTGCTGCTGCAATTTCGACTGTTTTTCCGCACGCAACTCTTCCCACCGACGAAGATACATCGAGTCCTGCTGCATTTCGCAGTGGGTTGCCCTGGAGGTAGGTAGTACGAATACATTTTAGGGGCGCGTAAAAACGTATCAAATGTCAGAGGGAATACTTGCCGAAAAATTAATCGTAACACTAGACGCAACACGGATGAAGGGCATTACATCAATCGCCGGGTGGTGTTAGTCATCCGACCGAGAGAAAGGACACAAGTCGCCTGCAGCAATAAATCAGACTAATTTTCCAAAAGGATTTTCCGCCCCGGGTCCTGGACCATGTTGTATGTGTAATTTATTGGCATTTATTGTGACCACATATGTGATGTTGGTGTGTTTGGTTCATGGGATGGCGGTGTCACAGGGACGACGGACGAAAATTTGATTGATGCTGAAAGTTTGTCATGCAAATTGATGGAAAAATTAAGGATATTCCCTTTGTCATAGCTTCGTTGTGTGTGGATGGTTGGTGATGCTTCGATTTTTTTTTGTTTCGTGTGATAGCCTGCCGCCCGAAGGCTTTTTGGTTTGGGTCTTAGAAAGTTGATGGATATTTATGGCAGGGCCAATGGGATTTGTACGCAAATAGTTGCGTGATAGCAAATGTTGCATATGTGTGACACTACAATCCATCAGTTTGGCGGAGGGGTGGTCGAAGTAGGGCGATTAGATGGTGTGATTTTTCATGTCAGTATTCAATGCTTTGTGCTCTCCATGCCATGGCATGTGAAGTTTGCCACATTTAGTACCAATCTGGTCTAGGCAATGTGGACAAGGGATTTTATATAATTTTAAACAGCTTGTTACTGCTACTTCTATATCGAGGGGGGATGCACGTCAGGAGCTTCTCGAAATCGTTATGCTTGTAAACAGAATATGTTCTCCTTTGCTGACAGCAATTCACGAGAATTACATTAACGGCCTTTGTCACAGTTGGTGTGGAATATCATTAGCTGGGATTGTTGGTTTTTGAAGAGAATGAGGTCAAAGTATGATCAAATTTGATGGGTTATGATCCCGCCTATCTTAATGCAACCACTCTGATTCGCATGCTTTGTTCGTGGGGGTTTTCTTTTATCCTTGAACGTGTCCACCTGGTCTACCATCAAGATAGTCGGCACAGAACATCATTTTCTGAGAATGTCTTCATCGATTATATCGCAAATATATCTAGTTCTTCAGACACATATTGAAAAAAAAAAGAAGAAGCACTTCACAAATAATTAAACAGGATTTTCCTATTAAACGATCTAAACTAAACCAATTTCATTTCAATGTTTCCAATCTTTAACAAATAAGGTTAAGGAATACAAAAAAACGTGAAAGATGCAGAGCATTTGAATATTATGAAGAATGAGACCATAGATCTCACATTAATCGCATGGAATACACTAAGAATTGTCATGCAACAACCTTCTCAATAAGTGACCTGTAGATTAGCAATCCCAAGTCTTTGTAATCAACTTTCATGGTTTAACTTTTGCAAGAACTTTGTCAAAATTCCTGCAATCAAATTTTCCGTCGAAAGGTATTCCAGAAATTTTGTCTTCAGCCCATCTCGGCTATAAAGGTACCTGATGTCAATGTGTTTGCATCTTGTGCGATAAACATGATTTTTAGCCAGCTTCCTTGCTCCTTGATTGTCTTTACTTTGCAGAGATTTTCAAAGCCTAACTCATTCGATGACAATGCGACAGTTTTATGTTTCCGAAAATCTCAGGAAACAGCTACTCCATCGAGGGTGGAAGTTGATCCTATATAAGACCGCCGATCGGTAGCACATTTTCCCCAATTTCCTTCCTTCCTTCATCATCATTTTCGAATTCAAGTCCAAAGTGTAGATCTTCACTTTTGATGTAACAAAGAACTCGTTTCCACAATCCATTGGTTTTGGTTGTAACAATTGCTAAATTGTCTTATAGCGCCTGCCGAATATGCGGTATTTGGACGCGTTTCTAACGCATGATACATATTTGTACCATTGAGCTACCGATAAGAAACGTTACGTACTTGGTCCTCGGACTTGTCACATCCTATAGAAAGCTTACAAGCAGATAGTATTGGAGTGGCTCCAAGCTTACAATTTTCCATGCAGAATCTCACTAATATGCCTTGAACCGTTTTAATTGAAGCTTCAATAGCCAATTATGGCTTCTCTAAGATATCTCACGTTGAACTAGCTTGCCAGTTTACTTTGGATGCTTGAACAAATTTAAAAAGTCATCCCCAAAAAACCCTTATTGCGTTGGTAGGTGTGTACTGTATATCCAGGGTCGAAAACTGTCGGAGTTTATCCAACTTTTCTCAGTGCCTTGTCAATTTTCATGTTCCAATGACATCCGGCTTGTCGCAATCCTTAGAGGACATTTTTGCAATGCTTCCTAAAAGTTGTTTCAACATTTCAGTAGGCCAGACATTTTCTTCAACAGTTTCCTAGCAGTAACGGTTCGCCCATATAAATATCCTCGTTGATTGTTCCATTTAGGTTTGCCGATGTAAATCCTTTTGAGAAAGACCCACGTTATTCTCTGCAGCAAGACAACGAAAGTCGTTAACGAATTAAGTCTGGATAGAACTTAAGTCAGGAGTCCTGGAGGCCCATCATTGAGACAGTGAGAACTTCAATCTTGCAATGCCTAAAGTCCTGCGCGCGCAAAAATGTGACTTTTCGATAGTTTAGTGCTGCAAATTCGTCGCTATAACCAATATTACCGACATTACAAGTTTAGTGCCGCCATTATGCGTGAACGCGTCTTTAATTCTTTTAGGAGGAACGTATGACAGGTGCTTCTCAAAATCATTCCAGTGGACGCAGTTTATGTTTTCATTGACAGAGCACATTTTTACTTGAGTAGGTCAGTCAAAAAACATAATATGCGCTCCTATATGCTGACAGCAATCCAAGAGAATCAACGGCCTTTGCCTTTAGATTAAGTCACAGTGTGGGTGTTAATTTCTTCAGCTGGTTGTTAGTCCGTGATTTTGAACTGACGTTCTGATGTTTTTTGCTCCATGACTTGATGAATCGGACTTTGGTAATATTTGGTTTCAATGGGACGGGGCAAGGGCGCTCATTCTTATAGCATCTGTAGCTGTTTTGAGGGAACACTTCACAGAACTCCACTTATGTAATAAGGTGGGTAGCCCACTATTTAAATTTTTTTTTGAGATGCCTCCTTAATGTCAACCGTCCAAGAACTCAATGCCTGAGGGCCAACATTCGAGCAGAATTCCCCACCATATCCACTGCTATGCTGGTAAGGTTCTTGACAAACATCAGGAATCTTTTTATTTACCGCATTGGCATTTTCGACAGGATTTTCATATTCTGAGAGAGCTGTCGTGCGTGAGAAGGCACTCATTGCACTCATGTCCGTAATGATCGGCACACAATTCAACACCTCTCTGACTTCCTCGCTTTCCTGTTTTAGGTTAGGCTAGGTTTTTGGGGTGTTACCGCTCGGATGAGGTGACAAACTACAAAACAAAAACTGGAAATTCAATTTTGATGGTATCCCTGGTGCATATTTGGGGTTTCCTCAAGTTTTCGAAAACAAATTTTCTTTTTTGATTCTGGGACGAGCTTGGATGTTTCGTGAGAAGGCACCGCCCGACGAGTTAAACCAATAAATCGCAAGCATGTCGTGACCTACCGAGACTTACAACAATGTCCAATTTTTTTTTTTTTACATTACATGGCACTACGCTCTCAGTATCGCTTTACTTAACTGGTTTTTGTTGCGCGACTTAGTTGGTCTGATCAGCGTTTGTGTCCTTATGAGATGGTTGGCTTGGTGGTTTTTGAATGTTCCCGGGAATTTTCCCCTTGTCAGCAATGTAAATCAGATTGCTGAATGGGATCCCGGGAAAATTTATTCGCGATAGGCCTAAATCTATGAAGTCTTAAACATTTCCTTGATTAAATAGATCAGCTAACAATTTAACGTCTCTCGATATGAGGATATTTCTTTGAGATTTAGCCCACTCCATGTAGTCTTTTTGTGTGGAAGGATAACCGATGAAAATTCCTTCTACAACCCTGTTAGCAAACTTTTCTTTGCCAGGAGTCGTTCTTGTCCAAGGTTTAGACTTTACAGCTAAACCAGTGAAGATCATTTAGGTTCGGTAATTTGTCAGACCAATTCATTTCAGGAAACGAATATTGCCATCCAGGATTTTCATGGCACAATTATTACTTCAGTGATCTGTGGGCACAACTCAGACGGATGAGGGAAGACATGACTTTTTCAATATGCATCTGCCTGAATCAAATAACTTTATTCATCGCCTGTGAATGTTATGAAGTAGCGTATTCCGCCCTTTGCTTCTATTCTCATTAGTCCCCATACGTCACTATGGACGATATTGAGTAATCCTTTAGATCTTTCTATTTGATTAAGGTTTGCATGCTAATTTAGTTGCTGTTCACGATTCAAATGGTTTCAGACGATCTTTCAATTTTAGCCATAAGTGATTCGCATTAGAATCACACAGACTACGGTGCCACACGTTTGCTTGCGTCCTCAGCTCTGTCGGTTGATGCAGGTTTGTTTTTTTTTTTTTTTTTTTGATTTCCTGCTCACAAGTTTACTCGATCTACAAAAAATTAGACCCTCTTAACCAACAACAGACAACCAACTACTCAAGATCCCCTACAAGATCATATATGTCTTAATATGTGAACGCCTGAAACCGCTTACCAATAACCTGATCGGCCCTTAGCAGCGTGGTTTTAGGCAGGAAAGTCCAAAACTGATCAAATCTACACACTTCGGCAGATCTTGGAAAAAACCTAAGAAATCCAAACTCGATACCCACCACCTATTCATCGTTTAAAGGCCGCATACGACCGCATTTATAGAGACATACTATACAGAGCCATGTCTAGTTTTGGTATACCACCCAAACTCGTCCGTCTGTGTAGGATGGCGATGGAGAAATCTCGCGGCTCCATCAGGGTCGGAAACGACCTCACAGACACATTCGATACCAAAAAAGGATTAAGGCAAGGCGAAGCGGTATCATGCGACTTCTTCAATTCAGTAGTAAAGCCCGCACGCGAACTTCTAAGGAGATCCTATGATCCCTGATCATCCCATTCCTGCTCTACGATCGTATCAAAAGTGGATGAAGAAATCCTTGGTCGATTCGAGAGGAAAATCTTTGGTCGCGTTTGCGTTGACTGGCAATTGAGACGCAGATTCAACCAGACAGATTCGTATAGATCGAGCTGTACAGAGACATCCCCCAGTCAAAAAAACTCCGCATTGGACGTTTGAAATGGCTAGGACATGTAGAACTTATGGACACCAATACTCCGGCTCGCAGAATTTTCGACTCCCAGCCAGACGTCGGACACAGTAGAGAAAGACCTCGCCCTTAAGGTGGCGCGCACAAGTATAAATCGACCTCAACCAACATGGAGTGCGCAACTGGAGGCAGTTAGCTAAGGACCGGGCTAATTCGAGAGGCATGTTGGTTGAGGTCCAGGTTCATTTTGGACTTCAGTGCCACTTAAGTAAAGCTCCCAAGTGAAATCAATTTCCACAGCAATCTGCTACGGTTTAAGCGATTCCGTTCTTGGACTGCAGGTTTGGTCCTGCTAAACAAAATGTTTGATAAGATGTTCGACATTTTGGGGATAGATCAGGTTGGTACGTACATTTGGATTGTTAGGTTTGCTTTGTTGCTCTGCTTTAGGTTTAGCCCAAACCTTTTATATTTTGTTTGTTTGTAGTTCTTGACGAGGCTTTTTTTTTTAAGACAACAGTTCGATAGTTTTCTTGACTGTGAATCCATGTTTTTGCGAGCAGTTTTGAATTGAGTACTTATCAGAGCCAGAAGATAAGATAAAAAGAATTGACGAACCTGACAGTGGAGTCCTCTTAGAACAGCGTACACCCAAACCGATGTGACACCACATAACAAATCATAAACGACCTATTCGAATCAAAACTTCTCTTGGAGTTCGTAGTCCTAAAAAGGACCCTATGGGTGTAACAATTGTAACCTTTCATGAAAAACGTTACAAAATAATATTTTTCAGTTATGATTTATTGTTCTCTGTGAAGACATAATTTCTAAAAGAACTTCCTTCTCAATTTAATATTTTCGCGTGAGAACTAAATTCATTTTTCTTAAAAGTAAATGAAGACATTATTTCTACCCAATCTGAATTTACACAAAAGCAACCGCTCCTTACGCACAATTTCTATTGAAGATTCCGAAACAAACCAAAAACCTTTCAAGCCAAATTCCATTAATTTTACGAATCTATCAACTTGACTGACTGATGTCAAACTAAATGTGCAAGTCATCGAGGCAATACACTAGACACTCTCACAACAACCAGGAACATTCAAAATTAATTAGATTCTGTGTGATGTATCCTAATGATGGGGTCATGACACGAAACATGTGTAACATATGCCATCACCATCATCATCAGCTCAGCTCAGCTTCCAACTTTCTTCCGTATCATGGTCGATTCATTTCTCACCCATCCGCTTCGGTAGGTAAATAATTCTTTCGAGGCATCTGACAGCTAACATCCTCCAGGGAGCACAACGCAACGAAGACGACAGCTCTCTCCCTTAAATAGAATTTCTTACGTTTCCCAGAATCAGTGCTCTTTGCTTTGCGCGCTGATTAAATTTATCTCCTCCGTACGTGTCCAATCGAAGTTTGACTCGCTTAACTGGAAGAAACCCATCCGAATCCTTGGGGAGGGGAGTCACTTTCTTCTTTAGTCGCGCGCAGCGTGCATGCGGTTCCAGAGCCATAAAGATGACAAAACAGAGACGTTGCTAACAAAGTCTTGGAAAATCTTTTGCTCGCTGTAATTTATGACGCGCTATTGACTTTGGCCTTTCAATGGGATAATTGTTGGTAACAGACCGAAAATTGGATTTTTACTCATAAGTACGTCCTAAACACGAAGGAGTCCGGGCATGACTAATTAGGATATTGACAATTTTTTTTTTTTGTGAACAACAAGCGCATTCAGAAGGAGGAAGTAGCATTCTATTGTAGGCGACCCAGCATCTGCGATTGTTTTGAGATTTATTCAAGGATGCGGCACCCCGAGGTAGGTGTCGTGAAGTCATAAATATTGAGATAAAAGATTTTATGGTGTGGCAATAAAGTTTTTCGACTTATCCGGGTCGATTTGTGTGAAAATATTTTTCCAAAAATTATTCTATTGGGAGCTTGGTGCCTAATGATCCGTGATAATTGGTAAATTATGCGTTACGATGATTTACGGGTGTGTTTTGAAATGTGTCGAGGAATTCTGTTAGCAGATGCAGGGTTCTTATGACAAGATAGGACACAGGCTTTGATGCTGGTATATAAAGATGTAAAGTGATTGGGTAGATACAAATGCATGCGAGTTTAAAGAAAAGCCTACACTACATCAAGGTCTGGCAAGGGCTTCATCACAATTGAATTCCCTACGGATCTTCGAGAGCAGCGTGTCTCAGTGATGTTTGGAACTTATATATTTGTGGGCGGATGCCTAAACATCATTCCCTATCGATATCGATATCAAAAACTCAATCAAAATATCAATTAGATCGGGATTAACGGTCGTCAAATAATTTGGTATCCAGCTTGGCTTTGTACTGCCAATTAATTTAAGTTATGTTAGGTTAGGTTGTAGGTATGTAGGATGCATCTTGAGCGTTCCAACTAAAATACGCTGGAACAAATGTAATTAGACGCCAATTGTATACCCTCCAGGCCAGGGGTGTGCTTTGGTTTGACTACGCAAGCGGGGAAATACCTTTTTATTATAAAACAACCAAGAGCCTCCGAAATGACTGATTTTTTTTTGTTAACGGCTATGCTAATGAAAAAAAGTACAACGACTTTCGTATCTGCAACTGAAATCTTAGAACGCTTAAAAGAAAGGTACAGGCGAGCAACTAGCGGAAGTCCTTAAAGCAGGCATAACTGCCATCCAGGAAATACAATATAATGGGCCAACAAAATAAAGAAGAACAACTTTGAAATCTACCGCAATTACAATGTCACAGTTATTTGGCGCAACAGGCTCGTAAGTACCCGGGGCTCAACTTTTTCTCAAAACCATTCATGGGTACATGTATACTTCTTCCAATATGGCGGGGTCCACTGTCTTATGTCAAATCTGAATGGCTGAGTTGTGATAAGCTTTTCTTGACAATTGATACCACTTGGATAATTTGTTAGATCATCGCGAGAGTTGACAGCTACTGCACTCCACTTGATAGTATTCGACTTTTCGGATGCAGATTTGTTCTATACGACAATCTTAGGCAAGAAGTCTTCCGCTTCCATGACAAAAGCGAACATTTGAACATTCGAATTCGCCTACGTGACTTCTTATATGCGCTCAAGAGTTGACGACGGAACAAAATTGCTTTGCCAAGGGTTAAAATCTCCAGGATGAAGCAAAAAGAGCTATGTCGAAAAACACAGGCTCACGATACCACATCTGGGAACGGATTTCGGTAAATTGGGTTTGCTAGAGAATGAAATGCTCCTATAGCTAGCACGCGGTCTCCGCACCTTAATATCTATACTTCGGCTCGCAGAGTCTTCGATTCCCAGCCAGACGTCGGACGCAGTAGAGGAAGACCTCGCCTTAAGTGGCGCGCACAAGTGGAAACCGACCTCAACCAACTTCGAGTGCGCAACTGGAGGCAGTTAGCTAAGGACAGGGCTAATTGGAGAGGCATGTTGGTTGAGGCTCAGGTTCATTCCGGACTGTAGCGCCACTTAAGTAAGTAAGTAAGTAAGGACTTGGCGGACTAGATCAAAAAACTGTATTTTGGTTGTCCAATCATTCTAAAGAGGTAATATTGACTTGGACGACTTCCGTATTGCTACCAAGGTAAGAATGTCCACCACTCGACAGGAAACGCAAAATAATGTACAAGGACGGCAACTGCAATAGGTCGTCAAATCCTTTGCAAAACGGGTACCCCTTAACCCCATACCCACTAGCATCTAATGTCAAAGAACAATGGTGACGATGTCAGCAACCCATACGATCAGCCCAAACTGGTTTGCTAGGTTGGACGAGGAATGCCGACACATGCTCTTAGCCAAAAACAGAGCGCCTATAATGTAAATCTGTAAAAAAAATGTTCACAACAAAGCAATAACGGTCAAGAAGAATAGTGCGCGATCGAAGTTATAGAGTCTTACCAATGACTACTGAAAAAAAGATCATGCACCCAACCTAAATGAATTCATGTCGAGCTATAGAAAGCCTGTGGATGCATAAGTCTTCTCAACATCGCCTACAAGATCCCCGTAAAATTTGAACTCCTAGAACCATTCACCACCAACTTGATCGCCAGCAACCTATCTGTTTAAGACCAGAAAAATCCACACCTGGGGGCCAAATTTCGCAACCGTGAGTTTTCTGCCTGTGTCACATTCACTACCCTTAGCAGTTTGTGTGATTCCGCAATATGGTGTGAGTTTGAGTGAGTTTAGTCAGCCGGTGAACGGAATTCATTGGTCAAAAATTTTGTCAATTCGCCCATTTTTTCAGGCTGCCTTATTTCAGAGTCGAAAGGGGTGAATAATTTTTTCACTTGTACATGTTCTCTGCGTTCCCAAGTACATATGTAATAATATATTTATAGAAGATTCCTTGTATTCCCTGTATTCCCAGTTTATGACTAAAAAATTCTGCTCGGCTTTATTATAGCAACCACAGCTTTCTTTCGTACAAACTTACCACATCGAAACATCGCACACCACAATGATTCCATCCCATAGCTTTCAACGCCTTATCAATCAACGTATAGCTAACTGGCGGAAGGACTACCCTTCCTCTTCTCAGCCATCCCACTAATCCAAATTCAGGCTAAACTTGATCCTAATTAAGTAAAGAAACCACAAATCTGCTTTCGTTTCCTCAATGTCAATCAATCTTATCTGGCTAACAAGTCTCACCCTTATGTTGTGTGCTTGTGAAAATTCCCACCTTCTCAAAACATATTCAGCAAATTGCAGAGCCATCAGCAAATCCCCCACGAATGAATTCCTAGGGCTACTAAGGTGCGAATAAATACCCAGGTATTAGGAGGAAGCACCGCATGTTGCCAGCCAGGTCAGTTCATGTTGGCGGTAGTTGTAGTGATGGTGTGGTGATAGTCACTGACTCACTCACTAATTACTCTTTATCCCGATGTGCTTACGACGGTCTAATGCCATTGCCGTACATTGGTTAATCGGATAATTGTGGAATCCTCTTAGAGCGAGTGGAATTCTATCGCTCTGCTGGTGGTGGTTGTGATGGTGTCGCCGTCATCAACACCAGTAGTTGGTATATGCACTGGAATTCCTCCTATCGGCTTTGGTGCGGATAAAAATACAAAAACCTAGATGGCATTTTGTCGACTTTGATCCTCTGGCGTATAATTGTCGTCGTCGGTCGTGCCGTAGTCATTAGATTCCGAATGCAATTACATGTTCCGCTTAACATGGAAGATTGTGTGTGATGTCTGCAACATGCATCCGTTGGTAGGTCGAGTGTTGAATCGATTTTTAATTAGATAGCGGTGACTAGGTGTTTGAACACAGAGTTGGTGTTAGTTCTGATGGAGGCACCATATGCCAGATGTTCGCTTCCAAATGGGAGAAGAAATAAATTATCTCATGATGGAAACCTGTCGTTCGTGCCCTGCAAAGACCACCACAAGCCTTGTCAAACGAGAGCCCTCCATTTGTTTAGGTTCCCACCTATTTTTTCTATTTCAGCCCATCGTACTAATTGAATAGACCGATCATTATCATTCTCTCATAACTTACCAGCACTGTATCTCCAAGCAGTCAGTCAGCCAGCAGATACAATATCCCAATTAATTTAAACAACGATTTAGTGAAATATCTCTGCGGGACTTAATGATACGCAAGGTAAACCTATTAACATAAGCCCAACTGGCACACACAGCAGCTAGATGACGCGCTAAGATGATCTCCTTCTTCTAACATTGTGTCGTCGAGACGTCGTATTGTGGGCTAAGCATGTCGCCTTTGTCATTCAGATGGGAACTTATCTGCCAGATAAGATCAGCTTGTCTTGTAGGCAACCCAGAAAGTCGAGAAGATCGTTGTAACATCATCTACTTCATTAGTGATATCTTAATAGGAACACATGGCGGGGGGAGACCCACAAAAAAAACGAAACCCCCCACCCGTGGTCATTAGTCTGAGTTTCTTTCCGTTGTGAAACGGATTTTGATCTACGACTGGGGATGGAATCTGGGAGAATAGAAATTAAGTGAGGGAACATGGCAGCCGGGTGTTGGGTGCTAGCTTGGTTAGATGAAATTTACCGATAGCGCAGTTAGCAAAACACTAGACACGATGTTTTATTTTTTGGGCAACAAAAGGGCTACCCACGCTGTAACCAGCGGGATGCTATTGTTTATGTTTTTTTTCGGATCATATATATTCCCAGTAGAGGATGACAGTTTATACCGCTATATGCAAAGAGGTGAATGGTGTGTCACATATGGAAATGTGACACAAAAAAACTAAATGGCGGAAGTTTTTATTTAAAATAAAAGAGGCTTTGGCTGCATCATAAAATTTGGGGCTTAACGTGTATCACCTTTGATTGCAGATTTTTGCTGCTGCTGGGGACTTATCATCTGATATGGGGTTTTACAAGCTTATTTGTTGGACCAGTACTTGGTATTGGACGGCGCATTCATAGAATCTGGAATTTAAAAAAATTTCAGGATCACCCAAATGAAGGAAGCTTAAATGAAAAAAAATTAGGAAACCGTTTTTCGGCTTTGACAGCTAACATACTTCAATGGCCATAAAGTTAAGACAAAAATCTTTGCCCTTAACCACTGCCTCCAGTTGCGCACTTCGAGTTGGTTGAAGTCGGTTTCTACTTGTGCGCTCCACTTCAGGCGAGATCTTCCTCTACTGCGTCCGACTTCTGGCTGGGAATCTTTAAATAATCGGAATCTGGTGGTGATAAGGGCACGGAAAAGTGTAGGATGGATGCAAAAAGTTTGTAGTGAAGGAATCTATATGGATTTGTTGCAATTTTCCCTCTACTCGACTATCCTAACTTTGTTAACAGAAATCTAAGACTTACTAACTTACTTACTTAAGTGACGCTACAGTCCGGGATGAACCTGGGCCTTAACCAACATGCCTCTCCAATGCCCGGTCCTTCGCTAACTGCCTCCAGTTGCGCTCTCCAAATTGATTGAGGTCGGTTTCTACTTGTGCGCGCCACTCAAGGCGAGGTCTTCCTCTACTGCGTCCGATGTCTGGCTGGGAATCGAAGACTCTGCGAGCCGGAGTATAGGTGTCCATTCGTTCGACATGTCCTAGACATCTTAAACGTACAACGCGGAATTGTTTTTTTTTTTTATTTTGACTAGCGGCATATCCACAGCCCGTCAATGCAAACGGGACCGACGAATTTTGGAAGAATTTTCCTTTCAAATCGACCATAGATGAAAAAATCCATTTTTGGTACGGTCGACGCTTCAGCGCCGTAGAGCAGGACTGGGATGATCAGGGTCTTATATAGGATCTCTTTAGTAGTTTAAGTCTTAGCCGTAAGAAACAGCGTTTTGCTAGAGTAATTCTTCGTTTAATTTCTGAAGAGATGTTGTCAGAGTTAATAGCGGAACCGAGGTAGACAAAGTCTCGTACTACCTCTAAGTTCTATCTGTCAATGGTGACGTTCTGTCCAATTCGTCGATGTTGTGTGTCCTTTCGTGTAGACAGCATATACTTAGTCTTACCCTCATTTACTGCTAAACCTATTTTTGCCGCTTCCTTCTCTATCTAGCAAACTTGTCTATGACATCACGTTGAGTCCTACCAATGATGTCAATATCGTCGGCGTATGCTAGTAGTTGCACCGATTTTTGGAGAATTGTGCCTCTGGCTCGGGAGTTTTGCACAATCCTCCCAAGAATCAAATTGAAGAAGTCACATGACAGCGCATCGCCTTGCCTTAATCCTTTTTTGGTATCGAATGCGTCGGCGAGGTCGTTTCCGACCCTAATGGAGTAGCGAAAATTCTCCATCGTCATCTTACATAGACGGATACGTTTGTTCGGTATACCAAAACTAGAAATGGCTCTGTATAGTTCGTCTCTATAAATGCTGTTGTATGCGGCTTTGTAATCGATGATTAGGTGGTGGGTATCGATTTCGACTCCTTGGGATTTTTTAGGATCTGTCGAAGTGTGAAGATTTGATCAGTTCTGGACCTTCCTGGCCTAAAACCACACTGATAAGGGTCAATCCGGTTGTTGGTAGGTTTCAGGCGTTCACATATTACAGCAGATAGTCTTGTAGGCGATGTTAAGAAGACTATGCCTTTGTAGTTGGCGCTGTGCAGAGGGTCTCCTTTTTTGTGGATCGGGCAAACGATACTGAGGCTCCATTTTTCAGGCATACTTACATTCGACTAGATTTGGCTTATGAGTTGTGGATGTTACTAACCAAGTCATCTCCGCCGGCGGGAAGGCCGTCATTTCCGGCAGCCTTGTTAAGCTTGTGTTAAGATATTGCTATCCTCACTTCACGTAGTGAAGTAAGAATGTTGTAGTGAAGTTGGTATCCGTAAGTGAAACACCCCTAATGAAAGTATGCCTGCTACATTTGAAGCAATCACCTGATTGTCGAATACATATTCGAAAATGAAATTGGGCAAGCAGTGACCTCGACATCGTGACACGATAATAAGGCTCTTTCTGCCTAAATTGGATGACATTGATGAGAAACCTGTAAGAATTTGGTACCATTGGATTTTTTTTTTGTGGGCTCTGCAGTCGAAATTCTATGGACATTGAAACATTCAACCAAAGCGTATTTATTTTCCAGCGAAGCCTGTTTAAAGCGGTGTTTTCTATTTCAAATCTTGCATACATCTTGGGAAACCTTTTATAAGTCAGAGTCGAGGGCTTGTAAAAAAAAAATGTTACTTAAGTTGGAATCGAATCCAGAACTTCTGTGTATCAGTTCACTGTACCAAAGAGTATACAACTACAAGAGTGCGCATCTCATACAACGAAAATTTACTATGAGGGGTACTGTTCTTGATACCCCAGTGTGCACATTGCCATGCCAGCATCAATCAACAACATAGCAGATGCATACGAATGACGAAAATTCCCCTTCGCACTTACCGCCCGCGTCTGACACAGCTACAACATTTTTAGCTGTGATGCGCTCTCCATAGCTATATACCTCTTTGACTGTACATACCATCTTGCCATGATCCCAATGCTCATAATGCTCACAATCATAATTTGATGATCTTGCTGTAGTCAACTTCCTGCATCCCATGCATCAACTTGTAACATCCGGTAAGTTCTCAACAAAAAAAGGCCCTAAAGTAAAAGAACGTTTAAAAACTTTCGAGAATAATGATGTTAGAGCTCATAACAATAATTAACTGTAAAACAAACTCATGCATAGCACTCAACTTTGCTTTTATCCTTTCTTTGTTTTGATGGTCTCTTTAAAGTTTTTTTTGTCCTTTTTTGCTGATTTCTGTTCCTTTGCATATAAAGGAGGCGAATGCAATTTGCAAGTGCCACGTTTCAAAAAGTAAGTACACTCGTAAATTTTAACTACAACACCCAACCCACTGCACAGGTATATAGGGGCAGCATTAAGAAGGACATATTTTCGCCACTCTCCAGAATGCAAAGTAAACGACCGACCAAAACGAACGTCGTCGTCCTCCTAAAGTCCTTGCCGCGTTGGGTGTATGTTGTGTAGGTAGTTACGAAATAGGAAACCCTTTGAGTATATATTCCACTTTTGCCCTCATGACATCCGATTTACCGTGTTCCTTTGCCTAACTCTTCCTCTAAAGAACAATAAAATAAAGTTTAACCCGACGTGTTTTCAGGAAACACCAAACCGGGAGTAATTTTTCCTGAATGCTCCCTCTGGTTTTCGTTGTTTTTTTTTAGGGGGGGGGGGGGAGAGAGTATTATATGCAAGTTAAAGGACGAAAAGGTGTACTTAGTGGCCGCAACCTCATCACGTAGGGGTAAGTGGAAGCAGCTTTTTGCTATTTGATATTGGGTGTAGTTGTGCAATTAACCGCCCATTATAGCCGCCCACTTAATAAGAGTGCGGTGAAAGTGGGTTTTTCTTCTTTCTATTTAGAGATCCTTTGCCATGTTCATTATGGCTCTCTGCTTTTATTTCATGCATATATATGGTGATTATATATTTAGACAGGGTTCTGTATGACGTTAGCCTAAATTTGAAGGAATTATTAAGTGGAAAGTAGTAAAATTGATAAAGAACGAGAAAAATTAAGAACTACAATTACACACAGATTTGAAGTGCTAATCTACGAATGTGCTACTTAAAACATTGGAATATGGATCTTTTGTTGCCATTAAAGGTGTTGGACCTGGCTGAAACACCGAAATTATCAACACGCCTCTTATTCACTGCCCCACCTCTTGGGAAAGCCTGAGAAACATCTAAGAACATAACATTATCATGAGAAGCTCCTCTGATTTCACTTTTTGAATCGGCTATAAACCGCAGGTCCCATTCTTTTGGCAAAAAATATTACCTAGCACACACAAATTAATGAAAAAGCAAAGTTTAAGCCCCAGTATTGGTCGTTAATGTCTGATATTCTATTTAAAGCCTCGAAAGTAACAGATTTTACTGTTGACAATTTAGTTATATGAGAAAAGGATAACCACAATTGGATCTACATCGGGAATATTCAAACCCTTAGCAGAAGGAGTGCAGTACAAATACACGTGGAGAGCCGATGTTGCGATAAAAGTGGATGCATCACACCAAACGTAAACTGAATAACTGTGACGTCTACTGCGGTCCATTTTTAACTGACCAATGACTAGTGGTATGTGAATTTTTTTGTAAGCAATTGATTTAGTCAGAAAGTGCAATGCCTTTACAACGCACGCATTGTGAACCCGGACTCTGGCCAGATTCATAAACACTTGCTTCATATGTTGTGACAATCAGTCGTTCGACTGAAAGATGGATGACATCACTGCTTCTATAAGCTTTAAGACAATTTTCCCGGGTGATTCCATCGCCAATGTATGAAATGATGACATCTTCAGTAGCATCGTCGGAAAATGCGTCCTACACAACACCCCATATGCATCGGTCGTAGACCCATGGTGGCTGCCGCCTTTTCATGATGAATATGTTCAAACTCGGTTTATTGGCATACATATAAGATTTGAGAAACCAATTTATGTCACCTCTCCAATGGATCAATTTCCAAAAGAAAGTTTCACAAAGTCTTAGCAGAGACGTATTGGACATGTGTGGTGTTGCTCTGTCTTCTGGCTATAGCCAGATAATCTTTACAATTCAGGAATGGTCATCAAGCATGTCCACATGACGTTCTGCATCCAATTCCCCTTTTATCTTCAAAAATCTCAAATCCTTCATTTATTAAAGTACGCGAAGTTATTATTTTTGTAACAAATGACTAATGACCGCTAATTTCGCGCTCCATGACAGTCAAACGGTCAGTTTAGGCGAATGAAGTGGTTTCTGATGCTTGCCTTTTGGATTCGTTGCACTCCTGTATGATGAAAATAAGCTTTAGACCTCGGTAAACATAGGAAAGCGTTCAATCGCTTGGTTTTCAAACTCAGCTTTAGGTCTTTATGCAAA
The DNA here is from genome assembly GCA_932526625.1 of Rhingia campestris. Taxonomy (NCBI): domain Eukaryota; kingdom Metazoa; phylum Arthropoda; class Insecta; order Diptera; family Syrphidae; genus Rhingia; species Rhingia campestris. The sequence continues at coordinate 105,705,754 of OW052185.1, forward strand.
ATATGATGTAATTATCATAATTACACCATATTTTGCATTTGCACGATTCGGATCGTCACGAATGGACTGATGATCTGTCGCCGAGTCTTTGCCCAGTGCTTTACCGGTCTCTTTAATCATTTTTACCCATTTTCGAATGAGAGGTATGCGCTTAGGGTATCATTTAAGTAGTGAACACCTCGAATCTTCTATGGGCTACAATTCTCGAATAATCGGACAAACCGCGGTCCGCTACGTTAAACGCTCCATAGCCATTGAAATTCCTAGAACTAGGCTCCACTGCTTTGAATTTGTTTCGTTTACTCAGTGAGCTTAACATATATAAACTGCCTTTTAAGACACCGTGTCCAAAAAAAACCTAGAATCTTCACTCTTCGTGGCATTTGCAGCCTCAAGGCACCATCGTACAAACTATTCCACAAAAGATGGGCTAAAACAGATCCTTGTGGAACGCCTGCTGACACGTTGTAGAACTCTGTAACTTTGTCGCTGTCTTAGCTCAGCCTTCTATTCTTGAAGTAACTAGAGAATATCCGGACAATGTACCGATTTTGCTGATTTGTGGGTCATGATGCAGGGTGATAGAGCAGTACTCCTTCGTTCCAGATGCAGCTGTGTTGGCAACCAGTTTAATGGTGCCTACTATGATGCTAGCTTTACGGAATCCAAACTGGTAGTCGGGAAGTGCGCACCTTTCTTTAGCTATTTCTGTGTTAGTCCATTATAGGTGACATTTTCTGTGATGTCCATCGTGTACAAATGGCAAATGGGGCGATGGGAATCCTGGATATTTAATTACCTTAGGATGAATCACCAATTTTTACAGTTTCTGGTGGTCCAACAATCCCCTTCCTTTAGACATACAGAGTGAATCATCTTTTATGTCGTGACTGTTTCGGCCGGTGGCGTTTGCGACATATCAATCACTGCGATATTTTTCTTCAAAGAAGGCGAAACAGTCAATGGGAATCGATACCGGTGGATGTCGGCTCGTTATGTCTGCCCAGAAATATGTTTAAAAGGTTACTGGTTTCAATAAGATGGCTGCGACGACTCATGCGATACTGCAAATCACACAATGCAGTTTCTGCAACGAAAATTCCCATAGCGCTTGGTGTTCAAAAAATGGCGACATTGACTCTTCGGACTCTTTTTGTGGGGTTATTTAAAAAGCAAAATATACTCCAACAAACCTCAGACCAATGACAAGCTCATGGTAAAGATTAGTGTCGAAACCATTGCTAGAGATGCTCAAATAATGTTTGAAATCGCACCAAAACGGACACATTTTGATTTATATAATAGATGCGGTCACTTGCTTGATGTTGTATTCCAAAACTAGTTCAAACAAATTGGAAAACAAAAATACATCAAACATATTCAGTATTCACATACCGACATAAAAGTTGGCGCACCGAATAAAGCATACATAACATGGCATGGCGCACCGGAAACAACATTTTCATTAAAAAAAATTTCTAAGACAACAAATTTTCTAAAACGTCAACAATATCCGTATCAGAATGCTGAATTCATCAGATCAGCTATGATTGCGAAAAAAACTTTTGCGTCGAAGTTATCCCATTATACGTGTTTAGTTGAGGAAAATAAAATAAACAACACCGGAACATCCGAATTCGCAGCCCCAATTTTTATATGAAGTGTATGGTGAATGACACAACAAGATCTGGGTCAAGACGATTTCGACACAAGGCGTCGGACATTCAAAAGTCACTGACGAATTGGCTGGAGGTTCAATCTTGATCGTCATTATACATAGATAGAGTCAGTGGATAAGGACAGTAGTGTAATTGAGCGGTTCCAATATTAGGTTGAAATTTGTCCTATTTCAGTTACAGACCAGACGTAGATGGAGCAGGTCTGCTGAAATGTAGCTTCAGAGAAGAAAACTTATAACAGCTCCTAGTCCCCTGTTCGAAACCACAAACAAAAACACGTTTTCGGCCTTATGCTACCAGGGTATCAGGCCCAATAGTAGCTATCGCTTTCAATTCAGAGAAGAGAAATAATTGCAGATCCTCCCACAAGTTCTACTCACTTTGACGGACTTGGCGCCATGGTAATGCCATTGCATTGCACAAAATCAAAGTCTACAACTTGGAGCTGCACTTTTGCATTGCCAAGCCAATTGCTTGCAAAAATACAAAATCACAATTATGTGTGCAGCTCCCTCCATATCTCCGTCAAATTGTCTTTAATTCAATTTTATTAATTAGGAGCAACAACAAACACACTTCCAATTGATCGAATACTACCACGTTCTCAAAAAATGAAGTAGGCAAGATGGCGGCAGTTTTGTTCGAAAATCTTGAAACATTGAAAGAGTTTTTCAAACGGATGTAGCTTACCCCCACTGCACAGGGTACACAATATGAATCTCTATTCCACAAACCCAAGTCCATTATCAACGTTTCCCTTGATAGAAATTCAATCTTGAAATCATTTTTCAAAACTCTCCTGCTCTGAGAAATAACCTCTCAATGACTTGGCGCAACCAGCAAGTATTCAAACTTCAAAAAGGCGTTTAATTTTGAAAATGCCTATTAAAAGATTTTTTTTCCAATACAGGATTATTAATGACAAAATTATCCTGCTTCTCATTTCACCAAGTCATCGCAAGCAAAGACTCGCTTCACACCTTGCTGCAAAAACGCTTTCTTTCATCGGCAACCATTAACGATCATAAATCACTTTCTCTTCGAAAATGTCCTTGAAATAACTGTATTAGACAACGATGGATATAGAATTATTAATGATGAATCCCTGCAACTAGGTACATTTTGTACGCCCAATTGTCGAAAAGACATCATTATACTGACAGAATGTGAAAGGACACTCACTTTGTTTGTCGATTAATCATTTTCGCACCCTATGCCCAGCATGGCATAATAAATTCTGTCAAACCTTTCCTCACAGGTTATCCATCCAAGACTCGTACAAATCTCAGTCAAGGTTTTTGCAGATGTTTCCTTTAGTTGTCCCGTCTCCCGTCTAATTGCATCCCGTAAAAACTTTAAATGACATCCCAGAGCAGAGAAGGCAGCAACACAATGCTTGTGTCGTAAAAATTTATTACTCTCTGACCACCATGAAATCATTATCGAAAAGGACATCGACGACATCGACACTTAATGTCAGACAAAACCCTAGGATATTTCTGCGTTGTCCATTGTTGTGCAAACGGCAAAAAGGATCGTGCACATTTCCAACAGACGACACACAGTTTGAAGTGAAAAATGAGTCAAACACACATCTCTCAGTATGGCCATGAATTGTGATCCTTTCAAGGATAATAAATAGGCACACGCTACATTGCAAACACACATTAAATGTATTATAAATGTTGCCTTGTGTTTTCTGTTTTTTTTTTGGTGATTTATTGAGTCGTCCTTGTCACCGTGGTGTCCTTATGACTTTATGGACCCCAATAGTGCTAACAAGCTACAAACCCAATCATAGTGGTGGTGGTGTGTTATCGAAAGGAGATATTTTATTGGTGTCCCTGTGTGTTTTGTTTGAAAAAGGATAGATACAATATTTCTTGGGTGCGTCAACGTGAGATATGATGACAACGGGGACACGAATGTACTTTGGTTTCAGTTGTAGTCCTTTGGCTGTGCGAATGTCAATGCCAGGGATTAATGTTGCATTTGCCGTTACGTTGATTTATCGGTAATTTTTCAACTAAATCAATTAATGAAATGTGATTCGTTTTGTGTGTTATCTGCGGATCGAACGACAAATTACCGTTGACAGAGATTGTTTGGCGATATGTTGAATCTGGTTGGATATTGTTGGTGGGTTTAGGTAAAAGGTGTGGAGTGGTGGAAAGGTGCAAGGTAGGTTGAAAGGGAGAACTAAAGACAAATTAATAGGTGAAGGACGACCAAATCAATGGTATCTACAAAATACTTACTATGTTGGAATTAGGTTTTGCATTATAAAATTTGTTGATGGCGGATGTTGATTTGTTTAAATACATTCTTTCAGATTTCTTCTAAATGTTTTTAATACACCCGCATTTTTACACACCATCACACCTTAGTTGTAGTAAACGCCCCAGGGGGGTTGGGCCCCTACTGGGCGCGTCCTCAGGTGGTGGATAGAGGTAGCCGCAGGAAAGCTAGTTTCGTTAATTCGTTACTTAGCGATCTGCGGTGAATGTGGTCATAGCAGTTTACTGTGAAAGCCCATCGTGAACCAATCCAAGCCCACTTCATGTTGATCCACAACCATTTGGCTGCTATAATTCGCCGTAAGGACATTCTTTGTTCGGTAACCTAATAAAGTTATGTCCGAAAAGGCGAGGCAGTTAAGCTCTTTTTGTTGAATGAACAAACGTGTGTTCAATGAACAACTAGAGTAAATGGTGCATGAAATGGGAAAGTTACTTGTTGTTGCCACTGATTACTGCCTGATTGGTGGTGACTTAGTAACTTCGAGACCGGACTGGGTTGTTATGGAGCCCATAAGGAATCGGTGTGGAGTCTCACCATTGACTATAGAATGGTACCACGGGAATCAGAGCCCCTAGGACAATGTCCTAGATTGATTTTGAGGTAGGCCCCCTTGTGGGAGTATCGTGGTGGCTGTGGTTGTCAGAAGTTCGTTGAAGCATATGGCATTCTAAAGGGTAAGGCTTTAGAATGCAAGAGGTGCAGATAGCCTCGACTCCTCAACAAGGTTGAAGTCTTGCCTAACACATGATTTTCGAATTGCTACCAATGGAGTGCGGCCTGCGTTGGGGTGCTAACCACACTTAAAAATGGTTGCGAAATGTGGGTAGGCCCAGATAAGAGCCGTAAACGCTAGGTGCTCACGTTAAGCCATCTTACATTATCTTGTAGTTAACGCCACTTTTTGTTAGGCTAAGAAGATTTCTCGATGGCGGCACCCTGTGTGTTTTTGCTTTGCTTGTAGCTTGTAGGAAAACAATCCATTCATCAATGATTCCGACATTTTCGATTCTTGGACCACCCAAGGCTAAATCGCCAACAAGATGTATTTACGTACTCCTTGACGATTAACTTAAATCTCAAAGTTATCAGAGAAATACAGAATACTTTAGTGCCGTTTTAGTCCGGAATCAACCTGGGAAACATGTTTCTCCAATTGGCCCGGTCTCTTGCTAAGTACCTAGTGCTGATCGGTTTCTTGTTTTGCTCGCCAATTAGTGCAATGGAATCAAAGACTCTGCGACTCGTTCTAACGGGTGATTTTTTAAGAGTTAAGTTTTTCAGAATGGCAGCACTGGTTATCTAGTAATGGCGTCCAATCGTCATCTGTCAAAGTGAAAAGTTTTCAGTATATTCTGCCATTTAATCATGGCAAGACTTACAAACGAGCAACGATTGCAAATTATTGGAATTTATTATCAAAATCGTCATAATCGATCATGTTGGACAGCCTAGGTCGCCAATTATTTTTAACAACAACCATCCAGAAAATTTCCTCTTATAAACTGCTTTGTTTGATTTTCTGTGTACCATGTCGCACAGTTTTGTTGAAACTAGTAACCCTCCAGACCGTTTTAAGATATTTGTGATCAAACATGGGCCATCATCCACCAATGTTTATTCCGATAGACTGTTTCGGCAAAAACCTGCCGAAACAATCACTTTTTTGTCGTGTGGAATCTCTGCTCCCCATATTAGAATTTTACTTGTTAACGATGCCAGAGAGTGTGAAATAGGCCCTCTTTGTTCATCAAAATGTACTTCCAAAAAGCAGGTCCAATGCAACCATTCAAGCGACTTCCTGCAATGTTCCACCGACACCAAATTTTGGGTTCTCGGCAATACACTCTCATTTATCGCTTCCAATATATTGGAAAGTCTTGGGCGTTGATGAACGGCATGTTGATAATCTCCCACACTCCCATTCTCAACAAAATTTGTCCCAATGTTGTCAGATGTTGCTTGTTGTGCACCATATTTTTGACGGTATGTTGGTTCGGGGACTTTCCTGGCCTAAAAACACACTGATAAGGGCCGATCAGGTTGTTGGTTAACGGTTTCAGGCGTTCACATATTACGGCAGATAGGATCTTGTAGGCGATGTTGAGTAGACTTATGCCTCTGTAGTTGGCGCAGTTCAGAGGGTCTCCTTTTTTGTGGATCGGGCAAACGATGCTGAGGTTCCATTCTTCAGGCATGCTTTCAACCGACCAGATTTGGCTTATGTGTTGGTGGATGTTGCTTACCAAGTCATCTCCGCCAGCTTTATAAAGCTCAGCTTGAGTTTAGATATAGCCATCCTCACTTCACTTAGGTCGGGTGGTTGGCAGTTTTTGCTGTCGTTGCCAATATTTAATGGTTCGTTCTGCCTGACAGCGGGATGTTGTTCGTCATCGCCGTTTAACAGTCTGCAGAAGTGGTTCTTCCATATCCTAAGCATCGACTGTGTCTCAACTGCGATATTTCCATGTTCATCCCGACAGGATTCTGTTCGAGCCTTGTATCCTTGGCTTTGACGTTTTACACTTTGGTAAAAGTTGCGAACATCGTTCCTGGAGTGGCACCTCTCTATATCCTCGATCGCGCGATTTTCTTGCTCTTTTCTCTTCTTTCTGAAAAGCCGATTTTCTTCCCTTCTTTTTTGCCTATAGAGCTCAATGGCAGCTCTCCTCTTCACCTGCAGCTTAGCCTTAGGTCAGGAAAGTCCACAATCGATCAAATTTTCACATTGCGGCAGATCCTGGAAAAAACCCAAGAAGTGCAAATCGATACCCACCACCTATTTATCGATTTCAAAGCCACATACGACAGCCTTTATAGAGACGAACTATACAGAGCCATGTCTAGTTTTGGTATACCGCCCAAACTCGTCCGTTTGTGTAGGATGACGATGGAGAATTCTCGCTGCGCCATCAGGGTCGGAAACGACCTCACCGACACATTCGATACCAAAAAACGATTTAGGCAAGGCGATGCGCTGTCATGTGACTTCTTCAATTTGATTCTTGAGAGGATTGTGCAAAACTCCCGAGCCAACACCCAGAGCACAATTTTCCAAAAATCGGTGCAACTAAAGGGTGATCCATTTCGAGGTTCCCTACTTATTTAAAGAAAAAGACACAGAAAATTCAAATTTAATGGAGAATGTTTATTATCATTTGAAAGAACATTCTTTGGCATTTATTTTTTGAAGATTATGTCTATCAAATGTTGGCCGTTGCTACGTCGCAGATGGTCCATCCGTTGAGTCCAATTTTCGATCACTCGTTCGAGCATTTCGACTGGTAACTTGCGAATGACACGCGTGATGTTTTTTTTGTAAAATTATGTGCTCACCGAAATTTTCTCTCAATAAGTCCATTGATTGATGCGATGTGTGGGAAGTGGCGCCGTCTTGCTGAAACCAAATGTCGCCGAGATCACGAGCTTCAATTTCAGGCATCAAATAGTCGGTTATCATGGTCCGAGTTGCTGCGAACGGAGCCGAATCGACTCTCCACGGTCTTCGTGTACACTCTCAGCTACGGCCGCTATATTTTCTTCACAGCATGCTGGACGTGGTCTATTCGGTCGAATATTATCCAATAATGAATGTTGGGTCTCTAAATGGGTGATGGTGTTGCGAATAGTACGCTAAGTAGGCCGATTATGTTGACCATAAGTTGAGCGAAGTGCACGAAACACATTCCTCACAGAACGTGAATTTTCATAATAAAGTTGAACAATTTGTAAACGTTGTTCACGCGTAAGTCTTTCCATTATGAAATACCAAACAATACTAAACAAAAATAACATGACAGCATGACACGACTCACACGTGATCTGTCAAAAAAGGCTATTGGAAAAAGTATCTCTACTTGGATCACCCGTTACTAGCATACGCCGACGATATTGACATCATTGGTAGGACTCAACGTGATGTCTTAGCCACGTTTGTTAGTATAGAGAAGGAAGCGGCAAAAATGGGTTTAGCAGTAAATGAGGGTAAGACTAAGTATATGCTGTCAACACGAAAGGACACACAACATCGACGAATTGGACAGAACGTCACCATTAACAGATATAACTTTGAAGTAGTACGGGACTTTCTACCTCGGCTCCGCTATTAACTCTGACAACAACATCTCGTCAGAAATCAAACGAAGAATTACTCTTGCCAATCGCTGTTTCTTCGGGCTAAGAAGGCAATTTAGTAGTAAAGCCCTCACTCGAACTACTAAGGAGATCCTATATAAGTCCTCTCTACGGCGCTGAAGCATGGACCGTATCAAAAGAGGATGAAGAAATCCTTGGTCGATTCGAGAGAAAAAAATACTTCGGTCCCGTTTGCGTTGACGGGCTATGGAGCAAAGATTCAACCACGAACTATACGAGCTGTACAGCGACATACCCCGAGTCAAAAGACTCCGCATTGGACGTTTAAGATGGCTAGGACATGTAGAACGAGTGGACACCAATACTCCGGCTCGCAGAGTCTTCGATTCCAAGCCAGACGTCGGACGCAGTAGTGGAAGACGTCGCCTTAAGTGGCGCGCACAAGTAGAAACCGACCTCAACCAACTTGGAGTGTACTACTGGAGGCAGTTAGCTAAGGACCGGGCTAATTGGAGAGGCATATTGGTAGATGCCCAGGTTCATCCCGAACTGTAGCGCCACTTAAGTAAGTAAGTAACCAGTACAGTTCTGTATTTATTTTTAAGTTCTTCGTATTTTTTTTTTTTACATGCGACTTGCATTTTAATTTTGCGTCGAGTGTCATTCCGACATATTTCGCTTCATTTACAAACGGGACTCGAACCGCGTTTAGAAATGCTGACAAATTGTTTGTCCGTTTATACGAAAAATCCACATGAATCGATTTGCTCTGGATAAATGCAATCCGCCAGGATTTTGTGTATTCATTAACCTCGTTGAGAGCGTTTTGTAATTTCATATTTGTTTCCTCTATTATTTTACCAACTGCTAGTATAGCAGTATCGTCAGCAAACGTTGCAACTATTGTATCGTTTGTTTGTAGGATATCACGTTTAAAAAGGAGCTACAAGGGTGGTCCAAGGACGCTTTCTTGCGGTACACCTGCCATTATATCTTTGAACTCCAAATATTCGTTTCCAAGTTTCACACTGAAGAATATACTCAAGATCGACACAAGATTTTATACAATTGTACAGGCTAAACATGTCTTAGTTTGTATTTAAGGACTTTGTGCCACACCTTGTCAAAACCTTTCGACATGGCTGAGCAAATTTTCTTTTCTTCGAAAGCTTTCTCAATTACATCTGTAAATCGATGTACACTACCGTCGAATGTTCACTCTAAAACCCAAATTTGATGGTCAGGTAAACAGACGTTTCTGATGAATTATGGGGTGTAAGCGACCGAGTTATATCCTTTCAAAAACTTTTGAAATTATTGGAAGAAGTAAAGTTTGAAACAGTGACTCGGCGCTTTTCAGTCTAACGGACTTACCACTAGGGACTACATATTAAGTAAATTTTCTTAAATATTTCCTATCATTGAAAATTATATATTTTTGCTACTTATCAGTCCATTCACATCACCACATTTTGAAACATTATGTCTTTCAATATCATGTGGTGATTTTCTATAATCCGATAGAGCCCACATTTCCTAAACAAAAAAGATGGCAACACATTTTTTTGAATTGCCGAACATTTTTATGTAGCCAATCAATATTCATCCAGTCTTAAGAGGATGCTAGCAGTAACCAATTCAAAGTAAATCAATAAAATAATTTCCCAGAACCACGAGCTCACCACACCGACGGAGATTTTTAAAAATTATTACTTCCTACCCTTTCCTTATAAAGGACTTGTTTTAAAATTAGTATTTCCCCGAAAAAAAAAACACATTGCATCACATTCGATGATAACAAAAAAAATAAAAATAAAAATCACCATCCATTCATAAACGCGTAATAATTCAAAAATTGTACCATAAAACGTGAGCCATAAATTTCAGCCTTGAACAGAACCACCAACAAAAAAAAAGTTATGACAGATGTCATTGGCGCCGGGTTCTGAACGATTCCAAAATTTAAAACACAAAAATCCTTTCGTGGAAACCGATTGACCGTCGGGGGTTAGTCAGTAGCAAATGGATACGTAAAATCCCGAAAATACAAGAGAAATCCTTTATTTTTACGATTTCCTCGAAATCATATTCAAGTCGACCCTTGGCTGGCGCGTTGAATTGATAGTGCGTGTGCAGCAACTCAAGTTCGTTCGTGGTCATAAACAGATGGAATCGTTATTGCATCAAATTATGTTTTATTACCGCGCGTAGTACTTTCCGACTACATACCAAACTCCGCCTATTGAATTGCGTTGGCAAAACACATGCCCCCGCACCAAAATGTGGGTGTTCTCCATCGGCCAGGTCCCCGTTCTCGTATTGTCTGGCCGACCATTATGCCGCGTGAACAGCGAATTGAAATTTCCAATTCCCAAGTGAGATCCCGGTAAAATACCACGAACTCTCCTCAGCAGTCTCTCCAGCACCACCTCCTCCGGTCTCTCTCATTGTGCTGGCGAGTAAATATGAAATTTTACGACTTGTTAGATACTTAGATACAAATTTTCGGTTGATTACATTAAGCGGTTGGTCGTATAACTGCGCTATGCATACTAAGTGAATTGGCCACATGGGAGCCGTAGAGGATCCCAAACGCAAACAGCGCGTCTATACCCAAATGAACAATTTTATGATTGCCATTAGCAAAGGCATTTGCGTTTAACCCCTTGTGCGTGCGCTGGGGCCTTTTGCATTGTCGACTCGATTCTGGGTTTTCGACTGGGTTCGGATTCGTTCTGGGAATAGGGCTTAGGAATTTTCTCTCTGATCCCTATTGCTGTGGTGTAGGTAGGGCGTATGGTTGACTGGTTCTCCGTTGGTAATTACGTATGCAACATGGAAATGCATTTCTGGCGCCATTCGATGGAGTTAGTGAGTGGAGTGGAGTTCCGTTCCGTTTTTTTTTTTTTTTTTTTTTTTTAATTTGGTTTGGAGATGTTAATTAATAAGGTAGGCGAACAGGTAATTTAGCTGCCGTTGTACATGGTGATTATTAATTTATTTCTATGTGCGCTTGAGGTCTACGGTGTGGGCTTGTGCACTGGCCAGATGGTTAACTTCTGAGAATTTATCGATGCACGGTGCGAGATGGTAATCGATAAGTGATTGGCCAATTAATACTTGCACAGAAGCAGACATATTGGAATTTTCTTTCTATGGCATTTGCATATGCAATAGGGTGGAGCGAGAACGTGTTTTTTTCAAAGTACGGTACGGTGGCGAACTATTGGTTCTGTGGATTCAAGTGGGCAGCAGCAGAAGACATTAACGCGGACAAATGTTCTCTCATTGAGATGTTGTAAAGACTGTAACTGCCATTACTTCAAATGTTTTATGCGATTAAGTTCAAGCAATCCAAAGTAAAGGGTGAGACTATAAAGCATGCATGTAACTGCCTTGAACCATATTTCAATCAGTCTATTAGAATATTCGATAATGCAGTATCGGTCTAATTCATTGCCATTCAGTTTAAGCAGGTGCTGGTGTTGTTTGATTTATGTAATATAGGAGTTGATATACATTTTCTCCTCAGAGATTTTATGGGAACGGTTGGCGATAACTGCTTCATTGCGGGGCTAGTAAGATTTCGTCTATAGGGATGACAATCAGAACTGAACCTGTATCGTTTTTTTTTTTGATTTACTTTAGGTGGCCCATCATTTGATTTATTTTTGGGGAGACTATAAAAAATGCAGTTCAAAATTCAGATAACTATCATTGACATCAAAACGTAGCTCCGCGACCGTTCAAACAACATCACCATGGCGTTTGATTTCACGATTCTTGAAGTTAGTGTGCTGTAAATCTTGAGAAACCAGTGTCACCTCTGAACATTTTGAATTTTGCTCAAAATAATTTAAGCCTAAATATCTTTTAAATGATTTTTCAGAAATCAGATTTTATCAGATTTTAAGTTTATATTTGGTCGATATAGAAATCATTGGCGGTGTTCCGGATATAGATATTTTAGAGCGTTAGCTCTGTCGAAGTTTTTCATTTAATTTCGATTTCCATTTTCTGTAACTTTTCTGGCCAATAATACCGACACTTTAAAACCTTCGAAACCCAACGATATTCTCCGTTGAGCGCACAGAACAGACCTAGGAATGTTGGGTTATCAATCAGTAAACCAATTTTGCTAACCTTTTTTTTTTTTTTTTACAACCTTGCGTACTGCATTACGTACAAACTATTGATGCATTTTTTTCGACCGACATTTCTATTCTGAATTCGTACTCTTCCATCATCCCTTTCGCAAATCAATCTTTTTCGTACCCCGTAAATAAAATTTTTTTGAGCATACTTGAGCTGTCAGTGTCAAAATAACGAGTGGTTTAAAAAAAATTACCAACAGATAACCCGTCTTATCTTATTGCGTCTTGTCCATGTTTAATCCATAAACATCATTTAAAAAAATTTAAAAAAAATCCGCTGTGCGGATCGTTTAATACCCTATCCCATCCCATCCTTAAAATTAATATCCCCAAAATGTGGTATTGAAAATGGCGTTGTCGCAACATATTGTTCAGAAGGTTTATCAAATTCTTTTATGGTTCGACAAAAAACAACTTTTTTCTATTGCATATGTCTTGGGGTAGGGCATACAAATGTTTTTTTTCGTAAGAAAACGCCCCCAAAAAGTGGGCGTGGGTTAAATGGTCTATAGACGAAATGTTCATATTAATACTACCAATGATTGTGCATCAAAATATTTTTTGAAAATTTTAAAATTTAACCAGAAAACGTTTTTTTATAAAAAAAAAACGCCCCAAAAAAGTGGGCGTGGCAAAAAAACTTTATATTGACGAAATATAGATATTACGATTCTCTAATATGCTGGTCAGACACTTTTAAAATAACTTACGGTTTGGCCAAAAATACGTTTTCCTAAAAAGGGGGCGTGGCAGTGGGCGGATTTCAAAAATGTTTACACTTGTTCTGGTGGCACGGACGAGGATCCTATATATCAAATTTCATTATCCTAGCTCAAAATTTAAGGCCTGTCACTCCAATTTTCCAAAACCATGTTGATGGTTTCGGGCTGTAGCTCACGGATTGCTTGGAAGATATTGGCATGAAGTGCTTGAATCGCTTTCAAGTTGTTGGCATAACATCGGTTCTTCATGATTCCCCACATAAAAATGTCCATAGGGGTTAAATCGCGGAATTTGATGAGCAAAAGATCGATTCCGGCATGGACTGTGTGGCATGTCGCGCCATCCGACATGAACCAGATCTCGTGTAAATTCATGTCTTCAATTTCAGCAAAAAAAAAGTCTGTTAAGATAGCAGTGTAACGCCCACCGTTGAAACGTTGTTCCCAGCTTCATTTTCGAAGAAATGTCCAATGGTACCACCACTCTACAATCCGCACCAAACTGTCACTCTCTATGGACGCATCAGCTTCTCGACAATAACGTGAAGGTTTTTCGAGTCCCATATGCGGTATTTGTATTTGTTGACGCAGCCGCCGAGATGAAAATGCGCCTTGTCAGAAAAGATGACTTTTCGCCCAAAATCGTTGTCATATTGCTCTAAGGCCCAAACTGCGAAGCGATAACGAAGCGGATTGTCGTGCGCCTTTAATTGCTGAGTCAATTGGACCTTGTAAGCCAATAATTCGAGAACTTTGTGGAGTGAAATGTTGAGCTGTTGAAATCGATGGCGTTGCTTTTACTGTTGACAGAAACCTAAAAATTCCTCATTGGATGTTTCATTATTTACTTACTTATCGGGCTCCCGACCCGTGAAGAGTCTCTGCCTGAGACACTGCAGCCTTCCATCCTATACGATCCCTGGCTCGCTGCTTGGTCTTTGAAACGGATGTTCGGTCTTCCTTGTCTTCTCGAAACTGGGGCTAGGACTCGAAGATCCTCTAAGCTGGAGCATTATTGTCCATTCGCTCGATGTGGCCGAGCCAATGTAGACGACGTGTTTTGACTTTTTGGACTACATCCACATCTTGGTACAGCTCATAGATTTCGCGGTTGTATCTTCTCCTCAATTCGCCCTCCTCGTGCACGGGACCAAAAATCCGCCGAAGTATCAGCCCAGTATCAGCTCTCCCTTCTTACTTATCGTCCAGCACTCGGCACCATAAAGCAGAACTGGCAGGATAAGGGTTTTTGTAGAGCACACATTTCGTCCTTCGAGTTAGGAGTTTTAAACCCAGTTGTTTCGCCAAACCGAAGTAGCAACGATTTCCTAGGGTAATTCCTCGAAGGATCTCCACTAGGGTGTCATTCGTAGAGTTTATGTTAACTCCGAGGTAGGTGAACTCCTTAACTACCTCCAAATTGCTGCTCTCAATAGTGACGTTTTGTCCTAGGCGGTGGACAGATGCTTGTTTGTTTGTTGATAGCATGTACTTAGTCTTGTCCTCATTTACTTCAAGGCCAAGGTCAATATCGTCCGATTAGCCCAGAAGCTGGTGCTGGACCTGTTGAAAATAGTGCCTTCCGTGTGAACACCTGCCCTGCGCACTATCCGCTCCAGTATGAGATACAAATGGAGGCAGTTAGTTAAAGACCGGTTTAATAGTAGAGGCATATTTGTCGAGTTCCAGGAATGAATGAAAGAATCTTCAAATTCTATTCGTATCGTTTGTTATTTAAGAATATCTGATATCCTTTAGTCTCACTATATATTTAAGAAATTCTTTATTGCAGAAATATGTTTTCATGAAAAAATTATTTTTTTTGCTCTTTTCAGGTACGTGCCTATGACATATGGTAGTCACACTAAATAAATGGTTTGGTAAATATTTAATTTTTATTTATCTTATTGATTTACTGCTTTCTTTGGTTATAGTATCAATTTGACAAAGACTTAAGTCCAGGGTTTTGACCCCTGTGCTACATGTGCTAGTAAAGGGTCCGCCAAATAACTTTTTTTTTTTTGAAAATGCTATAAAAAAAACTACTGAATATTTTCTCAAATTTCTTTTTTTATTTGAAAGTACAATCCTTCCGGTTAATAATGGAAAATAATTTCATTCAAATGGCTGCCTCGGCTGGCCATGCAGTAGCCTATGGACGATCGGTCCATTTTTTAAGCACATTATCGATTGTGTGCAGCTGTATTTCACCAATGGCTTCACTTATATCGTCCTTTAAAGCGTCAATTGTCTCCGGCTTGTCGGCGTAACACTTATCATTTACTGCACCCCACAAATAATAGTCCAACGGTGTCAAATCGCAGCTCCGAGGTGGCCAAACGACATCAGCTCTGCGGCTGATAATGCGATCTTCAAAAACAGGGCGCAGAACATCGAGTGTAGCTTCGGCTGTGTAGCACGTAGCGCCGTCCTGTTGAAACCAAATGTTGCCAATATCCTCCTCTTCAATTTTTGTGAACAAATATTTCGCTTGTTATTTTGCTAATAGCTTGTCCTAGTTTACCACCGTCCATTTCACCTTTTCATCAATTTTCTGAAATGCTTTTATAAAAGGAGAATGGGAGAGACCAACTATGGCCATATCCGTGCTTACACCTGCCCTATGCCCTGTCTGTTCTAGCACGCGAGTAAAGAAATCGCGTGAAAGCGTCTCTTGTCGAAATCCGGTACATATTTAGAAAACTGCAGAAGAGTTGCTTTCAAACTTATTGCTTCATCGCGTGTCCTTTATATGTGAGGTGTCACTGCATCACCAATTTTGATGGAATCTAGAATTTGCTCTTTGCTACATGGAACTCCAGTCGGTAGATGCTATCATACTCGTTTTACGGTCTAAATTTTAATTTACGGTTTCTCATCTTGTTTAGGGCCTCTTCCTAAGACAAGGTAGGGTTTCAGTCTCTTCGATGTTACCCAAGTCGCTGCTAGTAGTTTTTCTAATCTCTATCATTTTCTTTAAACCGGAGGTTCGATCTTTTTTGCAGCTTAAAACTGAAGACTTGGATTGATGAAAATCTCAAATTCGATCGTTGGATCATTGCTCCATGGATCTGTTCTTGAAGTCAAGGCCCGATAACTGTGTTGCTGTAAAGCTTCAGACATTTACACTTTAATTGGATAAATGACTCAATTAGTAGGGTATGACTCTGTAGTTGGATCAAGGATCGCCTTTCTTGTAGATATATGAATAAGATATTCATGGCATCGATCATGCTCTCAAGTGTTCGTTTGTAATTTGCAGAATCGGTTTTAAAAATTTTTGCGCTGTGAGTATATTCTGAGAATGGTTGTGAAAAAAAAACTTATTCCCTCGGTACTAACGAGCCTGTTGCGCCAAAAACTTGAATTTTTTTTACTTCGGGTTTTTAAGGATTAAACACTCAACTTTCCACTAAGCCGACAATCAAATTGCCACTGCAAGCGGCCACCCATAAGACACCCTTAGTCGAGTGCTCTATTTTTCTCTATTTGGAGCCAATGAAAATTCTTCCCCCAATATCTGATTGATCTTCTTGATTTTGACCGTTCATTCTCATCACCAGCCTTTCGATATCTTCTGTAGATATTCAAGTTTGAGGTATGCTTTCTTCACTCAAATTCGGTCAAGCTTTGAACGCTGCTTTGTTATCTCTGACCAATGCTTCAGCTTCATCTGTTTACCATTTCGTGTGTTGATGGAGTCCTTTCGGTCGATCTATATAATCGATCTTGCTGTATGAAATTCTTACTCCATATGTACTTCTCATAGTAGACCGCTGAGGATAAATACGCCTTCTTCCTCGAATCCAGGAAATTGTGTGTCTCATCCCGGTGCTGCTTTTTAAAAATTAACAGCGCTGACTTTACATCTCATATGCATTTTAAGGGCAAATAAAAATGGTTCTCCATTCAAAATGTCATTTCGTCATCCTACTTGTGCATTTTCGTCAAAATATTGAAGCAACCAAACTTCCAAATTATCCCCTGCCATCTTACCATTTCAACATGAACCAACTGCCTCTTTCCGATCCAACGACTGTCTGTGATTGATTTACACAAGACAACCTGAATGCAAACATGCCAATTCCGTCGAAACATGAAAACTCCGACAAGCATTCGTCTAACCGCAACTGATTGATTTCTCCAAGTCAAAAAGTCCCATTAACACACAAACAATCTGTGATTGACTTTTGTAAATCAAAACCTGACAATTTTAGCATTTTGTGTAAACTGCCCTAGTAAAAATAGCAAACACATATCGCAAGTACAGTTCGATGAGAATCTTGTAGATACATTGCAAAATATCCCCCACAACCACAAGACGACTACATACAAACTGCCTGACTCTCTGTTTGACTTTGGCTCTGGTGGTCGAAAGAATCTTCAAAAAGAAATTTCAGAGCGAAAAAATAACGTTTCCTCCAACACCAGGCGAAAAAAAGAAGGCGGAGCACGCACAGACCCCACTGCTTCAATTAAACCATGAATTTATGATCAACACAGTTGTTAACCAGGCCATCAAAGAGCGCATACGATGATCAAAGCTGTCATTACATTTCATAGATTTTATGCGCGTTCCGCAGGTTCATATCGCTTGCCGCTTGGTTTGCTCCTGTGGTATATCCAGAACCGCACATGGAACGTAGTTCTACCCCCTCCCAGTCCATCTAAACCCACATGAATGTATGTATATGCGCTCGTAAAATGAACAGATATGTGAATTTCGACAGGAGGCTGGATAGATTGGTTCACCGAGATGAATGGGCGGACATACGCAAGGCGGTAAAGAAGTCATTTCCTGGAACAACTCGAGAAATCTTCAAATGAATTATCCTATTGTTTATTGGAGGGATTTTTTGATGTTTCTCCTTCAAAACAACAAGAAGAATGGATTTCAAACAAATGCGAGAGGAACCAAAAAAAAAAAAAAAGATTAAAAGAATCTACCGCGAGGGTGTTGGCATAATTTGTGGTGTTGTTATAGGTGTTGCCAGGTTGATGGGAATGGAGATTTTTTCGTGGGTAATGGAAATGAATTTACGATTACTGAATGAGTATCCTGTAGAGGGACGAACTTCCTTTATGTGATTAATTAAGATGTGGTACAATTGAGCAATCATGCTTTAGCCAAAAGTATGGAATCCCAGAGTGATAGAACAGAGTAACGGAGTGTGGGAAGGATTGAAGCGGATGCAAGGCTGTCCTATTTTGAGGGATGCAGGGATGGGACTTCTTTAAGAAGGACTTCTTTTTAAGTCAAACTTCTCTAAGTAGGACTTCGTGGAACTTTTTGAAGTATAAAAGAAGCAAACGAATGCCCGCTTCTGACGCCATAAATACGAATAAAGTTCATAGAATGTTACTTCTTAACTTTACTTACTTGGAGCTACAGTTCGTAATGAACCTGGGCCTCAACCAACATGTGTCTCCAATTGTCCTATTTCTTAACCAGCCTGCAAAAAAATAATAAAACATTCGATCAAGTAGCGCTTTGAGTAGCGTCTAACTAATCAACTCTTCAAAGAGGCAAATGCCGCTGGTCGATTCCACTTATACGTTGCCAAGAAAAAAGACCGAAGATCCTTCACTTTGAATCGGAAGTAGTACCCCGCATAACGCTTTAATCCAGGAAATTGAATCTTACTTCCACCACAAAGTTCTTTGCGGCCATATACGTGCAGCTTCAAGCCAGTGCTGGCGCCTGTCCTTAAGACAAATTTGTGCCTTTAAGCATCAAGTACTCGCCTTTCCCCCACAAGTTAGGTTAGAATGGCTGCCAGCGATTCGCCAGCACACTTCGACCAGTTCCAGTCCGTTGTGATACTACGTGGATCTTGTACATTCTCCATGTTTACTGCAAGAAATCCAATCTGAGCTATTAATGAAATAGAGGAGGCTTCTTACGTTCGTATTTGACAAATCGTAGAGATTTTGAAAGAAATAAGCTCCAAGATGAAGCTTCCTTTTGTTTGATAGGGCCGGCCAGTTACAAGGAAAATGAAGTATTGTTTCTTTTTCCTCTTCGTCCATACATTTCCTGCAGAAGTCGTTCGAATGAAGGCCTAGCCTTTCTGCGTGCCTACCTGTTGGACAGTGTCCACTGATGACACATATGGTGGCGCTAAAGTATCAGTCCCAGCTTTGGCCAAATTTGTTTGGTTATTTGACAAGTCACGTCGTGTTAAGACCAAAAGCCAATTTGCTTTTGCATTTAGCGATAGAACACCTATGGTGGCGCTAAAGTATCAGTCCCTTGGATCTTCTAAAATCCAGCTTTGGCCAAATTTGTTTGGTTATTTGACAAGTCACGTCGTGTTAAGACCAAAAGCCAATTTGCTTTTGCATGTAGCGATAGAACACCAATGGTGGCGCTAAAGTATCAGTCCCTTGGATCTTCTAAAATCCAGCTTTGGCCAAATTTGTTTGGTTATTTGACAAGTCACGTCGTGTTAAGACCAAACGCCAATTTGCTTTTGCATGTAGCGATAGAAAGGAATACCAAGTGCACCGGTGTCGTTTACGACTGGTAATTTGGTCCCAGTTCTGGCGAGTTCATCAGCCTTAGAGTTCCCTGGAGTGAAACTATGCCCAGGCACCCAGCATAGGTGAATGTTGAACTGCTCTAACATCTTATGCAAAGATGAACGGCAATCTAGGGTTGTCTTTGATTTTGTTGAGACTGATTTCGGGGATTTGATAACCGCTTGGTCGTACGAGAGGATGCTTATATCCTTGGCAGATATTTTATTCTCTTTCAGCCAAGATAAGTCTTCTTTGATCGCCATGAGTTTCGTCTGGAACACGCTGCAATGATCAGGATGACTGAGGTTTAGCTTGTCGGGGAAGACACCAGCGCCCACTCTTTCATTTGTTTTGGAGTCAACGGTATATCGGTTCATTGCTTTCCCATGACGATCTGTCTGAGATTGTGACCTCAAAGTTAAAACTAAGGTTCCACCCACAATAAGGCGAAATAAGCGGCAGCTTCGTGTAACGCAGGCGTAACTAACAGCATCTTAAAAAAAAATCCTAATTTAACGAACAAAAGGGCAGCGGGTCCTTGAAAAGTTAGTTTGGCCCCATAGGCTTAACAACAACTTCCCTATCTCTGTTTTTCTTCTCTTCTCTTTAAATGGAGTTCCCAACTGGAGAGAAGTAGGTAAGGAACCTGGCTCCTTGGAGGGTCTGTTGGTATAGGGTTACAGCAGAGACCCTACATCCCTAAGAACCTATCCCGGTTCTTACCTACTTGCCTCCAGTTGTGCACTTCAACTTGGTTTAGGTCGATTCGGTTCCCCTATTACGTCCGACATCTGGCTGGGAATCAAAGACTCCCCATGATGGAGTATTGGCCATCTTAATTCTTTAGTTCGTGGTTGAATCTCCATAGTCCGCCAACACCAAGGAGAGCCAACATTTTTCGAAGATTTTTTTCGTTTAAAACGATCTCTTCATCTGGTTTTCGTAAAGTCCATGCTTCGGCGCCGAGTAAGGGCTCTGTTACTAAATTGCCTTCCAAGCCCGAAGAAACTGCGGCTTGCAAGAGTAATTCTTCGTTGGATTTCTGAGTTCTGACGACACTTACTACCTGGACACTTACTACGGTGGTGGCAATCGATCCAATTCGTTGTATTGTCCTCATTTACTACTAAAAGCCTTTTGTCCCCTTCCTCCCATATACTAGAAAACGTGTCTGTGACTTCGCGTTGAGGACGAACACTGATGGCAAATCGTCGGCGTATGCTAGACGTTGCATAGATTTATTGATGATTGTGCATCTTGAGTTGGCTCGGGAGCTTTGCGCAGTTCACGTTAAAGAAGTCCCACCACAATGCGCCACCTTGACTTAAATCCTTTTTCGGTGTCAAGTATTTTAGTGATCTTGAATGAGCATCGTCATCCTGCATAGACGGACCAGTTTGGGCGGTATACCAAATCATGACATGGCTCTATATATTTCGTCTTTATCTTTCTATCTTGTAGGCTACGTTCAGTAGACCCATGCCTCTGTAGTTGGCGTCGTTCAGAGGATTTTCTTTTTATGTCTATCGGGCACACGATGCTGGGGTTCCATTCCTCAAGCTTACCCTCACCCGACCAAATTTCCCATGAGTTGGTGTATGTTACCAAATAGGCAGGAAGGCCTTAATTTTGGGAGCTTGAGATTGGGTATTGGTATCTTCATTTCATGTTCGCTGTCTTCTCCTGTATTTAGTGGTTCGTTCTACCTGACTGTATGAAATTGTTCGTCGTATCCGTTTAACACTCTGTAGAACTCTGTCATCGTCGACTGTCACTCCAATACGATTTTTCCTATAGTTCATCTCCACAAGATTCTGTTGGGATATTGTACCCCTGGATTTGACTTTACGCTTGGGTAAGACTTACGAACAGCATTCCTCAAGTGGAACATTCATTTTGTTCTGAAAAGCCGGTTTTCTTTGCTTCTTTTTTGCGTATTAACCTTAATAGCGGCTCTTGTCCTCCTTTGCAGCTTTGCCTTGTATGACTCTTGGAACTTCCTATGTAACGCTTATTTTAAATGTCAAACTTGGAACCCATTTAAACTTTCGCAAGAGGTGGGGCAGTAAAAAATAAACGAAGGTGTTGTTACTTTCGGGATTACCAGAGTAGTCCCACGATAATTACCCCAAAACACTAACCACTAGGCTTCTGCACCCGCTCGCAAAACACTCATCCCCCTCTAAAATATTGCTGGCAACACCATCGATCCTGGGAACTAATCTGTTGTTCCTGTTAATGTTTTCATTGCTCTCATCAAACTCAAATACAAACATTAGCTACTTTACGATGATCTCTACAGTGTTGCACACTGCTGTTTGACTAGGATGCTAATGATGATGATGCTGATGACTACAACACCGACAACCCCCTACCACCCACCAAAAATCTTCTATGTATCTACAAATTGCCGCCACCACCCACACACAAAGCATCCGGGAGCATGAAAAATATTTCCAACCAAATCTCACCTCACAGCTTCCATCAACAAATAATTAGTATCGATCGAACTATGGGCTGCCATTTGTGCCATCGATACCCGCCGTGTCTATCGCAGAGTTCCCCCTTACCGGTGGCGGTATCGGGGTTAACCCATTCATCTCTGCCTTGCCGCTCTCGCCGCTTTTGATCTCATCGTTGTTTGTATACATTCTGATGGCTGGCGCTGATGGAAGACATCTTTGAAGATGGCGGCGCGACAAGTGAAAACCAAAACGAATCGGAACCACTATTCGAAAAGCACTGGCACAGCACATACCATCATCCAGAGGGCGGGAGCGGGGGCGACTATTTTTTTCCCCCTCCCCTCTATTTGATAAGTTATGAGAGATCACAGACACGGTTGTGAACAGGTCCATTTGATGGTTGATGGCCGAGATCAAAGAGTTTTTCCACAGTTCGGTCATAGGTTTTATTGCGGCAATGAGGCATGGTGAGCGCTCTCAAGAGGTGTACCGCATCGGTACACTCTGTGGGACTTGCCCGCCCTGTTGAAAATTACATTTTAATTTGATTGTTACTGCTGTCGGCTCTTGGATGCTGGATAGTGTGCTACGGATTCGTGGTATATATGGGCCGCATAAATTGTCGATGTGTTCCGCATGTGGTTCGCTCGAGAAATTATTACACCACCCCGGTGAGATTTTTAATTGATGGTCGATCATATTTCTTTCTAAGTTATGCGAGAGCGCAGGAATACGAGTGCTCACTCCTACACACAAATGGAAGGGAAATAATTTACGAGAGCGGCTCCAGCGCACAAAAAGGCGATGATTGAGAGTTTAACGTTAATCATTGCGAGATGGGATGGATGGAATTAAGATGTATCCGAAATAAATTTATGATTTCGAGATTTGTAATGGCGAGAGCAGGTTGAAGGTTTATACTTGATGTAAGCCAATTTAAATGCAAGGATATTATGTTTTAAGGAGTAGATGTGGATATAATAAATGTGAACGTTTATTTTGAAATGATGGGCTTATAAGATTTTGTTAAGTTTGCTGTTGTGAAATTGAATAATTCGTCCATTTATCATTGCTGTTTTAGCTGAAGGTACATAGAAGTTGGGTAGGGCAAAGGGCATAATTAACCATCCAATCTAAATTCTGTCAAAATGGAGGGTTTTGCTTCCAAATTTTGTAATAAAAAAGGATTTTTTCCAAAAGGAGGATGAAAGGATGATCGATCAATATATTTAGCCGATATAATGGTAAGTTGACATCCTCACCATTATTCTTCTACATTGTTGTGGAATGGTAGTGATTGAGAGAATAAGGGGTTTGCAAAAGTTGTGATCGGTTTCTTGCGATTCCACTCTCTTAACAATAAATTCTATTACAGTACTTCGCATTTGTTGAGGCCTGGTCGATATCCGCACTCTTACATTGGCTGCCACCAGGTAGTATTCCGAGTTAGTTAACCCCTCGAAATTTTCTGACATCCAAAAACTGGATGCGAGCTTCTTCGCTATCGCAATGTGATCAATTTGGTTCACCGTTTGTTAATCTGGAGACCGCCATATCGAGGTAATACGTGTATTAATACGTGGTGTCATGTAGGCTGTGCTTTCCGACAATACCGCTAAAAAGGTTGTATCTTCGACCATTCGCTGAAAATTTCTCAGCACAATTTAAAAAAAAATCATACTTTGGTAGTCGCTCGTAAATTTGTCGAGGATGTGCTTAAAACAGTCGTAAGCAATGTCATCTCATTTCTTCGTCGGAGCGTGAGCGCAAGTAAAGCTTATATTGGCAAATGTGCCCTTTATACGAATTTTTCCAACACATTTGCTAATGTCTTCAAGCCATATGACTGCTTGCTATTCTTATAAGAAATCCACATCCGAAACGACCTTATTTCTGCTCAAAGTAACACGGATCTAGTAAATTTCACAGTTTTTCTTATTCCTTTGCCCGGCCCATCTAATTGTATTTCTTGGATGGCAGGAATTTCGTCTTAGTAGCAGCTTAAGGCTTCCGCTAGTTGTTCAGCGACACGTCTTCTCTTTAATGTTTTCTTATTTTAGGTGTAGATACTAACGTTGTTGGCCTTTTTACATTTAGCATGGTCGTATAATCAGTCCTTTCCATGGCTTTTGGTTGCATCGCAATAATAGGTGTTTTCCGTGATTGAATAGTTAACCCAAAGTACAACCCATAACTTGTAGGTGTAACTCAAATTTATTAGATATCTACACCTAGACATAGGTCCATCAGTATCCACTACGGAATTGAGCGATGTCATTGCTCTTTTGGTGGCTAACCCTTAATTTTTCGTTAAAAAAAAAATCGTATTATAATTTCGATAGGAAAGAAGGTTGATTGGAGGGTAAAGAAGGATTCAGGGTGAGAAAGGAGGTTTGGAGGTTTTGAGCTTAATTGGTTCAAAAAGGAGGATCATCCTCCCAAAAAGAGGATAGATGGAATGGTTAGGCATACTCAATGTATTAGGTATGGTGAACTATCTGAGAATGATCTAATCTTACCAGAGAGATAGGGAATCCCGAATAATATTTAAAATAACCTTTTATCAGGTGAGGCGAACCTTTTACACCTAAAAAGCTTTTTAGTTTGATGCTTGCAGATGTTTATTGACACCGAATTGTATCAAAAGGTTTAAGATTTGATGTACGGGAAGGTTAAGTTATCTTCAATGGGCTGTTGACGCTCAAGTGAGTCGTGAAATTCGCATAGGCCTACCATAGCAATACGCTATGTGGACTTAAGTAGCTGAAGTAGCTGTTTAATCGGCTTCAAAAAGATATTTGTTCCATCCCGACACACAGCTAGCTCCGACAGCTCCTCGCAGTAGAAGCTACCAAGGAGCTTGTAACGGCTGTAGCTGATCGCGGGGGTAATAACACAGAAGGTGAGGGATCTCCTTCTCGACGTCTGGATAGCCGCGTTTCCTGCATAGATGGTGCGTGGTAGTTAGTTTGATTTTATGGGAATGCTTACTCAACGCCAAAATCCATCCAACGAACTCTCTTCGCGCTGCAGTAGTAGTAGTAGTCTTCATTTCTTAAGTCAAATGAACTTTGTAAGCTTTCGTGGGAACTCGCTGTAGAGAGCTTCGCAAAGTGCCCAATTCTTGACAACGGTGTCGAATTGGTGTTCCTGGACTGCCATCATTACTCTCGCGAAGTGAAAATTCTTTGATCCCGTTTGCGGTGACCCGTTATGAAGACGAGCTGTATATGTCTTTGGTGTTATTGTTTCATCTTGTGTGTGTGTAGTTATTATCTGTTTTTAAACAGCAAGTGGGGGTTCACCCCTAACGCACATAATCTAGATTCATCTAGACGATCCTAGTCTGTCTATCTTGTCTGCTTTCTCATTTCCTGTAGTGTTATTATGTCCTTGCACCTAGATAATTTGGACTTGATTCTGGTTCCTAGAGCTTATAGCTCTGTGCGGCAGCGTCCAACTACTCGTGCTTTTACTATATCGGATGCCAGAGCTTTTATTGCCGCTTGACTATCATGGTAGATGGAAATATCCTCTTATGATATCTGTAATACTCTAGCCGATACGGTAGCTTCGAGTATGGCTCGGATCTCTGTCTGGAATACTCTGCACGAGTTCGCAAGTCGAAGGGATGTGATTAACCCTATTACATATACCCCAGAGCCCACTCTTTTTCCATTTAAGACCCGTCGGCATATATTGCTATTTCAGTGTTAGATACCACATTGTTTGACAACCATTCGTCTCTTGATATTCTGATTGAGTATTTAATATCAAAATCTAGATATGGGATGATGTAGTCAGATACCTCCAGTCCAGTAAGTTTAGTGTATACACGAGAACAGTATTCAAGAATCAAAACTTGATCGAACTTGGGCTTTATGGAAAAGAACAACCTGGGCTGGTATAAAATCTATCTTAGATCTTAAAAGGTAAATTTTAGCTTAGTTTCAATAATGGTAGTCGCTATAGAAAAGTAATGTCATTTGCTAAAAATACGATTTTTTTTGTTGTCCCCAAATGTGTAGGAAAATAGAACGTGTGAGGTAGATGATAATTGACACAATCCCGCGGTTATAGCGAATCGATCTGAGGAACGCCGAAGATTCATACGATTAGGTCTTTTGAGGTAATCTTTGAGTGGTAATGGAAATGAGAGTTCTTTTCTATACGCGTCTCCTTTTCATCATATAAAGGGTGTCCTATAATTCACGCAAAATGTAATTTTGATAAAAAATACAGTTTTTGAATTAGAAAGTTTACAGTTTTTTTTTTCGTCATAGAGTATACATATTGGGGCTATGTATGTAAAGGGTCCGCCAAAAAAACTTTTTTTTTTTTTTTGAAAATGCTAAAAAAAAACTACTGAATATTTTCTCAAATTTCTTTTTTTATTTGAAAGTACAATCCTTCCGGTTAATAATGGAAAATAATTTCATTCAAATGGCTATCTCGGCTGGCCATGCAGTAGCCAACACGATCGGTCCAATTTTTAAGCACATTATCGATTGTGTGCAGCTGTATTTCACCAATGGCTTCACGAATATTGTCCTTTAAAGCGTCAATTGTCTCTGGCTTGTCGGCGTAACTCTTATCTTTTACGGCACCCCACAAATAATAGTCCAACGGTGTCAAATCGCAGCTCCGAGGTGGCCAAACGACATCAGCTCTGCGGCTGATAATGCGATCTTCAAAAACAGGGCGCAGAACATCGAGTGTAGCTTCGGCTGTGTGGCACGTAGCGCCGTCCTGTTGAAACCAAATGTTGCCATTATCCTCCTCTTCAATTTTTGTGAACAAAAATGCGTTCAACATGGCCCGATAGCGATCACCATTGACTGCAACGGCCACTCCTTGCTCATTTTCGAAGAAAAATGGCCCAATTATGCCTCTGGACCAAAATCCGCACCAAACAGTGACTCGTTTTGGGTGTATCGGCTTTTCAATGTATGCGTGCGGGTTTTCTGTGCCCCAAATGCGACAATTTTGCTTGTTTACACACCCGCCAAGATCGAAATGAGCTTCACCTGAAAAGATGATTTTTTTTTGCCAAAATCGGCATCTTCTCTAAGTCGATCGCAGCCCCACTTAGCGAAGCGAAAACGCATTGGATGGTCAGTTGGCTTCAACTCCTGAACCAATTGGACTTTGTTTGGCGTCATACCAAGGTCTTTATGCAAAATTCGTCTCAATGATGTCTCCGAAATGTTCAATTGTTGAGAACGACGGTGAATTGATGTTGATGGCGCTTCACGCACTTTCTGCGACAGCAGCAATATTCTCGGGTGTACGCACTGTTTTTGGCTTTTCACGCTTTGGTTTATCGATGAGGATGCCAGTTTCTTTCACTTTTTTCACAAGATAACGAACATACGGAGCTGACGGTGCTTCTCTTCCAAAATCCGTACGCAATTTTCGCACACATTCTGCAACATTGCCATGATTTTCAAAGTAATGTCGCAATATTTCCCAGCGTTGTTCAAGCGTATACCAAACCATATTCGTTCAGCGGAAGGATAACACTAATTATCTGTCATAACAGACATGAGCTAAGTGTTACCATTCACGAAATAATAAAACTTTAAATGGCGGACCCGTTAAAATCAGGTCGGATAAATGACCGCCACTTGCAAGTACTTACACTTTTATTGAAAGTATCTATGACCGTTTCGTATAAATAGGGCTGAATTTCATTAATACACCGCCCAATTTCCTCTTTCAAGGCGTTGGTGATCGTGGCCCAACTAACAATTTCCTTCTATGAAGTTCAAATTTTCAATTTCAGGAAGTAATCATATAAAGAGCCCAAATTCCCTTCTCCTCTTGGTTACCTGCACTTGAGCTTTTCTTTTTTACTTGAGTAGAGAAGTTCAGCTTGTTTAATAACTCTTGTAGGCAAATCCACATGCTTTATAGAAAAGAAATGGCATGAGTACATGTGACAGTTGTAAAGATGTTTCGGTAGAGCTGACTTAAGGCTTATAGCAGCTGTGAATACTCTTTTGCGATGAACTACCACGCAGAAGTTGTGGATTCGATTCCCAGTCGTGGCAACACCAACATGTTTATTTTTTATTCCATTTCCCAAAATACTCAGACATCCATTTATTAGTATAATCGCATCAAATGCACATTGCAAATGAAATATCGTGAGGGAATATAAAGCTTCTGTTAGGGAATTATCCCTTTATGCATATTGTTACAATGCGTTTGCTAATGTCTTCAAAATCTAAGACTTCCTACCTAAGTCATCCGAATAGTAGCTATTTCTGCTCACTAAAATAAGGTCCTTCACAGTTCTTCATCTTCTTTTTACCCAGTCGATCCCATTGTATTTCGTGAACGGCAGTAATGTCTGATTTATAGCAACTAGGGCTTCCACTAGTTGTTCGGCTGTTTAGTGTTCTCACATTCCCAATGCATATGAAAACCACAATATATATTGTTTTAGTTTTGGTAAGGCTTCGGTAATGTGTTTCCATAAGACCTCATACAGTTTATATTGCTGGAAGGGAAATAGTTTCGAAAGTGCTTTATCGAAACGAAATTGTAAGTTAGGGTTTGTTTGCAAAGACCTTTGAATTCGAAAAGCTAAACAAAAAATTCCAATGGCGTTAAATCGCAAGATCTGGATGGTCAATTCTGATCGCAAAAACGGCCTTTTATACGTTTCTCTGGCTGTATGGCATTGTGGCAACGTTTTGTTGAAACCACATGTTGGTCACGTCCATATCTTGTAATTTACGCACTAAAAACTGGCTTATGATGTGACGATAACGAACACCATTAATGTTTACCACCTGACCAGCCGCATTTTCGAAGAAGAATGGTCCGATAATGCCTTCAGCACAAAATCCGCACTAAACGTCTCGCGTTGTGGATGCAATTGTTTCTCAACAATACCTCGTGAGTTTTCTGAACTCCAAATGCGACAATTTTGACATTAACGTAGCCATCAAGATATAAATGAGCTTTATCACTGAAGATGGGTTTGTTCTATAAATCAGCATTCAAAATCCATCCAACGAACTCTCTTCGCGCTGCAGTAGTAGTAGTAGTCTTCAGTTCTTAAGTCAAATGAACTTTGTAAGCTTTCGGGGGAACTCGCTGTAGAGAGCTTCGCAAAGTGCCCAATTCTTGACAACGGTGTCGAATTGGTGTTCCTGGACTGCCGTCATTACTCTCGCTTCGATCCCGTTTAAGACGACGTGTTATGAAGACGAGCTGTATAGCGACAAAGACCTAGCACAAAAACACCCTATTTACATTGAAAATGGTAAGGACATGTAGAACGAATGCACACCAATACTCTGGATAGCAGAGTCTTCGGTTCCCAGCCTGACGTTGGATGCATAAGAGAAAGACCGCTCAAAAGCAGAAACAGACCTCAACCAACTTGAAGAGCGCAAATCTGCTTATCTGAAAGGCATGTTGTTTGATGCCCAGGTTCATCCCGAACTTTTGCGCCTTTCAGAACTACAAACAAGGTTGTGGATCAAATAAATGGCGATCTTCCTTAACACAATCAGCTCGATGAAGATCGCTTTGAAAATAGGATTGAACTGGAGCTTAGACTTTGATCGGCCCCAATGACTGGGTGGTTTGAAATAGACAGAAACGATAAATACCCGTGATCGAAGGAAGGACGTCCATTTGAAATGCCAAAATCTGGGGGAAGCGAAGCAGCTATGAATGTTGTTTAAATAGCTGTGTCTTTGAGAAGTTCAGTTTTGTTAGAATTTGTGCAACCTTTTCCCGCCTTAGTGATGAAAATTTTTAGGAATTATTTTAGAATACGGCTTTGAGTATCCTTTTTGCAACCCACTCAATCCATGCATGCTCCTAGGAGTACCTTTCTCCTGCTCACATCAATCATTCCACAATCTGCAGGCCAGAGCTACAAATCTGTGCTGAAGACTTCCTCCAAATGTCAATTAATTGTTATCAAAATGACAAAATCCTTCACATAAATCCACAAACGACTATTTTTTCCCATCTTTGCCCGTTTCCCAACTACATCCCATGAAACCGGTCGTTGTCAGTCTTAAACGCAAAAAATTAAATACCCGTCAATGTCAATTTAAAGCGCGCTCTTATTTTGCTTTCAATTTCAAAAGAAAACACCAAAAAGGACAACAAAATCAACATACAATCCTTATTCACAATAATGCCCAAAACAAAACAACAGTAGCAGCTGTGCTCCTGTGCTCTTCAAGACCCAACCATGCGTGACCAACCAAAACACAATCGCCTTCCAATTTAACTCCGTTTAGATAAAGTTCACATATCCCAACAAAACAAGGACGACGACGAGAGGGAGAAAGAAATTAGCATTAGCGGTGCACCCCTAAGTAATTATCCTGTCATTTTAAAAACCCCGACACAAAGCACTCATCCTTTTCAACACTCTGGCTGTGTGCGAACACACATCACTGCTACTGCTATCAGCAGCACAGACACTCTCGACATCCTGCAAAAGACCACACCACAATTATTTTCTTTTATTTTTTTTTTAAATGAAAAACCAACAAAACAAGGATAAAACGAAAACAAGGATGAACGTTAAAAAAGCTATTGTGTCACCTCTGGCACTTCCTGCCCATCGTCGTCGTCGTTGAGCTCGGACTAGATAAATATTTATTTAGGTCCTTTATGCACACATTTGTTGTTTGTGTAATTTTTCAAATACTTTTTTAAAACTCTCGTCTGAATATCCTTAAATTGGTTTCGCTCCTTGTGTTGTCCAATTGTCAACACAAATGCGGCTATTGTTTGCCCGCCTCGGGTGTGTGTGCATGCGTGTGGAATCGGGCAAAAAAAAAATGCAAACGAAGCCGATGACACTACTAAACCTGATTGACAACAAGCTGACATCTGAGATGGGCTGATGATGTTTTCTCAATCGTGAAATCCTGTCGGGATAATCGGGAATTTATGACATTTTGATGGCTCCTTGTCCAAATACCAGCTGAGTGATGGAATCTGGGAGATCTATTTGTATACGTTCTCTCGGTCGTTTGGTGAGTGAGTTTCGTTACAAGGATGTCACATCGTAACCAAAATCCTTATTGAATATTTCAGAGCAAAGACCGCATTTCTGGGCTTAGTCTCATGTCAATCACTTAAGGCGGTCGGTTTTCTTTTCTTCTTCTTCTTCTCATTTTTTTTTTGCGCATATTGAATGTCCTAAGGATCTGGTGGTTTTGTTTTCTTGTTTATTTCCCTCCCCATCGGGATAATGGGAAAACATTCAATGGAATCCGGTAAATCAGGACGAATGTATCCCTTCTTTGGTTACTGTTCTCAATCTCGGATTGCAGAGGGATTAAAATTAGGATTCAGCACAAAAATGAAGTTTTGTTTGTGTGATGGAATTAGCAACTGTGTTGTGTATGCTCGCCGATGCGCACAAATGTTCGCAAACGTTAATTGGATGGTTGTGTGTGCATAGATAGGTGTGTTTTTGGTTCGTCGGGGTTGGAATTTAAGGGCGGGAAAACTTAGCAGTGCCAAAGGTGGAAAGGTTTTCCTGCATAGTCGTGTTTAGTTTACGGTTTAGTGTCATCGGTGAAATGCGATAACAATACTTTAAGAGGATTTCCCTTTGGCCTTGTTGATGATTGCGGATTAAATTGTAACAGAATTTTCGAACGTAATCGCCAGAGGCTTCAAGTGAGAGTTTATACCCGGGTCATGTGTTGACCGTAATTTGAGAGGGCTAGATGGTTCGATTCTGGGAAAATTATCTACTCTCGGGGTACACGTCTTTTGTGCACTCGTATAGGTTCAAATTGCCGCAAATTGTTACGATTGTGAGATGCTTACTTGCAGTCAATAGTCGTTAAATTCGTTTGGAGTTCAGTTCAATCTTGTCAGGGATTACGCCATGGTCTTTTATTGGGACTATTCTGGCGATAGCACCCATCAAGGCACAACATAGAACGAATGTCTGATTGACTGGTTCTGTTTAGGGTCGCTTCGTTCTGCAGCTTTTGGACTTCTATCAAACCAACTCATTCGATTTTTATTTTAAATTAGACAAATGCGCCGTATTGATACACTACAAAGCAAGGGGTCACTGGTTTAAAACACGAAAGTGACAACAACCATTTTTTATAGCTCAACTTCTTGTTAAAGTCGGACAAACATTTGTGAGTGTAAAACTGTCACCATTGGATGCCGAGAGTTCTTGGTTGCTCTCTCGGACTCTATCCATACGTCTTAATTACATCTGAATTACCGCTGCAACTTGGGTCCACTGTGTCCCATGTTAAGCTCGATGATAACATTTGGTGCAAAATGTTTAGGTGGTTGCGTGTTTCTTGGATCCTTGAATCTACTTCTCTTCGGGTGCAGTGTCCTAGTGGTTAGTGTGTTAGACTACTAAGCTAAGAGTCCCTACTTCAAATCCCGAAAGCGTCATAATCTAAGTTTTTTCACTGCCCCATATCATGCGAAAGTCTGACAAACATCCAAGAGTAACAATTTTAAGAGAAGCTTCTTAAATTTGCAGTTCGGAGTCGGCGTTAACCAGGAGGTCATCTTCTTTTCTTGTGGCAAAAATGATAACTTTGCACTTTGCGCTAGAATTGAGGCCCTGTATGGGCAATATTTGTCAGATATTTCAGTTTTCTCTTGCTCCATATGAAATTGAGGGCACTGGAAAAATACATATCGGGCATCTTCTCGGACCTCTTCGAGGTTTAAGTAATCAGTGGAAACCTTGAACCGTGGCTAGTTCGGAACAATTTCCGAAACGAAAGTCACTTCCAATCGCACCTCAATTTGCTACCGATGTATCCGTTGCGAAAAAAATAAAAAAAAATCATACAATCGCGTTCGTTTGATTCCACAGCAATTCTTTGTTGCACAACTTCGGAAGAAATTCAACGCATATCTGTCGAAAATTGTTGACTTAATGCATATCGCCGACGCGCGTTACATTTCGTCGGAAGATTTGTTTGAAATGCTTATAGGAACGAATACCACACTGAAAGTTCTATCGAACTGATACCACAATAGTGATTCTTCAAGTCCATCCATTTTATCCGGAATAAGTCTATGGCTTCATCTTCCCTTTAAAGACTCGTTCTGTTTCTCCTGCCATATTTTACAGCTTCGCCGATTTTCTTCCAATAATATCATTGACTGAAGCTCGGATCTGGATTTTGGCGTTGTAGGTTCCATGTAGCTCGCTAGCCATAATATCTGCTGGTAGCATGCTCGCAATGACTCATATAGCAATACCTGAAACCGCACGATAAGCAGGACCACTCTCAGCATACAATGTCACATTGTCACGGATTTTTATCCCTCTTGCGTAGGACTAAATCGTCATTGATTTAGCACCTCTTATATGTGTCGCATACATTATTATGTATTACATCCCCCCTTGCCAGAATTAGTCTTAAGAGTCAGTCTTATATTTGTCATAAACCTTGTTTATGCACTGCTTACTCGAGCTGCTTTGTCGCATATACCTTCAAGATGTTTCTTTTATGTATGCCTCACGTCGATAATCACCTGGATTGCTGTTGGTTGAGGTCGGTTTTTACTTGTGCGCGCCACTTAAGGCGAGGTCTTCCTCTACTGCGTCCGACGTCTGGCTGGGAATCGAAGACTCTGCGAGCCGGAGTATTGGTGTCCATTCGTTCTACATGCCCAAGCCATCTTAAACGTCCAATGCGGAGTTTTTTGACTTGGGGTATGTCGCTGTACAGCTCGTATAGTTCGTGGTTGAATCTTCGTCTCCATAGCCCGTCAACACAAACGGGACCGAAGATTTCTCGAAGAATTTTTCTCTCGAATCGACCAAGGATTTCTTCATCCGCTTTTGATACGGTCCATGCTTCAGCGCAGTAGAGCAGGACTGGGATAATCAGGGTCTTATATAGGATCTCCTTAGTAGTTCGAGTGAGGGCTTTACTACTAAATTGCCTTCTTATCGCGAAGAAACAGCGATTGGCAAGAGTAATTCTTCGTTTGATTTCTGACGAGATGTTGTTTTCAGAGTTAATAGCGGAGCCGAGGTCAACAAAGTCCCGTACTACCTCAAAGTTATATCAGTCAATGGTGACGTTCTGTCCAATTCGTCGATGTAGTGTGTCCTTTCGTGTTGACAGCATATACTTAGTCTTACCCTCATTTACTGCCAAACCCATTTCTGCCGCTTCCTTCTCTATACTAGCAAACGTGGCTATGACATCACGTTGAGTCCTACCAATGATGTCAATATCGTCAGCGTATGCCAGTAGTTGCACCGACTTTTGGAAAATTGTGCCTCTGGTGTTGGCTTTGGAGTTTTGCACAATCCTCTCAAGAATCAGATTAAAGAAGTCACATGACAGCGCATCGCCTTGCCTAAATCCTTTTTTTTTTGGTATCGAATGTGTCGGTGAGGTCGTTTCCGACCCTGATGGTGCAGCGAGAATTCTCCATCGTCATCCTACACAAACGGACGAGTTTGGGCGGTATACCAAAACTAGACATGGCTCTGTATAGTTCGTCTCTATATATGCTGTCGTATGCGGCTTTGAAATCCATAAATAGGTGGTGGGTATCGATTTGGAATTCTTGGGTTTTTTGCAGGATCTGCCGAAGTGGGAAAATTTGATCGATTGTGGACTTTCCTGGCCTAAAACTACACTGATAAGGGCCGATCAGGTTGTTGGTAAACGGCTTCAGGGCGTTCACATATTACGGCAGATAGGTTCTTGTAGGCGATGTTGAGCAGACTTATGCCTCTGTAGTTGGCGCAGTTCAGAGGGTCTCCTTTTTTGTGGATCTCCGCCAGATTTATAAAGCTCAGTGGGAAGGCCGTCATTTCCGGCGGCCTTATTAAGTTTAATTTTAGATATAGCTATCCTCACTTCACTTAGGTCGGGTGGTTGGCAGTTTTCGCTGTCGTTTAAATGGTTCGTTCTGCCAGACAGCGGAATGTTGTTCGTCATCGCCGTTTAGAAGTGGTTTTTCCATATCCTCAGCATCGACTGTGTCTCAACTACGATATTTCCTTGTTCATCTCGACAAGACTCTGTTCGAGCCTTGTATCCTTGGCTTTGACGTTTTACACTTTGGTAAAAACTTGCGAACATCGTTCCTGGAGTGGCCCTCTCTTTATCCTCGATCGCACGCTTTTCTTGCTCTTTTTTCTTCTTTCTGAAAAGCCTATGTTCTTCCCTTCTCTTTTGCCTATAGAGCTCAATGGCAGCTCTCGTCTTCACCTGCAGCTTAGCCTTGTATGCCTCGTTCTTGGCTGTGAGCATCTGTCGGCATTCGTCATCAAACCAGGGGTTTCTTGCTGGTGGCCGCGAGAAACCTAGCACGTAGATGTTTTTAGCATCTCGATTTTTGGGAAACACTTTTTCCTAAAATTATAGCTGAAAGAATTAAATCGATGCAGCTGATTCTCGGCCACTTTTTGTTAAACAAAAAACACAATCCACTGAATTTACATATTATTATCGAATGGCACATGCTTCCTGCATCGAAAATGTCTAAAATTCATAAAATCTACTGACACCTACTCCATCTAAACGCTTTCAATGCTTGTTGTGTTTCCCCTGTCATTCTCTCTCGTAATTCCCTCGTAAACCCCTGATAGGTAGACTTATTTTTTATCACATTTTAATAATCAGTAGGCAAATCATTAAACTTCCTTGACATGGCTTAAAACGGAAGAATTAACACCGTCAGTCCATACTAGAACCACATACCAATCTGTCACCGCCCAAGTCATATAACCC
This sequence comes from Rhingia campestris, assembly GCA_932526625.1. Classification (NCBI taxonomy): domain Eukaryota; kingdom Metazoa; phylum Arthropoda; class Insecta; order Diptera; family Syrphidae; genus Rhingia; species Rhingia campestris. Next base: position 105,741,434 of record OW052185.1, read on the forward strand.
CTCTCCCCCACCCTACTAAATAAAGAATAAACGATCAAATTGATCATTGAAACCACGTACTACTAACGTCGATAGCTACTCAATCGATACTCCCATTGTTTAGCTTCGAAACGAAACGAAATAAAAAATAAAATTGAAAATCCATATCCAAGCATTCGTCGACAGCAAAAATTAGCTTAATGCGTCGCATTTAATTGCCACCCAGCAGCTGAATGCAAATGAGAAACATCACGTTGACCTGCTGTCAACTAGCTTGACGGCAGACGCGACTCATCGTGGGTTTCTCTGTCCATTCGGTTCTCAAAAAAAAAAAAAAAAAAAAAAAAACAATAACAGCACTCTGTATACTGGACGAGGGAAATTTCACTCAGATGTCCAGTGGATACCACCAGCGGCGCTTACCGTCTCCCGGTATACGGTGTTAGCCAAACGGCGGAAAGCATCGGTCACGATCTCTGGCCCAGCGGATGGCTTCAAGCAAACACACACACACAATGGCCATTGGACAGCGACACATCACAGACATTGCATTCTAATACGCGATCAGAATCGTTTCCCAGATAGGCTCGATCGGGCACGATCGAGCCGATCAGATATAGCCGGTCCGATCCGATCCCAACTGCCAAGTGGGTGGGTGGGGCATTTTCGCCAGTTAGTTTGAAATGTTCATTTGATTGGAGATTGATTAAATGATTTTATTTTGTACTCTCTCGCAAGTCGAGGAAAACTTTGAAAACACGCAACGCATTTGTAAGTAGCACGGCAAACACAGACACACACACATAGTGCTCCTCAGGAAACGACTGACATGGCAGTGTCAAGCTAGTCTTCAAGCTTCGAGAGAGTATCGACGTCTACGGCCCCGCCACCGCCGCACCAGTCTCATGGATACATTCATTCATTCATTTATCGGATTGTTATGGATTTTTAATATTCATTGGATCCATTTTATTGTCGCAGTGTGGTCGGGAATATTTAATTACGGCTGTCGTCGTCGCTGTCAGTTGACCACATGTGATGTGTGACATCACATAAAAGACCCTTTGATTGGGTTGAAGTAACGTGTGTGGCATTGCTGCAGTAGTGCTCCCAAGTGATATGCAAATGCAGCTGCAGAGTGCTGCACACACACACCACCGGACTGTGGTCTCTGTGACTGATTTTAATTATTTCTTTTTTTTTTTATTTGTTTATTATTCAATCATTCACCGTGGATTGATGTTGACGAGACAGCTGATGGCGCCCATGTGCGATGAATTACGCTGTCGTTTGAATTTTTTTTGTCGTAAGTGAAATATTTTTTTAGTATGTTGTGAATTTAATTTTCGGTGGATATCTGGGGAGATCTTGCGATTAAGGATAATGGTGATGAAAACTTATTTTCTGAAACGATTTCAATTAGGGCTTGTTGGTGTGAAAATTTTAGATTTAAAAAAAAAATTGACGCTAAGGAAGATCTAAAGTTCCCAAATAATATCATGAATATTTGTGTAGGCGCTGGCATTTTGTCTAATCATTTGGATATTGAGAGCTACAAATAAATAGGAAGTTCAGCTCATTCTATACTACATGACGTTTTATTTTTCAAAACAAATTAAGTCCAATAGGATCAAGAGTCGAACTAAAGTCTAGGTACCACATAGCTTAAGCAAAAATGGAATTGTTAGCAAAATCGTTATTGAGATAAGGAAAGGCTAGGGAGCTGATAATAAAATTCGTTTTAACGTGCTCTAGAGAATTGAAAATCCGGTGCAGTGGTGTAGTTTCTATAGCAGAAGTCTTCAGCGCATGATATTTTTTTCTTCAATGTTCAATGTTCTTCACTGAACTTCCTATCGCCAGTATTTGATAATCCATCATTTAAGAAGTAATTATCATGTAACAAAAATGTTGATGATTGATTAGCATAATCGTGCATGAAGTAAACACACGCCATCTCAACATCAATCATCCCGTTGGGCACAAGTTTTTAACTCAACTCTTTTGTTTGTTGAAATATTAATTTAATTAAATGCTTAAAAAAAATATACAAGAACATCATTCACCAGGATAGTAGCACAAATCCTACAATAACATTATTTAAGACGCCCAAATGAATAAAAAAATAAAAATAAATAGTTGGCATTTACGACCCAAACCCTTCATTTGTGTGTGCGAAGTTATTATTTTTGTATATTACTGCTTAGGCATGTCAGAATTTATTATTTTTGCCACAAAGAAATACGTTCCACACATGTATTTATCCGCTTTACGATAGTAAAACTGCCGAACCCATGTCGAAATTATGTCAAACAACCATGATTCTACGATAATATTGTCATCGCTATTCGAAGTCAAGATCTCTCTGCATCGCGTTTGCAAGTAACGCGAGGGTAGTTTTTTTTTTTTTTTTTAAATGGAATAAAACTCAAATTTGCATCAAATATTCAAAATTTGTGTTGTAATCGATAAATAGGCCTTTGCCATTTACTTTTTAAAGACAACTTCATGTAAATGTTGCCCGCGGCTCCGTTTCAAAGGTCCATTCGGAAGGTCCAATTTTGCGTCACTTTTTCGAGCATTTCGGCCTGTATTCCACGAATTACGCGTGTTATGTTATCCTGTAAGACTTCAATCGTGTTCGACAATAACATAACCATAACATAAATAACAATTTACATAACCCCACAAGAAATAATCAAAAGGCGTTAAATCGCATGATCTTGGCTGACAACTCACTCGAGAGATAAGCTGCTCACGAAGTTCCTTCACCATTTCCATTGTTTCGAGCTGTGTGGCATGTGGCACCGTCTTGATGAAACCACATGTCAACCAGGCTCAACTCAGCCAACTGGGGCAAAAAAAAAGTCGCGTATCATGGCTCGATATCGTTCGCCGTTGACGGTAACGTTTCTTCCACGGTCGTCTTTGAAGAAAAATGGATCGATGATGCCACCAGCCCATAAACCACACCAAACTTTCGTTTTTTCGGGAAGCATCGGTATGGCATGTGGCTGTTCATCACTCTGGATGCGACAATTTTGCTTATTTACATATCCGTTGAGCTAGAAATGAGCCTCATCGCTGAACACAATTTTTCGATAAAATAGCGGATTTGCACATTTTTCACAGAGCACGAATTTTGATAAAAAATTTCAATAATTTGCAATCGTTGCTCGTTTGTCCTTCCATGATTAAATGGCAGAGTATGCTGAAAACCTTCACTTTGACAGGTGACGTTTGGATGCCATTGCTAACCGGTGCTGTCAACCTGAACAATCTAAGAAGATAACACTTAAGAACTGCATCATGATGAGATAACACTTAAGAACTGCATAATGATTGTTAAGCTCATCATGACATATACTTCAATTGGAAAAATACCTCATCTCAAGGCTGCGCAAAGAATTTTAAGTCAGTTCATTTGAATGTACACCCTCGTGCTGCTATACTGTTGTATTGTCAGCCAACTCCGAAATAAAAAACTAAAATGGATCTCATTGGAAGTTCATCTAGATCACCTATAAAACAGGCCAAACGTATTATTCAGCTCTTCACCAATAATGCTACTAAAGGTCTAATTCTAACACCAAACCTTGAGAAATTTAATAGGTTATGTTACAGGTCAGCACAGGTTTCGATATTACCCAAACAAAATGTCGTCTAAGTTTTAAAGAAGAGGTAGCTGATCACATATCCCGCTGATACAATTTTATAAAATCACAAAAGCTAATTGTAAAATTTTCAAGTTCACATGGCACTCAAGGCCTTTCAAAATCGACATGTCTCTCATCGGTTATCCTATTGCTGGTGACCAATCTTGTACGAATAAAGTTGAACGTCAGGGTATTTTGAAGAGCCGGCGCTGAGGGGGATTGTCATCACAATGTAATTACAGGTGTGTTAAGAGCTTATGGGCACAGGATCTCAAGGAATAACTTGTCCACTTCAAAATACCGCCATTGACAAAGAAATTGAGAAAACACGTTGCAGACTTTTTTAGAGGTTTTAAATGTAGCTGCTTTGATCCTGGCTCTGGGCTAATGACTGGCTTAGTTAGCTGAACTGATCCGCAGAAGGTCTGTGTTCGATCTCCACCTAAATTATTTTTCACTGGTCCTCCTCTCGTGATGGTATGACAAATCTTCCGCTTAGTACAAATTATCAAGAAAAACTTATCTCAGCGTAGCCGTTCGGAGGCGTCATATAACAGAAGGTCCCGCCACCTTGCAAGAAGTACACACGCACACATGATTAGTTGTGAGAAGGCTATGCCCTGGCTAATAACGAGTCTGTTGCGCCAAAAATTTGATTTGATTCGTCATGATCCGAAACTCCTCAACGACTTCCTTTAGTCAAATAATATTTATCAGCTGAGAAGTAACTTAAATGCCCTGAATAGTGCCACGACGTTAATAGGTCCTTTCTAATTTAAGGGACTATATTACCAATGACAGTTTTTTTTTTTGAATCATTGCTGACCACATTTGGGTGTATAAAAACTTCATTAATCCCCATTTAGCATGACAATATTCGACAACCTAGTTTCATGCGATTAACACCTCCTAACGCCCCTTCGGACGTCTGCATATAAGCCTCAATTCACTGCGGGTATAATATATTGCCAATAGAAACGGTACTCTTATCCCATCTCCATTTGTTTTGTCCTGAAATGCATGACCGAATTGCCTTGTACTTTTATTAATCACCACCTAAGCAGTGGTATCCGACGAAACAGCATGCTGTCACCGTCCGACTCCCCTCTGCGCAACACAATACCGCCTTTAACCATGGAAAATTGTTTCTTTTTTTTTCCATTTGCAGGACATTTTTATGGCTCACAATAGAGACGGAGCGAGAGTGAAATGCGTTTAGTTGTAGTCGCCTGCAATGTCACACTAGGACATTAGCCACGCATGGGACTTCCAATTGACAGAGGCAATATTTTCTTTTTGTTGTTGTTGCTTTCATCCGGGGAAGGGTGCTGCTGTAATAAAATCGTGCTCTTCTCCTTTTTTCATTTAATGAATTGTCTTTGGGTTTCGAAAGGATGCTGTAACGACATCATTTCTAGGATCAGTGTCATATGTTACACGTTCTTCGGCATTCAGAACTATTTTCGACAGAAAACTAGCACCAGAACAAATTTTATGGGTCATTTAGAGCAAACGGTCTGAATGGCTATGAAAGGTTGTGGGCAAAGCAGGATACACTATTTGATTGGAGAATTAATATGGAAAGGCGTTGTGTGGGTAATTTATACTGCGACAGACTGTGTTGTTGACTTTTAGGCACGTAACTCCTCCGAGTTAATTGGGAAATGTATCAATTACTTTCTCCTGTTAATCCCGGATACACACTTCTTCGAAACGACCTCAATCTTTGTGTATTTCTATGTTTCTTTGGATTACAACTGTCACCCCTATCAACAGGTTTATTGTCCGGACGCAATGTGCATTTTGATGAACTTCTTGGTGTCCATAAACAAAAAAGATTTCTTATCCATGCCAAGGAGATGCCCTCAAATTACACGGAGATTACTTCCATGCGGGGTGCATAATATATATTTCAACGCACCTGCCTTGCTGTGCCAGAGCCAGCATGCATTTTGGGTTTTGGTTGTCAACTTCATCACCCCACATACCAAAAGTGTCCCGTTTTTTGTTTTGTTTTCCTTTTTTTTTAATATACTTTCTCCTTAAGAAGGCATTTAGTAGAACAATATGTGACCAGGACAATGAAGGTCTATAAATTTTGATTTCAATCCATATCCCATATACGAATACATGAAGGTATTTGTTCTAAGTCAGGCGGCATGAAATTTACGACATCCTGCACCCGGAGGACGACGAGAGATAGACGACAAACTCGAGCCGTGCACACACACACACAATGGACAATGGGACAATATTGGATTCTCGAGAAGAAACATGTACGCAGGACAAAGGACATTATTTGAGATTTTTACAATACGATAATTGCACCACATAGCGCAACGAAAAGGATGTGTCCTTATGTCCCATCCCGTATATTTACGTGCATATCCTTCTTAAGTTACTTTCCTTCGAGGTAGGATTTATGACTGTCCTGTGTAGCTGAGCTCTCCTACTGAGCGATAGAGCTGTGAAAAATTATCTATTCTTGTGGTAGTCCTTGGTCGTAAATTAGGAAGAATGCAATGCAGAGCTAGAGATGTGTACCACACTTGATTGGTTTTCAATGATCATTGTGTGCATTGCGTTGATGATGGAGTTGGGCTGGTTGATAAAGTGCGTTCGTTTGATAAATTTTGATAGCGATTTGCCCAAGTAGTGACTTGCAACAGGATTGTTACAAACAAAATTTTGTCCCTTAGCCAGTTCTCTAAACAGTGGAAGATGGACAGAATGCGTTGGTTTGTCGATTGAAATTGACTGAGGACAGGAAACAACTTCGTTTACATTAGGCGCCAAGGCCTAAGTATTGTATAGTACCCCACAGGAAGTACACATTTTTGCCGAAACAAGTTTGTTAGACCCGCGGCGTAGATTTTGCATAGCGCCATTCTTGAGGTGTCGTAGGGCCTTAAAATTGCACCCTCTGATTTGAGAACAACTTATCATTACTCTTGGTATATCTTTCTGTCTCGGATGATTTGTCGTTTGTATTGTGTTGAATCCATAAGATAAAAGGTAGATATATATGTTTTAAAATTTGTTTTAGCAAGCGGGTTGGTAAACAAAAGGCATGACGACTCGTCTTTCTCTATCGAATTTCTTAGTCATTTATTCAGATCTGTGATACAATCCCAAGACTATACTCTGAGGGATAACAATGGCAATTACCAGGGCATAAGAAAATACTTTGTCCCTGTCAATCAATGAGTAAACATTCACAGACTATAAGAAATAATCCGAATCACTTTGCACAAGCTGGTCTCTTGGATAAATGGCTGTTCCCTGGATGTGAATCCAGTTAAAACAAAACATAATTTTTGATCAAAAACCACAAAGTGTGTGTCCATTCGCTGTAGATGTCTTAAACAGACATATGGCAGGGTCCTCTTTTGTACAAGTCCATGTCACTGTAGGTACAGCTTTTAAAGTTCTTGGTTGAATCTTCTTCTCAGAAACCCGTCAAAACAAACGAGACCCCATATTTTCCGGTGAATTTTTCACTCAAAACGACCAAGGATTTCTTTATTCACTTTTGATACCGTACATGCTCCTGTGGTGTACGGTAGGGCTTGCATGATCAGTGTCTTATATAAGATCTCCTTTGAATTTCGGCTGAAGGATTTATTGCTAAATTGCCTCCTTAGCCCGAAGAAACAGCGGTTGGCGAGAGTAATTCTTCGTTTGATTTCTGATGAGATTTTGGTGTGGTGGGCGGACTTTGGTAGCCGCTAATAAGGTTTGTACAGGACCTCGTAGAAATAGGCTCTAGCAATGCCATATATTTTCTCCATCGGACCGTATGCACACAAAAGGCTTATGTTGCTGAATTTGGGCTTCATGTGAACTATTGCAATGCGTCCGCAGAACAATCAAACTCCAAGATAGCTGCCATTTCGTGATGGAAATTTTCTTTCAAATGCGCCAATGGTGTCAGTTTATTGGCGTATATTTGAGTATAGATTTGAGATATCCTCACATAAAAAAGTCCATAAGGGGTTAAATCAGGACTGCGTGGAAGCCAATTTATATCACTTTTCATAGAGATGAGTTTGCCAGGAAAAATTTCAAATTCTCGTGGCAGAAAACTGATTAGACGTGTTTGACGTGCTCCTCCGTCCTACTTTAGTTATATCCACTGCCGCTCAGAAGGTCTAGGTTCGATTCCCAGCCGTAGCAGAACCTAAATGATTTTTCACTGGCCTTCCTGTCGTGATGGTCTTTTTTTGTCGGTAGGATTGTCCTTAATTCATACCTTAGACCTTCGTGCCATACCTTGTCGAAAGCTTGTGATACGTCAAGAAAAGCGGCAGAGCAGATCTTTTTCCATTCTAGAGCATTTTCAATTTCATTAGTTATTCGATAAACCTGATCGATTGTGGAATGTTTGACCCGGAAGCCGAATTGATGATCTGGGATCAAGCGTCTTTCTTCAATTACTGGTTGTAATCGTTTTAGCATAATTTTCTCGAAAACTTTAGATGTGATCGGCAGGAGCGAAATGGATCTATATGATTTCTTATCGTTTGGACTTTTCCCCGGTTTCGGGACCATAATGACTTCAGCGACTTTCCATTGCCTTGAAACATATAAAAGTCTCAGAGAAGCATTTATAATGTAGAGCAACTTAACTAATGCTTTTTTCGGTAGCTCCTTCATGATTTCGCCGGTGATTAAATCATATCCTGGAGCTTTGTAATTTTTTAACTTTCTTATTGTCATTCGAAGGGATACGGCTTTAACTTTATAGTTGTCGGGTGCCATATTAGCATTAAGTTCTCCGTTCAGGGGTCTTCCATCGAATGGCATGAACGTTTCTTCTAGATGCTCGGCAAATAAATCCGTTTTCTCTTTGTCTCATTTTGCCCATCCGCCGTTAGCTTTTCTTATTGGTGGCGAGTGTATTTTGGGTTTCCTTATGGACTTAAACGCTTTCCATAGTGAGTAGTTTGAAGTCTAATCAGCAGTCAAGCCCTCGAGGTATGTAGAAGTCTCGCGATTTCTTAAATCCTGTAGCTCATTCTTGAGTTTGTTACAGAGATATAGTTAAGATAAGTTTTATCAGTGGGTGCGCGGGAATGTTGCCACCTCTTGCGCGCTCTTCTTTTTTCTCGTATGAGGTCCTCGATTTCAGGCTGGTATTTGAATTCATTGTTGCTGCGTGTTGCTGTCTTCCGGAAGGGAGTGTTTTTCCACGCTGCGCTCTGAATGGCTTCCACGAGATTGCCGATTTTGTCTTCTATTTCGAGTGGTGTGTTTTTTCTGAAAATATCCCAGTTGGTTTTTTTTACTAGTAAGCCTAGGAGGTCCTACTTTTCTTGCTAGACTTCCGTCCATTTTCAGAGTGACTGCTGAGTGGTCTGAGCACAGATCATAACATTCTTCGACTTCCGTAAGATTTTTAGTTAGCCCTTTTGCGATAAAGAAGTCGACTAGGTCAGGGATTTTATTTTTGTCAGTTGGCCAATGCGTTGGCTTTCCCGTCGAATAAAAGTCCACTCCACGCTTCATACAGGCTTTGTGCAGTAGTCTGCCTTTCGTTGAAGTACATCTTGAACCCCAAAAAATGTGTTTTGCATTAAAGTCCCCACCGATGATAAAATTAGACTCGAATAAGTCAAAGAGGCGATCGACGTCGTCGTATACCAGTCTATATCCCGGATGGAAGTAACCTAGATCCGATGAGGTAGTCTAAATGGTTTACTTTTACAAAGACTGAAATTATTTGCATAGAATCGAGTTCTATTTTAATGTGAGTGCTTCATACATTCATTGATGTAAAGAGAGGATCCTCCTGGTCTGACAAATCATCTGAGTAGTATCAACTGTCAAAAATAGCTTATCTCAATTTAGCAGTTCGGAGTCGTCATAAAACAGGAGGTCCCACAATGCATCGTGAAAGAAGTACACACGCATACATGAATGGTTTTGAGAAAAAGCTAGGCCATGGGTACTAAAGGGCCTTATGCGCCAATGATTTGTTTATTTTTTTGTAGCTTGGTGGATGATATCCACATTTTTACTTTGACTGCAACAAATTCGAGTGCAAATATTAATAAGCATTTGATGAAACCATGACCGTCGTGACCCGGGTTTTTACGAAAAGCTTCTCATACATTAGGGTAGGCGATGTATAAAATGCCTTGTCAAGGCTAAACAACTCTAATCATTAATATGAAGGGGTAGTTAATATTTTATTGATATGGGAAAACATCATTGAAGTTAATCCTGAGTAGCTAATTTCGAATGTAGCTTCATACAGGGTGGCTGATGAATATTGCTACATTAAGAAACTCAAATAACTTTTTTTTAGTGTATGGAATTCATTTTTCTTTTATTCATGTAAAAGCTCATTCAATTTTATTAAATATACTTTATTAGTTTTAAAAATAATGGAATTTAAATGCCCCTCCTGCTTGTTTATGCATGTGCGGCATCTTACCAAAAAGTTGTTCATTACTGATTGGAGAGTTGTGACAGGAATAGCAGCAATTTTTTCTCGAATGGATTTCTTTAGTTCATTCAAATTTGTTGGTTTTGCTTTGTAGACTTCCTGTTTGCAATAACCCCACCAGGAAAAGGCAGGTGCAGTACGTATTGGGGGATTATCGTCGCAATTCTGTCATCACAGGCCGGGCTATGTGAGGAGTTGCACTATCTTGCTGAAACCACACAGAGTTGAAAGAAATTCTCATTCATGTTTAAGTAAAAGTCTCCAGTAACCATAACGGTGTGAGCGTTTTCTTCGAAGAAGAAGGGGCCCGACAATGCAGCGTGATGAAACTGCACACCACACTGTGACACGAAGTGGATGCGATTCCGTCTCATGGAGTATCTGTGGGTTGGAAGCACTCCATATTCGAAAAATTTGCTTGTTTATGTTGCCGTTTAAATCGAAATGGGCCTCGTCAGACATAAAAAATAGAGTCCATGTTTCCGTCCTCATCCACCATTTGAAGCATGTTTTGGCAAAATCCCAGCGAATCGGCAAGTAGTCTGCTGCGTTCAGTTTGTTGGCCATTTGAATTTTATAAGGGAATAAGTCCAAATCATTGTGTATAATTGACTGCTATGACTGTCTGCTTATAACCATTTGACCAGATAAGCTTCTTGTCGAAACTCTTGGATTGTTTTGTATGGCAGTAGCGATTGTTTCCTCTGTCTGACCTGAAGGGTTTCGATAGTAAGGTCTTTTTTTCGAATGTCCTTAATTTTTTTTTTTAATTAATTTATTTAATTAATTTAATCTAAAAAATCAATCTGAAAATAAAAAACAATTAACCAGATTTATAAATAAGTTGTTCCATTTTTTTTTGGTAGCGGCTTTCATCAGCCACCCTGTAGTACGTCTGGGTTATTTTTTTGTAGTTATTTATATTTATTTGTATTTTGCATTAATTTGGAATAAAATATAAATTTTTCCTTTTATTTTTCTCTCAGGTATGTTTCACCGATTATTTTGTTATCCTGTGAGTATTATATCTTCTTATTACTGGAAGTTTAAAGCTATAAGCAGTTTTCGAACAGCAGAGTAAGTTGATTAAATTGTTTCCACAGATCTTACTCTGCTCAATGGTATGTTTTATTTGAATTATTCTTTTCAATTTTGACAGCACCGTTCATTCCTTATCCATTTTGATAAGAAGGTCAACGATTTTCAAAACTTGCCTGTGTGTGACATTAGTTTTTTCGTCATTCCATTCCAGTTCACTTTCAGATATAGACGCTTCTATCGAGTGGTCAACTATGGTATGATAGTTTTACTTCTTCCGAAGTTGTCCGCAGTAGAATTGTTGCGGAATCGAAAGAAAACGATTGTATGCTTCATTTATTTAGTTCCGCAAGGGTTACCTCGAAAGCAAACTGAGTTCCGATTAGAACTGTCTTTCGTTTCGGAATGGGTATTACGACAAAGCTGATAGTGATAATCCATGTCCACTTGGCTATGAAATTCCAGTAACGCATTTATGATGTTCTCTGAGAACTTGACATTGATTGCTAAAATGTCAGTGACACGATTGGCAAATATCGAGTCAAATTCAAGATCCTGGCTTAATTGATGTCTTAGATTTCATAGATCACCAGGCTAGTAGGAACTTAGAAAGCAACTGATGCGTCGGAAATTAAAAACTCACAGACGAATTACAGAACTCCGTGTAATTTGGCACACTCATTGGTTTAAGCTTCAATGGCTGATCATTGTGAAGATGAGGGAGACAGTTGTTTGGATTAGAGCAGTACTGTGTAAGTGACCACTTTAACTATTATGTTGAAGTGGCACATTTCAGTAGGTGACAGACGCAGACGGGGCCGCTCTTCAAAATTAAAACTCGCATTAGAAAAGGTTCTCCCAGTTCCAATTTGTTCTTCTGAATGCTCAAAGAAATTGTCATATACCGCCTCTTCATATCAGGCGGCCCGGCGCAACAGTAGGTATCACATTCTTTTCAGAGAAGAAAACAAAGACTCTCTTTAAGACTTTGAAGGACTTGCCGGTAAACCAATACAATTGCATATAATGCAAAAAAAAAACCAATACAATATTATGCTGACGTGGAATATTTCAATATTTGACAAGAAGCAGACGGAGCTACGCTGCTACAAATAACTTTGCACAAGAAAAAGTATTACTCCGAGTCCCATTTATCTTCTGAATCCACAAATAAAATGACATTTGCAGCCATTCTACACCAGGCGACCAGGCGCAATAGTAGGTATCACATTCCATTCAGAAAAGGAAAATAATATACGATCTCAAACAAAGAGTACTCACTCTCTTTACAACTTTGGCAGACTAGGCGCCAAAGCAATACGCAATTTCATTTTTCATACACAAAAACTAGCTTTGCTACACCCACTAAGAGCGGTGCTTCTGTGGTAGCAATTCTTGGAGTATGGACAAAAAAAATCATGCCGCCTCAGTGCATCTCCTTCTTCTCCTCTGTCGATTATGTCATTTTGTCAATTCCGGACCATTTCTTAGAACAATACACAACCACACAAATGGCTGCTAAATGCAGCCTTCCCTCCTCGTCTCCTTTGAATTGTATGCAATTCCATCTTGACTATTTTAAACAACAACAAAAAGCACTGAAATTGGACGATAACTACCAGGCGCTCAGAAAATAGAAGTAAGTGCCTGGCAGCAATTTTCTTCCAAAACCATGCTCACGCTCAAAAAACCATACTCATGGCCGAAAGAGACACTTTCACATAGCTCCTCCTTAAACTAACGCTAATTCTCTGGCAAAATAATGGCGAAATAAGTGAAGGCCCAGATATGGCATTGAGGTATTACAAAAGATTTAGTTTTATTTTTCTTTAAAGCTTGCTATAAAATTTGTAATGTAAGCTATAAAACTTATAATGTGACTATTCGACCTGTTACTGTATTGTCTAACACGGACGAATGTTTATTTTTTCATCCTTGTTGTCGTTTGACAAGCGCCAGCTGGTTCTAAAAAAAATGACCCGATGACTCCTCTAAGGTCAACAGCGCACTATGCAGCAACTTTGAGCGGGTGTAATGGCTCCTCGTGCATTACTCGTGGATTTTCGGTGTGTTTTGCTTGTTTGGCGGTCGACAGACAGCAGCTAATGCACGGACTGGACTTTGTACGGGAACATGCGCAAGTCGTTGACTTCGCATTAGGGACGCCCGCTGATGGCTAATTGCGAGGCATGGCGTCTGGTCGATGTTTCCGGCTACGGGGTCGGCCACTCTTGGCAACGTATCGTGTGGTCCCATACTCTTCAAGGTTGGTGGCCAAACGGCGCAGTGTTTGCGCAGTCGGTGTCGGACGGTCGGGTAATCGGCGACGGTATTCGCGCTGCGCCGACACTACAGACGAATTGTTACGCAAAAAAATAGACACGATTATTCCGCTTTCTTGGGGATTGTATTGCTCTATGACCTGTTCACTTGTATTCTACATCTGTCTAGTCCACAAATGTCAAAACAGAATTGACATTGACGGCCATTTGCAAAAATAAGAGCATCTTCCAAGAGGGTGATCTCTTTTGGCCCACCTTGTAGTTGTAGGCGATCACATACTACTGCAGTTGTGATCTTGTAGGCTCTGCAGTTAGTTTGTGTAGTTCGGAGAGTATCCTTTTTTGTGGATCGGGCAAACGATTCGGAGGTTCTATTCTTCAGGCATACTATCATCAGACCAAATGGTGTTTATTAGCTGCTATCATCACTTCACTTAGGTCGGATAGTTGGTATTTTTTGCTGTCGTTACCAATATTGAATTGTTGGTCCTCCCACACAACTGGGGATTGCTCGTCATCTCCGTTTACTCTGTAGAAATGGTTCTTTCATGTTATCAGCATCGATTTTGTCTCAACTACGATCTTGTTCATCTCGACAGGATTCTGTTCGGCTTTGAAGTTTAACACTTTAGTAAAACTTAAGACCCTCTTTTTAAGGGTGGAGTCTTCGACCGATCGCTTTTCTTACTTTTGTGAAAGCCGATGTTCTTCCCTCTTTCTTTGCCTAGTTTTCATCTGCAGCTCTCCTTTGTCGACATTCTTCCTCAAACCAGGGGTTTATTGGTGCTGGGCCGGAGAAACCTAGTTGCGGCTGATTTTTTTTTTTTTTAACAACAAGCCTTTCAAGCAACCTTCCTATTTCCAAGCCCTAATTTACATTACACTTCAAAGGTTCGACAAAGCCTACTCAACGCTATAAATTAGTCACATTCACTTGTTCCTTGTCCAGCCAGAGCTGTGTTGAAAATCCTAATTATAAACAAAGACAAAAAAAAACTCAGCGGGTGGATAAACAATTTCCCTCGATTGAGTGCGCCTTCAAAGGGATGCACACCCTTGCATTCTAAATCAGAGCGTCAATTTATTCACTCGGCATTTAGAAGTCTCGGTACTTTCCGATGACAAAAAGACCGCTGGCGATTAAATACCGTCTGTCTCGTTAGCGCGCCCGTTCACCATTCGCTTACTAACATCCCGTTGAACACCCTTAGAATGTGTAATTACGTCCAACACTACCCCGGAGGACAAATTGCTTTCGTTGATTGCGGTCGCATTTAAACGATGTACAACAGTCAGCCTTCACCGCTAGTCCCTTTTATGTCTCTAGAACTCACCCTTCAAGCTGCTGCGCTCTGCCTGCGCGTGTCCAAAAAAAAGATTGTCATGTCAACAGTTGAGAATATTTCTATCTAGCGACTTGTGTGCACGTCACGAAATTAAATGAGTTTCTCTGTCCCAAAAATCTATGTGCAGTCGAAATGGGAAAAACCACCGACACGAGAAGATAGGCATGACTCCTCGAAAAGCCTAGGATGGTGTCGGCAAAAATTACATGGTACGGTTGTGCTGCGGCCAATGCTCAATTAAAGGCCCAACTCCTGTCCCGTTGGGCAAATGGCAGTTGGTAGTTGGCACTTGGCAGTAAAACGACCGATGGCGGCGCCTCAGGGCGGTAATTTTTGTCACGTCCCGTGCATAGGCACGGCAATTATACATGCACACAGATACCTAACTGGAGAAAGAACATTTCAAAGGCTAGTCAAATGGAAAACCAGCGTCGTGATTAGTTGTAGTCGAAGGTAGGTGATAAATTAGTCAAAGCTGACAGCAAAACACTTTGTTAGGACTGGGCAAAGGATGGGCTGGTTAGAGACACAGCAGCAGGTACCCGAGAGTGAACTACATCCTAGGGCCAATTGAATAACAAATTGAACATGATTTCATTTGTGCCTTTCGGAGGTAGATAAGACGGGGACACCTATTTGTTGTATTGTTACCCAATTTCGTATGCAGACAGTGGGTATAGACCCAGCAGGAGAACGGAATTTGAATCTGAATTGGGAGCGCGATAATTGATAATTGCTTCCAGTGATTGACTAACTGAACGAGATGGAGGCTCTATTTGATTTACCTCAGAGCAGGTATTGGGATCTAATTATGCTTTAAATGTGGGGGAACTCGGTGTCTAAAATGTCCTCTCCCTATAGGAAAACCTATTTTGACATAAAATGAAAACTTCATAATGAAAACCAGCGGCGTGATTAGCTGTAGTCGAAGGCAAAATACTTTGGACTGAGCAAATGATGGGTTCGTTAAGTTAACTTGTGGTTTCGATAACTTGCCTCTTCTAAACCACCCCCGATCCAGTGTAATTATCTTAAATCGATCGCCATTTCCAAATTTCCAGCGACAAAACCTCATCATGTCCAATGTCTGAGCCCAATTCCATTGAAACTATCAACGAGGGATAATTTCTATCTCATCCAATAACACAGTTTAAAGCGCCGTTACCTTGTCGACCAGATCCTCTTTCTTCGAAGTCAATTTTTTAGGCGTCCTTTTCAAAAATAACACACAATTACCTGCAGCAAAATGGATGCTTTGTAAAAATTAGTGCAAATCGTTTCCATCACGCCCTCCACTTAAGGAACCCGCTGCAACATATGCTTCTGAGAAGGAGCACATCAAAGTCAATCTCATGTTTGGTTCTTGTGCCTAACCCTACAATTAAGAGGTCTCAATCGTTTATCAAAATTATTTCCCTCTGTAATTTGGGCTAGGAAAATAAAGCAAAAAAAAAGGCATAGTCAACGACAGCCATTAGGCGCCTCCGGAAGGATTCAAGGGAGTAACAAACAAAAATTACGTAGAGTTAGAAATTAGGGCAAAACGGTTTTTGGGAGATAATCTGGCAACGTCACTTTTGGCGCCGGATAGCTTTAATTAAAATGATGCGAGATGCATTAATCATTAGCAGCCCCTAAAAAAAGGATGCACAGGAAGATGTTTCACATGCAGTTGCGTCTTTGGGAGGCTCAGCAATCCATAATGAAATTTCATCACGCTGTTCCATGGTGACAGTCTTTCATCTAAGAAAGGATGTCTAGGAAGATGTTTCAAAGGCACTTGCGTCTTTGGGAGCTGGCTACCCATAATGAAAGCCCATCTCTATGTTCCATGATGGCGGCCTTTCATCTAAGAAAGGATGTGAAGAAAGCTGTTTCAAAGGCACTTGCGTCTTTGGGAGCTCAGCCAGCCATTATAAACGTCCATTACGTTATTCCATGATGGCGGCCTTTCATCTAAAAAAATGATGTTGAGGAAGATGTTTCAAAGGCACTTGCGTCTTTGGGAACACGGCCAGCCATCTCGATGTTCCATGATAGCTGCCTAGTTAAATTTAAAACGAATGAATTGGAGCACTAGTCCAAAAAGTCCTAAAATTTCTTAAAAAGATATGTAACACCCTTTTTACTCCAATGACTTGTTTTGGTCATATGAGTGATAGTTCTTAGTAAGAAAAATTCGGACATACATTGCGATCGATTTTTTTCAAAAAAAAGTGTGTCCTGTGTCCCTACAATGCAGTTTGATGAAACTACACTTCACACTGCAACTCCAGCTATAGGTGCAATTCCGTTTCAATGCTGAATTTTATAATTTAAATTCGTCTTTATTCGACAGTTTTGGATTTTTACAACGTTTAGATCGAAATAGAATTCGTGAATCCGTCATTCAAGGATTCGCGGGCAAAACTTCAAGGGTATATGCAAGATTGTGGGCTTTCGATTGCCTGTAATATTAAAATTGTAGGCAAACAAGTTTGAATGTGACCTTACAGTGGATACATCTTTCAGCAGATAAAATCCTTGTCGAAACGCCTTGAGTTATCTATATGGGACCATCTATCGCGACAATCATTAACTCTTGCGTCAGACGCTTCACAGACGCTGGCCAAGACACCGAAGCACCCTCTATCCAATCTTAATCGATTACAAGCCCGAGTCCTGAGGAAGCACAGAAACACATTCCTCATTATAACTCAGTCACCAGAATTCCGTGGTATGCCTTTCAGTATCGGTTTTCTCACGATCTGTTGTCGCTTACCGCTTGAAGAGCTCCGAAGCATTGTCGGCGTGTCCGTCGCATATCAGCCGTTTGTCACTCGCGTGGCACAATACCGGGATACATTTCCTTTCTTAAACTAACTTAAGCTAGGATATATAAACGAATGCCTTTCTTGGAATAAAGCTTGATATAATCATGTTCTCCATGTATTTGGAGTGGGGTAGCGAACCGCCAAAATTAGGCTGCCATCGCACGCAAATTGCCTCCAAATCACCTTTTAAGGAAATTTTCAATCCCATTCACCTTAACCCCATCGGTTACTCGGACTCTGGTGTTCGGTATAATCCTATATAGGATCGGAGTTACCGTTGTATATTTTCCATTTATGTTGGCGGCGCTGCATCGAACCCCACTTAGACAGCAGTAAGAGATGATTGACATATGAGAACCATGTGGCAAGTGACGTTAAGTCCAGCATCCTACAGTCTACTTGTCAGAGCCTCCTGGGTCTTCTGCAGCAAGCATCCAGTTTTTTTTAAATTGGTCAAGCCAGATGCCAAGATATTTAACTACACTTCTCACCGCCAAACAGTTGTCCATGCTATCCAATATGGTAAATTTCCTGTTTTGTTCTGGAACCGCCAGAAGCCCTAAGCAATGACGTCCTGAACAGAATTTTTTCGGTTCACTGGTTCCAAAGGTCATGACCCAAAATCGAACAGAGGTTACATGCATTCTTCGTTGACCCCCTGTAGTCTTATAGATCAGATCTCCGTTCTTGAGGTAGTCCCTAACCATCCGCAAGTGATATATTGGGATGTTGAATGTGTTTTCTGCAATCACTCCGATTGTAGAGCTGGGTTTTTTTTTTGAAGCCGTACTGTCTTTCTAACAGATATTCTCCTCTCTGTGCTTCATAGGTGAATCGCGGTCTCTGGATCTTTACCAAGGGTTTCTTTGAAGTAACCAAACAAAGAACAACGCTGAGGTGGCATCTTGGTCTCCTTTGTTTGTAATTTTTGTTTTTGGGAACCAATTCGGGCTACTAGCTGATATAGCCTATAAGTTTTCTTCCCCCAGTGCAAACGTAGACATTCTGTAATTCTCCGAGATCAGCTTTTGGAGATTTTTGATCGCAGCTTTAATGTCCTAATCTCAGAGTCTTGTCTGACGAAACGTGGCTAGTTTTTCCTCTGGTAGTCGGAAGATCAAGAAAACTCCTCCAGCTGAAATGCAATGGCCCCTCGTTCGTTGCTATGGAATTAGGTGATTTTCCAAAAATCTTCAACCATAGCGTCCAGTAGATTTCATGGCAGTAAACAGGAGAAAAATTAAAAAAATAACAAACCCCTTTAGAACAACATGTGATGAGATAAGGATTAAAAATCGAATGCACGTATCCTTCCTTCTATTGTACAAAATGATTCAGCATTCACCTTCACGATATAACCAGTTATGGGGCTACAAAAAGTATCTTACTCATACACTGAAGATTCCCACATTAATAGCAAATCATGCAAAATCCAATCCCATACGTAACCCGATTACATTTTCAAGTGATTTCGCAACAACAACACACCAAACAATAGGGGAAGCATTTGGCAAATGCATCGTTTCGTAGAGCAACCCGCTCACTTGGAAAACTAATCTTCTCAGCTCAAATTACCCCATCTACAGTCTTCTCAACTGCCATTCAATTCGAATGCTTGAATGAGCTCTGAAAACTCTAAAATTTCACTCGTCGTAAGCCTAACCCCCGAACATCTGCTTGCCCCGATTGAAAAGTTCAACTTAAACTCGAGCCATATCGCTTTGGATTGTCTTTCAAGCTGAGGAAACACCAAAACAGTGTCACCACATGCTCGAAAATCAATCACCGTCTTGACAGACACGTGCTAAGCCAAAAGTTGACACTGATTCCCTTGGTTGCAATCTGCTACTGTGGATCAGTTACACCGAGGTCCGCTGTGATACCTAGCGAAACCCAAGCTTCGGTCGTCGTCGTCTGACACTCAAGCAGAGCAATTAAGAAATCTTTCGCGCGAACCCAACCGAATAAGGCGAAAACACCAAAAGGGTCGTCATGTGGTCAGATGATTGAAATCATTGCACACATGGAACATATCAGCTTACTCCCTCTCTCTTTCTCTCACGAGGAATTGTGCACCGCAAACACCACGAGAAGACCACAGAACTACTACTACACGTCGTACTAGCAACAGAACAGCAAACAGGGGTGTGCAACTGTTCGTTCGGTGGTGTTGTGGCCTAAGCCGGTGTCAGGTGACATCCACTGAAGCCCGCACCCGACATATGGTGTGCCGTGGTAGTCAGGACCAATTAACACCGAAACACAAAATGGGAAGCCAACAAAAAGCCGAATGTAGTAATCGAACATGAAAAGTGTCGACAAATTAACCAGCACAAGAGCAGCGAGGAGCTGCTGCAGTAGCAAGCCATCCTCGCGTCCATCCCTACCACAAAGGATATCAAATGTCTTGGACAGCAGCAGAGGGGCGTCTTTTGATTTGTGAAATGGGTGCTTACAAATTACACACCAGTCACATCATCAGGCTAGTGCGGGGGATATCTCATAATTACAACGCGCTAAGTGCATGGAAATTATCCATTTCCGTGCGAAGGTGATGACGACAGAGATCTAGGGCTGTCAGCAGCACTTAAGTGGTTGCCAGAGACCGAGAAAAGGCTTTCGTTGGTCGAGACGTTGACAGTTGTTGGCAGCATGGGAATCAATTATGGTTGCGCCCAGGACCGAGTGGTGGTTTAATGTTTCATCTTGAGGGAAGTGCACTCCGAAAACATGTGATTACGGAGATGCGTCTTGATTTGAAGCAAGGCCATGGTAGATGTTGAAGTGGTGCATGTTTTCCTAATGAGAACGCATGCTCTCGAATTTGGTGAGGCATGTCTCGAATTGGGTGGGGTATGTGTGTACTTATTTGGAAGTTGTGATGGAGGTGGTTTTTTGCAAGGTTAGACTGATGGATGTTGGATTGTAACAACTGTGGTAGTAAAATATGTAATGCAGGAGCCCTTCGCAGTAGAGCAGCTGCTAGTATACAGCTATAGTGTTGGTTTTATAGATTTTCATCAAACCTTACATGATTATGGAAAAGTCCGAAAAAGTGGGTCTCGCAATTCTCTCCATACGTCGGCCTGTGCAAGCAATTCGAGGATAAACGACCGGAAGGATTCAGTTTACACTTGATTTACAAGATTCTTGGGTTAGGTTTGGTCAGGCTATAGTGCCTGCGCGCAATGTGCTTAAATACTTCGAACAGCAAAGGTCCATTGTGGTGGATCTGTCGACTTTTACTAAAGATTCGCTTGCCTAATTGCACCATTAAGCTGACTACGAAGGGGGAAAGGTTTCTGACAATATTAGCCAGATCACCTAGATTGTCAAAGAAGTAGTCGTTCTTTTGTTGGAGAGAGCTGGAAAATAGCAGAGATATAACGTTACACGTCAGCCAGGACAAGGATTCTTTAATTGCCATGATTTACTCCTGGAAAGCTCTAAAACGACTAGGAAGGGAAAATGATATTCTTATGTTAAGCATCTCGTGGAAAACACCTCAAATCAATCCGGAATTATGTTTTAGACCCATCCGTGTAGATGTGAATCGAGTTGTTATCTCCAATCATATCCGACTCCAATTCGAGGCGACTGGGAATGTTGGGCTTGAAGTTATGATCAAAACTGAGTTCGGTAATGATGTGATCGGTGTCTTCTATAAGGTAATTTAGTAACTTTGTGTGTTAAACTTGAGAGGGTGTTCATGCAATGAGGCTCGCAGTCTCAAATCTGCCTAAGCTGCGGTATTGCCAAGAATATCTAGGAGCACTTGATGTAGGATATCATCTAGGGCTTCGGAGGAGGTTGTTCTTAGAGCTCCTCTAATGCATTTGCAAGTTGTTTGTTTAAATTTCCCTAGAAGGTTGCGGTTTAAAGCTGTTTGTAGAGCGGTCCACCAGTATAACACACCATTTAAGAGTATGGGTCTAAGGATGGACACGTAAGGCCAGACAGTGATGTGTGGGTGCATACCCCATTTCTTTCCGATTGCCTAGTGGCTGTTTTTAGGCGCTCTTTTGGCTTTCCAGCTCAGTTTTTTTTATTATTCAAGGCCAGACCCAGATACTGTGCTGATTCTGCAAACATGAGTCTTGGAGGGTCAAGGCAAACATGAGTCTTGGAGGGTCAACGTGCGAGACTGTATTGGATTGTATTTCCTGGTAAAATGTAGCAGTTTGAGTTTTCCCGCAGAATACACATCTTGCTGCTCATTTGGAGATTACAAAGAGACTATCCTGCAATAGTTCTTTATGGGTATTAACGTATTTCCCTGATAAAGATATTGCCAAGTCATTTGCATAGGGAACCGCCTTGCAGCCTTCCCTTTCTTGTACCACATTGACGACTAGGTTTCATCAAAGAGGTGAGAGTACACCCCCTTGTGGGGTGCCACATCTTACAGATATCTACGAGCATACTCCTGGTGTATGTTACTAACTTCACAGCCTTTATATACTTCCGTAGGAAAGCTCCCATTTCCGGGATCCTTGTCAAGCTCCATTTAGGTAGGGTGGATGGTAGTTTTCGCTGTCATTGGCAATCTCTCTACAGTCTGCAAAAGTGGTTTTTCCATCATCGACTGTGACTCAACTACGTGGTTTTCTGTGTCCATATCGACAGGATCCTGTTCGCGCTTGTTTCCCTGGTTTTGACGTTCGACACTATGGTAAAACTTAAAAACATCATTCCGGGAGTGGCAACTCTCTATATCCTTCGATCGCGTGCGTTTCTTGCTTTTTTTCTTCTTTTTGAAAAACCAATGTTCTTCCCCCTTCTTTTGAAGTTCAATGGGGCCTCTCGTCTTCCCCTGCAGTTTTTGCTTGTATACCATTTTGGCTGCGATCATTTTTCTGCGGTCTTGGTCAATCCAGGGTTTATTTCTGGGTCAGAAATATAGCTCATCAGTTGCGACCGATCTATTTGCGGTCGCCATTGGTCTTCGACATTACAAGCTGGTTGTATGGTTATGAACTAGAGATTAAGGGATTCACAGAGGCTGTGTGGACTTTGAGATTGCAGTCTTTCGACATTCAAATATTCTAAATTGTTTCGGCTTTCTTGTTTCTTGCTGAATATCAGAATTCTTACTTTGCTACAACAAGGTAGTGGTCCGAATCGTTATTAGGCCCTCGGAATGTTTGGACATCGAAAATAGTTAATGCGTGCCTCTTGTCTATCACAGTGTGATCAATTTGATTGCCCGTTTTTTTTATCTGCAGACCGATATGTCTCCTTATAGATGTCAAGATAAGGTAACCGTGTGCTGGCTATACTTCGTTCGCAGCTAAATCAATTAGCCAAAATCCGTTCCCAGAGTTTGTGTCATGTAGGCTGGGATTTCCGACAACACTGCTAAAAATGTCATCTCTTTCTACTTTTGCGTTGAAATCTTCCAACACGATTTTAACATCATACTCTGGTAGTTGCTCATATGTTAGGGTTTATCCGTTTGGAAAAATTTCCGAAAAGAAATTCAATCGGAACTCAGTTTGCTTTCGAGGTATCCTTTGCGGATCAAAAACAAAAAATACAAGCGCAGTGATTGGATTCCGAAGAATCAACGCGTAGCTTCCAAAAATTGCGGACATAATACATGACGCCGATGCTCGATCACATGCGATATCTATTTTATCAGAAGATCTGTTCAAAATGGTAATCAGAACGGATACCTCTGTTAGCCCTTATCGTTTTGTTCCATCCGTCGGAGCGTGAGAGTATATAAGGCTCATATTGACGAATTTGGCATTGATGCGGATTGTCACAATACGTTCGCTAATGTCTTCAAGGCATTAGACTTCTTGCCTAAGTCTGGAACTTATAACAATTGCACATCCGAATAGTCGCTGTTTCTGCTCGCTATATCCTCTTTTTGCCCGGTCCTTCCCATTATATTTCCTGGATGGCAGTAATGTCTGCTTTCTATCGGCATACGGCTTTCGCTAGTTTGTCGGATTCACCTTTACTGTTAAGAGTTCTAAAACATTCTCGCAATGATCTGAAAATAAATTTTATCTCAACTCAGCGTTTCAGATGCGACATAAAACAAGAGGTTTTATGCTTAATCGCTGAAGAAGTACACACGCACACATGGATAGTTCAATAGTTGTGACAAAAAGCTTGGCTCTGGTCACGAGCCTGTTGCGCCAAATTTATTTTTTGTTGTAACATTCCAAGTGCAGATACGAAGTCGTCCATTTTTCCGAGACGTTTGATTTGAATGTACCAATAGGCTTTTCCGTGACTAGTAAAATCAAAGCAGGACACCTCCATCCTGAAGGGCCGTTTTCATATCATATTTAGACCTGAGGACAGCATGATGGATGTTCCGCGTCAGTCATTCTGAGCTGGTTTGCCACAGCGGCTGTTACAAATCAATTAACAGGTGATGTATAAGCCACTCAAGGCTGTAAGTCGGTCTTAAAAATACTATTAAATAAGCAAGATCTTGAATGAAATACCGTATATTTATGTTATTATATCCTACAACCAATATTAACGCCGTTTCTATTTCTCTTTCTTTCAGGTAAGTCTGCGCCCTACATTTTCAACTTGCTGTAAGTAAACAATTTTTTTAAACTTCATTATTGGAAAAAACAGTTTTGAACATATGTTAGGCGATTTTAATTTGAAACGTTACACATCAAAATTTAACTTCCAAACACTACGTCACTTCATAAGTTTGATCGAAATCTGAGATTACTTCCATGATCCTTGAATTTTCCCACCCAATTTGTTCAAAAAAAAAAAAAAAAAAGGATTCCCAAACGATCTACCTTATCTGTCCTCATCATCAAATTACACAACAACTCCGCAATACATTACCAGAGATCACGACCCACCCTCCGGATGCTGATACTCAGATTACAAGCGCATTAGCCTCGATCTGTCTACGGCGTTTCACAAAACCTCTGTAATTAAAATTCAACAAATCTCCCTGTTATTGGTTCGTTTGTGCACATAACAATCACCTTCAGGATTCATATTTCACAAAGATCCTTATCTGCCAGAGGATGAGCCTCTTTCGCATTATCGTCAGCTTCTTTCTGCCACACTAAACATCAAGATAAAAATCACACTCACACACACTCAAATAAATCCCTCAACAAAGGCTATAATCATGCCACCAACAATGGTTGTATACGCGCTCGCCCAGTTTCACAAGAACTTTACCCGCACACAATAGATCCTTTGTTCGGGGAGAGTGTGTTCCTTGCAATTCTCTCGTCCTCGTCGTATCTTATCAACATACACACCTCTCTTTAGTCAAAAATAACACGCAAACATTAAACTCGACAAACAAAATTTGCGCACCTCTAAATGATCCTGATTGTGAGTATTTCAGAGCACAGTCCTGTTTGTCCTGTTCTTATCTGTTCCCTATTGTGTTCCTTGGCAACTTGTGTGTTTTCGTTTCGTTGTTACGAGTGAGTGATTGCAATTTGCCAAGCAAAGCCACACACACGCAGCCTAACGATTGGCACGACCAATTGGATTAGAAATGCCATTGTCCTTGTATCCTTGTCGTCGCAGTTATTATTTCTGCTTTGACAATGGCAGCTCATAGAGAGAGTAAATCTCTTTATTTATGTGACTGACAAGGGGAAAACTAAATAAATCAATAAAGTGCAATTTTTTATGCTCCATAAATAAGGCACTTAAGCAGATTCCAGGAGCAGGCTGGCCGGCAATTTATTTATCCATGGATAGCGATGTTTTTATTGCGCAGATGCGGCTCTGTGCAAACATTATGGGAAATCGTTTTTTTTTTTGGAGGAAATGCGCGTTAAATTTGTTTGAATATTTTTACGAGTGTGGTTGCCGATTGTTATGGACCTCGTCTCAGCATAAATTATGGTTTTATGGTAACGAGGGTTTTATTTCATTCTTGCACATAATTTTGACGGCTGTTTCTGCGCATTTTGTTACAAATAGTTAATGGGCAGCTATGGTTCGTAAATTTTGTGATAATTTGTTGAAAAACTTTTTTTTTTTTGATGGGAACGACCGACACATTATGGGGATATGGGTCGTTAAGTGTATATCGCTTGTAAAATGTACTAGGGATCATATTCACATGTTAATGCGCGATATGTAGAATGAAACTGATATACTGTCCATGAAATTTGTAACAAATTCTGTAAAGAATGGGAGAATTTCATGGAAATTTTGATTTATTAGGACAATTTCGACATTTAAGCAGCAATTACCATATTTTATTGGAAATGTAACAAATGGGTGGTTTGGCTATATTAAGTCAACTTCGGTTTTAGAGAATACTTTGTCATTTTCTGCTGCTTTTTTGTTCTCTTTATGAGACAATGCAGCCTTCCGTCCTTTTCGATCATGGACATGTTAATTTGCAGTTATTCAGTCCAGGCGTTCTGGCATCCGCTATCGCTTGATGCTTAAAACGGAGGTTTGATCGTATTAAACTGGCATCCGCGATCGCTTGATCATAACGGAGATTTGATCATATTGAACCTAAAGGCGTTGATTCAAAGATTCTATTGGCTGGACCACTACTATTCATTCGCCCAATATGCCGATTCAATGTCGTTCTATAGTTTTTACCTTTTGTACTGAATCCACATCTTGGTGCAGCATACAGGACCAAAAATTAACATTTCCTCTGCTTTCATGCTTATACTCCAGCACTCGGCGACGTAAAGTAGGACTGGTAGGCATAAACACTTGGACTTTCAAGTTGAGAGTTTTTCTTATCCCATTCGGTCCTCTAAATCGAAATAGGATAGGCTTGCTAGGTCAGTCTTTATAACGTATTATGGCTTCATTAGTACGAGCTAGCATTCCTAATAATTCTGAAATGGAACGTTTTTCAAGTAGCTGTCTCGGAGCTGGCGCAGTACACATTCTGTCACTCCAATTTTTCAAGACCTTGTTGATGGTTTTGGTTTGTAGCTCACGGATTGCTTAAATGATATTGGCCTTAAGAGCTTGAATCGTTTCCAGGTTGTTGGCATAACATCGGCTCATCACGGTTCCCCACAACAAAAAGACCAAAGGGGTCAAATCGCAGCTCCAATGTGGCCAATTGACATCGCCAAGAAGACTGATAACACGATTGTGGCATGGGTTATGTGGCATGGTGCACCATCCTGCGTGAACCAGAGTTCGTCCAAGTTCATGTCTTAAAGTTCAGTCAAAAAAAGTCGGTTAACCGTTGAGCGAAACGTTGTTTGCAGCCTCATTTTCGAAGATAAATGGTCCAATGATGGCACCACTCCACAATCAGCAACAAACTGTCAATCTCTGAGGATGCATAGGATTCTGGACAATATAGGGTTTTCCGAGCCACAGATGCGGCAATTTTGTACGTCTACGTCTAGCGTTGTCTACTAGCATACAAGTCGAACGAACGCATCTCATACAACGAAGATTTACTATGTGGGGTGCTGATGTTGATACTCCAGTGTTCACATTGCTACTCCAGCACCAAACAACAGCATAGCTGATGTATACGAACGACGGAAATTCAACTTTGCACTTACCGCCCGCGTCTGAAACGACTACAACATTTTTAGCTGTGTACTCTTGTAGCTCTATACCTCTTTGATAGCACTCACTTTGGAAATACGTTTTCAATATTTCCCATAGCTGTTCAAGCGTAAAACGCTCATTTCGTTCCGCGGAAGTATGATACTGACTTTCTGTCAAGATTTCGAGCGGGAAACAGTTGTCCGAGGCTCTTATTTGCTTCGTAGCAATGTTTGTTTTAGGCCATCATATCTGTTTAAGATGCCTGACTAACATTCCTAGATGATTTCGTTGTTCGTATATGTCAAGGCAGCTCAAATAGATTATTCACTCTGTCTATCCTAAGTGGGACTGTAGTATATACCGTTGACTCTATCTTGAGACTTTTTTGTACCAATACACGTCTTCCCCATGCTCTCATCTGCTGGTGCCAAGACTTTAGTAAGGGATTAAAACCCTATCTACGTTCAAGGTACTCAGCGGTCTCCTCGAGATGGCTAATAGTCAAAGTTGGTAAGCATGAGATTGGTAAAAACTCAACTCAACTCAATACAATCGCGTTGCCTACCATTATAACTCCCGTCTTCGCTTGACCTATATTTATGTAAAAGTCGACTTACACCTTAAAACCACATCTATGTAATAATGTTTATGCCATGAGGTTATTGCCCCGTTGACATCTTACACATGTCAACATCCTATTCTTGCAACTTCAACATAATAACTTTTTTAACTGCCCCCAGCCTATCTGTTCCGAAATTCATTCCCGACCGACGATCTGCACTTTCCCACACTTACACACCCCAACACCTTTGACTCTCCGTGAGACAATAAAATCCATTACAATTATTAAATACTTCAAATGCCATTAAAATGTAACCTTTCTAATGAGACAATCACCCAGGCAATCCACAGGTGACCAAATGGCAGACCCTAATTCCCTCTGGTCGCCACATAATTAAACATGAAAAAAACTCCATTCCCATTTGTTCTACATTCCTGGTAGCCGCTTAACGCGCCAGTGCGTACCAAATTGGAGTGACCAACGCACAAAACTGTATACAAAACGGTCTAAACCCATATGCGGGTGACCGGGGTGCTGACCACAAAACCGACCCACAAACGGCAACCAAACAGCCGAATTAACCAACTCATTAAGTCCATTTGTTTGGTTATTTGTTAGAGAATTTGAATTTTGGGCTTGTTGGCTGGCTCACTGACTTTCGCTCATCAAAAATGCATCCAGAGCAACAGACAAACACACCTTTGCCGTGCCTAATTGCAGGTCGGGAGTGTACCTTATACAAGTTTTGAAAAATCGCCCTCTCAATAGTTAGTGGGATCATTAATCACCCCCGGTCGCAGACAGTGGCAGACAAATGACACAGGAAGCCGGGTTGGTTACGTCAAAGGGCCTACATTTTCGGTAGCATTGTTGAACCATTTTCTATTTTCCGCTTGCCTACACGGAAGGTGTACTCAACCGTACGCATGCCGCTCTCACATATCTCACTCTGCGCGGCTGTCAAAAAATGTACCTCAGAAATTAATGATAAATTAAACAAGCAAAGCTCCTGATTGGTGCTGCGGTTTATCCCTCTACCACGCACACGTCTCGCTACTCCCGGTACACATATCGAATTAACATCTGACATGGAGTGAAATTTTTGACAATCGGACACACTGGCGCGCGAGATCCCTTAAATCAACCGACCGTGGCCGTAGAGACCGGCAATACAATTCCCACTAATCATGATCGATGGGGGGAAATTACAAGCCTTCTCGGACGGGCTGGTCGGTCTGTCGGACTTTGCGTTTTGGTTGTCAGATGACAAGGCGATTTGAATATCTCTCAGCGAGTACGAGTAGTGGTAATAATGACACCTGAAAATTACCCGGTGTCATTGTAATAAACAGTCGCCGCCGCCGTCATAGTGATGTGAGATACATTATTCCTTTTGTGGATTTTTTTTTGAGAATGGATTGGATACACACTTCGGATACATCTTTCGATGCGGTGGGCTGTCGGATCATTTGTCATTTTGCCTCTGACTACTGTGACTGAAGCTGGAGCTCCGGATGCTGTTGCCTCTGCTTCTGCTGCTGTTGTTGGATGCTGAATGCTATTGCTGTTTGTTTGTTGAGAAGAATTATCGTCGGCCATTAATTATGTTTTGAGTTTCGATGACCTCTCTTGCCCGTTGGATGTTGTCTTCGTTTTTTGTGTATTTTTCGGTGGAGGTACCTATATTTGAATAACGTAATAAGCGAAGCCAGGGTAATCAATATTTTTACGTTTCCTTTGATTTTTGATAGACGATGCCGCCATCAATACATCATGGTATTGAGAATTTCAATTAACATTGGATTGTGATTTATGATCGTAATGATGCGAGAAAAGCTTCTTGAACTTGAGGATCATAATTCATGGTGCAAATGATGATGACTTTCTTAGGGATTTACATTTTCAAATAACGAAGGGTCATTAACTATGTGGAATAGGAACATAAGATAACCGTGATTTAAGAGTTTCCTGGCAGATTGCTTTGATCGGTTACGTTATCGATCAGCACAGTGATCGTTAGCTAGCCTTGCGTGGGCTTGTAAAGACAAAATAGGTTTTTATGGCGAAATTGGTTCCATTCCTTGGCTTGTTTAAAATGTATCTTCGTTTACATATAACCAAGCACATAAATTCATCAAATTGCGATAGACAATAGGAATATACTCAAGATCAACATTGCAAATCGGCTTGAATCACTTCCTTGATGGAGCTACTACATTGTGACTACATTCAATGTCAAAAGACTGCGATTACGATATATATTTCTCAATTCCATACCGACAAATTATCTCAGTCAAGAATGAAGCTTACAAGGCAACACTGTAGGCAAGGACGAGGTTTGATGACAAAGAACACCTATCTTTCAGAAAGAAGAGAAGTAAAATTGATAATAGCACTCGATCGAAGATAACGACAGCCCTCCAAAACTAAAGATAGATCAAATCTTAAATCAATTTGCTTTCAAAGCCTTATTTATAAAGAACTGTACAGGGTCATGTCTAGTTTTGGTATACCGCCCAAACTTGTTCGTCTCTGCAGGCTGACAATTTTGATACTGACAGTTGTTTCCCCCCTCTAAATCTGGTCAGAAAGTCAGTATCATACCTCTGCGGAACGAAATGATTCGCTTTACGCTTGAAAAACGTTGGGAAATATTGAAAACGTATTTCCAAAGTGAGTACTGTGTAGCCCAAACAGTGCGTTATTTGGAAATAAGTTTTGGCCGAAATGAAGCACCCACCGCGCCCCTTCTGTACGCAAGTATATCCAAAAAATTCGTGAGACTGGTATGCTAGTGGACAACACTCATGGTCCCAGTCGAAGTACGGTGTGCATGTGCACAGACGAGAATGTTGCTGCTGTAGCCGAAAGTGTGAGACTCAATTCACGAACATCAACTCGTCATCGATCTCAAAAGCTCAACCATGAGCCAGAGCCATGTTAACCGATTTTTATACCCTATCCCATAGGGGTATATTAGTTTTGATACAAAGTTTGTAACATAGAGAAATAATTTAGCTACATATACCTCAAAGTATATGGATCGACTCAGAATCGCTAGCTGAGTCGAATTCGCCATGTCTGTCTGTCCGTCCTTCTGTCTGTCCGTTACCGATTTTTGGGCCTAAAATTTTGAGCTAGGATAATGAAATTTGGTAGGATCCTCGTCCGTGCCACCAGAACAAGTGTAAAATTTTTTGAAATTCGCCCACTGCCACGCCCCCTTTTTAGGAAAACGTTTTTTTTGGCCAAACCATAAGGAATTTTAAAAAAGTGTCTGAGCAGCATATTTAGAGAATCGTAATATCTATATTTCGTCAATATAAAGTTTTTTGCCACGCCCACTTTTTGGGGGCGTTTTTTTTTTTTTATAAAAAACGTTTTCCGGTCAAATTTTAAAATTTTCGAAAAAAAGTTTTGATTCACTATCATTGGTAGTATTAATGTGAACATTTCGTCAATAGACCATTTTAACCCACGCCCACTCTTAAGGGGCGTTTTCTTCCAAAAACCAAGGCATATGCAATAGAAAAAACGTTGTTTTTTGTCGAACCATAAAAGAATTTGATAAACCTCCTGAACATTATGTTGTGACAACGTCATTACAATACTTTATGCCCATTAAGACCACATTTTTGGGAAAGTTAGTTTAAGGATGGGATGGGATAGGGTATTAAACAATCCGCACAGCTGTATCCTTCTCATATGTTTTTTTTTACTCAAATTGAAGTTATGAATTTGGACGACCTCTGGTTCATGCAGGATGGCGCGCCATGCAACACACCCCATGCCACAATCGATCTTTTGCGCACCAAATTCCCAAATCGGGTTATCAGCCATCTTGGCGATGTCAATTGGCGACCTCTGGTTCATGCAGGATGGCGCGCCATGCAACACACCCCATGCCACAATCGATCTTTTGCGCACCAAATTCCCAAATCGGGTTATCAGCCATCTTGGCGATGTCAATTGGCCGCCTCGGAGCTGCGATTTGACCCTATGAACTTTTTTTCTGTGAAATGAGTGGCATGATGGTTAGTGCCTTCAATGATTTTTCACTGGCCCTCCTCTCATGATGATCGGACAAATCATCCGAGTAGTATCAATTGTCAAGCTTATCAATTTCAACTTAGCCGTTCGGATTCGACATGAATGGTTGTGAGAAAGCTTGGCCCTGGGTACTAACGAGCCTGTTGCCCCAAAAATTTGTTTTATTTTTAGGAATCGTAAAGGACCGTTATTATGCCAACAATCCGGAAAACGATTCAAGCACTTAATGCCAATATCATCCAAGCAATCCGTGAGCTACAGCCCGAAACTCAAAGCTGAATTACTGAATACATTAATTAGATTGTCGACATATTGAGCTCAGGAGTTTGGATTTTTGAACTTTTAATTAGTTCCTAGGTATTGTCGTAGTATCTGTCACTTTAAGTGTAGCTAGGAAGTTATTGATTCCACGATTTTGCAACTTAACGTGGTGTGCGTTTTGTTTTCGATCCATACTTGATCTGAACGATAAAATGACTTTTCGTCGACTCTCTCATGATGCACATGTGCCACTTTTATTCATCTAGATCAGATCCTTCACTCAAAACGTAGGTGCTATCAAAGAGTATAGCACTACATAGAGTACGCATCACAGCTAAACATTTGTAGCCGATTCAGACGCGGTCGGTAAATGCGATTAACGTCGTTCGTTATGCGTCTGCTATGCTCTTGTTTTTTTCAACACATTTTCATTATAATTAGCTTAACACTACATTATAAGAAGTAAATTCTTACTGTGTAAGCATTCATTGAACAAATAAAAATACTAAATACTAAAAAATACTAAAATACCCCACATAGTAAATTATCGTTGTATGAGATGCGTACTCTATGTAGTTCTATACTCTTTGGTATTATCTACTCATAATTGCATTTGATCACGACTTCGTATACTCCCCACTGCATTTATTTTGATCTAGCTTCCACCGATTACTTTGACCATTGGTGGGAAAAACCGTCAACGAACTTTCGACTAAATTAACCTTGAATTTAATTTACAAAACACCAGTCGTATGCTACGTCTCCGTCTACAAAACTCTGTCGCACAGAATTGTTGGCACACAAACTGTGACATCTGTCAATCAATGTCGGACTATTTACTGTCCAGCATATCCATCAGAGCTCTCCTCTTGCCGCACCCAATCCAGCGCGAATCACATTAATCTCGATGCTTATCTGATTGCAAAAGATCTTCGCTTGTGGCTGTTGTTGTTGTTGGCAGTTTGGTATCTTCCATCGTGCAAATCTCCAGACAAAGCAGACAAACAAAAATGGAGTACCTAACTCCTTTAAAGTTCGTTTTTATCGTTATCGGACTGTGGCTTTTGGCGGCAGATTTAAACTGTGCTACTGGAATGCTGCATTGTACTTTGGATTACTGTTTGGACGGATTGAGGATTAACCTCTACTTTGACTGACATTGATTTGCGTTGGCATTTTTTTTTGTTTTGGTCTTGGTCTTGGGATTAGCTTCAATGGGATGGTTTTTTTCTCGCCTTTGTTCGAGGTGTGGTTGTGGAGAAGGTATGACCTTTTTGAAGATGCCGAAAATTGGATATCCATTTGTCGGTATGTCGATTTTAAATAAGTCAAATTGGAAACAAATCGACAAAAAATAATACACACGGTAGGGCGATTGTTTTGTACAATGGATGGGTACTTTCAATGTTTTGACTTAAGTTGTTCTTGCATTCTTAGGACTTTAAATGTGTGCATCCATATTTTTTGAATAAAATGAAATAGTTTTGTACGGATAAAGTTAGAATAGACACACCCACAAGAACGGAACAAGTTTCTGTTTAAAAATGATATCTGGTCTTCAATTCTCAAATCCTGTTATTTATCTCGGCTTTTGATTGACAAAGCTTATACTTATCTCGCCAAGAGTTGAATTCGACATTGCAATGCATATGCCTAGGTAAGAGAGTGTCAATTCGCACGAGATTAGACAATTTTGGTGTCGAAAAGTTGCTATTATGCCTGATCCTATCGAGTGCACATTTTATCAATTTAAGCTCACCCAGTAGAATGGCGATTAAGTCACTTCATTTCATGTCGAAATGTGTATCTAACATCTCTTTTTTGGTATCGGGTATTTTTGTACATTCTTTAACTAGAATTTTCCATTATCATCAATTCATCAGACTGCAGATGGCAACAAATTTGCTTTTGGCATGGCTTTTGATTGTTCTACTTCCTGATTCCTCCGAAATCTTTGAAAAATCCGTAAGTGGAACATGATTGCTTACAGTAATGATCAGGACATGTCAATAAACATCTGCAATCATCAACTTTGGGCGCTCCTGTAGCGTTATAGGTTTGCCTGACCTGAAAAAATTCATTTAAAAAAAATGTGTGCATCTGTCCTTAGCTTATCCGTCATGGTTTGGAATCGACTTGTTGTCCAACTGGCTCTTGTACAGAAGCCCATTGACATTTAATTCAGTTCGAAGCCCTCTTCCATGGCATTTTTTTCTTGAAAATCATGTTTTCCGCAACTCCAAATTGTGTATATTTGTTTTGGACCAAACCTAAATATTATGGTCGAAGGTCCTCCTCGCTGCTATACAGTGATGTAAGTTAATTTGGATTATCGTCATGATTATTTTTTTTTTTGGTGTTCTGCGGGACTAGACTTACAAAATTCGGTTGAATATTTCAAACACGGCTACGGGATGCCAGAAACTTTTCAAAGTTGTCGATGAGCATAAATTGTCCATTTCCTACGACAAGCGCATGGGCGCCCAAGTTGAAGCCGATGTTCTCGGTGATGAATGGATTAGATACATTCTCCGTATCGCTGGTGGATACGGTACGGAGAACGGTGAATGGATTGGATACATTTTCCGCATCGCTGGTGGAAACGACAAACAAGGTTTCCCCATGAAGCAAGGTGTCCACGTCGCTTGGGACCAAAGAGGGCCAGTAAAATCCGCAAGTTGTACAACTTGACCAATGAAGATCATGTCCGTCTCTTTGTCGCGTCCGTCCGTCGTCAAAGGACAACAAGAAAGCCACCTCTCCCCTTAAATTCCAACGTTTGGAAACACCTATTGTTCTCCAACGAAAGCGCAGACATCTAAAGGGTGATCCATTTCGAGGTTCCCTACTTTTTTAAAGAAAAAAACACAGAAAATTCAAATTTAATGGAGAATGTTTATTATCATTTGAAGGAACATTCTTTGGCATTTATTTTTTGAAGATTATGTCTATCAAATGTTGGCCGTTGCTACGTCGCAGATGGTCCATCCGTTGAGTCCAATTTTCGATCACTCGTTCGCGCATTTCGACTGGTAACTGGCGAATGACACGCGTGATGCTTTCCTCCAAGGCCTGAATCGAAGCGGGTTTGTCGGCATAAGCTTTTGACTTTACATATCCCCACAGGAAAAGTCTAACGGTGTGATATCACACGATCTTGGTGGCCAATCGACCGGCCCAAAACGTGAAATTATGTGCTCACCGAAATGTTCTCTCAATAAGTCCATTGATTGATGCGATGTGTGGGAAGTGGCGCCGTCTTGCTGAAACCAAATGTCGCCGAGATCACGAGCTTCAATTTCAGGCATCAAATAGTCGGTTATCATGGTCCGAGTTGCTGCGAACGGCGCCGAATCGACTCTCCACGGTCTTCATGTACACTCTCAGCTACGGCCGCTATATTTTCTTCACAGCGTGCTGGACGTGGTCTATTCGGTCGAATATTTTCCAATAATGAATGCTGGGTCTCAAAATGGGTGATGGTGTTGCGTGTTGCGAATAGTACGTAGGCCGATTATGTTGACCATAAGTTGAGCGAAGTGCACGAAACACATTCCTCACAGAACGTGAATTTTCATAATAAAGTTGAACAATTTGTAAACGTTGTTCACGCGTAAGTCTTTCCATTATGAAATGCCAAACAATACTAAACAAAAATAACATGACAGCATGACACGACTCACACGTGATCTGTCAAAAAAGGCTATTGAAAAAAGTATCTCTACTTGGATCACCCGTTAGCATTGAAGAAAAAGCATCTAACCGCATCCAAGGAAGCTGCCACTGATTACGCAAAATTGTTGGCCAAAAGGCAGAAGGAATCTAATCTCAGGCCTATCGCGAATAAAATTTCCCGGTAAACTGTTCCCATTCAGCAATTTGGTTGCTGACAAGTGAAAAATTCCAGGGGAAATTTATTCCCTATAGGCCTGACGTTGATTTTCTATCACTCATGGCCTGTACAAATGCCAGACAACTATTGCTACTGGCTATGTAGCCGCATGGTCTGTATGCTGCTACCTATAACAGATAAAACATGATTGCTTTTCGTTTTTCATCGGGCGTCCAAGGGCAAATTGAGAATAGCAACTGCGTGCTTATAGCAATGTCTTGATTTTTACTGACTAAAAACACCACCCTTGGAATTTGTAGTTACAATTTATCTATCACGAAATTAAAACATTTATCAGGTTACTTTTCAGTGATAGATCCTGCATGTTCCGCAACTTACATATTTACTTCAGTGGCGCTACAGTCCTGAATGAACCTGGACCTCAACCAACGTGACTCCCCAGAGAGTCTAATTAATTCACTCTGGAAAGCTATGGCGGGCACAAGTAGAAACCGACCTCAACCAACTTGAATTTCGCGACTGGAGGCAATAAACTGGTCCTTAACTTATTGCCTCCAGGAGGGAAATTCAAGTTGGATTATGTCGGTTTCTATTTGTGCCCTCCATAGCTTTCCAGAGTGAATTAATTAGACTCTCTTTTCGCTGTTAGACTTTCAACGTTAAAACCTATCGCAAGATCCTAAAAAAAATCCTTTATTGCAATCAATCAACAAATGGCACAGCGAATTCAAATGTGCTTTATGTTGCGGAGTATGCTTTCCTTTTTTCCTTGACTTATTCATTTATTTACGTAGGATAATGTGTCCAGTCCAGTGTACAGTGTCCACTGATTCCTGGCGAGTTTCATAAATTGGATCGATCTTCTCCATTTTTGCTATGCTTGACTAGATGTTCAAAGTCTACTTACAAGAGGCATTTTGCTGGTTGGTTCTTGTCCCGAATTCGGCATATCACCCATCTAATTATTATTTGATTTTGCCTGCAACCTCATTTTGCCCCGCAGGAAGCACCAACATTTTTTTTTATAGAACAATAAAACAATGGGGCAAGTGCCCTTCTTCAAAGTCAAATTGAACTTTTGCTGCGGCTTTGATGTCTCCTTTTGCAGTTTCTTCCTCGATATGCTTTATCTCGATTGTGGTGCGATGTGTGAGACCTCTGACTTCAGCTAGCTCCTGTTTTTTTGAGCAGTTTTAAAAGTTCGACTTTCTGCGTCCTTTTCATTTTTGAGACAGTTTCGTCGAATGCTTTCAATTTGTGGCCTGCTTTTACATTACGCAATATATCTGTGTAGGACTCTTCTGTCTTTGGCCTAGAAAATAATAGAATCTGGCCCAGTTTTCGGTTGCTCCTTCCAGTGTCCAACTTTGCTCTCCAATTTGATTCGATTTGTTCACCATTCTTGTGTGCTTCGACTTGAGAAGCTAGGGTGCTTCCTACCTTTGTCCATTTTTTTTTTTCATCTGAGGGCGCTTTTTATTTCCGTGTTGGCTCTTGGGCCCATATTTTCTCCCCAATTGGGCTCGATTTGTTCACCATTTTTGTTTTTTTTTGGGTGTTTTGACTTCTCCCATTTTTTTTTTATCTGAGGAGGCTTTTTGCCGTCTTAAGTCTGTCTTAAGTTTGTGTTCTATTGGGCTCAAGTTAGGGTCTTTTTTTTTCTTCTGTAGCCTATAGTTCGCAGAGAGCTTTAATGGTTTCTATGGAATTTCTTATCGGGTGGTGGATTGACGTCCTTTTGCCATCTTCGAGCATCTCCTCTAGCTCGTATAATTTGTATTACCAGTTTATGTGAGGCGTGTTGTTAGACAGAACTTGGGCTATGTTTGGGCGATGCTTGATCTACAGCTTATCTTCCTTTTGGTGAAACGCACTATTTCATCATTATGGGAGAAGCCAGCGCTGCTGGTGGTAATTTAATCGTCTTCCAGGATTTTTAAACCGGATTTTCCACATCCTCTCGACTGTAATAGGTTTGGTGTCTCTTTGGACTTCTTGACCTTCTTTCAGATCTCCAGTTGTCTTGATAGCGGTAGCTCAAGTTACGCAAGAATTGTCTGCAGGAATTTTTGCAAGAGTTCAACGTCTGTATGTTATGAACGTTCAGTGGTAGTTGAAGGTAGGTAGATAGTGCCAGTTTCTTCCTTGTTACCTATTAAATATTCCAATCATTACTGTGTTGGATGTTGGAGTCAGGGCTTGTCATGTTATATTTGACATGTTTGCTATCTATGTTATAAGACTGTGGCTTCACTTCAAGCCAAAGAGCTCGTGGTATTGACTAAACGGATTTTGCGTCTATATAAAGTCAACAGGTCCCTACTAACCTGCATGATTTCTAATATGTATCCTTGTATTTCCTGCATCACCAGCAGGATGTAGTAAACATGGACCAACGCTTCTCGTTAAACGTCAGCAACGGTGATAATAAGGTAAAAATCTGGGTGGATCAAGCCTCCTATTTAATCCAAAGACATACCATTCGTAGCTTTCCATCTTTATAAAAAGTTAAAGTAATCCTGGAACAGCTTTTACCGCCATCCCCAAAAAGCCTCTGTCGAGCTCACTCCTTTTGAGTAATCATCGAACCAATTACACCCCATGACGAGTACCACTTTCACAAACGGCAATCACCTTTCGGCAAAGCAACAGAAGGACATCCATCCATCCGTCCATCCATCCACTCAACGCAAAAAGGTCCAGCAAAGTTGCATGTCAAAGCTATTGTCATCTGTCCATCAATTCCACTGCTGGACGAGCCAGTCGACAGCGGACGGACACATGAAGCGACTTGAGTGATTTAAAAGGAACTCCTGTCAAATAAACAAACCAAGTGAACGAAAGAAGCGCACACCACAGGGCGCACAACCACAACCGAGTGCAGAGCGCAAGGAGCATTGATGCTTGATTAAAGCCTACTGTGTACAAACGAGAGAGGTACCTTCCTCTGGACGTATGATGGCGGCAGCGTAGCGGTTGGAATTGCATATGCAATGAGAGCACACAGTATATGCTTTGCCGATAAATTTATGCAATTGAAAGGAGGAAGGTCTGCTTGATGGATAACTACCATGCAGCAGGCATTTCTGCACTCCCATCCTCCGCCTTCTCACCACCAGTCAAAGACGATCTTAACAAGGTTATTTCGACGGTGTGGCAGTGTGTGTGTGTGTCTGATGCACGCAATCTACTGCAGCAGGAGTAAAAAGTGAACTCGAAAAAAAAAATAATTTGTTGGTTTAATAAAAGCCTGCGGAACCGGGAGCTCTGCTGCTCGGATGGAGCCTGGGATATGGGAGTCCATGTTGATTACACTCTTGTGTTGCAGCTGACACGCACAAATTAATTAAGTTTGTGACAGAAATGTCAACTCTTCACCAACACACGGGACCCGGTCACACATTGCGATGATGTATGCTCGCCAACGGCTATATTCACTTCATGTATCTGCTGCTGGTCCCGCCGCCGCCTTTCACTAAATGTTGTGGATGCGGAACGACCTGATTACATTTGGGTTCCATTTTCTTCAGTTGATTGCCACACGAAGGGGAGAGATATAATTACAATTTGTGCACTTTTATGGTGTGCCAGCAAGCGCTAGCTAGCTAGCCCCCAACGAGCGGTACAATTTCCAAAAGACAACTTAAAGTGTTGGCATAAATTTATTTGTCAAGTTGTTTGGTTTAACTCTTGTCACGTTAATTAGTGCAGACAGCTGTGGCTATATATTTGGTAAAAATGTGTATGGATGCTTGTTTTGCTCTCAATAAACATGTTGGCTAAGTGTCGTACTCGAACACCTAAAGGGGGGAACGACTTGTAATGCAGACGCAAATGGAAGCTAATTTATGCTGGCATTTTGAGAGTCGGGTTGAATTACGAACAAAAATGTTGCATCGGCAGTATCATAGAGAGATAAGTGCACTTGATTTGGCACTTTTAAAATTTGAGCAATTGCTGTGGGGACTATGAGGTCCTTGACATTTATTGACTTCTAAATTCGGATATACGCATTAGCTCTTGATTTGTCGTCAAAAATAAGCCATAGATCCTCGCTGAAGAACGGAATTAATCAGTAAACTCCTTCAACGAGCTTGGGTGTTAGAAACCTCCATCCCTATGAGCTTCTATATCTTCTTAGTGACCGTCTTACGAAAAATCCAATCTGATACTTTCCCTATTCTCAGCTAAGTCCACCTTCTCTGTCACTTTCTTCACTACTTTCGCTGAATCCGGCTAAGTATTCTTTAGGGTCGATATTTTTCGTTTGGAGGCTCGAGACTAAAAAGATCTCAATGGTAATAAAGATTCAGGCTATCCAGGTGGAAATCCTACCCTTGTTCTGAGAGTTGTTCTTTCACTCTGGCCAAAACTTCATGGAAACTGTTCCGCTTGTCGCCATCTGCAGTCATATTTTCGAATCAGTGGAAATATGCTAATGTTCAGTCCATTCTGGAAGAGGGAGATAAAATGGAGCTTTTAAACTTCCGACTCAAAGCTCTAACGTCCGTCTCTTAAAGGTCGTACAGAGTACTGCGAATTGGCATCTCATGAGCTCTATCTTGACAAAAACTATCTTCTAAGTGAGCATGGATTTCGTCAGCAACGTGTCACAGGTTATCTCATGGTCTTAACTTGTAAAAAATGAAAACGTTGCCTTTATCCACCATAGCGGTCAATGGAAAATTGTGCCTCTAGATATCTCAAAAGCCTTCTATAGGCTATGACTATTGATGTCGGTAATGCTTTTATAAAATAGATTACTGGTTCAACATCCACCCCTTTTTAAGTGACGCTGGAGTACCTTAAGTGGCAATCCTTCTACCGAAACTGCTTTTTAATTTTATTAACTGCCCTCTCTTCCTGACTTGAAATCGAATCCATTTATTGATTCATTTGCGGGTGACAACATCATTGACTTTGCTTACTCTCTAGTGAACCTGCGACTAGACCCTTAATTTAAGGAGTCTTAACGCCCACGAATGTCAAATAAACTTAACTGTGACATCAATATATTTACAAAGAAGGCTTCCAAAAACCTTGTTGAATTTAATGCGAGAAAATCCCAGTGCCATGTCGTAGCTCTAAGGCGGTATACCATCGTTAGCTAATGTTAAAATGGAAAGAGTTGAAATTGAGGAATACACTGACTTGTCTATGCTCGGGATGTAGGGCAGCCAAAACCTTAGTTGGAACCAGTTAATAAAGGACCATACAACAGGTAGTTGTCATGGATTAGCTTATGGCTACAGTTAGACCATGACTTGAATGTAACTAGCATATCATGTTGGATGGTCCTGCAACATGTTCACTATGTCAAGTCCATCGCCATGGTTTCGACAAGCAATCAATTTGAAGTCAACTACTAATACCCGTAGACTTCGTAATGTTCAACCCCCTGAGCTATTTTTTGATAAAACAAATTATTTTTGGGCATTAACGTCCCATATTGGGCCTATAACCTAGCTTCTCCCTTCATTTGTGTGTTCGAAGTTATTATTTTGCAAAACAAAAGAGGACCTTCAGCTTAACTCCTCATCCGAACGGCAAATTCGTGAAGCTTATCATGACAGTGTTACTGTTGGATGTTTGTTAGACTATCGCAAGAGGTGAAACAGTTGGGAAAAACTTAGTTGTTGCCACTTTCGGGATTTGAACTAGGGACCCCGAGCTTAGTTGTCCAACGCACCACTAGGCCACTGCAATGATACTTTCACTAAAAATATTCCTACGTGTCTGGTTATTCGAAAAAACACCGTGCGGCATCTCCTGCGCATCCATATTGTTTAAAGACTATTGGACACACCGCTGATCTTCTTTGGATTCCGGCGAAATTATCGACTTTGACTTCAGGGTCTCCTTTTAGAGTGCTCGGTCTAACCGAAAGTTTTTTTTTTAATCTCGCGAGTTTTCGGTGGAGGAGGCAGCCTAGACAGGTCACGACGCTGTTGCTAAGCTGCCGTTTAGCTGTGTCTTCCTGCGTCTTACATTGCGCCTCTACGTCCGAGACTAGGAAGATATCGTTTGCATCCTTCTAAGCGTGTTAAGAAATGTCTCTGTGTGGTGTTTAGACTTTCGTCACTGATGGTTGACAGGTTAGGTCAATACCAAAAATGTTGCCTTCTCATTTGCCATCTTATCCATAAAGGATATCTCTTTGGGTTACCAGACGACGTCGGCTAGCTTCGACCCAGTTTATAGTAGTACCCGGTGATAGTTTCGCAAGTCCTGTGGAAGTTTGCACCCTCTGTGTGGCTCCGCAGATATTTCGAGATTTGTATTCTTCTATGAACTGGATCAAATAGTTCATGGTAGGATCCGGTGGAGCTTGACGGTCCCTCAAGGTCTATCGAAGTTTGCCCCCTCTTTGTGACACCGCAGAGATTTCCCACAGATTTCGAGGTTTGTAGTTCGCTGTTGACTTCGCACCCAATTTCACGATCGAAAAGTTGCTGGTGATGGAGCTGCGGTCATCATTTAAGAGTTCTTCCTCCATATGTTGGCAGCGTCATCCTAAGGTCCCGATCTGTCCATTTCGCCGGGCTTCACATCCGCTGTGGAGGAATTTGTCTCCTTCAGCCGGATGCGTTTGGTCCCCTTCTTCTTTTGATCCTCTCTTTTATTTTTAGGTTTTTATTTTTCTTAGCTGAAGAAGACAGTCGATCCACGCAGAGCTACGGGGTACCTAAATTAAAACAGGATTGTGTCAGATATCCAGAGTTCTACCGTTTTCGACTGATTATGTTGAAGCTCCCAGCAATTCAGGTCCATCACATGGTTCCAGCATGACACGATGACCTTGCCTACAGATGGGAAACGAAAGGAGATAAGGCAATTTAGAAATAAAACCATCATTCCGATCACTAATGAGATCCCATAGAAGACCCTAAACACGGCAGTCGAGCTCTATGGCGGCGAAGCATGGTCCGCATCAAAAACGGACGAAGAAGTTTTTGGTCGTTTTTTGCGATTCGAAAAACTTCTGCCTCGGTTGTGGTGACGGGCTATGGTGAGCTTTACAACGGCATAGACCTTTTAAGAAAAACTCCGCATTGGACGGTTAAGCTAAGGCATATATAGCAAATGGACACAGATACTTCGGCTTGCAGAGTCAACGGTTGCCAGCAAGAAGTTGGTTGCAGTAGAGGAAATAGAAAATTTCCTCATACAACTAGAAAGAAGCGATAGAAGGCAGTTATCTAGGGACCAATATAATTGGAGAGCCATGTTACATTCCGAGCTGTAGCGCAACTTAAGTAAGTAAGTAGGTTTGGATAAACCATGTCTTGATGAGACAGACTATTAGCTGCCTCATAAAGAGATGGTTTAGAAGTTTAAAATTCATAACAGACCCTTGGTATTGATTTGGACAAGTATATATAACTCATTGCAGCCTCGAATACACCATTTTCTTTTTAAGGCCAACTCTCAGTTTATAACTCCTGAATGAAAAAGTTCATAAAAACAATTTTCAACCTGCCCTTCAACTCTCGAGTTGGAATCAAACTAAGAATTGGCCGACGTTATAATCAAGTTGAAGAGTCATTAAAGCGGTCCCAGGGATAATAGTAACACAAGAGTCACGACATGAAAAAAGATCACACAGCGACCAGGCAAATCATGCTCCTTCCCTCCGTGTGACCTTTATACATTTTTTCCTCTTACCAACTTTGTATCAATGACGTGTTTCCGAATTCTATACACCAGCCTGACTAAACAAACATAATGCCCCACAATTTAATTTCAATTAATTCCTTGAATGACTTGGCGAAGCTGTCACTCTCAACAATGACGACTCAATAATCACCCGAACGGTGTGCCGGGTAGGGGCGCAATTCCTTTATTTCTAATTTCTCTCCCCGCACCAGGATCGAACATTTTTCCTTTCACTGAAACCGACATATAATTCAGAGACCTATTCAACGGATGAAATTAATATCGCCTCCCATCATCGTCATCCCATCCCATCGTCGTCGCATCATCATCAACAACAACTTGAGAGCACCAGTGTACCAGGAGAAGAAAAGAAGCATTCGCGTGCTTGCTTGTGGCATTG
This sequence comes from Rhingia campestris, assembly GCA_932526625.1. Lineage (NCBI taxonomy): Eukaryota > Metazoa > Arthropoda > Insecta > Diptera > Syrphidae > Rhingia > Rhingia campestris. The sequence continues at coordinate 105,785,285 of OW052185.1, forward strand.
TCAGTTGATGAGGATCCCAAACAAGAAGCGGCTTACCCAGGGATTTCTCTGTGTTGAGAGATGGTGTTGATAAATCCTTGATATTTCGAAAGACAACATAAGGTTTCCCCCAAAAACGCGGACAGAGTTGATGGAACTGGATTTAATTTTCTGCTTCCCATCTTTTTTTTTTTTTGTCTTCCGAAATTTGAATGATGGCGACTGGGAAATTGAGACCACTAAAACCACGACGACGACAATGAGGACGTCGGCGATGATGATGACGACGCCATCATAGAGTCGAGGAGAGACAGAAATTAAATCATCTTTGCCAAGACATGGGTGCCACTGACACAAGAGCCACTTGAAATTAATTGCTTGTCATTATTCTCTCATGTCGTCCTGGCGGATTGGAGGAGCAGGAGAGGCGGCTCTCTGTATGGTGTCGTGGTTCTGAGTTAGACTTCAGTGGAATGGTATTGAAAGTTGACGAGCCATTAGACGGGTGGAGAGCGCGTGAAAGCGCACTTTCTTTGTTAAACGGGATTTTAATGAAATTTCCATTTTCCTGTGCTGACGTCCTTTTTTCTCTCTCGAACATGTCTGGTCTGACAGTGCCAATGAGAAATGAGATCTTCTTTACGAGCAATTGAAAAACTCATCAAGTCATTCCCAATTGGGATGGACGTGTTTTTTTTTTTCTTCGCAGTCTATGTTTGGAGTGAGGGAGAAGATATTGGTGCTGGGTTTTAGGAGAGGGTTAGAGTTTTAAAGTGCTATTTAGGTCGTAGCTGATAAGCTGTTGTGTTACAGATACTAAGAAGGATGTGGAGTGGGAGTTAGTAATAAACATTTATCAGTATACATCATCAGTTTCAAAACTGGGAAGAGGTCCTGGAGTTGCAGATAAATTTCCAGATTTTAGGATATTTCGATGGATCCCCTGAATACCTGCACTAGCAGAGGCATATGCTACATGACTTTCTTTAAAATCCTAGTACCTCCTAGTTGTATACGACTGAATGCAAGTCCGTTCAATATATTGAAAGGTTCTGAGCAAACATCACTTACCATCTAAACCAGATTCAGCGAGTGCAGTATCAAGATATCCTATCAAGCTGAGGGCAAGCTTAGTTACTTACTTAAGAGACGCTAAAGTCCGTAATGAACCAGATCCTTAACCAACATGCCTCCCGAATCAGATTCGTTCCTAGCAAACTGCATCATGTCGGGCACTTTAAATTGGCTGAAACGGTTTCTACATTGTGGCCGCCACTTTAGGCGAGGTGTTCCTTTACTGCGTCCGACGTCTGGCTTTCAATCTAAAACTCTTTGGCTCCACTCGCTCAAAATGGTTCTGACTTTGTCCATGTCACTGTACTCGTCAGCGCTGAATACCTCCAAGAATTACTCCATCCGCTTCTGGTACTATCCTTTCTTCTTAGAGCAGGGCTGGAATGACAAGGGTCATATATTGGATTTACTACTAAATTGCCGTCTAGCCCTAACTATCATCGGTTGGTAAGAGTAATTCTTCGTTTTATTTCTGATTAGGTGTTGTTGTCAGACTTCCTCTCAAGAATGATGTTAAGAAAGTCAGGTGACAGTTCGTCGGTCGCCTTGCCTAAATCTTTGTTTCATATCAAATGTTTTGGTAAGGTCGTTGCAGACATTGAAAGAGCAGCGAGAAGTCTTTGCACAGACGGACGTCGGCATTCTTCGTCAAACCTGGTGCGTGAAACCTTGCACATCTGCTGCGGCTGATCAAATAAGTTTTTGACTTGGTAGCCATTGTTTTTCAACATACGATGCTGGTGGTATGATGTTAATTGAGAGGTTAAGAGGTGCAGTTGAAATTTTTACAGAATTTGTCATTTGCTGGAGCGTGGGGTACAACCGCATTTTTACCTTGGTAGTCGTAGTCAATGTTAACCTCTCAGAATGTTCGGATCCTAATTTTTAATTTTTGTTCTTCCGTCTGAGCGTTTGTGCGTATATGACTTATGTTGGAGAATTTGGCCTTGATGCGGATTGTCATATACATTGCGTTGGTTAATATCTTCAAAGCATACGGCTTTTCCCTAAGTCTGTCGCTTGTAACAAATCTGCATCGGTATAGTCGCTGTTTTTGCTCAGTATAGCACGGACCGTAATAGATGTCATGTTCTCATCCTCCTTTTGCCCTTCCCATCCCATTGTATTTCCTGGATGGCAGTAGCGCCAGGTTTGGGCTGCTACTTATTCGGTTGCCCCTCTATTGCTTAATGTTTCAGGTGCAGATAGGAACTTCATTGCCCTTTCTTCATTTAGCATGGTCATCATCATATAACTTTTCTTTTAGGAAGATTTTGGATGGTTAGTAACAATTTTGTCCGTGATTAGTTAACCCGAAGCATAACCTTCAACTACAATTTAGTAGATTCCTCTAGGACGCGGAATCGATCAGTATCCACTAAGGGATTGAACGCTGCCGTTTGTTTTTTTTTTTTGGGTCATCGGCCACCATCTCTGGTTAAGAGGTCTGACTAACCCCTGAGATTAGTGAATGACCTTTTGTGCAAATTTGTCGAAGCATATGTAGGTTGTTCACATAGTCCATACTCACTGGGATTCTGATTCCACCGTTGGGTCCATGTTGGGAATACTTCTGCTGTCGCCTTGAAAAAGGAATATATGCCTTTGTGTTAGGACACGCACCTATCTATTCCATCCCGCTGCCGCCAAAACGTTACACACAGGGGATCATACCCTATTACCGGTCAAGGTACTATAGCCGGCTGGGAATCGGAGTTGGTTGGTATCAGCTGAACAACATTGGTGCAAGATACGGTACGGCAATTAGATTTGTTTTAACTACTTTCGAGTAGTTGTCCTAGTCCCACAAAAAGAAGCAGGGTATCATTGATAGATAAGTCTGAAAATCCAATTCGAAACTTCTCCGTACTACACTCTTCAATCCGAAAATACGATCAATTTGTTAAAAATGTTATCTGTCCACTCTATGCCACAAATACTAACATAACCCACTTGCGTAAACGCTACCAGAGAAAATGTCAACACGTCTCTGGCATTCCGGAATACATCAGCAGTCCTTTAAATTCCTTTTAAATTGCGGTCCCAATTTCGACTGCCATCCATTCGATCATGTATTACGGCCGAGAAATGGCGATAAACAGCATTTCGTCACCGAATTTTTTTTCCCCGCGATTTCATTCACATGTCCTGCCTAAGATTGCAATATTGGAAGCAATTACCCGTTAAATGCAATTTTAACATTTGACAGACAATTTTGCACGAACCCGATGAGTGATCGTGATGTCATTTAATATCTTATTTTGGCGTTTTTTCTGACCATCAAAATGGATGATGACCATCTTCCATTGGCATTCGCATAAATGGAATTTCCACAGGCACTCACCAAACGAAAAACTGAAGAACCCAACCATATAAAAGTGTCCTCCTAGCATGTCCCTTTTGTGATTCCGTACGCATACCATTGACTTGCAAAAATTCAATGCGGTTTTTCTGATCCGTCGTTCCTTGTAACTACATAGCGGTACACCTTAGGGACTAAACGGGGAAAAACAAAACAAAAACTCTTACCACAAAGACATACTAACTCTGCCGAAGGGATATACCCAAAGACGGCGCTCCATCATGCAAAAAAAAAAAAAAATGTGCAACTGCTCGAGGAGGAGGTCATGACAACAGGGCAACTCGCACAAATAAACATGACGTGTCATAAATCAATATGTTTCGGCTCATAAATTCATGTTGGGCTCCGTGACAAACGATCCGCTTCGAGCATAAAGAACTCACATGCCGCTGAGTCTCGGCCACTTAGTCCCCCCTTTGGGGGGCAATTTATGCTTAATGAATATGAATTCACGTTTGTGCTGTGCCACTGGTGTTCAATCGCGGGTTCTCTTGCATGTCCTAGCATAGCATCTCACTCGTATGTGATTCGTTCTAATCGTAAATTATTCGATCCTTTGTCGTTGTCACTGCGGTTTTTTTTTTCTGTTTTTTTTTTTTTTTGCTCAGCGAGCGCTAATGGTGTGGGATTTTTGCCAGCATGTCACTTGCTAGATGGACATGGGAGAGAATTGCACAAGAAGCTTTACTCGGATAGCTTATGTTGAGGATGATTTGTGAATGTTGGGGACCAGTTATTTTAACATTTGTGAAGTTTTTTTTTTTGAAAGCATATCGACGTACTCCATCTAGTTGAAATTATGTTCATAACACAGATTATTGGTTGGTGTATCTGCTCACAAAGTGACCCAACTAAAACAAATTTGCCAAACGTCAATTTGACTTCTTGGATTGATCCGATGATACACGTGTGCAACAAATGCGAGAAGCTACTAGCTTTTTAGAAAAATTAACGTTTGAGAAATTTTGACGGGATTCCTCAATTATACTACTGAGTCTCTTATAGAGCCATAACTGATTCATCATAGGCTAATTGATTTCGCTACGGAACGAAATGCCACTATAGCCAGCACACGGTTTCCTCACCTAGATATCCATAAGGGGACATGGCGGTCTCCAGATCAACGAACGGTCAACCAAATTGATCACATTGCGATAGATAAGAGGCACGCATCCAGTATTTTGGATGTCCGAACATTCCGAGGAGCTAACATCGACTCGGATCACTACCTTGTAGCAGCCAAGGTAAGAATGCGGATATCCACCACGCCACAACAATCCAGAAATACTGTGAAAAAATTTAATGTCGGAAGACTGCAATCGCAAGAGACCGCCAAGACCTTCGCACAACGCGTATCCCTTAACCTCTCGATTAACACCATACCACTAGCAACGAATGTCGAAGAGCAATGGCAACGATGCCAACAGGCCATTAGATCAGCCGCAACTGATGTGCTAGGTTTCTCGCGCCCACCAGCAAGAAACCCCTGGTTTGATGAGGAATGCCGACAGATGCTCGCAGCCAAGAACGTGGCCTACAAGGCTAAGCTGCAGGTGAAGACGAGAGCTGCCATTGAGCTCTATAGGCAAAGAAGAAGGGAAGAACATCGGCTTTTCAGCAAGAAGAAAAAAGAGCAAGAAAAGCGCGCGATCGAGGATATAGAGAGGTGCCACTCCAGGAATGATGTTCGCAAGTTTTACCAAAGTGTAAAACGTCAAAGCCAAGGATACAAGGCTCGATCAGAATCCTGTCGAGATGAACAAGGAAATATTGTAGTTGAGACACAGTCGATGCTGAGGATATGGAAGAACCACTTCTGCAGACTGTTAAAAGGCGATGACGAACAACATTCCGCTGTCAGGCAGAACGAAAGGAAAGTCCACAACCGATCAAATTTTCACACTTCGGCAGATCCTGGAAAAAACTCAAGAAATCCAAATCGATACCCACCACCTATTCATCGATTTAAAAGCCGCATAGGACAGCATTTATAGAGACGAACTGTACAGAGCCATGTCTAGTTTTTGTATACCGCCCAAACTCGTCCGTTTGTGTAGGATGACGATGGAGAATTCTCGCTGCTCCATCAGGGTCGGAAATGACCTCACCGACACATTCGATACCAAAAAAGGATTTAGGCAAGGCGATGTGCTGTCATGTGACTTCTTTAATCTGATTCTTGAGAGGATTGTGCAAAACTCCAAAGCCAACACCAGAGGCACAATTTTCCAAAAGTCGGTGCAACTACTAGCATACGCTGACGATATTGACATCATTGGTAGGACTCAACGTGATGTCATAGCCACGTTTGCTAGTATAGAGAAGGAAGCGGCGAAAATGGGTTTAGCAGTAAATGAGGGTAAGACTAATTATATGCTGTCATCACGAAAGGACTCACAACATCGACGAATTGGACAGAACTTCACCATTGACAGATATAACTTTGAGGTAGTACGGGACTTTGTCTACCTCGGCTCCGCTATTAACTCTGACAACAACATCTCGTCAGAAATTAAACGAAGAACTACTCTTGCCAACCGCTGTTTCTTCGGGCTAAGAAGGCAATTTAGTAGTAAAGCCCTCACTCGAACTACTAAGGAGATCCTATATAAGACCCTGATCATCCCAGTCCTGCTCTACGGCGCTGTAGCATGGACCGTTTCAAAAGCGGATGAAGAAATCCTTGGTAGATTCGAGCGGAAAATTCTTCGGAAAATCTTCGGTCCCGTTTGCGTTGACGGGCTATGGAGACGAAGATTCAACCACGAACTATACGAGCTGTACAGCGACATACCCCTAGTCAAAAAAAACTCCGCATTGGACGTTTAAGATGGCTAGGACATGTAGAACGAATGGACACCAATACTCCGGCTCGCAGAGTCTTCGATTCCCAGCAAGACGTCGGACGCAGTAGAGGAAGACCAACCAACTTGGAGTGCGCAACTGGAGGCAGTTAGCTAAGGACCGGGCTAATTGGAGAGGCATGTTGGTTGAGGCCCAGGTTCATTCCGGACTGTAACGCCACTTAAGTAAGTAAGTAACTGATTCATCTGAACCCAGTTTATAGCTTATTTTATCAACCTGATACCCTGACTGTAAAAAGGGTATAAATCCCTGTATGTAAAGTTTTGGCAGCAATAGATGTGAGCTGGGTGGAATGCGGCTTCTCACACTAAGGCACATTCTCCTTTTGCACGACTGCGGCAGAGAAATTCCTGTGGTGGATTCAACTTACCTACATAGGGTGCTTTGACGTATTCGCAAAACAGGTCTTTGGGAATCTCAAGGCGATGAGAAAGGCGATCAATCCTTAAGTGGATCGATCCGAGTTAATAGGGGTTTTAATTAAATTGAAGCCGGGCCTCGAGTTTACGAAAAAAATTGGTATGAACCATCCAAATTTCTCGTTAAAGAAAGAATTATATGATGATGACCATGGTAAACGAAGCAAGGACAACGAAGTTGTATCTGCATCTGGAATGTTGGAAACATTAAATAATAGAAGCGCAACCGAGCAACTAGCGGTAGCCTTAAGCTGCTACAAAGCAGACATTACTGCCATCCAAGAAATACAATGGGATGGGAAGGGCCAAAGCAGGATGGTAATCTGACATTTATTATGGCGCGTGTTATACAGATCAAAAATAGCGGAAAAAAATTCGGATTTGTTATAAGCGACAAACTTAGGGGAAAAAGAAGTTCAACAATCCACATCAAGGCCAAATTGTCAGAATTATGAGAGAGGAATTCCATTGAAAGTCATTTTGGTGTTGCCACGATTATGAATTGAGACCAGATTTTCTGCGCAGCGGCTCATCTGAGCCATGAATCATAATATATTGGTGCTGTTACATGTTGCATTATATTGCAAGGGAGAACACTGGACACTTCAAAGCATATGTCTCGATCGTTGACTTGCCTAGTCCTTGACTACCGGAGGACTAGGATGCGGCACTAGAAACTCTTCTGGTCGTGGTAATCATACACCTTTATTCTAATAATTGTGATGTCATCTTCAGAAATGATGATTACACATTATGGCACTTGTGGATTGATGTTAATCGGAATTCGAAGTGTCAGCTTTGCAAAATCAAAGAGTCTCGCGACAGGAAGAACATCGGTTAATTCTACAAACAGAACTGTGTTCAAAGTAGGACGGCAGGCTCTACGAAAAAAAAGTAAACTTATCTCGCTCGGGACATCATTTACAGCAGTTGTCTTTCGATAGAGCAAGAAACTCACCTACCTCCAAACAACGAATAGGTACTCAGTCTAAAAATTAGCGCAGTCGTCAAAAAGCTTATGAAATATCTCGAAACACGAAAACTTCTCAATGACCGGCAATATGTTTTTCGCAGCAACAGGTCTACTGGTGATTTGATGACATATCTCACCGAAAAGTGGAACCAATCAATCCACCATGGTGGCGAAAGCAAGATTGTTGCGCTTGATATTTCAAAGGCATTTGACAGGGTTTGGCATCAAGCCCTTTTGTCGAAAATGCGTGCATTTGGAATCGACGAAAAACTTCTTCTATGGATTAAACATTATCTTTCGAAACGTTCAATTCAAGTTGTTTTGGATGGTTTCAAGTCTGTAACTCACCAAATAAATGCTGGTGTCCCTCAAGGCTCAGTTTTGTCTCCGACTCTCTTTCTCATTTTTATAAATGATCTCCTGTCTGCAACTTCTTATCCAATTCATTCCTTCGCTGATGACAGTACCCTCAGCTTCTCATATTCATTTTCAGGTCATCGTCCCTCACCTTCGAACGTGGACTCTAAACGCCAAAATATGTTAAGCTCATTGAATTCCGACCTTGACAATCCAATTCATTCCTTCGCTGATGACAGTACCCTCAGCTTCTCATATTCGTTTTCAGGTCCTCGTCCCAAACCTTCGAACGTGGACTCTAAACGCCGAAATATGTTAAGCTCATTGAATTCCGACCTTGACAGCATTATCAAATGGGGTAAATCCAATGGAGTGGAATTCAATGCTTCCAAAACACAAAGCTGTCTTCTGTCATTAAAGCGAAACCAAAATCTAGAGCCATTATCCATGAATGGCACTCACATCGAAGAAACCGAAAAGGTTTCCATGCTAGGTATGTGTGTTAGCAACGACTTACGTTGGTACGACCACATATTCGAAGTCGCTAAAAACGCAGCGAAATGTATAGGTTTCCTAAATCGATGTACGAAATATTTCACCCCCTCTGATCTGGCCACAATATATATAGCGTTTATACGCCCAAAACTTGAATTCAACGCCCACGTCTGGTCAGGTGCACCAATATCAACATTGCACCTACCTAGATAGGATTCAAACACGTGCGAAAAAACTTATAGGAGACATAAGAATAGCGAACCCCTTAGTTTCGCTCGAACACCGTCGAAACATCTCCTGCCTTACCTTGTTTTATCGCTATTTTAACAACCAATGTTCAAATGAAATAGCCAGCTGCATTCCTCCCATTCAACAATTCAGCCGCAATACTCGTTACGCAATTAATGCAAATCAGTTTACCCTCAAGCCTATCTTTGGACGTACGCTGAAATACAGAGATTCGTACATAAACCGAACACGAATGTGGAATGCTCTACCAAACTCTGTTTTTCCTTTCCATTATAACTTACAGACATTTAAAACCAATGTGCATCGGTATGTCCTTTCTTCTTATCCCTAATTTCCTTAACGCCCGCACTGTGTTAAAACATATAAAGGGTATTCATAACCCCTTGAGTGCGCGCAAATTATAAAAAAAAAAACGGCAATGAGCATGCACAAAATTATCAACAAAGACTTGATGAATAAATGCATGCATATGAGAGATCCTTTCCGATGTACTGTGTGAACGTCTTAAGCCATTCTGCAATAAACTTATCGGGTCGTATCAGTGAGGCTTCCGACCCGATAGATGTAAGAAATATTTCACCCCTTTCGATCTGGCCTTAATATTTAAAGTGTATGTATGCCCCAAACTTGAGTCTAGCACCCACATTTGGTCAGGTGCAGCAAAAAAGCATCATTGCACCTACTGGATAGGATACAAAAGCGTGCGATCAAACTGATAGGAGATTCAACCGTAGCGAACTCTATAGTCTCGCTTGAACATTGTTGGAATATCTTCTGTATTACACATCTAACCGCTATTATAATAGGAAATGCTCAAATAAAATAGCCAGCTGTATCCCGCCCCTTCAAATATGCCACAATTCACAGTTAAGTTCTGGCCTGTATAATTTTCAATGAAATATGAACCGATGATTTCACAAGCCCTTATATAAAAAAAGCTCTTTGACGTATAAGGGTTGCGCGGAAGGACGAACAGAAGGTCGATTGGCCTGACTCTTTCTGGTAAAGCGAATTGTGCGTTCGCTAGGCCGATTATTTCGACCATAAGTTACTCTAAAAACAAATAATATTCCTTGGAAAAGGCTGGGTTTCTTAATACAGTTGAATAACTTGCAGACACAGGTATTTCCATGATAAAAATGTCAAAGGTTATCAGTCATTAGTCCCTCCTTAAAATAGTACCTCTAAATGCTTTACTCATTACGAGGGCTTCAAAGCGATGAAAACGTTTTAGATGGTATCAATAAATCAGGCTTTGACGAAGTACTGGAGACGTTGGACAGTAAAAATGACGAGATGGGTGAAATCTTACACAAAATGAGACTTTTAACTCAGTTATTGGCGCAAACAAAGGTATTTCCTGTCTTGAAAATTGGCCCAACGATACATAGATCCATTTCGTTCCATTTCGACCATGTCGTTCTTCGCTGTTGGGCTTCGATAATAAGCCGAACGCCTACCATCCGGGTGGAATATACGCACGGATCTTTGGTGTTTGATGTTTCACAGTGTGAGTATTTTTAGCACCAAATCGACATGATGACCTTATTGTTCTGGCAATCAATTTAAGCAGAGTTCGAATGAACGGCGTTCAATAGCAAAAAAAAGGATTTACACGTCTCATCAAATTAACCGAAACAAAGTTGAGCTAGCAGATTTACCCACAACAACCACCATTCCAACAAAAACGATTCCCATCCATTAACAAGGAAACTTCTGCTCGCACCTTTTCGTAATCCTTTTACACGACAATCCAACATCGAAATGGGAAATCCCAGTGGCAGTGTTAACCAATTTTTGCCAACAAATTTTCGCAACAAGAAAAAACTTCAAAAAAACAAAATCATCCATAAAAAGCCCGAGCAAAAGTTGACGAGAAGAAGAAGAAGGAACGACGACGACGACGAAATAAACAATTAACGTCGCATTGCGCACATACTGCAGTAGATGGAGCGCGTATCGGCGTATATGCATTACCATCATGTGGCTGTGTGTTCGTGACGTCTTCCTTCAACTTTTCGGCCATAAATAACCGGAATGATTGACAGTGCTGACAGTTTTGATCGATGGTCATCAGCCGACGGCAGAAATATGTTCGCGAAATAAATATCATTGCGATGTGTTCCAAGTTGTGCCAGAGAGCGCGGCATCGAAAAATCTCGTAGGAGCAATGCCAGCAATGTGTGTTGTGTAGCCGGCCTCCATGGGACGACGATGGATGGATGGATGGAGGACGATCATGACGACGACGACGACGACGGATGAATTTGGCCATGCCAGAGGGTGATGGCGGCAAGGAGACACAATGGTGAGAATTCGCATGCGGACAGCTTTAACTCTACCCAGTCGGATGGTATTTTTCGGCGACCGAAGGCTACTGCATTTGATGGACGACAATGAGTACGCAACAACGGGCTCAACGAGTTGAAGTCATCATCGTCATTTGGAGGATTTATGTCATCCGCGCGATGTGTATATGCTCGAAGGTGTACACATAGATGCGGTTTACTGTGAAGGACATATCGTCTTTCAGTGGCCCTTCAATGGGCAAAGGACCTAAATTGCACAACCAAGCGACCAATTTACATACAATGGTCGCTTTCAGTTGGATCCGAGATGCGCACCGAAATCACAAGTCGAAGGGACCACAAACGACAGCCCCCAGACTGACAGTGACAGTGCACACACAATTCGATTGATGGAATGTTGGGTTGACAGGAGTAATCAGTATCTCAACGGATATTCCGAAATGTATGTCTGCGGCGAGGTCACTTCCACTACCGCATGCATTCGCATTCAAATCTCAAACTGACTAACACAACCGCAATCCCCCTCGATGTAGATATTTGTGCCAACAATCTGCCACCAACTTTACAGCTCCTACTCCAGCCCACGATCGTGGATCTTTCCTCCTCTACGCCATACGTAACATATGCCGTCGTAAATCATATTTTTGCGCGAAAGTTTTCAGACGACCCGTCCCTGCCAGAAAAGGCAGTAACGCCGCACGAACGAAAAGTGAAAAAAAAAATAATTTCTCTAACCGGTGCGTGTTAGCCATGCATGGGTGCTCATAAATAATCAACTAACCCTAGTCCCGGGCCCGCATAGAGCCGTGTGAGTGCAGCAAGGCTGCGCTCATAAAATTCCCGCACAATGTACATTTGCGGATATTATGCAAATGACACAGTGGCGGTACACGGGTCGTGTCGGGGGTCGTTTGCCAAGGTGTGCAATACATCATCGCGCATAGATTTATGCGTAAGCGCTAGGCAAAAACTTCGGTACTAATATTTAATAAACCCGCCGATGATGATGATGAGGAGAAATTTATTATTATTCATGACAACCAAACAGTTGAGTGTGTGTGCTGTTGTGTTTTCTGCGTCGAACTGGCGGAGTCCTTTTGCGAAAATTGATTGTGTAACGATAATCTCTAACACCGGAGCTTAACCTCAACAGCGAGCATGTGTGTGCGAAGGGATAGCATGTGCAGTTGAACAAACACGCACCATTGCACGAGAATCTCTGCCGTTGTACTTAGGAATTTATGAGATTGAATTCCGTTTGGAATAAATCAAAATTTTACCGTTTGAAGGATGAATATGTGATTAGTGCAGCGCATATGTAGTTGGTAACACGATACGATGTCCTTGGCAGCAATATTGTTACAAAGCCGAGCGCTTGTTTGTGTGAGATTTTGAATATTGGGAATGCGAGCTTAATTTTTCAACAGGGGTGGCAGTATGTAAATCTATGCAAAGGCATGTCAGTGAGGCGTAAACATGTTGTAGGGGAATTGACATTTACGCATTGGTTTGTCGGTTTTAGGCATAATGGTGGGTTTGTCAATGGTGCGTTGTTGTTTAATGATTTGCTTACAAAATTTGACAGAAATCTTTAATTTAACCGATTTTTGAAATGGCGCTACAGTCCGGAATGAACCTGGGCCTCAAACAGCATTCCTATCGAATTAGCCCGGCTACTAGCTTAAGTTACGCACTTCATGTAGGTTGAGGCGAGGTCTTCCTCTACAGCGTTGGACACGCCTCGCTGGGAATCGAAGAATCTGCAAGACTAAGGATTGGTGCCTATTCGCTCTACATGTCCCAGCCATCTTAAACATCCGGGGCTGTTTTTTTTTTACGAGGTCTAAATCGCTGAACGATTCTTTGCGGATTCTTCACTTCTATAGCCCGTCAACACAAACGGTGCTGACGATTTTTCGAAGAAGTTTTCTAAACGATTTAACATTTCTTCTTCTACTTTCGATACGGTCCATTTTTTGGCACCGTAGAGCAGGGTGGGATGACCAGGGTCTTATATAGGATCTCCCTAGTAGTTCGAGTGGTTGCTTCATTAACTGCATTTTTATCATAAAAAAACACAGGTTGGCATGAGTAACCCATTGATTTCTGACGACATGTCGTTTATAAAGTTAAAATTGGAGCTGAGATAGACAAAGTCCTTTACTACTTCAAATTTCCAGCTGTCAATGGTGACGTTCTGTCCAATTCGTCGATGCTGTGTGAACATTTTTCCTGTTCACATATGCTTATGTTTGGTTAGGTTGTTGGGTAGGTTGTGGTTGGCGGTGTACGTCTTCCCTCATCACACTCGAAGTCAATATAGACCCACTTTGACGCCCGTTGTGCTCCACGTATGTAAGTGGCTCTTTTATTTCTCCAGTTAGTCGCTTTCCATCCTCATGTTGTTGCAAAGCTGAAAAGTTTGGAGAGAGGGTTTTCGGATAGATTCGTGAGGTTATCGGAAAACCTTCTGGAACATGAGGGTGGGTGATGTATTAAATGCATTAAATAAAATGCCTTGTCAAGACTATAGGACTCTGTTATACGAAGGGGTCTTTAATATTTTATTAATATGGGAAAACATCCTTGAAATTAATTCCGAGTAGTTAACTTTGCATGCAGCTTCATACTACGTTGCATTAATTTGGAATAAAATATTAAAATTTTCTTTTCTTTTTATTTCAGGTATGTTTCATAGATTGATTTATTTTCCTGTGAGTATGATGTCCTCTTTAATACTAGAAGTTTAAAGCTGTAAGCAGTTTTCGATCAGCAGAGTAAGTTGATTGACTTGTTTCACGGATCTAACTCTGCTCAATGGTACGTTTTAGTGCAATTATTCTTTCAATTTTGACAGCGCCGTTCATGTCTTATCCATTTTGTCTACGATTTTCAAAACATCAGTCCATTCGTTTTCACTTTCGGATATAGAGGCTTCTTCTTGTGGTCAACTATAGTATGATAGCTTAACTGTCTAAAACCGACAACATCTGTAAGTTCAATTCGTCAAGAAATTGTTTTGGCTGGTGTGGCATTCAGCTCTACTAATGTATACGTTCTCCGATTTTATTCTGAGTATTCCGATTAGCACTCTAAACAGATTTTCCGACAAAATGTATCGTGCTACCGCGTAATGCGTTAAGTCAACATTTTTGACATCTACGCGTTGAACTTCTTCAGAAGTTGTCCGATGTAGAATTGTTGCGGAATCGAACGAAAACGATTGTATGCTTCATTTATTTAGTTCCACAAGGGTTACCTCGAAAGCAAACTGAGTTCCGATTAGAAATGTCTTTCGTTTCGGAATGGGTATCACGACAAAGCTGATCGTAATAATCCATGTCCACTTGGCTATGAAATTCCAGTAACGCATATATGATGTTCTCTGAGAACTTGACATTGATTGCTAAAATGTCAGTGACACGATTGCAAATATCGAGTCAAATTCAAGATCCTGGCTTAATTGATGTCTTAGATTTCATAGATCACCAGGCTAGCGGGAACTTAGAAAGCAACTGATGCGTCGGAAATTAAAAACTCACAGACGAATTACAGAACTCCATGTAATTTGGCACACTCATTGGTTTAAGCTTCAATGGCTGATCATTGTGAAGATGAGTGAGACAGTTGTTTGGATTAGAGCAGTACTGTGTACGTGACCACTTTCACTATTATGTTGAAGTGGCACATTTCAGTAGGTGACAGACGCAGACGGGGTCGCTCTTCAAAATTAAAACTCGCATTAGAAAATGTTCTCCCAGTTCCAATTTGTTCTTCTGAATGCTCAAAGAAATTGTCGTGTACCGCCTCTTCATATCAGGCGGCCAAGCGCAACAGTAGGTATCACATTCTTTTCAGAGAAGAAAACAAAGACTCTTTTTAAGACTTTGAAAGACTTGCCGGTAAACCAATACAATTGCATATAATGCAAAAAAAAAAACCAATACAATATTATGCTGACGTGGAATATTTCAATATTTGACAAGAAGCAGACGGAGCTACGCTGCTACAAATAACTTTGCACAAGAAAAAGTATTACTCCGAGTCCCATTGATCTTCTGAATCCACAAATAAAATGACATTTGCAGCCATTCTACAGCAGGTTACCAGCCGCAATAGTAGGTATCACATTCCATTCAGAAAAGGAAATTAATATACGATCTCAAACAAAGAGTACTCACTCTCTTTACAACTTTGGCAGACTAGGCGCCAACGCAATATGCAATTTCATACACAAAAACTAGCTTTGCTCCACCCACTAAGAGCGGTGCTTCTGTGGTAGCAATTCTTGGAGTAGTACAAAAACAATCATGCCGCCTCAGTGCATCTCCTTCTTTTCCTCTGTCGATGATGTCATTTTGTCAATTCCGGACCATTTCTTAAAACAATACACAACCACACAAATGTCTTCTTAATGCAGCCTACCCTCCTCGTCTCCTTTGAATTGTATGCAATTCCATTTTGTTTATTTCGGACAACAACAAAAAGCACTGAAATTGGACGATAACTACCAGGCGCTCAGAAAATAGTAGTGGGTGCCTGTCAGCAATTTTCTTACAAAACCATGCTCACGCTCACAAAACCATACTTATGGCTGAAAGAGAAACTTTCATATAGCTCCTCCTTAAACTAACGCTACATTTTTTGGCAAAATAATGGCGAAATAAGTGAAGGCCCAGATATGGCATTGAGGTAAAACACGATTTTTTTTTCTTACCACCTGCTATAAAACTTCCAATGTAACGCTGTAAAACGAATAATCGGACTATTCGATATTTTACTTTTTTTTTTTGCCTATCGCGGACGATTTCTTTTAAGGGTTACAAATATTGTTTCATATTTTTTCGCGGGTAGCTTGAAATTTACACTATAACCGTCTTGTTTTTTTTTTTAGACCAGAGGCCTGAAGAGAGTCCGAATCAATCGAGTTATCTCTGTTCAGACTCTGCTCTCATTTCATGTTGAAATACTCTTGAGAACAAAGATGTCATTATATTGAAACTGCCAAAATATAAAAATTAATTTATCACGAAAAGGACTAATGGTGTAATGAACAAGGAAACCCATTACTTTAGCTTTAGTTAGCATAGAGTTTGAGTGATCCGAATAAGGCCAAATATGCGCCATTTTGTTCGATATCTTTATACCCTATCCCATAGGGGTTTATTAGTTTTGATACTTAGTTTGTAACATGGAGAAATAATTTAGCTACATATACCTCAAAGTATATGGATCGAATCAGAATCGCTAGCTGAGTCGATTAAGCCATGTCTGTCTGTCCGTCCGTCCGTCCGTCTGTACGTCACCGATTTTTAGGCCTTTAATTTTGAGCTAGGATAATGAAATTTGGTATATAGGATCCTCGTCTCTGCCTACAGAACAAGTGTAAAAATTTTTGAAATCCGCCCACTGCCACGCCCCCTGTTAAGAAAAACTCAGTTTTTGACCAAACCGTAAGGAATTTTAAAAAAGTTTCTGAACAACATATTTAGACAATCTTAATATCTATATTTCGTCTGCATAACGTTTTTTGCCACGCCCATTTTTTGGGAGCGTTTTCAATAAAAAGCTGTTTTCGGTCAAATTTTATATTTTTTCGAAAAAAAAAATTGATGCAGAATCATTAACATTATTAATATGAACATTTCTTCTATATATTATTTTAACCCACGCCCACTTTTTGGGGGCGTTTTTATATAAAAAAAAAACATTTTTATACACTACCCCATAACATATGCAGGAGAAAACCTTGTCTTTTGTAGAACCGTACAAGTTTTTTATAAGCAGTCAGAAGAATTTGTTGTCACCACGCCATTTTCTCTATTTTATCCACATCGTGTTTTAGCCATACCCACTTTTTGTGGATTTTAGTTTTATGGATAGGATGGGATAGGGTATTCAACGATCCGCACAGCGGATTGTAGCCTTCTCATATGTTTTTTGTATATAATTCCATTATGTCTCGCTGACAGAAGTTTTCACCCTCAGTCTTGGGGGTAATACCTTATTATGTCCGGTGGTTAAGGTGGATGAAATAAAGGGTACGCCAAAAAAAAATACAAAATATTTTCTCAAATTTATTTTCTTATTTGAAAGTACGATCCTTCCGGTTAATAATGTTAATAATGGAAAATAATTTCATTCAAATGGCTGGCCATGCAGTAGCCTACACGATCGGTCCAATTTTAAGCACATTATCGATTGTGTACAGCTGTATTTCACCAATGGCTTCACGAATATTGTCCTTTAAAGCGTCAATTGTCTCTGGCTTGTCGGCGTAACACTTATCTTTTACGGCACCCCACAAATAATAGTCCAACGGTGTCAAATCGCAGCTCCGAGGTGGCCAAACGACATCAGCTCTGCGGCTGATAATGCGATCTTCAAAAACAGGGCGCAAAACATCGAGTGTAGCTTCGGCTGTGTGGCACGTAGCGCCGTCCTGTTGAAACCAAATGTTGCCAATATCCTACTCTTCAATTTTTGTGAACAAAAATTCGTTCAACATGACCCGATAACGATCGCCATTGACTGTAACGGCCACTCCTTGCTCATTTTCGAAGAAAAATGGCTCAATTATGCCTCTGGACCAAAATCCGCACCAAACAGTGACTCGTTTTGGGTGTATCGGCTTTTCAATGTATGCGTGCGGGTTTTCTGTGCCCCAAATGCGACAATTTTGCTTATATACATACCCGCCAAGATCAAAATGAGCTTCATCTGAAAAGATGATTTTTTTTTGCCAAAATCGGCATCTTCTCTTAGTCGATCGCAGGCCCACTTAGCGAAGCGAAAACGCATTGGATGGTCAGTTGGCTTCAACTCGTCTCAACTTCAACTTCGTCTCAATGATGTCTCCGAAATGTTCAATTGTTGAGAACGACGGTGAATTGATGTTGATGGCGCTTCACGCACACTTTCTGCCACAGCAGCAATATTCTCGGGTGTACGCACTGTTTTTGGCTTTTCACGCTTTGGTTTATAGAGTTCTTTCACTTTTTTCACAAGATAACGGACATACGGATCTGACGGTGCTTCTCTTCTTCCAAAATCCGTACGCAATTTTCGCACACATTCTGCAACATTACCATGATTATCAAAGTAATGTCGCAATATTTCCCAGAGTTGTTCAAGCGTATATACAACCATATTCGTTCAGCGGAAGGATAAAACTAATTATCTGTCAAATCAGACATAAATTCACGAAATAAACACTAGTTGAAAAAAAAAAAAACGTTAGATGGCGGACCCGTTATAACTTCCAAACCAATCTGCCGGAGCTTTTGTTGAGTCACTATCGATGTGTATGACCTGGCGTTGTCCTGGCGGAACTCAATTCTCCTCTTATTGGTTTAAGCTGGCCGCTTCGGGGTCACTTCCTTCAGACGGTCCACTTGTTAATAGTACAGATCCGAATTAAGAGCTATTTCGTAGGGGAGCGAAGTAAATGATTCCCCGCCAATCCAATATGAGTTCCGCTGCCTTCTAAGTGCCTGGCTACACGTTCATTGGAATGAAAGTCATCTCCAACGAGACAGGTGTAAGCCAAAAAGAAAAGGGAGATTGCACCGAAAATCCACAGAGAATCCAATTCAAACAGAAGTCTCGGTATGGGTAGAGCGTTTCACTTCCAAACCTCTTCGTTTTGACAAAAATACTCATTTGAAATTTGCCTTCGCCTAGTGCAGACCTCAGTATCAAAATATAGGTGCAGATATAGCTATCATTGAAAACTATCATTTGAAATTGTCTTACTCATTGCGGCATTTTTATAAAATCAACAATTGGCGACTTGGTGTCAAAATAAAAGTTTTTTTTGGTCTACGCAACTAGGACACCTATTTTTGACTGCTTCAATGCGTAACCTTTGTTTCATAAACAAATTGTTCTACACATTCATTATCAAAGACTGATTGTTGCTAGCAGCGAATTAGTAGAACCTGTTGAGTGAAGAAAATAATGTTCTCCTGCTGTCTTATTTGATTATGAAGTCTTGGCGACTACATCGTTCTAACGATTTAAAAAAGTTCCAGCCTAGGCGACCTAACCATATCATAGGTTTCAAGAGTAGCTAAGCTAACCACATCGCTCCTTGTCCATATTTTTGATGTGAAGTTTACATCACACTGTCATCAGACTTTGTAGGGCCACTCGATCTTCCAGCATAAGTTAAGGATGCTCGCAACAGTACTGGAGTTTTCGACAGCCGTCACTGATAAACAGGAACTTGACGAACAACAAAGTTGTTGGACATTTACTGCAGATGAATGGTATCAGTAGAATATCAATATCTCGATTATTAAACGGTAGTTTCAATATTCAGGAGAAAGGATTACACCGACATTTCATGTGTCAAATAATGACGAAATAGGAAACAGAGTAGAGTGTCTCTCGTATGTTGGTATAAGTCCAGAAATTGTCGACTCAAACTACGATTTTTCCACGAGGGAAGGACCCACAGAAGATGAGAAATTCCAAAGACACTTATTTCGAGACCGTATACTTCTACTGTGAAAAACCGCCATTGCAATAATCGCAATGTTGAGGGAAGAGCTTTGTTTCACTGAACTCGAAACTTGACGATCTGAGAAGCACGTTATAAAAACTGCATTGTCACTTAACAGAGGGAAGCTGTTTATACAAAAAAAAAATTGAAAAAGTCCTGGGGATCTTTGAATCGCCAAAAAAATATGAGAATGGCATCCCAAACATCCTATTAAGACATCTGCTAATATTAGTAGTCCGTTACAATCGACACGTGCAGTTGGTGTTTCGTCAAGAAGGTGACTGACGAAAGACCGCATTTCCGCATTACATTCCAGGTATTAAGTAACTAAAATTTCAAAATACTAGGGGAATACTTCATCCTTCGAAGAACTTTCTTTTACTTGCAGGTACAAAACTTCTGTGTCTTTAAAAACCGATAGGTTTTTGTCTCACAAGTACACCACTATATTCTAATGCGGTCCAAAACCAAGCTCAAAATTGTTAGTTAATTAAGGAAAATTCTTTAAATGAGTGTCTACCCTAGATATCGATATAAAAAAGCTTACATTCATAAAATCAACAGGAAATATTGCATCCCTTACTAGAAATTATAGAATTCAACCCAGCTAACCCTCAGAGGGTCGCCTATTACCACCACCTAGTCTTGCCATATTCGTGGTGTTGTCATCCAAAGATGTGTCCTTTGTTAGCCATATTCACATCTTCCAATACCTCAACACAACTTGCAACAACCCCACCTTTATTTGATCACCTACCTCAGGAGTCATAAATTTCAATTTTTGTCAAATTTTTAATGTCAGCAATTTGAAAATTTGTCTCCACATTATCCGAGTCTTTTGTTCGAATTTACAACTTTCCCAATAAGTCTATTCACATAAAAACACGGCTACCCACTTGAGTGCAGCTCTTGAATAAGAATGCAACACCCAGTGCCTGATGTCAAAACATTTCCATTTCGTGCTGTCAAAAACATATTAACGGTTCAAATTTTGTATATTTTATGTCATAAAATAAGTAACAACTTCTGAAATGCTATAAAAATCTCGTTTCCCTGAAATCACATATTCGTGCCTATAATGGCCCTAATCCCCCGAACACCCAAGTAGGTTCGTGTGTTGTATTTTTTTTTCTGTTCAAAGTCAACTTGAATCTTCAGGTAATGGCCAATTTATAGCTTCTTAGGTAGCACCTACCAGGGTAATAAAAATTCTTCCGTTCATTATGCTAGCACTCCCTTTTTTTACAAAGTCTGCTTAATAACTTCTCTATTGTTGTACAGTAACAATGAAAAATCGAAACGACTTCCACATTTCCAGCCAAGTAGCAGACAAATATGAAAAACAGGGAATTTCGTCATGGGAGGCAGGTGTAATTAAATTAACATCATAATTGACGTTATCATCATGCGGACCTGCATAAAACACTCGTAAGATTGGATTAACTTTTGATTCCTTTGGACTTTTCGTAAAACGGTAAAAAAAAAATTATTCATCCCAAATCGTTGTTTTCTATCTCCAAACATCCTGTCAGTCGCACATAAATTTTCCCCACTCGCATGGCAAACCACTTTGACAGCCAATTATTTCGTGTCGTCGACAACATCGTTCAATTTGGTGAAATCAGCTATATGTGTGTGTGTAGAAATATTCATCTTAATAGTGCAGCTATGCCATCAAACAACCGCAATTCCACTTTCGGCTATCGAGCTTTTTGATATGCAAATTTCACCCGACGCAGAGCCTTCACGCTCTGCCGTCGTCGGTCGGTCGTCCTCGTTGATGCAGCCCTTATGTGTGCGACACACTCATATGCAAATGTCAAGCCAAAGGCATTTGGGTCGTCGTCGTTTTGGGGGCCTCCTGAAAGAAAAATTATGCATTCGGGTTTATTTGCGAATGCAAATTTCCTTACCCACTACGAGCAACTCTCTCAGCGAGGAGTCGAGAGATCCTTTTTAGCCATCAACTTCAGACAAAAGCCGTCTTTCTGTCTGTCATTCAGTCAGTGAGACAGCGATTAAGTGACGAGTTGTCGAGGTCATATCACCGCGCATCATCAGTACCAGCTACAGCAGCATAAAACCTTCTTAATCTCAATTCCATTTTAAGAGAGTAAAGTACTACTCGGGGCGGCAAACAGGATGATGATCATCATCCTCGTCATTGTGACGACAACGACAAAGACAACATTGACGACGACGACGACGAGATGATGAGAGGATGACAATGACAACGACAACGACGAGGCCTGTCAGCGCTGCAGGTCAGCATCAACAGCGAATTAAATGCGACAGCTTATCGGCATCTTCGACTCTCGCATGTGATTATCCCAAAAAAGGGAAAATTCGTCAACTAGTAGCAGTTGCGCGCACTGACTTGTGCTTGCAGGACATCGAGCAAGGAAAATCGAATGCAATTGGATACCGCGTTCGCAATACTCCCGCCGTGAGCAGCCGCCACCGCCGCCGCAACATATTGTTTGGCTGTCACATAAAGAAGTCACTCGTTGGCAGTGATCTCTCTGCGTCTGCGACTGGCTGTCAACGTTCGTCGGTGGTTGTCCATCACGTTGGCGGTTGTACATCAATTGGATGCAAATGTCGCAGACAATTTATATCCGAATGCTGAAATGACAGTTAATCATTGCGTATCGCTTGGTCGCGTCTCGTTGGGTTTTTTTTTTCGAACTTAAAAGCGTGCACCTACCCAACCCCTCGTAGTCAGCTGCGGATCGTTGTCGCTCGGAACTGCTGGTATGCTAGTAGGTTTGTCCACAATATGGTTTTAAAAAAAAAGAATCCAAACGATTTGTGGACGTTTGATTATCGGGCATTTGGCATTCGGCATTGATGCGAGATGAAGGATCTTGATGTGTGATTGTGACGTTGTGAGGAGGTAGCAGAGTGGAAAGCTACACTGAGAGAAATATTTTTCATTATTTGTGGTAGAGCTGTTCTTGAGTTTGTATATAATTTGAAGTCATTTCCGTATAGGAGGGTGCTTGGAATACAATTAGAAGACCTCCAGATCCGTCCAAATCTACGATCAAAATTTACTTTCTCTTGCCGAAATACGTCGTTTTATTTTCCCCATGCCCAATATAGACCCCCAGGGAAATAATTATATTCATGTACAGCGGTTGTTTCTCATACAAACCAGTGATCTTTAAAGATCATCTGGGTAAAATAAAAAAAAAAAAACGTCTTAGATTCAACGTCTAACCCAGTACCACCTGTTTGGTTGGAAGAGACTCGAAAATGGGCAATTCGTGATGATGTAGGTCCAGCATTACGTTTTTTCCATTTCGTGAACGTGCACCATCGTATAAGCTTTTTCGTTTATGACCAAGACACGAGCTGGATTTCTGATTCTCGTTTTCTGAACGTAGGTACCAGACATCCACTAGTAGATTCTGGGCTTAACCTGGAAATTTAATTTCTTTAAATGCATGGCATACTCTTGGTCCTTTTCAAAAAGGCAAATTATTCTAAAGCCTAAAAAAATATGGATACGGGCCAATCAAAGCCTTTCAAATGATACCAGGTCTGCATATTCAAGATTCTAGAACAAAAGGAATTTAACTTATTGGAGCAATAGGCTCGATTGTACTCAGGAACTAGCTTTCATTTCACTAATATTCATGTCTACTTCTTGCACAATGGCGGGACACCCTGTTTTTACCAAATCTGAACGGCTGAGTTGAGATAAGCGACATTTGATACTACTCGGATAAGTTACCATGAATTGAAGAAGGCAAGTGAAAGGCATTATTAGTGTTTCTACGACTGGGAATGGAATCCAAACCTTCTACTCTGCAGACATCGCACTAACCGTCGCTTCATTGGTAGCTAGACTTTGAAATGAATAGCACGTCGACATGTAGCTTTGCCTTCATCATTTCCGTGCACATAACTTTTGCAATCATGAGCACATACACCACGTATTGTCCTTGAAAGTTTTGAATTTACGACCTGAATTGCAAAGGTGGGAAGTGCCTTGGCACACAAGGCGGGGATTTGCATACAGCAGCCATTGGAGGGTTATCGGCTTACGTAGGTCAATTGGATGTAATGCGACGCGACTTATCTGATCTGATTTTCGACCGCTCTTTTATATGTGGAAGTATGAGCTGTTAAGCCAGATTAGTTGCATTTAGTTTGTTTATCGGCGATACAGCTATCATCATTCAAAGAAGATTAGACAACCACAGCCTCCTTTGCTCTCGATGCATAAAATTCGTACTGTATTTCGATTCATGAAAGTTTATGATGCTCGAAAACTCTGCGGACGCCATGTTTTTTTTTATTTATGGAGGAATGAAACTTTTATTATGTTTGACGGTCTCCACCAAATTCTTAGCAAAGCGTTTTCCATGGTCCAATCTAGTAAAATTTCATCAATCGCTTATCTACAATTTCTCCAAAATTTTCCTGACGTCCTACACCGGCCTCCTTTCCTGGATAGATTTCAACACGCAGTGGATAATAGTGTGACGCATCGTTAGCTCGTCAAACCTTTGTGCTCACCAAACTTTTGGCTGGTTTTGAGGGTATGTACGGTGTTAACTTAGAACGGCCACTGCAAGGAAATAGCCGTTCATCGAAAGTAACATCCGACGATGGGTTGAAGTTTTTTATAAAGCTACTCGTTTATTAGGCTCCAAAGAATATGAATTGGGCCGGATTTGTTAGTAGACTTTCGATCAACTCTAGAATACATGTTTTCGAAGCGTATAGAAAGGTTAATTGCAGATTATCGGGAAATAGAGAATTCAGAGTGAAAATGTATTATAGGGTTCAAGACAATCGGAGCTCTAGAGGATCGATCTGGCTTCGAACACTCCTATTTCGTGGAGCTGTAGCGCCCTGAAATATTCCATCCTTCCCACTTCCCACTTCCCACTCATTATTTCGCAAGCATCGGGAAATTCTGCAGTGGCATCCTCATTATCTTCATTTTTGACACATTTTAACGACCTCAGCTTTATTTTTTACATCAGACGCGTGCCGTTGACGTCATACTAGAGAACATGCCAACAAAGCGAGTTGTAAAGCAAACAAGTGACTCAAGAAATATTTTTCGGGAAGGTATTGAAATTACGAGGATCTTGGTCGACCTTTATTTTTTAATTATGTTCCACTATTTTAGAGGAAACAAAGTGTAGGGCTAATCAAAATCTAAAAGGCATACAAAAGCACCTTCATTATTCACAAGATCATGTTATCAAACAGCCAGGTTTATAATTACAGCTGAAAGTCGTACTGTCGATATGCTTTGACCTTTGTTTCCCAAAGCCTGATTTCACGTTACAACCGAATTGGTGGGAAAACGTTCATACAAAATGTGACCTAAAAAAACATAAGAAAAGCATCCGATCCTTAATTGGTCGACATCCCATGTTCTCTTACAAGCAGTGTAACATATCCCGTCACAATTCTTTATCCCTCGTGTTCTCCTAGCCTGATCTGACATTGCAACTGAAATCAGGGAAACTTTCGTACAAAATAGGCCTAAATGGGGTTCAAAGTCTATGTTGTCTAGCATGCACTCATGCAGAGTTACACATGCTGTCAAAAATAACACTGCCAATAAGAGGTGTCCTTAATATTTTGTAAAGGTAATCCCACATTGCATACGAATTCAGGGAAAACGTTGAACAAGATCTGGCCTAGATGCATACAAATACACTTGATCCTCCATTGGCCGGAAGCCCATTTTATCTAGCAGTTATTTTTGTTGTTACAGTGCTATTTGTCCTAAAAAGTTCTTAAAAAATCTGCCACCTATCACAAATTGTTGGTACAAATGAAATTCGTCGGAACAATTTGTTATTTTATTCGACCAGAATTGTGACGTTAATTTCTTTTTTTTTTTTTGACGAAAGCTAGGGATGCTAATCTGATTAAATGTTTGTCAGAAATATGATGACATTTTCGCCAGAATATATTGGAACTGATTCTATCCTACGAATATAACAATAAACTAATTCTGATCGCAAAAAAAAAAAACAAAATCCAGTCCAGTGACGTATTCAGGAAGCAATGAAGCAGCACCTAGGTGATACAAGAAGTGCTTGTGACACAGCACGTGAAGACATGTCTGAAACTAGTTGGAAAAGGGGAAAATGTCGCCCGAAATGTCAGTCAAAAATTCTCCCAGTGCATTCAAAATGTCATCATCTCTTCCCCTACACCATAACAGGGTAATGATGTAACAGCCTACCATAACCAAAATCGACTTCCAAAATCCGCCGCAAGTAATTTTCTGCGATTTCACGACTGTGCAACATGTACCCTACCCTACCCTACCCTACCTGTATCCCCTTTGGCATTTTACGCCGCTTTCTGTGTTGATAGCTGATTGACAGCTGTTTATTTGCTGCTGTCATTGGTTTATTTTGCGTAAACAACCGTCAGGCGCATGGTAGCCCACAAACACACGCGATGATTCCAGAGATTCCATGCGCACATTTGTACAAAGGCTACTTTGGCTATCGTTTGCGGTCTTCGTCTCTTGGACGTCGCGTCATCGTCAACGTTAACGTTGTCTGTGTTGTTGTTGTGTAGTCGTCATCGTCGGTGGACACCGTCCACAGACAAAGCAAACGCAGTTGCGCCGATCCGCTGATCCTTGTTAACGTCGTTTCGTTCCTTTTGACATTGTCAAAGTGATGTTTTGCTGTCAGTCATCCTGAGGTTCAATCCGATCCCGATCCCATTATCATTATACTACCGCCCGCTGCTGTTGCAGTGGCTACTGACAAGGCTTCATATATTTACCAGTCAACCCGCGGTGACGGGCTCTAAATCAACTGGTAATTTATAACTCTGAAGTATTTTTCGTTTTTTTTTCCGCTTTTTTTATTGAAATTTTGAGAAAATTGCTCCCTCCATCGGCAGCCCCCTTGTGGTAATAACTGGGACCACTGCTTCAAACAACAAAGGCAACAGATATAATTAATGGCGGAATGACACGCCGGACAGCGTTGTATGGTGTATATGCCGGGACGGGACTGAACTGTCCCTCGAGTTGAATTGCAAAAAAAAAAAAAATTGCTCGCATGGATGGCTATGACGTTAGGATGTAGAATTCCAAAGTGGTGGTGGTAGAAAGTTTGATTTATATTAATCGCTATTTAAATTAATTATGCCGCTGTCACGAACCTATTAAAATTTATTGAAGTATCCATGCTTGGGGGATATTTTTTTATTTCGATTATGGTAGATGTTTGCTTGCATGTGAATTGAGAGAGACATTTTCATTTGGCAGTTTAATAATTATTCCTGCCAGCCTGTTGATTTTTATGTCAGGTTGAAATAAGTTCACATAACAGTGCTATTGATGTGCTAAATTTTTTGATGGAATATGAAAATGTTTCGAAACTGTTCCCGTAATTCCCAAATTTGTATATTTTATCCAATAGAAACAGTTTAAGCCGCTGAAAATAATTCAGAGATTGCGAAATGATTCAATTTTTAACATAGTCGAGGCTATTGTTGAAGAATTCCACTTTATTTATAATTGTCCACAACCTCTGGGCTGTGTTCCAAAAAACTGTATTGGATATTGAGATTATATAGCAATGCGTAAAAGAACTCAAGCCAATCGATCATCTTAAAGAGTCCGCCAAATAACTTTTTTTTTGAAATTGCTATAAATATTTTCTCAAATTTCCTTTTTTTATTTGAAAGTGCAATCCTTCCGGTTAATAATGGAAAATAATTTCATTCAAATGGCTGCCTCGGCTGGCCATGCAGTAGCCTACACCATCGGTCCAATTTTTAAGCACATAATCGATTGTGTGCAGCTGTATTTCACCAATGGCTTCACGAATATTGTCCTTTAAAGCGTTAATTGTCTCTGGCTTGTCGGCGTAACACTTATCTTTTACGGCACCCCACAAATAATAGTCCAACGGTGTCAAATCGCAGCTCCGAGGTGGCCAAACGACATCAGCTCTGCGGCTGATAATGCGATCTTCAAAAACAGGGCGCAAAACATCGAGTGTAGCTTCGGCTGTGTGGCACGTAGCGCCGTCCTGATGAAACCAAATGTTGCCAATATCCTCCTCTTCAATTTTTGTGAACAAAAATTCGTTCAACATGGCCGATAACCATCGCCATTGACTGTAACGGCCACTCCTTGCTCATTTTCGAAGAAAAATGGCCCAATTATTCCTCTGGACCAAAATCCGCCCCAAACAGTGACTCGTTTTGGCAAAATTCTCTAAGTCGATGGCCCACTTAGCGAAGCGCAAACGCATTGGATGGTCAGTTGGCTTCAACTCCTGAACCAATTGGACTTTGTATGGCGTCATACCAAGGTCTTTATGCAAAATTCGTCTCAATGATGTCTCCAAAATGTTCAATTTTTGAGAACGACGGTGAATTGATATTGATGGCTCTTCACGCACACTTTCTGCACAGCAGCAATATTGGCTTTTGGCTTTTCACGCTTTGGTTTATCGATGAGGATGCCAGTTTCTTTCACTTTTTTCACAAGATAACGAACATGCGGAGCTGACGGTGCTTCGCTTCTTCCAAAATCCGTACGCAATTTTCGCACACATTCTGCAACATTACCATGATTTTCAAAGTAATGTCGCAACATTTCCCATATTCGTTCAGCGGAAGGATAAAACTAATTATCTGTCAAATCAGACATGAGCTAAGTGTTACCATTCACGAAATAAACACTAGTTAAAAAAAAAAACGTTAGATGGCGGACCCGTTAAATTCACTGATGGGGCGTTTGGCAGATAGAAGTCGATCCACTTTGGCCACTTCTGAGGAAATCAATTTCAGGCTGTGAAATTAAAATATCTGGGATTAACGCCCATACAGGTCATCAAACCTGCTTCTTTCTTCATTTGTGTATTAGGAGCTTTATTTTTGACGCAAAAATGGGGCCTTCAGCTTAACGCCGATTACGATCGACAAATTTGAGAACTATCTCATGACATTTTATACTCTTATGTGATTGTTAGACTTTCGTAAGGGGTTGGACAGTTAAAAGAACTTTTGCGTTGCTACTTTCGGGATTTGAAACCAGGGACACCATGCTTAGTAGTCAAACACAAAAACCAATAGACAATTGCACCCGCATTTGGCATAATTCCTTACAAATTAGGAACATAAAACTGTCAACATCAGTATCTTCGGCAAATTCCCATGATTATTGATATTTTTTTCATTCTGAAAGCGGAAATTATATTAACTATGATCACAGCCAACAGGCAAGAGTCAGTGCTCCAAAGCTCAATCGTACCTAACATTACTTAGGTGGAGAAGCCAAAAAGTGTGTTCAAGAATTCTGTCCGTAGTCAGTCGGTCTATGCACGCAACTGCAGGATAAACGCCTGAATGGATTTACAAAAAATTTAATTAACAAGTATCACGGATACAATCCAGACGGGTAGGGTAAATGGCATTGTAAAGGGCCTTTCACTAAGCGCTTCCTATCTTTAAATATAAACTAAACATAGCTTGTGTGAAAGCTTTTAAAGGCCTATCGATTCCATTCTGTATGGAAGATCCTTCAAATTGCCGCCGAAGCTTCTCTGGTTAATGCGCACCCAAAATGGCCTTTCACTAAGCGCTTCCTATCTTTAAATATAAACTAAACAAAGCTTGTGTGAAAGCTTTTAAAGGCCTATCGATTCCATTCTGTATGGAAGATCCTTCAAATGGCCGCCGAAGCTTCTCTGGTTAATGCGCACCCAAAATGTCCAATTTTCCATGACTCTGGGGCATAAATCCGTCTGTTTTTTACCGATATATTTTACCGATTATATTGGCTTTGTGGGCCGCTATGGTTTGTGGCTTATTCTCATACCATTGCGACTTCAGAAAACCACACAAGAGCAAGTCTAACTGGGACAGATCGCACGATCTCGGTGGCCAGTTCAGATCACCTCCACATTAGATGACCATGCCCTCGAATCGCTCGTGCAGAATTTCCAATGTGACGTGAGCTGTGTGGCACGTTGCGCCGTCTTGTTAAAGGCACATGTCGTTGGTGTCAATATCATCCAATTCAAACCGAAAAAAGTTTGTAATCATCAACGTATAGCGCTCGCCGTTGACGGTGATGGCCTGGCCTACAGCTTCCAAAATTTGGTTCCATTCTTTGTGACCAAAATAAAACTTGACACACACAATGGACCATACAGTGCTAGATTTTTGTACCTGTATGAGCCATTTACAGATCTTCCATAAAATCTTCTCACGATTTGAAAACTGAATCTTCCAAAATACAAATTAAATCCTCATCTACTGCAAATGCTACTTTCTTCAATCCGTCTCCTCCGCTTACCTCACTCTAATCCGCAAATGCAGCAATCAAAATGTTGCGCTACCACTCTACTCTTGCCTGCAGTCAAGCCACTCATCGCCTCTTCATTACTTAATCACGTCTTTGATTGCAATAAATTTCCGTGTCGACAATTCTATTAGTCATTGTGTATGGTGTGCGGGTCCCGTTCGGTAGCATTAACATACAAGTACGCCATCTACGAAATCATCAAGCACCACACTACCACACGCACTCGCAAATGCAAAATTCATACGAAAGGTGCTACATCAGTCACAAAAGAGCAGCAGCATGAATGAGATAGTGCCCCTTACGATGCCGCGCTTCATCTGAGGGATGAGCTGTGTGGGGAGCAAGGACAACCGCTTGAATGAGCCACTGAGCAGGCCATAAATCAAGCCCTGAAAAAAGGCGAATTGTAATTTTTTGAATAACAACACAGTGCGCGCAACAAACAACAAGCAGCACTAAACAAAAAAAAAAAACGAAAACATGAATGTGAAAGATACATTTTTGCGTCAGTGTGTGTATAAATTATGAATTATGGCCGTTGGAAGACATTAATCATGGTTTATTGATGATGACGAGGTTGCGTTACTTGGCGTTGCTGTTGCTGTTGTTCCCCGGGTTTGAAATGTTTAGTTGCGAGTTGTAAATGTTTCCACCAACAGAGAATAAGAGTATTTCGCTATTAATCATGTCGTTTGTTTTATACGAGGGGGCCCATACTCGTAAAGGAGGTTTTCCTTTTGCATATAATGACATGTCCATTTAGTGAGTTCCTATGACTGCTACTTCCACGTTGATTGAAGCAAACAGACGGAGATCATAATTCATTGGAATATTCATTTGTCAGAGCTGGCTGTAATGTTGTTTTTTCTGAACGAAATGGGAATGATTGCATGCCTATGAAGGGGTAGTGGGAATTGCAATGATCGGTAATTAGATTTTTTAAGAAGTTGTAGAAGTTAATATAGGAATCTATGCGAGAAGGTTAACAGCTGTACTCGTACGTTTTTCTGTTTAATTGTTAAAGGGTCTCACATTGGGCGCCACTTTTAAGCAACAGATTCAAAGTGATGATGAATACGAGTTGGAAAGGCTTTTAAAGAAGTAGATACGTTTCCATCAGCTGAAGTAGAAACATGTGTCAGAGCTACGTCATGACTACGTTGACTACTTCGAGAGGGTTAACGGTACCAATTAAGCCATCGAAACGCCTATATAGTGGCAAAACACATCATACACCTGAAACTTCGTTTTTAAAAAATTAATACGGACCGGGGAATATATCGATGTCCTAACAAGAAATACAACACCGTTAACAGGATTTGTATCAATGGTTATACTTTGGTGCCATATTATTTTAACGCAGCAATCTGAAAATGGTTGCTCTACTTCAAGGTAGCTTTTGTTAAAGTTGATCTTATCGCTCATGAAATTTAATTTCTGACAGAAACGGCTTATACACCACCTCAGACCTCGCTTCTCCATTCAATGTCAATTCCGAATGGAGAATTTGAGAATCTACTCATGTCAGTTTTATACTTTCGGACGTTTGTTAGACTTCCGCAAGAGGTGGGGGGGAAACCAATCTCTATAACGTAAAAAAACAGACTTAAACCCACTACTAAGAATACCTCAAAGACAAGACTCGTACTATACTAGGACGGATTCAGTACAGTCGAAGGAGTTTGCACATGAACGTCCTAGTCAAGCGCTCATTCCATCTGCTCAACCGCTGTCCAAGTCGAGGTCTTGTCTATTTATCGAGCTAGTCAATTGATTGACAAATGGTCTCAATTCATGTTTAGATTATGTGACTGATATCGAAAGACAGACTGCGATCACAACCCAAAAATCGTACTTCCTATCTTAATTGGAGCTACAGTCTGGGGTGGACATGGGCCTTATCAACATACCTACCCAATTAACCCGGTCTTTAGGTATTTGCATGTAGTTACACACTTTACGTTGGTTAATGTCGGCTTCTACTTGTGCGCACCGCTTAAAGCGAGGTCTTGCTCTACAGCTTGTAAAGTCTGTCTGGGTGTCGAAGCCCCTGCGAGCCATAGTATTGACCAAGACCTCGCTTTAAGCGGTGCGCACAAGTAAAAGCCGACCTCCACATGTCTAGCTATCCCAATTTTTTTTTAAAGCCTATGCTACTGTACAGTTTGTCATGCTGTGCCCCCCCGTGCAACCCACTGCTTGGCTCACTGTTGGATTCGGGTTGCGTGCGTGTTTTTATGCATGCACAGCAAAAAACCACCACAAGCAAAAGGCATTAACAGCAGCAAGACTTATTTCCACTTCGAAACGGAAATAAGCCCTTCTTTTTGGGGAATTCAGTCCCGTGATAGTGCCAATATACCACACATGCATGCATGCGCAATCACAAGCACGTACAATCACGCTTTCTCCACACACAATTCATGCAAACCGTGCAGTAATCATTCGTGTGTTAATCGCTGACTGAGTCAGGTCGTCATTATTAATGTAAAAATGTACTCTCCGAGCGATGTTGTTCTCATAACTGCGTAATTTCGCACACACACCAGACATTCTTGCATGCGCAAACAAGAAAATATCAAAATGTTTTGAAGTCACTCATACGGCATGCACAACCACACAGTTAGCACCACACACTCTCAGTTTGCATGCGCAATCACTATATTGCGCATGCCGGCATGAGCGGTGTGTGGACGCTATGAGGCTTAATTTCGCGGGAGTAATTGAACTGCACCGTATTCATCCATGGTGACGTACTCTTCAATTGGTCGACGTTGTGTGTCCTTCCGTTTTGACAGATTTTTCTTGGTCTTATCCTAGTTTCCTTTCAAACCGATTTTCGCCGCATCCTTGGCTGTGACATCACCTTAAGTCCGACTAATGATGTCGATATAATTGGCATATGCCAATAGTTTCAATGGGTTTATGGAAGTTTATGCCTCTGGTGCTGGCTCGAAAGTTTTGCACAATCCTCCCAAGAATGATGCCTTACCTAAATCCTTTTTTTGGTAACGAATGTGTCGGTGAGGTCATTTGAAATCCTGATAAAGCACGTTTACGGATGAGTTTGGGCGGTATACCAAAGCTAGACATGGCTCTATATATATGTAGTTCGCCTCTAAAAATGCTGTCTGTCGTATGCGGCTTTGAAATCT
Organism: Rhingia campestris; assembly: GCA_932526625.1. NCBI lineage: Eukaryota > Metazoa > Arthropoda > Insecta > Diptera > Syrphidae > Rhingia > Rhingia campestris. The sequence goes on from OW052185.1 coordinate 105,818,352, forward strand.
ATGGACTCGATTTGGACTTTTTGAGTTTTTTTCCGGATCTGTTGAAGTTTGGACTTTCCCGAACCAAAAGCAAACTCATTAAGACCGATCAGGTTGTTGGCTAGTTACCAGGCGTTCTCATATTACCGCAGGTATGATCTTGTGGTCGATTTCGAGGAGACTTATGCCTCTAAAGTTGGCGCATTTCAGAGCAACTCCTTGTTTGCGGATCTGACAATTTATGCTAAAGATCCATTCCTCAGGTACACTTTTATGCGAACAACTTTTGGGAACTAGTTGGTGTATGCTCCTTCATAAGTTATATCCCACAGATTTAAATATCTCTGCCGGAAGGACAATTAATTGTACATATTGCTATTCGTACTTAACATAGGTCGGGTGGCTGCTAGTTTTCGCTCTTGTTGCCAATATTAAATGGCTCGTTCGGTTCGATCAACCGTTTTACAACCTGCAGAAGCGTTTCTTTGATTCGACAGTGACTCAACTACAATTTTTCCTTCTTCATCTCGACAGGATTGATTTTGCTCATTTTGTGCCCAGCTTTGACGTTTAACTTGAAATGGGTGGCCGCGGTGTAGTGGTAACTTGTAATGTATTCGCCTGTTGAGTGAAAGATTTTAAAACTTTAATTCAAAGAAATAAAAACAAGTTCGGTAGTTACTCCTAAAAGTATACCCCAACTTGAAAGTTTTGTGAATATAACGAACACAAACAAATTTGGCCAAAGCTGGATTTGAGAAGATCAAATAGACTGATTTCGTTCGACAGATCATACATTAGCACCACCATTTTAGGTGTCCTCACTGGACACTGTTTAATAGGCATGCACACAGAAAGGCTGGGCCTCCACTCAAACGACTTCTGTAGGAGCTGCATGGACGAAAAGGAAGAAGAAAGAATACTTCATCTCCTTTTTAACTGCCCGTTCCTATCAAATAAAAGGAAACTCCATCTTGGAGCCTACTATTTTCAGAATCTCAGTGATTTGACAAAAACGGAAGTGTCTCCTCCGTTTCATTAATAGATCAGAAAGGTTTTCTCACAGGTAACAAGGAGAATCGGCAGGACCCACTTGGTACCACAATGGACCAAAAATGGTATAAGTCTGCTGGCGAACTCGCTGTCAGCCACTCTAACCAAACCCAACCATAACGAACACAATGACTCCCCGAAGTTAGTTCGGACACCACCCTTGGAGTAAGTCTTTCTTTTTTCCCCTTGTCTAACGCCCGTACTGTGGTAAAAAATTTACAGAGTATTCCTAATCCCCTAAGTGCTTAACTTAAAAATACAAATTTGGCGCAACAGGCTCGTTAGTACCCAGGGCCTAGCTTTCTCACAACCATTCATGAGTGCGTGTGTACATCTTGGACGATGGCGGGACCTCCTGTTTAATGCCGACTCCGAACGGCTAAGTTGATATAAGCTATTCTTGACAATTGATACTACTCGGATGATTTATCAGATCATCACGAGAGGAGGGCCAGCGATAAATCGTTTAGGTGTTGCCACTGCTAGGAATCGAACCCAGACCTTCTGCGCGGCAGTTCATCGCACTAACCATCGCGCCACTGAACCCCTAAGTGCTTAACGTAATTATAAAAAAAAAAAATGGTAAAACTTCCGAAAATAATTCCTGAAATCGCACCTTTCTACATATTCGATGGCGCGGTTTTCTTTCTGAAAAGTCGGTGGTTTTTCCTTGCCACGTATACCCTGTTTTTGGATGTGATCATCTGTCGGCATTTTTCGCCAAACCTTTATGGTGCTCCAATGTTTCTTTCTGTGGTCAACAATCGTATTTATAAGTTTAACAAAATAAGACCAGTTTATGGGTGGTAAAATATCACGATTGATGTGCAGTCAAAGTTACAACGACTGGGCGTTGTCCAAGTAAACGCCGCTCAATGTCTGCCCTCGTTCTACAACACTTAAATCCACTCCTTGCAAATTGGTTTTTGATTACATCCTTGCAATGTAACTTGAACTGTTTTCCGTTTACCATAAAACTACTACCTTAAGGATCTTAGTGGTCATCGAAACATGACAAAAAGCCAAGTCGTTGATTACTCAACCCACCGAAACCCCACACATACAAACAAGAACGTGTATCTCAGCAAAAACCAAGTTCGTACTCGAACTAAATTCAAACGACAAACGCACCGGATGGAAAATTATTATTTTATACGCATTTCCCATGCCAGTGAAATATTAGCCGACAACAACTCTGAGGTCATAAATTATGAAGGCAAACATTTCCCAAGAAACGTTTCTTCCTTGGGCAGGAAGTGAATTGAATTCTGCGCCCCTGGGTCGTTAATTCTTGGCTATTAGTTGTGTGTTTCTATTTTTTTTTTGCGCTCTCGAACTCCCCTAGTGGTCACAGTTTTTCCCTGTTTTGATGGAATTACCCACTTTGAGTTGAATTATGGGCGGTATGATGATAGCGTCTACAGGTTTAGTTGGGCTACAGCTTGAGAGGTGGTTTATGTTCATTTGCACAAGGAGGCCTTTGCTGATAAGGGGTGTGCTGTGTGTAGCCGACTTTTATTTAGCTTTTTGTGCCATGAATATTTTAGGAGTAAATTATGAATAATTTGAGTGCAACATGGGGATTTTCAGGTTGAGTTGTGTGGTAATGTTTTTTTGGTTTTATGAAGTGGAAATTGCAACCATTATGGGGTGAATAATATTCTTCAGCTACTTGGGTTGTTGTTCAACAAAATTGAAAACAAATAAGTATCAGTAAAAATCCATACAAATAAAAAATTAAAAATACAATTTGCAAAACCAACAACATGACGTTCATTGTGTGCAATCAGTCATCGGAATGGAAGTCCTGTCACCACTATCATATCATTCACTTTCAACATAAAAAAAAAATAACACATTCACTGGATATTTCTGTGAAGAATTCAGCTCTATGCTTGATATGGCAATGGGGAGCCATAGACAAAGCCGGATGACATTGATGAAATGTACATCATGTCATATTGGATTTTCAATCGATCAATAACGCGCGATATATCCAACAGACAGGCGATGACGAAATAACGAATGGCAATCAATTTTCATCGAAAAACATAAATAACGACAACCGAACAAAAAGCAAATCAATCGTAAAAAATATTTTTTGTCAGAATGTCATAATCGTGTCGTTTGTCCAGAGAGGGTGGAGGAGGGATGGAAAGGGTTTTCAACGATTAACAAATGTTCATTTAACACGCAAGGAGGTAGCGTTTGGGTAGTCAACTTTTTCACAAAAAAAAAGATGTTTCAACCGATGCTTCACTTTCTATGAACTACATTATCGACATTCCACGTGTATAGACTTTATCATGAATCTGCTGGATCACACTCAAGCGAATTGAATAGAAAGACAATTAAGAATCAACTGTCATTTTTCAGAAGCTATCCAGTTAGGTGAACAGTAATTCGTTAGGTTAGGTTACATTGGCTGCCAACGAGTTCGCCAGCACACTTCTTGGTCCATTGTAATACCACTTGCATATTGTCCATTTCCCTTGTCAACTGTGAGAAAACCTTTCTGGAGGAGGAGACACTTCCGTTTTTGTCAAATCACTGAGATTTTGAAAGAAGTAAGCTCCAAGATGGACCTTTCTTTTGTTTGATAAAGCTGGGTAGTTTCAAAGAAGATAAAGCCTGTCTATTAAATAATGTCGAGTGATGACACCTACGGTGGCGCTTATGTATGCTCTATCGTGCAATATCACTCCCTTTGATCATCTTAAATCCAGCTTTGGTCAATTTTATTGGTTATTTGACACGTCGAGCCAAGACTCGATCTGAGATTTGATTTGCTGTTAGGATACTGCGCTAGTAGGCTTTTATAGAGTGCACCTGTGTCGGGTACAACTGGTAAATTTAGTCTTATGTCTGGCGAGTATATCAGCCTTACAGTTCCCTGGAATATCACTATGACCAGGCACCTAGCATAGGTGAATGTTAAATTGCTTTGTCATATCTTGCAGGGGTGAGCGACAATCTAGGGTTGTCTTTCAATTTGTTGAGACTGATTCCAGGCTGTCCGAGAAAATGCTAATATCCTTGGCAGATATAACATTATCTTCAGCCAAGGTAAGGCTTCTTTGATCGCCATGAGTTCCGCCTGGAACACGCTGCGATGATCAGGAAGACGGAAAGATAGGCTGACATTAAGCCTGTCGGAGAAGACACCAGCACCAACTCGTTTATTTGTCGTTTATTTTGGAGCCATCGGTATATAAATGGATCGAGTCATTTTGCACAGGTTCGTTACTTTCTCATGACGATCTGTCTGCGATTTTGACCTGGAAACTCTTATCAAAGTTTAACCTTGTAAGGATGTAGTCTATAGATACTTTCGGGACTATTTTTTATGTTCGTTTAGAATTTTTGAGTGGCCAGTTTGTATATTTGACCACTGTTGGATGGATTAACGACGTATGGCTGAGTTAGCTGCCATTTGCTTGCCGAAAATAACTAGGGGTAGTAGGTGAACAAGAATTTCTAGTGCCGCTGAGGGTGTTCTACGAATTGCAACACCTAAACACAAACGCGCATTTGTTTGTACCTTTGCTAGTTTGCTGCTGTTGAGCTATCTCTAGCGCTGTCCACCATACTACTACTCCATAAAGAAGTATCGGTCTTATAAGCGATATATAGAGCTAATGCGTGATGTACGAGGTTTCATTCCCCATTTCATGCCTATGGCTTTCTTACAGGAATAAAGTGCGACTTTATTCGTTTTCTTTACTTTTTCTGTTATGTTAAGCTTCCTGCCCAAAATAAGTCCCAGGTATTTAGCTTTGTCGGAGAAGGCTTGCTCGATTCCGTTTAGTGACAGTGGTCAATGTGAGGAATTTTATTTTTCCTAGTCCACAGGACCAGATCAGTCTTGTGGTGGTTGACACCCAGACCACAACTGACCGTTCATTTGGAAAGTTTGTGTAGTGCGTTCTGGATAAGTTCTTTGAGTATATTCAAGTGCCTTACTGAGACTGCGATAGCAACGTCATCCGCGTAGGCAATCACGTGGCATCAATCTGCTTACAGCACAGTAATTGTGTGAATTTGTAGAAAATATTACAAAGCATTCCGAAATATTGTTCGGTGAGTGATTTTATATAAAAAGTCAAAATTATAAATACACTAGGTAACGCCGAATAAATATAATGAGTCGAAACAAAATTAGGATGCAATTGACATTTTCCTGGCTTTTTTTTTTCAATGGACTTTCCAGAGTTGTATAAAAAGATGCAGTAAGGTGAACACAGTAAGCTCACTTGAATTTCAAGAATTTGTTCAGAATTGTTTTCCAACTTTTTGCTGAATGCTTTTGTTTTTCTTATTTGTGAGAGATCGATACTGATGAAGTTTCGCTTCTGTTTCTGAATTTATCGCAGCCTTAGAAATTAATACAAGTGAAGAACATGTCTATTACGGATCACTATCCTGCAACGATATGTAATGGTTACAAAGCAAAATCAACCCTCATTTGTTCAATCTGCCCCATATTGCACGAAATAATGGTCATCAGTCGGTTTTTTCGACGAAATTTTTATATCTATGGCATTATCCTAGGCTCATACATTACTGGCCACTTTTTATTAGGGTCTTAGAGCTGGTGGAATCAAGTGCTAGACAAGGACCGGAGTCGAAATGTAGTTAAGGAAAATCCAAAAATACAATATTAGGCACATTGGTGTTGTTAAGACAGCTGCTAATCAAATTTGTGGCCCCTTGCCTTGTCTTGTTCAGTTCATTTGCCACCTTGTTCCCTTGAAAGTCCGAGTGTCCCAGAATCCAACATAGTTTGACAATGTAATGCGGGCAATCTCATTTTATACAAAAATTAACTGACACTGATTCCTGAGAGATCCTGGGAAAATCTCAAAAAGCTATCTATTTGGGCTTTTTGAGATTTTCCCAGGATCTCTCAGGAATCAGTGTCAGTTAATTTCTGTATAAAATGAGATTGCCCGCATTACACCAACTTGTCTTTGATTTCAAACCAGGATTTATAGAGACGAAGTATACAGAGATACGTCTAGTGTTGGTATACCGCCCAAGTTGCTACACCAGTATCGGCAACGACCTTACCGCAACATTCGATAAATGTAAAAGGATTTTGATAAGGTAATGCATTATCGTATAATTTTTCCTTAAATATGTGCAACTACTATGATTCGCCGACTATATTGACAATATTGGTCGAACTCAACGTGATGTCGTGACCCACGTTTTGCTATTAAAATACCACGTAAATCAAAGCTGTTATCAAGAAAGGACGCACAGCAACGATGAACTGGACAAAATGTCACTATCCATACCTAGAACTTTGAGGTAGTAAGGGACTTCGACTACCTCGGCTCCGCTATAAACTCTGACATCTGTCCGTCCGTCCGTACGTCACCAGTTTTTGGGCCTTAAATTTTGAGCTAGAATGATGAAATTTGGTACACGTGGTCTTTGTTGCTCCCAGCATAACAAGTGTAAAAATTTTTGAAATCCGCCCACTGCTACGCCCCCTTTTCAAAAAAACGTAGTTTTTGGCCAAACCGTAAGGAATTTTAAAAAAGTGTCTGAGAAGCGTAGTTAGACAGTCGTAATATCTGTTTTTCATTTATGTAAAGTTTTTTTGCCACGCCCACTTTTTGGGGGCGTTTTTAATAAAAAAACGTTTTACGGTCAAATTTTAAAATTTTCGAAAAAAAATTTATGCAGAATAATTAGTAATATTATTATAAACATTTCGTCTATAGACCATTTAACCCACGCCCACTTTTTGGGGGCGTTTTCTTACAAAAACCGTTTGTATACACTACCCCATAGCATATGCAGGAGAAAAACGACGTTTTTTGTCGAACCACAAAAGATTTTGATAAACTGTCTGAGCTATATATTGTGACAATGCCATTTTCTGTATTTCATCGCCATAAGGCCTATATTTTGAGGATATTAATTTTAAGGATGGGATGGGATAGGGTGTCCAACGATCCGCACAGCGGATTGTAGCCTCTCATATGTTTTTTAATTTTCGACGACAACGGAGTTGTTTGGCAGCACCTTTAAGCATTATTACATTCCAGTAAGATAACTTATTTCCAACAAGATGATTGGGTAGTTAACCCACAGCCCTATGTGTGAGGTAGTTGCCATTCCAAATTAATTCGAAGGCCATGGGCCGTCAGAATCCACTGCTGCCTGGGAAAAGTAAAATGACACATCCCCCCCGTTGCCATCTGCTTCCGCCAAAACTTAAAAAAGGGTTAAAACCCAATCTTAATGGTCAATATCTGAAAGCATCTATGAATATTTATACAGCACAGTGCCATGGTACTACCGTTGAAGTACTAAACCCGAAGTCATTGGTTCAAATCCCGAAAGTGACAACACCTACGTTTTTCACCGCTCCAGCTCTTGCGAAACTCAGGCAAACATCCAAGAGTAACACTCTTATGTGAAGTTTCTTAAATTTTCCCTTCGGATTAGGTGTTAAACAGAAGTTCCTCTTCTTCATGGCAAAACAATAAGTACACACAAATGTAGCTAGGTTTGAGACCCTATATGAGCTGTTAAATCCAAATATTTGATGTCATAAATTCAGAACCTACTAACTTCTTGAGAAAAATAAATTTGTTCCACCTTTTCTTTATGTTTGACACTTAAAAGACTAAAAATCTCAAACTTTTGTTGCATTCAGAATTCAAAACCCTTGCGTCGTAGCGCTCTCTTTTGAACCATTTATCAAAATGAGTGTAATCTTTGCAGAGGTTTATAACATTATTACCACCTTAATACGAAAATGACTCAGTAAGTCAAATTACCTACTAACGCAGAGTCTCCACGGGCACACCATTTATAACCGCCTCTTCACAAAGGGTCACACAGCGCTCGTTTATTCCGAAGGTTAATTACCATGTTACCGCCTAATGAACCTGCATACACCCGTTGACATAATTATCGCCACGTAAAAGAAAATTCGGGTATTCGTAACGAAAACAACCCTTGGCCCCATTTTACTGTGTCAGCTCCCAGTCACTCATTCATCATCGTGCTGCCATCTTTATACCCAAAGAGCACCCACCTCTCACGAGCCAACCACCGCACTTCCTTCACCTAAAAAGAAGAAACATCGCGCTAATTATTCTCAATTAATTAACTAATTTATCACTCTGCGCTTAAAATTGAAATTTGTCTTTCGCCGTGAGACGACGGGCTCGCAATGCGCCGCACACAGTCATCATCCTGTCGCCTGTCACTGCTTCTGCCAAAACTAATGAGACTTTTGTTCCAAATTGTGTCACTCAAGGGCGCGTTCGTTACGTACAGTGTACATACCGGGCGCATTACGTAACACAAAATTAATATCGCCGCGGTGTGAGCTCGCCCGACCCGACCCATCCATAATGACGGGCCTCAGACGGCCAACAACACCCAGGCGTAGATTTGTTGTCTCGCATATAGAAGGCACTCAAGAGAGTGGTAGTGGTGCGCGGATGATGGATTTGTTCCTACTTCGGTCGACCGTTTCATCGTCTTTCAATTAATCTTGGATGTCTAAATGACAAAGTGTGAACGGTCTTTTTTTTTAGTACTCGGATGGGGCGATGGTTTCGACATAACCATCTGTCAGCCAGGCTGACATTCTATGCAGTCATTTGCGAAAGGAGTCCCATAAATGGCGGGAATAGCGCGCCGATAAGGAGTCAGGAGTGTTTTGCGAGAAATTTACTCGCTCATTATTCATTGGCGTGCGGAAATCGGTTTTGCGTGGCCCCCTATCTGCTGCAGGCACAGCGGAAGGAGAGTAGTACTTTGCGAAGGAATAGTCGTTTTGTATACGCTAGCGCGCAGTCCATTTGTTGGGCTTCGTGGAAGCAATAAATCATTTCCGCATTTCGCAACGGAACTTGTTAATTAGTCATCTCCGGTGTCATATGTTTTGCGCAGAAAAAAACAGAACGTTGCAATTTTTTGTTAAATAGACTGAAGAGGGGTTATTCTTGGATTCGGAGAACTGCAAGTGGTTTGTGGAATAGTTTTTTGGTGCGTTACTCAACTTCTAATTCGTTACGGGGTTTTGTCTAATGACAGCATTGAAATGCGAATTATTTACATCAGTGTTTGTATTTTCAAAAGAGGCGTTTATTGCATTGAACGCAGTTTGTCCAAATTAGTTACGGAACTCTTGATCTACAATGGATATGGATTTCCATAACATGCTCTAAAGTGCAGATGTATAAGGCACCTGAGTGTGTTTCGTTAAAAAACTTTCATTAAAAAAATCAGACCGTAGAAGTGCTACGAGGTTGAAGTGAAACTGTATCGAAGTTTCTCAAATAACACTAGTCCTTCCTTATCAAACTATTGACTTCTATACCCTATCTCATAGAGGTATATTAGTTTTGAAACAGTTTGTAACATAGAGAAATAATTGAGCTACATATACCTCAAAGTTTATGAATTGACTCAGAATCGCTAGCTGAGTCGATTAAGCCATGTCTGTCTGTCCGTCCGTCCGTCTGTACGTCACCGATTTTTAGGACTTACATTTTGAGCTAGGATAATGAAATTTGGTAGACTCATCTTTTTTTTTTTTTTTTTAAATTCTGACCTGCCTAAGTAGTAATATACACATCGACCTAAAAGATCTATTGTGCTTGCCGTCAGATGCTTTTTAGGTTAGTAGCGCTTCTACTTTCCTAATGTAGCTGATAATACTTTCAGCCGAAGATTTCCTCAATTCTTCGGGACTTAAGAATTCCCTGAAGAAAGATTCTCTTCTCATACCGTAAAGGGCCGGGCATTCACATATGATATGCTCGGCTGTTTCGTCTTCTTCTAGACATAGTCTGCACTCCGGTGAGTCGACTAGACGCATTTTGTTTAGGTGATATCGCAGACCGTGATGACCAGTTAGGTAGTCTACTAAGTTTTTAATATCGTGCCTGCGAAGATTTAGTATCTTGTTGGCATCTGATTTGAAGGGCTGAATAGCTCTTTTGGCCTGTCTTAGGCCTGGGATGTTTCCCCAGTATGAAACACATCTGTTTTGTTCCCAGTTTTGTATGACTAGATTTATGGCTGATTTGGTTTCCGAACCTTTTCTGGCTAGTTCATCAGCTTTTTCGTTACCTTCAACTCCCTTATGTCCGGGGACCCACCATAGTTTGGTTTTGTTCCTGGAACTGAGAGTTTCGAGGGAGTTGAAGCAGTGTAGTACTGATTTGGAGTCAATGATGTGTGAGCTAAGGGCTTTTATAGCTGCTTGACTGTCCGTGAATATATGGATGTTTGCGCCTTTAATACCTGAGTTGTGTATTGGGTTTGCGCATTCTTTTATGGCATGGAGCTCAGCTTGGAATACACTAGGGTTTTTTCCCATAGGTATTGAGATGTTTTTATTTGGTCCATGTATGCCAGCTCCTACCCCTGAGTCCATTTTAGAACCATCCGTATACCACTTTAGGCCGTTTAGGCAGTTTGGACTCATCTATTGTGATGTCATACAGTTTATATAGTGGTGTCGTTATTAAATACTGCAGCCAAACCTTAATGGTTCTTTTATTGACCAGACCGCTCAAATAACTGGACTTGTGAATTTTCCTCTTTTTAATGTGAACATTGATGCAATGATCGTTATCTAGATGTCTATTTTATATTGCTTGTTAACGGCGCCAGAGTTTGTGAAATGGGACTAGTCGGTCATCAAAATTTTCTTCCAAGGATCGGCTTTGTGACAAACATTCGATCGACTGTTTGGTCGTATTCCAAGCGGCGTGACGGTCTGTTGGCAATATTCATTGAATCAACGTCCAATTGACGGAAACAAGTACAAATCCTCCTTCAAAATGAGTCGCAAATTAAAGTGCATCCACTGACTTCAAAATGCTGAGAGCTGTGACTATACGAGGCATTGGTTGTGGGGACAAATCTGTACAACCGATTTTAGCAGTTCATTGGAACGCGTTCTTGAAGACGTTCGAACGTATTGAGCGTTAATGAACTGCGTGTCGACGATCTCTTACTGTCCCGTGCTCAATAAAATTCGACACCAAACGACGAATAGTTGACCACGATATTTTTAACGATATACACGTTGAGTTAACACAACTAAACGCCTATTTTGAATGTACAGCGCCACTATTTCGGTACAAAACTATTCATCATTAAACTTGTGCTGAATTAAAATTTCCAAATCGTATCTTCTCAAGCCAATCAGTTGATAACTGCCAAATATAGTCAATGTTTACATCCCGACATAAAATATGGCGCACCCTACACATTCTAAAATAATTAAAAATCCAGGAGCAAGAAGAATAATCTCGGAGCGCTCTTTCCGCGTTGTAGGTTCTCCTCGCCTGCATCCTGACAAAAACACTCTCAATTAAATGAATCATTAGCCAAATATGTATCAATTGAATGAGGACTGGTGCTACACCATCCATCACCAACATCTAACAATATGTGAGAACACTTGCTCGGATGTGAAACAAAATGGTCGTCCAAAAATACCTTCCATGCCTACTGACATTGTTTCGGGTTTTTTTATTCGCCTTCCTGTAGCACCCTCGTCTCTCTATCATTAATTTCCCAGCGATCGGTCCTATTTAGAATTCAATTCGCTTATCCACACTATTGACGGCTGTGTTCGATGCTGCCGAGATAAAACGTCAATTGACGACGTATTTATTGTTCGAAGCCCATCATCAAACATCAACCCGTTGACTTGACATGAATGACAAGTAAATTGATGGCATTGTAAGTTAAATAAATTCCAGTCCTCGCAGTCATATCGAAGAGCTGGACAAATGCTCTTTTTTTTTGTTGGTCCAGTGCACTCGGCATACAGCATCAGGGGGGGTTGCATCCGCGCCAATTGTATCCGGAATTCGTGAATGTTGGCTTTTTTATTCGTCTTTTTTGTCCGACCTACCTTGTGGAATCTCCCTAATTACAGTTGATGGACGATTCGCTGATGCGAAGATGAATGCGTTCCGTTCTTGTCCATTTGGAATTGTTTGGTGCGCGCAATGCTGGCTGCCCCGCAAGGATCCAAATGTTCAATTGTGATCCAGTGGTGATTGTGATCACCCAACAGCGACACCATGTGGCCATAGGAATGCACAAATGGCGTGGAAAATTGCCAGCAAAGTAGTTGCCGAGTGGCAATGCAATTGCGGGTTCCGCACGGGGTGAGTTATTGTCCATCCTGAACTATTATATGGGGAATTTAGTCAACGTCGTCGTAGCTGTTGTGTAGCTTTGTTGTCATTGTCGTCGTTGTCGTCGACGACGTGGTCGGCGTCATCATTGCTTCGCATCGTTCCTGAATGTTAGCTCTAAAATTTTTTTTATATCCCCTGAAGTTCAAATGGGCTATTGTGTGGAGCTGGTAGGTACTGTTTTTTTTATTGAATACTAATTGCGAAACGAAGGGAGAGCGTCATTTAGTAGGTAATTGTGCTGTGGCATCTTGCACCACGGTCTGGATTAGTTGATGGTTTTGTGGGAAAGATTAAGAACGTCTAAGTTATGGTAGTTTCATTGATTATGAAGGCGGCGTCATGTGATATGGTGCCCTATCGAGTTTTCCGTTTGGAAGAATTGGAACTTAGTTTGTATAATATGTTTTGAATAATTGAGAATAACGTAGCTAACTTCAACTGTGAAATAGGTTATGGATTACTGCCAAAAACCTGTGTACTTACGAAACCTTTAAAAATAACTGTTGACCCCTGTAGCGGCTCGGGGAAAATGCTTAATTGATTACTTCCTTGTCTTTACGGGCTCCCCCCTGAGATTTACTTATTTGACAAGGATACATTTAATTGGCATGCCAATACCATTCTTAGAGCATAGGCTTTGAAAAAGATCTGTGGAAACGATGGTCTCAATAAGAAGAAAAAGCTGCTAGATTATAAGAATGTGATTACCTGTCACAGCATACGCCTGTCTAATTTGGTACCGCACCTCCCCTAACGTCATGGCAAATATTGTACAAATGGATATTCTCCAAAGCTGTGCCGAACTTTATCAAAACCCACTGATACTTCAATATGATCGGATACAATGACCCCTATAGAGGTTAGATGTATCCGTTTGGAAGAAAATTTTCTCGGATGTTTCTCAAATCGGAGAATTTTCTACTGATTAGCATTTCGGACAGATCTTCCCACGAAGTGTAACGCACATGATCGCGTATCGGCGATATGCGGTGAATGTCTTCCGCAGTTGTCCGACGAAGAATTGGTGCGGAAGCAAACAAACGCGATTATATGTTTTTTTTTTATTTTATACCCCAACGGATGTCTCGATAGCAAATTGAGTTCCAATTGGAACTGACTTTCGTTTCGGAAATTGTTCCAAACGGGTATCTCGAATGGGGTGAATATCTCTGCAAAGACGAATTTCCGATTAGATGACCATGCTTGCAATTGCATAAAGCCGTTAATATACGGACAAAAAACCTATCGGAGAAAATAGATTGCTGGCAGATTAAGCTCCCAGCCGTAGCAACACCTAAATGATTTTTCACTGGCCCTCCTCTCGTGATGATCTGACAAATCGTCCGAGTAGTATCAATTGTCAAGAATAGCTTATCTCAACTTAGCCGTTCGGAGTCGGCATAAAACAGGAGGTCCCGCCATCGTGCAAGAAGTACACACGCACACATGAATGGTTGTGAGAAAGCTAGGCCCTGAGTACTAACGAGCCTGTTGCGCCAAAAATTTGTATTTTTTTTTTTTTTGGCAGATTAAGCTGTTGGCCACATGGTGTCGTCCATCAACTGTGGCGATTGATCGCCATTCTAATTTTCCATTTGTTGCCACTATGAATCTATCGTTCATATGCTGGACAGAAGCTAAGAGCTTCTACTAAACTACATAAAAACTGGATTCTGGCGTTCAGAATAATCCTAAACAGGATCGAAGCGCCTCTCTTACTTACTTACTTAAGTGGCACTACAGTCCGGGATGAACCTGGGCCTCAACCAACATGCCTCCAATTAGCCCGGTCCTTAGCTAACTGCTTCCAGTTGCGCACTCCAAGTTGGTTGAGGTCGGTTTCTTCTTGTGCGCGCCACTTAAGGCGAGGTCTTCCTCTACTGCGTCCGACGTCTGGCTGGGAATCGAAGACTCGCGAGCCGGAGTATTGGTGTCCATACTTTCTACATGTCCTAGCCGTCTTAAACGTCCAATGCGGAGTTTTTTTTGACTAGGGGTATGTCGCTGTACAGCTCGTATAGTTCGTGGTTGAATCTTCGTCTCCATAGCCCGTCAACGCAAACGGGACCAAAGATTTTCCGAAGAATTTTCCGCTCGAATCTACCAAGGATTTCTTCATCCGCTTTTGAAACGGTCCATGCTTCAGCGCCGTAGAGCAGGACTGGGATGATCAGGGTCTTATATAGGATCTCCTTAGTAGTTCGAGTGAGGGCTTTACTACTAAATTGCCTACATAGCCCGAAGAAACAGCGATTGGCAAGAGTAATTTTTCGTTTGATTTCTGAAGAGATGTTGTTGTCAGAGTTAATAGCGGAGCCGAGGTAGACAAAGTCCCGTACTACCTCAAAGTTATATCTGTCAATGGTGACGTTCTGTCCAATTCGTCGATGTTGTGTGTCCTTTCGTGTTGACAGCATATACTTAGTCTTACCCTCATCAACTGCTAAACCCATTTTTGCCGCTTCTCTATATTAGCAAACGTGGCTATGACATCACGTTGAGTCCTACCAATGATGTAAATATCATCGGCGTATGCTAGTTAGTTGCACCGATTTTAGGAAAATTGTGCCTCTGGTGTTGGCTCGGGAGTTTTGCACAATCCTCTCAAGAATCAAATTGAAGAAGTCACATGACTGCGCATCGCCTTGCCTAAATCCTTTTTTGGTATCGAATGTGTCGGTGAGGTCGTTTCCGACTCTGATGTTGCAGCGAGAATTCTCCATCGTCATCCTACACAAACGGACGAGTTTGGGCGGTATACCAAAACTAGACATGGCTCTGTATAGTTCGTCTCTATAAATGCTGTCGTATGCGGCTTTGAAATCGATAAATAGGTGGTGGGTATCGATTTGGACTTCTTGGGGTTTTTCTAGGATCTGCCGAAGTGTAAAAATTTGATCGATTGTGAACTTTCCTGGCCTAAAACCACACTGATAAGGGCCGATCAGGTTGTTGGTAAACGGTTTCAAGCGTTCACATATTACGGCAGATCTTGTAAGCGATGTTGAGTAGACTTATGCCTCTGTAGTTGGCGCAGTTCAGAGGGTCTCCTTTTTAGTGGATCGGGCAAACGATGCTGAGGTTCCATTCTTCAGGCATGCTTTCAACCGACCAGATTAGGCTTATGAGTTGGTGGATGTTTCTTACCAAGTTATCTCCGCCAGCTTTATAAAGCTCAGCGGGAAGGCCGTCATTTCCGGCAGCCTTATTAAGCTTGAGTTTAGATATAGCTATCCACACTTCACTTAGGTCGGGTGGTTCGCAGCTTTCGCTGTCGTTGCCAATATTGAATGGATCGTTCTGCCTGACAGCGGAATGTTGTTCTGAAAAGCCGATGTTCTTCCCTTCTTCTCTGCCTATAGAGCTCAATGACCCTCTCAAACAGCAGTCTTTATTTCATGAAGGATGGTGCTGTATTAAACGCGGGACAACCCTAAGCGGTGATTGGAGTTATAATAAGGGTCATGTGGCACAGGACTTTCACTCTTTAAGCAAGTTGCTGTTTTAAAACAGTCTTCCAAATTCCGCAACGGTGAGTTTTGCTGTGTACACAAAAAAAATTGTACACTGTATTATTCCGATTCCGCAATCATACAACAGCCGTGTACACAAGTGAACACATTTATTCACTCTTTTTTCGGTCGTGAATAAGGCAGCGTGGAAAAAATGGGCGAACCGAAAAAGAATTGTTCACCACGGTGTAATGAAAATGAATTCAGTTCAATCGGCTGATAAAAATCTTCATTTAGAACACTCAAACTCAAAGCATGTTGAGAAATTGCATTGATGTGAGTTTTGTAAAGTGTGTACACAAGCAGAATACTCACGCTCGTGGAATTCGGCCCCAGAGGCCAAGATATATCACATCACTTCCCATTACCAACGGCTATCCATGCTGTCCATAGAGAAGCCTAAAAAAAACTATCAACAGAGTTCGTTAAACTGTTGGAAACTATGAAAGGGACTCTTGGTTCAATCAACGATCGAAAAACCATCAATCGACGTCAGTTTTACAGTAGGGTCTGAAATTGTTTGTCACAAAAAATACAACACCAAGCAATCAGAAAGTTAGAAAGCAACTGATGGCTGCTCGGCCACTAAAAATGAATACACTTGACAATGACAATTCAGCAAATCTCATTGGTCCAATGGATGAGAGTAAGCGACATGGCCTTGTGTGCAAACAAAATAAGAACTCCTGGGCAAGCAATTCAATATTATGCTGACGTGCCATATTTCAGTATGTGACCAGACGCAGACGGGGCTACGCTACTACAAATAACTTCGCGTAAGAAAAAGTTTACTCCAAGTCCTAATTTTTTCTGAATCCTCAAATATCATAATGACGTTAAGCCGCCATTTTACACCAGGCGGCCAGGCGCAATAGCAGGTATCACATCCCATTCAGAAAAAAAATTTAAGATCTCGAAAAAGTGTACTCACTCTCTCTCTTTACAACTTTGGCAGACTAGGCGCCAAAGCAATACGCAATTTCATACACAAAAACTAGCTTTGCTACATCCACAAAGAGCGGTGCTTGGAGTAACACAAAAACAATCATGTCTCCTCAGTGCATCTCCTCCTTTTCCTCTGTCGATTATGTCATTTTGTCAATTTCAGACCATTTGTTGGAACAATACACAACCACACAAATGTCTTCTTAATGCAGCCTTCGCTCCTCGTCTCCTTTGAATTGTATGCAATTAAATATTGTTTATTTCGGACAACAACAAAAAGCACTGAAATTGGACGATAACTACCAGGCGCTCAGAAAATAGTAGTAGGTGCCTGGCAGCAATTTTCTTACAAAACCATGCTCACGCTCACAAAACCATACTCATGGTCAAAAGAGACACTTTCACAAAGCTCCTCCTTAAACTAACGCTACATTTTTTGGCAAAATAATGGTGGAAAAAGTGAAGGCCCAGATATGGCATTGAGGTAAAACAAACAATTTTATTTTATTTTTCTGTAACACCACTTCCTAAAAATACTTAAAATGTGACTTTTCGAAATTTTACTTTTTTTTTAAGTGGTCACAGTTATTTTTTATTATTGGCCCTATGGAGGTATCCGTCGGAGCGGAAAATTCTCCAATTTTGTACGATTCGGAGGATCTTTGCTTCGAGGTATTCTTCCGAAAAGCTGTTCGGAATATTCCTCCGACATTTTGTAACGCATCCCGGCAAATTGCGTTGAAGTGCGTTCAGGTGCAATTTTCGTGCAATTTTTGACAGCTAAGTGCCATTCTTTTTCAGATTTCCTCCGACACAAATTCTTCACGGAGTTTATTTACGAATTGTAGTGAATTGAAGCCGTCGTATTTGTGTAGTTTTTAACTTTCTCTTACAAAGAGAAAGATATTGTTTTCGTGAAAATTTTCGACCTCGAGATTTTGATTGATTCTAACATTACGATGATAGCGGAGCCTAAAAAAGTGGTTTTTGGAATTCCGTCCGTCGGTCCGTCGGTCCGTCGGTCCGTCTGTCCGTCTGTCCGTAATGGTCTCCCCAGCCTAAACAGCTTGACCGATTTTCTTCAAACTTCGTATCCAAGCTTGTTTCGGTCATAATTCTAGGCCATTTTTTTTGTTTGCTTTTAGCCATGTTAATAACTGTACCTGCCATATAAAAATTACACATAACCTCAATTTTCTCGAAAACGGCTCTAACGATTTTGATTAAACTTTATATATACTATAAGCATATCAGTTCCAACAAAACTGCATACCCAGTTTTTTCGAGAAAATCCATATAACGGATTTTGTCATTTAGGCCATATAAGGAAAATTGATAATTTCTCGCAAACTATTATGTCAAATTGAATGAAATTTAATATATATACTACTATTACAGCTTGAAGCAATTCCACATAATTAGTTATAGCCCAACTATCACTAAACGGAATTTTCAGTTTTGGCCAATAACGAAAAATCATTATTATTCCCATAGACACCGATTCCTTTAAATTTCGTAGTAAACGTTCGTATAATCACATTTCGACATTATTCATATCATTTTAAGCATTAATAATCAAAATGCGTACTATTTGATCTAACACCCAACTCGCTGTGAAAGAGAAAGTTGCGTACGACCCAGTCGTGCACCCACCACTCGTTTTTTTTGGTGACACATACGTCTTATGGAATTTGAACCTCCGACGAAGTATGCGTTGCGGAAAATTGTCCGCTCCGACGGATACCTAAATAGGTTCGTATACATTTTCGCGGGTAGGTGGACATTTTCTGTAACACCACACTGTAGCCATTATGTTTTTCTTGTGTAATCCGAACCAGTCGAGAGGCTGTATTTCATTTTGAAAAACTCTTGAAAACACTTTTTGCAGTCCACCGAATGTAGACGTGGTCCCGATTCTGAAGTTATTCATGCCTTCAAAATCTTAACTTAGTTGCACCACTCTACATCTTCGATCATGGGCTTTTCTGGTTCTTTCTTCTAGCTGTTGATATCCCTTTTCAGTAGATTCTTCGCCTGTTGTGTCTTTATTAGGACACTATAAGCTGAACATGTAGCGGAGGCCCTTATAGTCCATACCAAATCAGTTGGCCAGCTGTCAAATGAGCATAGGATCGTAGAGAAATCTAAGATATTGTAAAATAAATTTTAAGAGACCTGCGCAGTTGAATGGCCAACTGATTTGGTAGACAAATGGATGATGGAAAAGTGTAACACTTTCTTCCAGCTGACTCCACAGTAACCGAAGAGTTATCATCTGCCCTTTTTTTCAACTATGGACGAAATTTGCTGATATGTTATGCCAACCTACCGGTTAGGATCGCCTGTCTAATTTCAAGTTTTCGGTCTCACTATTCAAAATATACCACCCAATCTCTTCATCAGAAAAACATTGCAACAAACTTAAAGCGGAGTAGATGCAAGACTTCCTCTACGATCGCATATGGGGCTGAGAATTTTATAGAAAAATCCGTGCGGCTTCCGACTTAATCGATAAAAATCATGAGAATTGAATTCTCAGCAATAAGTTCACAATTAATGTGTAGCATTATTCAATTTCCGCCAAGCTATTAAAAGCTTGACAAACCCCTTTAATAGAACTCATAGTTCAGTGCGTGTTGCAATCAATAAGCACGTGCATTCAAATGTGCAGCAAAATCCCTTAGTTTATTGAACTATACATACAACTTGTCTCAAGGAAGAGCCAGAAATCTTTTTATCCGATATCAATAAAAAAAAAATTAACCGCCTCAATCGCCCCAATCAGCTACTGTGTTCCATAAACCAGTAGTAAACAAGACGACAGTTGGTATTTTAATACCTTTCCCGTCAACAACATTTAATTTTCACCTTTCAATCACGCGTTTAATCACTTTTCCCACACGCACCATTGCGTCAATTGCAACGAAGTGGTTCCAAACCCACTGGTCTCGCCACCACTCCATCGATTTGTCTCCCTCTGGCCAGACTGCTTTCGTTCAGTGCATGTTGTAATAACGTTATCTGGATAGTAAATTACATGGCATGTAATTTAATCCGTTGCATACACGATTGACTACCACAAAAATGTGACATGACACGACATTATCTCCAACTTACTTTACACCAAAGACGACCACAAGACGGGATTATAGCTATACCTCCACCGGCACTACCACCACCACCTTCACTACCAACAACAGCATCATCATCAACAAAATATGACGATATCTGTCATACGCGTCGCACAACGTCAAATTCGTTGCGCGTTGTCATCATCATCGCCACCACCATCATCATCATCATCATCATCGTCGTAGTCATGGTATTCCTATCCCAGTTAACAAAAGCCAGCAATAGTTTACTGCAACAACACGCGTGTATAACGCAGCCGCAGTGTCAGGCAGTAAAAGTATCTTTTACATTTTGCGGATGGTATTCGTATCCATTGCTCCTCTACTGCTGCGCCACCCTTTCCACGCTCGGAAACACCTTATCAACCAACGCAGGGAGCTTGACAGCTATCATAAATTCGCTGTCAGAGAGCTGTCCATTTAACCGCAAATCGGGTAATCTGAGTCTCAGACGGCGTGTCAGCATCAGCATCCAAAGTCCACAGCTGTAACAAGGCGCACGGTGCACACACAACGGCTCTACGGATTGTCGAAATGTGTACGTTTCGATCGCCTTCGTGAGCGTTCCATTTAAGCCTGTGTAACGATGGTGGTGTTGCGGTCCCACTTCCCCACTCACTGGCATTGTGTACTTTCTTTCTTCCCCGCTTGACGCGGTGCGCTGCGCACATTCTCATGGAGATGGATAAGCTGACAGCAGCAGCTCGCCGAAGCCAGCATTTTCCCAAAAAGGTAATCACCAAGCTGGCTGTAATGGATGTGTGTGTGCTCATGTGCCAGTCATTATCAAATGTCATTTGGATGTCAGGTATGCATTATTAGCTCCGGCGCTAATTAGGCTTTTTATGGCGCTGCTGTGAAATTGGAAGCAATTCGTGATGGACAGCTGGATGGATGGGGTCCGAGTGGATTGGTATCCAACCAAAATGAATTCTGGTGGAATGATTGCTGTACGGAGCGGTGTAGACATGTATTCTGCGCCTCTCCTGGGATGGCAATGGCATAGAGCTCACTGGTGACTGGCAGTTGCATGCCCATATATCACTGGAGCATGTGAAACGAATGTCATTCGATTTGCATCTACAGGACATTGATGGTTTTCCATTAGACGGGGTCTATCATGGGCTATCAATTTGGAGCAGAAGATTGGTTTAACATACACACACACACTCACAGTTGTATGGGGTGTCGCCTTGATTAGACGAATGGCAAAGTGACGTGTCAATGTGGGGAATTCGGAAGCATCTAAATTGGACAGAAAAATGTTCCGGCAGATCTTGCATGGAGTTGGTTTTTTACATAACTTTTAGTGTTTGCGCTTTTTAGATTCAATGGATTCAGTTTTTATGTGTCGATTATCGATCCGGCTTCCAAACTTCACTCGATGTCAGCAATGATGATTGTCATGTATGTACCTGTCACTTTGTTTACTTTTACCTCTTGAGGTATCTATTTTACACTTGGCGGAAGTAGTTATGTCCATCATCCTCACCAATGATGTTCTTCTTGGCCAGGACAGTTTTTCTGAACACGGTGCTTTCTAAGGATTTCTCCCAGCACTTTGGAGCTATATAATTGCGTCCCGTACATAACAGAAAATTGCTTCAAGTCTCAAAAGAAGTACTTGTCTGGGAGTTGGTGATCCGGAAGGTACACCTTCATACAACAAAATCTCTACTCGATTCATGATAAGACTATGGGAAGACTGAAATGGTTTCTGACATCTGACATTAACGGCCCATACAAGACTTCAAACCTAGATTCTCCCTTCATTGTGTGTGCGAAGTTATATATTTCCACAAAGGTAGGGACCTCCAATTGAAAGCCGATTTGAGAAGCATCCCAGGACAGTGTTACTTCTTCTTAAGTGGTACTACATTCCGGTATGAAACTGGGCCTCAACTAACATCCCTCTCCAATTAGCCCGGTCCTTATCTAGCTGCCTCCAGTTGGGTACTCCAAGTTGGTTGAGGTCGGTTTCTACTTCGGCGCGCCACTTAACGCGAGGTCTTTCTCTACTGCTTCCGAAGTCTGGTAGGGAATCGAAGACTGCGAGCCGGAGTATAGGTGTCCATTCGTTCTACATGTCCTAGCCATCTTAAACGTCCAATGCGGAGTTGTTTTTTTTTTATCAGCGGCAATACGCTATACAACTCGTATAGTCCTTGGTTGAATCATCGTCTCCATAGCTCGTCAACGCAAACGGGACCGAATATTTTTCGAAGTATTTTCCTGTCAAATGGACCAAAGATTTCTTCATCCACTTTTAAAACGACGCTTCAGCGGCGTAAAGCAGGTCTGGGATGATCAGGGTCTTGTAAAGGATCTGTTCTACCAATGATGTCAATATCGTCGGCGTATGCTAGTAGCTCACAAAACCGTGTACTGGCCATAGTGGCATTTCGTTCCGTAGCTTAGTCAATGAGCCTCAGTGCGTTGCAAGACGTGTTGTCGTGTAGGCTATGTTTTCCGACAACACTGTTAAAGATATCTTCTCTTCCTACCTTTAGAATCTCCCAGCACGATTTTAACATCGTACTTCGGTAGTCGCTCATTGGTTTTGTCACGGAGCTCGTATAAGCAATCTTTAGCTAAATCGAATATGTTGAATATGTCGTATATGTTGGCAAATTTGGGTTTGATGCGAATTGATGCGAATAAGCGTTCGCTTATGTCTTTGAATCACAAGAATTCTTGCCTTGCCTAGCACATATAACAAATCCACTTCCGAATAGTCGCTGTTTCTGCTCACTATAACACGGTCCGTAGTATATGTCACAGTTTTTCATCCTCTTTTTGGCAGTCCCATCCTATCGTATTTCCTGGATGGCAGTAATGTCTACTTTTTCAGACTTCTGAAAAAGGTGGATCAGTGATAAAACATAGTCGTTTTCACTTTCGTGACTTGAACCAGGGGCTGATCATAGTATCAGTTTGACACACAAAACTATTGTCCATCTTTGCCAATTTTAAATCACTTGGAAACCCAGCTTTATCCTAGCAGGGAGCAGGCGAAAAACTCTCATCACAGTTCCACGCTGCATTTTTCTGCGTGGCAACGATTGCACATTTATTGATGATTGTTGCATTCCGGTCGACCTTGCACTTATTAAGGGAACAGGCTTAAGTATGGTGAATACTATCAAAAAATGGAACAGAGAAATCACTAAACAAAACATAGCCGACTTAGTGAAGCGGATTGTCATTCGTTTATTAAAAAGAACTACGCAATGCATTCCAAGCCTTCTGTTTCCAAGCACTCCCCTCATCTGTCCTCAAAAATTAAAACCTCAAACCACATTCATCTTCAAATCCTTCGTGACAGCGAAAAATGACACCACAGCCCATAAAGTGTTAGCTGTCATAAAATCATCCATCTAACGCCACTCCCGGCACATCCATCCTTAAGAGAGAGCCTTGCATGCTGCCTACTTAAAATGCAATCAAGTCAATGATCATAAATTAATCCGTATCACTGCACATACATCTACGAGTCATAAAGTCAACGCATATGAACTCAGTCCGTGCGTACACAGCCGATACCAGTCGCTGATATGCAAAACATCATCAACCGCCCTCCCCGCGACGACGGGACAACATTGGACATACACGCAAGCGTAAGCCTTTTCCGAGTCCAGCGATTAGGCGTGTGATGGCCTATCTAGACGCACCGATCTCAGTTGGATAAATCATAACCGACGACCGGTGACAGTGTCGCCAGTGTCAACATCTAAAATCATGAGCGTCTCTCAATCCCCGCCTATAGCAAGCACAGCGATTAACACTTGCACACGACATACCGACCGGCCGGCTGGCCAACCATCCCGAATAGATTTGACAATTCGTCGTGTCCCCCTCTCTCGCTCACGGCTCGGCGGTGTTCAACTTAATCCAACATGAAATGAATTCCTAATTGAGTTGTTCTGGTTTCGTCTTCTGCAGTGCGGGCCCATTCCCCTGAACTAACAACAATAATGACACTTGGTTACAAGGAAGAGACGACGCACGGAGCAAAACCGTAGAGAACAAGATTCATCATCATGCATGCACATCATGGGGAAGCAGCGGCGAGGGCTCTTCCATGAAACCATCACAAACCCATCTTGGTCGACCAGGGCTAGTGGTTGTCGTCTTGATCGTATTGATCAACGTATAACAACAGGAATACCATCCACAGCTCACCCAATCAGCACCTGGTCTTGGAATTGGGTTTCATATCTGCGCGCCTTCGGCCGATTCCTCGGAATCAGCCAGGAGCAACACACGAGGGAGAACTGGTTTGCTTGGACGACGACGACGACACTGGACAGTAGTTAAGTTGATTAATGTAATATGATCAGTGGAGGTTCCTGTGTCGCCCCGGCTATATATACACAGCCACCGTGCTGGTGTGTCTCTGGCAGCACGGTGAAAGAGCCGATGACAACACCAGATGAGGATGTGATTCCATAAAATGTCCACGAGGAGTTTATATGCGGGACACATTATGAATTGGCCGTCGATTAGCATTTCGTGCTGAGCGCAGGAGGCACGAATGCACACATTGTGATCGCGATTCCTGGTACCGAAACCAATCATGGTCACAATGGGAAATTTATCATTTTGGCCATATCGCGTGGCTGAGGTGGTTTTTTTTTTGTTGTTGTTTCATGTGTAACCATGCCTGAGCAGTGAGCAATGTGCATGCCATCCATGATTTTGATGGTGGCCAGGAGAGACAATAGAGCGAGAGGAACTTGAAGGGTTCTTTTTGGAATTAATGTTCCTGTCAGTGGTGTGACATTAGTTTTCCTGTGCGACTCCGTCTGTTGTGATGGAAATATGTGTCTGTGCGTCATTTGAATAATAGTGTAGATGTCACTGTGCGGAGTAATTAGTGCTTAGGGGATGGACTTTACATGGAAAATGTGTGTTGGCTTTTGGAGTGACAGCTCGGTCTGGGAATCTGCGGAATGTAAAATGGGTGTCAGCCAAATGCGCACACCATTCTTAGTCTCATGTCAGCGGATGGAGGAATAGATGTGGTGGACGGGTTTTTAGTTTGTTGAAGCACGTAGTACAATGGACACTTGCAAACGCCAGTATTTTGCATCGGACTGTTGAGAAAATGTAAATCGGTGTTGAATGGAGGTAGAAGGAGAGGTTGGAGTACTACAGCTACTGATTTGGTATTCCGAAAAAACATCTGCATATGAAAGGCGTTTCCATTATATGATTAGAAGAGATCTGACAGTCACATTTCAATGATCTCAAGTGATGTAGTGATCTTTTTAGAATTAACAACTGGTAGTGTGTTCATTATTGCAAGGATTTGCCGCATAGGTTCACTATAATAGGGGACACAAAACCACACGTAAGGAAATATTGATGCTTCTTCTTTTTTGATTCGACGTTTGAATATTAGTCCCATCTTGTCGACTTCAAACTCTTCCTCTTATCGTGATCATACATTTTATTCACAACTGAAGCTCAAAGCAGCTTTTAAAACTCAGACAACTACTGAAATTTCTAGCACCTCATATGTACTTTTTATCAGAAATACTGTGAAAAAAATTAAAGTCGAAAGACTGCAATCACAAGAGACCGCCAAGGCATTCGTGCAACGGCTATCCCTAAACCACTCGATAAACACCATACCACCAGCATCAAATGTCGTAGAACAATGGCAACGATTAGAGAAACCTGTTATATCATCCACAACTGCGATGTGCTAGGCTTCTACCGCCCACCAGCAAGAAACCCCTTGTTTGATGAGCAATGCCGACAGATGCTCGCAGCCAAGAACGAGGATTACAAGGCTCAGCTGCAGGTGAATACGAGAGCTTCCATTGAGCTCTATACGCAAAGAAGAAGGGAAGCACACCGGCTTTTCAGAAAAAAGCTTGATATAGATAGGTGCCACTACAGGAAAGATGTTCGCAAGTTTTACCAAAGTGTAAAACGTCAAAGCCAAGGATACAAGGCTCGAACAGAATACTGTCGAGATGAACAAGGAAATGCCGTAGTTGAGACGCAGTTGATGCTGAGGATATGGAAGAACCACTTCTGCAGACTGTTAAACGGTGATGATGAACAATATCCCGCTGTCAGGCAGAACGAACCATTTGATATTATCGACGACAATGAAAACTACCAACCACCCGACCTAAGTGAAGTGAGGATAGCAATATCTAAACTCAAGCATAACAATGCCGCCGGAAATAACGGCCTTCCCGCCGAGCATTTTAAAGCCCGCGGAGATGACTTGGTAAGCAACATCTACCAACTCATAAGCCAAATCTGGTCGGATGAAAGTATGTCTGAAGAATGGAACCTCAGCAATGGAACCTGGTCGGCCCCTATCAGTGTGGTTTTAGACATGGAATGTCCACAACTAATCAAATCTTCACACTTCGGCAGATCCTGCAAAAAAAACCAACAAGTCCAAATCGATAGAAACCCACCACCTATTCATCGATTTTAAAGCCGCATAGGACAGCATTTATAGAGACGAACTATAGGTCCATGTCTAGTTTTGGTATACCGCTCAAACCCGTCCATCTGTGTAGGATGACGATGGAGAATTCTCGCTGCTCCATCACGGTCGGAAATGACCCCAACTACACAATCGATACCAAAAAGGATTTAGGCAAGGCGTTCTTGAGAGGATTGTGCAAAACTCCCTAGCCAACACCAGAGTATAATCTTTCGATAATGACATCATCAGTAGGACTCGACGTGGTGTCATGGCAACGTTTGCCATAAGGATTTCATATACAAATCTTACAAAATTTTCATTCGAATGGATACCTCGATAGGGATGAGTGCCTTCCGTATTTACTCCTACCCCACGCATTACCTGTTCAAGCACAATATTGAAGAAATTGTATGACAGCGCATTGTCGGAATCCGGTGCGTGTTTGGTTCAGATGACCTATTTCTAAACTGAACGTTACATCGCGTGTCCTCCAGTTTAAGGCGACACAGCTGTATCAATTTTGATGGTATAGTGCGTACCAAATCAGTTGGCCAACGGTCGATTGCGCAGAGAGAGGATTTAAGGGAAATTTAAGATATTTTACAATAAATTTTAAGACCTGCGCAGTAGAATGCCCAACTGGTTTGGTTTGCACTAGTTTGCCAACGGTCGAATGCGCAGAGAGAGGATATAAGAGCAATTTAAGTTGTAAAATAAATTTTAAGAGACCTGCGCAGTAGATTGGCCAACTGATTTGGTACGGACTATATCCCGAATTCCGACATCGCTTTACAAAGCTCTAGACGATGAATGCTATCATCCGTGGCTTTGAATTCGATGAACAAATAATGTGTCTCGACTTGAAATTCGTTGGTCTTTTCCAGAATTTGTCTTTACCAGGATTTTCCTTGGTCTATTGTCAAGCTGCCGCGCCGGAAGCTACACTGGGGCGTTCTGATGTGTTGCTTAAATGATTAAGACGTTCGATAATATCTTACATGCGACATAGGTACATATATATCAGGGGTATGCCTTGCAAGTTATAACAAGATATGGGATCGCCTTTCCTTTTGATGGGCCATATGGAGCTTATATTATATTCGTGAGATATGGTTTTGTCCAACCAGACTTTGTTGATGGATTGGTTTGGTGTTGCTCACTTCCATGGCAGCATCATCATGTTTGAAGATGCCTTTCAGTATCCAAAAAAGTCACCAAGCATTGAAATCTGTATTGAAACATCAATCATAAAAATACCGAGTCCATCTAAGAATTTGTTATTTTATTGTATTTGGACTTAATACAATAAAATAACAAATTCTTAGGGCGAAGGGTTCATTAGGACACAAGTCCTGGTTTTTTTCACAAGTATTCTTGTTTTGCGTGTGTACTTCTTGCACGATCGCGGGACCAGCTTTTCATGACAATTTGTAGGTACTACTCGGATGATTTGTCAGGTCGTAGTGAGAGGCATAATTTAGGGGGCTAATATCCTTCGATCAGAATGGGTTTGCTCTGGCTATTAATCTCTTATTGTGCGGAGTTTCGGAGTGCGCTTCCTTTGGTTTTGTATTCTTTAAGGTGAACTTAGTCATCAGTGATCTTGATTAGATAGGACTTTTCCGAAGATAGGACTTTTCCGAAGATAGGACTTTTCCTGATGATTGGAGAATTTTGTCTTATATTAGTCTTCTGTTATAAAACGATAGTCTGATGGTCATTTTTAAGGATAGAAGACCTCTGCTTAAAAAACTGTTTCGATCTTTCTTGATAAACGATAAACGTTTTATTTTAAGATCCTTCTTCCCCCAGGATTCGTTCCGTTTTTTTTTTTTCTTCTTTATATCGAATATTTGAATTACTGAGAACTGGGCTTGTGTAGGTTTATATAGATAAAAATTTCAAACCAGGAACCCCTCGCTTTTGTTTGCCTTATATTAGCCAGAGACCCTCAAGTCCTCTGGTGTCCGCAAAGTAACGCCTCGGTCACTAGTTCAAGGCAACAATGAGCCACTGGATTTGTATTGAAATATCGCTTTATTCCGTCAAACCAGGAACCCATCGCTTTTGTTTGCCTTATATTAGCCAAAGACCCTTAAGTCCTCTGGTGTCCGCAAAGTAACGCCCGGTCACTAGTTCAATGCAACACTGAGCCACTGGATTTGTATTGAAATATCGCTTTATTCCGTCAAACCAGGAACCCCTCGCTTTTGTTTGCCTTATATTAGCCAGAGATCCTCAAGTCCTCGGGTGTCCGCAAAGTAACGCCTTGGTCGCTAGTTCAAGCAACACTGAGCCACTGGATTTGTATTGAAATATCGCTTTATTCCGTCGATTATCTGCTTTTTTCATTGATTTGATGATGCTTAATGTGACAATTTTAAAATTTAGACGACAGATGAAGTGTCCTTATAGATCGGTGCCTTAGAATACTTTGTTCCAGGTCATTGGCTCAAATTCCGAAAGTAATCACAGCTTTTTTTTTTACTCCCATACCACTTGAGAAAGCACTCTTGAACTATCTCAAAAGGTAAAACTGTCACGTGAAGCTTCTCAAAATCCTGCTCTGAACCGCTGTTAAACAAGAGGTCCGGTACTTTGTTGCAAAAGATATTTCATTTCAACTGATAATGAGTCACATTCTGTTCCCCGAATGCCTAAGACCCATTCTTTTCCATTTCAAAATATTTCCACCTCCACGTCACGCCGTATCCTAGTCAGGACAAAGTGACACATTCATTCCCAATGTTGGCAGCCTCATTCCTAGTAGGAGAAACATAAATCTATTCAATCTGTAAAAGGTACATTGTCCGCTTTTCAAATCCGAACTAATCACAATTTATGACTCAAAAGTCGAAATTGCAGAACAAAAACCGTACCGCGCAACAAAGCAGCAAATATTTTCTGACAGTCAACTGTCACGTCTATCCGCCACCACTGACGTGCGTCCAATTCGCAAAAGCAAACCCAGTCGTGAGTCGAGTGCTTTTCACTGACAGCGCAGCGGCACAATTCGAAGTGATCTACATCTTTGCTCTGCGAGCAGCGGTGCGGTGGTGGTGAGCCTGCGCACATATTACAAGATGTCACTTTCATGCTGTGCGCCTGACCATAGCCGTTGAAAGGCAATCTATCCTTCTCTCTCAGCAAGTACATGCGTGGGCATGATCCCAGCAAACCTACTCTCCGTGCTAAACAAAACGACAGCGCAAAATGAAAAAAAGATTCAATTTTACAAAGCCCCAGCCTCCTCAAGACACTGCATGCTGACCGCGCACATTATATCTGTCAACTCATGTTACAGTACAGCGTTTCTCGCTGTCAGCTAATCCGACAGCTTCGGTAATAATATTCAATGATTGAAGTTAATACTTTTGTACAAACTGTCAGTTCGTGTCAAGTTAACCTCGATGTTGAGTTTTCTTCTAAGAGCGTTGCTCCGTCATCCGTCAGCTGCGCGAGCGCCCGTGCACACACACACATGTTGAAGGAGCGCGCTTATGAATGCCCCGACGACGACTAGCAATGGCGAGAGAGTCATTAATCGTTTGACAGCGTGCGGCGTTATTGGACAGACAGCGGACTTAATCTGATCGAACTTAAGTACCGGCAGAGATGACGCGCGAAGGATCGAGATCAGCGTTTGATTGGGAGAATGGACGTTGGACAGTTTTGCATGAGTGAGAGAGTTGAGGGACCAATTTGTTTTTCCTGGCGACGGACGGAAACACTTTCTCGGACTTTCCCTTCGTGGAAACGACGTGTTGCTATCGCCATAAGGTAAATCACTTAATCACTTCCAAAATATCTCCGGTTAGATAATGGTAGACCTGGGGAAGCCGGTCTACAATGACCACAATTGTGTGATGTTTCTGTGTTTCCTTGTTTTTTTTTTTTTTCTGGAAATCTCGGAACCCAGATAAAATGTGCCATGCGACGCGACCCTAACAAAGACACAACGATAGAGTCGGTAAGCACGACCGGAAAATACGAGTAGCACATCATCATCACGATGACTGTGATTCGGGCAGACAGTGGTCAAGATAAGCATCTCGGGTCTGGGGATCGGGATTTTCTTTCTATTTTGGTTTTTCTATGAATGTCCAGATTATGTGGGTTCGTGATACAGTCAGCCAGCGCGCCCAGGAAACGATTTATTATCCTCCCTGTGTAGTGTACTGTACCCCGCGAGAGGTCGAGAGGGAAAGAGATTTGTAGCTGGCGTGTTGTGGCAGTTGTCCGCCTCTCCGGGGAAATAGATACGTTCCATTGTGGCCGACTAAATGGATGTCGTTTTTAATTTACTCCTAATTTTTATTTCTCTTCCTGATGATGACCTTTTGTGGGTTCTTCTGTGTTCCTTTCGGTGCGGTGAGAGTGTGTTTTCCTGGTAGCGAACTGGGGGCATGATGAATAAGGTCTTGTCTGGCGATAATTTACGGACCATGCTAGAGATGGTGATAAATTTGAACAGATGTTGAGATTTGATCGAATGAGACACACAAACATGACGGGTGATGTGGGTTGACAGGATGCGGAGTGAAGGAGGACACTTTGGACAAATTGATCGAATGTCATTTAAGCGGGCATGTGGTTTTGGGTGAATCGGGGATATACTAATGAAATCGTTTGTGAAGAAGTAGATTGGAGCGATCCGGACGGAATGGACAATTGATTTCTTATGAATATGTGATTGGTATGCAATGGAGTTGCCTCTATTGAGATTGGATGGGAAGAGATTGATAAAAGTGGCTTGACATTCTAGATGACATTAGGGATATCTCCAGTAAAGGGTTATCCAACTCGTGTGCAGGGATTTTGAAGCATTTAACATGCCTGATTTAGCGTTTCCTTATGTTAAATGTGTACGAATGAAATGAAGGCCTAAATTCGAACGAAACCGAGGGAATGACTCATTTGTTTTAAATTCAATTGCAAAACTCGATTTGAGCGGGTCAATGTATGTGATGTGAACTATACTTACTCGGTATTTGGCTATTTACAATGAAGCTCTACTTCTACTCTTACAAAGTGGACTTCTTGTTCCAAAGGTGATTGGCATTGATACCCCAAAGTAAAACGAGTACTTGAAGTCTTTCGAGTCAAATTTGAAAGCTTGACGCCGGTGATGGTAGGCAATTTTTTTTTGTATATCAGTTTTTTTAATAAAACATAAATATTGAACGTTTTTGTCCAAATGTTGGCTTTTTCGAAATATAAATTCATGCCAATTTTGTCTGATTGTAAACTGGGACACACAGACACCTCGGATCCGCTAGATGAACTCCATATGGTCGCGTCGGTGCAATGCTGGATATATATTGACGATGGCACTCTCAATGTTGTCGTCCTAATCATCTTAAGTGTCAGCATAGGCCAAAGACTTAAAAATATTAAATGAGGGTCTTCAATAAATCGACAAAAGTGGTATATAATTAGGGGGCAGCTCCTTCTGATGACACTTTCAATGTTGTCTTCAAAATCGTCTAGATAGAGTGTCGGCCAAGACCAAAGTCTAGAAAATATTCAGGTGTCTTCAGATCACACGGTCGAGAGGGGGCCAATTGACGGTCTTCAATAAGTCGACAGAAGCGGTTGATATTTAAGGGGCAGCTTCTTCTGATGAAAGTCTCAATGTTGTCTTCAAAATCGTCTATGAGTCGAGTGTCGGCGTAGACTAAAGACTTGACATATCCCCACCGAAAAATCGAGTGGTGTAAGATTATACTATGCAAGCAAAACGAGAAATAAGGCGGTTGCTAAAGACAATCAGGATTCTAAGGCGACTGGAGCAATCGATGTAAGAGGCGTAGATTAAGTTTGGGAGTTGATAGCAAGTTACCATATCACTGCGGCCATAGTTGGGCTTATTGCGATTTACTTCAATTAGAGCTCACTCGTGATACCGGACTCTGTGATGAATCCTTGAAAATCTTTAAGTGGGCTGTTAGACATGTCCTCTGCCTCAAGGTAGTGCTTACCTGGTTTGTGTTGACGTAATCTGATGATTCTTGGTCCTCTCGTTGCATAGTCTGCAGGTGTTATCTTGAGTTACTCCCATAGTCATGAGGTGTTTTTTGACTGACTAGGAATCTGACTTCTAGTTAGATGTAGGATTTGTTTCGTTCTTGTGTGAGACGTATTTGGCATGAACATTTTGGCTTGTCTGTCACCTTCAGTATTAGTCCAGTGATGTTTGGTCTTGTTTTTCAGCCATGTTTTAATATGGAATTTAGCAGAGCAGTCCACAGAATATTCTTGGCATCATGAAAGTTGATGCCGATCCTTTTCTGGCTAGTATATCTGCTATTTCGTTGCCTACGTCCACTATGTCCACTGTGTCCTGGCACCCAGATTAGATGAGATGTACTCTGTTTGTGCTGGCAAGCAATGTGAGTAGTTGTAGGCAATATAAGAGGTGTAGCTCCAAAATTCTTTAGGATCTAGTTCGGAGATGTTTCGGAAAATGTAATCGTTCGATGTTGGCTCCTTCCTCGTTTTTAAAGAAATAAGGACCGATGATGCCACAGTGTAAATTGCGTACCACATCGTGCATTTTACTTGATGTAATGTGGCTTTGAGAATCACGTGAGGGTTACTCTAGCTACAGAAGTAGGAATTCTGTTATTTAAATCCCATTAAGTCAGAAATGAGCTTTACCATGAACACAATTTTGCGGTAAAATAGCGGATCTTCAGCCAACATTTTGGAGGGTTCGCCATTGTTCATGGTGTCGCAGCTTCAATTCTTGCACCAACTGAAAATTATATGGATGAAGGCCATGATCTTTCCGGAAAATATTCCATGTGGTGGGCTGATGTTGAAGCGAAACAAAATAGTTTGGTACGATTATGTCTTTTATGGGTTGTTTACGGCTCTTTTATATTCTAGATAAGATGGCATGAATTGTTAAATTATTATAACGCAACTGGCTATTTCATAAGAGCACAAGTTGTTGAATTGGCCGGCAAACTATACGATGCTCGAAGTTATTGAGGTCGCTATGTCCCCAATTAGTTTTATTTTAAGGCCTTAAACTCCTGTCTAGCAAGTGCAATGTTGTTTTTGGTGCACCCTAAATCAAGGATATAGGCGTATAACAGCGTAGTATATTGGACTAGATTTTAATGGGTGACCTATTTTATGATTATAGATTATGTGGACTTAGATTATATTGACTTACTTCAATTGGTAATGCTGTCGACGTCATCTTAACTCATCTTTTCAAGTCCACGGAGGAAGACGAGACCTGTGAAATGAATATGATAAGCTGAACACTCTATCATTAGTGATGGAATGAACAGATGATAAAGAAATTTAGAGAAAATAGAGCCTTAAACCTATCAAGACAATTTCAATTGACCGTTTTCCCTCGTCTTCTCGTCTATCACAAACTTTTCCTTGTTGGCTTCTTTTTTTGGGTGTAGCATCTGATGCTATTCTTCGTCAAACCAGGAGTTTCTGGGTGGTCGGCGCTAAAAACCTAGCACATCAGTTGCAGCCGATATTATGGTTAGTTGACATCGTCATAATTGGTCTTCGACAAAGTGGTGTGGTGTTGATTGAGATGTTTAGGGAAACACCTTATGCAATGACCTAACTTTTCTCTATCACATGATTTCGCATTTGTTGTGAGGCATGCTTACCTTGGGTGCAACAAAGTAGAAGTTCTCGTGGATTTTAGCACCTCGCAATAATCGGACATCTAAAATATAGGATTTGTAGCTAAAAGATGTTTTCTTTTCGATTTTAACATCTTACTTCGATAGTCCTGTCCCTCTGTCCAGGAGCTCTTAGAATTAGAGCATAGCAATCTCAATTTTTCCATCCGTCGGAGCCTTAATGGGTATAAGGCTCAGGTTAACAAATTTTGCCTTGATGAAGATTTTTACTATGCCTTCGCTAATGTTTTCGAAGTCTGCTGCTAATAAAAAATCGGAATCTAAATATACGATAATTCTGCTCACTCTTACACGGACCGTAGTAAATGTCACATCCCATCGTATATCCTGGATGACAGTAATGTCTGATATTTAACATAATAGTTCTTAAGCTAGTTTTTCGGCTAAACTTCTTCTGTTAAACGTTTTAACATTTTTTTCTTTAAGCTTGGTCGTGCAGAGTAAAACCATTCCTATCCTGGGTTTTCGGAAACTTTAGTTTTTCCAGTGGGTGAAAAATAAAGCAAAACCCTCATCTTTGACATGAAGACACCAGGCCGGATATTCTAACCATTCTCTTCTATGGTATTGCTTTTATTTACGGCATATCAAATCCACTTTGATGATCATTCGATGGTTACCACTGGGCGGTAAAATAAGAGTTTTTGATCTGTAGTCAGAGTTACAATGACTGATCCTTGTCCAAGTTAATACCGCTCTATGGCTACCCTCGTTCTACAACACACATATTTTTTATGTCTATGGAAATAAGGGACATACGTGCAATTGGTCGATATCTGAAAGATTCCCCTATTTTTGGAGCGTGCTGGAAAAATGCAATTTTTCATCTATCTTGTCCTGACGTTAGGATAGATAGAAAATCGAAAATCCTAACTAGAAAATCCTAGGGAGATATATCATCGGAAACAGCGGGTTTATGAATGTCAACATCGAAAAAAACTGTTACAACTGCAGAGATACCAGAGTGTAGTTTCATGCAATTGTGAATATGGATATCTTAGATGTTCCTAATATTTCTTATGAATTTTTACACTATGTTCAGGGTTGCAAAAGTCGATACAATTGTACTGTTTTTGATACAATCGGCATTGCCACAGTACACAAATACACTTTTATAAATTTCGATCCAATTAATGCTGCACCTATTTTTTTTTTCATCAAAATATGTTTTAGAAACTCAAAACATCACATAATTTGCTTTGTTACGAAAAATCCGTTCGAGTTTATATCAATTTCACTAAATGTACCCATTTTTTGTCAGTTCAAAATTACTTTCTGTGCCATTTTTGCCTGTATATAGTTGATCAGCTATTTAATGCTTTATAAGAAAAACTATATCTTATAAAAATTTAAAAATACATGGAACTTCCCAATTGCCTTCCTATTTAAGTATGTGCAATGTATAGAGCCATTGTGATGCCGTTGTTGTTAGAACCTTTCCAGCCATCCAGATATTGTTGCAAACCTCAAAAGGTAAGGTTCTCATTCTTATTGGCTGAGGACATGGCAGTGGCACAGAAAGTGGAGGGTATCCTAGTATATTTCTTTATCACCGCACCCTCTACAAAGGTCATCATCTAGAAGTCGTGGCAGTTTGTAGCATAATGACACAAAAACGTGTGTCAATATTTAAAAAAATATCGATTTTTTGCGATTTTTCATTTTTATGAGTTTCATGAATACTTTTGTAAATTAATTCTATTCTACTTCACTTAGATGCACAATTTTTCGTCACAATATAGAAATTCTATATTTTAAGTAAGGCTGCATACCCAGCCCAAAATCGAAAAAAAATGTAACGGGTGATCCAAGTAGAGATACTTTTTTCAATAGCCTTTTTTGACAGATCACGTGTGAGTCGTGTCATGCTGTCATGTTATTTTTGTTTAGTATTGTTTGGCATTTCATAATGGAAAGACTTACTCGTGAATAACGTTTACAAAATGTTCAACTTTATTATGAAAATTCACGTTCTGTGAGGAATGTGTTTCGTGCACTTCGCTCAACTTATGGTCAACATAATCGTGTGAGCACATAATTTCACGTTTTGGGCCGGTCGATTGGCCACCAAGATCGTGTGATATCACACCGTTAGACTTTTTCCTGTGGGGATATGTAAAGTCAAAAGCTTATGCCGACAAACCCGCTTCGATTCAGGCCTTGGAGGAAAACATCACGCGTGTCATTCGCCAGTTACCAGTCGAAATGCTTGAACGAGTGATCGAAAATTGGACTCAACGGATACACCATCTGCGACGTAGCAACGGCCAACATTTGATAGACATAATCTTCAAAAAATAAATGCCAAAGAATGTTCTTTCAAATAATAATAAACATTCTCCATTAAATTTGAATTTTCTGTGTTTTTTTCTTTAAAAAAGTAGGGAACCTCGAAATGGATCACCCTTTAGTTACCTTCTTTTGTCACTAAGGCGACGAATTTCTACTAGTGTCGAAACAGATTTCCTGTTTCTTTGAAGTAGCTTTGTCATACTCAGGGCACATCCTTTGGATGTTTTCTGTGTTTTCTGTCCCACCCGTGATTTGAGGTCACATAGTGGTACTTTGATAGACTCATCTGGCTGATCAATGCTGAAGGCAGAGCTTAACATTATGTGTGACACCAAGAACCTTTATCTGTTCACGACAACGCTTCACAATCTTAGATTTTATTTCGACTGCAGAGATTGCCTTTAATGAAGCATGGCTGTCAATGAATATCATCTGGTGGTGGCATTGAGATCGCTTTGGCTGGCTCTGCTAGTACCAATATCTCATCTTGGAAGACACTGCTGTGCTCAGGGACACGAAAAGTACTATCAGAAGATACAGCCCAGGTATCTGTTTAGAAATTAAGTGTGTCCTTCTAAGTTTATTTTCCAGCAGTTGAACTGGCTTATTCTTAGAGCACTTTTGGCTGTAGATTCTTGCGGTAGTAGGTTCAGAATGGTTTCCAGTCCCGCTGTTAGAGTGTTTCTCATTGCGTTAGTAGCGCCCACACATGCTATCCTTTGTACTAAGACAATTCCTCCACATGTTAGTATAGGTCTTACAATAGCCGTGTAAATAATCTTGAGGTTATGAATCCAGTTTTTTTTTTCGAATATTCGGTTACACGTAAAGAGAGCTACTGTGGCCTTTTTTATGCGTTCGCACACATTTAGGTTCCAGTTGAGTTCTCTGTCATGATATTTTACCAGATATTTTGCGCATTCGGATTAAGTTTTAGGGTAGGCCCGTCGACAATCGGTAGGTCAAATATTGGTATTTCTCCTTTATTAGTAAAGAGAACGAGTTCTGTTTCCTTGGGGTTGATGCCAAGCCTACATTGATTTGTCTCCTCGTTGAGAGTTTTCAATGCATGCTCGAACAGGTCACTTATAGTGACAAATGGATATGTAAGTTTGTTTTTTAAGCTGTATGAACGTTTCTTCTTACAATGGATTTATTATAATTGTATAAAATAGGTGTGTTAAGAAATGTAGTTAAAAGTTTACATCGATTTTGTTTGTTTTTAAATATGTTATTCATTATATCTTAATGTTGTTAATATTTGTTAATTTACCCTATGGTTCGTAAATATTGCCTATGTTATTGTCTAAGTTTGCATACTCCCTTTGCCATATGCATATGCATATGTATGTATACATTTTTGCATTACGCATACTTGCTGTGAACTAACTATGCTAAAGAGTCTACCGTTTAACATTTGCCAACGACTGCTATTGCTTTCCAGAGTGAGAGCAGCATTTACCGGTTTATGCAGATGCTCTTCTATGCTTCTTGCAATTATGTTTGGTAATATCTCGTTCACTATCGTAGCAACCATCATACTTAATAGATCGAACCATAGTAGTATATATTTGATTTGTTTCTTTCCATAAGAATAAAGTACCTTATTATAACGTTGTTAAATTTGTCGTTTGGTTTAAAAGAATTCTTTTGGAAATCAAGAACAAAATTGGTCCTTCAAGAACGGATAATTAAATTCGATATTGTCGTTTGGAGTTGGTGGTTGCTAGAATTTGGATTTTCGCCAGGAACGTAATAAAAAGATAAGTAAAACCAAGTGAAAACTGATTCACACGTGTATATGTATAACTTGTCTTCTCCTGTTGCTTATGGATGATTTTTTTTTGTGAGTTGCTGTTGCTGCCTTTTTTTTCTTTAGTGGATTTCGTTTCTTATTGAATTAACGCACGTGATTTATATATTTGGTGTCGGTTTTATAATGGAAGCCTTGAAACAAGCTCGCGGACATTTTAAAGGTTCTATTACTCGGGCGCATACATTTGTTCAAGATATCCCTGCTGATGTCGAGTCAGTGGAGTTAGAAGTGCGATTAGAGCGATTAGAGAAGGCGTGGAAAGACATTGGTGAAAATCAAACTGCGCTTTTTAAATTCCACGCGGAAGAGGGTTATTGTGATCCTGAAATAGATTTTGAGGTTGTAGAATCTAAATATATGTCCGCTAAGAGTGTACTTCTCAAACGTTTAAGGGAGAAGGTGCCAGTGTCTAATGAGTCCAATGAGCAAGTCAATTCATTAAAACAATTAGTTGCTTCACAAACTGAACTTTTGGAACAATTAGGGAAGGCGGCTTCTACTAGCGGCAAAAAGATTGCATCCAACATCGATCTACAGCCAATGCATATAAATCCATTTTCGGGTGATTACAAAGAATGGCCGGGTTTCCGTGATATATTTCTGCAAACCGTCGATTGTAATAGCAAGCTTTCGGGTGCACAGAAATTTCGGTATCTTAAGTCGGTGTTGCGCGATGATGCATTTAATCTTTTGAATGGTGTATGTGTCTCAGACTCAAACTACGAACAGGCTTGGGAAAAGTTAGAACTGCGTTATGACAAGCCTCTTTATTTAATTAATAGTCTCATTGAACAATATTTAAAGTTACCATCTGTTATTTCGGGAGATGGTGTTCAATTGCGGAAACTTGTAGACAAAGCAGACGAAGTTATTCGCGGATTAGAAGCGGTGAAAGCGGAGGGTAGAAATCCGTGGCTCGTTTACTTGCTACTTAATAAAACCGATCCTGAAACTCGAAAAGCTTGGGCGTTGACAAGTAAGAATTCAGAGAAATCTACCATTAAAGATCTTATTGGCTTCTTAGAGGAAAGGGCTGACGCGTTAGAAGCAAGTGATCCCAAAAGCCGTGTGTTAAAGAATTCTCGTACGTTGAATCCCACAAACATTAAAAGCTTAGCCGTAGGGAATGCATTGTGTCCCAAATGCAAGGGAGAACATTTTCTTCCACGGTGCCCGGATTTCATTGCATTGTCTGTTAATAGTCGCCGCAGCTTTGCAAGAGATAACCGGTTATGCTACAACTGTCTCGGTACTAAACACTCGTCGGTGAGGTGTCGGCTTAAAACGCGTTGTTCGTTCTGTAATAGCCGTCATCATAGTTTAGTACATACGGATAACTATAATCATTCTTCAAATTCCGCGGACACCTCAAATGCCGTTAATGCTAACACTAACGCAGAGTTTTCGGTGGTTAGCAATCACATGAAGAACGAATCTCGTTGCTCGGGAATTTTACCTACGGTAGTGGTAAAAGTGCTTGATGCCGTCGGAAAAACTCATCTTGCTCGCGTTCTGCTTGATACCGGATCGCAGGTTTCGTTTGTAACGGATAATTTGGTAAAGAGGCTAGGAATTCGTCGAGATCATGCTCGATTGCCAATATCAGGAATATCATCGGTAGAAGCTGGTGTGACCCAAGGTGCTGTTACGCTCATGTTAAAGTCACGTTTAAGTTCGCATACAGTTGAGATAAAGGCTTTTATTTTGGGAAAAATAACATCTCAAACTCCATCCTTCCCATTTGATAGTAGCAGTTTCACTTTTCTCCAAGACCTTCAATTAGCAGATGTTGGATTTAATACTCCAGGCCCCATTGACATACTGTTAGGAGCAGACAAGGCTTGGAGTATTCTTCAAGGAGGTCATCGAACCGATGAAAAGGGAAGTGTAATTGCCCATGAAACCCTATTTGGATGGGTTATTACGGGTTCTATGTTTGATAGTTCAATTATTTCGTTGCATGTAGGTGTTGATCTTGATGTGCTTTTGAAATCTTTTTGGGAAATTGAGGAGATTCCTCAGCAGTTTTCAATTGGAATACAGGAGGATGCGGTAGATGCAAATTTTTCAAAGACCTTCATTCGTACTTCCGACCATAAGTATATGGTTGAGCTTCCGTTTCGACAGAACGATGTCAGGTTTGCAAACACCCTTTCCGGTGCATTGTCTAGACTTTATGCAATGGAGCGTCGTTTTTCACGCAATGATAACCTTCGATCTGAATACCAAGGATTTATGAAAATGTATCTTCAGTTGGGTCACATGCAGCGTATTCCGGAAAACGAAGTAGAACCTACATCGGGACGCGTGTTTTATCTACCTCATCATGCTGTCATAACTAATAAAATTCGCGTGGTTTTCGATGGCTCATATAAGGATACGGAAAATAACAGCCTTAATGATATGCTTCATATAGGAACACCTCTTCAACGGAATTTGATGAATGTTTGCTTACGTTTTCGATTGCATCGCTTTGTTTTCTGTGCGGATATTATAAAAATGTTTCGGCAAATTTGGGTACACCCAAAACATAGAGATTTTCAAAGAATAGTCTGGCGAGAAACTTCTAATGACCCAATTTCTCATTATCGTTTGTGTACCGTGA
Organism: Rhingia campestris; assembly: GCA_932526625.1. Lineage (NCBI taxonomy): Eukaryota > Metazoa > Arthropoda > Insecta > Diptera > Syrphidae > Rhingia > Rhingia campestris. The sequence goes on from OW052185.1 coordinate 105,859,025, forward strand.
CGTATGGTACATCACCAGCTCCCTTTTTATCCATGAGAGTTCTCCGCCAAATAGCGTTTGACTATAAACACCAGTTTCCGTTGGCATCGCATGCAATTCTACATGATATGTATGTCGACGATCTTCTGACAGGATCTGATTCGTTGTCGGAAACATTGGAGCTGCGAAAGCAGATCGTGAATATGTTGGCGTGTGGAGGACTCAAATTGAGCAAATGGAGCTCTAACTGTTGGGAGATTTTGAGGGAAGTTGAAGGAACAGAAACTGTTTCACTTGATTTGGATAATGAATCGCAATGCACCAAGGTTCTAGGATTGGTTTGGAACCCCCATAGTGATACCTTTCAATACATAATTGTTTTACCTGATCAAATACGGTCTACTACGCGGAAACTTCTTTCGGAGGTGGCTAAGATCTTCGATCCTCTCGGCCTTTTAGCTCCTTCCACTATTTTATTTAAAATATTGTTTCAGGAGCTTTGGATTTCGAAGACAAAAATAGGTTGGGATGATCCCTTACCAACAGATGTAGCTGAAAAATGGAAGTCTTATAGAAAAGAGTTGTCCTGTTTTGAGAACCTTCGAATATCGAGAAGGTTTACCCAAAACTCTAAGTGCTTCGAGCTTATTGGATTCTCTGATGCCTCCGAGAAGGCTTATTCCGCCGTGATTTATTCCCGCAGTTATTCTAAAAAAGGTGCTGTTGAGGTTCACCTGGTCGCAGCAAAAACTCGTGTGGCTCCCGTAAAGCAACTGTCGATACCACGCCTTGAACTTTGTGGAGCTCTATTATTGTGTAGGTTGATGCAGCTCATTCGATCATCACTTGAAATAACTCCAACTCGAATTGCCACTTTCTGTGACTCCCAAATAGTTTTGTCCTGGCTCTCTTCTTCTCCACGAAGGTGGAACACGTTCGTAGCCAACCGTACCGCTGAGATATTGTCAATATTGCCCCGGGCCTCTTGGAACTATGTTTGCTCAGCTGAAAATCCTGCCGATTGCGCTTCCAGGGGAATCGAACCCAGAAAGCTTGTGGATTTAGATATTTGGTGGAATGGGCCATCGTGGTTGTCTAAGGATTTCAATCAGTGGCCGAGTAATCGCGAAATTGTCATACAAAACCTTCCTGATGAGAAAAAGAAATTTGTTTCCTCATACCTCTCCGTTCCGGTCGAGCACTTTCTAAAACATTTATCAGAAAACGTATCCTCGTGGAGAAAGTTACTTAGAATTGTTGGATTCATACGTCGTTTTATTAATTTTTGCAGAATTCCAAAAGCAGAACGAAAGACAGGACATTTTTCGCTTCTAGAGCTTCGTGACGCCAAACAAATTTGCGTCCGATGGTCTCAAAATGAGTTTAAGAGTGAGTTATATGATCTCAGAGTAAATCGGTGTGTTTCTAAGGCATCTAAGCTGCTGGCATTATCACCCTTTGTGGACGAGGTGGGTTTGTTGCGAGTTGGTGGAAGAATTGCTAACGCCAAGGATGTTCCTTATGGTATAAGACATCCTCTTATACTACCAAAATATCAACCGGTTACCCGGCTTATTCTTTTGGATGCGCATAGAAACTTCCTTCATATTGGTGTATCGGGACTATTTTCATTGATTAGACAAGAATATTGGATAATTGGTAGCCGAAATCTAATTCGGAAATTAGTTCATGACTGTGTAACGTGTTTTCGTCTTCGGCAGTGTACATCTTCCCAACTTATGGGAAGCTTACCATCGTCTCGGCTTGATCCATCATTTACCTTTGCACACACCGGGTGCGACTACGCTGGCCCTATAATACTACGATTGTCAAAGGGAAGAAAACCAAGGTTGGTTAAGGGTTACATATCATTATTTGTCTGTATGACAACCAAGGCGCTTCACCTCGAGATGGTTTCGGACTTAACAACGGACGCCTTTTTGGCTGCTCTTAAAAGATTCATCGCCAGACGAGGAAAATGTAGTGTTATCTACTCGGACAACGGGACGAACTTCCAAGGAGCAGCTCGTGTATTGTCGGATGTATATAAGTTGGTGCAATCTAAACATTACAACGAAAAGGTAGCCGAAACTCTGGCGGCAGAAGGAATAGACTGGCAATTTATCCCACCACATAGCCCCCATTTTGGTGGTATTTGGGAAGCGGGGGTAAAGTTAGTGAAACAGCATCTTCGTCGAGTCGTAGGACATAGTCATCTCACTTTTGAAGAAATGAGTACTCTGCTAGCTCAAATAGAAGCTCTTTTAAATTCACGTCCTCTATGTTCCCTTTCAGATTCAGACCTTAACCCACTAACTCCATCTCACTTTCTTATAGGAAGACCTTATACTGCGATCCCTGAACCCAGCTACCTCGAGACGCCACTGAATCGTTTGGGACGATGGGAACTCATTCAAAATATGACGCAAGGTTTTTGGCGTAAATGGCACACTGACTACTTGACCTCACTGCAGCAACGCCCGAAATGGAAAGTCACAACAAGAGATTTTCGAGTAGGCGACCTAGTAGTTATTAAGGAGCCTAATCAACCACCCTCTCAATGGTCCTTAGGAAGGATTACGGATGTCCATGCTGGTCAAGATGGGCACGTTCGTGTTGTTACTTTACGAACAAAGAGTGGTTTATTTAAGCGCCCTATTACAAAACTAGTTTTATTGCCATGTTCCTGAAATGTTTTCAGGGGCGGCGGCATGTTAAGAAATGTAGTTAAAAGTTTACATCGATTTTGTTTGTTTTTAAATATGTTATTCATTATATCTTAATGTTGTTAATATTTGTTAATTTACCCTATGGTTCGTAAATATTGCCTATGTTATTGTCTAAGTTTGCATACTCCCTTTGCCATATGCATATGCATATGTATGTATACATTTTTGCATTACGCATACTTGCTGTGAACTAACTATGCTAAAGAGTCTACCGTTTAACATTTGCCAACGACTGCTATTGCTTTCCAGAGTGAGAGCAGCATTTACCGGTTTATGCAGATGCTCTTCTATGCTTCTTGCAATTATGTTTGGTAATATCTCGTTCACTATCGTAGCAACCATCATACTTAATAGATCGAACCATAGTAGTATATATTTGATTTGTTTCTTTCCATAAGAATAAAGTACCTTATTATAACGTTGTTAAATTTGTCGTTTGGTTTAAAAGAATTCTTTTGGAAATCAAGAACAAGGTGGCTTATATACACCAAAAAATTATGGAAATTATTAAGTACACTTTCAATACATTTTGTTTTCAAATTTCAATACATTGCTGAAAAGCCATTTTTCATCACTAGTATGTTATTGTAATTGAAACTGTACAAATGGTAGTCTTAAATAAATAAAATTACGAGTGGTAACCATTGGACTACACATTTTCCATTTATTTTGTCAATTTTGTTTAAGTGAAATTTACATGACAACAGCAAACAACACCAAAAGCTAATAATTTCTTCACGCTGTTTACAACGGCATATTAACCTAATTTAAACCTTCACATTACCCTCGGTGAGCCATTATTCAATTCTGGTAGATCTTACATTCCTCTTAATTTACATTCTTCTCTAAAAAATGCGGTATCGTGATGATACACTCTTTAAAAATTAATTTCAACCATGACCAACAAATGTTCATATTTTCCACATAACTTATTATTAAAAATTTCGTGTAACCACATTCGGCTACTCTTAACTGAACGTCAACCCCTTTATTTAAAATTCTTTAGCCAAAAGAGGTACCGACTGCCTCCGCGCCATTGTATAAATAATCCCAAAAATTATTGTTGCCGACGTTATAAATGTGCTGCACTCCCCTAATTAAATCCGATAAAATAAAAATGCAAATTACTTCAAATAAATTTTCCCAAACAAAAAAAAAATTAAAAAAAAACTCATGTCTTATACAAAAAGCCATTCCGCTAATGTCTAATGGCTACAACTTAAGATAACCCGGGCATACACAGATACAAAAGAAGACACACCAGCAGCGTTTCGTGGCTCTTATCTAAATGTACACAAAAAATCCATTAAAACCGTAAATACAATGAATTACTGATTGTTGGTAGTAAATTTTGAAATTAGCAAATTGTTTTTAAAATAGAAAGAAATTTATCGATGCGCCATTGTATATATAAAGTTGATATGCAAATTTTTAAGGGGGATACGGTTTTTTTTTTTTTTTTATAATGGACATTTTGTGTGACAATGTCGTGCGGCTAATGGATGCGGCAACGGGTCGGGATGGCTTTTTTTTAAATAAAAAAAAAACAAGATTTATAATAGAGTTATAAATTCGGATATTTTTATTCATTTAAAATACAAAAATATGTTTCAACCTATAGATGGTCATAAGTTTATGTGAATTTATTGTGTAATGGAAATTTACTTGTGAATGGTTAATCGAATGCGAATTGGGAATTCATTTTGTAGCGGGTTCCTTTGAAATATTAGAACAAAATGGCTGGCGTAATTGTTGGCTTTCAGCGATTAAAAGATTGTTATGCAAAATTATCCAAATTCTGTTATGGATTCCATAAACCTTTTATTAATTTTATGAGAAACGTTTCACGATTTTTTTTTGTCACAGGTGTAAGTTTTTTTTTAGAGTGGATTGTTTCGTCTCCTACGACGGGATTAACCTCAAATTGTCCAATAGCGCAAAATATTTGGGTGCTATTCTTGAGAGAACTGGTAGCCAAATGTGTGCAAACGCATAAAAAAATGTCAAATTAGCTTTCTCTATATAAGCACGTAACCGAATTATACAAGGTGGCGCAAAAATAACCTTCCGATGTTTTTTGGCTGTAATTCAAAAAAAAATGTAAAACTTTTGATTCTTGTGGATTATTTTTATTTGGTATTTTAATTTTTTTTACATCAAGTCGAGAATATGATGTCATGTAAATGGCCGCCGCCACAGTTGATTGTCATTTGAGCCCTTTTATGGCATTTTCCATCACTTTGGCCAAAACTTCCGGCGATAGGTCCTCACATTCTTGACGGATATTGTCTTTAAGAGCTGCAAGAGTTTGAGGCTTGTTGACATAAACCCGCGACTTCAAAAAGCCCCACAAAAAGAAGTCTGGAGCGGTCAAATCAGGCGATCTTGCTGGCCAGTGCAAATCGCCAAAACGGGAGATTAGGCGCCCGGGAATTGCATCCTTCAGCATATCGGTTGTGGCACGTGCAGTGTGTGCCGTTGCACCGTCCTGTAGGAACCACATGTTTTCCAATCCCAATTCATCAAGTTGCGGCAAAAAGAACTCGTTGATCATTGCTCTGTAGCGCTCACCATTCACAGTAACCGTTTGGCCCGCGACACGTCTTCGAAGAAAAAAGGTCCGATGACTCCTCATGCGAAAACAGCACACCATACAGTGACTTTGAGCGGGTGTAATGGCTCTTCGTGGGTTACACGCGGATTTTCAGTGCCCCAGAAGCGTAAATTTTGCTTATTTACGTACCCGCTAAGATGGAAATGGGCCTCATCACTCATGATTATTTTTGATGAAAAATCATCTTCCTCTTGGTGGTGATTAAGGATGGCTTGAGCGTATCTTAGACGCGATTGGCGGTCAGCAGCTAACAGCTGATGCACCGTCTGGACTTTGTACGGAAACATCTTCAAAACTTGTACCAAAATTCGCTGTAAAGACCGTCGACTGATACCCATTTGCGTGGCACGTCGTCTGGTCGATGTCGACGGCGCTTCCATGACATCTTCGGCTACAGCAGCAATATTCTCTGCAGAACGGCTACTCCGGGGTCTGCCACGCCTGGCAGCATCTCGTGTTGTGCCAGTCTCTTCGAGGCGAGCGGCTAAACGTCGCAGTGTTTCACCAGTAAGCGGTGGACGGCTAGGAAATCTGCGACGAAATTCACGTTGTGCCAAAGTCACCGACCGATTATTGCTCAAATAAATAGTCACCAATATTCCGCATTCTGGAGCAGTGTAGCGTAACATTGTTTATTAACGTGTATTTCGCATGTGTTTACTACACAAATGTCAAAACAGAACTGACATTAGGGGCCAATCGCAAAATTTATAGCATTTTCTGAAAGAAGGATTACTTTTGCGCCACCTTGTACTATGGATGTAAACGGCCAGCGTAAGCCCTATATTATTTTTTTTTATTAAATTCTGACCTGCCTAAGCATTAATATACACATCGACCTAAAAGATCGATGTGTGTCGTCAGATGTTTTTTAGGTTAGTAGCGCTTCTACTTTCCTAATGTAGCTGATAATACTTTCAGCCGAAGATTTCCTCAGTTCTTCGGGACTTAACAATTCCCTGAAGAAGGATTCCCTTCTCATACCGTAAAGGGCCGGGCATTAACATATGATTTGCTCGGCTGTTTCGTCTTCTTCTAGACATAGTCTGCACTCCGGTGAGTCGACTAGACGCATTTTATTTAGGTGATATCGCAGACCGTGATGACCAGTTAGGTAGCTTACTAAGTTTTTGATATCGTGCCTGCGAAGATTTAGTATCTTATTGGCATCTGATTTGAAGGGCTGAATAGCTCTTTTGGCCTGTCTTAGGCCTGGGATGTTTCCCCAGTATGAAAAACATTTGTTTTGTTCCCAGTTTTTTTATGACCAGATTTATGGCTGATTTGGGGATTGCACAGAAGGCGTCAGGTCCAATGAAGGGGGTTTCCAAACCTTTTCTGGCTAGTTCATCAGCTTTTTCGTTACCTTCAATTCCCTTATGTCCGGGGACCCACCATAGTCTGGTTTTGTTCCTGGAACTGAGTGTTTGGAGGGAGTTGAAGCAGTGTAGTACTGATTTGGGGTCAATGATGTGTGAGCTAAGGGCTTTTATAGCTGCTTGACTGTCCGTGAATATATGGATGTTTGCGCCTTTAATACCTGAGTTGTGTATTAGGTTTGCGCATTCTTTTATGGCATGGAGCTCAGCTTGGAATACACTAGGGTTTTTTCCCATAGGTATTGAGATGTTTTTATTTGGTCCATGTATGCCAGCTCCTACCCCTGAGTCCATTTTAGAACCATCCGTATACCACTTTAGGCCGTTTAGGCAGTTTGGAGGGTTGTTGCTACACCATGCTTCTCTGGTTGTGATCTCCGTTGAGAATCTTTTGTCGAAGCATAGTGTCTTTGGTAAGCGGTCTGTAACCGCACAGATCATGTCAAGTTCTGGAAGTTCGGATAGAAGTTCAATTAGTTTAAGGTGTTCACTAATGTTTAATTCTTCCGCTTGTGTCAAACTTGCTGAGCTGCGAATTTTAACCTATATTGACATATGAAGGACTTGTCTGATAACAATCCACAAATAGAGTTATTTATCTGAAAAATCATCACCCTCGAAGAACTATAGATAATATGACAAAGGTACACTAGCTTCTTGTGCAATGAGAATCACCCCAACAGCAGGACTGAAACCCATCCGCAACTTGCTAACCCTAGAACTTCACATGCAGGAATCTGCAGCCAAAATGGCAGTAAGATCCAGCAACTTCAACCGCTGGAAAATTAACTTAGGAGGGCATGCTCAAATTCTCGATATAAAGCTGGGCTCAGATGTATCTTCTGACTACATGCTGCCTAACCCTGACTTTTAAAGACCATTCTCCTTCATCTTTCCTGCAGAGAGGAGTGAGGGAGGAATGAACTGGACACCGAAACCATAGCCATCTTTGCTGATGGTTCAAAAATGGAAATAGGCGTTATAGCTGGAGTGCTTTCTGAAACACTAAAGCTAAACAGAACTTTTCGTCCCCCTGAGCACAGCAGTTTCTTCCAGGCTGTGAAATTGGCAGGAGCAGAGGCAGCTAAAACGACCTCAATGATGGCGATACCAGCATATGATATCACCATCTTTATTGGCAATGAAATCAGTATCTGCTGACGAAATAAAATCCACGCTTGTGAAGCGCTGTCGTGAAGAGCTAAAGGTTCTTGGCGTCCACCAGCATTGATCAAGCAGTCTTGTCTGTCAAACCGGCATTATGTGAACTCAAATCACGGGTGGGTCAGAAAACACTGAACATCGCTAAAAACACTGAATATCCCAAAAACAGGTGTAACTCCTTCACAAACTGTGAAACATCCAAGAGGATGTGGCCAGAGTATGACAAAGCCAGAACCCACAAATTACTTCAAAGAAACAGGAAATCTGTTTCGACAGTAGTAGGGATTCTTACTGGAGTGTCATTCCGTAACTCTGAAAACGATTATCGCTTAGACGGTAGTCGAGACCTTATAAGCAATCGCTCAATAATCGTCTGATTTGACGATAATTGTTTGAAGTGAAGCAAATAAATTGATATCGCCGACAGCAAAAGCGACTTTTGATCTTACTTGATGCAAGATGTACCGTCGATAACCACTTTACGGAATGAGGGCCCTGGTCACAACTTACTTTAAAGGCACAAACTGAAAATGCATCTTATAGATAATGACTTTTGTAGAGGCTGCGGTGATGAAGAAATACACGAGGATAGAATCCACTTTCTGTGCCACTGCCCAAGCCTCAGTCGATTAAGAATAAGAACCTTAGGAAAATACTTTTCCCGTGACCTCACGGATCTATTCGAAATCAGTCTCCCTAATCTTTTCAGGTTTGCAATAACATCTGGATGGTTGGAAAGTGAACAATGGACAGAAACGGTAACGGGGTAAATGAAGGAACCAACCACACACGTAGACTCCCAAGGGGCATCACAAGGGGTCTATATTGTCTTGAGTGTGATGAGGGAAGACGTACACCTCCTACCTCATCAACCAACCAACCTAACCTATCCTTCGTCTCCTAAGCATTCAACCTTTATCTTCGGGACAGTGGGAGAATACATGGACTGTAACTATAAATTTTAGCCTTTTTTGAGCTAAGTGCTTAACTAACGCCATCTATACTTAGACATCTTTTGCGTTGCTGTTGAATCTGTCAAATTTCTTAGCGGTGTAAATTCTTTGAGCCTGCTGCTTATTAATTGGAAAGATTTCTTAAAATATGAATTGCTTTTCCCAGGCTCTGGTTAATCTACAGATCATCCATGGAATTGGAATTTTTTTTGGTAACATAGGGGTTACTGAATGAAGTATCCACGATCGGTTTCTTTCACATTACCCGTTTTTGCTTAGCTATTTTTTTCTGAAGGAAAGTGTTATAAAATGGTTTCTTTTACCTCAAAGGCATGTTTAAACAATAGGACTCTGCATTTTAAAATGTAAGGGGTATTTAATATTTTATTAATATTCGAAAATATTCTTTAAATTCATACCTACTATGTCCAGGTTGTTATTTTGTAGTTGTTTATATTCATTTGTATTTTGAATTAATTTGGAATGGAATATTAAATTTTTATTTTCTTTTTATTTCAGGTATGTTTCATTGATTGATATATTTCCCTGTGGGTATTGAAGAGTAGTTAAATTATAAGGACCGATGTTGATTTTGATTTCTTTTTATTATGATACTATTGGTATGGTTCAATTATGTATGGAACAAAATATCGGCCAAATGGTCGCCGCGACCTCGGCGGCACACCTCTATCCGATGGTCCAAAATTTCGATGATGCTGCAGCATAATTGAGGTTCTATGCCGTTAATGTGCCGAATTATCTCGTCCTTTAGCTCTTGAATTGTTGCTGGCTTATCCACGTACAACTTTTCTTTCAAATAACCCCAAAGAAAGAAGTCCAACGGTGTCAAATCACATGACCTTTACGGCCAATTGACATCGTCACCATGTGAGATAACACAGCCATTGAATTTGTCCGCGCAAAAGAGTCATTGTTTCGTTAGCTATGTGGCAAGTGGCACCGTCCTGTTGAAACCACATATCGTCCACATCCATATCTTCTAATTCGGGCCATAAAAAGTTCGTCATCAAATATCGAGTCAATTTCAATTTATATCTAAATTGGTTTTCTTGGATTTCATATCACCAGGCTATCAGAAACTTAGAAAGCAACTGATGCGTCGGAAATTAAAAACTCACCTCATAAATTACAGGACAGCATAAAATTTGGCACACTCATTGGTTGAATCTTCAATGGATGATCATTGTGAGGAAGAGTGAGACAGTTGTTTGGATTAGAGAAGAAGTGTGTAAGTGACCACTTTCAATATCATGTTGACGTGGCACATTAGGTGACCAGACGCAGAAGGGGGCCGCTCTGCAAAAATGTAAACTCGCATTAGAAAAAGTTCTCCCAGTCCCAATTTTTGTCATTTGCCGCCTTATCATATCAGGCGGCCAGGCACGACAGTACGTATCACATTCTTTTTAGAGAAGAAAAGTAATGTGGAAGATCCTCCCCCACCCCACAACGACTCTCTTTAAAACTTGGAAAGACTTCTCGGAAAACCAATACAAGTGCATTAAATGGACACAAAAGTAAGTAAGTAACATGGCCGCGTATGCAAACAAAATAGAGCTCCGAGCAACCAATTCAAATTATGCTGACGTGGCATATTTCAGTATTTGACCAGACGCAGACGGGGCTGCGCTGCTGCAAATAACTTTGCAGAAGAAAAATTATTACCCCGAGTCTTTCTTTCGAATTATCAAACAAAATGACGTTTGACGTCATTCTACACCAGGCGCTCAGGCGCAATAGCAGGCATCACCTTCCATTCAGAAAATAAAAATAATGTACGATCTGAAACCAAGAGTACTCACTCTCTTTACAACTTTGGCAGACTTGGCGCCAAAGTAATACACAATTTCCTACACAAAAACTAGCTTTGCACCACTAAGAACGGTGCTTCTCTGGTAGCAATTCTTGGAGCAATACAAAAACAATTATGTCGCCTCAGTACATCTCCTACTTCTCCTCTGTCGATTATGCCATTCTGTCAATTTCGGACCATTTCTTGGAATAATACATAACCACACAAATGTCTTCTTAATGTAGCCTTCCCTCCTCGTCTCCTTTGAATTGTATGCAAATCAATTTTGTTTATTTCGGACAGCAACAAAAAGCACTGAAATTGGACGATAACTACCAGGAGCTCAGGAAATGCAGAATATAGTAGGTACTTGGCATCAATTTTCTTACAAAACTATGCTCTCGCTTGAAAGAGACACTTTCACATAGCTCCTCCTTAAACTAACGCTACATTTTTGGGCAAAATAATGGTGGAATAAATGAAGACTCAGATATGGCATTGAGGTAAAACAAACAATTTTATTTTATTTTTCTTTAAAACTTACTATAAAAATTTATAACAATTTATTTACACGGACGTACTTTCTTACAGTAGAAATATATAAAACGAGTGGTAGATGTCACGACTGGGTCGTACGCAACTTTCTCTTTCACTGTGAGGTTAGCGTAATATCAAATACCAAGCATCCGAAAAATGGTCGATTTTTATAGTTTGACCAAATAAAAACGCTTACATTGATTTTGCTTAATGATGTTAAAATATTAGAGAAAGCGTTTTGACGAACTGTGATTTTAAGAACATTAATTCCGGATTTTAAAGGAAATCAGTGTCCATGTAAATTTGAAATGATTTTCTATTATTGTCCAAAAAATTCCGTTAAGGAATATTTGGGCCCAATATAATTTTATGTGGAATTGTTTGAAACAGTAATAATAACATAAATATTAAAATTTATTAAATTTGTGCAAAAAGTTTGCGAGAAATTGACAATTTTATTTGGTGTTTTATTTTTGGAACATACAATTGGTATATTAGCAATTGTGTGTGTTAAGCTTGATAAAAATCGCAAGAGCCGTTTTTGAGAAAATTGACGTTATCAGTAATTTAATAAAATGGCTAAAAGTAAAAAAAAAAAAAATGGCCTAGAATTCCGACTAATAAAACCGTGGATACGAAGTTAGAAGAAAATCGGTCAAGCTCTTTAGGCTGGAGTGATTGTTATAGACAGATGGAATTCCAAAAGAAAACTGTTGGTCACAAACGGCTTAGTTTTGAAATTACAAACAATACTTATAAAATTAACAGAGTCATGGTAGCTCTGGTGAGATGTGGAACACCTTATGTAATAAATTTCGATGTTTTTGGTACCTTTGATTTGACACAAACCCTGTTGAACTATTATGAGTATAAAGGTTGGGTAAATCCTTATAACGGGTGTTTTTTTTAGAGGTTTGTTTTCGGAATAGAGATAAAACTGACATTTTGTTTTCAAATCGGGCAAATGTAATGTCATTTATGTCCAGTTTGGTTTGCCATTTCATCATGAAAAAAGGTTGAATGGCTACGTCAACAAGCAAAATTGCTGCATTTGGAGTGAAGAGAATCCACATGAGATCCTTGAGACGCCATTACATCCACAAAAACTGACTGTTTGGTGTGCTCTATAGCTGGTGGAGTCATTGGGCCATACTTCTTCCGAAATGATGCTGGAGAGTGAGTTACCGTTAATGGAGACCGGTAGAGCCATGATAACCAACTATTTTGTTCCCAAAGTGGATGACATGAATGTGGATGCGATGTGGTTCCAACAAGACGGCGCTACATGCCACACAGCGCACGTCACAATCGATTTATTGAAGGAAACATTCGATGAGCGCATAATTTCGCGGAATGGACCTGTCAATTGGCCACCAAGATCGTGTGATATGACACCATTGGATTATTTTCATTGGGGATATGTGAAGTCGCTCGTCTACGCCAAAAAACCAGAAACGTTAGGGGCTTGGAAGCCAACATTCGTGGCGTTAAAAAAAACATTGCCTACATAGGGCCCCAAATGCTCGAAAAAGTAGTTGAGAATTGGACCTCTAGACTTAGCTTTATTCGAACTAGCAGCGGCGACCACATGCCCGAAATCATATTTAAACATTAAGGGCATAAAATTATCGTTCCAATAAAGCTAAATTGATGGACATTAAAACTATTTTCTTGTATTTTATTTCAATTCGAAGTTCTATACCTCTAAAAAAAAACATCCTTCATAATGGAAGGGTCAATCCCTATGCAGTGTATAACAATGCAATCGTTTAGAGGGGTTTGTGACCTCGGATTTTTTTTTAGCGTGGTTTGTGTTTGTAGGGCGAAATCGAAGTGTGTAGGGAAATAAATTCGAATAGACTTGGAATTGAATTGGTGGAGTGGACCACTCATTTTTTTTCAATGCCACAACTCTTGGGAAAGTCTGACAAACATCCAAGAGTATCACTTAAAAGCTTCTCAAACACAAAGCCCTCTTCCTTGTAGCAAAAATAATAACTTCGCACACACAAATGGAGTAGGAACCAGCTTCTGCCTTTATGGGCCGTATGAAAGATATTTAATTTTTAATATTAATGTTTGCAATAACTTCATGACAAATTTTGTTATTTCCCACCCAAAATTTCAAAATTTTTCGAATCATAAGCTTTAGACAAAAACGCAATATGCAACCCCCTGGTTGGGGTCAAAAAGTCGTGAGCAGTTAAACCTGGTATACAAGGTGGCCTAATTAAATCTGATTTTTTGATATCAAACATTCTTCAAATACGACTAGCAGTGTGCGCTAATGCTCCATCTTGAAGCGCTTTATCCGACATAAAAACATTATTTGATACATCAATCGAATACCCTACTGTAGTCATTGCCCGAGGTCTTGCGGTACCCGTGCTAGTTCAATTTGAATTCTGTATGGGTACATCTTCAGAACCAACCTTAAAGTTATCCTTAACGACGTCACGTTGAGACAAATGGATCAATTGATACACTCTGCCGTACATCTTACAAGTTGTCTTCAGTGCGAAAGTGTTAGAATCCCACACGTGAGCAGTCGAAAGGTTTCTACACTCAGCGAATTACATCTAGCATGGATAGTTCCTTTAACTACTTGTCGAGGAGCCAACTCGAAAAAAATGTGTTACCTTCCACCGTCCCGTAAGAAACCATCTCGCATTTACCATGTCACCTGTCTCAATTAATTCGAAGTTGTTTTAACAACATCCGTTTTGCATACATACCACCTCACCACATCGCCATGTAACATCCAAATGTAAATGCAGACTACATGTAAGTACCATTCAGATACTCATCTGTACTCGCGCAGGCAACCATCGATTACACTCTGTAAGTTCACCGGATGGATACATGCTCTTGGGGGCACCTAATTAAGCGCACTCACTCCATAACACAACTGCTACCATTAACAGTGATTAATGAACTCCTTTTTGTGTTTGTGTGTGTATGTGTTGTTGGCCGGGTTACATTTGTCGCGGGGCCCCAGGGAACCGAACAACGCAGGGGGTGGCAGTGGTGCTTGGCTGGGTGATTATCTGTGCCAAGTGCGCTGCGCGATATTCGTGCGATTCCAATCTAAATGACTCCGACAACGACGACGCTGACGACGACACTTGATTGATATGTGCTCATAATGTCTACAAATTTTCTGACCACGTTGATCGATGTGTCGGCCGAGGAAATTGACATGGACGCGATTACGATCTGCCGGCGACACTGTCGTCGGTATGCGCGAAGCGCAGCACAGCACACAGCACAGCCGATTGGAAGTCCAAGGCAATTGAGTTATGCAGCGATGTCTGTGCTCCTCGTTCATGCCCATGCCCGTTGGCGTAGTCTGGGTCTGAGAGCGTTCTCCGGTCTCTGGCCTATGGTGCCGGTGCCGGTGCACTCGACTGACCATTTCGGTTCAACTCGCTGATTAAGGAGAAAATGTAATTAATTGATTGCGGAGATAGCTGATATTATAGGTGGGTTGGGCTTAATGGTGCGGTGCTACTGTCCAATTGAAAATCCAAATGGAAAAAAAAAACATATGAGAGGCTACAATCCGCTGTGCGGATCGTTGAATACCCTATCCCATCCCATCCTTAAAATTAATATCCTCAAAATATAGGCCTTATGGCGATGAAATACAGAAAATGACATTGTCACAATATATTCCTCAGACAGTTTATCAAAATCTTTTGTGTATTTCTATTGCTAATGCCTTGGGATGGGGTATACAAATGGTTTTTGTAAGAAAACGCCCCCAAAATGTGGGCGTAGGTGAAAATGATCTATAGACAAAATGTTTATATTACCATTGCGGAAGTATTTGCATCAAACATTTTTTCGAAAGTTTTAAAATTTGGACAAAAAGCGTTTTTTACTAAAAACGCCCCCAAAAAGTGGGCGTGGCAAAAAACTTTGTATGGACGAAATATAGATATTAAGATTGTCTAAATATGCTGCTCAGGCACTTTTTTGAAATTCCTTACGGTTTGGCTTAAAACTACGTTTTTCTAAAAAGGGGGCGTGGCAGTGGGCGGATTTCAAAAATTTTTACACTTGTTCTGCTTCGTCGGCCAGAGAGTCTATATACCAAATTTGAACTCTCTAGCTCAAAATTTAAGGCCCAAAAATCGTTGACACACAGACGGACGGACGGACGGACGGACGGACAGACAGACATGGCTTAATCGACTCAGCTAGCGATTCTGAATCGATCCATATACTTTGAGGTATATGTATCGAAATTATTTCTCTATGTTACAAACTTAATGTCAAAACTAATATACCCCCCTATGGGATAGGGTATAAAAATAGCTGAACCGTGGCACTGGCGAGTGCAGCGAATTTATTGACTTTCACTCGAGTCAATGGGTGCGCGTCGGCCGGGTCCATTAAGATGACGGAAATTGTAGTAAGTGGATAGTTTTGTATTTTTTTTTTTACCGCAAAGTGAAACACGATTTGTTAGGTTAACACAGCATGGTGGTTGTGTTGGGAAATGATAGGTAATCAAGAAGTAATGCAAATTGGCTGTTATCAGGGGTGCACCACTGCGATAATTGACTGATGTGGTTTATATAGCTGATGAATGTATTTTGTCGTGCAATCGTTTAAACAAAAAAGAAGTAGTAAATGAGATATTGAAACACCTTTGATAAGCAAGGAAATCTTTTTATTTTATTAATTTTTTTGACAATTTATCTTTTCGCTCTTTATGCGTGATTAACATCCCGGAAATTTGTAATTTGTAATTAAAAAAAAAAAATTATTGAACAAGATTTTCTACTCCTGACACCAATGCAAATTGGTAAATTCGGGTTGAAATTCGTAAAATATTTTCTAAGGATATTGCAGCATGCAGTCACTGGAATCGAATGAGTATCCGCGATCTAATGACCAGTTACCTACCAATTCACAAACTATATGATCACATTTACGACAGCAATCACCCCTATCATGGTATCCGTTCGGAAGTAAATTTCCTACCGAGATATTCGTTCCGATTAGCATTTCAAACAGATCTTCCGATTTAATTTAACGCACATGATCGCGCATCAACAATATGCGTTAAGTCAACAATTTTTGACAGCTGTGCGTTGAATTTTCTCCAAATCTGCCCGACGAAGAATTGCTGCCGAATTAATCGAACGCCGTTGTATGCTTTTTATTTTGTTCCGCAATGGATACCTCGAACGCAAATTGAGTACCGATTGGAATTGTCGCGTCGTTCAAGTAGCTGCCTCGGCTGGCTTCGCGGTAGCGCATTCTGTCACTCCAACTTTCCAAGACCTTCCTTATGGTTTCGGACTGTAGCTCACGGATTGCTTGGATGATATTCGCCTTAAGTGCTTGAATCGGTTTCGGATTGCTTTCATAACATCGGTCCTTCACGGTACCCCACAAAAAAAAAAGTCCAAAAGCGGTCAAATCGCAGCTCCGAGGCGGCCAACTGGCATTGCCAAGACGGCTGATAACACGACTTTGGAATTCTGTGCGCAAAAGATCGATTGTGGCATGGGCTGTATAGCATGGAGTCAAGTCTCATTTCTGAGACAAGCAGTGCCAATTTGGACCTGACAAAAGCAAAATCTATAACTGCAACCTTACACTTGCAAGGCTCGGGGTAAACTCTGGTGAATACAATGCCGAAGCTTGGATTTGAAAGATCTCTGCTAGGACATTTAGTATACAACCTTGCCATTGGAGTAATGAAATTGTCATCAAAGTTGAGATACATTTTTTTTTTATAATTTACCACAGTACGAGCGTTAGAGAATGGGAGGGAAGAGAGTGATGGGAGAGATTGAGGATGTTTACTTCGGCGACTCACTATTTTCGGTGTTCGTCCAATTCGCAGTGCTTTAAGATGGTATATTCTATTAAGAGTAACTACCGAGCTTTTTTCATTCTTTGAATTAATGTTTCAACGATTTTGGCTCGGATTGAACGCGCACTCAACAGGCGAACACATTACCATCGATTTAAGACCTTTAAAACTTTAGACCACGGCCACCCACCGGTCATAATTTTTGTCAAAGGTCTTATTTGTCAATTATGTAATATTTTTGTCGCTGGTGTATTTGAAGGTGTTTAAACCGTAGTTGGCGAACAGCTCAATGTCGAAACCACCTACCTTAATGTCAAGGGGCCAATTTTGGGGTCTATGAAGTTCTGTGTATATTTAATAATGATCCTTTCGATAGCTTTTCCCAGTTAACCATGTTAACTGAATTTCGGGGCGTATTTATTGGGCCCATAATAATCGAAATGGAAATCAAATGATCTCAAGGTTATGTCATGAGCACTTTACGGATGATTTGCTGTTAATTTGTCCTCCTCAACATGAATCAGTCTCGATGAGGTTTAAACGAGCTTTTCATTGCGGACGTCGACCTTGATAGGGTTGGTTTGCCCCTTTTTCCCATAAAAGTTTGGTTGTGGCAGCGCAGTTGAGGTATGTTATGTTTTTGATTAGCGATTCGAGGATGTCATGTGGTCTTCACGAATGATCGTCTTGTTTGGTCCTCATGATTCTCACAAACCGAAATCATTGGACGTTTATATATTTATTCGTATTTTTATTTTGCTTTAACTTAAAACTTACTTAAATGCTAGACAAAAATTAACAAAAACTGACCTTCTTATCATTGAATTATCGTCTCGACAAAAATCGTTTTTTTTTTTTTTTTAAATATCACGTGATTGGAGCTCTAAATTTGGCATTGAAACCGACTTTTCGATCGTCAACTTTGTGGTTTTGCCCACGGTGAATTGTTGTATTTACACTTGAGTGGAGTTCACTACACATGTCCATAGATACACTTTTGAGAAGTGCCATGGATTCTGGAATTATGCGTATTAGAACCGAATTTTTAGTGCTAGATCATCCTAATTTCAGGATTTATCACGATTTAACTAGAGAAACATGGAGTCACTCGAAAACTTCAGTTTAGTCGAAGTAATCCGACAACTTTGACGAGTAAACACTTTATTCAAAGATATGGTTTAACTCAGCAATAAAAAACCGGTCCTTATCGGTAGAACTAACTGACTAGAGCACTGTCATGTTCAGCATTGTCATATTTGAATAATCTCTTATGATTCGGCATCGATTGTGGATGATCAAAATTTATGGATATTAAGCACGAAGGACCAACATCTCTTTAAATCAAAATTATACATTTTTGGCTGTATAGACCCGCCTAGATTTTTCTCATAACCATTAATGTCTGCGTATTGTACAAAGTCGTTACCTGAAGTTTAATGCAAGATCCAAAAGTCTGCGTTGAATTTTTTTGTCAGATGATCGGCAGTTTGTAATGGAAACTTGCGAAAATCAATAGCACTTGACCAGATCAGCGATATATTTTTGAACTGCAATAAAAAATATCTTAAGCTTCCTTACATCATTCAAGAAGAGTCTTGGTATTGACAATACTTCCCTCTGGAACACCCTGCATCGATCAAAGGAGAACACTTCTTTAAAAAAAAAACGAATGAATACAAACGAGTATTCAAAAATCTTAAACTCATTCGTCTTCCAATTAAATCCTTAATAAGACCTCAATGTCTCACTAAAAACCCCACACAAGTCTCCATATCCACTCCAAAGAACCTAATCCTCTTTCCATAAATAACCCGATCACTATAAATCGCATTTTTTTATTACCAGCCCCAATCAGCGGTGCATATTTAACGTCGACTCTATAATTTACTCACGACAATGAGTTTTCAATCATCATGCAAATGATCAAAGCAACGCCGCCCTTCAAACGTGAGGCAATAATCGTTAATCATGTCAATTATCCTTTCAACAAATCTTCCAATTCCACGAAATTCCTCCCGTAAACATGATAAAACCAAAGTAGAAAATGCATTTTTATATGTGTTCCCGAAAACAAAACACAAAAAGTCCATCCAAAGAAAAAAAAAAAAAAGTTCTGCCCTTGCGGGAATTCCCGGGAATCAAATTGGGTTTTGTTTTGTTTTCACTCCGATAAGCTACAGCTACAGCGATTAAGGTAAGAAAACAAATCAAAATCACATCAACTCCCGATTCCGATTTCCGAATAAAATCCAAGAAATGGGAAACTCACTATGCCCAGCAGCCCTTTGATGATGACAAAAAATAGAATCCAGAAGCCTAGACAGGGGCCGCCTTTGCGGTAATGCGGCCTCTTGTTATTGTTGTTGGGGAAACAACGATTGCTTTCTAGTTTGCCGCCGTCGAAGACCGTTTTTAAAAGCATTTTCGCTCTCCTTTAATCCAGAACAGACACACATACGGGAGATCAATTGAACGGTATAGTTTGCTCCCAGTGAATAATTGGGTGAAGGGGGGTATGCCCGGACAACCTTTAAACAGCACAAACTGTCAATTCGATGGGTGGAAATTTATGAAACGCAGCCGAAAAGTTGTGCTCTCTTTGATACCGCTATCGACGCATTGGAAGGGAGTTCTGTTTTGTGGAAAGTGAAACGTCAAAATCGGAGAGTGAGTTCCCTTTGATGTTTGGGCTATGCGAAGGCCTCACGTTTGCGTTGCGGCGATGTCTCGACTTCCAGTCGATAAATCAAAGTGGAAATGTTATTGTTTTGAAGTCTGTCGAAGGAATTTTTGAATTTTTTTTTCGGTCGGAAAGTTTATTTACTTGACTTCAGAGAATGTTTGCATTTGATTGAAGAAAAATTTCCTGGAAAAGCCATCGAAAGCATCCATCAACTTGGGTATGCAATCAATCATGAAGCCAAGGCAACTGAAGAAGTTTTTATTGGGTGGGAATTTCTTTTGAGGATTTCGGTACTTAAAATTTGTTTCACATATAGTCAGGTGTGTGTGTGTGTGCAGTCAATGTGGAATGCATTTGGTAGGTGTTGTGGAACTTAGACTATCAGTGGGGTTATGATTTGGACGAGAGGAAACTATTCACTGCGTCCTTGGGAGTCCATATTTTGAGGTTGAACTTCGTACCTTTAATATTGCCTGTCCTGATTTTTGTGTGGACATCGGTATAGAGAGTACAATTCGTCATTGGCCTTAAGTTCTCGCCTTTGAATACTGCAATGCCAAAGAAGTATTGATAGAAAGATACAGGGGGGCCGAATAAGACCAACCAATCACGAATACATTTTATTTTCCAATGATCTCGAACTGGTAAAAACTGGTCCGTACAGTAAATATTGTCTTACTAAGGCCCGGTTTTTCAGTGCGAGATCATCATAGTTTCGGGATAAAGATCGAGTTAACTCGAGAAAGAAGTTTTTCAGTCAATTTAAATCCAGAGTAAACTTCGAGTTAACCCAGCAAGTTTGGGAGTTAACCCTGGGATTAAATGATCAGACGTTTTTGACAGATGATAAAATACCAAGCAACAATTATTTTTCATTCCATTGTCCATGTGTTGACAAGTGGCGCTACAGTCCGGGATGAACCTGGGCCTCAACCAACATGCCTCTCCAATTAGCCCGGTCCTAAGCTAACTGCCTCCAGTTGCGCACTCCAAGTTGGTTGATGTTGGTTTCTACTTGTGCGCGCCACTTAAGGCGAGGTCTTCCTCTACTTCGTTCGAAGTCTGGCTGGGAATCAAAGAATCAGCGAGCCGGAGTATTGGTGTCCATTCGTTCTACATTTCCTAGCCATCTTAAACGTCTAATGCGGAGTTGTTTGACCAGGGGTATATCGCTGTACAGCTTGTATAGTTCTTGGTTGAATCTTCGTCTCCATAGCCCGTCAACGCAAACGGGACCGAAGATTTTTCGAAGAATTTTCCTCTCGAATCTACCAAGGATTTGTTCATCCGCTTTTGATACGGTCCATGCTTCAGCGCCGTAGAGCAGGACTGGGATAATCAGGGTCTTATATAGGATCTCCTTAGTAGTTCGAGTGAGGGCTTTACTACTAAATTGCCTTCTTAGCCCGAAGAAACAGCGGTTGGCAAGAGTAATTCTTCGTTTAATTTCTGACGAGATGTTGTTGTCAGAGTTAATAGCGGAGCCGAGGTGGACAAAGTCCCGTGCTACCTCAAAGTTATATCTGTCAATGGTGATGTTCTGTCCAATTCGCCGATGTAGTATGTCCCATCGTGTTGACAGCATAGTCTGACCATTATTCACTGGCAAACCCATTTTTGCCGCTTCCTTCTCTATCTAGCAAACGTGGCTATGACATCACGTTGAGTCCTACCAATGATGTCAATATCGTGGGCGTATGCTAGTAGCTGCACCGATTTTTGGAAAATTGTGCCTCTGGTGTTGGCTCGGGAGTTTTGCACAATCCTCTCAAGAATCCAATTGAAGAAGTCACATGACAGCGCATCGCCTTTCCTAAATTCTTTATTTGGTATCGAATGTGTCGGTGAGGTCGTTTCCGGCCCTAATGGAGCAGCGAGAATTCTCCATCGTCATCCTACACAAACGGACGAGTTTGGGCGGTATGCCAAAACTAGACATGGCTCTGTATAGTTCGTCTCTATAAATGCTGTCGTATGTGGCTTTGAAATCGATAAATAGATGGTGGGTATCGATTTGGACTTCTTGGGTTTTTTCCAGGATCTGCCGAAGTGTGAAAATTTGATAGGTTGTGGACTTTCCTTACCTAAAACCACACTGATAAGGGCCGATCAGGTTGTTGGTAAACGGCTTCAGTGCGTTCACATATTACGGCCGATAGGATCTTGTAGGCGATGTTGAGGAGACTTATGCCTCTGTAGTTCAGAGGGTCTCCTCTTCTGTGGATCGGGAAAACGATGCTGAGGTTCCATTCTTCAGGCATACTTTCAACTATATATGTACATGAACGATATATTCAGATTCAGATCTCAGCTACTAGAAACTGTTTTTAATATTGAGTTCCACTGTTTTGAGAAGAAAAGGACTTGTAAGATTGCGACATTTGTTTGGGGAAAAGTAACCAAACAGCTGATAGCTGAGCTGTTGCAGATTATATACAAAATCACCATACACGGAGTAATCCTCAAAGTTACTTCAGCACTGAAAATCTGGGCCTAAGATCCTTCAGTGATATTCCGGATACGAACTTCTAGATAACCAACTAATCTTACCAGTTCATATATATAGGACCCGACGAATTTTTCGCTCTACAGTGTCTAATACTTGCCCTGCTTTTCTGTCCATGTAGTACTAAAACTTCCCTATTATAGGGCGGACTTATTGGTTGCTGTCAATGAAAAGACTTGATCGTGTCGTGTGCTCGCCCACCATCAAATATCGGTTTGTGTGGAAATGTGCCCATCAAGACGGGATAACCATTCACAAAATATAGCGAATCGTTACTGATTTCCTATGCCACCGTTTAAGATTATGTTTAGTTTAAGTAAGTGATAACTATAATGTAGTTTTGGTTTGCTTGTTTATCTTTATTGAAATCACGTTGCCGCTGTTCTTGTACTTAAAAAAAAGGTTTTTTTCACGGCATTGTACCAAAGCATCGGATAAAGTATCTTGTAGACCTGGTTAAGCCCTCATTGGCTACTGTACCCCTCCATAAGTCATCTCACCGCTTCAATTCTACCAAACAGCCGAGAGCGGATTGGTCATGTGCTTTCGCGCCGTCAAATATCTCTGAAAATGTGCACATCAAGTCCTGCTACCACTTACAAAATATAGCAAATCGTTATGGATTTGCTTGTGCATTAAGGTTTTCATCTTTTTTTTTTTAAGTTTTTGAGATCCAATATCTCAATTTTAATAAGTGATGCGTTGTCGCATAGTTTTTCTTGCGTCATAAAAGATGGCAAACCCTGTATTTATGGAGAAAATCAGTTCGCAGTTTATTTGCTCGGAATTGTAAAAGATTAAATTCATTTAAAGTGCAATAAGTATTCATTGGTCGTGATAGCTACAAGCTTTTCCAATGAGGGTCCAACTCTGTATTTCGTTGCGAAGATCACTTTTAATTCAAAAGTTCTGCCAGGCAACGTAATTCCGTTTTCGGGTTCTTATATTCGAAAGTAGTATATTTTATTCACCTTCTCGAGAGCGATATAGTACAAAATATTCGCTCTCGAGAATTTCACTTTCGAACCTAGATACAGAATAGGAAATCATCGGAGAGACAACCTCGTACTGACCATTTTCGTGAAACCGAATGCAGAATTTTGTCAAAAATAAATCAAACAAATTTAATTATCCATGAACAAAATATCAACAAATCTACTTCGTCCTTGCGCCCTTCGTTACAAAAAAAAGTAAACAATTTATTGCAAAACATTTTTTTTAAGGATAATAATGTGTGCACACGGGGAAAACTAGGGGAATTGTAAAATCGCCATCCATTACGCGAACATACACGACGAATGTTAATTTATGACCCAGTTCCAACCCCCAGAGGTGTACACACTAAATTCGCTTCAGATTCAATCCCCTAGAGGATCTTACAACTGTTCCACTGTACCCTGGTACTCGTTATCCTTCGTTCCCCTTGCAATAAAGAGCGTCTTCTTTTTTTTGGTAATAAATTGCCATGCAATAACATTTTTTCACTTATACGTATTATTTTCATCCGAGAGATCCATAAATTTACGTGTGCGCCTTGAATTCGCGCACATAAATACAAACACACTCACATAGATACTTCCCGAATGGTAGAGATGCAGAAAGACGACCTATACACAGTACAATACCAACTCTAGCAGGATTAAAAAATATTGCTCCTTTGGCAACCCCTGGTGGATAATAAAAACACACTGTGAACAGTGTGAAACTCTATACAGTTATACGGGTAAAAGGATGCAAGGCCTCTCTTCCTCGTTGGATGGATGCGAGAGTGACTGATGGCGCAATAAATAATCCAACACAAAAAGGACACTTAAGTTGGAAATTACTTCAGCTGGGTTTTTAATGAGATCACCAGGGAATGGTATATGGCTGCCAATTCGGTTGATGTCGTTCCACCCCTTAGTCGTCCTGATGCATGTAATGCTTTAACGGATATTAGTTGTGTGATGTATCGCATGAACTAGGTGACAAAAGTCACTTATCGCTGAGAGATGGACAGGCAGATGGATATAAAAAATGGAAGAAAGAGGAATGCAACTTTTTTTTTTGGTTTTATTTTTATGACTTTTTTATTGGGTGGAACGCAGCGGTGGGCTTTGTGGCAAATTAGCTGCGATAGTTTAGGCATTGTTCGGAAGTTGGAGTAATGATAGCTCAGTGGGTTCATAATTTTTTTTAAGGCGGAAATTGACGACCACAGGGATGATAGCGTTATGTGAGGCATGCTTTGTTGACTTTATTGTGTAATTTATTTTAAGGGGCGCGTGCTATATGGGGATTGTATGTGGAATGGAATTTTTATGGGAATTTGGGCAGTTGCTGTGTGTGTTGTTGAAACTAGATAAGGGAAAGTAGATATTAGATATGGATGTAAATTAAGGCAGAAATGTAAAAAGAAATTGGCGCTAGTAATCTTTTAATATTCTGATCGTGAAATCTCAGTATCACCGATCAAATGAAAATTAAGGACAAAATGGTATATTGTGTCAGAAATAAGACGGGGAATTTGGCACCCATCTGAAATTCAACTAACTATTATTTTTGAAAAGTTATCCACTAGAAAGTGAGTGTAAAACTTGACAATGTAATTTTATTTTGAACCTATAAAGCTCTACATACGCCGAACATATTCAGCCCCATCGGGGTATCCGTCTGAGCGGACAATTTTCCGCAACGCATACTTCGTTGGAGGTTCAAATTCCATTCGAGGAATGTGTCATCGAAAAAAATACTACACAGACACGACGGCTTCACTTCACTTCAATTTGTAAATAAATTCCGCTAAGAATTTGTATCGGAGGAAATCGGAAAAAGAATGGCACTTAGCTGTCAAAAATTGCACGAAAAATGCACCTGAACGCACTTCAACGCGGCACAAAATGTCGTAGAAATATTGAGAACAGCATTTCGGAAGTTACCTCGAAGCTAAAATCCTCCGAATCGTTCAAAATCGGAGAACTTTCCGCTCCGACGGATACCCCGATAGGGCCGATTATAGACCCACCTCGTTTTTTGTATCACCCTTTAATATTAAGAGGTTTATAAATGATACTTCGTTCTGACGTGAGTGAAAACTATTCGAAAGGCTTTGATAGATTAGGCATTGTAAGGACTTTTCTACAAATGAATGCAACTATGTCGTATTATGGTCCTAAGTCCTAAACAAAATTAGGAAAAGTCCAAATTGGAATTTTGAACACAAAGACTCTTTGAGTAGATATCAAATATAAATAAGAAAAAGAAAGCGCCCAAGAAGCAAATACAGTTTCTTTTAAAGCACTCGATTTGACTGTTGAAATGCCATTTTTTATTAAGTAGATATTACCAAAGATTATGAATTCTATACAGATGACGCACTCCATATAAGAAAAATTGTTCTATGGCGGATCGTGCTGGTACAGCCCGCCATATGTTTTTGGTTTTCATGTGTTTTCATGCACACCGCCCGCCCGTACCATGAAGCTACTGAGCAAAAGTTTCTTTTTTTTTGTTCTCAATGCGTCATCTGTATAGAATTCATAATCTTTGATATTACTTAATATACCATCAAGCCATCAAAAACAGGTCGTCGTCTTTGTTGGAAAACTAATAACTTTGCACACATAAATGAAGGGAGAATCTAGGTTTGAAGCCCTGTGGCCCAAACAGATAATGTCAGATATTTTATTTCATTTCATGAAGCCCTAACTACTTCCTGCGTCGGACTCTGTTGTACTTTTTTTGCGAAATCCAAATCCAAGAAGAATTTAGCGTTGTGAAGAAAGCCTGTAATGAATAGGGTTGTAAAGGGTCCGCCAAATAACTTTTTTTTTGAAAATGATATAAAAAAAAACTACTGAATATTTTCTGAAATTTTTTTTTTTTTTTGAAAGTACAATCCTTCCGGTTAATAATGGAAGATAATTTCATTCAAATGGCTGTCTCGGCTGGCCATGCAGTAGCCTACACCATCGGTCCAATTTTTAAGCACATTATCAATTGTGTGCAGCTGTATTTTACCAATGGCTTCACGAATATTGTCCTTTAAAGCGTCAATTGTCTCGGGCTTGTCGGCGTAAAACTTATCTTTTACGGCATCCCACAAATAATAGTCCAACGGTGTCAAATCGCAGCTCCGAGGTGGCCGAACGACATCAGCTCTGCGGCTGATAATGCGATTTTCAAAGACAGGGCACAAAACATTGAGTGTAGCTTCGGCTGTGTGGCACGTAGCGCCATCCTGTTGAAACCAAATGTTGCCAATATCCTCCTCTTCAATTATTGTGAACAAAAATTCGTTCGACATGGCCCGATAACGATCGCCATTGACTGTAACGGCCACTCCTTGCTCATTTTCGAAGAAAAATGGCCCAAATTTGCCTCTGGACCAACATGCGCACCAAACAGTGACTCGTTTTGGGTGCATCGGCTTTTCAATGTTTGCGTGCGGGTTTTCTGTGCCCCAAATGCGACAATTTTGCTTGTTTACATACCCGCCAAGATAAAAATGAGCTTCATCTGAAAAGATGATTTTTTTGGCAAAATCGACATCTTCTCTAAGTCGATCTCAGGCCCACTTAGCGAAGCGAAAACGCATTGGATGGTCAGTTGGCTTCAACTCCTGAACCAATTCTACTTTATGGCGTCATACAAAGGTCTTTATGCAAAGTTCGTCTCAATGATGTCTCCGAAATGTTCAATTGTTGAGAACGACGGTGAATTGATGGTGATGGCGCTTCACAAGAATATTGCCACAACAGCAATATTCTCGGGTGTACGCACTGTTTTTGGCTTTTCACGCTTTGGTTTATCGATGAGGATGCCAGTTTCTTTCACTTTTTTCACAAGATAACGAACATACGTAGCTGACGGTGCTTCTCTTCTTCCAAAATCCGTACGCAATTTTCGCACACATTCTGCAACATTACCATGATTTTCAAAGTAATGTCGCAATATTTCCAAGCGTTGATCATATTCGTTCAGCGGAAGGATATCTGTCAAATCAGACATGAGCTAAGTGTTACCATTCACGAAATAAACACTAGTTGAAAAAAAAAACGTTAGATGGCGGACCCGGTATACAAGGTGGCGCAAAAGTTGTCACCCGATGTTTTTTGGTTGCAAATATTTAAATTCTTCAGCGAAAAAAGTAGAAAAAATTATTCCATGATTCTTGTCTTATGCGCCACCTGAAATAATTGATTCGATTTTTTTGCAAAACACTTTAAAAAATGGCGGCCAAAAAACATCGGGTGACAACTTTTGCGACGGGTGACAACTTTTGCGCCACCTGTTATATAGTATCTGCAAGTAGTACTTGTAAGGTCATTATTGCCGAATTGCCTTCCTAGGCCAATGAAACAGAGGTTTGGTAGAAGTTAGCCATCTTTTTATTTTTCAAAATGTCCTTTACTACCTCAAAGTGAAAGCCTTCGATTATGACGTTGTTCCATTCTGTTGTGTATCCCTTCTTCTATGTATTCGAAAACTCGGCGGTGAGAACTCGTTGATTCTGGCAATGACATTAATATCATCGGGTAATACTTGCTCAGATTTATAGAGAAATTGCACTACTGGCATCAGCTCAATATTTTTTTCTTAATCCTTTCAGGATTAATCTTGACATACATTACAATCCCGTCAGCATGCGTTAAATAATTTTTAGTTACCAAAATGTCGGTCAGATCGTTAGTGACCTGATAATTCTGATAATTCTCCATCGTTAACTTGCTCAGACGGACGATCTAGGCCTGAACGTTGTTTTATATAGTTCGTCTCTATAAATCTTTCTTTAACAACTGAAGAGATTTTTTTTCTTTTTTTTTTTATAAAATTTTTTTCAGTTGAGGAAAAACGTATAACGCTCGAAGAGCACCCTAAGATGCTGCTTATAGATGTTCAGTGACTCTGTTCTTGAATTATTGTAGATTGTATATTATTGAAAATACATCTTCAGGAAATTCGTTCATTTGTTTGCTTGTTCTGCAACAGAGTTTTTGTATTGCGTTGTTCGTATCGTTGTTAGATGCGGTGCATCGACGATACTTGTCTCTCATTTCAGGCGGTCATATATTATCTACGGCATACAGGATCTTGTAAGCGATATTTACCTTTACTTATGTAGTTGGCGTAGTCCAGAGGTCCCCATTTTTGTGTGTCGGAAAGACTGAAGTACGACTTTTCATTAACGCGTACATCCCATAAATTTTGCTAATGTGTTGCTTTATGTTACTTACCTATTGACCTCCACCGTCTTTATACAGCTCCGCAGGTAGGCCGTCGTTTCCGAAACCATTAATAAGCTAAAGTTAAAAAGTTGCAACCTCACATCATTTAGGTCTGGTGGAAGATAGTTTTCGCTGTTCGTTGAGTCTTTAATTCTTGGTGGTCCGATCGGTTACTATAAGGTCGGCCAATTTTAAGTGTGTACCGAACTTGCTGAGTAGAAACTGTTTAAAACTTTATTATTGTATTTATGGTGAGGCCTATTATGGATTTTATAGGACTGAAACGACATACATTTAACTTTATAAAATCGAAGACTTATGGCATTTCATGTTCGAAAGTGGCACCACCACGGCTGCGCCTTATGAGGGTCATCCTGTCGGTTCAATTTCAAACCACTTCTTCCAGCATATACGTCCTGATTTCGTAAATAACGCGAAAATTGTTGGCTTCAACCGTTGCTGCCACCCACAAAAAGTAGTCCAAATGAGTTAAATCTCATGATCTAGCCGGCCAATTGACAAGTCCTTTTCATAAAATAATTATGTCAACAATTGTCCGTTCGTTTTTTTTGTGTTATCATTATTAACTACCGTTACCTCACATTTTTTAATATTTTATTATTTTTCTCTTTCATTTCAGGTATGTCGGATTCTACTCAATTAAAACATTAAACACGTAAGTTTTCTGTCTGTATCTGGTGGGGTAGTGAATAAGTAAAAACAGAAAAGTATAGGTTGGATACAAAAAATAAGTCTGTAAGCCAGTAAATCAATCTGGATTGCGACATTTTTAAATCAAGATCTAAGAGACCAAGGTTTGTTCCAATTAAATGTTTTAGTTGGTCCATAGTAGTAGCTTGGTTTCCTCATTTTGCTGGTATTTTTTTCTGTTCTGCATGCAGGCCGTTTGTTGATGTTTATCTGTTGAGAGTAATATTGAATCGAACGTTCCATATAGAGCATAGGAAGTACACTATACCACTTTGTATAGCAGCATAACTCCTTCTTAGCTGCCAATTTTATTTCTTAAATAATTTGTTCAGTTCGTTTCGATCGACGGTTTAGATCACTATAGAATTTTTTTTTCAGATTTGCAGAGAGCGGGGCGGGCAAATACAAAGGACGTGTCCTAATTTTTGTATCTTATTCTCGTCTCTATACAAGGTGGCGCAAAAATATCCTTCCGATGTTTTTTGGCTGTAATTTAAAAAAAAAATGAAAAACTTTGATTCTTCTTGTGGATTATTTTTTTTTGGTCTTTTAATTTTTTTTAAATCAAGTCGAGAATATGATGTCATGTAAATGGCCGCCGCCACAGTTGATTGTCATTTGAGCCCTTTTTATGGCATTTTCCATCACTTTGGCCAAAACTTCCGGCGATAGGTCCTCACATTCTTAACGGATATTGTCTTTAAGAGCTACAAGAGTCTGAGGCTTGTTGACATAAACCCACGACTTCAAAAAGCCCCACAAAAAGAAGTCTGGAGCGGTCAAATCGGGCGATCTTGCTGGCCAGTGCAAATCGCCAAAACGGGAGATTAGGCGCCCGGGATATGCATCCTTCAGCATATCGGTTGTGGCACGTGCAGTGTGTGTCGTTGCGTCCAGTTGGAACCACATGTTTTCCAGTCCCAATTCATCAAGTTGCGGCAAAAAGAACTCGTTGATCATTGCTCTGTAGCGCTCACCATTCACAGTAACCGCTTGGCCCGCGACGTCTTCGAAGAAAAAAGGTCCGATGACTCCTCCAGCGAAAACAGCACACCATACAGTGACTTTGAGCAGGTGTAATGGCTCTTCGTGGGTTACACGCGGATTTTCAGTGTCCCAGAAGCGTAAATTTTGCTTATTTACGTACCCGCTAAGATGGAAATGGGCCTCATCACTCATGATTATTTTTGATGAAAAATTATCTTCCTCTTGGTGGTGATTAAGGATGGCTTGAGCGTATGTTAGACGCGATTGGCGGTCAGCAGCTAACAGCTGATGCACCGTCTGGACTTTGTACGGAAACATCTTCAAAACAGTACCAAAATTCGCTGTAAAGACCGTCGACTGATACCCATTTGCGTGGCACGTCGTCTGGTCGATGTCGACGGCGCTTCCATGACATCTTCGGCTACAGCAGCAATATTCTCTGCAGAACGGCTACTCCGGGGTCTGCCACGCTTGGCAGCATCTCGTGTTGTGCCAGTCTCTTCGAGGCGAGCGGCTAAACGTCGCAGTGTTTCACCAGTATCGAATAAAACACTAAAATTTGAATCAAATATTAAAAATTTTTATTGTAATCGATAAATAGGCTTTTGCCTTTTAGGTATTAAAGGCAACTTCATGTAAATGTTGTCCGCGGCTTTGTTTCAAATGGTCCATTCGGAAGGTCCAATTTTGCGTCACTTCTTCGAGCATTTCGGCCTGTATTCCACGAATTACGCGTGTTATGTTATCCTGTAAAGCTTCAATCGTGTTCAGCTTGTCCACATAGCCTAACGACTTTATAGAACCCCACAAGAAATTATCGAGAGGCGGTAAATCGCGTGATCTTGGTGGCCAAGTCGCACTGCCATTTCGAGCTGCTCACCAAATTCATCCTTCAACGTTTCCATAGTTTCAGGAGCTGTGTGGCATGAGGCACCGTCTTGATGAAACCACATGTCAACCATGTTCAACTCAGCCAACTGGGGTAAAAAAAAGTAGCGTATCATGGCTCGATATCGTTCGCCGTTGACGGTAAAGTTTCTTCCACTGTCGTCTTTGAAGAAAAATGGACCGATGATGCCACCAGCCCATAAACCACACCAAACTGTCGTTTTTTCGGGATGTATCGGTAATTCTTGTATGGCATGTGGCTATTCATCACTCCAGATGCGACAGTTTTGCTAATTTACCTATCCGTTTAGCCAGAAATGCACCTCATCGCTGAACACAATTTTTCGATGCACATTTTTCACAGAGCACGAATATCAATAATTTGCAATCTTTGCTCGTTTGTAAGTCTTTCCATGATTAAATGGCAGAGTATACTGAAAACTTTTCACTTTGACAGATGACATTTGGACGCCATTACTAACTAGTGCTGCCAACCTGAAAAACTTATCTTAAAAAATTACCCGTTATATCCAGCAAACATCGTAGTATTGATTACTACGATGCTTGCTGGATATAACGTCGAAAAGCATGCATCCCAAGGCTGCAAGTCTCGTTATCTCATTGTTCATTTGATTTGAAATAGCGACTTTACTCAGTTGGTGTCTAGTCAAATGAGCGGATTGCATAGCACTAGTTGACGTGTGACGATTTTTTGTATGGAGAATGTTAAGTTGCAGATTTGTAGCTTAGGAAAACCTAGACAAAATCCATGCTTCATCGCAATTATTTCAAATGTAACCTCTATTGCTAAATCAGCAGCGTTTAAACTAAATTACCTTTCTAGACCTAAGAGGTATTACACATGTGCCTTGAATTCATTTCTCATGTTTTTAGTTCAGTCTCAAAACTGGATTTACTGGCGGGTACTTTTTAAATGCGCTACTGAGCGTACTGAAAGCGATACCCCAACATTAAAAAAAGAAAGCTGGCGGAGATTTTTCCAGAGGTTCTCAGTTTTCCACTCTGACTTCGAATTTTGCAAACAATTGACAGCTTGTTCCAGTCACATAGTTTGTCATTTTATTTCTGTTATTTTCAATTGTCTTCTGTATATCTATTTGGTGGATTGTATCTTCCAGCAATCTGTCACCTATTCACGTATCGCTTTCAATAAAAGCGAATCGTTTTTCACAAAAAAAAAAATTCCCCAGCGTAATCGATCGCCATGGACAGGAACTGGAGGTAAACACTTGGTGTCAATTTAGGAGGATTAAGCTCTTCAAGTTTCTGGCGAGTCACTATCGATGTGTGCCCCGATAATTGTCCTGATGGAATATAATGCCTAAACTTGCCTTCTATTTGCCAAAGGTTGCTTCTTGTTGGTGATGGGTTCCGTAAGGCGGTCAAATTTTTGACAGTACAGGTCCGAATTAAGAGTTGACATATCGCATCAGATAATGGTAGATAATTTCCTGAGGATCCCACCAAAAGCATAGCAAAACCTTCCTGGTCGTCAATCGTGGTTTGGCCAAATTTTGCATCGGCTCACAGCGACCCACCACGACCGTTTTCGCTTGAGGTTTTTGTAGGTGATCCACTTGTGATTTTCCGCTTCAGAAATGGGTCGATTTTGTTGTGATTCAGTAGCGATTCGCATATGGGAATTCGGTCCATGAGTCTTTTTTTGCGTGAACTATTGTGGCACTCCTACATTGAGCTTCTCTTTGTATCCAGTCTTATTTAAAAGATTGCAAACGGTTATTATTGCATCTCTAGCTTCTGGCTAGTGGAAACAGTGCTTATATGATGGTCAGACTCAATGATTTCCAGGATTTTATTGGAAATTCAGATTCCAGAACGTGTTGCATTTCCAAATCGAAATTAAAGGAATGGAATGGACTAAGCCAAAACTGCGCATGATTGGCAGTTACAGTATCAGGAATATAGTCACTATTCGCATTTTCAGTCGCCTGGCTTTCGTTTTCGAAGAAAAATTGTGAGATACGGCATAATTTCTCTTTCATCTTTGACCAGCGCTCAAAATACTTATCCATGTAGACGGAGTCGTCGAAAATGTGCATTCCTTGAGATATAGGTGGCTGACAAAATCATTCAAATCATTCAACTTAAAATCATTCAAAAACAACTTTCAACTCCTTCTGTCAAGCTACCGTTCCGTTAAAATTGGTTTATTAAATCATCAAGTATACAACATTCGTCCAAATTACCTAATTTACAGCCCTAAACCATGCGACCGCCTCACATACCATAAATACCTAGAATTGGTGTAAATCATTTCGATAAAACTCTTGCTAAGTGCCAAATAATTTCAATTCAGTTATCTCAACCGCAATTTAATGACCGCAATAACTTATACCCTCGCCCTATGGTCCATAGATATGTCCGTGTGACCCGAAAGTCATTAATTTCGAAAACCCCCACCCCGGTTACAGCACTCAAAACTACATAGATACGCACATACAAACCCCACACACACTACATCCGACTGACCTCATAAATTCCATCTACGATAATCCATCCTTTCGAAATCTCTGTCAAAAAATAAAACTGTATATAATTTCTCTTTTGTTATGAAGGGGGGAGGCCATTTCTATCCAGTCACCCGCAACAAATAACGACAACGAAACACAACCCCCTCTGTATTGTAGCAAAGCGACGGACCCCTTGTCCTTGGCATGAGTGCGGGGGTGCAAAACAAAAATGATATATCGATGAATTTATGAACCCATAACCGTGTGATGTATGCGATTGTGCGGTTCAACTGAAACATATCTACCCCCTATCGGTACCAACCGGTATGCGTACGTAACGCAATGCAAAGGCGCGCTCGTTCTTTTGCCAAAGGACACCATAAGTGTGTAATGTCTTTCGATAGTTATTTCGAGCACGTCCGCTCCTTAGTCATAATCAAAAGCGCTCTGGACACATACATACACACAGATTTGGCCGAATAAATCAGGATCAATAAAAGGTCATTTGGTCCCTTGGACCAGGGTCCTTATTCTTTAATAATGGAAATATAAAAAATAAAAACATGTTCGATGTGTGTCCTTTTTCACAGTTCGGCAAAGACAAGGAGCAGAGGACCAAACACACATTTGGCACATTTGTTTTCGGTCGGCAGGAACATGGAAGCTATTGAATGATTTATGAGATCCTGTCCAACCCTTGTATATTCATGTGACAGGAGTTTCAGATTTGAGCAGCATCCAGCACCCCCCGGAAAACATCTCTTCTTCCATCAAAGGCATCTTGAGATGAAATACCCAAGGAAGAGGCCCGATCTCTCCAATGTCCTGTATGAAATCCAAAGGACATTAGTCTTTTCATGTTGCTGTACAAATTGTCATCTCATTGTGATGTGAAAGAAAAGGAAACCAACCCCCTAGGGCTGTCTTCTGGTGCTCCTTCATCATCATCGCCATCGTTGTCGTCTTTGTGTGTTCTCTTTGCCTGACTATAGGAAGTTGATAATCGTTGATGTCCTTTGAACCGAGACGTGGACATGCACGATGATGATGGACCGGGCGAGGAGTAGTGTAGAACACAGTCTGACACATGCCAGCCCCACTCGTTAGATGGCCCCAAATTCGGAGTGAATAATGAAATCGTTATTTATTCATCTACAAGCTATTGCTCATGTCCTGACACTGGGCCATTAGGAATATCAGATTTTTACCTCAGGAAATGTGGCGTAGATAATTGATGTCAATCATAAAGTGTCCTGTCTTCAGATGGGGGGAAGAGGAAATTCTTTTTTGGGGGGTACTTTGGGGATTGACGGATTGCCTTTGAGAATTTCAATGTTGGCTTTCTGGAGCCTGACCAATTTGGGTAAATTGTTTTTTTTTCATAAACAAAGGCCGTAATACATATGACAGCTATCGCTTAATCCCGTCTTCTGGTAAAGTGCTTTCAATCAAACTTTTTAATTAGCAAAACCGCAATTATCACTGTCGGCCACAATCTGTCAGCTTTTCCGAACCGCATGTCGAAAGTTTATTCTTTTCAACAGACCCCGGCGGTCATAGTTGAGGGAAAACTTTTTTAATCTGTGCGCCACTTGCGCGCCGTTATAAAATGTTAATAAGATATCAGCGGGTTATTTCAGGCGGATAAGGCTCAGGTATAGTGGCAGAGAGTGGCTCTTGAATTATAAATTCCTCTCTGGTATGGATGTTTTTTTTAATGTTGCAGGACGATCTAGTCAAACTTTATAGTTTAGCGGTTTCTCTTTGAGGGGGTGTGTGTGACCCCTGTTTAACCGCATCTGACAGTAATAATCTCATTTGATATGCCGAAAGTGGTTTACCATGTTTCTTGTAATTTGTTGAAACCTAGAATTGGTAATGAGAAGAGCGACGGTACACTTTGACAGTGGGGGGAATGGGTTGTGAAATGCTAGATGAAGCTATTTCACGAGAACCTAAGCGTTTGCACCTAGTTGGTGCTTACCAACTTTGACTCCCAGCTTCCACCTGCTGACGACATGGTTCCCAGTACATTGACCATAGTTTGGATTGATTTTTTAAAGTTTTAGCGGAAGCAGATGGTAACAGGAGGATTTTGTCATTCCACTGACATACCTTTTACTTTTCCTAAGCGGCATTAGAAATATTCCCAAGATGGAGGAATCAATGGTCCTGTTAAGCTGAACGAAGTGAACGACCTCTCGACCTGCTCTGACCTATTCGGATAACACGTCATACAGGAATTTCAAAATTTGGCAAGCTCCGTTGATAGTTGGTGTCAAATGACCCGAAAGGCGCTCAATATTGGTTTGGATACTGTCAGCCCATGTGGGTTAGTTTGGAAGGGCAACTACCTTGGACGCAGAGCTTTGGTTTAACAACCCAATCATGTTAGAAAATGAATGATCATACTGTGGAAAACCTAGCAAAATGGAAAAAAGGATAACGACATTCGAGCAGCAACTGCAATGTAAGAATGCATAACAGAAAAGGTGCTGCCAAACACCATCGTGGTCGTCGGAAATGTTGAAGAATTTCAAAGTCTTTATCAAAATCTAAAAATTATCGCGACCCCTTCTTCCTTTCATTAATCTACACCCCGCAATGTAACTGGTCCTCAACGAACATGCCTTTCTAATTAGCCTG
Source organism: Rhingia campestris (assembly GCA_932526625.1). NCBI lineage: Eukaryota > Metazoa > Arthropoda > Insecta > Diptera > Syrphidae > Rhingia > Rhingia campestris. The sequence continues at coordinate 105,895,145 of OW052185.1, forward strand.
GTATTTAGCTAACTGCCTCCAGTTGGGCACTCCAAGTTAGTTGAGGTCGGTTTCTACTAGTGCGAGGTCTTCTACTTTAGGCGAGGTCTTTCTCTACTGCCTCCGACGCCTGTCCGGGGATCGAGGCCTCTGCGAGGAGTATTTGTGTCCATTTGTTCTACATGTCCTAGCCATCTTAAACGTCCAATGCGGAGTTTTCTGACTAGGGGCATGTCGCTGTACAGTTCGTATAGTCCTTGGTTGAATCTTCGTCTGCATAGCCTGTCAACGCAAACGGACCGAATATTTTTCGAATATTTAGGATTTCTTCATCCACTTTTGATACGGTCCATGCTTTAGCGCCGAAGAGCAGGACTGGGATGATCAGGGTCTTTTATAGGATTTCCTTAGTAGTTCGAGTGAGGGCCTTACTGCTGAATTGCCCGAAGAAACAGCGGTTGACTGATCGATTGATTTTTGACGAGCTGTTGTAGGAGTTAATAGCGTGGTAGAAAAAGTCTTGTACTACCTCATAGTTAAATCTGTCAATGGTAACGTTCTGACCAATTTGTCGATGTTGTGTGTCTTTTCGGGTTGATTGTCTATACTTGGTCAACTTCATTTACTCCTAAACCCATTTCGCCACTCCCTTACCTTTTTTATCAAACGTAGCTTTGACTTCACGTTGAGTCCGACCAATGCTGTCAATAACGTCGGCGTTCGCTAGTAGTTGCACCGATTTTTGGAAGATTGTGCCTCTGGTGTTGGCTCGGGAGCTTTGCACAAACTCAAGAATCAGATTAAAGACGTCACATGACAGCGCATCGCCTTCTCTAAATCCTTTTTTTAGTATCGAATGTGTCGGTGAGGTCTTTTCCGACCCAGATGGAGCACCGGGATTTCTCCTTCGTCATCCTACACAAACGGAGGAGTTTGGGCGGTATACAAAAACTAGACATGGCTCTGTATACTTCGTCTCCATAAATCCTGTCGTATACGGCTTTGAAACCGATAAATAGGTGGTGGGTATCGATTTGGACTTTATGGGTTTTATCTAGGATCTGCCTAAGTGTGACGATTTGATCAGTTTCAGAAAGTTGGACTTTCGTGACCTAAAATCAGACTGATAAGGGCCGTTCAAGTTGATCATAAACATGGCAGTCTTCAGCCCAATATCGGGTGGGTTTAGATCGACTTGGACCATATACTTGTATTCACCAAGGAAAAAATTCGGTTATACCTCACGCCACAATAGCGGCAACATGCTGTTAGAAAATTTAACGTCGAAAGACTGCAATTGCAGGAGACTGTCAAAAGATCGGACCTAAAAAAGGTCAAGTAGTCAAACTTCTGAGTGCTGGGATCAAATCCCCAAAGTAGAAACTTCAAAGCATTTGTCACTGTACCACCTCTTGCGAAAGTCTGACTGTAAAACTGCCACGAGAAGCTTTTGTAAATCGCCTTACGTGTCGGCGTTTAATTAGGGGTCCCATTCATTGCGTATGATCGTGATCTGAAATGACTTTTACATGGAGGGTCCTAGTACAAGTATTCAATAAAGTCTGCTCAAGTCTAACCAACATCCTTGAGTGTGTATAAAACTCTCGAATTTGCCGTTTAAAAGCGGCGGAGGTTTCATGTTTTGTGACAAAGCTTAGCACACACAAATCAATAAGAAAAGCTAGGTTTGAGGTCCTTCATGGTCCGTTCACCACAGATATTTAATTGCTTTCGAATAACTTGTACATATGCGTACAAATAAATGAGTGAAGGGGACTTTAAAAATTCGGAATCTAATTTCATCGACAAGAAAGGCAGACATCTATGACCAATTGACAGACATGGTCACCAGGACACTTCTCTTACTCATCTACTAACATCAAGACCCCCAAAGTGGGGTTGCATAAAAATTATTCACTCTGTTTCTTACGAAATTGTTGTATGGTAAACTAAGTATAAAACGTCAGCGTTATGCTTCACATCATGCTGTGACGGTGCAGTACAATAACCCCCGCGGAATTAAGCTGGTCAGAATTCTAAAAAAAGGAAAGAGACCCGGCAACCCCCCTGCTTGGGCTCACTGTTGGATTTGGGTTGCATGTCAGTTTGGAAAGAAAACAAGCCCCACAAGCGAAACAGCGTTAACAGCGGCGGTACTTATTTCCATTTGGAAAAGGAAATAAACCCTGCGGGGTCTATTTCCTTTCTTTATGACTTTAGCCCCGTGGGGGTTATTGCACTGCACTGCTATGACACCTAGAAGTACCTGCCTAACCGACTTGTATACGCCACAAAAGCCAGCGAATTTATTCCCCTTACTCCCATGGCCATTCATTCAAATGAACATTACACTACCTATCTTAAAATTTATTCATGTACCATACATCTTCCGTTTACTCCCGATTCACTCCATTTCTCACTCACAGCGAAGCCTCAGCCTCACAACTTTGGGCGAAAAGATCGAGCGAAATCGCAGCCATGAATTTTCTCGCCCATCACCAATGTTCAGCACATAAAATCATTGCCACCAGACACCGAACCATTGATGGTGCCACCACCATCACACCAGAACACCGCTGTCGACTTCCACGACGACGACGACACATCGACGTCGTCCTCGTACCCGGTCGACATAGAGGGCCGTAAATTTTATCAATTTACGCGATAACAAAAGATTACTTCTCCATAAAGCGGTAATTTATCTTTTTGTACCATTTACCAATTACATTGAACATTCGATATCCTTCATGTGTACCCCGTGGGTAGGGGGGGTTGAGTTCCGTGATATAGTTGCTCGGGACCGGGGTGCGCAACGTGTAGGTGAACTGTGTGCTGGGGTATAAATCAAGACGTTATTACTTCCCCCACATTAAGTTGCCGACAGCTCATTTAATGGCATGTGCTTAACGCTGGAAACAACTCCACACCCACACACGCGTGGTGCGTTGGATGTATGTGTGTGTGTGTTGGGTGTATCGATGAAATTGAAAACATTTATGCAGAAAATATGTTACCCGCCATGTGTCCTGGCGGCATGGCTATGGCAGGCCTGCTATTACCAATCCGAATGAAGTGAGATTGTTCTCGGTTCTCAGCTTTTAATCCTGGTGCCGCCACCGCCAACGGCACATGTAACAGAATAATCAATCTCGACATGCCCGAAGGGTGGGTGGCAAATGGATGGATGATGCTGCTCCTGTCGGTAACTGTCAACAAGATATTTGCAATAAATCTAACGAATGTGACCTCGATTCAATGTTATTGCGGGGGGTGTGGCGGATGGTGGTGGTGGTATTTTCGGTTTTCGATTGTTTCCTCGGCTGTGTTTGTTCATGTTGTGCGGCGGCGGTGTTATTTGTTGGTTTTGTGAGGAGGACGCGGTGTGGCGCACCCTCAAGTTCAGGGACCATCCAGGAAGATCTTTCATATTTGATGGAGTGGAAAATTGATAATGTACTCAAGGATTTAGTGGCTATATCCCGGATGTTGGTTTCGTTTCGTTCTGTCGAATATATGCCGATATGTTTGTACAGGATTTCCGATATTGACAGCAGTTGGTGGTGTGGTGGCTTTTTCAGATAGCTGCCATATGGGAAATTATGACTTTATTTTCAGATTGGATAAAGGGAGGACAAACAAAATGTTTAAATGGCGATAATTTGAAGACTTGGAAATGTCAGAAATTTGTTTTACTTAATTGGCACATGACTCTGCCTTATAATTGAGGCTGAATTTGACCGAAAGCATGAGTAATGTTGCCTTTGAAGGCCGCTGTGGTAAGTCGCTTATTCGCACAGATTTGCGACTTCAGAAAACCGCACAAGAAAAAGTCTAATGGGGTCAAATCGCAAGATCTCGATGTGCAGTTCACTTTACCTCCACGTTAGATGACCATGCCCTCGAATCGCTCGTGCCCTGCTGAAAGCACATGTCATCGGTGTACATATCATGAAATTCAGGCCAAACGAAGTTTTTAATCATCGGCCTACACCGCCCGCCGTTCACGGCCTGGCCAACGTCGTTCTCAAAGAAATATGGGCCGATGACGCCGCTAGACCAAAATTCACTCTTGGATCTCACGTGGATTAGTATCGTTCCAACTTCGACAATATTGTTTGTTGACGTACCATTTATCCAGTAATGGGCCCTATAGCTGAGGATGGCGTTTCGATGCAAATTAGGGTTAGTTTCCAACTGCTCCAAATCCCATTCAGCAAACAAATTTTGCGAAACGCCGAATTCTTGCTAGCGACGCGAAATAGACTGCTTTGGAATCTCCTTCACAATCTCATGGACAGAGCGATATCTTCGGAGATCTATTCGACAGCCTAATCGATATATTTCACCATTCTACTGTCGATTTTTTTTAAGCGACGCGTAATAGACTGGTTAGGAATCTTCGCACAATCTCATGGACAGTAGCGATATCTTCGGCAGATCGATTCGACAGCTTAATCGATATATTTCACCATTCTACTGTCCCACGAAATCCTTTATCTCCAACCGGGTGAAGAGTTTTAAACCGAAGGCAAACGAATAGTATGATCAACCGGAAAGAGGCTTTGTAAGATAAAAAGAGTTACGTTTTCAGTCTTATATAGCCCTATCGAGGTATCCGTCGGAGCGGAAAATTCTCCTGTTTTGTACGATCCGGAGGATTTTTGCTTCGAGGTATTTTTCCGAAAATCTGTTCGGAATACTTCTCCGAAGTATCCCGGCGAATTGCATTGAAGTGCGTTCAGGTGCATTTTTCGTGCAATTTTTGACAGCTAAGTGCCATTCTTTTTCCTCCGACACAAATTTTTCGCGGAATTTATTTACGAATTCTAGTGAAGTGAAGCCGTCGCGTCGTGTTGTAGTTTTTGATGACACATACCTCGAATGGAATTTGAACCTCCGACGAAGTATGCGTTGCGGAAAATTCTTCTCTCCGACGGATACCTCCATAGGTTTTCCTAGGTTGGATTGGTTTAATCGGCTAAACCAATCCAACCTAAGAAAACGGATTAAAGTTCAAAAGAACCAGAAATGATAAGAATGCCAAACTTAGTTGAGTCAAAAAATTCTGCTGTGTCCCAAAGGCAGTAAAAACGTTTGGTCGTTTGAAGAAGAAATTAAAAATGCGACCTCATCTTCCATAAAACATTCCAGCTTTCATTTTCCAGCAACCAGTTCCACGTTGCAAGATTGTCCTCGGTCTACTCCTATACTTAGAACATTCTATGTGACCAATTGACTTTGATTTGATTTGATATACAAATCCTCCAGATGGCGTATTTGCCATTATTCTGAAGAGGCTTTTACGCTGGCAAAACCACTGAGTAAGTTTTTCAATATTTTCTATGCCTAAGGACTCTTTCCAAGTAGATGGAAAATAGCATTTGTCCAGTCCGTTTAAAAAAAGGCGAATATTCCTTATTTCTTCAACTCACCTATCTCCCTATTTTGTTGGTCATGGAAACGGTCAGCTTATGAAATATTTTGAATCACGAAAACTTCTCCAAGACTGACAATAATTTTTGTAGCCACATGTCCACTGTTGGTTTAACGTCATATCTCAGCAAACGTTTTTTAACTTTCTCTTACAAAGAGAAAGATATTGTTTTCGTGAAAATTTTCGACCTCGAGATTTTGATTGATTCTAACATTACGATGATAGCGGAGCCCAAAAAAGTGGTTTTTGGAATTCCGTCCGTCGGTCCGTCGGTCCGTCTGTCCGTAATGGTCTCCCCAGCCTAAACGGCTTGACCGATTGTCTTCAAATTTCGTATCCAAGTTTCTTTTGGTCATAATTCTAGGCTATTTTTTTTGTTTGCTTTTAGCCATGTTATTAACGGTACCTGCCGTATAAAAATTACACATAACCTCAATTTTCTCGAAAACGGCTCTAACGATTTTTATTAAACTTTATATATACTATAAGCATATTAGTTCCAACAAAACTGCATTACCAGTTTTTTCGAGGAAATCCATATAACGGATTTTGTCATTCAGGCCATATAAAGAAAATTGTTAATTTCTCGCAAACTACTATGTCAAATTGAATGAAATTTTATAAATATACTACTATAATAGTTTTAAACAATTCCACGTAATTAGTTTTAGCCCAACTATCACTTAACGGAATTTTCAGTTTTGGCCAATAACGAAAAATAATTATTTTTCACATAGACACCGATTCCTTCAAATTTCGGAGTAAACGTTCGTATAAACACATTTCGACATTTTTTATAATTTTTAGCATTAATAATCAAAAGGTGCACTATTTGATCTAACGCCCAACTCGCTGTGAAAGAAAAAGTTGCGTACGACCCAGTCGTGCACCCACCACTCGTTTTTTTCTTTTTTAAGGTCCATTCCAATGCATTTTTGTGACAATTAAAAAAGCAATCGTTAAGGGGTTCAAGAGTTAGATACAATGACTCAATCGTCACCACAGTAGTAAGATCTAAATTTGTCTCCCGGTAAGATTTTGAGAGCCAGAAGCACGTTAACATCAGCATTAGCATCTCAATATTTATAGCCACTGTATATTGTATGGTGAATAACACAACATCGATCAAGTGGATGTCGATGTCGGCACCATGCGGATCAGAGAGGAAGATGGTAACCTACATCTGGGACAAAAAAACAACCCAGTGACCAATTACAGGACACCAAGCAATTGGCACACTCATTGCTTGGAGCTTCAAAGGGTGATGGTTGTGAAGGAAAGAGACAGTAGTATGGATGAAAAATAGCTACAGAGTTTAAATGAGCAAATATTTATTGGCCTTTGTAATATTTGTCAGTAGCCTACCAGGCGCAGACGGAGCTGGTCTGATAGATAGAATGCGACGGAGAAAAATTGTTACTTCAGAAATTCCTAATTTTAGCAATTCCACAAACAAAAAACACGTTTCCCGCCTAATGCTACCAGGTTACCAGGCGCAATAGTAGGTATCGCATTCCAATTCAGAAAAGAAAAAGAAGGTGAAGATCCTCTCACAAGTTGCTCTCACTTTGACAGACTTGGCGCCATAGCAATGCCATTGCATTGCACAAAAACAAAATCTACACACTGAGATCCGCACTTTTTTTTGTACCAAACCAATACTTAGAAAAATACAAAATCACAATTATGTGTTATTGCATCTCCCTCCACCTCTCCGTCAAATTGGCTTCAATTCAATTTTATTAATTCCACGCTACAACAAAATACACTTGAAATTGATCGAATACTACCAGGTTCTCAGAAAAAGAAGCAGGCAAACATTGCGCCCGTTTTGTTAGAAAAATATCATTTCGCAAGAGACCTTGCTCCTTTGACAAGTTAAATGAGCAAGAGAGCCATTCATGTAGCTCCTCCTTGAATTTACGGTAAATCTTTGAATATTTTAAGGGGAAATAAATCTAACACCCAGATATGGCAATGAGGTAAAAGGAAAGTTTTTTATTTTTTTTTTCACTTGCCACTTGCTATAAAATCGTTAAAACATTGAACATTTTATTTTTGGTTCTTGGAATGTGATAAGTTTAAAACTTGTTAAATATATAAAACAGTATTTAAGTATCAAGTATAGTTTTATTTTATTTTACGGTTTTATTGTCTCTTATAACTGTATTGCTCGTTTCAATGTTCCGCAAAATTCTAAGGACACTCTTGATGACTATTCTTCTTATTATCTCTTTTCCATCGCCGATATGTGTTGATGGAATCTTTCTCCGCGTTCGGCGCTTACGAAACCTATGATTTTTTTTTTTGCAAAAAAAAATGGAAATTAAAAAAATGAATCTTCAAAGACATTCCCCAATACATTATAATCCTGTTTAAAAATTAACTTGTTATAGTTTTCAGAATTTGTATTTCTCAAAAAATGAAAGCCGTGCGATTTTTCTTCTCTTATTTTTTTAAATTGAAATCCTTGATAAGCCTCCTTATATCCGGCCCCACAAAAAATCGTTATAACGGGTCCGCCATCTAACGTTTTTATTTCAACTAGTGCTTATTTCGTGAATGGTAACACATTGCTCATGTCTGATTTGACAGATAATTAGTTTTATCCTTCCGCTGAACGAATATGGTTGTGTATACGCTTGATCAACTCTGGGAAATATTGCGACATTACTTTGAAAATCATGGTAATGTTGCAGAATGTGTGCGAAAATTGCTTACGAATTTTGGAAGAAGAGAAGCACCGTCAGCTCCGTATGTTCGTTATCTTGTGAAAAAAGTGAAAGAAACTGGCATCCTCATCGATAAAGTGAAAGAAACTGGCATCCTCATCGATAATCCAAAGCGTGAAAAGCCAAAAACAGTGCGTACACCCGAGAATATTGCTGCTGTGGCAGAAAGTGTGCGTGAAGCGCCATCAACATCAATTCACCGTCGTTCTCAATAATTGAACATTTCGGAGACATCATTGAGACGAATTTTGCATAACGACCTTGCTATGACGCCATATAAAGTCCAATTGGTTCAGGAGTTGAAGCCAACTGACCATCCAATGCGTTTTCGCTTCGCTAAGTGGGCCTGCGATCGACTTAGAGAAGATGCCGATTTTGCCAAAAAAAATCATCTTTTCAGAAGAAGCTGATTTTGATCTTGGCGGGTATGTAAACAAGCAAAATTGTCACATTTGGGGCACAGAAAACCCGCACGCATACATTGAAAAGCCGATACACCCAAAACGAGTCACTGTTTGGTGCGGATGTTGGTCCAGAGGCAAATTTGGGCCATTTTTCTTCGAAAATGAGCAAGGAGTGGCCGTTACAGTCAATGGCGATCGTTATCGGGCCATGTTGAACGAATTTTTGTTCACAAAAATTGAAGAGGAGGATATTGGCAACATTTGGTTTCAACAGGACGGCGCTACGTACCACACAGCCGAAGCTACACTTGATGTTTTGCGCCCTGTTTTTGAAGATCACATTATCAGCCGCAGAGCTGATGTCGTTTGGCCACCTCGGAGCTGCGATTTGACACCGTTGGACTATTATTTGTGGGGTGCCGTAAAAGATAAGTGTTACGCCGACAAGCCAGAGACAATTGACGCTTTAAAGGACAATATTCGTGAAGCCATTGGTGAAATACAGCTGCTTAAAAATTGGACCGATCGTGTAGGCTACTGCATGGCCAGCCGAGACAGCCATTTGAATGAAATTATTTTCCATTATTAACCGGAAGGATTGTACTTTCAAAAAAAAACATATGAGAAGGCTACAATCCACTGTGCGGATCGTTAAATACCCTATCCCATCCTATCTGTAAAACTAAAATCCCCAAAAAGTGGACATGGCTAAAAACACGATGTGGATAAAATAAAGAAAATGACATGGTGACAACAAATTCTTCAGACTGCTTATAAAAAACTTTTACGGTTCTACAAAAGACAATGTTTTCTGCTGCATTTGTTATGGGGTAGGGTATAAAAATGGTTTTTATATAAAAACGCCCCCAAAAAGTGGGCGTGGGTTAAAATGGTATATAGACGAAATGTTCATATTAATAATATTAATGATTCTGCATCAATTTTTTTTTCGAAAAATTTAAAATTTGACCGAAAACAGTTTTTAATTGAAAACGCCCCCAAAAAGTGGGCGTGGCAAAAAACTTTATATGGACGAAATATAGATATTAATATTGTCTAAATATGTTGTTCAGAAACTTTTTTAAAATTCCTTACGGTTTGGTCAAAAACTGAGTTTTTCTTAAAAGGGGGCGTGGCAGTGGGCGGATTTCAAAAATTTTTACATTTGTGCTGTAGGCAGAGACGAGGATCCTATATACCAAATTTCATTATCCTAGCTCAAAATTTAAGGCCTAAAAATCGGTGACGTACAGACAGACGGACGGACGGACGGACAGACAGACATGGCTAATTCGACTCAGCTAGCGATTCTGAGTCGATCCATATACTTTGAGGTATATGTAGCTAAATTATTTCTCTATGTTACAAACTAAGTATCAAAACTAATATACCCCTATGGGATAGGGTATAAAAAAGTTATTTGGCGGATCCTTATAAATTTAGCTTCACTCGGCCCAGCAAACAAATTTTCTAGCACAATAACCGAAAGTTTTTTATGAGGCCTGATTTGATGAGTAAAGGCGCTAATTAGAGTTTTTCATATGTCATATTGCCTTCAGCTAATATTTCAGCAACAATATTTTGTGTAGCCTCCTTGCAACCCAATTGCTATGGAACACGGACTTTCTTTTTGTTAAAAGGTGCTTCCTATTATAGATACAATCGTTACTGGTCAGATTGTCAACGCACTTATTTCAACTGCTCAGTCATCGTACTATTATAAAACATTCCCCCCCCCCCCCCCCTAGCGGAAACGTGTCCGCCTTGGAAGTCCTTTTGGGACTAAGTAACCAATCATGCATGAAACTTAAAGCAAAACGTGATAGACTCTAAGACCTTAGCGTGTTCTACAGACCTTAGAGCTAAAAGTCCAACACCAAATATAGTCCAAATTGATATAAGGTCTTGGTAGTGGCTCAGAATATTAACAAAGATTCTGACCAATTACAGTTTTAGTCTTTAATTTTATAGATTTGACAGAGAAGATTTGTTAGGCTTGTCTGCTGTCAAGAGGCGGTGGTAGAAGCTTTTCTTGTCATTTGATTGGATGTAACACTACCCTATACTCCCTTAAGTATCTAAGCCTCTTTTACAGACAGGATCTTTCAGTTCTAACCCAACAGAAGAGTGGTTTTATTCCTTTTGTCAATTTCGATCTTCATGTTACTGACAAGTTTGTCATTCAAAAATGGTCATCCTGTATCTCTAGCATCTGTTACATCAGGAAGACACTGCTGTGGCTGTCTTTAGGCTGCTGTTTTACTTAGTTCCTTTACGGTATGATTTTCGAAGTACGCACTTTGACTAATTCGCGCTGTGGTGACTAGAACTAGACTAGATTATGAATTCTATACAGATGACGCATTGAGAACAAAAAACAGAAACTTTTGCTCAGTAGCTTCATGGTACGGGCGGTGTGCATGAAAATTCATGAAAAACAAGAACAAAAACATATGGCGGGCTGTGCCAGCACGACCCGCCATAGAACAATTTTTCTTATATGGAGTGCGTCATCTGTATAGAATTTATAATCTTTGCTAGAATTCATATAGGGCTCACATTCCAAGCTTGGATTTAATTTCGAAACTCAAACATTTTCTTCCTAATTAATCCCTATTTGGAGCTTTGTGAGTCCCAATAAATCTTAACCATTTTAGCTAAGGTTATTCCTTAGATGTTTACCGACAGCCCACGTCCAGACACTACAGATGCACTTACCAAAACAAGCTCTGTATATTTCGTCTTTATAAATGCTCTCCTATGAGTCCTTGAGATCGATGAATAAGTGGTGGTTATCGATTTGGATTTCTTGAAATGTTTCCTGGATCTTTCGAAATGAGAATATTTAATCAGCTGTGGACTTTTCTGGCCTAAAGCCGCATTGATAAGGACCGATCAAGTTATTGATAAACGGTTTTACATATTACTGCAGATGTTGTTATTGAGGATCCTTATGCCTCTACAGTTGGTGCAGTTTATAAATTATTTTTTGTAGATCGGGCAAACGATGCTTAGGTCTTTCGCTTTGACGCTTAACATTTTGTTAAAACTTACGAACTCCTTTCCTGGAGTAGCACCTCTCCTATATCTTCGATCGCGCATTTTTTCCTGTTCTTTTATTTGGAAGGTATTCTTTCCTCCTTCTTTGCCCATAAAACTCAACATCATTAGTTTAGTCATTCTTGCCAAACGCAGTGTCGTGTAGACTGTGAAATCAAAAAAAAGGTAAATATATCCGTTCTTCTTACCTTTTAGTTAAAATCTCGATTTTTCCATCGTTCTTCGGTAATCGCTCGTTAGTTTTGTCAAGGGGCTCTTAGAAGCAGTCTTTCCCTATATATCAGCTGACCACATATTAGACTTATGTTGTCGAATTTAGACTTGATGCGGGTTTTGACAATGCTTTCGCTAATCTCTTCAAGGCATAAAAATTCTTTCCTTAGTCTGTCCCTTATAACAAATCCGCATCCGAATGGTCAGCGTTTCTGCTCATATAGCACGGACCGTAGTAGATCTCAGATTCTCGTCCTCTTTTTTCCCGGCCCATCACATAGTATTTCCTGGATGCCAGTAATGTCTGCTTTGTAGCAGCTTAGAGATTTCTTTTGTTGTTTGGCTGCAGCTTTTTGGTGTTCTTACATTCTAGGAGGAGATACGAATGTCGTTTTCCTTTCTTTATTTAGCATGATCGTCATAAGCATAATCCTTGCCTTTCGAAAGCTTTTAGATGCACAATAGGGTTAATCTGTGAATCATTTATAGAAGCAGAACACCGCACATAGATTGGCATTTATTTGAAATCCGTAGGAAACTATGCCATCAGTTTCTATTACATGCTTGGGCGCTGCCGTTGGCCTTTCTGCTCATCTGCCACCATCTCCTTTCTCTGTTCATTTTCAATGTTTTTCGAATATGTCAAAGCTTCTCATTTAAGTTGTTCACTTTCTCCGTCCTAACTGGCACCGTAGATGCAACGGTTGTGCACCTTTGACTCCAATTTGGGAAATCTTCCGAAATCGTTTGTGTTTTCAAATGATTGCATTGCCTGCCATAATGACCACCAAAAGCAAGCTTGAAGACATTAATACGCTTGTGTCTTGGCCCCTATATCTTTGATCCCCTCCAGAGATTATAAAACAACCTTTTCGTAGTTTTCACAAATTGCATTGCCCTGCTAAATAACCCCCCTACCTGATCCAGTTAACAATTGCATGCCTATTTATAACTCATAAATTGCAGGTACGTGCGCTATGGACTTTCGTTCACTTAATTCACATCATGAAATTCCTAAGTGAAAAGAACACGATACGTGTGTGTGCAATATAAACTTGCAAGGAATTACGGTCTCTCTAATCTATCCTAGGAGCATACGTTAAGAACCTAATAACGACACATAAACGTCACCTTGGGAATTTCGTTCCCATTAGCGCATAGTCCATACACGAGAAATGTTCCCCTAAAGGAAAAAAACATTTCCTCGCGCCTTTCCAGGACGACACTACAAATCGTCGCAACTACAAGTAGTAGTTGAGTTGAGAGTAAAAGAAGAAAAATGGCGAAAAAGAAACCGAGCCCGGTAATAATAAAATCAGCAATTCCAGCAGTTAATTTAATTTATTGCAACATTTTTATGGTCGACTTTATTGCATATAAAACATAATTTACTGCTTCGTCCCTCGGCTGTGTGTATAGTCCTCGTTGTCGTCATTGTCGACGACGACGCCATGCCATGTCCACCCTCTGCAGTAGACTAGCGATGCTAATATCGCTTGTAACTTGGGTCCTTTCGCGTGCAAATGGCTTCTTTTTTTTTTTTGTCTGTGTTCGTTCATCTTCTCTGAATGCGTTACATTGGCAAGGATGTTGCAAGTTGGTTACACACTCACACAGGCATATTAGATGTGGGCTTATTGCGACATTAGGATTTATTGGTTGGCACGTAGTTTCGAAAAATATACTATCCCCCCGCTCTACTCCATTTAAGCTAATGGCAGTCAACCTCCTACTATGTGCATGCATGGGGCAGATACAAATTATGGGCACAATTTGCGGGGGTCATCATTTTTATTTTCGCTACCCGGCTTTCTTTTCAGGCCCTCTCTGCGGCGGAATTGTCCTTTGAAATAGCAATTTATTTTTGCTGACATTTTATTGCGTTCATTTGGTTGTGTTGAACGCGATTCCTCCTGTGGTGGTAAGTCGATGTAATGGCGTGGTTGGGCATTTCAAAATGGAGGTGCTTATTCTGTCACTCCAATTTTCCAAGATCTTCTTGATGTTTTCGTAGCTCACGGATTTCTTGGATGATGTTGGCCTTATGTGCTTGATTTTTGGCAAAACATCGGTCCTTCACGGTTCTCCACAAAAAAAAAAAAATCCGAAGCTGTCAAATTTCAGCTCCGAGGCGGCCAATTGACATTGTCAAGACGGCTGATAACACGATTTGGGAATTTGGTACGTAAAAGATCTGTAGGCGGCGTGGCATGTGGTGACATTCCTTCATGAATCAGCGTCCAAATACATGTCTTCAAGTTCATTATAAAAAAAAGTCGGTTAACATGGCTCTGTAAAGATCACCGTTTACCGAAACGTTGTTCCCAATAATGGTCCAATGATGCCACCACTCCGCAATCCACACCAACCTGTCACTCTCTGTGGATGCATCGGCTTCTCGACAATAACGTGCGTTTTTTTTTTTGTAATTTTGCAATTTTATGTGTTAACGTAGCCGCCGAGATCAAAATGCGAGTCCTCATAAAAGCTGGTTTTTCGCCGAAAATCGTTGTCTAATTCAAGCTGCTCAAAGGCCCAAACTGTGAATCGTAACGAAGCGGATGGTAATGCGCCTTCAGTGACTGAGCCGCTGGATCTTGTAAGAATAATTCGATATCTTTGTGCAGAATTCTACTCGGGTTAGTGCGTGAAATGTTGAGCTGTTGAGATCGATGGCTAGTTGATGTTCGTGAATTGAGTCTCACACTCTCGACCCACATTTTAAACCCAAAAATTTAGGGGACAAAAACGTGAATACAAAGAAATTTAGCATACACCCGATCTCGCACGCTTCCCAAATCCAACAGTGATCCCAAATAGGGGGCATCATGCCCCCCACTTTGCATACATCCAATTTCGCACCCATCCCAAATCCAACAGTTGGACCAAGCAAGTGGTTCATATACATCCGAGTACAAGTTAGAGTTCTAATGCATGCAAAGGAAATAAGCCTCAAATCAACAACCGACGGGCTTGTTTCCATTTCGAAAAGGAATTAAGCCCCGCAGGGACTGTTTCCTTTATTTATGGGAATTTATCCCCATGGGGCTTAATTCCGCTGGGGTTATTGCACTGCACCGTTTGTCCTACAAGCTTTCACTTTGGAAATACGTTTTCAATATTTCCAACGTTGTTCTAGCGTAAAGCGACTCATTCGTTCCGCGGAGGTATGATACTGACTTTCTTTCAAGACATCGAGTGGGACACAGCTGTCAGTGTCAAAATAACCCAGGATTTAGAAAATACCAATTTATGATCCACCCGATATACCTTAGCCATCCACATAAATAGTTCTGTGCATACATCAGCCACAAAAATAAACCTCTGGAAGTCCTCAAGGTCTGTCTGGTCTGACTTAACATCCGAGTAGAATAAATAATCCCCAGGACTTATTTCATTTCCACCGTTCGGACTTCGATTTAAATTGTCTATCAGCGCAGAAAACAGACTCGCATTCATATGTTGCGGGTTATGAAAAGTTTTATCCTGGGTTAAAGGTCAAGTAGACTTGTAGTTGTTATAAGGTCGTTAGTTCTATACCTTGAATTCTCTAAATTTGATTGCTTCTGCAATTCGCAATTCCTCCATCCATCGCACCTCCTTGCCGTGATATCGACCCTCGCCCCCATACCCCTTGAAAATATGTTCCTCCATCACTCCATCGACATGTACAAAAACAAAAAAAAAACAACCCAACACCAACGGTTCCATTCAATCCTCATATGTTGCCCCCTAACACCATTCCACAGGTTCGCTTCGTCAACGCTCTCTTACTGAATTGCCTCCATAGGACCCTCTAGGTTCCAATCGCTATGCCTTCCTTCCCCCACGACCAGAATACTTTATTGTCGCAATTAGAAAACCTTTGGCTTTTATCAATTTTTCCTGTCAAAGAAATTACACCACACACCGGACTTTTTGCGATTTTTATAGCCCCCTACCTCACCACCGCGCATATTAGTAAAGCGAGGATCCCGCTGGAACAGAGACATAGGCGACAGATAAACGGTCAAATTAATTCTCTCCTCCTCGCTAAATCGGTAAATTGCGATTGTCGAGATTTTCATTTTTATTACCTTGGTTACCGGCCTCTCTACCCTAACCAGGGTTAGAAAGAGACGGAGAGATGGTCGTGTGCAAACGCGCAGCGTTAGCGTGAATTCTTTATGTGTCAGCCCGAGGTCGTAAAAGCCACCGCCAAATGGCCAACATCATTTAAAGCGCATTTTACAACGCTCAATGACCAAATGGATAGTCGTATCTGACAGATTGACCTATTTTGTGCTCCTCGAACCGTAAAGGAAAATTTTCTACTAGTGTCACATTACACCGACAGGATTGACATATCGCGGCTTTGGGTGGTGGTGATGGTGCGGTGGGTATTCCAGGTAAGCGCCATCTATCATGCGACTTTATAATCCTCTTGTAACCGCCATTGGGCAATTATTGTTGCAAAGAGATGGCATGTTCGGAGGAATCCCATCGCATGAGGTAATCACGCGCGCAAAGTGTAGTGGCGGATGAAGGTGCACGCCTGGGCCTCTCCATACAATGTTGTCGTTTGGATCACATAAGGAGGTGGATTCTGATTGAGGATGCAATTAGAGATGAAATGGAGATAATTTGTTGCATTTAATGACGCCGATAGGCTAGGATAAGTTATTGAAGCGGGAAGTCGTCGATGGTTCTGTGGGGATAGGTAAGCGATAAGATGTACGATGTTAACGAGGCTCGTATGGCAAGTGGGGAATGCAAGTTGCAAGTGGTTAAGTTACTATGATGGGGATAACTTTGTGTAGGCGCCTATGTATGGCGAATGAAATCGATGTGGTTAATTATTTAAGCGGATTATAATTTGCAGAAGGTGATTAGCTTAAAGTGGTTCTTAAAAATGGGTGCCGTTTAATAATTGTTTGTACCGCAAATTGGAAAATATTCCTAGCATTTATATCCTTTCAGGACCGGTGTACCAAAACTTTACCACGCTGAACTTCAACCCAATTAAGAAACAATAGGTATAAATAAGTTTTGATTGATTGCTTATTCCATTCCTATACCAGGTTAGTGTCCTTCGCTCTACACATCCAGCTATCTTAAGAGTTCAACGCGAAGTTTTATTTTTTAGCTCTATAGGTCGATGTAGACCTAATCTATGCTTGCAGAGCCCGTCAATGCAAGTGAAACCACAGATTTTTGAAAGTGTATTGCTTTTGACTCGACCAGGGATCGATTAAGTATGATTAAGATTACAGTAGTAGTTCACAGTAAGGGCTGTAATGGTTAAGATCACCTTAGTAGTTAGATTTTAGCGAACTCTGTGATTATTAAGATCAACTTACTTGTTCCCAATAAGAGGTTTATTGCTAATTTGACAGAAGTAACAGTGGATAGTGGATACTACGTGGGTACGAGTCCTTCGTATGGCTTCTGATAGAATGTCGTTGCTTGAACGGATTTATTCAGCTAGTGGATCTCTGACTGATTTTCAGCATAATCACCCCTATCGAGGTATCCGTTCGGAATAATTTCTGAAACGAAAGTCAGTTCCAATAGGAACTAAACATGATTTCGAGGTCTCCGTTGCGGAACAAAATAAAAAAGCATACAATCGCATTCGTTTGATTCCGCAGCGATTTTTCGTCTGGCGAATTCGGAAGAAATTCAACTTTAAGCCGTCAAAAATTGTTGACTTGACGCAGATCACCGATGCGCAACCCTGTGCGTTATATACATACATCGGCAGAAAATTCGACGATTTCAAACATACTTACTTAAGTGGCGCTACAGTACGGGATAAACCTGGGCCTCAACCAACATGCCTCTCCAATTAGCCCGGTCCTTAGCTAACTGCCTCCAGTTGCGCACTCCAAGTTGGTTGAGGTCGGATTGTACTTGTGCGCACCACTTCAGGCGAGGTCTTCCTCTACTGCGTCTGACGTCTGGCTGGGAATCGAAGACTCTGCGAGCCGGAGTATTGGTGTCCATTCGTTCTACATTTCCTAGACATCTTAAACGTACAATGCGGAGTTTTTTTTTGACTAGGGGTATGTCGCTGTACAGCTCGTATAGTCCGTGGTTGAATCTTGGTCTCCATAGCCCGTCAACGCAAACGGGACCGAAGATTTTCCGAAGCATTTTTCTCTCGAAACGAAATTGTTCATCCACTTTTGATACGGTCCATGCTTCAGAGCCGTAGAGCAGGACTGGGATGATCAGCGTCTTTTGCACAATCCTCTTAAGAATCAAATTAAAGAAATCACATGACAGCGCATCGCCTTGCCTAAATCCTTTTTTGGTATCGAATGTGTCGGTGAGGTCGTTTCCGACCCTGATGGTGCAGCGAGAATTCTCCATCGTCATCCTACGAAAACGGACGAGTTTGGACGGTATAGCAAAACTAAACATGACTCTGTATAGATCGTCTCTATAAATGCTGTCGTATGCGGCTTCGAAATCGATAAAGGTGGTGGGTATCGATTTGGACTTCTTGGGTTTTTTCCAGGATCTGCCGAAGTGTGAAAATTTGATCGATTGTGGACTTTCCTGGCCTAAAACCGCACTGATAAGGGTCGATCAGGTTGTTGGTTAACGGTTTCAGGCGTCCTTATTAAGCTTGAGTTTAGATATCGCTATCCTCACTTCACTTAGGTCGGGTGGTTGGCAGTTTTCGCTGTCGTTGCCAATATTAAATGGTTCGTTCTGCCTGACAGCGGAATGTTGTTCGTCATCGTCGTTTTACAGTTTGCAGAAGTGGTTCTTCCATATCATCAGCATCGACTGTGTCTCAACTACGATATTTCCTTGTTCATCTCGACAGGATTCTGTTCGAGCCTTGTATCCTTGGCTTTGACGTTTTACACTTTGGTAAAACTTGCGAACATCGTTCCTGGAGTGGCACCTCTGTATATCCTCGATCGCGCGCTTTTCTTGCTCTTTTTTCTTCTTTCTGAAAAACCGATGTTCTTCCCTTCTTCTTTGCCTGTGGCAACTCTCGTCTTAGCCTTGTAGGCCTCGTTCTTGGCTGCGAGCATCTGCCGGCATTCCTCATCAAACCAGGGGTTTCCTGCTGGTGGGCGCGAGAAACCTAGCACATCAGTTGCGGCTGATCTAATGGCCTGTTGGCATCGTTGCCATTGCTCTTCGACATTCGATGCTGGTGGTATGTTGTGAGTCGAGAGTTTAAGGGATACGCGTTGCGCGAAGGTCTTGGCGGTCTCTGGCGATTGCAGTCTTTCGACATTGAATTTTTTCACAGTATTTCTGTTTTTTTGTGGCGTGGTGGATATCCGCATCCTTACCTTGGCTAAAACAAGGTAGTGGTCCGAGTCGATGTTAGCCCCTCGGAATGTTCGGACATCCAAAATACTGGATGCCTTCCTCTTGTCTATCGCAATGTGATCAATTTGGTTGACTGTTCGTTGATCTGGAGACCGCCATGTCCCCTTATGGTGAGGAAACCGTGTGCTGGCTATAGTGGCATTTCGTTCCGCAGCGAAGTCAATTAGCCTAAGTCCGTTACCAGACTTGTTGTCGTGTAGGCTATATTTTCGACAGTGCTGCTAAAGATGTCTTCTCTTCCTACCTTTGCGTTAAAATCTCCCAGCACGATTTTAACATCGTACTTTGGTAGTCGCTCATAGGTTTTGTCGAGGAGCTCGTAGAAGCAATCCTTAGTTGTATCATCTTTTTCTCCGTCGGAGCATGAGCGCATATAAGGCTTATATTGGCGAATTTGGCCTTAATGCGGTTTGCTACAATGCTTTCGCTAATGTCTTGGAAACATAAGACTTCTTGCCTAAGTCTGGCACTTATGACAAATCCGCATCCAAATAGTCGCTGTTTCTGCTCACTATAAAACGGTCCATAGTAGATGTCACAGTTTTTCATCCTCTTCTTGCCGGCCCATCCCATCGTATTTCCTGGATGGCAGTAATGTCTGCTCTGTAGCAATTAAGGGCTTCCGCTAGTTGTTCGCCTGCACCTCTCCTCTTTAATTTTCTCACATTCCAGGTGCAGATACGAACGTCTTGTCCTTTTTTTCGTTTAGCATGGTCGTCAACAATAATATCAGTCTTTTCCGAAGCTATTGGTTGCTTCGTAACATAATCTTTTTTCCGTTGATGGGTAGTTAACCCATAGCAGCACAACCCCCAACCTGGAGGGCCAGGCCCTTGTTTTGACCCTAGGACAGCGGGCCGGAAAAAATACCGATGTCAGTAGTCCATTTTTGGGGTATGAGCGCTGCCGTTGACCCATTTAGGGCTCCTCCGCCACTATCTCTTTTCCAATACCCTGGCTCAGTATTGGAAATCCCTATAGACCTGGTGTTCAAATATGTCGAAGCAGCTCATATAGGGATTTCACTACCAGTTCGATCAAACTGGAGCTGTAGACGCCACCGTTGACTCCATCTAGGGAATTCCTCCGCTGCCACCTGAGAATAGTGCCTTAGTGAGAGGACACGATATCGGATAAAATTTTCTTCCGAACGGATACCTCGATAGGGGTGAATATCTCAATTGCTGGCCTTTCTGCATTTTGTTCTGGGGTGATATTTCCATCTTGAAATTCTGCTCATTTGACATTTTTGTGTTGGGGCTATCATTGAGTTGAATTTTCATACAGTGAGATAAATTATTTACCGACGACCTTCTATCCAGAAATATGTACATTCAATCATCACCGTACCGGCATTTCCAAACACATTTATCAAACTTCTCTTTCGCCCAATTTCGCTACAAAATCGTCGACTCTACGACTCATTTCACCCAATTACCTCCTTTCGACGTCTCATTACTAAGCGCAAATAAAAAATAATGTACACCCCCAAACCTAAAACATATCCTTCCAGTGCAACATACCAATTTAAAATAATTGCACACAAATAATAATCCAAGCAAATGCGCCGACCGGCACACACATACAAGGGACAGGAGGCAGCGGAGATACAATTCATTTCAAATTATACCGTCCGGTAACAAATTTTCACATTTCACAACAATGCGATAATTTTATTCCCCATCTGCTCGGCGATCTGCTCCGTGCCACGTTTACATTCCATAATTTGATGTAAAACTAAATAACTCGAGTTCCGATAAAATCATCTATGTGTTCCGCATCCGCGACCGCGACTATCTCTCCCTCGAAGAGTGCCCGGTCTGGCCTGGCCACACTTAATTGAGCAAAGCGAAATCACGTAAATTATCCCCCTCGTATATGAACGAGCCAACTAGCCTGCCGCATTGCTGTTGCTGCTCCGCTACAACCACATACCACCACACCTGATATTCGGGATGGGATGGTGGTGGCTAATTGAACGGACGGATAGTAAACTACGATAAACATTTTAATTCGAATTCAATGTGCCAGATACACTTCTAGAGCCAGCGCCTCCGTCCCGTCCCGCCGCCGTAGTCGGGTTGATAATGTGCAATTGGGCGGGGGGCCATCGAGCTCTACGCTGTCTAGCTACTACGTACGTAGACCACTAACTATTATGGCCGTAATTTTGTTTAATAAATATTATTAGTTTTAATTTGAAGTAATTGTGAAGTTATTAGTTCAATCTGATCGGAATGGCTGAGTGGAGACACAGCCAAAGAGATGCAGCGACTGTACGGTGGATGTGAGTTGTAGCGGCACGGTTCGGCTAATTGGTACTCGACCAGTTCCTCCTGCTGCCAGACTCTATGGACTGTATGGAATCGAGCGTGGCAATTGAACGACTAAGTTATTTAGGAATGCGCGTAATGAAGAAATTTTACATCGAAAATTACCGTAATTCCAAACTAAGAGATACGGGTTGATTACCCAAAACATATATACCGACCAAGGGAAGGGTGTTACGATGGCGACAACGAGTATTGGAAAACCTAGTTGGAAATGTACATATTTGAGAAGGTTTTTTCTGGGAAGTTTCACACATGCTTAATGCGGCAAGCGCTGAGCTGATAATTTTATTAGGTGGGGTGTGTAATTATTTAAACACCATAACCGCTATTTCGATAAATTATTCATAAATACCTGTAAATTGGAAAATCACTTTGTTGCAAGCATGTCGAAAGCAGTTCTGAAGGGAGTCAGATGAGTGTGGGGAACTAAATCGCTTAATGAGGCTGAAATTATTGATAATTTTGGAGAATGGCGTGTTACACTGACGGATCCGGCAGAGATTTTCCATTCTGCCAGTGTTGAGATTTTTTTTTGATTAAGTTGAATAACATTCTCAAGGAAATTTTTCTGTTGAAAACAGTTTCCTTACTTCGCAGGTTATAAAAATGATGAATTCCCTTCACAATACAAACACAACAACCACCTTTACTCTGTTAGAATAAAAGGCGATGAGGCGATTTGGCCGTCATAGTGATTTAAAATGTAAAGATAACAATCGAAAAATTCAGGCAGACTGGATCGGTAAGTGATCGAAGTGAGCGAAAACATCGAAGCAGTTCGTGAGAGTACTGTTGACAAAGAAACATCAAAGAAACATCAATTCGGCATCGTAGTCAAGAATTGTGCATTTCAAGAAGCTCTCTACTTCATGCTTACAAAGTTCAATTGACTCAAGAACTGAAGACTGAATTACCATGCAGGGCGAAGAGATTTCGTTGAATGGATTTTGAATCAACAAGTGGTTGCTGATGTTTTGAACAAAATCATCTTCAGTGATGTTCATCTTGATGACTTCCTTAATTCTCAAAATTGTCGCATTTGTGGTTCAGTAAAACCCACAAGAAATTGTTGAGAAACAAATGCACCCACAGCGCGTGACTGTTTGGTGCGAATTTTGGGCTGGAATCATTATGGGACCATTAATTCTTCTTCGATAATGGGGCTGGTCGGGCAGTAACAATTAATGGGGTTAGTTATCGTGACATGATAACAGTTTTTAGTGCCTTAATTACAAGATATGGATGAGGCTATTGTTTCAACAAGACCGTGCCACATGCCATAGAGCCAGAGAAATAATTCCATTATTCCGTGAGCCGTTTCCTAATCGTGTAATCTACCGTTTTTGCGATCAGAATTTGCCAACCAGATCTTGCGATTTAACGCCATTTTTGAAGTCAAAGTTCTATGTAAACAAGCCCCGGACCACCAACGTCTTGGACTTGGAAATTGGACTGAAATTCAGCCACATTTTTACCAAACGGTCACAGAAAATTTAAATACAAAAGTACGTACTTCTCAAAGCCGTGGATGTCATTTATCGGATGTGCTATTCCATTCATAACCCCAATCTGTATACTCTACGAATCAATAAAAATTTGAGCTTTATAATTCAAAATCTCTATTTTCTAAAATTACATTTGAAACACCCTTTACTCGATTGCAACATTATAATTGAATGCAGTTCGATGCGGATTTAACACAACATTTCTTCGTTGTTGAATTCGATTACATACTTACTTAAGTTGCGCAACGGTCCAGAATGAACCTGGGCCTCAACCAACATGCCTCTCCAATTAGCCCGGCCCTTAGCTAACTGCCTCCAGTTGCGCACTCCAAGTTGGTTGAGTTCGGTTTCTACTTGTTGGCGCGCTACTTAAGCCGAGGTCTTCCTCTACTGCGTCCGACGTCTGGATGGGAATCGAAGACTCTGCGAGCCGGAGTATTGGTGTCCATTCGTTCTACATTTCCTAGCCATCTTAAACGTCCAATGCGGAGTTTTTTTTGACTAGGGGTATGTCGCTGTACAGCTCGTATAGTCCGTGGTTGAATCTTGGTCTCCATAGCCCGTCAACGCAAACGGGACCGAAGATTTTCCGAAGCATTTTTCTCTCGAAACGACATTTTTCATCCGCTTTTGATACGATCCATGCTTCAGAGCCGTAGAGCAGGACTGGGATGATCAGCGTCTTATATAGGATTTCCTTAGTAGTTCGAGTAAGGGCTTTAATACTAAATTGCCTTCTTAGCCCGAAGAAACAATTGTTGGCAAGGGTAATTCTTCGTTTGATTTCTGACGAGATGTTGTTGTCAGAGTTAATAGCGTAGCCGAGGTAGACAAAATCCCGTACTACCTCAAAGTATATCTGTCAATTGTGACGTTCTGTCCAATTCGCCGATGTAGTATGTCCCTTCGTGTTGACAGCATAGTCTGACCATTATTCACTGCTAAACCCATTTTTGCCGCTTCCTTGTCTATACTAGCAAACGTGGCAATGACATCACGCTGAGTCCTACCAATGATGTCAATATCGTGGGCGTATGCTAGTAGCTGCACCGATTTTTGGAAAATTGTGCCTCTGGTGTTGGCTCGGGAGTTTTGTACAATCCTCTCAACAATCAAATTAAAGAAGAAGAAGCCGGTGAGGTCGTTAGGGACCCTGAACTAGCAGCGAGAATTCTCCATCGTTACCCTGCACAGACGGACACGAGTTTGGGCGGTATACCAAAACTGGACATTGCTCTCTATAAACTCTATCATATGGGGCTTTGAAATCGATAAATAGGTGGTGGGTATCGATTCGGACTTCTTGGGTTTTTCCCAGGATCTACCGCATTGTGAAAATTTGATCGGTTGTGTACTTTCTTGGTCTAAATCCACACTGATAATGGCCGATCAAGATGATGGTAAACTGTTTCAGGCATTCACATATTACGGCAGATAGGATCTTGTAGGCGGTGTTGAAAAGACTTATACCTCTGTAGTTAGCTCAGTTCAGATGGTCTCCTTTTTTGTGGTGAGGTTCCATTCTTCAGGCATACTCTCATACGACCAGATTTGGCATATGAGTTGGCGGATGTTAATTACCAAGTCATCTTCGCCAGCTTTAAAATGCTCGGCGAGAAAGCCGTCATTTCCGGCGGAGTTGTAAAGCTTGAGTTTAGATATTGCTATCCTCACTTCACTTAGGTCGGGTGGTTGGTAGGTTTAGCTGTCGTTGCCAATATTGAATGGTTTGTACTGCCTGACAGCGGTATGTTGTTCGTAATCGCCGTTTAACTGGTCTGCAGAAATTTCCATATCCTCAGCACCGATTGTGTCTCTACGATATTTCCTTGTTTATCTCTACAGGATTCTGTTCGAGCCTTGTATCCTTGGCTCTGACGTTTTCACAAACTGATAAGACTTCCGGACATCGTTCCTGAAGTGGCACCTCTATATCCTCTATCGCGCGCTATTCCTTGTTTATCTCTACAGGATTCTGTTCGAGCCTTGTATCCTTGGCTCTGACGTTTTCACAAACTGATAAAACTTACGGACAACTTTCCTGAAGTGGCACCTCTCTATATCCTCCATCGCGCGCTTTTCTTGCTCTTTTTTTTCTTTCTGAAAAGCCTGTGCTCTTTCCCTTCTTCTTTCCTATAAAGCTCAATGGCAGCTCTCGTCTTCAGATGTCACAGTTTTTCATCCTCTTTTTGCCCGGCCAATCCCATCGTATATCCTGGATGGCAGTAATGTCTGCTTAGTAGCATTTTATTGCTTCCGCTAGCTGTTCGCCTGCACCTCTCCTGTTTAAAGTTCTCACATGCCAGGTGCAGATACGAACGTCGTTTTCCTTTTTTCGTTTAGCAGGGTCGTCAAGAATAAGATCAGTCCTTTCCAAGGCTATTGGTTGCTTCGTAACATACAGTTTTTGTTCATGGGTGGGTAATTTACCCAAAGCACAACCCCCAAACCTGGAGGACCAATTACAATTTATTAGATACCCTAGGGCACGGGGATTCAGTATCCACTATTGAGGGCTGCCGTTGGCCTTTCGGTTCATCCGCCACCATCTCTGTTCAATGGGCCTGACTAACCCTTGAGATTCCTAGATAACTTGTTGCCCGAATATGTCGAAGCAGCTCATCTGTGTCCGCCTGGGACGGCAGACCGGGTATTCATTCCGTGCCATTCGGACCAGGCCGTTTATAGTGTTGCTGCTTTTCGTCTTGTTATCATCACTCGCACTTGTCGTTTAGCAAGACAAATCCGGTTGGATGAGTACCTGATGGTTACACTTGGAGGTAAAAAAAAGCACATTTGATGTGTAGTCACAATTACAACCACTGGGCAATGCCAAGTTAAAGCCAATCAGAGTCTACCCTCGTTTAGCAACACCCAACTATCCATGATATAGACTGTGTTCCTAGTGTTACCTCCATAGTTTTAAAGCTACCAAACCCTCAAAACCAACATAACTTTCAAGCTCTCCTATTATGGTGGACTCTTGACACATGATTTCAAAAATGCGAAATGCAAATCAATTTCCAAGAACAAATTCTAACATGCAATCAACGAGCGATCACGCCTTGATTTCAGTTTTGTTAAAGTTTTTGTTTTGTATTTCGAAAACACAATACCTACATCGCAATTTCCGCGTGTCATTTTGACTTAAATCGACGACATCTGCCTGTCAACTCCCCTTGCTGGCAAATAAATTGACAACTTCCACGAATGTCTTCATATTATGTCCACAAATGCGCAACATCGCGATATGCACGAATAGGCATTTAGATACAAACACACATATCTACATCTGAACCGTGCCTCTACATCGGACAACGACTACGTGCTCATTATTATAATGAGCCATCATCGTTGAATATCATTTGTCAAAAGGTAACATTTAATCATAAACGCACTCACCCAAGTGCTTATTAAATTTTATTTATTGTTCGGTTGTTGTGTCGGCCTGGCTGTCCCCTGCCTTACCGGCGCAGAGTCCCCTTTTTGCACTTCACATACAGCCCCGTGGTAGATCTTATTGCACATTAAAAATGAAAAATTACCATTTTGTGAATAATTTGTTGTATCTACGTACCTAGATATGGTTGAGCTTGTTTTTTGTTTTAATTCATGTTTTCTGCTAATGATAACGTATTGGGAGAAGCTGTTAATTTTGTTTTTTTTTGTATTCGTGGAAAGACGTTTATCTGATTTATGACATCCTGAGTGTGTAAATTAAGCTTAGAGAAGGGCAGATATTAATTAAGTGAAGACATGTTAAATTTTTAGATCGAAAGATAGGCGCCGTGAAACTTGTATGGTTTTGTTTTTGATCTAACTGGATGGATGAAACCGGACCAAAACAGGGGTCTAGAGAAAATCGGAAGGGAAAAACAGAAAAGGGCTGGACCTGATGTCCGAAAAAATGTATGGTTTTGTCTCAGTTGAGCTGGTTTACTTTTGACGTTTATATAGGTCAAGATTTTTCAGAACAACTGTATCTTAAGTGCATTTTTATCTGGTCAGTCTGGTTTTGTATATTCCGTCTTTTTTGCAGTGTTTGTTAGTTCTAGTGCTTGTCCTGATTCCAACTTTGAACTCTAATTGATGTTGGCCGGAAAATGTTGGGTTGGTATCTTATAGGTGTCGTCATTGCTGAATTATGAAACTATATTTACTTTACAATGTGCATGTGTATTAATACTTTAATTTGCTTTAAGTTCTGCGGCATCTAGTTTCCGCAAAATCTCTTCCGTACAAGCAGTAAAAGGATTCTTGTATGAAACCATTGTTAGCTCGTTGCCCCACGTCAGTATAAAATCGGGAAGGTAGGATTCGAATAATCCAAAGTAGCATTGTCTGAGTACTTCACACTTCCCGCTTAAAACTCTGTGCTGGGCTTTCTAATTAGTCTTACCATGTGTCCACTCCATTTGAGGCTACAATCCAAAGTGCACCAAGGTATTCGTTAGGGAGACATTGTCAATATAACTCATTTTTGACAATTGGACAAATATGTGCATTTTTGACAATTGGACATGTGTGCATACACTATGGCGGGACCTCCTATGTTTTATACCGACTCCAAACGGCTAAGTTGAGATAAGCTTTTTTGACAATTGATACTACTCGGATGATGTGTCAGATCATCACGAGAGGAGGCCAGTGAAAAATAATTTAGGTGCTGCTGCGGCTGGGAATCGAAACCAGACCTTCTGCGCGGCAGTTCATCGCACTAACCATCGCTTTACTGAGTCCGTGGTTCCTACGTAAGAAATATTTCACCCCTCCTGATCTGGCCACAATATATTAAGCGTTTTTCAGCCCCAAACTTGAGTTCATCGCCGACTTTTGCTCAAAATTGCACCTCCTAGAACTGGTGTAAAAAAAAACTTGTAGGAGACATAGGAAAAGCGAACTCTATAGTTTCGCTCGAACATTGTCAAAATATCTGCTCCCTTATCTTGTGTTAATAAGATTGGAGAAATCGCATGTGCAGCAATATCAGTTTTGATGGTACTCCGAATTCCGTCATTCCTCTATAGAGCTCTGGGTGAAGAATACTTTCGTACGCGGCCAAAGTCGATGAAAAGGTGATGTGTCACGACTTGAGATTTGTTGGTCTTTTCCAGGACTGGCCTCAGTGTGAAATTGTGGTCTATGGTCGATCTGGCGCAGCCTGAAATCCTGGTACTTGTTGATGAGTGTGTTGCAAAAAGCCGTCTGACGTTCACACAGTAGGTATGTTGGATATGATCTTATAAGTTACCTTTAACAGGGATGAACCTCTGTAGTTGGTGCCTTTTGTGTTGATGGGACATATGAAGCAGTATGCGTGCATGCTTTCATCAATGCAGACGCTATTTGGTGCACTCACACTTCTATTGCAACACCTCCGTATTAAAAGAGCTCTGCTGGTAATCAGTCAGCAACTGCTGCCTTGTTGTGCTTATGCTTTTTGATTGTTGCCTTGACTTCTTCTTTACTGGGAAGAAGCGCTACCTCTTCGTTGTTTCGAGTTTGGCTGGTTTCGTGCAATTTCACTTTCCCTGCATTATATCCATTAAGCAGCTGCTGGAAATCCTGGTTGAATCTACATCAATCTACAAATCTCGGTTCTTCAGTAACTAGGTTACCATTGGTATTTCTTCGGGTTTTCGTTTAAATCCAGCTGCAAGTTTTTTACCATTTTTTTGTAGATTTGACGGGTGTTCTTCTTATCGCGAGACTCTTCGGTTTTCCCGAGCTGAGAGGCTACGCAGGATTTTCTTCTCTTTTGGAAATATCATCATACCTTGGGTCACATTTTGTGAGTAGCTGGTCGGCTATGGTGGTTTCGCCTACTGCTCTGTTGATATTGCTATACTGCGGCACACGTTGATTTTGCTAAACGGTAAGGGGTTCAGTTGGGAGTCTCTCACTCAGTTGTTCATTATATTTCCGGCTCACTTAGGCGACCAGCACGAAATATCTTTTCCTGTACCATTCCTGGCTTCTTCTAGTTGAAAAGTCGTGCTCCACATTTGGTTGCGAATAGATAGAGGTCAAAGTCGACTTTTGCCCTATAAAAGTTTGTACATACGGTAAAATTTACCGCAACAAGGCGCACTCTCTTATCCTCTTAAATCCTTTCGTTCCTTCTTTTCTTTATGGTCGCTAACCCGGAATTTGGAGGAAGGGGTGGGCAGCCTTTCTTCCATCCGCGTTTGGTCCACAATCTTCAGATCCAGGAATGCAACCAAAAACAGGTACATGGAGCGAGTAAGGATAATCTCCGTGCAGTGCAGCCCCAGGGAGAGTGTTGAGACTCACCACGGAGCAACAAAAGCGTGCGATAGGCGGTTCAGGAGAATACACCGTCGTCAAATCCAACGCACGGTGAGAGACTCGCAACGGGCAGCATCAGACAGGACGATCACGGGTGGGGGAGGACCATCTCTGTAGCCTACGCCTCAACGAATCGTTTAAGACACCATATTATCGGCGCAAACGCAAGAAGTTCGATGGCATGGAGTAGACGTTCTCCTATTCCACAAAATAAGGGATCGAAGAAGGAGTAACACAGGCGTGGGCCGGGCGGCCCAAAAGACACCCCTCATACAAAGTCGCAACTTTAAAAGCTAGGTTCGATGGCTAAGAGAAAACGGTCTCTTTCGCCCAACGCAACGTAGGAGCAACCGACGCGGACGGCCATGAACAAACACACTCGCCACAATGACAACAAAGACAAACATTATCACCAAAGACACGAGACATCATGTCCAAAGAAAGTCCAAAGACAACTATAAATGTATCCAACGGCAGCTGTCATACGAGTCATATGAAAGCTGTCATATTGCCCGAAAGCTGTCAAACCGGCAAACGGCAGTCGATCAAAAGCCTAGAGCCCAATTTACAAATAATTGAAAGATGATACCCGAATGAAAACCCCTACCCCAAAATCTGCACGCGAAACCACCAACATAATTCGCGGGAAATTTGGTTTTTGACTGTTCACCTTCCCTTTCTTCCTCATAGCTCAGAGAGTGCGGTACCCTCCTTCTTTCCTTCCTTGTTTATTCGCATAGCTCTTGAAGACAAAATACACATCAATACTATAAACAGACTCCGCAATGACAATACATACGCTCCACCAATAAGTTTTTGGAATGAATAAACCCTCCTGTTGCTAAAGACTAAACAGTCCCTTGGTCTTATGAAGCTCGGTAATTCGTTTTTGAAAACCACAAAAATGCTCAAACTGTCCTTCACTTCCTGTAACTTGATTTTACCTGTCAATTTATTAAGACCCTTTATCACTTCTTCTGACAAATTTTTATTCAGGTTTACAAAACCCCAACAGCAATTCACCTGACAAAACAAGGATACCTGCTTCTGTCGCTTGTTATTCACTTCGGATTCCTTGCCCTCCATGCAGCATGCGCTGTACATACACGCCC
The DNA here is from genome assembly GCA_932526625.1 of Rhingia campestris. Classification (NCBI taxonomy): domain Eukaryota; kingdom Metazoa; phylum Arthropoda; class Insecta; order Diptera; family Syrphidae; genus Rhingia; species Rhingia campestris. The sequence goes on from OW052185.1 coordinate 105,925,564, forward strand.
CATAGTGGCTGTGTATCTTCTCGTTAACCATCTCCGACTAGTTGGAGTCTGGTAAAATGATCCAATTGCATTACATAAAGTGCATCATTCAAAGCCACCCTCTCACATAAAACCCCCCTAGGAAGTGATGTGTCCTGGAATATTGATACCATAATGCATCAGTCGCTACACTCATCCTCACCGAGGACGAACACCACATTTCACTTGGCTCATTCGAGTACAGCATCAGATCTGTTGACTTCTGAGTTATGAGCTGGAACGTTGAAAATTACTCCAATTTCTGTCAGTGACTACGTATCCTGCATGTGAGAGGGTGTGCGCGCCAGTGCATGTGTACCATTAATTCCCTAGGCACACACTCACACAACAGGCACATTCACATTTGTTATTCGATACTTGTCGATGACAAGCTGCCGGGGTTATTGCGAAAATTCCCAACTGCTGTCAAAAACTGGAGTTTTGGCAAAGAAAATACATCCTGGACGATGGCATGGCGCACAGGGGTTGCTCGTGCATGCGTTTTTAGCCTCCCTCGAGGCACAGAGTAAATATTTTCATTTAAAATTCGAAATTCAATTGCGAAATGGGTGTGTTGTTGTTTTCATTAGTAATTTCGACGCTCTGGGCAATTGCGTCGGCTTTGGAGTGGATTTGTCAATTTGGGATCAGAAATCCCTGTTGTTGTTTGAAGGAGGAAAATTGAAAAAAAAAAATTCAAAACAAACAAAATATACTTCCTCTGTTGGCTTGATTGATTTTTTTTTTCGAATAAACTGTCAGGGATGTCATTAACTGCATTTGTCCTGTGGGCACCATAATAGAATTGGAATTATCAGTTAAAGGTACCTACCTTGAGGATAACAGATTTTACGCATAATTATGGGAGACGTGGAATCCTTTAGATGTTGAACCCAGATTAATACCCCAACACATCAAGTAACGTTTATGAACTTAAATCGGAGGTGAGCTCCTTAAAATTGTGTACAAACAAAATTAATCTGTATATACATGCGGTGCAAGATATTACCGTGATCCAGGAGACACGATGGGTGGGATAATTTGTACACCAGTGCCTGATCTCCATCAGTTTAGGATTTGAGTAAATAAGCATCTTCATCGCATTTTCGCCTTTGGTTAGGTTTCTAGGTTTGTGAACTAGAATGTCCACTACTCCACCACACTTAAATTCCTGCAGGCCCATTCGGTTAACCATGTGGTATGTCGTGTCTCGTGTCGTTCTTTTTTTCTTGTATTCGTTCTTCTAGCTCTAAATCACTCAACTATGTGTAGCCATTCTGTTACCCATGTCAAGATTGGATAATATCATGTTAGAATCTTGAGGTCTTGAGTATCACAGACCTAGTAGCTTTCAAATTTGTATTCCGGAAGGGACAGACGCTCAGAAATTTTACCGCGGTGTAGAAGTTCAGTACTGTCAAAGAAACTCGGGAATATCCGCAGTTGAGATATGAAGCAAAGGGTAAGTCCTCAGGTGGACCTCTTTTCTCCGCCACTCGTGCGACCATAAACGAAATTCTAAAAAAAAAAAAATCAAAGATACCAGTTCCTCTGAACCGGCCGGCAACAGGATCTCAGAACCTGCTGTTGAAGTAGTTCCTGAAGAGCTGGAAGGGAAGTCGAACTGTAAAGCATCAAACTCGCAGCCCATCAAACTTAGCCCAACCAATAGACGCGTGGAGCTATGGGGTTCGTAACCACACCTACCGTCTCTTACGGACTCTTCAAAGGAGTACTGCAAAGTCTCGAGCTCGGAGTCACTCGCTTCTTCTAAGAAAGCAAAGGGGCTGCAAAGCTTGAAGCACGAAGTCACTCGCTCCTTCTAAGAGAATCTTGAAAGCAAATAGCTGCAAAGTTAAAAGCTCCCATCTCGCCCCTTCCAGCGGCAAGGCACATGAAATTCATTCAAAATATTCCAGTGGAGTGCAGAACGACATATCAACAGCTCGAGCTAGTCTGGGCAATCAAAGTTGCCACCGTCGCGGTCGTACCGTAGTGAAGAGGTCAAGGACATTACATCCAAGTGGCAGAGATCGTTTGAGAAAACCCCTTCGGTCTTAAAACGGGCCAAAGTGATTAATACCGCCAACACTACATCAAGGTCCTTCAGTAAGGTACTAAAAGCCACCGTCATTGACGGTACAATTTCACCTGAACGGTGAGATTGAGGGAAAACCCTGAGCCACACCATACTGTCGCGATGCCGGATGGCATCAGGGTCACATTAAGGTAATTACTCAGATCGAGGTATGGGCTGGCTTGAAGCTTGATGTGGTTGCGAAGGATGACATCTCAATTCTTCCATGATTGCGCACCTGGATCCCAGCTGAACATTCGAATGTGGATGAAATAATCCAGTCAATCGCCTCCAGCAACCCCGCTCTTCCGACACATAATTGGAAGGTTGAACCAAGTGCAGGGACTTTCTAGATACGCACTCATTGTGATCAATTAGGAATCCCTTGCTTCCCTTAAAAAGAAAAAATGTGGTTATAAGATATGGCTTTGACTCCATCAAACTCAAAGTCTACAAAAAGTTTGGGCTGGATCCCAAAGCGCTTCATCCCCATCACACCGGTACTTACTTACTTACTTATCGGGCTCCCGACCCGTGAAGAGTCTCTGCCTGAGACACTACAGTCTTCCATCCTCTACGATACCGGGCTCGCTGCTTCCAGTTGTCTAGACCAAGCGCTCTGGCATCCGCGATGGCTTGGTCTTTGAAACTGAGGTTCGGTCTTTCTTGCCTTCTCGTACCTGGGGGCTGGGATTCGAAGATCCTCTTATCTGGAGCATTATTGTCCATTCGCTCGATGTGGCCGAGCCAATGTAGTCGACGTTTTTTGACTTTTTAGACTACATCCGCATCTTGGTTCAGCTCATAGAGTTCGCGGTTGTATCTTCTCCTCCATTCGCTCTCCTCATGCACATAATCAAAAATCCGCCGAATCATTTTTCTTTCGAAGGATCCCAGTATCAGCTCTCCCTTCTTGCTTATCGTCCAGCACTCGGCACCATAAAATAGAACTGGCAGGATACGGGTTTCGTAGAGCACACATTTCGTCCTTCGAGTTAGGAGTTTTGAACCCAGTTGTTTCGTCAAACCGAAGTAGCAACGGTTTCCTAGGGTAATTCTTCGACGGATCTCAACTAGGGTGTCATTCGGCATGTTGTAAGCGACCGATGAAATCTCACGGCTCATTGGCGCAGTGGTCAATGTGTTGGACTATCGTAAAGGAGGTCTGGGATTATTCTTAAGCCTAAGCTAAATCTCTAAATTTTAACAGCAAAAGCATCTGTGCGTTTGTTGTCGATTTTGACATATCAGGGTGCCTTATCAATTTGGAATGTTGAGTCTGAACTAAGATGAATATTTTATATACTGTGGATTTAAGAAAGCCGTCCTTATAGGGATTAGATATCGGATGATCGACTGCTCTCTACGCTTACCTCGAATCGCAAAAACGTCATATTTTTGTGCGGTATTTAAAAGACTTTCCTTTACTCGTTCTCCACTCATTGAACGTGTTTTAACGGGCTACTACGGATTACATGATTCATAGCACGAATAAATCCTCCTCTGCCATTTTTCATTTAAGTCTTCGATTAAGGATATGAAAATAAAATTAAGGCATGTCTTTGGCATATTAACGCCGTTTATTTTAACTTCTAGTTTTTTTCCTCAGATCCTTTCGTCGACCCTACTTCTTGTGCCACTTGCCATTGCACTTGCCCCGATGCTTCTTTTATTTGTCTTGCGTCTTTGATTAGAATTTATGCCTTAGAAATGCGGTATTTAAGTTTAAAACAACATCTCTCTCCTAAAGCATACTTTCCTCCATTCAATATTTGAATCATTAAAGCCACAGTTTGTATATCATCCCAACACACAATTCGTTAACTAGATAGTTTGATATATTTTATTTTAAAGGACATGTCAGTCATCAGAACACATCTAATCAGCCTTACTAAGGCATCCACCAATGAGATCAAACATACGACTCCATGAAAAGATTAACAAACATGTAGCAAAAAATCGTTTTCATAAAGAGTATAATATGTGTGTAGGTACTAATTGCCACACCTGTGGTATCTCATTAAAATAGACACCTGCTCAGCACCCAAATCATAATCAAAACGGATACACCGCCTCATTTCTTTTATAAAACATGTTTAACCATTGAATCATCTCTTCAGATTGGACGACAGACCAAAACCAGTCTTCACTTCAAATCGTTTACGTTGTTGCAACATTGTTGCACCTATAAAGGAACTCCATTTCATCACTCTAAATTTTACATTTTATCGAGCATTCACTTCATCATGATGTCCAACGGCGTCGTGTTAAATTACTTTATAACGTGAGGCAAATAATAACACCCTGTAAGCTGTGGCATAAACAATGAATTTAAATTTTCATAAAATTAAGCACCGTGACTGGTGTACGGATATACAAAGATACTTTTTTTTTAATTTACGTTTTTGGTACTACCTGCATGTATTTGCGCCGCTTTGTCTTGCAAATAGGGGTTGGGTTTTGCATTAAAGACAAACATAGGGTATGCATGCGTGAGATTTTGATAAGCAAAAATGAAATGGAAATACTCATAGTGTTTAGCTTTTCCATATATTTTTCCACACGAAGTTGTATGTTTGGAATAGAATTTTAAATATGAAAAGTGATCTTGCAACGTTTGACAGCATTCGAAAGAAACCAAGAAATCTTTTTAACATCTAAGAAACTGCACCTTTCATTTGGTCTAAATATTATAAATTTATAGCAGGTCTTGAATACGGTCTTCATGTTTGAAGTTCGTCCCCAAAATATATACTTAACCTACTCGACTCTATACTTGGAACATTTCCAGCCTATAGGAAAACTTTGAGGAGAGCTTTCACATTATTCTAGCTACTAAATGGTCTTTCAATATGAACTATTCGATGCTGACAGTCTGTGGCTGCCATGCATTTTGTTGTATTTGTTTTGGCTGTTGTTTTGTATTGATGCCAAATCAACATGACCAGTGATAACTTTATTGTCAAAATGTATTACGACAGGCATGTTGGTCCTTCAAAGTTGTTTGATGCCCAATTTTAAGACCGTTGTAGTAGGAACCAGCCAGCATTCGTACGTCAAATAAACGCTAAATCGACCGATGACACGTATCACTGTCCAAGAAAGTGTGCTGGAGAAACAGAACATTCGATAACACGCCGTGCACAAGAACTTTGGCAGACTTCAACATGACGAATTTTTTGTCAGGAATTGGGCCTGCTCCCGTAATAGATCGAACTGACCCTGAAGCCACCACCGTCAACGGCGAGCGCTACAGTTCAATGATTACCAATTTCTTTTGCCCCGAATTGAACGATATAAACGTGGCCGACTTGCAGTTTTAGCAGGACGGCGCGGCGCATGAAAGATTTGTAGGCATATCTCTCTCGAAGGTTACGTGAATTGGATTTGATTTCGTTTGAATTTTTCTGTTGGGGTCGCAGGTCTATAAAACAATAAGCCGCAATGGACCGATGTTCTCCAAATCAACACAGCCCAGACTATTCTTCAAATTCATGCCTATCTATGGGGCAGAGTCGTTGAAAATTTAACCTCTCTTGGATACGTCCGAGAATGTGAAGCCGCGGCAGACTTTTGAAAGATCACAAAGATTTTCGAAATTATTGTCATCCGAGATAACATCATACTCCAAAGATGGCGGTAGAAGATCGACGATCGACGACGCAAGCAATATTTCCCATGAGTGACAGAAACACTATATATTCCCTCACTTTGCCCAAATCCTTGTTTTGGTACTAAATCTATCATTTGAACCGACCTTGCTCTTCAGGTACTTGTGTTAATGTCATATTTGATGCTGTCTAATGCTACTTGAAAATCACTGAATAGCGGGATTCGCCGAATAGCATATTTTACCGAAACATTAAGATTCGGTTTATTGTGTAATTTTCTTGACATAAATGTCACTGATAGGGCCCGATAATTAGATCTACGAGCACAATTAGTAGAGCTCTTGCCATAACTATAGTCCACAAAACAGGTGCATAATTTTGGAACTCATCAGTTTCATTCACCTCAAGCATCAAGTTCAGTCCTAATCTAATTATCTGGAATCACCGATACCATCAGAGTTAATACAAATCGCCTTAAAAAAACTTGGTCTCAAAGACAAAAGGCTGTGGTCAAGGAAGGAATACAGCTAAAGCTGATCCTTTCGATTAAATAATACAAAATTCCGAACATCGTTCCGCTTAAGCTCAACCGGGCTTTACTGAAATTCATAGAGAAAGTAAAAAGTTTTCCTGAAATGAAAACATTAAGCAACGGACCTTCACCCAAACTTCATGCATTGAACATCTACAGCTGTTGTTAGACCGACAGGTACGTGTCGGCTATATGCTATATGGTGGCATGCTCTGGTGAAGAAGATCAACGTTAAAACACTTGAAAAAAAAAACTCAACGAGTTGCATTTATGTGTGAACTAAGAACGTCTCCAACGGCTGCGCTCCAAAGCATACTACATCTGGGGCCCTAATCTGTATCGGCCTAATCAATGCAGCGAGTTACAACCCAAAGTCGTCACTTTTTACCAGGGTACCGCATGGTTGAAGAATAAACCGATATAACTCTCGAATTCTACGATTTACATCTAAAGCTAAGCTTCGATCGGATCCTTAGTACCTAACACCATAGGTCTGTAAAAGATTGTTCCAAATATCTACACGAGATTATCCAGTTGCACAATGTCAGACTGTGGTGGTTTCTGGGTAACTCGGGCATTTCACCACTTTGGTGGGACATAGAGCAAGAAGTACACACGCTAACATGAATGGTTGTAGAAAATGCTAGGCCGTGGGTGATTATGAGTATAAAAATCTGCAAATTCTTACAACCTTAGCCTTAAGCAGCCTTTTAAATTTTTTGCTGACTTTCGTCTCTATGATTAAAATGTTAAACTAAGAAAAAAAACGTGTACTTGACGACTCTGCATTGCAGATTAAAGTCTTTGTGCAAAATTAATCTTAAGCTACCCTTAAATAATGATTCAGTTTGAACTAAGGCATTGATTTTCAAGATTTGAGCTCTTTACCACATAAATGTTTACTGGTTCTCTGAATATTCTGGAGGGTACATATAAGCCTGACTCGAAAACCCAAGAATTGAAGTTCTTGCCATGATTTTGGTACCTATATGCAAATTTAGCTGGTGTGGATAAAGTTTTAGGAAACTACAATCAAAGATAGAGGCTTTGTAACTCCAAAGAATCTCACGTCACATAAGATGGGCTCAATTTATTTTTAAACTATACGTCTTGTTCTTGTTTATTCCTAAAGCCAAGCTTGCTTACGAGTGTTAGTTTTGTACTAACAAGTTTTTAATCAAACTTAAAATTTCGAAGACTGAAGCCCAAAAAAAAGTGGTTTCTCACATCTCTGTCCGCTTGTATTGTCGAATATCTGGGAGTTGGGAAAAATTTAATTCAAATTTCAGATCTTCTGTTCATGAGGGGTTTAAAGTCTGGGAATACAGCTACAATACTTTCATTATTTCTACAAAACTTAGCTCAAGTCATAGCTCGAATCAAAACACTTGGCCCACGGTTGATTGCGAAAAGGGAATGTAAATAGTGAGCAAGGGATGAGTGAGTAGACACAAGAGATTCTGACGAAAATAGATAATAACACCTCATGTAAAAAATTACCCCCAGCCTTTAGGTTCGAAATGACAAAGAAGGCCGAAGCTCCAGTTTAAGGATCAAGCGACTAAGGATGACAGAGCGCTACGACTGAATAATAACGGATAGCAACATGTTCAGAATGCAGACTGCCTTGTCTCAAGCAGAGGCACTCAACGGGTGAGAGCCCAAAAAGTGCGTCAAAACTTAAGTCTCCTTGTCCTCTCGAAAAGCTAGGAGTAAGATGGATTAAGCTCAATCTTGGTATTATCCAGAGGAATTTATGATTTTGGCAGTCTAGGCCTTAATCAAAATGTGCAAATGGCCAATACCATCATACCCAATTCAAAACAGAGTTTGAGAAACCTGCGCAGTGGAATGGCCAACTGAGTTGGTTACTAACACCTCACCCATTATAGGGTACACTCCACCCGCCATCGAACATCACCCAACGTTTCTGCGAGTCTTCTTGTCCCCCCTATGATGCGACTGTCATGACATGAGCAAAAATTATGACTATCACTTGCAGGCCTGCATACAGATATAATTAAGCAAAGTGGCGCAGAGTGAGCCCACAGAAAAGACAACAACAGCAACAACAAACCAAACATGTATCTCGTGTCCATCGATTTAATGTGTGTGTATAATTTTCTTAATATCATGTTGCGAACATGACATTAAAAAGTGCGTGACTCTATTTCGCGCGAGTGCACTCGCTTTTATAGGTGTGTGTACCTCTGTCGTGTATTCCCTGCGCTCACGATCGTTGAGGGTGGAAGGAGCACATATACACGCCTCATTACCTACGACGCACTTGGATTCGCTTAATGACGGCAAAGAATATGAATTGGCGCGTTTCGTGTGACTAGTGCGTTAAGAAGACGCACTCTGCGCATAGTCTCTTGCGCCGGTGATACTCTCATGTGCGTGTGCGCAACAGATCGTAATTTAGAGGGAAAGTTCACCGATGCGCACCTAATCGAACAGCACGTAATGACGCCTGTGCGATGACTCCAAATTGATTAATTTTATTTTGCGTGTGCACTTGCTGAAGATGCTATCTGGGATAAGGTTTTTGTTACCACAGAGGTGTAATCGCTGGGCGGATTTGTGGGAAAAGAGAAATTCTGATCTAGATTTAGGTAAGATTGTAGGAAATGATGCAAACTGCCAAAGGCTGATGATGAGTGGTAAACATGAATTAAGGTTGATGCTGTCGTAACAGAATTCATATGAATTAGACGAATACGTTGGAAGTTCTCTGGAGAACAAACTCTGGGGAGTAGTAAACTTTTTCAATTAGAAGTTAGCGTTAGATGGCGCTACAATTACTCGTTTGTTATCTGCTTGCTTTATAGCTCAATTATTTTTTTATGTACAGGGTGGCGCACCAATTGTGCTACAATAAGAAATTCAAATAACTTTTTTTTTAATCGATGTATTTCATTTTTTTTTTTTTTATTGGTTAGAAAATTAAATTTTATTTTAAATAGTTAGTTGTTTTTAAAGATTATAGATCGCAAATGACCTCCACGCTCTCCCACGCATATGCGGCACCTGATCAAAAAATTATTCATTGCGGCCTGAAGAGTTGAAGTTGGGATCGCCTCAATTATTGTCGTTATGGACTGCTTTAATTCAGTTAAATTCCTGGGCTTCGTTTTATACACCTCTTGCTTGACATAACCCCATAAAAAGAAGTCTGGTGCAGTCAGGTCAGGTGACCTTGGGGGCCGGCGAAGAGTGGAGTTCCTAGAAATTAATTTGTTTGCGAATTTTTTGTTTAGCTCCGCCATATATGTGCAGTTGCTCCATCTTGCTGAAACCAAACGCTGTTGAATGGTATACGTCTTCGGCGCAGTTCTGGGTAAAAAAACTCCTTCAACATCTTTAAATAACGGTCCCCATTGACAGTAACGGTTACACCGTTTTCTTCAAAGAAGTACGGCCCGACAATACACTGCGCACCACACAGTGACTCGTTCTGGGTGCAGTTCCGTCTCATGGAGCATTTCTGGATTAGACTCTTTCCATATATGGCAATTTTGCTTGTTTACATTGCCGTTAAGATCAAAATGGGCCTCATCAGACATGAACAAACAATTGGTCAATGTGTTGTCTTCTTCGGCCATTGATATCATTTTTTGGCAAAATTCCAGGCGAACAGGCAAATCCTGAGGGTTTAACTTGCTAGTAATTTGGACTTTGTACGGAAACAAGTTTAAATCGTCATGAAGTATCCGTTGTAATGACCGTCTACTAACTCCAATTTGCCCCGATAAGTTTCGGGTCGAAATGCTCGGATTGACCTGTATTGCAGATGCTACTGCTGCGATTGTATCCTGAACCCGAACATTGGCATCTCGATGGTACGGCCTTCGTGCGATGCTTCCAGATTCGGCAAACATGTTTACAAACCTCATAATGGTCCATCTACTCGGGGGATTACCGCCAAACTCCCGCCTAAATTCCCTTTGGACGGAAATGACGGACTGCAAAGCATGGTACCGTTGCACTATCCAAATTCTTTTCTCCGTATCCCAAGCATCCATTTTAATAAATCTAAATAGTAACCTACAAAATAAAAAAAAAATAAGCCGATTACTCACACAGAAAAAAAGTTATTACGTTTTAATTTTGTAGCACGATTCGTGCGCCACCCTGTAGTTGCAATTTTGCTTCCTCATATGAAAAAAATATGCTTCCACCTTCACTGAGCGTCATTGTAATTCTAAATGTTTAATTGGATTTATCCTGCAGGATCATTTGGACACATAGTTTCTTAACTTCGGAAATATGTCCTAAATGTTTCTGAAAAAAAAAAAACGGATTTCTACAAGGTGGGCCAAAATAAGTCATCCGATGTTGTTTGGCCCTTCAGAATATCGGTTGTGGCTCGCGCAGTGTGTTACCTTGCTCCGTCCTGTTGGAACCACATGTCCTCCAGTCCTAATTCGTCCAATTGCGGCAGAAAAAACTCGGTTAACATGGCCCTATAGCGCGCACCGTCCACTGTTGGCGTCTGACCAACGGCGTACTCAAAAAAAAATGGCCCGATGACTCCTCCAGCGTGAACAGCGCACCATGCTGTAACTTTGAGCGGGTGTAATGGCTTCTCGTGCATTACTCGTGGATTTTCGGTGCCCCAGAAGCGATAGTTTTGCTTATTCACGTACCCGTTGAGGTGGAAATGAGCCTCATCGCTCATTATGATTTTGGTCGAAAAATCGTCCACTTCGTCCTCGAGATTGAGGATGGCTTGGGCGTTGGTTATAGGTTACACTCTCAGTTTGCTAGCGCAATCACTGTATTGCGCATGCCGGCATGAGTGGTGTGTGGACGCTATTACACACGTTTGGCGGTCGACATGCAGCAGCTGATGCACGGACTGGACTTTGTACGGGAACATCCGCAAGTCTTTGACCAAAATTCGCCTTAGGGACGACCGACTGATGGCTAATTGCGAGGCACTGCGTCTGGTCTATGTTTCCGGCGACAGCTCGACATCATCAGCAACAGCGGCGATATTCTCGGCACAACGGGCGCTCTGGGCCGGCCACTCAACGTCTCGTGTGGTCCCATACTCTTCAAGGTTGGTGGCCAAACGGCGCAGTGTTTGCGCAGTCGGTGTCGGACGGCCGGAGAGTCGGCGATGGAATTCGCGCTGCGCCAACACTACGCAAAAAAATAGACACGATTATTCCGCGTTCTTGGAAAGTGTATCGCTCCATGGCTTTTTCACTTGTATTCTACATCTGTCTAGTCTACAAATGTCAAAACAGATTTGACATAGACGGCCTGTCTAGTCCACAAATGTCAAAACAGGTTTGACATAGGCGTCCATTTGCAAAAATAAGAGCATCATCCAATAGGGTGAACTCTTTGGCCCACCTTGTATAAACAGTTTGCATCGGTGTAGAGTTTCTGGGAATACCAGATTTTTAAAACCCAATTACAAGTACAAAATTTAGAATTTTATAAATTCAAATAGATGGCGCTCTTTCAGATAGTGGTCATCTGATAGCGGTTGGCAGCATCTATGTAGACATGATCATATTTAAGCATATTCAATACATTGGGATAATCGAATTATGCCTAGGACAGACTAGAATTGACTAAAAACAAGACAGATGCACTATTTAACAGTTTTGGTTATCAATATCCTGCTTGGACTCTATTTTATAGACGACAGGCTCAAGTTTGAAAGACACATTGCTTTTTTATCGCTGACTTCTATAAAATACAGACCTTAGCCCTTTCAAAAATGTCTCAAAATGTTGGATTACCAAGAAGAAACAGCACGTTGGCTTCATTAGTGCAAGAATGGAAGTCTTTAAACTTCTATTTGGTTCGACGCATTCAAGTGTAGAATTAAAAATGATACATAAACTGATTGAATATATCACGATATGTACAGTCGCCAGAAAAATCATTGAAAGTATGATCAATATAGACATAGTAACCATACAAATTGAATATCACTGCGACAAGATTCAAAACAAAACCGCAAATAAGACATGCTGACAGAAACAATGGTAGGACCTATATGCTGAATCCCAAAATAGAATCAGTTGACTCAGAATTTACTGGGACATGTCTGTTAGAGGGGTAATCTACAACCCTACGGTCACCACAACTCGCGTTTCGTAGAACGTGACTTGTACCGATACATGTTTTCAGCAGAAGATATTTCCTAATTATTTACGTTGCGCAACAACTGGGGTGTTCATGGGTGATTACATGTTTCAGCCATCCTAAACGTCCGATGCGGATTTATTTTATTACATATGTGACATGTGTACTATGGCTATGTCACTATACAGCTCGTAAAGTTCGTGGATCAGTCCTTGCCCCCATAGGCATTCTACGCAATCATGACCAGCACAATATTCCTGGAAGAAGAAAAACTGATGAACATAGAAATCACTGGAAAATATTAATATATTCAAATTCCAAGAATATATTTTGTATCTGCAATGCCAGTATACTTAAAGCTTATTGCCCAAATCCCCACCCCTGAACTTCATCCACCACCAGATCTTTAACCAAACCAAACCTTTACCCCATTTACGTAATCGCGTCTCATCTGACTCTTCATTCAACAACTCTCCACTAAACCAAGAACTGTCCATTTCCTCCTCATTATCTGACCTCATTCAAATTATAAAGCCCTATCGAGGTATCGTCTGAAGAATTTCCGAAACGAAAGTCAGTTTCTTTCGAGGTATCCATTGCAGGACAAAGTAAATGAAGCTTACAATCGCGTTCGTCAAACAACTTCAGACGAAATTCAACGCGTAGCTTTCAAAAATTGTTAACATACCGCTACCGCATTATGCCGCTGCGCGATTATTTGCGATCAACTTCGTCGGAAGATCTGTTCAAAATTCAAATAGCTACGTTACACCGTAGAAAATAACCAGACCCAAGTCTGCGTTTGGTGTAAGCCTAATCGGTGCAAATACATCGAATAAGGACTAAATTGGTTACGTCAGTGTACAAAGTTCGGAGACCTGGACTGTAATGAATTCTATTGAAATGCTATAATAGCGAGGATTTTTTACTTTGCCTCTTATTGTTAAGATAACCATTGGGGCTGATCTAGGAAAAACGCAACTCACGTCAATGCAAATTATGCCAAATGAATTATAGATGTCGTTAGTTCTGCATTTATTCCTGTACTGTGTAAACAGGGAATTTCTGAGACAAAAATGTTTAGTGCCGGTACAAATATAGTCCGCGATGTAAACGTAGCCAATGGGAACACGTAGATGGAAAATTCTCCAAAGGTTTTATGGGTAGAGATATCTTCCGCACGAATACCTCAATAGGCCTGATAGTCTTAAGACAATTCATTCACTTTTTGTAGATTGTGTCTTCGTGGAAATATGTCTCCTGAAAAGTCCTTCCATTGTTCTCTTCTTCTGTAACAAAAAGAGTATTTGTATTGTTTTGTTCGAGTCTTTGTTAGTTAAAATATTTTTTTTTTATGGATTTGTGTTATGCATTTTAAAAAACTTTTTTTATATAAAACAATTAACGGTTTTTTTTTATTTTTTTCAGGTATGTCTACGATCGTTTTTACGAAAGTAATTTTTATATTGCTGTAAATTTATTTACGAACTCTCTATGGTAATCCTAAAAAATTGATTTTTGATTTATGTTAGGAGATGTACTTAACCAAGAACATTAAACTAAACTTCCCGTCGTACATTTTTTCCTCCACTTTTACCTTAATGACGACCAAAGTAGAGAAACGATATTTTGATTCCAAAGATTGACTATGAAAATTATTATTTCTTCGATGGTGTTAGTTTTGTGAGTGTATGTGCAACTTTCAAGTGGTGGTGAGTTCCAACTATACCTGCTATACCAATTCAAATGTCATACCCTGGCGGTAATTCACTGAAAAGTGACAGAAATACGAAAATCGCAGAATGCTGTATTTAAAAAGAGAAATCCCAAAACAACTGCGATGAAAGTTAATTCACTAACATTCAGCTCGCGAGTAAGAATTCTCGTATACAGATACATTAACAGATATAAATTTTAAAATAGATAATTTTCATACTCGACAATCTAAACGTTGGGTAAACTTTGATCAAATCCGTTGTTTGCGTCCGGCTTCACTTTCTCGCTTTTTAGGTGCAGCACTAGTTCCTCGGGTAGGAGTTCATACTCTCAGGTTTTCAACCCATTCTTATCGCTCTTCTGATGTTGCAGCAGTATAGACAGTGTATATACCTCTCATCTTTCAGAAGTTTTAGCAGCTCTTTTAGGTCGTATATGGTAGACTCGTATTCATAGTTTCCAGTCGCGCATCTTGCTCGTTAAATTTCGTTGGGTCTTCCACCACCTCTAATCTGATCTTCCAATGTCTGTTTTATTGATTAGCTTTTCATATTTTTAGATAGATAGATAGCTTATTTGTATGTAATTTTACATTAGGTTTGTTAATGTTTGTTAATTTGTTTCTAACAAATTTCTGGAGAGTATCATTCCATTGGCTACATTCCTTAAAATCTCTCTAACATAGGCAAAAAGTGGCACCTGTTTTTCTTATTAAATGTTTCAGAAATAGTCAAAGACTAAATTTCCGTTAAGTTTATATAAAAGACTTTGAAAGTTTTTTAAAACTCTAAACTGCATCAGCTAAATATTTCGAATGATTTTAATATTTCTTTCGGCTTTTAAAGCTTTCAATATTTCCTAATTCAGTTTTTGGATTTTAAGCAATTCTTTTTCTTTTAAGCACATGCGAATATAATTTTGCGACGGATTTTAAAAAAGTTGGCCCACTTTTCTTTTAACCAAACACAAGAAATGTCAATCTATAGAAGGGATACCAAACTCAGAAATTAAAAAAAATTGTTTTCAGCGATCCCTGATCTTGAGTAGGATGTACATACTGTCTATCCCAACTCTATCTTACTTTACAAAAGAAGGTAATGTGATTCCCAGTCATTTGTTGTACTTGTAATCCGTGTCTGGGTAGCGAAATCTTACGAAAACATTCCTCATGTCTATTCTTCCGTTCGCACATCAACAGTTTTGAGACATCAAATTTGAGCCACACTAGTGCAATTAAGTAGTGTAACTCCTCCTGTACAGTATTTAAAATTGGCACGGGCCAATTTCATCACCAAATCATCCTTCAACATTTTCATTGTTTCACGAGCTGTGTGGCATGTGGCACCGTCTTGTGATGTAACCACATGTCAACCAAGTTCAACTCGGCCAACTGGGGCAAAAATCAGTAGCGTATCATGGCTCGATATCGTTCGCCGTTGTCGGTAACGTTTCTTCCCCAGTCGTCTTTGAAGAAAAATGGACCAATGATGCCACCAGCCCATAAGCCACACCAAACTGTCGTCTTTTCGGGATGCATCGGTAATTAGGTAATGCGAAACTAAACTTAAGCTAAACTAGACCTAAACTAACCTAAAAAGACAAAAAAAAAAAAGCGCTACGTCTAAAAATAAAGCTACGCTAAAATAACCTAATACGCTTAAAGATTTCCCAAAATCGATGCTCCATAGTAGGTTCGCTATTTGAAGATCCGAAATACGCCAGATGTTATGATATGACGAAAGTTGGCCTGCCCACCCCTCGTGTCGAAACACGACCGTCGCTTTCACCCTGGCCGATACTACGGGTGATAGCCCCTTATGGCATGTCGCTGTTCATCGTTCTACTCGTTCTCAGATGTAGTTCACAGATATACTTGAAGCTTTGCATATAGTGTTTTTAGAGCCCCTACTTCTCGCTATTCGGAATTGGGAATTGAGCTTTACATACATTTTATCAAAGAGTATACAACTACATAGAGTGCGCATATCATAAAACGAAAATTTATTGTGTGGGGTACTGATTTTGCTACCCCGGTGTTCACATTGCTACCCCAACATCAAACAACAGCATAGCAGATGCATACGAACGACGAAAATTCCCTTCGCACTTACCGCCCGAGTCTGAAACGAGTACAAAATTGTTATTTCAGTTCTTGTAGTTGTTTTGATTCTTGTGATTGATTTCTACCAAAAACAATAAAGCAACAGTTTCAAATAAAAAAAATAAAAAAAAAATAATCGATCTTGCCAGGAGTCGAACCTGGAATCTTCTGATCCGTAGTCAGACGCGTTATCCATTGCGCCACAAGACCCATGTGTTATTCAAAACCATAATGTATACTTATTCTATTTGTTTGTTACTCTTTAGAGCAAACAGCAAAAACAAACTGTGTACACTAAAATTAAGTGGTCATGGGTTGTGGCACCCACAATCAAATCTCAAGGCTTTTTTACTCACTTTGAACTTCTGTTCATTATTGAATAATGAATAATATTTTCTATTTTTAGATTTCAGTCTCTTTCATTTGCTATAAAACAGATATATGTACTTCATAACCATGGCTGTGCTTATCATTAAATGGCATTACATCATGACTAATCGGTATAATACAGATACTTACAATCTAAGGCAATTTGAGTCATCGATTAGATAATCGGTTTTATTATTCAAAGTATTTATGTTTGAGCTGCAGATTAATTCCGGACTCTAGTGCCACTTAAGTTATTTATGCAAATGGGGTAAATCATAACTCACAAAAATCTTCAAGTGATTATCATAATTTTGGTACTTGAACAAAACGTATATATCTATGTACGTTACTTATGAAGACTTTGCAAAACAAACTGTTTATGTAGTTGACCAAGATTTGTGGGGTGGTTGATTCATTGAGATGTTTACTTGATCCTCAGTGTTCAAGTGCATTCCCAATAACCGGACACCGACCCTCGAAGTGTTTTTTTTTTTTTTTTATTATGGGAACTTCCAGCTTCACGTTATGGGGAGGAACAAATATTTCGTTTTTTAATTGAAGTTTGCATACTACAGACATTTTACAAGTAAGAATGCATTCGTTCAACTTCAAAAGTTGGGTTTCAAAATGCGTGATGAAATTAATAATTGTTTCCTCGATATCGAATAATTTTTTTTGTTTAGATACAATTTAAAAAAAATCATCAATTTCTCGTGAACTATACTGTCTAACTGAAAAAAAAACATATGAGAAGGCTACAATCCGCTGTGCGGATCGTTGAATACCCCATGCTCTCTGTAAAACTAAAATCCCCAAAAAGTGGACATGGCTTAAAACACGATGTGGATAAAATAAAGAAAATGACGTGGTGACAACAAATTCTTCTGACTGCTTATAAAAAACTTGTACGGTTCTACAAAAGACAAGGGCGCAAATTTATAGTCGCTTAAAGTACACTTTAAAATTATTTTATCACGTACTAACACGTTTTGATAATTATAGTCGTCAAAAAGTGTACTTTAGCGTTATCACTCTACATTAAAGATAAAGCGACCGAAACCTCACTTTAAATATTTAATAAAGAGGTAGTGTTCTGTCACTTTTTAGGTGAGTTTGATTTAGAGGCCTCAGAGGAATGTCCATTAGCATACACTAATTAGCGCCACGTTAAAAAAAGTGTCTAATATTGAAAATATGTTAAAGCAAGCTTTTAATTTAAAGTACCTCATAACTAGTGTGGAGTTAAACCCTTAAACATCGATTGACTATAAATTTGCGCCAAGGTTTTCAACTACATATGTTATGGGGTAGTGCATAAAAATTATTTTTGTATAAAAACAACCCCAAAATGTGGGCGTGGGTCTATAGACGAAATGTTCATATTAATATTACCAATGATTCTGCATCACAATTATTTTTCGAAAAATTTAAAATTTGACCGAAAACAGTTTTTTTACTTAGCTTGGCAAAAAACTTTATATAGACGTAATATAGATATTAAGATTCTCTAAATATATTGTTCAGAAACCTTTTTAAAATTCGTAATGGTTTGGCCAAAAACTGAGTTTTTCTTAAAAGGGGTCGTGGCAGTGGTCGGATTTTAAAAATGTTTACACTTGTTCTGTAGGCACGGACGAAGATCTATATACCAAATTTCGTTATCCTAGCTCAAAATTTAAGGCCAAAAATTGGTGACGTACAGACGGATGGACTCTTTGTCACATTAACTTATAATCAGGCATAGTCTATTAACTCAATTTTCAGTTTTGGCCTTTTAGGAAAACATCAGTTTTCTGCCACATCTTCTTCAAATTCAGTATTGAGAGTTCTTATAATCGTCACTAAAAAGCAAGAGCTCAAGCATCAAGTGCGTACGTCCCTTATTGAACCTTATTGACGATTTATTGAATACAGAACAAAGCAAAGAGAAAAATGTTCGACCCCGAAATTTTGATTGATTATAACAATACTATGAACTAAAAAAGTAGTTTTTGGAATTCCGTCCGTCGTTCTGTAAAAAATATGCTAACCAGAGTTCAATTAAATGTTTGAAAATATGATAGGCCATCTCGGCGCAATCAATGATCGAAAAATCAACAGAATTCCATTTTATTCACAGTACGGTCAAAAATTGTGTGTCACGAAATATATAACACCAAACAGCAAGAAAGTAAGAAAGCAACATCAGTGCAGAATTTCCAAAGTGGCGTGAGCTTGGTGGCACGTAGCGCCATAGGACACATGGTTTGAACCATGTGTCCTATTTTCCATATCATCCAATTCAGGCCAAAAGAAGTTGGTATTCATCGACCTATTGTGCTCGCCATTTGATGATGGCCTGTCCAACGTCAATCCCAAAGTAATTTATGTCGTTCACGTCGCCAGCCCAAAATTCACAACCAAAAAGTGACTTTTCGGGATGCATTACCCGCTCTTGGGTCTCACGTGGATTGGTATCGTCCCAAGTTCGACAATTTTGGTTGTTGAGGTACCCATTCATAAAGAAATGTGCCTCATCACTGAAAAAGATTTTTCGAAAAAAATTATGTTCAGTTTCCAACTGCTCCAGAGCCCATTCAATGAACGAACGTCGTTGGTAAAAATTTGACGCCGTTTCTAGGGAAGTGAAATTACATCCTGCTCTTCAATGGAACATTCACTTTTCATTTGGTCCTTCTTTCAAAAAATAAAATTGAATTAACTCCGTTAATATTTTCGAAAAACGGAGCCTAATAATTTATTCGTTTTTGCACGGCGTATTTCTGGTGCCCGACATTCTGTGACAGAAAAAATAAAAAACATTCTGTGACAAAATTCGTAAGAAACTTTTTAACAGAGTTCGTCAAAATGTTTCAAATTTGAAACTAATCAAAATCAAACTAAACGATCAGAAAATCAACTGTCGAATTGGCACTCACAGTATGGTCCAAAATTGTGTGTCACGAAAATGTGTAACACCAACCAAACACCACCAAAGTAAGAAGGCAACTGATGATTGGCAGCCATTAAAAACTAAATGACGAATTACAGGACAGCAAACAATTGGTCGAATAGATGAGCGTAAGTTACATTGCCGTGTGGCCAAAAAAAAAAAATAAGAGCTCTGAGTAACCAATTCAATATTATGCTGTCGTGGCATATTTCAGTATTTGACCAGACACAGACGGGCTTACGCTGCTACAATTTTGCGGAATTAAAATATCACCCCGAGTTTAAATTTCGTCTGAATCCTCAAACAACAGACGTTTGCCGCCATTTTACACCAGGCGGCCAGGCGCAACAGTAGGTATCACATTCCTTTCATAAAATGAAAATAATGTAAGATCTCAAACAAAGAGTACTTGGCTCTCTTTACAACTTTGGCAGACTAGGCGCCAACGCAATTCGCAATTTCATACACAAAAACTAGCTTTGCTTGCTACACCCACTAAGAGCGGCGCTTCAGTGGTAGCAATTCTTGGAGTAATACAAAAGCAATCATGTCTCCTCAGTGCATCTCCTTCTCTTCCTCTGTCGATTATGCCATTTTGTCAATTTCGGATCATTTCTTGGAACAATACACCACCACCTTCGCTCCTCGTCTCCTTTGAATTGTATGCAATTCAATTTTGTTTATTTCGGACAACAACAAAAAGCACTGAAATTGGACGATAACTACCAGGCGCTCAGAAAATAGTAGTAGGTGCCTGTCAGTAATTTTCTTACAAAACCATGCTCACGCTCAAAAAACCATACTCATGGTCGAAAGAGACACTTTCACAAAGCTCCTCCCTAAACTAATGCTACATTTTTTGGCAAAATAATGGTGGAATAAATGAAGACTCAGATATGGCATTGAGGTAAAACGAAAGATTTCATTTTAATTTTGTTGTAACATTTCCTATAAATACTTCGAATACGATCAGTTTCATGGACGTACTCCTTTAAACTGTGTAAAAATGTAATTTGCGATGCTGTTGAATGCAACATTAAGCTTAGGTAGGATTAAGCTCAAAAGAGCATATTTGGGACGAGTAGAATTTAAGCTATAATTTTTCTTGTTGCAGCAGGTGTTATGTGTTGGAAGGCCCAAAGCTTCATAAGGCTCCCGTTCATTTTACGTGTTATAGTCCCATGTATGGTTATTTGTAAATGTGGCGGCTATATTCTTGAAGTATTGAAAAACTGAATATATGCGCCGTTTATTTTAAATGGGGGAAAATATGACTTGTCTACTTTAATCATGGAAGACATTTACACTTGGTGATATTAAGGACCGGTTTTTCAATGCAGAGTTAACTCTGAGTTAACCCAGAGTTTAATCTAGAGTTAACTCAAGAAGGAGTTTTTCAGTGCAGGGTTAAATTTAACACCTTGTATGGTAATTTTTTTTGGTAGCACTTATGATTTATCGATTTTGCTGTCAAAAAGTTTTAAAATTGTATAGAATCTTCAACAGCTCAGTTATCAGCTGTTTTCCAAACATTTGAAAATGCTTTTATGGCGATCTTAACAGTCTTTTCTACTTAAAACAGTTAAACACAATTCCGAGTCGCTGGATACATCGCACACGTATTAAGTTTCTAAAAATTCAATAAAATGTCCACATAAATGTAATTAAAAATGTTTGCAGATGTTTTTGACAGATTATAACATAATCTGTCAAAAACATCTGATCATTTAATCCCAGGGTTAACTCACCAAATTAGCTGGGTTAACTCGAATATAACTCTGGATTAAAATTTACTGAAGAACTACTTTCTCGAGGTAGCTCGAGTATAATCCCGAATCTAGGATGATCTCGCACTAAAAGCCTGACCTGGCAACACCCCTTTTTCTGCCCAAAAAATATTGATTCGAGATCCGCGTTAATTTTACAGGCACCACTTTCAACCAAACAAAGTCGGCAGCTATTGTTTAGTTGAACATTGTTAGCATACATATGTAGGGACGAGTTCTTTAGTAGCACACTGATGTAGAGGGAGAGAAAGAGCGGTCCCATAATAGAGGCCTGTGGAGGGCATTTATTTAAAGGAAGAATGGATGACATCTTGTTATTACCGCTCAGTATGATACAATCACACCGCTTAAATATGATAAGATCAGGATCACGGCTGATAGAGAAAAACTTAATTGTTCTACATGTTTGCTATAGAGTATGCTGTGGACTGGGCGCAAACCCTTAAGAAACCGAATTGGGTTTTTTTAGCAGGAAATACAAAGTCCCGCACATTGACACACCTAAACTTAATGGCGTCAGTCTCAGAATCAGCCAAGTACCTGGGTCGGGTTTTTGATAAGAAACTGAACAATATCCAAGAACAATTTAAGAAAGCCACCGTAGCCTTATACACTTGTTTCTCAGAGAGAAATGTGGTTTCTCTTTGGTTTTACATGTCCATCATTAGACCCATACTCCTGTAGGGTGCCTTAGTCTAGTGGGCGGTTTTGGAATCATCCTCCAACCGCAACCTTCTAGGGAAAGTTCAAAGATCAGCTTGTATATGCATTAGCGGAACTCTAAGAACAAATCCCTCCGCAGCCCTAGATGCTATCCTACATCTGGTGCCCCTATATATATGCTGCAAATAGATCGCAGCTTGTGCAGCTGTGAAATTAAGAGCTCCCTACAATGGGCACACACCCAAGATGAACATTCAAAGATATTGAATAACCGTAACATTGCATAAAACACTGACCACATCACAACCCAACTTAGTTTTGAACAGAACTTCCAGTCAACCATTCCCAGTCGCCTTGAATGGGAGTCGGATTTGATAGGAGACAATAACTAGATTCACATCTGCACGGATGTAGTTTTTTCTCCGAGCTCCTTAACCTAAGCCTAAGCCTATCATTTCGCCTTCCCAATCATTTCAGCGTTTTCCAGGCGGAAATCATGGTAATCCTGTAGTATCATCTTCAGTGACAGCCAAGCGGCAATCAAATCCTTGAGATCTATTTCATTCTCATAGAAATCAGCCCATGAATGCCGACTATCTCTTAATGTAATGGCAGAGCACTTCACCAATCACATTTTCTGGGTACCACGCTACAGAGATATATCAGGGACCTGTAAGGCGGATGAGCTTGCTAGACGGGGCACTACCCTTGATATTCAGCCCTATCGAGGTATCCATCGGAGCGGACAATTTTCCGCAACGCATACTTGGTCGGAGGTTCAAATTCCATTCGAGGTATATGTCATCGAAAAAAATACTAAACAACGAGACGGCTTCACTTCACTACAATTCGTAAATAAATTGCGCGAAGAATTTATGTCGGAGGAAATCGGAAAAAGAATGGCAATTAGCTGTCAAAAATTGAACGAAAAATGCACCTGAACGCAATTCGCCGGGATGCGTTACAAAGTGTCGGAGAAATATTCCGAACAACTTTTCGGAGGAATAGTTTGAAGCAAAAATCCTCAGAATCGTACAAAATCGGAGAATTTTCCGATCCGACGGATACCTCGATAGGGCCGATTATACCGCCAGTTGAAATGTTAGGTGTGTCCCTCGCTACATATAAATCACAGATAAAACTTGATGCGATCAAGAAAGCAAACCGAAGATGCATATCCAGGCTACTCTGGCAAAATTATAATCCGACGCGCTCCATCTGCTTCACAATGCTGAACAGATCTATACTGTCCATGCAAACAGATAATGTCTCTATAGCAATGACTTCTGTAAAAGCTTCTTGGACGTAGAACAGGAGGAATATATTCCTCACCTTCTCTGCTCTTGTCCAACTCTCTCCAAACATAGAAAACTCCATATGGGAGACTACATCTTTTATAATCCAGTTGAGCTGGTTGCTATTAATGTCAGAAGCGTCCTACGCTCCAAAATGTCCAATTAGGCAAACGAATATAGGGAAAGTCGACAGATCTACGTGGTACCGCAACGGCCCTTTCTGGTTTAAGTGTGCATGAGCATCGCCTGCAATCACTGTAACCTAACCTTACCATATCGCGATTAACAGAATCGAATGCTTTTGAAAAATCTAGCATAGGAAGCAGTGTTAGCTGGTTTTCTCCATTGTCAGTCTTATATCTTTCACAAAGCTGTTGTGCAGCTGTGTTTAGGACGGAAACAAGACTGTTCGGAGCAAAGCATGCTATTTCTAGAAAGATGTTCACGAATTTGGGAGTTCATTATCTTTTCTAAGGTTTGCAAAAGGAATGACAAGATTGCGATCGGTCTTTACTCATCCGTACTGCTTTTCTGGGTATAGGAATCATTTCAGACAGCTTACATAAGAAGGAAAAACTGCGATCGTCGGATTTGAATTGAAAACCTATGTTATATATTTTTAGCAGTATGGGATTATTGCTTTTAAAAAAGTCGCATGGATTTTTCAAAACCAACCGAGTCTGATTTAGTTTCCAAAAAACTTTATAGCACTTCGGCTTTATCAGTACCAGTAAATTTTATGGTGTTTATGCGTTGATTATTTTGATGATCACAAATAGTTTATGAAATGGAGAGAATTAATGGACTCAAAATGGAGCTTTTTTTTAACCTGTTTAAGATCTGAATTTGTTCGATGTTTTGTCGCAATTTCGAACAACTGCAGTCATTAAAAAGATCCGTTCGGAAATCTATATGAAATTCGTTGATAGCCCTGCTGTAGTAAGCTTGAAAATTCTTGATCTTCTGTGTGTGATGTTCTGTATTAAAATCAGTCTTTAGGTCTATAACAAAACATACAAGTGTGTTTTTTTTTTGTTGTAAGAGCAATAAAACGCCTTGCAACAGTTGTAAGAGCAAGATCACCCCAAAAGCCAGCTTGGATGCAACTGGCTATATCGTTTTTTCAACCCAACTGAAGTATTTGGTAAAATATTTGCGCAAACAGTTTTCTTAAAGGGGGAATACTTGGAAAGAAAATTTCCAGAACAGATTGGTTGCTATATGTATTTTAATCTTGAAAGGGTCAAGACCACAATCTTTACGCAAAGTTCGCCACAATATAAACTGTGAATGGAGCAAATCGATTGATTTCAGTAATTTTAAACTAAAGCACTAATGGGTGCTACATTTTTGTACTTGGACTGATGCGTTATCTCACTGTTGCAGCAACATTCAAAAGGGATTTTGTTGGCTCTAATTAATCCTATGCCTTACATTTCTAGTAAGGACTCTTTACGTTGCGATCACTTACTTTGAATTTCAGTACTCATTATGCATCTTCGAGTTCTACTACCCCACCATGAAAGGGCTTTCATGACTGTCCACCTAAGGCTAACTTAATTAAAATAAATATTTGTAACAAGAACTCATTAAAAACAAATGTAACTGACCTAAAAACAACAACATACCCTACAAACAGTTGATATTTACATATCACTCACCAGAAATCAGTACTGAAAGTAATGCAACCACCCAAGGCGGGTGTACCGGCACACCTCTTCCAACTTCCAAAAAAAAAAAAAACACAGAAGAAGAAACAGAAAATTACAATACCTGTGAACAACCTTCATTCAATGACGGATTTTATTTTCTTTTGTAAATCACCCAACGAGCCACGAACACAAAATACCGTCGAAACTCCTCTCGTCGGCAGACCATAGCCTGCAATTTTCTCCAAGAGACCGTCAATCATCATTAAATAACGTTGGCGGCCGCCAATACCGCAACCGCATTAAATGTGCATCAAAGCCGTTTCCACTGGCACACTAATTTATGTGTGTACACTCATCAATTTTATTACCATCACCTATCATTCTTCATTTAAACGAACAGAATCACCCACCGGAGGCGGTGGCCAAAGGATTCAAGGTGAAGATTGCTTTGTTCTCTTCTTCAGCTGATGCTGGATTACTGTTTCTGCTGGGTGGATGGCGCAGCCTAAACCCGACGATCATCATCACTGTGGCACCATCGAATCAGCCTAAAACACCATTTACTATTCACCACCACCCATCATCAGCATTCCCATCATCATCATCGTCGTCGTGGTTGTCGGTCGTCATCATCTACATCCACATCCACATTCCCATTCACATCTCACATGAGGCGCGCTCTGTTCAGTCCATCATCAAGGAATACTCCTTGCCGGAGACAGAATATGGCAAAAAGGCGAAAGCCTGCAATCAAAATTCTGTGTGGATGTGCCGAGGGCTGTTATTAAGATGATTACTTTTTGGAAGTGCAGCTACACCCCTTTTTTGCCAGGAGAACCGAAACCGAAAAGGCGCGCGGACAAGAAGAAGCAGGAAACACGAAAAAAGGAGGTCGGAACATGATAGTTAGTGGCCGGACAGACAGATGATGGCGACGCTTATGCTACACACTGGCCAGGAGAGCGGCGATCGCACCGGATCCACCCAAATAATGAAAGAGACTTGATCATACGCTAATGGGTTTTGGACGCGCGTAATAATAGTGCTGTGGTGATGTGCGCGTTTACCGCATCCTCATCACCCATCATCAGCATCAAGTCATTGGGCGAATTGGTCTCTCTCTGGACCTGGACCCAAGAAAACGATGTATGAGTGCAAGTTGTGCTTATTCATTCGCATGTCGTTTGATTCTATTATCGTCATCGGTTGTGTCCCTCGTTCGGGATGGGATGCGTTGAAGTGTTGCTAATGGGCCCGGCAATTTGGGTGGGGAATACTCGTTTCGCCTGGAGATTGATTGGGGGATTTCTTTTTTTTTCTCTCAGTCGACGTTAAATTTGAAGGTTTTTCTGATCGTAAGTGAGGTAGCTGTTTTCGACTTCATTGCATTTGTAACGTTTTAATATGGCACGGCATTTAAATGTCGGTACTACAGTCCAGGGTTAATCTGGGTTTCGGCCATCGTCCCGCTCAAGTCCGGTCCTTAGCCAATTGGTTTAGTTTTGCCTATGAGTTGAATGAATGAGAGCGTTCTTGACCAATTCACACTCGCGTTCATATTGCTTTGTGTCAGCGCGAACTTCCGGCGATAGGTCCTCGGATATATACTCTTTCATCTCTCAACAGTCTAAGACTTGTTGACATAGCCTCCAAAATTTAAAAAAAAATACCCCAAAACTAAATCTGGAATAGTAAAACAAGGTGATCTAACCGTCCACTACATATTATCGTCAAGTGAAGCCACCAGAAATTTGGTTTTGGCGCGTGCAGCTCCATGTTCTCCAAGACCCAATTCATCGAATTAAAGAATGAGAAAGTCGTTGAGCATGGATCTATAGCACTGAACGTCCATAGTAGTCACTTGACCCATAGCGTTTTCGAAAACGTAGCGCCCGATGACAACTCCAGCGTAAACTGGGCACCATGCAGTAACTTTGAGTGTAACACCCACATTTTCGCTGCGACATCTACAGAAATAGAAATAGGCCTTGTCGTTCATGACGTTTTTCGATGAAAAGTTGTCTCCCTCATGGCCGAGATTCAGGTGGCTTTTAACGTAGGTTACACGCCCTTTGCGAACAGCAGATGCACTGTCTGCACTTTGTAAGGTTACATCGTACAGCCTTTCACCAAAATGATCTGTATGGACCGCCGATTGATGCCCTATTGCGGGGCACGCTGTCTGATATGTACTCCGGGCACTTCTACGACTTTTCCACGGATACAACGCATAGACCTATTTAACGTTCAACTTTTCTTCGTCAAGTGAAATAAGAATTTTTTTTAGAGTGTCGGAGACAAAACGGAGCTGTGGGGAGAACACCAGCATTTATTTGCTTAGTTGCAGACTTGAAACCGTCTAAAACAACTTGAATTGAACGTTTCGGTAGGTTGTTTCAAAAAAAAAAAAAATGCGTTTCATCGATTCCAAAAGTACGCATTTTCGACAAAAGGGCTTGATGTCAAGCCTTGTCAAAAGCCTTTGAAACACAACAGTACAACGATCTTGTTTTCGACACCACACGGTGGATGATTCCACTTATCGGTGAGATATGTCATTACAAGTGGACCCTGTGGACCCGAAAACCTCATTGTCGGTCATTGAGGAGTTTTTGTGATTCAAGATATTTCATATCGGCGGTTCCATGGACTTAGAAAGAAGTGACTTCAGGGCAATTGTTTTCGACACCATACGGTGGATGATACCCATTTTCGGTGAGATATGTCATCAAATTACCTGTGGACCCGAAAACCTCATTGTCGGTCATTGAGGAGTTTCTGTGATTAATGATATTTCATTTCAGCGTTTTCATGAACTTAGAAAGAAGTGACTTCAGGGCAATTGGTCGGTAGTTATAGAGAAAAGAAGATTCGCCTTTCTAGGGACGGGCTGGGCAAATGCTGTTTTCCATCTACTCGGGAAGATTCCTGATGAATAGGACGGTTTTGCCAGCGTGGAAGAACACCTCTTCAGAATTTGAGGGAGATACCATCTGGGCCCGGTATCGCGATGGTTAGTGTGATAAACTGCCGCGCAGAAGGTCTGGGTTCGATTCCCATCCGTAGCAACATCTAAATGATTTTTCACTGGCCCCCCTCTCGTGATAATCTCACAAATCATTCGAGTAGTGTCAATTGTCAAGAATACCTTATCTCAACTTTGAAGATTCGGCATAAAACAGGAGGTCCCGCCATCGTGCAAGAAGTAAATGGTTGTGAGAAAGCTAGGCCCTGGGTACTAACGAGCCTGTTGCGCAAATAATTTGTATTTCTGTTTCCAATCGGGACCAGGAGATTTGTGAATGTTAAGATCTAATAATACTCTGGCGACTGTAAGGGTACGGAAGTGCATTGGTCCCATAGAATGTTCTACGTTCTCAAGAACAGGAGGAAGTATGCACAATAGTGTATTTTTTAGGGTGAAAGGTTAGAAACAAATCCAGAGTGTTAGCGGCTTGACTGTGAATGTCCGGAATTTGCTTTGGCTCAATTACAAGCTGGGTTCGGTCTCAAAGGTCTCAACGTACCTTCCCTTGGGTGTAGACTGTCCAGAGTTTTGAAGCCACCATAATTCCTGAGATGGGGTCAGACAGCGCATCAAACTCATTAAAAGTCGAGTTGCTGTCCATATTTGGACTTCTTAATGTGTAATCAGATTGGGAACGCATTTTGTACAACCTCTTCATCACAACCTCTTGTACAGCCTGGATACAGTGGCCTAGTTGTTAGTGCATTGGACTTCTAAGAGCGGGCTCCCTAGTTCAACTCCCGAAAGATATGACAACACCTACATTTTTTCACTGCTCCATCTCTTGCGAAAATCTGACAAACATCCAAGAGTATAAGACTGTCATGTAAAGCTTCTCAAATTTGCCTTTAGGACTAGGCGTTGAGCAGGAGATCCTTTGCTTTGTGGCAAAAATAATAACTTCTCACACACAAATGAAGGAAGAAGCTAGGTTTTGAGGCCCTGTATGGGCCGTTAATGCCAGATATATATTTTTTTTCATCGCATGCAGGCATGCGAATTCCATTATCACAAGCTCTGATCGCAGGGTCTTACATTTTTAGGTGCAGCTAGAGTTCGCTGTCAGTTAGTTAGTTAGAGTCCTTTAAAGCTCCGCAACGCCAATGAGAGCAACGATTTTTTAAGACTCAAGGAATTTATCATCCGCTTTTGATTTGGTGCTATGCCTTAGTCGGAGAATGTATACGTTTGAGATTATAAGGGCATCAACCACGTAATTTTAGAACTATCTTCGTCGAAATGATCGTGCAAAAGTGGGGTTGCCAATAGTGTGGTCCACGTATGTGGCAGACCTTTGGTATCCTGTATGAAGCATAAGTTATGCTTAATTGAAAAAAATATTCTTTGAACTTCTACCCCAAAAATGCTTCATCCCGAAAAAAAATGCAATATTGCTAGCATCACTATTTCAAGACAAACCAGTCAATGATTATTCTACGACAGAACAAAGGGAGTCCCAAAAAACGAAAAAAATCTGTCTAACAATTCCTCCCCTCCACCCATAACACCTGATCCCTTAAAAAAACAAAGCCCCCAAAAACCCACACACACAGCCGCAAACAAACCAAACAAAGGAAAAAAAATATATTGCTAACATTCAGACACTAATTCGATCCGATAATAATCCCGCCAAAGGGCATGAATTGTAATTTCCTTTTCGCGGAATTAACTGTCGGCTGCTGTGTTCGGATTTGTTTTATGAGCCCACAATCAAAGAAACAGGAAACAAGCCGCCAGGACGAGCCATTCCCCCTTGACACCCTCACTCACCTCGCTATTTTCATAGCAAACCCAGAGAAGACCTTTGTTTGCATGGTTCCTTTTTGTGTTTGGTTCTACCTTTTGGCCCAGAGACCAAAGAGAAAGCAACAAGACAACAACAACAACGACGAAAAAAAAGCTCTTTAGGCCAACACATACTATATATATACGGGCAATGGTGGTGGTGGAAGGAAGTGTGCTGGAAGTCTATTAGAATTTCAGTGCCGTCCTTTAATTCCACTCTGCCGCATTCCTGCTGGCTGGACAAACATAGTCCCTGGCTCCCAACCTTTTGGTTGGTTGGAGCAAAAGTTCGTTGCTTTGCATAAATTGTCCTTTTCAGAGTTCTAGCCCCGCGCGCTCTAGTACTCTCATTTATTTGCACACTCACATTTATACCGGCTTGGGCTCTATATGAAGCTGACGCCCGAGGGCAGGTACACACATTCCACATCGGAAATTTCTGAAGCATGATGATTTCAATAATACCCAGCGCAAAAGGGCCATAAAGGACTGCGGGGCACACATCATATCCGAATCATGAACAGAGCACATACGTGTGGAGGTGGTTTAGTGGATGCTGCAGCACACACCCTCTCAACAGGACATTCCACCATCGGCAGAGAGGGATTGTATACATTTTTTGGGGAATGAATTGGCTGGAAAATACTGAAGAGGAATGTCGTAAACGTAACTGAGGGCGAAACGTAAATTCTCTCCTGTCAGAGGATATTTTGCAATATGACACTTAACAGGATATCATGCCCTTATGTACGTACGCGTAGCCATACACGCATATGGATGTGATGTGCGTTCGAGTGAATTGAAATTGTTTGGCAGTTGGAAAATTGTTTTTCTCTGTTTGGGGTGTGCACAGATCTTCTTGTGCTGGGGTTAATTAGGACGATGTGATGAGAGTTCAACTGTTCAACAGGGGATATCCATGTAGGACTGCGGTGAAGGATTTGTAAGGAAATCATATGCATCCGTTTATCTTAAGGACACGGAAGGCTAACAAGGATTTGGAATAAACAACGAATTTTTCAACAGAATTGAGGTACAGTGTATGTGTGATGATGGTAATTAACTCGATGTTTAACCAGCAGGTTTTGGCAAGTCCTTCAAGAAAACGTCTATCAGTTAAATTTAAGCTGGGGCTTTTTTTCGGCCACTATTAAAGGGAAAGTTTAAGTTGGTTTGATGCGTTTTAAAGGGCTTTTCAGGAGTAACCGAAGATGCATATCTATGCATGGAAGCAGACGATTTATTCTTTTCATATGTCTACACCATTTCGGACAATTTATTGAAGTATTCACAAAGCCAAATTAGATTCCGAAATCTTAAAAAAAATCGCGAGTCCCGCAAGTGTCGAATCGTAACTCAATCTGCTTTTCTAGCTGACGTAGCCTCAGCTGCGATGGGAAATCTGATCATTGCTTTGGACTCTCTCTAGAAACTGCGATGTCGATAAATGGCTTACAGAACTCGAGTTGCTATTATTATTCGACTCAATTCACTTGCCACCGTTCCAACTGACATTGCTCCAGCTCCGGAGCAACATCGGTCAACCTAAACATCAGTCACCATCGGCCATTCTATACAGCCTTGAAGCAATTTCAGCGGCATCTAAAGTAAGATTAGCTATGTTGGAAGGCAACATAGAAAAAACAAAGTTGTAAGCTTATTCAAGAAGCCGTCTGTCTAAACCGGTCGTTCTAGAAGGAGAATCCAAGCCACTGATGAGATTTTCCATCGAGGCTGATGGAATGTCATAATTGGTTTCTCCGTCTAAAAGGACCGGTTTTGGCAATTGGCTTGCTAGTATAATTTTACCAACTTTGGTGGCGCCCTCCAACTTAGCTGATCTTTCTACAGATGGCGCTGAAATTGCTTCAAGGTCGCCGTCTAGAATGGTCGGCCTGACCAAAGCGTTATCAGTGGTTCAGTATTCGGTGAAAACGCTAATTTCAGTTGGAAGAGACAGATAAAACCTGTTTCCACATACACACGCCTTATCCTCGTAATAAAGCATGTCTACACGGAAGTGTTTGGAGATTCCATAGTAGCTGACGATTAGTTCAAGTCAAGCTGGAGGCAGATAGAATCTGTTGACGCCTACGCACGTCTTATCGTCATGCGTCTCCACGGAAGTGTTTGAGGATTCCTCAGTAGCTGAAGATTGGTTTAAGTCAAGCATGAGGCAGATAAAACCTGTTTCCGCTTACGAATGGCTTATCGTCGTGTGCTTAGACATATCTCCGCGGAAGTGTTTGTGGATTCCTCAGTAGCTGACGATTAGTTCAAGTCTACATCCATTGGCATGGTCTTAACCAACGCTTACTTGCAGATAAGTTGGTGTTGGTTACTCCCTCAGATTACCAGCCAAAGTTTGTTTTAACAGGCGCCAACTCAATAATCAAAGCTCGTGTTTGTGAGGCCATTCAGACGCCCAACAATACTTTCATTGCCGATGCATCCACCTTCGCGACGTTCTATTAGCTTTAGCGCAGTTCTTGTTAGGATCCGTTGGTTTTTGTAGGTCCAAACTAGTGCACCTATATCTCAAGGCCTCTATCTGACACCATAGAGTCATAAAACTTGACAGATATTGCCTTTGCGAAAACAAAGCTTCACACAGTTCTTCGTGGGTTTGAAAATCTGAGCATTCAACACCTGAAGGAACCTATCATGTGATCTTTTATAAAGAAGACATAAACGACCTAACCCATCTGTCAGTTAGCCAGCATAAATACAGAGATTGCTCTGGAAAGCTAGTAACGCTCTGGCATTTTGTTCGCCTTTAGGGTTGTCAGACCACTTTATATCAGCTAGCTTCTTGTTCTTAAAAATGTAGGAAGTAATGAGAAAGCCAATAAGCACCCCTAGGCCTGCCCAGGCAAGCATCTTTAATTTACACAAAATACAACTTGTCAAGCGAGATGCCAAGCTATTAACTTCACTTCTCACCGCCAACGGCTGTCCATGCTGCTGGCAGTTACAAAGAAGACGAAGTATTGTTTCTTCTTCTTCTTCGTCCATACAGCTCCTGTAGAAATAGTTTAAGTTAAGTCCTAGCCTTTCTGCGTGCTTATTTGCTAGACAGTGTCCAGTGATGACACCTGTGGTGGGGCTTATTTGCGGGCTGGTAAGCGAAATTAGTCGTTTGGATCTTCCTAAATCTAGCTTTGGCCAAATTTGTGTGGTTATTTGGCATGTCGTGCCAAGATTCCCAACCCTATCGAGGTATCTGTTCGGGACAATCTCCGACACGAATGCCAGCTCCAATCGGAACTTAATTTGCTTTTGAGGTATCCGTTGCGGACTTTGATTCCACAGCAATTCTTCGTCGGACAACTTTGAAAGAAAATAAACGCATGGCTATCCAAAATTGTCAACTCAACGCATATCCCCGATGCGTGTTCTTTCTTCGGAAGACCTCTTCGAAATGCTAATCGGAACAGGTACCTCAGTAGAAAATTTTCTTCCGACCCGATACCTCGATGCGGGTGTCCATCTGAGATTTGATTTGCTGGTAGCATGCTGCGTTAGTAAGCTTTTGCATGTCGGGTACGACTGGTAATTTGGTCCTAGTTCTTGCGAGTTCACCAGCCTTACAGTTCCCTGCAATGTAACTATGCCCAGGCACCTAGCACAGGTGAGTGTTGACCTGCTCTGACACCTTATGCAAACATGAACGTTAATCTAGGGTTGGTCGTCCGAGAAAATGCTAATATCCTTGGCAGATATTACATTCTCTTTCAGCCAAGATAAGTCTTCTTTGATCACCATGAGTTTTCCGCCTGGAACACGCTGTACATCCTGCACATACGGACGAGTTTGGGCGATGAATAGGTGATAGGTATCGACTTTTTAGGATCTGCCGATGTGTGGAGATTTGATCAGTAGTGGACTTTCCTGTCCTAAAACCACACTGATAAGGGCCGATCAGGTTGTTGGTAAACGGCAGATAGGATCTTGTAGACGATGTTGAGGAGACTAATGCCTCAGTAGTTGTCGCAGTTTAGAGGGTCTCTGTTTTAGTGGATCGGACAAACGCTGTCAATTTCCAGGCAGACTTTAATCCTACCAATTTTCGCTGATGAGTTGGTGTATGTTACTTACCAAATCATCTCTAAAGCCAAATTTAAGATAAAGCTATTCTCACTCCAATTAGGTCCGCTGACTTACAGTTTTCGCTGTCGTCGCCAATATAGAATGGTTCGTTCTGTCTGACAGCGGGAGATTGTTCGTCATCGCCGTTTAACAATCTGCAGAAGTGATTATTGCGTATTATCGGCATCGTCTATGACTTAACTGCGATCTCTCCTTATTCATCTCGAAATAATTCTATTCGCGCCTTGTATCCCTCGGTTTGATGTTTTACACTTTTGGTAATTTGTACCCACTGGTTAAAGTTTGACCCCATTCTAGGGAAGTGAAATTACATTCTGCTCTTCAATGGAACCATCGCCTTCCATTTGGTCCTTGTTTCATAAAATAAAATTGAAATATCGCCGTAATAAGTACTAATAACTGACCCGAATAATTTATTTATTTTTGCACAGCGTTTTTGTGTTGCTCGCCATTCTGTGTTTAATTTTTTTAAAAAAAAAAAACTTTTCTCTGTTCGTCAAATTATTTCCAAATTTAATGGACTCTCAAGGCAATCAACATAGACGATCAAAAAATCGACTGCCAAATCGTGTGTCACAAAACATATAACAGCACGCAATCAGAAAGATAGAAAGCCACTCAAAACTACAGGACTGCAAACAATTCGACAATCTCATTGGTTTAATGGATGAACGTAAGTAACATGGCCATGTGGGCAAAAAAAATAAGAGCTCTGAGTGACAAAAAATTCAATATTATGCTGACGTGTCATATTTCAGTATGTGACCAGTCACAGAGGGGGCTATGCTGCTTCATATAAATTCGCGGAAGAAAAAATATTACTCCGATCCAATTTTTTTTGAACCCCAAAAAAAATGACATTTGCCGCCATTTTACACCAGGCGCCCAGGAGCAATAGTAGGTATAAATTCCCATTCAGAACAGAAAAATAATTTCCGATCTCAAACAAAGAGTTCTTGGCTCTCTTTACAACTTTGGCAGACTAGGCGCCAAAGCAATACGTATTTCATGCACAAAAAAAAAGTCTAGCTCTGCTATACCCACTAAGAGCGGTGCTTCTCTGGTAACAATTCTGCAAATTTTTTCTTCTTAGTGAACCCCCTGCTCCCCAACTCTTTTTCAACAAAACCAATCAGTCTTCTCAGTGCATCTCCTTCTTCTCCTGGCATTTGTTAATGGCATTTCGAACAACAACAAATCGCATATAAAATTGGACGAAAACTACCAGGCGCACAGAAAAGGTAGTAGTAGGTGCCTGCCAGCAATTTTCTTACAAAACCTTGCTCACTTTCGAAAGAGACAATTTCACATAGCTCCTCCCTAAACTAACGGTAAATTATTTGGCAATCTATGATCTTTGTGAAGGAGAACGAATAGTTCTGATGAGAGCAATAGGGCAAGTGACCACTTACAATATCATGTTGACATTGGCCAATGACCAGTAATATTTCAGTAGGTCACCAGACGCCGACGGAGCTGGTCTGCCAAATAATTAAGTCCTGAGGGAGATCCCCTCACGATAGTACCATGTATTGTACACTCTCACATTGTCAGAATTATCGACATAGCTAAACACTTGCATTAGATCACCCCACTTTTGTGGTACCAAAACCCAATTCTTGAAATAATTAAAAATCGTTTCTATGTTGTATTAGTCCATCTCCTTTCCTCTCACTGTCAAATTGTGTCCAAATTCAGTTTTGTTTATTCCGAGCACAACCAACACCATTGCAAGTAGGCCGAGAACTACCAGGCGCACAGAAAATAGAATTAGGCAGCTTGCGCCAGTTTTGTAAGAAAACCATTTCATACTCTCAAGAGAATCTCTCACATGGCTCCTCCTTGAACTTACGGTATTTCTTTAATAATTTAGAGTGGAAAAAATGTAACATCCAGGCATGGCATTGAGGCAAAAGAACAGATTTTGTTTTTCTTCATAGCTAGCTTGCAGCTAAAATAAAAATAAAAAGAATAAAAATAAAAATTTTGTTTTAAGTAGATGAGGACCTTACGGTTAAGATTTTTTTATTTGTTTCCTGGTCCTGTGTCAAATTGCCCAAATTGCAAAGATCGGACATGCCAAACATGTTGAAGTGACAATGCGAAGGTATATACAAGGTGGCGCAAAAGTTGTCACCCGTCGCAAAAGCTGTCACCCGATGTTTTTTGGTTGCAAATATTTAAATTCTTCAGCAAAAAAAATTATTCCATGATTCATGTCTTATGCGCCACCTATAATAATTGTTTCGATTTTTTTGCAAAACACTTTAAAAAATGGCGGCCAAGAAATATCGGGTGACAACTTTTGCTACGGGTGACAACTTTTGCGCCACCTTGGTATGTATATGTTTTTTAAAAAAAGTCCAATTTGTTCGAAGTTGGAGAGTTTTTAATCGAAGTATCCGTGTGGCATAATATGTTAAGTCAACAATTGTTTACAACTTCATCTCTGCGTTAGATTTCTTTCGAAGTTGTCCGTCGAGGAATTGCTGCGGAATCAAACGAATGCGATTGTATCCTTTTTTATTTTTTTCCACAACGGAAACGTAAGCAAATTTAGTTCCAATTGGAACCGACTTACGTTTCTGAAATCCGAATGGATACCTAACTGAGCCTTGAGGACCATCAAATTGTAAGAAAGGTTAATTCAAATCCATAGAAAGAGTGGACCGCTACGCGGGATTTCAAATCCCTTTCCGCAGGTTGCAGGTACCGCTAACGCAACTTCGTTGCTCCACAAGGCCACCCAGGAGTAACGAAGTTAAGTAATAAGTACCTGCCGCCTGCGCAAAGGGCGTTGAAATCCCTTAATCACGTGTAGCCGGGCTACCCAAGTGCTGTGTAATCAAATAAACTCATTCCTTGGATTTGAATAAACCTTTCTAAGCGGCTTAAATGATGCTCAAGGCCCCATTTCATTCCCCACACTGTTTCACATTTTATTAGACGATCTCTTGCCAAATTGTAATCCAATATGTTTTTGAGTTGATGACAGTATCCCGAGTTTTATTGTGCATGAATGTTTTTTTTTGGAATCAATAAATCTTCATTGGGTAAGATACGCCCTCTCAAAACGTTCAAGCTTGAAACCCGCCAAAAAAAGGGGTTTGTTCCCCAAAAGCTCTGTCTTGTCTTGAAAACGGTTTCCCATTGCTGTTTTGTCTGAAACTTCTTAATCAATCCATCAGTTTCCTGTTGACCTTATCCTCCGCTTTTGATATTCGTTGTCAAGTTCAATCCCTTTATACAAGGTGGCGCAAAAGTTGTCACCCGTCGCAAAAGCTGTACCTGATGTTTTTTGGTTGCAAATATTTAAATTCTTCAGCAAAAAAAGTAGAAAAAATTATTTCATGATTCATGTCTTAAAAAATGGCGGCCAAAAAACATCGGGTGACAACTTTTGCGACGGGTGACAACTTTTGCACCACCTTGTATATGTCTGCAATTTCTAATTCAATCTGTCAATGACAGTTCTCCCAGACTTTAATATTGTTGTCAAGTCTAAGCCGTTCATATTTGAACGTGAAACTAAAACGATGAATGAGTGGAAATTAATTCTTTCAAAACACAATCCTTAAGTTAAATCGAATCCAAAATAAACACGATGAACAACGCTTCCAATATTGAAACCGAAAGACTTCCATGCCCACACCAGTTAAGGTGCAGCAAATTCGACATTGCACCTTCTGCCCAGGATACAAAAAACACTGAAACAAACTTCTAGCAGACTCAACCGTAGCGAACTTTCTAGTCTCGCTCGAACACCGTATTAATATCTTTATAGCCTCACACACTTTTACCGCTACTATAACAGCAACTGCTCAACCAATCTTTAATATAAAAACACCACATCAACTCATTTCTGACAAGTTGGCTATTCGAAAACCCAATTTATGTAATGACGTTGCTAAAAACAACCACCCAACCGCAATATGACATTCAACATCAAGTTCACGACCTGCTTAAGAAGCTTTCCACCATCATCAACATTTCGGTGTCGTCAAAATCGAAAGTGTTCTCGATAAATTCTCAAGCGCCCACCCACCTCCTGTTGAACACAGAAACCCAATTTTAATCGAACACCGCCGACTGTTTGAAATGCAATTGAAATCCCGCTGTTTACACCCACTTAAGTCGACCTAACCACAAGGAAGTAATTGCAAATGCCACCTATAAAAGTCCATGCGTCCATTGAGAACGTTAACAGTAACTTCTTGGAAGCCGGAACGCCATCAAGCGTGTCGTAACTGCTTGTGGTCATTCTTCCGGAATAAAAGCAAAACTTTTCCAAAAAAATGGTCAAAACATCTCTCTTCGTACGGAACCTGGCCTTATTCTGCCTAACTTTGCCCCACTTGGGACACTGTTTACGATACTCCGCCCAGGGAAATGGTGACGAAAACTGCGAGACTCTGCAGTCCGAAATCCATATAATCAAGGAAGAGTTCGACGAGCTGGGCCGAATGCAGCGTACTTGCAACGCGGACGTTATGGTGAACAAGTGCGAGGGTCTGTGCAACAGTCAAGTTCAGCCATCTGTTATAACGCCGACGGGCTTTTTGAAGGTAGGTTTTGGTATTTACGCATCTCTTTTGGGATAATTTGATTTTTACATCTCATTAGGAATGCTATTGCTGCCGCGAGAGCTATTTAAAGGAAAAAATCATCACCCTCACCCATTGCTACGATCCCGATGGCACTCGTCTGAATGATCCCGAAACGGCCACCATGGATATTCGCCTGCGTGAGCCCACCGACTGCAAGTGCTTCAAGTGCGGTGACTTTACCAGATAATTGAATTTGTTTCTCGTAATAAAATCGAATCCATCTATGGTAATACGGTTAAATTGAATTTCACCAAAAAAAGGGGTTTTCTCTTGCTATCGTATCGTTGTCCTTGTCAGTCAGGCAGACAATCGCCTAAAGGCACACTTAATCCTTCTGCGAGTTTGATGTATGAAATTCAGTGGTCTTAACGTCACATCGATGTTGACGCACAGCATCGACAGCAGCAGCAACAACGATGATGATGACGACGACGACGACGAGGACGTCAACAACATTCAATTTGTGTATCTGTCACAGAGTAACAAGTAGGGATTTCACCAATTTCATCACATCCTGCCTTCCTTCCAATTGATTACTTATGCAGGGTGCGGTTTGAGAGTTGAATAGAGCCTAAAGGCTTTACGCCAGAATCAACTCAACGACAAGACATGTGTGTGTGTGTTGATGCAATGTACCGCCATCATTGGTAGTTGAGAGTTTATATCATCCCTCTCCTTGCCGAATATGTTATCCTTGGGCCAAGAAACATACCATAATTTTGACAGTTTGATGGAGCGAGGTTGCGGTGGAAAATGAGACAGAAAGAGGCCGTTGAAAGTGGCTGGTGACAGTTTGTTGTTTTACTGTTAAATTGGGATTGCCTTTAGTCATTTGTGTGAGGAGCCTTTTTTTATGACGTTGATGTCCTAAGCGCGAGTGGATAGTTGTGTTTCATTTGGAAAAGTGCTGGATGTTGCTTAGCGGTAAGTGGTTTAGTAGTGGGATTATATGATGGAATGTTTGAAGGATATATACATATGTGTAGTAGTGATGTCTGAGTGGGTAAAACCATCACTTAATCATGAATTGCAAGGACTTTTTTTTAGCAAATGATAGCAGGCTGTTCTGCTCATCTGCGAAGTTTGAACTTGTTATTCCTGAATTATGGAAAAGTTTACTCCTCCCATAAATTAGTGTATTGCAGGGCTATACAGTTATACGAAAGTATTCTGAGTTAGTTTGTGAGGGTCTTATAGTGCTACCTCAAATTCTCAGTTAAGGGGAGTCATTTCGGGAAGTCATCTCAATTCAAAAGTGCTTTTCGGCCGCTTTTTAATCGGTTCTATGTGATACTTTTGATTGTGTGAAGGTAATATTCAACTTGCACCTAAATTAAGGCACTTTGTGCAAGCTGCTAGGTTGTCTTGAAGCTAGTCTCAACATTGTGATATTCACTTCCATAGTAGCACCACTGACTATGGAGTCGGTGATGTAAGCACTAACTTACAAGGTCTATAGAGGACACGGACCTGGTCTTCGTTTCCTTGCAAAATTAAAGACGTAGCAGGAGAATAATTTGCCTACGTGGCGCCAAAGAAGAAGCCGACCTCAATTAATTTAAAGTGCGTAGATTGAGATTATTGGCGCAGAGACCTGCAATAGGTTAGGTTAGGTTTTACGGGTTCTAAGCGCGCTGATGAGGCGTCAAACCAGCATAGGCCTGTGATGGCCCTTTTTGATTGACGTTCCTAAAATAAAAATGTTGATGAGGGCGTGTAATGATTCTTAGGTGAAAGAATGGTATGATCCTCCGAGGGTCTGAAAAGGATTTTCACTCCAGTCCGATCCTTTGTGGTATTTTCCCAAATAATGTCGATCGTTGTAGTGGCTGCCTAAAAATCTTCTTCGGTGGCCCAGCAGGTGAGTGATATCTTCTTCTACCTCTGGGTCGCTACATTTCCTGCATAGATGATGTCAAATGCTCAGCTTAATTGCGCTCGAGGGCTAACTCAACATTGATCACCTATTTAAGCCTGTAAGCTAGCTTGATTTAACGTCGTTTATTTCCGGAAAACGATCTTTGGTGTTACGGGCTGATGGCGCGATGAACCGTCGATTGGATTCCCAGCCATAGCAACACCTAAAATGTCTTTTCACTGACCCTAACTCAACTCGGCCGTTCGGATTCGTCAAAAATCATGAGGTCCCGCCATCAAGATTTACACTCAAGAAGTACACACGCACACACATGGATGGTTGTGAGAAAGTAGCTAGGCCCTGGATACTACCGGAT
The DNA here is from genome assembly GCA_932526625.1 of Rhingia campestris. Lineage (NCBI taxonomy): Eukaryota > Metazoa > Arthropoda > Insecta > Diptera > Syrphidae > Rhingia > Rhingia campestris. Next base: position 105,966,189 of record OW052185.1, read on the forward strand.
ACTACCAGCAATGCTTTTTAGATCTTTGGCCTGCTTACAAGTAGTAGTGTTGTGCCATCTGGTCCTGCTTCATTTTTTGTGTTCATTTCCTTAAGATCTGTTTCTTAAGTGCCGTGACATGAGGCCAAGCGTTATATGACAATATCTCAAAATTTGGCCTTGCATCGTTTATGACGGTTTATCAAAGTGTCATCATGTAAAATGCTAGAATTGGGTCAGGTATAAGTCCAACTTTATAGATATTGCTTTATGACGCTTGGCCTAGTGTCACGGCATAGTTTCTTGAAAGCATCCAGATTTGTTTAAACTTTTTCTAGAGACCTTAGCGAGGCAGGTTCCAGCAAAGTAAGATTTAACTCGATTTGATGACACATCTTGTGTGACCGCTTGACTATCTTCGTAGATAGATATATCGTATTGGGATATGTTCAGTGATCTCTGATGGGTGATCTCATCTATACACTACACAAGGATGTGGCTAGCCCGATTTTTTCTTAAACGTAAACTCTGGAGCCTACTCCGATTTCCATTTTTGATACATCAGTATGGATCCATGTTTCCAAGCTGTTCGACGACATTTCGTCCCTGATTGGGATTCTAATCGAATATTTGACATCAAAATCGTGATAAGGGTTGATATGTAGGCAGGCCGTTCCTTCATAAGATGTCAATAATTTTAATATTGTGCTGTGGCCAAAAGGCTTAAAGCACAGGTTCCCAGCTTCTCTAAGTGGTGGTGCGCTTATTGCTGCTGTATCATTGATAAGAAGAGCCTTAACAGTCTGCAGAAGTGGTTCTTCCAATCCTTAGCATCGACCATCTGTCTCAACTACCATATTTCCTTGTTCATCTCGACAGGATTCTGTTCAATCCTTGTATCCTTGGCTTTGACGTTTTTCACTTTGGCAAAACTTGCGGACATCGTTCCTGGAGTGGTATCTCTCTAGATCCTTGATCGCTCGTTTTTCGTGCTCTCATTCCTTCTTTCTGAAAAGCCGGTGTTCTTCCCTTCTTATTTGTCTAAAGAGCCCATGGCAGCTCTCGTCTTCACCTTAGCTTAGCCTTGTAGGCCACGTTCTTGGCTGCGAGTATCTGTCGGCATTCCTCATCAAACCAGGGGTATCTTGTTGGTGGGCGCGTGAAACCCAGTACAACAGTTGCGGCTGATCTAATGGCTGGTTGACATCGTCGCCATTGTTCTTCGACAGTAGATGCTGGCGGTAACGGCCTTTTATGATTGCAGTCCTTTGACGTACAATTTTTTCACATAATTTCTTATTTGTTGTATCGTGGTGGATATCCTTAACTATGCCTTGGCTGTTACAGGAACTCGGACCAAGGTATGCGTGCCTCTTGTCTATCACAATTTGATCAGTTGCATTGACCGTTTCGTCTAGAGACCGATATGTCTCCTAATGGATACCGAAGAAATCATGAGGAAATAATGTTGCGAGCAAATGGTGGCATTTCGTTCTACAGCGATCAGAATATGTGCATTGCAGGACGTGGTGTCATGTGGCTGAGTTTCCTAGAATACTGCTGAAGATGTCGTCTTTTTCAACATTTAGGTTCAAATCTCCCACCACGAGTTTAATATTGAATTTCGGTAGTCGCTAATAAGTTTTGCCCAGGAGCTTATAAAAGCAATCCTTCGCAATGTCATATTTTTCCTTCGTCGGAACGTGAACTCGTATAAGGCTTCTATTGTCGGATTTGGCCTTGATGCAAATTATTATAAGGCCGTTCGCTAATGCCTTCAAAACATTAGACTTCTTGCCTAAGTCTGGCGCTTATAACAAATCCAGATACTACTAGTCGCTGTATCTGCTCACTTTACAATGAACCGCAGTATATATCCTGGATGTCAGTAATGTCTACTTTGTAGCAGGATATGGGTTCGGCTACATCACTTCTGTTTAATGTTCTCACATTACAGGCTCAGATACAAACGTCGTTTTCCTCTCTTAAATAGCATAATTGTCAGCCATAAAATCAGTCCTTTCTGAGGCTCATGGTTGCGTCGTTAGAATAGTGGGTGGTTAAAGCTCAACCTCCAACCTGTTGTAGCAGCTCCAATTTATTAGATACCCCTAGGATACCAAACAGAGGTTAGAACTGACTACGTATGGAGCTCTTCTCATTTACGAAAAGTCTACGAAGTCTTGAGGAACAGCTATGCCTGCAATGGCTTAAAATAGTCTACAAGTCCAAATGAAAAGTTGAGCTGAAAGACATCCGTTTCCTGGCATTTCTGAAAACGGGATCAATTCCCGCACAGTTTCCATTTAGATTTGAGCCGATAGGGTTATTTTTGAAAGGTCAACTTGAAGTCACTCCCGTCTCTCGTTACCAGAATGACAACTCAAATACCTTTTCATTGTGTACATGGAATAGTTGCAGCTTTTGTTGTTCAAGTTCCCACTTCTATCTTTACTGCCGATCAAGACCCCCATCCCACACAAATACAATATCGATTTTGGATTAACCATCGAGTGGCTAATAAATGTATTTTTTATGCGAAGCCCCCGCAGAGCTTAAACAACCTCATTCTTTGTGAATCTATAAAATAGAAGGTTACTCGTATAATTTTTCTATAAAATATATCGCTCCATCTTCGACAGACTAATAAGCAGGTTGTCCCGTGATACTAATTAAGCATTTACCTTCATCAGATGAAGATGAATGATTGAATTATGCAAATTCCCAATATGGCGATGGTGGTGATAAACATCGCCAGTGAATTAAAATTGAATTAAATAAAAAAAAATTATTAATTAGCTTACAGATTACTGATGTTGTTGTAGATAGGCGGGGCTCCTCATGATTACGATTTTATTGTTGTCCCAGAGCTGACCAGTTCAGTTTTTATCGCTGCCAACAATCTGTGAATCATAAATTAGCCAAATCCACCTGTCGATGTGTGTATAAAAACGAATTCCATGACACCTACATTGGGTAACCCTTACCTTACCCTGCAAAATTTCCATTCTCCCTTCACAAATAACTGAGAGCAACCTTCTGTCCGAATATTGTTTTCAAAAAGGGGGATCTCTAGATGCCATTTGAAAGTTTTGCTTTGTTTCGACTAAGCAGCAGTAAGTTGGTTTCTTCTTTGGGGAGTTCCACTCAAATGGAAAAGGGGTATGGAAACCAAGGGACCTTTGAATTTCTCATTTTGGACATGTGTAACAGAGCACAGAATTGAGAATTATTTTAATGCGTTCATTGAATTTTAAGGGGGGTCTACCTTGGGGGTTGGTTGAGTGTTTGGAAAGTCGGTATGGACTTTGTATGATGCGGTGTAACTGTTAATGACAACTAAAATTAAAGTGATTATGTTAACAAGTTGTGTTTCTCGAACTTTTCAATGGAATTTGAGTGCTCTTCAGAATTTCGCAAAACGCCCTTAAGGGCTTGGACTGTATGGTATTTGAATTGTTAATTAATATTGAAAAACAGATTTTGAAGAATAAACGAGTTGCAGAGGGTAGGAGGAAAGTATTTGATATGCACATTCACCATTTTTGGAAGGGTTAATACTTGGGAGTTCTTGAAAAGTTGTATGGTAAACAACCTCTGATGGTTGGGTTTTGTAAAACTTGGTAGACAGTGAGCGACGGTAACTTTGGACAACGTCCAATCGTTGTATATTTGATTAGACGTCATCGGATACCGGTCTAATCCAACCAGATTTGACTTGCTGAACTTATAAGGGCGAGTGTTGATTAAAGAAATTAAAATAGCAACACGATACAAAAAAGTGTTGTTACGAAACATCCAAGAGCTTTGGAGACGAATGATTTTACTGTTGAGTCTGCTGAACGAAAAAATAACAACGACTATCGTATCTGCAACTGGAATGATGGAACAATCAACTAGTGGAAACCCGCCGTTCTTTCAAAGGAGACATTACTGCCCTCCAGGAAAAACGATGGGATGAAAGGGACAAATGGATAATGAACGACTGTGATTTCTACTACGGTCGTGCTACAGTAAGTAGAAACAGTGACGTTATAAGCGACAGACATAGACAACAAGTCTTATGCTTCGAAGACATCACCAAACGCAATGTAAAAATCCTCATGAAGGCCAACATAAGCCTTATATGCAGTTACGCTCCAATGGAGGAACAAGTTGACATTGCTGAGGTTTTTTTACGAGGTGCTGGCCAAAGCATGTATTCGACTACGAAGTAAGATGTTCAACGCAAATGTAGGAAGAGAGGATAACTTTACCATTATTCTCGGAATACATAGAGCCTACACTACACCGCGTCCACCAACGGACTTATACTTATTGACTTTGAAGACCTCTCCCTAAGTTGGGCTCATAAGAAGAAACCGACCTCGACCAGCGTCAAGTGCGCAGCTGGAGGCATTTTATTACGGATCGTTTCAATCGGAGAAGTATGTTTGTTGAGTTCCATGTGTTATAGCTCCACTTGAATAAGAAAGCTAATATCTTTAGTTTATTGAAAAGTGTTCCAATAGTGTCTCTTCAGGATGAGCTTGCTCCCGAATTGCGAAATAGACAAATCGGATTCTGAAGATGTAGCTGCTTCTGCAGACCTGTTAAACGGCGATGACGAACAAAATTCCGCCGCCAGGCAGAACAAATCATTCAATCTTGCCGACGGACGACATCGAAAGCTGTCAACCACCCGACCTAAATGAAGTGAGGATAGCAATATCTTAATCCAAACTGCCGGAAACGACCGCTAAGCTTTATAAAGCCGGCGGAGGTGGCTTGGTAAGTAACTTCCACCAACTCATAAGCCAAATCTGATCGGATGAAAGTATGCCTGAAGAATGGAACCTGATCATCGTTTGCCCGATCCACAAAAAAAAGGCATAAATCTCCTCAACATCGCCTACAAGATCCTATCTGCCGTAATATATGAACGCCTGAAACCGATTACCAACAATCTGATCGGCCCATATCAGTGTGGTTTTACGCATGGAAAGTCCACAACTGATCAAATCTTCACACTTCGGCAGATCCTGGAAAAAAACACAAGAAGTCAAAATCGATACCCACCACAAGCAACAGAGCCATGTCTTGTTTTGGTATACCGCCCAAACTCGTCCGTCTGTGGAGGATGACGATGGAGAATTCTCGCCGCTCCATTAGGTTCGAAAACGACCTCACCGACACATTCGATACCAAAAAAGGGATTTGGGCAAGGCGATGCGCTGTCATGTGATTTCTTGAATTTGATTCTTGAGAGGATTGTGCAAAACTCCCGAGGCAACACTCGGTGCAACTACTAGCATACGAAGACGAGATTGACATCATTGGTAGGAGTCAACTTGATATCGTGCTCTACGGTGCTGAAGCATGGACCGTGTCAAAAGTGGATGAGGATATCCTCGATTTGAGAAGAAAATTCTTCGAAAAATCTTCGGTCCCGTTTACGTTGATGGGCGAAGATTCAACCAAGAACTAAACTAGTTGTACAGCGACATGCCCGTAGTCCAAAAACTCCGTTTAAGATGGCTAGGGCATGTAGAACAAATGGCCATCAATACTCAGGCTCGCAGAGTTCGATTCCCAGCCAGACGTCTGACGCAGTAGAGGAAGGCCTCGCCTTAATTGACGCGCACAAGTAGAAACCGACCTCAACCAACTTGGAGTGCGCAACTGGAAGCAGTTAGCTAAGGGTTGAGCTAATCGTTGTGATCCAGGTTCATAGTCGTCTTGTATAGGCTATATTTCCCGACAATACTGCTAAAGATGTCTTCTCTTCAAACCTTTGCGTTAAAATCTCCCAGTACGATTTTAACATCGTACTTTGGTAGTCGCTCATAGGTTTTATCAAGGAGCTCGTAGAAGCAATCCTTAGTTATATCATCTTTTTCCTCCGTCGGAGCATGAGCGCATATAAGGCTTATGTTGGCGAATTTGGCCTTGATGCGGATTGTTACAATGCGTTCGTTGCCTTAGAAACATAAGACTTTTTGACTTCTGGCTCTTATTACATATCCGCATCCACTGTTTCTGCTCACTATAACACGGTCCATAGTAGATGTCACAGTTTTTCATCCCCTTTTGCCAATCCCATCCCATCGTATTTCCTGGATGGCTGTAATGTCTGCTTTGTAGCAGTTTAGGGCTTCCGCTAGTTGTTCGCCTGCACCTCTCCTGTTTAATGTTCTCACATTCCAGGTGCAGATACGAACGTCGTTGTCCTTTTTTCGTTTAGCAGGGTCGTCAACAGTCCTTTCCGAAGCCATTGGTTGCTTCGTAGCAATAGTTTTTTCCATGGGTGGGTAGTTTACCCAAAGCACAACCCCCAACCTGGATGGCCAGTTCCAATTTATTAGGGCTATCAGTATCCACTACGGGATCGACCTTTCGGTTCATCCGCCACCATCTCTTGCCCTTGTAATTCGTAGATAACCTGTTGTCTGAATATGTCGAAGCAGCTTATCTAGGTTCGCCTGGGACGGCAGACCGGGTATTCATTCCGCGCCATTCTGACTAGTGTTGCTGTTTTACGTCTTGTTCTCAACACTCGCACTTATCGTTTAGCAAGTCAAATCCGGTTGGATGAGACCAGTACCCGATGGTTACCACTTGGAGGTAAAAATAACCACATTTGATGTGTAGAGTTGCGAGCACTGGGCATTGCCAAGTTAAAGCCAATCAGTGTCTACCCTCGTTCTACAACACCCAACCATCCATTGCAAATGGAAACTCGGCCAAAAAAGGAACAAAACGGGCTTTAATACACTGCCTTGAGGTATGCCATCTCTTACTTGATTTTAAAATGACCTTCTTGTTATTTTTTTCAATTTAACGCTGTATGAGTATGAGGAGAGCTGAGGAGTATTTATTGTTTTGACATATTTTCTTCGTTATATATTTTTTGTGCCTTATTTTATTTAAAGCATGCTTACTCTCTCCAAAGTCTACCCATCATCGTTACCATTTCAGAATATTTATTTTTGTGATGCAATCTCAAGGAAGGAAAAAACTAATAAACTCCGTAAGCATTTTATGTCGCATATATATTTTCATAATTTGAATGCATTCAAACCACTCAAAGACATTTGCCACCTCGCATCCCAAGACTCCACTCCACCATCTCGAAACACATCAAGTGGCCACTTACCATGGTCCCACCCAAAGTCCTCCGTAAATCGCTGTCACAAAAAACATGACACATAATTTACTGTCATTTCCTCGAAATGTCATCCGACAACACATCCGGACAACTGTTTTCTCATGTCAAATAAGTGAATATCCCATCCGACACATTGCTGCCGTGATGACAACGACCGACGCCGACGATGCTACTGCCTGCCAACTCCCTTACGTGAAATTAATTAAAAAAAAACTTATTTCCGTCCAAAAAACGAATGAATTCGCCCCGGCATGATTTAGCCAATTGCAATTAATATCTAATTCGTTTCCTCGACATTTCAACAAAAAAAATGAGAAAAAGATATTCAATCTGAAAAAGGTGACTCGATGGAATTTGGCCAACGATGACAGTGATTTATTCGACTCAATAATTTTCATTTAATTATGAAAAACATGCAGCAATTCAATTAATTTATCGCATGCACTGACATTTGTCATAATCGTCGTCATCATCATCCGCCAAGACAGAGGGAGACAGAGCGAGAGTGTTTTGAAGATCCCAGCATTTCTGTAACACGCCTGACAGTGGCAGTATCGATTTCCGTTTGTCTTTGACCATTACGCGTTGAATTTGATTAATCGTCTGAATAAAAACTCTCAACTGTCGCGCAATCATTTTCTTTTGATTCATTTTTTTGATTTATTGCTGGAATTGTTATTGGGAATGGATTAATCAAGCTTTTGTTTGCGATTGTGTGTGAGAGCTTGTTGAAGGGAAGTCAAAGGGAGTGTACGGCGCATAGGTGACAAATGGTCATCCATACATAATGTCGGCAACACATTTGGCAATGATTCATCAAATGATGAAATTTTCAATGATTTAGGCCTTTTGTTATCCAACGAAAATGTGATTTTGATTGAGTTGTTTTGGGTTTAAACACATGGGGAAATGATGATGATCAAATTGAGTGTGTGGGCATAACTCATGGGTGAATAAATTAATCGACGGTTTGGATTTGCATTTTGAATTGCTACAGCACGCAGGCATTTTGATGGGATTTTTTGAATTTTCGGATTTCGATTGAATGAAAAATTGTCCAAAGAGCTTAGTGCTCGAGCTGTAAGGGGTATATAAATATGAGATTTAAAATAACCTTTTTTTTTTGGATGATTGATGATAAACACCGGACAGAGTATTTCAAGGTTTTGACAAAGGAAAACTTTCTAATTAGCTAATGGGCTGGCGACAATCTGATGAGGTTGGGAACGAGAGTAATAGATAGGCAACAACCTATTCCCTGATTGAGGAATTTTAGCCGTTTTACACAGCCAAAGCATAAAAATTGCAGTTCGCCGTATTTTTCACCGGTTATATGACAAGTAGCGCTTTCTTGGCATAAAATCCCATCGAGATCCGGACCGTCCTTACTTTTTTTATGGAATATAGACCGATGATGCCTTCACCAAATAAATTACAGCAAGTCGTTGTTTTTTTTTGTGTAGTATGGCATCTCTTGAACCTCTTCGGGTTGTTTTCAGCCAATTTGGCAATTTTGTTCTTGAGCCATGTAGCCATCAATCCTCATCGCTAAACAATATTTTAGTCAAAACCATTTCGATCTCCAAGCTTATTAGGCTAGCAAAGATTGAATAGATCATATGATTTGAATGATTAGATACATTCAAACTTGGGTATTACATTCAAACTAATACCCAAGTTGTCTGGACTAATAAAGGGTGGTCCAACCATATTGTAATTGTAAGTCACACCTTACGTCAAGTTTTTTGCTCCACTTTATTTGACAATTCATTGTTTCAGTGTTTGACAAATTCAACCATGAAGAACTCTCTACAATTGAGCAGCGCGTTAAGACTTTTGAAGCCTTTTACGGAAATGGGCGTTCAAATCAAAATGCATTTCATGCACTTCGTGATTTTTTTGGTCAACATAATCGACCAAATGTATCCTCAGTCGGTAATATTATGCGAAAATTTCAGAAAACCGGGTCTGTAGGAAATGTGAAAACACCTGTGCATGCTCGCCCAGTTCGTTCTGCGAAAAAAAATATTGCTGTTGTTCGCGATAGGGCAGAGACAGAAGAGCCTTCACCCTAGACTCGTCGTCGTGCCCAACAATTGAATTTGTCACGAACATCGCTGATGCGAACTTTGAAGAAAGGTTTGAATTTACAAGCTTACAAGGGTCAATTGCCTCAAGAGCTGAAGCCTACTGACCATTTCCAGCATCGCCAATATGCCGAATGGTTGGTTGAACAAACAGAAGTGAATGGTGACTTTACAAAGAAAATCATCTTCAGCGACGAGGCACACTTTCACCTCAGTGGATTTGTTAACAAGCAGAATTGCCGCATTTGGGCATATGAGAATCCAAGAGTAATTGTTGAAAAGCCGATGCATCCACAAAGAGTGAATTTGGTGCGGTTTATGGTCTGGCGGCGTCATTGGGTCGCACTTCTTCGAAAATGAGGTCGGCCAAGCAGTAACCGTGAATGGTGTTCGCTATCGCGAGATGGTAATGGACTTCTTGTGGCCAGAAATTGAGGATATGGACCTGGGCGATATGTGCTTTTAACAGGAAGGTGCAACTTGCCACACAGCCAACGAAACAATGGCTCTTTTGCGCGAGAAATTCAATGGCCGGCATAAACAGAAGATACAGCAAATTATGCAGCCTGAAGTGCTTTAGTTCAAAATTATCCAGATCAATACAATCCAAGCTTTACGGAGGTCTTATTAATCTCTTTCAACGTAAGATCTTGACCCGAACCCACACAAGACCAAATTTTAAGAAAAACTGAAGATTCTTGATCAATTCAAGTGCCAAAACTTCTCCGATTAGCTCTGCAAAAGATTGAAGAATATGCAAAATTTCACGGAAAAATCATTTTAGGCTATGGAGCTTATAAGAGGCTTAATCGTTTTGTCAATAAGCAACAAACCTACTCGTTCATTGTCCATTGCATGTCAGAAAATTACCCTGTAATGTGGATTGGACCGTATTTTGATCGCCCTGTTACTGTCAATAGAGTTCGCCATCGAGCCATGCTGGAAGACTGGTTTTTGACTCAGAATTGAATGGACCTGATTTTGATATGTGGGCCCAACGTGCACATACCACACAGGTGAGCAAACCATTGATATATTGAAGTGGTAGCTTGGTATTGGTGAAATCTCGAGAAAAGATCCGCTCCAATGGCCACCTTAGATCTTACTTACTTACTTAAGTGGCGCTACAGTCCGGAATGAACCTGGGCCTCAACCAACATGCCTCTCCAATTAGCCCGGTCCTTAGCTAACTGCCTCCAGTTGCGCACTCCAAGTTGGTTGAGGTCGGTTTCCACTTGTGCGCGCCACTTAAGGCGAGGTCTTCCTCTACTGCGTCCGACGTCTGGCTGGGAATCGAAGACTCTGCGAGCCGAAGTATTGGTGTCCATTCGTTCTACATGTCCTAGCCATCTTAAACGTCCAATGCGGAGTTTTTTGACCAGGGGCATGTCGCTGTACAGCTCGTATAGTTCTTGGTTGAATCTTCGTCTCCATAGCCCGTCAACGCAAACGGGACCGAAGATTTTTCGAAGAATTTTCCTCTCGAATCTACCAAGGATTTCTTCATCCGCTTTTGATACGGTCCATGCTTCAGCGCCGTAGAGCAGGACTGGGATGATCAGGGTCTTATATAGGGTCTCCTTAGTAGTTCGAGTGAGGGCTTTACTACTAAATTGCCTTCTTAGCCCGAGGAAACAGCGGTTGGCAAGAGTAATTCTTCGTTTAATTTCTGACGAGATGTTGTTGTCAGAGCTAATAGCGGAGCCGAGGTAGACAAAGTCCCGTACTACCTCAAAGTTGTATCTGTCAATGGTGACGTTCTGTCCAATTCGTCGATGTTGTGAGTCCTTTCGTGATGACAGCATATACTTAGTCTTACCCTCATTTACTGCTAAACCTATTTTCGCCGCTTCCTTCTCTATACTAGCAAACGTGGCTATGACATCACGTTGAGTCCTACCAATGATGTCAATATCGTCAGCGTATGCTAGTAGTTGCACCGACTTTTGGAAAATTGTGCCTCTGGTGTTGGCTTTGGAGTTTTGAACAATTCTCTCAAGAATCAGATTAAAGAAGTCACATAACAGCGCATCGCCTTGCCTAAATCCTTTTTTGGTATCGAATGTGTCGGTGAGGTCGTTTCCGAACCTGATGGAGCACCGAGAATTCTCCATCGTCATCCTACACAAACGGACGAGTTTGGGCGGTATACCAAAAGTAGACATGGCTCTGTACAGTTCGTCTCTATAAATGCTGTCATATGCGGCTTTGAAATCGATGAATAGGTGGTGGGTATCGATTTGGACTTCTTGAGTTTTTTCCAGGATCTGCCGAAGTGTGAAAATTTGATCGGTTGTGGACTTTCTTGCCTAAAACCACACTGATAAGGGCCAATCAGGTTGTTGGTAAACGGTTTCAGGCGTTCACATATTACGGCAGATAGGATCTTGTAGGCGATGTTGAGGAGACTTATGCCTCTGTAGTTGGCGCAGTTCAGAGGGTCTCCTTTTTTGTGGATCGGGCAAACGATGCTGAGGTTCCATTCTTCAGGCATATTTTCATCCGACCAGATTTGGCTTATGAGTTGGTGGATGTTACTTACCAAGTCATCTCCACCGGCCTTATAGAGCTCAGCGGGAAGGCCGTCATTTCCGGCAGCCTTATTAAGCTTGAGTTTAGATATTGCTATCCTCACTTCACTCAGGTCGGGTGGTTGGCAGTTTTCGCTGTCGTTGCCAATATTGAATGGTTCGTTCTGCCTGACAGCGGAATGTTGTTCGTCATCGCCGTTTAACAGTCTGCAGAAGTGGTTCTTCCATATCCTCAGCATTGACTGTGTCTCAACTACAATATTTCCTTGTTCATCTCGACAGGATTCTGTTCGAGCCTTGTATCCTTGGCTTTGACGTTTTACACTTTGGTAAAACTTGCGAACATCGTTCCTGGAGTGGCACCTCTCTATATCCTCGATCGCGCGCTTTTCTTGCTCTTTTTTCTTCTTGCTGAAAAGCCGATGTTCTTCCCTTCTTCTTTGCCTATAGAGCTCAATGGCAGCTCTCGTCTTCACCTGCAGCTTAGCCTTGTAGGCCTCGTTCTTGGCTGCGAGCATCTGTCGGCATTCCTCATCAAACCAGGGGTTTCTTGCTGGTGGCCGCGAGAAACCTATCACATCAGTTGCGGCTGATCTAATGGCCTGTTGGCATCGTTGCCATTGCTCTTCGACATTCGATGCTGGTGGTATGGTGTTAATCGAGAGGTTAAGGGATACGCGTTGTGCGAAGGTCTTGGCGGTCTCTTGCGATTGCAGTCTTCCGACATTAAATTTTTTCACAGTATTTCTGGATTGTTGTGGTGTGGTGGATATCCGCATTCTTACCTTGGCTGCTACAAGGTAGTGATCCGAGTCGATGTTAGCTCCTCGGAATGTTCGGACATCCAAAATACTGGATGCGTGCCTCTTATCTATCGCAATGTGATCAATTTGGTTGACCGTTCGTTGATCTGGAGACCGCCATGTCCCCTTATGGATATCGAGGTGAGGAAACCGTGTGCTGGCTATAGTGGCATTTCGTTCCGTAGCGAAATCAATTAGCCCAAGACCGTTAGCAGACGTGTTGTCGTGTAGGCTATGTTTTCCGACAATACTTCTAAAGATGTCTTCTCTTCCTACCTTTGCGTTAAAATCTCCCAGCACGATTTTAACATCGTACTTCGGTAGTCGCTCATAGGTTTTGTCGAGGAGCTCGTAGAAGCAATCCTTAGCTATATCATCTTTTTCTTCCGTCGGAGCGTGAGCACATATAAGGCTTATGTTGGCTAATTTGGCCTTGATGCGGATTGTTACTATGCGTTCGCTAATGTCTTGGAAACATAAGACTTCTTGCCTAAGTCTGGCACTTATAACAAATGTGGAGGATTTTTATTTTTTTTATTCCCAAACTATAGAGGAAAAGCGAAGCAGCATTTGCGTTCAGATCATCATCTGAACTTTTTCTATAATGCACCGATATCGAGATGTTATTTCGTCAATATGGCAGATGTAGGTACGGAGCCATTGTAACATCCGCATTGAGCTAATTAACAGCAATGATTCATCCAAGAAAATCTTCGAAGGCGATGGAAGACTGCCTTATCTCACGCAGAGACCATCAACGGGGCGGCATGTCGGAATTCCGTTCCTTAACTCAAATTCAATTACCCTAGTAAGTTGACCACTGTGGGTATTCTAGATTAATTTTTCGGAAACATTCGTAAAAATTTCGGCGCAGAAAATTATTATGTAAGACCCGTACATATTTCCTTTCAATATATCCCTTGTTTACAATTTAGAAACATGACTCATTGATGTCGAAAAGAACATGTGTTTACATGAATCCAAACATTTTGTTTATAAACAACAAAAAAAAATAACTTCCCATACCGGGAATCGAACCCGGGCCTCCTGGGTGAGAGCCAGGTATCCTAACCACTAGACAATATGGGATATAAAAATTTCTTAGCCAGAATGGACTCACCGATTGCAAATAGTTTGGACACCTATTTGATATAAAAAAAAGTCGATCTAAATTTGATGACAAAAAAATGGTATATTTGGTGACAGGTAAATCCTTCTTTGTGGCAAAAATAAACCTTCGCCCACTCAATAGAATGGAACAGCTAGGATCGAGGCCCTATAGTTTTGTCTGGTTTGAATATAATTCTGATAATTTCAAATCATCCATTCCCAATGTCAGTTCAATTACCTTACGCCCCTATTGTGTGATGTATTCAAAACATGGCACGTACTTTCAGCATAAAATAGACGAATGTCTAACCTTTTGCATGCCCCTTTAAGTACATCAGCTACAGTCTCGTACATTATTCTCTACTTGAAAACGTCTGGCATCAAAAAACCTAAACAATCGATTAAAATTATAATTTTTTTAAATTTCTCATCCGCTACACAGGAATGATTCCCACCTTCCTACCTTAACAGACGTTTATAAATGTATGGAACCTTAAAAGCCCTCCAAACTGTTAATTAGCAATTTTAAAAGCTATTAAAACTTTCTCGAACCCATCCCAATGACAGCAGAACATAAACTCACCCAAAATAAAAATAAAATTAAAACCCTATCGATGAAATCCATCATCTATAAACCTAACCTAGAAATGTTCAAAAAAGGTTACAAGGTCCACAAAAAAAAAACACCTGATCCCCGAATGCCATGTCAGGAAAAAATATGTCCACCCACCGTATCAGGCTCCAAATGCCAAATGATATGATCTGTTGCTTCATGTTGGCCCTCTTTTGATATCCTCACCAACACCAACAGCAACACCAGACCCACCCCACTTGTTCAGAGTGTGTCGCTCACAGAAAACGCAGACAAGGCGCATTTCACTGGACAACTTTGTGAACTCGCACCCTCTTCACATGAGGGTGGTGGGCGGCCAGATACAGTTCTACTTTCATTCTCAAATTAAAAATGGCGGATGCCAGCCATAGACACTAAACACAAACACACATATAAGCTCTGACCGATGATGAATTTACACGCATTCACCGTACTCTTTTCGACACACACACAGCTGCACACCAAGGTCTGTAAAAGAGAATTTTATACCGAGCGCGAGAGAGTACGAACTACGAATTGCCAAAGTCAAAAACAGCTGATGGCGGAGAGCAAATCAGTTGAGATATACGATATACGAACGAAGGTATTTTGTAAACATACGAGTAAACAGCTGATTTCGAATGTAACGGTATGTGTGCGAAATGGAGAAAAGTAGAGCGCAAATTGAGAGACAGAGAACAAGAGACTACCAAAAACCACTTAACAAGTTGTTTTGGTTTGTATCATTGGTTGAAGTTGTCGTTGATGAGAAACAGTGTGTTTGTTGGTCGGAAATAGTAGTTTAGCTGGAGTAGATGCGAGCGGATTGAAAGTGGGGAAGGTGTTGTTTTTTTTAAGGGTTTTGAATGTTTTGGTTGTTGGACGATTTTTTCAAATGAAAATGATCGTCTTGCGGTAGTCGGGCTCAGTGGTGCGATGGTTAGTGCGATGAACTGCCGCGCAGAAGTTCTGGGTTCGATTCCTAGCGGATCGAAACGTTAAACGGTCAAACTTGTCCAAGACCGACAATCGTTTTTGTAGCACCAAGTACATTGGTACATCTGGGTTTGATTCCCAGCCTTAGGTACACCTAAATGATTTTTCAATGGCCCTCCTCTCGTGATGATCTGAAAAATCATCCAAGGAGTATCAATTCTCAAGAATAGCTTCCTGAAACTTAGACGTTTGGAGTCAGCATAAAACAGGAGGTCCCGCCATCGTGCAAGAAGTACGCACGCACACATGAATGGTTGCGAGAAAGCTAGAACCTGTGTACTAACTAGTCTGTTGCGCTAAAAATTTGAATTTGTATTTAGCTGTCACATGGCTATAGTTCCCTATGTAGATCTTGTCATTTCCTAAGCCCCGGAACGTGATGTCGCAGTCACGTTTGCTAGTATAGAGAAGGATGCGACAAAAAAAGTGGGTTTAGCAGTAAATGAGGGTAAGACTAAGTATATGCTGTCAGCACAACATCTACGAATTGGACAGAACGTCACCATTAAGAACGAGTTGTGTGTGTTGGCCGAAAAATTCGAAACACTTCAGAAGCTTGTTGTAGTTATCGCCATGAGTAAGGGGCTTAAATATCACCGCTTGTGTTTTGATTCTCGCCAAACGGTCGCACTTGCTCGCACAAAAAATCAAATCTTTCCTCCAGAACGAGTGCAAAACTACGAAAAAATTCATCTCTATCTGCCCTCAAACCTCTCATCAGTGTTGCGAGTACAGATTGTCAGCGCAAATCTCACATCCGTCGTTCAGAAACAGTAACAAATCACTTGCAGCAAGCACTTGCTTCTATCGAAGGAAAGAGTGGCTTGCAGCAAAACCTTTCCTAGCATGGTTTGACTGCTCACTCCAAGCACTTGCATACTTATTTCAAAATCGTAATTTTTTGAATGCTTGCTGCAAGGACTTCCCGACGGCAAGTTGCATTGAATTCATTTACTAATTGCCCAAACAATTGTGATTTGTTAGATTGTTTAGCTAAGATTTACCTTTGACAGTGAAAGCATCACAGCGAGCATATTTGCAAGTTTTCTCTGTTTAAAAGTTGCTGAAGATTGTTTTCTCTGATTTAATTGAGGAAAAACGATTTTGCTTAATTAAAATGTGATTTACCGGGCTTATTAATGGCTTTTCGGATCTACAAACAAAAAATCGTACTCTGTTAGTAAATTTCGAGGCTTTAATGTAATCATCTTCGTGCTTTGTCCTAAAGCTAAGAAAAACTCATAACAATGCAGCGAATCATCTCCAAATATTTTCGATTTTCCGTAATCTCAAAGGGTTGAGTACTGAGAAGAGTCTGTGATGTGAAAATGTTCATGATTAGATTATAAACATAGGCAAAAGGAAAGTGGGATGAGGAATGGATAAGAAAGGTTAGTCGGGGAGGACAGTCGGATGGGTAGAATGATTGGTTATGAATGCGGTGGAGGATTCTAGTCAGTAAGTAGCAAAGATATCGGGTGGTAGCGGTTTTTAGCAGCTCGAGGATGAATGACCGATATAATTGACAATGGGTTTAAGTTACTTGTACAGTGTTTCAAAGATACATTTCAAATATCATATATGTAATGTACATTTTATTAATTACCTTGGGTTTGTGCAAGTCCTTCTTTTAAGCAGCTTCTTGGTTTCATAAAAACACAGTCGATCAGCAACCAGATGAAGATGTGTATGAAATTTGCTCTGGGTATCGATTTATGTGCGAGATCAATCAACCTAGTTTCGGGATTAAAATAATTAATTCTGATCCAAAGTTAAATTCCAGTGGTTAACCCTGGCTTAAATACAGCCCTATCGAGGTATCGGTCGGAGCGGATAATTTTCCGCAAAGCATACTTCGTCGGAGGTTTAAATTCCATTCTAGGTATGTGTCATCGGAAAAAATACTACACAAATGCAAAGGCTTTACTTCACTACAATTCTTCAAAAAATTCCGCGAAGAATTTGTGTCGGAGGAAAAAATGCACTTAGCTGTCAAAAAATTCACGAAAAATGCTCCTGAACGCACTTCAACGCAATTCGCCGGGATGCGTTACAAAATGTCGGAGAAATATTCCGAACAGCTTTTCGGAAGTATACCTCGAAGCAAAAATCTTTTGAATCGCACAAATTGGAGAATTTTCTGCTACGACGGATACCTCGATAGGACTGATAGTGTTTTTGACAGATCATAAAATAGAAAGGGAACAATTCTCATCAATTATATTTATGTGAACATTTTATTAATGTTTTAGAAAATAAATACGTGTACGATATCTTCAGATTCAGATTTCTGTATCTGAGAATTGTTCGGAACATTGAGTTTTAACTGTTTTAAGAAGAAAAGGTCTTGTGAGACCGCGACAATTTCAAAATAATGTTCGCTGATGTATCGTCGCTTGAAAGGCGAACTTTCATATTTTGTCAAAATTAAAAAAAATAGAAAAGCTATTTCAAGTTTTACATTACTATGGATGCTTCCTTAAATTCCAAACGATACTTCCACCTTCACGCTGTCAGTTTAAGAGCTATATATATGACGTTTTGATAGAAAATTTGTATTTTAATTTGCGAATTGCTGTCTGTATACTTAACTAGAAATCGCTAAATGTATATGCATCAGTTTATTAAACTTTGACATAATGAATGTTTTGCCAAAAGTTTTCTTAATTGAAGATGTGACAAAAGTGTCCCATAATGACATTTCAAATTTATATTTCATATTTACTCGATCTAAGGAAACTCAAAATCCTACAGCTTCCTCGAAATATGTCAACATTCTCCTGGCCATGCAATCCTTTATCTCCTGGCCATGCAATCCTTTATCTCCAAACAAGTAAAGAGCATAAAACCGAAGGCAAACGGGTGGCATGACTCGAGCTGTTAAGAGGCTGTTAAAGCGAACGAGTGTTTGAGTTTTCAGTCTTATAAAACCAATCCTGCCCGGTTGGATTTAAGTTAAAAAAAAAACAGAAATGACTGGAATGCCCATATTAACCACCAAAAGTTGGGGCAGAAAGTTCTACTATGTCCCAAAATCAGTAAAAACTTATAGTCGTTTGTAAAAGAAATTAAGAATTGGACCATTTCTTCCATAAAATATTCCAACTTTCACCTCTCTAGACAATCGAATCTGCTTGTTGCTCATTTTGCAAACTTCAGAACATTCTTTGTGACAAATCGATTTTTTACTCGTGCAGTTGCGAGAGTAATATTTGGTGTCATTCACAAATCCTCTGGTCCAGATGCATTGTTTGCCTTCATTCTGAAGAGGTTTTCTTTGACGCCGTCAAAACAGCTGAGTAAGTTTTTACATCTTTCCTATTCTATAGGATTCTTTTCAAATAGATGGAACACAGCATATGTCCTGTCCGCCCTTTAACAAAGGCGAATCGTCTTTTTTTTTATCCAGCTCACCAGTTGCACTTACGTCCGGGATCGTCATGAAAATGTTAATCAGTCAGCTTATGAAATATTTGAAATCACGAAAACTTGTCTAAGACATTGGTGATCTAATTGTATTTTTTATTCCTCCATTTTAAATATTCATTTCAGTGCATTATTGTGACCATTACGAAAGCAATCATCAAGGGGTTCAAGAGTTACAATGACTCAATCGTCACCACAGTAGTAAGAACTAAACTTGCCTGCCGGTGAGATGCAAAGCCAGAAGCACATCAACATCCATCCACATTAGCATCTCAATATTTATAGGCTGTGCATTTTGTACGTCGAATAACACAACATCGATTAAGTTGATGTCGATGTCGTAACCAGGCGATCAGAGAGGTAGAAAGTAACATGTACCATGGACAATAACAACTCAGTGACCAATAACAAGACCCCATGCAATTTGGCACACTCATTGCTTGGAGCTTCAAAGGGTGATGGTTGTGAACGAAAGAGACAGTAGCATGGATGAAAAAGAGCTACAGCTACAGTGTTTTAATGAGCAAATATTTATTGGCCTTTGTAATATTTGTCAGTAGCCTACCAGGCGCAGACGGAGCTGGTCTGCTAGAATGTAATTTCGCAGGAGAAAAATTTTTACTCCTAAAATTCCTAATTTTAGCGATTCCACAAACAAAAAACTAGTTTCCCGTCTAATGCTACCAGGTTACCAGGCGCAAGAGTAGGTATCGCATTCTAATTCAGAAAAGAAAAGAAAGGTGAAGATCCTCTCACAAGTTGGTCTCACTTTGACAGACTTGGCGCCATAGCAATGCCATTGCATTGCACAAAAACAAAATCTACACACTGAGATCCGCACTTTTTTTGTACCAAACCAATGCTTGGAATAATACAAAATCACAATTATGTGTTTTGGTTTCGCATCTCCCTCCACCTCTCCGTCAAATTGGATTCAATTCAATTTTATTAATTCCAAGCAACAACAAAATACACTCGAAATTGATCGAATACTACCAGGTTCTCAGTCAGAAAAAGAAGCAGGCAAACATTGCGCCCGTTTTGTTAGAAAAATATAATTTTGCAAGAGACCTTTGGCAGGTTAAATGAGCAAGAGAGTCATTCACATAGCTCCACCTTTAATGTACGGTAAATCTTTGACTTCTTTAAGGGGAAACAAATTTAACACCCAGATATGGCAATGAGGTAAAAAGAAAGATTTTCATTTTTTGTTTTCATTTACCACTTCCTATAAACTTTAAAAACACTTGCTAACAAAATAATCTTTGCTTGCTTATAATAGAAAAATTATTGTTTTCGTGAAAAAAAAAAATCGAACTCCAAGACTTAATCAAACCTTACATTACGATGATGGAGAAGCCTGAAAAGGGTCCGTGAATTCTATCCATCTGATTGAGGGCGCGGCGGCTAAGTGACTGGACGAATTTACTTGAAATTTAATACTAATCTTGGTTTGGCAAGGCAATTGAATTGGCATAATGGAGTTACAAATAATTTTGCCTACCATATTTCGGTTTTGGTATAAACATTAACATTTTCCATATATTGCTCTAACGATTTTAATTTAATTTAACGCGTCTATAAACACTGGTGTAACAATTTTTGTATTGAGGCGAAGACCTAGAAGACCTTTAATATATCGCTCACCGCGAGTGATTAAAGTGATCATGATAAGGCATATTACTGCCTCTAATTTTATAAAAATCCATACCTTTCCAATGCTACTTATTGCAGTCATGGTTTTGTTAGAAAGCCCAGGTACAATATTGTTTTCTGGTATTTGGTCACTTGTCCCTGCACAGATTACATGACAAACTTTTTGAAACTTCTCTGTCATCGAACTATTATGGTACATTTCCACCTAGCCGATGAGTTTAATGCTACCAACCCCATCTCGCTTAAAGCTAGGCTTGAACGGATAAAGCGAGGTTCTACTTTAGGGTAAGCGGCACTCTGGCTCTTACAGGCTTTGTATGGACCGATAATGCCACCAATTTTATTTTCAGAAGACCTGTGTTCGCCAATATACAATATAACAATCCAAGAGCAGACTCCATAAAGATCAAACATCAGAATGGGACTCTCTTCAAATATTATAAGTTCCCTTTAGCTGACATAGACGCTAGGAGCGTATGTAATAGCAAAAAAGGAAGAAAAACAAATAAATTTCCTGTATGTGTCCCTTTTGTTTACAAAAGCCACCCTTGACAAAACTTCTACAACGATCGAAAAGGTCTGAGGAATGCCAAACATGACTTAACTACCTACACTGATTTTTAAAAAAAAAATCGAATTGGCTGTCCCTGTTAGTAATGGTTACTACCAAGGAAATACTGACAATACTATCACAATATATCTTCCTTCGATCTAAGTATCCAGAACCACCTACTCATGATTCTCGAATTTAGTGACTTACGCACCAAATCATTCAAATGAATACAGGAAGCTATGCTGCTGATGCCAAAGCACGGCTTTATTGATCGTAAAAGGAAGGATCTCAATGACATCAATTTTCGCTTAATAACATAACTGCAACAAAGTTTGTAACAAAGCTGCATTCAAAAAAAGTAAAGGCAGTCACACTCCGACTATTGAAACACTTTTCGTGATAATTGTCCCGCACAGTCTCAGGAAATGTTTAGAAATACTTATCGAAGAAATTAGCTCTTGTACCTAAAAGCATATGAGTCTTGAGTGGCTCTTCTAAAAATTGTCTGAAAGTTACCGTTCTTTTAGAGGTCAGCAGTTTCCTGCCAACAGAAAAAAGCGATCCAAATGAGCTGAAGACCTGGGTGAACTATCTACAATTGTTTTCGAACTGAAACTCCTTTGCGACGGTGTGAATCAGATTTAATGAAACGAAAAAGTGCAACGAAAACATCTATAAATGTACTTATATGGTTTAGACTGTAAGAGAGGGCATATAGTGAATTCTCGTGCTAATGTTCACATGCCAAAATAGAAATCTGCAGAATTGAAAACTCGCAAGTCTGTCTACCTTCTCATTTTAGCACTTAAGAGCTCACTTACAAGTACCTCTTGAGCGTGCGTTTTAATACCCTCAATTCAAAAGTCGCATTTTAAAGTGAATTCACAGTCAAATTGGGTGAGTTCAAAGGGTTTACGAGAGCACATAATAAGTGTTTTGTTTTGAAAATCATTTCCAAACATATCACCCATTTCACTACACTTTTTCGAACTACACCAGCAACACTTCCCATCGCCACACAAAAAATCAAATGCAATACCTCCAACCAAACCCAAAAAAAAAGCGAAATTTCCTCTCAATATAAAACCTGAAAACACCACCACCATCATATCACATCTTCTCTCCGTACAATCCATAAGATACGAAAAAAAAACACAACTCAACAACACCAAACGATAAAGAGAACATCAATCGCTCGACCGCAAACACAAACAAGCACTCAATACAAGAGAAAACCGCATACTAACTGTGTACAGCGTGTACACACCACCACGAAGAAAACAATCTGAAACTTTCGTTCAATACTTTTTAGTCGCTTTCAGATACTCTTTGTCGATAGAACGCGCGTCTCGTCCGTGTGTTAAATACCAAAACCTCAACACAACACTCCTCAGCCAACCACCCTCGCGTTTCGCTTCTTCAACGAGATTTTTTTTTTGTTTTCTGGGTTTTCATCGTTTGATCTATACGATTCCGTCAAATAGATATAGATACGCCGGGTATTGAACCAAACAATAATAACAACAACAACCACTCGTCGTAACATAAAAAAATTAATATTCTCAAGATATTCAGTTCAAGGTGGGATTAAGGAAAACAGTCATTAATTCTACAGCTCTATTGTATCGCCTTGGTATTGTTACAAAAAAAAAATTTCATTTGTTTGGATATCAATTACAATTTACCACTCGTATCGCTGCGAAAAATCGCATTGTATCGCAATTTGCCCGTTGAAATGTGATGTATCGCCAGATTGAATAAAGGAATTTAATTAACGATGATTTATCGTCGAATCGCATGTGAAAAGATTTCAACGATATTCGCATAAAAGATAGATAGATACTTTGGTGTTTGTTTTTATCGTTTTCGTAGTTTAATCGTTGTTTCTGCATCCGTCAAGAGTCGAAATGAATATGTGGTTTCGTTTTTAAATAAAAAAATATATTAGTCAACCAAAAATATGAGAAAACTTTTTTAAAGTGTGATTTTGTGATACGTTTCTTCGATTGGGATATCTAAACGCTTTTTTTTTTTTGACTGGATAGAAAGTCGCAGCATTTTTTAACAACCAATGCTTGTGCTAGCGTACATCTATTGGATTAATCAACGCAATCTTGAGGATTACTTTTTATAACCAAACATAACCCATCAGCCAGAGGATACACCTCTAACCAACAGCCAAAGTGGATTTAACAAATTATAATAAGATGCTGACATCCAGCAATCAGTATCTGCGGCCGGATTATCTAACACCGACAACGGTAAGTTGCAGTTACTTTTTGGTGATTTGTAGTGGGGAAATGGATGGGTTGGTGGAAGTGGTTCTTTGGTTAGTTTTGAATGAGGAAAGTGTAGAAATTTTATTCAACGAGGATATTCCAATTTGCTGGAATCCTTTTTATATCCAAGGCGATTGGAACTTTCTTGTTTTTTTTTATATAAACTATCATCAGATGAGGCGAATCTGTTACGCTCAAACTGCGGTCTGAGATGATGATCGCAGATCTTTATTGACTCTGCTCCTGCATTTTTATAGTTCTGCTAGTTCTATTACAAACCAATTTTTGTGTTGCATTGGTCGTGTCGTTTATAAAGATGGACTGTGTCCCTGTGATCTCCAACTGCATTGAAATTGGACAAGCCTAGGGTTGATTTCTCTAAGCTCCTCCGAACATCTCTCGTTAATATAGCCCACCTGTAATAAAGAGACGAATCTCCTACTTGTCTTCAGTCGTATAAGCATAGGGCTCAGTATGTTTTGCAAGTTTAGCGGCCGAACTCCCAAACATGAGAACAGAACTCAAGACTTGGCTTTATACAGAAAAAGATGTTGGTTTAGTGTTAAAAACCGTTTTGTTCTAAAAATGTGACTTAGTTTAGATTCTGGTACTTTTCCAATAAAGATTACTTTGTTTGCAAAAGGTATTTTGACCAAGTTTAGGAAAATTGGCAAGTCTTTCGTTTTCTTATATGTAAAATTCACTTGATTTAGTTTCGTTGAGAGCGATCCGCCAGTCCCTTCGTCCATTAATTTGCTGTATAAGTGCGTTTTCATTCGTTTCTACGATCGTTTACCTATAGCGGATAGGATATTGGTGTTATCGATAAACGTAGCAAGAGCTGGGTAAACTTCTTCGGCATATAACAGGTAGAGAAGCTTCCCGAGATCACTTTCTTGAGAGACGCTGGCTAAACTTTGTTTTACTTATTAGTATTCGCCTCCATATCTATCACGGAAGACTCTATCCCCGAGATATGATTTTAGGATATCGTATAGGTGTGCCGGAAGAACTTGTCTTAATTTGCATTTAAAGCCATCTTGCCACCCCTTATCAATGACTTCTGAGACTCGTCCACGAATATTCTTAAGCATATCATTCTTTCTTCGGATTCTTTTTCGATGACGTTAGTAATTGTGTGCATCCGTTCAACAGTAAAATGTTTACTTCTAAACCCAAACTGGTAGTACAGTTTATATCTCCTATAATCGTCTCAAAAATAAATCGTCAAACAGTGATCCCGTGCTATTGATATTGACGTCAACCGCTTGACCATCGAATGTGCTAAAGGTATCTTCCAAAATGGGCGGCTAAAATGCCCGCTCCCCAAAAGATCATTAAGGTGCAACAGAAATAGATTTGCCCCGAGAATTGATCCATGAGGCAGTTTATCTCTTATATTGAGATTCAATCTGAGGAGACTCCATTTACCACCACTTGCAAAGATCTGTCTTTAAAAAAGTTCTCTATCCAGCCGGTGTATTTGAGCTAATCCATATGAAGTCTATTTGCCTAGATTTGCAAACATGGAAAATCGACGTCTTCATCTATTCCGACGCTGATTTATAACGATCTTTCTTGATGCACATTCCGCTGCTTTTTCACGCTTCTAGATTGTACTCTTTTACTTCGGTTGCCCTGTACTTGCGAACCTAAAACATTTCATGGCATGGATCAACTTTCTCACTCGAGTAAGTCCATTGTTGGTGATCCATGAAGTTCCAATCGTCTTATTCGAATCTTTCCAATTGTCTTGAAAAGGTGTTCCACGTTAAGCAAACGACTGCATACGTTTTGCCATCTCTCCTATTCGCCATAACTCTTTCCGAGTTGAAGAACAACTACTTTTGTCCAGCCCGTTCCAAAAAATAACGAATCATATTTTCTCACCTATTAGGTTAGGTTAGGTTTAATGGGTTGATGGCGGTCAGATGAGGCGAGTGCTGTTAGCAAGTTTCTCACCAGTTAACTACCAATTGTATTTTTTCCAAGGTCGTGCAAACGCTGTTAAATCCGCAGCCTAGAAACATTTTTGAAGCTCTAAATCACCGGCAGTATGATTTTCGTAGCAACAGGTCCACTGGTGATTTGTTGACCCATCTATCCGAAAAGTGGAACTAAGCAGATCCACCATGATGGTAAAGATAGTTGCCCTTGATATTTCGATGGGATTTGACAAAGTTTGGAATCGAAACATTTTGGCGACAATGGGTGCGTTTGGAATCGATTAGAAACGTATGGTGATCTCTTGAAGCTCTCTATACAAATTCCATTACACGGTCTGTAATTCACTAAATAAATTCTGGTGCTCCCAAGACTATTTATTGTCTCCGACAGTCAGTATTATTTTATATGATCTCCTATTTGCAACCTGTCCGTTTCAATTTCCAATCACTCTGCCGCATAGATTTGACTTAATTTGAACAATGGCCTGGCTTGTCGTGTTTGTTTAAGTATCACGTGGCTCATCTTCGGCCGCTGACTTAAAAGTAAATATTTTATAACTTCATAATTGTTGTCAGGATCCCGTCCCTTAACTTCTGTCATACCCTTTCAACGACATAATATGCCAAGATCATTAAATTCCGATCTCGCCATGAATTTTAATGGATTAAGTCCGATAGAGTGAAATAGAATGCTTCGTTGCACTTTCCATACCAGCTGTGTGCGTAATCATCATTGTTAAAACGGCAACATAATCAAAGTTTTTAAAAATGAATCGAAAAGGCTTGGTTTCCTTAATCGAAGTAAGATATACTTTATCCCTTCAGATCTTGCACGCGTATATAAAGTTTTTCTGCGCTCCAGACCTAGGAAACGGAATGGAGACAAAACCGCAGCGAACTCTATAGTCTCCGTCGAACATTTTACGCATGTTTTCCTGCATCTAACAGCAAATTGCTGGCATTAACGGACTTCAACGGACCCATCTTCTCCATTTATTTATGTGTAAGTGGTTATATTTTGACACAAAGAATGGGACCTCCTTTTGGATCTTTGTCAGTGAAGTAAACTAAAATGTTGTTACTTTCGGGATTTTATTCAACCAGCTGGTAACTGCACTCAAATCCTGGGTCTACTGGATAGGATACAAAGATGCGATGTATATGGAGCTATTGGTATTCTTCGAGGGTCAAACATTAGTAATGTGTTTACCCAGTAGCCTCCTTTTTATTAAACATCGTCAAGACTTAACAAAATACAAACATTTGGACTGAGCGTTTAGAGCTATTTGCTCCAAGCCAGTTATTAAACCAGCTGGCTATAATCCACTAGAAAATGGCTGGATAGTTGCATAAAAAGGCTGGTGCACGTCAACCTTAGTGAGGACATGGGCTGCAGATTACATTTTCCAAAATTTGCTGATAGGTGTCAAACAAACTAAGGCAGTTATCGACATGAATTCTTTTTACAACAACGCATCTTTCATCAAAAATATAGACGTTCCAAGATCCTATATCTTTTTATCAACATTTTTTTGCATTGGAGGTTTGGAAGCATTGGTTAAATGTTAAGACGGCATTGGTTTAATCGAGGGTCGACATGGAGGTAGGTACTCTCAGCACGTACACGTCAAAACATTACCACTGATACCTCAAAGTGTCCGAACCACGCACTACTATTTTCTCCCGAGTTCAACTTGCTTACAAGATCGAAAATATTTGAGGATCATATCGACTGGACCACGTACGACGTTGCCATCTGAATCTAGAAAAGAAGAACTTTCCATCGAAAGCGAAATGCATAACTTTTTTGGCTATGGGCCTATGAAACCATCATGTCCTGATGATTTACGTAAATCGCATGCAATTTAAAAAAAAAGTTACTTCGAGTTGTGTTCTGTAGGTTTTGGGGTCATTGCATTATTTTTGTATACATCCGATGAAGCCTACGGACGACCTTGTCATTTCGCCTAATGACAGCTGTAACGAAGGAACAATTTTTCATCAAAAGGGAATGGCACCATATTTTTGGATATAAGTCCTTGAAAACCATCGTGTGATGATTTTAAAAATCGTATGCACTCCAAAAAAAGTTACTTCGAGTTATGTTCTGTAAGTTGAGGGCTCATTTTGTAGTTCTAAAGGCGACGACGATGCTGTCTTCATATTGGATGACTTAAATCTTGAATCACTCCTAGTGTTACTGAATTCTGGGGAATTATTCCTAAAAGCTCCGGCAATTGTTTTTGATGTCGAGTTTTTATTTTTATATTCCAAAGGCGATTCTCTTCAAAGCGTAGGTTTACATATAAAACACAGGGTGCCAAAGAACAGAAATAATAATACAATCAGCTGTGACGGGAGACAGCTGCCAAGTTTTGAGAAACTAAATTGGAAATTGGTAGTCTGGATGGAAAAAAAAACAGATGGTCTGGAAATATTTTATCGTGTTCTTGATCTTTGCATTCCCATGATCACTTTTGCCATTGATCGCTTTCAATATAATCCGCCGCGCTTTTGGGAAGTAGCCCCCAGGTTTTGAAAGGTGTGCTTTTTATTTGTAGATTGCATTATCTAAATTACGAAACTATTGGCTACCGAGATCATGCGATCATTTCGATTCTGTTCGACTTCATTTCAAAATGAAGCTTTTCAATGCCTCAAAGACTGCATTCAGCCTGAAATTGACACCGTAATTTTGAAAGTAGTCGTTGATGACTCTGACGTTTAGATACTGGCATGTCATCAAGGCCATGGTGGTCACACAAACGATCTTGTGTTTCAGTAGAGTTGCCATAAATATAAATAATGCGTTTTCAAACACCTCTGCGCCAACTGGGGTTTGGCCACATAAATTCATTCAATCCCCTTACTAATGTGATCAAAGTCCACCCTAAAAGAGCACTCACTTTCTTTTAACTCAATCCACTACCATCCCATTCACATCCTGTCGATAAATCTAACGAAACGAATAAACTCACTCATCTGTCATAGATTAAAAGTGCGATGATAATTCGAAAGCACTTCAAAGGCGAAATTCCGTTTGAGATATAAATCGTTGCGCTGTTGTAAACATATCATTACGACAAGCACAAGCAATCAAGAAAAACTAATCAAAGATCCACTTTCATTAAAAATTTCCCACACACCGCCAACCCTTCTCTGCCCCCCTATAATTATTACTAGCCAGAGGGGGGACTCTGCTTCCAAGACCAATCCCCACAATATGAAACAAGTCATACATGGTGTGTTAATTTTATTTTAAACATTTACCCGTAACATTTAATATCATGACAACGACACTTTGACGACAACATGCACGGCTGCTAATAGACACTTCGTGCCTTAATTGTCAGCGAGCCTGTCATTTTGTTAATTATAGTCAACCGATCATAAGCGGACATTGGCTATAAATTATCTCTTGATCGGTATAATATTAAAATGTATCTGTCGCCTCTCACCGGCTATACACGAATGTATCTGAACACAATGGGAAGGTTCCACTTATTCACCTCTCATGTCAACACACCGCGAGGTCCGGTCAACTCGGTTGACATGTATGTGACATTTAGAGTGAAGGTTGCTCTATGCGGGATAAAATGAAAAATCGTGTAAACTCATTCCTGGTCGGTGGGAAAGGAGATACAACGATGACGTCGACACAAAAAATCCGAACAAAATCAATTCAAATCCAAGGTACAAACATGTAAACCGATTCCCAGTTGTAGGGGGAATGCAAGTTTTCGACGAGAGAGCTAATAAGTTATGCAAATGCGCGCTTATTAAATACAAACCGATTCGAGTTTATTATGTCTTTTATTGAGGCTATTATAAGCCGGAGAGATATTTAATTTAGAGCGCTTATAATGAAGTAATTGTATGCATAAAGTTGAAGTTTATTGTTGTTGTTGTTGTTTCTGTTGCTGGGTCTTTAATTGGGTTATAAAGAGAGTTCATGGGGCAATCAGTGAACAGTGAATATTAAATATTTAATTTGCGTTAATTAACGAGTCAAGAAAGTTTTTTTTTGTTTGTCTGCATGTTATCCGGTCGATGAATATGCAAACCACAGACAGGAGATAAGATTTATTGGTTTACAGTGTGGGGTTTTAAAGCTTTCACTAGTTGTTGGGAAAGGTTCCATTTTGGTTTATGGCCGTGCAAAAGATACCCTAGCTGAATTACTTATTGGTTTAGATAAAACTAAGTGTGGCTGGGAAGTGTGTTTAATGTGTTTGCGGAGCGATTGAGCTGGAAATAGAAAATTATTAAGCTATGGATTTAGTAATATAAATTGTTGACACTCAGTAAACTATGCAAATGAAGTTCAAGGTAACATCCACACAGGGAGGCAATTTTATGATGGAGCAGCAATGTGTCACTTAGATTATGTAAATTTAAATGGGACGATGTTCGCGTGAGACTATGGATTTCGGTATGGTTGTGCCTTCTATCAGCTTATTCGCAAGTTTATGTTTCATTTGCAGTAGGTGCAAGAAAATACACCACACATGTTCGTGGGAAACTATGCAATTCGATACAACTGTCTCATAGGAACAGATATGAGACAGTTGTAGCGAACTGGCTTGCATGCTCTTGTTCCCTATCCAGTAGGTCTTAGCAAACATTTATACGATGTTTGAGCGAGACTATGAAGTTCGCTACGCTCGTTCAAGAGAAACTATGCAGTTCGCTACAACTGTCTCATATCTGTTTAATTGTACGCTCTTGTACCCTACCCAGTAGGTCTTAGAAAACATTTATACGATGTTCGAGCGAGACTATGAAGTTCGCTACGGTAGTCAGTTATAACGTATACCCTTGTATCCTATACAGTAGCTGCAGGAAAACACTCCAACGATGTTCGTAAGAAACTATGGCGTCCGCTACAGTTGCGTCTCCCATCAGTTCAATCGCGAGCTCTTGTACTCTATCCAGTATGTGTAAGAAAACATTTCTATAATGTTTGTGCGAGACATTGAAGATCGCTACGGTTGTCAGTAAAAAAGCAAGCTCTTTTTACCTTATGTTGTAGGTGCAATAATATGTCTGTATTCACCTGTGACTTTATCATACGTGGGCCTAGATGTGATCTCTGGCCCTGTCATAATTTGCGATACGCTGTAACTTCAGCCCATCCATAGACAGCATATCTCCCATTGAAACGAACGACGTAGCATAAAATATTTGGGATTTCTCAAGGCGCTATGAATGCCCCACATATGTTTTTTTTTGGACAGTGTGGCTGTTAAGAAAATTGTGAAGAAGTCGATAAGAGGAACCAATGCAAAGTGTTTTGAAATGACTGTAGACCATAACTGAGAGGTCAAAATAAGTAAGACAGGGAATTCCACATTCTTTACTTGGAAGTAAAACAGAAAGTACTCACTGTATACTGAATTAATATTGTGGGTTATCATAGATTCTAAAGGGTGATCCATTTCGAGGTTCCCTACTTTTTAAAAGAAAAAAACACAGAAAATTCAAATTTAATGGAGAATGTTTATTATCATTTGAAAGAACATTCTTTGGCATTTATTTTTTGAAGATTATGTCTATCAAATGTTGGCCATTGCTGCGTCGCAGATGGTCCATCCGTTGAGTCTAATTTTCGATCACTCGTTCGAGCATTTCGACTGGTAACTGGCGAATGACACGCGTGATGTTTTCCTCCAAGGCCTGAATCGAAGCGGGTTTGTCGGCATAAGCTTTTGACTTTACATATCCCCACAGGAAAAAGTCTAACGGTGTGATATCACACGATCTTGGTGGCCAATCGACCGGCCCAAAACGTGAAATTATGTGCTCACCGAAATGTTCTCTCAATAAGTCCATTGATTGATGCGATGTGTGGGAAGTGGCGCCGTCTTGCTGAAACCAAATGTCGCCGAGATCGCGAGCTTCAATTTCAGGCATCAAATAGTCGGTTATCATAGCACGATAACGGTCGCCATTGACGGTTACGTTCGCACCGGCAAAATTTCATAATTCTCAGCTACGGCCGCTATATTTTCTTCACAGCGTGCTGGACGTGGTCTATTCGGTCGAATATTATCCAAAAATGAATGCTGGGTCTCAAAATGGGTGATGGTGTTGCGAATAGTACGCTCAGTAGCCCGATTATGTTGACCATAAGTTGAGCGAAGTGCACGAAACACATTGCTCACAGAACGTGAATTTTCATAATAAAGTTGAACAATTTGTAAACGTTGTTCACGCGTAAGTCTTTCCATTATGAAATGCCAAACAATACTAAACAAAAATAACATGACAGCATGACACGACTCACACGTGATCTGTCAAAAAAGGCTATTGAAAAAAGTATATCTACTTGGATCACCCGTTATAAAGGCTTTCATCTCTACCCGATTTCGAATAGTTTTGCTGTAATCTAGCCCAGGAGGAAATAGGAATGATGAGTCTTTTCTGCTTTTAAGTGGATTTTTTAACATGGTTTAGGGTTCTCAATTTATGGCTTACGCAAGTTCGTCTGCTATCTTACTTACCACTATGGCATCTGCAATCGGAATTTCTTGCTTTACTTGGCGCAACAGGTTCGTTTGGACATAGGCCCTAGTTTTTTTCACAACGTGTGTATTTTTTTCACGATGGTTGGAAATCTCAGCTCAAAATTTGGAGATTTGAAATAAGGGAGCAATAGTGTATAAGAAAAGGTTTTTCTTGTCTTTTGGTAGAGTTAGAAGGCCAGTTAGAACATTGTTCTAGATTTAGTCTTACCTGTGCTTCAAAAAGGAGAAGAATCTCGGCTGGTGTATAAGCTCTAAAGTAGTTAAAGTGTCAATTTGTCAAAAGTGACAACTCCCACCTCTTGCGACAGTCTTATAAAAACTCAACAGTACAAAATGGTCATGAGAAATTCCTCAAATGAACCACCCGAAATCGGGGTTTAACTTGTGGTCCCTTTCTTTGTGCCACACAAATGAATAGAGATTTTAGGTTGAGGCTTTGTATGGGCCGTAAATGCACTTATGGGCGCTAATATCTTCCAGGCCAGAATTATTCCTTGGACCATTTTAAATTCAATATTGGCCAAATATATTTCGTAACATGAGATGTGGTACCTCAATTTCATCTAACGCTGAGTTTCATCTGCTTAAAGAATGCTAAGTTTTCATAAGCCTACATGCTGTGATATGTATTCCATGTAGAGTGCTTTCAGGTTGGATTAATATTGTAGTTGCATCTCTGGAAGGTAATCACAGTCTTACTATTCCCCCGATTGCATACCCAGGCTTATCAATGTAAAAGGTAACACTGATCATCCATCATTTGTGAGTGAATGGGCTAGGTTTGACTTTGATAAGATAGATTCGTGTTTGCTGTTCAAAGAAATGCTGAAATATAAGATACCCTTTCAGCCATGCCCAGACCTTTTTGATCGCTTGGCTTGAAGCCCATCAGCGCCTGATGATGGCTACATATAGCTTATTTTGGCCGGGCTGATGAAATTCTTGGTCAGATTGTCCTGGAATTGTGAAATTTAATCTTTGTGACTGTCATTTCAGCTCTGTGCCAAAGTACAGAGCCAAATGAATTCCTCCATAAACCAGCACACATGGGCGATAAAAAAAACATCACTTCAACAACTTGTGTGTGTGTGTTGTTTTTAATCCCACTTCTGATTCTGACACCAATTTAGCGAGATTTGAAACTGATTTTGTTAATGATCTTACAAGGATCTCTCAAAGAAGATTTGCAAGTTAGGTTAGGTTGGTGGGTTGATGAGGCAGACGGTGTGTCCTCCCTCATCGCACTCAGGTCAATATAGACCCATTGTGATGCCCGTTGGGGGTCCACTTATGTGGTTGGTTCATTCATTGTCCCGTTACTGTCCATTGTTGTTAGCCTCTTTCCAGCCATCCAGATGTTGATGCAAACCTGAAAAGATTAGGGAGAGGGATTTCGGATAGATCCGTGATGTCATGAAAAAAGTATTTTCCTAAGGTTCTCATTCTTAATTGGCTGAGGCCTGGGCAGTGGCACAGAAAGTGGAGGGTGTCCTCGTGTATTTCTTCATCACCGCAGCCTCTACAGAGGTCATCATCTATGAAATGCATTTTCAGTTTGTGGCTTTTTAGTAAGTTGTGTCCAGTAAGAATCCCAACTAAAGTAGAGACAGATTTCCTGTTTCTACGAAGTAGTTTATGGGTTCTGGCTTTGTCATACTCAGGCCACATCCTTTTGGAAGTTTCACAGGTGGGAAGGGAGTTCCACCTGTTTTTGGCAGCGATCAGTGTTTTCTGTCCCACCTGAGATTTGAGGTCGCATAGTGGTGGTTTGACAGACTGGTCTGCTTGGTCAGTGCTGGAGGCAGATCCTTTTCTTGCCAGTTCGTCAGCAATTTCATTGCCCTGTATGCCTCTGTGTCCGGGTACCCAGCAGAGCTTTACATTATGTTGGACGCCAAGAACCTTTAGCTCTTCACGACAACGTTTCACAAGCCGAGATTTTATTTCGACAGCAGAGATAGCTTTCATTGCAGCCTGACTGTCAATAAAGATGGTGATATCATCTGGTGGTATCGCCAGCATTGAGGTCGCTTTGGCTGCCTCTGCTACTGTCAATATTTCGGCTTGGAAGACACTGCTGTGCTCAGGGAGACGAAAGGTGCTGTTTAGCTTGAGTGTTTCTGAAAACACTCCAGCTCCAACGCCTACATCCATTTTTGAACCATCAGTGTAGATGGACATGGTTTCGGGGCCCAATTCGTTCCTCTCCCACTCCTCTCTGCTTGGGAGGATGCAGGAGAATGGTCTTTGAAAGTCATAGTGAGGCAGCATGTAGTCAGAGGATAGATTTGCAAGTTAGTTCGACTCGAAAAGGTGATTCCATGTTTGTTGTACACCCTTTCTGTATTCCTTAGGATAATTATAACAAAATTTGTAATACAGTCATCTTTATCGCGCTATTCTCAGAAATATTTGGTTCTGCATTATTCAAGCCTGGCTTCACAGCAGAAACGATTTAGCTGTCAACAGCCTACATGCGCGCTCAAAAATTAAAAAAAAAAAAACTCATCTCAACAACTTAACCACTTAATTTTAATTCAGCTATCTAAAAACAATAAAATCCAGAACTCAAGCCAATTGATTAATTAAATCCAAATCTCTTATCATACCGTCTTTATGGTCGAGCTAAAATTAAACCGATTTTGTGAAAGTATCACAATCACTGCTGACGAACATTTTGACATATCCTGTTATATCTTCTTATCGATTTGGCCATCGTATAATATGCTTCTCATTTTTTTTTTTTATATATTTATGGGTCATAAATTTTTAAAATTTTTATCTTAACATATCCTCCTGTCTATTTCGGCTCAATTAAAACGTATCTACTCGCCAAAGGAAAATGTTAATTTGTATGTTTTTTTTTGTGTAGATTGTGCTTTTTAATGTGGCGCGACAACTGACGCGACATTTAGTGTTAATTGGTTTTAATTTAAGTGCAGAATTTACGACACATTGACGCCCACCCTTCGATTGTCAAATATAATTTTTTTTTATTATTCTCCATGGAGAGAAGGAATTTTAATGCAAATTAATGTACAACTGGTTTTCTTTTTTATAAAGCTCAAGTTGAAGAGTATTTGGCTGCGGTTTTAATAGCCTCCACTCGTTAACTGATGACACACAAGACCATACTTTCAATGTGTTGACACTGATATTAGTGGATTTTTGTTTTAATTTAATTTTATTGCTTTTTAAGTGACATTTGGTTAAGATTTTATTGGGTTTTATATTTAAGTAAGTTGGTAATAAATTTTGCAAGTGATTATTTAACATTTTCTGATTGGGATGTATTTTAGGGGGAATTTGTCCTTCAGGAGTTTTTCTTATAAACGATTGATAACTACAATAAAAGGCGTTTAACTTAAAAAAAGGCAGCTGGTCCCAGAAATGTGGTCTATAAGAACGTTTTTCCAAATTTTATGTATTCCATTTCGGTATTATAATTTGTTTTATGAAGTATCTCATGTAAAATATCCATTATCAAACTTTTTACTGTTAAATGCAAGCTTCCTAAATAATCCATTTTGTGTAACATGACACCAATTATTGATTTGAAATCAAATTTGTTTTTTAATTTCTAAATACGATCCTACAGCTTTCAGACACGCAAGTTAGCTTGACCCGGCATTTTTTTTATAGGAAGATATTTGTGTATTTGTTGTACTCCATTTGTTTATTACAATTTATGTAATGAGAGATACTATGCAGTTCGCTACAACTGTCTCATATCTGTACGCTCTTGTACCCTATCCAGTAGGTCTTAGAAAACATTTATACGATGTTCGAGCGAGACTACGAAGTTCGCTACGGTAGTCTGTTATAACGTATGTTCTTGTATCCTACATATATGATGCACGAAATGTAGTAGTAGGTGCAACAATGTTCACTTGTGACCTGATCATACGATACAATTGATTTGAAATCAATTTTGTTTTTTTAATTTCAAAATACGATCCTACAGCGTTCAGACACGCAAGTTAGCATGACCCGGAAAATTTTTTATAGGAAGATCTTTGTATATTTGTTGTACTCCATTTCTTTATTACAATTTATGTAATGAAATCTATCAAGCATACAGCTTTTTTTAAAAAATAAAAAGCAACAAATTCAATGGAATGTTAGCTCACATGCCATATAATGTTTGAAAAATATTTTTTTTTTTCGTTTGCTGGTGGAAATCTTCATAGACACGATGAGCACGTGCCCAAAGTAGTGTGAGATTTTTACTCACTAAAACCACCACCCATTTTGTATTTCTATTGCAATTAAGTATTCGACTTATCTAGAAATTTAAAAATAATTTCTGGCACATTCGCGACTGCGCTATATAAACGCCACCCTGTCGGTACAATTTAACATCGATTTTTCGAGCATAACCGGTCTTATTTCGACAAAAGTGCGTCGATTCTAAGTGATCAGTCATTGCTTTGAGTTTTGACATACCCACACAAAAAGTAGTCCAAAGGTGTCAAAAAACACGAACAAGGTGGCCAATTCACAGGTCCATTTCTTGAGATGATTCAGCAGATTCTGTAAACAAAAGTTTTGCTCAACAAAGTCATGGTTACACCCTTTGTATGGCATGTCCAATCGTCTTGTTGGAACCGTTTTTCCTCCAAATAATTTCGAATGAAATAAGGAATAAAATAACGAATCATTTTCCTGTAGCGTTCGCCATTAACGGTAATGCTGTCATCGGTTTCGGATTAAAAGGCAAATGGGCTGACGACGCACTAAACAGTGATTTTTTCGGGATGTAATGGAGTTTCAAGAGTCTCATGAGGATTGTGCTCACTCCTAAATGGCCAATTCTGGTTATTTACATGCTCATTTGCATGTCCGTCAAGCTATAAATGAGCCTCATCGCTAAAGATGATTTGACGATAAAACTCTGGTTCAACTTTCAGTTGATTCTCAGCCCATTCACCGATCATACGAAACTGGCTTTAATTCTTGCACCAGTTAAGTCTTATATGGATGTAAGCCAAGATATTTCCTCAAAATTTTCCAAGAAGTGGACTGGCAGAGACTGATCCGGTGACGGATCGATATATTCGGATCCTCTGTCACACTCACGTCTACAACGGCGATGGCTTCTTTTGTACTCAGGTACGGGCTCGATTTGGATGAATATTATTAAAAAAAATTGTGGTCATGAATCGATCCGTACTGCGTATTAGCTGGTCAGATGGACTATTACGCGCACCGTAAACTTGACGAAGTGCTCTATAAGTTTGACGAACAGAGCGCGAATTTTGGAAATAAATTTCCACTATTTGCAAACGTTATTCTGTTGTAAGTCTTTCCATGGTGATTTACAAAGTATACCAAAAATTCAAAGTATACCTCTAAAAAACACTCCACTTTCAGTTACAATCTGTGACCAAATGCATGCGTGAAAGTTCGCGTCCTATCGAGGATATAAAGGTCAGTAACACATGAACTACATGAATTCGGTAAATATAACTACAACCACCAAAATGTGATTTAAACTTATTGCCTGTTTAATGTAAGGGTCGTAAATTTTTCACTTGGTGTGTTTTTTTCCAACCTCTGACACCAGTTCCCCTTGGGACACCAGATTAGAGTGAGCTAAAAATGTTTTTGTTTAAGATTTCAAAATAAAATTCAACTTCAATCTCTAGTTGTCGTCGACAATAGAATTTCTGCGGTGACGTGAAATAAGGTCAAATAAAATAAAGTTGACTTTCAAAAAAATGATATTATTTAATTTTTAAAAGCGAAATAATAATTTACAGCCCTTACGATCCTAGATCCTCCCTTCATTTGTGAGCGCGAAGTTTTATTGCTGGCTCAAAAAATTGGACCTCCTGTTTAACGCTTTCTGAAAGGCAAATTTGAGAAGGTTCTCATGGATGTTTGTTAGGCTTTCTCAGAAGGTGGGGCATTGACCTAAAATTAGATGTTGTTACTTTCGTGATTTGTATCAGGGACCCTGCGTTTAATATTTTAACGCGCTTACCACTAGAGCACTACACATAAAATGCTCACGGGATAATGAAGACGGTTAACAATAAGGATAACAAAAATCATAAATTTGCATTTTTAGAACCGATTTAGCTAACCTGCTTACGAGATGGACCAGACAATTATTTATAAAATATTCTAGTCTATCTATCTAAGGGTCCC
The DNA here is from genome assembly GCA_932526625.1 of Rhingia campestris. NCBI lineage: Eukaryota > Metazoa > Arthropoda > Insecta > Diptera > Syrphidae > Rhingia > Rhingia campestris. The sequence continues at coordinate 106,003,974 of OW052185.1, forward strand.
TAAAAAGAACAAACCAATCCCACTTCTAAAGATTGTAAATGCCACTTTGATTAAAGTTTTTGGTGTGCAGTTCAACTTTAGCAAATTTATATTAATAATCGTATTTTTCTTTTTACACAAGTCTTAGAATGAAAAACTCGATCGACCTTGTACACGTATCTCATTGAACACTCTCATTCGACATTCACATATGACTGCCTTCATTCGACCCCGTTCGACTCTTTCATTCTGCTACCTCCATTCAGCTGGCTTCATTCGACTGGCTTCATTCGACTGCCTTCATTTGACTGTCTTCATTCGACTACCACCTTCGACTTCCTCCATTCGACACCTTTGCCATACTTCAGGAACTTCGACCTTGCAAATGTTTCAGGTTTTTCACGAAGCTGATAATCTGCTGAGTTCGAGTCCCACCCCTATTGTACTAGATGACAGTCAGTTTTTCAAAAAGCTTTATTTATTAAAATAAATCACGAAATCTATTATTAACCCTGAAAACTTCCTCCCTTTAGACTTAAATTTCGCCTCAAGAATTGGATCTTTCCCGGTCAACGGAATTAAGCAGCATTAAGTCCTTGTATGAGTAACTCAAAGTAAGGTCTATGCTGACATGCTTGGAGGACATCGGTGTCATTTTTGAACTTAAGATCAAAGATAAAAAAAATACAATTGGGAACTATACTTGCAGACATATCCTGGTCTGGACTTGAGATCCTTGCATCATGATCGAAACCCTGTCGATATGGAAGAAGTACCAGAATTCATTATTTTTCAAAATTGATGGAAATGCTTTGGAGAATTGTGATACATCTACCGCTGGATATGTTTACTGTTTTAGTTTCCAAGACTACTCTGAAGTTAGCATGTAGCTATAACATTCAGTCGTACCAAAAGCAACGCAGTTTTGATCCATGTTACTCAGCCAAATTGATGAAAAGGGCGATTCCCAAAAGTCTAATGACACTTGCAAAAGGTTTTGTTCTATCATATGCCACAGATGCCTAATATATGTTAGAGAACCTTGTATATAGCGTGAAAAATGTTAGGTCCAGGTTGAACTTGCACATGTTTTGAGAATTCAGATGTTTTCCCCTCATACTAATTACTTACTTAAGTGGCGCTACAGTCCAGGATGAACCTGGGCCTCAACCAACATGCCTCTCCAATTAGCCCGGTCCTTATCTAACTGCCTCCAGTTGCGCACTCCAAGTTGGTTGAGTCCCTCATAGGACGCATTATAACAAAGTAGCCTTCCAGGATACGTTGATGATTTTTGTTTTAAGTTTAAAAGACACAAATGGCATGATATCTATTATGACACAAAGGCAACATTTGATATAGGTACCGAATCGAATATCGTATCTCCGACATTTTTATACTAAAACCGTTATCATTATGACGTGATGTGATAACAACTCTTCACATTCTCTACTTTCAAACTTTAAACATCGGGGTACATCTGCCCTGAAATATTGTTATTGTTCTGCCCAAACATGTTCATTTTCCTGTCAATCTTGTTTGTTTGGACTTTCACCTCCGGGCAAGGCGTTTCCTGCTGAATAAGTCGCAGCATTAGTGTATTAACACTTAAAAAAAAAAACTCAATCCAAGAGGGAGCGTGTGTGCTTCCCACTCCTTACAACATTTGTAGTAAAGTTCTTAGAAACAGTCTGACATTCACTTGATTGATTGAAATATGTAATCCCCTGGAAATTATTGAAGTTCATCAAACAGACTGATTTAACATTTTTGTCAAAAAAAAACTGTCCAAATGCCATATCTTTTCGGCCAATCTGATTGATCGCTGTCGGCATATTGAAGATCGTGATTTCGCATGAGCAGTTTGTGCGTTGTCAGTGACAAAATGCAAATATTACCGTCAAAGGGTAGTGTTACGTCCATCTAACCCCACTTAATCTAATCAACTGACATTTACTCAAAGGTCTTCACAGACAGTCTTGATGGAATTTCTTTACCGAAAACAACACACCAATCGATCACACCCGAAATGACGACGATCCAAACAAACTTTGATTAGACACTTTTTTTTGACACACAGGCCCCCCTTCCACTCGGTCATGTAATTCGTGTTTAACCACCATCGGTACAGATAACCACTTGGCGCTTCTATATCAAAAGGTTCAGTTCTGACAGTGGGCATAAATGTGTCCAAACTCAGCTTAAGTACACACATATGGCTACCCTGTGGGAATTTACTGCGTCGCGGCACCTTTTACACACCGCCATCTGCCCACCAACTGGGGCAGCTTCGTCAGACGAATTTTTTTTTTTCTGTTCCTGCATTCGCCAAAAACGAACATAAATTGTATTCTCGCCTTTGTTTAGTTTATGATTTACTATGAGCTCGTAAATTCCGCCATCATCCGCCGAATGGGGAATTATTCATAAATGCCTCCAACTCGGACTACTTGCGCGGATATAAAATGCTGCACGAGGCAGGATGAGCGATGGCAATTAAAAGAGGTCGGGGGTAGACCGACACCGCCACCATCATCGCAGTCACCACGGAGAGCGCTTTTGCCAAATGGAAAGTGAAACAGATCAAAGTTTATTCCCCGGTTTAATGTGAACGAGGGCCGAGGTTAAACACGCGGGGGCTTGCAAAGAGCGCTTTAATTTATGGCACACGGAAAAAATAATAAAATTCGCTGTGCAATTTTTACAAGCGTTCTGTTGTGTTTGCCCCGTGATCGTAAATTATCGCAGCGATACGTTTTTATTATTAACAGAACCCGAAAATCGAGGGTCTTTACGCCAGGGACGAGCGACAGGGTGGGCTTATGCATCCATTGCGGCGTGAGAAGTGCGCTAATTAATATTATGGTGTTGGGGGGTTGTATATGTGGGATCTTGTCTGGGATGGTGGAAAATAGTCTGTCTAGCAAGCGGGATGGCAGTAGGATTTTTTTTACTTAAGTGGCGCTACAGTCTGGTATTAACCTGGGCTGCAACCAACATGCCTCTCCATTTAGGCCGGTCCTTGGCTAACTGGCTCCAATTGCACACTCCAAGTTGGTTGAGGTCGGTTTCTACTTGTGCGTGCCACCACTTAATGCGAGGTCTTCTTCTACTGCGTCCGATGTTTGGCTGGGAATCGAAGACTCTGCGAGCCGTAGTATTGGTGTCCATTCGTTCTACATGGCCTAGCCATCTTTAAACGTTGTTTGTGGTGTTTTTTTGACGAGGGGCATGTCGTTTTACAGCTCGTATAGTTCTTAGTTGAATCATCGTCTCCATAGCTCGTCAACGCAAACGGGATCGAAGAATTTTCCTCTCAAATCGACCAAGAATTTCTTCATCCACTTCCGTTATGGTCCATGCTTTAGCGCCGTAGAGCAGGATTGGGATCATCAGGGTCTTATATAGGATCTCCTTAGTAGTTCGAGTGCGAGCTTTACTAATTGCCCCCTTAGCCCAAAAAACAGCGGTTGGCAAGAGTAATTCTTCGTTTAATTTCTGGCGAGATGGTGTTCTCAGAGTTAATAAGAGTTGCTTTGGGATATTAAAACGATTTTGAGTCAAAACTACCTTTGGTGAACAGATGTGTTGTAATTTAAAGTTGCTAACATTCTTTGGGTGCAATGCATCTGAGGCTTAACATTCGAAATACAACATCTGCGAATAGGTGGGTTCCATTATTTATTAAATTTATTTGTGATTGGACCCCCATTTCATAGCCTGACGCTTTGTGCAGTTAGTGTATTTGAGGTTTGATCTGCTGATCGCCAAATGCCCTTCTTTCCCAATTCACAGATTTTTTTTTTTATCTTTTTTAAACTCTAGTACGCTCTCGGGTCCTTCGTCGAGTATCGTATCCACGACCAAGCCATGGTTCTTATTCTCAGTGGTGGAGGTTAAGCTGAAGTATTTTTAACGCCATCGCTTGATACAGTATACCTCTTGATTATGATTACAACGGATGTTGAACACTTTTCTGATGAATGTTTGGGTCACTCCATTTTCAAAGGTTGTAGCCTTATAACTTCTCCAGCAATATTCCCTCTCTAAACAGCATTTCGCTCTTCTTTATGAGCACCTACATTTAATAGGAACTCCTTTACTTGGAGGAAGAAATTTGAGTCTGCCGTTTTGAGGAGAATGGTGCTATGCTTTGTTACTTGTTCCCGTGAGTTAACGTCGAAAGTTGTTTCCTAAGATCTTCCACATAATCTTGTTTTTGACTGGAATATTCAGAGTTCTGATACACCATTACTTTGTGGATGATTACTGGTCGGATTGCTCAGGTTGGACGAATAATCTAGGTTAAGGTCTGTGGGCGATCTTGTCTCGATCAAACACTTCTAAGTTTGCTACAGGGTGGCAGCGGTGTAGTGGCAATGTGTTCGTCTGTTGAGTAGAAGGTTTCCCGTTCAATCCCAGCAAAAAAGCCAAGAAACCATAATTAATAGAAAGATGGCCTTAGGCCACCCATGTAATAAGTCTCCACTACATCCAACATCTTTCCTATCATTCTCTTTCAATCCTTTCTCTAACGTCCGCACTGTGGCAGTGGGCTGATTTTGAAAATGTTTACACTTGTTCTGCTTCGTCGGGCAGAGAGTCTATATTCGAAATTTCATAACTCTAGCTCCAAATTTAAGGCCCAAAAATCGGTGACATGCAGACGGACAGACAGACAGCGATTCTGAGTCGATCCATATTCTATCAAAATTATTTTCTATGTTACAAACTGTATGTCAAAACTTATATACCTACCCCTATGGGATAGGGTATAAAAAGCCCAGACCTCCCGAAGACTACAAATGGCTGAATTAACGGAATCGATCGAGTTTTAGTGTTTGGTTACCGTACCAGGTAGCATTATTGTGGAGGTGAGGTGATATTATCTCAAGACTAGCTCCTAGAGTGGGCCTAGACGTTTATCGCCAAAATGCCGCCACTTTTCGTGAGTGATCTTTTAGTCATCGTCCAGACATGTCCAGGGTACTCATTCCATAACTTTCAAAACGATAATCGTTGAGATATAGTTAAGGAGACTTATTACTGTATACATGTGCAATTATGCACGCATTCAATATAAAAATTACACGCTACGTACCCAGAAAGTCTCCTTCACTAACGTCAACGATTATCGTTTTTAAAAGTTAAGGAATGACTCCAGAACTCTCACCACTAAAATGCCTTAAAGCGTCTCGATGAAAGTCAATAAGGAACATTGCTCAGAGCTTTTAGAAATCAACTAACCATTCGGCGATTATGCGCTGGGTCCCTAGTTCAAATTTAGAGAATAACAAGGGTCCCTTGTTCAAATGTAGAGAATAACAAAACTTAAGTTTTTGATCCGCAACACCTCTTGCGAATGTCTGGTACGTTGGACATACATAAAAGCGCGGAGGCCCTGGTTCAAATCCTGAAAGTTGTAGCACATACGTTTTTGCTCAACCTCTTGCGAAAGTCTGGCAAGCATCCAAGAGTATAAAACTGCCCTGAGAAGCTTACCCGAATTTGCCTTTCAGAATCGGCGTTAAACTGGAGGTTCTGTTCTTTCTACAAGAATATTACTTGGAACACACAATTAAATAGAGGAGCTAGGTTTGAGGACCTGTATTGGCAATGTCAGTTCTTTAATTTGTTTTTTTTTTTTTTTTGGTTAGAAATCACATAATGGGACTGGCGTCTTCTAGTCCCAAGACATTTCGACAAAAATTATTTCAAGAATTATTTGTTAATTATCTTCTATCGGGTTATATCATAATCCGTGTTCGTTTAGTTAAACTGGTGAAGGAGCATAATTATTTCTTATACCCTTATGTCATCTCCGACCTTTAATTTATTTCTGCTTTAAGTTCAACGTTCCCTCGAAGAACAAGTTAAGTGCTTGTGCTGTTTTTAACAAAGCTGATCTCAGCTACCTACTATGGCTTTTCTGCAAATTTAGATACGTGTCGGTAAGATTTGGAAAGCCAAAAACACATTAACATCCAAATTAGCTGCTTCATTTTTATATCCAGTGTGTTTTGTATGGTGCATCACACAACACCTATCAAGTTGATGTCGATGTCGTTACCAGGCTATCAGAGATGTAGGAAGTAACTCTATACATTGGGAAATAACAACTCAGATTGACCAATTACATGATCGCATACAAGCACAATCATTGTTTGGACCTTCAAATGATGATGGTTGTTAGAGAAAGCGAGATAGTATATGTTATTATCCAGAGTTTAAATGAAATTTGTCATATTGGTCAGTAGCCTACCAGGCGCAGACGTGGCTGGTCTGCTAGAATGCAATTTCAAAGGAGAAAAATCATTACTGCTAAAATTCCTAATTCTATCGAATCCACAAACAAAAAACACGTTTCCCGCCTAATGCTACCAGGCTATCAGGCGCAAGAGTAGGTATAGCATTTCAATTCAGAAAAGAAAAAAAAAAGTTAATATCCTCTCACAAGTTGGTCTCACTTTAACAAACTTGGCGCCATAGCAATCCCATTGCATTGCACAAAAACAAAATCTACACACTGAGATCTGCACTTTTTTTGTACCAAACCAATGCTTGGAATAATACAAAACCACAATTATGGTTTTAAATTAATGGATGTCCCTCCACCTCTCCGTCAAATTGTCATCAATTCAATTTTATTAATTCCAAGCAACAACAAAATACACCTAAAATTGATCGAATACTACCAGGTTCTCAGAAAAAGAAGCAGGCAAACATAGCGCCCGTTTTGTTAGAAAAATATAATTTTGCAAGAGACCTTGCTCCTTTGGCAAGTTAAATGAGCAAGAGAGGCATCCACGTAGCTCCTCCTTGAATTTACGGTAAATCTTTGGCCATTTGAAGGGGAAATAAATTTAACACCCAGAGATGGCAATGAGGTAAAAGGAAAGATTTTATTTTATTTTTGTTCACTACTTGCTATAAAATCATTAAAACACTGGTTCTTAAATCTGATTACCTAAAATCGCCTATTTAAAAATGAAACATCAATTTTCTGAAGAAAATAAGTTTTTATCTTTCAACTTTAAATTCCACCTTGGTATATCTTGTCAATCGCCATGATGTATTAATGGAATGTTGCCCATGCTCAGCGCTTTAAACACCTAAGTTTTTCAAAGAAAGTCTAGATAGGAATCAAAAATGCACCTTCAATGACATTTACCAAAACTTGTTAGTCCTGTAGTAGGTAAGACACCATATCCATAGAGCTTGCAGACTTTGCCATGCGTTTTTGTTTCCTATTTTGTATTTTAAAATAAAACTGAAATCTCCCATAAAACGAGGTTTTAACACTTAAAGCGAGGGTTAGTGGTGTTCTGGGCCCTTTGAGGCGTTGTATGGGCCGTTAATGACACAAATTTAATTTTCCAGAAGACCTAAATTCACCAATATACAAACAACCATTCAAGAGCAGAGTCAATAAAGAATCAGCAAGCATCATCACGGGGTGCTCTTCAATTGTTATAGGTTCGCTTTAGCTGACATGTTCCAAGAATATAAGTTAGGAAATATATTGGAGCAAAAAACGTAAGAAAAACAAATAAACTTCCTGAAGACGTGTTCGGCTCTCAGAAAATTCACAACAGCCACCCCGGACACAACTTCTACAGCGATTGAAAAGATCTGAAGAATCCACAGCTAGTAAATAGTGGTCATTTGCATAGACCCGCATTACATAGTGGTAGGGCCCATAAACTTAGCATCCCTGTATTTACAATACCGCTTCCTTCACAAGTCGGAAAATCTAGACGCGCGCCGATTCTATGATTTTCAAGATCTCCTCCCGTGACTTTCTTGCTTGCCATACTCCAGCACCACCAACGCACACCAGTGCGTCAAAAATCGCTCCCATTCCAATTCGATTAAAAATTAATGAAAACATTCATTTCAAATCAATTCTCGAGTTTTTTTTTTTTTGGGTGAGGCACTGCGAGCACGGCGCAATCGACGTACATCCTCATAATTTAGCTGAATTAAGTCTTCGCCAAAAGACGCGCCACGTCTGCGGTAGAGGTGTGTGCTCAGTGTGATGTGCACACCGTTTTTCGCGGATGCATGCCAAAAAAATCAGCATGGGGCTGCCTGCCACTGCTGGTGCTGTTTCTTTTGCTGCATTACTGCATCTGCAGCAATGTAGTGTTAATGGGGCGCAAATTTATTTGACAGCACGATCGTTACTTATCGCCCACTGTCAAATTTGCGTCAAAATCTTGCCTGTGCTTGTGTCTAATTTATTCGACAAAAAAAAGCCATGTATGCATGCCCCTTTCCCAAAAAAAAACAACAACCGGATGATGATGAGAGAACGGCGTGTGATGAGACAAGATGAGATCGTTGTTTGCAAATGCATTTCCTTGACAGAAATTTAAGTGCAGATGTCAGGAGGCTCTCGTTTTTTTTCTGTCGTTTTAATGAAAAATTTGTAACGACTGTGTTGGCACATCCACAATCGGATAGAGTGACATGTTTTATATTTAGACAAACATTTGGAAATTGTGTCGCGCGTTTCTAATTTCTGTGTGACAGAAGCAAATATTTCTTGTTAACATACCAACACACGAAAAGATGAAAGACCGACGAAAATTAATAATAAAATAAAGCATACGATGACAGGTAAATAAATATACACAAGATTGGGGGTATGTTGGGGGGGTGAATACCGCTTTGGACGGGAGGACAAATTGAATTTGTTTCGCCATTAAGTGAACGGGGGTTTTTGTGTTGCTGTCGCTCTTGTTGGGGACTTTTTTGACAGGTGAATATTAGGAGGACATGTCATTCTGGACATTTTGTGTGTTTCGAGTTTCCGACATATGGTGGGTTTTGGTGACACACCGTTTTTGATGTGAAGAGTGGGAAGCTATTTTTTGGGGGACTTGGACGACGAGATTTGTTACGCTGATAACAACTATTATCTAGAATGACAATAGATTCTCATAAACGTTTATCGAAAGATATCCCTTACATCAAATGACTGCTTAATAAAATTGAATGTTTGAACATGACTAAATATTGCTTTAAAAAATGCGTTTATCCCCTGTCCTTACATATGCTGAGCTTATAAATTTCCTTTGATACTTATTCCTCGTGTATTTTGCTATACTTCATTTCAGCGGAACAGTAATCATATAATGCCCCTTAACAATAACTATATGATGTCAGGGCATTGCGTTACTGGATCGTTTCCAATGGACGAATTGGGAACAAATGTTGTGGTGAGTTTTGAAATTTTCACCATATTTACCCTTACTTTTAGAAGAGTGAACTTCATTCGTTCATCAATTTGTCCCCCAACCTATCGTTGGCTAACAAATATATTAATTGCTTCATAAGTTACTAACCAATCCTTCACCCGGACCGTTTGTCGTAAGTTGGGTTGTCTTTTATTAAAATTTAGTTCCACATAACATTCTTTTCCTTGCTTCAAATTCATCTAAAATTCAGGAAAATATCGAAAAGCTGAATTGAAGCTTAAGAATTCCATGAATATTTGCAGTGCTCAGGACATGATCGGATTCGTGCTCTAAGATCAGCATGTTTGTTTCCAAATGCAAATACATAATATGGGCGTTGCAAGTTCATTGCGATCCAGTCTTTACAAGTCTTCACGAATGGGGGAACCTACAGAATTATGCAGAATTCGAACGGCTGATTTTTTTCAATGGAGGCTTACACGACAAGATCGTTTTGATATCTTAAAATCAACAATCAGCAATAATGTACCAACCATTCCTAATATACACCAGTGTGTGAATCATGCCGTAAGATAAGCTTCTTCATCCTTATAGACTGGGTTAAAATCTCGATAACTAAAGTAGATCATAACCTTGCCCCTTACTACATCCCACTGATCCCCATGTGCGGCGGTTTGTCTTCAAAATGTATCGACAGTCTTTCGATTGCAGATCACTTCTTAACTGCTATCGTCTCCAAAAAAAAAAACACTTCCTGCATCCCACTGATCCCCATGTTCGGCGGTTTGTCTTCAAAATGTATCGACAGTCTTTCGATTGCAGATCACTTCTTAACTGTTTTCGTCTCCAAAAAAAAACATTTTCCATCCTGAACATTCGTCTGATAAGCGAAGATGTCAAAAAGGCGAATGGTACTTTCTTTCCACGAATATAGGCGGTTTTCAAAGCCCACGACAAGATCGGTTTGATGTCCTAAGATCAGCAATCAGCATGTTTATTTTTCATTCAAAATACAAATGACGGACGCAACAGGTTCATTGGGACTCAGATCCTAGCTTTTTTCATGCATTTACAAGTTTTACCAGGAGTCTTCTCTTCCAGGAGGAACCGAATGCCGCATCCGATAGTGCGATCTACCACATTGATGAGCTTACAGGACTCACCAAGTCACGATCGTTTTGATACCATAAAATCAAAAAAAAAATCGGTTACGGTTTGTTTGGTGCCCTAACATTAGCAATTTGCTTACAAGTCGAAATGCAAATGGTGCAACAGTTTTGTTCCGTTTGCTTGCGTATACAAGACTTGCCGAATGGAGGAACTAAGAATTTTATACCGAATCCGAACCGCTGATCTGAGACATTGAGGAGGATTACTTGGTTTACCACATGACACGATCGTTTTGGTGCCTTAAGATCAGCAAATCTGTTCACAAATACAAATGACGAATGTAACAGCTCGTTAGGATCCAGAGCCTACCCTTTATTCCTTTGCGTATAATAAGCGTATGGGGAAACGAAAAAAGGTCATAACCACCCTTCCGTTTAATTCAGACTTGAACACATATAATTCGGAACAGGTTCCTTGGGGCTCAGATGCTATCTTTTTTTATTCGTTAGTATTTCTTGCACTAATGGCGGAACCTAAAAGTATGACAACCCCGTCATTTTATTGCATACGCGAATGGCGGGGTTGGACTTCAAAAAGTAAAGGTGTGCCTTCCGAATTCGGATCACATTATCAGTGAGTCCAAACGTTGATGCATTTAATTTGATAATTGATAATGTTTCAAGTATCTCGTCTCAAATGATGAGCCTGTGAATTCATATGATATGTTAAGGTAAATCTCTTCTCGTTAAACAAAACTAACTTATACGCTCGTGATTCTTTTTTTATAGTTGGATTCCTACATCTCTTGGATCTTGAGAATCATTTCAGGATGCTCACATTATTTCGGCGCAGAGTTTTCAACATGTTGGCGACCAATTTTAAGGTCCAAAGCATGAAATTTTCAACGAATTGTTCTCACATTAAAGCCATGGTTCAACAGGGTGTATGGCAATTTGCGTGGTCTTTGTGAAACCATATAGATATCGTAGAGATCTCATGTTGCAATTTCGAGCAGCGAATAGTTCGTAATGAAGTCGCAGGATTCAATTTCGGGCAGCCCCCTTCATAATTGATCGATGATTACTATAGCCCATTCAAAACTATTCTTTGGTCTAGGTGGTGTAACAGCAGCTCTTGAACTTCTACAGGTTTCTGTCAAGCCGAAGTACGTTAAATTTGGCTCATTGAAATGTTTTTTTTTTTTGTTGAAAACAGTGGATCTTTATTAAGCTTTTTAGACTGCACGTTGACGATTTAAAAGGTTGGCCAGACAATTTTAATTCTTGCATGACTTGAGTTTATGATGCCTTTAGTTCTTACGTACAAGCCATGCTCTTGATAACGGCGATGAATCGATCTATCATTCTTAGCCATCGTCCCTAAATCGATTCATCACTTTCAGCTAAAGTAGCTATATTTTTTTTTACTGCATGCTGGGTGAGTCTTTTTGGTCACGTTTTATTCAAAAATAACAAGCGGGTTTTAAATTTATCGGTAGTACATCGTTGGGCCAAAAATTTGCGTGATATGTTGTTTTAAGCGCAGAAAACACATTCCTCAGAGACGGCTGATGAATTTCTAGACACTGGCTTAGTCTTTCTATAATGAAATGACAAAAATACCATGACAGTTTGAAACGATCCAAACGATATCTTTGATTATTTGTTACCTAAACATGTCACCCTTAATGAATCACGAAAAAGCATGAGATACATGCTCAGAAAAAGCATCAGATCCTTGCGTAAAATTAGTATTCAGCCACTCATTGTTGATCTTGTATCGCTTACTTATCTTTACCAATTCACAAATCGACAAAAACAATTTAAAAAAAAAAAAGAATCGATCTTGCCAGGAGTCGAACCTGGAATCTTCTGATCCGTAGTCAGACGCGTTATCCATTGCGCCACAAGACCCATGTATTTCTTCCACCCAAGTGGACACTGATTCTGTTTACTGTCAAAGCTCTATGTATTGGGTGGTCTTGCGTGGGTATGTGAAAGACTACAAGGCTTCGGACGTTTACAAGGTTCTGGATAAAGTAGTTCGTTTGAAAAATGACAACAACAACAAAACAAAACAGAAATATCAAAATATGTGGAAGGTATTAAATTGAAAAAAAAAGGAAAGATAGGGTATTTTCGAACAATGGAGTGGATTTTCGATTAAAAGTGAATATAGTCGAATACCAAAATATTTGTTATCATTCCGAGTTAACCCATCACATTTGGTGAGCTAATTCTGAGTAAAGGAGTTCGTTCGAAAATTTCATTTAGTGGGAAGGAGAGAACCGAAACAATTCATAAATGTCAAAATGTGGTCGACGGATTGTTTGTCCCAACTCTTTGTTCCGTAAGTCATTTACATTCGAAAGTGTTTTCGTTTAGTTTTTTATTTGGCATTCTGTAATTCTTTTGAAATGCAAAAAGCGGTTACTACGTGTTGAGATGCAGCAAAATTCCGTTTTCGAGTTTTCATATTCGAAAGTTGTAAATTTTCATTTAGAAAATATCAATTTTAGAACAAAATAGGATCCCAGTTATCAAATTACAAAAAAAAAAGAGGTCATGTTCGAAAAATAGAGGATTTTCAAACAATAGTCACTTACGAACTTAAGAAGATGAATTTTCGAACAAGAGTTGCTTTCAACCAAAAGAGTGGAGATACTCGATAAAAAGTGAGGATAGGAGGATTTCATGGGTTATTGGCGCTCGAATGATGCGTCAAACTCACATAGACCAGTGTGGGCACTTAGCGATACTTGTTCCTGAGAAGAATTCAAAGGAAATGAATCATTATTCGAGGTGCATTTTATGTTTCAGGTTGATGTTCATTTTTGTGTGAATGGAATTTGTCAGTTTACATTTGAAAGTCGATAATAATTTATTATGGAGCATCTAACGCATCAACAACGTGTTGAAATTATTAAAACATTTAATTTAAATAATTGTTCGAGTGCAATTACGCGGAGATAATATTAGTCCAAAAATTATGAGTCACGAAGTGCATCTCGGTTTGACTGGCTTTGTTTTTGAAAACACTCGATTGATACACCAATGTCCACTAACCCCTTGTAGAGTAACGACATTAAAACCGGCGGCTGCATCATTGGGACATATTTCTTGAGGATGACATCGGAAATGTTGTAATAGTGACTGGTGACCGCCTGAATTGGATCAATTACGCATACTGATTTTCTGAACCCCAAATGCGACAATTTTAAAGATTAACGAAGCCATCAAGAGGAAAATGAACTTCATCACTGAAGATTATTTTCTTCCAAAAATCAGCATCCACTTGTTGTTGTTCCAAAATCTATTCAACGAACTCTCTTCGCGCTGCATGGTCAGTAGTCTTCCTTCAGTCAATTGAACTTTGTAAGCATGCAGTTTTAAGTCTTTTGTGAGAATTCGCTGTAAAGAGCTTCTCGAAATGACCAATTCTTGACTATGGTGTCGATTTGATGTTCCTGGACTGTCAGAAATACTCGCGCGAACTGCTTCTATGATTTCTGTTGAACGACAGCCAGAGTGTCTAAGACCACTAATTGATCCCGTCTCCCTAAATTCTTCAATTATTATCTTCACATTTGACCACGATGACGGCCATATTTTTTACGAAAATTGCGGGCTGTAGCTGACAAACGTTAAATATTTTCAAAATAATGCTCAACAATGAAAATGCGTTTTTCTTTTGTATAGCGCTCCATTTTTACAAACCCCGAACTGTCAGCTGTCACATTGTTGTCGTTTTTTCCGTTGGCAACACAGTATGTACTATTAAATGGCGCAAATTTCAAATTTTGCGTGAATTATGGGGGCACCCTTTAGAGTCAAGAAGTGTGATGACTTTAGTATTGCGAAAATCGAAGAGTTGCGCGAATTATGGGTTACGTAAACCGCGTTCGTACTGTATTTCAATTTATTTAAAAAAAAAATCATCGACCTGGGACATAAAACGCACCTTCTACATGAGTGGGGTTAAGGTCTGTTGTTCTGTATTTAAAAGATAACGGGTCCGCCAAATAACTTTTTTGAAAATGCTATGAGAAAAAACTACTGAAATTTTCTCAAATTTCTTTTTTTATTTGAAAGTACAATCTTTCCGTTTAATAATGGAAAATAATTTCTTCAAATGGCTGCCTCGGCTGGCCATGCAGTAGCCTACACGATCGGTCCAATTTTTAAGCACATTATCGATTGTGTGCAGCTGTATTTGACCAATGGCTTCACGAATATTGTCCTTTAAAGCGTCAATTGTCTCTGGCTTGTCGGCGTAACACTTATCTTTTACGGCACCCCACAAATAATAGTCCAACGGTGTCAAATCGCACCTCCGAGGTGGCCAAACGACATCAGCTCTGCGGCTCATAATGCGATCTTCAAAAACAGGGCGCAAAACATCGAGTGTATCTCCGGCTGTATGGCACGTAGCGCCGTCCTGTTGAAACCAAATGTTGCCAATATCCTCCTCTTCAATTTTTGTGAACGAAAATTCGTTCAACATGGCCCGATAACGATCGCCATTGACTGTAACGGCCACTCCTTGCTCATTTTCGAAGAAAAATGGCCCAATTATGCCTCTGGACCAAAATCCGCACCAAACAGTGACTCGTTTTGGGTGTATCGGCTTTTCAATGTATGCGTGCGGGTTTTCTGTGCCCCAAATGCGACAATTTTGCTTGTTTACATACTTGGCGGGTATGAGTTTCATCTGAAATGATGATTTTTTTGGGAAAATCGGCATCTTCTCTGAGTCGATCGCAGGCCCACTTGCGAAGCGAAAACGCATTGGATGGTCAGTTGGCTTCAACTCCTGAACCAATTGGACTTTGTATTGCGTCATACCAAGGTCTTTATGCAAAATTCGTCTCAATGATGTCTCCGAAATGTTCAATTATTGAGAACGACGGTGAATTGAGGTTGATTGCGCTTCACGCACACTTTCTGCCACAGCAGCAATATTCTCGGTTGTACGCACTGTTTTTGGCTTTTCACGTTTTAGTTTATCGATGAGGATGCCAGTTTCCTTCACTTTTTTCACAAGATAACGATCATACGGAGCTTCTCTTCTTCCAAAATCCGTACGCAATTTTCGCACACATTCTGCAACATTACCATGATTTTCAAAGTAATGTCGCAATATTTCCCAGCATAGTTCAATACACAACCATATTCGTTCAGCGGAAGGATAAAACTAATTATCTGTCAAATCAGACATGAGCTTAGTGTTACCATTCACGAAATAAGCACTAGTTGAAAAAAAGCGTTCGATGGCGGACCCTTTATAATCTATCTCGATGCTTTACAGAAGCGGTGATCAGTGCAATAGGTAACGAGTAAAAGTGAGGATATAATACACCGGAACATTAGTTTTGATTGGTTGTGGTAAAAATGATTCCTGCACTAAAAAAAACTGCTTTATTAGTCAATATCCTCTTCATTTTAATATCGTCTTATCGGTGTCTAAAATCAGCACTATTTTAGCACTTAAACCCCGGCCGTAAACAAACTATAACCAACGACTACATCAACCGTATTGCGTTTTTCAATTTCCCCACAAAGTCATCACCTAATTTCAGACTTCAACTTCCTCAATATTCGTCAACATTGTAATTTCCTCCTCCAAAACAAATACATCCCTGCTACCTTCCCCCGTCCGCCATTCCAGATCCGGTTGGTGAGCAATGCAATCCCATTTCTACCAACCAAAGACGGAAAATAAATAAAATTTTCGAAAACATTAACTTTTGTCTCTCGTCGGGCGAAAGTTTATTCCGTTTGATTGTCATGTTTACGATTTACGCTTGACATTAACATTTTCATTTGAATACACACACACAGTTTGATTCGCAATTCGGGTATTCCCTGTGCCCCTCAAACTGCTTGCGATAAAACTCAACTAAAAATATTAATGGTGTCGTAAAGTTTTGTTTTGTTAATTTTAATTTATTTATTTATTTAGATTTCTCGTTCGTTTTTTGTTGTGCGGTTGTTAAATATTTTTTTTTTTTAGGGAAAATATAATTTATGACCACATATCTTCTGTTGACTGGTGTTGCCTGGTCAAGATCGCCAATACGCCAGCGCCTGTTTAATATTTAAAAATGTCAGCTCTGTCGACGACAGCTAATTTCGACATATTTCACTTTAGTTATTCCACAACAAAGTGAATATTTATATAAAAAAAAAATAAAATTCCTTCCTGTTGGGATGGTGTCGTCGTATTTTGTTGGAATATATGACCAAGTGTCAGATTTTAATGGAACGTCATTTGAATTCGTTATTAAATGTTATGGCTGACAGTTTAGAAGAGCTAACTAAGCAAATATGAAAATTAAAGATACGTCTACATTGAACATGTGATCTTTAGCATTTTTAATGGGGGGTGGTGGGTTTCATTCGACCGTCTGCTGAGTTTTATTGACGCGTTGCCTTATTTTTTTATTTATTAATCGTAAAGTAAAATTTTTAATCAGGAAATTTATTACGAGTCGTTTCACTTTTTGTGTGCGTGTTGTTGTTTTTTTTTTTAATAAATTTGTATTGTTTTTTAAATGATATGATAATGGGTGGGGAAACTTTTTTTGTCATCTTGTTCGGGTTTTTTTTTTTTTGTAAATCTTTAAATTTATGGGCCGCCAATAGATTTGCGGATTAGATTTTAATTTTATTTAACATTTTTATTTTCTGGCTAACATGTAAAATGTCCGTAATTTATGTGTTGGATAAATCAAAATTGTTGAAAGCTTACACACACGTATGGGGGCGTATGAGTAATATTTTTTTATACGTTTGGAAATTTGTGAGTGTTGCTCTTTTAACCTGAACAAGGTCGTGGGTGATTAATTTACGAGTGTAATTCTTTTGATAGAGTTTAGTGGGGGCTAGCTTATTGCATTCGATTTTATAAATAGCTGGATGTGGGCAAGACAAGACAGAAGGGGTTCAGTTTTATATTTTTGCGTTTTGTTCAATTTCTCTGCTAAAGATTCCTTTAATGGCAACTTGCAGCAGAACATTTATTCAACTACCACTTGTGCAACTGATTAGAGTTATTTTTGAGTAATTTATATTGCCTGGACCCTAAGGTAGAGACACTTTGGCATCGTGTTTGACTCCCGGATTTAAGAAGTCATTTTTTGAGAATCTTTGAAATAATGATCTGCAATCATCATTTCAGGGCGTTCCTTGAGCGTTATAGGATCGCTTTAACTAGCAAAAGTTTATAAAACGATCGTAGTTTTTAAAAAAAAAATTGGATGAGTTAACTTTTAAGGCGTTGAAAATGTTGGCTCCGAGATTGTACAATTAAAAAAAATTCTTTTCGAAAAATAAACAATACAACCGATCTAAAGTAGAATCTTGTCAGTAGAATCAGTTCTCTCTTTAAGCCTATTCTCGGTCATTACACCTACCTATCGGATTGCTGGTTTCGATCCAACACATTCTTCAGATACCATCAGTCTCGAACTTTTTAATTTTAGGGATACCTTCCCTTGTGGTCTGTTTAATAAACCGGAAGCATCATCGGAAGCCTTAGAGCACAGTCGTACATCAAATTTCATAGAAGAGAACTAAGAACAGTTCCTTGTGGAACGTCAGCTAACACTTTGTACTACCTACTCGGTGGCTTCGTAGCTATCGTAGCTCAAAATTATGTTCTATGATGATGGTGATAACTTAACTTTTGCAGGCATCGACAGCCTCAGAGCATAGGAAGAGGACCGAGAACTGTTCCTTGTGAATTGTCAGCTGACTTGTATTACTTACAAGATTTCTTCGTCACTACTGTAGCTTAGTCTAAACATGAAACTCCACAGAAGAGGACAGTTTCATATGGATCGCTTGCTTATAGGTTATAGTACCTACTCGTTCCTTCGAAGCTATCGTGACTTAGTCGTTTGATGATGACGATAACATTACTTTTGAAAGCATCAGCAGCATAAGAGCTCAGTCGTACATAAAACTCTCCACAGAAGAGGACCTAAAGCACTTCCTTGAGTAATGCCTGCTGAAACGTTGTAAATAGTACATAATCAGTGTCTTCGTCGCTATCGTAACTTAAGCTGGGTTTCCACATGTCCTTAAATTGACAAAGTTTGACAGTTCTCGTTTATGTCAATAATTGACAATAGCCAGTTCATTTTCACCTATGTCAATAATTGGCACAAAATCGTTTGGCATTTCATTGACAATGAAATTTTGACAAATGTGTTTGTCAGTTCATGGACAGCTATTTCCATTTGCACCTTCAACTTCAGTTGACAAATGTTTCCAGGTGTCACTTAATACTTTTTTTTTAATTTCCGCAGCAAAAATATTTTGTTCTGTCTTTTCTCTGCCTTTCAATTGACAAAACATTCAACACAATGCCAATAAATTTGTTGTGTCAGTTCATGACCAAGTGACGTTTTGTTCGTCAATTTTGCTATTTCCACTTGTGATTCAAATTCGTTGCCAATTATTGACAAGGCCTGACAGTCAATTTAATGACTGTCAATTTTCGGCTATTTCCACTTGTCATTTTCTCATTGACATAAAAATACGCCATTCGTCAATTAAAAAAAGGCAAATGGAAACATAGCTTTAGTCTTCTGTTCCTGAGAATATAACTGAGCACATTCCCTCTGATTCATGATCCAGACGATTGTCGTTTCATAGAGAAGATTTGCTCTTCAATGAATAGATACACTTTGTGAGTCATACCATGCACAATGGAATCGAATCTCTTTAAGAGAAGATATTTTTTGTCCTACATCTGCTATTACCTCAGATAAGACCTTACACTGCGACATTGAATACTAACTTAACGAGTTTATGAATACCATTGAATAGCATACGTACGAATACAAGTCCTTCCTAGTCCGAGTTACCTTATTTCGAGTCCGAGTTAGCTCATTAGTTGGGTCACAGGTGCGTAAGTGGTCTGCGCTTCAGCACTTCTTTTCGGCCTCTCGTTTCGATGCTTAAGTTTGGCATGCCTTATGATATCTTCCGTATCTATCCCCTCAAATCGTTCTCCTTTATTTTGTAAAGCATGATGGTTTAAGCTTAATACCTTGAAACGGGCTATCCGTTATCCAAACACTTAAATACACTAAACCCTGCCTTAGTGTGCACATAATGCAAACAAGAAATTTTTCCTTGAGTGAAATGTGTGCCTATGAAGGCCATTATAGCCTACCTGTAAAAAAAAAGACATCGCAGAGGTTTGGTATTTAAACTAAGGGAAGAAAAGTCTATATGGATTGCCCTACTAGTAATTTTTCGTTCTATGACTCGGTCAACACTGAAGTAGTTGAAGTTTTAAATGTTTAAAACGGTATAAGAATGCGTAGAAATCAGAAAAGGTGTTATGGGAAGAAATCAATAAATGGCATCCCTGCCTTTTTCTGTTAATAATTGATAGTTCGAGTAACATTCAAAGCACTTACACCTCATTTGTACGAAATAACAACTACTTCACACGAAAGCATTTTTGCATTTACGACTGAATTCTTGTATATGAGTGCTTTTGCAAAAACTTCACGCAGTTAATCCATTAATATGGATGATCTGGAATAATTTGCTAAATGACCGTCATGGTTAATTGTCCCTTGGTCCTAAATAGTCAACAGCTGGTCATAATTCAGGGTTTTCACGTACATACCCACCTTACTATTGAATTTTCAGATTTCGAATGATAAATCTTCGGTCTTTTTGGTCCGGCATTGACTCACTACGAGCTAAGACCCATCCCAAAGGTCTGCCTGTCTACGAATCCTTAAACCCTTCCTTAAACACCTCATACATCTCTATATCCAAAAAAAAACGATCAAAAAACCAATATCCAAATCAAAATTGAATAAAATGACAAAATGATTGAACGTTTCTTTTGTTTCGCATGAATTTCAAAAATCGTTCATGATACCTCAATACCGAAGAGACAATGCCGATACACTTGAGCGTGCGTGCGTACCCCATACCCATAAGCCACATGGGGCGACGGACAGGCACGCAGTGTATGGGCGCCAAAGCCAATATTAATTGCGACAGCCACATAACAAAATGTCATTTCATACCATAATTGATGATAACCATCTATCAAAATATCTTTGCCCCTCCACGTTCCCAGATGATGATGATGATGATGAATGTGCAAAAGTGTTTTCTCTTCTGCTACTGCTCTGCGAGTACGGATTGAGCTGCTGCTGCTGTTGCTCCATTTTGTGCAGCTCCGCACCGATCCAAGTCGTTCTCGTCATTTCGATTTTCTCAAAACAGAAACAAGAGAATTATGAACCGAAAAGAACAACAGCAACAAAGATACATTGTATATATTATCCGCCATTCACATACACACACATTCAGATCCGAAAAAAAATCCATTTCGCCATGTCATGACAGTTTTCTCATATTTCGCTGTCATTTCATGTTTTGCCATGTCCTATTATTTCGCTCATCAGTCAAAAGCAGTTTGGACAGCGTCAAGGTTGCAAAATGTTTTCGTTTTTTTTTTTGACGAATGGGTTAGAGAGAAAACCATGGATGGATTGATGGAAACAGGGGCACATGACAATGGCAGAACAAAAAGACATATAAAACATACGTGCGCAGAGTATGTGTGCCAGTTAAGACGAACAGAAACTGTCAGATTGATTGACAGATCAAACGATTTTCATTTTTGGTGTTTTTTTTGTTCGGTTTGCTGTTTGGTGGACTTCCTTGAATATGTTATAAGATAGATGGGGAACTAACAATGACAATGGATGTTCAGGGTATCAATTTGGAAGTAGAAATCTTTTTAGAATAACTTGACAGATTGGAGATTAATCATGCGACGTAATTGCTAGATAGTTAGATATTAGTGAGTTCTGGAAATTAATGGTTGATTGGTCATTGCCGGTCAAAGCAATTATCATACGACACGTGTCGCGACTGGTGATCATGTAATCACGTAGAGCGTGCAACTTTGTAATATCGATGAAAGTACGTGCAATTAGAAAACAACGTCAAATCCAGTTTGAGAGTTGCGCTGAATATTGTGTGCGTGACTATTAGATGGTTCTCGGTGCGTAGGGATGGTTTTGTGGGTGTGACGCGTTTTCTTTGCGGAAGCACTATGTGTGGTATCGTTTTCAAGCTTTTGACTGGAAATCAATGATAATCTCAAAATAACATCGATTAAGGCAAAAACGCACGCTCAGCGGCTGCGAATTTGAAAAATTGTCTTGATACTGTAACAACCAAACATTTGTAGTTTCGGTTTCGTCGATTCCGTTTCGGTAATTACGATGCATTACCTTTGGAAGGCCAATTATGGAAATTGTCGTTAAAACCATTAAAATCGTCGAATCTGGCCGTCATTTTAACACTGTTTCGATTGCAGAAGCTAAATATTGGAGTGCCACATGAACAAACCTCATGGATCGAATTTCCATCTTTGTCCATCCATTTCCATTCTGTTTCTATCTGCGAATAGCTGCTGAATCCCAACTAAATCTACCGATTTCTGAAGCGGACTGGTGATATTCAGCGGATGACTTAGACAACCTTAACCAAAACCGATCGCGGTCGAATCGCGGAGACCCGACGTCAAGTCAGGATTGCTGTGTGTTGCTGAACTGCTACCGCTAAACTCTTAATTTGGACCTGTGCATACGTTACTTCACGGGCTCTCGACCAGTTAAAGGTCTCTGTCTGAAATAATGCAGCCTTCCATTCTTTTCGATACTTTTCGATAAAAAAAATGAACTGCTACCGCTTAACTCTTAATTCGGACCTGTGCATACGTTACTTCACAGGCTCTCGACCAGTTAAAGGTCTCTGTCTGAAACAATGCAGCCTTCCATTCTTTTCGATACTGGGAACGTTGTTTCCAGTTCTTCAGTGCAAGTGCTATGGCATCCGCGATTACTTGATTCTTAAACCGGCTGTTCGGTCTTCCTTGTCACCTGGAACCTGAAGGCTTCGATTCAAAGATTCATTTGGCTGGAGCATTGTTCCTTCGCTCGATGGGGGCTGAACAAATGTAGTCAACGTGTGTTTACCTTTTGTACTACACCACATCTTGGTACAGCTCATAAAGTTCCTGCCTGTATCATCTCCTCCATTCGCCTTCCTCGCATACAGGACCAAAAATTCGAGGAAGAATTTTCCTTTCGAAAGTGCCAAATACTTGACCCCCTTTCTTGTTTAATGACCAGAACTGGTAGTGTTAGGGTCCGGTGGAGCATCCCATTTGTTTCGCTAAGTGGAAATACCGTCGCACTCGCATTCCTATCGTCAGTCTTCGTCGTATCTCCACTAAGGTGTGCTTGATGTTGAATCCAAGCCTCGGGAGCTTGGTTAGTAGGTTCCGGACTTAGTACCCAGTGATAACCAGCAGTTCCAGTTCATGTCAAACGATTTGGCTGATGCACACACATTTCTCCAGTTTTTTTTTTTGTATCTTTAGACGCCCTAAGCACTAGGGTTCTAAACAGAATTGTTGCGGTTTTTATTAGATTGACCTTCAAAGTCACGTTGCAAAAGTATGTGGATGACCTCGATTTTCGGAGCTGATCTTCACGCCACTAGATCATCTTATTTGGAAATCACTTCTATAAATGTTAAACAATATCGGGGAGCTCACCGCCCCCTGTTGCAAACCGTTTCTAATTTCAAGGCTTTACTCGAAATTACTTCGGCACATTTGACAAGGAACGTCTTTCCCCCATAAGTATTTTATAAATCATGTATAACATGGGTTTACGCATGCCCAGTCTGTATAGCTTGTAGAAAAGCCCCTATAAACAAACCGTTACGAAGGCCTTCTCAAAGTGAGCATGCCCTAGTGCATTGTTTTTTTTTATGTATTCCAGTTAATGTTGGACATTAGTTTCGATGCGGCATGAATAGTGTCATTTCCACATAACCCATTTCTAGACAAACTTGAACGCCTCAACGATGTCAAATTTCTCCAAATATCGTCTAAATCTCTTCCAACGATAACGATATTTCATGATTATTGAGGCATCTCGTCGACGTATCGTCAACAAAAGTACCGACACTATTCAGCCCAAAATTGCAATCCAGATAACGCATTTAAAGCGTAGCTTCATCTCCCAAACGATGTCGAATTTCTCCAAATATATTAAAAATCTCTTTTAACGATAACGATATTTCATAATTATTGAAAATATCGTCAGCAATATCACTTTTCATAGGCATCCCAAAATTTCACTACGTATACCCCATTACCAGTCAAACTTCGCCGCCCCAACGACGTCAAGCTTCTCCAAATATCGTCGAAATCTCTGCCAAATCTCGTAACGATATTTCATTATTATTAATGCATCTCTCGCTACAATTACCATCTTACTCGCACTAACAACCTATTCCGACATTAATCAAAATGATTTATTTACCAATCCTCACATAGGCTATTTGCCACCACTTAACCTAACACATGTCGACATCGACACACAGACAATCCAACATATATTACCACAACAACAGAATGAAAAAAAAATCCCAGTCATCTCTTGAATTCATGTTAAATGAACCCCATCACGATTTTCCGCTTAAATGCCTTCCGTCCGCACACTCCACTCCCATCTGGTGGTGCGCGCAACTACTGACATACTGTCATTTGTCATCTGTCAAAATGCATTTTGTTCGGTCGCTCCATCCACCATCGTATCGTACATTATTAATTTTCATCTCCAAATGTGCATTAAAATAACATCACCATCACTCGAGAGACAGAGATGTCGATAAATATTTAATTAATTAACATCTCTGGCACTTTGGTCAGTCCTGTCTGTCACACACACATTGCACACAAATAATGATCGAGCTCATTTAATCCCCATGCATTATGCATGAGCTGCTGCGGCAAGGCGCGAGCATGTACACTCCAAACGCCAACCAATCTCGCCTGCCTCTCCATAAGCGGTATACAAAAATCGGTCATATTAACTGACAGTTATCGCAATCGTTTGACATTTTTAAGTGATTTTCCAATGATTTTTATTCTCGTAGCAACCGCGTTACCATAAATCGATGTCAAGTCCAATGAGTACCCACCACCGCACACCGCTCCATCACTCCGCAGCTATTATGGAGTTCCTCTCGCGCGCTCCGCTTCCTGCCGTCCGTCACATTTGAATTTAAATTCCGTCGATCGTTTGGCTCGATCGGTCCAAATATAAATCGTGCATTTCGAGTGACCTGAGTTGAATTACTAAAATGTGGGTGGGCGCGCAATTTGCGAATAATATATTAATTCGTATCTTTTATGCGTTGAGATAGATATATTGCAGTGGCGTGCCACTACAGGAATGCAGCAGCAGTATAACAGCTCCATGATCATAATTTATCGACACGAACGACGTTAAGGAGTTGGACAGAGAGAGAGAGAGAGAACTCTCTCACAATTGACTGCTAATAAATGTTTGTGCGAATAAATTAAACGTGCGCACGAATTAGAGGGGGCAATTGTGACCCCCATTGTGGGGGGCACGGGGGCTAACCATAAAAACTAGTTCTCTATGGGGGCAAACAACAAGGAACATGATTTATTGACGAAAATTGCAGAACTACTTTACAACACATTGCGCTCTGAGCAGCATACCCACGGAAGGGGGTTTTTCAAGTTGAAGTCTAACGACTACATTCGAAGCTTTTCGTGGTTAGTTTTGACATGCGGATGATTAATTCGAGGTGATTTTTGTGGCTAATTAAAAATCGATTTTGTGTAGAAAATGAGGTTCAAGTGATTGATGGTGTTGGCATGACTGATATTGCTCTTCAGACGCGCGGTGAGCTTGGTACGGGCATGTGGCGGGGGTCTGAAATAAATGACAGTGTTACGCGACGTGAACGAGGTGCGATCGCGCAGTTGAAACTAAATTAATTAATAATTGATTGAACGATTGATATTGAGTCACAGAATTTATGAGATTTTCTACAAGGAAACCTTGAAATCGGACGTCGAGTGGAGTTGGGGTGTTGTTTTTGCCTCCTAAGCTCGCAAATTGAATGCTCATTAAGTTGATATATCAATTGTGGGATTTTTAATGCCCGGAGAAGTGATGTTCGAATTATTGTTAATCGAGGACGTGCAGGTTTTCTAATTACTTGTTAGCATACAATTATTTTGCTTTCCTGGAAAAAAAATATTCGTTAAATATGTTGCAGTTAACAAACATCCAAGAGTAACACTGTCATGAGAAGCTTCTTAAATGTGCCTTACGGATTCGGTGATAAACTGGAGATCCTCTTCTTTGTGCCAAAAATCATAACTTCGCACTTACAAATGAAGGGAAAAAGAAGCCAAGTTGGTGGCCCCATATGGTACTATAATTCCAAATATGATTGTCTGTTAGTCGGGCACGTAACCAACCCTCCTCTTCTAGTAATTAATAAAATGATAGTATCCACGTATGTGTTGAATACTTCTTAAATCCTTCCATCTTCTTTGATCCAGATGGTTCTATTCGATCAGTCTAACCCTGCCATCTACGATCGCGTGATCCTTAAACTGTAGGTTAAGTCATTCTTGTCGTTTTCAACCTGAAGGCTGGGATTAGAAGATTGTCCAATGGATTTCTGTTGTTTCGCTGAATGCAGTCGAGCCTATGCAATCGATTTTTTTTCTTTGATCTTGACCACGTGGGTTCCAGTCGCTCAGTCCAACCCTGACATCCATGATTGCACGATCCTTAAACCGTTTATGTTTGGCCTTACTTGTCGTTTTTAACCTGAAAGCGTAGATTAGAAGATTGTCCGAAGGATTTCTGTTGTTTTACTAAATGTGGCAGAGCCAATTGAGTCGACGAGTACTTTTGTATTATCCAAATCTTGGATTTTTTATGATTTCATCTTCATCAAACACAGGACCAAAAATTCGTCGAAGAATTAATCGTTCAATGTGATATTTTTTCTCTCCTTATCTGCTTATTTCATAGCATCCAATCCCGAAATTAGGACGGATTAAATTAGGGTCCAGTAGAGCAGTAGAGGGTCCGAAGTAGCGTCGGTTTTCTATGGTCAGCCTTTGTCGTAGGGTTAAATTTGACTTCGAGGTTGATCAATTCTTTCACTACCGCAAGTTGATTTCTGTCAGCATTGACATTTTGTAAAAAGAAAAAACTTCAAGGCCAAACCCTTTTCGGGAGGGAGTTATCAAATGATCCTTTCATGGGGTTGTTGACGTCAACTTTCTTCTTCATCGGTAAAACCTTTGGACTCCCAAGTCTATTCTCCTGGGTACTCATTCCGAACTTTTAAAAACCATAATCGTTAAAGATAGTGTAAGAGACTTGCTAGGTTCGTAACGTCTAATTTTTATATTGCACATTTTTACAAACTATACGGTGCATATCCCGAAAGTCTCCTTCACTATCGTCAACGATTATCGTTTTGAAGTTTTGCAACCTAGGATACCCTGGATATATAAAGACTTTTTGCTGATATTTATGTTGCCGTTTGTGAATATTATTCTAGAATATCATCAAGCTCTAACGGTTCGTTGTTTTTCTGGGTTTGACCGCGAAAAAAGATTTCTTGCACGGAAGTTAATTTTGATGCACTCAAAGCGAAATGCTTTTTCCATTGCAAGGCGGGATTTCATATAACGTTGGCAATAGCTGCAGCAAATCCTTCGTTAATTTTTTTTACGTTACGCTTACTTTTCTCACTCATCAGCACATTGTAAGAAGAATTTTGTTCGCATTTCCCCAATCATAAAACAACGTTGCCAATTTAACACCGATCAGAGTTTGCCCTCGTTCTACAACATTTAACCATCAGAAGTGCTGCAATGCTTGTCATATCAGTCCTTCCACTCCTCTATTTGCCACCATGTTTCGTGGAATGAATGACTCAGAGAACTTAGCAGATATATAGTGTTTATACATCCCAAACTTGAGTTCGACGCACTAATCTGGCACAAAACCTTCTACCTACCGAACAGAATTTGTTACAAATGAAATATTTGGCATTTAAGCCCAATAAAGGGCCTCAAACATAGATTCTCCATTATTTTCGGGAAGAAGTTGCCATAAAGAATTTAGACGTGTGTGAAAAACGTATGGGAGCTAGAAGTAGTGAACTGCAAAGTTTCGTCCGAACATTGCATTGAACTATTATAGTTTAGAGTCATTTAAGACCAGTATCCATTGGTACCTCATTTCTTCTTATCCCTTATTTCCTTAACGCCTGCACTGTGCGGGAACAATATGTAAGGTAAGGTTTCGTGCAAACATTGCATTGAACTATTATAGTTTACTGTCATTTAAGACCAGTATCCATTGGTACCTCATTTCTTCTTATCCCTTATTTCCTTAACGCCTGCACTGTGCGGGAACAATATTAAAGGTAATCATACCCCCTGCGTCCAATCTTTAACCTAACAGGCAGAATTCAGAAGACCGCGGAAACACTTATGGGAGACACAGCGAACTCACACGTTTCGCACGAATATCGTAGAAATTTATTCCGCCTTGCTTTTTAGGAATTTGCCAGTTCCATTGCACTCTTGAAAATTTAGTTCACGACTACAGGCATTCGCTTTTCGCAGTAGGTATAAACCATAAATGAGCTAAAAATATACTCCCTGTAACCTTGTTTACTATCGCAAATGTCCACTTCCAAGTTGACAAATGTCACATCAAGTGCTTTTAAAGTGAATGCTTCTCCATTACTCCCATTTAGCTGAGTCATTCCTCTCCTCTGTTCAACATCATTTAACAACTGACAGCTGAATGTCACTGATGAAAAATAAAATCCTCACTCTGCTGCTTCCATTTCGGATTTCGTAACCCCATTAATCCCTTTCAGTCTTAATCAAGGAGAAGGCATACCAACCACCACACACACACATACAAAACCCCATTCTGTTTCTCTGTAGATTATTTAACAATTAATCATAAATCAATTAGCAATGAGTTATAATTAACATTAATCACTCGCCTCAATCAATGACTTGGGGAATGTCGATTGTCGAAGTTGCTGGCCATCGCGTCAGTGTTACAAAGATAGGTAGGACGCAAATAAGTTCTATTCTATAAAAAAATACACACCACCACCTTAAACGCCTCCACACCTCTGCTTTAGCACACTTGCACGTACCTACAGGGGAACTGTCAAAAAAAAAATAAACCTACCACCCCGACGAAGACTGATGAGCTTAAGTCGCCCATCTGTTATGAGGATTGATTACAATTCTTCTTTTCACAGAACCCGACGTTTTTGGCATTTCAAACAAAAGTTACATAGTTCTTCCATGTCAAGTTTTCACTGCGTGTGTGTGTGTATGTTTGGTGGAGCGCCTCTATTTAGGACCCATCGACGAGTCGAAAAATACTGACAGTGATTGATAGAAAATCATGAGTTATTATTCGCATTGACAGGAATACTTAATTATAACTAAAGTACTGTTGGTCGGTGTGCCTGTACGTAGGTGCGAGCATTTTTTCTACGGCGTGACTTTGACGAAAAAAAAGGTTAAATGGGCTGTCTGACAGTGTTTTTGCTTTCCTACCAAACGAACTTCAGATACACGTACTACACCTCACGCAATTTAAGAAAACAAATAGAATCCGACACGCATAACATTGAGCGGATTAATTTCACTGTTATGGACCTACAATTCCATGCACGCGCATGTTCTCAAAGTGACAGCACTCATGAATTAGTGTGGAGAGCGGGATAGACATGATATGCGCTTAAGTTGGCCTTTGGCTATTAGGCTTGTTGATGCGAAATGCGGAGCCGATGGTTTGGGGAGCGGAGATGAGTGTTCGCTGACAGGGGGTTAGCTTGAAGGCGATAAATTAATTGTTTTGACAGGGATTGTGGTCGGGGGATACATGAGGGACGGCGGTTTTCCGTAGCCTTGCATAGGGTGTTCGAATTTGAAGCTTTGTAACGGGTTTGAAAACGGTTATAAATACATAGACTCGTTAGGATCCAGGGGCATATTCCTGTCTACGTATGTGCTTGAAGCACAATGGCGGGACATTTCAAACTCATGGCGAATTCAAACCTCTGGGGATTCGTCAGACCATCTCGAGAATTCGAAAAAAGCTGTTACTTCTGTTCGAAATCGACAATTGGTTGCTACAAATTTTAAGTAGTAAGGGGCTTTTTCAGTTTGGACTCCACTATAACCTCTGACAACGATTTCTCGTCAGAAACAAACGAAGAACTACTCTTGAAAACCGCTGTTTCTTCGTTCTAAGAAGACAATTTAGATGTAGCTATCCTTACTTCAATTAGGTCGGGTGGTTTGAAGTTTTCGCTCTCTTCGCCAATATTGAATGGTTCGTTCTGCCTGACAGCGAGAGATTGTTCTTCATCGACAGCTAACAGTCTGCAAAAGTGCTTCTTCCATAATGCCGGCATCGACTGTATCTCAACTGCGACCTTTCCTTGTTTATCTCGACAGGATTCTGTTTGCTCCTTGTATTCCAGGCTTTGACGTTTTACACTTTGGTAAGACTTGCAAACATCATTCCTGGAGTGGCACCTCTCCATATCCTCGATCGCACGCTTTTCTTTTCTTGCTTCTGGCAACCCGGTGTTCTTCGCTCTATTTTTGGCTATAGAGGTCAGTGACAGTTCTCGTCTTTACCTGTAGGTTAGCCTTGTATCTCTCATATTTGGCTGCGAGCATCTGACGGCATTCTTTATCAAACCAAGGATTTCTTGCAAGCCGCTGTTCTTCCCTCCTTTATTTGCCTTTAGAGGTAAATCGTAGCTCTCGTCTTCACCTGCAGCTTTGCCTGTAGGCCTCGTTCTAGGCTGCGTGCCTCTGTCGACATTCTTCATCAAAACAAGGGTTTTTTGAGGTGGGAGCTTGAAACCTAGAACATCAGTTGCGGCTGATCTAATGGCTAGTTGACATCGTTACCATTGTTCTTCGACATTAGATGCTAGTGGATATTGTTAATCGAGAGGTTAAGGGATACATGGTCTCTTGCGATTGCAGACATTCAATTTATTCACCTATTTCTGATTTCTTGTGGCGTGGTGGATATCCGCATTCTTATCTTGGCTGGAACAAGGTAGTGGTTCAAGTCGATGTTAGACCCTCGGAATGTTCGTTCATCCAAAATACTGGATGCATGCCTCCTGGCTATCGCATTGTGATCAATTTGATTGACCGTTCGTTGATTTGATACCAAGGTGAGGAAACCGTGTGCTGGAAAAAGTGGCATTCGTTTTGCAGTGAAGTCAATTAGCCAAAGTGCGTGGGCAGACCTGGTGTCGTGTAAGCTTTGTTTTCCGCTCAATAATTCCTCAGTTCCTACCTTTGCGTTAAAATCTCCCAACACAATTTTAAAATCGCTCTTTTGTACTCGTTCATAACATTTGTCCAGGAGCTTTTCCGTCCGTCGGAGAGTGAGCACATATATGGCTAATCTTGGCGAATTTGTACCTGATGGTTTTTGTTACTTCTTGCCTAAGTCTAGCACTTATAACAAATCCACATCCGACTAGTCGCTGTTTCTACTCACTATAACATGGTCCGTAGTAGGTGTCACAGTTGTTTATCCACTTTTTACCCGTCCCATTCCATCGTATTTCCTGGGTGCAAGTAACGTCTGCCTTATAGCACCAAAGGCTTCCGCTAATTGTTCGCCTGCACCTCTCCTTCTCACATTCCTGGTGCAGATACAAACGTCGTTGTGCGTTTTTCGTTAAGCATGGTCGTCAACAATAAAAAAAAATCCTTTCTGGGGCTATTGGTTGCTTTGCAACAAAAGTTTTTGTTTCTATAGGTGGGTAGTTAACCCAAAGCACAATCCACAACCTGGCGGGCCAGTTCCAGTATATTAGATACCCCAAGGATACGGGATGGAGCGCTGCCGTTGGCCTTTCGGTTCATCCGCCACCATCTCTGTTCAAGGGGTCTGACTTTCATTGAGGTTCCTTAATAGCCTGCTGTCCGAATATGTAGAAGCTTCTCATTAAGGTTCACCTGAGGACAGAAGGCTGTGTATAGTATTGCTGTTTTCGTCTTGTTATCTACACTCGCACTTATAAGTTCAGCAAGTCAAATCCGGTTGGATGAGACCAGTATCCGATGGTTACCACTTCTATGTAAAATAAACAAAAAGTTACAACGACTTGGCATTGTCAAGCTAACGTCGACCAGAGTTTGCTCTCGTTCTTCGACATCCAACCATATGTTAAAATTAGCCTTGTTATCATCTCCCACTCTCCAAGGTTCATACCGATGTTAGGCTAATATAGGACATGAACCCACGATCTCACCAATCAATTCAAGTGTCATTCCTTGTTAGTACGTCAATTCACCCGCATTACTATTGCAAAATGACAACTACTCTCGCAGCACTCGATTGAAATGTCATTTACCATTTGAGTGGTGGCAACTTTTTTTTTAAACAAATGCACATCACTTCAAATTAACAAAAAAACATTTTGCAATCGAATAAATTAACCCAATTTCACAACCAACCAATGCCACATTCTATCCGTCAACAAAACCCCCCTCCCATCCGCACACAGATACATTGTATCCTTCTATCTTCCTCGCAAAACAGTTGTTTAATCAATTAATTTATTATTGTTCTTGTTGACATGAAAAAATCTGCATCAATTAGCGCAAAAAAATACCACATGTCATGTTACATTCAAAAAGTGTTATATTCTCCCTCTTCCATTAGGCGCTGACACACACAGTAGCAGAGCACTACCATCGTGCCCGTGCACACACATCCACAAAATGAATGAAATACGTTTGACATTTTTCTTTCGACATTTCGCAAATGAACACATATCCCACTTGTCAACATTTTCATAATTAAATGTAATTAACGCAAATGCTGATTTCTCTCATAAAACATACGGCGCGAGAACTTGTGGTATTTAGATACTTTTCTGTGGTGAGGGGGTTATGGGGGTTCTCGCCATTTATAGTGAGGACGAAAAAAAGCTGCCAAGCGACACTAACTATACACCATTGAGCGCGCAAAATGCCATCACTTCTTTGAAAGAAAGAAAAAAAACTGAAAACACTCCCAAGCCAAGACCTGAAGAGAGATGTATCTGAAGTATGTATCTTGGGGCGCAAAACGTGTGTAAGATGATGTGTATAATGAACAGCTTAATGCATAAGCATAAGAGATTTGTTGAGATACATTAAATGACGATGATGGTGGTGATGGGGTCCTCTTGTTGTGATAAAGCGTGCAAAAATGTATGAAAATGGTGTAATGCAAGGAAAACATAATATATGTGTGAGCCGTGCAGGATGTGGGGACCGGTGCAAACATATGACGCAGTGTGCTGAAGTGGATTGGATTCTTTGCAAGATGGGTCGTACAGTCGGGCGGTAAAGTCACTGAAAATTGTAATATTCTACCATTAACGGCCTAAAACCTAGCTCCTCCCTATACTCCACAGGATGCGAGTTTAATAGCCCGTGCTTTTAGAATGCACCATACGCCACTGACTAATCAACTCAGGATTGATTCTACGAATCGTTTGATATCCCACTCATACACGCATGCATTACACTGCTTTTCGACTATTTTTAGAACTGCTTTGGTTTATTTTTTCGGCTAGGTAAACCAGGATTAGATATTCCAACCAGGATTTAATTACATCGCTTCGTAACTAGGATGGGCTTTGTCACGGTTACGATGATGTTATCATCTGAAAAGTCTGCAACCTTCATACTACTCGTGGCATTGGTAGCATCAAAGGACCATTTGTGTCGGAGGAAATCGGAAAAAGAATTGAACTTGGCTGTCAAAAATTGCATGAAAAATGCACCTGAACGCACTTCAACGCAATTCGCCGGGAAGCGTTACAAAATGTCGGAGAAATATTCCGAATAGCTTTTCGAAAGAATACCTCAAAGCAAAAATCCTCCGAATCGTACAAAATTGATCGGAGAATTGACGGATACCTATATAGGGCCAAATATTCCACAGTAGAGGGCTTAGGGGAGATCATTGCGGAACGCCTGCTGACACTTTGTAGTACTTTGTGCCTCTGTCACTGTCGTAGCTTAGCAGACTTTTCATCAAGTAGCTAGAGAGTATCCTGGGAATATATAGAAACATTTTGACTATAGAGCTCCTGATACAAGACCAGTTTGCAAAATCATATTCGTTTTTGATGTCTAGGGTGAGAACGAAGCAGTACATCGTCTTCCCTCGATGGCTGTTGCAGGTGGGTTGACAACCAGTTTAATGGCGTCTACTGTGGAGTGAGGTTTTCGGAATCCAAATTGGTAGTCTGAGTGCACCCCCTTTCTTCAGGTATTGCTATAAGTCTATTGAATGAAGATGACCTTTTCTTTGATTTTGCTTATCGTGTCCAAAAGGCAAATAGGGCGATAGGCTCCTGGAGGTTTACTCCCCTGGAGAAGAAGAAGCTGGTTGTAGTTTCCAGTGGTCTGAGAATATCCCTTCCTTTAGACAACTCTTTATTATTTTCATGAGAATGTCGAGACTGGAGCTAATTGCCGTTTTCTGTGCTCTATGCGGGATTCCATCTGGACCCGGTATCAAATATTTCTGCACTCCGACATCAGTTCCTCTTGTGCAACTGGTAGGATATCCTCCTTGGAAGTTGCAATTACAACTAGGAAATATGTCCTTTTATTGTTTTTGATGGCTATTTTATATATGTCCTGGCTTTCTTAGAGATTTCACGGTTGTCCCTTGAGCGTTTCACTTTTCGGCTGGCACTCAGACAAATTAATGTGTGCAAGGTTATATTTTATTCACCAAAAAAGGGGAATTCCTGTTCAACGCGGAGGAGCAATGAAAAAACTACTAGGCCATTGCACCAAAATGCTCTGCAATTTGATTAAAAAAATTGAG
Source organism: Rhingia campestris (assembly GCA_932526625.1). Taxonomy (NCBI): domain Eukaryota; kingdom Metazoa; phylum Arthropoda; class Insecta; order Diptera; family Syrphidae; genus Rhingia; species Rhingia campestris. The sequence continues at coordinate 106,038,093 of OW052185.1, forward strand.
TGCGCTGTATAACTATTTGCGCTGTATAACTATCTCTCCAGAATTCAAAAGATTCGTATTCCCAACCCATCAAATGGTTGCTTTCGAAAATTTTTAAGCCCCCAAACTGAACTTAATATTTATTTTCATTCGGTCCTGCAAAACAGAATGGATTTCTGTCCAGCACTTAAATTTGTTCTGATCCTCTTTTATTTAATGGCGCCTTGTTTACTTAAAGAGCCTGGGCCTCAACCATCATGCCTCTCCAATTAGCCCGGTCCTTAACTAACAGCCTCCAGGTGGGTTTCTAATTGTTCGCGCGACTTAAGTCAAGGTGTTCCATTGTTCAGCGACAGTAGCTACTGGTATGTAGCATGGTGTTAATCGAGAGTTAAGGGATACGCATTCTAAAAAGTTCTTGCAATATTTTGCATTTGTTGTTGCAACTAGATATTGAATCCAAAATACACGATGCGTTCCTCGTTATCGCAATTCAATCAATTTGATTGACCTTTTTTTGATCTGAAGTCATTTCCATCACCAGGCGATCAGTAACGCAGAAAGCAACTATATGCGTCGGACATTCAAAACGCACTGACGAATTAAACGATCGCCTGCAATTTGTCATTGCTTGGAACTTCAATGGCTGATCGTTTTGAAAGAGAGAGAGAGAGAGACAGTTGTGTGGATAAGAAAGGTCAGTACTCAGTAGTGTGTAAGCTGCCAATTTCAATATTATGTTGACGTGTCATATATCTTTACTTGACCAGACGCTGACGGAGGAGCTCCACTAAAATTCAACTTCGCAGTAGGAAAAAGTGCACCGAATTCCAATTTATTTTTCCAAATCCTTAAGCAAATTATCGTTTCCCGCCTTAACATATCAGGCTGTCAGGCGCAACAGTAGGTATCACATTCTATTCAGAGAAGAAAAATAATGTAAGATCCCCCCCACAAGGAGTACTCTCTTTAAAATATTGACAGACTTGGTGGGAAACTAATACAATTGCATTAGATGTTAAAAAAAAGTCTAACTCTCTTGTCATCCGCCATAAGAATGGTACTACTGCGACTATTTCTTGGAATAATACACAACCACACAAATGTCTTTTTAGGAAACCCCCGCTCCCCCATCCTTTTTTCAACAAAATCAATCATGTCTTCTCAGGCATCTCCTTCTTCTCCTCTGTCGACAATGGCATTTTTTTTATTTTGAACAACAACAAAACGCATATGAAATTGGACGAAAACTACCAGGCGCTCAGAAAATACCAGAAGGAACCTGGCAAAAAGTTTTCTTACAAAACCATGCTCACGCTCGAAAGAGACACTTTCACATAGCTCCTCCCTAAACTAACGCTACATTTTGGCAAAATAATGGTGGAATATGTGAAGACCCAGATATGGCAATGAGGTAAAACAAAAGATTTTATTTTATTTTTCATTAACACTTGCTATAAATAATTAAAATTTGACTTCTTGTTTAATTTTAATTGATCGCTATTATTTTTTTAATGTTTTTTTGTCGGTGGGAGGAAATCTTCGTCAAGACGCTAAAGGTATTTTATTTTTTGTCTCTTTTCAAATTTATATTATAGTACGTTTCCACCGAGTCGAAATGCGGCATTTCAGCGAAATTTATGATTTTAGCCGAAGTGTTATACTTTCCGCATTACAAGTTTTTATTGCAGAACGCTGAGTTTATCTGAAACTCAATTTACAGTCAAATGAACTACAAAATTACTACTTTCCCCGATAAAGAAGAATGCCTCTCATTTATAAACAAAATTATTTCTCTACTTTGCTAGGTTACAATATCTAGTCCAAACCGATAACCCGGGGTCTCCACAAGCAATATTTCATAGCATGCAATGCGGCATTCTATGAAAATTGCTTATGGAGACCTCAAATAGTATTCTATGAAAAATTTCTTTCTATGTATTGCTCAGTCCATTGCTTTCTATGGATAGTATTCTATGGGCTGTCGTTTCTGTTCGACATTTGTGTTTTTGAATGAGAAAGTAAGCAATGGAAATGCCCACCCTACATTTCATAGCATTCTATCGTTATTTCTTTCTATGAAAAGTGACAGATAGTAAGCTATCAAATATTGCTAGTGGAGACGTAGTGTAACAACAAAATGATTAAAATTAAAATTAAATTTTTGTTTGACAGTTGGAATGTATTTTTTTAGTGGAAACACTATTTTCAACTGTTGAATTTAGATAATGAAATGACGAGTTTCGGTGGAAACGTGCTATTAGTCTAACTCGGTTCAAGCTTAGGATTAACTAACACATAGAGCGAGCTCTGATTGTGTTTCGAATGGAAAAATAAATGTCAGAAATATTTATTTTGACAACTTATTTTCTACTCTTAACAAAGAAAAACTCCTAATAAGGACCGTTGGGTAACACCAGCACCAGCTGCTTAGTAGCAGACTCAAAACTAAAACAAAGTTGCCTGTGCGTTGGGCTACTAACAAAATATATCATAAAAAGATTCTCACATTTATTCGACTTTCATTCACGTTTTGAGTCGAACCGTCATCAATGTAGTTGCATATAACTCTTACACAAACCCAAAAGCTTGCGAATTGTCCAAAAGGAATCAAGGGAAATGTGAATTTCGATAGAGAAAAGGAATTTTGTTGGATTTTTGATTTAGCCTTAGGTGTTACAGTCCATGCAGCTTTTTGGGTATTAGTTGTAAATATCTTCACAGCCTCTTCTAGTTCATCTTCTATTTGAATCGTCTCTGAAACCCTTATACTTTCCTCCAGATCCAAGTGAATCCAATCAGTTTGATTGTTAGCTAGTCTTGGACTAAATTCCTTTATAATGATTTTGTTATCAAATGATTGTAGAATGGTCAGAGTCAAGATCGTGTCCTTGTTCAACTTTTATAGTATTTGACGAGATATTTTTGTAAAAAAAAGTCGACAAGATTTGTGGTTTTATTCCTATTTGTTGGTATTGGAAGGTTTTTTCGGAGAAAAGTTGGCTTATTAGAAAAGTTACCAGGTGCTGCTACAGTCATTGACATTACAACTCGGGTTGTAAGATTCTGATTTGAAATAACGAAGTAAGTGGTACTAGAAAACCTATGATTTGTTGACGCGTTTACTGTTGAATTTAAAAAAAACCCACGATTTACTAACACAAATCTTAAAAAACATGCCGATTTTTCTTCAACGATGCAAAACTCCCCAACACCACTGTGCCGCCTGTCTACAAAAAAAATTGAAAACATCAAGTTCGTTTGGATTTTTTCTTCTTTCATGTTCATGCTCATCTTGTTTGAGGTTTTTTTTCCTCATTCTTCAACGTGCCTCTTGTCGATGTAGCGCAATGAAAAAGATCTTTTCCAAGAGATAATTTAGAGGCGTTCAAGTACCATGCACTGACACCACTTTCAACTGAATGGATGACTGCACAACGTGTCCGCCACTCATTTCATGAATATGTGCTGCGGGAAAAATTAAATCAGCGGGAAAATAAACGCGAAAAAAAGTGAAACCCTCATCGCCTCCTTTGCGTATTTGTAGGTGTAATGCTGTTATTTCATTCAGCGAGCGGGGGGCTTCTGTATTTTTCGAATTTTGTTCGCTTCCCCCGCTCGAAATGAGATTATAAATCGCGTGACAGTAATCTATTCATTAATGTCTCATCACATTTGCGTTTTTTCATTTATTTCGCGCGAGTGCTTTTTCTGTTCGCAAGCCTCCTCTTGTCAAAAAAAAAAAAAAAAAAACGAACGAAACAAGTCGACAACTACATGTGCACCTCTTTCATTTGCATATTCTACACTATTTCTGTTCCTCTTTTGCCTGACAGAGGAAGAGTACAAAAAAAAAAAGAATCCCATTCCACATGTCATTTCTTCCCGTTTGGGTGATGTTGCGTTTATAAGGACTTTGAGGGTATCAAGGTGCGGAGATTGGGTGCCATTCATTTTGCAGTCGTGTCTGTGCGAATTGTGCACCTTTGACTTGAATGCAAGTCTTCCGACAGACAAGTGTCAGGGTCTCTGTTATCTAATTTTGCCATTTTGCTTTTATGTCGTGTCATCGTGTCGTTGTTGACGGGTTCTCTCTGTGTGCCGTGTATTTGACTTTGACATGCTGTTCGGTGGACAACAAAACGAACGCGGAAGGGGGCGCACAAATGACAGTGAAAATAGAAAGAATGACAGCAAAATGGAAGGCAACGTTGCGAAGGCTTTTTTTTGGATTGTGTTGGGGGTGAGGACTAGAATGAGGGATGAGGTTTTAAATGACACGGTGTGATTGGTTATTTCTGTTATTAAATTTATTCTCAAGTCTAGATGTCAAAGTCAAAACTGTGTGGTTGTTCGCAATTGCTTCACCGTAACAACGTGACATTGCAATGTTCATTGTATACCTTTACCTAATAGATACTTTGGGAAAATGCCGTCATACCATTTTTTTCCTTAAAGTGACATTCACACTTTCCCGAAATGACCTCATACAGCTAGCAGAGATACATTGTTAAGCGAAGGGTTGTATCAAATGACCAGGGAGCCTCAATTCTCCGAAATTCGGTTATTTACAAACAATCATTTAATGGAACGAACTTTCTGAAGACATTTTTTCACAGATATGTAATCTACAACAAGTTTATAGAAAATCATCTAGTGTGAGTTGACACGCGGTAGCGGTGAAACAGCATGCGTTTTATCTCATTCTCTCACATCCTTAACCTAACTTAATAACCTTAACTTAATATAGACATAGTTGTCTCATTTTCGTTACAGTTTTTCGTTTCATGAAGTCCAAAAATCGTCCCAAAAGATGTTTCAATTAAAAAAATTACGACACTGCACCATTTGTTAGCCCTTAACAGGGACCTCATAAGCCATTCCTACAAACTTGAAATCACGTATAAATAAAGTTCGGAGATAATAGTCAATCTTGGGATCTCAAGCTTTAAACTTGGGACTTGTAACATTTGTCTTCTGAAGATTCCGACCTCTAAAGCCTTAACCGCGGTTACGAATTCCACTTTTTCTTGCTTTTTCCACTTTTTTTGGGACGGTGAGAGCTGGACTTTTGAAACGAAAAGTGTAACGAAAAGGAAATCAATCGGTCTATCTTTGTTTGCCTCCATAGTGTATTTTTAAGTAAAACTGCTTTTAGGACAGTGTGAACCGGGTTTTATGAAACGAAAAAGGGTAACGAAAAAGAAATCAATTGCTCTCAATCTCTCTGTTTACCATCTCCGTAGTGTATTTTAAGTAAAACTTCCTTTGGGATGTTTCAAATTGGATTTAATGAAACGACAAAGTGTAACGAAATCAATCACTCACAGTATTCATCTCATTCTATTACAAATAAATCAGAATACAGTTTCACTTCTACCGCGTATGATTTAATTTAAATATTTCTTTCTTCCAATGGGCTGTCGGAACTTTTGAAATTCCACCAAACCTGCTTCAGCTCCAACTATCTCTTCTTGTGCCCACCAGCATTTATTTTCAAATTAACACATGTCATCCACGCTTGAGTGCATAAAAACCAATCCACCTCGTCGTCACCTTTCAAATTGAAATGCTCTCAACCATTAGCAGCCAACTTCTGGTCTTGCATGTAAGTTCCATTGCCAATCGACAAAACACTGGCCATCGTGTAATCCCTCGAACGAAACACATTCTCTCAGCCGACAATACCTTCACGCGCCGCAATGGGATTTAATTCGTTCCATTCGTCTGCATCGGTCCGTAATCGTCGTGACCATCATCATCATCCATAACTCTGTCCATAAGGTGTCGAAATGCTTTTTCATCCGGCTACATTCAATCTGTCATCCAGCATCAAGCCGCACACACACATATATGATTAGCGTGGTCATCATAAAATGGGTGCTAATGATCTTTCAGTCCCAGAGAGGTCCAGCTCAAGTTGGAAATTACCATCTCCACGACTGTTATTATCGCGTCTCAGCAGTGCGGACAGAAAAATACCACCTCTCCATCCAGTCCGTCGAAACAACACCATCTCTAGCACGTAGGCTATAATATGCATTTAATTATACCTCCACCCATAAACCCCCGCCAAGCGGCTCTCAACGTCCACATATAGGTAGGCCTGTAATGGAACCCAGCTTACGAGGTGCGCATTGTAAATTGGCTTTAATAGGATTTCGAAATTGCTGTTAATTATTGGTAACACAACTAAAGTGTTTGGCGTTTCTATTTGGTCGGATTCTCTGGGCAGAGGAGGACGACAGCCAACCGACGTTCCAGAGAATCATTTCACTTCAATTAGCATCAACTATTGGCCTTAGATTGGTCGCGTTTACTCTGCCGATTAGCACTTGGACTAGAAGATTCGACTCCTCTCAAGACTCGTGTGTCTGTTGGTATGCCGTTTGATTTTCTTTTATGGTAAATATTTGTTAATTAGCTGGTTTAGCTGTTTTTATTTTTCCGAGCTTTGTTAGGGCCGGCCAGCCTGTATTGCTGATGTTCGAGATATTTATGGTCTTGTGAGTGTTTGTATCGCTCGACGAATTAACACGGCTTCGGAGTCATGAAATGCTTAATAGGTTTTTTTTTTTTGTCGAGTTTCCACTTTATGGTCAATTATGATGGGTTTCGACAAAATAGGAAATAAAATGTCAAGTGGGGTTTTTAGTGGTAAATAATGACGGTTTACGAGGGTTTAGTGTTTATTTTTGTAGTTAGGAAGGTTTTTGGCGTTTTTGTTCGTTTTGGTTTATGATTAGCATCGGTCTTGTTGGGTGTTAATTGTTTGGAAAATGGGAAGTCAGGCATTAAGAGATGTTTTTGCGCACCTATTCGAGATGATGTTGTGAAGCACAGGAAAGGCAATTGAAATATGGACAGAGAAGGGCGGAGGACCACAACCGAACGAATTGAAATATGGCAAATGAGGTATTTAGCTGGAATGGAGGGTTTGATGAGGCTTGTGAATACCTTCGATGGGCATATGGAGAAAAGCCTTAATGGATTTATTTTATTACAGATTGAGAAGCAATTAGTTCTAAAATTAACTTCCCTATAGAGGAATCACGACGTTCTTGTAAGGGACCAAGAGCTTGAGTGTGGTTTTCCTTTAAAAATAATTAAAAGGGTGTACCTAACGGGTGATTTTTTAAGCATCGAATTTTATTTTAAATCGAATAAATTTTATTGTAATCGCTAAATAGGCCTTTGCCATTTACGTTTTAAAGACAACTTCCTGTAAACGATGTTCGCAGCTCCGTTTCATATGGTCCATTCGGAAGGTCTAATTTTGCGTCGCTTTTTCGAGCATTTCAGCCGGTATTCCACGAATTACTACATCATTTCGGCCTGTATCCCATGAATTACGCGTCTTATGTTATCCTGTAAGGCTTAAATAGTGTTCGACTTGTCCACATAGACTAACGACTTTACATAACCCCACAAGAAATAATCATGAGTCGTTAAATCGCATGATCTTGGCGGCCAACAGCGCCGCCTGCTGCTGCTCACAAATTCATCCTTCAACATTTCCATTGTTTCACGAGCTGTGTTGTGGCTTGATGAAACCACATGTCAACCAAGTTCAACTCAGCCAACTGGGGCAAAAAAAAAGTCGCGTAATATGGCTCGATGTCATTCGCCGTTGACGATAACGTTTCTTCCACGATCGTCTTTGAAGAAAAATGGACCGATGGTTTCGAGTTGTAGCTCACGATCGATTCCGGATTGTTGGCATAGCAACGGCCCTTCACGGTTCCCCAAAAAAAAGGTTGATAACACGTTTTTGGAATTTGGTGCGCTAAAGGACGATAGTGGCATGGCGCGCCATCCTGCGTGAACCAGAGGTCGTCCAAATTCATGTCTTCAATTTCTGTAAAAAAAAAAGTCGGTTGACATGGCTCTGTAACGCCTACCGCTGACCGAAATAATAACGTGCGCCTGATGATTTTTCATCCAAAATTGTTGTCCAAGGCCCACACTGCGAAGCGATAACGAAGTGGATGTTCGTGCGCCTTCAATTGCTCAGTCAATTGGACCTTGTAAGCGAACAATCCGACATTTTTGTGCAGAATTCTCCTCAGCTCCTGAGCTGTTGAGATCGATGGCGAGTTGATGTCCGTGAATTGAGTCCAACGCCCTCGGCTTGTAGCTTTACGACGATGGGGACCATGAGTGTTGTCTCACGAACTTTTTGCACAAACTTTTGGACAGTAGGCGCGGTGGGTGCTTCAATTCAGCCAAAACTTCTTTTCAAATAACGCACTGTTTTGGCTACACAGCACTCACTTTGGAAATAAGTTGTCAATACTTCCCAATGTTGTTCAAGCGGAGGGATACCGTCTTTCTGTCAAGATTTCGAGCGGGAAACAGCTGTCTGTATCAAAATGACCTATGATTTAAAAAGAAACCACTAGGTGGCCCTGTATAGGGTTAAACCCTTCTTTAATTTGCTGCCATTTTCTTCAGGCCAGAGTTGGTGTGCTTGCAAGTGATTGAGCCGTACCATCTGGGTATTGCTTCTCTTCTCTCTGTGTATTTTTTTCTCTTCTCTCTGTGTATTTTTTTGTGTTTTCCATTTTCTCAAAGCAGTTGGGGGAATTACCCTGCTATATGATACATGGAAGGGCTATCTATTCTGCTTTTTCGTTTCGTGTCATTGTACCCTGGAATCCATATTTTGATTGTATGGAGCCTTCGGTCTAATGCCAGATATTCACCCCCATCGAGGTATCCGTTCGGGACAATCTCCGAAACGAAAGTCAGCTCCAATCGGAACTCAATCTTCCATCAAGGTATCTGCTGCAGAACAAAATACAATTGCGTTCGTTAGATTCCGCAGAAAATCTTTGTCAGACAACTTCGGAAGAAATTCTGGGCCTAGCTGTCAAAAATTGTTGACTCAACGCATATCCCCAATGCACGATCATGTGCTTTACATTTCGTCGGAAGATCTGTTCGAAATGTTAACCGGAACAGATACCTCGGTAGAAAATTTTCTGATTTCGAATAAATCGGAGAAAATGTTCTTCCGAACGGATACCTCGATAGGGGTTCTTTTGATGTATCGTGTACCCGCCAGCGTGCAAGAAGTATACTCCCACAAATGAATGGTTGGGCCAAAAATTTGTTATTTATACATGGTGTCTCAAAAGAGGGCGGAGGGCATGTCAAGCAGTAGCCTAGATCTATACAATCCAGTCACTATCGAGCGTTTTTCGGGAATGGGATATGCAACCGTTTTACAAAAGCGGTGATTCGGTGACTTAGGCGGATGGTAGATTCGACAATATTAGAGGTTTTCGCCAATTAAATGATCTTTTACGTACCTTACCAACATCTTACTTTCGGGTGAAACTCATTTCATCTTATTGAGCACGTGAATGAACAGAACTGCAGGAATCTGGAACGAAATAATGAGAAACCCCTTCATTCAGCGTGAGGAATATTTCGGGTGAAGCTCATTTCATCTTATTGAGCACGTGAATGAACAGAACTGCAGGAATCTGGAACGAAAGCATCAGAAACCCCCTCATTCAGCGTCAGGAATATTTTCATTTATTTGTAAATGAAAAAAGAGACGCCCGGTTACTGTAAATGGAAAGCTTTATGTGGAAATGTAAGACGACTTCTTGGCACCTGAATTGCAAAACTTACTTGACCATAACCAAATAACATGGTTCCAACGGGACAGAGCACCGTCCCTTACGTTCATACGTCTCCGCCACGAGTTCATGAAGTTTTACCTGCCAAAGTGATCTCCAGGATAGGTGACATAAATTGGCCTTCACGCAGTTCTGAAATTAACCCTTGTGGACTTTTTCCTGTGGGGTTATCTTAAAGCGAATGTTAAGTTTTCTGGCGCATTTGAAAGAAAATCTGGATAAGGGCATTTTAAAGCACTGTGTCGTTTGCAGGAAGCTTTGCGGAAAGACGCCCACTCAGCAGTTCGGGCCGTTGCCACTTGAAAGATTGACTTTGTCAAAACCTTCCACAATGTAGGCGTGGAATGAAAAAAAAACTGAGTTAGTAAAAACAGAGTTCTGTAGCGAATTGTCATGATAAAGTTCACACCACAGTCCAAAAGTTTGAATGGGATCTGAGTTAGTTAGTAAAACTCAATTTGCATGCAATTCGAACGTAGATTAAGCATACAAAACCAGCATACATTGTTTGGGTATACAACAACTTACAAAATCTGCAGACAACCGGTACCATCATCCGCAATTATTTCTTTTTAAATCTTTTCGTAAACACCCCCCAACCCTCGTTGTGGTGACTCAACTCATTACTCTCGCAAAGGGATTTCTAGCCGAAAGATCAAGAAGAAGTTTTTTTTATTGTATGTCCTGCCACGAAGGAAGAAAGAAGTGTTTTTTAATGTGCAATTTAAAACAGAATTACTATAAATTTTCACATAATCTTTGAAATTTATATTCTTCCTTCGGGCTGTGCTATGCAGGACACTGCTCCTGCCACCACCAATAACTTTGTGTGTGTGTTAGGTGAGTGAGTAAAATCCGAGCAAAAAAAGGAGAAGAACACCCAACAGCACCAAAACTAAGGATAGCCAAAAGAAAGGACCGCATTATTATTATGGAAGAGGGATATACTCTCCCGAAATGGGAAAAAATGATAAACGTCGTTAAATTTCCATAAATGAGGTGAAGTCATCGTTCTTTCTTTTTATCCTGCAATTTATTTTCGTTGGTGGTTCTTTTTTTCCCGTGTTTGCTTCTTCGTGTGGTTGTATCTGCATCGTCCTTTGCACTGAATTCATTTAAGATAAATTTTATTACATTCCATGAATGCGGTGTTAATACAGATGTGCACACAAAGCGCGTTTTTATTACACTTGTAGGAAGGGAACGAGAGGACAAGGGTTCTTGTGCACATTTAGCATCTCCAATAAGGGTTTTTAATTTGGTCCTGCCACACGCTTTTGTGGGGTAATAAGCCAGAGATAAAGGATGTTTATGTTTATGGTGGGGATTTTTTTTTAAAGTTTTTAAAAGACGATTTGGTATCTGAGCGGACAACGGTATCAGGGAATCGAAGTCCTCCGTGGCCTTTTTTTCTCCTGAAGGAACTGTTATCAGTTCCGAAAGACGAAATCAGGATATTAGACAACGGGTGGAGAATGGATGATGTTTTTTTTAAAACCACCATGACGTTTATAAAAAAGAAACACACCCATCCCTTAGGGAGGCTTGAAAAAGTCGCTGTTACAACTTGAAGGCATAATTTTATGTATCTCGGTCTGTATGCTCTGCCTTAGCACGATTTCAGTGCCTTTTTATTGCACCCAGATAGCAATTTATGATCCTGCTAATGTGTTTTTATGATTTTTATGTGTGGCATTGTGGCGCGCGGACGCAGGATGAATGGAATGATAAGGCTGCTCTGCTCCCTTTCCGTGATGGGTTTTCACAGTCCCTGCGTTGTTGTTGTTATTTTGTTTTATGGCAGCGGTTTCAGAGTGTTTGTAATTTATGAAGCCATAATTTTTTTTTTTTCGCAAAACGAATTTGTTGGGTTTTTATTGCATCGTGAATAGAGGGGTGGGGGTGGGTTGGGCAGAAATCGTAAATTTTGCTTTTCTACGGAGGGTGCTCCTCAAGCGCGGGGCGAGCTGAAAATTCTGGAAATTGTTTATGCATAATTCAGCATTTTGATTGCGTATTATATGAACTTGTTATGACCTAATATGAAGCTAATTGGCGCTGCTAATGATGACAATTTCAGAACCACAATTTCAGTGGTGACGTTTTATTGACGCTTTTTGATATTAGCTGTGATTAGGCGGAGAAGTTGTTTGCGAGATCGTAAAATCTTGAATACACTTTTTCAGGTCGATAAAAATTTTATAGTGCTAGTTGTGGGCGGAAATGTTTATGAGGAGATTAGGAATAATTTAGGTTTATAGAACTAACAGTTTTTAACAAATTTTATGTTTGATGCTAACGGACTGGAAATGAAAAAAAAACATTAAATAGATAATGAAATGTGAATGACGATGAATGAAATTTTAAAATCATTGACATTAAAAAAAATCATTCTTCAGGTATTCCTTTCTGATATTCCATAGCAATACTCTTTAACACTGACAAAAACTACTTCCATTGATCATGTAAAATATTTTAAAGTAAATTTAAAAATAAATAAAATATTTTGTTCCACATTTAACTAAAATTAATTTATTTTTACTTTTTCTTTGCAGGTAAGGACATCTAAATATTTAAATTGCGAATTCCTTGATGCGTATGTAATTAAATTTTATTTATTTATTTTGTGTTGGTATTCTTGCTTTCATTTAGGAATTTTACATATCTACCCTTGTGGAATTTAGCTCCCGTCATCCCTTTTTTCTATTCAATTACAAATGTGGTCCCATTGTAATATACCCTAAGTATAGGTAAGCTCACGTCCCTCCTCCTTCCCTTATGGGTCTTTCAAATACATCCAGCCATGGTGTAATAACATCTTTTGAAACGAGATTTTGGAAAGTTCTTGGATATCTTGAAAATAGTAGGTTCCTATTGGCCTGTTCCTCAAGTGACAGAGACTCGAGCAGTAACCTTGTTTTGTCATTGTCTAGGTCTTTGTTTTTCCTTTTCACTGCCGCAGCATCTGCAAATGTCATCATCCTTCAGATTTATCTTAATAATCATCCGAGCAGTATCAATTGTCAAGAAAAGCTTATCTCAGCTCAGCCTTTTTGGATACGGCATAAAACAGGAAGTCCCGCCATGAAACAAGATGTTGTGGTTGTGAGAAAAAGCAAAGTCCCGGGTACTAACTACTAACTAAATATAAAATATAACGACTTAGCCAAATAATTTTTTGAAGTCAGCCGTTGGTGAAAATTCCAAGTGATAAAGCTACCGCTAAGCATCTCATGCGGTAAAATGTCACATCTACAGGACTTTTTTGGCTCCCAAGTAATAAAAAAAAATCTTTTAAATTTCTCTAGGGGAGTTTTTGTTTTATTTTTTTTCTCACCTCTTACGATAACGTCTTATTGACATCAAAGCGCTTTCCATCCTTTTCGATCCTGGAACGTTGCGTTGCTGCCGGTTATGCAGTCAAACGCTCTGGCTCTATAGCATCGGTCTCCCTTGTCGCCTCGAATATGAAGGCTGGGATTCGAATATTCTTTTGGCAGGAGCATTATTATTCATTCGCTCGATGTAGCTAAGGCAATGTAGTCCAGGTTTTTTTACCTCATAAAGTTCGCCGTTGTATATTCTCCTTCATTCGTCTTCCTCGCAGACAAGACCAAAAATTTGTCAAAGAATTTCCCTTTTGAGAGTGTCTTATATTTTTGAGGCCCTGTTAGAGTCGTTAATCCCTTTGTGTGGAGTTATTTAAAGGTTGGGCTGCAAATAGATTCCTTGCGCAACTTAATTTCTTTTTTTAAATTATCCCCATTCAGGACTTAGCGGGCAGGCCTAGTGTCGTTCGACAGCAGTGGTTATAAAGTTTTGTTCCCTATGCCGGTTAGTCGCAATCATGCTTTTAAACAGTGAAAAGCGTACATTTGCTGTCGTGACCCGCATTTTTCGGACTGATGTTCTATAATCGTAACCCAAAAAGAATTTCAAAAAATATGGCAAGCTTCAATATGGCCCCTTTTGATCCCACCCAGGACGTGGGATATGTCACTTCGTTGAGGCAAACTGGGTGTGTAACAAGACAAAGGACTGTAGTCCCTTGGCCATTCAGATCATCAGATCTGATCATCTCAAATCGCGCAAACATGCGTCTTCCTTTGGACTACCCGGTCGTTCAGTGAAGCGAATTCTTCACGATGACCTTCATTACCATCCGTAAAAATTGTCGATTGTGCAGGAACTCTGCGAAAGCGACTTCAATTCAAAACTCGGAGGAACGCATATACGGCGCTTCTCCAAAACGTTTCTGAGGACGCAATTGTTTTTTTCAGTTAAAAAACCCATTTTCACTGAGTGGATGATCAAAAAAATGAACATACGGTACCGGTCTTACACCAATCCTTGAGAATGGCATCAATGAATTTTGCATAAAGTCACACTGTGATGTGAAATTTCATCAATTGGTGGTCCCTGGTTTTTGAAGTGAAATTTCTTTTGGGAGGGTGTGAATTCGTTTTCTTGAAACGAAAAAGTGTAACGAACAAAAGACAACTATAGGGTTCAGGCTGTGAGAGATTGAGATTCACGATTTTTTTTACAAGAATATGAGGTCTCATTAAGAATGAATTCAGGAATAAGGACTCACACTTCAATTGCATCGATGGCTGTTTTGAAAGAACCATTCCCCCTTAGTGCCTCATCTCAAAAAAGCCGATTTGGAGTGCCTGACATGACTTTCCCGATTTAGCTCTGGCAATTGTTTTGTAGATTTATGAAATCCCTCTTTTATGTCAACCTTCCATGGGCTCCCCTGCTGTGTTGGTAAGGATCAAGAGCCCTATCATGGTATCCACTCGAGAGATTTTCGTAAACAAAGGTCAGTTCCCATTGATGAATCTTCTAATAGCATTCGATAAATTCCCGACAATTTCGTCGGACAACCTCAAATGTTGACAAGTTTAGCAGCGATTTTAAAGCTTTACAAGGAACGATGAAGTTTTTCCCAATTGAGAATGTCATAAGCTGCCTTGAAGTCGATGAATCGATTTCTCCAGGATCTTGTGAAAATGTGAAGACTTAGTCGGTGAAAGACTTTCCAGGTCTGATTGGTAGGGGACCCATGATTTGGCTTTGAGCATGTTTGCTCATGTATCATGATCGTCAATGGCGTAGATCTGCAGAAGAAAAAAAAATAAAAACGCGAAGACGATATCTATCATGTTAGGGACCGACTAGGTCGTCAGCAAACGGTTTGAGTCATTCACATCAGACGCCCGACAAGACATTGTATGGGGATTTTAAAAGGCTAATGCTTCTATAGTCGGTGCAGAGTAGGCGATACCGATTCTTGTTTAAATAAATTAATTATCATAATAAGTAAACAAAATTTATTGCTTCCATCGTAAAACCGCGTTTTTTTTTAATTTAATAAACAAATATTTATTTAATAAAAATGTTATCACCCGCCAATGCAACCTTGAAGCAAAAATAATTTAGTACCCCCCGCTCTGAGAGAATTCCAATAAAATTTCATCAGTATATTACTGACTTTTGGATTTAATTTTTATTTGCTGACTTGCATCAATAACTTAGCACTCCGATTTGTAGAAGCAGTTAATTGCGAATTCAAATACGATACACAATTTATCGTCTCTATAAGCAGCTAACAAAACAGGTCACACCACCCTCTGAATCACTAAATCAGGCCGCTCTCGAACAACGTTACCACCTCGCCAATGAAACGAAAATTTATTTAATTGCGAATATAAAAGTATTTCAGCATGACTTACCCACAACTACGATACACAGATACAAATTCCAGCAGCAATCCGAAAGACATTTCCATAATTTCTTCATCGAGACTGTCATTGAAATAAAAGGCGAATCGGAAAGCCTAATGATGGCTAATGGCCCGGTGATAAATTTACAAAAACCGGGGGCTGTCTCCATCTCGTTTATTTGATTTTAAGATTTAAAGAACTCCAATCTGAAACTCTGAATTCCGAACGCCTAAAGCCTCTGCAAAAGTGATTACATCGATTTCGCAATTTGTGTTTTTTTTTGGGAAAAACGTAGCAGATCCGTAAATACGACGACAACGACGACGACGCCATTTATTTATTCTCACATCCTGACCCATAATTTATTGATAATGGCACATTAATGTGACAGCTTTAACGACAGTAGGATATGACCACACCGACAGAGGGTGACACACAACTCCACAGAGGATGTGTAATAAAATGTTTAACTAGTACTATAACGCAGAACCGACGAAACGAAAAGACACCAAAATGGCGCGATAAAGGGCGAGGGAAAATGGTTAAGTTTTCGTTTTTTTTTTATTAGTCCAATAAAAGCAAATAGATCGTTTTGTTTAAGTTAAACTTGCATTAAGTGAACGAGAGCAATAAAGAGACTTTTAAGAGGTTTAACAAAGGCGGTACTGGATGGAGGTGCTGGGTTTTATTATCGGGCTTGTAGTTACACCGGAACAAGAGCTTTATGTTTGGAGCGACTTTAAGTGTTACTGGTTTTTTATTGAGTACAAATGTTAGTACTCGCGGTGTCGCGAATAGTCATTTGGAGGTCATTTTATTGGAATTGTATTTGATGGGTTCGTGTCTTGGGTGGCCGAAGGGGGATTTAAAAAATATTGTGGTGTGGCGACCTCGGTAGTTAAATTTATGTCTCTGTGAGTAAGGGCTTTTCTTTAAAAATTCACATGACACTGCTTTGCTTACATTTTTTTGTGTCACATGTTTCGGTGAGGTCGTTCACGACCCTGATGGGTTCTTTATCGTCATCCAAAACTAGACATGGTGATATAGTACGTCTGTTTAGATGCTGTCGTATGTGTTTTTAAAATTGACGAATATATGGTGGTTTTAAATTTGGACTCCATGGGTTTTTTCCAGAATCTGCGAAAATGGGAACATTTTATGACTTTACTGGCCTAAACCCTAACTGACAATGGCCGATCAAGTTGTTGGTAGACGGTTTCAGACGTAAACATATAACAACTGATAATACCATGTAGGCAATGTTGAGGAGACGTATACCTCTGTAGTTGCCACAATTCAGAGGATCTCCTCTTTTGTGGATCAAACAAACGATGCTGATGTTCCATTCTTCAGGCATACTTTCATCCAAAGTTTGCCAAAGAGTTGGTGAATGTCACTTACCATACCCGATATTTCCGGCGGTCTTAGTAAGTTTAGATATTGCTATCATCACTTCATTTGGGACGGCTGGCTGGTAGTTTTCGCAGTCGTCACCAATATAAAGGGTCTTTCTTAAAGCGCTTACTCTTTAAATTTAAATTAAACAAAGTGTGCGTGGGATATCATCGAAATGTTTGTATTCATCAGAAAGGCCAATCGATGCCATTATTTATGGAATATAAAATCGTTAAAATGCCCGCCGCGGCTTCTCTATGTGCCGCGCATCCGAAATGTTCAATTTTCCACGACTCTGGCGCATAAATCGGGATGAATTTGATCGATAGCATGGGTTATGTTGGCTATGAGGGCCGCTGTGGTTTGTGGCTTATTCCCATAGACCTGCGACTTCAGAAAACCCCACAAGAAAAAGTCTGACGGGGTCAAATCGCACGATCTCGGCGGCCACGTGTGATGACCATGCCCTCGAATCGCTCGTGCAGGATTTTCAATGTGGCGTGAGCTGTGTGGCACGAAGCGTCCTGTTGAAAACAAATGTCGTTGGTGTCCATCTCATCCAATTTAGGCCAAAAGAAGTTGGTAATCATCGACCTATAGTGCTCGCCTTGACGGTAAAAGCCTGGTCACTGTCGTTCTCAAAGAATTATGGACTAATGACGCCGCCAGCCCAAAGTCCACACTAAACAGTGACTTTTTCTGGATACTTCTGGCGCTCTTGAAACCCATGTGTTATCACCGATCTATAGAGCTCGCCGTTGACGGTGGTGGCCTGGCCAACGTAGTTCTCACCGAACTATGGACTGATAACGCTGACAGCCCAAAATCCCCATCAAACAGTGACTTTTCGGATGCATTGGCCGCTCATTTGGATTGGTATCGTTCTAAATTCGACAATTTAGTTTGTTGACGTACCCATTCACCCAGATATGGGCCTCTCACTGAAAGTGATTTTCCAATAAAAATTAGCGTCAGTTTCCAACTGCTCTAGAGCCGATTCAACGAACACACTTCGTTGTCTATGATCGTTTACCTTAAGCTCCTTGGTGAGTTGAGTTATGAACAAGAGCTGGCTGAAGTCAAGACGCAAAATTCTCCAAGTTGTGGTCTGCGAAAGGACGTGTTCTTTTGAGCGGGAAAAAAATCGATTTCCTCGGATTCCCCTGCACACTCTCACGGACAGCGGCGATATTTTCGGCAAGTCTTGCGTTCCTTCGACTTATGGGTGTTGGAGTCCAGCGAATAGTCCTCTCGGTAGGACGATTATGGCAAAGTGCGCTGAACGTTGCCAGAACAGAACATGTCCGCAATGTCATTCCATGGTGATTTGCTAAACAGACTGAATAAATGGCAGCCAATTTGACAGATGTAGCTTCAAAAAACTTTCACTATCAACTATCAAAGTTCGGAAGTCCTTATTGTTCCTTTAGAATAGTTCATTCTACCTGACAGCGGTTCTTCCATATTCTCAGCATCGACAACGATCTTTCCTTGTTTATCTTAAAAGGATTCTATTCCCGCCCTTATCCCTGGGTTTGACGTTTTACACTTTTTGTTATTTGTACCCACCGGTTAAAATTTGACACAATTCTAGGAAGTGAAATTACATTATGCTCTTCAATGGAACCTTCACCATTCGTTTGGTCCTTATTTCAAAAAAAAAAAATTAATTAACGCCGTAATTAGTACGAAAAACGGAACCTAATACATTATTCGTTTTCGCATGTCGTATTTGTATTATTGTTCTGTGAAAAAATACGTAAACTGTTTGAATGGGACTCTCGGGGCAATCAACGATCGAAAAATTAATCAACGATCGAGAAAATCGACAGTGTGTGTTACGAAACATATAACACCCGGCAACCAGAAAGGTAGAAAGCAACTGATGGCTGCTCGGGAATTCAAAACTAAATGAGGAATTACAGAACTGCAAACAATTCCGCAATCTCATTGGTTCAATGGATGAGCGTAAGTACCATGTGGCCATGTGGGCAAAAAAATAAGAGCTCTGAGCAACCATTTCAATATTTTGCTGACGTGTAATATTTCAGTATTTGACCAGACGCAGACGGGGTTACGCTGCTTCAAATAACTTCGCGGAAGAAAAAGTATTAGTCCGAGTCAAATTTTTTTCTGAATCCTCAAACAAAATGACATTTGCCGCCATTTTACACCAGGCGCCCAGGAGCAATAGTAGGTATAAAATCCCATTCAGAAAAGAAGAATAATGTACGATCTCAAACAAAGAGTACTTGGCTCTCTTTACAACTTTGACAGACTATGCGCCAAAGCAATTCGTATTTCATGCACAAAAACAAAGTCTAGCTCTGCTACACCCACTAAGAGCGGTGCTGCTCTGGTAGTAATTCTTGGAATAATACACAACCATCCAAATGTTTCTTCTTAGTGAACCCCCTGCTCCTCAGCTCTTTTAAGTTAAATCAATCATGTCTTCTTAGTGCATCTCCTTCTTCTCCTCTGTGTACAATGGCATTTTGTTTATTTCGAACAACAACAAAACGCATATAAAATTGGACGAAAACTACCAGGCGCACAGAAAAGGAAGTAGTAGGTGCCTGCCAGCAATTTTCTTACAAAACCATGCTCACGCTCAAAAGAGACACTTTCACATAGCTCCTCCTTAAACTAACGCTACATTTTTGGCAAAATAATGGTGGAATATGTGAAGACCCAGATATGGCAATGAGGTAAATCAAAAGATTTTATTTTATTTTTTGTAACACTTGCCATAAATACTTCAAATGTGAAATGTAAATCACCAAATATTTTCACAGACTTTAATTTTTAACTGAAGTTCTACAGGGCAGCTGCTCTTTTTAGTGGTCATAACCAAGTATAGGATATTGTGGAAAACTAAAAAAAATAAAAGGCATTTATGTAAACTATTACAATACATCATGTGGATCGTTGAATACCCTATCCCATCTCATCCTTAAAATTAATATCCCAAAAAATTATGCGTGACTAAAAACTGAATGGGGTTGAAATATAGAAAATTAATTGTCCCCACATCTTGTTCAGAAGAATCTTTTATGGTTCGACAAAAAACGACGGTTTTAGTGGCATATGCAATGGGTAATAGGGTATGGTATACAAATGTTTAAATAGATATTACAGAAATATTGGGACCAAACGTTTCGAATTTTCTAAAAATTTAAGCAAAAACAGTTTCTTATACTAAAAACGCCCCCAAAAATTGCACGCGGCAAAAAACTTTGCTAGACGAAATATAGATATTGTGATTGTCTCAATATCTTGTTCAGACACTTTATTAAAATTCTTTACCACTTCACCAAAAACAACGTTTTTCTAAAAATAGGACAGTTTTTTTTTTAAATTTTCTTACACATGTTCTATAGGCACGGACAAGGATCCTATATGCCAGATTTCATTATGCTAATTCAAAATTTAAGGCCTAATATACGGTGACAAACAGATAGAAATGGCTAAATCGACTAAGCTAGCAATTCTGATCGATATACTTAAAGATATATCTAGCTTAGTTTTTCTCTGTGTAACAAACTATGTTTCAAGACTAATAATTGGAAGGGGTATGAAAAAAAAACAAATTCACACTGTTTATGCGATTGTCTCTAAGAAGAGCCTTAAGGAATCTAAAGCACCCTCTAAATGAGCAAAAACGATCGGAGCCCATTTGAAACACTTGCTGGGTTACAAAAGCAAATGCAAATTGCTGGCGCAAAGAGCTCGTTAGTACACAGGGCCTATAGCTTTCTCACAACCATTAATGTGTGCAACCTTTCTGGATTTGGGTCGTCCTTAATAACGCCATTAATATGTGCAATCTTTCTGGATTTTGGGTCGCCCTTAAAAATAATTCGAACTAATGACGCCCTTTACACTCGTAAAGTCCATCATTAGTCCGAAGAAGCGGAGATTGGAATAAGTTTGATTCCTGACGAGATGTCGTTGTCAGAATTAATAGCGGAGCCAAGGTAGCAAAGCCCCTTACTATCTCATGTTCTACCCAATTCGTGTTCTTTCTTGCTAAGAAATATACGTATAGTTACCCTCATTCACAGCATAATCCACTTTTGCCGCTTCCTTGTATAGCAAACGCGGCTTTCACATGATGTGAAGTTCGATGATCAATGATCTCAATATCATCGGCGTATGCTTCTGCCTGGAATAACGCCGACTTCCGAAATTACACCGAATTTACATGTTCGGTCTTATTTAACTTTGCCAAAGTGAAATAAAGCTGAATCGGCTTTATTTCACTTTGCATACCTCCAATTTCGCACCCATCCCAAATCCAACAGTGAGCCCAAGCAGGGCGTTCATATTTTGCATAACTCCGAGTGCGAGTTTGGGTGTCTGCAAACTTTAAATACGTATGGGGGTATGCTGTCACTTGCAACCCCCTGCTTGGGCTCACTGCTGGATTTTGGTTGCATTCGAAGTTGGATATATGAAAAAACAAGCCCCGCCAACAGTGAGCCCAAACAGGGGGTTGCATACTTATTCAAACTTTGCATACTCCCAATACTCTCTGAATTCGGCTTTATTTCACAAGCAATATTCGTTTTCTAAAATTCGGCTTTATTTCACCCATCATTGCTGGACTAAAATCCCACTAATAAGGATCCGTCGGACTACTAAGTGTGGGTTCCCTGGTTTAAATCGCGAAAGTGACAACACCTGAGTTTTATCACTGCACCAGTTCTTGCGAAAGTCTGACAAATATCCAAGAGTGTCCCGTCATGAGAAGCTTCTCAAAGTTGCCGTTCGGATTAGGTGTTAAGCAGGAGGTCCTCAACTTTGTGTCAAAAATAATAATTTAGCACACATATGAAGGAAGAAGCTAGGTTTGAGGCCCTGTACTGGTCGTTAATGCCAGATATTTAATATTTTCTCAATTCACGCCGCTGTGATTACCGCTGGGTACAAATTTTCGATTCGATTCCCAAGCATAGCACCACTAATTAATGCTTGTCATTGGAAGCATTCCCGCAATATTCTGACAAACCAATTGAGACCTTCTACTGTCTTACAAAGGTTTTCCCATCTTGCAAGTATGCTAGTAGCTGCACCGATTTATGGAAGATTGTGCCTCTGGTTTGGCTCGGGAGTTTTGCACAATCCTCTCAAGAATGATGTTTATGAAATCAATTGACAGTGCTCCTTGCCTAACTCATTTTTAGCAAAACCCACGCATACATGAGATTTGGCTGTGAGAAAAAAACACTAAGTCCTTACAAAGGTATTGCGTCACGAATTTGTATTTATAATGTGCCCTTCCCCTGGCGAACAGAATATATCGTTTATGGATCATTCTGGATCGGATCTACTCCTAAGCTGGTAAGACTTACCGACAATTAAAGTAAGCACCCGAAGTATGATGTAAAAAGAATCAATGTGTTGACGAAATGGTTTCACATACTTACGTAAGTAAACATTTATCTCCTGGTAGAACTCTGAGAATTTCACGGTATTGACCAATGACGATGGGAATATGAATATGAATGACTCCGTGCCGACTTGGACATTCGAATTGACGTTTCTCAAGATGTCTATCTCAACGAATGTCCCCCACAACAGAGGTTACTTAACTTTCAATATAAATCTCCCATAAGCCCCAGTAACCATGTCACCTGTCAATCGGTGTCACAATCCCAGATAAACCACATCTCACAATGCGACACCAACTACTCATTCCGACGAAGCACATTATAAACCCTCCATTTACCGTCGGGACAGCACATTTACAATAATTTATGCAAATTGCATGTGATGTCGCGGAATGAATTCGCACTCGATTTGCTTATGCCAACGCTGACAGTTCTGGGATTTTCAATTATCCCGTTTCTTAAATTATTTCCATTTGATTCTAATTACCATGACTCACATTCCGGCACCATCATCCGACACATTCGTTTGTCAAGCGCAAATCAGAGCCGCCCAGTGGCGAAAGAGGGATCTCACACGGTGCCGTGTGTTCGCCAGCATTACGAGGGCATGACAATAGATGTTTTCCATTCAAGTGTGACAAGTCATGTGGATGGTCTCAATCAATCATCATCATCATCATCAGGAGCAGCTACACACAATTTAATGGTGTTTTACTTTATTTCATTCCCGAGCAACATTTTTCGTACAATATGCGTATATTTCACTTGGGACAGTTGATGGATGGTTATGGATAAATGAAACGAAAAAAAAAATCATTTTACTGTCAGTTTCATATTTCAGATACATCATCTGTCTGTCGTTGGTTAGATACCACTTTTGAAATGGGGGCGCTCCACCAAACCAAGATTTTCATACACGCAGCGCAATTCTACGGTCTACGGCCGAGAGAGTATCTATTTGAGGTGATAAGTGCCACATGCTTTAAAGCACAGAATCTCACACATCAAAGTGGATTCGAAAATAGAGTTAATGGGCTAGAGAATGTGATTTTTTTTTTGAAGATGAAAATATGTGTGTAATGACTTTGTTGTCGGAATTCAATGAGTACGGAGTACCCCTCTTTAAGTGGTTAATTTTTTTGTTGTTGCTCTCTGAATGGCCGCGATCATTGAGATATTGCCCATTGCAATGGAGATTTATTGATAGACATATACTTGAGATTGAAGGAGGCAAAGTTTAATTAAGAGTGATTCAGAGAATTGAGTGTACATGGAGGGGGGAGAGGGCACTCAAATGTATGAAATCACAAATATTCTTGTCGAAGAGTGATAGTTAATTAATAAAGTTCTAGGGTGTCATTTGTGATATATAGAGGAAGTACTTGGAAATAAATTGATGTTTAAACCAGTTGAATAGGTGAACGATTGAAATTTATTTATTTGTTTACGCGGTTTGAAATGTCTATGTCTACAGATGAGTGAAGTGGGAAGAAAATCAATTTGTTCGGAACCATTAGCGTGTCACACTTACCCACCGAGATCTCCTATAAATCCGGCACAAAATGGAATTCCTCAATTGACAAAGGAGAGATTTTGTACATAAGGTGTGTTCTTCATACAGATCCCTTCGAGATCACCGATAAATCCATAAGTGGAACAAGATTCCTAGCTTGACAAACGGCAATAACCATACCCACGTAAACATGAGATTGGTTGTGAGAAAAAAAGCTCACGTTCACCAATAAAATCGGGCACAAAATGACATTTCTCAATTGACAAAGCGGAGATTTTCTACTTAAGGCGGGTTCTACATACGGATCCCTTCGAGATCACCGATAAATCAATAAGTGGAACACGATTCTTAGCTTGGAAAAGCAGAGACTTTCTACTTTAGGCGAGTTCTACTTACGGATTCCTTCCAGATTTCCAACAAATTCGTAAGCGGAACACGATTTCTTATTTGGCAAAGCGGAGATATTCCGGAATATGCTGAGACTTAAATTTGTTGGACTCGTCTCCTCACCCTTTCTGCTAAAAACATGGGTATAGCTGGTAGTTTTTTGTATCATTAAGGGAATTTATCTTATTAAAAGCTGCGAAACAATAAAACATTCTTCTACAGAAAAAGATTTCCTCTGCTGAGATTGTTGTTCCATCAAAAGATCTTTGCTGAGGCAGATCATGAAAGTCTTTGAATGATCCGTTAGTGTTATACGGCTGTTTGCATATTTAAATTGGCAAAAATCGATAGAACTGAAATCCACTTCATGATATGAAATTAGGAAAGACTAGACCGAGCTCACAGAGGTTTTCTTCTTATAGGTACAGGGCGAGGGAGAATAGTTTAGAAAATGTCATGTTTCCTTAAAATCACATTCGTTACTAACACATAAAAATCGTGCAGCCTAAAATCGTTTATTTAAGTCAAAATGTTGCGATTTTTAGTTAAGTATACAGACCGATTCGCAAGTTTTTTTGTTTATCAAACGGTCATATCTGTAGCTCTCAAATTGATAGCGTGAGGACGTCAGTTTCGTTTGGCATTTAAGGAAACATCCCTAGTAATGAACAACTTAAAATAGCTTTTCTGAAAATTTATGAATTTTGATATATGACAGTTTGCTTTTCAAGCGACGATATGTTCTCATCTAGTCTAACGTTGTTGGCGCTTGTATTGAAATTAAAAAGAGGCAGGATACCTATCGGAACCGACCATGGAGTGCAGTAACTAAACCAACCTTCTTAAAAGACTCTGCTGCTCATAAACGATCAAAGACTTAATGCGGTACTAAAGTTTGTACACCACCCATGGAGTAAATCATCACTACACCGAACACCTTTCCTGTTCAAAAATACTAGGATTTTATACCGCTTTTAGCCAACTCAAATTTAAAAAAATGAAACTTAGTAGAATAGTGTTTGTATAGACTTTAGTTTAGAGTTCATTTTGGTTTTCGTATCTGCTGACACCAAGTAAGGATTTTTAATACAATCGCCGCATTGTTTGGCCGTTAAAGTTTTACACAAGCTTCTAACTTGATAAAATATTGTGAACCTGGGCGTCAACTAAAAGTTCAAGCGAGGTCTTCCTCCACTGCTTCAACCATCAGGTAAAGAATGAAGGAGTCTAGGGGGGTTAGTTGAACGCATTAAGAACATTCATACACAAGGTTCCCATATTGTAAACCTGTGGCTCAACTAAAACTTCCGAATTCTTCTTCCCCGGCGTCGAGCATCTGGCAGGGAAATTGTATAATTGGGGTTTATTCGCTCAATGGAATCACAGATTCAAGTCCCGATATTAGCAGCACCTAGATTTTTGTTTACCTTTTGTGAAAGTCTGACAAACATCGAATTTTGGCGCTTTCCAACTCGTAAAGTGGTTGAATCCAATACCTAAAAATAACCATTAACGTAAACGAGAACAAAGATTTTTGAAAAAAATGTGTGCGTTCAAAACTACCTCGGATTTCTTTACCCGTTTTTGGTTAAGAGTGCATGCTTTAGTGACGTAAAGTAGGATTGAAATGATGTTGAAATTGATCTTGATATTGATCTTGATCTTGATCTTGATCTTGATCTTGATCTTGATCTTGATCTTGATCTTGATCTTGATCTTGATCTTGATCTTGATCTTGATCTTGATCTTGATCTTGATATTGATCTTGATCTTGATATTGATATTGATATTGATATTGATATTGATATTGATATTGATATTGATCTTGATCTTGATATTGATCTTGATATTGAACTTGCATATGATATCCTTATTAGGTCGAGTAAGGGCTTTTATATCAAAATTTGCAAATGGCTTCCCAATTTTGTTTTCCTATTTAAAAAAAAATTAAACGACTAAGTTTCATAACCTTTTTAAACGTTTTTTGACCTTCAACAATTTATCCATTCATTTTTTTAAGAATTAGGTGCCACCATTGATGATATGTATTTAGGCTTCTTTGGTAACGCATTTTGCATCATTTTGACTATTCCGCACTCTTGTCGGATATTCTTTTGAGAGCTTCAAGAGTATGGTTTGTCTCATGAACCCACGACTTAAACAAATTAAAGAATTAAGTCTTCAACGATCAAATCTGGTGATCTTATCGGCCACTTGCAAATTGCCAAAACGAGACATAAGACGACTTGAAAATGCGTCCTTTAAAATGTTCATTGTTGCGGAAGCTGTGTGTGCCTCCACCGTCTAGTTGGAATCAATTTGTTGCAATAAAATATCGTTAACCATGGTTATATATCGTTTACGCTTCACAGTAACCGTGTTACCTATACGACGTCCTCAGACAAATTAGGCGCGTGACAGGGCGTAAATGGCACTCATGATGATTTCTGTTCGAAAATCGTTCACTACGCTCGTCATTGAAGTGCATTTCCGTGAAAGACTAGAAGATGTTTCGTTAAAAAGTGCAGACAGTTCATCAGCAACTACCTTTCGACCTCCAATAGCGTCTAAACTTCACTCAGGCTCGTCTGAACTTAGGTTCAGTCGGTAATAGCGGATGGACTGTATATATGGGCATTGGTGATCTAGTCGACGTTTTTGGAGCCTTTTGTAAGTTACCCTACGGCGACTCTTCTATTATGTGTTCTTCAGTTTCTTCGAAGCTAGTCTAAACCATTTAGTGTTTGACCAGTTGGGTAGTAAAACCTGCTCCAAAATGCATGTTGCGCCGAAATCACTGATCACGCCAAAATCACAGATCACCTTAATGTTATAATAGGTCTATAAGGTTCTGTTGGTCGATGTTTTGGATCACTTTCATCGCCGCTTGACCCTCACCACAAGAGGGTGGTATAAAACCGAAATACCTACCATTCCTATCCAGCACTAAACCTCTTGAGTCAATGTAATGAAAAGCTATGATCGATAAAGTCCGATAATAAGGTACTCTCTGTGTATGGTCTCATTGGGTAATAACCTCCAAAGATCATGCTGTTAAAGCTGGTCATTGAACTTGTAACATGCCTTTGAATCATCTTAGTTAGGAATTCTATCGAACCTAGTTGCGACAGAATTTGATTGACTCGAATTCTGGAAATCCTAACTAGGATCGGGGACACCGAGCGGCATTTTTATCTTTAAAACACCCTTATACAAAGCTAATAAATCATCAGACGCATTAAGCTCAAGGTCGTATACTTTTATGAATAAGGTTTTCGCTTTTAGACATCAAAGGAATCCCGAACTTTATATCCTCCTTACAATGCGTTTATTAATCAGGCTGCACTGAAGTATTTTGCATATGTATGGGTCGTAGCTTTGTAGCCCACACTGTGGCTGTATTTTTTCATTTATTAATCATGTATATCTTTGAAATCTCTATTATCATTAGGCTGCATGCGAATCGAAATGAAAATCAATTTTTTCCTGGGTCCCACTGAAATATCCCACTGAAAATAGTCTTTCTATATAGGGAGTACATCAAATTTACTCTTAATATTTCCGCTGTTTATCGATCAAAGCCCGAGCCCACCAAAAAGGTAACCGCTTATTTAAAGTCTAAAAGCTATATATCATCAAAATGTTCTCCAAAAACCCCCGTCAAATGCGACAATCCTTAAAAATTCAACGGAAACCTCCCTAGTCTCTTGTGCACAGAAAAGAAAAGCCACCACTGACATCCACTAAATCAAGAATTTCAAACTAGGTCATAGTCTCAACGCCTTTTGCCACTTTGTTCCCCTTTAACTCCCCCTAGCCTAAACTTTTCACATTTTCAATTCCAAAAGATACTCGTACAACTTTCTCCAGAGCACCCATAGGTCGGCCGGTCGCACCCAACATTGCGACAAAAGACTCCTGGCCCGGCCCAGCCATGAAAAACCACCACCTAGCCACCACAATTCAATAAAGCCCAACAAGCAAAGAGAGGAAGTCTATTAAGTTTTGTGATAAACGATTCCTGCATTGTCGGTGCGGAAACACTTGGAAAATGAAAATTGTTCGACATTAATTTCCCAGCTCGCTCGACGTCCTGAATGGGGGAATGTGTACACTTTATGTCATCGAATATGGCCTGACAAGCTGCATGAGTGCACTGCATAGTTGTAGTACTTCTAATGGCAGTTTCCGGTTAGGTGCTGCAAGTGCACCGGAACTTGGTCGTTTCTCCTCGGCTTTTTGCGCATTTATGATAAATGCCTTCGCAGAGTTGTTATACCCCCGCCCCTGAACTGAAGAAAAACAAACACAACGGTATTTCGCGTTTATGACTTAATTCAATATGCGATTTATGGCGTTCATACCGCTAACAAGGAGAGCCCGAAAGGAGTCGGCTTTCCATAAATTTATTACTGCGCGCCATTGACTATATGCGGTCATAAATAACGCCGTGTGGTGGAATTAACTGGTATTCACCTCACTTTTGTTTGGCCGAATGCGAATGGCGTATTTCTGCACTCGGATGAGTAATTGAGTGTCATAATCGGGCTTATTTATGGGCCTAGATATACGATTGCGGTTTGATTGCCGGCTGGGTACGCGGTATGTGTCATCGCTTTCAATTTGACATGTGACATGAAACACAAAGCAGGTTGAAAATTCGATGACGAGCTGTGTTGTGACAACCACTGTGCACTGTCGTTGACAAGCGGTCGGCAAGAGTTGGCGTAGTTTCCAACTGTCATCCGGCGAGGGCAATCGAAATTTATTGGCACTACGCGACTTGCGGCATTTTAATAAGCAATCAGAGTCTGACGTCTAGCAAGTTGTACTGCGGGAATCACAACGCGCGTCAAGCTGTTGATGAGTTTTTTACCCGTTTTGTCGATTTGAATGCAGTTTGCGATTGGAATTTGTGTGTTTGTGATTTTTGGTCGTAAAGAAACTTTTTATAAGTGCAATCGTAAAATGGCAGTGATGGACTTTTATGGAGCAATTAGCTATTTCCAATATGGCGAAGTTGTAGATGGAGATAGTGTGGATATAAGATACATAATTGAATGTAATTAATTAGTCTGTAACATGGTGACATGCCTGTCTATGGGGTGATGTGTAGATAAGGAGGGGAGAAAAACATTTTAAATGCCCACGAAACTTACGGTTTAAATGGAATTCAATTGGGATTGTTGGTAAGGAGTTTATGAGCCATGAGGCTGGTTTATCAGCTTTGACATGTTTTGGAATTCGGTTTGGTTAATGTCAATGGGTGGTTTATTTGCAAGTCGGGTTCTATGGAGCCTATAAGTATGACACAAGCATTGAATGCCAAATGGTTAGATCTTTTATGTCATCGTGAAGATAGCAGATCATTCCCGACATACACTTTCATATTTGTCGATCCCAACATAAGAGAGCTTTTGAGAAAACTCTCACTTATCTGGGTTCAGTTCCCGATTTTTTTTGTACAAATAAGGGAAATCCATAAGGACTAGGTATACACGTTTGCATTTCAGTTAATCTATATAAAAAAAACTGGTTTAGTGGCGCGATACTTAGTGCGATGAACTGTCTGGGTTCAACTTTCACCCGTAGCCACTTCTAAAATGACTTTTCACCGGCCCCTTATCTCTCGATGATCTTTCAAAACCGGATTTGTTTACTAGAAGATTTAAATGCACTAAATTTGCTTTTAAAAGCAAAATGTCCTTTAGACCCTAGCGAATGGGGCCTATGATTTTGGATCACCAGGGCACAAAGTTGTATAGGACGTACGCCACATTCAGGCCTTTGGCACCAAACAGCGTAATCTTTTCACAAAACCAACTAATTTGATGGTTCTGGTCGGAATAATATCCTTCATAACGCCTCTACGGCTTTGTTTGATGATTGTCATCAATAGGTTTAGTTTTGGATGACCACGGATCATAACTTGAATAGGACTACTCATATTTATGCCTTTTCGGCCAAATAGAATTGATTCACAAAATCAAGCCAGTTTATGGCTCTTTCCCTAATATGCCTTCATATGGCTTCTACTACTTTGCTTGATAGTGGTCATCCGAGTAGTCCAATTTTGGATGACCAGGACACATAAGTTGCATTGCACTTTTGATGGTTATTGTCGAAATAACATATGAGCTCTATGGATTACTTTTATGCGGATCATCCTAGAGGTCCAATTTTGGATGACCTGGCATATTTGCTGCTTCTTTCTCTATAAAATCAAACGCGGTTTTAATTCTTGCACAAGCAGACTCGTATAAGCTTGTAACACGAGATCATTGTGCGAAATCTGCATTAAGTAGATATAGGACCCGAATGATTCTATTCATTCGGGTCCTCCTCAACACTTGTTCCAAACTCCACAGTAGCAACCAGACCTTCAATACCTTAAGTAGCTACGTCTGGACTTCTATTTGCAGTGTGCATTTGTATCATCAACCAAAGTGTGCATCATCCGCCTTCCTTTTTCGAATATATGACTTCAATGGACCATTCTGTCGATCAAAATTTGGACGGAGGCACACGTTTAGTTTTGCAAATCGAACGACAATCCTCGTAGTAAATTCGCACAAATTGGAATCGTTGCTCTGGCGTTAGTCGTCTATTCATGGTAAAATGCCAAAACATACAAAAACACAATTAGCTGTCAAATTGGCTGTCACTAGAAATATGGTTTGCAATGTAAAGATCTAACAAAGCCGCCTTTGCGATGGTCAAGCAACCAAAATTAGTCTCAATGTACCTACTCCTACATTTTCAAAACCGGAGCTCAACTGGAACAACCATCACTTAGGACTTTCTCAAGAAAAAATAGCTATTGGTCCATGAAGGACTATTACTCACCAGAGCGTCAACATCGTTCGCACCCTATCCTTCATGGGGTGTATATCAACAGAACGTGTATGCCGTTTAGAACGTTTAAGTGTCCAACCATCGCTCATTTGTAACAACTTCCACTCTAAAAGGTTATAATTAACTTTGAGCATTCGATCCTCCCAGAAGCGATCAACATCCAACAAACCCATGCGCCAACATGGAATCCCTCCCCTCATTTAGCACCGCCCAGCCTTGCCACCCACCTCCACCAACTTATATTCCATCTTCACCACACACTCATACTTCCCAAAAAAAAACCCAAGTGCCCCATCAGCACTTGAAACACTTCAATACATCGGCAGGCGTCTAAATTCTCCGCGTCAAACGAATTCGCATTCGCAAAAAAACAAAAAAAAAACTTCTCAATCACTGAACACTGTTCGGGGGATCTCTGGAACACTTAACATAGGAAATAACCCAGAACACACTGTGCGCGCACAAACTGACAGCCCCAACATCTAGCACGTTACGGTCGCTTTGATCCTCCTGCCAAAGTGTCTTAATAGCGGCTGTCCGATGACAGCGTGTCTGCCATTAAACTGAATTCTTCAGTTGAGCGTTGCGCGCACTTCAAACGACCGCAAAGGCGGCGGATCTTCTTTTGATGATGCGTCGAACAGATGTTTGTGTTCGCCCAACAAACACTTCGACACTATCCCCCCAGCGCCCCCTACCCCCACCGCAACCTTTTGCAATCCATAACTCAAAGGCTTTAGTGTTGTGCGTGCGCGGCGGTTTGCTTCCGTCGGATATTCTTCTTCATCTTGTTGTTGGACCGCGCTTCTTTTTATGATTTGTTTACGTACTCAGAAAGAGATTTAACGGTTTTTTTTGTCTCGTTTCAGCTGGATACGAAGAACAGCCCATTGGCTCTGCTCGCCCAGACGTGTAGTGCCATCGGAGCGGATACGCCTAATCCCAAACTGCTGGCGAACATTGAAAAGTCAACAAAGTCGTCGCACAAGTCTGGCGACTCACAGGAGAAAGCGTCACCTGTCGGCAGTCATTCATCGTCGGTGTCAACCGGCTCAAACGAGCACCAACAGCAAGTCAAATCCAGCTTTAAGCCCTACGAGTCGAATAACAATCGCTATGACCTGATGGACAACAGCAACGGTGGCGCCGGAGGTGGTGGTAATCATCAATCTAGTGTAAGAGTAAGGACGCCAAAAAGCAACAACAACACAGCAACCACAACGCGATGCGATTCAAACCAAAGTGCCACATCACAAAGAGACTCACCTGCAGCGCAAGCGACGTTAGCTGGCGTGGCGACATCAAGTACTGCGGCTCGCAAGACTCCGTCAACACTGTCGTCCACATCGTCGACGTCCTCGTCGAGCATACACCACAATGCTGATCAACCAAATCCTAGTCCACATCGTGCCTCGTCCAAGGAGTCTGGCGGTAGTAGCAGTGCTCCACCGGCCCAGAGCAGTCCAGTATCAAAGATGCCGACATCCGTCTCGGAGGCGCAGTACATGAAGGCGTTGCATGCCGCCTCAATGCAGCCACAGGTATCCAGTGCGGGTGGGCAGGCCTACTACACCGGTTATCCACCGGGTTTGGGCTACCCCATGGATTTAATGACCGCCAGCGCCCTAATGTCGCCCCATCACCAAATGTTCAAGGCCGCCGCGATGAACCCCTACTTGAATTACGCCCGCCTCAAGGGTATCGATCCGTCTTCGATGATGCCGCCGGTGTGTCGTGACCCCTACTGCACGGGATGCCCATCGAGTCCACATTTCCTCAACAAGGCCGCTGGACAGCCATGCCCGGCTGGATGTCCCCATTGCGAATCTCCGTCCGCATCGAAATCAGCTGCGGCGGCTGCCTACGCTCACGCTCAGTTAGCTGCGCTTGCGGCCGCTTCACAACTCCCATACGTGTGCAGCTGGATCGCGGGAGATGCCGCCTACTGCGGCAAACGTTTCGGCACCTCGGATGAGCTGTTCCAGCACCTCCGCACCCATACCGCCACAATGCCCGAGTCAATGTTGGCCGCAGCTGCAGCCGGTGGTCTGCCGCCCAATCATCCACTCTTTCAGAGAACATACCCAACACCACCTCTAAGTCCACTATCGGCGACGGGCCGATACCATCCATACAGCAAACCGTCCATGCTACCTCCGTCAGCGTTGGGCCCACCATCCATGGCCGGTCTGCCAATGCCACCGCATCCATCACTGGCCCAATACTTTTCACCATACTCGCTATACGGTGGTCCGCGATTGGGTTCATCGCATCCGTAGTAATAGTAGATGGCGCTGCTGAAGACTATTCCGCGCTTCGGAATTGCCACCACCCATGATGAAGCTTTGTTGCGTTAACAATCGCTTTGCGAATGCGATTGTCGATTGTTTTCTTTTTTCCTTTTCAATTCTCTTTTTTATTTTTGTTTTCTTTAACCACACATACAAAGAAGTAAAATTTAATTGTAATTTTAACTGTAAAATTTATTTTTTTTTTTTTCAAAATAATTGTACGTTGTAAACTTCATGAATGCTAGTGATACAAAAAAAATATTAAAAAAAAAATAAATGAAACAAAAAATACTTTAAATCATAATTTATATAGACACACACACACACAAACAAAACAAACACACACACTTGTAAAATTGTAAATTATAAATATAAAAACAAAACAACTCAAACAATTACAAAGATGTAATAAATTAAATTTAAACTTAATGGTGGAGTGGCGTTTTTTTTCTTCTGATGATGCAGAGGAGCTGTCACATCGTAAGGGTCTGAAATGGTGTCCCGGGTATGGTCCGGACAAAGGTAGGCTTTAATAATCCCAGCCTAAGGCGGCTTATTTTGATGCCAAATTAGTTATTCCGTGGTGTGTAGGTACCTTTTTTAGGGGTTTAGAGGGATCTTTTACACTTTTAGGTCTTCTATGGTGTACATACAGTGCGCCGTAAAAAGTAAGGCTCAACCCAACCTCCAGTGGGATATCTGCACCTTCAGATACAGCTCCAGACGATTTATTGCGATGCATGGCGTGTATACCCGAGTAAAGGTAGGCTTTAATAAGTCCAGCTTAATGCGGACTATTCGGTCCTTGATTATGTACATAACGGCGTAGAAGAGTCTCAATACTAGCTACAGAGTAAAATCTGGGATTCAGCTCCAGAAGTTTTATTATGAAGCATGGGGTGCATATCCAAGTAAAGAAAGGCTTCACTAATCCCAGCTACAGACGTGTTATTTTGATCCATTTTTAGTTTTTCCTTAGTGAATACCTACATCAGCGATTTATTAGATTCTTTCCCACTTTATGTATTCTATGGTGTACATGCTCGCGTGCCTTAATCCCAGCCCCAGAAGATTATCTGTCACAGACAAACCCGCGTTAAAGTTAAGTCTTAACCACTGCTCCAGAGAGGAATCTGTCACATTCAGATGCGTGATACATGGCGTGAATACCCTGTTCAATGTAGACTTTAATGATTCCAGCTGAAGGCGGACCATTCGGTCCTCGGTATGATTAACCTCGAGGAATATGCTTTTCAGTCAGTGTAATCCCGAACTAGCCCAGGATTTACTCTAGTTGAAATCATCTGGCTCAACTCAGCACTGAAAAATCGATCCTCAAAGAAGTCGTTGGAATCTATACCTACATATTTTTTTTTAAATACTTTGTTTGTAAAGTCAGAATTCCAGTACCCCTCTCTGTGTAAAATGTCAACGAAATTCATCAAGGAGTTCAAGAATTTCAAAATGTGTTGGTAAAATCAATGAAAACGATCCAAAAATTTGACTCCATAAATCGACCACATGTGGCCAAAATTGCGTGTCTGGGAAAAACAAGACCAAGTGATGAAAAAGGTAGAAAGCGATTGATAACTGCTAGCTCATACAAAACTCGGTGACGAATTACAATTTGGCATTCTCATTTCTTTAAGGTTCAATGGCAGATCGTTGTGAAGGAGAATGAGACAGTTGTGCGGATAAGAGCAGTAGTGTATTTGAGCCCTTTTAATATCAGTTGGCATTTGTCAAAATTCAGTATGCGACCAGGCGCAGACACAGCTGCTCTGCTAAAATGCAACTTCGCAATAGAAAAAGTAACGACCTCCATCCAATCCCAATTTACTTCCAAACTACAAACGTTTGCGGACTTTCCTTACCAGTCGACCAGGCGCAACTGTAGGTATCAAATTCTATTAAGAGACAGGATTAAAATCTTCCCACGTTGAAACTTCCCAGACCTGGCGGCAAACCAATACAATCGCGTTTAATGCTCGCACTAACCCAAAATCAGGCTTTTCCACACCCATTAAGAGTGACACTTCTATGTCATTCATGCTAGGATAGTACACCTCTCTTTTCCTCTCTGTCAATTTTGGCTGACTTGGGCCCATTGCACGAGATTTACAAAAACAAATTCTAGCCCAGCTACACTAAGCCAATGCGTGTGCTAATCTCTCTGGCCACCTATATCTCAAATCGTAAACAAATTCAATTTTCGTTTAATCCGAGCACAACCAACACCTATGCGAGATGGCCGAGAACTACCAGGCGCACAGAAAATAGAAGTAGGCAACTGGCGCCAGTTTTGTAAGAAAAACATATTCATACTCTCAAGAGAACCTTTCACATGGCTCCTCCTTAAACTTACGGTAAATTTTAAATAATTTAGAGGGGAAAAATAAGTAATACCCAGAAATGGCATTGAGGTAAAAGAAAAGTTTTTTATTTTTCTTCACGCCTAGCTTGTAGCTAATAATATAGAAATTAGGTAGGGTTTTTTTTCCAGTCCTGTGTGGATCGTTACGCGGGATAAATGGATTTCAACCACTTTTCCGCAGCTGGCAGTCACCACTTCGTTGATCCGCTATTAGTCTGTGCTTTTCGTCAGGAAAACGCCTATACCTATATTGCCCAAGTGGACCGCTTCGTGGGATTAATGGATATGAACTCCCTTGCGCCAGGCTACTTGTACCGCTAACGTCGGGAAACGGCCATACATACATTGCCTGGATGGCCCACCACGAGGGATTAATGGATTAAAACTCCCTTTCCACAGGCGAAATGTTAAGCTCAGGCTACTTCGTTATCCCGCTCGGAGACTGTGCTTTTCGTCAGGCAGACGCCTACACAGACATTTCCTATGTATACCTCTACGTGGGATTAATGAATTTCAAATTTCTCTCCGTAGGCGACATGTACCGCTCACGTAAATTCCCACTCGGGGACGGTGTTTTTCGCAGACGCCTATTGCCTGTGTTTCCAGCTACACGGGATTAATGGATTTTAACTCCCGATGAGCAGGCGATATGTACCACTCACGCAACTTCGTTGCACCGGTTGGGAGCGATGCTTTTCGTCAGTCAGAGGCCTATACATACATTGCCTGAGTAGAAATATAAGCCTACTTGGTATAAGGTCGTTATTAACTTACAACTAAGTTTTAATTTAAATTTTTTTTAGGCACAAGCTAGTTGTGAAGAAAAATAAAAACTTTTGGTTTACCTCAATGCCATTTCTGGGTATAAATTTGTTTCCCCTATGAATTGTTTAAAATTTACCGTAAGTGGAAGGAGGAGCCATGTTGTACAAGATTCTCTTGAGAGCATGAATTTGTTTTTCTTACAAAATTGGTGCCAGTTGCCTACTTCTGTTTTCTGCGCGCCTGGTAGTTCTTGGCCAGCTCGCAATGGTGTTGGTGTGCTCGGAAAAAACGAAATTGATTTTGGTCACAACTTGACAGTGAGATTGAAGGAGATAGACTAATACCACACACTAATAATCTTAATTATTCCAAGAATTGGTTTTCGGTAGCACAAAAAAAATGGTTGAAGTAAAGCTAGACATTGCTTATGTGGATTTAATGCAAGTCTGACAAAGTGGGGGGGGGGGTATGGTTGTGAGAGGATTTTTCTTAGGACTTAACCATTGGGTTAACTACTTACACTACTGCTTTTATCCAGACTACTCTCTCTGCTTCTCCTTCTTTGAAGTGATTCTCATACGCATACCCACTGTTTTGGCTAAGCGCCTAAAATCCACATTCGATTGCCGTGTTATTTTCTGTTCTGTTTTTTTATGCGACATTGCATATAGACTAGAGCAGAGCAGCTTCTTTTGTATTTAAAGTGTCGCCTACTTGAATTAAACAACTCTTACCACTCGATCGGTGATGCTCCCTCCCTCCTGCTTTTACCCATACTACTGACATACATTTGCCAATATTGTATGTAGTCCGATAAGTCGTCACTGAATTTTGACTGCACCCAGGCCTGAGAAAGAATTAACTCATGAGTACTCTTACAATCTTTCTTTTCTTTTCTGTGAATTGAATGTGATGCCTACTACTGCTGAGCCTGGTAACCAAAGGGAATTTACATTTTTAGAAAGAATATAGAAAAAAAGTTGTTTAAATCGCTGATGGTGCCTTGAGCAAATCAAAGAAGATCGATCGATCGATATCTTCTTTTTTAGACTTTAAATCAACCGTGTTCCACGCAAGTTGATCAAATACTAACAGCCTCTCAGAAAAAGCAGTAGGTATAGGTAGTTGCCCTTGCCATTAGTTTTTTTTAAATCAACACATTTATTCTAGCAAGAGAGTATTTACTTGACCCCTCCTTCAAGAAACAAAAAAATCGGTGGCACAGTGTAAGTGTCCACTTCAAATTTATGTTGACATTCACATGTAATATTTCAGTAGGCCACCAGGTGCCGAGGCTGACGGACCTGGTCTGACAAATGTTAGAGTGGTAAGTAAGATCCTCTCACAATATACCATACACCCTACCCACACTTGGCGGCAAAGTAATATAATCGCATTATATCACACCAACAACCACTTCTTGGAATAATTAAAAATCACTAGCATATTGTTAGTCCATCTCCTTCCCACTCACTGTCAAATTGTTGCCAAATTCAGTTTCGTTTCTTCCTAGCACAACCAACACCATTGCGAGTTGGCCGAGAACTACCAGGCGCACAGAAAATAGAAGTAGGCAACTGGCGCAAGTTTTATAAGAAAAACAAATTCATACTCTCAAGAGAACCTTTCACATGGCTCCTCCTTAAACTTACGGTAAATTTTAAACAATTTAGTGGGGAAAAAATGTAATACCCAGAAATGGCATTGAGGTAAAATAAAAGTTTTTTTTATTTTTCTTCACACCTACCTAGCTTGTAGAAATATATAGAAATTAGTTAGGATTTTTTTCCAGTCCTGTGTGGATCCTTACGCGGGATAATGGATTTAAACCACTTTTCCGCAGCTGGCAGTTACCACTTACGCCACTTAGTTGATCTGCTAGTGGTCGGTCCTTTACGCCAGGACAACGGCTATACATATATTGGCAAGTTCAAAAAAAGTAAAAATGAG
The DNA here is from genome assembly GCA_932526625.1 of Rhingia campestris. Taxonomy (NCBI): domain Eukaryota; kingdom Metazoa; phylum Arthropoda; class Insecta; order Diptera; family Syrphidae; genus Rhingia; species Rhingia campestris. The sequence goes on from OW052185.1 coordinate 106,076,377, forward strand.
GCAGGGCTGCAATTTTCGCGTTCATTAAAGTAAAAAAAGGCATTTTCTTTGCATGAAGGCAGATGCCACCTGCGTTCTCATATAAGCAAATTGACAGTCAAACTGCCATCAACTCTGCATTGAATTGTGTTTTATTGCCGAGTTGCAGGAGAAAATATGTAAGTATGCAATATAATTGAAAATTTAATAGATTTTGCCAAAAGAAAGGAAGTTTTTTTATTATTAACAAATTAAAATATATTATTTGTTTTTTTTTTTTATAGGAATGAAAGTGAATATAGTTGGGGGAGGAAGTTGACATCAAATTGGTTATTTCTATTCGTTTAGGAATAAACGTATAAAAAAATCTGTTCTTTGAGAAAAAGCTTCCAAATAGCCGGCGGAAAGGGAGTTTTAATCCATTAATCCCGCATAGTGGGCCATCCAGGCAATGTATGTATGGCCGTTCCCGACAAAAAGCTCCGTCTCCGAGCGGTGCAACGATGTTGTGTTAGCGGTACATGTAGCCTGGCGCAAGGGAGTTCATTTCCATTAATCCCACGAAGCGGGCCACTTAGGCAATATAGGTATAGGCGTTTTCCTGACGAAAAGCACAGACTAATAGCGGATCAACGAAGTGGTGACTGCCAGCTGCGGAAAAGTGGTTGAAATCCATTTATCCCGCGTAACGATCCACACAGGACCGGAAAAAAATCTTACCTAATTTCTATTTTATAAGTACAAGCCAGGTGAGAAGAAAAATAAAAATACTTTTCTTTTACCTCAATGCCATTTCTGGGTATTACATTTTTTCCCCCTCTAAATTATTTAAAATTTACCGTAAGTTTAAGGAGGAGCCATGTGAAAGGTTCTCTTGAGAGTATGAATATGTTTTTCTTATAAAACTGGCACCAGTTGCCTACTTCTATTTTCTGTGCGCCTGGTAGTTCTCGGCCAACTCGCAATGTTGTTGGTTGTGCTCGGAATAAACGAAATTGAATTTGGACACAACTTGACAGTAAGAGGAAAGGAGATGGACTAAAAATTGATTTTTAATTATTCCAAGAAGTGTTTGTTGGGGTGATATTATGCGATTGCATTACTTTGGTGCCGAGTCTGACAAAGTGAGGGTGTATGGTACTATTGTGAGAGGATCTTACTTACGACTCTAACATTTGTCAGACCAGGTCCGTCTGCCTCGGCATCTGGTGGTCTACTGAAATATTACATTACAATGTCAACATGAAATTTGAAGTGGACACTTACACTGTGCCATAGATTTATCGTTTCTTAAAGGCGGGGTCAAGTAAATCCTCTCTTGCTATATAAATGTGTTGAACAAAAATAATTGGGATGGCAGGCGGCAGCTACCTACTGCTTTTTCTGCGAACCTGTTAGTATTTGATCAACTTGCGTGGAACATGGTTGATTTTGATTTGGAGAGAATGATCGATCTTATTTGATTTGCTAACAGCCACTATCGGCGATTTAATCAGACTTTTTTTTCTATATTCTTTCTAAAAATGTCAATTCTTTTGTGTGACGTGTATCATAAAAAATTAAATTAATTAGCTATCCTCTCTACGTAAAATGCAACAGCGCATGAGACCAAATGTTACCTTCTACTAATTCCTTTCGCAGAAAAAATACCACTTATCGCCTTTTGGCTACCAGGCGCAGCAGTAGTAGGTTTCACATTCAATTCAGAGAAAAAAAAATTGTAAGAGTACTCCTTGACATTAACTCTCAGTCAAAACTCAGTGACGAGTTCCAGGACTGCATGCAATTTTGTAGTCAGTAGCAAGGGTGCAAGAGTGAGGGAGCACCTCCGATCTTGTTGTAAGATATTTTTAATTCTATTATGTGACACTTTAAGCACAGAAGAAGCTGCTCTGCTCTATATGCTCAAGTACACTTTCAAAGTTCTCTGACCTGGCCTTTGGTAAGCAATATCTATGCAGAATCTCTGCTGCAGATTTTAGTCGCCTGGTAATTGAGCATTTTTGTGTATGGAGATTTGAAGCCAACAGGACGCCATTGTACAATTTGTATAGGGGACCTATGTTTTATATGGCGTATGACACATTGACAACATTTTGATGTTGATGTGATGGTATTGTGTTGATAAATTTGACTCACTGGTAAAATTAAATTGTTAACACCAGGCGCTAGCTTATACAAATCTCGAGAAGAGTCTCGTTTGGCATATGTAAATTGTTGACAGTGAGGCACCGCTTCCACAAACCAGTGGCGGTAAGTTCTTGACCAGAAACTAAAATAAAACATGGTTACCAATAATTCATAACGTACGATTTTATTGATGTTTTTTTTATGGTTATACTTAATTATAAATTTACAGAATTTGCTTTTTTTTTGTGCAGTAAAATTTATTTGTATACAATACATATATTTGGTGTAACTTTATTAATATGTCAATAATAGGCATTGATGGCTCCTCGAGTAGTTGTCACTTCTGAGGCAATGAGTTCCATTTGTCTTCAACTGATGCTCGCATTCACACATACAGACCGCAAGTCGACCCTCATCTCTTTCATAGACCTGTAAAGGAAAGAAAATCCAGTTTTAGTAATATGAAACCTCAAATCAAAATATGATATCAATAGAGATAAATTCAGTTACGAATCACGGTCATCACGATGATACTGATGAAGTGTCCATTTATAGTAATCTGATGCCCAAGCATAACAAAAAAAAATACATCACAGAAAAGTGTGATGCGTTGCTGATTTAACAAGCCAAAAAAATCCTTGAGTTTTCCACTACCTGATGCCCACCAACTCCAATTCTCATCCTCCCGCCTAGGGCCTAGTACCTTGACCGCAGATAGGGTTTCAATTTTCGAGCCAGCAGGTGAAGGTGCGTTGGAAAACATGTACTCACACAAATGCACATTAAGTCTATTTCAAAGGCAGAGGCGGAAGAATTCCCAATATGGAATCTACAGTCCCAGAAAGGATGGACAAAATGAGCCACCTATTCTACCCGTTTCAACGTATTTGGAGAACTGGTCATCTATGAATCTCTTGAACCGAGATGATGGCGGTTGAGGCCCACGGCAGCGATCAATCCCGTATTGGATATTATTTATCCCGTGTCTAAAAATGGTAGCTGGCCCTCTAGGTTTTTGGTAGTGCTTTGGGTTAACTACCCACTTAATGTAAAGCAAAGAAAGGACTAATTTTATTGTTGACGACCATGCTGAACGAAAAAAGGACAGCGACGTTCGTATCTGCACCTGGAAAGTGAGTACATTAAACACTGGAGTTGAAGACGAACAACTAGCGGAAGGCGTAAGCAGACATAACTGTCATCCAGGAAATACGATGGGATGGGCCGGGCAACAAGAGGATGAAAAACTGTGACATCTACTTTAGACCTTATCATAGTTAGCAGAAGCATCGACTATTTAGATGCGGATTGGTTGTAAACGACATACCTGCGCCCGACATACCTACCGTAAGAATCCCCATCAAGGCCAAATTTGTCAACAAACGCTGTATACGCGCTAACGCTCAGACGAAAAAAAGATTGCATTGCTAAGGGCAGTTTCTATTATCTCCTTGATAAAACTTTTGAGCGACTATCGAAGCAAAGCAAAGGAAGAAAGTGAGTACATCTTTAGCAGTAGGTATTGCCTTACATGACAACGCACTAAGGCTAATTGATTTCGCTCCGGAACGAAATGCCACTATAGCCAGCATACGGTTTCCTCACCTGGATATCCGTTAGGAGACTTGGTGGTCTCCAGATCAATCAAATTTGATCACAGACAAGTGGTCCAGTTTTTTTGATGAAAGAACATTCCGAGGGGCTAAAGCATCGAATCGAACCAAATCCTTGGTCCGAGTCCTTGGATGAAGACGAGAGCTGCCATTGAGCTCTATAGACAACGAAGAAGGGAGAACACCGGCTCTTCAGAAGGAACAAAAAAAGAGCAAGCATTTAGCTCAGCCATCAAAAAGTAAAAGATCAACAATACAGCCGGTGCTATTGGATTAGCAGCTTTAAATACGGAGTTGATGTCATGACAGTAGATGCACCAAACCATCAACTAAGTCTTGATGGATGAAAGGATGCTCGATGACTGTAATATGAGCTCCATGCGTCCATTCGAGAAATGTACCTGCTAAAACTCCAATATAAGATTCTATCCTTAGTAAATACTGACAGACCCCTGCGGTAACTCCCTTACCGCTTATGAGAGCGACAACAGCCTCATATAACCTCAAATACCAACTAGATCCGGAACGAGAATGGACAACGACTTACGGATATGCACCTGAAACTTACGTACGTTGTACGTAAACATAAAATCTGTCTTCGCCGCGGAACAGGTCATACATTACCGCGTTTTAGGAAATACTTTGGACAGCATCAGGAATACAAAAAACGAAAAACACGCGACATTTCTAACAGCTGTTACCAAAGGCTGAAAATATTATAATGGGGAGTCACTCAGATATCCTGGGTGTGATCCGCAACCAACCGCGACCAACGTTTTGCAACATCAATCTTACTTATGTGCACACACCCTACCAATGCGACTGAAGACCCTATCACGGAGGAATTTCACGACGTCCTAGACGGAGGCGACGATGTAAAAATCGTATTTGAGGACTTCAATGCGAAAATCGGTAAGGAAAACATCTTCGGCGGATTAGTTGGAAAGCACAGCCTATACGAAACTACAGACTTCGCAGCTTCGAATCCACAAAGCAACCTGGCGATCTTCAGATGGTCAAACCGCCAACCAAATCGACCATGTTCTCGAAGATGCGAGCCATGCGTCCAACCAAATCGAGCATGTGTATGCACACATACAACATCCTGGATGTACACACATTCAGAGGGACAAATGTCGACTTTGACCATTTTTTTACCATTCAGAGCCCGACTTTCCAATGAGAGGAAGCTACGAGACTTCACGTTTGTCGCCTTAGTTAACCTGAGATTGCCAGAGTCTACAAAAAAAAGAACTGAGTCAGAGAGCCCCATCTGTGCCCTCGTCTTCAACTAATAACAACAGTCAGTGGATACAGTACCGGAATATCGTCAAAGAAGCCACCGAAAATATGTACGTGGTATGATGAAAGTTGCAAGCACCAAAAACCGAACTTCAATGACACGATATAGGCCAGGCTGTAAAGGAAACACTAATATCCTTAGCAAAATTTAGTGATATGACTGTCATTATGACTTTAATCTCAGATGATAGAACGGGATAGGCAACAAGATGAAGTCAGTAAGTGATAAGCGCAGATAAAGCGACAAATGAAGACAAGATAACAACCCGATGTATAAGAGGATCGATGATGCTGAAAGAATGCCACGCTACGCAAAGGACATACAGGATGTTTGCATAAACGTCAAGATATGCGCGAGTACAATCGAATATATTTGTTTTTATAGGATGTCGGAGATTAAAGAATTGCCATGCAAGAAAATTTGCAGTGTGATTTTATTGTGCGTCTTGTTGACGCATTGACTCACACCACTATCTTCAATAAACGTCAAACAATAATTTCCCCCAAACTGGCCAATTTCAGATTAGTTGCCCTCTAACCACAGAAAGGATCAATGAGTTAAATATTTCGAACAAAAACTTACAATTTTTGTAAAATAAATGTTTTGTCTGATCACGCTTTATCTGCAGACAAAATAACATTTCTGTGCAATCTACCTGGAGTTCGGCCTGACGCCTAAGTTATTCTGATGTTTATGACCAGAATGTTAGTTAGATTTGATAGCAAATCTGCATTTATGAACGCGAACAGCAGTTCTTTTTAAGAAGAATTTCTGAAACGTAAGTCAGTTCCGAGGTCAGTTCCGATCAACTTTTTGCTTTCACTGTATCCATTGAGGACAACATTAAATGAAGCATACAATCGCATTGATATATCGATAGTAGTTTGCATTTTTAAGACAATTTCGCCAACTATTCTTCGTCAGACAACTTCAGAATAATTTTCATCCGTAGCTGTCAAAAATTGTTGACTTACACTTACTTAAGTGGCGCTACAGTCAAGGATGAACCTGGGCCTCAACCAAACTTACACTGCTTTGCGATAAATTTCGTCCAAAGATCTGTCCGAAATGCTAATCGAAACGGATACCTCGGTAGGTCTGAGTGTTTATGAATACGAGACATGCAACCCCAAAAATGCAACAACGCAAATGGTACAGACAAACTAACAAGACGCGACAAGGACATGTACCCATAGTGAACAGAACTCAGTTGAATAAAGACAACGACGTAGAAAATGAGTCCAGGCGTGGAAAGGTCTCGGAGTATTGAAGATAGTCGTACTCTGAATTATACAATCATGCGTTGTAAGACCAAAAAGAGTGTTTTTTCGAATAAGTTTCTCCCTAAGCCTGGAAATTATTAAATTCATTTACTCGCCATTCTACTGTTTTTTGAAATGAATTGAAGCTTTTTATTCATGTATCTGACTGAACTTCCAACAGTCAAAATAATGCGCATCACTATTGTATGATTCTATTTTTAAGCTTAGCAATGCTACCTTCATACCACGGGGCATCAAGTAGCGCAACGCTTCTACTACTATCATACCAAAGCAAGACGTCAGATCTGTGGTGCAAAGGGTACTTCAAACTGATCAGTGTTTAGGAATTCAGCCTCGATTACCTATATGGAGCAATAAAGTCAAAACCTTAATTTAAACCCGGATCCCACACAACATACACCGCCTTTAAACGACTCCAGTTGAAGCCAGTTTGTGGTCCACCAACTACAACCTCTCATTACCCTTTTTTTCTAAGTTTAACAAACGCAAATGGACTCTCATTTCCGCCTCCACCTCCAAACTAGGTTAAACGTGACTCTTAATATCCGTAGCCATCATCACTTCAGCTCCTGCCATCCATTCCATTAATATCGCCAATTTCCTCGGAACATCGACAGGAGAAAAAAAAAATCTCGCTTCTAAGCCATAAATCCTTGACCATTGTGACGCGCGATTTAAAATGATAAATTAACGTATTAGTTCGAATGCAGTGGTTGCCATGTCCAGGCAACTCCTCCAGCACCACCATACAGCTACAACCATTGCCATCGGTGCGAATGAAAAATTGCAATCGAGGATTTTTGCCTCTCTAATCGTAAAAAATGTCCGGCTACACCTCAGTGTCGGCTGTGACCCGGAACATATGTGCGCGAAAGGTATGCGAAAGGAGCGACGAATGCGACATGGTCAGGTGTCACTCACAGTCACCGGTCTTGAATAGAAAAAAAAATTTAGATTTCAAATGTTCTCCCTGACGGTGGGTAGTGTGGGCGCTTAACTACCCCCACCCAGTCCGCAGCCATGGGACATAAACGTCAGGTCGTAGTATGACTATGCCATGGGAGCGAGAGCTATGGCTGCTGTTTCTGGAATGAGGAACATAAATTAAATTTATCGACACCATGTGCAAGCCAAGTGGGCTAACATGGAACTGTGTTCCTGTGAGAGTGCCGCGTCGGTGCGGGGGCAGTGGAATTCCTGATATTTAGGGAAATAAAATTTGATTTAGTGCCAACTGCAAAGGAGAATAACGGCTTTGCCACCCTCAATTTATAGTTTTTTTGCTTGAATCTCCTGTGTACCTACCTACTCCTTGCTAGTGTAGATGGCCAGAGGAGTGCGGCCGGACTTTATACCTTGGGATAAACCAAACATTCAGCATATAGTGGCGATAGGCAATTCCAGCTGCTGTGTGTGTATCAGGTTATTGTGGAGCCACTAGCGGAGGCACACACATATTTTTTAGTCAGTTGACAGAATTGCTGCAGCAAAAATATATTTTCAGCGAAATTAATTTATCGCCTAACATGCGGGGAGTTTAGAGTTTAGCCCGGAGGAAGGCTTTTCGTATGGCTTTGGTGGTGGTGTTGCCCGGTTTTGTAAATTTCGCTAATAGGGAGCGAGAACACATGCCAATGATTGAGGATATTGAGGGGTTTATTGGGAAATATTGGGGCCGTGTTGAGGTGGTATCTACAATTGAACGAGGTGGGAAATCGAAAAGGGGGGTGACTTGATAAAGTTCCTATTTGATAGTCTCATTCGGTGTTATGCTACCGCGAAAGCTTATCCTGGGAAGAAGCACAAGGAATTAAATCAAAAATCATCACACGGATTGTCAGATTTGCAAAGATTATGAAGGCTTGGTACTTCTTGTCACCATATTTCTGAGAAGATAAAATTTAAAACAAATATATTCTTCCAAGTCACCACATATACCCAAGGAGTATATACACCTTAGTTGTGCCATCCAATGAACATAGAAATCCCAGGCTGAAACGTAAGTTTCTGGAAACGTTTTGGTGAACCCTGTTGGCCAAGAGACTCACACCAACCGCAAAAAAAAAACACTCTTCGCACCGATAGCATCTCGAAGCTTAGAGCGGAGTACCTCAAAATGTGAAGACTATAGCAGCGAAGCGACTAAAGGCGAAGACAAGACTCTGATGAAATAAGAGAGCAATTTCTGAAAAACTCAGAAAACTCACTAAAGATACTCGTCCCTAATCCCTATCGAGGTATCCGTCGGAGCGGAAAATTCTCCGATTTTGCACGATTCGGAGGATTTTCGCTTCGAGGTATTCTTCCGAAAAGCTGTTCAGAATATTTCTCCGACATTTTGTAACTCATCCCGGCGAATTTCGTTGAAGTGCGTTCAGGTGCATCTTTCGTGCAATTTTTGACAACTTTGTGCCATTAATTTTCCGATTTCCTCCGACACAAATTCTGTGCGGAATTTATTTACTAATTGTAGTGAAGTGATGCCGTCATGTCTGTGTACTATTTTTTTTTCGATGACATTCGAATGGAATTTGAACCTCCGACGAAGTATGCGTTGCGAAAGATTGTCCGCTCCGAGGGATACCTCGATAGGGCTGACTAAACGTGAGTGCCAAGAAAAGACCTGGAATGCAACCCATGGGAAAGTGCATTCAGAATAGTGATGAACAAAATTAAAAGCGATACACCAGCTGCACCGTCATGCCAGATCCTGATGAACACTATTGTCAGTGGCCTGTTCCCTAGGCGAGAAAACTCCCATCTGACACAAGTACAAATCTACCAATAGAGGACATGGAAGTGATGCTAACCGTGACAACAGCAGAAGTCCTGGAGGCAGTACCCACTATTAAAAGCAACAAGGCTCCAGGAATGGATGGCATACCAAATTTTGTCATCACTGAAGCCATAAAAACCCGTCTTCATACGCAAATCTGTATGAAGCATGTTTACCGGAAGAAAAATTCCCACGGCAATGGAAAAGACAGAGGCTGTTACCAATACCAAAATGGGACAAACCAACAGAACAATCATCATCACACCGATCACTGTGCTCGACCAGTACACCGAAGGAGATTACGGACTCTCCTACCATCAATACGGCTTCAGGAAGTAACGAAGCACCATAGAATCGAACAAGCAGCTATGTCACAGCTCGCGAAGCCATATCTGGAACGAGGTGGAAAAGGGAGAGAACGTAGAACTGCGCCGTGGCGACACTCAACGTTAAAAATGCCTTCAACTCGCCAAACAGGATCACCATAAATTGACAGCTCTAAATAAGTCGAGAGTGTCCAAGTACCTAACGCGAATATTAACAAATTATTTCAAAGCCAGGACACTATTTTTCGACACAGAAGAAGGACCAACAACGTACGAAATCACAGCAGGAGTATTGCAGTGGTAGTAGTGGCCAAAACCATAGACGAAGTGACGCAACACTGCAACAACACTATCAAGGATGTACTCAGTCCATTAGGGTTGAAACTGGCGGACCATAAAATAGAGGCAGTTCTCATTAGCAGTCGTAAAAAAGTTGAGCGCTTAAGACTAAAAGTGGGAGAGAACACAATTTTGTTCGACGGTTGAATTGAAAGTGTTCTTTGAAAGTGACCACCCCAGCGAAATTCAGCGATTTGGGTAAAGAAATCGGGAAAGAGTATCAACAGATCACAAACCAAATGTGCCATGATTGCTAGAACGAAAGGTTCATGACACCTTATGGCTTTTTTGGTGGAATTCAACCCCAACCGAAGACAAAGACTGTGGATCCAACGGCCCTCGCGTTATGAACCGAAGGCAAGTATTCCAAGTGCAGAGATTAGCTTAAAATATTTTTTAGTAGTTGTACCAGGGGATAGAAATTCAAAGTATTTATCCTTTGTAGCTCACTTCGGTACATGATTACTTCAAATTCTACATCATCGACTACAGCGACCGGCAAAGGGAGCAAATCTAAAAAGACGCTCCTTTTCAGTTGGATGGAACACTCCGAACTCTTATAAAGCACCACCAAACTCGTAACTAGTTGTTGCTACAAGTCCTTGGATATGCTTGGTGGTGTCTTGAAAAAGCCCCCCCGTGAATACTTCGGTTCAACAAAATGAAAGCAGTGGAAGTTGACACAAAAGCGTCGAACGGGCAAAGAGCATGCTTTATACTCACACCCATCTTTGCATAATGGCGAACCTAGACTGATTTCGGACGGATGATTAGATGGAGATTTGCAGATCTTTAATAAAGCGGAAAAATCGATCTTTTAGCGGCTACTACTCAAAATCAGCTACTACGAATCATATTTGATTCGTACATGGATTCAGAATTTATAACCATACACCCTGAAAGGATATATAATACAAATTCCGCTGGTTTACTCATCCAGTTAATGACGTGTTCAAGAAAATCTTTTTCCATGACTCCTGCAACGCTAAATTTCTTACTTTCCCTAAACCAAATTATGATCTTGAACAGCTTCCAAAAAAAACAAAATGGGATACTTGGGAGTCTATCATGTCGAATGTTACTGATATTCCTGATCTATCTATGGATATGGATCAGTAGGGAAGTGTTACTAACTTTCTATCAGAAGATCATCTGTGCTTTATAAAAAAAGATCGTTCTTACATCATCTAGGTTTTGAAGCCTCTATTATTTTATTTACATACTTCTCTCAGGTGAGGCAAACCTAGATCTCTCAAACACCGCCCCGACCTCATACTTGGAGTCTGCTCTAAAATGAAAAGGTTAAGGATCCTCTCAATAATGATGAAACGTTCCTTGAAACAAGATGTTGCAATACCTAAAGATCCTTGCAATCACCTTGCAATCACGAGATGCTACTACAAGTAGCAAGACAAATTCTCCTTAAAGAAAAACAGACACAGTGACACACGTAAAAAGTATCTACCAACACCAACAGAGCTAAAAAAAAAAAACAGATTCTACATTCCTCGATTGTCATCATCAGTGTCACCATCATCATCGTCATTCGCGATCAGCGCACCACCTAGTAGCTACCGAGACGACTTCTTGGTTGGTCTGCACGTCACTTTGGGTGCTGTCGACATCGTTTTGTTTCCAGGCGCTGCCCTTCTTGGCAATGCTCATGTGTCTTGGATCTTCCACTACCGCCATCGCCATAGCTGCCGACAACTTCCGCTCGTGTGTGGTGTAGCAGTGGTTCTTCTTTCTCCCCTCCACCCACCATCATCGTCATCGTCCTCATCATCGTCGTGCATCGTGCAGAATTATCTGGCATCTCATGGATATGTGCAAAATGTGTGATGCACAAGTCTGGCGGACACCGTGGCACTTTGGGTGCATGCGGTTGCTTCTCGAGGTGGTATAGCTTCTGCAGTGGTGACGGCAGCGGCGGTGGCGATGCATGACCACAGATGAGCCAAGTGATATACAACGAGTACTTAGGAGCTAACTGCCTCTTTATGTTCCTTGATGCTTGGGAGGTTTTTGTTTTGTTGGTGGTGCTGCTTTTGGTTTCCTCGCTTCTTTGCGCAGCAGAAGCAGTGCAAGATAAAGGCATGAAATGTGCATCGTGATAACAAAGGTGAGATTGGAACGACGACAACTCGAGGAGGAGTCCCCCACGCAGCCGAGTACTCTCGTACACCTCTCGTATATGGATGGAAATTCTTTTGTTTAAGGAATCCTTCGATGGAATCGTGGTGTAATGACAACGCGCTTTGCTACAGCAGCGTTCTGAAGGTGGAGAAGGGTGTGCAGAATAACTTGGCGGATTTATTTGTGTTAAAGTGTTGGGGGTTCGACGGTGAGGGCTAATGAATTCAATAGGGAGCAGCACATTTTTGTTAACAGCTTCAAGGTGAACCTTCGAAATGTGAGAAGTTCAGTGTAATAGCTTGTGTAGACGATAAGATTTTGCAAACGTTGAGGATTCCTAGGATTAAGGCTTTGTGGTAGCATTTTGTCAAAAAGTTGGGGTCTCTCTGTGGATTCTCGGATCATACTCTTATATCAGCGATTTGCATGTCACCAATATTGGTGCGAAGTCAACACCATTGATGGGATTTATGGACCCATAAAGGGTAAGATAATATGCCAAATAATTACGTCTCGATTCCATGGGCTGATCATGGTTTTAGGCATATGTTACTCTAATTGATGTGATTTTCTGGTTTTGAGAGAATCATTCCCACTTTGTTAACAGCATCCAAGACGACGTTCTTCAATAAACGATGCGAACATGTAGCAGTTATAGAGATTATTTTGGTAAAGGCGAGACGACCTACACTGGCTTAGTAAGCGATGAGAACATCAAAACCGATGTTCAATTAACAATGCGAACATGTAGTAGCGAAATACAGACCGTTCAGACAATTTCACCAAAACCCAACGAAGAGAAACGAATATTTGTGCTATCAATCAGCGAAATGTTGCTAATCGAAGAAGGACGAATCTAGAAAGAATGCTTACAGCAGCTTCCAGCATGCACAGAAGACGTAAAGCGAACATTTTTTTCATTGAAGACCCCATTATTACGCAGACTTACAAAATGGGGAACATTCAGTACGTAACCGATGGAATGGAGGAACTAATCTTCACAAATTTTTAAAGAACTGTCATAAATTGCTCGTGAGTCGCCTGACGCATCTTAAACCCTTTGTTCGTTGCTACCAAAAAAAAACAGTAGCTCTGCGGTGATGCAGTTTTCTGAAAAATCATCGATGGAATTAAGGAAAACGAACGTAGTGCCACCAACAGCGGGACTAGAATCGATCCTTAACCTGCTATCACTAGACATTTACATGCAAGAATCTGCAGCTAAAACTGCTCTATGGATAAGTCAGCTCAACTGCTGAAAAACGAACTTAGGAGGATACGCCTAAACAGATATCTGGACTCAGCTGTATCCCCTGACTACATGCTTACTCACCTTGACTTCCGAAGACCATTCTCTAGCAACTACTATGAACGTAAGCGTTGGAGCTTCCACCACCACCAGATGATATCACCACATTTATTGATAATCAGGCTGCAATTGATGAAATCCCTGCTGCTGTCGTGAAGAGCGTAAGGTTCTTGCCGTCCAACATTGCCATGACCTCATGGATCTATCTGAAATCCATCTTCCCTAGCTTTTCAGGTTTGCAACAACATCTGGATGGCTGAAAATGGATGGACAGTAACGGGATAAACCTAGCCTAAAACGAAGCCAAAGACAAACCTGTGAATGGTGTTTTCTTATACAAGATCACAAAGGACCACAGAGTGGCTAACGAATAGACTTTGGATTGCAAGAACGCCAAGGTGTACGAAGGTCCAGCTCAGAGAGGCATTTAGCTAAGGATCGGGCTAATTGGAGAGGCATGTTGGTTAAGGCGCAGGTTCATCCCGGAATGTAGCGCCACTTAAGTAAGTAAGTGCGAAAGCATCCCACGAGGGAATATAGTTCTCTAAAACTCTTGCTCGATATGCCAATGGCTGCTCATGAATCGATCAATCAACTCATGTGTGATTTAGCCACAAGCTAGAGTTAGATGGAACACCACCAGTACTACACGTACAAAGATATTTGGCCGTGTCACTGCCCTGAGATAAGCAACAGTCAACAAAATTCTTGGTACTACTAGATTTGGCAAACAACTCTTTGGTCAAGATCATTTGGATCTGAAAAAGATCGCGCTGTAGTGATTATCTCTATCGGAAACTGGAGTACCATACCATAATCCCACTAATGAATCATTATACCCCTCCATCACCATTTATTCTTTTCAGGAATTGGTATCGTAAGAGCCCACGCAGGCTATGCGGGCTTGAAGCCTCATTCGAGCGAAAAAAAAACAATAAAACGTAACCTGCGCACAGAAGTGTTTGCTGTCATGAGCCAAAATATGATGAATCCTCTGGGAGAGGGAATATCTATCGGTTGGATCACTCTTGTTCCCAGTCAAACTAAAAATATACACACCGGATAATTCACGAGTGCGTGCCCCTATAAGTGCTCATTTGATAGCGTTCACTCACATTCAGCACATGATCGTGCGTTTCCGTATCCTGCCTATAGACCTATATCCGCCAAAGTACAATCGTAAGAGCAGATTCAACAAACATAAGCTGCCATCTCGGGGCGCTGTTTCGGCATTATAGGTTCGACTCACCCGATAGAGAGGCATTTACATAAAACCTGCAGGCGGACCCCTGATCTTGGCACCGTCATAAGAATAAAGGAGGACACATGCTTATTGAATTATCGTGCAGATAGATGTTTGTTATTTTGTTTACTTTTCACATGTTCTGCGTGCTATACAACGGCATACATGGATATTTAACTTTCAAAAAACGCTTGCGAAATCTCGACATCCCATCCATCATATCGAATGATAAATTCCCCCATACGTTGATTGTAGTTTTTTCCCGCCGTGTCTGCCCTTCCATTAACCTTGACCCCTTATTTGCATTTTCTCGACATCCGCTAGTTGTTATTATTGAGGTCGCATTTGATTACATCCAGCATGCCTCCTTCTTTCAATACACAACTGCAATCGACCTTTCTAATCGTGCCTCTCTTGACATCTGCCCGCATCCTCTCATGCCAGCCATTGAACACCATTCCGGCATTACACGCATCGGCTCCACACCCAAATGCCTCAAGACTTTCCCGTTCCAACTGAAAAATGACTGAATGAGCATTTCGTCGCTGCATGACACGTAGCTACTTAATTTCCATTTATTTGTGTGTTATCCGTTTGTGTACCGCATCGCGAGAGATTAAATGAATACATAAACATTTTGACAGAGGGTGATTATTCCAGTACCGCCAACGCGCCCAGCTCCAGCGGCGCGCAGCATCACAAGAACGCATTGCGCCCCTTCGCACCGCCGAACAACCAACACACAGCATCCAACGGCATGCATCCATACGCTATGCACGGATAGAGATGGATGTGGACGGATGGATGGATGCTTATGCCTCATTCAGCGGCGGCTTCTTGTGAAGCGTTCAAGAAAATTAGCCGCGGAGACCATGAATGCGCGCGCGATGCATGTTTACTTTGAGTGGAGGCTAATTCATGCCGACACTCAGTCACTCGCTTCGCGGACATGATTTATGCGAGGCTCAACATTAACCAGAGAAGGGGTTTTAGCCGCAGCCTCCATCTTGATGAGCTCTCGCTGATAGCCCAACCGCACGAAACGGACGACTCTTTTCACTTAAGACGACACGACCTCTCTTTTGTTTGGTAAGACGCACGCATCAGCGACAGCCGGAAGTTAACTCTTTTGGTACACCCCCCCCCCACTCAATCGAGGCCTTTGACAGGCAGATGTTTGCACCGCAATTAGAAAGCAATTTATGTGTCAGAAGCGGGAGATTTACATCCTGATGCACACTCGAATGAGTGCAGCTACTAATTTGTCGAACACTACTAATTAAGGGTAATGCGTTCGGTTGTCCCTTGTCCGCGCCGCTCTGCTGACAAATCGATAAATTGTGACAGTTTGACAGCGTCGCCAGAGGTCGTGGGCGTATGTTGCAACACGGAAGAACCAAATCCCAAATTCGTGATTTTAAACAAATTAACGGAATTAAAGTCAGAATACCAGCTCGAGGGTAACAGTCCGCAACGACTGGAAATGCCAGACTTGACGTTTCCACTTGACACTAATGACATGAAAAGGCGTTACTGTACGAGAGAACATGACATCTTTATGGGTTTCGATTTTCCCTGTTTTTGTGGAAATGGGGGTTTCAAGGGAAAGTCGTTCCCTAATTTTAGAATGTCCATTTTTAATGATAATTGTTGTCATTTGTCAGTGTGACAGATTTGAAGAGGGTTGTTGGGGTGGGGTGGAAAGGGATTGTTTTTGGAAAAAGGGGAAAACGTGCCTTTTTTGTGATTTAGATGACGCGGAGGGTTTGGTATTTTTAAAATTGATTTCCACAAAAGATTCATCAGATTGGATTTATGTCGGGGGGAATGGAGGGGGAAAGTACGATTTCCGATTTAAGGCCGAGTGTGGAGCAGGAAGTTTTCTGAAGCACTGTGAAAAGCTTCAACAATTTTAATGAGTCGTTGACATTGTGGAATTGAATGATGAACATACTAGATTTCCAGATCTTTTCGACCGTGATTTTTATTTTTAGGAAACGCATGATATTTTACTGGTTGCTCGGAAAATATTCGAAGCTTTAACAGAATAACAAGCTGCTAACAAGCAATATGAATGGAAATATGATATACAACTGTGGGGTTAAACCAGTGAAACAAATTTAAACATTTTACAAACTTTTGAAAAAAAATGTTAAGATCAGTCGCGAAGAGACCTGCGAGGAGACCTGGGTCCGCGGTAAAAGAAGAAACGTTCAATTTTGACGAAAACATACAAAAAAACCTTTATGAGGACACGTTAACACAACTGTCCTCCAAATTCTTGACGAAACAAATTAATTGCGGCGTCTTCAAAGAACTAAACCCTTAGGGTTTGGCCCGATAATCACAAACAGCGCTATCAATTGCGGAACAAAGAAGGAACTCTCAAAGGAAAGTTACCTGCCAAGTACCTATATATACTCGTGATAAGAAAAATTGCTAGATAAGTCGCATATTTAGTTGCAATACATATACAAAAAGGGTAGTGGTTTTAGTGAGTAAACATCTAAATGTAATCTAGCGCACGCGCCGACGCACGGCCCTTATAGTGTTTATAGAAGATTTCCACCAGCCCGAGAGAAGAATGCAGTTGAACGACTATTTTCAATGTACAGCGTCACTATTCAATCGGTTAAAATTGGTCTGAATTGACGTTTCAAAAACATTTTTTCAAGTTAATCGATTTTTTAAGGGGTCATGAATACCATTTTAATGTTTTACCACAGTTGATAAATGTCAAAGTTATTCAATATTTACATACCGACATGAAAGATGGCGCACCCTGTATTTTATAGCAAATTACTATAAGAGTTTTTAATATCCACAGAGGAGAGAGGTGATTTAAACTTAGTTACTCTTAAAACCAATTTGATAGCCAAATTAGGTCGTAGACGCTGGCATTTCTGAACTAGTAAGACCGATGTCACCACGATTATTATTATATATTTGGCGTTAACGGCCCAAACGGGGCCTCAAATATAGCTTCACCCTTAGTTTGTGTGTGCGACTTTATTATTTTTGCCACAAAGAAGAGGACCTACTGTTTAACGCCGAATCCGAACGATAAATTCGAGAAGCTTCTCAGGACAGTGTTACTCTTGGATGTTTGTCAGACTTCCGAAAGAGATGGAGGAGTAAAAACAAGCTGAGGTCTGCTCACTTTCAGGATTTGAAACCACGGCCTATGCTGAGTAGTCCAAGGTTTGAACCACTAGGCCACTGCACCCACAGTCAAAAAGTTTAGCCTTCATAATAAGAGGAACCCAGTATAGGACGTTTTTCTTTATTCGACACTTCTACACCTTTGATCTTGACAAGGTACAAATCACAACATTGAAGCATTCAGTACAAATATCGTATATAAGTGTCTTAGTTGCGTATAATTATGAAAGAGGGTTCAGTAGGAAAAGACAGGTGAATATTGTGTGCTTTTCTAAATATTTGAAAAAGAATGCAGCGAAAAGAGGCTCAGTTTTACGTCTTGTGTTGATAAACGAAACTAATCTGATACTCTCACTGAACACTTAAGTTGAACTTAAACCCTGAAGGCCAAACTTTTTAGTGCGAGATTATCCTAGTTTCGGATTTAAAGTCGAGTTAACTCGAGATAGTAGTTTTTCAGTCAATTTAAATCCAGAGTGAGTTAACTTGGGGTTAAATAATCAGATGATTTTGACAGACGATAAAATACCAAGCATACAATTATTTTCAATTCCATTTGTGTACTTATTCAGATTCAGATCTTAGCGACTCGAAGAAGTTTTAAATATTGAGTTGCTGTTTTAAGAAGGAAAGACTTGTAAGATACTTTCATAAGGAATACTAAACCAAACAGCCGATAATATCTGAGTTGTTGCAGATTCTATACATTTCGATAACTTTTTGACAGCAAAATCGATGAATCATGGGTGCTACCAAACCAAATTACCACACAAATTTATTTCTATACTGAAAAACTGCTTCACGAGTTAACTCTGGATTAACTCCGAGTTAACTCAGCACAAAAATAAACCAGGCCTAAGTGATACTTGTTGCTAACCAAAAATATGTAACTTAACGGATTAATTATGACTTAAGGCCCTTAAACACCCAAAACATCCGTAAAACGCAACAGCCCTCCGATAGCATTGCTGAACTTTGTTCCTATATTGCTGAAACTTGTGTATGTGTCTGCTTGCGTTTTCTTATGTGAATTTTTATAACGGGTCCGCCATCTAACGTTTTTTTTCATCTAGTGCTTATTTCGTGAATGGTAACACTTAGCTCATGTCTGATTTGACAGATAATTAGTTTTATCCTTCCGCTGAATGAAGATGGTTGTGTATACGCTTGAAAAACGCTGGGAAATATTGCGACATTACTTTGAAAATCATGGTAATGTTGCAGAATGTGTGCGAAAATTGCGTACGGATTTTGGAAGAAGAGAAGCACCATCAGCTCCGTGTGTTCGTTATATTGTGAAAAAAGTGAAAGAACTGGCATCCTCATCGATAAACCAAAGCGTGAAAAGCCAAAAACAGTGCGTAGACCCGAGAATATTGCTGCTGTTGCAGAAAGTGTGCGTGAAGCGCCATCAACATCAATTCACCGTCGTTCTCAACAATTGAACATTTCGGAGACATCATTGAGACGAATTTTGCATAAAGACCTTGGTATGACGCCATACAAAGTCCAATTGGTTCAGGAGTTGAAGCCAACTGGCCATCCAATGCGTCTTCGCTTCGCTAAGTGGGCCTGCGATCGACTCAGAGAAGATGCCGATTTTGCCAAAAAAAAAATCATCTTTTCAGGTGAAGCTCATTTTGATCTTGGCGGGTATGTAAACAAGCAAAATTGTCGCATTTGGGGCACAGATGCACGCATACGTTCAAAAGCAGATACACCCAAAACGAGTCACTGTTTGGTGCGGATTTTGGTCCAGAGGCATAATTGGGCCATTTTTCTTCGAAAATGAGCAAGGAGTGGCCGTTACAGTCAATGGCGATCGTTATCGGGCCATGTTGAACGAATTTCTGTTCACAAAAATTGAAGAGGAGGATATTGGCAACATTTGGTTTCAACAGGACGGCGCTACGTGCCACACAGCCGAAGGTACACTCGATATTTTGCGCCCTGTTTTTGAAGATCGCATTATCAGCCGCAGAGCTGATGTCGTTTGGCCACCTCGGAGCTGCGATTTGACACCGTTGGACTATTATTTGTGGGGTGCCGTAAAAGATAAGTGCTACGCCGACAAGTCAGAGACAATTAACGTTTTAAAGGACAATATTCGTGAAGCCATTGGTGAAATACAGCTGCACACAATCGATAATTTGCTTAAAAATTGGACCGATCGCGTAGGCTACTGCATGGCCAGCCGAGGCAGCCATTTGAATGAAATTATTTTCCATTATAAACCGGAAGGATTGTACTTTCAAATAAAACGAGTGGTGGGTGCACAACTGGGTCGTACGCAACTTTCTCTTTCACAGCGAGTTAGGCGTTATATCAAATAGTACGCATTTTGATTATTTATGCTTAAAATGATATAAATAATGTCAAAATGTGATTATACGAACGTTTACTCCGAAATTTGAAGGAATCGGTTTCTGTGTGAATAATTTTTATTGTTCGTTATTGGCCAAAACTGAAAATTCCGTTTAGTGATAGTTGGGCTAAAACTAATTATGTGGAATTGTTTAAAACTGTAATAGTAGTATATATATTAAATTTCATTCAATTTGTCATAGTAGTTTGCGAGAAATTAACAATTGTCTTTATATGGCCTATATGACAAAATCCGTTATATGGATTTTCTCGAAAAAACTGGGTATGCAGTTTTGTTGGAACTAATATGCTTATAGTATATATAAAGTTTAATCAAAATCGTTAGAGCCGTTTTCGAGAAAATTGAGGTTATGTGTAATTTTTATATGGCAGGTACCGTTATTAACATGGCTAAACGCAAACAAAAAATATGGCCTAGAATTATGACCAAAACAAGCTTGGATACGAAGTTTGAAGAAAATCGGTCAAGCCGTTTAGGCTGGGGAGACCATTACGGACAGACGGACCGACGGACGGAATTCCAAAAACCACTTTTTTAGGCTCCGCTATCATCGTAATGTTAGAATCAATCAAAATCTCGAGGTCGAAAATTTCAAGAAAACAATATCTTTCTCTTTGTAAGAGAAAGTTCAAATGAAATTTGAGAAAATATTCAGTAGTTTTTTTAATAGCATTTTCAAAAAAAAAAAAAAAGTTATTTGGCGGACCCTTTATTATTTTTCGGTAATTTGAATATAATGGAGAATCTTGTACTGAAGAATGTTTCAAAATGAAACAGAGCTCCTTCGATTGTTTCGGATTACACAAAAAAACAAAAAAAAAATGCCTACAGCGTCGTCTTTTAAAAGATTTCCATCTACCCGCGAAAGTATATAATAAAAATAGCTGTGACCAGTTAAAAACATATACTACAAAAAAGTAAAAAAATCGAAATTATTAAAGTTACTTTTCAATGTTTTTACTTTTACTATTTATAGGAAGTTTTGCAGAAAAATAAAATAAAATCTTTTGATTTACCTCAATGCCATATCTGGGTCTTCACATATTCCACCATTATTTTGCCAAAAATGTAGCGTTAGTTTAAGGAGGAGCTATGTGAAAGTGTCTCTTTCGAGAGTGAGCATGGTTTTGTAAGAAATTTGTCTGCCAGGTACCTTCTGGTATTTTCTGTGCGCCTGGTAGTTTTCGTCCAATTTTATATGCGTTTTGTTGTTGTTCGCAATAAACAAAATGCCATTGTCCACAGAGGAGAAGAAGGAGATGCACTGAAAAGAGATAATTGATTTTATTTAAAAGAGATGAGGAGCGGGGGTGCGGGGGGTTTACTAAAAAGACATTTGTCTGGTTGTATAGTATTCCAAGAATTGTTACCAGAGCAGCACCGCTCTTAGTGCGTGTAGCAGAGCTAGACTTTGTTTTTGTGCATGAAATACGAATTGCTTTGGCGCATAGTCTGTCAAAGTTGTAAAGAGAGTCAAGTACTCTTTGTTTGAGATCGTACATTATTTTTCTTTTCTGAATGGGATGTGATACCTACTATTGCTCCTGGGCGCCTGGTGTGAAATGGCGGCAAATGTCATTTTCATTGAGGATTCAGAACAAAAATTGGACTCGGACTAATACTTTTTCTTCCGCGAAGTTATTTGAAGCAGCGTAACCCCGTCTGCGTCTGGTCAAATACTGAAATAGTACACGTCAGCAAAATATTGAAATGGTTGCTCAGAGCTCTTTTTTTTTGCCCACATGGCCATGGTACTTACGCTCATCCATTAAACCAATGAGATTGTCGAATTGTTTGCAGTTCTGTAATTCGTCACTTAGTTTTAAATGGCTTTTCATCTTTCTGATTGCTTGGGGTTATATCTTTCGTGACACACAATTTTTGACCCTACTGTGCCAATTTGGCTGTCGATTTTTTGATCGTTTAGGTTGATTGACTTGAGAGTCCATTAAAGTTGAAAACAATTTGACGAGCTCTGTTGAAAGGTTTTTTTACAAATTCTGTCACAGAATGGCAAGCACAAATACGCGGTGCAAAAAAAAAATTACTCGGGTCAGTTTTTCGTACTAATTACGGCGATATTTGAATTTTATTTTATGAAACAAGGACCAAATGTGAAGGTTCCACTGAAGAGCAGAATGTAATTTCACTTCCCTAGAATGGGGTCAAACTTTAACCAGTGGGTACAAATTACCAAAAGTGTAAAACATCAAACCCAGGGATACAAGGCGCGAATAGAATTATTTCGAGATGAACAAGGAGAGATCGCAGTTAAGTCATAGACGATGCTGATAATATATGCAAGAATCACTTCTGCAGATTGTTAAACGGCGATGACGAACAATCTCCCGCTGTCAGGCAGAACGACCCATTCAATATTGGCGACGACAGCGAAAACTACAAGCCAGCGGACCTAACTGGAGTAAGAATAGCTTTATCTTAACTTTGGCTTAACAAGGCTGGTGGAGATAATTTGGTAGGTAACATACACCAACTCATCAGCAAAATTTGGTAGGATGAAAGCCTGCCTGGAAAATGGACACGGGTTGTCCGATCCACTAAAACAGAGAAACTGCGACAACTACTGAGGCATTAGTATCCTCAACATCGTCTACAAGATCCTATCTGCCGTAATATGTAAACGCCTGACACCGTTTACCAAAAACCTGATCGGCCCTTATCAGTGTGGTTTCAGGCCAGGAAAGTCCAATACTGAACAAATCTTCTGCAGATCCTGAAAAAAACCCAAATCGATACCCATCACCTAGTTATCGATTTTAAAGCCGCATATGACATCATTTGTAGAGACGTACAATAGAGCGCCATGTCTAGTATTGGTATACCGCCCAAACTCGTCCGTCTGTGCAGGATGTACAGCGTGTTCCAGGCGGAAGACTCATGATGATCAAAGAAGACTTATCTTGGCTGAAAGGGAATGTAATATCTGCCAAGGATATTAGCATCTTCTCGGATGACCAAGCGGTAGTCAAACCCCTGAAATCAGTCTCGACAAACTCAAAGACAACCCTAGATTGCAGTTCATCTTTGCATAAGGTGTCAGAGCAGTTCAACACTCACCTGTGCTGGGTGCCTGGGCATAGTTACATTCCAGGGAACTGTAAGGCTCATGAACTTGTCAGACATGGGACCAAATTACCAGTCGTAGCCGACACGGGTACATGCAAAAGCTTACTAACGCAGCATGCTAACAGCAAATCAAATCTCAGATGGACACCCCTTCGTAAGTATCCGGTCGGAAGAAAATTTTCTACTGAGGTACCTGTTCCGATCAGCTTTTCGTAGATATCTTCCGACGAAATGTAACGCACATGATCGCGCATCGGGGATATGAGTTGAGTTGACAATTTTTGATAGCTATGCGTTGATTTTCTTTCAAAGTTGTCCGACAATGAATTGCTGCGGAATTAAACGAACGCGATTGTATGCTTTTTGTATTGTGTCCCGCAACGGATATCTCAAAAGCAAGCTAAGTTCCGATTGGAGCTGACATTCGTTTCGGAGATTGTCCCGAACGGATGCCTCGATAGGGGTGGGCACGACGTGCCAAATAACCAAACAAATTTGGTCAAAACTAGATTTAAGAAGATCCAAAAGACTGATTTCGCTTACCAGGCCGTAAATTAGCCCTACGATAGGGGTCATCACTGGACACTGTCTAATAGGTAGGCACGCAGAAAGGCTAGAACTTGTATGAACTTCGTCTTCTTTGTAACTGCCCGACCCTATCAAACAAAAGAAAGCTTCATCTTGGAGCTAACTACTTTCAAAATCTTAGCGATTGGACAAAAATGGAGAAGTCTCCTCCGTTTCATTAATAGCTCAGATTGGTCTTCTTACAGGTAACAAGGAGACCAAAAACTGGTCTAAGTGTGCTGGCGAATCGCTGGCAGGACCTCTAACCTAACCTATTACTCTTGCCAACCGCTGTTTCTTCGGGATATGAAGGGAATTTCGTAGGAAAGCCCTCACTCCAAGAAGATCATCACGGTCCTGATCTGCCTCGCTCAAGCGCCGTATTAAATGCGTTTAGTCGTTTTGAGTTAAAAATTCTTCGAAAATCTTCGGTCCCAGTTTAAGTTGCGGGCTATGGAGACGAAGATTCAATCAAGAATTATACGAGCTGTATACAGAGAAATAAGCCTGGTATAACAAGTCCACATTGGACGTTTAAGATGGCTAAGACATGTAGAGCGAATAGACAGCAATACCCCGGCTCGCAGAATGGTCGATTACCAGCCAGACGTCGGACGCAGAAGAGGAAAACTGCGCCTTAAGTGGCGCGTACAAGAAGAAGTCGATATCAACCAACTTGAAGTGCGCAACTGAAGGCAGTTAGCTAAGTACCGGGCTAATTGGAGATGCATGTTCGTTAAGACCCAGGTTCATTGCAGACTGTAGCGCCAATGAAAGTAAAATTAAAAATCCCACAGCGGTACGTATGGCTTTTCTCGAAATTCTAACCACGCCGATAAAGAAGAAGCAAACCAACATACTAAAGCGGGAAATAAAATGCTTTTACTCTTGAAATTCGAAGGCAATATCAGGAAGCCGTCAAAACATTCCAAGCCACCAAAAAACAAACACTTATCCCCGCCAAATGCAAATACCTACATAATTGAGCCATCATTACCGTCAGACGTCAATCATTCAAAAAAATATGACACCACTTCCTCTGGGTCGTCGAAAAACGAAATATTTCCCAAATCACCATGAATATCACAACCATAGCCCTCGTGCTAAGCAACAATAGACCACTGTGGCACTTAATCATTTCGGCCCGTTTAGCAGAGCAGCACACAATTCACCCAGCACGACCAAGCGCGGCTACAATTTCTAGCCACAGATACTACCGTCTAAGGCCGCCTCCCACTCCCAGGCTCACAACTTGCGGGGGAAAAATTAACCTCATTAGCAGCTTTTGTGATGTCTTAATGAGTTGTTTTCATAACAGTAATAATTCCTTTCAAAGCGGCGGGCAATCACGAAGATGCCCGCCATGCGATAGCCCGCCGAAAAGCATGCACCCCACCCACCACCACCACCTCGACTTACACTTTATTCATCCCGCACAAGAGTTATGGGGTAATTTATGAAAATTTATTACTGTAAATGATATCTGATTAAAAGAATGGATAAAAAACGGTTTTTATGTGATTTTTGTTGTATGGCACGTTGTGAGCGCACGGTGCTTTGTATATCGATTGTCTAACAGCGGCCGGGAAACGGTGCGGTGCGGTGCTGCATGGCAATGCTATTATGATGAAGCAGTTTGAAAGTATCTTCGGATGATGATGATGATGATGTCTATGCTAACGGGGAAACATACAGCTTCCACGATGGTTCTTTGATTTCCATAAAACCGCTCACAAGCCCCATCGTCAAGCATCCCATGCCTATGAGGGGGGTGTTTAAAAGCACGCTGGGGTGCTGTGACTTTTGTGGACCAATTAATTGTTGGAATTGAAACTCGAAGAGGGTGTGCGTGTGCGAGTGCAAATGCATGCTCATGCTCACGCACGCCTGCACGCAGTATCACTAACCTCAGATTTGTAATTTATGTGCCACCATCATGCATCATGCAAGCATTCGGATTGCTGTCGTTAATCCCGCATCTACGACCTGCCCCAGAGCAGGAGCAAGGGTGGATGGTGCGCGTTGGCACAATTTGCGTGCACAAGAAATACTATCGCCCAGAGTGAGAGACGCCTTGGTGGAAAACTATTTCCTCACCAGAGCCCCCATTCGTGTCCGCCTTGCTGTTGCGGTGGTGTAGGTAAATTTATTACCCTCCGAGATTTTTAGCACTTAACAGCAAATATTTCGCCTGGGGCATTACTCAAGAATTAAGTTGGTCGGTCTCTTGGCTGGTCGCGGTGGGGACCGAGTATTTCCTTTATTTTTCCGTATTTTTCAATTTGCTGCTTAAATAAACGTCTGACGTTAAAGAAGACGCATCGGTGACAGGTGTGGCTATGGCGTGTCACATCCTTTCTGGATGATCTCGCCTTGCCATGATGTGTGCTGTGGGGCAGCACGAATGTGCAGTAGCTGTGCACTAGAGCGGCTCACTGCGTGTGTGGGGGGATTTGTTACGCCCCATTTGATGTGGTTTATTGGGTGGCGTAGGGTTAATAATTTTTAAAATTGTTTTTAGGCAGTCCTCTGGCTCTGTACATGTCTCGAGAGATTTAATGGGATTTTATGGTGTAATTAAGAACTTTTGTTGACGTTTGAATAATTGGGGAATATGTATGGAATGTTGGTGCAATTTGCATCGGGGCAAGAAGCTTAAATGTAGGAACAGATTTGGTGGCTTTATGAAGCCGGATGAGGCAATTTAAAGTTTCTGGGGTTCTAGGATGAGATCAGTGAGACTAAAAGGCATACTTGCTAAGAGATTGGGTGTAACAGGTTATCTTATAGACATCTTAGAAAATTCCATTCTCGGGAAACCTATTTTCTAGATTTATGATTCACTGGAAGTATAGCCACAGCAAGGCTTACGAATACCAGAAAGTTCGACATGGGATAGAATGACGAAAGTCTAGAAACTATTTTGAACTTTCAGGAGGAGTATCTCTAAAAGTATTCAGTCTGCAGCAACGCAATTGCAGAGTCCAATTCACATCTGCAAGGAAAATATCAGGACGCTCTTTGAAGGTTAAAATTTCTTCACACCTGAGACAAGTATTTTAAAAAAATGAAACACAGACAAACTGCAAAATATAGGTTGGAGCACTGTCCAGAATACGACAAGAAACGTACAGTTATACGTCAGAATCTTCTAAGTTACAACCTGGCATCATAAGTAGGGGATAGGGGGCCTCACTGTCCATACCTTTTAAAGAAACTCACAAAATGAAACTGACTTTCAAGGATGAGAGACATATGTTGAGGCTATGGTGATGAAGAAACCCTCGATGTGACACCCTTTTTTTGTAGGGCACAGTTTAAGTCTCTGTAGCTACAGGAACAGAACACTTGAAAGCCAATCCAAGGTATCCAAAAAATCTGCGAAATTGCATTTCCAAGTGTTAACAGGTTTCAAGATGGCTAGACAAATATCAGGATTTAAGTGCCTCCAATAGAAACTAGATGGATGCTAGAGAATACCTTAAGCTAAGCCCCACTGACGTGCTCAGTTTTGCGATGGTTAGTTTTGAATTAAATTGAGTTTATGTGTTGTTTCAAGAAGTTCTTGGGTTAGTAACACAGGACAACGACGGAAACGCTATCAGAGGTACTGAGAGCAATGGAGAAAGCGCCCTCGAAAGAAACACCTGGTACCTTCTTGTTTGGTAACTGTCAAACAGCTGTGGATTGTACTCTTACGGGTACTCTAGCGACCAAACTGGGTTTTCATAGGACGATGAAGTGTGGTGAATGGATAGAAGACAACTATTCCCAGAATTTTATTCGAATTCGGAAAATTTTCTACCGAGGTAGAACTCATATTCCGACGAAATGTGTCGTACATTATCGCAAAGCGGCGGAATGTGTTGACAATTTTTGACAGCTAAAAGTTGACCTTCTTCCGAAGTTGCCCGACGAAGAATTGTTGTGGAATCAAACGAACGCTTCGTTTATTTTGTTCTGCAAAGGATAACTCAAAGGCAGAATGGGTTCTGATTGGAACTGGCCTACCTATTCGAAAATTCTTCCTGGATAGAGCTAAATACCAGCTACAGTTGTAACAATCGGGAAGCATTCCACAAGCAGTATCGTAAAAGCTGAGAAAGGCAGCACGGTAGACCAGAATACCATCAGATTAAATGATCTTAACGAGATAGTCTCGGTGAAGACCGGTAAATTCACGTAGACCTAGTTCGCCGGTATGTAAGGTCAAAGGAATGATCTGACACATCATCCAAGTGGTAGAAACTAGAAAAGCATCTTAATTCACCTGTACGGATTCTGCAATCATGCAAGAAGTACACATGCATTGAGATAAAGCGGGCCCTCGGGGTCCCAAGGAGTTTTTTTTACGCCAAAAAGTTGTTTTTGTGTTCAAACCTCAAACCTACTTCACTTTCGCTAAGTAGAGGATAGCTAGGGGATACTTGGAGACCTAGCCTAGAAGCTCTGTTAATGGTTTATTTGGACACGGCCTGTAAGTGTCAAAACATTTGACATGGAAATCCGAAGGTGGTTCTTCTCGTCGACAATAGGGTCATCCATATCCGAGTGCGTTGCAGGTAAAGTATAAGACAAGCACAACAGCGCTTTAGCATAGCAAAAACTCTCAACCTTGATGCGAAGTTACCCGTCGAAATTTCTAAACATCTACATCCAAGTGCGCTGTCGATAGAGTATCAGACACAAATAAGGGCGCTTGAGCATACTACCAAAGAATTCGCACTAACATCTGTGTAATCTATTTCAGTAGTTGCCAGATGAACAATCTAATGTCACCTGTCATCCAAAAAGCGACTCAATAAAAAAACCTCAACCAATGAAGATCGATTGCATTCGTCTTACTTTACAGAGTGAACTACAAACCCATTCTTCATCAGTTCCCCCGTCTCTCCATGTTTGGACCGAAATACTTAATTTCGTCATGCCTCGAACAACCCCCCAATTGTTCCTAATGAACCATCCAATTGTGACCGAATGCTTCCATACACATGACATCAATTCTGCCTGCCCCTCAAAACCTCTGTCACATTATTCAAAGTGTCCATGTGTTCCTGGCCCAAGGATTTATTACCGTAATTAATAACCGGAAATATTTTAATAGACAGACAATTTAAAATTATTAATCACTGCTAATTTCCCAGCAGCGCAGCAACAGCACTCTCCATATAGAGTCGAGATACCGCACCATGGAAGCCGCGTCCACCAAGCCGCATAGGGATTGTGTCTGTTCATAAATCAGACCGCTGGTGATAACAATGAAGTAATTTGTTTCACTAACCTGACAGGGAAAATAGTCGAGAGACACAAAAAAAAAAACCAACGGAAAATTAATAATTTCCAGAAACACTGGCATGAGGAGAGGTGTACAGGTCCCCGGCCGGCGCTGCTTAAAACCGGAACAATGGGTTTTCCACACCGTTGCCACTTAAGTGGATGTACGACGTACCAACATACGCTGCAATTAAAATCATAAATTACATCTCAGGGAGGTGTCACACTAAGCAGACCAAAAGCAATTTCATCCAAGAGATTAGAGTCATTTCACCTCGGGACGGGTTCCGATTCCAAACAACAGCAGCCGCAGCAGCAGGGGCCATGGAGAGCTCTGGCCCGGAGTAGATGACTAGATGACGATAATGCGCCAGTTGCAGTGTGTTCAACGACACACCGGCGAGTGCGCGCGATTGAATAAGGAGGAACAGTGCACGCTGCTGGATGGAGGATCAAACAAATGATGTCAGGGAGGCAGCAGCACACAGGCCACCCCGATATTTCTTCTGAGTAATGATACGATGTTAGATTAGCGAAAGGTATCTAATCACTTGGCTGGAGGTGGTAAAGTTGTGAAATTAATTTGATAGAAAGTTTCGAGGGGTGGGGCGGTGTGGCGTTGGGGAATCGGGGCTTGCGAGAGTGACAGGGGATCCGATTGCTTTCCCACAAAAGTAGACGGAACAGAAGGTAAAGAAACTCGATCTGTTTGGGGTGAGGACAGAAAAAGGGCAATTGCTGGACAAACCCGTCAACAGAATACCTCTGCCATTTAATCGTGGAAAGACTTTCAAAAGAGCAACGATTGCGAATTATTGAAATTTATTATCAAAATTCGTGCTCTGTGAAAAATGTGCAGCTCCATGAAAATCCGCTGTTTTATCGAAAAATTGTGTTCAGCGATGAGGCTCATTTCTGGCCCAACGGATACGTAAATAAGCAAAACTGTCACATCTGGAGTGATAAACAGTCACATGCCATACAAGAATTACCGATGAATCCCGAAAAAACGAAAGTTTGGAGTGGTTTATAGGCTGGTGGCATCATCTGTCCATTTTTCTTCAAAAACGACAATGGAAGAAACGTTACCGTCAACGGCGAATGATATCGAGCCATGATAAGCGAATTTTTTTTTTGCCCCAGTTGGCTGAGTTGAACTTGGTTGACATGTGGTTTCATCAAGACGGTGCCACATGCCACACAGCTCGTGAAACAATGGAAATGTTGAAGGCTGAATTTGGTGAGCAGCTTATCTCTCGGAATGGCCCAGTGAGTTGGCCATCAGATCATGCGATTTAACGCCTCTTGATTATTTCTTGTGATGTTATGTAAAGTCGTTAGTTTATGTGGACAAGCCGAACACGATTGAAGCCTTACAGGACAACATAACACTCGTTATTTGTTGAATACAGGCCGAAATGCTCGGAAAAGTGACGCAAAATTGGACCTTCCGAATGGACCATTTGAAACGGAGCCGCGGACAACATCTACATGAAGTTGTCTTTAAAACGTAAATGGCAAAGGTCTATTTATCGATTACAATAAAAATTTAGATTATTTGATGCAAATTTGAGTGTTTTATTCGATTTTTAAAAAAACTACGCTTAAAAAATCACCGTCGATTTAGCCATATTTGTCCGTACGTCACCAGTTTTTGGGCATTCAATTTTGAAAAAATTTGATACTCGTACTCTTTGTTGCTCCTAGCAGAATAAGTGTAAAAAGTTTTGAAATCTGCCCACTGCCACGACCCGTTGTTAGTAAAAAGTTGTTTTCGGCCAAACGGTTAAGAATTTTGAAAGAGTTTCTGAACAACTTACATATTTAGAAAATCTCAACATCTACATTTTTTCCACATAAAGATTTTTGCACGCCACTGTTTAGGGGCGATTTCTTAAAATAAAACCTTTTTTCAGTACAATTTGAAAAACCCGTAAAAACTTGCAATGAAAATATTTCGAGAACATTTCGTCTTTAGATAATTTTGATCCACGCCCACTTTTTGGGGCGATATTCAAAAAAAAAAACACTATTTGTAAAGCCTATCCCATAGCATATCCATAGAAGAACGAACCATAAAAGATTAAGATAGACTATCTGAACAGGATTCATTCACAACCACTAATTGGAGAAATTTATTATTATAGGACAGGATGCAATAGGGTATTCAACAATTCGCACTACGGATTGTAGCCTTCTTTTATGTTTTGTGTGTGGGAAGCTATATTTTTGGCGCAAATAATAAGGCCCCCTGTTTAACGCTTGACTCTGAACGCCATATTTGAGAACCTTCTCGAAACAGGTTTATATAATATACTCTTATGGATGTCAGACTTTCGCAAAAGGTGGGGCAGTGAAAAAATGTAAATATCGGAATTTAAATCAAGGACTCACGCCAAGTAGTCCAACGCATTAACCACTAGCCCAGTGCACCCACTTTCAAATGATAGATGCTGCAAGAGGCTGTGCTAGTTCCTCTTGATTTGTCAAACTATGTAAACGATTTTCTATACTCCCAACAGATTAAGCCTACGTTCGTCCAAGAATTGCTTTTAAATCGTACCTACATCAGGATGTGTACTCCTGCAACATGTCGGAACAAGTTTAGCAGCACGTTATCAAAATGATTGACAAAAAAATCTATCTACAGCCAAATATCTTCTCTCGAACACTGGTGGAATGTTATATGAACGTGCTTACATGCCTCTCCACTTTCCCGTTTAAGTTTTAAAAGGTCACAAAATCCAGACTTTCCAAAAAACTAAGCTTCATGTTCTAAAGGTTTGACAACTAACATGGTCACTTCACTCAAGTTACTCAAGTTTGCCTTCAGTTACGCACTTGAATTTGGCTGAAGTCGGTTTCTTCTGATGAGTTCCGTTTAAGGTGCGGTATTTTTCTACTGCCGACGACTGGCTGGGAATCGACGACTCTGCGAGCAGGAGTTTTAATGTCCATTTGCTCTACATCTCCCGGCCATTTTGAACCTCCAATGTGGAGTTTTTTTGACCAGGTCTCCGTAGCACATCAAGACAAACTAAACCAAAGATGTTTTGAAGAATATTTAGCTTTTGATGCTTCAGGGCAGGTATAATCAGGATCTTATATAAGAACTCCTTAGTAGTAGTTACTAAAATGACTTCATACCTGGAAGAAACATTGAAAAAACGTTGGTGTTCTTAGTTTTGAAATTTTAACCAGAAACTCCGCACCTACTTAACGCACTGACAACTGCACTGCGCCAAAGTCTGAAAACCGCTTTTTCAAATTCCCTGACAACCATTAAAAGTAGAATTGTCACCAGAAGCCTCTCACGGTTGACATTCACAGAGGCCCCTTGGTCAGACCAACATTTTTGAAGTGAAACTTGTTTTCGGACGGTGTGTATTGGACTTTATGAAACGAAAAAGCGTCAGGAGTAAGAAAAAAATTCCACAGCTGGTTCTGTATCTCAGGCAACATGTATCTTGGTGTCAAAAAAGGGATCTTTTGTCGGAAGTGCGCATCTGGTATGTTATTTAACCCAAGTTTGCGTTTCCGTCTCGTAGCGTTGACGGTTTCGTGTTTGCATGTTCTTTGGAGAAAGGACGTTGGTGCACCTGTACAAATAATGTGTGGTGTCTTCTAATAAGTAAATTTTTGTACGTGGGATTGTGTGTGAGCAAGATCAAATTATGAAACTCATCGGTGAGTCCAGGAAAGGAGACTTTCTAGGTACCTACCGTGTATTTTGTATACATGTGCAGTTGCGCACACACTCAACATAAAAATTACACGCTACGTACTCAGAAAGTCTCCTTCACTATCGTCAACGATTATCGTTTTGAAATTTACGGAATGAGTACCCTGATTTTTTAACTCATGTTACATTACGAGCTTATGCAGGGTGATGTCGAAGAATTTCCTCCGCTATGGCATCACCGAGATATCAAGATCACTAGAGCTCTTAAGTAGGGTCATGCACTAACTTCAATGATTTCTAACCTGGAACTTAAGCTAAAAATTCCCAGGCAAAAACATCAAGCACACACATGTCCATGAGGCTTTAGACACGGGTGATATTGGTATTTTAGAGAGACCCATACGAGCAGCAACGTCTGATGATCACCGGCTCAGCATTGATCCAAAAGCAGTCTCCGGAATAAAGACTCACAAAACAGACGTCTGGGCCAAAATGGTACCCATAGGCAGCTATTACTTTAAAGTAGTATCAACATTTGTCCATAGCTTGCTAGTCGCTGTCAGCTTTAGAAAACGACTGAGGAGCAAATGAGTATTCCAAAGAACTAATATCATGCAAAACGATCTCGCCGCTCTTCTGCTTTATTGAGCAGTGGCTTTAACTTCATCAAAATCGGTTGAAAACTTGGAATGTTCGAAAGGGAAGTTGTAACCATGATCAATGGTTCCTTTTGCTATGTCGGTTCACATATGAAAGCTGTACGTTTGTATCCTGGGGGGGTCATTCCGTAACTTTGAAAACGATTATCACTCAGACAGCAGTCGAGACCTCGTGAGCAATCGTCTGTGATTTCACGATTATTGTTTTAAGTGAAGCAAATAAAGTGATATCGCCTACAGCTAAAACGACTATTGATCTTGCGTGATGCAAGATGTACCGTCGAAATGTTATCGTCAAACGATAATCACTTTACGGAATGAGGGTCCTGGTCTCTGACACAAAATCGAGTATAGTGCGAGCAATAAAATTCAAAACCCCTGCATACTAGCTCAGGGTCCACCTTATCCCCTATCACAAAATTCACCCGCTCAAAGCATACCCGCTGCTGTCTTACCCTCAATCTCAAACTGATCTCCACGATAGACGAAGTCACCTCAAGAAATCACTTACACAGCGGGATGCACATCACACCAACGCATCCGAACTAAATGCATGACTAATTACGAGAATGTCAACTTTAATGAAGATAAGCACCGAGCACAGCAGATTGGGGGTGGTCCAGCTGACGGAATCCAGCGCGATACCATCGCTGACGTTTTAATGGGGCGACACCATTCGCGTAGAGTTCACGTTGTGGGTGTTCGTTACACTCAACCACTCCAGCTTCAGCTATCATCCGTGAGATGATCGATCACCATATGCTCCCCCCGGGTGGTGGAGTAGTGAATTAATTCTTGTCACGACACTCCATACACACATACCCACCAACACAGGCATGTGTCACTTCACGCCAAATTTATTCCCGCGCGCATCTCAGCCTCAGAGTCTATGCAAAGCAGCAGCTCTGCTCTGTCAAACATTTTCCAACGAGGATGTGATGTGCCCAGGCAGTCAGGCACTCGGCGCGATCATCCGAAGGCGGAACATGTATGTTCCGGAGCCAAAAGACAGACAAATGATCTTGTTATACCGATCGTAATCTGCAATGCCTGTCTGTGTGCTTCTCTCACTCAATGTGAGCGCGGTAGCACTTTGGCTAGTAATTCGCCGAGGACGACACGAAATGTATCTCATAAATTTTGCACTCCTCGACTGCGCGCTGCAAAATGTGACAACATAACGAGCAAAGTATAGCGATTGCGCTTGTTTGTGTGAGTGAGTGAGTGTGCTTTGTGGTGGCAACAGGTCGACTTGGAAAGTGTTTTCCTTTAGCGTCAGCTGGTGGAACGGTCTGACGAGACTCTTGTTAGAGATCATGGAGCATGTTGTTGCGCCCGCTATAGAGTGCCTTGTCAAATGTTCACTGGAATAGATTTGTATGCAAATTCGGAGCAGAAAAATGTTTCGCTGTTTGTGGATTTTTGTGTTGAGCAGGAATTCATTGGTGGTCGGTTTTGGCGGACGGAATTCGTGTTTATCGTGGCCGGAGTACAACGGTTTTCCTCTTTGGAATTGGTAAGAAGGTGTTTGGGTTTAGCTGCTACGGGGGATCGGGATCAAATGGACGGGGATAAGTGAATTACAAAGAGCACTATCAGTGTCAAATTTTACGTGAATTGGTTGCCTTGAGTGTGCAATTTGGATGTGGGGTGGAGGCGCAAGTATGGCAAGACGTTTCAAAAGGTTGTGAAACGGATTTTTTTGTTGGTTTGGTTGGGAGGAAAAAGTGTATGGAAGCTTAGTAGAAATAATATCATGCCTGGTTGTATTGTGACAGACGATAGGACAAATAGGCGTAACCATTCTGCCAAGCTCTGAAAAATCGGACGTAAGCTGTTTGTTAAGAGTCGTCCTTAGAAAATGCTGCACTTAGGCCCCCAAAGGGTAGATTATGATACCACAAGCGGGAGTAGGTAAGTCCCTCTTGGAACCAATTTGATTTCTTAACAAATCTGGTTTGGACGGACCTATTAATTTTTCAAATCGATTAGATCGATATAGAAGTACACTCCTAGGATGTTTTTTTTTTTAATTTGGGAGAGATCGGGAGACATGCAAAGGAAGTATCCTAATATATTTTTCAGCTCCTAGTATTTATAGTTTATGCAGAAATCGTTGCAGGCAGGGTACAGTCTTAGGGCAGTATGTGAAGATGGATACAGCTCGCCGTTTAGGACAAACATTCCAGGTTGAAGACAATTTTGGGAAGTAGAAGATCGGTTTTAGATAGCAGATTATCATGCAATTTTAGCGTGACTTTATTGTATTTTCATTGGAGAGGGTCTAGGGGTCAAAGTTGGTCGATATTTTCCTACCGTAGACGTCGCGTCGGTCGGTACACCAGCAAGCACGAATTTTTTGAGAGACGAGTGAATGTTGACAATCTGTGGCGACCATGTTGTTTTGGCGGCGTCTGTCAAATCGTTTGTTTATTATTAAGTCAGGTAAGCTCCAAGTCAAATGAGTTTTCGCTAGAGCAAACATTGCGAGCATTGCTACCATAGCTACCGAAGGCCCTTCCAAGTTGATTCTCCAATGCTTGGTGGGCTAATTCTAAACGATAATCAGCCAGCACTCATACGTCAAAGGAACTCCAGATACCGTGAACAGGGAGTCAGACAGAATCCCGAAAAACGTAATTTTTCATTTTCGGGATTTTTTTAATTTTCGTCATTGCCGCTGTCCGTGAAAGTCTGAGAGAGAACCCGAAGCAGTCGACACACCGCTGTGCATGAGAACTCGACCTTTGCAGACCTCAACTTCGCAAATTGGCCTGCACCCGTACAAGGTCTAACTAAACCCCGGTTCTCAAAGTGAATGATAACAGACAAAGCCGATTGTTCGCTAACTGAGCTTCGAAACGTTTGGAAGAAGACCCAATTTTGGACGGATAATAATCTTCAGCGACGAGGAGCATTTTTGCCTTATAAGGGACAACGCCAAACCACACAAGGTTCACCAGGTAGCTATGCGTATACAAAAATTACTGCTTGGTGCGGTTTTGGACTGGCGGAGTTATTGGTGGTCTTACATATTCAAAAACGACTTTGGTGAGCCCGTCACCGTCAACGACGCTACAT
Source organism: Rhingia campestris (assembly GCA_932526625.1). NCBI lineage: Eukaryota > Metazoa > Arthropoda > Insecta > Diptera > Syrphidae > Rhingia > Rhingia campestris. The sequence continues at coordinate 106,112,712 of OW052185.1, forward strand.
ATTGAAGATATCCAATTTGTTGGGCCGAATTCAACGACGTAAACGATATGAGGCGATAAGGGCCAAACAGCGAACGCTACACAGGACATTCAACGTGAAAGATTTGAAAATAGGATTATCTCTCCGATCCATATTTACAGCAGTAATACTGATGCCAAGAAAATCTTCATCGGATCCCAGCCTTCAAGTTCAAGACGATAAGAAAGACCGAACGTCCAGTTTGAGGATCAAGCGATCGCTGATGCCAGGGGCTTAGATTCAGCGACTGTAATCAGGAAAGAACGCCCGAAGATCGAATGTCTTGGCTCACGCAGAGACCCTGGTGTAGGGGGCCCTATCGCTAATGCAAAGGAGCTTGCGTTGAACGACTGGAGTCGAGGAAGAACGCGCCGAAGATTGAATGGAATGATAGACTGTCTTGTCTTGTGCAGAAACCCTGGGGTCGGGAAACCTATTGCTGACGCTAAGGCTCTTGCACGGAACGACTGGGATCGAGAAAGAACGCGCCAAAGATCGAATGGAATGGAAGACTGTCTTGTCTCATTTAGAGACATTGGTGTCGGGAGCCATATCGCTGATGCCATGGCGCTTGCACTGAACGACTGAAATCGAGAAAGAACGCGCCGAAGATCGAATGGAATGGAGGACTATCTTGTCTCATGCAGAGCCCTATCGCTGATGCCAAGGCGCTTGCAGAAAACGACTGGAATTGAGAAAGAACCTGCAGAAGATAGAATGGGACGGAAAGCTTGGATGATTTAAGGCGCTTGAGCTGAACGACTAAAATCGAGAAAGAACGCGCAGAAGATCGAACGGGGTGGAAGGCTGTCTTGTCTCATGCAGAAACCTTGTGTCAGGAGCCCTATCGCCGATGCCAAGGCTCTTGCACCGAAAGGATGAAAGGGTCTCTGGAGCCCGATTTGTTTGTCCAAAATCCAAATATATCAATGTCGAGTAGCTATATAATCTAAGCCCAATTCGAATTCCCTGCCACCAATAAATGTCACTTCCATCACAAACAGCTGTGCTCCATCCAGCACACCACCACAATGTTTACATGTCTCCATAAATCCCTCCCCAGCCCAAATAGTTAAAAAATCCACTCCTCGGCAGTAAAATCTTGTTTACAACGACCATTAACAAACTATTACCAGCAATTAAGATTAAGCCATCGCAATAATTTCCCGAGACTTAATTTCCGACGAGGAATTTAATTGCCATCCCCCGATGACTATATACAACGAGCACCCACCGTCAAACGCCGAGGATCACAATAAATATTCATCAACTCTCAGATCTGAGATCTCGGTGACAAAATAACAACTTAATTCATTGATCCCGCTGTTGCAGCACCAGCCCGAACCCATCCCACAGAGACGAACGACAACAAAGCAAATCTCCTCCTCAACCAGGCAGCTCTGTCTCATAATCCTTATTTATTATTTGCTGGTGGAAACATGCCATCGGAATTCTAAAATCAAATTAATTAAAAATAAAAATAGACGTCCAAGTCGATGGCGATGGCAATGTCGTCGAGGCGACGCAAACAGAAAAAAAAAAAACGCCATCACTCAGCCGATGGTGCGGGAGCGACAGCTCATTTCACGGTGCTTTGAGATTTGCCCGGCATGTCGGCACGGCCGGCGGACATACATATCTTTAATTAATTCTTCAGGGGGGCTTAGTCGATTTTCCGTTGACGCTCTTAGTTGCGACGATTTATTGTCAAATATGTTCTGTCAATGTAAGTACATGTGTCGCGAAGGGGGTGGGGGGAATTTACGACCGTCAAGGGGCTTATTACTCAGTAGAAGCACCAGCAAGCACGAATGGCATGACAAATGAATATATCATGAATGGGCTCATTTCCAAACCCACCCACCACAAATTTGATCACCAGCGCAGCGCCCCGACTACGCCAACGTGTGATCGCCAAATGATCTGTCAAGTATGACAAAGGGGTTGAGTTGGTATGAGTGTTTGTTTTAAAATTTTAAAAACGAAAATAATTCTTGTGATCAATTTAGTTGCGCATAATTCACGCCGTGGAATTATTATGTGTTAAGCGTTTGATTTTAATGGCGGCCATGTTTTTTTTTCTCGTTGTCTTGTTGAGCAATTAATTCGAGATTCGATATAAAAGCGATAAACTTGCAGAGGAATTTTTATTTTATTGCCTTGGAATTACTAAGGAAAGCATCGTAAATAATTGCTACTCAGTGGTGGAGGAACTGTTAATTAAATTGGGTGCTTGTATCCGAATCAAGAGCCTATTTGGTGTAATTAAATTTTACTGTTTTCTATGCGTGGATTAAATTAAAATTGTCTTCGCAAGACAAATTGACATCATTGGGCATTATGTAGGCCTAAAGCGGCCAGGAAATGTCCAACGGATAGGCGGATGGTTGTATTATTTATTCATGGAAGGTTCTGCTTATCTATTAAAAGGGGTCGCGGGTGTGCCCTCCGTAAAAGTCGATCCTCCGCCATTGACTAAGTAATATTAATAGCTATTCCCAGATTGGCGATTCCATCAAACTTTACTTACCGCTGATATTAAGGTCGATTGGCTATGTTCAGAACACTGGAGAACCATAGTTGACTCTTGACAATGACACCTCTGCAGATATTAAACGACGGATTCCTCTTGCCAACCGGTGTTTTCTCGGGTTAAGAGGGCTGAATTAGGTTGGAGATTCCAGATCATCCCGGTCCTACTATATGGCGTTGGAGCCTGGACCGTACCATAAACGAATGAACAAATTCTTGGTCGTATCGAGCGAAAATTCTGCGTTCCCGTTTGCGTTAAGGGGCTTTCGAGACGAAGATTCATCGAAATTTTAGAGCTGTACACCGACATAGACCTAGTTAGAAGAAAACCCCTCCTTGAACGTTTAAGATGGCTAGAACATGTACAGTGAATGGATATCACTGCTTCAGCGCGAAGAGTTTTCTATTCCTAGCCAGACGGTACACGCTGTGGAGGTAGACCTCGCCTTAAGTGGGATGCACAACCGACCTCAACAAAATTGAATTGCTTACTTGGAGGCAGATATGTAGGGAACTAGCTAAATAGGTAAGAATTGTGCAATTGTAAGTTAGATGTGATAACACAACGAACTGTCTAAGACCAGACCAAGGAGCAGAAGGAGAGAGTGTTGTAAAAAGATCGCAGGAATCTCGATGGCATTTTTCAGACAAAATGTACAAACAAACGCTGTCATCCTAGAAAGTGTTTCCTAGATTCTCTTGTCACAAGGAACTTTTAAAAAAGAAAGCGGGGAACTTGAAGGATAACTGCTGGACGCATGATAAATGTTTCTTAGGTTAGGTTAAGGTGGATAAACGCGTAGTGAGTGCACACTTCGACCAAGTAGGTCCGTTGTAATAACCCATTCATTCCTCAATTCGAATAGCTCTGTGAACCATCCTGAGATTGCTATAAAGCGGACAATGCTACTCTTGCTTGTATTTACTAGGTCACCCAAGTTGTCAGAGTAGAAGTTATCGAGGTGTAATGTGGTCGGACGCATTGGCCAAGTGGTAAGCGCTTCACAGTATCTAAGTTTTTTCACTGCTAAACATAGTCTGACAAGTATTAAAGAGGAACTCTATTATGACAAGCTTCTCAAATATCACGCAAATATTCGGCGTTAAAGGAGCTCCTTTTCTGTGCCGAAAATATAACTTCGCACACACATATGAAGGGAGAAGCTAGTTTGAGCCGTTTGAGGCCCAGTATGCGCCGTCAATGCCAGAAGACTTCTTTTATTGGAGATGGCATGGGCATAAACAAAGACAGTGGGGAATGTTCTACTTTTCAGTAGAACACCCTTTGCAATAGTCATTGCTGTTTTTTGAGCGTTTAGTCTTATAGTGCATTCTTCTGCGAGGATACCGATGATGGCACTGATATGTGATGTTTTCAGGTTAACCAAACCGCAGAGAGAGCGCTTTTGATAAATGTTTGGCCAGCATTGATTGGATAAGGGACATTGTGCCATTTGTCCATCAACAGCTGGCTTCCTTGATCTTATTCAGTTAAGTAATAGTTTACATGTGAGAGAAAGTGGCACTCGCACACCTAACATTTCTATTTCTGGTAGATTTTCAAGGATTGTGGCCATTCTGGCAAGCTACCCACTACCTATTCATCGATTTCAAAGCCGCATACGACAGGGTGTATAGAGACGACACATACAGAGCCATGTCTAGTTTTGGTGCCCTTTATGGTAGGTACTTTTTACCAGTCAAATCTTAAAAGTCAGGCAGACCTATTTCTGGCAAGCACATTAGCCTTACAGATCCTTACACAGAAGAGGTGAATGTCGAAGTGCGCTATAATCTCGTTGGACTTTTTCCTACCCGCTCTGGTAGCCTTATTTAGGTTTAGTTTCAATTGGGGCTACATACCACAAACCTGGAGGGAGGTAAACGTGGTATTTATCCCCAAACCAGGCAAACCAATAGAACTACCTAATTCATACCGTCCAATAAGCTTAACTTCGTTTTTCCTGAAAACAATGGAAAGAATAGATACTTGACGTACACATTAGAGAGTGCTTAAATGAAAGCACTCCTCTGCACCCATGTCAATTCGCCTACCAAAAAGGTAAATCCACGGAAGGAGCACTTCTAAGTTTAACATCACAAATAAAAAGTGCATACGAAAACAAAGAAGTAGCTTTATGTGCCTTCCTAGACATAGAGGGCGCTTTTGACAACACTGGATATGACTCCATATCAAATGCTTTGACTCATAGAAGAATAGATCACCCCACCATCAAATGGATCAAAGCGATGCTTGAAAGTCGGAAAATAACTGCTTAAGCAGCACTGACCTCAGTATCAGTAACAGCCGTTAAAGGCTGCCCTCAGGGAGGAGTACTCTCACCCCTACTATGGTCTCTGGTTATCGAAAACCTACTTCAAGACCTAATGCAAGTTTCAATATAATTGGATACGCCGATGACCTAGTCATCATAATAAAGGGCAAAGAACCAAACGAGGTTACAACACGTTTGCAAAACGCCCTTAAGATAGTCATAGACTGGTGTAATAAAGAAAGTCTTTCTATAAACCCCAGCAAGGCTATCATCGTCTCTTTTAAAAAAGGAGGAAATTAAATCTTATCCAAATTTCAATTAATGGTACACACATTGAGTATTCCAATGAAGTAAAATATCTTGGAGTGATCCTCGATAAAAAACTAAGCTGGAACTCCCACATTAACAACAAAATTCAAAAAGCAACCAAAGCTTTCTGGGCTTGCCGAAGCATGTATGGTAAAACCTGGGGAATCTCTCCAAAGACCACACACTGGATCTACACGATCATGGTCAGGCCCATTGTAACATACTCTTCAATGGTATGGTGGAACAAAGTCACCCAAAAAACAACTATAAATAAATTAAACAAGGTACAACGGCTTGCCTGTCTGGGCATTACCGGAGCTATGCGTACCTGTCCCACAGCGGCTATAGAAGCCTTAATAGGACTAACACCCCTCCACATTTATATAAAAATAGTGGCAATTCGCAGCTCAGCAAGTTTGACACAAGCGGAAGAATTAAACATTTGTGAACACCTTAAACTAATTGACCTTCTATCCGAACTTCCAGAACTTGACATGATCTGTGCGGTTACAGACCGCTTACCAAAGACACTATGCTTCGACAAAAGAATCTCAACGGAGATCACAACCAGAGAAGCATGGTGTAGCAACAACCCACCAAACTGCCTAAACGGCCTAAAGAGGTATACGGATGGTTCTAAAATGGACTCAGGGGTAGGAGCTGGCATACATGGACCAAATAAAAACATCTCAATACCTATGGGAAAAAACCCTAGTGTATTCCAAGCTGAGCTCCATGCCATAAAAGAATGCGCAAACCTAATACACAACTCAGGTATTAAAGGTGCAAACATCCATATATTCACGGACAGTCAAGCAGCTATAAAAGCCCTCATTGACTCCAAATCAGTACTACACTGCTTCAACTCCCTCCAAACACTCAGTTCCAGGAACAAAACCAGACTATGGTGGGTCCCCGGACATAAGGGAATTGAAGGTAACGAAAAAGCTGATGAACTAGCCAGAAAAGGTCGGAAACCCCCTTCATTGGACAATCCCCAAATCAGCCATAAGTCTGGTCATAAAAAACTGGGAACAAAACAAATGTGTTTCATACTGGGGAAACATCCCAGGCCTAAGACAGGCCAAAAGAGCTATTCAGCCCTTCAAATCAGATGCCAATAAGATACTAAATCTTCGCAGGCACGATATCAAAAAACTTAGTAGGCTACCTAACTGGTCATCACGGTCTGCGATATCACCTAAATAAAATGCGTCTAGTCGACTCACCGGAGTGCAGACTATGTCTAGAAGAAGACGAAACAGCCGAGCATATCATATGTGAATGCCCGGCCCTTTACGGTATGAGAAGAGAATCTTTCTTCAGGGAATTCTTAAGTCCCGAAGAATTGAGGAAATCTTCGGCTGAAAGTATTATCAGCTACATTAGGAAAGTAGAAGCGCTACTAACCTAAAAAGCATCTGACGGCAAGCACAATAGATCTTTTAGGTCGATGTGTATATTACTGCTTAGGCATGTCAGAATTAAAAAAAAAAACAATAATCTCGTTAAGAGATATTCGGCATTTGTTTGTTTTTTTTTATGAAAAAAATTATATTTGTCAGGGAAATTAGCGTCAACGGCTACGCTAATAAGCAAATTGACGTATTTGAGCCGATGAACAACCAGAGGCAATCTAACAACTTCCAGTGCGACCCCAAAAATGCACTGTTTCGGTGCTGGTTATTGGCAGCGGGCATCATCGGACCGTATTTTTTAAAAATGTGGAAGGAGCGCGTGTTCCCGTAAATAAAGATCGCTACAGAGCAATGATCAGAGAATTTCTGTTACTGAAAATTTAAGACATTGGTGTAGCTGCATTGTGTTTTCAACAGGATGGCTCCACATGTCATACATTTAACAAATCAATCGCTTACTTGAGGGAAACGGTCGATGAAAGCATCATATAAAGAAATGATCATGTCAATTAGCCACCAAGATCTTGTAATTTGACAACATTGGATTACTTTTGATGGAGATATGTGAAATCTCTTGTTAAAACGAAACAATTGAAGCTTTGGAAGCCAACATGTCGTGTAATTCATGGAATATCTCCCGATATGCTTGAAAGAGTGGTCGAAAATTAGACCCACAGACTAGACCATTTGAGAGTAAGTCAAAGGCAACATTTAAAGGAAATTAGGTTTAAACATTAACCACCGTATTAATAAAAGTGATTAGCTAATTAATGGCTAACTTGACAGTTCTCCCCATAAAAAATACTCTCGCAAATGTCAAAAGTTAGTCACTGATTAGCTAATCAGCGTTTATTAATAAAGGGGTAAATGGCATAAAGCAAACTAACACCTCAAATAAAGATTTTTCTACATTGAATTTGGTTTTTTTTATTTAAAATATCAGGAAGATCTTATTGGATCGCCCCTTATAAGAAAACAAAGTTAAAGAAGAAAGTTTAAAAGCGGATTTTTAAACATTTTTACTTTTGCAATATAAACCTTGAAATGGGAATGAATTTTAACATTTTTAATTGCTATTTTCTTAATACGATTATTGCCATTTTTGTGATTAGCAGAGGGAAAAGGAAAACGAACAGCTATAGAGAAAATGTCTGCCTCCAGTCATCACTTAGCACACGGTCTTGGTATTTATACCAAGTCTGACGGTTTTAGTTTTTAAAAATTATTCAAATTATTCACTACTTTGACGGTCCTCACAATATACTGTAAAAGAAATAAACAATGCAGATGGACTATAGAACACCAGTTAAAGAAGTTAAAAAGGATCTCCATTCAACCGATCGAATAGTCAATTTTAAGTATTTATAGCAAGTGTTACAGAAAAATAAAATAAAATCTTTTGTTTTACCTCAATGCCATATCTGGGTCTTCACATATTCCACCATTATTTTGCCAAAAATGTAGCGTTAGTTTAAGGAGGAGCTATGTGAAAGTGTCTCTTTCGAGCGTGAGCATGGTTTTGTAAGAAAATTGTCTGCCAGGCACCTACTACTATTTTCTGTGCGCCTGGTAGTTTTCGCCCAACTCCATGTGCTTTTTGTTGTTGTCTGAATTATTCAAGACGGAATTTCAAAAGAGATGGGGAGGAAGGAATGTATTTAGAAGACATTTGTATGGTTGTGTATTGTTCCAAGAAATGGTCCGAAATTAACAAAATGGCATAATCGACAGGGGAGAAGAAGGAGATCCACTGAGAAGACATGATTGATTTTGTATTACTCCAAGAATTACTACCAGAGAATCACTGCTCTTAGTGGGTGTAGCAAAGCTAGACTTTGTTTTTGTGCATGAGATGCGCATTTTTTTGCCGCCAAGTCTGCCAAAGTTTTAAAGAGAGCCAAGTACTCTTTGTCTGTGATTTTACATTATTTTTCATTTCTGAATGGGATGTGATACCTACTATTGCTCCTGGCCGCCTGGTGTAAAATGACGGCAAACGTCATTATGTTTGAGGATTCAGAAGAAATTTGGACTCGGAGTAATACTTTTTCTTCCGCTAAGTAATTTTAAGCAGCATAGCCCCGTCTGCGTCTGGTCAAATACTGAAATATGACACGTCAGCATGATATTGAATTAGTTGCTCAGAGCTCTATTTTGTTTGTGCATCGCATGCAATTGTATTGGTTTTCCCGCAAAGTCTGTCAAAATTTCAGAGAGAGTGATCTTACTTTTTTTTCTTTTCTTAATGGAATTATGATACCTACTGTTGCGCCTGGTCGCCTGATATTTAAAGGCGGCAAATGACAATTTTTTTTAAGGATTCGGAAGAAAAATTTGGGACTGGGAGAACTTTTTCTAATGCGACAAGTAACAATTTTAGCAAAGCGGAGCCGTCTGCATCTGGTCTTCTAGTGAAATATGACACGTCAACATAATGTTAATGAAAGTGGTGACAAACACTAATGCTTCTTATCCACACAACTGTCACATTCTTCCTCACAACGATCAGCTTTTGAAGCTCCAACCCATGCGAACACGAAATCATATGCGGCAGTAAGTTTTTAATTTCCGAAACGTCAGTTTCTTTATAAGTTTCTGATAGCTTGGTGATCTATGAAATCCAAGAACAACAATTTAGCTTGGATTAATTTAACTCGATTTTTGATAATCGCGTCACTGAAATTTTAGCAATCACTTTCAAGTTATTAGTGAACACCATATATTCGTTACTGGAATTTCATAGATAAGTAGACATGGTTTAATAGTTTTGTCGAGATACCCTGGGAATTTTCTTTTATCTCGGTGTTGCTGTGAAACGTTGTTCGTAATAATTCAATATTTTCAATTACTGTCACCTTCTCAGAGCCTCAAAGTTCTATGTGCCTGAAAGCTGTTTTGTTAAATAATCAGATTAATACTCTCAAAAGTGTCATTCCCATAACGCCTCATTGATAACTTATGGTAATTCTTTGACAACTTAAAGGAAAAATAAATAAATAGTTTACGCAAGACTTTGAGGTTAAAGAAACCATTTTATTATAATGCGTGATCAATTCAGTATTTATTGATAATTGACATTTTATTATGGATAGACTTACACCAGAACAACGTTTGCAAATTCATTGAATGGGCTCTCGAGAGACATGCTGCAGATCCACCATTTTCGACCGAATTCAATGGCCGTGTTATCTCATGTGGTGGCGATGCCAATTGGCCGCCAAGATCATGTGATTTGACACCGTTGGACTTCTTTCTTTGGGGTTATTTGAAAGAAAAGGTGTACGTCGATAAGTTAGCAACAATTCAAGAGCTGAAGGATGAGATAATTCTGCACATTAACGGCATAGAACCTCATTGCCAAAGGCCCATATCTGGCTCAATGGATACGCCAATAACCTAAATTGACGTATATGGGCCAAAGAACAGAACAAGCGGACGAGCTGCAAGAGCTGCAGGTACATCCATTCAAACCAAACGTTTGGTGTGGTTTATGGGCCGGTGGAATCATTGCCCGTATTTCGTCGAAATTGAGGCTGACGCCATACCATGACTGTAAAAAAAAAATCTCGTTATGGCACCATGATAACGGACTTTGCCTAAAATTGAAGCCAGAGATCTCGACATTTGGTTCCAACAAACAAACAATATTGAGAGACCGCTTCGGTAAAAAATTAATTTCACTCTTCGGACCAGTGAATTGTCCAGCAAGATCATGAGATATCATACCGATTGACTTTTTCCTTTGGGGCGTCGTAGAGTCAAAGCTGATTGTGGATAAGCTAGCTACGATTGAAGCATTAGAGGCCAACATTAGCCGTGATATTCGCGAGTTACCGACGGATATGCTCGAACGCGTCATCGAAAATTATTCGCGTGGACTAGCTATGGCGCAGTTGCGTCCAACATTTGAGAGGTATTATCTTTAAAAAAAAATATATGTCAAGAATGGTTCTTTAGATTAATTATTACGATTTTCGATATATTTATTTTTTTGTGTTCCCATTTTAAAAAAAATACATCTTGGTAGTGCACCCTATATATTCCTTCACAAGTAATAGCAAAGCAAACACGGGTAATGTGATCTAAACCGATCGTGGAGAATGCATTCAGTAGCCTACGTTTTAATAAAAAAAAAGTCCTATTCCATGGATGTAGACCAACTAATAGCTTGGGAAAAGCCAATTTAGTAATTTAATAATTTTTTTCAATTAATAAGCCGCAGGCTAGTTGTTCCCGGAATAATTTAGAAATCCAAATTAAAACTCTTGTCTGAAAATGATTACCTACAGTTCATTTAATGTGTTGATAGATACTTTTCACCAGTAGAATGTTAAATGTCAAACAAATGTCGCTATTCAAGGTTTTAATGTTCCCTACCTATGTATGAAAAAAATGAATTTAAAAAAAGCTTAAGATTTGTACAGTGATCTGTATATTTCCAGATGGAACAAAAACATGTTACACGAGACACAAAAGACGTTTATTGGGGCGCATTAACATTGAGGTTCTCAGTTTTTTTACGGTTCTAGTGAATAAAAATAGCACACAATAGTAAGCTCTTTAAAAGGAAGATAGAATCCACCATTTAAACAATTTAAAAATGCTTGACCTGGTGTTCGAAAAAAGTTAAAAAAAATCCTCTGCAATAACATGTAAAATGGAGCAGAACAAGATCTCAATGAACTGGACCATCCTGTTGGCTAGCACTTTAAGAGTTTAGTATTAAAAAATTGTTATACTTACAATAAAATAAGTCGATCGATGAAACATACCTGAAATCGAATAAAAATAAAAAATGGTTTAAGTTTTTTAAATGAAAATACGTTTCATGCAAATTTTAAAACACCTTTTCTAATCGATATTATTCAAATTATTAACGAAAACATAAAATCTATAGATCTTGTTAATGCTATAAATCATTTTGCAATATTAATTTTTATTTTATTAAATCTAAGTACGGTGTTCAGTAAATATCAATACCGCATCATTCAAATGAACTAACGGGTGATTTTTTAAGAGGTTTAGAACTTTTTAAAAAAAAAACACAAAAAATTCGAAAAAAATGAATGAAATATTTATTTGAATCGATAGTTTGCACCTTGCAATTTAATGTTTTAAGATAATTTCATGCAAATGTTGACCGCGGCTGCGTCTCAGGTAGCCCATCCGCTGAGTCCAATTTTGGCATACTCTTTCACACATATCGGCCGGTATCTCACGAATGAATGCATGGATGTTGGCTTCCAGTGCGTCAATCGAAGCGGGCTTGTCCCTATAGACATTAGCTTTGACATACCCCTACAAAAAATAATCTAATGGTGTCAAATCGCACGATCTAGGCGGCCAATTGACCGGCCCGAAACGTGAAATTAACTGTTCACCAAACTCGCCTCGCAATTGCGCCATTGTTTCGCGTGCTGTGTGGCATGTGGCACCGTCTTGTTGAAACCACATATCATGCAAGTCAAGAACTTCCATTTCGGGCAAAAAAAAGTTTGTTATCATCGCTCGGTAGCGTTCACCATTGACAGTAACGCTGCGATTCGCATCATCTTTGAAGAAATATGGCCCAATAATGCCGCCGGCCCATAAACCGCACCAAACAGTGGCTTTTTCGGGATGCATTGGTAGCTGTTGCAATGCTTCTGGCTGATCTTCACTCCAAATGCGGCAATTTTGCTTATTTACGTACCCATTCAACCAAAAATGAGCCTCATCGCTGAACACAATTTTTCGATAAAAAAGCGGATGCGGCCAGCTTTCCAAGAGCCCATTCACCAAAAATTCGGCGTTGTGGTAGGTCGGCTGGCTTTAGTTCATGCACCAGCTGTATCTTAAAAGGCTTTACGCCCAAATCCTTCCGCAAAATTTTCCACGTAGTGCTGTAACAAAGGCCTAACTGCTGGGAACGGCGCCGAATCGACATTTCGCGGTCTTCTGTCACACTAGCTGATACGGCCGCAATATTTTCTTCACTACGCACAGTACGTAAACGTGTTGGTGGTTTAATGTCCAACAAAGTAAATTTGGTGCGAAATTTGGTCACAATCTTCCGAATAGACTGCTCAGAAGGTCGAGAATGCCGATCATAAAATGGAAACAGCGCGCGATGAACATTTCGAACCGAGCACGAATTTTGATAGTAAAATTCAATAATTTGCAAGCGTTGTTCATTTGTAAGACGATCCATGGTTAAATTGCAAACCAAACTGAAGCTGTTTGACAGTGACACAAGGCACTAAACACACGTCAGCTGTCAAGACCAGTGTTGCCAAAACCAAACCAGCTAAAAAATCACTCGTTACAATTGGTATTAGCATACATTTGAATCACCATTTGGAACAATGGTATAGGTCCGAAAATTTCCTAAATCACATTTTGATGCAAACGTCATCTCTATACGTAGAAGCATCTGTAAAAATGTACCTTATGCGACTCAAAACATTGAAAAATGTATTTATTCCATACGTCAAACATTTGAGAACCGTCAAATAAAAAAGTTATTCAGTTTTTGCGTTTTCCCAAAAGTAAGGTCAGATGGATTTATTGTCTTCTTTCAACTGGTAATTCAATTATAAACTACGATCTCTAAAGCAACCCGAAATATAAATACAGGGTAGCCCAAAAGTCTCTTTCATATCTAAAAAAATAATAATAAATTAATTTTGGATATTTCCGTAATTTACAAAACGATAATCGTTGACGATAGTGAAGGAGACTTTCGATATATGTGCCTTCACACAAAATATACAAATTCCACGCCACGTACCTAGAAGGTTTCCTACACTATCGTCAACGATAATCGTTTTTCAAGTTTCGGAATGAGTATCCAGTTGGCTAGGGAAAGTGTTGCAATCGATCCTGAAACATCGACAAGACGAAATTCAACACGGTAAGGCATACTGCGTAGCACGATTTTTCGCATTTTGAGAAATGATCTGCACCTATATCCCTACAAGATCCAGTTCAATCCTGGTGACCCAGGAAAACGTATGGAGTACTACAGAATTGTCCCAAATATCGCCGAGAATGAGGAAGAATTTTATGATGATCAACGAGGCACATTTTCATCAGAGCGGGTTTGTGAACAAGCAAAACTGCAGATTTTAGGGCACACAGAATCCCAAAAATCTCCATCAACTAAGGGACGCTGATTGAGATACTCTGTACCCCAAAATTTGCAATTTTGCTTGTTCACAAACCAGCGCAGATGAAAATGTATACTAACTTCGTGTGACTGTTTGGTATGGAATAACCTAGCGTTAGATTTATGGGCCATATTTCTTTGAAAATGATGCGGGTGTCAAGGTTTCAAAACAATTCTTCAGGTCTTTCTTTTCACGTGTACATGCAGACAACAATGATGAGCTGATGGAGCTAATTCAAGATGAAAGGGTGGTTAAATTTTAAAGGCCGATGTTGATTTTGAATAAAACACAAATTATTTAGGAAATAATTGCCATTTTTTTGTATGATGATAATATAGACATGGTTCAATTATGAGTGGAACAAAATATCGGCCAAATAGCCGCCGCGAACTCGGCGGCACACCTCCATCCGATGGTCCAAATTTTCGATGACGCTAAGGCATAATTGAGGTTCTATGCCGTTAATGTGCAGAATTATCTCATCCTTCAACTCTTGAATTGTTGCTAACTTATCGACGTACACCTTTTCTTTCAAATAACCCCAAAGAGAGAAGTCCAACAGTGTCAAATCACATGATTTTGGCGGCCAATTGACATCGCCACCACATGAGATAACACGGCCATTGAATGTGTCGCGCAAAAGAGCCATTGTTTCGTTAGCTGTGTGGCAAGTGGCACCGTCCTGTTGAAACCACATATCGTCCACATCCATATCTTCCAATTCGGGCCATAAAAAGTTCGTTATCATCTCACGATAGCGAACACCATTCACAGTTACTGCCTGAGCGACCTCATTTTGGAAAAAAATACGGCACGATGATGCCGCCAGCCCATAAACCGCACCAAACAGTCACTCTTTGTGGGTGCATTGGTTTTTCGACAATCACTCTTGGATTGTCACTCACCCAAAGGAGGCAATTATGCTTATTGACGAATCCAATGAGGTGCAAATGTTCCTCATCACTGAAGATGATTTTCTTCGAAAATTGATCATCCACTTTTGCCATTTCTTGTCACCATGACCATTGACGACGCTTGAAATGGTCTAGACTAGAGGCTTTAGTTCTTGAGTCAATTGCACCTTGTAAGCTTGTAAATGCAAGTCTTTTTGCATAATGTTCATCAACGACGAGCGTGAGAGGTGCAATTGTTGGGCACGACGACGAGTTGAGGTGGGCGGCTCTTCAGCCACACTATCGGGAACAGCAGCAATATTTTCTGCAGTACGAGCTGTACGAGCATGCATTGGTATTTTCACATCTCCTACAGACCCGGTTTGTTCAAATTTTGCACGATTTTTCCGATTGTACGCACATTTGGACGATTAAATTGACCGAAAAAATCACGAAGAGCACGATATGCATTTTGATTTGAACGCCCATATTCACAATAAGCCTGAATAACTTTAACGCGTTACTCGATTGTGTATCGTTCCATGGTTCAAATTGAGAAATGTCAAATGAAATGCAGAAAAAAACTTGACGTTTAGGTGTGGTTCTCATTTAACACCGGCCCTTAAAATTTAACCACCCGTTACCTCCCTCACCGCTCGTCAGACAATGAACTTGGTCCGCGAACAATTCCCAAATCGCTTTATCTCGAAAAACGGTGAATTTGCATGGCCGATGCGATCGCCAGATCTCCGACTTTTGAGCCACCCTTTATAAAGATTTACGCGCACTATGGAATGAGAAGCAACGCATCTTCCCTCTAATTGAAGGGATCTGCAAGTTTAGGCCGAGAGGGAAATTTGAGAAGCAGCTGATAAGCGATTTGGGATGTTTGTTAGACTTCTGCAAGATGTAGGTAAGGGAATGACAAAACTTAAGGTGTCTTCATCAACAGTTTTGTTGATCAACAATAGATACGTAGAATTTGTTATTCGGCTTTAGTTTACGGCAACGGGTCTTTGGAGATTAAGGGATCTGAGTTCAGTCTAATCGATTTATTATTAGATTGGGATATACGCATAAATACATCCAAGAAGTGGTCTGATTGAATGTTGGCTGCTCTGATCGTTGTGACAATCGCAATATTGGAGGCGTGACATTTTTTATAGCAAGGGGTCAATTTGACGACGAGCTCAGTGGCGCGCTTGTTAGTGCGATGAACTGCCGCGCAGAAGTGGTGGGTTCGATTCCCAGCCGTTATGATCTGACAAATCATCCGAGTAGTATCAATTGTCAAAAAAAGGTGATCTCAACTTAGCCGTTCGAAGTCTGCATAAAACAGGAGCAAGAAGTACACACGTACACATGAATTGTTGTGAGAAAACTAAGCCCTAGGAAATTTCGAGCCTGTTGCGCCAAAGCTAAGCCCTATAGGAACATTCGAGTCTGTTGCGCCAAAAATTTGTTATTTTGGACCGACCTTTTGCTGATTAACCGCCACAACAAATCGCAGCGCCTCGACGACATTAGACCAATTTATAATGCAGAAGTAAAGTAATTAAACTTTCCAACCTTTTTGTCAATGCAGTCCTCCTTATTCGCTGTTCATCCATCAAGTATACTAACAACACACTCTTCGCTTTTGAACAAAACCCCTAGTCCACAAAACGTCAGATTAGCCACACCCTAGATCCCCACTTCCATTTAGATGCAATCTCCAATTTGGCCAAACCTCTACCCAGTTAAACTCGTCCATCCGCAGAACTTAACATTTAAATGTTATGTCTGCTGGACAAGAGTTTATCCACGTCCGTTTCCCTTACGAGATGATCCCGAATGGCACAAACAAAAAAAAACAAACCCTCCCTGCAACAGCAATTCAAAGATAAGCAGACATTTCCGCCACCTCGACTGCAGGCACTTTTAACAAGAAAATCCGATATGACCTCTCACACCAATTATGCCGCATCCCATTTGCACCATCCCGCTACTCGATGGCACTTTGCGTCGAAAGGACAAAGGCAAAAGTCAAAAATCATGTTGACAACCAATGATTTTGACACTTTGCTCCATTCACTCAAAATGACTCCCAGACACATGCGAGAAGAAAAAAAAAACAAAACCAAAACCGGATCCATTTACTGCCGCTGCTCTTAGGCTTCCCCATCCTCCCATCCCAGACCCTGTGTGTGTTAATGCCGTGTCGTAACGGGCTTCTTATCGTTTGTCGCAATTTCCTAATACCACCGACGACACCACAAACCAGAGCACAGATTCGCAATTCGCATACAAAGCAAACATACACTCGTACACTATCGCAGCTCCTTAGAGAGGCAGAACGCGGGAATGAGTGTCTTCAAAGAAAGGACATCAACACTGACGGAGATTGTACCACCATATCGTATATGGTTGTGGTAATGGGCGCTTAAAAGGAATTTTATGACATCCTGCACCGGGGAGGTTGTAAAACGGAAAATCTTACATGATTTCCCGAGGATAAAAAAAAACGAACTAGGAAGGCGAAAGAAATCGACAAAGAAAAAGCACAAGGACGAGGAAAAGTATCACGACGAGATGTGATACTTTGTGTCCCCGGAATGATTCCGAGGGGTACGTACTATGTATGTCGCACTCATTTTCTAGTTTGCACTTTCCCAGAGTCCTCTTCCTCTGGAACTGGTCCTTAATAGGAAAATGATACCCTGGGTGGTTGTGGGCTGTCACCAGACTTAAGTGAAAAGCTATCAAATGCTTTTGCTATTTGAACTTGCACTTCTTTTTTTTTTTTTTGTCGGATGTGGCTGCGCGAGTATATGAGGACTACGGCGTACTCGTCGTGGTTTGTCCTCGACTACTCCCCAAATGGCTCTCTAAGGTACTTGCATGTTCTGAAAACCATTTTGAACTTTCCGTTCATACTCCGGGGAGAGTGTCATTTGGATCGAAGAGCTGACATTGCGACCGAGATGGTTTTTTACACTTTTTTTGCGAAATGTGGTGCAATTTTGTCCGCGCCATGATGGTGGAAGTGGGAATTGTCACTTTTACATGTGTCATCAGTTCGTGTCGTCACGGAAATAAGGATAGAATGGCTATTACACGTTTGAAGAGCCACTTGGGCGGGGAGGGGTGAATGGATTTAATGCATGTGTCAGGGGTTAATATTGCTCATTTGGTTGATATTTTACTTGGCCGATAAAGGGACGACATCGATTGGGTTTGGTTATTCGGACAAAAAAAAAGTGTCCTGAAAGGATGTTTTTCTGGTCTTGTTCTTGGAAATCAGTTTTGCCGGGAGGATTATTTTATGGGGCTGTTATAACGAGTACGTATTGCAGCGGGAAGTTTACATATAGAGGGCGGCAGTATGGTTGTAGATGTTTCCAAACCTATATTCGACTGCTTGGGCTGTAATGGTATGGGATCCCGAGACGGTTGTCCAATTATTTTCATTGGTTAGAGATCTGTGATGTTTAGAAAGTTACTATCGGCGGATCCAAGAAAAACGGGATAGTCGGAGATGGTGGTGTCTTCGAAATTTTATAAACCTTTCATTGCGGAGTGTTCCAGCTCAATTCAAGGCAATTTAAGAGGTTTTGTCATGGGTGAAAAAGAACGTAGGATCTGCCAAGGATTTGAGCATCTTTTCGGACTGTCAAGCAGATAACAAATCACTGGTATTGTCAAACCCGACAGCAGTCCCAGACTAGCGCTCATCTCTTCATTGGATGGGAGAGTGCATCTTTGATTGATGCTAGAGCTAAGGGACTTTTTAGCAATCAATGAACTATCCAGATATGGAAGAATAATTCCAGGTGGTAGACGAGGCGCCTCGACTCTTTGTCGTTCGGTGTGATATCACCACATCATGTGATAGGCCCCGTGAAGAAGTTGCTGCTACGTTTCGCAGTTTTACAGATGAACCGGTCTGAAAAACAGCAAAACGCACTGAAATTAATGAATGAATGGACTGGCGTATCGCCCCCAACGAAACTAAATCTGTAAACGAGAATTTTTAAGTTTTGCAGATCCCATCAAGGGTGGGAGGAACCAAAATTCATGATGACACATTTTGGAATAAAGAATTCCGGTTGTAAACTCGTTCCCAGTTCGGATCTCCTGTCAACATATTCAACGTCAACTGCGTACAGGAAAATATCCAAAGAGAAAAAGCACATATTCTGGTCCTGACAGAAACACAATTACACCCGACTACGGACCAAACTAATCTTCGGTACCCTGACTACGAACTGCAAACACGTCTCCATTTAAGAGTGGTCTATGTGCTTATACAACATCTGACCGACCATGTCAGAGTGATAAATCAAGAATCAATGGATCATGGTTGCCTCGATGTTATATGACTTAAACTTCCCGTGAATTTCCAAGGGAATTTATCACTCTCCAAATGAAGATCAACCTGCTACACTATTTCAAGATTTATCCAGAAACGTTGACTGGAAAACTCATCATCCAACAGCAGAAGTTATCGTCCTTAGAGATTTTAACCTTCACAACTCCATTTGGCTACGGCACTCGAACAGAACGAATGACGCTGGAAGAAGAGTCGAAATGTTTGCCATTAACAGAAGCTTGACTCAACTTGTCGGGGAACCATTAAAACTTCCTGATATTCACAACAACTTTGAGTAGATCCAGAAAATTACAAGATCTGAATCTCCGCTCCATTAGGAAGCTCAGATCATACTTTAATGATAGCGATCTATAACTACCAATATCTATGCCAAGAATACATGACCATCAACCCTGACTTTTACGATTCTCGTTCTTGGGAAGACCTTTGATTTAGGCAAAGTGATGTCAATACTTGCGCAGAGATGGTAACAGAGATCATTCTTCTGGGTATGGAAATATTCGTCCATTACTCTATCAAAAAATTAGAATCCAACAAACCATGGTTCAACAAGTTATGCGAGGAAGTAGAGCAGAAAAAAAAGCTTTTAGACAGTGTCACGGCGATCCAACTGAAGAAAAAAGATTTGTTCCCATAAACCAGCGAAACAATAGAAAGAATGCCTTCAACGAAAGAGTTACTAACAAACTGGATGCCCCGAAGGTTCACGGACATTTTGACCAACAGCGAAGGTAATTTTAGTTTACTTCAGTCCGTCCCTGTAACAGAACAAATAGATCTTTAGCTACAATACTTTCCTTTTGTGTTGTAGCTAGGGATCTATTAGTTCTGATAAAGGGAGGGATTGAAGAGTGGCTTAAATTATAACGGACTTATTTTGCGATTGACCAAAATGGTATCTATTAGTCCGACTCAGGAAATTCAACATCAAACTAAGAACAAGCGATGCCACCAACGATAGAGCATGTATCCTCAAGGATGGTTGAAGTAAAATTTCGAACTCGAAACATAAGACCCATCCTGAACATTGTAGGCTATTGTACTTAAAAAAGGCGTACCAGAACTTGCACCCGTGCTTTGCAGATTACTTTCGGATCAAATGGTTTTCACCTATTTCCGGCTCGAATTGAACCGATTTCTAAAAAAAGGAAGAAAATGAATGCCTTAAAACTTCAGACCCATTGCTTTACTACGACCGAGATTGTCCATTACCAAGAAAGGAATAGTTTACTAAACGATCGAAAAAAAACGCCCAACTGTTATGTTGTGTAATGGACGTCTGTTAGGACGTGGTACCGCAAGGAAGTGTTCTTGGGCCGCTTCTCTACCTATTATCTTCGATTCGGTCGAAGAAATGACTGCAAAACAGCAAAACGCACTGAATAAAGTGGATGAATGGGCTGGGGATTGGCGGATCGCCCTCAACGAAACTAAATCTGTTCACTTGAATTGAACCTATAAGAAAACTAGAGACTTGCGAATTTTTCTAAGCTTGGCCTGAATACCTTTTGCCAACGAAGCCAAATACCTGGGAATGATACTCCACGCAAAGCTAAACGTCAAGATCTCGAAATCAAATATAGAGAATCGAACCAGCTACTGGAAATCATACCCAGCTCAGTACCAAAGACAAACCGATTTTTTACAAGCAAGTGCTTGGGGCTGTACCAATAAAACAAATGCCTATATTTCACAGACTTTTCAAAATAAAGTGCTTAAAGAAATCCAGGACATGTAGAGTCTTGCAGAGTCTTCGATTCCCATCCAGACGTCGGACGCATCAGAGGAAGTCCTCACCGTAACTGGCGGCGCTCACAAGTATAAACCGACCTCAACCAACTCGGAGTGCGAAACTAGAGCCAGAAGGGCCGGGTTATTGGAGAAGCATGTGGAATGAGGCCCAGGTTCATTCCGGACTGTAGCGCCACTTATGTAAGTAATTAAGTAGAAATAAAATTGCAAATCCTTCAAAATGTGATTGGAAATGCCGATAAGTTCAGATTGCTAATTGTCTACGCACCCTGATGGTAGCTTGATTACCGACTCACTTTAACCATCTGCAACTTGTTTTCTGTTTTTAAAAGTAATTACGAAGTTCCTCTCCCAGTTAAACATTGTTATCTCACTTAATGTTCACTATATTCTACTTACTTACTTAAGTGGCGCTACAGTCCGGAATGAACCTGGGCCTCAACCAACATGCCTCTCCAATTAGCCCGGTCCTTAGCTAACTGCCTCCAGTTGCGCACTTCAAGTTGGTTGAGGTCGGTTTCCACTTGTGCGCGCCACTTAAGGCGAGGTCTTCCTCTACTGCGTCCGACGTCTGGCTGGGAATCGAAGACTGCGAGCCGGAGTATTGGTGTCCATTCGTTCTACATGTCCTAGCCATCTTAAACGTCCAATGCGGAGTTTTTTGACCAGGGGCATGTCGCTGTACAGCTCGTATAGTTCTTGGTTGAATCTTCGTCTCCATAGCCCGTCAACGCAAACGGGACCGAAGATTTTTCGAAGAATTTTCCTCTCGAATCTACCAAGGATTTCTTCATCCGCTTTTGATACGGTCCATGCTTCAGCGCCGTAGAGCAGGACTGGGATGATCAGGGTTTTATATAGGATCTCCTTTGCAGGTCGAGTGAGGGCTTTACTACTAAATTGCCTTCTTAGCCCGAAGAAACAGCGGTTGGCAAGAGTAATTCTTCGTTTAATTTCTGACGAGATGTTGTTGTCAGAGCTAATAGCGGAGCCGAGGTAGACAAAGTCGCGTACTACCTCAAAGTTATATCTGTCAATGGTGACGGTCTGTCCAATTCGTCGATGTTGTGAGTCCTTTCGTGATGACAGCATATACTTAGTCTTACCCTCATTTACTGCTAAACCCATTTTCGCCGCTTCCTTCTCTATACTAGCAAACGTGGCTATGACATCACGTTGAGTCCTACCAATGATGTCAATATCGTCAGCGTATGCTAGTAGTTGCACCGACTTTTGGAAAATTGTGCCTCTGGTGTTGGCTTTGGAGTTTTGCACAATTCTCTCAAGAATCAGATTAAAGAAGTCACATGACAGCGCATCGCCTTGCCTAAATCCTTTTTTGGCATCGAATGTGTCGGTGAGGTCGTTTCCGACCCTGATGGAGCAGCGAGAATTCTCTATCGTCATCCTACACAAACGGACGAGTTTGGGCGGTATACCAAAACTAGACATGGCTCTGTACAGTTCGTCTCTATAAATGCTGTCATATGCGGCTTTGAAATCGATAAATAGGTGGTGGGTATCGATTTGGACTTCTTGAGTTTTTTCCAGGATCTGCCGAAGTGTGAAAATTTGATCGGTTGTGGACTTTCCTGGCCTAAAACCACACTGATAAGGGCCAATCAGGTTGTTGGTAAACAGTTTCAGGCGTTCACATATTACGGCAGATAAGATCTTGTAGGCGATGTTGAGGAGACTTATGCCTCTGTAGTTGGCGCAGTTCAGAGGGTCTCCTTTTTTGTGGATCGGGCAAACGAAGCTGAGGTTCCATTCTTCAGGCATATTTTCATCCGACCAGATTTGGCTTATGAGTTGGTGGATGTTACTTACCAAGTCATCTCCGCCGGCCTTATAGAGCTCAGCGGGAAGGCCGTCATTTCCGGCAGCCTTATTAAGCTTGAGTTTAGATATTGCTATCCTCACTTCACTCAGGTCGGGTGGTTGGCAGTTTTCGCTGTCGTTGCCAATATTGAATGGTTCGTTCTGCCTGACAGCGGAATGTTGTTCGTCATCGCCGTTTAACAGTCTGCAGAAGTGGTTCTTCCATATCCTCAGCATCGACTGTGTCTCAACTCCAATATTTCCTTGTTCATTTCGACAGGATTCTGTTCGAGCCTTGTATCCTTGGCTTTGACGTTTTACACTTTGGTAAAACTTGCGAACATCGTTCCTGGAGTGGCACCTCTCTATATCCTCGATCGCGCGCTTTTCTTGCTCTTTTTTCTTCTTGCTGAAAAGCCGATGTTCTTCCCTTCTTCTTTGCCTATAGAGCTCAATGGCAGCTCTCGTCTTCACCTGCAGCTTAGCCTTGTAGGCCTCGTTCTTGGCTGCGAGCATCTGTCGGCATTCCTCATCACTATATTCTATTAAAAATAAAACTCAACATTTGGTCACCTATATGAAAGAACCTTGTGCTTCTTGACCGAAAAAAACTGATCCCTCAGTCGTCAATAGCCATTAACACCCATCGACTCTTTATCAATTCCTGTGCCCAATCATCCCCAAAGTGCTTCCACATTCTCCAATGTTCCACTTTTGTTCTTCAAAAACCATTTGGCATGCGTATATGCCCCCCCTTCCGAATGACCTAATAACAATCTCAAAAGCTCAACGATACCGCTCCAAGTGTTAATGATTTCCATCATCAGCGAACATAATCAAAAGCCGCCCAAACATCCTGCTTAGCTGCCACTTAATTAATGGCTCGACTTAAAGACTCAATTGATAGTTTTATAGTTTTGTGCGTGTACAGAGCCAACTTTTCGAAAATTGAATAAAAAAAAAATGAAAGGCGTGTGTCCTTCGACACAGTCATTTGCAGCCACCCACCAGCTGTAGGCCTGTCATGCGATTACTCATAACAGCCGTCACTTGCACACATGTTGTTGGAGCAACATGAAAATGAAAACATCCAAGATATCACACCCGAAAACGAACAAACAAATAAAAATCCAAAGAAACGGAAAACAATCAAATCAAAGGCCCCCCCTCCCCCGCCACCAATGAAAATGTTTTGATTAAATAATTAATTACGACATATTTATACATTTTTATAGCGTTGCGTGCTGACAGATTTATTGCGAATAAAATTAACTCGCAACTAAATTCTGTTGGAAAACATCATAAATTCCACAATGGAAAGCCAAATAAACTAGCCGGGGACGATAAATTTGCGCCCCGAATATGCGCTATATGCCTCGCCACCTCCCCGAATAAACTTCACATACTCAAACAAGACGACCGACGCGACGACGCGATGCGATAAAAACGCGCGAGGTGAACAATAATCAAATTTGGAACAACAACGACGCGCCGATGATGGTCGCCCCCACACTAAAGCGTACACAACGCCGCTACTGTGCGATCTGCGAGCGTAAATAATGCGACTCCTTTTGCCCGAGAATTTATCGCGCAACGATTACGGGGACGATATTGTGCCATCGGGCATAAATCAGGCATCTACCGCGCGCTGAAAACGCAAGTGGAATCGATTCACATGGAATGCGTCGAAACGAGTGGTGAATCTCAGTTCGACCTCAAATTGAGTCGCCCTATTCCTGAAGCTCCATAGTTTGGCTCTGGCTATGGCGTGTATTTTTAGTGAAATTTATTACACGTCGCGTCGCGTCGTCGTATGTCGTTGTCGTTGTCGTTGTCGTGCTGTAAGTATTTCATGTTCTTCTCGGCCGGGGTTATACGTTAATTATGTTCGCGTTTTATGTTGTGAGGGCTTTACCCCGCTTTCGCAAAACTATTTAACTCCCTTGGGTGGAGATAAGTTATGGCCGGGAAAAGTGTTCTTTTGTGGCACAACTACGTGGAGGAACAGGTGCAATGTCGCTGTTTGACAATGGTGATGTTCTATGTTGGGTGGATTTATTTACATGACGGGTTGGGATTTTTTTTTCTCTAGGTCAAAGCTGAGATGGCAGGGTGTGGTGGGCATGTGGTTCGAATCTTTTAACATTGGAATGGGAGCAGATGGATGTCGTTAATACTTTGTAAGATTATTGTTAATATAAACGGATGTAGGAGTGACAGAATTCGTAAGGATTCTGAGGATTTTTAACAAATTTTCAACAGCACCTCAAATTTTGTAAATATAGGGAAAAACTGACAGTCATTTGCAGCCGCCCAGCAGGTTAAGATCGCTGACGGTGCAACATTCACTTACAATACCATTTCAGGTGTCAATTCATAAAATTTGACAATATTTGCTGCATGGTTTGAAGCAGGCACTTTACTTCCAGATTAAGCCTTGCTTCCATTTGTTAGAATTTTACACCAAGCCGAAAATGACCGCCTTTGACATGGATGACAGTCTTGTTCAATATCTTCAAAATTATCTTTCGGCCCGGTTGAGTCAACATGTTTTGACCACAAGTCTGTAATCCTCAGTATTTAATTTCGGGTGCCCACAGGGTTCTGTTTTGACTCCTGACTCATTTAATATGTTGACGTGCTTCTCAAGGGCAAGTATTTCAAGTTATTAACTCATGGCGGCTTGGTATGGTGGAATTCCACGAAAAGTACAAAGGATGCAGGTTTACTTATAACTGAAGCCATGCGTACCAGTCCAACTGCAGGTTTAGCTAGAAGGTTATCTATATTGCAGCTGGAAAAGGCGCAGCACGACTACTGTGTGTTAAACCTTTAGGCCACAGCAGAACACTGAATTGGGTGGCATAAGGGGAAGGAATATCAAATTACACAATCCCAGGATTTTGATATGCAATCAGAATACCAAGGAAGGATGAATGGTCTTCAAGTTATATGATACCATATTCAGCTTGGAAATAGTAGGAGTCAGAGTGGTCTTTGAGATTTAATCTATTCAGGGAGGAGGTTCTCTCGTGATGATATGATAAATCATCGAAGTAAAGAAAAGCTTATCACAACTTAGCCGTTCGGAGTCGGCATAAAACAGGGGATCCCGCCATCATGCAAAGAAGTACACAGGCACATATGAATGGTTGTGAGAAAAAGCTAGCCCCTGGGACCCAGGTACTAACGCGTCTGTTGCATAAATGTTTTTTTTTAAAGGAGAAATTTCATGACCTCCTGCACGGAGCTAGGAACCTATCCGAAATGAATATCATACTATGGGACTTCGTCAGCCGGTTAGTTAAAAAGCACAGACTACAGAGAATAACTTCCGACCTACAGAATTTGCTGCAGCATATAATACTGTCATCAGCAACACTAAGTTTCCACGAGATCGAATCCGCAAAGCAATCTGGTTATCTCCAGATGGTCGAAACACCAATCAAATCGGCCATGTACTCATAGATGCGAAATGCAAAGCACGCATCCAACATCCTAAATGAACTCAAACATTCAGAGGGGCAAACGTCGACTCTGACCATTTTCTCGGGAGAAGATACGAATTGTGCAAAAAAGAGACTCCACGATGATCACAACTGACTGAGAGATTCCACGCTGAGCCCTCATCCTTCATCAATATCAACACAGTGCCGGAACATCATCAGAGTAGTAGCCGAAACCAAGATAGACAATCAGGCCCCCGAAAAATGCCAGGGGTATGTCATGGAAATAGACGCAGCTTCCCAACTCAGGAAATCGAAGTCTCACGTCTTCAATTCCACAATTCCAGAAAAAAGCCAAAAAAAAAAACACTGCCAGCTGGCTTCAATGCAGGAACCCAGGCTCTCACTGGTTTGCAGAAAATTGGGAGGTTTTCAGGCTGTATTTCCAGCGTCTACTTAATTGACATAAAGCCGAGTGAGTGATAGGCCAAGAAACCGACACACCTCCTGTCAACGAAGAAGAAACGCTTCCTCCCAGAATTGAAGAAGTTAACGCAGCTATCAAAAAGCTTAAGAACAACAAAGGGAGACTGTTCCGACGAAATACGAAGAACATTTCGAATACGGAAGTGATGCCATAGTAGTGTGCATACACCTAAACATCCTCAAAGTCTGGATGAATGAAAGCCTATCGGATGTCTGGATATCAGCTCATGTCTCATCGACAAGAAAGGCAATCACATTTATTGCACCAAATAGGAAAACGAGGTATACCCCTACTGTGGCATGAAAGATCCTATCCAATGTACTGTGTGAACATCGTAAACCTCTGCAACATAGACCAAATTTTCATACTATGGCAGTTCCTTGAAAAGACTAGAATTTCAAGTCGAAACATATCATCTGTTCATCGACTTTAAGGCCGCGTATAGCATCCATGGCCTCGAGCTCTACAGATGACAGAATTCGGGATATCATCAAGAAAGGGACACCCAGCCTGGTACTTTGATTAGTCTATGGTCCGACAGGGCACCAGAAAGTGTCAATTGGCATTCAATTCGACAGTTATCCATGCTACGTAATGGTTTTTCGTATTCTGTGCATCACACTAGACAAGACTGCGCTCGGCACTTCCTGTTCACGTTGGACACAGCATAGGTCAAAGGACATTTAATTGGGTGAGCAATATCAAAAAATGCTCACGTTAGAATATCAAGGAGTTGCGACCTCATAGCAGATCCCGATAGCAGCGTCCTGTGGTAAAATCTTAAAGCGCGAGTAAATTATAAAAAAAAACATCACATCTACAATGAAGTAAGGAAAAGGGACTCTGGCCCACTTTCCATGCAAATGCTCTTCCTTGTCAAGAACAATACAGCGAACCCAAGATAAATATTTTTCGACAAACTTCAGGATCTTTCTGACAAGCACATCGGAGATCTGACCGCTTTTTCAAATGCCAGTGACAAATTGATTTAAAAGCCGACACGAGAGTATTTAGTATCAAAATGGAGAACCATCCTTCGCGCCAAGTGTATCAAATTAGCTTACTAGCTTGCTTATCTTGGCGAGAGCTTTTGAAATCACCTTTCTGGGCACTGAATCTGCCTACCGGGTATTGAAACTTCCCACTTGTACCCACTGAATGGGTATAAAACACGCCATTTCCCAATAACTGGAACTGTTAACGTCACTTTCGTCACTAATAATTCTCTGCTGTCCAGGCACTGAATCTGCCTTTTGAAAGCATCCTTGACTTGATCAGTGGTTAAGAACGAAATGCTACTTATGGTCGACCTATCGACAATCTGAAAACTTTTTTTGCAAAACAAGTTCTTCGATCACTAGCTCTGGTATATCGGCTCGCCTTGCCTCGATTTTCTCAAGGATTGGTCTGACAAGCAAACCATATATATGATTGTCTGCATAAAATCCACTGAATGAGTGTAGGACACACCATTCCACAATTAGATACAGCAGCCGATGTGCAAGAATCTGTGGATATGGAGCTGTTGACGTCACTTTCGATTTTCCCTAAAAAATAATTCGCTGCGGTCCAGGCATTGAAGATGCCTCTTGGAAACATCCTTCTGTTGGTCTTCGATCACTAGCTCTAGGCTCGCCTTGCCTGGGTTTGCTCAATGAATGGTCTTACAATCGCATCAGAGATCTGATCGCTTTGGTAAATGCAACTGAATGGGTCTAATGCACGCCATTCACTTTCGACTGTTCTGAAATTGAAGCTGCCTCTTGGAAACATCCTTGTCTTGATCAGTAGTTAAGAACGAAATACTACTAAACGTCGACCTATCGACAGAGTTTTTCGCAAAACAAGTTCTACGATCACTAGCTGAGCAGCATTGTAACAGCCGTCACTTTCGACTGTTCTGACATTGAAGCTGCCTCTTGGAAACATCTTTGTCTTGATCAGTAGTTAAGAACGAAATGCTACTAAACGTCGACCTATCGACAGAGTTTTTTGTAAAACAAGTTCTACGATCACTAGCTGAGCAGCATTGTAACAGCCGTCACTTTCGACTGTACTGACATTGAAGCTGTCTCTTGGAAACGTCCTTGTCTTGATCAGTAGTAAAGGACGAAATGCTACTAAACGTCGACCTATCGACAGAGTTTTTTGCAAAACAAGTTCTGCGATCACTAGCTGAGCAGCATTGTAACAGCCGTCACTTTCGACTGTTCTGACATTGAAGCTGCCTCTTGGAAACGTCCTTGTCTTGATCAGTAGTTAAGGATGAAATGCTACTAAACGTCGACCTATCGACAGGGTTTTTTGCAAAACAAGTTGTACGATCACTAGCTGAGCATCATTGTAACAGCCGTCACTTTCGACTGTTCTGACATTAAAGCTGCCTCTTGGAAGCATCCTTGTCATGATCAGTAGTTAAGAACGAAATGCTACTAAACGTAGACCTATCGACAGAGTTTTTTGCAAAACAGCTGAGCAGCATTGTAACAGCCGTCACTTTCGACTGTTCTGACATTGAAGCTGCCTCTTGGAAACGTCCTTGTCTTGATCAGTAGTTAAGCACGAAATGCTACTAAACGTCGACCTATCGACAGAGTTTTTTGCAAAACAAGTTCTACGATCACTAGCTGAGCATCATTGTAACAGCTCGCCTAGTCCCAGCTTTCTCAATAGAGATCATCAAGTCAAGATGATCAACAAATTAAACAAATCACCTTAGCCTTAGCCTTCTGTTGTTAAGCCCCCTATCTGCATTTCAATGAAACGACATTCTGACACGCAATATCCGTCATGGTATCCACATGGGGTTTTGTACAGCCCGTTGAAACATTTGATTTATGAATTGAGTGCCTTTCCCCTGGACTCGCCATCGCAGCACAACAAATCCCTCCATCACTCATATTGATAGCATCTGCCACTTGTATTCAATTAATAACAAGACAGCTTCCATCTACACCCACACATGTGGCATCGGATTCGACCGATTCGTCGCATTCAAATTCAAACAAAGCTGACGTGCTCGCTATGGTTGTTTATTCACGCCAGCACACTTTGTCATTCTTAATTAGAGCTCAGCTCTTGATTTATGCCCAATTAAGTTGTCTTTAATTAAGTTGAGCTCTGTGAAGGCATAAAACCAGCCCCGCTCCCATGAGAGACCTAATTCCGTGTAAAAAATAAAGACGCACCGCATCAGTACCAAAAAGTGCTAATGGAGCGCCTGTTCACGGTCTTTTCATAGCTCTAGGTGTGTGTGTGTGTTTGCTTTTTATGGTGATCCAACCCAACAACAACAACGAACACAAATCCGACATTTTAATAGCCAACATAAATTGTAATATTAAATCTGAGCGAACTTCGGGACGGTTTGTTGTCGATTGTTATGTCTGTAGGGCTCGTTGGGTATATGAGCGGTGGTTCTGTTGGCGGATGCTCCTCCGCACTCCTTGAATTCTCCAGAAACCCAGAGCACCGCCAGCAAAACAAAAGAAACTAATAAATATATTTCACCGCGAAGGAGACTCAAGCTTAGAGAGCAGAGGGGTATTTCGGATCCCTCCTGAGCCCGAGCACATGGTCATAAATAATATCTGGATATTTGCCATAATATATTGCCTTATTAATAATGTTATATTGTGGCAGCAGCATGATGACGATATGAACATGGCTGCCTACCGAAACGGTAGAGGTTTCCGTGGATGCATTGCGCTGGGTTCACGTGCTGCAACAAGGATATCTGCCGAAATAATAAAATACTCTGCTCGTAGGTGGATGGATACACGGAGTGGAGCGTTGATTCTCTGCAAATGATTAATGTGATCATTTGTGTTGAGCAGCCAAATGCAAAAAAAAAAAAAAAACGGTTTGGAGCGCGCTTTGGGCAGGAAATGCTGATCAGTCGGCTTGATATATGCCAGTGTGCTGTTTGATTGCTTGATTTATACGACAGGGGATGATAAATTGAAGGATGCATAAATAATGGAATGGCGGGGCTAAATAAATGCCACAGGAGGCTAAGCTATAAAAGAATGCAAGCTTGCCGCTAACGATATGGCGAATATTTGGAGAAAAGGCGAATTAGCTCATAAGCTGGGAGTAGGTAAGCCGCCAATATGTTGAATTACTGTGACGAAGATCCGTTGGTAGAATAGTTAAAAATTGTCAGTTGCTATTTTTGGAATTTGATCGAGATGTCCTATAGATTATACTCTTCAGTCTCAGTTTGTACAAATGGGAATCTGGTATCTTAATAAGTCTATGATCGAAAAGCGTTAAAGAACCTGAAAAGGTGTTAACAAAGATGCCTTAGCCTACAACAAGATGTTTTTTGCCAACATAGTTAGCTAGCAGAGAATTTTTTTAGGCGTAAAAAACTTCTAATAGGGTTATTTCTAAGTCCTGTATTCAAAATGAGCACTTGGTCCACTTGGTACCTTTAATGTACTCAATGCATCAAATCGATAATCGTTGACGATAGTGAAAAAGACTTTCGGGGTACGGTCGTGTAATTTGTATACATGTGCACACACTCAATATAAAAATTACACGATACGTCTCCTTCACTATCGTCAACGATTATCGTTTGCGAATTACGAAATGAGTAGCCAAAACTTAAAGAGAAACATCAACTGACGTCAATTAGGGTTCAGTGATTGAATGTCAATCTTGTTATCGGAAGGATTCCCAAACAGATCTCGTAGCGTAGATATGACCAACTCTATACGGTGTTCTATCTGTCTAATCAGATCGGCTTATAAATGCAGCAATCAGATTACAATACATACCAAGACAGTGGAAAGTCGCGGAAGTGATTATGGTTCTAAAACCAGGAAAATCACCAACTGAAATAAAATCCTACAGGCCAATTTCACTTCTTCCAATAATTTCAAAAGTTTTTGAACGGATATTACTCGGTCGCTTACACCCCATAATTGAACAGAAACGTCTTTTACCTGACCATCAATTTGGGTTTAGAAATAAACATTCAACGGTGGACCAAGTACATCGAATTACAGACGTAATTGAGAAAGCTTCCGAAGAAAAGAAAATTTGTTCAGCCGTATTTCTTGACGTGTCGCAAGCTTTTGACAAGGTGTGGCACAAAGGCCTTACGAATAAACTAAGTCAAGTTCTGCCAGAACAATTATTTAAAATCCTCGTGTCGTATCTTGAGCATAGACTCATCCGTGTGAAACTTGGAAGCGAATATTCCGAGTTAAAAGAAATAATGGCAGGTGTACCGCAAGGAAGCGTCCTTGGACCAATCATGTACTTCCTATTCACTCGTGATATCCCACAAACAAACGATACAATAGTTGCAACGTTTGCTGACGATACTGCTATACTAGCAGTTGGCACAACAATAGAGGAAACATATATCAAATTACAAAACGCTCTTAACGAGCTTAATGAATGGACTAAATCCTGGCGGATTGCACTTAATGAGAGCAAATCGATCCATGTAGATTTTTCGTATAAACGGACAAACAATTTGCCTGTATTTCTAAATACGGTTCGAGTCCCGTTTGCAAATGAAGCGAAATATCTCGGTATGACACTCGATGCAAAATTAAAATGGAAGTCGCATGTAAAAAAGAAATGCGAAGAACTTAAGAATAAATACAGAGAACTGTACTGGTTTCTCGGAAAATATTCGAAGCTTAACCTTGATAACAAGCTGCTATTATACAAGCAAGTGCTAAAACCGGTTTGGGCATATGGTATACAACTATGGGGTTGTACCAGTGAAACGAATCTAAACATTTTACAAACTTTTGAAAACAAAATGTTAAGATCATTCGTCAATGCGCCGTGGTACGTAAGGAACGAAGATCTACGCAGAGATCTGGGTATTCCCGCGGTTAAAGAACTCTCAAAGGAAAGTTACCTGCCAAACATATTATATACTCGTGATAAAAAAATTGCTAGATAAGTCGAATACTTAGTTGCAATAGAAATACAAAATGGGTGGTGGTTTTAGTGAATAAAAATCTCACACTACTTTGGGCACGTGCTCATCGTGTCTATGAAGATTTCCACCAGCCCACGGAACAATAAAAATCGGCGTCCACTTTCAAGTCCCCTAAGCTATCGTCAACGATTATCGTTTTGAAAGTTGCGGAATGAGTACCCAGTATACTTTGACAAAATGCAATCCAAAGACGAACCAGTTTTACCAACATTTCCATTCTGATCGCACTAGCGCACTTAGCGAATTTTACGGTCAAATCTTCTCTAGATATGAGGCTCTTTTAAGGCTTAACATGTCAAGCTGATTTGCATTTCGCTGATTTTGGATTGAGAGAGTGCCTTCGAAAACCCATTATATCCAGAAAGAGTCACTGTTTTAGTGGAATTTAGACAGATATGCTTCTTTTATTTAGCCAATTTAAGCGCTACATGGATGATTCGCGATTTTTTGTTTCGATGTGCCAATAAAGATTGATTACGATCCGGTTTTTCAGTACTGAGTTGACTCCGTTGAAACAGATCATTTAATCTGCGTAAGACAGCTCACCAAAATGATTGGGTTAACTCTGATTTAAAATGCTTCTCACATTGAAAATCTGGCCTTAGGGGAAAAATGCTTTTAGCAGGGCTACGCAACATGACGTTCAGAAGGTTAATGCATCACTTTTGAAGAGCGAATCATTTTTATAAATGGACCCGTCAATCGGAAGCGTTAATTCATCACTAGGTGTACCTTTATCAAGTCACTACAGTTGACGACTTAGTAGTCAACATTTATCGCGTTGTTGCCGCGATATGCTGGTTCAAACGTGATGCAAAATAAGTATTCTAGGATGACCTTTAAAAGTCGCAGCCGCGGTGACCATATGCACGGAAATGTTTTCAAAATGCCATCCATGCGTGATGCTAGTATTCAAACGGACGCATCCTGGAAGGAACCCTCTGATGATCTGCAAAGTATGTGGAAAACAAATAATACTCGCGAACAAAAGTAGCTAAAGGTAAGGTCCTCAATCAAAAAACCTCCCCAGGCGACGGCGGAAGGATTCCCAAGAATGACTCAACGTTGGCGCCTACTGAAAAAAAAAACACATAAGCTGTTCTGACATATTTGGACAACAGAACATAGGCAATTCTAGTGTCAGGCCGCTTCAGAGATGGTGGCGGATGAGCCACAAAGCCCCCAATAATGCTAAAACCCGTGTTATCTACTGATGGTCCCGTGTCCTAGGGGTATCTATGCTTGGGTTAACTACGCAATCACGGATAACCCCTTTTCTTACTAAACAACCTCGGAAAGGTTTTTTCTGTTGACGAACTTTGTAAACGAAAAAAAAGACAACGACGTTCGCATCTGCACCTAGAATGTGAGAACATTGAACAGAAGAAGCGGAGACGAACATCTAGCAGGCATTACTGAAATCTAGGAAATACAAAAGGATGCACCGGGCAAGAGAAAGGATAAAAAACTGTGACATATACTATGATTCGTGTTAAAGTGAGCAAAAACTGTGACTATTTGGATGTGGATTTGTTATAAGTGCCAGACTTAGGCAAGAAGTCTTATGTTTTCAAAACATAAGCGAATACCATCGTAACAATCCGCATTAAGGACAAATTTACCCAGATAGACAATGATGTGTCTTCGATTCCAAACCAGATGAAGGGCACAATAGAGGAAGATAACAAAGCCATGACAACACGTCTGGCAATGGACTTAGGCCACCTGACTTTGCTGCGGAACGAAATGACACTATAACCAACACACGGTTTCCTCACCTCGATAATCGTATTGGGACTGACGGTCTCCAAATCAACGTACGGTTAATCAAATCAACGACATTGCGATAGACAAATACACCAGTATTTTGGAGACTGGTAAGTCCTTTGCAGAACGTGTGCAAAAAGGCTCTCAGTTAATACCATACCACCAGCCTCATATGTCGAAGATGCTAGGTTTTTCATGTCCATCAGCAAGAAACCCTTGGTTGGATGAAGAGTGACGACAGAAGCACACCAAAAAAACGCAATCTACAAGCAAATCCGCCAATGAACTTTTATGGGCAAAGAAATTGGTGAGACATTGGCTTTCAGAAAGTAGACAAAAGAGCAAGAAAAGATAAAGATAAAGAGATAAACGCAGCCAAACACGAGACCTACGAGCAAAGCTGTACGTTATGACGAGAACAGCCATTGAACTTATTGACCAAAAAAAGAGGGAAGAACTTCGGCTTTTCAGAAAGAAGACAAAAGACCAATAATAAGGCGCAGTCATAAAAAGGTGTCACTCCAGGAAAGATGTTCGTAAATTTTACCAAAGTCTAAAAGTCAGGGATATAAGGCTCGATCAGAATCCTCTCGAGATGAACAAGGACATATCGTAGGTGAAACACAGTCGATGTTGAGAATGAAGAACCACTTCTGCAGACAGTCTAACGTCGATGAAGAGCAATCTTCCGCTGTCAGGCAGAACGAACAATTCAATATTGGCGAGGACTACCAACTACCCGACCTTTGTGAAGTGAGGATAGAAGTATCTAAAATTAAGGCTGCCGGAAATGACGGTCTTTCTGTAGAGATTAAGAAGAATGGGGGAGATGATTTTATGGGTAACAAACACCATAGTACGTGAAAGTCTCAAACCGATCACCAATAACCTACTCGACCTCCATGAGTGTGGTTTTGTCCACAACTCATCAAATCGTTACTGCAAAAACCCAAAGAAGTTCAAATGGGTACCTATCGCCTATTCATCGATTTTACAGCATGTATAGGAACCATGTCTCATATCCCCAAAAGTCATCCCTCTGTGCATGATGGTGATGGAGAATTCTCACTGTTCTATCAAGGTCGGTCGAAAAATTCGATACCGCCAAAGGATGCGAAGCATAGTCATGCTATTTCATCGATGTTGGGCTTGAGAGTCAATACCAATCCAAAAACAATACAAATTTTCGCGCAACAGGGTCGTTAGTACTCAGGGCCTTCCTTTTTCTCACAGCCACGATAGCGAGACCTCTTGTTTTATGTCGAATCCGAACGGCTAACCAAGCCAATTAAGTAAAAGAAATTAATAGAACTACTAAGGATACGCTATATAAGACCCAGATCATCCCAGTTCTACATTACGATACTGAAGCAAAAAACGCTTTGATCCCGTTTTCTTTGACGGGCTATGAAGTCGAAGTCAATACATGAAGTCAACCACGACCGTTACGAGCTGCACAGCGACATAGACCAAGTAAAAAAAAATGTCTTTGGAAATGGCTTAGATATATAAAGAGAAAAGACACCAATTCTCCGACTATCAAAACCTAGATTCCCAGCCAGACGACACAGAATATGTAGAGGAAGACATTGCTTAGGTGGCTCGCAAAAGTATAAATTGACCTTAGCCAACTTAAAGTCCCCAACTGGATTTAGTTCGCTAAAGACCAAGCCAGAGATCCTAGCAATACTCGAAGCTGCCGAATTGGCAAGTGTATTCGACATATCACTAGAGGATATCTCCATTTACGTAGATAGCCAAGCGGCCATAAAAGCTCTGGCATCCAACACAACAAAATCACGAGTAGCTGGACGCTGCCGCCCAGAGCTAAAGGCTCTTTGTAACCAGAACAGAGTCCAAATAATTTGGGTGCCAGTACATAACAACATCCCAGGAAACGAAAAATCAGACGAGCTTGCCAGACTAGGATCGTCCACCTGCATCTCCTTACGTGACAATAGGGTTAGACCCCCACTTGCTTTCAAAAAAGAGAAAATAACCAGATTCACGCAGAGTGAAATAAAATCTAGGTGGCAAAACATTAACACCTGTAGACATACTAAAGACCTTTGGCCTGAACTAAGCGGTAGCAAATCTAACAAGCTGATAGCTCTGAACTGAGCTTCTTTTGCCATAGCGGTGAGATTCATAACAGGCCACAATCTGCTGGGTAAACATTCCAACAGGATTAGCCTAACTGACTCGCACCAACTTTGCAGGAAGTGCGGAGACCCAGACGTCGAGGAGGACAACGTCCACTTATAGTGTGCCACTGCCCCGCGATCAGCAACAGCCGAGGACTTGACGGAGCTAGCTACAACACCTACAGCACGGATCGTCAGCTTCTGCTGCAAGTCGGGTTGGAGCAACTACCTCTTTGAAGTTAATGGAGCAGCACAAATCACCTCAATATCACTACATTCACTAACGCAGCTTTCTTTTCAGGTACAATAAAGCGTATCGCTATGGGCCCACGTAGGCCTCTGGGGGTTTGACGACTCATTGGATGTCAACAGCCCATCAAACCTAACCTAAGGACCAGGCTAACTGGAAAGGCTTATTGGTTTAGGCTTTGACCCCATTGCGATTGTTATATCATCGGAGGTGCTTTTTATTGTTATAGATGTTTACCGTTGTTAGTCTTTATATTTTTTATTTGAATTTATAAATTCATAATACTCACCATTGGCTATCTATTTATTCACGTTATAGAATTTCAATAAGAAAACCTTCCCACGCAAATGTTGGCATGTGTCTTAAATTTCCGATGAAGAAAAAAAAAGAAAACTTTCCACAGGTCTACACTCAAAAAGAAATAAAATGACAAACATCCCATAAACCCCACGAAGATAAACAGCTCATTTGTGTTCTATCAATAATGTGCACTCAAGTATAGAATTACGAATGACAAACAACGAATGCCAACATTATTGCTTTCAGCAATTAATGTCAAACAAGATGTGTAAGCCCGTTTAAAACTAAATTAAGCGCACCCTGACATTAGCATATTTATCGCTTCCATTTCATTACAAACAAAACAAAAACAACAACAACAGGAAAAAAACAAACAAAAACCAGATTAAGATACTAACACCGATATCGTGCTAAACGCCCACTTTCAGCATAAGGCAACATTTAAGCCCGCTCCATAAATAATAAAAATAAAGAACCCTCTCGATATATTGCAAATAAAAATTAGCATTGACATGCAATATCCCGGTATAAGTTATACTAACTGTCTGCTTAGAAATTGCTTATTATAGGTATCAGGATGAAAGATACATTTGCATTTAAGTTGGAAATTTATGGCACTGCCGACCGATGATCGGGGCACAGTCGGAGTGGAGTCAACGCCGCCGTAGCTACGCCGCTATCGATTATGTTCGATTTTGAAGTGAGCGCCCGTTGGCTTTGGCGGTCCGATTGCGGTACTAGACCAAGCGAAATCCGAGTTGAGATGGATCTACAGTGGTATGGGACGGTATTTGGTTGGCAGATAAGTAGGCTGTAAGGGAGATTGGAAATGTTGTCAAGTTTTTGGGGATTGCTGCCTTACAATGACTTTTAAAGACTATTCTTCATTTTTTTAATTCTGAGAGGAGTGGAACAGAAACAAATTTGCGCCATCGTATCCATAAGCATCTATACGCGGACGTGGGCTTAGCAGCACACTTCCTCTCCCTGATGACTGAAGCGACCATAATGGTGGGGAATACAACAAGCTGACATTTTAATTTTCACAGATTACCATGCTTCAATTGAGGGTGCAGTGGGCTTATGGTTGGACTACTAAGCACGGGGTCCACTGGTTAAAGTCCCGAAAATAACCATTTTTTTAACAGTGCCCAACCTTTTTCGAAAGTCGAACTTCTAAGAGTATAAAACTGTCATGAAAAACTTCTCAAATTTGCCGTTCAGAATCAGCGTTAAACTGGAGGTCACATTCTTTTTGGAATAGATACAATTTCGCACATAGAAATTATTGGCGAAGATAGGTTTGAGGCCCTGTATGACCCATCAACGACAGAGATATATTTGTCTGACGAAGAAATTAAATCTACTCTTGGTTAACGTTGGCATGAAGTTTTTTTTTATAATTAGCACGCACTTAAGAGCACTTAAGAGCATAAAGGTAACTTCTGCCAACGCAGCATCCGACAGGCAAACCAATCGGTCAGACCGCCTCTATTTGATATTCACAAACAGTTGGGACAGAAAATACTGGACATCTAAAGAAACAGGTGAAATCTCGTGCCCACCTGTGAGACCTCGAAAAAAAGGTGGCCAGAGTATGACAATGCCAGATCCCATAAACTCGTTTAAGAAACAGATCTATTTCGACACTTGTACGCATTATTAGTGGGCCCAGCTTGCTGAAAAGTAAAAAATTGGAAATCCATCTGTAGATAATGACCTTTAAGGGCTACCCAGAATGCGAATCTGTAGCTGATGCTTGTAGCTGAGTAAAAAGTTGAAAACAAGGAACCCTCTAAGCGCTTACACAACATGTATCTTCGTGAATCTGTAGCTTGAAGTTGAATAGAAGGCATCTTCATATAAGAAATGTATCTTTCTTTTGACAATGATGAAAGATAAAAGCTACAGATATGCATTCTGGGCAGCGGTGATGTAGAATTATATGTACAAGGATACGCACCACTTCCAGTGCCATTCTTAAGACGCAAATCAATTAAGAAAAACAATTCTAGAAACAATTTTTTTCGCTATTAACTCTGAACAAGATATCTCGTCTATCGAAGAACTGTACTTGCCAACCGCTTTGGTCAAGAAGGCATTTTAGCCCTCAATCCTCAGACTCTATAGAAGACAACACTGCTCTTAGTAACAAGGAAACAGAAAACGAGTTTTTTGTTGGATAGCTATTGAGCTAGTAACGTGAAAATCCCAGGTAAAACATGAATAGGTCGCTATGCTTGACGGAGAGGAAACTATTTAATTGATTTTGACACCGACGCGACATTAAAACGACAGGCTTGCTAAATCTTAATCTAACGTTCCGCCTTTCTGATCATTGTAGCGTGTTTCAGGTCGAACTCTTAAAGATCAAATAGGTCTGGTTGTGGCTTTACATAATATTGAGGCTCTCAAATCAATGAAATCGGCCTCAACAAAAACTCAAAGGTAGCCCTAGATTGTCGCAGTTTAACATTAGCCTCTTAGTAGGGTGTTTAGGCACAGCGAAATTTCAGAAAAGAGTTAAAACACTTGCCAGACTAGCCTTACACGAAAAGGTAGTCCTTGAAATATTCTATTTTGGCGCAGCATGCTCTTTCTGTAGATCAAAACCGAGATGAAGCAGCGGCACGATATGCCGGCTAACCAAAAAGATGTGGGTAATGGTGATAATTTAGAATTCTCCAAGAAATGGGAACCTGCTGAAATATTTAGGTTTGCATACCTTGAATAACTTTGACATTTATCAACCAATTAACGTGAGTAGATATGGTATTGAAATTATAGCGGTCAAAAAGAAGATACTTTCTGGCACAACACTATTCGTAGTTTGGTGTCAAATTTTATTAAGTACGGACAGTGGGAGATCATCGACATGCCCAGTTCTTAACGCCCAAGACAATCAATTGGTTGAAGCGATAAGAGTGTTGCCAATAATGCACATGTTTCGCATCGTCACCTGCGTCAGTCGGACAACCATACGATATTAAGTGCAATTGACTCAAAGATTATTGCTGACTGTCGACGTCGCTAGTAATACTGATCTTGACTGTTGGAAGTCCATTTTGATGATCGACGAGGCCCATTTCAAACTCTCCAGCGCGGTTCACAGACAAAATTCCTGCATTTGGGAAACAGAGCATCCCCACGAGCTGCATGAATCACTATTGCATGACATCACATGAATCACGTTTGCGCCGAAACCATGATCGGTTCATTTTTCCTCACAGAAGGCGAATCAGTCGATGGCATCGATATCGGTGAATGTTGGCTCATATCATTGACGAGCTAATAATATAAATATCATTTTTGGCATACGACAAACACGGCTGGCTCGGACTTAGTTTAATCTGGAGGTCCAATTTTCGATGACTTTTTCCAATATTTATGGCCGTATATCGGCAATAACGCTGCGAAAGTTGCCCTCTAAGTGATCAATCGTTTCGGACTTATCGACGTAGACTAGTGACTTCACATATCCGCACAGAAAATAGTCAAGCGGGGTTAAATCGTATGATCTTGGAGGCCAATCCACAGAACCAGAACGCGAAATTATGCGCTGACTGAAGGTTTCCTTCAACAAATCAATTGTGGAACGAGCTGTGTGACATGTGGCGCCGGCCGTCTTGTTGAAAACACAGCTACTGCACATTATGATTGTTCAATTGATGAACGAAAAAGTCAGTAATCATGGCTCTATAGCGGTCAGCTGTAACGTAACGTTCTGGCCAGCACCGTTTTTAAATAAGTACCGACCCAAACAGTCACTTTTTGTGGATGTAACGGTAACGGTGTCTCAACATACATTTGAGGAGTATCATCACTCCAAATACGGCAGTTTTGTTTATTGCCGTATCTATTGAACCAAAAGTGAGCTTCATCGCTAAACAAAATTCGTTTATGAAAATTGGGATCAACGGCAATCTTATTTTGGGCCCATTCACCGAATCTACGCCTTGCTAGGTGATCCTGTGGCTTAAATTCTTGCACGAGTTGGATTTTGTAAGTACGCAAACCAAGATTTTTTTTCAAAAAATCGTCCATAAAGTGGATGGACAAATGTCCTATTCCTGTGCACGATGACGGAAAGACTGATTCGAGTCTTCCTGTACGCTACGGTCTACAGCAGCAATGCCTTCTTCTGTACGCACTGTACGACGTATCTGTGGATGCGTATTATCATTTAGTGTAAACGTGGTGCGAAAACGTTCCATACTTAATCGAATTAATCGCTCTGATGGACGATTATGTTGACCGTAAAATGGACGTAGTGCGCAATACGTATTTAGAACAGAACCATGCTTTTCAAAATCAATTTGCAAAATTTAAAAGCGTTGTTCAGACTTCAGTCTATTTATGTTAAAATACGAAACCAAACCAAAAATAAATCACTTGACAGCTGACAAAATGGCTGCCAGTTAAAATAGTGTTGCCAACTTAAAGTTCTATAAGTACCTCTAAATAAAATACCCCATACAATCTTTATTTATAGGCCATGAATTTTACGAAACTGTCTTTTGGTAATTCATATTCATCAATAAGTATAAAACTGTCATGAGAAGCTTCTCAAATTTGGCGTTCGGAATTGACGTTGACCAGGATATCCCATTCTTTGTGCCAAAAATCTAACTTCGCAATCACAAATAAATCGTAGAGATACCCTTTATGGGACGGTATCTAATCCAAGAAATTTAATTTTTATTTTTATTTTCTAATTCACATGTCAACTCTAAAAACCGTCAATATTTGAACAAATTAATATGTTTACAGTTTTGTTGTCACTTCTTTGTAAAAGTAAGTAAAACTTTCCCATTTTGAGTCCAACAAATTCAAAATTTCTCCCACTATGTGGCGCTTTTTTTTGTAACCGATACTTTATTTTTGGTTTATTGTTCCCCAAACAGTCTTATGGAAATAAATTATTTCAAAGCACGTGGGCCGACATATCGCGTCGAATATGATCGAGAGATCATCGCCTAAATATGCGGACTTAAAAAACGTAAACTTTCATAAAACCCCTTATTTATTGACAATCCAACTGAAGTATGTAATTTGAAGCCGTGGAAAGACAATTTTGAAATATACACGATGTGGTGGATACATATTAATTTTTGGGTGTGACAAAATATGATAATGGCGGTTAATAAATCTTGTTTTGGCTTGTTAATCGGTTTCAAATGAATAGTGTTTTACCATTTTTGGCTGCCGTTGATATTGTGGACTTGAGTGAGCGGAAATGAT
This sequence comes from Rhingia campestris, assembly GCA_932526625.1. Taxonomy (NCBI): domain Eukaryota; kingdom Metazoa; phylum Arthropoda; class Insecta; order Diptera; family Syrphidae; genus Rhingia; species Rhingia campestris. The sequence goes on from OW052185.1 coordinate 106,154,857, forward strand.
GGCTTACTTCTAGTTAGGGAAATAAATTTGGCGAATCAAGCTGTCTAAATGGCATAATGTGGTATTTAAAATGATTAAGGTTGTGTGATTTTCTTCACGTGTTTAAACGTGGACTTATTTTTAATGATGAGCTGCTAATCGGTAGACATGTTTTCAATTTACATAATCTGGATTATGTTATAGTGGGTCTAAAGTAACAATCACTACCTATATGACATATGACATTGCCAAATAGCACCTGTACTATAGAACACCTAAAAAGTTAGCCTATGTAACCAATCGAATATTCCTTTTAAGTATTTATAGAAAGTGTTACAGAAAAATAAAATGAAATCTTTTGTTTTACCTCAATGCCATATCTGGGTCTTCACATATTCCACCATTATTTTGCCAAAGATGTAGCGTTAGTTTAAGGAGGAGCTATGTGAAAGTGTCTCTTTCGAGCGTGAGCATGGTTTTGTAAGAAATTTTTCTGCCAGGCACCTACTACTATTTTCTGTGCGCCTGGTAGTTTTCGCCCAACTTTATGTGCTTTTTGTTGTTGTCTGAATTTTTCCAGATGGAATTTCAAAAGAGATGGGGAGGAAGGGATGTATTTAGAAGACATTTGTATGGTTGTGTATTCTTCCAAGAAATGGTCCGAAATTAACAAAATGGCATAATCGACACTCGACAGAGGAGAAGAAGGAGATGCACTGAGAATACATGATTGATTTTGTATTACTCCAAGAATTACTACCAGAGAAGCACTGCTCTTAGTGGGTGTAGCAAAGCTAGACTTTGTTTTTGTGCATGAGATGCGTATTGTTTTGGCGCCAAGTCTGCCAAGGTTTTAAAGAGAGTCAAGTACTCTTTGTCTGAGTTCTTACATTATTTTTCATTTCTGAATGGGATGTGATACCTACTATTGCTCCTGGGCGCCTGGTGTAAAATGGCGGCAAACGTCATTTTCTTTGATGATTAAGAAGATAATTGGGGCTCGTATTGATACTTTTTCTTCCGCAAAGCTATTTGTGGCACTGTACCCCCATCTGCGTCTGGTCAAATACTGAAATATGACACGTCAGCATAATTTTGAATGTAGACAGAGCTCTAATTTTGTTTGCCTACACGGCCTGGTTAATTACGCTCATCCATTGAACCAATGAAATTGCCTAATTGTTTGCATTCCTGTAATTCGTCATTAAGTTTCTAATGGCTGAGAAGCCATCAGTTGCATTCTACCTTTCTGATTGCTTGGTGGTATACATTTTCGTGACACATAATTTTGGACTCTACTGTGAGTGTCAATTTGACAGTCGATTTTTCGATCGTTTAGGTTGATTGCCCTGAAAGTCTCTGTTAAATACGAAAACATTTTGACGAACACTGTGGACACTTTTTTTTACGAATTTTGCCACAAAATGGGGCGCATTAGAAATACGCCGTGCAAAGACAAATAAATTATTAGGCTCCGTTTTTTCGTACTAATTACGGCGTTATTTCAATTTTGTTTTATGAAATAAGGGCCAAATAAAAGGTGATGGTTCCATTGAAGAGCAGGATGTAGTTTCACTTTCCTAGAATGGGGTCAAATTTTAACCAGTGGGTGCAAATTACCAAAAGTGTAAAACTTAAAACCCAGTGATAGAAGGGGCGAATAGAATAATACCGAGATGAATAAGGGGAGATCGGCGTTGAGTAATAGACGATGCTGAGAATATGCATGAATCACTTCTGTGGAATGTTAAACAGCTATGGCGAACAATCTTCCTCTGGCAGGTAGAGCGAACTGGCGAACACAGCGAAAACCACCAACCGCCCGACCTAAGTGAAGTGAGGTTTGCATTATCTAAACTTAAAGTTACCGGAAATGAAGGCTTTTCTGTCGAGATTTATAATGCTGGGGGAGATGATCTTATGGGTAACAAACACCGTAGTATGTGAAAGCCTGAAACCGATCACCAATAACCTAGTCAAGCTAATCAAGGCTGCGGAAATGGCCTTCCCACCAAGCTTAATAAAGACGTCGTAAATGACTTGGGAAGTAACATCCACCAACTCATATGCCAAGTCAGGTCGGATGAAACTATGCCTGAAGAATGGAACCTTAGCATCGTTTGCCCAATCCACAAAAAAGGAGACCCTCTGAACTGCGCAAAACACAGAGGCATACGTCTCCTCAGCATCGCCTACATGATCCTATTTGTAGTAATATGTGAACGCCTGAAGCCGTTTACCAACAACCTGATCGGCCCTTATCAGTCTGGGTATAGGCCAGGAAAGTCCACAACCGATGTAAATGTTCACTCTTCAGCAGATTCTGGAAAAAAACCCCAAGAAGTCCAAATCGATACCCACCACCTATACATCTTTTTCCAAGCCGCTTACGATAGCTTTTATAGAGACGAACTATACAGAGCCATGTCTAGTTTTTGTATACCGCCCAAACTCGTCCGTCTGTGTAGGATGACGATGGAGAATTCTCGCTGATCATGGTCGGAAATGACCTTACCGACACATTCGATACCAAAACAGGATTTAGGCAAGGCGATGTGCTGTCATGTGAATTCTTTCTGATTCTTGAGCGGATTGTGCAAAACTGTGCCAACACCAGAGGCACAATCTTCCAAAAATCTGTGCAACTACTCGGATACGCCGATGATATTGACATCAGTGGTAGGACTCAACGGGATATCACGTTAGCTGGTATAGAGAAGGAAGTGGCAAACGTGGGTTTAGCAGCATAAATGAGGGCAAATCTAGTCGCATATTCTTCCACAACTCTGGGCTTCTATTATCACACGCCGAAGATTTGATATCAGTGATCGATTTCAGCTGGCCGTCGAGTTTGCTAGTATTAAGACGGAAGCAACTAGAAAGACCGCATGTATGTGCTGTCTAAACAAAATGACACACAACATCGACGAATTTGACAAAACGTCGTCATTGACAGATATAATATTGAGGTAGTACGGGACTTTGTCTATCTCGAACTCTGACAACAACATCTCGTCAGAAATCAAACGAAGAATTACTCCTGCCAACCGCTGTTTCTTCGGGCTTAGAAGGCAATTCAGTAGTAAAGTCCTCACTCGAACTTCTAAGGATATCCCATATAAGACTCTGATCATCCCCATCCAGCTCTACGGCGCTGGACCGTATCAAAAGTGGATGAAGAAATTCTTGGTCGATTTGACAAAAAAAAAATTTCTTTTTGGACTTATTCCCTTCTTCCAACTGGTGATTGAATTGTCCTTTTCTGGTATTTGCTCTAACGCTGAGTGTCCTTAATTGAAATAAACACTCATAGTGTACTTGAAAGTTGAAACGTTAGCTCCAAAAACCCAATCTTTCTCTTTTGTCTGACCTTCACGCACTCACCGCTATCGAAGTATCCGTTCGTAAGAAAATTTGATCCGATATGTTCGAAATTGGAGAATTTCCAACGGTGGTCATTAACAATTTTTGACCGCTATGCGTTGAATTTCTTCCGAAATCGTCCGACGAAAAATTCCTGCGGAGTCAAACGAACGCAATTATATGCTTTTTGTTCCGCAACGGATACGAAAGCAAATTGAGTTCCGATTGAACTGACTTTCGGAAATTATTTCGAACGGATAGGGGTGACTATGAAACTACCTACCACCAGACCCATCCCACCCACTGTACATTAATTCGGCCCCGATCTGACTGTACCACTCGATTGGGCTGAAAAGCAACCGGAAAATGTTGAAAGGTGGCATTACATCCAGGCGAGACTGCTGTTCGATGTAGTTGATATGCTGGGTGAATCAACGGACTAAATTCCTCTGAAATGAGGACGGACATAACGTAATCCTGCCATGACAAACGACTATTTGCTGCATGACATTAAAGCTCGTGATCTCGACGACATTTTGTTCCAACAAGACGCCGCTATTTGACACCCAACGCCGGACCTCATAAATTTATTACGAGAACAGGTCTGTGAATAGTTAAATTCAAACTTTGAAATGGTGAATTGGACGCCTAGATCATCAGATAACACCCCTCTGGACTTTTTTTTTTTTGTAACGTAAGTAAAGTACAAAGTGGACATGGAGAAGTCGGATACGATTGAGGAATTGGAAGCAAATATTGGAACCAAAAGGCATCCCTCATACGTCTAACGGCATTCCCACGTAGAGGCTGAAACCAGTGCACGGGGTGAGGTTTAGTACGCATGCACATATACCAGATGATGAACTACATCAGGGATGTTAATCGCGCATACTATTGGGGCGGATTAGTTGTTTCATAAGAAGATTCTCCACCTCCTGCTGCCCTTCCGACTGATAAAAAATTTCTGGAGATGATTTGACTGATTAACAGTACAGAAAAGGAAATAAGACCTAAAGGCAATAAGCCTAGTGGAATAGTAGAGAGCTAAAAATAAAACAACAAACCCCATGATGAGCTTACACACCGATAGCTAAATTCTGAGTTAGTTAAGACTCTATTTATATATGACACCTAGTTTAACCTAATTTCTAATAAAAACCATTATGTGTGTAAACCTCATCTCATTATAAGTCCCTTGAGGGTTAAAGCCCTCCGGACAAGACTAAAAACAACATCAAAACAACCAAACACACCTCAAATTAAACGTATCGCTCACTGTACACGCGCACTTACACTTCAACAACCTACTCTCGCCACCTGTACAAACAAAGGCAACAAAAAAAAATTATTCGCCATAAATTATTAAACAAACATTAAAGCATAAAACACAAAACCCATAAATATTGTCAATCACAATGCCAAATTAGCCCGACTGTGCAGCAAGAGCGCGTTTTATTGTCAATTGTGTGTCTACTTGGTGCTTGTCGACAAGGTGCGGCGTGCTGTGTAGTAAGGGTCATCAAATAACCATCAAATGTTAAATAATAAATAAAACAATGGCAGCTCCATGGAATCGTGTGGTACGTGTTCGTCATTTCATTTGCGTGACGAACAAGCCACTTGTCGCCCATTTAAAACTGAAAAAAAGGCTCGAAGAGCGGAAATCAACAAGAGTCCTCCTAATGCGCACATATGATATGTCAGACCCAGCGCTTCGACATCGACATTGACATCGACACCGGCGCAAACTAATTGGTTACAAATTGATCACAATTTGAATAAAGAGCACACAAATATTCGAAACGTATCTGTTCACGAGAATTCACACAAATTCGACGAATTTGAATGTGCAGCGTTATGACGGGTCGTTTTGACGAATCTATCTCGTTGGCGTGTATCGCATGAATAAGCAATGAGCGCTGAGGGATGGGCGCGTCCAATGTTTTTCCCGAATTAGGCGGGGGAGGGCTTTTTTTTTAAAGGGCCTGCACTCTGGGGAGTTGTTTCGTTTTTATTGCGGTCCGCATTCATATTTTATTAGATTTTCGAGGACGATTGATACGCTCGCATGTGGCAATGATGCGATACCCGATGATGGTAATGATGATGTGGGGGTATTCCTTGATTTCTTGTAGTCGGGGCTTGTCAGCGCTGACGATGCTGACGGTTTCGATGATTGTCGTAATGGTTTAGTGCGGTTGGGTCGAGGCTTTTAGTCTGCAGTTGGGTGGCAATTATCCTAATAGCACGCACGTGATCCAGGTTTCAAGCAGATTGGGTTCAATAATGATATGGACGCGAGGATAGATGGGCGTTTTGAACGCAACCCTTGGGGGCTATTTTCGTCGAAATTTCCATTTGTATAAATTTGCGTTCAATTAGAGCAAACATTTACTGGAAGAAAGGAATTGAATGGGAATGACGTGAACATGGAATGATGTTGGCTGATATTTTGAATTTTTTTTTGTATCTTTACTACTCCCGGTAAGACGTTTATTGCTTTTATCACTTTTGAACTATCTAAACGGCTTTTTCAAGCGTCGCTGACAATACATGCTGCATCCATCTGCTGACCTATTTTTTGACTAACATGTCCTCATAAAGCAGTTATCGATTTTAAGCTCAAGAAATGAACAGATACAAATTTAAGTCCACCTTTGCGCATCTTCGTTATGACTGATCGTGTGAAACTGACTGAATGTCAAAAACATGGATTGGAGAAACAGCCCAAAAATATTTTTCTAGATGAAGACCTTGCTATACTTATCTAACAGTGCTTGTGCTTGTTTTACCTCCTGAGGTTGGAAATAATATTAAAAATCAGAAATCTAAAAAGTCGCAGCCGAACGAAAAGCGAAGGCCCTAAGTTGCCATAAGCGGAAATTACTGCCATGCAGGAAATACTACGATTGGATTGTTCGGTAATTAGGGGGTTAGAACCTGTGAAATTTCCCACGGTCCATGGCAGAATCCGCTACTATTTTCATAAAAATTCTACTCAAGCGACAGACCTAGGCAACAGCCAGATCTAGACAACATACAGATCTAGGCAAAAGACAGATCTAGGCAACAGCCAGACCTAGATAACAGACAGATCTAGGCACCAGACAGACCGAGACAACAGCCATTCCCAGACAATATACAGACCTAGGCAAAGACATACAAAGTTACAATCCGCATCAAGACCAAATTCAAGAGCATTCTACACAAGCGACAGACCTAGGCAACAGCCAGACCTAGACAACAGACAGATCTAGGCAAAAGACAGATCTAGGCAACAGCCAGACCTAGACAACAGACAGATCTAGGCACAAGACAGACCTAGACAACAGCCATTCCCAGACAACATACAGACCTAGGCAAAGACATACAAAGTTACAATCCGCATCAAGACCAAATTCAAGAACATTCTGCACAAGCGACAGACCTAGGCAACAGCCAGACCTAGACAACAGACAGATCTAGGCAAAAGACAGATCTAGGCAACAGCCAGACCTAGACAACCGACATATCTAGGCTACAGACAGACCTGACAACAGACAGACCCAGACAAAATACAGACCTAAAAGACATACAAAGTAAGTTCTTGTGCATAAAAGGTTCAAGCTCTGGCAGAGGGAATACGACCTCACTAAGGGCTGTTGTTATGAGCTTATGGGCAAAATCAATGAGCGACCACCGCATTACGATGAATCGTAAATCGTTCTGGGTGATTTAACGGCAATGTAGGTAGAGACTAGAGAGGACATCTTGAGCACTTTTGTTAGAATTCACAGTCTACACAACATAACTTTGGCAGCAAACGTAACCTTAAGAGTTGATACCCCAGGTGGGAAACAGGAAAATTCACCTTCTTCGGAGGACTGCTCTACGAATTCTTGGGAGATCCATTTTTTGCAATCTGGACTTTCGGAAAAAGTTCTAGGGTAAGAGGAGATCATTTCAATCATGAGCTCGACAAGCCGTCTCAAGAAAAACTAAACTCTGTGAAAAGAAAACCCTTAAGTACGCCATTCTTCGAGTATGGCTTCATAGTATCTTCGATTTCCAGACAGATGGCAGACTCAGTAGAGGAAGACTTCGTCCCATGTCGAAACCGACCACAATCAACTAGAAGTACACAACACGTGGCAACTATCTAATGAGCGGGCGGCTAATTAAAGGGCATATTGGTTGTGGTCCAGGTTTACCACGAGCTGTAGAGGCACTGACGTAAGTTACGAAGTAGTTGTCCAAAGTAGTTTGTCAAAATTATCGGTCACATTGTGCGAACAAAAAAGCTTCAGCTCACAGAAGCGACTTTAACCACAGCCTAGGTTCGAAATTACACGAAGGATTCTAGGCTCGAAACTACACGAAAGACCCGATCGATGGTTTAAGGATCATGATACCGTGGATGCCAGGGCTCATAATCTGAATTACAGTATGTAGCATGGTTAGGCTCGCCGGGATTGTAGAGGCCGTCTTGTTCAGGAATTTCTTCAAGAGAAGAGGTAACAAGGTATATTAGGATTCAATATGAAAATGGCGAACAACTACGATACCAATATTTTTGAACAACAATTACAAGCTTCATAAGCTTGTATTGCACTTTCACTTGGGAGGAATCTAAATTGATCGGAGTGGAGCTTGGTTTTTCCCATGCTGTCGGAAAGTGTAACGAATCCACAAATATGGATCAGATTCACTCAATTTACAATTTTCATTTCGATTTAATTTTACTAGATTTCTGGAACCCAACTCAAGGTAGTTTGAGTGGCCTAAGTGGGTTGGGTCAAGTTGAGTTTATAACTAGGATGCTTCAACCGTACCCAGTCGAAGACTTATTCTTCGTGTACGCTCCATTTTAGCCATCGGAGAGTCGATGAAGTTTGGGTAACCTTCATCGAATGGAAGGAAATAGTTTTAAAGTTCGTAGAACCAGAACCTACCCATGGTTTTTGCTTCGCAGAAAAATATGAACTAACAGCTCTAAAATCAGACCCATTTCCACCGACGCATATATTCACCTGGCATAGCAGTCCACGCATTTTCTGGTTGATTTTAGGCAGCTAACCAATGGTTGACGGGCTCAGTGGCGCGATGGTTAATGAGATGAACTGCCCCGCAGAAGGTCTGGTTCTATGCACAGCCGTAGCAAAACCTAAATGATTTTCACTGGCCCTCCTCTTGTCATGATCTGACAAATCATCCGAGTAGTATCAATTGTCAAGAAAAGCTGATCTCAACATAGCCGTTCGGAGTCAGCATAAAAGAGGAGTTCCAGCCATCGTGCGAAAAGTACACACGCACACATCAATGGTTGTGAGAAAACTACGTTTTAGGTACTAACGAGCCTTTTGCTCCAAAAAATTGTATTTGTAACCAATGGTTAGTTAAATAAATGGCTTGGTGCGAGTGTTTTAAATAAAAAGCAGATGGATTGGCATAAATTCTCTCTGATTGCCTGAAAAGTTTTCATGAGAAAGTGATGTCAGGTAGAAAGGTTCCCTACAAATGCTGGGTACCGTCAAGGCTATGTTCTCTCCCTCAATCTAATTCATTTCTTACTAATAGGAAATGATCTCTGCCAATGAACCAATTGGCAAAACAAACTGAAAGCACATCACCATTTCAGATTCGTCATACAAATGTTAGGTCCCACCATTCATATAAGAAATACCCACTCATACGTAAATGCCTGTTGAGCGAAATATTTCTAAATTTATTGCATATCCCAAGTGGAATTTCAAAACAAGTTGTTTAAAGACCTCCACTTAATCAAAAGACCTCTCATTCCCATTAATCACGTCACCGTCTTGACATCCCAATCCACTGCCCATGATTTACAGTCCTCCTCTGCATATTAAAACGAAAATTCTTATAAAATCCAAACATTTTATCTGAAGTAACGTCCCCCCAACCAATCCTCCTTCAACCACAACCAGTAATATTGTCATATAAAAAAAAAATTCTAATAAACTACATTTCCTGCCCTCACTTCCTTCGAAGGAAAATTAATTCTTTATCACCCCATTAAACTATTTTATCATCATCAAACATCAGCCGGCCCCGAAATAACCTCGTGTCGTTATAATTATGATACCAGCAACGATGAATCAACTCGCATATGCGAGCAAAAGTATCCCCCACTATTATACTCGTATAACCTCACCTCACCACATCACCAATCTCCCTATAACGAGGCCTAATAGCCTGCCATTAATTTACGAAAATAGCCCCCGTTTTTATGTGATAGCCTCCTCCGCCCACCGTCCTCGCGAGAATTTATTTCGTATAAATCTTTCGACAAAGTGAATTATCGCACTAAGCCCTGTGTGTGCGTTTTCCAAAAACAAAATTTTTTCCTTCCAAAACACACAGAGACGACATTTTCAAAAAAAAGCGAACAAAATTGATCGCCTTTGCCGAGAGCAGGACTAGTAACACGACATTGGACACATTTTTGACGCATTCACAAGCTGTGTTCAAAATAAACAAATATTTCAAAAAAATAAATAAAATGCGCTACGAAAACAAATGTCCAATTAAAAAATTGCTCAAGAGTTTATTTTTATTTTAAAATAAAATTTTAAAATATTTTATTTTTAAAAAATGACACCTCTAATCGCCGCTATACAAAGTCTAATTTATTGACAGACGATTAATTCGACATTTGGAAACGTTTCACCCACCCTCCGTTAGAGCCCGCATTTTGACGCATCTTCGAAGTGATGACACCTAATGGTGCGACCATCGATGATTTGAAATAAAAAGCCACACGAAAACCACTTAAAAGCCGCAATCCCAAAACGAAACAACAAAGAGGAGAAAAAATAAAAACTAAACGGGACAACAGAGAAAATCTATCTCCAACTCGTATCTGTCTGTTGTCGGCTGTCACTTGACTATAATGTTATGGCAATCTTGGGTGACAGGTGGACGCGCATTGTGTAAATCGAAAACCTCGTATCGAGACAGCAGCAGCGGCGCGCACGGCTCGGTGGCAATAAATTCTCCCCCGTGAACAATCGACGCTGTGACAGGTTTCGTATTTTTTAATATGCGCGCCATTATTTAATGATGTTGTTAGGTTAATTTTATGTTCCACCTGAAAGTGGGCTTTTAATGGGGGAACGGCTGACGTGAGTTAAATGGCGTTAGAGGCAGAAAATTTCGATGTGAGGGGGGGGGAGAGAGATACGTTGGTTGAGTGGCGATTTGACATTATTTGGCGTCTCGAATTGATGGCTCAAGGTTTCCGAGCAACCTCCGATATGGGTGTTGTAAATAAGACGCTCGTAGATATAGTGGAGCTGTAAAGTGCCTTGTGGTTACAAATTTTAATGTCAATGGCTATGTGGGTGATTTCGACGGAGAGTTGATGAAGGTGTGTCAATTAGTGTTGAATGAAAGGGAATAGTATTAGGCTTTGAAGAACCAGAACTTTTCAAGTGGAGATGGTTTGCAGCAAAAAGCGAAACAACTTCTTCAGTGGAAATGATGGAAACCTGCGAGTATGCTAACAACTAACATAATACAGGTTGGATCAAATAAAGGGTCCGCCATCTAACGTTTTTTTTTTCAACTGGTGCTTATTTCGTGAATGGTAATACTTAGCTCATGTCTGATTCGACAGATAATTAGTTTTATCCTTCCGCTGACCGAATATGGTTGTGTATACGCTTGAACAACGCTGGGAAATATTGCGACATTACTTTGAAAATCATGGTAATGTTGCAGAATGTGTGCGAAAATTGCGTACGGATTTTGGAAGAAGAGAAGCACCATCAGCTCCGTGTGTTCGTTATCTTGTGAAAAAAGTGAAAGAACTGGCATCCTCATCGATAAACCAAAGCGTGAAAAGCCAAAAACAGTGCGTACACCCGAGAATATTGCTGCTGTGGCAGAAAGTGTGCGTGAAGCGCCATCAACATCAATTCACCGTCGTTCTCAACAATTGAACATTTCGGAGACATTATTGAGACGAACTTTGCATAAAGACCTTGCTATGACGCCATACAAAGTCCAATTGGTTCAGGAGTTGAAGCCAACTGACCATTCAATGCGTTTTCGCTTCGCTAAGTGGGCCTGCGATCGACTTAGAGAAGATGCCGATTTTGCCAAAAAATCATCTTTTCAGATGAAGCTCATTTTGATCTTGGCGGGTATGTAAACAAGCAAAATTGTCACATTTGGGGCACAGATGCACGCATACATTGAAAAGCCGATACACCCAAAACGAGTCACTGTTTGGTGCGGATTTTGGTCCAGAGGCATAATTGGGCCATTTTTCTTCGAAAATGAGCAAGGAGTGGCGGTTACAGTCAATGGCGATCGTTATCGTTCCATGTTGAACGAATTTTTGTTCACAAAAATTGAAGAGGAGGATATTGGCAACATTTGGTTTCAACAGGACGGCGCTACGTTGCAGCCGAAACTACACTCGATGTTTTGCGCCCTGTTTTTGAAGATCGCATTATCAGCCGCAGAGCTGATGTCGTTTAGCCACCTCGGAGCTGCGATTTGACACCGTTGGTCTATTATTTGTGGGGTGCCGTAAAAGATAAGTGTTACGCCGACAAGCCAGAGACAATTGATGCTTTAAAGGACAATATTCGTGAAGCCATTGGTGAAATACAGCTGCACACAATCGATAATGTGCTTAAAAATTGGACCGATCGTGTAGGCTACTGCATGGCCAGCCGAGGCAGCCATTTGAATGAAATTTTTTTCCATTATTAACCGGAAGGATTGTACTTCCAAATAAAAGAAGGAATTCGAGAAAAAACATTTTCAAAAAAAAAAAGTTATTTGGCGGACCCTTTATTATACATATAGATGAAAAGTTTTCTCAAGAACAGACTTCTTCAAGTAGCAAATTTTCCTACAATTGTGCAAGAAAGACAACATTCTCGGATTAAGAAACCCCTCTAATACCAGACCGGAACGACCAAGGGCTAATGATGAGAATGCTCATGGAATTTGGTGCAGTGGTCTAGTGAGTTGAACTACTAAGCACGGGATCCCTGGGTCAAACCTCGAAAGTGACAACACCTTAGTTTTTTCAATACTCCACCTCTTGTGAAAGTCTGACAAACCAAGAGTATGGACGTTGCTTCGCAGAAAAATTTAAACTAACAACTCTAAAATCAGACTATATTCACCTGGCATAGCAGTCCACGAATTTTCTGGTGGATTTCATGCAGCTAACCAATGGTTGACGGGCTCAGTGGCGCGATGGTTAATGAGATGAACTGTCCCGCAGAAGGTTCGATGCATAGCCGTAGAAAAACCTAAATGATTTTCACTGGCCCTCCTCTTGTCATGATCTGACAAATCATCCGAGTAGTATCAATTGTCAAGAAAAGCTGATCTCAACTAAGCCGTTCGGAGTCAGCATAAAACTGGAGTTCCCAGAAGTAGTACACACGAACACATGAATGGTTGTGAGAAAGCTACGCTCTAGGTACTAACCTTAGTTTTTTCACTGCTCTACCTCTTGTGAAAGTCAAACCAAGAGTAACACGTCATGAGAAGCTTATCAAATTTGACGTTCGAATTGTGGCAAAAACAGTAACTTCGCACACACAAATGAAGGGAAAAGCTAGGTTTGAGGCCCTGTATGGGTTTATTATGTCAGATATTCCATTTTGATTTCTTTCCGTGTTTATTTTACGTACGCACATGGGGTGATGACAAAAACTTGAATACATTGCGCGGTACAGGGCAGACGTTACCGCGATTAAGCAAATTATATGGATCAGGAATGCAAATAAGAAAAACACGTGACATTTGTTATAGCAGCCACCAAAGACTGCACATATTAGAATGCGAGTGCTTCGTGGGGAGGAAATCAAATGAAGCGTAATTGACTTTAAGCCGGTTACTGATCGGCTAGCTGTGATCCGCATCAGAGCAACATTTTTCAACATCAGCCTTACATGTTCCTACCGATTTTAAGATCTCCTGGACGGATCCAGAATACACAACCGTATGGAGGTATCCATTGGAAGAATTTTCTTAACGAAAGTCAGTCATTTTCTTAACGAAAGCGTTCGATGGATTCCCCAGCAATTCTTCGTCGGACAACTTCGGTATAAATTCAAAGAGCAGGTGGCAGAAATTGTTGATTTAACTCATTATGTCGCTGCGCGATCATGTGAGATAAATTTCATCGGAAGATCTGTTCGAAATGCTAATCTGAGCGGAAGCTTCGGTAGAAAATTTTGTTACAAACGGCAACATATAATGGGTTCCAACAGCAGCACTGTGTTTCCTCGATATCGAACCCACAATGCGATATCCAGATGGCACGCACAACATTCAGAGATGCAAATGGCTTCCAATGAACACTAGCAGCATGTAATACTCGGCCCTATCGAGGTATCCGTCGGAGCGGAAAATTCTCCGATTTCGTACGATTCGGAGGATTTTTGCTTCGAGGTATTCCTCCGAAGAGCTGTTCGGAATATTTCTCCGACATTTTGTAACGCACCCCGGCGAATTGCGTTGAGGTGCATTTTTCATGCGATTTTTGCCAGCTAAGTGCCATTCTTTCTCCGATTTCCTCCGACACAAATTCTTTGCGGAATTTATTTACGAATTGTAGTGAAGTGAACCCGTCGCATTTGGGAAGATTTTTTTTCCGATGACACATACCTCGAATGGAATTTTAACCTCCGACGAAGTATGCGTTGCGGAAAATTGTCCGCTCCGACGGATACCTCGAAAGGGCTGACTGTGATTGCCAGAACTGGGTTTCGTCGATTTCTAATCCACAAGGCGATCTCCAGATGGCACACATCCAACATTCCAAGGTGCAAACGTTGATTCGGAGCATTTTCCCATCGCATACAATTTTAGAGCTCGAATGACTGAGAAGAAGCTATGAAGGAAGTTGGTAGCCTTAGTGAACTGGATATTACCAGTGTCGACAAGAGACTAATATGGGAGAGACTCCGCGCTGTTTCAATATCAACTTTCAGTGAATAAGGTATGGCAACATCATTAAAAAGGTAGCCACCCTAGAAAAGATACCATCATACTAATATTTGCAAGTACCAAAAAGAGGTGAGAGAAGATGCACATATCAAGGCGCTACCACATAAATCCCCGCCGACCGGGAAGAGTATCGGCCCTGAAGAAGGGAAGAGAAGTGAATTCTGCAAGGGAACAAAGTAGAACAAGCAGCCTCCAAGCCCATGGAAATCGCGACAAGAAGAACATCTCGAAAATTCTACAAAAATCCAAAAAACGGGTAGCTGGCTTCAAAAAAAAAGGAACGCAGGCTCTTTGAAACAACAAAGACAACCTAGTCACTGACACGCAGGGAATTGTAGATGTAGGCATATTGACGCGAAATTGATAGGGCACAAAACTGACCCACCTCCAGACGTGCAGCCTTAAAAAACCAAAGAACAACAAGACAGCCAGTTCTGATGGATTACCAGCGGAACTCTTTAAATATGAAGGAATTGCCATAGAAGTGATCATGCACCATCAACCATGTCTGGTCAAGAGCATGTCCGATGACTGAAATGTCAGCTCCATGTGTCCGATCTATCAAAAATTCGATTCCATGTCTTGTACCAACTACCGAGGCATATCCCTGCCAAATACTGCATAGAAGATTCTATTCAACGTACTGCGTAAACGTCTTAAGACTTTCTGCAACACACTTATCGGCACGTGGATTCCGACTCGACAGCTCGGCCATAGATCTAATTTTCACGCAAAGGCAAATTTTGGAAAAGACCAACGAGTTATAGGTCGAGACGCCGCGTCATTGTTAACTCTAGAGGAGATGCGACGCAACTTTATGGAAACAACTCATCTGAACTGTTCCAAACATGTACCGGATTCCGAAAAGAAGGCGCGCTATCCGCGAAACAGTTGTCATTCAGCAATCTGATATACATTGCTGATAAGGGAAAATTTTATTCGCGATAGGCCTGGTTATGCAATTTCTTCAATCTCGTGCTGGAACAGATAGTTGTGAGGGTAGAGTATATACGGAAGGCACTATACTATACGGAAGGCACTATATATCCAACAAATCCGTCCAGCTATTGGGATACGCAGATGATACCGATATCATTGGTCGCAAACATCGTGTCGTTGTAGAAGCATTTACGGCAATTGATGAATAGGGACGCGTTGGTCTTGTAGTTATCGAGGGGAAGACATGACATATGCTATCAATAAACTAAATACGGTCGACCTACACCCATTGACTGCTTATAGAAGCAACTTTGAGCCAGGTAAAGAGGTCACCTGATTCGGAATGAATATCAGCCCTAGGAATGACACCTTAGTGCAAATACTACAAAGGCTTATCTACCCTAGGAAACCGATGATACTTTGGTTATCGAACCAAATGGGATCAAAAGCGCGGGTAAACGGCGGGAGTAACTATGACTCTCTTAATGACCTAACTCGAATGTACGATTGCTTGCTCTACTGTGCTAAACAAGGAAAATGGAGAAATGTTAAGCAATTTCTGACGAAAACTTATTTTTGAAGGAAGGCGAGAATGGAGGTCTACAACATCGAACTTTATGCAACAAACCAAGATGTGTTTGGATTACAAAAAGTATCTCGGCGAGATTGAGCTAATCAACTATAATGCTTCAGTTAAGACGTTCAGGTTTGAGACGATAAGGAAGACCGAACGTCCGTATTGGGATCAAGCGAGTGCAGATGTCACATTACTTGGACTGAAAGAGTAGAAGCAACGTTCCTTGAGAATGGAAGGCTGCCTTGTCTCAGGGACAGACACTCAACACGTTGGAAGCCCGTACATTGAACTAAGTATGTGGAGTCCTGGAAATATTAGGGCTTTAATACACACTGGATCCCGAGCCTCGCTGGGCATGTGCAGCTCCTAAAGAAATACGTAGGGAGCGTAGTAAACTCTGACTATCTATCTCCTTATCGAGACTTCGATCGACCCTTCACCTGTTCGTTTCCGAGCAGAGACGAATAGGACAAGAATGAACCCATCGAAATTAAAACAAAGCTAGTTCGCCGCTGTCGCGAAGAGCTCAAGGTTCCCTGCTCATGGCATAATGCAGATCTCTGCTGGGTTCCTGGTCACAGGGACATAGACGGCAACGAGATGGCCGACGAACTGGCAAGAAATGGATCTACTACAGATCATGACCAGGCACTACAAACGGTCGAACCACCACTCTGTAACCTCAGAGAAAGAGTGGAATACAAAACCCGAATGAAAGCCAATACCAGGTGTAAGTCATTGACTACCTGCGAAATATCTCGGAAGCTCTGGCCAGAATACAACGGAAACCGGACCAAAAAACTTTTGCGGCACGACAGAAGCTCCTTATCTAAACTGGTAGGGGCTCTCACTGGTCACAACTTTCTCAGAACCCATACAATGAAATTAAATCTCAAAGATGACGATATTTGTAGAGGCTGCGGCGATGAGGAAACACACGAGGATACACCTCATTTCCTCTGTCACTAACCTAACCTAATACACACTCCCTATCAACGCTCAGGGCCCAGTTCAAAACCTTGAAATTTAGTTCTTATATTCTTGTTATCCCTAAACATTTTAACTTGCATTAGTTGTGTCAATAAATCAAAGAACTGCGAGCCCAGTTTGCCGGTATTCACATCGCTGGAGTAAAACAAGTCTTTCAACCTGAACGTTTCTCCGAGTGGTTCCGACTACTGCGATGTGCAGCAAGAGTTCTTCGTTACGTCGCAAACTTGTCAGCTTTATCCAGGTCAAGCACAGGAGAGTCAGCGGAACGTAGTACTGGACATCTTACTCGAGGTGAGATTCATCGTGCGGAACGGGTTATACTCAAGCAAGCCCAATGGGACACCTTCGCTGATGAGGTTTCCAGCTTATCCGCTAAGGGTATGGTCGAGAAGTCCAGTTCGATTTTTTCCTTGTATCCAAATCTTGACGAGCATGGAATCCTGAGGGCTATGAGCAGAATCGACCAGCACGATGAATTCTATGCAGATGTTAGGCGGCCAATAATTTTACCGAGGCAGCATCGTATTACCACACTTATAGTAGCCGAATACCATAAACGTTATCACCATCAAAATCACGAGACGGTGGTTAATGAGCTGCGGCAGAAGTACCACATCCCAAGAATGCGAGCAGTTGTCCGAAAGGTACGCCAAGAATGTCAGGTATGTAAGAATGCTGCTGCAACACCACACCCGACCATCATGGCAAATCTTCCTAAAGCGAGATTATCTTCGTTTTCCCGACCATTTTCGTTCGTTGGAATAGACTACTTCGGTCCAATGTCGGTGGTGAACCTGAGGAGAATCGAAAAGAGGTACGGAGTTCTTCTAAATTGCCTGACAACACGCGCTGTACATATAGAGGTCGCGCATTCTCTGACAACTGACTCCTGCATACTCGCCATCAGAAACTTTATCGCGCGTCGAGGAACACCACTTGAGATATTTAGCGATAATGGCACGAATTTCCGTGGTGCCGAAAAGGAGTTGAGAGAAGCCTACACACAGGTTGACAATGACAAACTTGTTTATACCTTTACGTCTGCAACCACCAAATGGACGTTTATACCACCGGGGTCACCGCACATGGGCGGCAGCTGGGAGCGGCTGGTTCGCTCCGTGAAAAGCATTTTGTATAAAATCGCTCCTACCCGTAATCCTTCAGATGAGCTGATGAAGAGTATGCTGTTGGAGATAGAGAATATCATTAATTCTCGTCCACTGACTTACATTCCCATTCACCATGAGAACGATGAAGCTATCACCCCGAATCATTTTTTGCTCGGTTCGTCAAGTGGATCGAAGCCTTTGGCAGTATTCAATAATGAAAAGGACGTCCTACGAAAAAACTGGCTGATATCCCAGAGATACGCACAAAGATTTTGGGAGCGATGGGTGAGCGAATATCTGCCGACTATCACGCGACGTACCAAATGGTTTACACCAGTAGATCCAATAAAGAAGGATGATATAGTATTGATCGTGGACCCGCATGGTCCCCGAAATTGCTGGCCAAAGGGGCGGGTCATCGAAACGAAGCTGGCTCCAGATGGACAGGTGAGGAGTGCAACCATCTTAACCCAAGCGGGTATATATGAAAGACCTGCAGTGAAGCTAGCTGTCCTTGACATCAAAAGGGACTTTGAGGTAGGCCCGTCAGCGGACATACCAGGAGGGGGTGTTGCGAACGCACCCTTAAAATCAATGACAGCTGAAAAAACTCATCTGTCTTATGTCAACGACAACTAGGAAAAAAATCATTCTTTTTCTTTTTGACAATTGACCACGCGGGAAGTAAAATAAAAAGTAAGAACTAAAATAAATTTGTAAGTCGAATGAATGAAATGAATTAGTAATAAAATCGAGTTTTAATACGCGTCTTCACAAATTTAAAACGTTGCGTTATTGCCGCAACATTATTACAAAGCCTGTGCGAGAAGCCTGAAAAAATGGGCCTTAAAAATAAAAGCTAGTCTTAGTGTGACGTGAAATAGTTTATAGATAAATGTAAACGAAATAATTACCAAATCATGTGTTAAATATAACATAGACATGATGGCACGAACCTGAAAAGAAGAAAAAATAAATTTATTTTTTTATAAAAGCATATTTAAGCAATAAACGATTTTTTTAAATGTAGACGTAGCAACATACATATGAAAATAGAAATGACATGAGAAAATTTAAAGTCGAAAGTCTGCAATTGAAAGTGACCACCCAGATGGAGTATCCCATACCAAGAATAATCCTATAACTCCATCAATGTCAAAGTCCTGTGGCGACTTGTCAATGCTAGCCTTAATAATTGCAGGAACTGGTTTTTATAACCTACAGATAATGTAAAGTATGCTTAACGTGAACAGCTAGCCATTACAGCTCTTATTTCACGGTGGGCCTACCCACAATAAGAGAACCATAGAAACGTCTCAACGCAAGACATGTTACATTGGTGCAATTTTGAAAATCATAAGTAAGGTACGAACTTCATTCTTGCTAAGGACCGAGGTCCATCTAACCCCTGTTGTATCCCAAAGTCTATCATCCCAAATTCTATCGTGACCTTCTAGACCTTAGAATACTATACGTTCCCGCGAAGTCGGGTAACCACGACCACCACGATACGCCCACAAGCGGGGGACCTTGCAATCAGGCTAAGCATGCAGTCAGAGGACAACATGTGTTAGAGATCCTGATTCCCGTGATACCGGACTATAGCCTCTGGTCAGGCTGCGCACTATCGTCTTTATGGGACCCTAACAAATCCAATCCAGAATCTCATAAATTACGCAGCAGCACTTCTAACCGAGGTAAGTGGTCAGCAGCAACACCAAGGATTTTATGAATCCTTGGTGTAATGGTAAAAAATATTCTTATAGCAATTTTTATCAGTCATTTACCATATGGACGCGGAACTTCAAGCCAGCTTGGAATGGTTCACGATGGGCCTTCACCTGCACACCTGCTATAACACAATTCGCCGCATATTGCCCTAGTACCGAATGGCAGGATACTTAGCTTTCAGCGCCTTCCTCTAACCACTTCATGAGGAGGCGCCCAGTTTGTAGGTGGTCGCGGTGTAGTGGTAATGTGCTCGCCTGTTGAGTGGAAATCCAAAATCCCTGAAACATTTTATTAAAAAAAAAAAAGTCGGTAGTTACCCCTAAAGTATACACCATCTGGAAAGTTCTGCGAATTTAACGAACACATACAACAGTGACTCTCCGAAGTTAGTTCGGTTGAAGCAAAACGCCGATGGATGCTCAAAAATGAGTCCTACAAGGCAATATTGCAGATGGATATGTGAGCTGTCAAACCAAGAAGAAGGGAAGAACACCAGTTTTTTAAAAAGAAGGAAGTGCGCGATCTAGGTTATTAACCAAACTCACGGAGTGATGTTCGGAAGTTTAACCACAATGAAAAGCCTTAAAAACTGGGATATTAGGCCTGAACAGCATCGTGCCAAGACAACAATTCCAAGGGGGTACAATTCTCTCAACCCGTTTAAAGATGGAGACTGGGTTGGTAGTAGGCTTTAACGGGTGATCAATCAAGAATATATTTTCTAAGATCTATTTTTTACAGATGGCGCGTGGGTCGCGTCAAGTTCCCATTTGTTTTTTTTTTTCAGTGTTTATTGACATTTTATCCGAACCCGAACAGTGAATGGGCTCTCGAGAGACTTGCTGAAAATTCACTGTATTCGACCAACATTTTGTTTAGCGATGAGGTCCGTTTCTGTCTCAATGAATACGTCAGCATGGGCCGAAAAACAACCGGAAGAGGTTTAAGAGCTGCAGTTACATCGACTGAGAACAACCGTGTGGTGTGGTTTATGGGTCGGTGGAATCATCTGTCCGTATATCTTCAAAAACGTTTTTGTAAATGGGACCCATTATCACGCCCCATGATAACGGATTATTGTTTGTCTAAAATTGAATCTCTAGATCTCGACAACATTTGGTTCCAACAAAATGGCAATGACTTGCCACACAGCTCGTAAAACAATGGACATTTGAGAAACCGCTTCGGTGAACAATTAATTTCACGTTTCGGACCAGTGAATTGGTCAGCAAGATCACACCGTTAAGACATTTTCTTTTGGGGCTATGTAAAGTCTAAGTCCTACGATTGAAGCGGGAGGCCAACACTACCCTTGTTATTCTCGAAATCCCGATTAATTTGCTCGAAAGCGTCATCGAAAATTGTAACGACGGCATGGACGATCTACGGCGCAGTTGAGCTCAACAGTTGAAATGGAAAATCTTTAAAAAGTGAATGTCAAGAATGGTTCTTTAGATTAAACATAAAGATTTCATGATATATTCGAATTTTTTGTGTTATTTTGAATTTTAAACAAAAAAAACCTCTTGATTGTTCAGCCTTTACAACTCCATTCTCCCATACGACACATAGCACCTAATTTGATTGAAAATAACTAAGGATCATGAGAGAATGTGAAAGAACTACTCCTGCAGGCTATTAAACGGTGATAGCAAACCATCTTCAAATTAGCCACAACAAACCATTTAATATTGACGGCGATATCGTAAAATTCCAGCCAACCGACGAAGTTAGGATACAAATATCAAAACTTAAGCTTAACAAAGGTGCCCGAAAGACCGCGATGCTATACAGGGAGGAAATGCCTTTTTAAGAACCATAAACCTACTCATTGGCAAAAGTTGGTCATATAAAAGTAAGCTTGATGAATAGAACCACCGCAACGTTGTCTTGATCCACAAAACAGGAAATCCTCTGCTCCAACTAGAGAGGCTTAACTCCCCTTAACACCGCTTACGAAATCTGCGTTAACGTGTTGAATGCCTGAAAACCTACATCAGGAACCTGATTAGCCCCGATTATTGTGGTTTTAACAGAATAAAGTCTACAACTGCTTAAATTTTCACACTTTAGCAGATCCGTCAGAAGCCCCAAGGTGGCCAAATTGATATACCTACCTTCTATTTATCAATTTAAAAACTACAAGGTGGGCCAAAAGAAGTCATCCGATGTTGTTTGGCTCTCAATTTTTTTCTAATTGAAAAACTTCGATTCTGCTTTTTTGAACCTTTGGAATTTTATTGGTCAAGTCGGGAAGATAATATCGGCCAAATGGGCGCCGTCACAATTGATTGCCATACGGGCTCGTTTAATGACATTTTTCATCACTTCGGCGAGAACTTCGGGCGAACTTCTTGAGGGCTTCTAGGGTCTCGGACTTGTTCACGTAAACACGGGACTTAAAAAACCCTACAAAAAAAAGTCTGGAACGGTTAAATCGGGCGATCTTGCGGGCCAGTGCAAATCGTCAAAACGAAAGATGAGGAGACCCCGGAACGCCGCCTTCAGAATATCGGTTGTGGCTCGCGCAGTGCGTGCCGTTGCTCCGTTTTGTTGGAACCACATGTCCTAATTCGTCCATTTGCGGCAGAAAAAACTCGGTTAACATGGCCCTAAAGCGCGCTCCGTCCACTGCTGTCGTTTGACCAGCGGCGTTCTCGAAAAAAAAAATGGCCCGATGACTCCTCCAGCATAAACAGCGCACCATGCAGTAACTTTGAGCGGGTGTAATGGCTCCTCGTGCATTACTCGTGGATTTTCGGTGGCCCAGAAGCGATAGTTTTGCTTGTTCACGTACCACCGTTAAGGTGGAAATGAGCCTCAAGCGTCATTATGATTTTGGTCGAAAAATCGTCCACTTCGTCCTCGAGATTGAGGATGGCTTGGGCGTAGGTTATACGCGTTTGATGGTCTACAGGCAGCAGCTGATGCACGGACTGGACTTTGCACTGGAACATGCGCAAGTCTTTGACCTAAATTCGCCTTAGGTATGACCGGCTGATAGCTAATTGCGAGGCACGGCGTCTGGTCGATGTTTCCGGCGACAGCTCGACATCCTCGGCAAAAGCGGCGATATTCTCGGCACAACGGGCGCTCCGGGGCCGGCCCCTCCTGGCAACGTCTCGTGTGGTCCCATACTCTTCAAGATTGGTAGACAAACGGCGCAGTGTTTGCGCAGTCCGTGTCGGATAGCCGGGGAATCGGCGACGGAATTCGCGCTCTGCCAACACTACAGACGAATTGTTATGCAAAAAAATAGATACGATAATTCCGCGTTCTTGGGGAGTGTATCGCTCCATGGCTTGTTTACTTGTATTCTACATCTGTAAGCTGAAGATTGATATCATTGATCGAATTCGGTTAGCTGTCGAGTTTGCGAGCATTAAGACGAAAGCAGCTAAAACGGCCATATGTATGCTGCAACAAGAGGGGACACACAACGTCGACCTCTTGGACAAATCGTCCCAGTCTAGAACTAAAGCTTTGAAATGGTAATAGGCGTTGTCTATCTTGGCACCTCTAATAATCCTGAAAACTTGCCAACGGCTGGTTCTTCGATCTATAGGAAGGCGGTTTAGCAATAAAGCCTCTTCGAGCTAATAAGCAGTTGCGGAATATCCTAGTCTTAATTTACAATTCTGAGGCATGGACCGTATCAAAAGCGGATGAATAAACCATTGGTCGTTTCTCCTATTGGAATTGACTGGCTTTGGAGATGAAGATTCAACCACATACTTTGTGTACATGTTTGGGGCATAAAGAGTCCCAAGTCTGAAAAAAGAAAACCAGAGAACACGCAGTTTCCTAGCTCATGAAAATCCTAGATTATATACAACTTTCCGCAACAGTTCTGAACCACCCCAAGTCTTCAACCGCACTCAAGCAGCAGCAGTTTCTTTTACCCCAACAATCAAGGAATATAATCAAACCATCAACACAGTCCATTACGTATTGCGCATCACTGCATAAAAAATTATCAAAATACGGTCACGAAAAACCGCGAATTTAACTTTTAAATGCGCAATTTTGCAACCACCGCAGAACAACTTGCATGAAATAATCAAGTAAACCGAAGGAAGGCCGCTGTAAGGAATCAACAAAAAAAGGAACCACCACCATCACCAGCCAGCAATAAACGTTAATATCGTGGGCATTAATATCGCAATATTTTTGTTTGGTTTTTCCGAAACAGCACAAGAGGACGAGTATAAGGACAAACGAATCGCAAACAAATAAAACACCAAACCTGCTCGAAATGAGGGGGCTGAGGGGGGGTATATTTATAATAAAAGACGACATGAATGAAAATTGCGCCTTCTCCGATAAGGATCATGGATCCGTACGTGTGCTCAGCCCCATAAATGCATGTGAGTAAGTGTATGTATACACGTCGCATAAGACGGAGGGTATTGTTTCGCCTTTCGGGACTTTATTTATTAATGCGATCCTGATAAGAGACACAAAGAAGCATGAGTTGTCCGCGCCACGATCAGCGTGAACTTGAACCAAAGCGCACGACATTACACTCATATCTGTCGGTTGGTATCTATGTGGTGGCCGTGCAAACTGCGGAACCACCACAATGCAAACAAATGAACAGTAGAACAACAAAAAAAAAACGGATATATGCGATGCGGGGTAGATTGGGAATCGCTTTGGAACGATGAGGCACATTGTAGATCCATGGAGGAGAAGATGTTGGGAAATGTGCTGCCAAATGGCGAAGCTTTTGAATGACATTTGGAGTTGTTTCTGGTTGCTTGCTGTTTAGGAGCAATTAGAACCGCAGTCAGAAATGACAGACTGGAGAGATTCTGGGGAGATGCAGGGCAAGGAGCAATGGGATGTAACTCATCCTCTTACTAAAAAGATTTGCAGGACCTAGCTTTTTCTCACAACCATTCATCTTCTTTCACGACTGTCGGACCTATAATTGAATGCCAAGTCAGAACGACTGAGTTGAGGAAGGCTTTTCATGAAGATTGATAGGATAATTTGTCATCTCGTCGGAAGAGGAGGATTAGAGTGAAATAATTTGCTAGATTTTGATTTTTGAGCCTGCCTAAGGATCTCTCATCAAAGAAAGCATCACTTATGACTCAACTTCATTACAAAATTGTGGAATTTGTCAAACATGGATGCGTAAAGGCTTTCCAAAGTCGAGCCTAGCTCAAAAAGGATTCAATACCAACCTAGGTATGGAAAGTTCGGTTTCTACTTCTTAATAAGGCGAGGTCTTTCTATTTAGCTGAAGACCGACTTTGTGGTCCGGTATATTGGCGTTAATTCGCTTACCAGCTTAGTTCGAAGTATTGGCATTCGCTTTGCACGTACTTACAAGCTTAGACCGAAGTATTTGCGTCCATGTCCTAGCCATCTTTAGCCAAAGTATTCATTCGCTCTGCATGTCCTAGCCAACTAAGGCCAAAGTATTGGCGTCAATTCGCTTGCATGCCCTAGCCATCTTAGGCGAAAGTATTGGCGAACATTTGCGCTGCATGTCCTAGTCAGTCATCTTAGGCGAATGTATTGGCTAACGTTTGCGCTGCATGTCCTAGCCATCTTAGAGCCATCTTAGAGCAAAGTATTGGCGAACATTCGCTCTACATGTCCTATACACTTCAGACTAAAAACGTAGAGATTTTTGGACAATTCTACATCGGTGAAAAGCTCGAGAAGTTCATTTTTGAACGCCGACGACTCAAAGCAAACGAAATCGAAGGAAACAGCGGGAGATTGCCCGAAAACGCCTTGAAACAGTCCTAAGAATGACTGAGTTAACTACGACTCTTCCTTATTTATCTCTTCCGGATTCTTTGCAAATCTTGTACCCCTGGTTATAATTGTTTTCTTGATTGTCAAAGCACACACAGGAGCTACCTATCTAAAGTCGGATTCAGTAGAAGCTCACAATTCCCACTTATTCTCTAAGTAAAATGGCGTTTTGTAACCTATATACAGTCGGTTTCAGTTGGGCTCAAAGCTCCCACGAAGTCTCCAAATCAAAAGACTATTTAAGAGCACCACAGGGATGTTCAAGAACCGCCATACCCACTGCTATAAAAAAAAACCCACTTCACCTTGAAATATACAAAACGTTTGACCCTAAAATCCCTATCCCCCCTGCAGTCAGTAAATCTCCGCCTTCTGCGCGTCGCCTCCATTTGATGTTGCGTCGATGTCGATATTCGAGCGATGAATTTGCGGCCGAATTTACCAGGAAACAAATCCAATAAAAATCACCACCAAATCGTGGCGGTACACATTAGTGAAACTCTGCACCACATATCCCACACATATCTTCCGCGCCGCGCACAATTCCTGGAAGATGTTCCGCCATTCCATAGTGTCCCAACCGACCCTCCACCACCACCACTGCATCTCACAGAATCACGATCAGCACTTCGATGCGTATTCGTACGTTTTAGAAGCCATTTCGCGAAACCGAAATTTATGCCCAAACCGCCAACAGAAAAACAATGGTCAAGGCAACTGTGTGTCCTTTTGTCTTGGGGACGACTTCTCTTCTCACGAAGGATAATTTATCGTTTATTGTATCCATCGTGACATTAAGACCAAGATACTAATCTACAATCGGGCCAACATGAAGCCCGCTCGAGTATCTATCTGCGAGCGCGTATTTTATGGGCAACCGCATTTTCGGAGAAACACACGCTGCGCTGGATATAAGGAAAGCGTTTTGTGTTATCCCGATTGCATGGCAAATGTAATTTATTTCAATGGAACTCCATGACCAAGTGACACATCTGCATAGAGTGGGGGGCTCTGCGGCAGGTTGGGGATCAATTAACTTGTCATAAGAGGGACACATGAGGGAGATATTCATCTTATTTCGGTTGACACATCTCCTCAACAGCGCTTAAGCATGAAGCACGCCGAGTGCGATTTTCCCATGCTGCAGTTGTCGCTCGGTGTTGGCGTGATTAATCAAATTCTGAGATGAATTTTAAAAACGAGTCGCTCCATCCACCCACCCCCTCGCCTTTTTGCGCCACTCGAGTTGCGATATGTGCAACAAACTTGTGAATATGTGTTCTGACGGCGCGGTAGGGATGGTAAGACAGCGAGCATAACAAGCACGACATACAACGACAACGACAACAGAGCGAAGATGACTCTTCCAGTGATGGTGGCTGGCTCTGTATACGCAATATCCTGAGAACGCAAATCTGTCATAACTTAATTTGATATCTGGTATTTCTGCATTTTCATTTCCTGCTCATGACAGCAGAGTGTCATAAATAAGGAAGGAGGATGTTTAGATGTTGCGCGCTGCATGTTTCTGTGCTCTTGAGTGGGACTTATTTGGGTGTGTAGATGTGGAAGCTAGCGACTCGAGATTATGCTTGTGATGGTTATGAACGTGTTTTTGACTAGTGAAAGAGGTTTAAGACAATGTATTGAAACAATTTGTGGAGATTAGGGTGCAGGAAGGATTTGGGTACTTCTCCAGTGGATATCTAAAAATCGCTCTAACGGAACTCCATTAAAGGAGCGCCAAAATCTTTATATCCACGTTTGTAGATGAGGACCAGAACTACTGTGTTCAGCAATGAAATGGTTTGGATTAGAAGTTGCTGACAAGAAATTATTAATAAAAATGAGAAAACATTTCGGAGATAGAACGGAACCTTGAGGAACACCAGCATTTATTAAGTGAGTAGAAGACCAAAAAAAAACTTAAATTGAAGGTTTCGAGAGGTGATTTCTATTCCATAGAAGAAGAGTTTCATCGACTCCAAAAGCGCGCACTGACATAATGGGATTGTACCAAAACTTGTTAAATGTCTTTGAAATATCGAGTGCAAAAATCTTGTTTTCGCCATTAAGGTGGATTGATTGATTCTATTTCTCGGTGAGATATGACATCAAATTACCAGTGTAGGTGTTTGATCTAGTAATACTTTTTCGGGTAAGAATGGAATTATTGCTTTATATCTATTGGCCTTGTAATTGCCTGAAATGTCTCTATGCTCAGGGCATCAATCAAATATGAAGGTTGCTACTACACACTTAACGAGCATGGAACGTCTTTCGACGATACAAGTGCCAGTATCATGGATAATGGCAGAAGACAGTGCGTGATTGAAGCTCTGTCAAATAATTGTATCAATAATATTAAAGGGTGGGCCATTTTTTTGAATTACAGGTTATTTTGACACTGAAAGCTTTTTCCCGCTCGAAATCTTGAAAGAAAGTGTGTATCATACCTCCGCGGAACGAAATGAGTCGCTTTAGAGCCATTTCTTACATACCCGGCAGCCGTCTAACCTTCACCGGCTAGCCGGTGACTCAGAATACATTCTTATGGTTAACGGGCGACGGTATAAGTTTGCAGGTGTGAACGCGCCCATAAGAATGTATTCCCAACGACCGGCTAGCCGGTACCGGTTAGACGGCTGCCGGGTATGTGTGAAATGGCTCTTACGCTTGAACAACGTTGGAAAATATTGAAAAAAAAGACGTTTTGGTCGAAATGAAGCACTCATACCTGCTGTACGCAAGTTTGTACAACAATTTGTGAGACTGGTATGCTAGTGGACACCACTCATAGTCCCCGTCATCACACGGTGCGCACAGAAGTGAATGTGGCTGCTGTAGCCAAAGGATGTGGGACCCAATTCACATTTCTACCTGAGGAAAATTTTGCACAAAGATCTCGGATAATTCGCTTACAAGGTCCAATTGACTCAGAAATATCCGCTTCGTTATCGCTTCGCAGTTTGGGCCTTAGAGCAGTTTGAATTGGACAACTATTTTGGTCATCTTTTCTGACGAAGTGCATTTTTATCTCGGCGGCTTGGAAAACCCCCACGTAATTGACGAGAAGCCCCGCGAATTGTGAAGTGGATGCATCATTGCACCATTTTTCTTCCAAAAAATGAGCCTGGAAACAACATTTCGGTCAACGGTGAGCGTTACAGAGCCATGTTACCAACTTTCTTGTTACTGCAATTGAAGACATGAATTTGGACGACCTCTGGTTCATGCAAGATAGCGCGTCATGCCACACAGGGCAAACCACAATCGATCTTTTACGCACCAAATTCCAAAATCGTGTTACCATTCATCCTGGCGATGTCAATTGGTCGTCTCGGAGCTGCGATTTGACCCCTTTGGACTTTTTTTTTTTTGTAAGGAACCATCAAGGACCGATGTTATGCCAACAATTCGGAAACGATTCAAGCACTTAAGGCCAATATCTGAAAAACGGATGTGAATGGGTGGGTAGGTGTCTGCGGGGTCTCAGATAGAAAGTGGAAGATTCTACGTATTCATGTATTCGTAAAACCATGAGAGCGTGTAAATGATTTTCTGGTTGAGGGAATAGGGCAGACTCTAAAGCGCAGTAATTCCTTGCTGAGATTTAAAGCAGGGATCACGAGGAACAAATTTCATATTTGTACAATACGAATCCGTTTTCGAATTTCAACATATTCCATGCGTTTATAACCTTAGAAAAACCATTTAAGTGCGAAGATTTTGAATATCTGCGATCATAGGTCAAATCGGCTGCAAGCAATGATGACGAGATCAATGAAGTGGTGAGGGAACACCCCATTCACTTCTTGAAATGAAAAATTGACCCTCAAGCTCAAAACAAATCGATATTCTTCAGTTTTGGGAGCAGCTTTCTCAATGTCAAGTCAGATCGACCTAGTTGATGAACAATTTTCATGACCCTTGATACTAGTCAGATGGTTTTTTAGGCCTTTGGGAGAGGAGGATCAGTGCAAAATAATTAGATTTTGATTATAGATTTTGATTTTTGAGCCTGCCTCTCAAATCAAAGAATGCAATTTCATTCCAAAATTTAGTAATCTGTCAAACATGGACGCGTAAAGGCTTTTCAAAATCGATCGTAGCTTAAAAATGATTTAATAACTAGGTATGGAAAGTTCGGTTTGTACTTCGAAACAAGGCAAGGTCGTTCTATCTTGCGGTTTGCGGTCCGATACACTGGCCACTGGTCCTAGCCATCTAAGGACAAGGTATTGGCGTCCATTCGCTTTGAATTTCCTTGCCATCTTAGGCGGAAGTATTGGCATGCATTCGCTATATGTATGTCTTAGCCAGCCATGCCTCACAGTTGTTGCGGTTGGCTTCATTCCGCTGTCCAAATTATGGCATCTAAATCGGTAGATGCTACATAAAAAACAAAATAGTATGAAGTTTCATTAAAAACGAAGCAAATAAAAAAAAAAATCAAATATTGATGGCCATTCATTCCGTATGTCCTATCCACTTCAGACGAAGAACGTTTTCTTTTTTTGACAGTTCTATATCGGTGCAGATCTTGTAAAGTTTCTGGTTGAACCATCGACTCTTTAGGCTGTCAAAGCAAACTAGACAGCGGGAGATTGCTCGACACCGCCGTGTAACTCTTAAAAAGTAGTTATGCTCAGCATTGACTGAGTGAACTACGAGTCTTCCTGGTAAACAATTTATAAGAAGTATAGGTCCGAAGTCTTTCGGTGACTACAGCATTGACGGCAACTACAGCCTCATTTAATGAAAAATGGAGCACAACCAACTCTGTCGAAGAATTACTTTTTCCAACTACTGTTTCTTCGTCCTAAGGAGGACAACGTCAAACTGACATCATCTGTATGAAAACAAACATATTTGACATTTGTATGCTGGCAAATTCATTGGCAAGGGACATGGCTTATTTTTTTGAACATTTTTAAAATTGCTTGAAAATTGTGTAAAAGTGCAAAATAAGAACAGAACAATTTATAAACAAAATAACAAATTTCAGAGTTGTTGTTGTTGTTTGTGAAAACAAGAACATAATAATCTTAACTACACGAAAAGTAGTCAACTTGTTTGCACTCGGATTTATGTTCACACTTTGCATAGGCAGTGGGCACTGGTTAAATTTCATTCTTTTTATTTCTATTTTATAATTTTGCACACTCTCTTAGTATTTTTATGTATTTGCTGAAGTACTCTATTTAGTAGTAAAGCCCTCAGTCGAACTACTATGGATATCCTATGAAAGACCCTGATCAATAAAGTTCTCCTCTACGGCACCGAAGCATGGTCCATATTAAAAGCGGCTGAAGAGCGAAACATTTTCTCGAACATCTTCGGTCCTGTTTGCGTTGACGAGCTATGACGACAAAGATTCAACCAAGAACTTAACTAGCTGTACAGCGACATTGGATGTTTAATGAGCAGGATTTTGAGCGAAACACCACCAGTTTGCCTCGAAAAGTCCCTTTAAATAGCGCGCACAAGTAAAAACCGAGCTCAACCAACTTTAAGTGCCCTACAGTTGGGCATGTAGCTGAACGCAGCAGTTAAAAAAAGTGCCTCCGTGTAACCATTGCATTTTTGGTATTTATAGGAAGTATTACAGAAAAATAAAATAAAATCTTTTGTTTTACCTCAATGCCATATCTGGGTCTTCACATATTCCACCATTATTTTGACAAAAAATGTAGCGTTACTTTAAGGAGGAGCTATGTAAAAGTGTCTCTTTGGAGCGTGAGCATGGTTTTGTAAGAAAATTGCTGCCAGGCACCTACTACTATTTTCTGTGCGCCTGGTCGTTATCGTCCAATTTTAGTGCTTTTTGTTGTTGTCCGTAATAAGCAAGATGGAATTGAAAAATGAAATTAAATGTAGATGGGGAGGGAGGGATGCATTAAGAAGACATTTGCGTGGTTGTGTATTGTTCCAAGAAATGGCCCGAAATAAGAAAATGGCATAATCAACAGAGGAGAAGAAGAGATGCACTGAGAAGACATGAGTGATTCTGTATTACTCCAAGAATTACTTCCAGAGGAGCACTGCTCTTAGAGGGTATAGGCAAAGCTAGACTTTGTTTTTGTGCATGAAATGCGTATGGCTTTGGCGCCAAGTCTGCCAAAGTTTTATGGAGAGCCAAGTACTCTTTGTCTGAGTTCTTACATTATTTTTCATTTCTGAATGGGATGTGATACCTACTATTGCTCCTGGGCGCCTGATGTAAAATGGCGGTAAACAGCATTTTGTTTGAGAATTAAGAAGTAATTGGGACTCCAAGGAATACTTTTCTTCCGCGAAGTTATTTGTTGCAGCGTATCCCCGTCTGCGTCTGATGGTATACTGATATATGACACGTCAGCATAATATTGAATTGGTTGCTCCAAGCTTTAATTTTTTTTGCCTAATTACACGGCACGGTAAGCAACATGCTTACATACTTTTTTTTTGTGCCTAATGCAATGGTATTGGTTTTCTTTCAAAGTTTTAGAGAGAGTGTTTGTGGGGGAGGGAGGATCTTTCACATTATTTTTCTTCTTTGAAAATAATGTGATACCTACTGTTGCGCCTGTTCGCCTGATAAGTAAAGACTGCAAATTACAATTTTTTCGAGGTTTCAGAAGAAAAAATGAACTTCTCTAACTTTTTCTAATGCGAAGCAAACTTTTAGAAGATCGGCCCGTTCTGCATCTGCGGTCACCTACTGAAATACGACACGTCAACCAAATATTAAAAGCGCTGACATACACTACTGCCCTTATCAACAAAACTGTCTTTCTCTCCTTCACAACGATCAGCAATTGAAGCTTGAACCAATGAGAATGCCAAATTGTATGCAGTCCTGTAATTCGTCAGTGAGTTTTTTTTAAAATCCGACGCAGTTGCTTTTCTGATCGCATGTTGATGCACATGACTCCAAATCAAAGAAATGTCATCAAATTGATGGAATTGCCTGAAACAAGAGGCACGCTTCGAGTATTTTGGATGTCCAAACATTCCGAGGGGCTAACATCGATTCGTACCACACCCTTGTTGCAACAACAAATGCGGAGATATTGTGGCAAAATTTAATGTCAAAAGTCTGCAACGGTAGAAGACCACCAAGTGCTTTGTAGAACGCGAACTACTAAGGGAATCCTATATAAAACCCTGATCATCCCAGTTGTTCTCTACGGGTAATGGAGACTGAAGATTCAATAAGAACTTTACCAGTACAGCGACGTGGTAAAAAAAAAAACTTTTCATTTAGACGTTTAAGTTGGCTAGGATATGTAGAGCGCAATGTGTATGAAAACAAGCAGAATTGTCGTTTTTTTTGGAATGAGCACAATCCTCATGAGACTCTTGAGACTCCATTACATCCAGAAAAAATCACTGCTTGGTGCGGTTTACACGCCGAATGCGTCATTGGCCCGTTTGTCTTTAAATTCGAAACCACTACGGGCTAATGATTCGTGAATTGTTTATTCCTCATGTCATTGGAAATCATTTAGAGGAGACACGGCCCCAAAAAGACGGCGCAACATGCCATACTGATTCGTAGTTTGTTTATTCCTCATGTCATTGGAAATCATTTAGAGGAGAAATGGTCCCAACAAGACGGCGCAACATGCCATACAGCGCGTGCAACCATGACTTTTTTGAGCCAAATATTTGTTGACGGAATCATCTCAAGAAATGGACCTGTGACATGTGATTGACCACATCGTTCGTGTGATTTGACACCTTTAGACTAATTTTGGTGGGTGGGGGATTTGACGTAAATCTCTGGTCTATGCTGATAACCCAGGAACTTAGAATCCAACATTCGACGCACTATTGACGAAACAAGACCGGGTGTGCTTGGAAAAGTGGTGCAAAATTGGACCGACAGGATGACGTTCTTAAGGCGCAGTCGCGGAGGCCATAAATCATTGGACTGCCAGAAATTATTTTAAATGGCATAAATTTGTGAGCTTATAAAGCCAAAACTTTGGTCATCCCATTGAATTTGTTAGTTTGGGTACGATTTGCCGATTTTAAATGTCGATGTAAAAAAATCGACCGTCGAAAAGTCGACTTTCGAAAAGTCTTACCAATCGACTTTTTGAAAGTCGACTTTATGATCAAAATGTCGACTCTTATGAAGTAGATTTTGAAAATATCGACTCGGTAAAAGGTCGACAGTGGCAAAGTGAATGATGTTCACATGCATGCGGCTCCGCAGACATATTTGTTGGTTGACCATTCGTTTGCTTCCCAATTTTATTGTTAAAAAAAGTTCTATGACTGTAAAAAAAAAAACAGCCCATATATTTGCGGACTCTTCCAAAAGTGAAAGTTGAAGGCGGCAACAGGAATGCACGATCATCGGGTCTTTGGCTGTGCAACAAAATTTCTTTGGAAATTTCTATCAATGAAGACCTACAAAGCTTTAGAAACCATCTATGAATATCTGTTTTGAAACGAACTCGAGTATCATGTTGCCATGAATATTTCCAAGTATGTCGATCGCGTTTGATACAAAGCTTTGTTGGACAAATTGACGGCATAGGGACTGACTGCAAAATGTGAATTTATTTTTTAAGAACAAATCTCTACATGGAATGATGAATGGCAGTTCTTGAAATAGATTTCTTATAAACGCTGGAGTGCCTCAAGGAGCAGTTCCCTCACCCACTCTATTTCTGGATCAAGGAACAACATTACTCTGCTATCAGCACCAAACAATGAAAACAACTTCTAGGAATCGGATTTCCACCAATATACAATCAACATCAATTCAAGAGCAGGGTAAATAAATAACTACAAGCATCATCCAGAGACGCTCTCTCAGCGTAAGCCCTTCGCCTGAAAGATGATTGTAAATAATACCCAAGCCTTGGTAGGTATCCCAATATTACAGCATTCAATGAAAAGAAAAAAGAACCAACTAAACCGGAAGGAATTTTCAATTCTACATTGAAAACTTCCACACTCCCCCGACCTAAGCCAACCACTTTCATAAAGTACTTTCAAATATTTCCTCCTTTCAATTTGTAAAACACGATTTCTGAAATATTTATCCTCTCGAATATACTCCTGAAGAAGCATTGCAAATATTATTGGAAATTTCCATTTCAAAAGAGTTCCCAGCAACCTGCATTCACATCCTGGAAGAATCCTTGTATTCATCTTTTTCGAAAATTAATTAAAAATTCCCAAGTGCGTGTATGTGCAAGTCCCGGACAACCAATTTATATTATTATTTCACAGATTGATAAGGCTTGGATGCATTCATGCATCCTTATTCTCCGTTAACAAGTTGCCATTGTTAGATGAGGCAAGTCATTCACGTATAGAGACGTGTTCACCTGGGCTTGCACCCGATTCTTCTCTGTAGTTGCAATGTTTTCAATAAAACATACAACTGCAAGGTTCGCAGCAGCAGCTTGGTCGTCTTGTGAAACATGAGGTATATGGTTGGGGCTTCCCGCATGGAGGAGTATCATCCACTCCACTCTCACTACACAATGCCCCAGTGGCATGATATTTCATATGTGGCGGAGCTGCAACAGTGCATACCTTCAGACCATTCATAACTCGTCTCAGTGAAATATGCAACAGCAGGAGCTGATACAGTTCCACATCCTCTCCATCTGCAGCCCCAATGTCCCGCTGCACTATCCAGAGATGATTCAATGCTGTGCCCTGATTTATGACCGCATCTTGTGTTCATCTATCTCGTTCATAATTTAAATAAAACTCCTGTTGTAATGGTTGACTTAGACTCTCGCAGACATTTCATTTGTTATTTATGAGTGAATTCCCATTTGGAAGGGGGGGAAGCCGGTTGCCACTCGGAACATGATCCTCTGTTACTACTTCCCTCGGCATACAATGTTGTCTATCTATCGTATCGTAGTGGTGGGCTCCTCCGACAGTGCAATGCCAGTCATGTGCACATTTATTTTGTGTCAAATTCAGTTTCACCAGTAGAAGCACATCGGATGGCTGGAACATCATTGCTGCGGAGATGATAGTTGGGATGGTGGGTGGTGTGGGTGTAGGGACAACTCCTCGTGATGATGATGATGGTGATGATGAGGATGATATGGTGGCGGTGTGTTGGTTGGCCTTGTCTTGTGCGCCTTCTGTGTGTCTGTCTGTTTGTGAAAATTGGAACGGCTTAGATCTATTGAGGGGAGATGCAGGGATAAATCATATCCAGATCTAGATCCTAGAGAATTGTGTGTCATTTACAGTGTGAACGGCGAACAGAGTAGGGAAGAAGTATTTCATATGTCATTGGATGAGGTTACACAATGACATGCGAATATAGAGCTAACCCATCGCTGGGTACACCGAAACAAATAAATGAGTCACTGTGTCATGATTGAAGTTTGATTAAGAGCGTGCATGTTCCATATAAACTACCAATCAGAATATCAACGTGGGTGCCCTTGAAACCCTGACCACCCAATTCGGCTGCTTTTATCACAACCAACCGACCTCTTCACTAAGTGTGCACGAGATACAGGCGTGCAGCCCTCCTTATCTATTTCTGTTTTGCTGTGGCTCCAATGATATGTACAGACGCACGACAAACAAAATCAGTCTCCACTTGGGAATTGGGGAGCATATGGGTCTTGTGGCGCAATGGATAACGCGTCTGACTACGGATCAGAAGATTCCAGGTTCGACTCCTGGCAAGATCGAGTTTTTTTTTTTTTAGTTTTACTAACTTTAGGGAGACGGGTGCACGTGTAAGTCGCTTATATGCTCAGGCCTGTATTTTTTTTCTGAATCCGCAATACCGCAGTCGTTTTTCAAGAAAACATCAATTTATGGAGAGAGGTTGAAATTTCGAGTTTGATTTATTCACGCAACCAATACTTGCCCTATACGAGAAGCTTTTGAAAGTCTAATTTGCTGCGCGAATCGCCATATCTTTGGTAAAAGTAATGTGAATGCGACATAGTTTTTGAAATGGCGTCAAGCGTCATTGTGGTTTGACATTAAAAAAGAACCAAAGTGTTCACCAATTTATGCCTGTTTTTAGCCTGGTCTGATGCAGATTGTGGATGATTTCGTATCCAAAATCACAATGAGTGACAAAGTCCATTTATAGGAACAAAATGTTCGTTTCTGAGGCCTGAAAATTTAACATGAAATGCACGAAGAGCCATTGTCATCGCCTCAAAGTGGCATTTGCAGTGAAATGGTGATAAGGACGCCTCCGGCACCACCGTTACCGTATCAGGTCAACGCTACAAACCAATGCTAAACGAATTTATTCTTTACCGCAAGTTGCTCGATGGGGTCCTGAGCATTGCCAGTTTCAGTAGGACGGGGAAATCGCAACTCTGGCAACGATGTATAATTTTAATCACCGATTTCCAGATATGATGTTGCAAGAATTCTTCCGTTGGGGTTTTTCGAAATCTGTTGTTTACCACAACAAACCACAAACTTTGTGAGTCTTAGAAACCACCAAGCCAAATATGACACCCAATATGACACCGATATGATATGAATTTTAGAAATCGGTAATATAAGTGCGGGAAGGGTTTAAAGCCATTGCTCGTTCAAAATCGATTTAGTAAAGCCCTAAAAAAAACCAACAGACTTTTAGTAAATTTCTCAGTGAGTCATTTGAGTTATCAAATTCATCAAATCATCTCCAGAAATAGTATATCGGTGCCGCGGATTGCGCATGCTGCATAATCAACAGTCAGACAGCATGTGTATGTTCCCTAAAGATCTAAGAATGCCTTTCACCCCAATCGAGGTATCCGTTTGGAAGCAAATTTTCTCCGATTTGTTCGAAATCGTAGAATTTTCAACCGAGATATCCTTTTTGATTAACATTTCGAACAGATCTTCCGACGAAAGAAACGCACATGATCGTGCATCGGTGATATGCTCTAAAACGAACCTTACACGGTCAATCAATTGGCATCGTGTATGTGTGGCTTGACGCTACCCCTTACACGATCGATTGAAGTAAAATTTTTTTTTTTTGCGATGAATGCAAGGTCTTCATCGTCCTTCAGTTTTCCAGTCATGTTTTCTCTCCCGCGGCACAAAACAAAATCAAGCAATTACGTCAATCCAACCCTTGCACATATCAATCAGCATGACGTTCATCATGCAAAATCAATCTTGCTTTGATTTTCGTCAATCAGACTTCACCAAATGTGTGTTACTCATACATATGCATTTTCACAAACACATGTTAGTGATGGATGTTAATTAATTGACCGTGTAAGGTCGGCTTAAGTCAACTATTTTTGACAGCTATGCGTAGGATTTTCTCCGAAGTTGTCCGATGAAAAATGCCGCGAAAGCAAACGAAGGCGATTCCTTTTTTTTTTTTGTTCAGCAATGGATACCTCGAAAGCAAATAGAGTTCCGATGGAACTAGCTTTCATTTCGGAAATTGTTCAAACGGATATTCCGATAGGGGTGATTGTGTTGTGTGCACCCTTAGGAACCACAAAAAAAACCAAAAACGAATGAAATTTTCACTCTAATTGGGGAATCGGATGTGAATTTTTGTTTCGTAAAAATGGATTCAAAAATTTACTGAAGGATATCACAAAACACAAGCTGAAGACCGTGCGTGAAAAGAGTTTTGTATTGAGAAGAGTCGGTGACGATCAACAGGTGAGGTAGAAATTCGCGAGTAGAAATGCAGAAAATGTCGCACTTTGGGAGGACGGTCGGTGGTCATAACGAAAGTCATGCGATTTTTTTAGGAGTCAAACAAAATTAAGCATCGGATGGATTTGGTGAAAGGCAGACATCTTTAGACGGTAGTACCTAAATGTAAGGCGAGAATGCGATCGGGTTTGGTAGAAAAGGCTGCCACTTTGACAAATGTTAGCGCGCTAAGAGACAATTTCGCAAAATTAATTTTGCAAAGACACTCCAATAAGCATGTATGGGATATCGTAATGCACGGGAAAATCCAGGTATGTCATATAGCAATACATATAACAAAATTGCAACTAGGATCGTGCTTGTGAGCGTATCACACAAAATCGACTGCATGATTTTTTTATAAATCTCGGCATAGTGATAGCACGGTTGGCTTACCAATAACTTTTATCCCGGAAAATGAAAAAATCAACATAAGGCTACAAAATTTGAAAGTAAGTTATGTATTTCTTGGTGTAATAATAAAACCTTTAGGTCACTGTTATCACAAATTTTATTGACTTTATTTTATTGACTTTTCCACCATCACCTGGTTTTATAACATAAATTTACTTATTCCGAAGTCCTGAGGAAAAAACTAACAAGAGAAGGGACATTTATCAAGAATGTGATTTCTTTCATTCCACATTCGTGTTATTTGGTATAGGAATGTATCTCTGTATTTCAGAATGCGTTCAAAGATAGGCTTGATGGTAAATTGATTAGTCTTCATGGAACGGCATACGGTTGAATATTTGAAGTGGGGGAATACAGCTGGCTATTTCGTTTGAGCATTAGCTGTTATAAAACTGGCAAACGAGAGTTAGGCAGTAATGATTTCTTTGCTGTTTAAGCGAGACTATGGAGTTGGCTACGGTTAAGTCTCCTATTAGTTTAATCGAAGCTTAAGTATACTATCCAGTAGGTTCCGTGATGGTTTTGCTGGACCTGACCAGATGTGGGTGTTGAACTCAAGTTTGTGGGCGTTTATACGCTTTATATATTGAGGCCAGATCAGAAGGGGTGAAATATTTCTTGTATCGGTTAAGGAAACCTAGACATATCGCTGCATTTTTTTGGAAATTTGAATATGTGAATTTGAGTACGAATATGAAGTTGAATTGAAGGTTTCAGGATGTAGTTTCTAATCTATAAGAAGCGCTTGATGACAAACGATTTCAATTGCATTTGAAATATCAAGACCAACGATCTTGTTTTTGCCAGCAA
Organism: Rhingia campestris; assembly: GCA_932526625.1. NCBI lineage: Eukaryota > Metazoa > Arthropoda > Insecta > Diptera > Syrphidae > Rhingia > Rhingia campestris. Next base: position 106,194,193 of record OW052185.1, read on the forward strand.
GGTGGGGCTGTTAAGCTACACTTTTCGGTGTGATATGTCATCAAATCACCTGTTGCTTCGAAATCTGTATTGTCGGTCATTTTGGAAAGGAGTTTTCGTCATTAAAAATATTTCATAAGCAACCGTCAGCTTATGAAATATTTTTAATGACGAAAACTCCTCTCCTCAATGACAGCGATTCCATGACCATAAAAAGAAGAAAGGTAAGTGCGAGTTAAACGAGTTAATGATTATATTGACATCATCTCGCAATATATGCCTTGGGGTTATTTGACATTTACTGGGCTCACGAACAAGTGATTGCAAATAAATTCAAATCAAACGAGAAACCCAAGGAAAACTTAATAAAGAGCTGTCGTGATCTTGGACTAAGCAAAAAAAATAAAAATTCTTCAAAGTGGTGTTTGTGCTGTTTGATTGGGTTTTTTTTTCGAATGCATGGCTGGCTTTACAAAGATTTGCATACAGAATTTAGGTGTTCTAGCGCAAAATTTGAAGTCCACAAACTGATGACACAATGACGATCAGACGTGGCTATATCAACCTCATTTTCTATCCAGATACATTTACATCATAACAAATACCAACAACAGAAGAATACTGAAATTTCGAAATCACATATAATTTCTGTGCAGTCAAGTTGAAGGGTAAGGGTCTCTCCTATCCAGGCCATAACCTCGCCGATAGGCAAAGAAAAACCATTAACAACGATTGGCCCAATTTCAGTCTAAAGGCTGAACTATAATAGAAGCTTGTTGCGTACGACCACTTCCGTAACTGTGCGAACACATGCAATTTGTATTGTACGACCATAACAGCTTTTCGCTTCGATTCGTTCAGTTTTCGTTCAGTTTTGCTCACTTACGAAAAAGCGAATTGATTCGCTCTTTCTCTTTCTTTTGTTCTTGCATACACAAATTTTACATTTCACTTCAACAGCTGTGTACATTTAAATTTTTAAGTTCCTAAGCAACGAAATTTTGTTTTTATTGTTTGCAGTTCCATTCTCAAAAGTCTATTATGGGCAACTTGAGTAATTGAGAGTACTGAAGAAAACTTAATTTAGAATTTTGACATTAGCTTCCGATTGCTTCCGTCTATTATAGTTCAGCCTTTAGTTGGGAGCCTAGGACTTAAGCCTTTAAAGCTATCGATACAAAATCGTCACCTATATTCAAGAAGTGGATAACTCGATTTTTTTCATTTCTGAAATATCTACGTTTTTGCCTACCTTCATTCGATGTAACCAGCAAACTAATTTTCCTGATCTGCTGCCACCTATTGGTTATTAGAAAAAGTACACAAACAAAACAAAGTCGTTTAAATAGAAAGCAAAACGTTTTCAGCCAATTTCTCAAAAATGTGAAAAGTGAAGTTACCCAGTTTTTGCATTCAGGTGACGAAATGTAGATTACTTGGAGATTTTTTTTAAAACCCAATTTTGTGCAAGGCAAATGTAGGGTAATCGCTTATTTCTAAAATTCTTTGACAGTAGGTACGGAAAATATTTTAAAACTTAATCGATCGATATACATTAGGCTTTGCATCTATAGATGATAAAATTTACACCACCGATCTTCAACATCCTCGATAGTATAGTGGTCAGTATCCCCGCCTGTCACGCGGGAGACCGGGGTTCAATTCCCCGTCGGGGAGATGTGTAACATTTTTTTTTTTTTTAATTTTTGGTAATTTTTTGGACTTCGAATAAAATGTACGCGTGTTCTAAGGAACTTTGACGATTTCTATGACTACTCCGTTCTTATTTAAATTTCAGAAATACACAGGGATGGCTGAGTTTTCGAAGAAGGGCAGTTTGTCAGAATCATGTATTCGTTGTGAACTTAGTCAACATAGAATGTGATGTTGCTAACCAGGTGGAACAGAGGAAGAACAATTCATCATTCAATTAGGCATAGCAAGCGATTTGTGCTCGTTTTGCTGATTGCCAAACTTCTGGTGCTCGTTTGATGCGGCGTTTAGCGTTATGACTCTTAGAGACTCGAACAACAAGAAAACGAGTCAGTCATATAAGATGTACAACGCATTTGACCATTCCACTGGCGTTTTTGTGAAAGAATTCTAGATGTTTCCTAACAAAGTGCAGAAAGTTATTCAACTTATGGGTATTGACCGTGAATCGCCTCCTCCCTTAGCTCACGCATTGCTGAATCTCAGCCACGAAGTGGAAGTATAATAATCATCATGAGTGGCGTGACCCACATCTAACTCTGTGTATACATCAAGAAACAAAATTTTGCGGTTTTGGGGCATTTAAGATTCGTGAGTAATGGACGAAGAGCTATTATAACCACTGGATGTCATTAGCATGGTGTGCTGGTTACACTGAGCATTTTTCAGAATGACCCAACAAAAACGGCAACTGCGAACGGTGAACAAAAATATGTTCAACTAACTTTTCATTCCTCGATTGCATAAATTGGGACTGAAGGACATAAGATTCCAGCACTACTTTGTAGTGTCCTATGCGCATACTGCTGCTGACCCAAAATGGACATTCAGAAACAGGATTCTGCCGTTCGTCTGATATCGCGTTTTGGCGATTTGCACTGGCCCGCAAGATCACCCGATGTGACAGGCCTAGGCTTATTCCTATATATTGACAACAACTCGGCAATTTGTCAAAGTCAAAGTCATATCAACAAAGCCTGAAATAAAGGTAAGTCGAGCGAATTGAGGCTCGCTTTCTACTATTTAAACGCCGTTTACTGTTTGGTTCGCTTATCAATGATTCGTCCTGATTACCTGCATGTAAGATCGAAAGCCGTCCATTCCAAGTAAAGCGGTCAAATCGAGATTTAAAATTTGCAGTGTGGAGGTTAATAGTGAGTGCAGGATCAATGAATGCGCATGCTTTTGATTGTACATGCAGGAAAGCGTAGTCTATGCGCCCTATCAGAGTGATCCAAATGCAAAATCATGCATCGTCCTGATAACCTGCATATAAGACCGAAAGCCGTCCATTCCTAGTCAAGTAGACAAATCGAGGTTTGAAATTTAAAGTGTAGAGGCTAATGGTGAGTGCAGAATCAATGATTGTGCATGCTTTTGACTGCACATGCAGAAAATCGTAGTCTATGCGCCCTATAAGAGTGATCCAAATGCAAAATCATAAATATACCGCTTACTGTCCTAGCGCAGATGCGACATAACAGTCATAGGGTAATTATAGAATTATGCCGAAACGCCGTACGTTTTTTGGGCTCTTTGACACTTTTTTTTTTATTTTTTGGGCGATCTGTCAAAATTTTAGGCAGTCATATTTTTTTTAGATTTGGGCGATTTTAATCGATTGCAGAAGAAGTGCCCACAAGCTCTGGCAGCCCTCAAGGAGAATATTCCTTGAAAGGGTCCAAATTGTAAAATTTAAATGAATGTCTAAATTAACATTTGAAAACATTTTAGAAGGCTATGATCGTCTTCAAAAAGTGGGTACAGCTTATTTCATATAACGAGTTTGATCAACTTTAAGCTGAAAATTTTAGGCCAAAATATCAGTGACCCATGGAAGGGCAGACAGACTTGGCCTTGATCGACCAAAATTTAAATTCTAATCCGTTATATAAAAACAGCTTGTTGTCCATTTTTATTGGCTAATACACCTTTTGGGATAGGGTAACCAAAAATCTTCGAAAGTCCATACCAAATGCCTTTTCTAATACCAACCAACAGTTTCTCCCAGTGTACCCCAAATCCAACTCATACACACAGACTTGCTCAAATGTGCTATCAAAATCCAGACGAATGCAGAGGAAACCTCGCATCCCTGACTTGCCAAGGACAAAATAGTGAGACCCGGGAATGTTGTTTGTAAAGCGCATGAAAATGTCGTAATTCTTAACTGCCAACAAGGATCATAAACAAAGCGGATGGGTGGTTGGCAATACATCCAGGAAGACAGACAGACAGACAGACACACATCATGCTGGTAGGTCTACTCCTCGTGGCATCTGCATATCCATATCCATCCCGAGTGTATTCGCGCGCAAAAAAAAAACCCACAAATGGAAAATGCGGCCTAATGACAACATCAATATGCATACGAATAGCGTCGTCCTCGTCACAACATTCACCAGAGGAATCCATCTCGCGTCGTCTCATTGTGCGAACGCTCCTGCTGTGTTCTGAATTCGGAATGAATATGAAAATATTCGCAGCAATTAAACGCGTGACAGCTGCTGCTGTTGCTGCCCATTCGTGGAAGCGCCGCGAAATTGATTTTCACTTCAACCTCTATGCATGAGGAGTACCGCACCTCTTTGCGCCTCGTACATGCATTATACAAGGCAGGGTCTGGTGAGCGTTCCTTTCCTGATGACCTATCATCAGGTACACCGCGCCACTGACATTTTCATGGAAAAATGAATTTATCATCAAGCCTCGACGTCGTCGTCATCATCATCATCATCATCGTCGTCGTAGTCAGAACGGTATGGAGAAAGGGAAAAAGTTGTGACGGGTCTTCTCTGAAGGCGAATCGCACACGCGAAAAGAAAAGGAGACCGATGCAAACGAACAAATTTGCCGCTGCCGCCGACAGACAGACAGACCTGTACACAACTATGGTCGACAAACGGACAGGCTAACAGACATGCAGAGGCAGACAGAAAAGGAAATCGCTGACAGAAGTTATGCCGATGACAAATGGCAACCTCGTCTGTCATATTGCTGTTGGGGGTTTCGATGGAAAACCGTGATGGAACTTATTCACTGCGGGGAGTAGTGTGTTGCAAAAGAGAGGTTCTGCTCAATTCATTGGATGACAAAGTGAAGACTGAAGTGCAAAATTAAGTTATCTGTCGAATAAGGTTTATCTGGGGCTAAGGATTGTATAATTGGAGGAGAACTTCACTTTGGAAATTTTGTTTCCTATTTGATAACAAATCTAGATCTTCTTACAGAGTGATGAGTCAAGCCCAAGATAAAGTTGTCAGTCGAATTAGAAATCTGGATGTTAGGAGAACATATTTTTGTCTCTTATTTCTTAGAGAGATTTTCAGTAGATCCTTGTTGGTGATCTCTGCTTTTCACTTAAAGAACAGGCAAAGTGGTGCGAAGTCTAATCTGCTTTTCTAAAGAACTCTGTTGTTTATAAGAACAAACTACCAAACAAAGTTATCTCTCGAATAAGCCAGAGCAGGATTCTAGATACAAAACCCATTCGATTTGTAGTCCTTATCTCATGAATGGTTTCACAGGCGATCTTCGTACTCAATCAACACAAGAATGACTCAAATTTACGAGAGAGTTTTGTTCAATTTTCTCTACCCTCCTATTATGAATAATGTGACAACAGGGAGTGTTTAAACACTTTAAGGGTAGAGGTAGTCATAAACACTTTAGCGCATGCCAATTATTAAAAAAGGTAAACAACTGTCAACAAGGAGTAAGCAAAGATTTTGGTAAATCTTATGGCAGCCTTTTGCTACATTATATACGCACGGGTTCAATAGAGGAAGCAATGAAGAAGTGAAAAAGAGGGCAGAAGACCGAACCTCCGTTTCAAAGACCAAGCCATCGCGGATACCAGAGGACTTGGTCTAGACAACTGGAAGCAGCGAGCCAGGGATCGTAGAGGATGGAAGGCTGCAGAGTCTCAGGCAGAGACTCTTCACGGGTCGGGAGCCCGATAAGTAAGAGGCAGAACTCAACTCATCACTATAGAGTGGGAAAGGTATGTTACGATAAAAAAATGGATGCCAGACAGCAGGCATTCATTTGAAAAAAAAAAAAAAATCGGCAGCAGGTCATTCTGGAACGTTCTTTTTTCGATTTGAAACAGTCGAAGGCGTGCTCTTTAAAACAAAGACGTTGCTAGAGGAAAAAGAAAGTGTTCTAGTTGTGACACAGGATCCTTCACATGATAGGGACAAAAGCTTACATGAATCAAGCAGGTATTTCACACAAGAGCAACCTTAGTTGCAGAAGACGCCTTGTCCGAAAAAAAGAGTTGAAGAAAATTCTCCAGCTTCTGATGCTTTGAAATACGCAAGAATTTTGCAAAGGCTGGATTGGGCAAGACCGACATCATGATCCATGATGCTCCTTAGTAAGGCACTCAGTTTGACAATTAGCGCCACGCTAGAGCTCATTTTAGTCTCTGGGCAGATGATGCGATCACATTGAGTAAATATTAAACGCGCACTTATTGACATGAAAATATTTTTAAATCTAAGAAAGTAGGCAGCCAAGTGCGTGTGAAACCAAACTAAAAAATGGATTGGAACAATTTCCTCCTTACTTTTCGATGGTTTTGGTGTTCAGGAGCTGCCTATTACTTCACCACCATTCTGCAGACGACAAATCGCCTATATTATGTAAGTGGTGGAGTAAAACTAAATCCATTTGAAACTGAAGGCTTTATTTGCCATAGTTATGCGTATGAAACGGCTCTTCCCAATTAGCAATAAACTGTAAGAGTTGTTTTTCACAATCCTCTCTGGAAGCTATTTTTCCCCCAGTAAAACTATTCGCGATAGGCCAGGACAGGTGATAATCGTATGGTGACAGATCCGCATTATAAGGTGGATGCATAGGACACACACTATCGGTGTGTGTAGGCTGGCCATGACCTGATGGAAAACAATTCAACTCCTATTGGCCAAAAATGGGCGAATGGGCTTCTGTCAGGTGGTACAGGTTCAAATAAAGAGTTTTGACGTAGAGGAGCAGCTCATAGTAGATGATCCCCTTCTAATACCACTAAACAACAAAACTTTCCTGGCCGTCAATCCTGGCCTTGAAGCGTTTGCGCTGACTCACCGGTATTCGACTACGACCGATTTCGTGGGTGTCATAAGCGATGTATGGGTAAATTACTCAAGGATGCCAACACTACGGATTGGCAGACGTCAACATTTGAAAACACAAAATGAAGACCAAACCAACGCTACCCAGTTAGTTTTTTGGGCTCCTAGAGTAATACAAAAGTAAGCTGCTAATAGGGATCTTGACTTTGCTGTGTCGAACTTGTGCCGAACCAGCCTATTAGTATGCCTTCGTGGACACAAAAAAAATCAATTCCAAGGCGACCAAGCAAAATAGGAGAAAAACCGTGTGGTGTGGTTTATCGGCCGTTGGAATCATCAGTCCGTATTTCGTCAAAAATGTGGCCGACGCCAACGTTGCTATAAATGGGGCTCGTTACCACACCATGATAACGGACTAATTTTTGCCTGAAATTGAAGCCTGAGATCACGAAAGCATTTGGTTCCAACAAACATATAATGGAGATACTGAGAGACCTCTTCGATGAACAATTAATTTCACGCTTCGGGCCAGTTAATTGGCCAGCAAGATCATGCGATATCACACCGATCCTGCGATATCCCTTTGGGGCTACCTAAAGTCAAAGGTGTTTGTGGATAAGCCAGCTACTTCGACTTCATTCGTCGTTTGGCTGGAAATCGAAAACTGCGAAAGCTGTCTTTCTATCACTATTCACTTTATAAGGTGCGCCATCTTTTATGTCGGTGTATGAATATTAAATAATTACAAAAAAAAAAACAATAAATTTCCATATATGAGATATTTTTATGTAATTTAGTCTTTAATCATTTTTTTCGACTAGTTTTTGAACACAACATCAAGTGGCCGCCTCTATTGACCAAACCAAATTGGGCCCTTTTTGCTGATCACCATTACTTTTCTGAGCATCTTGAGCGGTATGACTATTATTTCGGCATAAATAATGTTAGCTAGGAGCTCGTCAATGGTTTGATGACTGCTGGCATACACTTTGCAAATAACTCCACCAAAAGAAGTCCGAAGAGGTCAAATCTGAAGATCTGTGTGGTTAGACAATGTCCCCATACACATACACAGCACACTTCCAAGGAATTTTCGTTGCAGAACCTGCATTGTTGAAACCAGTAACCTTCCAGATCTTTTTCAGACATTTGTGGACAGACATAACGAGCTAAGCATCGATTGGTATCGAGGGCTTCAATTTAAAACCAAAAAATGGCCCAATGATGGTTTTGGCGCAAAAGCTACGCCGGCCCAGACAGTCAATTTTTGGTCACGCAATGGATTCTCTGTTCCCCAAATGCGGCAGTTTTTCTTGGTGGCGGCGCCAGAGAGTGTGAAATGAGCCTCGTCGGTCATCAAAATTTGCTTTGTAAGCAGAGTCAACCATTCCTTTAAATTCGTTTGCCTGTATTCCTCAACCGACGTGCGAGACCTGTAGGCATCAATGCCGATGCAAATCCTTCAAAATGAGCAAAGTCAGTGGTTCCACCTTTGTCAACATGCTGAAGGCGGTGACGATGTAACACATGTGGGTTCTCGGCAACCGCTTACTGCCTCAACCAGTTCATTGAAACCTCTAGGGCATTGATGAACGGCATGTCGACGATCTCTCACTGTCCCTTGCTCAACAAAATTCGACACCAAACGGAGAATAGTTTTGTCAAACAAACACCGTTTGGTGGGGTAACTGATATGCAACTGAAAAACTATTTTCGCTATACAGCGTCAGAATTTCGGTGCGTTGCTTCGGTGTGAAGCAATTCATGATTAACATTGAAGACTCGAAAAGTTTGTATGTGCTCCCTGGTAATAATCATTGAATTGAACCGCTCACAAAACCAACTGTCAAATAACGACTTTTTAAGCTTTTTTAAAAATTATTATGAAATTCTCAACCAAAGGTTAACATTGCAATCTTATCAAATTTTCTTAAATTATATCAAAAATTTCTCAGCTATCGAAAATTATATAGGTGGTCGTAGGTTTCCAATAAAGCGATCCTTCAGTCGTCAATTGTACTGAATTGACGTTTTAAAAACTAATCTTCTCAAGTCAATTGGCTGATAAATGTCAAAGTTATTCAATGTTTACATGCCGACATAAAATATGGCGCACATGGTACATGTTCTAGACAACTATAACATCCCATGCGAGGCGCTCAAAATGATTAAAGATTTCTTCATCTGTTTTTATCAAGGCGCCGAAAAGCATGTCGGGGTGATCAGAGTCGTAGATAGGTCTTAGTAGTTCACGTGATTGCTTTACTACTAAATTATCTTCTAAGCCTGAAGAAACAGTGGTTAAACCAGATACTAGTTTATGATTTTATTTATAAGTCTTGTTTTCCGAAACTTTATCCGGCTGACAACGGTCTGCAAGTGAGGGAAATAAAGATTGTTTAACCTTCTCATAGTGGATTTCTTTTATGTTTTCCCAAGAGAATAGGAAACTTAAACAGTCGCCCTTCTTGTTGGTCACAATGTGGCCAATTGCAAAAACAATGTCCTGCGTACAAAACTCGCCAGTGTACTCATAATACTACAGGTAGGCTGTATAAACGTAAAGAGCTCTTTTGCTGTATTATTGGACTTTCTCCCATCGCCGTATGAACGGCAGTCTACTGCGTCTACTGCTTCACCCGCCGGAGGCTATCGTTTTAATATTCTCAAAGCGATTAATTACTTGGCATTTCCGCTCCTTTGGGAGCCCTCATAACCCTCATACTCATCAACAACGTCGCATTCATCATCATCATCATCTGCATACGCACTGCACATAGGCTCTGTTGGGTTGGGGTGAAAGGGGCCCAGGCGTGAGGATCACCTTCTCCCCCCCAAAGTGGGATTATCTGTATAGGTAAACTTGCAATGACGACTACGACGAGTCGGATGACGACGACAAAGGACAAAAACAACAACAACGACGACGGCATGCTAAGAGGATTTATTAATTTTGCATAAAATATGATGGCGCTGCAATTTAAATGTTTTAATGGCATACCAAGCTGTTGGATAGGGACGAGGCGCTTTTGATATATTATTCACCAGTGCATATTTGAATTTTTCCCCAACGAACGATGAGTGGTGGGGGGTCTGCAAGTGCTAGGAACAGTGGGGTCAAATTGGAATTGCTAGGGAGAGCGAAAGATACTTTTTTTTCTGTTAAAAGCGCGACTATATGTAACCTCTATTTAGGGGCTAAAAATATAAGGAATTCTCAGTCGCACGAACAAAACAAGTGTGTCCTACAACGATTCCCATTGCAGTCGCATTTAAACGATAATCGCTTAACGTAATAGGGTCCAAGACTATAACGATTCCGATTGTAGTTCAATTTAAACGATACTCGCTTAACGTAAAGGGCCTCAGGGTTTTAATTAGGTTTGAAATTATTTTCAGAATTGCTATCATACAAAAAATGACACTACAGTAAAATCTTTGGAAAGTGGGGACTTCACCAAAGATGACCTTGTGGATGTACACAGCAGTGGTGCGTCCAATTCTCTCATACGGCTCAATAGTATGATGGCCCGCATTGACTGTGATCGGCGCCAACGGATGCCCTTACTGTAAAGATACCGCTTTATGCAGCTCATTAAGACTCAAGGAGTCAGGATGCTGGAATGCAAGGCCTTATGGCCACGTAATATCCTGGACACCTTACTGAACGGCGTGGTCACGTTTCCAACAGACTACAACACCTATACTAAGCTTCAAAAAGGCTTCCACGTAGGATTTCCTACCAGATCTCAGTGGAAGAGAAACGAAGTAGTAAGAGATTTCGACACGGTCGTCTACACCGAAGGATCTAAGATGAACTGTGGTGTGGGGTCCGGAGTCTACTCGGAATCAATGAAAATATCAGTATCATACCGCCTACCTGACTTTGCTATCCGAGATGCTTGCACGCATGACATTACGGAAAAGCAAAATATTGCTATTCTCATAGACAGCGGCATTAAAGGCCATCAACTCGGCTACCATATCCTCCAAGCTGGTACAGGAATGCCGAAACGAACTTGCCCACCTTGGCGAACGCTTCATGGTCACACTTCTTTGGGTTCCAGGGCACTGTAACATTAAGGGAAAGGAGCGTGCAGCTGGCCAGGCAAGGCTCAGCTATTCACAGCTCACTTGCGGCAAGGGTCGCCGGTATCCCGCTAGGTGCGGTTAAGGGACAAATACACTCATACTTCCTGAAAAAGGCCGACTCCAAATGAAGAAGGTTAACAAATTGTGTCATATCGAGGTCGATATGGCCGTCCTACGACAAAAAACAGAACAAACGATCTTTAAATCGAACCCGCCCAGATATCGCAAGAATTACGGCGATTGTCACGGGGCACTGGCCAATTGGAAACCATGCGACAAAACTAGGGATCCCAAACAACCCTCAATGTGGCAGTTGCGGGAACACAAATGAGAGAGAAACCCTCTCCTATATCATTTGCAAATGTCCGGCACTAGCAAGAGCCAGATTGCGTGCGTTAGACCAACCATTTTTCGACAAGCTTAGCGACATCTTGGGTAAAAGGATACAAGATCTTATGCGTTTTCTAAACCTCACAGGCTGGGTCTAGAGACCGCCTGTATAACATCCACAATACATAATAAAGGTCACACGAGTCGTCGTAGCAAAAAGGCACATAAGTGCTACTTGGATTCATGCCGAACCGCCACTTCTACCCACCTAGCTACTACCTTCAGTAAATCGAGAATTAAGTCCCTTAATATTCTAATCTGAAATGTGTTATGGCCTATTTGAAATCACCCTCGGGATAAACTGGAGGTCCCACATTAGCCAAACATATAGTTTCGTATAAGCATTTGAATATAGAAGCTAGCTTTGAGGCCCTGTATAGGTCTTAAAAGCCACAAATTTAATTTCTTATATGGTGAACAAAAACATCCATTTAAATTCAAAACCAACCACTTACACAATATCGAGCAACACATAGAGGCCCAAAACATACCTGAAAAGGAAACAAAAAACGGTGTTATTGACGAAAGTACTAAAAACATATTTAATATTAAAAATTCGTGCATTTAACTTAATTACCAAAATTAATACATTTTTAGGCATTCATTCATTTTCCATAACCAAATTAAGTTGATAACCTATTTGCATTAGCAAGACCCCACTGTTTCATCGCACACGACGACTATGAGTGGTAAAGCAAAGCTAGAAACGCAGGAGCACTTAACAAGTTGAGTCCTTGTGCGATGGGGGGAATAATTGAATTTTAGATTTGTTGCTTGTCGTAACTGTTGACGGATGTTGTGATGAGTTTTTGCGTGACAAGTGAGTCGGTCTGTTCGTTAGACGCACTCGTACGAAATGGAAATTCAAATTTTTGATCTGATGGTACATAATTGCTTTTCGGTGAAATGCCACCTTTTCGGATCGTTTTATGTGGTAATTTATGGATTGGGTAAAGTTTTGGGTTAGTTTGTTTGTCGAGACGATGCATTTTTGATTATAAGAGGAGCAAGTGTGACAGTAGCTGGCACTTGGGCCGTTTTGAGATAAAGTGTTACACTTACACGAACAAGACGCATTTTAAAATATTTTCAAACCTAATGGATCTTTTCAATCTTAATAAACAAAATGGCTAACTAATGCCTTGACGGAGAAGTTTCAGGAGGCGTATTTCTAAAAATCTAATTCTAATTCTAAAATTCATGATTCCAGTCAGCAACATTTCGGAGCGCACTTAAAGCATTAGAGGATCGCCTCACCTGGATGAAATATAGTTAAAAAGAAGACCTTAAGGACCTTACGGAAATAAACCTAATATAAATCAGGACCGAGGCAATAAGTCATAAACATGTGTTACTGCTGGAAAGTTTACTCAGGAGGACACGCTCAAATTCTGAACAGATACCTGGGCTCAGCATGAATTTGCAGCCAAAGGTGTACTAAGATTCAATCAGCTCCCTTGATGGAAAGTTAACTCAGGAGGACACGCTCAAATTCTGAACCTGTCCTCAGCATGAATTTGCAGCCAAAAGTGCATTGAGAATCAGCCAGCTCAACTGATGGAAAATTTACTCAGGAGGACACGCTGAAATTCTGAACTGATACCTGGGCTCAGCATGAATTTGTAACCAAAAGTGCACTAAGAATCAGCCAGCTCACCTGATGGAAAGTTTACTCAGAAGGACACGCTGAAATTCTGAACAGATACCTGGACTCAGCATGGATTTCAGCCAAAAGTGCACTAAGAATCAGCCAGCTCAACTGATGGAAAATTTACTCAGTAGGACACGCTCAAATTCTGAACAGATACCTGGCCTCAGCATGAATTTGCAGCCAAAAGTGTACTAAGATTCAGCCAGCTCCCTTGATGGAAAGTTTACTCAGGAGGACACGCTCAAATTCTGAACAGATACCTGGCCTCAGCATGAATTTGCAGCCAAAAGTGCACTGAGCCAGCTCAACTTATGGAAAATGACGTTAGGAGGACACGCTCAACCTGGGCTCAGCTGTATCCTGTGACTACATGCTGCCTCACCCTGACTTTCAAATACCATTCTCCAGCATCTTTCTAAGTAGACAGGAGTGGGTGAGGAACGAACTGGGCACCGCAACCATATCCATTTACAGTCACTGATGGTTCAAAAATGGACGTAGGCGTTGGAGCGGGGGTGTTTTCCGAAACACTACGCAGAACAGCACTTTTCGCCTCAGCACAGCACTGTCTTTCACTCTATTCATCCCTATCAAGGTATCCGACGGAGCGGCAATTTAGCCGATTTTGTACGATTCGGAGGATTTTTGCTTCGAGGTACTAATTCGATTGACACATACCTCGAATGGAATTTGAATCTCTGACGAAATATGCGTTGCGAAAAATTGTCCGCTCCGACGGATACCTCGATAGGGCTGATTGACAGTAGCAGAGGCAGCCAAAGCGACATCAATGTTGGCGACACCACTAGATGATATCGCGTACCATCTTTATTGATAATCAGCCAGCACTCGTACGTCAAAGGAACGCCAGACCAGCTAAGAAAATCGCCCCTGTCAGAGAAAGTATCCAGGCAGACGATTCTTTGTCATGCAGAAGATCGGCCTTTCGCAGATTTCAATTTATATCAACTTGCGAATTTTGCGTTTTTTACCTGTAATCGTACAAGGTCCGACTAACCCAGGAGCCAAAAGTTAATAACCATAGATAACGCCGTTTTTTCGCCAACTGAGCTTTTGAGTTAACAAAGAAAACTTCCGTATATAGGACATACTAACCCACAAAAGGTCTACCATGATGGGAATGCATCCTCATAAAGTTACCATTTGTTGCGGATTTTGGGCCAATGGCGTCAAATGGTCCGTCCTCCAGTTAAATATCTGACAGCACCAGTTCGTTTGCGACCGAAAAATGGACGTAGGAGTTGGAGCGGGATGATATCTCGTACCATCTTTATTGATAATCAGCCAGCACTCGTACGTAAAAGGAACGCCAGACCAGCTAAGAACATCGCCCCTGTCAGAGAAAGTATCCAGGCAGACGATTCTTTGTCATGCAAAAGATCGGCCCTTCGCAGATTTCAATTTATATCATCAACTTGCGAATTTTGCGTTCTTTACCTGTAATGGTACAAGGTCCGACTAACCCAGGAGCCAAAAGTTAATAACCATAGATAACGCCGTTTTTCACCAACTGAGCTTTTGAGCGTTTGGAAAAGGACCCCAATTTTGCCCGAAAAATCATCTTTTTCATCGAGGATCACTTTCGGATGAACGGCTATGTTAACAAAGAAAATGTCCGTATATAGCAGATACTAACCCACATGAGGTCTACCATGATGGGAATGCATCCTCAGAAAGTTACCATTTGTTGCGGATTTTGGACCAATGGCGTCAATGGTCCGTACTTCAGTTAAAGATCTGACAGCACTAGTTCGTTTGCGCCCAAAACGGCACATCTCACTCTTCTCAGCAAAGAGAATTTCGATAAAGGCTTCGATTTGCATGCTTACAAGGTTCAATTAACTCAGAAACAGAAGCCAATGGACTATTTGATGCTGCTCCAGAAGCCGAATGAACACTTTCACCGCAATGGATTCATTAATAGGCTATGTATCTCGCTCGAAAAATATCCAAATTGGTACTTTCATCTTTAGAGCTGGCTTTCAAGACTGGATAGGTTTGTGGTTTGATGCGGAGAAAGTTAAATTTTGACAAATTTAAAGAAAGAAGTTTGTCGAAACTCGCGCTGCATTAAAATAACAGACGGAAAATTGGTCAAATATGTATATCCTCTTCAATGCTTGTTGTCAATTAGATCTCTATCTGTCTGCAATATAGATCTCAGAAAAAATTGAAGCCATTTGCAAACATTTGTTCACATTCACATTATATCATTACATTGTATCCACCTTGCATATAAAAGAAAAAGGTTTCCGTTTACTGACCAAACCTGCGATAGCTTTCGACTCGCTGACCAAAATAGTGTAACCAGGGGATAAACTTTAATCGACATTCACAAAGTAATTTCCACTATCGAAATGGAACCTGCAAAGCTCTAGTGGATCCCTTAACACAGATTAGTCGATCTAACCGGTGATGTGATCTAAAAACTCGACTGCAATAGAAAACTTATAAGATGACGTGGAATGTTGAAAAAAAAAACATCCACCACCTCAATTATGTCGTAAAGTGGAAATTGCACTTTGTAAATACTCGCGTAAGGCAAAACTGCCAAGCTTCACGTAGATACATCAATTATACCTAATATCGAGTTAATTTCTTACACAATTGCTAATGGATTTCCTCATACACAGACACATTCAAGACCACTAGAGGCCACTAGCCACTAGCCAGGAGGTTTGATGATCTTTTAATTATAACATCGAACAGGCGGTTCGCATTAAGACAACTCATTTAAAATGCCGTCTTGTATCTGTCAACTTTTTATCTATCGCAGCAACACATTTACCCTTGTAAATCAACGAACCAAGATGATAGTAATCCAGAGACAAGCTGCAATTAAGGCATAGTTGTTCGCCGTGGAACCAGATGGGGTAATTGTTTTATGGAAATTTTGCATTTTTTTTATTCTCATTAAAATTGTTTTAGCGTGTCTGTCAGATGTTTTGGAATACACAGGGTGGCTGCAGAAAAAAAGACGGTATACCAGTGTAGCGGGGTGTGTGAACTTTTTTTGACCCACTTTTTTGTAATTTGACAGTATGGAATTTAAATGGAATAAATTAAAACTTTATTTAATAAAATTTAAATTAAAATGACGTCGATTAACAATTATCTTTTAGTTTCTTTTGAAAAATGTGTACCTGCATGGGTATTGTGCTAAGTGCGCTCTACGCCACTGCTTGAATTTGTTCTATGTTTCAGTAGCGTCACAAAATATTAAAATGTCAAAAAAAAACTTTGTCTACAAACAATGATAGGTATATAGAAATTTCTAATCTACTCCAGGGCAACTAAGTTGTTCCTAAACTGATTAAGTCGCCATAAGTGTTCACTTGAACAGTTCGTCAAAGAGATTACTGCGATAAGGTTGGGTGTAAAGATATAACAACAATTGGTTGTGGAGTATCTCCAGAAATGAATGGTTCTGGAGATACTCCAAATCAAAGTTAGGCAGCACTTTGACGCATAAACTTTTTTTTTGTAAAATCGGGAGTAAAGTTGGAATATAAGGCGATAAAGTCCGGGATGAATAAGGGCGTCAAGCTATATGCCTCTCCAACTAAAACGGTCTTTATAAATTTGGCACCATTTGCGCACTTCTCCAAGGAAACCACTGTAGGGAAAGGCTTCCTCTACTTCACTTACCATTTGGCAAGATATCAAACACTCTGTGGGTCGTACTAACATCAATTCGGTCTACATGTCGTAGCCATCTTTAAAGTCAAATGAGTAGGTTGTATTGACTATAACGGGTCTGCCATCTAACGTTTTTTTTTTCAACTAGTGCTTATTTCGTGAATGGTAACACTTAGCTCATGTCTGATTTGACAGAAAATTAGTTTTATCCTTCCACTAAACGAATATTGTTGTGTATACGCTTGAACAACGCTGGGAAGTATTGCGACATTACTTCGAAAATCATGGTAATGTTGCAGAATGTGTGCGAAAATTGCGTAGGGATTTTGGAAGAAGAGAAGCACCGTCAGCTCCGTATGTTCGTTATCTTGTGAAAAAAAGTGAAAGAAACTGGCATCCTCATCGATAAACCAAAGCGTGAAAAGCCAAAAACAGTGCGTACACCCGAGAATATTGCTGCTGTGACAGAAAGTGTGCGTGAAACGCCATCAACATCAATTCACCATCGTTCTCAACAATTGAACATTTCGGAGACATCATTGAGACGAATTTTGCATAAAGACCTTGGTATGACGCCATACAAAGTCCAATTGGTTCAGGAGTTGAAGCCAACTGACCATCTAATGCGTTTTCGCTTCGCTAAGTGGGCCTGCGATCGACTTAGAGAAGATGCCGGTTTTGCCAAAAAAATCATCTTTTCAGGTGAAGCTCATTTTGATCTTGGCGGTATGTAAACAAGCAAAATTGTCGCATTTGGGGCACAGAAAACCCGCACATATATTGAAAAGCCGATACACCCAAAACGAGTCACTGTTTGGTGCGAATTGTGGTCCAGAGGCATAATTGGGCCATTTTCTTCGAAAATGAGCAAGGAGTGGCCGTTACAGTCAATGGCTATCGTTATCGGGCCATGTTTAATGAAAAAATTGAAGAGGAGGATATTGGCAACATTTGGTTTCAACAGAACGGCGCTACGTGCCACACAGCCGAAGCTACACTCGATGTTTTGCGCCCTGTTTTTTAAGATCGCATTATCAGCCGCAGAGCTGATGTCGTTTGGCCACCTCGGAGCTGCGATTTGACACCGTTGGACTATTATTTGTGGGGTGCCGTAAAAGGTAAGTGTTACGCCGACAAGCCAGAGACAATTGACGCTTTAAAGGACAATATTCGTGAAGCATACAGCTGCACACAATCGATAATGTGCTTAAAAATTGGACCGATCGTGTAGGCTACTGCATGGCCAGCCGAGGCAGCCATTTGAATGAAATTATTTTCCATTATTAACCGGAAGGCTTGTACTTTCAAATAAAAAAAGAAATTTGAGAAAATATTCAGTAGTTTTTTTTTTGATAGCATTTTCAAAAAAAAAAAATTATTTGGCGGACCCTTTACCTTGTCACATAGTCCCTGGACTGGAGCTGAAATCCCTTTTGATAAGGTCCATGTTTTAGATCCAAAAAGACGACTGGGATGCCCATAAGACCCTGGTAGGACTTCCTTTTGACGATAGGGTTTTTGACAGAAGATGATTACTGGGCTCACATAGGAACTTTAAATATGCGTATGAAACCCACTTGAACATCTCCCCATGTGTTTGGGATGTTACCAGTTCGAGACGGCTTTTAAGGATAATCGCCAAACATACTATATAATATTTTTAAAACGCTCAAGACCTAGCAGTTTTTCGTTGATTAGACTGCTTGCGTTGTTAGTCAAACAAATTATTTTCTTAGGAATACTTTGCGAGCTACATTGAAACTAGCTAAACAATGGTGTTTAAGAGATCTTTAGTAGATTCTTCTCTTGAAGTCGTATAAGTTCCATCGCTTTTGACTAATTTACGCTAAATGAGCCATCTGGGCAGTACGAAGTGTGGTGAGACGTTGGAGTCATCCCAATAGTTCGTGTGAAATGCCATCTAGAGGGTCTGAGTTTGCTTCCCTGTCGAAGCAACACTGGTTTTTCACTGGTCCTTCTATCGTGAAATGCCGTGTAGAGGGTCTGAGTTTGCTTCCTAGTCGAAGCAACGCTGGTTTTTTACTTATCCTTCCATCTTTAAATGCCGTGTCGAAGCTTTTCGCTGGTCCTCCTCTCGTGTTGATCTGATAAATCATCCGAGTAGTATCGATGTTATAAAAATGCTGATCTCAAATATGAATGATTTCGAGAAGAGAAAAAGCTAGGCCTAGGATGCTAACGAACCTGGTGTAGGAAGAATTTGTATTTTTTCTAGTCACCTCAAGATCGCTTTCGTGATCTCATCTGCTATAATAAGTTAACAACCTGATCGGACACTGCTTTCACTATGGTTTTACACTCTTAAGCAAGTAATAGCTGGCTTAAACTAAAAAAGCTGGACCTGATAAATAGTGAAGGCAAGATTTTTTTCAGGCAGCTAGCCGTTGTTGAATGGGCATAAAGTCGAAAGAGTAAGAGTGGACAAGAAAGCCGCCCACCTTTAGTCCACGAGGCGATAACCCTCACTCCCTGTATAGAAGAGTTCCGTGCAGCTATCGAAATTAAAGAAGACCAACAAGAAGAGTGTAGAATCGGGGATGGATAATATCGAAACTTTTCAAAGAAAGAGGTTAAAACCTTGGAATTGTCATGCAAAATAATCTCAACCATGTTTGATGACTGAACTATCAGTTCCATTGGTCCCATCTCTAAGAGAAGAATCCCAAGTCTTATTCCTATTATAAGGGTATATCCTTACTAAGTATCGAAGATCCTATCTAACACACGGTGTGAAGGTCTCAAGTTTTTTTTTGCAACAAACTTTCCAGTAGGTATTGTCTTTTCGGAGCGGCAAGTCGAACATAGACCAAATTTTCACAACGGCTGAGAATGATACCAATTGGATGATTCTTGAGATCATCGCGAAAACCAAATTTTCGCTACAACATGATAACATCCGAAAAATTAAAATTTTTGGCGCAACAGGCTTTATTTTACCCAGGGCCTAGCTTTTTCTAAGAACTACTTATGTGTGAGTGTTCACTTCTTGCATGATAGCGGAAGATGTTCTTGGCAATTGATACTACTCGGATGATTTGTCAGATCATCACAAGAGGAGGGCCAGTGTAAAATCGTTTAGGTATTGCTACGGCTGGGAATCAAAAAACCCAGACATTCTGAGCGGCAGTTTATAGTTATGTATAGCCAACGCGCCACTGAGCATACACTGCCTGGAATACCATAGGGGGATGGCCGACTAAGGTAAATTACTAAAACGCCATAGACGCGTTCGAAAGTTTGCAAAAAAACGGAACAACTAAAACAGGCATGGAGGTAGTGGGGGCTTCATTTCTTACTACACAGACTTTAACGCGCTTAAACTCAAGTTTGGGTAGTATACACGATTTTTAACGCATGATCAATCAAGTGTTATTTTTTTTCAAAAAGGCGTTTTTTGACAGAAGCCGCGTGAGTCGTGTCAAGTTGCCATTTCTTTTTTTATTCGGTATTTTTTGACATTTCGTAATGGATAGACTTACACCCGAACAGCGTTTGCAAATTCAGGGAATGGGCTCTCGAGAGACTTGCTGAAGATCCACCGTTTTTTGATCAACAGTTTGTTCAGCGATGAGGCCCATTTCTGGCTCAATGGATACGTCAATAAACGAAATAGCCGCATATGGACCGAAGAACAACAGGAAGTGGTTCAAGATCTGCAGTTACATCCACTCAAAGCAACCGTGTGGTGTCGTTTATGAGCCGGTGGAATCATCGGTCCGTATTTCTTCAAAAATGAGGTTGGTCCCCTTTAAACTTTTTTTTTGTGGGGAACCATAAAGCACCGATGTCATGCCAACAATTCGGAAACGATTAAAGCACTTAAGGCCAATATCCGAAAAACGGATGTGAATGGGTGGGTAGGTCTCCACGGTGTCTCAGGGGGATAGTAGAAGATTGTGCGAATACATGTATTCGTTAAACCATAAGCGGGTGTAAATTATAAAAGATAACTAATGGAAAGCAAAGGAGTGTTTTTTAAATACTCCTTGAATTGAAAAACCTCTGCCCTAAATTAATGAGGTTTTACCAACAGAGGCTTTTAAAAAAACAATGACCTATTCAGCCCTATCGAGGTATCCATCGGAGCGGACAATTTTCCGCAACGCATACTTCGTCGGAGGTTTAAATTCCATTCGAGGTAAGTGTCATCGGAAAAAAAATTCTACACAAATGCGACGGCTTTACTTCACTACAATTCGTAAATAAATTCACCGAAGAATTCGTGTCGGAGGAAATCGGAAAAAGAATGTCACTTAGCTGTCAAAAATTGCATTAAAAATGCACCTGAACGCACTTCAACGGAATTCGCCGGAGAGCGTTACAAAATGTCGGAAAAATATTCCGAACAGCTTTTCGGAAGAATACCTCGAAGCAAAAATCCTCCGAATCGTACAAAATCGGAGAATTTTCCGCTCCGACGTATACCTCGATAGGGCCGATTATGTGTCTCAGATGGCAAGTTTGTTATGAGTCCTCGATTCCCACTCAGAATGAAGACGAAGAAGTAGTTCCAGGATCTCCATGAAGAGGATCGAAGGCAAGTACTTCATGATGAAACTTCGTCAATCAGACTTACCAGTCCTTATGAAAAATATCGATATCTCAGTCCCAACCACCTTAGGAACATGAAAATTTGTAAACATTAACTGTCAACTGCCATCCCTGTACCCCATACAGTGAGCATCAAGAAAATTCAACCCAAAACGCCATTCTTTGTCTTTCTCCCCTCGCTCGCTTCCATTTTGTTTTCAACCACAAACAATGAAATTAAATTTGAAATGAATATTTATATTCCAACCAATCTCACAGTTGGCGTGTGTTTTAATTTTAGTGCGCGGTTTCAACTCATGATCGCTATCGCACCACACATCGTGGAGCTAATTAATTTAAAATGCACAAGAAACTCCCCAATGACAAATTGGAATGTTTTAATTTCACGTGGCTGTATGTGTGAATCTGTGTGAATTGTTAATTGTGTTTCGTTTTATCGTTTTTAAAAAACCGATCTCTTCGAGAGATAATTTCTTTTGGGAATTTAATTTCTGCGATAAATTTTAATTTTTTGTTGGTTTTGTTTCGATTAATTTATTTGTTTGTTCGAGTTAATTCGATGCAATATACAGCGCGCCAAACATGGGCAATAAAGTATCCGATTAGCATTAGGTCTTGAGTGGTGAACGAGGTGGGGGACAGATGGACTGCGGATATTTGCTCGCGGCGGTTGGGTGACGCGGCACGGGATGGTGATGGCTGATACTTTTTCACGCAATTAACATAAATTATTTGCCACTAATGAGTTTTGACTGTTTGTGAACAGTGATTGGTCGTAAATTATTGCGATTGAATAAGTTGAGAGTGGCTGTCGCTGTGACGCTGCCGCACCGACATGAGATATTCATTAAGTTGGTGATGATGTTTCGAGATTTTATTCAGAAGAGAAAAAAAAAAATAAGCAAACAAAAATAGTTTATGGGATACTTTTAGCCATCGGATCGAGGGAAGATTATTTTCTTCAAATGGGACGAAAGAGAAGGATTTTAATGGGTATGGAGGGTGGATGGGCATGGTTAAAGCCAAATTGTACGATGATTGCGTGCTTTCGATTTGGTGTTGTAAAAACACTCAATGTTGTGACTGCAAAATACGCGAATATTACATCAGAACGGAAATACTGATAACCTAATTCGCAATAACCCACCTCTGCTTGGCAGACCCTATCAAGTACCCGCAATAAGTAATAAGAAAAGTTCGCTAAATTTGACAATCAAAGGGATATATGGTAAAATTCGGGCTATAAAAACCAGTAGCCTGAATATGTTCCCGCAAATAAATAAAATTTTCAGGCGAAAGGATCATAACGACATTCCATGTGTCCGAATTTCCCAAACGACAGAGAACAAACAGACACTCACGGCTGTTGGTATAAGTCCGGAAAGTGTTGACTCTAACGACGGTTTTTTCACGATCGAAGATCCTCAGGAGAAGGCGAATTCGATAGGCGCTGTCTTCGAGACCGTGTATACGGTGAACAATCCTGTTCGCCCAAATCACGATATTGAGGAGAGAGCCTTTCTGAATCACTTTTATCTACGTACCGAACTTCAAGCTTGGCGATCTGAGAATAACGGTTTTACCGTATTCAATGACGAAAACCCTTCAAATGGCATAGTCGCCAATAGCCTGATGCTGTTCGTGCAAAAAGATGAACTCCTGGACATCATTGTATCACTGAAGAATAAAAAGTCGGCGGGAGAGGACGGGGTCCCAAACGTCGTGTTGAGACACCTGCCAATAGAGGCAGTCGATATTTTCACCACGCTGTTTAACAATGCACTGAATAATGCACATTATCCGGTGCACTGGAAAACGGCGGTGGTACATCCTATCCCCAAAAAGGACAAGGACAGAACAAACCCTGCAAATCTTCGGTCAATAAGCCTTCTGCCGAATGTAAGCAAGGTATTCGAGAAGATAGTCAATAGGGCTCTGCTTGAGTGGGTCGAGGAAAATAAAATTATCCCGGAAAATCAGTTTGGTTTTCGAGCGAGGCATGACACTATTCATGCCGCGTCGAAACTAGTCTCCGACATACAATGGAATAAATCCAAAGGACAATGCACAGGGGCCTGTCTGGTTGACTTTGAGAAGGCCTTCGACACCGTATGGTTAGAAGGGCTTTTCTACAAGCTAACCAGACTGGGCATGAGTAAACCCATTCTGTATATGATTTATGAAATGCTTATGGGAAAGAAGTTCGTCGTCAAATGTGGCAACGTAACTTCGAGTAAAGTCTTTGAAATTAAAAACGGTTTACAACAGGGGGCGGTGAACTCCCCGATATTGTTTAACATTTATACAAGTGATCTTGTAGGTTCCCTTAGTCACGCTATAGCGTATGCAGATGATCTGGTGGCATACAGATCAGGTCCGAAAATCGGAGTCATCAACATTCTTTTGCAACGTGACTTCGATCACATCAAGGGATATTGCGACGATTGGAAATTGAAGATCAATTTCCAAAAAACCGAAACAATTCTGTTCAGGACCCCAGTGCAGAGGGCATCTTGCGATACCAGAAAAAACTGGAAAAAATTGGGCATCATTGGACAGCATGGACGGCCGTTGGCGCTGAGAACTGAAGTCAAATACCTTGGCATCTGGCTTGACAAGTTTCTGTATTTTAATAAAAATGTGGATGCTTGTCTGGCTAGGGCTAGGGGGGCTTATGATCTGACAAGAAGATTGTTTCAAAGCAGTCAACTTGATTCAAGGGTGAAAGTCATTTGCTACATGGCCCTCATAAGGCCGATCATCGCCTACGGTTGTCCTGTGTGGTTCAATATTTCACCATCCTACATGGAAAGGATACGGCTGTTTGAGAGGCGTTGTCTCCGATCCTGCTTAGGATTTACCGAACGCCGGACTCCGAGTACATAAAATATTATCGCAACGAGGTTCTTTACAATGGGGCCCAGCTGAACAGAATCGACAATTTCCTTATTAAGGTGATTCGAAGGCACGCTGCAAGGGCGATGGCTAGCGACAACAGCCTGATCTTTGGGGCTTATTACCCCAATGAAACATATATGGAGAGTACGCTCGTGTCGGGCTTTATTCCACCAGAGGCGTTTATTTATATCGATTCGTTAGGGTTGGTACAGGACAGGAACGGTATCCCGTCTTTATACAACCGCTACCGTGACGCGCGTGACAAGCGGCTAATCCGCGACGGGAATGTCGACAATGTACCGGAGCTCCTCCGCTTTAGCACTTCGGTATCGGATCGCGATAGGACCGATGCTGAAAGGCAGAGTATGGAATTTTGGTGGCTACATGAAGGAAGTGATTCTGCACTTCCTCCTGACTTTGCGGACTTTTAGTCCACTCCTTAATTGTAAGATAAATAAAATTTAGAAACGAGGTCTGGGGCGAGGCATGTGCACCATATTGGCGTACAATATGGTGGAATACATGCAGCCTGGGGGCCAAAAGTCTCGATCGGGATGGTGACCCCTCGGGGCATTAGCAACGAGTGCTCGCCACCCCGATTATAATTAAGTTAGGTGTAAGTAGTTTTAAGTAGTTTTAAGTAGTCTTAAGTAGTATTAAGTAGCCTTAAGTTAGTTTTAATCTAGTTTAAGCTTTTTTATATAAAACAAAAAATGTTACTGATCAAAGTTTTTTAAATTTTCTTTGAACAAAAAAAATGATCTACATAATAAAATAAAATAAAAACGACTAAAGCTGAAAAGCAGATAAAAAAGTTAATTTAAGCTTAGAGCGCCCGCTTAGGACCGATAAGTTAGTTTAAGAAAAAATGTTAATTATAAGTTAGATTTAATCATTTTTGTCTAGTTTTAAGTTAGTATTTTAAGTTAATAAAAAATGAATTAAAAAAAAAAAAAATAAGGGATATATGGTGCCCTGAAAAAAGGAAATAAGAACACTTATTACTGTTATTAGTTCACATAAACGGCTAACTTGAAATCACTCTGAAAACCTTATTATACCTTTAAAATAAATATTAGGCACCAAAGCCCTTGATTTAACGGCTTCGAATCATTGATGTGTGTGAAGTTATAAATGTTTGAGACAAAATCAAGTTAGACTTTCACAGGAGGTTGGGCAATAAGAAAAAACGGGGATGTTTCATTAGAGGGATATGAACTAAAGACCTGTTGGTCAGTAGTCCAATGCACTCGGACCATTCAGCATAATGCAACGAACAATCTTCTATCCCAATAGCGTTGTTAAGGGTGAATTAAAAGATTAATGACAAAGATTAAAAGCTGTACTGTAGTGACTGTAGATGTCAAGTTAACTATGTCCTATATAGGTGTATAGGTCTGAGATGCCTATGACATTTATAGTTAGCAGACACCAAAGCTTTAATACGTAAAGGGGTTTCCAGTAGGGACTTCCGAACTTTGACTGTTGATAGGAGCCATTTTGTTGAAGCTACATATATTAAATTTGTTGTCATTTATTAAGTCTGTTTTGCCAAATCAATTCGGACGGACATAGCGTTCATTAGCTCGAGCAAATGAGAATAATGTTTTATCAAAATGGGTGTTCTGTTGGGGCAACGCTCTATGTAGCATTTCGACCTAAAACGTGGCCAAAAATTATTTTTGTCAACTTTTCCAACTTTATGGGAGGTCTGTCCCATAACAGGTAGATAACCAGGCTACTCTTTAGTGAAGTCGATCTATAAATTGATCACCCCCGTTGACCGAACAAATCGTCGAAAAACATTGGAACTTCGAAAGAGTGTGTCGGTTGATGAACTAACGTACGTGGCACAGATGAGTCAAAGATCGGCGGGAAATATTGATAAAACAAAATGAAGTTGCGGAAAGCAGCTTCGATTGACAACTAACCCCTGAATACCAAGAAAAACACACCTGAAAACGCACTGATGATATTCGTAAAAGCTGCTAATCAATACGAAGTGATTCACCAGACCAACAAAGATATATATCCGTGCTATAAAGCTAAACAAGATTTGTTACCCCTCAATACCGCACTGTGCAACACTTCACTGTGCACACTTCAACCATTCTACGGTTGCCATAATCGTCCTACCGAGAGGACTAATTGCAGTGCGGTTTATAAATGTAATTCCACTGGTTTGGTAATAGTTAAATCAAAAACCGTACGTCGACGAAATGCAAGATCTGCCGAAAACATCACCACTGTCCCTAAAAGTGTGAAGTCGAATGCGAGGCAGTCGATTTTACGTCGCTCACAAGAACTCGGTCTTTCGAAGACCACAACTTGGCGAATTTTGCGTCGTGATTTGAGCCTGCATCAGTTCAAAATTCAACTGACCCAGGAGTTGAAACGACGTGTGTTCTCTGAATGGGCTTTGGAGCACTTGGAAACTGTCCCTAATTTTCATCGAAAAATCATCTACAGCCATGGGACCATTTCTGAATGAATGGATTCGTCAACAAACAAAATTGTTTAATTTGGGACGATACCAATCCACACGAGATCCAAGGGCGTCCAAGACTTCCCAAAAGAATCACTCTTTGGTATGTATTTTGGGATGGCGGCGTCATTGGTCCATATATCTTTGAAATCAACAATGGCCAGGCAATCACCGTCAACGGCGAGCGCTATAGGGAGATTACCAACTTCTTTTGGCCTGAATTGTAGAATATGGGCACCAACGAGATGTGGTTTTAGCAGAACAGCGCTACGATCCACACAGCTCACTCCTCATTGGAAATTCTTCACGAGCGAATGGAGAGCATGAGCAGGTGGAGGTTATGTGTACTGGCTACCGAGATCGATTCTTTTTTCTTTTGGGATTTTCAGAAGTCACAGGTCTAGGCGAATAAGCTACAAACCAAAGCGGCCCTCAAAGCCATCATAACCCATGCCTTCGGTCGTATTCATCCTGATTTATACGGACATTTGAACGACATATATTCCATATGTAAGGACATCGATAGGCCTTTCAAACGAATAAAAAATGTCGATGATCGGCCCTATCGAGGTATCCGTCGGAGCGAAAAATTCTCCGATTTTGTACGAATATTTCCGACATTTTGTAACACGTCCCGGCGAATCGCGTTGAGGTGCGTTCAGGTGAATTTTTCGTACAATTTTTGACAGCTAAGTGGCATTCTTTTTCCGATTTCCTATGTCAAATATTCTTCGCGGAATTGTAGTGAAGTCAAGCCGTCGCGTCTGTGTAGTATTTTTTTTTCAGTGACACATACCTCGAATGGAATTTGAACCTCCGACGAAGTATGCGTTGCGGAAAATTGTCCGCTCCGACGAATATCTCGATAGGGCTGGAAATCTCACACAGACTTTGTTTTAAGAAAAGAACATGTAGAGCCTTTAATTCGCACACATAGGGTTGGCATTAAGTGTTGTTGCTGTTAAGCTATATAAAGTAAGTCAGGAACTAAAATATTATGCCTCGAACATGGGTGGGGCTTGTAGAGTGAACAGGAAGCAAATCTTCTGCTCGAAGAACCCTCCATTTCTATACACTGGGAGTGGAATAAAGTTAGACTTATGTAGCAGGCTGTTAGGCAACCTAGAACTAGTTTCAAAATATGTCTGAGACGACAGGTTAATGTAGGTCAAATGAACATTGAACATCCCGACCCATGGAATAAAACTTACTAAGTGACGCTACATTCCGAAATGAACTTGGGCTTCAACCAACATGCCTCTCCTATTAGCCCGGTCCTTAGCTAACTGCATCCAGTTGCGCACTTTAAATTTGCTTGTGGTCAGTTTCTACATCAAGGAGCCACTTAAAACGAGGTCTTCCTCTACTGCCTCCGACATCTGGCTGGGAATCGAAGACTCTGCGATCCGGAGTATTGGTGTCCATTCGTTCTACATGTCCTAGCCATCTTAAACGCCCAATGCGGAGTTTTTTGACAAGGGGCATGTCGCTGTATCAAGGATTTCTTCATCCACTTTTGACACGGTCCATGCTTTAGCGCCATAGAGTAGGACTGTGATGATCAGGGTCGGTCTTATATAGGATCTCCTAGGTTGTTCGAGTGAGGACTTTATCACTAAATTCCATTTTTAGCCTTAAGAAACAGCTGTTGATAAAGGTAATTTTTCGCTTCATTTCTGATCAGATTTTGTCAGAGCTAAGGTAGACTCCGGGACTGCCTCAAATTTGTATCTGTCAATAGTGACGTTCTGCGTGTGTCCTTTCGTGTTGAGAGCATATTCTTAGTCTTACCATCATTTACTGCTACTGTCGGTGTATGCTAGTAGTTGCACCGATTTTTGAAAATTGTGCCTCTGGTGTTGGCTCGGGAGTTTTGCACAATTCCTTCAAGAATCAGATTAAAGAAGTCATATGACATGCATCGCCTTGCCTAAATCCTTTTTTTATCGAATGTGGCGGTGAGGTCGTTTCCGACCCTGATGGCGCAGCGAGAATTCTACATCGTCATCCTACAGAAATGGACGAGTTTGGTATACCAAAACTAGGCATGGCTCTGTATAGTTCGTCTCTATTTTTTTTTTTTTTTTTTTTAATTCATTTTTATTTAACTTATAACTAACTTACATGCTAGACAAAAATTAATAAAAACTAGCCTACTTATCTACTAACTTAACTAACTTACTTATCCTCTGCGGATATCCTAAATTAAACAATAACAACTTAAAAACTAATGCCTTTCGGCCTAAAATCTAATTTAATTATTTTACAATAAATTTATCTTTTTTTCTTGACCAAGAAACATTTTTTTTTAAAAAACTTGGTGTCATGTGTTCGTCTCTATAAATGTTGTCGTATGCGGCTTTGAAATCGATGAATAGGTGGTGGGCATCGATTTGGACTTTTTTCTTTTTCGCAGGATCTGCCGAAGTGTGAAGATTTGATCAGTTGCGGACTTTCCTGGCCTAAAACCACACTGATAAGGCCCTATCAGGTGGTTGTAAACTGTTTCAGGCATTCACATAATAGTACGGCAGATAGAATCTTGTAGGCCGGGTTGGGGAGATTTATGCCTCTGTAGTTGGCGCAGTTCAGAGGGTCTAATTTTTTGTGGATCGGACAAACGATGCTGAGGTTCCATTCTTGAGGGATACCCGAAGAATAAAAGGTTCCAACTGAAAAATATGTTGGTGGAAGCACATGTTCATCTCACCTGAATAGGAGCAGAAGCCTCACACCGCTTTTTGAACAATTTGGTTAATTTCGTTTTCTTGTGTAGTGGTCTAGCAAAACTGTTAGTTGTCAGTTGTCACATTCTTTATTTTTGCCAACACTTTACCGCATCAATACTGGCAACTTCAAATCGTGCGTTTTCTTTGAGACACCCGTTGCATTTAGTTTTAAGGGTCACGGTATCAGGATGATATCCAAATTTTTGATATCGGAACCACTTAGTATGCTTCTGGTTAATTTCGTTTTCTTGTGTAGTGGTCTAGCAAAACTGTTAGTTGTCAGTTGTCACATTCTTTATTTTTGCCAACACTTTACCGCATCAATACTGGCAACTTCAAATCGTGCGTTTTCTTTGAGACACCCGTTGCATTTAGTTTTAAGGGTCACGGTATCAGGATGATATCCAAATTTTTGATATCGGAACCACTTAGTATGCTTCTGGTTAATTTCGTTTTCTTGTGTAGTGGTCTAGCAAAACTGTTAGTTGTCAGTTGTCACATTCTTTATTTTTGCCAACACTTTACCGCATCAATACTGGCAACTTGAAGTCGTGCGTTTTCTTTGAGACACCCGTTGCAATTAGTTTTAAGGGTCACGGTATCAGGATGATATCCAAGTTTTTAATCTCGGAACCACTTATTATGCTTCTGGTCAATCAATGCTTTGGTCATTCAGTAATTTCCCCCACGGATCGCCAGAAATACCCCCTGCGAAATAGTTCTAACAAAGCGAATGCTAATAACCCACCTCAATCAATTCGGATCGTTGATCTCTTTGATCTCACCCCTTTAGCTTGCCAATGACTAAACGCTCTGACGTCATACAATACCGAATTGCCAAAATCCCAAACATTCTCTAATCCAACAATTTATTGCCCGACAAAAAACGACTCGCTTGGCATATTTTATTCGCCGCCAAACTACCACCACCTCTCTGGCACCACTTAATTAAAAAATTCTATTTCAACTAATAAAACGGGACATTTGTGAAATGAATAGCAAAAATAAAAAACCGCCATTAAAAGTCGTTTATAATTAGCCACCGAAAACTGGAACACACACTAAAGCCATTATCTCTATGACAGCGACAACGATGTCAAAGTTTCACATAGTCAGAGCCAGAACCATAACTCATCTTGGCAAACCCTAAATTACCACACCCAGACCATAGCCACACATGTGAGAATTAGCATATAAATTGAAGAAAATCACTTCTAATATCTTTGCATGGATTTCGTGGAGAGCGCTACCAATTAAAAACCACATTCTAAGCAAAGCGATAAATTATCGCTCTCTGTCTGCCTGCCGCTTGCCCAACACCATCAGCAACCAGCCGACAGCCTGAATAATGTAAACAATTAGCTGGCCTTTAAATTCGCAATAAATCTTCGTGTGAACTAAATCGACAGGCTTTTCACTCGCAGACGAGACGCACCAGCAGCGATACCAGCACCAAGGCGCTAAGCTAGCCCCATAGAGATGGTGTACTTGGGTATGGATTAAGAAAAAGCGATACTACGACATAATTAAGAATTAACATGACACCATGAATAAAGTAAATCTGACAGCTTAACCAATATTAATGAGCGACAACTGGCAATTTATGAATGAATTACCGCGCGGGACACAATTCGTTTTGGCGCGCACACCACACAGAGCTCGGGTTGTATCTAGACGAGGAGATAATAAATTGATCGGCCGTCAGTGAACACGTTAAGAAAAACAAAAATATCGACACAATCAGCAGTTGCCCACCTCTCTTGGCTAACCCCTGCCTTCTTTGAGTTATTAATCCGCGCTGCGAGTTATTACAAAAGCCTTGCTTGCCACACATATCTCGACTAAGTGATGTGGCAAGCAGGCGCGCTACGACCGACCTGAGGGAAATTATTATAAATCACCGCTAGATGGTGTATGATTAGGAATTAGTTGGTTGCCCCTTTATTAGTCGAGAGAGGTGCATGCGCCTGAGGATTTATATTCAATTGCGGTGCTCCATTCATCATGCGAGATCTGCGCGTTATGTGAAAACAGATCGTCAATGCAGGCCAGCCGCATAACCTTCCTTGGCTACCAGCCTACGCCGAACCGACGCGGATCGTTAATAATTATTAGCATCGATGATAAATTGTTTTTTTTTTTTTTTTGAGAAACAATATCTTAATGCTGGTGCTAGCGGGGGTAGATACTCGTCGTCCACGCACACAGTTTACCTATCCAAGTGGTTGGTGTTGCGTAAATCGTTTAAGTCGTGCGCGCCATTAAGCCCGCACCGCGGGACTGGTTTCGAGGAATACCAACAGCAAACACAAAAAAAAAAACTAAACACCGACAACAACAAAAAAAAGTGACAACTAATTAAAAATCATGTTATGTCAATAAATCAGTCAATGGACGTGTTTAGACGGGCGAATTCATCTTGTGTGCGTTACATACGAAAACTTGAGTATAAATGCGCTTGAAGTAGATCGATGGCGAAGTTGGACCCAAGGAATGGCTACACTGGAAGAAAGTTTCAATGTGGTACGGGAGGCGTGCTCAAATTTCTCAAATGAAAAACTGTATTCGTGCCTTGTTTAGGGAACTTTGCTTGGACATAATGCCATTCATCAACCCTATCGAGATATTCGTTCAAAAAATTTCAGAAACTTAAGTCAGTTTCGATCAAAAGTCAGTTTGCCTACGAGGTATCTGTTGTTGTTGAAGACAAACGTGGTAACTAGGTAACAACGTACAGCTTAAGACGTTGCTTCTCTCTTAGAAGGTTGAAAACGATTCATTGGTCCTTACCAATTTGATTACAGGACCACAAGCGTAGTCCCCACATTATTTCTTTCCTAGAATTTTGTTGACGAATAATTGAAGAAACATTTTGAAGACGAACCTGGCGTTATTTTAAAAGTACCACCGTAACCTGATTCGTTACTTTTTGACTCAAGAATGGGATTAGTAAGGGAACTAGACGGGGAAATTTCACAAACAGCCAGCGTTACAATGGAACTGTGTAAGAGCTATCGCTATAGCCCCTCAGATCCAATTATTTTCAAGAAATACACGGTGGGGTCGGTGTTTCGTACATATACAAGGTGAGCCAAAAGAAGTCTTGATGTTGTTTGGCCTTTCAGAATATCGGTTGTGGCTCGCGCAGTGTGTGCCGTTGCTCCGTCCTTTTGGAACCACATGTCCTCCAGTCCTTATTCGTCCAATTGCGTCAGAAAAAAAACTCGGTTGATATGGCCCTATGGCGCGCGCTGTCTACTGTTGTCGTTTGACCAGCGTCGTTCTCTAAACAAATGGCCTGATGACTCCTCCAGCGTGAAAAGCGCACCATGCAGTAACTTTGAGCGGGTGTATTGGCTCCTCGTGCACTACTTGTGGATTTTCGGTGCCCCAGAAGAGATAGTTTTGCTTGTTCACGTACCCACTGTGGTGGAAATGAGCCTCATCGTCGAAATTTCGTCCACTTCGTCCTCAAGGTTGAGGATGGCTTGGGCGTAGATTACACGCTTTTGACGGTCGACAGGCAGCAGCTGATGCAGTACGGGAACATGCGCAAGTCTTTGACCTAAATTCGTCTAGTCGACGGAACAACTGTTCCTTTGGCATGACAAACTTATCTGATTACTCGGAGTTCTAAGAAGTGACAAACCTTAGGCACAAGTCCCAGCTCACAACGGAATCGTAATTGGTTTTCACTCGCTCAAAATACGCACGAAGCATTAGTGTGTCTTATATTTGTATTACGGTTTCCTTAATCAATCACCCAAGGACGCGACTGGTAGGCTTACCACCCCTAATGCAACTAGAAATCAGTATGAGAGTAGGTATGTAAAAAGTAAAGGACCTCGCGTTTCAGACGGCGAGGTGGCAGAGCATTTCACCAATCACTTCTTCTTGCTGCGGGGCAACAGAGATATACCAGGGAACTGCAAGGTGTATGGTTTTGTCAGACAGGGCACTACCCTTGATATCCTACTGCCAGTAGATATGTTAGGCATGCCCCTTGCTACATGGAAATTGCAAATCAACCAAGATGAGATCAAGAAAGCAAACCGCAGATGGATAAACAGGACAAAGTGTCAAATATCCAGGCAACTCTGGCCAAACTATGATCAGAGGCGCTCCATCTGACAATGCTGAACAGATTAAACATCAGCACCATAATAGGTGTCCTTACAGGATACTGCCCTATAGGCCTTCACGCAAAAAGACGTTACCTCTTTATCAATGACTTATGTAGAAGCAGCTTTGACGAAGAGGAGGAAAGTATTCCTCACCTTGCAATCTGGGAAATTACTTCTTTGATAATCTAGGTGAGCTGGCTAATATTAATGTCAGAAACCTCCTACGCTACAAAGCAGCGAATATAGGGAAAGTCGACAGATCCACGTGGTACCACAACGGACCTTTATGGTCTAAAAGTGCACGCGCGTCGCACCCACTGCAATATATCATAACCTAACCTTGGTGGGCAGATAAGTGTTTCAGCCAATTGGGTTTCCAACCATACCATGATAAGGGCTGTCCCATAGCCTAATGGACCATAAAAGTCATTGAAAATGGTAATGTCACCTCTAAGGAGAACATCAAGATTCGTGCTCTTACTTGGCCGAAAAGTATGATTACGAGTATCTGAAGGCCGTGCGATCTTGTGCTTTGGTACCAACCTCATCTTGGATTGCACCAAGTCTGTGCAATACTTCAGCAAAATTAAGGATTCCGTTGTCAACGGATTCCAATGAGCCACAAAGGAAGTTGTTTTGGCGGATGAGCATATATGTGGTCTCCGTTTCAACACTTCTGATGTCACATTGCAAACTGATGCTGTCCATTGTGGTAGTGGCCAGGTCATTCCAACTTTATGTCGAGTCTTTGACACTGCCAGCTAGCTATTATAGAGGCTCAAAGTCTATTGAAAGCAGTTTATCTCTGCGAAATCCAATACCCAGAAGTCGCGGTCGGTGGTATTTAAGGTTTCGAACAGGTGTTGTGGTTTTCGAGGAAAGCTGTCGGAACCCCAATGTTCGTTGGAAAGTCGCACACACCTGTCACTAAGTCTTTCGGTTTCACCGCTGATTTGCGTTCGAATATCGGTGGTTAAGCCATCCAACAGTGTATATTCGATCATTGGCAAGTTCTTCCTGGTGGATCCAATGGATATGTGCACAAAATCACGCAGGATACACGTACACGTAAGGATCTATAAGAACGTCTTCCAGATCTTACCCAAAATCTAGACAGGATGTAGGAGTGTCTTGCGGCATTTGCAATTTCTCTAGATTTCGGATAAAATCTGGAAGACCTTCCTTGAGATCCTAACGTTTACTTGTATCCTACACTATTTGGTATGGTTTGGTGCCGATGTTAAGATTTTAAGTTTTGAGGTTGAGGTGGTTGGGTCTGAATGATCCAAAGGAATTGAAAGCCTTCGGAAAAAGTTGTATTTACTCCTATGACTATGCAATACTAAACAGAAAATCCATATTTATGGCATACCCAAGGGCGATTTGGTACAATTTTTTTGAAAAACTTCAACTAGTCCTAAATGTTTTTCATCAAGCCTGTCGAAAACTGAAAAACCCAACCTTGGGACTCCAAATGAAGAACCTAGTCGAAGAAATTTCGCTCCGTGTAGACACTCGTTTATTATTCCACAAAAGTGCACACGAAACCGCTCTATAAATTACCGCCAGTCTATTACAACTTGTCCGTTTGGCCGTTGGCGCATTTAATTATGGTCGTTGAGAACATAAGGTGACACATGCTCTGTGGTTGTTGTCATTATTACTATTACCATTCCGTTTGCCATTAGTTGCCTAAACGGGCTGCACATTCGATCGATGGTCGTTCATCGTCGTCGTCGTTGTCGTTGTCGTTATAGTCCGGCACGATCACAACACGATCGATGCCATGCATTGCAACAACCTGGGTATGCAACACCACCACCACTAAGGCACACCACCAATGCATCTCATGTTGAGCGAGCGAATGAATTAATCATTTGACGCTTAGCGATTGTGTAGCCGGTTATTGAGACAGACAGATACGAAATGGACATGGAGAATGATGTCCGAACAGACCAGTCTAACGACTGCGCGATCTGTTCGGGATCAGGGGTCTCGGGTGACGGCATGCCAGCATGCCAGCATGCCAAACGGGCAGTGGGACAAAGGCGGCATACAGAGAAAACATTTTCATATGATTAACGATGCTTGATGTACTCTCGACGCGGGAACATTCCCTGTCAATTTAAAGTCAACAACAGCTCAGGAACAATGATCTATTACGACAAGCAGACAGGCATCATTGTGGCATGTGGTTGAGTGCTTGTTGTCGCGTTAGATAGGAAGTCGTATGTAAGCGAATGAGTGCGCGGTTGATCGCATTTGGATGTCTGACTGGACGTGGACACTGGCGTTGAGTGTCTATGGTGTGTCTGTATGCCGCTTGTCGGATGCCTGAAGGTGAGAATAGTTAATTTCCGTGGCTGTTAGTTTTGGCACCCAAGACTACGGCTGGGGATAGTTGAGTGAGTTTGCAGTTGAGCGCTGCACATATTACTGTGGACTGTATGTCCTGCGGGGCTATAACACGAAGCCTACTTGCGTAAGTGTGAAGTTAGTCGGCTGTGCTTGGTAATTGCTGGGAAATACTTGAAATACATGTTTTATGGCGTTCGAAAGGGGACACCAGCGTTGGCTACTGATTTGGATGCTTGAATTGAAATGTTGAATACGTGGGCTGGGTAATTTGATTTTAATGGGATGAATTAAGTGAATTGGGGAAATTATTGCGCGAGGTTAAAGTCGTTGTCAGCCATGCCACGGAAGTTGGTGAGAATTAAGTAAAACTATTGGAAGTCATCGTTTGATACAGAAATGTTGTTACTTGTACTCATTTGGGCATTTGTCCATACAGGCCTCTAGATCCAGCATTGATTCCAGTTTAACTGTCCTGGGGGCACTTTTCAATACACATCTTCATTATGATAAGGTTGCAGGATAAGAGCATTCGCTCTCAGCTTCGGTTTTAGTGCCTTTAAATCCGCATCCGAAAATGATGAAGCTGTGCAGCGTCCTTTTTGACAAATACCGATCTTGTCACTAATTTGTGTGCCTGAGTTCATATTTTTGCAAAAAGAATGGGACCTGTAGTTAACGCCGTTTCCGAACAGCAAATTTAAGAACTTTCTCATGACAATTTTATACTTTCAGATCATCCCAGACGACCAGTGGCGACCTAGTACCTTGACGGTATAAAGGGTTCCAATCACTCTGTTAAGTATTGGCGCCACCAGATGAGAGCGGGGCGTAGACTTGTACTTACAATAAGACACATAATCCCTCCCACGACTACGAAATAATTCCCAAGATGAAGTCAAAGATGGCATTCCCAGTTGCGGTATTTTCAAAGTGAAAACACCCTATTTGAGGGGCTTCGACACATTCGGACAACAAGTTATCTAGGAATATCAAGGGTCAATCAGGACCCTTGAACAGAGTTGGTGGAGGATGAGCTGAAAGGCCAACGGACACTCTCAATCCCCGTGTTCCAGGTTGGAAATAGCGCTTTGGGTTAACTACTAGGAAAAATCCTATTGCTACGAATCAGCTAAAGCCTCGGAAGGGAATGATTATACAGTTGACGACCATGCTGAGCGTAACAAGGACACGGATGTTCGTATCTGATACCTGATATGTTAGAACATTGAATAGATAAGATGCAGTGTAACAACTAATGGAAGACATTTGCTGCTACAAAGCAGACATTACTGCCATCCAGGAAATACTATGGAATGGGCCGAAAAGAAGATGAAAAACTGTGACATTTACTCCCCTTTGATTGATTTGTGCAACTAAGTGACAAACAACCAGCGGAAGACCTTAGCTGCCATAAAGCAGACATTACTGCTATCCAGGAAATACGATGAAATGAGCCGAAAAGCGGATGAAAAACTGTGACATTTACTACCCTTTGATTGATTTGTATTATAGTGACGAACAACAAGCGAAAAACCTTAGCTGCTACAAAGCAGACATTACTACCATTCAGGAAATACTATGGGATGGGCCGAAAAGATGATGAAAAACTGACATTCCCTCCCATTTGATTGATTTGTGCAGAAAGTGACACATTCGGCCCTATCGATATATCCGTCGGAGCGGATAATTTTCCGCAACGCATACTTCAAATTCCATTCTACAGATGTGTCACAAATGTGACGCGAAGTATTTATGTCGGAGGAAATCGGAAAAAAATGCATTTAGCTGTCAAAAATTTTACAAAAATGCTCCAGAACGCACTTCAACGCAATTCGCCGTTACAAAATGTCGGAGAAAGCTTTTTGGAAGAATACCTCGAAGCAAAATTCATCCGAATCATACAAAATCGGAGAATTTTCCGCTCCGACGTATTCCTCGATAGGGCTGATTATTTCAGAATCTCACGTGGCACCTTTATGCGAATTTATAAGGCTTTTATCCTCCAGCTGATGACTTATTAGCGTGTCCGAAACCTACGTTCAACCAATTCCATTATTCCAAAGGTATGTATTCCAAAAACCTGCTCACCATCACCTCATCTCACGTTTACATAACTTTTCGTCTCCACGTGAAACACCACCCACACCGCATCACTCCGGCATACACTGCTGAACCCATTGACATCCCTGTGATAGATGACATTCACACAAAATTGACAACTTGTGCCATAGACACATGAATAATAGCCGTCTAGAGAGGTACGGTCCGACAGCAACAACAACAAAAATAACAAGAAGAACAACAGCCATGTTGTGTGTGTCCCATTGTTCACATTCGTCGACTCCGTTGTGCATTGTTTAGGTTTTGACGTAGCCCCTCAGGTTGACAACGAGTGTACAACGAGGTGTTGTGCACTTTAGCTTACCCAATGTTTCACGTGGCCTGATTGTGTCTGCGGGCGTTTTTCGTGTATATGGTGATTGAAAGGTGTTATGTGACGCGTTCTGTACAACGTTTGTACACGACGAGTGTGTGAGGAGGAGTGGAGGTTGACATTTCAATGCGAACCAAAGTGACATTTTGTTTTCGACGACGAAACACCCTCCTGGATTTATGACAACCGATGTGCCATACTGTCATGTCGTTTGGTCGACATCGAGCAAAATATATCCGACACCACATTTCGCAAAAGGGTGTGAGGTTGTCAACTGCAAAATGAAATTTATTATGAGCCATCGTTTTGATACGTGCGACTTGCGAGAGGGATTCGGAAGGAATGGGCGGTGTAGTTTAGGAGGATTTTTCGTTTTTTTTTTTTTTTGAAATGGAAGACATGTGTGGTGGTGTATGGCGTTTGCATCTTCTAATGCAAAATCGATTTCAATGAATAATGGAATCGGGTTTTTATTTTTTAAGCTTTTCGTGTGAAAGGTGGGATCTAACGATGAGGAGCGCTTAAAAGCGATTCCAAGTATCGAAGATTTTGTGAGTATTAATTTCGAGAATGTCACAGACAGTGGATGATAGCCATTATGTCTGTAACTTGTTGTGGCCTCTTCAACTCATTGTCAGAATCATGGTTCTAGTTCAATTGTAATGGGGAGACTTTTCAAACATACAGGTGGCCGTGGAGACTTCAAGGTACGTCACGATTCAGCTTTATTTAAGAGATTATAGTCTCTTATGTGTTCTGCACTCTCTAAATAGGCCGCCAGATGTGGACTCGGCGCAAAACCCTCAAAAACCTAATTGGTCCTTTTAAGCAGGAAAAACAAAGTCAGTCTCAAGTTAGCAGAATCAGCCAAGTACCGGGGTTTGGTTTTTGGATTAGAAACTTCTCCACCCACAGCATTTGGTGTTCCTTGGTTTATCGTTGATTCTGTTAAAATCATGACAAAGCTGTCCTCTTTCATTGTGGTCACCCCATTTGTTTTGTCGCTGTGGGTATATTTTTCACTGATTTTTCATTTGGATCTACTTGATATGGAGCTGTAAGGTAATATCAACTACAAGCACATATAGCAGCTCTTTTTGAGTCATCCTTCACCCAAACTTTTCCGTTCACATTTTTGTACCTAACATCTATCTTTAAATGGTGAACGGTTTGTGTCTGCAGGTCCTGAAACGCCTCGCAGTCCTTTAGAATAAGTTGAAGCACCTTTAAATACTTCTTTTGGCTTGGATAGCTTTTAGGTACACCGGACATACTATGCTTCCTATCGCGTGCTTAATATACCCCTTTTCTTCGCATAGGACGAACTGTGAATCATTTGTGCAGCCCTTGTCTACACAACCTTTCTGCCTGCACTTGACCGAATCCGAACTCCTATCCAATGTGTTTTTGCATCCTTTTTCTAAGTGCCCAAAGTAAAGGAACTTAAAGCATCGCAGCGGTATAACTTTCGCCCTAATTCGACATATCAACGATTTTTATTTTACCCACTTCAAGAACATTCTAAACAGCTAATAATGGCAGTTTGCGTCCCTTCTACCTGCCTCTCATTGTAAATCTGACATTGTATGCCGTATGCCTTCCATGGACGGGCTAAAATAACCACTACAGCAACCCATTGAAAAAGCGGTTGCCCTTAAATGGATGAAAGATCAAAGCTATCCCATATTAGCACCTAGCTGAGCATTGTGATGAGTTTATCGCCTTAAAACGGACTCTCAAGTGTTAACAGACTCTCTGCGGATTGACACAACCTGACCTTACCGAAGTAATAAATCACAAATGAAAGGAATTATCGATACAACTCCATTGACCCCCTCAAATAAGACTTTCCCACCAACACACGATCGTATCTGACAACACCAAACGTCCATATCCCCCAATATTATCGACTTAACGGTTCCCCTACAAATCAATTAAAATTCTCGCGACCAAGTTAAAAGGCGTCAGCCAAAATGTCAGCTGTCATCATGCCCGATATGTTCACATCGAGAAAGCGGCTAAAACTTAGCGGATTTTATGTGCGTGCCACCACAAGCTCCCCAACAACTGTCAACTGTCAGCCGAGGTAATTTTCTTCCATTTAACTACCATGAACACACAGCCCACGTAACTATACAAACACACTCGCAGACATCGTATACGGCAAGCAAATTGATTCCAACAATTGTGTCACGGTTCGGTCTGTACATACACAAGAGCGCGAGTCCTAAAAAGCTGGTATGGACTCGTATGCATGTCATCTGTGCCAAAAAAAAAAAATGGCGAAAAAATTGAACGCCGAAAGCCATTTTGATTAGGTTATTCGCAATTTTCAATTCGAAATCAATGACATTTCGATTACTCTCGGAAATACATTTGTTCGCTACAATCGTCCTCCATGTGCCGACCTTTCGTTCGTCCGTGCGATGCGGTCCCTGTGTCCCGTCTCCATTCCACCGCGAACATATTAATGGAGTCTCTCGTGTTAATTACCATAAATAATCGTGCGCCCCCATCCTTGTGACACACTGTGTGCAGGAGTGCAGGGGCTGGCTCCTCGCCGTTGCACATTCGACACACCACAAGCAGCAGCAGCAATGCACAGCACAAAACCCGCGCACCCTGCCGCGTCCTCGTTCGCCATTATTTATCTGCAGAGCTACACGAAATAGCGCCTTCGGACAAACAACCATAAAATGTTGACATAAATTCAATTTGATTTATGATTGCATTTAAAACGCAATCAATGAGATAAAAGTCCTCAAGAATGCAAATGAATAATGTGTCTCTCTGCCGGCCGCACTGGGTCTCCGTGCGGCTGCAATGGAGGCAGCCCACGTCGCGTCCGTCGGCAAGAGATAAAAATGTTCCAACTTGAGAAAGTATAGTCACTTGGGGAGAGAGATAGAAAGAGAGGTAACCATGTACGATGGCGACTTGGTGTACACCATCCAACCAACAGGGCAACGGCAGCGATCGATTTAGTAAGTGCGCGGCCAGATTTGTGCACGGATACATGGAGTTGGACGGTTGCGCGCATGCGCACCCAAAGTGCTACGACATGGAGACTCTGGTGAACAGCGCGTGACAGGCTAAAAGGATCATGGATTTTGTGTCCCAAAGAGGTCTTTGTTTACGCGGCAGTCCAGCATGCTGTTGACATGTAGGTCCAAACGGCTTGAACCTTGGGATCTGTTTTACATGCTCCAATTGGCTACCGCTGAAAGGTTGTGTTGTGAGTGAGTTTTGCTTTTTAGATTTTCAGTGCGATAGTGTGCTCGAGATGAATAATCGCAAGGGGGCCTAAATTGGTCACAAAATTGTCCACTGATGTGCGGGTTTATTAGGGTTGTGGGGTTTAGATTGTTGAGGGAGGGAGATGTTTCTTAAGGAAGTCAAAGGCATTTAAAATATTCAGTTCCAATGGTTTAGAAAATTTACTCGGTCGTATACACAACATTCAGCAGAAGCAGAAGCTTGTGAGTATTGCACAGGAAAGGACGCTGACAGGACGATACCCATTGAAGAAAATGTCGGGCTTGACAAAAAATGTCTCTTCAACTGACAGCAAAGGAAGCTGACAGAAGGATACCCATTGAAGAAAATGCCGGGCGTGACAAAAATGTTTCTTCAACTGACAGCAAAGGAAGCTGACAGAAGGATACCTATTGAATAAGATGTCGGGTGTCACAGATGTCTGCCATAATATTGCAAAAGTTGGTTTGTTGGTAGTGTTCAGGTATAACAGTCCTCCCATCAGGGATTTAAATAGTACTCTTGACCGAAAGTAGTT
Organism: Rhingia campestris; assembly: GCA_932526625.1. Classification (NCBI taxonomy): domain Eukaryota; kingdom Metazoa; phylum Arthropoda; class Insecta; order Diptera; family Syrphidae; genus Rhingia; species Rhingia campestris. The sequence continues at coordinate 106,236,149 of OW052185.1, forward strand.
TCGGCTGGACATTGCTCTTTACTCACGCTCCTTACTGCTTAACAGTTGAGTTGATTCATCTCAAGCTGCCAGCAGATGTTCATGAGGTCGATCGGTACAGGTATCGCTTTTAGTGGGAAGTTTCTCAAATGTGTCTTTCGGAACCAGCGCCCTATACTTTGCGGCAAAAATAAAACTTCCGGCACACAAGTAAATGGACAAGCTAGTATCCATAGACAAAGAAATGCTGGCCTACTGTCTTGCAGAGGAACAGGCAAAACGAGATGCCTCACAAGAGCATGTGATGCCTCCATGCTTCGCAATAGAAGTAGCCAATGGAAATGGAAGAAATCCAGTGTATTGGTGGACCGATAGCTCGATCGAAGCTCACAGCGGAGTGCCTTAAAATGCAAAGACTACAGCATCGAGCAAGACAGAGCAACTCCTGAAAAAGAAGAAGGAACTCAGGAAATTCATTAAAAAGACCAAAAGTGAGTGTTTCAACAGTCTAAGAGAAGAGCTCGAATGCAACCCATCGGAAAGTTCATATAGAATAGTGATGAACGAAATGAAAAGTGATGCAGCAGCTGCACCATCATGCCAGATCCAGATGGAACACTATTGTCAATGGCCGGTTACCTTGGGGCGAAAACTCCCAACTGCCACAAGTACCAAAGAAGGATATGGAAGTGATGCCAACAGTGATAAAAGCAGAAGTCCTGGAGGCAGTATCCACTATTTAAAACAACAAGGCTCCAAGAATGGATGGCATACCTACTTTTTGTCATAATGGAAGCTATCAAAACCCCTCCAGAGGTATACGCAAACCTGTATATAACATCTTCAGAGGAAGGGAAATTCCCACGGCAATGGAAAAGACAGAGGCTGGTAATAATACCAAAAAAGGTCACACCACCAGAACAACCATCATCATACCGACCACTGTGCAGGTTAGACACAATGGGCAAAGTACTGGAGAAAATCATTCGCCAAAAACTCGACAAGGCTTCAGGAAGAAACAATGCACCACAGTATACCGGAGGAGATAACGGACTCTCCAACCATCAATACGGCTTCAGGAAGAAAAGAAGCAAAGCGCAGTTGCGATAAAAGCAGTGTGCGTCATAGCTCACGAGGCCATATCTGGAACGAGGTGGAAAGGGGGAAGAAAGCCGGGGTGACACTGGACGTCAAAAATGCATTCAACTCGGCAAGCTGGATCAACATAATGACAGCGCTAATTAACATGAGAGAGCCCAAGTATTTAACGCGAATAATGTCAAATTATTTCCATAACAGAACCCCCTATTTCGACACAGACAAAGGACCAAAAACGTACGAAACCACAGGAAGAGTTCCACAGGTGTCAGTTCTGGGACCAGCACTATTGAACATTCCTTTCCGTTCTGCAATTTACAAACGTAAAGATGGCTGAGGTCGATAAAACTCTTAAGTAGAAGCGACCTTCAAAAAATTCACCTTCCGTGGTGTAGACTTGGACCAGCTCCTTGATATGCCCAACAACCAATTGTCGAGTTCCTTCACAGCCCTGCTCGTAGGAGGTTCTCCGTGGTCTGAAACGCAAGCCAATGGCACTCATCAAGAAATTGAGGAAGACCAAGAAAGAGGCACCACCAAATGAAAAGCCGGAAGTTGTCAAAACCCAATTGAGGAACATGGTCACTGTTCAAGATCATTGGAACATGATCGGCTCCATTATGGGTGTCTACAACGGCAAAGACTTCAGCCAGGTTGAAATCAAGCCAGAAATGATTGGACACTACTTGGGAGAGTTCTCATTCAAACCCTACAAGCATTGTAGGCCCGGTATTGGTGCCACCCACAGCTCTAGGTTTATCCCACTCAAGTTCTCATTATGTACGATGGAGTATTGAGTATTGCAAAACCAAGAGGGGTTAACATATCAAATACGCTAAAGATATCGCAGTGGTAGTAGTGGCCAACACCATAGAGGAAGTGACGCAACACTGCAGCAACACTATCAGAGATGTAAAGATATGGATCAGCTCGCCAGGGTTGGAACTAGTGGACCATAAAACAGAGGCCGTTCTCATTAGCAGTTGGAAAAAAGTTGAGCGATTAAGACTAAAAGTAGGAGAGCACGCGAACTAGTCGAAGGCCTACATAAAATACCTAGGGATGCTCTCTTAACTTCAGTGAACACCTAAGGCATACGAGTGAGAAAGCCAGCCGAGTAGTTGCAGGAATATCAAGGATTATGCCGAATATTGGAGGACCAAGGAAGCAAATAAGAAATCTGCTTGCAACTGTAAGCCAATAAATCCTCATGTACGCATCCCGCATTTGGGCCTCGGCCACATGTACTGAGTCATACATGAAAATGATAAACTCTGTGCATAGAAGAGCATCACTAAGAGTATGCTATGCATACAGAACTGTATTTGGCATTGGCGTTGCAAGAAGTGTGATAGCAGGGAGAATGCCTATCGGCCTGGATGTAAAAATCTCAGCTTCGCCGCTAAAATGGAACGCCAAGGCAACCAAACAGAAGATGGACGCACAAAATACTGCCGAGCATCGAAGAGTGGGAAAAGAGCACGATGATGTAAATTTCCTAACGGGACATGGAAGCTTCCGGGAGTACAGGCTTAGACTTGAATGGGAACAGTTTCCCGGAAAAAATTATTCGCGATAGGCTTGATTTTATCGACAAATGAAGCATGGGAAATCGACAAGAGCATCTTTGCAACTATAATGGAAGATATGAAGCGGGAAAACTTAACGAGACCACAAGGGGGCGAAAACGAAGGACAAACGACATGATGTCAAAATGCCTTGATAGGCGGAACCGTAGGAAGTTACAGGACAGAAATTGGGGTGTTTTAGCAACGCATACATGTTCTAACATTGATTCTGGCAAACCTCGTAGCACGGGTTATAGAGTATCCATCAAGGATTTCACCCCTCCAGCGAAAAAAAAAAATTAGGGGGCTCAGTGGCGCGATGGTTAGTGCGATGAACTGCGGCGCAGGAGGTCTGGGTTCGATTCCCAGCCGTAGCAACACCTAAATGATTTTTCACTGGCCCTCCTCTCGTGATGATCTGACAAATCATCCGAGTAGTATCAATTGTCAAGAATAGCTTATCTCAACTTAGCCGTTCGGAGTCGGCATAAAACAGGAGGTCCCGCCATCGTACAAGAAGTACACACGCACACATTAATGGTTGTGAGAAAGCTAGGCCCTGGGTACTAACGAGCCTGTTGCGCCAAAAATTTGTTTTTTATTTTGGTTAAAAGCTTCATAAAATTGTAGGTCCGACGATTGTGCGAAAATTCAAATTCATGTGTGTTTGTAAAAAAAGCTAGGCCTTATCATTTCGACCCACCTTTTTTTTGTTGTTTTGGATGAAGAAAAGGAAGATGAAATAGCAAGTTAAAAAGTGGCCTAAGAACTTGTCCTTGTGTTCATCGAAGGGGATCCGAATTCATGCATTCCATTTTTTTTTTGACAATCAAGCACTAGAAGTCGTGACAACCCAACTAACAATTTGGCCTTTATCAGGCTTAAACTTCATATTTTCCGAAGCAATTACTTCCATTGAGCTTCTATGGTAATTCATGCAAGCCAAATTTGTTGGACCCCAAAAGCACTAGAAGTCGTGACAACCCATAAAAAAAAATCCAATGGGGTGCATTCGCAGCCAATTGACATCGCCAAGACGGCTGATAAAACGATTGGTGCGTAAAAGATCGATTGTGGCATGGGCTTTGTGGCAAAAACTAATCTTCAAATAACGCACTATTTGTGGTGCCCAGAACTCACTTTGGATACAGTTTTCAATATTTTCCCAAAGTTTTTCAAGCATAAAGCGACTCATTTCGTTCCGTGGAGGAATAATCCTGACTTTCTGTCAAGATTTCGAGCGGTAAACAGGTATCAGTGTAAAAATAAAATTTAAAAAGAAACCACCAGATGGCCCACTCTGTATAATTCTTACGAAGATGTGACAATTTATTTAGAAGTTTCAGTACAACTTGCAAATAGCTTTCTCCGCAAGTCTTCTGGAGGCTTTATTGAAGTCTTATAGAGTGCACCAATTGTTTTTCCATAAGACTTCATAATGTTAATATTTTTGAAAGGAACATAGCTTATATATGGCCTTATCGGAGTGTTAGTTGCGTGACCCATACAAATTTCTGCTCCAAAAATAAATCGCTACCCACATTACCAAACAGTTCACCATAACTTCCCCCACAGGAAACATAAAGCTTCCCAAAAAGACCTCTATTACGCATTAAAATATACAAAAACACGATCCCCATCTAATCCTAGAGTATGTCCCGCCAAGGCGTCTTCATAACAATCGACAGAAAGGGCTTAGAAATAATTTGCAATAAAACAGCTTAAAAGCGCATTCCGAACAACCCCCAGACCATCACAGTTTTGCCGGGATAAATTGAACCATTTCCCATTGTCGGCGTGGGTGGGAGAGCAAATCCTTTTCCCACCGCCGCCATTGATGCTCTTTTCCCAGTTCCAGGACATAAGTTACCCCATAGATAAAATTGCCATTACTTAGAACCAGATGAACGACCGACCAAACCGACTGACGACAAAAAGTCCGAACCAACTATCAACAAGAACATAAACACACAGGATAATCACAGCCAGAAAGCGAGCGAGAGCAGGGAACGGATACATGTCCTGTGCTGTGTATGCTGGGGCGCTCTGTGTTCGCTCGTAGTACTTACAGATACGTGCTTGGTCTAATTTAACGGATGTCTGCAATAAAAGGATTTCTCTCCCAGGAAACTTTACGATTATACACCCCGAACTTTGTGCCACACCAGCACCAGCACCACCAGATGAGAGTGGTGATGCATGTGGATGGCAAGTAGTACGTACAGTCGGTGTCGTCGCAGGAAGTGGAAGATGTAACGTTAAACGTTTGGCCAGTGGAGCATGCACAAGGAGGCTGAGGAGCACCACCATATGCAATTTATCCGTTTCACTGGAAACATACAGGCGACACATACGAGTGTATATTTCTTTTCCATAGGATCAGGGGGGTCCAAGGAGACAACGTGTGTGTTTGTGTCGGTGCTAGATATAGTTTCAACCACTCCCATCCACTTGGAGTAGGTAAAATGCCATTTAATGGGGGAGCGTCGACAACACTGTGGGTCGGTTTTATGTGCCATGGACACCAAAAAGAGACGACAACGACAACGACGACGACCAGGATATGAACATGGACATGTGTGGTTGAAATAACTAAACACTCACACACCACAAAAGTGGCACTATGTTAAATGGGTCGGGGTTAATATTTTCTTATTTCGTCCTTATTGCCATCGGACATAACCGACTTTATCTGTTCTACAACTCTTTGTGTCATGTGTGGTTTATTTGTGAACTTATGAACTTTTCTCCGCATGCTGAGAGACAGCGCCACTGAGGGCATGCCATGATGGCAGGGAGGAGGTGATGGTGTAATGGTAAACCAAGAGACAAAGCCACTGAAAAGGGCATGAATTTGTAGATCACATTTTGCAATGTTAGCAAGGGATAACCTTTGGTGTTGATGCAATTAAATGAAGATATATTCGGCACCTGTACAATTTTTGGATGAGGGAGATGGCGGCAGTATACACAAGATGGGACATGGCCGGTTTTGGAGTGGTTGGATGGGATGAACTGACAGTTATTTCATTTCAATATGGGGTACCTTAGAGTCGGATGCAAGCTTTCATAGGAGGAGAGGTGGTGGTCTTCGAATGCAGCAGCACACATGCCGGATGGAAAGGAAGCACACATGTGTAGGGAAACAGTTTACAGGTGAAAGCCTCATTTCGGTAAAGAATTTTATTAAGTAACACTCTGTCCTATGATTTCTTCCACATTTTACTTAAGAAATTTGAAAGGCATCAGGGGTCTATAAAACGGTCCTACAACTTGCATGCACCGACACTGGGAAGTTTCTTATGTCTACACCTCTAGCGATAGCTGCAGACAAAAAAAATTCCGTTTACTACCAGACCAATGAAGAAATCGCTAGGGTTACAGCTGAGGAACAGCCAAAACCATGATACCAGCATTCATACCACAAAAATCTTTAAGGAAGGAAAGCCTGCATAGGTAAGCTGAGAGTGGAGTATCTCAAAATGCAAAGCCGTTTAGCAGATAAAAGACGACGGCAATAAAAAAAACGTTGATGGTAAGGGAGGTTTTACTAAACAAAATGGAACGAACCTCAAAGGCTTATTAAAAGTCGTCTCGCGAAGATCTGATACATAGCCACCATAGCATAAAAATAGTTAGATCATAAGAAGTTGTGACAAAAAGCTAGGCCCTGGTTTCTATTGAGTCTGATGAACTCATATCAAGGTGATTTTATGACAATTTGGCCGTCCTAGAGCTAAAAGAGTTTTGGTGAAAGGGTCAATTTGAATCCAGCATACAAACACAACTTAATACATATGAAGCTGAAACTGCATTGACAGAAAACTAATTGTTCAAACCCACATTTTTTTTTTTTGAAAAGCAGGCCGGATTACTTTAGTCCAATTCTGTATACACATTCAAAAGAAGAGTTTAGCTAATGGTATCAAATATCTGAACTTCACTTAGCATGATCAGTCAAAGATACCATATTGAGAAAAATTCACGACAGTAAGTACACCTGAGACCATAGAGGGTAAGCTACTAGACGCATGCATGTTTGAGCTCCTGAAACTATTACAGATCGACGGCAATATAAAATAGGGCAAGCCATCTATTTCACAGAGAAGACCTATCTCAATTCTCAGTACAGAAGACTTCAGTGCCGGTATCAAACAGCCCCGGTTTTGATGAACTACCAGCGATTATTCCCAAACACGGAGATGATAGCTTGGAAGTGCACCAAATCATCAACTAACTTTGGATGGATGAGTTCTAACTGTTTAATATCCCTTTACAATAATCCTATCCAGCGTACTGTGGGAAAGTCCGAAGTTTTTATGCAACACATATATCAGCAGATCAATCAGAAACCAAATTTTCACACTAAGGCGGACTTGGGAAGAGCAAACGAAATTGAAGTCAAAACACGCCATCTTTTCATAGACACCAAGGCCACGTATGATAGCATGCACCATCTGGAGCCTCATAGAGCAATGACCGAATGACCAATGCTACTCATGTGCCCACAGGATCGTGATAAACAAGTTAAAAAGTGACAATGCAGCTGCACCGTCATACTCGAACCTCCCGAATGTCCAAATTTTTCATTGGCCCTTTAGGAATATGAACAGACTGAGACAAATTGCAGCAGAGGACAAGGGCCAGAAGGAAGCAACCACAATTCAAAGTAACAGGCTTCCAGAAATACATGGCATACCCAACCCTAAGTGAAGCAATTAAACGTAGCTAGAGGTTTTTACCTACCGTTATGCAACATGTTTTGATGAACGAAGATTTCCCCATAAATGGAACCAATAAGAGCTGATTAAGTCCCAGAACAACCACGTTCATAGAGCAGTAGCCGCAATCTCAAAGCTTACGCAGAAGATGGGAGCACCAAGGCTGTCAACTAGAAATTGCTACAACAATGACCAAATCAACTCTCATGTTCGGACATGTGCCCATATGGGCAATTGGGCACAACCTTGTTGAGGTACAAGGTGGGCCAAAAGAGATCACCCTATTGGAAGATGCTCTTATTTTTGCAAATGGCCGCCAATGTAAAATCTTTTTTGACATTTGTGGACTAGACAGATGTAGAATACAAGTGAACAAGCCATGGAGCGATACACTCCCCAAGAACGGAATAATCGTGTCTAATTTTTTGCGTAACAATTCGTCTGTCTGCGCAGCGCGAATTCCGTCGCCGATTCCCCGGACGTCCGACACCGACTGCGCAAACACTGCTCCGTTTGGCCACCAACCCCGAAGAGTATGGGACCACACAAGACGTTGCTAAGAGTGACCAGAGCGCCCGTTGTGCCGAGAATATCGCCGCTGTTCCCGAGGGTGTCGAGCTGTCGCCGGAAACATCGACCAGACGCCGCGTGCCTCCAAATTAGCCATCAGCCGGTCGTCCCTAAGGCGGTCAAAGACTTGCGCATGTTCTCGTACAAAGTCCAGTCCGTGCATCAGCTGCTGCCTGTCGACCGCCAAACGGGTGTAACTACGCCTAAGCCATCCTCAATTTTGGGGACGATTGTTCGACCAAAATCATAATGAGCCTCATTTACACCTCAGCGGGTACGTGTACAAGCAAAACTATCGCTTCTGGGGCACCGAAAATCCACGAGTAATGCACGAGGTGCCAATTCACCCGCTTAAATTTACTGCATTGTGCGCTGTTCACGCTGGAGGAGTCATCAGGCCATTTTTTCGAGAACGCCACTGGTCAAACAACAACAGTAGACAATGCTCGCTATAAGGCCATGTTAACCGAGTTTTTTCTGCCGCAATTGGACGAATTAGGACTGCAGGACATATGGTTCCAACAGGACGGAGCAAAGGCACACACTGCGCGAGACACAACCAATATTCTGAAGGCGGATCGGACATCGGATGACTTCTTTTGGCCCACCTTGAACAACAGATGGTTAAATTATGTGCACCTCACTCAGTGCTTACTGAAGAGGACCTCCAATTGCAAAAGTGAAATAGCTGGGCGAATGTCATTGAGCTGAGGCTTCGAAATCGCATATAAAACTTGATGTAAGATTCGACCTTACACAATTCCGTAGAGTAAACTGAAAATCCCGGAAATACCTTCATTCTTCCTTTGGTGTGAGAGTACTTACTTACTGTAAAATATAAAGTTGCGATTAATACCCTAGGAAGACAAATAGGCAGTGCAGTAACACGTAGATTCATATCGTTCAAGCTATCTTCAGATGAAGCATGTATTCCCTTAACCATAACCGTATAATGAAGGATCTGCGGCTGGAAATCTAAACGATAACTCAAAAGGAGAAAACCCTGAACCCTGGAATGCCTTGACAGGCGGTAAGACAGGGTACTTTAGCAAAACAAGGATGTCCCTATAGATGCACTCTGCCATTGTTCGTCCGGTCTGACATCCTTCGGGATATAACTGATGGAACGTCAATTAGCTAAACAGAGTGCAGAGAACAAAAAAACATGTCTGACACTACTCCTTTCTTCAGATCAAAACCAATGGAACGCGGGAATAGAACAGAACTAGACTGCTAGTTCCCCAAACCATATAAGAAAAAAATTAAGACTGCTGAACACAGGTAGTGAAAAGTGGTTTTCTAACCATATCAAGAGGCATCTGTGTAGCCACGCTACCGTATCACCAAGACTCTCAACCTCATAAGTTAGTTCCGGAATAGAACATGTCCGTAGTAGCGATTACGATAGGATTAGAGGGTAACGATGTAAGACTGGGTATATTCCACAACGTATACTATCGCAGTTGCAAAAAGCAGGATCGGCAAGTCTCTAAAGTACCTACTACTATGCAGATGCCCAGTTTTGTCAAGTGCAAAGGCAACGAACCATAGAATGACTAATTTTACGAAAACCTTCAGATAAGCGGATTAGAAACCGAATCACTCAGCCCTATCAAGGTACCCGTCGAAGCGGAAAATTCTCCAATTTTGTACGATTCGAAGGATTTCTCCTTGGAGGTATTCTTCCGAAAAGCTGTTCGGAATATTTATCCGACATTTTGTAACGCATCCCGGCGAATTGCGTTGAAGTGCGTTCAGGGAGCATTTTTCGTTCAATTTTTGACAGCTAAGTGGAATTCTTTTTCCGATTTCCTCCGACACAAATTCTTCGCGGAATTTATTTACGAATTGAATTTCCAGACCAAAAATATCCACCCCCTGACAAAAGGCGTCAACTATCAGTTTTGTTTTTAAGGCAGAATTCAGCCATGGAACGCTATAGGTACTCCTCAAGATCTAGCAATACTCGTGACTATATCTTTACGAACTAATTCGTCATAAGGCAAGTATTTTTGAGGGTGTCTTCTCCGACAGAATAAATCTCATCCTATCTTTCCGTCTTCCTGATCATTGCAGCGTGTTCCAGGCGGAACTCATGGCGATCAAAGAAGCCTTATCCTGGCTGAAAGAGAATGTAATATCTGACAAGGATATTAGCATTTTCTCAGACAGCCAAGAGGCCATCAAATCCTTGGAATCAGTCTCAACAAATTCAAAGACAACCTTAGATTGCCGCTCATCTCACAAGAGATTTCAAAGCAGTTTAACTTTCACCTATGCTGTGGGTGCCTGGGCATAGTGACATTCCAGGGATCTGTAAGGCTGATTAACTCGTCAGACATGGGACTTAATTACCAGTTGTACGCGACACGGGTGTACTAGGTAGTCCTATAGCTACATCTGTTAGCGCAACATGCTCACAACAAGTTATATCTCAGATGGAGTCTTGGCACGACGTGTCAAATAACCAAACAAATTTGGAAAAAGCTGGATTTGAGATGATCCAAGGAACTGATTTCGCTCGATAGATCGTACATTAGCGCCACTATAGGTGTCATCACTGGACACGCAGAAAGGCTAGGCTCCAGTAAGTTTTCAGGAAAGCGCTTTAGAAAACTGATCTTTCCAATGTCCATAGATGTAATTGAGAGCAGGTGCCTAGAATGTGATATAGCAACTTCAAGAGCAGAGTTCTACAAAATATCGTTTCACAATGCCCAGTTGTAAGCCTTCGTCTATGAAATATTATGTATGGCAGCTGCAGTATGAAGCTGTTTGGTATTTATATGGCAGCACTCTGAGGCTGTAATTGCCTCCAATGGAAAAAGTTGAAGAATTTTAGGATGATATCGGCATCAAAACATATCCTAGTTAGAGACTACAGGCCTTAATCTTACAGAACAGAAAACCGATGCAGTTGTAATCAGTCATATCAGCTTTTCGGACGAATACCTGGAAGAAAAAATCCTTCGAATCGTACAGAATCGGAGAATTTTCGCTCCGACGGATACCTCTATAAGGCTGAATAGCTGCGCTGGTCCCAGGCGAAGTATTATCTATGGAAATCCATGCCGATGCAATGGGTAAGGGGGTCAAACGATGTAAATCGAAAGGAGGAAGGAGCAGTCTCCATGCAGAACTGATAAAACCGTCGGAACAAAGCTACCTTAGAAAAAAGTTAGAATGTCCAAATAAACTCTGAAAAAAAAACGAAAGACCTAATTTTTAGACATCAAGTTGTTTCTAATGAACCACAACGGATTCGTGGTCATTCGTACCTGCATGACTTGCCACAAATCTGTCAACACTATCCAAATGAGGAAGAAAACACAGAGCATGTCATTTCCTACAGTCCATACTTTATGAGAAGCAATCAATACAAACTTCCCAGAGCAATCTACATCCTGTTCGTCATAAGGCAAAGTGAATCATTTTGTTCCCAGTTTTCAAAGCGAATTGATGAATATTCAGCGACAAGGACAATCAAAACGCTAAAGAACTGAGAACACCCTAAGAAGCTAAACAGCCTCTCGATGTTATACCAAGTTCGACGATGTAAAACCTAGTTCCGCGATACCTACAGTTCCAGTGGTTTAATTGAATCGCGTTTGCTAATACCACGGGCCACGAGTGTCCTTTGAAATGTCAAACCCATTGCCCCAATCACAAAAAACAGATACACAGCTTTCTAACCAATAAATCATAAATAACACCAAAACTAAATTAGATCCGTAAAAAGTAGAACCTGCAACCCAATGTAAAGCTTCATAACCTCAAGCCATAATAGCATATTCAGCTGCATGCCAACTAAATCGCATAAATCACGTAAACATATCTTCACCACACATTCACGTATAAAAGTCCACATTGTAACCGAGTATCTAAATCGATTAATTGACACAATTTATAAAGATTTATACACCTCCGTGCTACCTTATCTCGGGCTCGTACTTATTTACAAAAGCAATTCCACTGTGACCCCTTTTGGCGCACACTAGAGATACTTTCACCTCCCGATAGTAGAATCCTCGCACAAGAAAGTGCACACACAATACCGAATGAAATATGATTGCAGGATAACATAAATTTTGTGTTAATGTACTCTCTCGGTGCCCACTAGGGCTGCTACTCTATTAGGGGCCAGTCTAAGGGAAGGAACCACATCCTACCGCACCACACCACTACCATCATCCGAAATGTGAAGACACATTGCAGTCACTTAATTTATTTGAGAAGATTTTCGGGTCAACCTCAGACCATCCCATGGACGAACCTTTTGGCCATATCTCACGTGTGAGCACACGTTTCCCAGCGGCCAACTGTTAATCGGATTCATTAGATTTTGCGGCGCTATCCTTGGCTGATTGTGGGGGTCATTTCACAGAGCAGCCAACAATACGCATACACGTGCGTCCTCGACACACAATTGAATCCCAGATGATAACCAAATTGTTCCAGCCGTAAATAATGTACGGGGGATTGTATTGTGGGTTAGATGCTGTGTTTGGTCCTTATTATTATCGTGTATCTCAGGTAGGATAAGAGGGATTGAACTTCACCGAGTATTCTGGGGTGGGTTAACCGAAAGGGCAAATAACAAGCAAATTCGTTGGGATTTAATATAAATCGACAACTCTTGGACGATATGATGTCCCTGTGTGCGATAATGTCGGATAAATTATTAACCTCGATCTTGTGTGCGTTTGTTACACGAAGACGGAGTGGATGGGTATCTGCATGCGAATATTGCTATCAGGTCAGGTGGGAAATAATTTGTTGGTCAGGGATGTCATGTCCCTAAACCAAGATGCCAACCATCAGTGGGTTGTTTCTAGTTTGGGACTATTTAGTTGTTAGATGATGTTAGCCCTTCTACGGTATTTTTGTCATGAGGTCAGGTATTGATTTTTATGGAAATGACATAGAAATCCAATCCAGGCTGTCAAGACTAAGAAAAGTGACAACATAGTCTCTTTACCGCAGCAAAGACGGAACAAGATATGAAACTTTCCTATGGCTACCCTGCACACAATTAGTGAAATAAGAGTTTGCAGCTTCAAAATTTCAAAAATTGGACCAAAAAGACAAAAGACAGATGAAGCTAGTGTAGGCACTCGTCAGTCAAAGGAAAGCGCGGTTTGAAGCTTGACCCTTTAAATGCCCCTCCCATAACTGAGATAAAGAAGCTCACATTGATGCAGAATACAGACAGCGCATAGGTCCTGTTCTAAAATTTCACCAAATTTATGAAAAAGAGGTCTTGTATCGAGAATTTCAATCTTTTTCCGATGGTAATCTATTAAATTCGACAAAACGACTGATTGGATGTTGTAGAACGAGGGTAGACTCTGATTGGCTTTAACTTGGCAATGACCTGTGGTTGTAACTCTGACTACACATCCACTGTGCTTACTTTTACCTCCAAGTGGTAACCATCGGGTACTGGTCTCATCCAACCGGATTTTTCTTGCCAAACGATAAGTGCGAGTGTTGATAACGAAAAACAGCAACACTATACATAGCCTGATCAGCCTGGTACGGAATACCCGGCCTGATGTCCCAGGCGAACCTAGATGAGCTGCTTCGGCATATTCAGACAAAATGTTATCTAGGAATCTCTAGAAGGCTCCTGGAACAAAGATGCTGGCGGATGAGCCGAAAGGCCAATGGCAATGCTCTATCCCGTAGTGGATACTGATGGCCCCGTGTCCTGGATTTATCTAATAAATTGGAACTGGCCCTCCAGGTCGGGGGTTTAGCGTTGCGTTAGCTACACATCCATAGAAAAAAGGTAAAGAAGTAACCAATATCCTCGGAAAGGACTGATTTTATTGTTGACACCTTGATAAACGAAAAAAGACAACGACGTTCGTATATGCACTTGGCATGTGAGAACATTAAACAGGAGACGTGCAGGCGAACAACTAGCAGAAGCCCTAAACTGCTAACAAGAGCAGATTACTGCCATTCAGGAAATACGATGGGATGGGCCGGGCAAAAAGAGGATGAAAAACTGTGACATCTACTATGTATCGTGTTATAGTGAGCAGAAACGGCGACTATTCGGATGCGTATTTGTTATAAGTGCCAGACTTCTGGCAACGGACTTAGGCTAATTGGCTTCGCTATGGAACGAAATGCCACTTTAGCCAGCAAACGGTTTTCTCACCTCGATATCCATAAGGGGACATGGCGGTCTTCAGATCAACGAACGGTCAACCAAATTGATCACCTTGCGATAGACATGAGGCACGCATCCAGTATTTTGGATGTCCGTGGAGGCACTAATTGGAGAGTCATGATGGTTGAGGCCCAGGTACATTCAGGACTGTAGCGCCACTTAAGAAGAAGAACAGATTACAACTTAGCTAAGGACCGGGCTAATTGGAGAGTCATGATGGTTGAGGCCCAGGTACATTCAGGACTGTAGCGCCACTTAACAAGAAGAACAGATTACAACTCTGGGCGGAACTTTATACTCAGAACAATTCATGTAAGTCCTATTGCATAACTGATGGGACCTACAACTGTAAGCCGTATCAAAACTGCTAAGTTAAAATAAAGTCTTACAGGCTGTGGCGACATAAGGTCTTTGATTTAAAAATTGCGCGCCATTCAGCTTGTAAAGGTTTCAGCGGGCCGGAAGTGGTCTCATTCGAAAGACGTAATTCTTAAGTTTTGGTCCCTACCACACCAAAATTGGGGTTCAGTGTTCTGTAAGCAAATATGCGTTTGCCATCGGACTTTCCTATCATTCAGTGAGGCGAATTTTTCAGGATGACCCTCATTGTCATCCATACAAGTGCAGGAATTGCGAGTATGACAAGACGAAGACCAAGTATCACGCGGTCTATCGTATTAGATGACAACATTGAGGTTCGGTGATCTGCAAGCAAACATACGTCTGCCCTTGAACTTTCCGATCATTCAGTGAGGCGAATTTTTTAGGATGACCTTCATTACCATCCGTATAAGTGGGCAGAAATTCCAATCGTCCACTTTAATACCCGGAGAAATGTATTTTAGCCGGTTCCGCAAAACGTTCAAAAGGATGCAATTGTCTTTCTCAGTAGTGAAGCCCATTGTTACTTGACCGAATGCGTCAAGAAATAGTACATGCGGTTCTGAGCTGAAACCAATCCCCGACAATTGCATTAAAGCCGTTTGTAATCACCTTAAGTCCCCGTCTGGTCTGAAGTCTCTTCAGCTGTGATTGTCTCTAAATTTTAAGAAAAACTAAGGTCACACAGTGACAGTGAATTGAGACCGGTATGTGAACTGGAGGTGTTTTTCTCCACGAATTGATGAATTCGACTAAGGCTCGAACAGGACAGAGCAATGGTTCACACTTTATGAGCATAGATGGCTGTGTGCCATCTGGAAAAACCTAATTTCAATAAAAGCGATTTGTAGTAACCAGACCGCTCCCAAGATTAAGCTCCTTGCAACTTTGTCTCGTGTATTTTTTAATCCCGCCTTAAGTCAACCGTCCAAGGACCCTAAAAAGACTTGAAGGCCAGCATACGAGAAGAAATCGCCAAAATATGGACGGGTTTGGACCTATTTTTAGGAGTTTTCCTGATTATTCAGATGAAATCAAGGTGGTTAGACTACGTAACGTGGAATAGAAAGCTCCATCATAATTGAAATCGAAAAAATCGAATTGCCTTCATATGATCCAATCATTGACGCTTAATTTGTATAAAAGGACCATGTCTGGCTGGTAAAAAAGTTTGAAGTTCACTCTATCCGTCAATAGTTTATATCCCAGGTTTTGTTTAATATTCAGGGTTATCGGGAACAAATTCTGAGGGAAAATTTTCCCTTTTTCAGCAATGTATATCAGATTGCTGAATGGAAACAGTTTCCCGGGAAAATAAATTCGCGATAAGCCTGATTACAAGGAGGGACCTTAACAATAATGGCAACAAGAATGGAGCTTCGCGCTGTGCATTGTTTTGTGGAGTTGTCAGCTTCCACCTTACTGGGGACATATCTACCACCTGGAAAGCATCATAGCGTGTGGATTTGGATACAATTCAACATTCTCCTTGAGAAAGTGCTCTACATGCGAATAATCCTCTAACTATTTCAAATCTTCACAAACACCTGCCTCAACCATTAACTCCTTCTTTGCCATTCCAACATCGAACCAGAACTTCATCAACTTCTAGACCCCATCTGTCTCCTATGTAACCACCTTTCAAGTTTCCTACTCAGTTAAGTTGAAACAAATTCCTTCGCGATCAAAACAACATACCACCTCGAGCCGCTATCAGATCCCAATTCACACGTCCGAATCGCTGCGGTAATTAATATATCATTATCCACAAGGCAATTCATTTCCAGACTATCCAAGAACATACCTTTAGGCGGTCAATGTGGCTGCTGCTGTTGCTGCTGCTGCTGACCACTACCTCGAGATGTCGACACTGTTCGCTCGACAGTGCACAACACAATTTCCATTTTAAACGCCTATCAACGCCATCTGGGCAACTGCACTCTGTCAAAATGGGCGGTGGCGTAAAGAGGTCTCGCGTACGACACGATACTGCCACGATAAGTGTGCAATCGATACAATTTCCAATTGCAGAACATACGGCCCCAGCCGAATGCCACAGAATGCAATTTGTATCGTTTCCCACCAACGCCGACCGGTGACCAACTGACCACGCCAACTACAGCAGCACCAGTAACACTGCTCGCGCTGCCTACGAGGACTACGTCGACTACGGACTACAACAACGACAACGCCGACGAGTGTGATAAATGTCCACCGCCTGCGACTGGAGGCAAATTTCGTGAACTCGCTGCTCCGCTGAAGCTTATTAATTAATCTTTGCAGGACCACAAGCGCAAAGTATCAATGTTTAACACGCTTGCCGTTTGCCTCCTCCGACAACCGAAATAAAAAAGAAACGAACACGCGACGGGAAACTAAGCCGTGCTCTGCGAGTGCGACAGGGAGGCGGTGAGACTAAACTTATGGCCGACATTTAATTTACGCCAGTGACGGGTAATAAATTAATCGACCAACAAGTGGCCGACAGGAACGCATTACGTAAAAAAAAATTAAAACGTATGGCTGACAGTAGAACAGTGTTCGAGGGGGTGGGTGTCGGAATGCATCACCAGAGCGCGCAGGCTAGGATACAGTCGTCTTCCCCGTGTGCGTCGTTAAGTGCGCCCCCATTTGCAAGTTGCAATTCAATACCAAATGGCTTTTGTTAGATTGAACTGGACATGGGCACCGGGTCGGGACGGTCTTAACTAATCGGCACTCCACTAACTACGCCAATGTGCGCATTTTGCATATGTTGGCTGGTGGATTATTGGGTCTTATGTGTCCTTTGCAGGAAAAATAGAGAGAGCGCACGGACAAAACCTTCATTTGGAGCAATAAATCCCTTCTGTGAGATGTGTGAATGGGTATTTTGGGTACTGCACAGTGGGATCGAATTACGAAAAAACTGGCGGAATAGTTCAAAATGGAGATTGTAAAACCATTGTTAGCCCCTTATACTTTTAGAGCTCATTCTTCGGTTTTAGGGACAAATTACAAATCTTTGACGTCTGGCAAAAAGGTATTAAGTCAAACACGGAATTTTGATATTTTCAATTTGGTTTTACAAAAAACCGCATTTTCTGACTTAAGACCTTTTGCCTTACGTCTAAAAAAATATTATCTATCAACGCAACTTCAGGTTTTTACGAAAGTGGGTTCGGGTGCCATGTCAAGTTGGATTTTTTGAGATATGGCGTTCTCAAAAAATCCAACCTGAAAAAAACACCCAAACCCACTTTCGTAGCAAGTGTGCAGAAGATGCACTCAAGAAAGCGTTGCAGCGCAAAACAAGGGCAGCTAGAGAAGAGTAGAGCCAAGAGAAGGGAGGAAAAGAAAACCCTGCGTAGAAAGAAGAGGGCTTACGCAGCGTCCCAGCTCAAAGAGATCGAAGAGTCGCGCGATCATAACAACATCCGGAGGTTTTATAAAAAAGCCAAGCAACTGGCTGCTGCCTACAAAACTGGAACGCAGGCTCTTCCAGACAGCGAAGGAAACCTAGTCACCGAAGCGCAGGGAATATTAGATGTGTTTAAGCAGCATTTCCAGCAGCTGCTTAATGGGCATCATGTAGAGAGAGTGATAGGGCAAGAAGAGAACCCACGTCCAGTCAATGAAGAACTAGTTCCACCATCTAGTATAGAAGAAGTTGGCCTAGCTATAAAAGGCTGCAGGTTCTGATGGCTTACCAGCGGAGCTTTTTAAATACGGTGGTGATGTTTTGGTAGAGAGCATGCACCGAATCATCAACCAAGTATGGGTGAAAGAAAAAATGCCCGATGACTGGACTATCAGCTCCATATGCCCCATCTACAAAAAGGCGATCCTATGTCTTGCAAGAACTATCGAGGCATATCCCTACTTAATGTCGCATACAAGATCCTATCCAACGTACTATTTGAACGTCTAAAACCGTTCTGCAACACACTAATCGGCACGTACCAGTGTGGCTTCCGGCCCGGCAGATCGACTGTAGACCAAATTTCCACACTGAGGAAAATCCTTGAAAAGACCAACGAATTTCAAGTAGAAACTCACCACCTATTCATCGACTTCAAAGCCGCGTATGATAGCATACATCGTCAGGAGCTCTATATGGCGTGCACCGCGCCTTTGGAAAGACTCCTTGATATTTCACGTAATGGGAAGTAAATGCAAAACTGAGGTTTAAACGTTTACTATTGAAAGATGTGGACAAGACCTTTCACCACAACACCTTTCAGTACCGTGTTGCGACCACGTCCCCTTTCTAAGAAGAAAAACCTTTCATTGACATCCTTGACGAAAAAAAAACGAACCTACCTAAAGAACGATAAGTAAACGCTGTTAAGAAGAATGCAAAGAACTCTCATTCCAGGACATTCTTCATTGCTCCAAACAGCAGGAAATAGTGCACTGAAAGCATGTCATGACTTTGAAAGAAGAACTTCCCCCACTACATTCAGATTCAGAGAAATGAGGGGAAAAGGAAAGCGAAAAAAAAAACACAAGTGTTGTGATTAATGAAACGACATTACAAGGACATCCGTCCTTTTTGAAAATTTTCCAAGCGAAAAGCAGACAAAAATACGGAACTAGAAGAAGAAAAAAAAAAACCAACTGAACAAGATGTGAATTGATTGTTTCGTGTCAAAGATTTCCGTTCGTCCGTTATCCTGGTCCCCTTGCAACTTTCTTCGTCTTCTGTTAGAGTACTCAACTCTGTTTCCGTTTGTTCGCGCCCCAGCAATGTCCCTGCAATCCTTCTTCGTCGTATAGTCGTCGTCGGAGGTCGGAGTGGTCCTCGTTCTCGTCCTCGTGTCCTGCCACAGGAGCTACAGCAGCGGCAGCAAAATAACAAATGAGAGAAATACAGCAACGACATTGTAATGAAAATGGCTAAGATGGATATCAATAACATGGCAAACAAACAATACTCTGGCAGTGGGTTGTTTTCAGTGAAAAATGACACCGCTCCCTGGGACTCCTGCCGCTGCCAACCAGTGAGACAAAGACAGAAAGTTGCGCACCCCTTCTGAGGAGAATAGGACGACGAAACGTGCATGTTGTGTTGTTGTTCTCTCCGTCTCCGTTTGCCAAACTATCTGAGTATCTGGGCGATATAAATTCAAAGCAATTTGTTTGTTTGAGTGCAGGATATTTGTATCCTTTTGTTGGCATTTCAGCACAGTACAGTGCTAGTTGTCAGGGGGAACATAACTCTTTTTCATCGTGACGCGTGATCCAGGCGGGGCGCACGGGAGGGGGATAGTGTAACAAAGAGGTCCTATTTCTTTTCTTGATTTGTAGCCAACACTTGACAACTTTAACGATGGGCGATGATGGGAGTGTTTATTTTTCCATGACTTTCGCCATTTTTTGTTTTTTTTTTTGTCGTCCTTCTTGTGATGTTAGAGGTGCGGCAGGGAAGGGTAGGTGATGATTCTTTTTTTTCCTGTTCATATATTAGAATGGGTCTGTTGATAGCGTCCTGTTTTGGAGTGGCAATTACGAGAATATCCTTGTTTGCTTGGGACAACAGAGTGAATGAAAAGGTGCCAGGGATTAGTGTGATTGTTTGTCAGTGTGTAGGGTGACAAATTTGAGTCAACTTTGTTGGACTTATTGCACGAATCAAGGACGTCTTGAGGTGCTTTCGGGGACAAATTAATGAGGAATGAGGCGTGAGGTATGATCGGTTTGATTTGAGAAGAACAAAGTGGGTGTGATTACGTCGGTAGTACTTTTTTGTTCAGAGGATCTATTTTGTCAATTCACTTACTTTTAGATGGCAGGACGTTAACAGCTGATTTCGATTAGAGTGATTTAGTTTTTTCTGTTATCTACTGCAGAAACCATGGTGGCAATGGAAGGAGAGACGTTATTCACCGAGGAAGGGCACTACCAGCAAGAAACCACTGGTTTGATGAGATATGCCGATAGATGCTCGAAGCCAAGAACGAGGCTTCCAGTCTTCCAGTCTAAGCATGACGACTAGAATTGCCATTGAGCTCTATATGCAAAGAATAAGGGAAGAACTCCGGCTTTTCCGAAAAAAGACAAAAGAGCAAGAAAAGCGCGCGATCGAAGATATAGAGAAGTGCCACTCCAGGAACAATGTTCGCAAGTTTTACCAAAGTGTAAAACGTCAAAGCCAAGGATACAAGGCTCGATTAGAATCCTGTCAGATGAACAAGGAAATATCGTAGTTGAGAAACAGTCGATGCTGAGGATATGGAAGAACCACTTCTGCAGACTGTTAAACGTCGATGACGAACAACATTCCGCTGTCAGGCAATACGAACCAAACTGCCAAAATCTAGTCGGATGACAGTATGCCTGAAGAATGGAACCTCAGCATCGTTTGCCCGATCCACAGAAAAAAGGAGACCCTCTGAACTGCGCCAACTACAGAGACATAAGTCTCCTCAACATCACCTACAAAATCCACAAGATCTCATCTGTGTTATATCTGAACGCCTGAAACCGTTTACCAACAATCCGATCGGCCCTTGTCAATGTGGTTTTAGGCCAGGAAAGTCCATAACTGATCAAATCATCACACTTTGGCAGATCCTTGGAAAATCCCAAGAAGTTAAAATCGATACCCACCACCTATACATCAATTTCAAAGCCGTATACGATAGCTTTTATAGAGACGAACTATACAGAGCCATGTCTAGTTTTTGTATACCGCCCAAACTCGTCCGTCTGTATAGGATGACGATGGAGAATTCTCGCTGCTCTATCAGGGTCGGAAACGACCTCATCGACACATTCGATAAAAAAAAAGGATTTAGGCAAGGCGATGCGCTGTCATGTGATTCCTTTACTTTGATTCTTGAGAGGATTATGCAGAACTCCCGAGCCAACACCAGAGGCACAATCTTCCAAAAATCGGTGCAACTACTAGCATACGCCGAGAGTATTGACATCATTGGTAGGACTACACGTGATGTCATAACTACGTTTGCTAGTATAGAGAAGGAAGCGGCAAAAATGAGTTAAGCAGTAAATGAGGATAAGACTAAGTATATGCTCTCAAAACGAAAGGACACACAATATCGATGAATTGGACAGAACGCCACCATTGACAGATATAACTTTGAGGTAGTACGGGACTTTGTATACATCGGCTCCGATATTTACTCTGACAGCAACATCTCGTCAGAAATTAAACGAAGAATTACTCTTGCGAGCCGCTGTTTCTTCGGACTAAGAAGGCAATTTAGTAGTAAAGCCCTCACTCGAACTACCAAGGAGATCCTATATAAGACCCTCATCATCCCAGTCCTGCTCTACGGCGCTGAAGCATGGACCATATCGAAGATGGATGAAGAAATCCGAAGTCGATTTGAGAGAGAAATTTTTCGAAAAATCTTCGGTCCCGTTTGCGCTGACTGGCTATGGAGACCAAGATTCAGCCAAGAACTATACGAGCTGTACAGCTTCATGCCCCTATTTAAAAAAAAAACTCCGCATTGGACGTTTAGGATGGCTAGGACATGTAGAACGAATGGACATCAATTCTCCGGCTCGCAGCGTCTTCGATTCCCAGCCAGACGTTAGACGCAGTATAGCAAGACCTCGCTTTAAGTGGAGCGCACAGGTAGAAACCGACCTCAACCACCTTGAATGCGCAACTGGAGACAGTTAGCGGACCGTGCTAATTGGAGAGGCCCAGGTTCATTCCGTACTGTAGCGCCACTTAAGTAAGTAAGGATGGAAACTACGTGTGACAAATATGGAGCTCTTGATTGACTGCGAATCACTATGAATAGGGCGTTAGGTTCCCTATTCAAACTGCTTCCCTATGCGCTGCTTAAAATGTTTCTTTAGTTCAATGGAATGCTCAAAAATACTTCAAAAATTCTACCATTCAAGACCTCAAAGTTAATTTCCCCTTTCATTTGTGTATGCAAAGTTATATATTTGCAACAAAGAATGGGACCTCCAGTTTAAAGCCGAATCCGCGGCAAATATGAAAAACTGCTTGTAACATATTTATGCTCTTGAACAAGAGGGGTGGCATTGTTCTTACGTTCGGAATTTAAACCAGGAACCCAGCGCTTAGTAGTGCAACGTACTAACACTAAGCAACTGCACCAATAAGAGTACTAAATGCAGCACGGTCGAATATTTCACTAAATTCCATTTTAGATGACTTACACCAGGAAATGGCCACCCACCATGGTTAATTGGGGCACAACTTATGCATGACTTTGACAGTTGATCTGCTGTCTTTAAAATTTAAATTCATCATCAGTCAGCTAACAATTGGTTAGTTGAAGTGTTGCGTTGATGCAAGTGACCATAAGGCAATCGCCTCCAACCCAACTTCCTTCAGAAAGCAAGTGCAAACGGATACTTCTATTCGAGAACCCGTAGGTTATATCCGCTAGGTTGATGAAAGGGATACAGTTCAACGACTAAACTTTCACTTTGCGTTAATTAACCATCTCGTCAACCATATAGACCGAGTTAGATGTACTTTGCTTGATAGAACGAGTATGACATTCATCTATCTTTACTTTTGTGGTCAATAGAAGACGTGGTGCTCATGGACCATAAGGCTCAATCTTTAGGCAGGCGTCTCAGACTACATATAGTCAGTCAGCGGAGGGCTTCTTCTGCATGATCATTCCATGAAAGATTAAGTCTGCCTTGGTTTCTTATTTCCTCAGTGGGGCTAACACATTTTAACGGTTGGGAACGTTTTGTTTTGTCCAGACTTATTGTCCGTCGTCCCAACTTCTTCGCCGGACGTTATTTAGTCAAATAGGACCATAAACCGTACGCAGACATTGTCTCACCAAGGAAGCTTTCAACCACCTGGAAGAGGCCCATGTTTTGCACCATATAGCAGAACCGGTATAAAACGTGGTGCTCTGGGAATCAGGTAATAAGACTCTTCACTTCTTGAGCCGAGTCTATCTTTAACCAACAGTCTGTAGTTGCATACACCAACTCGATGAAGTTCTCTTTCTACCTGATTACACCAACCCTCTACTAAAGAATGGCTAAGCGCTGGAAACTTTGACAAGGCTTGGCCCCCATTACTTCTTCGCTTAACCTTATTGCATTCGTATAGACAAATACGGACATATACTGTACCCTTTCACTGAAGTAAGCATTCACCCGAATATGGGAGAGGATCTAAGTGTGTTGTGTACTACGTCCCCTTGGCTATAATATATCTTTTCAAGAATCTGGAGTAAAAGTTAAAATGTCGCAAACTATCCAATGATAGAACGCTACGAATGCCTTCAACTTAGACTGCTAAGAGCGCCGGAGAAAAAAAAGAGGTAACATATGAGGAACATGTCAAGGCGCTGCTATGCCAAACCAGGCAGCTCGGTACTCTATACATACCCAGTTAGATTTTCATTTGCTTTAATCGTTGTAGATCGGGCCTTGAATTAAGACGAATCGATGAGAACATACAACCGGAAACTGTGTAAGCTGTATCAAATTTTCGAAAAACAAGTTCGAAACGTCAAAGAAAAGGTTGAATAAAAAAAACGTCCAAAAGGTAAAAACACGAGAATGGTAACAGCACAATGCTCCAGGCAAAATAATCTTCAAATCCCAGGTCACAAGTCCGAGAGGACAAGGAACACCAAATCTCCTGCAAGACTGGCTGTATTTGAGAACCCCAGGGTACACAGTTCGAAGAGCAGTAAGGAATCTTATTTTTTTCTATAAAGCAAGTATAGCTAGCACTTCTCCTACGGTAATTAAAACCACCGTGTCTGTCCTCTAGACATCCAGAAGCTTTTCATTCAATGATTCCCCAGCATTCGCTAAATGTCAGCCGAAATAGCTCATAAACTTCGAGGTGAAGCCATAACAACTAGTGTTTGCAATATTCCATTTCTGAGTTCGTAGTAACCTCACACTCGGATCTCCGTTTAAAAAATCTGAAGCACATTTGAACCTCTTGGCAAAGCTTGTTGTGGCAAAGATCTCTCATATCAGAAGAACTCACTTCTATCCACATGATTAGACGCTGGGAATTCGATGTTCAATGATGCAAGAGCTTTGCAATAAATCCAACAAACCCCACCACAAGACCCGAGAAAAAAACAACTTCACCAGCACAAACACAAAACAAGATTCCACTGACTTACACAAGCCTTATGGAAACCACAGACCCCGCAAGACACTGAAACGCGTTGCGTGTGCTCCCATTCGTGTGTCAAATTAAATATTGCGTGTCGCATACCACATTCCCTCCCTGTCAGAATATTGCCATACGCTTAGTGCAGTGGTAACGCAACATACCTCACCTAGCCGTAGCTACTTTCCGCCATCTTCGACGCCACGCAGCATCAGGATCTCCAATTACAATGACACCAAAGATACAGATGCTGATGTTGATGGCGATGGCGATGATGGTGACGACGACAACAACGACAACATCCCGGCCATACAGCAGCGAGCAGCGCATAATACCACGTAGATAGGTGTCGCTTAGCGCTTCCGCCAACCGACGACATGTCAATTATATCGTCGATTAATATTTTTATCATTCACTGCGGTTAAGCAGTTCGTGTTAAATTTTTATTTGAATCAGTGGTTCGGATCTATGATACGCGCGTCAAATTACTCACAGTTCTCGGGTCCGTGTACTGTGTCGGCTCTTATCCGATCTCGGCAGCCCACTCGAAAGTATCTGTCGAAGGCACGGATAGCGATAAATTGTGGCGTTAATAGAAATAATAAATGGGGACGCTGCGGCGGATTAAATGGCTCCGGTCCATTAGACGACGATGACAACACATCGATATGTGAGTGCTGCTGCTGCTGTTGCTGTTGTCAAGAGTCTGCTGCACTGCACGCACGCAAGCTGCTTAATCCTCCTCGTTGAGTTCGCGTGAGTGAGCATAGTATGCCGCGCAGGCAACACGATCTGAGGCATAGGGAGAAGGTTTTTGCGCCGACGACGACGAGCCAGCATCGAGTGGCAACACTAATCAGCCGAGCATGTCCATCAGTGAGCCGAGCGGTGCCAATTTCGAGGAACATATCAATTTAATCATAATTCCATAGTCGTGGTCTCTGTGCTGGGCTTTGGAGACGTCCACCATGTCCACCTCATGATGGAGAACTTAATGGGCATTCTTGCAGCTGGAAATTACACCATTAGGCTGATACGCGCAGTCGGTTAGTGCTGATGGTGATTATGGTGGTGGACGCTGGGTAGATGCTAAGGAGGATGGAACCTCCCGACCAAGTGTTAAATATTGAAATTTATCACGCATACGTGTTTTCAATTTGCAAAAAAAAAAAAAAAAACGGAAAACTACGGGCTACGGGTAAGCCGGTGTTTAATGGGGTTGAGAATAGGTATGATGGTGGCTTGTTGGATAGGCATATGGTTGGTTATTATGAGCAAATGTTACAAGCTATCATTTGCTAATTGTGTTTTGCCAAGGACTTTTGGGCGGTTAAGACGTTTGTGAGGCTTGAAATTCGAAGATGTGCGACCATTTGCTTTTGAAGGCTGACAGGTGGATTAGTGAGTTGATATTCATGGTATGAAAGGTGGCGGCAGTTATTTAGTTCAGAGATATGAGGATTGACATATCCATTTTAAAAGTTCGGTACAACCTTTAAGTGTGACAACATGAAGCCTCGAAGAACTCTTAGAAAGAGACTTAAGGCAATGACCACAGATAGCAACTGAGGAAGAGACTCTACCCTTTCTCCTCCACACAGTAGGCGAATGTTTGAAATATTGGAGGGTGCCCATTTGTAAGGTTCTGCAGAGCTAAACAAGGACAGTATGGAGCCAAATGAAAGAAGTAGAAGAAAATCATGCAAATATGCGCGGGTAAAGAGGAAAATGCCTAACCTTAGATCTAAGGAAATCGAATAGTTTCGTAGCACGATCATAATCAAAGAGTATGTAAAGATACCTAAACTTGTAGCTAGCTATAGGGAATATAGACAGCCTCTTTGAAATAAAAAGGCCGTCCATGAAACGTCCATCGTAAACTTACAATTTTTCACATGTCGTAAACTTAGGACGTTGTATGAATACCTTCATAACGGTAACTAGTCGACAGCGCTTGGAAATTGCAATTTATACTAAATATCGGAAGAAGTTAATCTTGAAGTACTTCAGAACAAATAAACGCTGCCTTAGATGGGCATCTATGTATAGAAAGGAAGTTAAACAAATGTCTATGTGATAGAGCATGGAGAATCCAGCTTTATGTAAGTCTACGACAGAAATAGGATCCACCATTTCTAGAAAACAAATGGTCGCCATTGATTCAACAATTGCTGCTGAGATAATGAAAGAGAACATAATTCTTCTGAATTCGTGAATCGTGTATACAATTCGGTCAGACGAAAGTATTTCTGACAAATTAAATCTCCGCTATTTTTGTTTGTCAAATTTACAACAAACCAGACCATCTGAACTCTACAATTAGAGAAGCATTGGTCACCTATGTAAAGGGCCTTTCATTAGCGACTTGACAACTTCAAACATTTAGTGTGAACGCACCCTTAAACCGATTACCGAACAGTCAATGTCAAAATATTGAAATTTTCTACCGAAATTCCGACTTTAAGTGGTCGCAACTTTAAGAGCGTTAACGCCAATTTTCGGGCGTAATTCTCGTACCAGTAGATAAGCAATTCATAGTCTCTGGGAAATAATTTAATTAAAATATTCGCTGCTTGAGTTGCCGTGCCAGTGAGACTACGTATTGCCCAAAGTGTGGAGAATATTGCTGACGTAGTGGCGTCCGTCGCAAACGAGCCAAATCAGTCGATTTCCCGGCGTTTTCAAAAATTGGGCATCTCCCAGACCACATTATGGCGAATTCTGCCTAAAAATGTTGGCCCACACCCTTACAAGATCAAGCTGACTCATGAACTAAAGCGACGTACGTTCTCGAATTGGGCTCTGGACATAATGAAAGAAAATGAAGCAATGAAGCGCATTTTTTGGTTAAACGGCTTCGTCAATAAGCAACATACGCTTTACTTGGACAGGTGAGAAACCTCATGTGGTTTATAAAACAGAAATTCATCCGAAAAAATTGGCTTCAACCTATCAACCGCTGAATACGTTCCCGTGTTGAACAATCCACATAAAAGGAGACCATCTGAACTGCGCCTACTACAGAGGCAGAAGTCTCCTTAACATCGCCTGCAAGATCCTATCTGCCGAAATATGTGAACGCCTGAAACCGTTTACCAACAACCTGATCGGCCCTTATCAATGTGATTTTAGGCCAGGAAAGTCCACAACCGATCAAATTTTCACACTTCGGCAGATCCTGGAAAAAACCCGAGAAGTCCAAATCGATACCCACCACCTATTTATAGATTTTAAAGCTGCATGCGACAGCTTTTATAGAGAGAATTCTCGCTCTCCATCAGGGTCGGAAATAACCTCACCGACACATTCGATACCAAAAAAGGATGCGCTGCCATGTGACTTCTTTAATTTGATTCTTGAGAGGATTGTGCAAAACTCCCGAGGCAACACCGGAGGCACAATTTTCCAAAAATCGGTGCAACTACTAGCATACGCCGACGATATTGACATCATTGGTAGGACTCAACGTGATATCATAGCCACGTTTGCTAGTATAGAGAAGGAAGCGGAAAAATTGGTTTAACAGTAAATGAGGGTAAAACTAAGTATATGCTGTCAACACGAAAGGACACACAACATCGACGAATTGGACAGAACGTCACCATTGGCAGATATAACTTTGAGGAAGTACGGGACTTTGTCTACCTCGGCTTCGCTATTGACTCTGACAACAACATCTCGTCAGAAATTTAACGAAAAATTACTCTTGCCAACCGCTGTTTCTTCGGACTAAGAAGGCTATTTAGTAGTAAAGCCTTCACTCGAACTACTAAGGAGATCCTATATGAGACCCTGATTATCCCAGTCTTGTTCTACGGCGATGAAGCATGGACCGTATCAACAGCGGATGAAGAAATCCTTGGTCGATTCGAGAGAAAAGTTCTTCGAAAAATCTTCGGTCCCGTTTGCTATGGCTATGGAGACGAAGATTCAACCAAGAGCTGTACAGCGACAAACCCCTGGTCAAAAAACTCCGCATTGGACGTTTAAGATGGCTAGGACATATAGAACGAATGGACACCAATACTCCGGCTCGCAGATTCTTCGATTCCCAGCCAGATGTCGGACGCAGTAGAGGCCTTGAGTGGCGCGCACAAGTAGAAACCGACCTCAATCAATTTGGAGTGCGCAACTGGAGGCAGTTAGCTAAGGACCGGGCTAATTGGAGAGTCATGTTGGTTAAGGCCCAGGTTCATCCCGTACTGTAGCGTCACATAAGTAAGTCTTAGATTTCTGTCAACAAAGCTAGGATAGTCGAGTCAAGGGAAAATTGCCACAAATCAATATAGATTCCTTCACTACAAACTTTTTGCATCCATCCTACACTTTTCCGTGCCCTTATCACCACCAGATTCCGATTATTTAAAGATTTTTTAAACTTACGTATTTATTGTTTCTATTGTGTAATATCCAACATACCTGAAATAAAAGAAAAAAAATATTATTGATGAAAATTTGACTAAGGTTAGATTTATTGTTTGTTCGTTAAACGACAAAATGTGGCTTATTAGCCATTCTATCCCTAGTTTACAATGAGAACAAAAAACGGACGGCACGACTCGGACATAATTTCTAGTGCTGTGATTGATATTTATTTTTTATTTTATAAAATAAGTAATTAAATTAATTAATTTCCATTTATACAAGAGCCTGTACAAAAACATAATAAAAAACATATGAGAAGGCTACAATCCGCTATGCGGCTCATTGAATGCCCTATCGCATCCCATATCCTTAAAATGAATATCCCCAAAGTGTGGGCCCAAATTTAAGGACCGAAAATCGGTGACGAACAGACGGACGGACAGACAGACATGGCTTAATTGACTCAGCTAGCGATTCTGAGTCGATCCATTTACTTAGAGATATATGTAGCTTGATTATTTCTCTATGTTAAGGCATACAAACTATGTATCAAAACTAAATTAATAGCCTAAATAAACTTAAAGACATTTTTAACTTTTGCCAAAGTAAAAGACCATTATGGTTCGCATTACATGATATATAATTTGTTTGTTTAATTCAATTTTTATATTTTTTGTGAATTTTCGTATTATTTTTTTGTACTATATTTATTTTTTTTTTTTTTTTGAAAATAGGAAAATGTGAATCAAAACCTATTAGAAGACAGTCGCAACTTTTTTTTATATAAAACTAAAACCTACAACACTAACTTAGTAGTATCTAAACCTATCTAGGCCCTGTCATGTGATCTCTATTCCAACGACTAACAAGTCATCGTTAGATCGGAGATCACCTGTCAGGGCCTAGTTTTACTTAATCTAAGTATCGGCTTCAGCCCAGTCTAGCCACCAGTATCGGTCTCTATTTAACCTGTTAGTGTTACTTTTGTTGCTTTCAGGTATGCTAATGCAGTATCTAATTTGATCAGTATTCCCGTCCCCCTACTCAAAAGGCTCATAAAGGATCCTTTTATCTGTTGCTCTCCTTGCAGCATGGTGTATTATTGGAACGTTCATTGAATCCGATAGGTAGCCATATGCATCCAGAAACAGAAATGTTTCTGGCGGAATGTATCCACTTTCCAAGGCATTTCTGAAATACCCAGGATTCGGATAGAATTATCCAGAGATTAATTCGTTTTCGCTAATACTTGCCGAACGAACAAAGTGATTCCTTACAAGATCTAGAATGACATTGTCAATTCTGGACACACCGGAAGCATCCAGAAGTCTTTTGTTTGAGACATAATGCCTATAATCGGAATGTGCACTCCTATACATCTGTGTGCAGGCTCTAAGACATTTGCGCTCGACCACTAGAAGTTTTTCCATATACGATGGGTTAATGTTCCACCACACTGGACTCGCATAAGTCAGAATTGGACGAACGAATGCTTGGTAACAAATGATCTTCACATCGGATCTAAGATAGTTGGAATAGAACAGGCTTTTTAGCGACATGAATGCCGCTCTTGCCTTGTCTAATTGAATATTTATGTGCTCATTGTAATACAGAAACTTGTCCAAATGAACACCTAAATATTTTACCACGGTCCTCGACTCGATCCGAAGACCATTTGAACTCGTTATTTTGAGATTTCTCCAGTTGCGTCTCAAATCTGAATTACCGCGTCTTATTGGGGTGGGGAACAGTATGGTTTCACATTTCGTATAGTTTATTTTAAGCTTCCATTGGGAGCAGAAAGCTTGAAACCTATCAAACTTGCTTTGAAGTTGGATTTGAATGTCTTCAATTTTTGAGCCGCTAATAAAACTAATATACCCCTATGGGATAGGGTATAAAAATCGAGTGTGAGTTTACATGCGGTAGAAATGAAACTGTACTCTGCTTAATTTATCTCTCTCACTCTCTCTCTCGGTTTACCACCTCCATAGTGTGATTTCATTCTAGACGAGGTGAACTGACATATTGACAATTAATTGGCTTAAATAGTGAAAAATGTGATTTCAAAAATGTGATTTAAAAAATGTGATTTCAAAATGTGTTTTCAACTCGCACAAACTCGGTTGAAGAATTTCAACTATTTCCTTCCCTCGCCTACAAAACCGGTTTTATGATAGTTGAGCTCATCTCATTCTCTTACAAAAACCAATAACAAGCGGTGTTCCCAAGCGTTCCAAATTCCCATATATAAGAACTAACAGCGACCGACGCTGCTTGGTTTCGGTGATCAGACGCAATCGATATTTTGTTTGATATCTTTTTCGCTACACTTTTACTTTTAAATTAATTGAATTCACAACGTACCAAAAGAAATGTCACTTCGCCATTAGTCCTTTCTGCAAGATCTCCAGTGTGAAGATATTCTCTTTTCATTGTAAGCACCACAAAATCCAACCAAAATCCGAAACCCAATGCTCCACTTTTCGGGAAGACTCCCAAATATCGATAAAACCGTCCAATATTCAAAAGGTAATCTTAGTCAAAAGTACCGTCATATAACCCAACTCATATTATTGTGGTCTATATATCTGAATCAGACCACATACCAATTTCCATCTTCATCTTGCAGCCCCTCTCGTCCAAACTGTCTCTTTCAATGTACCGCAATTTGTTTTACACCCACAAGCGTAAGAGGCGTTCCAGATATCTAGCATCTGATTTTAAAAATATCGTCATATGTTAAACACCGTCCTTCCTGAAGGCAACACTCCAATTTCAAAAGTACATCTTCATTATCACTAATCACATACACATCGAACACTCAACCAAATCTACCTTTTTGGATTCCAGCTTCAATTACAGACTCAAGACGTCAGACACACACCTTCGCTAAAACATTTATGACACCAAAATCAGCTGTTATTTCAATTAACCGGAACACTATGCTTTTATGGACTAGAAATGATCGAAAAAAGTTATTTTTAAAGAAAAGGCCCCCAAAAAGTGAGCGCGGCACACAACTTTATAAATATGAAATACATGTAGACAAATATCTAGTTCAGACACTTTTCAAAAATTTAGACCAAAAACGCTGCTTTTCTAAAAATAAAAAAAAATATCAGCATGAAACAGAGTCGATGCTGAGGATATGGAAGAACCACTGCTGCAGAGTGTTAAATGACGATGACAAACAACACTCCACTGTCAGGTAGAACGAACCATTCAATATTGGCGGCGACAGCAAAAACAACCAGCCACCAGACCTAAGTGAAGTAAGGATAGCAATATCTTATCTTTACCTCAACAAGGCTACCGGAAATGACGGCCTTCCCGCCGAGCTTTATAAAGCCGGCGGAGATGATTTGGTAAGTAATTTTCAACTCATAAGCAAGAAGAATTCAACCTGAGCATCGTTTGCCCGGTCCACAAAAAAGGAGACCCTCTATACTGCGTCAACTACAGAGGAATATTATGTGAGCGCCTGAAAACGTTTACCAACAACCTGATCGGAGCATACCAGTGTGGTTTTAGGCCAGAAAAGTCCACAACCCATCAAATTTCCACACTTCGGCAGATCCTGGAAAAAAACCCAAGAAGTCCAAATCTATACCCACCACCTATTTATCGATTTTAAAGCTGCATGCGACAGCTTTTATAGAGACGTACTATACAGAGCTATGTCTAGTTTTGGTATAACGCCCAAACTAGTCCGTTTAGGCTGACGAAGGAGAATTCTCGCTGCTCCATCAGGGTCGGAAACGACCTCACCGACACATTCGATACTAAAAAAAGGATTTAGGCAAGACGATGCGCTGTCATGTGATTTCTTTAATTTGATTCTTGAGAGGACTGTGCAAAACTCCCGAGCCAACGCCAGAGGCATAATCTTCCGAAAATCGGTGCAACTACTAGCATACGCCGACGATATCGACATCATTGGTAGGACTCAACGTGATGTCTTAGCCACGTTTGCTAGTATAGCGAAGGAAGCGGTAAAAATGGGTTTATCAGTAAATGAGGGTAAAACAAAGTATATGCTGTCTACACGAAAGGACACACAACATCGACGAATTGGACAGAACGTCACCATTGGCAGATATGACTTTGAGGAAGTACGGGACTTTGTCTACCTCCGCTTCGCTATTGACTCTGTCAGAAATTAAACGAAAAATTACTCTTGCCAACCGCTGTTTCTTCGGACTAAGAAGGCAATTTAGTAGAAAAGCCCTCACTCGAACTACCAAGGAGATCCTATATAAGACCCTGATCATCCCAGTCCTGGTCTACGGTGGTGAAGCATGGACCTTATCAAAGGCGGATGAAGAAATCCTTGGTCGATTCGATTGAAAATTCCTTCGAAAAATCTTCGGTCCATTTCGAGTTGACGGGCTATGGAGACGATGATTCAACCACGAACTATACGAGCTGTACAGCGACATACCCCTGGTAAAAAAAAACTCATCATTGGACGTTTAAGACAGCTAGGACATGTAGAACGAATGGACACCAATACTCCGGCTCGCAGAGTCTTCGACGTCGGAAGACCTCGCCTTAAGTACCGCGTACAAGTAGAAACCGAACTCAACCAACTTGGAGTGTGCAACTGGAAGTAGTTAGCTAAGGATCGGGCTAATTAGAGAGGCATGTTGGTTGAGGCCCACGTTCATTCCACACTGTAGCGTCACTTAAGTATGTAAGGTCATCATCCAATGGAAAAAGGTTCGGAAATCTGCGGTCATAATGAAATCTGGCCAAAAATTTTCAATGTATTATTGGGAGTGAAGTAACTTTCTCATGTTGTTAAAGTAGTGAAACATAAATGATTGGCAAACTGAGGTGACTACCTCCCTTATTAAAAAAAAAAAGAGTGACAAAATAGATGCGACTTTAACTGGAGCTATATCACAGCCTCCTGGAGACCGTTGAAAGTCGACTCAGAATATGTTCTCGGGTGCTATGGATTAGGCGAGTGAATTTGATGGCAGAGGAATAACTGATCAGTTATTCACCTTACTCTGGTACTCGAGAATGCTTGGGAATATAACAAACCGATATACAGTTGTATTGTACATTTAGAATGAGCATGCAATCGGATAAGTGGATAAATACGCCGTTATAGAGTGAGGAAAGCCAGAGTGTGCGAGGATCTTAATTTGAAAAGTTATAACGGGTGATCCAAGTAGAGATACTTTTTTCAATAGCCTTTTTTGACAGATCACGTGTGAGTCGTGTCATGCTGTCATGTTATTTTTGTTTAGTATTGTTTGGCATTTCATAATGGAAAGACTTACGCGTGAACAACGTTTACAAATTGTTCAACTTTATTATGAAAATTCACGTTCTGTGAGGAATGTGTTTCGTGCACTTCGCTCAACTTATGGTCAACATAATCGGCCTACTGAGCGTACTACTCGCAACACCATCACCCATTTTGAGACCCAGCATTCATTATTGGATAATATTCGACCGAATAGACCACGTCCAACAAGCTGTGAAGAAAATATAGCGGCCGTAGCTGAGAGTGTACACGAAGACCGTGGAGAGTCGATTCGGCGCCGTTCGTAGCAACTCGGACTGACGTATGGAACGACTTGGCGCATTTTACATCAAGATCTTAAATTGAAAGCGTACAAAATACAGCTTGTGCAACAACTGAAGCCGCTCGACCTTCCCAAGCGACATCGCTTCGCTCTATGGGCTCTTGAAAAGTTCCAAGAAGATCCGACGTTTTCGAGGCAAATTTTGTTTAGCGATGAGGCCCATATCTGGCTCAATGGGTATGTAAACAAACAAAATTGCCGCATTTGGGACGAAGAGCAACCTGAAGAGATTGAAGAACTGCCACTTCATCCAGAAAAAACAACGGTTTGGTGTGGTTTGTGGGCCGGTGGAATCATCGGTCCATATTTCTTTAAAAATTATGCCGGTGCGAACGTAACCGTCAATGGCGACCGTTATCATGCCATGATAACCGACTATTTGATGCCTGAAATTGAAGCTCGTGATCTCGGCGACATTTGGTTTCAGCAAGACGACGCCACTTCCCACACATCGCATCAATCAATGGACTTATTGAGAGAACATTTCGGTGAGCACATAATTTCACGTTTTGGGCCGGTCGATTGGCCACCAAGATCGTGTGATATCACACCGTTAGACTTTTTCCTGTGGGGATATGTAAAGTCAAAAGCTTATGCCGACAAACCCGCTTCGATTCAGGCCTTGGAGGAAAACATCACGCGTGTCATTCGCCAGTTACCAGTCGAAATGCTCGAACGAGTGATCGAAAATTGGACTCAACGGATGGACCATCTGCGACGTAGCAACGGCCAACATTTGATAGACATAATCTTCAAAAAATAAATGCCAAAGAATGTTCTTTCAAATGATAATAAACATTCTCCATTAAATTTGAATTTTCTGTGTTTTTTTCTTTAAAAAGTAGGGAACCTCGAAATGGATCACCCGTTATGTTCTAAGCACACTCCAATTCAAAACCTTGGAAGAGGTAATATCGAGTGAACATCTTTGGAGTAGATGGTATATGGTATATGCATACCTGGACCTGGTCAAGCATGATCAAAATAGAGAACAGACTTTATCGCCCCACCCCCGGTCCGATATAACCTATCCTAAAAAAATCACTACCGATCTTTTTAACAACAAGCACCGAGTCCCGATTCTTGAACAATATTTCCAGGGAAAGTCTGCAAATGTCTTTAAGACTGCACTTGTACTATTTAATTATTTTACCAAACAATTTTCTTATAAATGCACATAAACAGTGCACTCCGACTTTATTTATAAAAAAAAATCCAAGTCCCCAACTTGCTAGGACATTAACTCATCGATTTCCAAGGCGAAATGTAATAATGTTTGTGATACTAAGGCCCATCCCCCTCATTACCGTTTAATTGGCTCGCCCTACAATATCCATGTTAAGCAGGAAATTTAATTGTGTGTGCAAACAAACTTCATACCCAAACACAATCACACAAGCCATCATACACTTTCAATTTCGCGAGCTGCACAACATTGCGTCGTGTCCTGCACATCACGAAATTCCGAAATTAAAACGAATCGCTCCTCGACATGCCATCATCATCATTATTCGAGTCCGAGTGCATCTTATCATTGTCCAATAACGCCAACGGTATAATTTCCCAACGAATATGAAAATAACTCATCTCAGGACTCGTCACAGCAGTAATTCCGGTTGCGAAATGCATAGTCCCTTGGAGGAGCAAAAACAGCAAAAAAAAAAAAAAAAACAAAACAATTTGTACTCACAGAGGATGATTGAGGATTGGGAATTGAAGACTTAAGGAACGCGGTCGGCCGCCGAGTGTATAACCCCTATATTCACCTGCCCCAATCATGGTCATTAATTTCAATGAAGGCCCCAGCTGGGCTCTGGCTCTCTCCGGGCTCTCCGCAATCATTTTAATGTAAATGTTGAGCGATAACGAAATTATGAAGCCATTAATTCCACTAATTGAATGGTAGCGTAGCCGAGGCAGAAGCAGAGGTCGTCCGTTGTCCGTGCCTGTCGAACCGGGCCGCATGGTGACCGCATATAAGACAAAGTTGGAGTATAATCGCGCGTTCCTTTTGCGCGCGGCGGTACATGCATAAAAATTAATTTAATAATTATATGCAGCGTTGCTGCAGCTAGTGAGCGAGTCGTAGGAAGGAGGAACTCGTCGAATGGGCTTGCTTTTGGGCCCCAACAAGGATGTTGCGCCGACCGCCACGGTGCTGTTTGGACCCGAGTATGTGGTTATAAATTAATTTATAGTGAGCACCTCTTAAATTGGAATTATTGGAATGCTCGTTAGGCGGCAGTGGTGGCGGCGAGATGTGGACATATCGCCACAGCGGAGATACTGCGGCCATTGGTGCACAGAAGCAGCGAAAATGTTGCGATTTCGTATGGTAATCGATGACAATCCGTGCAGTGGTTATTTTCATTTCCGGAAAAGGCTTAAGAAGCCTCTGCAGATGGAGGGTAGGTAAATCCATAGAGTATACGTAAGGGGAATGGTTTTTAAGTGAAGACGTTTTCAGACATTTTCAAGGGCAATAAATTGGATCCCAAGAGCACAGGATAGAAGGCGGTCTTCAGAACTTCGATCCAAGGATAAGCTGATGGTTGACAAAAACCAGTTAAAAACCTTTCCAAAGCAGCCCCGATAAAATTTTAAGCCTGAAGCCGAGTATTTCGAAAAAAAAACTAGAGTCCAAACTTTCAGGACATTCAGATGTTTACGTCGACGATAAGACGAATATTGTCTCGTGGTTATTCACAAATATAGTAAAACATTTGAAGTCTTTGATAAAGGTAGGTAGCAGAGAACAGATTTGAGGATGACTAGTGCAACAAGAACCGCCTAAATCCTGGTGGTGTTAATTCTTCTGTTCAAAATGTGGTGTGTGGATTAGCTGATTGAATCGATGATTCACAACTTAGAGCGTTTTTAAGTGTCTATTCAAAGGTCTTTGCTCATAGCAATATACCAGAGGTACGATGGATAGGATCAGGTATGATGAAGAGTAAAAATTGCGACAGAAACAAAGGCAGCGAGAGAAGAGTATCGAGCCAGGAGAAGGGAGAAAAAGAAGACCCTGCGTAGAAAGAAGAGGGATTACGCAGCGTCCCAGCTCAAGAGTCAAGCTATCGTAACAACATCCGGAGGTTTTATAAAAAAAAAACCAAGCAACTGGCTGCTGGCTACAAAATTGGAACGCAGGCTCTTCGAGACAGCGAAGGAAACCTATAGTCACCGAAGCGCAGGAAA
Organism: Rhingia campestris; assembly: GCA_932526625.1. NCBI lineage: Eukaryota > Metazoa > Arthropoda > Insecta > Diptera > Syrphidae > Rhingia > Rhingia campestris. The sequence continues at coordinate 106,273,912 of OW052185.1, forward strand.
TATTAGACGTGTTTAAGCAGCATTTCCAACAGCTGCTAAATGGGCATCATGTAGAGAGAGTGATAGGACAAGAAGAGAACCCACATCCAGTCACTGAAGAACTAGTTCCACCATCTAGTATAGAAGAAGTTGGACTTGCTATAAAAAAGCTTAAGAACAACAAGGCCGCAGGTTCTGATGGCTTACCAGCGGAGCTTTTTATATACGGTTGTGATGCTTTGGCAGGGAGCATGCACCGAATCATCAACCAAGTTTGGGTGAAAGAAAAAATGCCCGATGACTGGACTATCAGCTCCATATGCCCCATCTACAAAAAAGGCGATCCTTTTGTCGCATACAAGATCCTATCCAAAGTACTATGTGAACGTCTAAAACCGTTCTGCAACACACTAATCGGCACGTACCAGTGCATCTTCCGGCCCGGCAGATCGACTATAGACCAAATTTCCACACTGAGGCAATTCCTGAAAAAGACCAACGAATTTCAAGTCGAAACTCACCACCTATTCATCGACTTCAAAGCCGCGTATGGCGTAGGCCGAATTCGGAATCCCGGCAAAACTGATCCAGCTGCGACGCGTGACACTGAAAAGCACGCGTTGCAACGTGCAAACATGCACCGGATTTCGGCAAGGAGACGCGTTATCATGCGACTTTTTCAATCTCGTACTGCAGTAGTATGTATGCAGGGCAGGTGTCAACTATCTTCAACAGGTCCATCTAGCTGCTGGGCTATGCAGACGATATTGACACCATCGGTCGCTCCCAGCGTGCCGTGATAAAAGCGTTCACGGCGATTAAAGAAAAGGCGAAATCCCTTGGCCTTGATGTAAATGAGGACAAGACTAAGTACATGCTATCAACAAACAAACAAGCATCTGTCCACCGCCTAGGATATGCTATTGATAGCAGCAATTTCGAGGTAGTTAAGGAGTTCACCTACCTCGGAGTTAACATAAACTCCACGAATGATACCCTAGTGGAGATCCGTCGAAGAATTACCCTAGGAAACCGTTGCTACTTCGGTTCGGAGAAACAACTGGGTTCAAAACTCCTAATTCGAAGGACGAAATGTGTGCTCTACAAAACCCGTATCGTACCAGTTCTGCTTTATGGTACCCAGTGCTGAACGATAAGCAAGAAGGGAGAGCTGATACTAGGCTCCTTCGAAAGAAAAATACTTCGGCGGATTTTTGGTCCAGTGCACGAGGAGGGCGAATGGAGGAGAAGATACAACCGCGAACTCTATGAGATGTACCAAGATGTGGATGTAGTCCAAAAAGCCAAAACACGTCGAATACATTGGCTCGGCCACATCGAGCGAATGGACAATAATTCCCCAGCTCAGAGGATCTTCACATCCCAGCCCCCAGGTTTGAGAAGACAAGGAAGACCGAACCTCCGTTTCAAAGACCAAGCCATCGCGGATGACAGAGAGCTTGGTCTGGACAACTGGTAGAAGCGTGCCCGGGATCGTTGAGGATGGAAGGCTGCAGTGTCTCAGGCAGAGACTCTTCACGGGTCGGGGGCCCGATAAAGTAAAGTAAGTAATATACCAATCATTGGTACGCTGGTATCCTCTGCAAAGAGTAGGATTGACCATTTGAAGTCCTTGAACATGATCTGTTGCAGATCCCATTTCCAGTTCATAGACTATTTATCGGCTTTATCCCTGTAACCGCAGGTACCCAGAAGAGATTAGTATTACACAATGAGCTAACGTCACTGACCTCTTCATGTCAGTAGTGAAGTAGCCAGGATTTTATTTTGAATGAAGAGTACAAGCTCCGAATGAAAACGAATATCAGGTGAAAGTCACATAAATGCGACATATCATGGAAATTTTTGGCCAGAATATGACAACAACGAACCAGCAAGTTTCGACGATATAAAATAACTTTACTGTCTACGTAGGCAAGGATAGTCACTGGCATTAACCTGCTAAGCAATAAAACCCAATAAAACTAAATCTCAAGGCTGACCGCATCTGTTGAGGCTGCGGAAACGAAAAGACGCTCGAGGACACCACTCACTTTCTCTGTCGCTGTCCAAATCGTCGTCCATTATGGAATAGAACAATTGCCACCTACTCAAAAGAAATCCAAGGACCAAGGTTTCTGAGGATATTGAGATGTCGCTGGTGGAAGAAAATACACAGAAAGGGCTAGGTTGGGTTAGAGTGGCTGCCAGTGATTCGCCAGCACACTTAGACCAGTTTTTTGTCCATTGTGATACCACGTGGATATTGTCCATTCTTCCTTGTTCCCTACGAGAAAGCCATTCTGAGGTGTTAATGGGTTGAGACTTCTCAATTTTGTTTTTGTCAAATCGCTGAGGTATTAAAAGAAATAAGCTCCCAGATGAAGCTTCCTTTGCTTGATAGGGGTGGGCAGTTTCTTCATCTTCTTCGTCCATACAGCTCCTGCAAAAGTAGTTTTAATGAAGGTCTATCCATTCTGTGTGCCTACCCAATTAGACAGTGATGACACACACCTATGGTCCCTTTGATCTTCTTAAATCAGGCATGGGCCAAATTTCATTGGTTATTTGACACGTCGCGCCAAGACTCCATCTGAGATTTGATTATCAGCTAGTAAGCTTTTGCATGTAGCGATAGGAATACCTATTGCACCCGTGTCGAGCACGACTGGTGATTACTCTGGCGAGTTCATCAGTCTTAGATTTCCCTGGAATGTCACTATGCCCAGGCACCCAGCATAGATGAATGTTAAACTGCTCTGACATCTTTTGCAAAGATGAGCGGCAACCTAGTGTTGCTTTTGAGTTTGTAAAGACTTATTCCAAGGATTTAATGGTCCGAGAAGATGCTAATATCCTTGGCAGATATTACATTATCTTTCAACCAAGATAAGACTTCTTTGATCAGCTAACCCATACTGAATTTATTATACAATATTACTCTGGGCTAGATTTTGGTCTTATTTTTCAAGATATGTCCCCATAGTTTTACTTAAATTACCTAGCATCCTTATGACTAAATTCGATACCCACAAGGTGTTAGCCCTTACACCTTGTGGGTATCGAATTGCCTAATTCCACAATCAATCACAAACTCAGTGTTAATCCGAAATCCCCATCGGAATAGTACAACACAATTCATTAGCCGACTCAAACCGAAAACGTTTTTGGGGACGACGACAACCCACCTTCGAAACCCATTCATTCCAAAAAAAAAAAAAGAGACATCCGGATAAGGACACAAAAACATTGGCTATTTATAAAAATACATGTTCGAGATATGCTAAAGTTGTAATAAATTGTTTCCTCTGTTCAACATACGGTCGGTCTGCTCCTCGACTCCCACACACTCACGAATACCAGTGGAGAACATATAAACTACACCCGACACGACTACAGCGACGATGAACGATGAACCATGATACCACTGCCGCCCTCTGTGGATAATAAATAATATTTTTTCGCATAAAATATGTTATCCGATTTCCATGGCATGCCGAATAGCTGTAATATTTCATTTTTTATTACCTTTGCCACCTAGCTACCGTGCGCCATACATTCTCAATCAACAGCCCCCCTTGCCCAACACCACGTACGTGTGGGTATCTATGTACAACACATATGAGTTTCCGTCTCTGATAGGATTAAAGAATGGCTTCGCAACTACTAACCCCCCTCGTACATCCATGGGGCCAACAATACATAAACCATAGATATGTTAACTTTCTCTCGGTTATGAAGTTATCCATCCCTTGGCAGTAACGGTACCCGCACATAAATAAACGGTAACAAATCATTTCGACATCGAGCTATGGCTGTGTGTCCTGTGAAACCTTGAGTTCGCTACGGTCTTCTCCATCGAATTGAGAGTTGGCATTGGCATGACTGAGCGGTCTCTTCGCAACGCTGCTGATCACAATTGACACTTGAATCGCTTTTAATTTGTGCCGACGCTCGACGACGGGACGCGGTCGGTGGAGATGGAGATCGAAATCCCTTTTAATCCTGGCTAAAAGTTTCCAACCTCATTTTCGGTGGTTGTGTGTGTTTTTTTTGTTCGGTGTCCCTTCTTCTTCGTCGATTCGACTGCGGCTTGCTATGGTAGATGAAGGTCCTTAATCTAGTGAAGGGTGTCCGTTTACATTAAACCCGCTACTGTTTGATTTAGTCGGTTGGACATGGCCCCGTTTGCGGTTGCTGGAGGAACTGAATGTTGAAATGGATTTCGTTTCCATTGCCGACCCAGTGCCCCGTGTGTGTTGATTCATCTTGACGTTTGTTTCTGCTCGTTTCACATGTATCGTGTACTATCATCATCGTTGGTCGTCTTCTGCTCAGGGTATTGGTGGAGCGGTGGCGGCAGGATACTCATGTTTCAACCACCAAGAGTATACGATGATGATATGGCGCGATGTGGATAATAGGAACTGAACTCAACTCACCTGAATGCCGGATTTTATCGAGTTGAACGAAGCGAAATGGATATCTGTCAAGCCGGAAGGGATAGAGCAAAACTGTTGGCTCGCATCAAGGATTTTGGCCGGAAAATACATGGGGTTTCTTAATTTATGAAAAACATTCCTCATGGCAGTTGGGAAGAGTGTGGGGAGAGCCAGCAAATTTCATTTCCACTCGATGAGTTCGAAAAGGATGTGTGGAAGTTGCGAAAATTTGGAATGAAATAAATTTTTATTTTAAGGCTGAAGCAGCCCCTGGAGATGGTTGTGGATTATTGTTAACTTTGGATCTTAAATCGGTGGAGAAATGTTTCCTGGTAAAGAATCACACTGTTTGCTTTGTTTCATAGTCGCGTCCAAAGCCGTACTTCCATCTGTCATTGAAACACAAAATTGGCGGTCTTATACGTAAGTAGAGGGCCTTACAATAGGAAATTCCAAACCTTGAAAATTGATGTCGATGAAATTGCTGAAGCTACATGGATTTCATTTCTAGATGGTCGATGGTACATGGCACATGGTAGATGGTAGATGGTAGATGGTAGATGCTAGATGGGAGATGGTAGTTGGTCGATGGTCGATGGTCGATGGTAGACAGTAGATGGTAGATGGTAGATGGTAGATGGTAGATGGTAGATGGTAGATGGTAGATGGTAGATGGTAGATGGTAGATGGTAGATGGTAGATGGTAGATGGTAGATGGTAGATGGTAGATGGTAGATGGGAGATGGGAGATGGTAGATGGGAGATGGTAGATGTTAGATGGTAGATGGTAGATGGTAGATGGTAGATGGTAGATGGTAGATGGTAGATGGTAGATGGTAGATGGTAGATGGTAGTTGGTCGATGGTCGATGGTCGATGGTAGATAGTATATGGTAGATGAGAGATGGAAGATGGTAGATGGGAGATCGTTGATGTGAGATGGAAGATGGGAGATGGTAGATGGTAGATGGTAGGTAGTAGACAGTAGATAGTAGCTAGTAGCTAGTAGCTAGTAGCTAGTAGCTAGTAGATAGTAGATAGTAGATAGTAGATAGTAGATAGTAGATAGTAGATAGTAGATAGTAGATAGTAGATAGTAGATAGTAGATAGTAGATAGTAGATAGTAGATAGTAGATAGTAGATAGTAGATAGTAGATAGTAGATAGTAGATAGTAGATAGTAGATAGTAGATAGTAGATAGTAGATAGTAGATAGTAGATAGTAGATAGTAGATAGTAGATAGTAGATAGTAGATAGTAGATAGTATATAGTAGATAGTAGATAGTAGATAGTAGATAGTAGATAGTAGATAGTAGATAGTAGATAGTAGATAGTAGATAGTAGATAGTAGATAGTAGATAGTAGATAGTAGATAGTAGATGGGAGATGGGAGATCGTAGAAGTGAGATGGGAGATGGTAGATAGTAGATGGTAGATGGTAGATGGGAGATGGTAGATTGTAGATGGGTCGATGATAGATGGTCGATGGTCGATGGTTTTGGAATAATTGGGCCATAGGTTTTTAAAAGCCGGCAAAGCTGCTATGAAGTTTTAGCATTTGCGAGTGGAAATACTGTATTTTTTCCGGTAGCATTTAAGAGTTTTGGATTTGGGCGATATGTTGTTTGAATAGGGTGTGTTGCCACACAGAATACAACAATTGACCGATTGATACACTTCCAACTGGGACACTTTTTAGTAAAAAAAAGTACTGTGTTCTGAGCTACCGAAAAATGATTTTTTATCACTAAAACATCCAAAATTTCCTTTAAAAATATTTTTGGCATTAAGTTGACATGAATATCTCATTCTGCAGATGTCATTTTTCACAATGCAAATGCGGTACGTATCGATTCTTTACTAATTTTTCGTATGCCAATAGCCAGTACCCGATATATGCCACATCGCATTGAAATACAAGTAGCATGTGTACCGAGCTTACCAAGAGAAACAATGTCATACCGACAAGGGAGCGGCCCAAAAATCATCAATACAAGGACATTCCCACGTTTATCCACAACAAGCCAGCTGATATACAGACACTAATGCACTAATCTACAAGATATCAAATTTCCAAAATCACAAAACCAATTTCAAAAAGTAACAAGCGGGGAATTGTGCAAAAATAAACAAACAACTAAATCGACCGTCAGCACACATAATAACAACTCCCACACTGGAGCGAAGAGAAAAAATAAACTAAAAACCCGCCAAGGCAAAATACCATCAACATCCATAAATCCTCCAGTCCGAACGGAGCAAGAAAATGCCCAAACCCCCCGAAACCATTCCGACAAATTAAATTTGACAGCCGGCAAAATATTTCGAGTTTAAGCTGCAAAACTCTGACAGCAACCACGAGATAATCCCGGCCGTCAATCCACAACGACTTTGTTATTAACTTTACGTTGCGGCTGTTGTGTATCTGTGTATCTGTGATGATGAGTGAGCTATGGTGCGTCTGCGTATACAATTGCAACTGCAACTTTCATTTATTCGGGGGGAAATGGGATTCGTATACCTGATCCTGAATCCCAGTTTCGAAAATCATGCGTGCGTGTGTTGGTTGAATCCTTTTCTTCTTTTTTTGTGCGAAAAACTATACGAGAGGACTTCGGTTTCATCCGAAAATCGATGAAGCGCGAAATTGCGGTCCGGAATTAGTGTCGGCTTTTGTGTTGATACACAAAACCTACCGACTCGATGGTGGTCTCTCCTCTAATTGTGTGATGCTCTCTGATGTGGTGATACAACTAAATGAAATGGAATATCCTTAATCGGTTTCCAATTGGCGGTCCTGTATGTATATGTATGGTGGGATGGTATGGGGAATTTCGGAGAAAACATGCCAAAAGGTAATGGCTTCGACTTTGGCTGCCGCTTTGATACGCAAACGAGATTTGTGTTACGGTTGAGTAAGTTTTGGTTGTCATAGGGATTAGAGTAGAGAGATGATGGGTGGTAAAGGAGCTTCAAACTTGCAGGTGATTTAAATTGAAATCAAGTGGTAGATGTTCTTTTTTTCATTTTTTTTAGAAGAATCATCGATGAAAACAACGTAAACGTGTTGATAGATGATGTCAATGGTAACCATCTTCCTAAAGTTGGCCAATGCCCAAAACAATCCATCGAATGATTTTTTCTATAACAGGACTCCGAATGAAGATCGTATGTGTAGAGAGGTTGTTGTTGTTTTCTATGAAAACAATTCGGACCGATATGTTTGTAGGAAAGTCGTACTCATTTCTAAAAATCGGAATAAATGTCGGTTGGGAATGATGGTTTGTGGAAGGTCGGGAATGTATGGTCGGGGAAAGTGTTGTTGTGTTTGACAGTATATGACAAAGATAGCGTGTCTGCACGTTTATTTCAATGAAAGTCATCTCTAACGAGTCCAGTAGACTTCACGTAAGCAAAAAAAAGGGAACGGAATATTGCACCAAAAATCCACCGAGAATCCAATTCCAACTGAATTCACGGTATTAGCATGAAAGTTTCATTTTGCTTTCATTTTGCAAAAATCCTCATTTGAAATTTGCCTTCAATCAGTGAAGTATCAGAGGTATGAACATATTATGAAGGGGTGGTCTTAGATTTCAGCGTATTCTAGCTGACTTCATTCCAATGACGTTTTTTGTGTGTGGTAACGGCGTTCATGGGAGCGAAAGTCGTTAGAATTGACCTGTAAACCGGAACTACGAAATTCTTTCGAAAATTTGTGTTATTGACGATGAATAGGACATTGAAGTGTGGAAAAAAAACTGTACGGTCGAAGACTGGCTGGTCAAATAGTAGAGATTAAGCTCTTAAACACTAAGTCCACTAAAACATAATGTGCTTAAATATTATGCGATTCCACTTTAAGCTGCTTAGCATTATCCGCTTTAGAAAACCCGATACCGTATTATTATTGGAGCCTTTGAGCCTTTTTGTCGCTATCTACACCTTTTCAGGCTTGTTTACTACGTTCACATCGGTTTGATGATGTTGATGAAATAAATACAATACCGGCCTGTGAAATAAATACAAGGTGGGCCAATTGGGTTAGCGATTTGTGTATGATGCCCAATATCATATCTATATCTTCAGTATGCCTCAGCGAGACCCAATTGCAATTGTGATGTTGCGCAAGGCAGGTACAGTTAGTTTGGTTTGATGGCATGTTGACTTTCAACTGATCCGTCAAACTCGCATAGGCCTACGTGGGCCCGTATTGATCACTAAACAGACTTTGAATAAGTGAGCTATTAAATTCAATACCACACTTCTATGCCGATGATCGTGCGAACGTGATTCATGAAAAGCGATCCCTTGCTTAGACCACGTTGGGGCCTAATAGTTTTGCCGTCAACCCAGACAAACATAGACTTTCCTCCATAAATTCCGCACCAGACCTGTGGTGCAATATCCATTTCGTGATAGTTAAAGAGACATCTCGGTTGAAGCCTAGTGTATTACACACGGACTCTCAGTGTGGCTGCCATGTTGTTTTGACGGCGTCCGTAAAAACGTTTTTTTTTATTATTCAGTCACTGATAACCACTGCAAGTTACACGATTGAGCAGATAAACCCTTATTATCAAAATAAGTCCACCATTGCTCCGTACTTCTTCCAAAACGATGTTGCAGAGGGCATCACCATCAACAGTAAGCGTTACAAATCAATGATAACCATTTGAATTGAATGAACAATGAACTCTCCAATTGACTTTCTTCATGATCGATTTGTAGGTGGACTTATCTCGCGTGGAGTTGACGTGATTTAGACACCAAGATCGTGCGATTTGAAGTCGCTGATCTATGTGAAGAAGCCGCAATTGACGGATATGCTCTTTAAATCAACATAACCCAGGCAGTGCTCCAATTCAGTTGGATCTATGCGGCAGAATCGTTTAAAATGGGACCACTCGGAACCCTGCTACCGTGCGAAACCACGTCGGAGATTTCAACGATGTCACGTTCCATACATAATGACATACATGGTCTTTTCAAGCAGAACAAAAAACACCCTTAAAACTCTCGCAGACCCAGACTATGAGTTCCTGTGCCCTTTTCATTTTCGACACAAAATTCACACTCTCCCTGATAACAACCCCAAACACATTCCTCCAACTTAATTATAACGCAACAAAAAAACCTCTCCCAAGGCTCCAAGCTCTATCAGCAACTCAAACAAGACTCTATAAAAGTCTTGCACATTTGAGATAAAAACCTGCACCCATTTATCACCGAACCAAGTGGTGCGACGTGAAAACTTTCACATACCACTTTGAATGCGGCAGTGAAGCAAAAAAAAAAAAAAAACGCAAAATTAAACGCGCCGCCATCGCCGACGCCGCCGCCACCAGCATATCTCAAACTCCATCTAATTAATAAAATTGTTTATCAACATCGTCGTAGTCGTTGTCGTTGTTGCTGCTACAGCAGAGAATGCTTCGCACGATTATCCCGCCGCAACAAGAGAGAGACACTTAGGACCACATTGACGTCCTATTAATTCCACTGGCCATGTCACCTCCTCACACTTCGCGCCATATAATGCAAAACTATACACAACTTAACCTCAAACAACTTTGCATTAATAATCCTGCACACATTTCTCACCATCACTCTGCACAGCGGCAGCGGTGGTGGCGATGGCGATGGTGATGTCGGCGGCGACGGCATGCAGCAGCAGCAATAGCAACAGCAACAGAGCAGCCATTCGAATCCTAGAAACGCCATAAATTAACAACATTTCCGTTCGCGCAAACGCAGTCATCTCAGGGACCTTTGTGCAGTTTATAGTTGGCATGACTGTTGGCTGCCGTTGCCATTGCTTGTTGCTGCTGCTGCAGCAGCGCGGTGGCGCAGCCGCTTGTTCGAACGCCACTCTCATGTTCTACGCTTTTTTGTAAATTTATCTACCATTCAATCTTAAATCTCTTAATAATGAGATTTCAGTCGAGATACAGCTATATAGGCTTTCTGCAGATAGACGGAGAATCTAGTTTGGTGGAGCGCACGCGCGAGCTCGTGTATGTCTCTACGAAATGCTGCCCAACTAAGGAAACCCTCAACAGAAATACTGCCAGTCAGTCGGACAAGTTGCAGGCGGTTTGCTGCAACTACCGACAGTGAGATAGTTGTGTGGTGAGGCTGAGAGAAGGCGCGCCCGCTGCTGTCACTTTAACAACAAAAAAAATCTCTCCCTCTCTCGAAACACACACTAACTGACAGTTCGTGTTGGACATGTATCAAGCGATCAAAATTTATGGCAACTAATGATCGTAATTAATATGTCAAAATTGGCAAACACGACTTCAGTAATTCGCAACGCGATTGCAGTGAATTACGATACAACTTTATGTTTGCCTCTCTTTTTCTCTTCTTCCTCTGCGATCAGTGAATAGGTGTTTAGTTAAGCAGTTTATAGCAGCGTCGAGGATGAAAAACTATGCAAAGGAAAATGTATGTGGTTTGGAGAAAGTGGCAAAGTTACCCTATCTTATGTTAGATTAGGTTTCGTGGACTGTCAAGTTGGCATATGAGGATCGTTGATAGTCTTTCTGAAGATGTGATATATAAAAGAAGACAAGAGGGATCTCTATCCACGGCGATAGTCTGTAACCTTCTCTGCTTTTTTTATTAGCGTGGTTTGGAAGATTATAACTCTACTACCTGGTCCGCTTTTGAAGATCGCGCCGGTTTGTGCAAAAGCTTATCATCTGGCCTTCTGATTTTAGAAAGAAATTGTTAAGCCAGATTTCTGTAACCGTATTCCTTAGTAGCTCCTTGTTAGAAAAACGTTAGCACAATAATAAAGGAATTCCAGAGAGCACCCAGATAAATTCACATACATATCCCACTATCCCAGTATCAATTTGTGAGTCCTTTGCTGAGGGCATTAAATCTTAAAGACTAGTGGCGGTATTGTTGCAGAACAAGCAAACAATGGCATGAACTTGGACAATGACTATATACGATCCACAACAATTAAAAAGCAGAGCCAATTAACATTTGCAAGCTTCACCTCATGGGTGTCTTTTAGCGTTATAGACTTGCCTCACCTGAGAATAGTGAAAAAAAAACTTCTTTCAGGAGGGACCTCAACAAGCATGCCGCTTAAACATGCCTCAGCAACATAACAACCAAATTGCTCAGGCCCGTTTTTACTTCTGCACACCATTTGAGTGGCTGGAAGTCGAAGATTTTAGTGGCCAGAGTATTGATTTCCATTCGCTCTACATGCCCTAGTCATGTTAAAGGTTCGAAGCAGAGTTTTTGATAAAGATCGCTATATAGGAAGCTCGTGGTCCAAAAGCAGTGTCAATATTCATCTGCAAGCATCATCGCAAGTTCGCCTCACCTGAGAGAAGTAAAAAACTAAGAAGCGCGCCTGAGATCGAAAAAAATGCAGATCGGCTTTGTCTCACCCAGCTGCCCTCAACGATTCCTGAATCCAAGACTTGCCTGACAGAAAAACCCACACAACCGCCGTCATCATAGCACCACAAAACCACATAATACCCTACAAACTCCTAAAGCCACAAGTCGCAACAATTAACTAAAAAAAAATAGGAAATCCATTCTGTCCAACAACGGTCTACATAAATTCACTTAACTGCTGCCACGGTGCACACAGTTATGATTGATGGCAGTTTATGTGCCGCACGTCATAAACGCGAGCCCTCGTCGCTACACCACGGCCAGGCAACAGAGTGGGCAATGTGCAGTTGTCAACTATTCCACCAGCAACGTTTCCTCCTCACATCTCACATCACCGTTCGCCATTTGCTGCCGCCACCATCCTTCCGTCAAGTCGGCCATTACTCGCACACTGCTGCCGCTGCAGGCACACACAACAACTGCGCTGCCAGGCCAACTTTGACTGAGTGGACGACAATAATGGCGATTACGTGGCCAACCATATTGCCATTATGTGATTTTCATAAACTTTTCAAGCCAACTCGGGGTAATTTATTGGCCTGTCAGTGGGTTTCGCGTTGTGCGTTCCCATTTGCAATTGATTGCATGCATGTGCATGTGTGTTAGAGACCGCTGCCGGCCACGAGTACCTATATCCATAGAATGACCGTCGCGGTCGTCGCAAGGAAGCAGCGACATGTCAAGTTGACATAAAGAAATGAAAATTCAGTTAATATACATGATTCTGACAGAGTTGTCGGTGTGGTGACATGGCTTTGTGTATCACAAGCCCGGACGGACAGATTATTAATGGTCAATGTTTAATTATAAACAAGGAGCACGCAGGCTGGCTGGCTGACACCGGGGGTTCGTTAACTTTGTTGTGGTTAATTAGTCCACTTTTGATGCGAGTGCCATTAATAAATCATAGCGAGTAGTCATGTGGAACTTGTTGTTCAAAGTTTGTTTGACACATTTTGTCGTGGGAATCGTGTTTGCCATAGGAGTCGAATGCATGTCAAACGAAACCGGCTCTGGTAGGAATATGCACGGTGACAGGTTATTGATTATTCTGATTGACAGCTGTCTAAAGGGGGTAATTGTTAATTGATTGTCTGCGTTTACATGCGGAAAACTTTCAACTTTGGCATTACAAATTCACAGCAATTACAGTCGAGAATTGCATGCGTCAAAAATACCCGATAATGGTATCCGGCAAAAATATGGTCGTATAAAATGGGTTTCTTCCAATGGACGAGTCCCGTCAATCAGCCATCCGAAATAGGCCAAATTGCGATTGTAAATCAACACTTTGTGTACAAAAACGCATGTAACGATATGGGCAGAAAAAAATGGTGGCAACCTGTGCCGTAGAGGTGTACCTATACCTCTATACAAGGCAAGTCATACAATTTACCTTTTATGGGCATTGGTACATTATTCAAACGAAATTCAACACCTGTCCATGGTGCATATGTCCCTGTCTGTCGAGTTTAGCAAAGTTAAGGCATTATTGACACGTGCGTTTGCTGTCATTCGTTTTGATGGTATTTGGAAGCACTTAAAATAGTAGTTTCCAACTTTGATTGAGTGGCAAATGTCAATGGGGTTTTGAATATTCGTTGTGCTAACATTAACGACGCGACGTATACTTGGGAAAATGCTATGGAGGGCGTACACTTAAAAGTCGGTAGTACATGACAAGTTTGAATATATATGTGGCACTAAAGTCACGAAGAAATCACGCATGAAAGTTCAATTTTGTTTGCAGTCAAGTAGTGGTTGCATATTTGTATGTGGTTGCGACGAAAAATATGGGTCCGCATAGTTCCATCCGACCATGGTGACGCATGGAAATCCGTTGCATAGATTGTTGCATATATTTTGGTAATATGCAAGTAGGTAGTACAGGACAAGTACATTTTTGCGTATACCTAGTCCTGCCATAAGTTCTGTTACACAATTTCCATCGCTTATTGCAAACAACTTCTTGCGGGAATAGAACCGTTAACTTTTTTTTCGGAACGCATGCATTGTGTAGTAAAGAAAACTAGCCAGTTTGGTTTCAGCTTGCGATCTGCTAACATGGAGTGGGGCGTTAAAGAAAATCGAATCGCGATAATTTCGTTGCATAAGTGCGGGAAGAGTGCTGGCCAAATTTTCGAGTTGCTAAAACCACTCGGCATATCGAGAAATTTCGTTTATCGGGCTATTGATCGTTTCTCCGAAATGTCCAGAGTCGATGACAGGCCAAGAAGTGGTCGAACACGCGTCGTCCGTACAAGTGCGGTAGTGAAGGCAGTGCGTGAGCGAATTCGGAGAAATCCCCTTAGAAAACAGAAAATAATGTCCAAGGAGTTGGAGATATCAACCAGATCGATGTCAAGGTTGATTCGGGACGATCTCCATATGAAAGCCTATCGTCGGTCCACTGGTCATCTCTTAACTCCCCAACTGAAAAAAATTAGGCTGGAAAGATGCAAGAGACTTCTGCAGTGGCACGAGGCCATCATCCAGCGTCCGTGATGGTTTGGTGGGGGGTGTCCCACCAAGGTGTCACATCCCTCCATTTCTGTGAAAAAGGCGTGAAAACTGGGGCAAAGGTCTATCAAGAGGACGTGCTAGATGGTCTTGTTAAAGGCTTGACCAATACCCTTTTCAAAGGAAACAGGTGGATCTTCCAGCAAGACTCTGCTCCAGCGCATAAAGCCAAAACCACGCAGGAGTGGCTCAGGCTCAACATTCCTGGCTTCATAGCAGCTGAAGATTGGCCCTCGGGGAGTCCAGATCTGAATCCACTGGATTATGGTTTGTGGTCAGAACTGGAAAACATGGCCTGCAAGACTCCCCACAGAAATTTGGTAAGCCTGAAAACAGCATTGACCAAAGCAGCGTCCGAGATATCCATGGATACCGTGCGTGTCTCGATAGCCCAATGGCCAATACGTTTGAAGGCTTGTGTGAAAGCAAACGGCGGCCATTTTGAATGAAGCATTTTTTTTTTCAAATAGCCAATAATGTGGGCTAATAAATAAAAAAAAAATTAATTCGATATGTTTACTCGTTTTGTTTCTATGGGACTTTGAAGTTGTAACAGAACTTATGGCAGGCCTAGGTACATGTGGCTCTGGCGTCGCGAAGAAATCCCGCATTGGAGTTCTATCCAGCCATGGTGACTCATGGAAATCCGTTGCATAGATTGTTGCATATATTTTGGTAATATGCAAGTAGGTAGTACATGGCAAGTACATTTTTGCGTATACATGTGGCTCTGGCGTCGCGAAGAAATCCCACATCGGAGCTAAATTGTGTCCGCAGACAACTAGTGGTTACATATTTTTGTGGTTGCGGTATGTATTATGAAATTCGCATAGTTCCACCAGTCGGATTGTGAATCTGTTGCATATATTTTGGGCATATGCGGCGCTGGTACACAGCTTATGTCGAATTAAAAAAAAAGAAAAAAGGAGGAGACGCAAATATATGCGTCTTTCTAGTAGACCTCATGTTTTCATGGATCAATTTAAATAATTTTAATTTACCCGAGAAAGATATTGTCGTGATAAATATTGTTGAACCCGAGATATTACACATACATTACAAAAAAAGTGGTCTTTGAATTTGCGTCCATCGGTGGTACATGTATTCGTACTAACTTCTGCGTAAAACGCTAACACCGAATTTTTGAAACTTCGTATTTGGAATGAAATTAGTCGAGCTCGAGATTTTGATAGATTCTAACAATCCGATGATTGCAAAATTCGGAACTCGTTTGCAAAGACCCATTGAGAATAGACGCAAACAGTGGTTGCATATAAAATAGATGCGACAGTTCTGTCGAATATTATTTCCATGCGATATTTAGATGCAGATTAAGGAAAAAGTGTCGCACAACGTCCGAAAAATCTTCTGTCCCGTTTACGTTGACGAGCTTTAGAGACTAAGATTCACTAACAAACTACACAAGCTATACAGCGACATAACCTTAGCTAAAAAAAAAAAAAAAATCCGCATTTGATGTTTAAGATGGAAAGGGCATTCATAGCGAATGGGCACCAATACTCCAGCAAGCACAGGTTTCGATTTCCAGCCATACGTCGGACGCAGTCTTGAAGCGGGTAACTGGATGCATTAAGCTAGGGACCGGGCTAATTGTAGAGGCATTTTGGTTGAGGCCCCCGGAGTTTAGCGCCTCTTAAGTAGGGAAGTATCTTAGAAAGAAACTCCCTCATGGCTAAAAATACGCTTGTGATCGATTCAATTATAGGTTGTGCCGAAGCTAGTGGGTTAAAGCGGCGTAAATATAGCTCCCTTACCCAGAAAAACCGCGAACGTGGAGTAGGCATAAGTGAAAGTTAAACTCGTTACCCTAGATGTTTACATTAACATATCCTAACAAAGAATCTGAACCTGGCCAAGTTTTGGAAGGCAGGATAAATCAAAAAAGGGCAGGCGCGGCGATGCAAACTTCAAAACGAACCTCTCCATATCAGATGTGGTCTATGTGGGCATCAACTAATGCGGATGATGATCCATCTGAACCTGCCAAAGTTTCGGAAGGCAAGATAATGCAGTCCCTCCAACTGTTGTTAGAATAGTTTGAAATACTAAACCTTGCAAAGACTCTACGCAGACGAGGAAAAGGTTGCTTTTGACCTTCCGTTGGTCTAGAATTTCGTTAGAAAAGAAAACAGAACTTTTCTCCATGTTTAATTTCTATAAAAGGCCTGCGTCGAAACTAGACACAGGTTATTGTCGAACTATCTATAGTAAAACACCCTCCACACCACCTGCCACCAATTTGAAAACCCTAATCGGTCACTAATGACTTCCAAGTGTATATCCCCATTGAACACGACTGAAGATAAAAAAACCCACCTCCATCCCGATACGTGTCCTAATTAAAAAGTTTCAATTCGCAATCAGATTACCAAACATGGCACTTGCACAATTATTGCGAGTGTGTGTGCCCACATGCTATGCACTCATCCGCCATCGCCAACGCGCGAGCAATCTCGAACAAGTGTTAATCACTCAATAAGGCGAACATCATAAATCGACAGCTCATATGGATGACGATCGATAGACGTGCCAATAGATCAATAAGCCGACTGTTCGAGCCACCATCTACAAAAGGCTGTATGCATCGCTATATGTCGATGGAGTGGTGAAGGCAGTGTATGCCCCCCCGTTTCATGTCACCACTTCGATGTGCATTAGCACGAACAGCATGCGCAGCCGGTTGCAATTTACCGAATGCATCATTTAGCGTTGCAAAAGGGTTCGCGTCTCGTCTTTCCGGGCATTGGCATCTGGCGCGGCCAGCGGTGGTAATGGTAATCGAATGCAGAAATAGATGTTTGCGTCGCAACTTGCCTCACTTGTTCGTGAGGTCAAGCGAGTGAAATCGGTAGCCGCAAAGTATGTTGTATGCTGTACACTTAAGGTGAAATTAAATGCTGCAATGGTTTGCAGCATGCAACTCCTCGTCTGCAAGTCGTGCGTCGATAGATACACGCGTACATACAAAGTCGATGCTGAATTTAATTGAACAATTTGCTAGATGCGTGTACTATCGATGAGCGTGCGCGCTCGGGTAGTTCTTGGGGGTAATTTATTAATTCAACAACTGGGGTTTATGATGGAGATGTGCAAGTGCAATTTGTTTTTTTTTTTTTTCATCCACAATCAAGCCAGATGCAATTGAGATATTAGAGGTTTGCAGAGCAGTGGACATGGTAATTTATAAAAACATGAGATTGATGGGTTTATGGTTTTAAAGTTAGTGCCCAACCAGATAGGAGGTGTTTGTTGGTCAACTGTTTTGGCAATCAAATATACCAACGCAAATATTCGTATGTACTTACGAGATGTGGATGTGATACGAAATTAAGCTCACATACCTGAAAAAAAAAAACAAAAAAACCTGAGTTAATACTTTTTATCAATACAAACGTATTGTGATATCTAAAATAAATGTTATTAATCAAAATAGTGCTGTCCTTGTCAGAAGTTAAGAAATTATATATTATGTTTCGAAACTAACAAGGCCTTCTTTCTTTCTTTACTGGCCACATTTACATGACACGTAAAAGGGGAATGCGCCTAAAGCTACCCAAAAGTCTCAAATAACTGCGACTTAAAACTATCAAAATGCCACAGAAAGAGTTAAAAAGTTATGACGAAAAAAATTGTTTGCCGATTGTGTTGAAACAGCTCTCAAACTGGTATAGAATGCCGCCGAATGCCTCGTTGTCGTCAAGGTTTTGTGCAAACAGAACGAGATCCAAGTTGTTTAGCCCACCTTGTAGGCCAAATACAAGTTCCAAGACCATGTTGTTGGTTTCGGGCTGTAGCTCACTTATTGCTTGAGTGATATTGGCCTTAATGGTTGAATCGTTTCCGGATTGTTGGCATAACATCGATCCTTTCCCCACAAAATAAAGTCCAATGGGATCAAACCGCAGCTCCGAGGCGGCCAAAAGAAATCGCCATAACGGCTGATTTGAAAATTTGGTATGCAAAGATGGATCGTGGCATTGGTTGTGTGGCATGACGCACCATCCAGGTCATCCAAATTCATGTCTTCAATTTAAGTAAAAAAAAAAGTCGGTTAACATGGCTCTTTAACGCCCACCGTTTACCGAAACCAATGATGCCGCCGCTCCACAATCCGCACCAAACTGTCAATCTCTGTAAATGCATCGGCTTATCGACAATAACAAGCAGGTTTCCCGAGATAAAAATACGCCTCGTCAGAAAATATGATTTTTTGCCCAAAATCGTTGTCCAATTCAAGCTCTAAGGTCCAAATTACGAAGCTATAACTCCGATTCTCCTCAGGCTAGTGCGTGAAGTGTTGAGCTACTGAGATCGTTGGCGAGTTGATGTTCGTGAATTGAGTCTAACAGCCTCGGCTACAGTCCCAGTCCTGCTCTACGGCGCTGATGCATGGACCGTATCAAAAGCGGAGAAAGAAATCCTTGGTCGATTCAAAAGAAAAAATCTTCGAAAAATCTTCCGTCCTGTTTGCGTTGACGGGCTATTGAGATGAAGATTCAACCACGAACTACACGAGCTGTGCAGCGACATACCCCTGGTCAAAAAACTCCACATTGGACGTTTAACATGGCTAGGACATGTAGGAAAATACTCCTGCTCGCAGGGTCTTCGATTCCCAGCCATACGTCGGACGCAGTAGACGAAGACCTCGTCTTAGGTGGCGCGCACAAGTAGAAACCGACCTCAACCCACTTGGAGTGCGCAACTGGAGGCAGTTAGCTAAGGACCGGGCTTATTTAAGAGGCCTGTTTGTTGAGGCCCAGGTTCATCCCGGACTGTAGCGCCACTTATGGAAAAGGAGCGACTCTCGGCTACAACAGTCACATTCTCATCTGTACGGTGCAAGACGACGGTGACCATGAGTGTTGTCCACTAGCATATCAGTCTCACGAACTTTTTGCACAAACTTATGTACAGCAAACGCGGTGGGTGCTCCATTTCGGCCAAAACTTCTCTTCGGATAACGCACTGTTTGCGCTACACAGCATTCACTTTGGAAATAAGTTTTCCCAGCGTCGTTGTAAGCGACTCATTTTGGTCCGCGGAGCTATGATACCTACTGACTTTTTGGTAAACAGCTGTCAGTGTCAAAATAATCTATGGTTCAGAAAGAAACCTGTAGATGGCCTACTCGTTAGAACCAATAACATCAAAGAAAAGACGAACCAGCCGACAACAGCATCACCCTCTTGCACATACAACGCAAAAAATAAATGCCCACACACAATTTAAAACATGATCTGCCTGAGCACATCAATTCCACAGATAATCCGCTTTTACTGAATATCAGAATGGAGAGTACAAGGAGCAACAAACATCAATACAGTCTGTAAGAATTAGCTTCATAGACAGAGCGAACAAGTGAAATCAGCAGAAATCTAGATCGAATGAGTCAAAGCGCGCAGATACAACAATGGGATGTCAACAATGGCTTAACTGAGCTAAAATATATTCTAGGCACAACCAAAATCTATATCTTCCTCTACAATTTTTAAGAATGTGCTCCAGAACTAGTAGCACCTATTTTTGCAAACTTTTATTCTCTTTGCCTTGTGATCGACTTTGCCCGCCAACTCAAGATCCATTGCTCTATTATCTATAAATTCAAATGGAAAAATCATTTACCATCGAGATTGTTGGTTTTTTATTTTATGTTCACTTGCCACTTGCTATAAAATCGTTAAAACATTGATAAATTTTTATTTTTGGTTCTTGGAATGTGATAAGTTTAAAACTTGTTAAATACATAAAACAGTATTTAAGTATCAAGTATAGTTTTATTTTATTTTACGGTTTTATTGTCTCTTATAACTGTCCTACGAGATTATCCCATTTCAATGTCCAGCAAAATTCTAAAAACACTCTTGATGACTATTCTTCTTGGTATCTCTTTTCCATAGCCAATATGTGTTGATGGAATCTTTCTCCGTGTTCGGCGCTTACGAAACCTACGATTTTTTTTTGCAAACAAAATTCAAAAAATGTACCTTGAAGACATACCCCAATACATTATAATCCTGTTAAAAAACTAACTTGTTATAGTTTTCAGAATTTGTAATTCCCAAAAAATGAAAGCCGTGCGTTTTTTCTTCTGTTATTTTTTAACTTAAATCCTTCATAACCCTCCTTATATCCCTCCTTCACTCGGCCAAGAAAACACGATTTCCTAGTACAATAAACGCATGTTTTTCATGAGGCCTGATTTGATGAGTAAAGAGGCTAATTAGAGATTTTTAGAAACATTGTTTTGTTCATGAATGGTTATTAGTCCTCATTGGCCATTTTTTTTAATGTCATAATGCCTTCAGCTAATATTTCAGCAACAATATTTTGTGTAGCCTCCTTGCAACCCAATTGCTGTGAACACGGAATTTCTTTTTGTTAAAAGATACAATCGTTACAGGTCAGATTGTCAAACGCTCTTATTTCAACTGCCCAGTCATCGTATTATTATAATAACGGGTGATCCAAATAGAGATACTTTTTTCAATAGCCTTTTTTGACAGATCACGTGTGAGTCGTGTCATGCTGTCATGTTATTTTTGTTTAGTATTGTTTGGCATTTCATAATGGAAAGACTTACGCATGAACAACGTTTACAAGTTGTTCAACTTTGTTCTGTGAGAAATGTGTTTCGTGCACTTCGCTCAACTTATGGTCAACATAATCGGCCTACTGAGCGTACTATTCGCAACACCATCACCCATTTTGGACCCAGCATTCATTATTGGATAATATTCGACCGAATAGACCACGTCCAGCACGCTGTGAAGAAAATATAGCGGCCGTAGCTGAGAGTGTACACGAAGACCGTAGAGAGTCGATTCGGCGCCGTTCGCAGCAACTCGGACTGACGTATGGAACGACTTGGCGCATTTTACGTCAAGATCTTAAATTGAAAGCGTACAAAATACAGCTTGTGCAACAACTGAAGCCGCTCGACCTTCCCAAGCGACATCGCTTCGCTCTATGGGCTCTTGAAAAGTTCCAAGAAGATCCGACGTTTTCGAGGCAAATTTTGTTTAGCGATGAGGCCCATTTCTGGCTCAATGGGTATGTAAACAAACAAACTTGCCGCATTTGGGACAAAGAGCAACGTGAAGAGATTTAAGAACTGCCACTTCATCCAGAAAAAACAACGGTTTGGTGTGGTTTGTGGGCCGGTGGAATCATCGGTCCATATTTCTTTAAAAATTATGCCGGTGCGAACGTAACCGTCAATGGCGACCGTTATCGTGCCATGATAACCGACTATTTGATGCCTGAAATTGAAGCTCGTGATCTCGGCGACATTTGGTTTCAGCAAGACGGCGCCACTTCCCACACATCGCATCAATCAATGGACTTATTGAGAGAACATTTCGGCGAGCACATAATTTCACGTTTCATAATTTCATAATTTCACCAAGATCGTGTGATATCACACCGTTAGACTTTTTCCTGTGGGGATATGTAAAGTCAAAAGCTTATGCCGACAAACCCGCTTCGATTCAGGCCTTGGAGGAAAACATCACGCGTGTCATTCGCCAGTTACCAGTCGAAATGCTCGAACGAGTGATCGAAAATTGGACTCAACGGATGGACCACCTCGACGTAGCAACGGCCAACATTTGATAGACATAATCTTCAAAAAATAAATGCCAAAGAATGTTCTTTCAAATGATAATAACCATTCTCCATTAAATTTGAATTTTCTGTGTTTTTTCTTTAAAAAAGTAGGGAACCTCGAAATGGATCACCCTTTACATTCCCACCTAGCGGAAACGCGTCCGCATTGGAAGTCGTTTTGGGACTAAGTAACCAATTACGCATGAAACTTAAAGCAAAACCTGATAGACTCTAAGACCTTAACGTGTTCTACAGTTTACAATTCTAGACCTTAGAGCTAAAAGTCCAACACCAACTATGGTCCAAATTGATATTAGGTCTTGGTAGTGGCTCAGAATTTTAACAAAGATTCTCACCAATTACAGATTTAGTCTTTAATTTTTTAGCTTTGACAGAATGATGATTTGTTAGGTTTGTCTGCTGTTAAAAGGCGGTGTTAGAAGCTTTTCTTATCAGTTGATTGGATGTTTCACTACCCAATACTCCCTTAAGTATCTAAGCCTCTTTTACAGACAGGATCTTTCAAATCTTATCCAACAGAAGAGTGTTTTTATTCGTTTTGTCAATTTCGATCTTCGTGTTACTGACAAGTTTGTCATTCTAAAATGGTCATCCTGTATCTCTGGCATCTGTTACATCAGGAAGACACTGCTGTGGCTGTCTTTAGGCTGCTAAATTACTTAGTTCCTTTACGGTATGATTTTCGAAGTACGCACTTTAACTAATTTGCGCCGTGGGGACTAGAATTCATATAGGGTTCACATTCCAAGCTTGGATTAAATTTCGAAACTCAAACATTTTCTTCTTAATTAATCCCTATTAAGAGATTTGTGACTCCCAATAAATCTTAACCATTTTAGCTAAGGTTATTCCTTAGATGTTTACCGACAGTCCTCGTCCAGACACTACAGATGCACTTACCAAAACAAGGTATGGCTCTGTATAGTTTGTCTATATAAATGCTCTCCTATGCGACTTTTAAATCGTTGAATAAGTGGTGGTTATCGATTCGGATTTCTTGAAATGTTTCCTGGATCTTTCGAAGTGTGAATATTTGATCAGTTGTGGACTTTCCTGGCCTTAAAACGCATTGATAACGGCCGATCTAGTTGTTGACAAACGGTATTACATATTACTGCAGATGTTGTTATTGAGGATCCTTTACCTCTACAGTTGGTGCAGTTTATTAATTATTTTTTGTGGATCGAGCAAACGATGCTTAGGTATTTCGCTTTGACGCTTTAAATTTTGTTAAAACTTCCGAACTCCTTTCCTGGTGTAGCACCTCTTCTATATCTTCGATCGCGCATTTTTTCCTATCCGAATGACGCCAACCATTCTGCTCATATAGCACGGACCGTAGTAGAGCTCAGATTCTCGTCCTCTTTTTTCCTGTTCCATCACATAGTATTTCCTGGATGCCAGTAATGTCTGCTTTGTAGCAGCTTAGAGATTTCGTTTGTTGTTTGGCTGCAGCTTTTTGGTGTTCTTACATTCTAGAAGGAGATACGAACGTCGTTTTCCTTTCTTTATTTAGCATGATCGTCATAAGCATAATCCTTGCACTTCGAAAGCTTTTAGATGCACAATAGGGTTAAGCTGTGAATCATTTATAGACCAAAGCAGAACACCGCACATAGATTGGCATTTATTTGAAATCCGTAGAAAACTATGCCATCAGTTTCTATTACATGCTTGGGCGCTGACGTTGGCCTTTCTGCTCATCTGCCAACATCTCCTCTCTCTGTTAATTTTCAATTTTTTTTTCAAATATGTCAAAGCTTCTCATTTAAGTTGTTCACTTTGTCCGCCCTAACTGGCACCGAAGATGCTACGGTTGTGCACCTTTGAATCCATTTTGGGAAAGCTTCCGCCGCCGTCTTCAAGAAGGAAGAGGTGCCTTCTACCGCTCTAATTTTTGCTTCCAAAACATTAAACAGCGGTTTACACCCTATCTATGTTGATGATACCACGCAGCTGTCGCCACAATGAAGGCTGAGAGTCAGAGTTGATATAGACCTCAGCTAGATAAAATCGTTTGTGTTTTCAAATGATTGCATTGCCTGCCATAATGACCACCAAAAGCAAGCTTGAAGACATTAATACACTTGTGTCTTGGGCCCTATATCTTTGATCCTTCGTAGAGATAATAAAACAACCTTTTCGTAGTTTTCACAAATTGCATTGCTCTGCTAAATAACCCCCTACCTGATCCAGTTAACAATTGCATGCCTATTTAGAACTCATAAACTGCAGGTACGTGCCCTATGGATTTTCGTTCACTTAATTCACATC
Source organism: Rhingia campestris (assembly GCA_932526625.1). Classification (NCBI taxonomy): domain Eukaryota; kingdom Metazoa; phylum Arthropoda; class Insecta; order Diptera; family Syrphidae; genus Rhingia; species Rhingia campestris. The sequence continues at coordinate 106,298,205 of OW052185.1, forward strand.
ATAAAATTCCTAAGGCAATGGGTTCAGAAACAACTGCAGCATCATTGATGAGCTATGTAATTCATCTATGGACATTAGCAAGGTAACAATATGGAGAATCGAGAGGAGTTATATTTCATAACTTCAAACTTTTTGATCGAGATTGACATAAATTGTTGATCGCCATACGGACTACCCTGAACTATCTGCAGCTGGATAAAAAAGTTTTTTTCTAAAAACGCTCAAGAATCGATTATTTGCCCCATCCTCTTCTTACTCCATATTAATGATCACTTTGCAAAAACAAACAGATGACAGCACCGCATGCAAAATGTCTAAACTGAGTTATTATTGATCTAGGTTGGTTGCTTTATTTTTCGAGCAACACCTTGCATTTCATGTTTCTATGTTTCTACAATACAAACGGTAAAGGGTAGAGCGAACTATTCATCATTTTCATTCACAGGGTAGGGCACCTGTTAATCAAATAAAATACAATATGCCTACGCTTTCCAGTTTCTAGAAAAGTATATTGCAAAAAATAGTTTCCATTGACGAAGTTGACGAATTGGCTTAGCCCATACGGTTGCTTGGTCTGGTGGATCGCTATGAAAAACAAAACACCCGCACTCACAGAAACGCATGTCTATTTAGGTCAGGAGCTACACATGGCTCCACAGTAGGTTTAGAGGCAATCCTTAACCTGACGCCACTTGATTTACTAATCAATGATACAGCAACAACAAGCGCAGCAAGAGATGAAGAGGCTGAAAACCTGTGGATGACACTTCTGGCTATAAAGCTTCATCTAAGATATCTTACTAAATCTGAAATCCGGAACACAGCCATTATTACCCCGGACAACAATTTTGATAAAAATTACCCAAACGCAATACCGAGCAGAGGCGCATGATCGGGAAACAACGTGACATCCAACTCCGAAATAGATGTCTACAGAAATGGATCTAAATTGGTGTTGATGTTGCAAACTCGTACAGAGATTCGATGTCGATACCATTCGTCGCTCCCAGCGTGCCGTTGTAAACGCGTTTACCGCATGTTATGAATTGCCAAAACGTGTTAAGCCTAAATTTAACGAGGACAAGACAAAGTATATGTTATCAACAATAAAAGCTCTGTACAGCAGCAAAATCGAACAAAATGTTGGTTAAGGGATGCAAAGTCAACATATAGACCTACGAATAATGCCAAACAGTGATTATTCGACAAAGATTGTCCCTTAGAAATTCTTTGTAAACAAATTCGATTAAAACTTCATCTTGAAAGTCCAAATGGTTGCTTTATCGAGCGCTTATCCTAAATATCAGTTTTCATTCATCAGCTTTCTAATAATCGTTAATGATGTGTTTACACATTTACACAATACACATGTAAACAAATGCCACGGATCTTTCCCAGGATGTTTACCTTGTCCTATTAAAGCGGACAAAATGTTAAGGGACTTTGGAGCGACCCCAAGCTTGACCAGCTGTACCATAGTGTAGATGTAGTCCAAAAGGTACAAAAGCAATGGCTAGCGTATATTGAGCAAATGAACAATAATGCTCCGGCCAGGAGAATATTTGAATACTCGGCACCCGGTTCTACAAGGAAGAACAAACTCCTTATTAAAAAAAAACTCCGAATGAATAAACTGGAATCAACGTGTCCAGGATCAAGAATATAAAATCGACGAAGTTTGGGTGTACCATTCAAACTGAAGGATGACGAGGGAGAAATTTACGCTACTGAATCGCTGAACACAAGCGCAACCAGTTTCCCTCATCAATGATGAAAGAATTTTCAAAATCGTATGTCCCAACACCAGACGCAGCAACCTTTTGTTCTCCTCTATTGCACTGACGGGCTTTAGATGTGAAGTTTCAACAACAGGGTTAAAATACGTGCAGTAATATAGACTGAGTGAGCTCCGTATTAGGCCTGGGTCATGCATCGAAGGACTACCGACTTAGTGGCAAGGCGACAAAAGTCTATGTTGAGAAATTTTTGCAAAGTTCTGGCGTTCTGGCATATAGTGGCTCACGGTGCCACCTTACCTAGACCTTATTAATGTTGAGATGTCGTAATATACAGCGAATATTTAATAATCTTTCCACAAAAGGACCTTAAACGACATGGAGTATGCCACTGCGTGCAGTATTGATCTGGCGAACTGCTAAGGCATGTTAGTCATGCGTCCAGATTTATTCCGGAACAAGGTGAAGTGCCACTTGGTTTCACTTGGTTGATGAGCTCGAAAGCAGAGGCATTCCTTAATAAAAATTACGTGTTACATGTTAGTTAAGCATCGAGTAAATGATGCAATATGTAGTTTTGAAAGTTTAACAAGCCCAATATGAGGGAAAAATGTTCAAATCACAAATCCACCGCAGGCAATCCAAACAGGCAATGCCCCAATTACAAACTTACATCACCTATTTCGTACCCTAACCTAAAATGTTGTTGCGAAAAAAAATGGAAAAGCTAAACTTTCCTATAAACAACTTAAAGAAAAGAAAAATCGAATGTTTGGTCTCCATTAGCTTGGAGCATGAAATAAATGGAAAAGACTCACCTTTTAGACTTGAGGAAATATTGGCCAATGGTTCGTACAAATCCATTCTTTTTTCCTTTATAAAGCGTTAGAAGTACCAATTAACAAATCGGTTCTGCTATTCTTTTCACAATTTCACTATGGGCCAGAAAATTTGTTAAATTCCATTTTTTTTCTATTTTTTGTTAATTTACCTTTAAAGACCCATCCAAGAACTATTCCCCACTTTTCTAGCAAACTATAAAAATTAAACACACCGCGATTTTTTTAAACACATTTCACGCTCACAATTTTCAGAAAATAATAGAAAAACTTCGAAAAATAAATTTTTAAAATAATACTCTCCTACTTCGACGTCTTCACATTTAATTTTCGCAAGTGTCACAACCACAAGTAAAACTACAACAAGTAAGCACATCACGTGTAGATTGCGCTGTGGTCGGCAGAAAGGTTTCCAATGAGAATGCAAAATGACAGCTGGAGCTGGTGAGCAAGAAACCAAAACAAAACCAAACTGCAAGCGAATTTCACAACAAAATTTGAAGCGCAAAACAAGTTAAATCGTGATCGTGTTAACTGAAATAATTTTCACCAACAATGGCTATGAACAAAGTGAGGCTTTGGCAAAAATTTAAAAGCAAACTGCGTGCGGGCGTGCCTTATTCCCTTTTGCAGGAATCAACAGTTATTATCGTAGATGTTGGAGTTGGTGAGGGCTTAGTGGCGCGATGGTTAGTGCGATGAACTGCCGCGCAGAAGGTCTGGGTTCGATTCCCAGCCGTAGCAACACCTAAATGATTTTTCACTGGCCCTCCTCTCGTGATGAACTGACAAATCATCCGAGTAGTATCAATTGTCAAGAATAGCTTATCTCAAGTTAGCCGTTCGGAGTCGGCATAAAACAGGAGGTCCCGCCATCGTGCAAGAAGTACGCACGCACACATGAATGGTTGTGAGAAAGCTAGGCCCTGGGTACTAACGAGCCTGTTGCGCCAAAAATTTGTTTTGTTTGTTGGAGTTGGTGCCGGTGAATTGACCAAAAAAGCAGCCGAGTGTACACTGGAGATAATCAAAAATAAGGTTTGTGTTTGCATACAATCTGCCCATCAACTTTTAATTGCTTCTCGTTTAGATTTTCCACTATAAAGTGGACATGTTGTCGTTTATGCTTCTTCGCACAAAAGACACGGATAATGTGAGTAATAACCCGACCAGTATCTCAATATTAGTCAAGTCCTACCAGGTTCCCAGGTGGCAACTTGGTACATGGCCAAGGAGTTTGTGAGTTATTTGAGAGAGAAAAGAGCAAGAGTGGTGACTGGGTTGACGCACTCATTGTTGCAAAAGGGATAATCAAGCAGGATGCTACGTAAGTAAACTGAGTCCAAAAGCTATAGCTTCCTTCATATGATACGATTTTAGGGTGCACAAATCGCGTTTGTCTAAGATTGTGCTCTTCCATGACTTTAATGCACAACCATCGTCTCTGGATGACGCGATTATTAAGAAATTGAACGAAATGGACCTCAAGCTGATTATTGTGTAAGTAGGTTGCACACTTCCTTCAATTGAGTGTTTATCTTTATCTCCCTTAGGAGCAACAACATTCACTACTTTCCTGATATCGATGGCAATCTACATCCGCGATTCAAAGCCTCTGTTGGCAAAAAACCGGCCCAGGAGAAGAATGAAGAACTTGTCATGTCGCTGCTCAAACGCTACCCCCGCACCACATTCTGCAACTTCAACGATGCACTTCCCATTATTGTACGCAAGGAATTAGTCCGTCCATGGACGTGGAACACCACTCTAGCCATTGGTTCTCGTATTAACATCCACATTTCTGGTGTAATCGCTGTCAAAGAAGATCCCATCGCTTCCACATTCAAAAAGACGTCCAAAGCACCTAACGAAGTCATCAGCCGCGAGAAGAAGTACTACTCTGGTGTAAGGTACTCTTCATCGGACAGACAGTGCTCATTTAAGTGGACAAGAACAAGCTGAATAAAAACGCAGAAATGTAGAATATCGACGTGGACAAGAGACCACCTCCGAGGAATCTCTTTGTAATGAAAGCGAACATGTTTTCTTTAAGAAGATTCAAGCATTGCAGCAAGACGAGGAGCTAAATGTGTCACACTATGAAAGGGTGGTTGATGAAATCAAGTCGTACGTGACCACAAGATTGTCGGAGATTGCCGTGAATCAAGCCGATCTGGTGCAGCAACTGAAGCTAGTCAAGGACTTGTATTTGTTGGGTCGAGGCGAACTGTTTTTGGAATTTATCAAAAGGACGTTTGAGCTTCAATCTGGCTCCAACGGTGAGAATAAAATTCGAGATATCGTAAAAGCTTTTGAGGTGAAAATAGATTTTTAAGATTTTTTTTTGTTTTTAACTTGTGATTCATTTGCAGACCTCTGCGCATGGAATTGGTATCACCGACGAACTAGAGCAGTTTAGTCTTCACGTTGGTAAATTCAGCGTCGCCACGAATACCTTGAGTGACTTTAACTTTTGCCAACATATGCGACTGCAGTACAAAACCAACTGGCCACTGTATTTGCTTTTCTCGCCATTAGTCATCGATCGATACAATTTACTTTTCCGATTCCTGCTGCTGGTAAAGCGTGTTCAGTACAGAATCCATTCGATTTGGCTAAACGATCTTCAGCCCGGTAAAAGCGGCCAGTTTGTGAACTCTTTAGGGAGGAATTTGCGAAACCAATTGATGTATTTTATGGACAACTTGCAGTACTACATTCAGGTGGATGTTTTGGAGAGTAAGTGTCGTTTTATGTCGCGCAGATGCATCGAAGTCTCACAATGTTACTTTAGTTATTTTTTTTGTTTGTGCCGAATTGTCTCATCTGTATTACAATTATCGATATGGTAACCATTCAGGTCCTCGGAATTCACTATTTTATGGTAGATACGATTCGGTTCATAATTCTTGCCACTACTCTACGACTTAAACTTTGCAATCTTGTATAATAAATCCATTCCCTAATAGGCCAATTTAGTATTCTAATGAACACGATTTTAAACAAAGCGGACTTTGAGCAGATTCAACGAGCACATACAATTTTCCAAGCGAATATATTGAGTTTGTGTTTCCTAATCAACGATGTAAGGCCGCAGAAAATCTCCCTATTACCCCAGAATATTGTTATAACTGATTTCATTTTCAGGAGGACTTTACAAAGCCCCATTTCAACAGATCAATTCGTTCAACAAATCCGATATTCATCACTCTTCACGATATGATTAAGTTTTGTCAGGATTTTTACACCACGGTAACATCAAAAACACTGGGCAAGGTGGAGAAAGAAAATGAAATTATGCACTTGGATTCAAGGTTTGTCATTGAGCGAGGAATTTCTCATGGGTACTCTAATATTTTCATTTTTAATTATTTCAGCCTCGCCCTTCTAATGGGTCAGCTGGTTAATCTGTTGGTTGGATTAAAGGCAGCTCCCAGCTCTACCCCACTATCACAGTTAATGCTGCGATTGGACTTTAATAATTGGTTTTCTCATCACCGCAAAACCGATCTGTATCAAGACACCGAATACAATCCAGCGAATTATGAGTAAACTTGGATTTGTAACTTTATTTATACTTTTTAATGTTTTATCATGGTATGCTGGATGTCTTGTTGCTTTTGGAAATATTTTAACTATTTTTGGTTGCATTTGTTTCAAGTTCTCTTAGAAATGTAACATTTGAATGGTTTTACTAACCAAATAGTGTGATTACAAGATGCGGGCTTTTGTGAGTGTCTCTGCCTTTGTCCACTATTATAATCACTCATAACTTCTTCAGTCTGTGGTATGAATCACCATATCAGTCCATAAAGTTCCATGAACAGGTAAGCAGGAAGTGTGATTCCCACCATTCAAGAAATAAATTTGAAAAAAAAAGTTTTGTGTTTTATTTCATTAAAAGACATTTGCATTTCAAAGGTAAGTATTCTATTTTAGGTCACCGACACAGGGTAACATTCATAATTTTAAAATAAACTAGAATTTCCACTCTTTAAAATGAGGTATCAACTGTGAAAATCCGTCCAGCCCCCAAAGAAATCACTCCTTCAGCAGACGTCACAAAAAACGCAAAAATTTTAGCATACCGACATGGGTTAAAATTACCGACATTGTGTTCCCCCTGCACAATATGCATATCGACAAACCACATGGCCGACATTTCATATTGTCGGTATGTAAATTATGCAGGGGAAACACAATGTCGGTATTTTTTCGTTGAATTTTCGCCGGCACGATTTGTATGGGAATTTTATTTTTTTAAGTTTGGGGCTAATACCTGAGAACCGCTGAATGAATTTTAATCAAATTGGGTAGGTAGATGGTTTGGCGGATGCCCTACCGAATGGGGATACTTACGCTGGAATTTTTAACAGGGTAGTCTGCAACAGGGTGTGCTATTTTGTTCGACATTTTATAATCAATTTGTGGGATAACTCAACGGAATTAGATTGTTGAGTGTGTACGTGCGAATTCGAGTATTTTGTTGGAAACCCAAAATCAGAGGTAAGGGAAGTAAAGTTTACTTCCCTTATCTCTGCCCAAAATTGGGGTGTCACAGATCTTAATGAATTATGTGATTTATTTAAGGTTGTTGAAAAGTAGAAAAGGAGCCGTGTGCCCGTGTCCCAAAAAATGCATTCACTTTATAAAAACGCTCGTTTCGCAACGGTTTAATGGATTTCGTTTAAGTTTAGTATTTAGACGTATCTAAGAAGGTACTTACTGTTTTTCTTTGAAAAGAGGCGTAGTGGCCGTGCCTCATGTGTTTGCTAGATGTATTGTGCTGAAATTAAGGTAAAGAGTTACTTACTGATTTTGATTCGATCCTTTCTTATAAATAAAAATTAAACACCCATTGACATTGAATTCACTTTAATATACATTTGATGTATTTTTCTCATTCTCAGGATTTTTATAAATTATTTACATTATATATAAATAACACAATAGTAGTAATAGTAATGATTAAATGTTTCATTTGATTTTTTTAAATATACAATAGAACCACGTACACACATTTATTTTCATATTTAAGAGACAAAAGGGGGAAAGTTCATAGAAAAAACCGTGTATTCCTCTACTTTCTACCCCGTCCTACGACGACAATTACCTTATCTTGCAACATAAATAAGAATAATCAGGGCTACATGTGGGCGAGTATGTTTGCTCTTCTAGTGATCGAACAAATAAAAAAGAATATAAATGCCTTCATAGCATTCGTTACTACGTTACGTTACATGTCTGAGTCAGTCAGTTCTCATACATTAAACTCAAATAAGGAAAAGCAAAATAATGAATTGACAAAAACCTCCAACGGGAAAGGATACATAATACATACACACTCAATGTTTAGTTTTCTTCTGGAGATAGTAAACCGAAGGGAACTCATTTGTCGTTGCGACAGATGGTGTGGTGTCATTTTTGGAATTCGTATCGTGGTCATTCGTTGAGCGTTTGAAAAAGGTATCTGTTGTATCATCTGGTTTTTGATTGATGACAATCGGTGATGAAGATGATGCTGTCGACGATATTGGCGCTTGAGATGATCAACTCTCACTGTTTGGTGAATATTATGCCCAGATTGGGGAGAGATCCCATATTTTGATGATCCTGTCCTGTCCAACTGTTAGCAAACGCTTGTCATCCTCATCGAGATCGATGGATACTATAGAGTGCTTGGCGTCGTGGAATGAAGCCAGTGATGGGCGTCTATAAGATGGAGAAATGTCATTAGTTTATAATATGGTGATTGGTTAAGGGTAGAGAACTTACTCAACAGTTGCTTATAGCATGGATCACAGGTGCGCACATCGAATTCAAAGCCCATGATGGGGATGTTAATGCGTTTTGACGAGCAACTGTCGCAAACTGCCTTTCCGCAGTGGCGACAGTGGTGTTGTCTGATACCTAGAAAAAAAATCATTTACAATGTTAGCTCACTCAATATTAGCTGGGTATGGAAAGAAAGTGGGTACAATTTGAAACGCAGTGCTTTAAGGCTTAAGGTGATAATCAGAAATGTTAAGTTCGGTTTTGCAACTATAGAAATTGACAATCCGTAATACATATAGATCGATCGCGTAACACAATCTACAGCGGTATTGTTTATTGCGAATGCAAATAGTCCTCTCGTGGGCAGCCATTAACCATCCACAATCGACATTTGATACTGTCGACAATTATCAATTTTCAATCGTTCGTTGTTTCGACACATCTATTAGCTATCGACACTTATAATGGGGTCTACCAAAGAAAAACAAAATAGGTATACAAAAGCATCACTAACCAATTTGCCTCTGATCCATCATTGAGCGGAAATTCCAAAAGAATGGGCGCGAGCAAAGCTGGCATTTGTTGGACTCAACCCATTCGGGTACCTCTTTACGCATAGCGTTCATTTCCCAGAATACAGCGACTGAATCTTCACCGCGACTGATCAGTTGTTGTGTGTGGTTAGCGTAGGATAGTGCTGCTACTTTGTTGCTGTGAAGTAAACAAGAAGTAATGAAAAAAAAGTAATTTTAAAGCGAAGAATGATCATACTTATGTCCTTGTAGTTCGTAAACGGTACCACGTCTGCCGCGACATCCCAAACAATCACTTATTGATCTGCTGAACCACTGAAGAGTAGTTGTGGAACCTCGACCTATTTTAAGAAACGAATGCCGCCTAGAATTAAACGAAAATTATTTGTTTGTTAGTTGTAATGGAAAATAGATCGAAAGAGAAATTAAAGTTATTGATGAACTGGGAAAGTTATTGATAAACTTTTGAAGATCTGCAAAAATACGAATTCTTGGGTATCGTTCACACTGTCATCCTTTTTTTACAACCCTCATGCGTGAATGTGCCGTTCTAGCAAGATAACTGGATCTATAATTTCATTGCATTTTCACACCGCTAAGTTGAAATACTCGGATGACCATCTTGATCATCAACGCGAGAGGAGGGTCAATGAAAAACATTTTGAATCGAACACAACACGTTTGGAGCAATTGGAAACCAGAATCCCTATTGTTTGCGCAGACGGCTGTTTACAAAAGTGTTTACGAAAAACGCTGGTCGTGTGAGGACCCTGATTTAAATGAAATCCCTTGTGCAGGCTTATTCCATTGCCTGTTCACGACTGTGGTCTTATTAAGTGATGGGCGTAGTGGTCAATGAGTCCGATTATCAAGCGCTAGCCTTATTCCAATTTAGGCAGTAACAACACCATCTGACACTGTCATGAGAATCGGCTTTAAAACAGAGGTCATCTTACTTTGTGACAATAATAACATAACTTCGCTCGCCCAAATGCAGGGAGAAGCTAGGTTAGAGGCGGTGTTACGAAAAAAACCGAAGAAGTCCAAATCGATACCCATCACCTATTCATCGTTTTTGAAACCGCATACGACAGCATTTTTACAGTTATACAGAGCCATGTCTAGTTTTGGTGCACCGACAAAACTAGTCCGTCATGGCAGGATGGCGATGGAAAATTCGCGCTGCTCCATCAGGGTCGGAAATGACCTCACCGACACATTCGATACTAAAAAAAGAATTTAGGCAAGGCGATGCTCTGTCCTGTGACTTCTTTAATTTAATTCTTGATAGGATTGTGCCAAACTCCCGAGCCAACACTAGAGACAAAATTGACATCATTGGTCGGACTCAACGTGATGTCATAGTCACGTCTGCTAGTATTTAGAAGGAAAGCGGCAAAAATGTGTTTAGCAGTAAATGAGGGTAAGAGTAAGTGTATGCTGTTAAAACAAAAGGACACACAACATCAATGAATTGGACAGAACGTCATATAACTTTAACAACAACATCTCGTCAGAAATTAAAAGATCATCATGATCATCCCAGTCCTGCTCTACGGCTCTGAAGCATGTACCGTATCCAAAGTAGATGAAGAACTCTTTTGTCGATTTGAGATAAAAATTCTTCGAAAAATCGTCGGTCCCCTTTGCGTTGACGGACTATGGAGACGCAGATTCAACCAAGAACTATACGAGCTGTACAGCGACATGCCCCTAGTCAAAAAAAAAACTCTGCATTGAACGTTTAAGATGGCTAGGACATGAAGAACGAATAGACACCAATACTCCGGCACGCTGAGTGTTCAATTGCCAGCCAGACGTCGGACGCATTAGAGGAAGATCTCGCCTGTATGCTATTGCCAAGCTATTAGTTTCATAACCCTTGATAATTATAGCACGCAAATCACTCAATGTTTGGTCTAGACATAAGTCTATCTTCTAATAATCTTGGTTGATAGTACATCGGACTAAGGAAGGAGTCTAGAGCAATTTATTGAATTCATTAAAGTGGAGATTCAAAGAAAAAAACCGAGTGGGTGACGCAAAATGCAGATGAGCAACCGTGATAACAAATTTACACGGAAAATCAAAGAGTAGCTTCATAATTTGCACGAGTTATACATAAATATAAAATTTATAACCAGTCAAGCGTAAATTTGTTTGTTAACAACAACAAATACCTACAAACAAACAATAAAATAAATATCTAGGATGAGTCAGCTCCAGATAAGCTTATTACCCCATATGGTTTATAAAACCACATCATCGCCAACTATGTCATCTGTTGACATTTTAAAAACACAAAACAATCAGAATTTGATTGAATTAACCTACGTGCCCCTTGAAAGTGGTGATAATTTGCAACCCCTGCACATCTAATCGCAACATTGTTATCTGCCCAGCATAGTCGCCGATAAACGCGTATTTTGCAATGGCATCGAACCTAAAAAAAATAAAACCAATCCACCGTCAAGTCACCACATCTACTTTATCATTTTTCAAAAACTCACTGCAAAGCGGTGCAAGCCGTCTCAAATGCATATTCACCCAAACGCCGGCCAGTTTCTGTGCAGTAATATGCAAAAAAAACTTATCCTTAGCACACGACAATACCCAAGATTGGATTTTGGCAAACACAACGCCCACAACCCGAGCTTGATGTGCCAAATAGTCGCGTTCTAATACCAAACGATTACAATCCTCCGACAGTTTACACTGTTCCATTCTCTTGACCAACATACAAGTGTCCAGTGTCATCGGCATAAAACAGAGATGTGCAACCAGATGGCATATACTGTCGAAAATTGGCACGTTTCTGGTGAGGCATCTTTATCGGATCACATGCACATAAGTTTCCAATTAAGATGCAACACCGAGGATGCGCCGATAAAATACGACAACAAACTGACAAATTGGAGAACGTATCGAGAAAATCTATCGATTAAATGTGACATACTTCCAGAAAAACCTTCATGTGTAAGTGAAGTGGAAGTCGCACAATGTCAACTAAATGACATTAGGTCTGTTCCCGTACTTTTTCAGTAAAAATAAGTAAATTCTCAAATTTCTTGGAGTGGGGGTAAATTATCTCAGAAAGAGACAAAATTACCAAAAAGTACGGGAACGCGTTTAAGTAAAAAACAGTAAAATTATATATTTTGTATGCCTTTTAAAGAACAAATGACATAAATCACCTGTCAAAACAAGCGAGTTGTCACTTTTAGATACCAACTGACAGTTTACTGATTTTTACATACAGAAATTTCTGCAGTAAATTTTTTTACAGATTTTTATGGAGGGGTAGTTTTTTGCTCTCTCGTGAGCTGTCTCTTTTACTTATTTTTGTGTACGGGAACGGCAATAAGTAAAAATCAGTAAAAATCGGTAAAAATCAGTAAGAATCAGTAAATATTATTTTGTACGGGAACAGACCTATTATCATCTCATCTTTTACAAATAGCTGTAAGGTTAAACGCACTGTGGCAAAGAGGTGCACACCATGATGGAACGATAACATAGAAAGTTTCCGTAAATGAGTAAGAAAACTTTTCAATAAAGCCAAACGCACCGGTAAGTGGGACCAATATAAATCTCTACTTACCCAATACAACATAGAGTTGCGTAAATCAAAAAGAGCGTCCTGGCGCAAATACTGTGAGGAACTCGAAGAGCTTCCGGCGGTGGCGCGTCTCCAGAGGGCACTCTCGAAAGATAAAACAAACTGCATGGGACTACTAGTCAAATCTGACGGTAAAATCACATGCGACCGCGAAGAAACGTTGACCACACTTCTTCAGGTACACTTTCCCGGCTCTACTATCACAAGTGAGTTTCATGAACACATGATAGATGACTCACCTCCTATAAACCTGAAAAGGACTAATAGTTTATCCGGCAAACTTTTCACTCCGGATAAGGTCAAATGGGCGATCAACTCATTTAAACCATACAAGGCACCAGGGACAGACGGAATTTTTCCTGCTCTTATACAAAAGGGCTTGGACTTTTTCCTACCCACTATGGTAGCCTTATTTAGGTTTAGTTTCAATTGGGGCTACATACCACAAACCAGGAGGGAAGTAAACGTGGTATTTATCCCCAAACCAGGCAAACCCATAGAACTACCTAAATCGTACCGTCCAATAAGCTTAACATCGTTTTTCTGGAAAACAATGGAAAGAATACTAGACGTACACATTAGAGAGTGCTTAAATGAAAGCACTCCTCTGCACCCATGTCGATTCGCCTACCAAAAAGGTAAATATACGGAAGGAGCCCTTCTTAGTTTAACATCACAAATAAAAGTGCATACGAAAACAAAGAAGTAGCTTTATGTGCCTTCCTAGACATAGAGGGTGCTTTTGACAACACTGGATATGACTCCATATCAAATGCTTTGACTCATAGAAGAATAGATCACCCCACCATCAAATGGATCAAAGCGATGCTTGAAAGTCGGAAATAGCACTGACCTCAGTATCAGTAACAGCCGTTAAAGGCTGCCCTCAGTGAGGAGTACTCTCACCCCTACTATGGTCTCTGGTTATCGATAACCTACTTTCAGACCTAAGTAATGCAGGTTTCAATATAAGTGGATACGCCGACCTAGTCATCATAATAAAGGGCAAAGAACCAAACGAGGTTACAACACGTTTGCAAAACGCCCTTAAGATATTCATAGACTGGTGTAATAAAGAAAGTCTTCCTATAAACCCCAGCAAGGCTATCATCGTCCCTTTTACAAAAAGGAGGAAATTAAATCTTACCCAAATTTCAATTAATGGTACACACATTGAGTATTCCAATGAAGTAAAATATCTTGGAGTGATCCTCGATAAAAAAAACTAAGCTGGAACTCCCACATTAACAACACAATTCAAAAAGCAACCAAAGCTTTCTGGGCTTGCCGTAGCATGTAAAGTAAAACCTGGGGAATCTTTCCAAAGACCACACACTGGATCTACACGATCATGGTCAGGCCCATTATAACATACTCTTCAATAGTATGGTGGACCAAAGTCCCCCAAAAAACAACTATAAATAAATTAAACAAGGTACAACGGCTTGCCTGTCTGGGCATTACCGGAGCTATGCGTACCTGTCCCACAGCGGCTATAGAAGCCTTAATAGGACTAACACCCCTCCACATTTTTATAAAAAAGTGGCAATTTGCAGCTCAGCAAGTCTGACACAAGCGGAAAAATTAAACTTGACATGATCTGTGCGGTTACAGGCCGCTTACCAAAGACACTATGCTTCGACAAAAGATTCTCAACGGAGATCACAACCAGAGAAGCATGGTGTAGCAACAACCCACCAAACTGCCTAAACGGCCTAAAGTGGTATACGGACGGATGGTTCTAAAATGGACTCAGGGGTAGGAGCTGGCATACATGGACAAAATAAAAACATCTCAATACCTATGGGAAAAAACCCTAGTGTATTCCAAGCTAAGCTCCATACCATAAAAGAATGCGCAAACCTAATACACAACTCAGGTATTAAAGGTGCAAACATCCATATATTCACGGACAGTCAAGCAGCTATAAAAGCCCTTAGCTCAGACATCATTGACTCCAAATCAGTACTACACTGCTTCAACTGCCTCCAAACACTCAGTTCCAGGAACAAAACCAGACTATGGTGGGTCCCCGGACATAAGGGAAGTGAAGGTAACGAAAAAGCTGATGAACTAGCCAGAAAAGGTTCGGAAACCCCCTTCATTGGACCTGAACCCTTCTGTGCAATCCCCAAATCAGCCATAAATCTGGTCATAAAAAACTGGGAACAAAACAAATGTGTTTCATACTGGGGAAACATCCCAGGCCTAAGACAGGCCAAAAGAGCTATTCAGCCCTTCAAATCAGATGCCAATAAGATACTAAATCTTCGCAGGCACGATACCTAACTGGTCATCACGGTCTGCGATATCACCTAAATAAAATGCGTCTAGTCGACTCACCGGAGTGCAGACTATGTCTAGAAGAAGACGAAACAGCCGAGCATATCATATGTGAATGCCCGGCCCTTTACGGTATGAGAAGGGAATCTTTCTTCAGGGAATTTTTAAGTCCAGAAGAACTGAAGAAATCTTCGGCTGAAAGTATTATCAGCTACATTAGGAAAGTAGAAGCGCTACTAACCTAAAAAACATCTTACGGCAAGCACAATAGATCTTTTAGGTCGATGTGTATATTACTGCTTAGGCAGGTCAGAATTAAAAAAAAATGTACATCGTTGTCGCTTCCAAATGATTGATGCAAACAACAATAAATTAAAAAAAAAAAGTCTTCCCATACCGGGAATCGAACCCGGGCCTCCCGGGTGAGAGCCGGGTATCCTAACCACTAGACAATATGGGAGTTGTACAGATTCATGGCATATTGTCCATCAAATGATTGCAAAAATATTTTAACAATTCGAAACCATGCCCATGACTTATAGACCTCAGTCACTATTCCAAAAGCCTCAACAGCGCATCTTGCACGAACGCATTTGTTCAACTAACCAGTAGACTGGATAGTTAAGTCATCCACGGTTTAGTTAAATAAAAACGTTCGTCCAAGTGTCCCTTAAAACGTTACCAAGTTGATTCATTTGTAAAAAAGCCCCGGCTCTGGATCCTCCATATCATCAAAGTAATCCGAATCTCGTGCCCATATCAGTCCCAATTGCTTTTGTCGGAATTCCTTTTCCCAAAGGTCTCCCATTCCTTGTTTGATAATCTCCGTCTTCACAGTGCGTATCCAATCGTTGTAGTCGAATGGATTGAAAAAGCATGCGTCTGGACGTTGCACCACCAACAGCGCTACCGCTCGTGCATGAGTTGATTCTGTTGCTTCTGGACCAAATAGAAGATCCCAAACGTATTTATAAAATTTTCCTAGAACTTTGTTTCTCTCGTCGGGTTCATCTGACAGGTCAGACAAGCGGTCGCTCCAAGTTTTCTCATAGTCCTCAGCCGTAAAGTTTGGAGTGAGTATAAAATCGTCTGATGTTAGATTAATTTCAGTTTCCGGCATTGTATTTTGATTTCTAAAAAACAATTTGCACTTGCGAATGGAGAAAATCAACTCGACGCGAAAGATTTTGTTGTTAAAAATGTGACAGCCGATGTCATTTGTTTTCGACTTGTTACCCACTTGTGAGACATCTGCAGTTCGAAGTGTATATTAAAATGGTTCGAAGATTGGATAGATGTTAGTGGAAAAGAAGGCAAAGTAGATATTTTTTTAATTATGAGGATTCCCATGAGAAATGAATGGAAACTTGAATTCACACACATTTTACTATTTGCCAATATTTAGTTGGAATTGTTAGTTTATTGTAAAAATATTAACCTTTGATAAAACGCAGTGCGATTTAATTCAGATTTCAATAAGAAAAAACGATTTGAGTTTCTTGCAATTTTTTCCATATGTGGAGTCCGCGTTAAAAATCGTCAGAAAGTCTCCTGCACTACGTCAACGGTTATCGTTTTGAAAGACCAGTCTTGTCACAGGAACTTCTGTTTCCCGTTGTATCAGATGATAGCCTCTGGTCAATTTTCATTGATATCTCCAGATGGGTCCTAATCCTAAGTCCGGCTCCTCTGAGTTCCTTAGCACAACCACCAAACGATTTAAGTGGTCAATAGCCGCACATGGTTCATAAAAACCCCTTCCTAACCAACGCTTATGGTGATCGTTGTATTATGAAATTAGGATTTGGGTTGGTTTGCGATTGGCCTTTATCGCTTTTACTGCTAGAACAACTTTACGATTTCTCGATTCATTGCTTCTTCAATCCAGCACCTTAGGGCAAGCCAAGAGCTGCCTAGATAATTTAATTAAAAGGTTGCATCAACCTTTATACCATTATAAAATTTAAGTGAGACATGACTGAAACATCTGGTCTAGTCAAGGGCTGACACAAAGTTGGCTGACGGTGGCTCGAGCAGAATGGCAACTACATTCAAACTAGCCCCGTTACTTGAAACTGCTAGGTGTAAGTAAAGCCAATTAAGGCCAAACATCGTCGGTGACAAAGCAGTGTGAAGCTGAATTGAAGATCACGTGACGAGAGAAATGCTTCAATGCATTTATCTCTTACAGCTACAAAGATGATGTATTTGTCGCAAAGAACTGGCTCCGATGTTGGAAAATTGTGAAGCCGGTTACAAGCTCAGTCTACACCATTGCGCATACACAGCCGATACGAACGTAGAAGCGATCCATTCTTTTAGTCGCACGTTCATGGTACTCTCTGAGAACTTTATAAAATCCCAAACTAATAGTCAATTCCTGTTATCAGCTTTTACCAAGCCTTTTGCTCCAAGCTTAATTTTTTATCAATCTTTCTTTTTCACAGCTTCACCAAACGTTCCGTGATCGATGATGAAGATTGGTCGTGCTGGGAGCGGTGCCACCCAAATATCTCGATTCTTATATCAGATTGGTAGGAAGGCCAACACGTATCTGCAGTCACATCACTCGCCAATCAATTGTTCTTTCGGTTAGGAACTGCCTTACAGCTTTCTCTGTTCAGAATAACTTAGGAGGATTTTTTTAAGGGCTTGTAATCCCAGTTCTGTTTTATGAAGTCTAGGAGCTACTCTGTCGAAACGGAATGAAGATATCCTATCGTTGTAATTTCGATAAAATATTTGATTGGGACATATTTGATCGTTTCATTTGCATATAGTTTGTTTGAACCAGTAGAGGTTATATAGGCCAATGCTCCAGCCCGCAATCTATCTTGGAATGAAATGCAGTTGAGGAAGACCTCGCCTTAGAAGCGCGTACAATTAAAAATCGCCTAAGGTCCGCAAGTTGAGGCTGTGAGCTAACGACCAGGCTCTACAGTATCTCTATTCTATCACCCCAATCGAGGTTTCCGTATTAGTTCGAAAGAACATTTTTTCCGAAATGTTTGAAATTAAAACGGGTTTAATTTGAACATGAATATAAAGGTATTCATGCAACGTCGTCATTTTATTACGTGCGAAAGATTGTAATTTTACGACGACTTTTCATGAACGACCCTAAAATGCACCACTAAATAATGCGGTAACCCACTGATTATTAATGTTGAGATGTCGTAATATACAGCGAATATTTAATAATCTTTCCACAAAAGGACCTTAAACGACATGGAGTATGCCACTGCGTGCAGTACTGATCTAGCGAACTGCTAAGGCATGTTAGTCATGCGTCCAGATTTATTCCGGAACAAGGTGAAGTGCTCGAAGCAGAGGCGTTCCTTAATGAAATTTACGTGTTACATGTTGGTTAAGCATCGAGTAAATGATGCAATATGTAGTTTTGAAAGTTTAACAAGCCCAAATATGAGGGAAAAAATGTTCAATTCACAAATCCACCGCATCATAAAGAATACGCAACAGGTAATGCCCCAACTACAAACTCACATCACCTATTTCGTCCCCTTACCTAAAATTTTCTTGCGAAAAAATATGGAAAAGCTAAACTTTCCTATAAACAACTTAAAGAAAAGAAAAGTCAGCCAAAGAAAACTCGAATGTTTGGTCTCCATTAGCTTGGAGCATGAAATAAATGGAAAAGACTCACCTTTTAGACTTGAGGAAATATTGGCCAATGTTTTACTACTTTTCCTTTATAAAGCGTTAGAAGTACCAATTAACAAATCGGTTCTGCTATTCTTTTCACAATTTCACTATGGGCCAGAAAATTTGTTAAATTCCATTTTTATTTCTATTTTTTGTTTATTTACCTTTAAAGACCCATCCAAGAACTCTTCCCTACTTTTCTAGCAAACTATTAAAATTAAACACACCGCGATTTATTTATGGCGTTTTCCATTGGGAAAAAAATTTTTGATCTGAAGAGCGATTTTGACAGTTGTTGTGTTCCATTGGGCGAAAAAATTGATTTTTTTTTTGATCAGAGATCAATTTTGCAAATCTGAATTTTTCGGCAGATTTACCAATATCTACCAATAAAAAATGATCGCTGTCAGTTTGACAAGAGTGGTTTTCATTTTGATTTTTTACTTCGGTTGTGAAAAACAAGAGTGCTTTGGGTTTAGATATTAGAACTATTAAATTGATTGAAGATAATTTCTGTATTTTCAAATGTTTGTTATGTTTTTAATGTTGGCAGCTACACCGACGCTAACTTCACAGACACGAAATGACACCAATACAATGACAAAAAAAATAAATCTGAGTCGCGTTCCATTGACACTCAAAAAGATCAAATTTCAGATCAAAATTTAGATTTCCCAATGGAAAACGCCATTAAACACATTTCACGCTCACAATTTTCAGAAAATAATAAAGGGTGATCCAAGTAGAGATACTTTTTTCAATAGCCTTTTTTGACAGATCACGTGTGAGTCGTGTCATGCTGTCATGTTATTTTTGTTTAGTATTGTTTGGCATTTCATAATGGAAAGACTTACGCGTGAACAACGTTTACAAATTGTTCAACTTTATTATGAAAATTCACGTTCTGTGAGGAATGTGTTTCGTGCACTTCGCTCAACTTATGGTCAACATAATCGGCCTACTGAGCGTACTATTCGCAACACCATCATCCATTTTGAGACCCAGCATTCATTATTGGATAATATTCGACCGAATAGACCACGTCCAGCACGCTGTGAAGAAAATATAGCGGCCGTAGCTGAGTGTAAAATTATGCCGGTGCGAACGTAACCGTCAATGGCGACCGTTATCGTGCCATGATAACCGACTATTTGATGCCTGAAATTGAAGCTCGTGATCTCGGCGACATTTGGTTTCAGCAAGACGGCGCCACTTCCCACACATCGCATCAATCAATGGACTTATTGAGAGAACATTTCGGTGAGCACATAATTTCACGTTTTGGGCCGGTCGATTGGCCACCAAGATCGTGTGATATCACACCGTTAGACTTTTTCCTGTGGGGATATGTAAAGTCAAAAGCTTATGCCGACAAACCCGCTTCGATTCAGGCCTTGTAGGAAAACATCACGCGTGTCATTCGCCAGTTACCAGTCGAAATGCTCGAACGAGTGATCGAAAATTGGACTCAACGGATGGACCATCTGCGACGTAGCAACGGCCAACATTTGATAGACATAATCTTCAAAAAATAAATGCCAATGAATGTTCTTTTAAATGATAATAAACATTCTCCATTAAATTTGAATTTTCTGTGTTTTTTCTTTAAAAAAGTAGGGAACCTCGAAATGGATCACCCATTAGAACAACTACGAAAAATTAATTTTTAAAATAATACTCTCCAACTTCGACGTCTTCACATTTAATTTTCGCAAGTGTCACAACCACAAGTAAAACTACAACAAGTAAGCACATCACGTGTAGATTGCGCTGTGGTCGGCAGAAAGTTTTCCAATGAGAAAGCAAAATGACAGCTGGAGCTGGTGAGCAAGAAACCAAAACAAAACCAAACTGCAAGCGAATTTCACAACAAAATTTGAAGCGCAAAACAAGTTAAATCGTGATCGTGTCAACTGAAATAATTTTTACCAACAATGGCTATGAACAAAGTGAGGCTATGGCAAACATTTAAAAGCAAACTGTGTGCCTTACTATTCCCTTTTGCAGGAATCAACAGTTATTATCGTAGATGTTGGAGTTGGTGCCGGTGAATTGACCAAAAAAGCAGCCGAGTGTACACTGGAGATAATCAAAAATAAGGTTTGTGTTTGCATACAATCTGCCCATCAATTTTTAATTGCTTCTCCTTTAGATTTTCCACTATAAAGTGGACATGTTGTCGTTTTTGCTTCTTCGCACAAAAGACACGGATAATGTGGGAAATAATGAGGAACCCGACCAGTATCTTAATATTAGTCAAGTCCTACCAGGTTCCCAGGTGGCAACTTGGTACATGGCGAAGGAGTTTGTGAGTTCTTTGGAGAGAGAAAAGAGCAAGAGTGGTGACTGGGTGGACGCACTCATTGTTGCAATAGGAATAATCACGCAGGATGCTACGTAAGTGAACTGAGTCCAAAAGCTATAGCTTCCTTCATTTGATACGATTTTAGGGTGCACAAATCGCGTTTGTCTAAGATTGTGCTCTTCCATGACTTTAATGCACAACCATCGTCTCTGGATGACGCGATTATTGAGAAATTGAACGAAATGGACCTCAAGCTGATTATTGTGTAAGTAGGTTGCACACTTCCTTCGATTGAGTGTTTATCTTTATCTCCCTTAGGAGCAACAACATTCACTACTTTCCTGATATCGATGGCAATCTACATCCGCGATTCAAAGCCTCTGTTGGCAAAAAACCGGCCCAGGAGAAGAATGAAGAACTTGCCATGTCGCTGCTCAAACGCTATCCCCGCACCACATTCTGCAACTTCAACGATGCACTTCCCATTATTGTACGCAAGGAATTAGTCCGTCCATGGACGTGGAACACCACTCTAGCCATTGGTTCTCGTATTAACATCCACATTTCTGGTGTAATCGCTGTCAAAGAAGATCCCATTGCTTCCACATTCAAAAAGACGTCCAAAGCACCTAACGAAGTCATCAGCCGCGAGAAGAAGTACTACTCTGGTGTCGATGAACTTCCAAGTGACCCTACGCAACAGGACAAAATCACTGGTTACATGTTGGGCAATACACCATTTCCTTACGATCCTAGCTTGGGACAAGAGGCTCATCTGGATACAACTAAGGGAATTCACTTCATCGGCTTTGTAACGGCCGACAACATTCCACAGGAGCATTTCACGGGCGAGTCAACATACGTTGTATTCCCCGCCAAGGGCAAGCGAGTTTCGGCCAAGATGATGGATTCTCTGGTTAGGGTAATGCTAAGCGCAAAGTTGAGCATTCTCGCCTGGAAAGTCTTCAACAACCGCAACAAGCCAAAGTTAGTTGTCTTACTGCCAACAATGGAACACGAGTTGCCTGGGCTGTCAATGATTGAGTTGTCCTACCACTCGCAACATCGCTTTTGGGACTTCCCAAAGCTCGCCACTAGAAAGAATCAACCGACAGACGAACAATTAGCCGCCGTCGACGAACTCATGGCTGCTATGGAGCTTTCTCCAGAACCCGAAGACGATCAAAAACCCAGTGACAGGCTTCGAAATGACCATCTGCCCTTTGACATACTTCCCGATATCCGTGAACAGCATGTGATTGATTTGATTGCCAATTCTGTGCTGAAGCTCTCAAATGAATCTGCAAGTTGCGTGAAAATCCCCGATGTACTCCAGCCAAAGGCTTCCATTGCTTGTGACAAACTAAAAGCACTCTTCCCGTTGGAGAAAACCGAACCAACCACTAAGGAAAAACTCAAGCAACACTTTAATGATGCCACTGTTGAATCTACCTCAGATCCGCAGACCACCACTGTAGAGGAAGACTTTAAGCTTTCCCATGTAGGAACAGTGACACCGGCGGAAGACTTTACCGCTCTTATCAGGAACGTTATCAATCGAATGCCGAGTGGACCAGAACGTGCTGCTAAATTCCATCAGTTCGCCTGTCAAATGCGGTCGGTCATCGAGGATCTGCTCTTCAAATCGATGACCAAGCAGAACGAGAAAATCGAAAAGGCACTGGTGGCCTACAGGAAGCTGACTGTTGAAGCAAACAGTCCGTACGACTACAACGATTGGATGAGGGATATTCGCAACAAGGTGGTGGAGCGAAAGATGTTCGACTTTTGGGAGGAGGTGGTTGTGAAGCAGAAACTTGGCCTTTGTATGGAGGATGACCCACAGCTAGAGGAGGAGTTTTACAATATTTCAAGGGAAGTGGCTGCAGCGACTAATGTGCACACTGGTATGGATGATGATGAGGATGTGGAGGATCTGTTTGGGAATATGTAAGGACTGCTGAGGGTCTTTCATGTTGTAGTTAAGTTTTTTTGTACGTTTGCTTATAAAGTAAAGATTTATAAAATCCTGCTGATCTAAACACCTTGAGAGTGTGTTGGGTTATTTGATAAGTTGGAGCACAAAAGGTATCAATTATTAAGCGATATCACATTGACGGCACAGACTGGTACGAGGAACTCTTCTTTCCACTTGACCAACATGTCCCAATTACCAAATGCACAGCACGACAATTAATTAAGTGGTGCTACAGTTTTTAGTCTCTCCAATTAGCCCGGCTCCTATCTAGCTGACTCCAGCTCCACACTTTAAGTTGCTTGAGTTCGATTTTATACTTATGCGCGCCACTTATCCCAGGTTTGCCTCTGCTGCGGCTGACGTGTGGCTGGGAATCAAAGAATACAAGCCGGGGTATTGGTAGCCATTCGATCTACAGCGGAATTTCCTGACCAGATTTATGTCGCTGTACAGCACATAAAAGTTCGTTTCCATATCAACGCAAATGGGACCTCAAAACGCCCAAGGCTTTCTTCCATCGTCGATGCTTTAGCGACGTAGAACTGGTATGATCAGGGTCTTGTATAGGATCTCGTTAGTAGTAGAGTGATGTCTTTACGACCAAATTGCCTTCTTAGCCAGAAGAAACAGCGATTGGTTGGAGTAATTCTTCCTTTGATGTCTGACGGGCTGGCGTTGTAGGAGTTAATAGCGGAGCCGATAAAGTCCCATACTGTATCTGTCGGTTGTGACTTTCTGTACAATTCGTCGATGTTGTGTGACTTTTCTTGTTGACGGGATATACATAGTCTTCCCCCGGGTAAAGTCTTTAACCCACTTTAGCCAATTACTTTTCTATATTCGCAAACCCAGGGGTGATATCACGTTGAGTCCGAACAATGCCATGTCGTCTGCTCTTGGTAGTAATTGCGCTGATTTATAGAAGATCGTGTCCTTGGTTGGCTCGGGAGTTTTATACAATCCCCCCAAGAATTTTGGTTTGTGTCGCCTTGCCTAAATCCTATTCTGGTATTTCATGCTTCCCTAAGATCGTAGCCGTCCCAGATAAAACTGCGAGAGTTCTCCGTCGTTATCAGACGAACGAGTTTGGACGCTATACCAACACTAGACAAAGTTCGTCTCTATAAATGCTGTCGTATGCGGCTTTGAAATCGATGAATTGGTGGTGGGTATGGCTGATGATTTGATCAGTTTTGGACTATCCTGGCCTGACACGGATAAGGGTCGATCAGGTTGTTGGTAAACGGTTTCAGGTGTTCACATATTACGACAAATATGATTTTTTAGACGATGTTAAGGGGACTTATGCTTCTGTAGATGGCGCAGTTCAGAGGGTTTTCGTTTTTGTACATCGGGCAAAAAATGTTGAGGTTCCATTCTTTAGGCATATTTTCATCCGACCAAATTTTGCTTATGAGTTGGTGAATGTTACCTAAAAAGTCATCTCCGCTGGCTTTATACAGCTTGGCGGGAAGACCGTCATTTCCCGCAGCCTTGTTAACTTTAGGTATTGCTATCCTCACTTTACTTAGGTCGGGTGGTTGGTAGTTTTCGCTGTCGTCGCCAGTATTGAATGGTTCGTTCTGTCTGCCATCGGGAGGTTGTTCGTTGTCGATGTTAAACAGTCTGGAGAAGTGGTTCTTCCATATTCTCAGCATCGACTGTATCTTAGATCTTTTCTTGTTCATCTCGACAGGATTCTGTACGCGTCTTGTGTCATTGGTAAGACTTACGAACATCAATCCTGGAGTGGCACCTCTCTATATATTTTATCGCGCTTTTCTTTTTTCTGCTTTATGATACGCCAGCGTTCTTTCCTTGCTATTTCTTATAAATAGCTCAATGGCGGCTCTCGTCTCAACCTGCAGCTTTACCGTATAGGCATGATTTTTGGCTACAAAAATCTGTCGGCATTCTTCATTAAACTGTGGTTGGGGCTGATCCAATGTCTTGTTCGCCATCGTCTTCAAAATTATATGCTGGTGGTATGATCATAAGATTAAGGGATACGGATTTTGCAAAAGACTTGGCAGTCTCTTGAGATTGCAGTCTAAAGCCATTAAATTTTCCAACAGTATTTCGCATTTGTTGTGGCTTGGTGGATAATCGCATGACTGCAACAAGTCAAATGTGATCAATTTGATAGATGTTTGTTGATCTGGAGACCGCCATGTCCCTTAACGGATATCGAGGTGAGGAAATCCTGTGCTGGCAATATTGGCATTTGTTCCACAGCGAAGTGAATTAGCCTAAGTCCGTTGCAGACGTGTATGCATTGTTATCCGACAACACTGCCTATTCCTACCTTTGCTTTAAAATTTTCCAGCACAGTTTAAGATCATACTTCGGTAGTCAACACATGTTTTGGGCTGGAGCTTGTAGAAACAATATTTAGCAATGTGATCTTATTCCTCTGTCACGTCGGAGCGTGGGCGCATAAAAAGCCTTTTTGGCCTTGATACAGATTGTATTGTTACAAAGCCTAAGTCTGTCGCTTATCACAAATACGTAACCGAATAGTCGCCATCCCATTTTTGCGCAGCCCTATTCATCATATTTCTTGGACAACAGTAATGTCCGATTTTTAGCAGCTTAGGGCGTCTAATAGTTATTTGGCTCCACCTTTTCCGACCGTTCTTGTCCTTTTCGTTTAGCATAGTCGTCAATGGTATAATCATTCCTTTCCGAGGTTTTTAGCTGATACGAAACAATGGGGGTTTTCCTTCCATTGAGTAGTTAACCAAAAGCACAACCATCAGTTCCAATTTATTAGATACCCTAGGACACGAGGCTATCAGTATCCGTTATGGGATTGAGTGCTGCCGTTGACCTTTTGGCTCATCCTGTGCCATCTCTATTCAAGAGGCCTGGCTAACCCTTAAGATTCTTACGTGACATGTTGTCCGATTATTTCGAAGCAGCTCACTTTGTCCATCCTTATTTGGAGGGTCCGTTGACTTTATCTTGTGAAGTCTTCCCGTGGAAAAATAGGTCTGAGTGTGAGGATATCGCCATTTCATCACTTCATTTAGGAAGGACGGGTAATTATGTACATCATTGTCGCTTCCAAATGATTTATGCAAACAATAAATTAAAAAAAAAGTCTTCCCATACCGGGAATCGAACCCGGGCCTCCCGGGTGAGAGCCGGGTATCCTAACCACTAGACAATATGGGAGTTGTACAGATTCATGGCATATTGTCCATCAAATAATTGCAAAAATATTTTAACAATTCAAAACCATGCCCATGACTTATAGACCTGAGTCACTATTCCAAAAATAATTTTCAAAAGCCTCCACAGCGCATCTTGCACGAACGCATTTGTTCAACTAACCGGTAGTTAGCCCTCCAAAATCCACAAGTAAATGACTGGATAGTTAAGTCACCCACGGTTTAGTTGAATAAAAACGTTCGTCCAAGTGTCCCTTAAAACGTTACCAAGTTGATCCACCTTGACTCGGTTGACCTTTCAGCTGCACAGACTTTTCAAGTTCCCCAACCTTCATTATCTTCCTAATGAAGATCAATCCAAACAGACAATTCAAAACAAAATAATAATCACAATCTAAAAATACATTTTATTCGATAGTATATGTACAAAGAAAAAACATGCACTTGGTACATAGCCCTATCATACGACCATCATTTCCAAACAAATGGAGCATCAGTCTCCTTTAATTTGTAAAAAAGCCCCGGCTCTGGATCCTCCATATCATCAAAGTAATCCGAATCTCGTGCCCATATCAGTCCCAATTGCTTTTGTCGGAATTCCTTTTCCCAAAGGTCTCCCATTCCTTGTTTGATAATCTCCGTCTTCACAGTGCGTATCCAATCGTTGTAGTCGAATGGATTGAAAAAGCATGCGTCTGGACGTTGCACCACCAACAGCGCTACCGCTCGTGCATGAGTTGATTCTGTTGCTTCTGGACCAAATAGAAGATCCCAAACGTATTTATAAAATTTTCCTAGAACTTTGTTTCTCTCGTCGGGTTCATCTGACAGGTCAGACAAGCGGTCGCTCCAAGTTTTCTCATAGTCCTCAGCCGTAAAGTTTGGAGTGAGTATAAAATCGTCTGATGTTAGATTAACTTCGGTTTCCGGCATTGTATTTTGATTTCTAAAAAACAATTTGCACTGAATGGAGAAAATCAACTCGACGCGAAAGATTTTGTTGTTAAAAATGTGACAGCTGATGTAATTTTTTTTCGACTTGTTACCTACTTGTGAGACATCTACAGTTCGAAGTGTATATTAAAATGGTTCGGAGATTGGATAGATGTTAGTGGAAAAGAAGGCAAAGTAGAGTTTTTTTATTTATTAGGATTCCCATGAGAAACGAAAAATGGAAACTTGAATTCACACACAATTTACTATTTGCCAATATTTAGTTGGAATTGTTAGTTTATTGTAAAAATATTAACCTTTGAAATATATAAAACGCAGTGCGATTAAATTCAGATTTCGATAAGAAAAAACGATTTGAGTTTCTTGCAATTTTTTCCATATGTGGAGTCCGCGTTAAAAATCGTCAGAAAGTCTCCTGCACTACGTCAACGGTTATCGTTTTGAAAGACCAGTCTTGTCACAGGAACTTCTGTTTCCCGTTGTATCAGGTGATAGCCTCTGGTCAATTTTCATTGATATCTCCAGATGGTTCCTGTATAATCCTAAGTCCGGCTCCTCTGAGTTCCTTAGCACAACCACCAAACGATTTAAGTGATTAATAGCCGCACATGGTTCATAAAAACCCTTTCCTCACCAATGCTTATGGTGATCGTTGTATTATGAAATTATGATTTGTGTTGGTTTGCGATTGGCCTTTATCGCTTTTACTGCTAGAACAACTTTACGATTTCTCGATTCATTGCTTCTTCAATCCAGCACCTTAGGGCAAGCCAGGAGCTGCCTAGATAATTGAATAAAAAGGTTGATGCAAGTCACCATTATAAAATTTAAGTGAAACATTGACGGTGGCTCGAGCAGAATGGCAACTACATTCAAACTAGCCCCGTTACTTGAAACTGCTAGGTGTAAGCAAAGCCGATTAAGGCTAAACATTGTCGGTGACAAAGCAGTGTGAAGCTGAATTGAAGATCATGTGACGAGAGAAATGCTTCAATGCATTTATCTCTTACAGCTTCAAAGATGATGTATTTGTCGCAAAGAACTGGCTCCGATGTTGGAAAATTGTGAAGCCGGTTACAAGCTCTGTCTACACCATTGCGCATGCACAGCCGATACGAACGTAGAAGCGATCCATTCTTTTAGTCGCACGTTCATGGTACTCTCTGAGAACTTTATAAAATCCCAAACTAATGGTCGATTCCTGTTTTCAGCTTTTACCAAGCCTTTTGCTCCAAGCTTAATTTTTTATCAATCACAGCTTCACCAAACGTTCCGTGATCGTAGATGACGATTGATCATGCTGGGAGCGGTGCCACCCAAAGATCTCGATTCTGATATCAGATTGGTAGGAAGGCCAACACGTATCTGCAGTCAGATCACTCGCCAATCGATTGTTCTTTCGGTTAGGAACTGCCTTACAGCTTTCTCTGTTCAGAATAACTTAGGAGGATTTTTTTAAGGGCTTGTAATCCCAGTTCTGTTTTATGAAGTATAGGAGCTACTCTGTCGAAATGGAATGAAGATATCCTATCGTTGTTATTTCGATAAAATATTTGATTGGAACATATTTGATCGTTTCATTTGCATAGAGTTTGTTAGAACCTTTAGAGGTTATATAGGCCAATGCTCCAGCCCGCAATCTATCTTGGAATGAAATGCAGTTGAGGAAGACCTCGCCTTAGAGGCGCGTACAATTAAAAATCGCCTAAGGTCCGCAAGTTGAGGCTGTGAGCTAACGACCAGGCTTTACAGTATCTCTATTCTATCACCCCGCTCATCTAGATCATCGACAAATGGATATTATAAAACTAAGAGATATTGTCGAGTTTAGATATTGGTTATCAAATAAATTGTGTTCAGATCCCTATTGGCACCGACAGGTGTGAAAAGTTGTGTTAGTGCCTAGGACCTGTAGATCTAATGGACACCACTGCAACCCCGAATGGCATGCCAGTTAAGGAAGA
The DNA here is from genome assembly GCA_932526625.1 of Rhingia campestris. NCBI lineage: Eukaryota > Metazoa > Arthropoda > Insecta > Diptera > Syrphidae > Rhingia > Rhingia campestris. The sequence goes on from OW052185.1 coordinate 106,327,027, forward strand.
CCATAAAAGGCACCTCAGTTGACTTGAAGTGCACAATTGGCCGTTAAAAATGAGAGGCGGACAATCCGGAACATCGACATAGTTTACAAAGAGGTTTCGATCAAACTAAGCGACATTGCCATGATTGGATATTTTGAATCAATTCGATGTACATTGGCATGGAAAGCCTTTATGTGTGAAGAGTTGAAAAAACTGTCTTTATATCAAGCTCGACAAAGAAAACGATCAGTTCCTCCATAAAAAAGACACGGTTGTCTGAGAGACATCGCCAAACCTCTGTTGGATTAAATCGAAAACCGGAATTCGAGATTCAGAATACCATTTCTTAAGTTCTTACATCGATTTTCTAGAGTTAGTGAGTTCTAATATTGTACCATCGGTACGAGTGCATCAACGATTTACCACCACGATAGCAGATCTCGACAAGATCAATAAAGAAACGCTGCACACTAAAATTCAATGGATCAGTGAAGAGGAATTTGTGAATTCTGCGCCTTCTCAGTTCAGCGAGGACTTGTATACTCTTCCTCCTAGTTTTAAGTGTTAGTAGGAAGGTTAAGTCTAGATTTGGTGGGGATTTCCTACTTAACATGAAATATCTACAAAATGCGGTCAATGCTATAATGCTTCAGGCAAATATATGCAGCGTGATGGACTACCATTACAATTGGTAATGAGTGATCGGCACTCTGATAACATTCATGATCGACTAGTTCAAAGTAATAGTGGTAAGGTGAGGTTTAGATTAATAGGGACTTGCCCATCCATTATGAAGTGTCTACAAGATGCGCCCGATGCTCTAGAGAGTCGGTCAAACCTAAGCAGCGAAATGGACTATCATGGTAATTGCCCGTTCATATTGTAACAAGTGAACGCCACTTCGATTACATTGATGTTGAATTAATTGTTGATACACAAAATTTTCACATTCGCTTTTTTTTTCAAATATATTTTTTTGAATATATAATAAATGAACATAATCCTCGTATTGTTACTCCTAGACTGGAAGGCAGTAGTCACTGTCATGGATAAGAATCGTTAAGTTACAGTAAAATCAACACAAATTGTAAATGCTAAGCGATTCAAATATTTTGAAAAATTAAATCTAAAAAGTCCAAATTCAGGAAAAAGCAATAGCTACCAAGAATACAAATATTTTCTTAATTTGGTGAAAAAAAAAACATAAATACAAGTACATGATACAGAAACCATGTCTAACATACATTACGAAAACACATATGGAGGATCAGAATCCTTCAATTTGTAAAACAAAGCCGGCTCTGGATCCTCCATATTATCAAAGTAATCCGATTCTCGTGCCCACAGTAGTCCCAATTCTTTTTCTCGGAATCCCTTCTCCCACAAGTCCACCATTTCTCGTTTGATTATCTCACTCTTCACAGTGCGGATCCATTTGTTGTAGTCAAATGGATTAAAAAATGCAGCATCTTGACGTTGGGCCTGCAAAAGTGCTATAGCTCGTTCCTGGTTAGCTTCTGTTGCGTCTGGTCCAAACAGAAGATCCCAAACGTGTTTATAAAATCTTTGTAGCACTATGTCGACCTCATCAGGGTCATTTGACAATTGTAAGATTCCATCGCTCCAAATTTTTGTATAATCCTCAGGCGTGAAATCTGGAGTAGGTATGAAATCTTCTGATGTTAAATTATTATCGTCAGACTCTAAGTCTAACATTATGAACTTTAAAATTTGAAAAAAAAAAAAAAAATTGACTAAAAAATTGAAAATATGATTCAACCCGGGAAGAGAATATATTTTTGCCGAATGACAACAACACAAACACACCAACAGGTTGGATGATATCATTTGTTTTTATTTTTTAATGTGTTGTGAGACATCTACTGTTGAAAGTATGCACTAAAGTGGTTGGAATCCTGGATAAATGTGAGCGGTGCAGGGTGCCATGGTCAATACGATTGATGGAGACTTGATTGTTTGAAAAACAACGCACGGTGGATCTAAACTTTCTAAAGAGTTTATACTTCTTGGATCTATCTAACTTTAGCCAATATGTGAAGAAGATTGTACAAAAGATGCACTGAAACTGAATTCTTGGAAAGAATACCCTTGCTTTTCTTTTTGAAATTATATAGAGTGAAGTAAATCGACTCTCGAAAATGTCTACAAAAACGAACCGCAACTATTACATTTGGAATATTTTGAAGAATTTTACTCGCGTTTACTGACAGTGAGATATGCTTTCCATACAAGGAAAATAACAAACAAATATTTGCACTGAATGAAGAAAAACTTATTTAAAGAAGAGAAAATGGATCGTGCCCACTTCGTTTGGAAGATCAGATAGTATTGTATCCCAGGAATAGTTTGCAAGTGTTAAGGAAGAAAATACGATTCTCGAGTATCGAAAAGTTATCCACACTTGAATCCAACTGCGAAACTTTTCGGCAATAATTATCAGTAGGATATTGTACTAGATTTACATACTAAATCTTGCTTCACATCACTTAGATGTGGCAAAAAAGAATAGGGCGAATGTTTCACTTCAAAAACATTTCATTTTGACAAAAATCCACAATTTGAAATTAGACTTCACAGGGTGAAGACCGCAATATCGGTACCAGAGACACAAACCGATGGGGGGTTGTAAAAATTAAAATATTTCTGGATAATCTTGTTTCAAAGTTTGTAAGCCTGGTTTTAACACCAATTCGCCAATGATTCAATTTATTAAAAAGCCACAAAAAGTAAAAGTTTTCAATTAAAGCTAAAACTGGACCCTAAGCTGTGCATTTTAACAAGCTGAAACTACGTACCAGAGAACTGCATGCGGTCATGTTTTTATATCTTGCGATCGACTCAGAAAAATGCGGTGCAGGTGTATACCGCCATCGCAAGCTATGCGATAGTTGCGTTGAGAATATGTTCAACAAAGGAGTCAATGAGTGTATGGCTCTCTCGCATACTCGAGTGTTAAATATGGGAGCCGTTGTATTGAGCACCACCGCTTCTGAATGCTGCCGGCTCGCCTCGGTGTCAATTGCGGTATATGCGGTGTTTCTGCAAACACCGCAATTAATTCATGCAATATTCTACCAAACGCAAAATAAAAGGTATTTTAATTTTTTTATTTTGAATGAAACATAAAACATTGTAAATGAACAAAATTAGTTATTATACGTTATAACAATAGAGCCTTACGAAGAGAAATCATTGCACTGCGGTGGCGGTTAACACATGTATTGCTTATTTCTGCGTCAAATAAATACTCACACTTATTTTACGAAAACACCGCTTTGACATAATGAAGAGTTACTTATACTCAGAGTATATGAGTAAGAGAGTGTGTAACACCGCAATAGCGTTCGTGTTTTGAGTCAATGCGGTGGCGATAGTTTTTGTTTGCGATATTTTTGAGACTGAGTCATTTAAAAACCGAGTATACATGCGATGTATTGGAGAGTGCGGTGTATCGGTGCAGATCTCTGCTACGTACCAATTAAAACGGTTTTAACTTGAATATGAATAAAAAGGTATTCATGTAACGTCGTCATTTTATAACGTGCGAAAGATTGTAATTTTACGACGACTTTTCATGAACGACCCTAAAATGCACCACTAAATAATGCGGTAACCCACTGAATTCAATCTCATTTTAGTAATTTATTTATTGATAAAATCTTGTTCATATTGTTCTCTTTCCGTTCTCGACAATTTTTTCAGTTTAGCGCATACGTTTGATGTGTGAAAGTGACTGATTGAATGTCAAAATAGCATTTCTAAAGTTTACAACATTTACCACCTCAGTTTACGCACCCAATTCCTGTGAGGAAATTCCGATATTGTTAGAAAATATTTCCCATACAAATTTTGATAGTTCAATTATCACATCGTAATTTTATCACGTTTACAACATTTTTTTTTTAACTTACGTATTTATTGTTTCAATTGTGTAATATCCAACATACCTGAAATAAAAGGAAACAATATTTTTGATTATAAATTTAACTATGGTAAGAATATTATTGTTAGATCGTCAACTGACAAAATAGTTGTATCTTATTAGGCGTTCTATCGTTGGTTTACAATGACAAAAAAACCTCACATACAACAAATATCATCATTATAATTCAAAATTTTTAACTGTAACAATTACCCTTATGAAGAGAAAAAAGTCTTTGTTAAGGAAAAGGCCCCAAAAAGTGAGCGCGGCTTACAACTTTCCATACATGAAATTTAAAGAATGTCTTAGTCAGACACTTTTCTAAACTTTTAATAGTTGGACCAAAAACGTTTTTATAAAAAAAATTAAAATGAAAGTATGACACAGAGTCGATGCTGAGGATATGGAACAACCACTTCTTCAGAGTGTTAAACGAGCTTAATAAAGTCGGCGGAGATGACTTGGTAAGTAACATCCACCAACTCATAAGCCAAATCTAGTCAGATGAAAGAATATACCTGAAGAATGGAACTTCAGCATCGTTTGTCCAATCCACAAAAAAGGAGACCCTCTATTGCGCCAACTACAGAGGCATAAGTCTCCTCAACATCGTTAACAAGATCCTATCTGCCGTAATATGTGAATGCCTGAAACCGTTTACCAACGAAGTGATCGGACCTTATCGGTGTGTTTTTTGGCCAGGAAAGTCCACAACTAATCAAATGATCACACTTCGGCCGATCTTGAAAAAAAACCCATGAAGTCCAAATCGATACCCATCACCTATTCATCGATTTAAAATTCTTCGAAAATTCTTCGGTCCCGTTTGCGTTGACGGGCTACGGAGATTTAACCAAGAACTATACGAACTGTACAGCGACCTCCGTATTGAACGCCTAAGATGGCTAGGAAATGTAGATGTAGAGCGAATGGACACCACACCAATACTCCGGCTCGCACAAGAAACCAACCTCAACCAACAATGAGTGCGCCACTTTAAGTCAGTTAGTTATGGAGCGGGCTAATTGGAGAGGCATGTTGATTGAGGTCTGTGTTCATCCTAGGTCGTAGCGGTACTCAAGTAATTAAGTAAGGCCATCATCAAATGGAAAAAGTTTGGGAAATCTGCCGATTTTTCGAATACTATAAATCAAACAAACAAAAGTAAGAAATCGAGAAATTAGAGAAACAGAGAACTCACTCAATCTAAATGTTTTTTTTTGCATTCTTATCAATTTCCTTTTCGATTTCTACAAGTTGTAACCCCTGTTGCCGACAAAATCAAAGAAAATACTAATTTTCTTCAGCATTGGACATATTTGACTATCATGATAGGAAGTAAAATTGTAGTAGAACAGAGTGTAACTGGAGTTTTATAAAAACCTCCTGTGAAAATCATTTTGAATAACAGCTGAGAATTTAATCGACTTAAAAGAAAAACTGTGATTTACTTAGTTACGAACTTGCTAAATCTTTATGAATATGCCGCGTTTTGTATGTAATATACTAGCATTACCAACAATACCGAGACATTTTCTTTAATTTTTAATTTATTTCAACCAAACATTTCCGCACTACATCTCAAACTGCAACACAGTGCCATCTCTATATCAACTCCGCACAACACAAAGCTTGGCAAACGATTTTCTATTTAAAGAAAAACCAAAACCCAAATAACAACCCTGTTCATAGACCAAACAGCTGTGCGAATTGGCATTGAAACGTCAAGCGCACAACGATTACCGCAACCGTAGAAGTAGCAAAAAGAACCAAAAATACTTCTTCAGTTTTTGTGAACGAATCTACCCGGGGTGAGAGGGAAAATTACCTCCACGAGCGCGTTCTGAAACCCCAGTAAGTGCTGCTGCTGCAACAAAACGCAAAAATTAAATTAAACGACCATTCGTTTCGTGTCCAATTTGTTAAACGGTAAGCAACCCCTAACGCGCGCGGTTGACATGAATTATTTCCTCGAATCCATCAAAACACTTCTTGCCGTGTCCAAAATACATCGTTTCCGGATACCAATCGTCCAGCACTAGTCAGTAGTTTAGTTCAATTTAAAGCTTCTCCGTGTTATAATGCTAGCCCAAGTAGCACCACTAGCAAGTTACTTATTTAATTTTAAGTAGAAAAATAGAAAATTATTTCCTAATCGGCGATAGGAAAAGTTCAAGGAGGCATATCATCATATCGCGTGTGTGTGTAACTAGAAAAAAAAAGCTTTCTACTTCCACTTGCACCCTTTGGCTTTGGTATTTATTTCCCGCACCGCACCGCGTCTTGCGCGCTTTCGCAATACTAAAGGAAGAGCATACCAGCGTATACCTATATCGAAACATATATATCAACATGCTTAATATTCCGCGTTTGCGAAACGTCCTCAAGAAGCTCGAGACAAGCAGCGATCTTGCTAAGTTTCTAATACAGCGAGCGACCGCTGTTGCTGGCACCATCAACAAAGAGTATGCTGCTTTCGAAAATCCCTCAAATGTGTTGGTGACGCCATCATCATCATCTGGCCAGCATGTGACGTCACTGTCAAAATCTTTGCCCCCACCAACAGCGTCGTCTACTACAATGCCAACTCACACATTCGCAAAGCAGCAGAACAGCAGCACCGAATCCGATTCAATGTACAACTCGGAGCAGAAAACAATCTCAGCAGCGATAGCTACTGTCAGTCTATTTTCGAGTACTGAGAGTAACGGTGGTGCCGCCAAAGCATTAGCAGGTGGTGATAGTAATTTACGGGAACAAACGAGTGTGTTGCAGGGTAAAAATCAAAATCAAAACCAAAACCACGGAAACGCTAACAAGGCAGGAGCTGATAAACAAAGGAGTTTCCAAATGTCAGACGCAAAGGTGAACGAGGTGATACAACAGGCTGGCGGCGAAGCAGCAATTCCAAAACACGACATGCAAGATGACCAGCAGTCTTCCCATTGCAATGGTGGTGCGTCTTGTGGCTCGGGGTCAGGTGGCCCCAAAGAGAAGACGTGCTTCAGAAGCGGCCTAGGCGACATATTGCACTTTATGGAACTCGTTGGTAGTCTTAAGGTGAGTTTTCCACAGCGCACGGAGTTTCCAGTCAGATTTTCCATACGTCGCGTATTGATTTTCCATCCTTGAAGTGGATGTTTCTCTAGAGAGAGGGAGAGTGAACACACATATTTTGTTTTTTTTTTTTCGTTTCATGTGATTATTTTGGTATTTTTTGCTTATGTAAGTTTTTTTTCTACTTTTTCACTTTATGAATTCGCGTGTGCAATGAAACAATAATTCTTTTGTTTAGTTGGAGTTAGTGGGTCTCGTCTATTATTGGCCAAGCTATCCGATTTGTCGACGACAATTCAAAGAACAAAAAAAAAACACATCGATGCTATTCCAAGGTCATCATCGGGGGGCTGTGAGTGAAGCACCAGCAAATAACAGAAGAGCTACCAAAATTCTGACAAATTTTCGAAAATATTTGCATAACGCAACACATATACCCGTTCACGACTGGGTTTGTGTTGAATTCGGAATTTTTCCATGCAACGATAAACACTGACAGGCAAACAGTTTGATGTTGAAGTTGTATAGGTAGACACTTGAATGAGATGTTGTGGATATTGAGTTTCATTGAGCCCTTCCCGAGTGTAAGGCAACTGTCACGGCTAATTGCTATGGCAATCAAAAGACTTGTTATCCTGAACCATGAGTATAATTAAAAAAAATGATTGATTGACATGAAATACATATCCGTTGCTAAATTGGGCCGTGATCCTTGAAAATGCCTTCTAAGGTTCTGCAATTGGAAGTGAACCAGTGGAAAAAGTACGCTACAGTTGAAAACATTGAAATATACCCGCATTGGGTTGTAGGTCGCTTTAGTTTTCTCATCGATTAAATAATGAGAAGCCTTGGTCTCAGTGCTGTTGTTTCGTTAATTTTACTTGGCTGATGAATCGTGCTATCGGTCATCAAAATCTTTTGTCTTCAGTTAGAACTGCCCGCCATTGTCTAAACGCTTTTTTACTGCTGCAACTTGCTCGCATTGCTTATTTTTTTTTTGGTTCTTACCCCAATTCCATGCCTAGAAGAACGACTACTGATACTGCCTTTTGAAATCACTATGTCTTCCCTAGAAATAGGACCGCAAAAATCTGGCAGATAAGTTATCGGTTATTTCATAAAACTCGGTGATGGTCTTGTATATTTTGCATCGATATGGGTAGTGTATGGGATCGCTGTTATCAAAGCGTGATCTGAGTTTCCTAATGGAATAGAGAACTCGTAACTTTCCGTATCAGATGTAGATTGAAGATATTTTCAAAGTTATTATGGATATCGGGAATATGTGGGTTTCCTCGACAAGTTGGATCAAGTTGCTGTTAATGGCAAACATTAAGGCCTCTCTTCCTGCGTCATCTGTTCTGTTCGAGTAACGTTTGTGCTAATTGGAGTTGTGTACGTTGAAAGTGGTAACTTCAGTTGTTAGATGAGGAGTTATTATCCTGTCAACCTTTATTGAAATAGAGTCTCAGGATGATTGTCATTTGGATTCCATCGCTTCCTCTCGCTGGCATACTAGGTCTGGATCTCGTAAAGGGTGATCAATGAAGAGGTATTTTTCAAAATGCGAAATAACACAAAAAATTTAAATATATCGTGAAATGTATATTATTAATCTAAAGGCCCATTCTTGACATTCACTTTTTAAAGATTATCCCTTTCAAATGTTGGCCGCAACTGCGCCGTAGAATGGAATAGGGTATTCAACGATCCGCACAGCGGATTGTTGCCTTCTCTTATGTTTTTACTAATTGTTGGGTACGTGATAGCTTAAAACCAGTAAGGATAAGTAAAAAAAAATGTAAGGGAACAGACAAATATATTTATATCCGACTGCTCACATTGCAGCCGAATTGTTGGAACCAACGAATAATGTTGGATCCGATTTTATCTGATATTTTTATATGAAAACAAATGTAGATTGTCTTCATTTTTGGATGTAAATCTGATGAAATATTTCGTCATAAATGTGATTCTTCTGAATTCGTATGAATATATTCGGTCTGATTCGGATGCAATGTGTTATCAAACCTTATGTCGAAGACTTAACAACAATAGAGTAGGAGAAGTTTGCATGAAACGCATAAATCTACAAAGATGGTTAATACCCAAGGGCTTGGAGTAGCGTTCTTTTAGTGGCCTGGCCACACACAAAAGAGCGTCATTGGAATGAATTATGTTTTTACAGCTGGCAGACACTGAAATCTAAAATAACCACTCATATTTTCCTGCACCTGGTATCGATATTGAGGTCTGCACTCGTTGAAGGCGAATTGCAAATGGAGATATGTAAGTTAGGCAGTGAATAAAATCCTTCTTAAGCATTGTAACTCGAAAGATGCCAACAAATGAGAAGCTCATAAAAACTGGGGAGTTGTATCTGAAAACCGTTCCTTGATCAAGTCGAAAGTCCTTTCAAACATATGGCCACTGAATCTAATTGACGAATCAAAAAGTTTGGTGTTCCTGATCTTACCACTGCAGTTCACAACAATTGAGATCCAAAAACTCCCTTAAAGAATGTCCTTAATTAGGTTAGGTTGGTGGGTTGATGAGATAGAAGGTGTGCGTCTTTCCTCATCCCACTCAGGTCAATATAGATCCATTGTGATGCCCGTTGAGGGTCCACTTGTGTGGTTAGTTCCTTCATCGTCCCGTTACTGTCCATTGTTGTTGGCCCCTCACGGATCTATCAGATGTTGTAAACCTGAATAGATTAGGGAGTGGGATTTCGGATAGATCCGTGAGGTCATGGAAAAGTATCTTCCTAAGGTTCTCATTCTTAATTGGCTGAGGCCTGGGCAGTGGCACAGAAAGTGGAGGGTATTCTCGTGTATTTCTTCATCACCGCAGCCTCTATACAGGTTGTAGCTTTTTAGTAAGTTGTGTCCAGTTAGAATTCCTACTAGAGTCGAAACAGATCTCCTGTTTCTTCGATGTAGTTTATGGGTTCTGGCTTTGTCATACTCAGACCACCTTCCACTTTTTGGAAGTTTCGCAGGTGGGGAGGGAGTTCCACCTGTTTTTGGCAATACTCAGTGTTTTCTGTCCCACCTGAGATTTGAGATCACATAGTGGTGGTTTGACAGTCTGGTCTGCCTGCCTGGAAGACACTGCTGTGCTCAGGGTGACGAAAAGTGCTGTTTAGCTTTAGTGTTTCTGAAAATACTCTCACGCCTACATACATTTTTGAACCATCAGTGTAGATTGATATGGTTTCGGTGCCCAGTTCGTTCCTCTCCCACTCCTCTTTGCTTGAAAAGATACAGGAGAATGGTATTTTAAAGTCATGGTTAGGCAGCATGTAGTCAGAGGATAAAGCTGAGGCCAGATATCTGTGAAGAATTTGGGAATGTCCTCCTGAGTTCGTTTTCCAGCAGTTGAGCTGACGGATTCTTAGAGCACTTTTGGCTGCAGATTTAGCATGTAAAGGTCTAGCAGTAGCAGCTCACTGATAGTGGGTAGGAATTTCCCTTTAACTAGTATCGCTATATCGTCTGCGTAGGCTATGACTTTTACCCCATTACTGTAGTTTGATGAGTATCTTATTGATGACTATGTTCCACAACAGAGGTGTGATAACGCCTCCTTGTCGTGTGCCTCTTGATGCTGATACCTTGAGATGGGTGTCTCCCAGCTTCGCATTTATATGTCTATGGCTGAGCATACTTCCAATATTATCTGTTAGAGGTTGGTCCACGTTATTCTTCATGAGGTTTCGTTTGATTGCATTTGTGTCCATATTATTGAAGGCTCCTTCAATGTCATAAGTCCCGAAAGTCTGGGTTTCGAATAACAGCCAACCTTTAAATGACATGATCAGTAAGCCTACATTAAGGCGACTACACACACATGAAGGCAAAACTGTCCGGTATGCCTGTTCAGGCCACCTCTGCAGTTTTCCCAGACCGCAATAGCGCATTCACACGCTGAGACAGACAACTTTTTAAACGAAAACTGCCTGCGCTCATGTAAATGTTTCTATGAACTGACGGCCTGATGCTACACACGCTGCGGTTCTTCTAACCACAGGCGGCCTGAACAGGCAAAACTACTGAATTTTTGATTTCCTTCGACCGCCTGCTCAGGCCAACTTTGGTTACTAATTCTTACTGAACTTTAGTCATTGCCGTTTTTAAAGAAAATTGAGAATTTACTAACTTTTGCTGAAAAAGTACGGGAAAAAAGTGTTGGATAGCTTTGAAAGCTATGACTTAAGTTGGATTTGCCTATACTTTATGATAAGCGGCCCGAAAAGACCCAAAAAGTCATAATATATCAAAAAATACTTCTGATCTACGCAATTAACATTTGGAAGACTAACTTTTTGTTACTAAGCAGTTCACACAATTTTTTCAATTCCGCGAATTTCGACTTTTGCAAGTGGTGGGCCAGTGAAAAAACTCAAGTATTGTTACTTACGGGATATGAACCAGGGTCGCCGCGATAAGTAATCAAACGTACTAAGCACTGACCACTGAACCCAATGTAATTAAAAATTGACAGTCAATACAAAATTCTTTAATCATTCGTACTAATTTATTGATCTTCCACGCTTTAAGGGCGTAGCTTAATTTATTTAAAAAATTAAGTGTAATTCCCCTGAATTTTATGATTTCGTGTTCAATTGCCTTAATTACATTTATTCATATTAATGTGTAAACGTCCTGAAAAACACGTTATTACAGTGCAAAACAAAAACTTGTTTTAAGCCTATCCAAAAGTTCGTTCTTTTTTTTACAGTCAACTTCAAATCCCTTTTTAAAAACAAATTAAAAAAAAACATTTACCAAGTCCCAAACGATTAGCCTAATACTTAACAAAAAACTTCACCACGCGCAACACCGACAATCATCCATCTCCAAATAAAAAAAAAACCGCCACATTTTATCTCGGTCTTCATTTAATCGCGTTAGCACGCGGTATTGCCTGACTCATTTATTTTATATCAAGTACACCGCGATGTAATAAAGCCGAACTCGAGGCCAATGTGCTGTGCAGTAATCAAAATTGATAAGCAAGTGAAATTAGAAACTAGACACAGTCAAGCCACTCGCTGGATAGATGTTTTCCAAAGCTTTTGACACTTTTTATTGAAAATTGCAACAATCCATCAATGGTTGTGAAATAATTTCATACGTTGAATGGAAATACCGCCCGTGATCAGTACATTCACCCATGCCTTGGTAATTTGAATCGGAAATTATGCATCACAACTTTACGGGCACTGAGAAAGTTAAACAATCGGCACTCGTTATTTTAAATTAAAATAATAGAAGACAGACGATATCAAACAAAGGCAATGTTTTCACTTTTATTTGCAAACAAAAATAAATTTGATTGTTGAAAACATTTTGTTTTTGTTTGCTCAATCGAAACCTAGCATTGAACGAAAATGCCTGAAGACGAATGGTATTCTGCGTACAGTGACGGCGAAATATATTCGGACAGATTGTTTTTTTTTTTAGTTTTGTGTTGATGTTGTGGCTGATTTTTTTTACATCCACTCTTAACAGTGGACAGGCTGGCATACTGGGTACTCATTCCGTAACTTTCAAAACGATAATCGTTGACGATAGTAAAGAAAAATTTCTGAGTACCTAACGTGTAATTTATATACACACAAACAATATAAAAATTAACACGTTCCTATGAAATTAGTTCAGATGGGGGTCAATGAACATATCAAACAGCACTTACAGGCCAAAACAAGATTGATCAAAGTGTTCGAAAACGACACACACTTCGTCGGTGAAGTTAATAATTGGCCACTGCTCCCATAAATGGCTTCAACCATTGATCCGCATTTATCAGTGAACTAAATGTATCAAATAATACCAAAATTAAAATAATAAATTTGGATGCCATTCCTTTTTGGCATCCAAAGCATCGGGAACAAAGGTGGGAAGGCCACTGGGAATGCTGATCTAGGTTTCAAAGAAACATGTACCCGAATCGAACCAGTTCTTTGCAAGTTATTCTGATCAAATGGCAGTGGATGACGTAGATAGAATTTCTATAAACGCTCAATTCTCTCATTCACTCTGTTTCTTAATCACATTAATGATCTTTATGGGATAACCGTATTTGTGTTTTTTTTATAGGACAGAACCTTGTTAGTTAACCAACTTAAAGGACAACCCTACTGCGCTTCTACTACACACCAGAAAAAATGCAAACGGGGACAAGAGATTAAGTTTTAATTATTTCGAAAAAAATCCACAGTTCCGCAAATCGAAACGGAGAATACGCCTAGCTTATTAAAACAGAGGGTTCATTCCGTAACTTTCAAAACGATTATCACTAAACCGGTAGTCGTGAGCGAGATCGTCATCAATTTGTTTCACGTAACTCGACACCTATAGTATCGTTTTACGTGAAGAAAATAAATCGATATCGCCGACAGCAAAAACGATTATAGATCTTACGTAATGCAAGACTACCATTGAGGAATGAGGGCTCAGGGATGCCATGCATTGGGCCTCTGCACATGCGAGATGAATATTTTGGTGTGAAATCGGTTTTATGGGCAAGTGGACTGAGGTATATGGAGGGAAATGGTTGAAAATCTTCAACCGAGTTTTTGCGGTGGAACAAGGTTGAAAAGCAATACAAACACATTTTTCAAAATTTTAGGTCTGACATTTTTTTATGTCATTCGGCTCTCATACGCGTTTTGTGAGCCGAGCAGTCAACATCAATGTAGTTGCATATATTCTCACACAAACCTAAGAGCTTGCGAATGTTTGCTGGCAACAAAATATGTAACCTCTATTTTCAAGTCGGCGGTTGTCAAAAAGGCTCGCGTTTTTTAAATGAATTTTTTTTTGGGACGGTGTGAATTGGATTTTATGAAACGAAAAAGAGAACTATAAATTTATTAATAGGGTTTAGTCTGTGAGAGAATGAGATACAATTATACAATAATTACTACAAGGTGGCGCAAAAATAACCTTCCGATGTTTTTTCGCTGTAATTTAAAAAAAATGAAAAACTTTGATTCTTCTTGTGGATTATTTTTATTTGGTCTTTTAATTTTTTTTTACATCAAGTCGAGAATATGATGTCATGTAAATGGTCGCCGCCACAGTTGATTGTCATTTGAGCCCTTTTTATGGCATTTTCCATCACTTTGGCCACAACTTCCGGCGATAGGTCCTCGCATTCTTGACGGATATTGTCTTTAAGAGCTGCAAGAGTCTGAGGCTTGTTGACATAAACCCGCGACTTCAAAAAGCCCCACAAAAAGAAGTCTGGAGCGGTCAAATCAGGCGATCTTGCTGGCCAGTGCAAATCGCCAAAACGGGAGATTAGGCGCCCGGGAAATGCATCCTTCAGCATATCGGTTGTGGCACGTGCAGTGTCTGCCGTTGCACCGTCCTGTTGGAACCACATATTTTCCAATCCCAATTCATCAAGTTGCGGCAAAAAGAACTCGTTGATCATTGCTCTGTAGCGCTCACCATTCACAGTAACCGTTTGGCCCGCGACGTCTTCGAAGAAAAAAGGTCCGATGACTCCTCCAGCGAAAACAGCACACCATACAGTGACTTTGAGCGGGTGTAATGGCTCTATGTGGGTTACACGCGGATTTTCAGTGCCCCAGAAGCGTAAATTTTGCTTATTGACGTACCCGCTAAGATGGAAATGGGCCTCATCACTCATGATTATTTTTGATGAAAAATCATCTTCCTCTTGGTGGTGATTAAGGATGGCTTGAGCGTATGTTAGACGCGATTGGCGGTCAGCAGCTAACAGCTGATGCACCGTCTGGACTTTGTACGGAAACATCTTCAAATCTTGTACCAAAATTCGCTGTAAAGACCGTCGACTGATACCCATTTGCGTGGCACGTCGTCTGGTCGATGTCGACGGCGCTTCCATGACATCTTCGGCTACAGCAGCAATATTCTCTGCAGAACGGCTACTCCGGGGTCTGCCACGCCTGGCAGCATCTCGTGTTGTGCCAGTCTCTTCGAGGCGAGCGGCTAAACGTCGCAGTGTTTCACCATTAGGCGTTGGACGGCTAGGAAATCTGCGACGAAATTCACGTTGTGCCAAAGTCACCGACCGATTATTGCTCAAATAAATAGTCACCAATATTCCGCGTTCTGGAGCAGTGTAGCGTAACATTGTTTATTAACGTGTATTTCGCATGTGTTTACTACACAAATGTCAAAACAGAACTGACATTAGGGGCCAATCGCAAAATTTATAGCATTTTCTGATAGGAGGATTACTTTTGCGCCACCTTGTATATAGAAGAATCACCGATAAATCCCGGCTCGCAACCTTAGCTCAGCGTAGACTTGTTGGAGATATTTCTCTTTTTACGGATAGTATTGCGGTAGAGTTTATCGAACTCTTCCCTAGACATGTGACAATGGAAGTGTCAACATTATAATAACAAAATTTTGCTTTCGATATTCATTTGGGAGATAACGTATACCCAGCTATAATGTCATATCAAAGAAGGCTCGGCAATGTAGAATTTCTTTATAGGTTCACTTAAAACTCCTCGCATTGCATTTGAGAAGAAAAATTCGCAGATTATTACCCGCCTATGGGAACAAAGAACTTAACAAATGCTTGGCGTCGTGAAGTCATGGGTCAAGGCTAAGTCAAAGCTATAAACATAAAATGAAAACAAAAATTATGAAAATAACGAGTAATTCCTACCCTAGCAACAGCAAACCTTGTAAAAATCCGGTTTTCGCACACAAATAAACCCACAAAAAAGGGACAAAAAAGTGGTGGGAACTCGTTGGGTTTGCTTCAAACCAGAATCGCGATGACTACTACATCGGATGTACAAAAATTCTTATGCATTGAACAAAAAAAGTCAAAATACACAAAAAAGTATCTCATATTCTGTTCCATTGTTTTTTTTATCTATACTACGTCAATTGGTGCATGTCCTAAATGTATTCGCTTCAGTCCATGTACGTCATTCGATGATTTCTAACGAATTCGCAAGGAAAACTTGGTTTGTGTTACTGTTTGCTAATTAATTACTCATCCGTACATTATCTCACACTGTGGTGGCTTTTTTTCATTAATCTATATATGTACTTGGCCTTCACGCTTATGCATGGTGGCCAGGAGTCATGTTGATATTTACTAATTAATTGTATCTACTAGAGATGATTAGATAGGTCTGAACTATGCCGGTTCGTGTTATTATATCATGCGTAAACAAACTTTTTGAAGTAGAACTCGATGTGGTTGTGGACTTTAGTCCAATATTAGCGGGTGTAAGCAACGGATTGTTGCATAAAAATAAACTCGATGTATTGCTGTTGCTGTTGGCAACTATCTGGGGGAATTTCGACCTTTTGTTTGATCTGGGATATTGGAGGGGCTATAAACCGTCATGTGTTGCATGAAACATGAATGCATCAACGAAACTTGACAGGTTTTTTTTTATATGATCACAGTGGCGTCATCAGGCAGTATTTATATGTTCGTGAAAATGGATAGATATCGATATAGGGACATGTTGGAAGTTTATTTTTCAACGCCATTCTGTCCACTCAACAATGGGAATTTTTTGTCTCAACAGAATGATTGCACTTGCCACACAATGGGCGAAATAATCCATCAATTGTAGTCAAAGTTTGATGAGTGTGTTATCTTAAGCCATACCCTCAAAATTACCGCCTCGCTTGTGCGATTTGCTATCTCTGGATTTATTTCCTTGGCGGTACTACGTCAATTCGTTGGTTTATTTCATAAAGCCAGAGACGTTAGCCCACATTTTACATTGAATGCAAAACTCTTTCTATATTGGCCGCGTTCCCGAATTTTGTATGATTGGTCGATTGACCAATAAGAACAGAGCTTCATCTAAGATATACTAAATCGGAGTTCCGGAATCGAGCAATTGTCAAAATGGGAACAAGAGCATCGAAAATTCAACCCAAAAAATCGATCGCAGCAAATAACTCATTGTGGCCATGTGAATTAGGTCAAGTTACATTTACAGTAATGTTATACTGGTCTGTAAATTTATGGGAAATAAGTCCTTTTCTTGAATTTTCAAATATTTTGCCTTTTATTTAGAAACCAAAAAAATTAAAACAGCATTACGTTCCACGCAGAAATGGACTTTCAAAAATTTGTTGGTACAAAATGTGGTTGGGGAAGTAATAACATCCAGGCAATTAAAAATTGAATTAAGTCAACAACCCCATAAACATCACAAAACGGTCCCCCAAGTGGGCTTACTTGAAATAATCTAAATATAATGGTTCTCGACTTTCAATAAAATATAAGGATTTTATGGATCCCAGAAAATATACCTTGGAAGAAAAGAATTGAAGAGGCCTCCCAGATCTCAAACTACAGGTGGTACCGAAAATACTGAATATCGCCAAGAACTGTGAAACATTCAACCAGAACCCACAAACTCCATCAAAAAAAAAAAAAACAGGAAATCTGTCTCGACAAAGGTGTGTATACTTAATGGCATAACATACTCAAAGCCATAAATTGAAAAAAAGTATCTTATAGATGAAGGAACACACAATGACACCCTCTATGTTATTTGCTACTCTCCAGGACTCAATAAATTATGAAGAACTTTAAGAAAATACTCTTGACATGGCCTAATAGAATCCCCCTTTCCTATTTCAGGCCTATCGCGAATAAATTTTCCCAGTAAGTTTTGCCTTGTCAGCAATGTTAATCGGATTGCTAAATGGGAACATTTTACAGGGAAAATTTATTCGCGATAGGCCTGATTTTCTATTTTCGCTTTGCAATAACATCCAGACTGCTAAAAAGGGGCAAAAATTACATCGACTAGTAAAGGGAGGTACTACACACAAAGGACTCCCTATGGGCATCACAATGAATTTACATTATTGACCCGACAGCCATAAGGAAAGATCAACACGCCTGCATCGATTAACTTTTCCTATATGTGAGGGCTAAGATAATTTTACAATTCTTTAACCCTTCGATAAGGAAGGGAGGTAGATAAGTTTCATAGCGCAATAAATATATGCAAAAGCAAATCATAGGAAAGAGATGCCGTCATTTAACGGCCGTCAATTTCATGATTACGACTGCTAAATAAGAACATAAAATCATCCACAGATGTCAACTTAAAATACGAAGAACTGACAATTAGCTTTCGCACACACTTTGATTGATGTTCACCGCAATAACGTTGAACGATTGATAGTCATTTTTATAACGACAAAAAGAAATTTGCCGCACGTTACGTTAATAAAAAAACGCTGTGACGAAAACGCTTTCTGAATATATAGACAACGTTTCAATATTGCTTTCTTATGCTTTATATTGCATTTGGTCATCCAATTTGAGATTCCAAAACGCGGAATTTGTTTAAAATAAAATTTACAAAAGTGCTACGTTCCCTGGTTAACTAAGACTGCACAGCAACAAATAGTTGATAAAGGGAGATGCAGAAACCTCAATCAATCCTTTCTGAGCAAACTCACATCAAATGCACGTTTCAATGTCATGGTTCCCGTTTTGCTATTAGGTTTTCTGATTTATTTCGCCCCTTACGCAGATTGGGAATAAATCCATCTGACCTTACTTTTGGGAAAACGAAAAAACTAAACAACTTCTTTATATCCATATGTCAGCAATTTGAGAACCGTTAATTTTTGACATATGGATAAAATAAGCTTCTCAATGTTTTGAGTCGCATGAGGATTGAGGGGGAAGTAAAAAAGAGATACCGATGAGCGTTGGTTTTAAATGTCTGCAAATTGTAATGTGGACAACACATTCGTGTTGTACGGTTTAAGAATGAATCTCTATATTTCATAGTAAGTCCGAAGATAGGCTTGAGGGTAAATTAAGTAGCATTCATTGCATGGCGAGTATTACGGATAAATGTTTGAAGAGGCGGAATTCATTTCAGCATTTTATAGTTATAATAGCGGTAAAACAGTGTAAGGCAGGAGATATTCCTACGATGTTCAAGCGAGATTATAGAGTTCGCTACGCTTGAATCTCCTATCAGTTTTATCGCACATGTTTGTATCATATCCAGTAGGTGCAATGATGTTTTAAAAATCAAGTTTGGGGCGTATATACGCTTTATATATTGTGGCCTGAAGGGGTGAAATATTGCTTACATCGATTGAGGAAATCTAAACATTACGTCGTTCTAACAAATGTCGGTACTAACACACATACCGAGCATGGAACGTTTTTCGGTTTCGACGATGCAAGTGACATTTATGGATAATGGCTGTAAATTTTGGTTTCGCTTAGATTACAGAAGACAGCATTGGGTTTAGGAAGCATTAGAGATTTAATAGTTTTAATATTTCACACAGAAGTACCCAAACGGACTTACTGCCTTCGAACTAAAGCGTAATTCAAAATTATATATTCCAACAACAATTCACCGAAAACGAAGCAATTGAAAATGCGTTCAATTCTGGCAACTGCCTACTCCCCAAACAGAGCCAACGTAAGCATTTGTACATGGCTAACCCTACGTGCCAATAATGTTAATATGACATTTCGAACATGGCTAATAAAACTAGTTACGTGATATCAAAACAAATATTACAACGACGTAGTTTCACCGCAAATTGACAGTTGGCAGATTTTTCGCACTAAAAAAAAACGCCCAGAATTGTGTAACAGTTTTATATTTATAACGCTGGAAGTGTTATGTGAGTCTACTTTGTCATTGAACCAACCGCCTGACAGGTTCGTTTTTTTATGGCGTTAACCGCAATATAGTCTGAGAACATTTTAAAATGACTGACACCAGAAAATGAAAACAAAAAAAAAAACTAAGCAATTATTGTTTTGTTTTTTCTAATCGAAATTGTTTGCAATGTGATATTGGGTGGGTGCAGCTACCATCTATCATTCAGATAATACGTGAAAGCACACGTGATATACTCACATGTTTCTTTGTTGTTTGTTTATGAAATGAGAGATACATTTCTGTTTTGTTGGCGAAACGAAACACTAATTGCAATCATAAACGAATAATAAAGCCCTCGATATTATACGAGGACGTTATGCGAGTCAAGTGTGTGATGTCACCGAGTAAACACATTTGGATATTGGATTATGGAGGTCAATTGACATAATCTTTGGTAGTAATAATAACGCACTCTATTAGCTAATTAAGTTCGGAGTGGGTATAATGGAAGGAAGGGTAGAAAAAGTACTTGAATTCTGGAGGGCGGGTGATTAAGTAATAAGCTAGAGTACTCTAGGGAATGCAAATTTCGATGAATTGCAGGAAACTAACTATCTAATACCAATTGCATTTTCAAGAACTGGTGGCTGTACACGACCTCACTGCACTCAATGTCAAGAAGGGTTACTAAAAATAAACCTCAACCACACTGACTTTAACGAAATGTTTGTTTGTAATTTACATACATTCCACCAGGCTACCACAATGACGGAATGAAGTGTGCGTATGGAATATATGCACATTCACAAAGGAAAGGAAATCGTTACAGCCTTTCTGTGGGGTTTGTCAAAAAGATTTCATAGCTTGATGATTTTGACCCAATACAAGAATTTTGTTTCCAATGTCCAATGTGGTTATATAGCAAGATCTGGATGGTCAATTCTGATTGAAAAAACTGCCGATTACAAGATTCGGAAATGGCTCATGCAGTAATTGAAACATCCATGTCTAGTAAGTTAGACACTAAAAAATGTGTTTTCATGTCACGATAACGAACACCATCAATTGTTCCCGTCTGATCAGCCGAATTATCGAAGAAGAATGGACCGATCAGCACCAAACAGTCACGCGATGAGGATACATTTGATTCTCAGCAATTACTAGAGAATCAAATCAAATATCACTCCAAATGTGATATTTTTAACGAAGCTGCATGGTCAGTAGTTTTCATTTCTTGAGTCAATTCAACTTTGTAAGCTTGAATTTTCAAGTCTTCTCACGAAAGATGTTGAGAGCTTCTCGAAATGCCCAATTCTTGACTACGGAGCCGAATTGATGTTCCTGGCCTGTCAGCAATACTTTCGCGAACTGCTTCGATGTTTTTTGTTGAACAGGACACTCAAAGTATCCAAGGTCACTAATTGATCCAGTCTACATAACATCAATGTATGCACGTCGTTACATAATAAGGTTACATACGTCAACTTAACATATCCACTTTGCTTCCTGTCGTCTCCATATTTGAAATTGTACTTCACGGTCAAGGGTTATAAACCCGTCAAGGATAAATAAAAAATGGGAGAACTATAGTTGAATTGGTGCCAAAAGGGTTACTTCCGATATGCTGGGATAACTGTATTAATAATTAAAATTGAACATGGTCATGATTATTTATTGAGGTCAACACAGTGTTTGGTTTTAGTAACGCTACTCGCGGATGGTTGGGTGCAGTAAAACTTTGCAAAGAATTTTCAAAAATTGTACGCTTCTATAAAGTTATTCACATGAAATGTTTTTTGTGATTCATGACGAAGGGTATCGGCAGGAAAATTAACATCCGCAATTTGACATGTCCAACCTTAAATTTATTTTGGATTATCAATTAGGATATTATGCTGTACTCTAATTAAGCTTTTGCTTGTACAATCTGAATGGGGAAAATATTCCTGGGGTAGAAATTAGGTAACAGATGGTAAAACATATCGAGCGTCCTCAAATTAAGATTGGAAAACTTTATATGCGCTAGAGTGGTGCAATTGGCACTCGGCCTGGAAGGATGCTAGCAAATAACTAATAAGTCAATCAATAAAAATAGGAAAACTTGGTCAATAGTAAAATTTGGAGTAACAAAATGTATTACAGTGACTTAACAACAATTTTACTGAATTACAGAACATTTATCGGGTTTTCCATTGGAAATATTACTACAAGATCCACTGTTTCTGAATAAAAATGGAACAACAACAACAATTCGGAAAGTCTATCAGTGAACTGTCAAATAGCCATCTGTCAAGAACAACAAAAAAGGATGTATTTAGCAGAAGGGGTGGGGAACGAATAAAAAATAATTGTCAGGAATTGCAGAAAATCGCGACTTTGCCTCTGGGAGGAATCCGAAAGTGGAGCACGCCGAATGTTAATGTTTCTTGAGACGATTTTAAAATGAAATCCAGAAGCAAAATGATCTTCTCTCAGAATTGTCAGAAGAGTTTTCTTTGCTACCAATGGAAAGGTTTCAGAATAGTTTTGTCAATTCCGGGCGCTTTATTTTACCAATCGAAAACGCCATCAATCACGTTCCACATATTTCGGACCAAGTTTGAAAAAGTACCATTGAGATTGGTTTTTGCGTGCAAATGAATGGGATTCTCAAAATTTGGAAATATTAATTTGTTCCCAGGTAGATGTTCACTTTCATTATGACTAGTGATCTACATTTGACATGCAATATCGGATTTGCACGAACACACCTAATATCTGAATTCATATGAGATATAGTTTTTTTTTTCATTGGAATTGTGTATTTTATGAGTAAATAAAATCCATAATAGTGTTTTCACATACCTTTTGAGTATTTTTGCAACCTTTGTTGGTGTATTTTCCTTCAATCGGATAATGCGACTCCTTGGTCCAGAACCAGACCATTCACTGAGAGCACAGATTCTACACTTTTCTATGACAAATGTTTTTCTTAACACTAATCACAACACAATAACTATCAAATTAAAACATATGTTTTTCTAAAATCATATTTTGAAACAATTGAAAAGGGAGATCAAATGTCTTTTCAACACTCGCGCAGAACTTACCGACATAAGCTTCACCAAACATTGAACTTGACTCTAGCAATGCACTGCGATGCAAAGTGACTCCATGGTTAGTTTATCCTTATGCACAGGGTAAATCAACTCATTGAGTATTCATAATATATTCCAAATCATATTTTATTATTCAATAATCGAATGAAATTTATTTAAGTTGACGATTAATTGTAACTTTGCGATTGGTATTGTTTGACAGCTTCTGCATTAGAAAGCTAAAAATGTTTTTTGCTTGTCAGGGATGATAAAGAGTGAGTGGTAACAAATTATGAATGGATTTTTATCGAGCGTGAACTGAAGTTCGTTAAAGGTTATGTCAGAAACACATTGAACAATCAAAAGCAACGTTAGGAATTGTTGTAAAGTTGCTATGTTGCGTCCGAAGTTGTAAATGTGTGATGAACTATACAGATTACACCGTCTATACAAATTGTGAGGTTAATGTTACTATGTCAATATGTTTCTAACGTAACAACGGCGATTGCACATTACCATCCGGATTTATTAGATTTCCTTAGGAGGTGTCTCAGAGGTTGCCTAGTTAGGCATGCCTAAATATTTAAGTTATCTCTAGGCAACGTTGCCTACATTTCTTATCTATAAACGCTTTTCCATTGCTGCCTAACTTAGCGAATATACGTATATAGTAGTAGAATTTACAAATCAAATATCAAATTGAGATTTTTGTACTTTGTGTACACTGTCATCAACTCTTTTGGCGTATGCCCTTACATAACTCTGACAATTAAATTCCAAGCTAAATTATGTTCAAGTAATTCTAATGTCATTTTCATAAAACAACATCGTTTATTCAATCAAAGATATCCGACGACAATAAACGTCTATCAATTATGCACTAATTTTAACGTCATAAAAAGTGTAAATTATTTTTTCCCAACCCACTCTCAGATTATAAAAACAACAATCACATTCAAGAGCAATCTTAAATCTCCTTTGCCTCATAAACTATGTACCCACTTTATCTTTGTCGTTCTTCTGTCAATTTCCCAATTCCCGCCGACTATTTTTAGACTTCAAATCCATTGAATATGCAATAGAGTTGTTCAGGACAACGTCAGTGTCAATGAAAAACTGACAGCATCTGTAGGAAAACAAACACATTTGACATTTGTATGAAGGCAAATTCATTGGCAAGCGACAGGGGTTGTTTTTTGAACATTTTTAAAATTGCTTTAAAATTGTGTAAAAGTACTAAATGAGAACAGAACAATTTATAAACTAAATAAAAATATTCAGAGGTGTTGTTGTTTGTGAAAACGAGAACATAATAATCTTTACTACACGAAAACTAACCAACTTCGTTTTCACTCGGATTTATGTCCAGCATTGCAATGGCACTGGTTATCTTCTTATTTCTATTTTATAATTATACACACTTTCTTAGTATCGCTATGTATTTATAATTTGAGTTTCACTTTGAACAACTTATATTTTCATATTTCAAAGCAAATTATCCAAAAATTAGTACTCCCGCCATATAAAATATCACATTGTTTTCCTCCAATTGATTTTGACGTTTTAAAAAAAGAGACAACGCACTTGGGAGGGAGATAGTCTCATGAACAACTCTATTCTCTGACAATTGGACATTCTAAATTATTATTTTTTTTTTTTCATTTCTTCCTTAGCACACAAAACGAACTGGATGGGTGCTACGTGATGTCAACGACTGTGAATCAATTTCTGGTCACATGTACCGCATGAGCATGATGACATTCCTACTCGATGGAAGCGAAGGTCTTAGTCAAATTCGTTGCATGGAACTGGCGTTGGTGCATGATTTGGCTGAGAGCCTTGTTGGAGATTTGACACCATTTTGTGGTGTTGCAAAGGAGGACAAGAAAGCGATGGAACTGAAAGCTATGGAGGATATATGCAAGCTGATAGAGCCAAGGGGGAAACGAATTATGGAATTGTTTGAGGTGAGTTGACAGAATTATTAAATTGTGGTAACTGCTAATAACTGTGATTATTGATATCGATCAGAGGTATATTTCATTGTGTTTATGTGAAGCATACCTAACCTATGCTTGAAGTCGCAATTAGTTGGGGAAAAACAACCGATTTCCCAATATGAGGTTTATATTTAGTTTGGTTTTTTTAGATTTCATTGGGACTAGTTTTTGATAAAAACATCAATCAAGTTGACGCCTTTATTGACTAAATCAAAAAAATAGGTAAAATGGCCCCTTTTCTGCGATTTCCATCACTTTTCGAGCATCTCGGACGGTAAAGCGTAGATTTACGTACGAATGTTTGCCTTGACCTAGTCAATGGTCGGAGGTATGCTGGATCTGGGTGGTCAGATCTATGAATACTATGAATAGTACTTTTGAATGTTTGACCATTTGAAAAATGCGTCCCAGTGAATTATAACTTAAATTTCAACCACGCTTAGTTAAACGTTTAAAATCTCATCATATTTTATCGAACAAGATCGCGTAAAACAAAACTGATCAGTACTCCGGAAGTCAAGTTAACTTTAAACATAAATGGGGTCTGTTCAACAAGATAGTCACATTGAATAACGAACATAACGTAACAATGGAAATTAAAACCTAGGCCACAGTTAACAGCTTTCTTGCAGACACACTTTGCAAATGATCTTAGCTACTGCAGGCAAGGGCTTTCAATAAGGGCGCTTCGATGTTGAAGTGGATTAAAATAAAACAAGCTGTGAGTGTCTTCGCACAGTATCACGGATCTGAGAGATCAAATTTTCAACGACTCTGCCGTAAAGATTAAGTTGAATTTGAGCAAGGGGTTGGGTTAATTTTTATTACATTGAGGACATTGATCGGCATTAACCTGCGACTTCATAAAACCCCATCAGAAATCGTCAATAAGTCAAATCGCACGATTTTGGTGGCCAATTCACTTCACCTCTGCGATAGATAACCCTACCTTAAAATTCTTCATGCAGATTGTCCATTGTGGCGTTTGCTGTAGGGCCGTATTGGTGGAACCACATGTTGTCTACGTCCAATTTGTTTAATTGAAAAAAATCGTCATCTTGATCTACGGCTCTGATCGTTACTGGTGATGGACTCATCAACGTCGTTTTCCAAAAATCCACAGCAAAAAATCCGACAGCTTCTGCGTCGGTTGGATACTATAAAGGTGCAGGCTAAAATTGGCCAAGTGGAAGTCTGCGAAAGGCCGAGTTCTTGTGCACGGCGAAGAATCGACTGTCTTGGATTTTCCTACACACCTCTCGGCCGATCAGACGTTCCTTAAAAATTTGAATGTTGGCTGATTGGATACCGAAGAAATCGACTGTCTTGAATTGTCCTGCACTTCTCGGCCGATCTGACGATAATTAGAAATTTACATGCTGGCTGATTGCATACCGAACCGGTCGTCTCGAATTTGACCACACTTACAAACACTTATTTTGATAATAAAGTTTTATCATCTGGACGTGCTCTTCAATTGTGTAACTTGGCATGGTGATTTGGCATAAGTTACTCCCTGATAAATAAACAACAGGCTTGACAAAATCGGCTAAAACAACATGACCTACAGAATGTTAACATCCACTCAGTCCATATTGGAAAAACCCTATAGAATCGCATGTAATTTTTATACCTTTTGGGTGTCGAATGATTATTCACCGGCAGTAGGTTGTTGTCTAGAGTCGTGGTAATAAAAATCGCAGTCATCGAGTTCCAACCACAAAGGGATAACCCCAAGTATTTCGTGTAACGACCCTCTTATGGTCATCTACTATTGCTAATAGAATCGCAGGTATTTATTTTTGTATTCGTGTGCTAAATCGGAGTTATTTCTGCTACAAGAATCACATGGCATTTAAATGATATTCGCAGGTGTTTGGTTGCTACTTTAGAGTCGTGGTGAAAACATATCGTTGAGATCAAATATGAATCGAGATAAGCACAAGCATTCCATATCGATCCATTCCATAATAACAGACAACGACCAAAAAATGTTCAAGAAACTAGAAAATTCCTGCAAGTCATTTTTAATCGTTAATCAGTTTTATTCCTCACCTGCAAAAAATTTTAAAGAAAACATTCATCAAACAATTATTCACGCCAATAACCAAATTTTTATTTTTCCGTTTATTTTTAGGAATACGAAGCTGGTCAAAGCGCTGAATCAAAATTCGTCAAAGATCTCGATCGACTCGACATGGTTATGCAGGCATTCGAATATGAAAAGCGTGACAATTGCCTTATGAAGCATCAGGAATTCTTCGACTCAACGGAAGGCAAATTCCAACATCCATTCGTTAAGAAACTCGTCAAGGAGATTTGCGATCAGCGCAAAGCACTGGTAGAGGCTAAAATCTTTGCAAATGGCAATTTAAAGCTAAAGACTGTCACACCCAATTGTCCGCCGTGTCTTGAGCACAAGAACGAAAGAAGCTGATGAGGGGAGATCGGCAAAAGCGACAAAATTAATGGCGTTTACAAGAAAATATTTCACCCTCATCATGCATATACACCCACCGACAAAAACGGCGGACAGAATTAATATTTAAACTAAATTACAAAAAAAATAGATTTCATTCATTTTCTAAATTAATTACTAACAATTGCAAACGTAGCGTAACCAATCGGATGGAATAGAGGAGACGTAAGAGACGTAACACATTCAAGGTGTTTTATTTTATTTTTCTTAGACAAACACTTTTTGTTTGATTTGTTTTTAATTTAATTTGTTCAACACTTAGACACGATAAAACACACACACTAGCAACCGGAACAGACAACAAAAATCGTTATTACGCACCTGCGTTACGTATTTTTATTCGTTTTGTTTTACATTGTTACCCTACCTCACGTAAATCGCGGCTGTGTTGTATTTTTTTTTTGTTTTTTTAGTAAAGAAGTCGTCCAAAATAAAAATAAAAATAAAGGTGGGAACATTAAGGAGATTAATGCGGGGTATATACTAATTCGATTCTCTAGATAGTTTGTAGATTTGCTCTCTCTTCAATTTTGAAAAATTCGTTTCTCTATCTGTTGTAAAAGACTTTCATCTATGTAATAAAGCTCAAGAGACAGCTTTTTTTAGAAAAACAAAAATTATTGTGAAAACCAAAGCTTGCTCGAAACACCTCGTACGCTTGCATAATTAAATTTAGAAAAACAAATTGAAGATAGACAAATAAAATCAATTGTAGCTAATTCTATTTATATAAATAAATTCAAAATGACAGTATGTAAACATACCTGCAGTGTATGTGTGTATCTCAGGATATACATATGCCGAGCGTAAATTGTTATTGAATAGAACAATTTTATTTATTTTAATTTTTTTTAATTTTAAATTCCAATCGAACACAAAATACACTTTAAAAAAAAATTAATAAAAAAGACCAAAGCTATATTTTTTGTTTTTTTATTTTTATAGGAACTCGTGTTTGTATAAATTATGAAAAGATTATCTAGCCGTCGCGTCGTAAACGAAAATTGTTGCAAGGTTAGGGGGTGTCGCGACAGCCTGTTGGTTGGTTCGTAGGTGGTATTTATGGCGAAGATACAATTGGGATGAAGTAATTTGTTGAACTTTCAATTTATTCCAACGGGCTACCGGAAATCTGATTTTGGCAATCGGGATTGATGAACTACTACTTTTTGGGACTCTTTTCTTTTTTTTAGATTTTCATTGTATGGTATAATGACCCTGGTTATGTTATCTCCATAAATAAAGGGTCTTCCATTAAGGACTTGACATCTGCTTTTTTAAATAAAATGGATTGGCTTGAATTACTATCGAATCATTTTTAAATGATTCATATGTCCACCACTGCAGAGATCTGAACTCAATTTTCGGTGTCGGCCGCACATTTCGACCGATACGGCTCTATTTCTCGTTCATAATTAACTCTGAACTCCTCTAACGTCGTCGGCTTGTTGAAATAGACCAATGATTTAATGTAGCCTCATAAAATAGTCTAGAGGCGTTAAATCACATGATTTCGGCGGCCAATTGACGGGTTCGTTTCTCGAGATAACACGTTCACCGAACTGAGACTTCAATAACTCGCTTGTTGAACCCGCTGTGTTTGTTGTGGCTCCGTCTTGTTAATACCACATATCACTGATGTCCAATTCATGGAATTGCTCAATGAAATAACGTTCCAACATGTCGTCTCTGTAGCGAACACCCCCAGGGAGGTTGGGCCCCTAAGACATGAAGCGCTCGGACTGAATGGCTTGCCCTGATTAAGAGGTAGGCCCCCTTGTGGGAGTATCGTGGTGGCTGTGGTTACGCGACTTCGCGGGAACGTATGGTATTGCAGGGTCTATGGGTGATAGACTTTAGGATGCAAGAGGTGTCAGATGGACCTCGGTCCTTAGCAAAGATGAAGTTCGTGCCTTACACATGATTTTCAAAATTGCACCACTGTTGCGTGTCCTACGTTGGGCTGTTAACAAACAATTTTCAATGGTTGTGGATAGGCCCGCCGGAAATAAGAGCTGTAATGGCTAGGTATTCACGCTAAGCATACCTAACATTATCTGTAGCGAATACCATTTAACGTAACGTGACGGTCATTTTCATCGTCAAAAAAAACGGCTCAACGACGCCACCGGCATGAAAACCGCACCAAACAAAAAAAAAAAATACAAATTTTTGGCGCAACAGGCTCGTTAGTACCCAGGGCCTTGCTTTCTCACAACCATACATGTGTGCGTGTGTACTTCTTGCACGATGGCGGGACCTCCTTTTTTTATGCCGACTCCGAACGGCTAACTTGAGATAAGCTATTCTTGACAATTGATACTACTCGGATGATTTGTCAGTTCATCACGAGAGGAGGGCCAGTGAAAAATCATTTAGGTGTTGCTACGGCTGGGAATCGAACCCCGACCTTCTGCGTGGCAGTTCATCGCACTAACCATCGCGCCACTGAGCCCGCACCAAACAGTGACTTTTTTACGGATGAAGTGCTGTTTCACAAAGCACATATTATGAGGGTTCTCACCTGTCCAGTAACGCATATTTTGCTTACTGACGAAGCCGTTTAACCAAAGATGCGCTTCATCGCTGAAAATGATTTTGCGATGAAATTCTTCATTTTCTTCCATTATGTCCAGAGCCCAATAAGAGAACGTACGTCACTTCATAAGATCAAGTGGCTTAAGTTCATAAGTCATCTTGATCTAGTAACGGTGTAGGCAAAAATTCGCCATAGTGTGGTCTGGGAGAGGAGAGGCTCAATTCTTGAGAACGCCGTGAAATTGACTGATTTATCTCAATCAACAATATTCTCCACACTTCGGGTAAAACCTAGTCTCACTGGCAAGGCAAAACAAGCAGCAAATATCCTGACTCATTTTTGTTCGCTTAACTATGAATTGCTTGTCTACTGGGACGAGAATTACGGCCGAAAATTGGCGTTAACGCTCTTAAAGTTGCGACCACCGACCGTCTCGGAATGTTGGAAGTAAATTTTAATTATTTGTAAACGTTGTTCCTTCGTGTACTTCACCAAGATGAAAATTTTGATAATACTGAATATTTTGACATTGACATGTCGGTAATAGTGCATTCACAGTGAAAGTTTGAAGTTGTCAAGTCACTAATGAAAGCTCCTTTGCAATAATTATGCAAGCAAAAAAGGGCAGACTTTCTAAACTACGTCATCTACAGAGGGATCAGTCTTTCCAACATCACCTATCATATCTGCCTTTCACCAACAACCTGATTGGCCCTTATCTATGTGGTTTTAGTCCAGGAAAGTCCACAAATTATCAAATCTTCACACTTTGACATATCATGGACAAATAACCAAAGAAGTCCAAATCGATATCCAATCCACTTTTGAAGGAAAGTCTACAAAGGATCAAATCTTCAGAAAATTTGAAAAGTTTTAATCGACACCCACCACCTTTTCATCGATTTCCAAGCCGCATACAACAGAATTTTTAGAGACGAACTATACAGAGCAGTGTCTTGTTTTGGTATACCGCCCAAACTCGTTCGTCTGTGCAGGATGACGATAGCGAATTCTCGCTGCTCCATCAACGACCCCGCTGAAGCATGGAATACCAGAACAGGATGTTGGAAAGGCTATGCGCTGTCATGTGATTACTTTAACGTCATTCTTAAGATGATTGTGCAAATCGAGCCCGTACCGTGTGTGCAGAAAAAGCCGCTGTGAGTGTGACAGAGGACCCGAATTTTTCGATTCGATGACGTTCTCAGCAACTCGGTCTTTCTTTCTCGTTGAGGAAAGATATTGGCCTACATCCATAAAAGATCCAACTGGTGCAAGAATTAAAGCCAGAATAAAATGGAAGTTGAGCCAGATTTTAATCTTCATCTTCAGCGATGAGGGTCATTTCTGGCTTGACGGGTATGTAAGCCAGCAGAATTGTAATTTTTGGAGTGAGCACAATCCCGAAAAAAATCACTGTTTGGTGCAATTTACATGCCGAAGGAGTCATCGCTATAAACTCTGACAACGGCATCTCGTCAGAAATAAATGTCATCCGCTGTTTCTTCGGGCAGTTAAGAAGGCCCCGTTTGGTTCAATGTAGCTCCATTCTATTCGGTAAGGATTTGGTTGTTTAAAAAACGGCGTCTCCGATCCCGTCTAGAATTATACCGAAAGCCAGAATCCGAGTACATAAAATACTGCTGCCACAAGGTCTACTGGTGATTCGAAAGCACTTTGAAAGGACGATGCGATGGCTAACGACAATTGCCTGATCTCCGGGGGCTAACACCGAATTTTTATGGATGATTACCATTAAGGTAAGTGTTTCTGCATTACTTCAGGATTTTGCTGACTTGTAGTCAACTTCTTACGTAGACTATGCTGGGCCGACATCATGGATCACCTCCAATAAGTGCCCGATGTTAAGTATCAGTCGATCTAGCCAGCGTAATGGACTTCTAGAGGTCTGCCCAGTCGCCCAAAGGCGCAATTAGAATGGCGACCACTCGGGGAAGATGGCAACGAGAGCTTGCCACCTGATTACATTTAAGTTATGTTTAAGGAGGTTAGGATTCCATTTTTTAGGTAGGATAGGTCTATATTCAAAGTTTTGTTTATATTTTCTTAAAAAAACAATAAGGAAACACTGCACTTAATCGTGTAAGTTTTTTGAATAATAAGCGCGGGGTCATTGCTTCAAACCGCAAAAGTAACAACACCTACGTTTTTTTCAGTGCCACACCTCTTGCGAAAGTCTAACAATCATCCAAGGTCAAGAGAAGCTTCTAAAATTTTCCGTTCAGAATTGGCGCTAAACTGGAGGTGCAATTCTTTGTGGAAAAAATGTAACTTCTCATTCTCACACATAAACTAACGGAGAATCACTTATCAAAAATCATTTAAGCTGATTCCACTCCTGGTAAATCTGTTTCCAATCTACATATTGAGTTGCGAAAGCTTTCCATAACTTCAATATTAAACCGTTAATTTATTTATATTTAGGCCATAGGTAGGTAGGTAAATTAAATATTGGCCGTATTCCGTATTTCTGATTAGTAAGATATCTTAGATGTAGATAGCTCTGCTCTCATTAGTCAAGATGGTCAATTCACCAATGAGAGCAGAGCGTCATCATAGATTTCTTAATAAATCTGAGATCCGGAACACAGCCATTTTTTTTCTTTTTGGGTTATAAATAATCAATGTCACATTGCATATGGTGGTGTCTAAATCCGTTTTGGATTTGCAGTTTTGCCACTAGAAAGCCTATAAGACATTAAATATTATTTTTAGAACAACTTGGTTAGCTACGACATTCAATAGCCTCAACACCTAAAAGCTGACACGTGTTGTAGAAATGACTCACCTCACCAAAACATGACGTCTGCAAAAGACTACCCATAAAAAGGCTTTAATTACATTAAAGTCAAACGCCCATCTTAATTGTCTACAACCCGTCAAATAGTCTAAGGAATAACGGCAAAGAAAATCCAATTTTGCATCTTTTCTCAGAAAAAAAGATAATTTCAGCTACCATATGCCGACTATAACAAATTCCTTCCACCCTTTCCCGTGCACCGATTATCAATCCAATCAACTCACCACACAATTGCATATGCAATCTCATTCAATGTCAACACGAATGTCAAAAAGAAACAACAAAACACTATATGCCTGTGGAGCAACAAATTATAAAAGTACGAGAGTGGAAGGAGGACAAAGAAAAACATAAACAAAAAGAATGAATTTTATAAAACAGAAACGGAAGTCCTTGAACTTGCCATTGCGCTATTAAACCCCCTGCCATTTGATACTCCTAGTGTATTGTAGCGTCTAACCTTCGGGCAAACGAGTGCCATCGAAGGTGGTATGGTGGTGTGAACGGCGGAAGGTACTGCAACTGCACCCTAAATTGTTTCCGCGTTTTGGCACCACACCACAATTGTATGACGATGCATTGTTACATCGTTGTGAGGTGTTTACACGGGGTCTATTGATTTGCACTAATAATAGTCCGGCCAAAGGAAACAGCAAAGCAAACAGAGAACTTTTACGATGATGACCGATTCTATGATGTGTTCGGGTGGTCTAGTTTTTTGATCACGAGTTGTGTTTCTGTTTATCCTGCTTTTGTTTTCATATTGATTTTGCTTCATCGGAGAATGGTAGAAAAATGTTGGCGCACAGCCAGAAACATTGCAAACGTACGCAATTTTGTTTTTATAGAGGACTCAGTCGGATTTGTAAGGTGCTTACATTGTTGCAACTTTTGAATTTTAGATCAATTGGAAACGCAATAACAAAGCTGTGGTAGTTTGATTCCATTTATGAGTAAAATGTGTTTATATGTCCAGAGGGCGCGTGTGTACTGAATGAGTGATTTTTTATTACGTATACGTCAGAGTGGTTTGTGAAAATGTAGGAAACTCCGTTGGGAAATGTTATATATATATGGACCGCGTTCCTAAAGTGATGGGAATTATAAGTTTTATTTAAAAGCAGAGATTAATAACGCGTAAGTCGTGTCAAACTTTCATGGTATATTTGTTCAGTATGGTTTGACATTTCGTCATGGAAAAACGTCACAGTGTCTACAAATTATTAGGCTGTATTACGAAGGTACCCCCCTTCTTAACGCTGATTAGCTAATCAATGACTATCTTGACAGTTTTCCCCATAAGAAATACTAGCGCAAATGTCAAAAGTTACTCACTGATTAGCGTATTCTCATTTATTAATAGGGGGTCAGTGTTTTCCGAGGAATGTGTTTCGTGTGCTTAGAGCACATTGTAATCGGCCTACCGCATGTACAATCAAACAAATTTTAAACGTAATTTTAATTTTTGGATAATATTCGACTAAAAAGACTGCAGCCAATTAGTAATGGAGAAAATATAGCGAGACGCGACGATGAATTGATTAGATCGCGTATTTAATATCTGAGGTTGTCATTGATATGTATGCCATCCTGGCAACTCTGCACCGACCATATTAATCACATGCAACAACTTGGCGTATTTTACGAAGCGAACAAAATTCAACTCATCCAAAAACTGAAGCCGGCTGACCCTCCGAATCTTCAATGTTTAAAGCTTTAGAGTCCTGACTAAAATGTTGTCCAGCGATATGGTCTAATTTTGATTTTTCGCATCCGGTGTTTGTTCAAGCATGTATATCGCTGTAATAAAAGCAATTTTTGATAAGCTATGCTTGTGAACCACTGTGGCGTATAGCTGATGGTTCTTACAATGTTAAGTTCAGCTGGGCTTCTCGATACAGTAGCATACAGGGTAATAAAACTAATGAACTGGATCTGATCCATGATCTTGTAGTGGAAATCATTGAACAGGAAGACCAAACTGGACTTGTACGACCCCAAATGGCAGATTTGATAGAGAATACCGAATATGGCCTGTAAATCATTCAAGCAAATGTGACAAAGCCAGAAGTCGAAAACTCTTTTTACTGGAAAAAATACTCAAATGCAACTAATAACTGCATACGAGGTTAGAAAAAAACAATTTTTGTCGCAATAAATTCGTTTGCCAGTCCTAATAAGCTACTCCTGATAGTTGATACTTCCTGGATGATTTGTCAGATCATCGCGAGAGGAGGTTCATAGAATTTTTTTTAGTGTTCCTACGACTGGAAATGTTGCATTGATGAATAAACACACGAGGACACGCTCTAGAGTTAGTGATTCTGTTTAGGTCCAGTAATGTAAAGAAAATGACCTCACGGATCTATGCGCAATGCTCTTTTCCTATTATTCAGGTTTGCAAAAACATCCGAATTTGAGAGAAAAATTCTTTGAAAAATCTTTGGTCCCATTTGAGTAGACGGGCTATGGAGACGAAGATTCAAGCAAGATCTATTGAAGTGCGATTATGATTATAAAAATATGTAAGATGGCTAGGACACGTAAAGCGAATGGACACCAATACTCCGGATCACAGAGTCTTCGATTCCCAGCCAGACGTCGGACACAGTTGAGGAAGATTTCGCCTTAAGTGACGCGCTCAAGTTGAAACCGTAAGTAAAGTAGACTTTGCCATTTGGTTTCTTCAACATTGGGCTTGAGAGGACTGTGTAAAACGCACCAACCAACAAAATGTTGAAATACCAAGTAGAAATACCAGAGCGAGGGTGGATAAGGCCCTGAAATTTCCAGTTCTACTATACGGCGGTGAGATATAAGCTATAAAATAAATCCATGGTCGTTTTGAACGCAGTATTCTTGTGTAGGGCTTTAAGAAGGACATTACTGTTCTGATGCACTGAGTTTTCGATTTCCATCCAGATAACGTCTTGAGCTTTAGCTTATCATGCATGAACATATGCCATTAGTTGACACCAAGTCCTCCCTCTTTCAAGTGCGGTTGAACAACGTACAAATCGACAATGATTCTCATACACCTAACTACTTATACAATCAATAAACTTCAACATCCACCACAATCCCCATCTGCCAATCCCTAAATGTATCAGAACCCAAATAAAAAATTATAACAGTAAGTCACACCCAGTAACACACTCAATTCCGCTGTTGTTTGGTGTGGTTCTTCTGGCTTGGTTAACCAAAGTTGTAATTGGAAGGGATATGGAAACTTCCAAAATATGTAGAAGAGTGTGTTATGCAAGAAGCACAGCTCTATGAAGCAAGCTGACCACTGAATCAGACTCAAAGGTGGACACCAACGCATTTATTCAACTATTCAGTGATTAGCTGCCTGCAATCTGCTAGAAAATGGCTGGATTATTAAATAAATGAGTTCGAAAGCCACCTTTTAAGGAATGGAATACAGTTCTTTCAAATTTGTAAGTTCTCAATACTGTGCCATTGATGGTACCTAACAAATAAAACCCTTTGACACTGCAAGATCCCATCGACATAAGCAGAGCGTTTTGTATGTATAATCAAAGAGTTATAGAACTATCATAGAGTACGCATCTCATAGAACGAAAATTTATGTGGGGTACTGATATTGATCCCCAGTGTTCACATTGGTACCCCATACATACACGAGCATAGCCGACGCATAACGAACGACGAAAATTCCCCTTCGCACATATCGCCCGCGTCTGAAGTGGCTTCAAAGTTTTTAGCTGTGATGCGTACTCTATGTAGTTCTATACTCTTTGGTATTATCCATGATATAGTAAATACTTCTACTTAAGTGGTACCATGGATAGGTATAGCCGCTGTTTTGCAAGGTGTGTGCCACATTGAAAAAAAATCGGCATCCATCCCCAGAGTTAGAGAAGTTCCTAAAATATTTGTTGCTGTCGATGTTGGTAAATAATTTCTGACATCAGTTTCTCACATTTGCATCCTTAAGAAATTGCAATACCAAAAGAAAGTTCTCGGATAAACCTAACCTACCAAGTCATGTTTCGGAACTTGTTTATTTTTTAATTTTCATATTTTGGAATATAATATGCACATTAATGCACTTACCTTTGAAATATTTGTATGAATTCTGCGTTGGAACATACATATATGTAACTCTATTCAGCTACCAAGACTCCTTGCTCCTAAACTGGTCCAAACACATTCCACACAGATTTTGCACTTCACTTTATGATTTAACAATTCCTTGTCTCAAACAACATTCACAACACAATAACTATCATTTAAATAAACTATAAAACATGTACTTTTGTAAATAAATATTTTCAAACATATGTTGATGTGAGAATTATGGATTTTCTCAATTTTTCGTCACTCACACGAAAATTGCCGATCGAAACTTCAATGAGCTGACAGATGATGTACATTTTAGTAAAGTCAATCCATAGTTGGATTGTGCACATGATAAGCCAAATTTATCCTAGGTCATTACCTAATTTGCAATTAACATCGTTTGAGTACAGATGGCGGTGTATGCACCAAAGTGATATTGATTATTGCATACCAGGGATGACAAAATTATGAAACGAGAAATAAAATGTTTTTCTATTTAAAAAAAAACTGGCACTAAGGTAGTAAATTAAATCGGTTGTACCTACAGCTTTATTAAAACTGTACCAATAATCAAAACCCATAACTAACTCAGTAAACTCGATTAAATCTACCAGATTTTTGTTGCCAAAACAAAATTATTTCTTTGAAATACCTGACTGACCAAATGGTAAAGTTCTTGGAAAGTATGGAGATTATAGGCTTGGTGAAAAGTTATTGTCTTTTCCACAGCTCCAATAAGTAGCATTTCAATAAAGTAAACATCGAAATATAACTTCACCAATACAAAATGACCTTAATTTATTTCTGGACGTTTGTTTTTTGCGACTTAAAATGTCTTTGGTAACCCTGAAGCTAATCCGTTAATGAAAAAAAGGGACAAATAAATAAAACAGCCTTATTCAGGCACTATGTCAAAATGGAGGATTGTCTTTATTAAGAAGATAGCTATGCGTCAATTGATTGCGCCCGAGAAAACATTTGTTCATTTGAGTTGACGTAGCTGTTGAATCAGCTTTTGGGTTTATGACTGAGTAATGGTGGATATATGTTTTCTCCAATCCTTCTTTCTTTTACATTACTAATGATTATTAAATCTTTTTTAGATCTAATATGTCGGGTGTTATGTGATGTTCAATTTTACAGAAGCATTTTTACTGCAGTTTCTTCGAGATCATTTCCTATGATACCTTACTGAGAGACCTGGGTACTCATTCCGTAACTTTTAAAACGATTATAGTTAACGATAGGAGACTTGTAACGATTATCGTTTTGAAAGTTACGGAATAAGTTCCCTGGTAATATAGGATCATCATTATGTTCCGGTTTTTGTATATTTTGTTGATTGTGGGTAAATGGTTGATATTCACAATTTCATTTAAACTTGAAAGAATGTCACAGCAAATTAATTTTTTTTTTGCAAAGAATTAGTTGCTATTTGGGTAGCTTTGAGAGATTGAAAAGCCGCTGTTTATTGAGAAGTAAGCTGTCTCAGTCTTTCAGCGTGGACGAATATCAATCGTCTGGGTAACATTTATATTTCCATTTGTTTTTTATTAATTAAAACACTTAACCTTGCGGTCCCACTTTCTATGTATTTTACAATTATTATTGTTAAAGTTTGTTTTTTTTTAATTAAGAAAATAGTTAATCTTTTCGTCGTTAAAGCCGCAAGTTTTCCTTAATTTCATGTTAAATATATTGCAATGATTAGTTTTAAAAAAATAATAATAATAGAACTACTTGCGTTTTAAACTTCCATTTGCCGAGTTAATTTTGATTTTAAATTTAATTAACAGGAAAATAACGATAAATCTTAAATAAATAAAAAAAATATGAAATTTTATATATTTAACGCATATACTGTTGTTTCAACGAAGAACTACTAAACGGTTTGAATTTCATTCCACACATTGCTCTTTTCCGGTGGCTTTTGTAGAGGTAGAGTAACGTTTTGACATTCGTTGAGGAATTCCTTAATTCCTTGATAGTAACTGCAACACGGAAATGGAATCGTAGCTTAGCAATACTGCGGTATACTTGGATTTAAAAATAACTTACCCATCCACTACCCAGGTGTCGTTGTGTGATCCTCCGATAAATTCTAGAATTCGTTTCTTTTCACTGGGACACTGTGTGTATAAGGTTCGCATCATGCGTGGTGGTACTAAATTGTCGGCTAGACCGGATAGAAATAGGCACGGTGTTGTGCATTTGCGAATTTTCGTTAGAGAATGAAACTGTAAAATAAGTTTGAAATGTTTAGATGTGGTGGAGTAGAAAATTGTTATAGGATGACGATATTAAGTAGTAGCTTTGTTTGGAAACAATAAATTAAATATCTGGCATTAAACTGACCCATACTGGGCCTCCAAGGATTTCAGGATTACGTGAACCGGGGACTCCGCGCTTAGTAGTCCAATGCATTAACCACTAGGCACAGAACTTTTCAGTTCAGATCTCATATAAAGAATATTAAAATGGCATGTTCAACTAGAATGTAAGCAAAGAGCCCCTAAACGGAACCAATCGCGGACCCCGAGGTGGAACGTGAATGCCCTCAACGAAGAGGTTTTCACTTCTGTGATTGAAGATGGAAAAGGTGCCGTATTCCAAGTATAGGGATCTGCGGAAACAAAAGCTGAAGCCATTAATACGCCTCGATGCCACGAAAGAATGGTGCTAATGGATGCTTTCATCTTAGACGAAAAGTCACGAAAGGAAGACTAAGACACACTGAGTCTATGAAGTAAGAACTAGCAGTCCAGAAGATCATTAATTCGAGCAAAGAACAGAAGTGGGATGAACTCCGTGTCCCCTGGGGACTAGGCTACAGGATTGTAGTGCGGAAGCTTCGAGCTCAGATGTCCAATCCTGCTATCAAAGACGAAAAGATGAAGGGAATTGTGGACACACTTTTCCCAACACAAACCGTCAGGTTCTCAAACATCACTTTGGCCCAACAAGAGAAAATACCACCCTTCAGTGCAGAAGAGTTGTGTTTAGCAGTGAAAAACTTAAAAAAAACAACAGAACCCCGGGCTCCCGTCATAAGTGCTCAATGTGATCTTTATCTCATGCCCTAGCTATTGTTGAATATGTACAACAGCTGCCTAGAAAAAAAAGGCTTTCTCAGAAGCTGGAAGACACAATTTCTAGTGCTGATCATTGAAGGCAAAGGAGACCCAGATTCAAACTTTGTGTACGCTGGACACTGCAAGGAAATTCTTTGAAAATATGATGAGACAGCGACTCACCGTTGCAGTACAGAGGGGAGGAGACAAAAAACAGTATGGCTTCAGAAAAGGACGCTCTACGATCGGAGCAATTGAAGAAGTAGTAAAAGCTACCCAATTCGACCATTGTTGGCAAACCTGGACATCAGAAACCTCTTTAACTTAGCCAGGAGAAGTGACATGCTGAACCTACTCGATAACACATTCAACATCCCAATACATCTCTAGCGGATGTTGAAGGACTACCGGGAGCTAATCTATTAAACTACAGAGGGGCAACGAAGAATGTGAACCACCTCCGGATTTTTGAGCCTGACTTTTGGAACGTCTCCTATGATGGCATTCTTTGAATGGAAATGCCGCCAGATACCTTCCTGATGGGATAGATAATATCGACGCGGTAATAAAGGCAAAATACACCGAAAGTGCGCAACGAAAGCTAAAACTGATGATGCGGCAAGTAAGGTACTAGACTAAAGGGTCCAGAATACTAATCGACTACCAAATCGGCCAGGAGGTAATATGAAGCAAAGACACCTTAAGTACTTGGGTGCTACAATCAAGACCAAACTTACTTTCTGGAACCAGATACAGAATGCGGCGGAACGAATGTCGAAATTGGGCGCGTCGCTTAGTAAGCTGATGGCGAACATTCCGATGACGCCATTATCCTCTAGGGATGTGATATTTGGGCAGACGCGCTTCGATAGGACAAGTACAGAAAGCC
This sequence comes from Rhingia campestris, assembly GCA_932526625.1. Taxonomy (NCBI): domain Eukaryota; kingdom Metazoa; phylum Arthropoda; class Insecta; order Diptera; family Syrphidae; genus Rhingia; species Rhingia campestris. The sequence continues at coordinate 106,367,614 of OW052185.1, forward strand.
GATGGCAGCTTTTCAGAGACACGAGTTCTTCGCGTAGTAAGCTACTTTCAAACGATTTAGGAACCAGCAGTTCTTGTTATCGTATGAGTGGCCTCAATAGACTCCCTAGCGGCAGAAAGAAAGTACGTCTACTACAAAAACACAAAAGTTCAAGTGAAAACGGCAACGGAAGAGAGTAAAGAGCTCACAAAACAATAGTGGCAAGAACGCTGGAATTCGGAAAGCAGAGGACGATGGACAGCGAGGTTGGCCAGAAATCAGACACGTTGGAATGACAGGAAACACAGTCAGGCTATCTACTACTACGTCACCCAGTTATTCACCGGACACGGCAATTCAACGCCTTACTCCAGAAATCGGCAAAACGAATAGCCCAGTCTACTAGCATAGGGAATCCAAGAAGACGACATACCTGCAGCCGAAGGGTATACGAGAGGGGAGAACTATAGAAAAATATTGGTATCATCACGCCGAAAAGATTTTGGCCAGCGAGCAGAGGTAAAACCAAATCAGCACCTTCTCAGAAGAAAAAAAGGAGAAGAGGAGCAAACCCGCTAGACAGTGTGAGCCCGAAAGGGTATGCTTAAGTCCCAGGGGGTGGGTCCGAAATCAAAGATTTTTTAGTGGACGTATACCTTACACAAAGGGAAGTCGGATACACGGTGATGCTCCTGGTGCATAAAGCATTTCTCGTGTCAACACGACCTGGCTGCAATGAGAACCACATAGCAGTGCTGGAAACCATTCCCAAACTGTTATTCATGGACATATACATGCAGGAATACCCTAAAAAAGCGTCACTATCATCGCTTCATGGAAGAGTTATGATGGGGTTACAACTAATGAAAATACCACCTAGACGAAGAAATGTCTCCACTGGCCGAAAAAGGTCAAGCTGCACCTCCAAGGTACTAGCAACAGTAACTAAGCCTTCCAAGCGAACAGCTAGGACAGAACGTACAACCCAAATCTTGTCCCTGTATCAATAACATCCCAAAGCAAACTGATTAAATGGTGAATATATGCAAAGACGCTAGTAACGCCGCTATAGTTAAATACCCCTATCTCTACAAGAAGCCATGTTATTGCAAAAATAAAAATCCAGCAAGGAAATCTCTTCTTGAGACATGTTTTCTGCACGAAACCCATCTATTTATGAGCCGATAAGAATGGTGTTATCGCTTAAAGTTCGCTTCTCTAAACCAACGACGGTTCGGATACATATCTTCCAACTACTCTGAGTCAACCGCCATGTGCTGATAAAACAACAAGCAAACCCAACGGACTTGGTGAGGATAACACAAAATAAACTTTAAAGTGAATAATTGTGTTCACTGCACAAATAGAAAAACACCTATCACCTGAACCCAGCCCAGATAAGACCATAGTCGATGATAACAACTTCCGAAAAAAACCACCCAACCAGCCACGTTTTTTGAAGAAAAACAAAACCCCGCACCCCTTCCCCAACCACTTACCTTATTTTTGTAGAAAATGTTCGGTACATATCTCACCGACGGATGGACTAATTCGATGGCCATTTCGGGAATACTCGTGAACGTGTTCTCCACAATGGCACACATTATCTTCCCACTGTAGTTGGCATCTGAGGCCACATCTATGGCCACAGCTCCGCCAAGTGATCGTCCAAATACCACAATCTGCCCATGATCCAAATCATGTCGCGTGAACAAGTAATCCACTGCTGCACGGCCATCTATTGACAGACCCTTCTCAGATGGCGCCCCCGTTGACAGTCCATATCCCCGATACTCCACCATGAGTATATTGCAGTGCAGGTTGTAGAATATACCCCACACATTCTGCATGCGATGTCCCATATTGCCAGCGTTGCCATGGAAATACACAAATGTCGGCACACATTTGCTCCTCTCTTGAGGCTGGCTGACCCAAAAAGCATGAAGCGTCACCTTGTCTGGCGTGTGTATACTCACGGTTTCATGCGGCAGATTGTGCATCGTTGGGATGGGGATGTAAACGCGAGAATTTGCTGGCAAGTCCGGATGGTAGAGTAGTATATCCTGAGCATAGTACAGAATACCTGCGAAATTAACATGAGTTAACCATTAACGGAGACAAAACGCAACGGGAAGCTTACCAACGGCAAGACAACTGAAGAGCCCGAGAGTGAGGAACCCGCCATAAAAGTAATAGAATACAAAACATACTATGAAGGCACCACCGGAGGCGGCCCAAATACTACGGGGAGGTACGATTGGTAGGCCCTTGACTACATTGTAGTCAGTGTTGTGCGTCATTTTCACACACATTTACAATTGCTTTCGGTTGCGGTTGGCTCCTACGATCTCCATTTAAGAATCACCTTGGAGTATTTATGTTTTCGTCGTCGTTTTGCGGTTGGGTAATTCTATTTATTGATCGCGCACAGCCGGTTGTTGTGGGGGATTCTGCTTCTTTGTTGAAAATTTCAATATTACAACACAATCACACTAACTCAACTGGACACACAACATTTGATTACAATTTTCTAAATTATTTACGAGTACAATTTTGTTTGACGAACATGGTTTTTGCGGTAAATTTTTACAAGATATTTCAACTATTATTTACCTTTTTAGTTTTTCGCATTTTGACAGTACTCTGACTGAAGGAAGTGTCAGATTTAAGACAGGTGGGGATTTTTTTTTAAATATTGCACAGCGGATACTGTACAGAGACCTAGTGGGGATTTAGATGAACGATTTGTGTGAATTTTTAATGAAAGTGCATGGGTCTCGATAATGTTGTCGTTCATGAAAAAATTAAATCTCGCGAGCAATTTAGCAACGCAATTTTCTTTTTCTGAGCTAAATTCGCTAAAAGTTCTCACTGGAGTTCAAATGAGCTCATATGCAAATTCGCCAAAAACGTGTTCTCACTAAATTTGCAAATTACGTTTGAGAGCTGGCTATAGTTCCGAATTTGCTGTTGCAGTTGACATTTCTATTATGTTAACAATAAAAAAAAAGTTTACAATTACAATAATTGTAAATCATTTAAAATGGACCTACTTGTCTTAATTCGTGGTCAACTCAATCGGATGTTTGTTTTAAAACAGTGTTCTCCTGTATATGGGGGATATGAAACTGATTAACTAATTAGCGTTTATTAATAAGGGGGTAAGTGCAATAATTTTAAATCGTTTCAAATGGACCTACTTGTCTTAATTCGTGGTCAACTCAATCGGATGTTTGTTTTAAAACAGTGTTCTCCTGTTTATGAAGTATATGCGGGATATGAAACTGATTAACTAATCAGCGTTTAATAATAAGGGGGTAAGTGCCTGGCCACACGTTTATCCAAACGACTTTCATTCCCATGAACGCCATGGCCACACACAAAAAAAGCGTCGTTGGAATAAAGTCAGCTTTTACACGTGGAACACGGGGAAATCTGCAACAACCCCTTCATATTTTCGTGTCTCTGATACCAATATTGAGGTCTGCACTTGACGAAGGCAAATTTCAAATAAGTATTTTTGTCAAAATGAAATGGTTTGGAAGTGAAACGTTCATGCCCACACCGAAAATTCAGTTTGAAATGGATTCTCGGTGCAATCTTCCTAGTAGAAAATAAAAGAAATGATCAATTCCGAAAGAGATGCGGGATTTGATCAAATTACAGTAGAAATAATGAAAAGATCTACCATCATTTTAGTAACACAGGCTTTTGATAAACTATTGCACAAAGGATTATTTATTTATTTATTTATTTCAATCTACGATTTTCAATCTACAGATTTTGAGATACATGGAAAATGTATTATATAATATAATTAATTAATAATAAAATAATGAAACTATTCAATGATTAATAAGAGTAATTAGCAAATTTTTAAAAATATTTCTGGGCAAAAATATATCTAATTCTGTGCAGTACAAATTAAACATTTGAATAGACAAAGATATAGGTTCACGCTGACCAAACACTGTACTATGACGACTTTCAAATAACAGTGGTCTTAGCCTAAGAGCTCTAGAAGGAGCATACAAATTCAAACAACTAAGCAAATTCTCACTATCTACTGTTGCACATAAAATATCACGAATAAACATAACGTTGTACATTTTTCGCCTCGATTCAAGAGTCTGCATTCCAAGTAATAAACATTTAGAACAATACGAATGATGAACCTCAATACTATTATTGAAAAATAAGTGACGTAAAGCAAATCTTATAAATTTTTTCTGAACGCTTTCAATTCTCTGTTTATTTAAAATAGTAGTTGAACACCAAACAACACAAGCATAACACAGACCGGACGCACAATACTGCAAAATAATGCCTTAATAGTATAAGGATCTTTGAAATCGGAAGAGTTTCTTTTGATGAAACCTAAAAGTGAGTTTCCTCTGGAAACTATGTTATTAATATGTAGATTAAATGTTAATTTGCTATCAAAAAATACCCCTAGATCTTTAAAATCATCAACTACTTTTATTGGAGTACTGTTGAATGTATAATATGGGTAGATTGGATGAAAAGTTCGGTTATAGCTCATACAAGCACATTTTTCAACGTTTAATACCAAGTCGTTTAAGCTACACCACTCAGTGAAAGTATTTAAATCTTTTTGCAACATGTGACAATCATTTATTGTTGATATCCTTGCAAACAATTTTATATCATCATTGATAAAAAGAATGAATATCAAGGGACCAAAATGGCTTCCTTCTGGAACACCCGAGTTAACTTGAATTTCCTTAGAATAATAGTCTCCTATAACAACATATTGTTTCCTGTTATGCAAATACGACGAAAACCATTGCAGTAATGGACCATAAAAGCCACAAGCTTTCAGTTTTTCCATGAGAATATTCAAGTTTACTCTACTAAAGGCTTTTACGAAGTCAGTGTATATTACATGCACCTGATTATGACTTTCTAATGACTTAATACAGAAATTAGTAAATTCTACTAAGTTGGAGACAGTTGATCTAATTAATACTTAAGCTGCAAAAATATCTCCCTAAACAATTTGCATATATCTCATTTAGAATAAATCAAGAAGATGAGTTTTACACTTTAAAACATGTTTGGCGTAGCTCAAGGACCCTTTCTGTTCCTCCTATACACAGACGACTTTCCACAAAATAAGGAATATTATAATTATAACCCTTCAAGTGTTAAATCAAAATGTATGATTAGTTTAACTAATAGGTGCGTTGATTGAAGGATGACATACGTCATACATTCTCCGGGTGTTTCTTTAAGTGGATTGAAGCCCAACATCGCAAAGCTCGCAGGGAATGTCAAGTAAAGTTTCACATATAATCCATTTAACAATCTAAGTAAAAAAAATAATTTGTTGGCCGAATTCAGTCTGCCTGTGTACACACTTCACAAAACTCACATTCACTACTTGTGTACACTCATAGCCGTTTGTGCGATTCCGCAACATGTGAGTTTGAAAGTGCTAAATGTATAATTTTTGTCAGTCGAGTGAACTGAATTCATTTTCATTACACCGTGGTGAACAATATTTTCGGTTCGCCCAATTTTTCGCGCTGCCTTATTCACAGACGAAAAGATAATAAATTTGTTTACTTCTGTACTCGACAACTGTCAAAAAAAAAAAACTCACTTGCATGCTTGTGGATTCCAAATATGTGTATATTTATATTTTTTCGTGCACATAGCAAAACTCACCGTTGCAGAATACGGCCCCTAGCGATGTCAGAAAACTACCAGACATCGACTTATATTCTCTACTATCTAAAATTCAAACATAAAATGACGTAGCAAAAACATTCACCAGCTAAATTTGTATGCGAAATCATTAACCCCGAAATATTCTTATCTTAATCACACGTCACAATTGCAAACAATAAACAACCAAACCAGAGATTAACTTACAAGCTCTCCACTGTAAGGCTTCACAGTCACCATTTCTCTGTGATTCGAGACACATGAAAAATGTACGCATCGAAGTCAACAACCGCGACTGATATCAATCTGGAAATTGAATACTCGCCAATGTGCAGCAGCAACCGAGTTGATCCAGATGAAGTTATTAACCAATTTTTAAGAGTTCATACAGAAGGTAAATGCTTGTAAGATTCTTAACAATATGACGTGTCTCTAATTTGTTTCTTATTAGAAACTGCACGGCTCGCCAAGATCTATAATCGTCGCGATGTGTCATATGGTGAAAGTGAAATGGAATCAATGGATATTTGGTTTAAATCGGAAGAATTAAGTAAGAAAGAGACGATTATCCTATTACAACTAATTTTGCCATACCTTTAAATGTACCTAAATAGATACTCCTATTTTTGTGTTCGTCCATGGAGGCTATTGGATAATGGGCGACAAGAGCAATTCTGCTATTTGTGTAGCGCCGTTAGTTGAGCGAGGCTATAGGGTTATCATACTCGACTACAATCTCTGCCCGGGGGTTACTTTGGAAGAGTTGGTGGGGCAGATGAAAAAGTTTATGAAATGTTTGCTGGAATATGGTGCGAAAACAAATGCGGGGTAAGTAAAATGATTTCATTATATTGCTCAGTAGATTAAATGTGATTGGATGTGGTTTAGTCGTATCAAGTAGTTAAGTTGTTCTGTAGAATATGGCAGTTTGATACGAAACTAAATTGATGATACATAACGCTTCGGACCAAACTCAAACCTAAACATAAAAGTCGTTAAGTAGAACATTAGTTATGTTTTAGAAAAAGTAGCACATAAACATTTAAGTTTAAGATAAGGGTTTAAACACTGGCAAAAAATAATTTTTGGATATTTGGTATTATTAATTTTCAACGCATTTAATATAAAAAATAAATAAAAATGGATTTCGAAACTATGGATGTGCTTGACGATGACGTGGAAATCCTCGAAATTTTGGAAGTTGAAATTCCTTGTCAAATATACGAGAGAAATGAATATTTTTCTTCATTTGATGACCTCTTTTTTTACAAAAGATTTTGGTTAACAAAAGAAATAAGAATTGTGGTTTTAGCAAAAATAGAAAGCTTATATTGGAATGTCCATCAAAAAGGTACAACTACATTGTTTTTTTTTTTAAATTATCAAATGAAATAAATTTGTCGTTTTTAGAAACAACTCCATTGCTCCTATCAATCAACTTTTGGTTGCTTTGCATAGTTTTTTGCAACTGAAAACCATCTGTTTAGTATAGCTGACTTTGGTGGAATGCATGACTCGATAGTTTCAAGGATAGTTTCAAAAGTTTCCAAAGCAATAGCTAGACTTTAGGTGGACTTGATGCAGACGTTTTTCAAAACCGAAAAAGTTAAAAGTGGCCTGGATTAAGTCATGATGCAACGATTTTCAATAGTTGCAAAATAAAAAATGTTTTGGAAATACAGTCTAGCGCTAGCGCATACTCAGATTGTTTCATTTTGGGTACGTCCTATAGATTTCATGGTTGCAGCAACGTTATACCCTCAAAAATCATATTTGATGACACCACTTCTTAATCCACATGGTCCAGCAGAACCGAGAGCAGAACAGCTGTACAATGAGTCACAAATTCGTTCCAGAGGTGTATTCGAAAAGGCTTATGTGATTTTAAAACGAAGATTTCCGATTTGGGCTACGGTGCCCGTTTAAAATTGAGTACTGTCTTAACCATTATTATTTTAACCTGAACCTTGCAAAACATTTTAAGACAAAACAACTTACTTGATGAACCCGCCATGAATGTTTAGATTTTACTAATGATGATCTTGAACGCGTTATCAACGCTGGACAAAAATATATTGACCATTCTTCCCATCAAATCGATTCAAGAAGAAGTTCTTCTAATATTAATATGCAAAAGCGTATGAATTTAATAAATAATTATTTCGCACGCTTGTAACCGTTTAATAATTACTTAAGGGACAAAATAAAACGTATTATTTCCAAAATAATCGGTACAATAAAAAAAAGGACGTTTGAAAAAACTACTACTACTACTCATCAATTTTATCTTTGAATTGCATGCATGAAATAAAATTTTGACATATCGCATAGCTCGAAGCGTGTCCTTGTATTTTTTTTTAAAATCTGTTACTTTGCTAAGTTCCATATAGATTTTTATGTGCAACATAAATAAATTTACGATTTATGATTCGAATCAGCAAAAGGGCCTAAAACACATAACTCGTGAGTAGGGTCTTTTTTTGTTGCAAATATACACTACGGGTCACTTGATTAATGCGGGAACTCTTTTATTTAACCAAACAGAGAGTAGTGTTCTGTAATAACTATAACTCTTGGCTGGAAACAATATTTCAGAATCGTTCTGGCAATACACTATAAAAATTCCTTGCTGTACAGAGTAACGTTATTATTTTACAAAGTTGTAGAATATGACTATAACAACAATAAGAAAGGTAATTAAAAAATCCGACTCACCCTGTAAACACTTTCTATTCAACTCATTAGAGCCCCAGCTACCTACATCATGAATTACGGTAAATATCGCTTCACACAGATACTAATGTTTAATTCCTACTTATGGGAGCAATTGTATAATTCACGAAAATTTTAACTAAAATCGAAAAAGTCGCTATGGTAACCTACTTTTATACTTTGACACACTGGTGGTATAAATGCAAATGACATTGATACCATTGAATTGGCAATACCATGGCACACACTCTTGCAGCCTTATTCATAAACTCATTATAAGGAGTGCATAAAGTTATGCACTCCTTAAAATGCCTCTAAACCCAACAACCTTATTCATAAAAATTGTTGGATAGAGGCTGCATATCCTAAACGCGTCTGATGGTTGAATAGTGCCTGTATAAGGGTATTTATCTCTTTTTTATTTATGTATACACAGACGGCTGAGCAATTGAGCATCAGGGCTACCAAAGGTTCAATTGTAAGTTGAAAAAAATCATCCAGGGTATTTATGCATTTTAGCAGTTGTGTTTCACTGTATAATTTGTTCAAAAGGTTTTTCTTCTTTACCTACAGACTCAACATTGTTAACGATGTTATTGAGTCAACATAAGTCACCAAAATGATCAAAAAGTGTAAAAATCAAAGTTGTCACCATGAGTTTCGCAACCATAAAAATGAGCCCTTGGTAACTCTGCCGAGCTTTTTGGTAATTTATTTGACACAAATCCTGTATAACTATTATGGGTGGGGAAATATGTTATGAATAAGAAATTGTGCGACCCTGAATAAAGGCTGTATAAATACTAATGCACTGCATAACTATACAACAATTGAGATGTGTTTTAGTGAAATCTAATGAATAAGGGGGTTGATGTAGTTCGGGTTAACAATTTAACATTTGGCAATTGAAAAATCGAGTTCTTAGACTAACCACTGTGATGGCGCTGTGATCGTTAGAAACATATTAGGTCTGTTCCCGTACAAAATAATATTTACTGATTCTTACTGATTTTTACTGATTTTTACTGATTTTTACTTATTGCCGTTCCCGTACGCAAAAATAAGTAAAAGAGACAGCTCACGAGAGAGCAAAAAACTACCCCTCCATAAAAATCTGTAAAAAAATTTACTGCAGAAATTTCTGTTGGTAAAAATCAGTAAACTGTCAGTTGGTATCTAAAAGTGACAACTCGCTTGTTTTGACAGGTGATTTATGTCATTTGTTCTTTAAAATGCATACAAAATATATAATTTTACTGTTTTTTACTTAAGCGTGTTCCCGTACTTTTTGGTAATTTTGTCTCTTTCTGAGATAATTTACCCCCACTCCAAGAAATCTGAGAATTTACTAATTTTTACTGCAAAAGTACGGGAACAGACCTATTTATTCAGCCCTAGCGAGGTATCCGTTGGAGCTGACCTGAAATTTCTCCGATTTTGTACGATTCGGAGGTTTTTGCGAATTGTAGTGAAATCGCTGAGATTTTGAAAGTAATAAGCTCCATGATGAAGCTTCCTTTTGTTAGGGCATGGCATTTGCAAAGAAGATGAAGTATTGTTTCTTCTTCTGCGTGCCTACCTTTTAGACAGTGTCTAATGATGAGAACTATGGTAGCTCTAAAGTGTGGTCTAGTGAGCGAAATAAGAAGATCCAAGGCTTCTTTAATCCAGCTTTCGACAAATTTGTTTGCTTATTTGACACGTCGTGTGAAGACTTCATCTGAGTTTTGATTTGCGTTTACAATGCTACGCTAGTAAGCTTTTGCATGTAGCGATAGAAATACTTATTGCACCCGTGTCAGGTGCGACTGGTAATTTAGTCCCATGTCTTGCGAGTTCGTCAGCCTTACAGTTCCCTAGAATGTCACTATGCCCAGGCACACAGCAACAGCACACATGTTAAATTGGTCTGACATCTTTTGCAAAGATGAGCGGCAATCTAGGGTTGTCTTTGAGTTTGTTGAGACTGATTCCAGGGATTTGATGGACACACATTCTCTTTCAGCTAAGATAAGGCTTCTCTGATCGCCATGAGTTCCACCTAGGAGTGATCAGAAAGACGCAAAGCTAGGCTGAGGTTTAGCCTGTTTGAGAAGACACCTGCACCAGCTCCGTCATTTGTTTTGGAGCCATTGGTATAAAAATGGACCGATCATGACGATCTGTCTGGGATTGTGACCTGGAAACTCTTGTCAACGTTTGAACTGGTAAGGGTGCAATCGGTGTTTTCAGGGATATTTGTATGTTTGCTAAGAATTCTCTAGTGGCCAGTTTGTATATTTGACCACTATAGGATTTTTTTTAAGGATGGTTGTTCTTATGGTTCTCAAGTTGGATTCATGGACCCCTTTCCCTAAATATGTGAAGTTTCTTCGAAATTATTCAAAAATGTTTCTCTTTTGTTTTAAAACATTTCAGACGAATAAACCTATGCGGTCACTCAGCTGGCGCTCATCTAATAACCACTCTACTACAGAAGGAATGTCTGGAACAACCGCATGCTGACCTCATCAAGGAAATTTTCCTCATTTCGGGTGTTTATGATCTTCGTGAATTAAGGAAGACAGAAAACGGAAATCCCGGAAATATCCTCTCGTTAGACGAGGAATCCGTTGATAGAATGTCTCCAATTTTATACCCAATTCCAGGATCAGTCAGGAACATTAAAATACACGTCTTAGCAGCGGAGTTCGATAGTAACACATTTCGAGGACAATCTGAGGCTTACTTCCAGAAGCTCGAAGTGGAAGAGATTCCGACAATTCATAAGGAATTTCCTGGTTATGACCATTTCACTATTGTCGAAGAGATGCGTTTTGAAAATTCGGAAATCTCTAGGTATGTGATAGATGCACTGATGACACAGAAATAGAACATCCAAATAAATGGAGGTCGTCTTTATAACCGTTTTTTTGTGGCTTGTTTGTAAGATTCAAAACGTTGGATCAATGGGAACAATGATTTTTCTAACATCTTTTATATGAACGTGGGCATACAGTTGCCCTAGCCGATATTTAGAGGCCAGCATTGACTTTGTTTACGGACTTTCTCGAGTAAGAGTGAATAAATGCGCTTTTAAGGAAACGATGTTCAATCAGAAGGTGAGCGAAGGGGTTAATGAGGTGATCAGAAGCCTCCAGAGATGAAGGCTGTGGGAATTCGTATTAAATTGGAAAATTAGTGCAAAATTCACGTTTACTGCTGCTTGGCTGAATGACCAGTAAACTTTGACGAAATCGATATGTAAAAACAAATTCCATCGAGTCTTGCAAAAATAATGTTGACGTAAGCTCAGCACAAGAACCACCCCATCTAACAAGCGTGCCGCGTCCTCCTTACCACTAAAGATGGATTAATGGCTCAACCCCGACTCAGCAATATATTCGGTCCACCGCGAGAGAACATTCTGTTTTCAACACTTAGACTAGTGACTTAGTAATGATCCTTGATCAACTGATTGGTCACAAAATTATGCCTGAAGCCTGTAATCCCCCATCAAATACCTCTGGCGGCGCTAAACCTAACCCAAAACAAAAAAAAAACTCACGAATGTACCACAAAACAGTTATAAAAATTTTTATTGTTTATCTAATCGTATACCCACACAACAGATACCCACTGTTCCCATTCATATTCACCTCAGGATGGGTTCTATTTGGTAGAATCTGGTACATCCTCAGCCAGTTCGAAGTCAAGTGGATATTCGTCACCTCTGTAGTCGACTTCAGTTCCACGTACATCTCCATCAGCACCTCTTTGCACTGGCTAAAGATGACAATTGGTCGTGAGGGCTTCAAAAACGGCAACAGCGCTTTGGTAATATTCAGAGGGTGCTCCTTCACGGCAATGACCAGCGAATCGAACTTCTCCCTCATCAGCTCGCATGCACGCTTATTCTCAAGTTGCCACTTTTGCTGGGGTTTCGTTGGCTGAGTGGTAGTCTCATTACTCTCCTCCAACCTGGGTTTTTTGCTGGGATTCTCCTCAGTTGGAGTTTTTGCTAGTTCCTCCAAAACTGCTGACTGCTCCTCCGGCGATCCCTGGTAAAACTCTCTCAAAACAGAATAAATATTCACCGACACACATCGCTTTGTCTGTTCCTCAGGCATATTCATCGCCAGTATGGCTTGCTTTTGAGGAACATTACCCGGGTGCATATGCACAAGATTGCCCTCAGTATTGGCTCCAATTGCGTTGAGAAACGCCGCCGGTAATAACCCATTTGTTCCCGACTCATAAAGCAGGTAATTTCCAAAAGCACTAACCCCCGAATAGGAAATAATCTGAGACAATGTATCTACACGAATGCCCATAATCTTTTCAGCATCTTGACGATAGTAGATCTCCGTCATCATCCTTATTGACGGCTGTCTTATCTGAACAAACTCAAAGTACTTCTTCTCCTTCTTCTTAAGGTACTTCTCTTGGGAGTAGCCTGTCTTTGAGTTGAACGTCTTTGAGTTTTCCACAATTTTTTCGATAATCTTTGACGATTCGTTGCACTCTTCGCGCAATTTGGAAATATCTTCGGGCCGCAAATTCTGCGATTCACCGTCGTCTATGATGTTTCTGTTGTCCGCACCGCTCTCTGCGCCGCCCAACACATCACAGATATTTTGCATTTCACTCTCGGAACACAGTTGTAGAGTACATGTCCTGTTGCGACCTTTACCTTCTTTTGGAATCATCTTAAATGTGGAGTAGTACGGGTGTCCATCGATGGAACGAAGCTCGAGGTTATCCTTGCCCAGCATTGCTGTTGAGTCGAGATTTCCAAACTTGTGCAGTTTGGTGTACTTTTGTCGCTGCAGAATGACATAGTCACCGGCTTTTATTTTCGGTGGGTTATCAAGCATTTTCTTATTGAAGTTTATTTTCAAATACGCGAAATTTAAATGGTTTTCGGTGCGGATTTGTCAAGGGAATACAAAACAAAACCAACACGTGACGCGGCTTGTCAAAATAATCAACCGAGCTATGTTGGTTTTGAGAATTTCAATGTGCATGTAGTACTGTTTGTTTTAGAGTTTATCAGTTGGTCCATAAACATTTTAGGAGGCTTGTTTGAATATCCGCATTAGTGTGTCGCTCTATGTTTATTGGAATGAATATGGAAGCCAGACTTTATTCTAATGACGTTGTGGGTGTCCACGGTGTTTAGGGGGATAAAAGTTTTAGGGGGAAAAAGTTTAAGTTTCGCATAGCGACCATTGATGATATAATAAATGCAATAACTGTGATAAATAAACGTAATGATTTTAATTTTATGAATGTTGGTATGATCAAAGAATGTATCAGTATTGTCGGTCCTGTACTATTACGTATTATAAATATTTCCATGAGCGCGGGAATATTCCCCAAAACATGGAAGGAAACATTAATAATACCAAAGAAAAAAATCCCTAGTGCAATAAAATGTAATGAGTATCGTCCTATCAACATGGTCCCCGTATATGAAAAAATTTTAGAAAAAATAATAATGACGCAATTGCAAGAACATCTTGAAAACAACAACATAATAAGTATTAATCAATCTGGATTCAGATCGAAACATTCATGTGAAACGTGTGTAAATTTTTTAATAAGTGATTGGAGAAAAGATATCGACGAAAAAAATTGTATAATTGCAGTTTTCTTGGACTTCAAACGTGCATTCGAAACCGTTGATCACGAAATCCTCCTAAAAAAACTAAATAAATATGGTGTTCGAAACACAGAACTATCTTGGTTCAAAACATTTCTCAGTGAAAGAACACAAAGAACAAAAATCAACGATATAATATCAAATGCAGCTAGAATAAATGTAGGAATACCTCAGGGTACAATACTAGGTGCCCTATTATTTATAATCTATATAAACGACATAGAAAAAGTAATATCGAACTGCAAAATAGTACTTTTTGCAGACGACACATTATTGTATATTAGTGGAAGAGACATACAATCAATAGAAAATAAAATAAATCGTGATCTTAGTGCAATAAATTCTTGGTTAAACATGAATAAATTAATAATAAATACTGATAAAACAAAATATATGTTATTAAACAGTCCCAAAATGTCCATACCTATAACAATAACAATAAATAACAAAACCATAAACCCAGTGTCGTCCATAAAATATCTCGGCGTTATATTGGATGATCATCTAAACTTTGAATGTCACATAGACTATGTTTGTAAAAAAGTGTCGACTAAATTATATGTCTTAAGGAAAACACGAACAACGTTTCAATAATAAGTGCAATAAAAGTGTATAATGTGACCGTAAAACCCCATTTCGAATATTGTGCAAGTCTTCTGTTTCTCTGTAACATAACCCAAAAAACCCGACTACAAAACTACAAAACAAAGCAATGAGAATAATATTAAAGTGTAACACATATACCCCAATATCGATTTTATTAAACTCACTTAACTGGTTAAACATAAACCAAAGACTCTACTTCATGGCAATGACACTTGTTTATAAAATGAAAAATGGTATGTGCCCCCAATACCTAACAAATAATGTTCCCCAAACAAGAGAAACTAATTATAACCTAAGAAATACCTATGAATTCAACATACAAAGAACAAGAACAGCAAGAGCCCAAAGAAGCATACTATACAATGGACTCCACACATATAACATGCTGCCAGAAATCATCAGAAATGAAGGGAACATAAATACATTTAAAAATTATTTAAAAGAATTTATCAAAGCAAATGTTATCTAGAACTAGTAAATATATAACAAATTACATAGTAACAAAAATGTAACTATCCTATGTATAAACTGTAAAATTGAAGAAATGGCTATAAAGCCAAATAAATAAACTAAACTAAACTAAACTAAACTAAACTAATAAAATTCGTTGGGAGAAACGTATATCCAGTCACTCTAATTGGGTTTTCCATTGGTAATACTCATTTACCAATGATACAGGAATATCGCTTCTGAATTATTCCGAAAGTGTATTTGTGAACTGTCAAACATTTGTGGGATGAAACAATAATTCAATTCATGTTTCCGAATTGTTAAATAGAGCGAGGTCATTATTATTAAGCACTTTGAAAGTTTGAAGTGATATTTAATGGCTGAAACACAATCACGACGCTTGTAGCTTCGCTTTGCTCAACTGCTTTGCTTTGTAAGTAAATCTGGATTTTTATCTTTTTTGTTGCTATTGGAACACGATTTCAGATTGATTTTTTTTCTTGTCAGAGTAGATTTGAAGTTTCCAGTCACACAGGTTTTTTTTTAAATTTAAATAAAATTTCACATAGCCTTGCTAATCAAAGACTAACATGTCAGCTTTTCCCATAAAAAATACTCGTGCAAGTATCAATATCAAAAGTTAGTCACTGATTAGCTACGCATACGGGGGTAAATGATTAACAATAACTTTTCACAAAGGAAATAACAATAAATCAACACGAAAATCACTTTTTACGAACTGACGTGTAATAATTGTATTTATGTTTGAGCAAGAATGGGTAAAACTGCCCATTGGAACACAACAATTGTCAAAATCGGTCTTTCGACAGATCCAGATTGATTTTTTTAACAATGGAAGTAACCATGTGTCAGCTTTTAAAAGTATACATGTGAGAAGCTGCTCGGTTTGGACGCAAAAAAGTATCCTTCAGTATGTATTGAATAAGTAGGCCCACTTTAACAAACCTCAACAACAACGCGTTTGACGTTAAACAAAACAAACGCTCTTCCTGCCATACAGCGGCTGTCCAATTAAAAATACGGAACAAAATAACCGAACAGTCCCCGATTTTGACATTGCAATCAACACCACGCAAAGTAAATTTGTTTATCCCTTATTGCGGCCAACTTTTTGTACAAAAATTAAAAACTATTCAATAAAACAATGGCCAAGCATCATCCGGATTTGATCTTTTGCAGAAAACAACCAGGAGTTGGTAATTATCAGGATTAAATAAATTTTATCATATCAAATGCTAACCTTACCTCTGGTTTCCTCAGCTATTGGTCGGCTGTGTGAGAAATGTGACGGTAAATGCGTTATTTGCGACTCCTACGTCCGACCGTGTACCTTAGTGCGAATTTGTGATGAATGTAATTATGGCTCATATCAAGGACGATGTGTAATATGCGGTGGTCCAGGTGTTTCTGATGCTTACTACTGCAAGGAGTGCACAATTCAAGAGAAGGATGTAAGTACAGTGGTTTGGGTATTTTTGTCCTGATTAATGATCATCTTTCCTTTATAGCGCGATGGGTGTCCGAAGATTGTCAACCTTGGTAGCTCGAAGACGGATCTGTTTTACGAAAGGAAAAAATACGGTTTCAAACAAAGGTATAGTGGATAAGGATTCACGAATATACATGGTGTCCTGATATATATATTTTTCTGTCTTATTCCAGTTACTAATATAAGCCTTCTGTTTTTGGGAATTCTCTGGTATTTATGAGTTATTTTAAGTTATTAGATATAAGAGCTTGTGCTAGCTTTGATTTGATAAAGAATGACTGGAAGGAATTTTTTTTGTTTATATTTATACAATACTGGCCTTGGAGACTATGTTGGCCTTTATATTCCTTTATAGGAGGTGGTATATTCGTACACGTGCAATGAGAACACCCAGAGAAAGGGGACCGCCTTAAGAAGATTTGTAAACCGGAGTACCATTAAGAAGACCACAGACTATCAACGATGCATACGTTACCAATGTTGATTCCAAAATAACAACTCTATCAACGAATAACCCTGATTTTTATTTTGTAATTCTTCTGGATATGGGCTTTGAATTTTGGATTTTGAAGTGAACGCATATCACTTAAAAATGGGAGAGTCCAAAGTACTGATGAGATTTTCCATCGCAGCTGAGGAAACATCAGTGTTAGTCGCTCCCTCTAAAAATGTCGGTTTCGGCAATGGGCTTGCTAGTACCACTTTACCTTCTTTTTCGACCCAACCATGGTGATCATCCTTTCCATGTCACAGAAATTTTCGATGGAACTTCAGGTCTATCATCTAGAGTGGTCGGTCTTACCAAAAGGGTTTCGGTGGTACTGGGATTGGTGAAAAACGCGAGCTCCCGTTGAAGAAGGCATACAGAGACTGCTTCCTCTGTGCACATCTTATTGTCTTCTAAAAAAAAATGTCCACGCGGTAAAATGTTGAGATTTGTAAGTAGCGGAAGATTGGTTGAAGGTAAGTTACATTGCCGAGGCCTTAACCGACTCCAAAGCAAGAGATTACTACATCGGTTAATCAGCCGATTTTAGTTTTGCTACTTTGAATTGCCAGGCTACCGACGTTGGTTTAGCCTTGGCGCATTGAAGTTTAATGTGGACCTCAAGTCCTTCAAAAACTTGCAACATTTGTCGCTTGCACAGTTCTTCATGGCCTCAACATTTTGGGAAGTCAAAAACCGAAGGAAGGTATGTTGAGATCTTAGGTGAGGTAAAGATCCAATTAGAAGGTCTAGATCTGACATGAATATCAGGCATTCCGGCTTTTTAGACTCTGTACATGTGTTATCGCCTCTGGGCTCATCAGACCACCGCATCGTATCAGCTAATTTCTGGGAAACCAACCACGAAGTTAAAGAACTTCGAGAAATCCAACTGCGAAGATTTTAAACGGTTTCTTTAGGAATTTTAATTGGTCACTAGCTTCCTCGGTGCTGACTGCTGATGCGATGTCATCGAATACCATTCTACTGAGTATGAAATCCTTTTTTATTAGATGAAAGGCAGATGGATGGTATAACTCAAACTGTTCAGAGGCTGTTTCGTTGAAAGAGTTTACAAATGGTCACTAAAAAGGAGCTCTACACAGGCAATGGTTCAAGGCAATGTCGAACAGAGCCCGAGGAAAGAGACAAGAGAGCAAAAAAGTTAATAATCTGGAACTTGCTGAGCTTTGTAACACTTTTATGGACATCTGCTATGGGATAACATGGGCGTTGTTAGATTTAGTAAGATATCTTGAATGAAACTCTGTTCCCATTGGTCAAAATGGTCAATAGACCAATGAGAGCAGAGCTTCATCCAAGATATCTAACTAAATCCGAGATCCGAATGAACAATGAAAAACTGGCAAAAATAGAATCTGACACCAGTTTTGTCAAGCCACCATAATTTAGCCCCATAGCCCAGTTGGGACAGAAACATCCAAGAAGTAGACAAAGTCAGAACTTACAAACGTTTCTCTTTTAAACAAGAAGGAGACCCGTTTCGAGATGGTCGGAATATATACTTATTGGACATTTGAGAGGCTACGCTGATGAAATACCACAAGGGGACACCCTTGTGCCACTTCACAGGCCCCATTCAGTTATCATACGGATTTCCCTTTCAGGGTTGCAGGTTTTTAATTGGCACCTGGTGGTTTTAACGTGTGTTCCCGGAGCTTATTTTGTATTTCCATTTTGGGTCGTTTTAACATTTGTAGGGATACCTTAACAGATGCTCCTGCCTTTCGCATAATATACATGATTTGTACATGATTGGGAAGTTACATTAACAATCAGAAGCTGATGGACCGGGGACGATCACAGGTTATACTTTAAAAAGCATATCAAGTACGCCGTCGAAAGGGCTTCTCGGCCAGTAGTGGCGCTGTCAAGATTAATGGCAAACGTCGGAGGACCATGAAGCCAATCAGAAATCTGCTGGCAAAAGTGAGCAAGTCAATACTGATGTACGCGTCCCCAATATAGGCACCAGCAGTGAATCGGAAAACGTACATGAAACGTATAAACGCAGTCCATAGAATTGCATTGAGCATGCAGCATCTTCTGAACGGTTTCAGGAAACGCTATCAGTATCATCTCTAGCAGAAGAGATGCGCCTCTCAGCGAGAACCATCCTGAAGATAGAAAAACCATCAACGAGTTTCTACACGCAAAATGGCAAAGCAGTTGGAACAACTCAACCTAATGAAGATGTGCATACGCTTATCCACGACATAGAAGAATAGGTCGGTATGAAACTAGATGCTTCCGGGAGTATCTTCACATATACAAACACGTGGATGACCCGTGCTGCCCACAATGTAAACAAAAAAATACAGAATGCTTAGCACACACTGTCGGAGTGCCGGATGTTCATGACGGCTATGAACGTTCTTGAAAGAGAACTTGGCGGGCAGGTTACACCGAGAGCAATCATAGTGTTCATGCTGAAGTTGAGCAAAGCACGGGATACTCGAACTTGGTAATGCCTACCATGATGCAGCAACTCCGCCGAGAGGAACGATCACTGAAAATAGAAGAAATAAGACGGTGAACACAAGCAGAGACATAGCCACTGTCCAGAACGCACCGGAACATGCGTACACTGTGAAAAATGAGTAGTCCATGGAGGAGACGTATGAACGGGATGAGACACATACATTCTCACACTGACAGACAAAAGATGCAGCTACCGCTGAAAGCCCCCTGTGATGAAATGCCTAGCGGCGGGGAGCACGTGCTGGAAGCAGAGTTACAGAGTTCGGGTTAAAGTCCCTAACACCGGCTTTCTTATAAACAAAAAACTAGGGACGATGGATATGGTGTTACGAAAAGAGTATCCTATACGGGATAGTGGCCAAATGGGCTTGTATTATCCGCTAATGGTTTATCAGCGTTTCCATGACCTTAGAAAGAAGGGAGGTAAGTGCAATTGGTCGGTACTTAGAGAGAGAAGATTCCGCTTTTTGGGGACGTGCTGGCCTGTTTTCCATTTACTGGAGTTCTGATGAATAGGACAGATGGAGAAAATGTTTTGGTAGCTTGTAGGAGCACCTCATCAGAATTGTGGCGAGATACCAGTCATTATTCAGATCGAATAATGCTCTTGCGACTGTAGGAAGTGGTACGAAAGTGGATTGGTTACATAGATTGTTCTACAGCTATTCAAACAAGACCAACTAGAGGAAGCACTATTTACACTCAATATCCTTCTATGATTTTTACCCTGAAATTGCGAAAGGACATCCTTTACCTTCTCTCAACTGTTTGCCATTAGGCATTTTCAAAATGTTGGGTTATCTAATGGAACTATCCAGGTTTTAAGTGCAATGAGTGTGATTCTTGAAAGTTGTAGAAGTTGCTCCAATATAACAAAGCGTCTAGCTCTGCACACGATTGGATGATGTTTTCATTTTTCGTTGCTTCTCGCTGAACTCCAAGATGCCAGTGAACTAATAAAAGTGGTCAAGGACACAAGGACCCAAAACGTAACGTTTGTTGGATCAAGATCATCAACAAATGATTGGCGGTGTCCCCTCTTAATTTTGAAAATTTATTTTTACCACCCTTGCACTTCAAAGGTGAGAAATGAATTTGGTTCGCGAAAGCTTTGCAAAGAATTCTTACGAGTACCACTACCAAGACGATAGGGAATTGAAAGCGATGGCAATTTGCCGAGTGCAAAGTTCACTGTTAACGTAAGATAAGTTCTGCATTCAAGAGAGATATGGGCGTTACAGTTGGTGCTTATATCAGCAGGTTCATCGACATAACTTTAGATTCATACTTTGGCTGGGTGACAATATTTTGTTTTTGTAGATGTTGAAGGGGTAAGGGGATTGATATTTAGTAGATATGAGTGGGGGAAATATGAATTCGTTTCAGGGAAATAGAAGCCACAATCTGAAAGTTGTTTATTGCTTTGTTGTTGTTCCAATAAGGCGTTGGTCAATGTACTTTTTTCATCAGCTGAAGGAGAGAAGGGATATGTATTTTAAAGTGGAAAGCGGCATTACTATCTTTTCCGCCGCACTAAACCCCACACCTTACACCGAACTCAAATCCAACCGTTTAATATCACGAGAACTGTGATTGTAGCCCAAGCTGCATATGCAACCAATATGTCGTCAGCAAATGAATTGCAAATGTGTGTCAAACCGACTTATCAGGTGAATTGTCCCTGCCGACAGTATTTATCAACACAAATGTCAACAAAATCGAAGCCTACCTAACTTTTGTTTGTTTATTCCGCTACACAACGTTGAATGGACGTTGCTTCCCATTTCAACTGCGAATATGCAATCGTTTTTTATAGCTATTTACCTAGGCTTCACCTTAGATAAGCAAAATTACGTTCTGAAAAACGTTCATAACCCCCTCACGCACGATGTATTCAATTTCTGCGCACTCTAATCGATAGCCAACAACAAATGAGTGAACTTCAAGTAGCGCTAACAAAACTACAAACATAGCTGATGAACGACTGCCTGAATTGGCATACGTGACAATCACATGGTTATGACGCCAAACCGCAGAGCAGCAAAATAACGACAAACGGTCATCTGCAAGACATCACCCCAAAACCAACACACTCACAGAGCAGAGACAGAGAGAAGATACACTTTTGATTAACATTAACTTTTCATTTTAATTCCTCACACTTAATTAATTAATTCGGCTTTCACACAGAATGGTTCGATCGAAAAGACGTAGATGTCTCGTTCTATGTTTTACCAACATTTTTGTGTTGTATTTCAGTTATGTACTTCAGAACAAAAATAATAGATAAACTAGGAAAGTAGCTGTTGTTGTTGTTGGGAGGCGGAGGCGATGTTTGTTAATTGCATTAAAGTGCTCTTTGTTGTTTATACAGGTGCCTTCTCGATCAGCTTGAACCAATGACCGCATTCGCAGCGTTTTTGTGCTCCCTTTTGCAGCCACATCCATTGGACATAGGTTTGCTCTTCGTTGCCTAGAAATAAAGATCGTTAGCATTGATCAAACAATTTTTTTTTTTAAATTAAACTCACAAATACATCCAACGATACGTGCATCAAAGGCAGATGGAATTAGATTTGGTGTTTCCTTGGTGCCAGCCCCGCGCTTGAACACTCTCATGTCAAAGGGATCATCATTACCGGCAGCCTTTGCCAAAAGTTCACGCTTCTCAAGACCAGTAGCGTGTTCCAATGGATCGTTCATCACTACGAGAAGAAGAAATCTATTTTTGAGTTTTCATTGTTTAGGGGCTTCAAAAATCTGTTACATAAACAAAGTGTTTGATGTCATTCGGTGGGAGGCTGAGTCGTTGGTTTTATTTTTTTTTTTCCAACCTTTCCAGAAAAAAAATTGTTACGAAATGAATAATATGCCCATCAATTCAACTGGAGGCTCCATTTTATTACCCCTGCATGTTTGGTCAAAGAAAGGTTAATTTTTCGCCTTTATCTAGGTTACATAACACCAACTTTTCGGTGCAAGATAATTCACCGAGCATATTGGACATAATTTAATTGAGAATTTACTCGCTTTTCCATTGTTTTTGGTTGGGGAAAAACTACTCCGTTACGTAACGCTGCAGTTCAACTGCTGCAGAACTTGTGGATGAGCAAATGTCAGACGCCGAACCTCGTTTTTTTCTCGTCATTCTTTTTTTTTTTTTTTGGAAGGTTACAAATTTGATCTTCAAGATGAAAACTTACTCTTGCAGAATCGAACTGGAGTGTAGGTGACATTTTGACGAGCTGCTGCACGCACGGCAATACGACCACAAAGCGATGCCATTTTTCGATTAGAATTTATGAAATTAGAAAATTTTCACCTATTGACAAGACGAACACTATTTTACACTCGGAGGCGATGAAGAAAATTCTCCGCTGCTATCGACCAGGAATTGACATTCGTTATGGGCGAAGTTGGTTGTGGTTGCAATAAAGCAGGGGTGGTTTTTGATTTATATAAATTACATCGTTTTTGAGGCAGATGGTGGCGCAGATGTCGGTAAAGTGATGTTTTTTTTAAAGAGTTATTTTATTATGTTTTTTTTTTTTAATTTAATTTAATTTTTAATTTCATTTTAGTTTAATTAATTTAATTTTTAATTTCATTTTAGTTAAATTAATTAATAAGAGTTTTTATTTTTGGATACTCAAGAAATGTATGTTATTAGATGAGTTTATTAATTGTTGATAATTGTTGATAAATCGAAAAAAATCGGTTTAAATTCTGTAAAAGGACGTCACTAGATGTATGGAAAATGAGATAAAATAATCGGTGAAATAATAAAATCACTTTTTTGACGAATTTGCAATTAAATAAATAAAAAATATTCCAACACTTTAAAAACGCACTGCTCAACATACTTTTAGAATTGAACGACGCGATTTACTCGACCGGCAACATTTTATCGACGCGTGCTACGGTCAAATGGTAGGTGATGCGATAATATGAAGCATTGAGTTTTAACCTAGCTGGAGCTTCCAACTCAGCTTGTCAGCCTTCTCATGGCAACCGCTGAGTGCCAATATCTTGACCATAGATAGGTTTTCAATCCCTGTGTAAAGACTTGGCTGCAGCAGATGAGCGTGAACACAATTTTCAGTTAGGCAAATGTCGACACTGACTACTTCATCGTCACAGTCAAATTCAGAGCCTGATTGTCCAACGAGAAGAGCCAACGAATGGTTCAAAAAATAGTCTTGACGCTGGTCGGCTTAGTGAAGCAGAGATTGCCAGGGTCTACAAGAAACAGCTGAGTTTGAGACTCCCCGCTGTTTCCCCTTCCACCACCAATATCGGAATTCCATCAAAGTAGCAGAAACCAACATAGGCTACGCCACGCCGAAAATATGCACGTTATAGGATGATAGCTGCTGAGGTGAGTAAGAGACTGCTCGCTATTCCCCTTTCTACCACCGATATCGGAATTTCATCAAAGTAGAAGAAACCAACATATGCTACCCAACGCCGAAAATATTGATCCACACATGGTCAACTACAGCTTTTACGTGCGTTATGACAGCGTCTAAGTTTACAATTTATACATATTCGCTAAATCTAAATGGGTAGCCCATACCCATTTCCCAATCCCCAATTAGAGAGAAGTTTATAAAAAAATAATTCTATGAACCACCCTGTAAAGCATCCCCAAAGACATTTTCTATTCACAACTGCTAGATGTCATTACCATCGCGGTAGACAAAGCGGATACACAATCCCTCTTACTTACGTTACGTGACACTAAATCGTTGCTCATGACAACCGGAAATTGTAAACAAAACATTTTCAAAAACAAAATAAATTTTATTATAAGTTCGGCATATTTTCTGTGAAACGAAACACTTAAAATAAGAAATAAAATATAACAAAATGTCCAAGGGGCTTATATCATTTGATATATCAAAAAATGAAAGATTTCAACTGTCAGACAATTATAAAATGTTGCATCGTAAAATCAAAATGAATTGGAAGGTTGAACAGTGAGTTAGAGATTTCCTTGTGGGATTCCTTTGCTAAAATATGTTTTATATTTTAGAAACGATGGAGAACTGACTAAGGAAAAACTATCAAGGATTAATATTTTTATACTTGCGGGGCCACAGGATAAATTTACTGAAGATGAATTTATTGTAATGAAGGTGGGTTGATGGTCACTTGTTTGTGTTGGAAAATATTGTGTAAGGGTGTTTATAGTTTGCAATATTTATGTGGTTTACCTTCATTTTGTTTATTTGAATATTGAGTGCTAAATAGGTGTCGACCACGTCGAGCATTATATAAATTGTAAAATGTGCGGTGTTTCTCGTTCCAATACCTTATTTTTTAGCAAATAAGTTAGTTGTCTGAAGAAGGTGAGAATTGCCAAAACGTATATTCATAATAATTTGCACAGGAAAAGTTCGCTTAATTTATTTTTCTAAGGCAACAGATGCTTTCGACAACGTGCGGAACTCTTTCGATAACAAATATTTTTTAACCATTTATAGCGTTTTTCATTTGTCAAAAATATGTTATCAGAAGCAATTGATAACTATAAAACATAATTTTGCTTTTGGATTTCATTTACACTTCTGAAAACATATTCGAAAATCGAAATAGCCATTAACATTCACGTTGAAAGCTGAAATCACAGAAAATTTTTACTAAATGAAGACAAACTAGAACCGAACTGAAGACAGGACAGCTCAAAATACTGTCAAAACGTAAAAGCAGAGACAATTGACATTTCGCTTAATTGTTTCGCACAGACTCATTAAATAAAAGGTAAAATACTATTGGGTGGAATTTATTTATTTGGTATAAAAACGGTTGTTCTTTGACAAAAAAATGAGCCCTAGCCACCAACTTTCAAACGGCAAAATACCAGTGTTCGAAATTGTTGCTTTCTTTTAGATTTATCTGTTCTTAATCAAGTTTTAAAAGGTCTTAAACATAAATTATTTGGTGTCGGCATTTTTTTTTAACAATTACTTAACTTTATATTCTATACTTTATGTTCTTACAGGAATTTGTTGAAAGTGGTGGAAAAGTAATCGTACTTTTGGGAGAAGGTGGCGAAAATGAATATAATACTAATGTCAACTTCTTTCTAGAGGATTATGGAATGTACATCAACAGTGGTAAGTGTGAAAAAATCAAAGGGGTGCTTTGGGTTACGTTTTCATATGATATCAGGAGAATTCGATGGCCTTTGATATCTTTATCAACATTTAAGAGAATAATACGGTTACTTATGTTAGCTCTGCAATTTAAATGATATTTTCGCATAGTTCTATCAGTGATGTATCTTACTTGTCAAAAAAAAACTTTAAGAAAATTCCAATAGGGTTAAATTAGGGTTAAATTAGACTATGAATTCTCGTCTGTTCTTTGTCAAGTAAAACGATTACAAACTTCTCACAATTCAGTAGCTGTATTCGTTTTTCCAATAAAAAAAAGAATGTGCTGAGCGATCATTACGTTCCTATAGGTACCATCTTTGTTATCACCAACCACAAAAGTGTATGGGGCTACCATTTTTGTTAAAGGTTGTAAGGAAGAGGATATTAATAAAGGGTTCGAGCGCGACAAAAGGTGTTCGTTACGAGCTTAATACACGTAGCATGGACCGTTTTTCATATTCGAGAATGTAAGTGCCATAATATCATGAATAATGACAGTAGATTTTTTTTACTAAAATGACAGATGGAACAAAAACTTACAGAGAGAGCAAAAGGAGAAAGTCAGATGTTTTGTAAATATAATTTCCAGGCTTTTACAAGTATACTAACAATAGACGTATCCCTAAGCGATGTTCCTATGATGCATCTGGTGGGATTTTGTATTCAGTAAACCAAAATTCACAGTAGAGAGGAAGATTTTCTGTCAAAAATAATGGTTTTCTTAGTTCGCAGCTTATAATAATGGAGAATTTTCTTCATGGTACTTAAAAATAACACAAAAATATTATTCCATACATGATACACACTAAAAAGAAATTAGTCTCAGCATATTGCAGAAGATTTCCGATTTGCCAAGTAAGAAATAGAATTCGACTTGTGAAGATATCAGAGGGATTTCTAATAACACAGTTGCACAGGTGGATTTAAAATACCGATCAGGGTTAGTTTTTTCCCCTCCTTATATGAGTAAAAATGTGTGAAATTAATAAGAATCTGTAAAAATAAATAATATTGTGCGGGAACAGACCTATTAAAGATGTTGGACAAGCTCACGAATTTTTTTTATTGTCGCTATGTTTATCGGTTTTCTGTGTGATTGCTATAATTTATTTTTGCGTTATGCGCAGTGTGTTTTTTTCATCTTACCAAGAAATCGTTCCTTTACTTTATCAAAACATCTTAATATTTGAAAGAATGTATTTAATTTTCTTAAATGTTGAGAAGTTTTATTCGAAAAGTAAGCACTCGTGTACGCCTGTACGACCCAATAATGCCCCAAGTAAAAAATATATCAGTATCACAAATTAAAGTCCAAAAACATTTTTTTAGATTACAAACCCCCAAGATTTTCTGAAAACCGTTAAATAAATCATTAAAATTCTGTCCTTAATGGCACCCCCATCTATTCATTTATTTCCAGATACAGTTGTTCGCCCGCATTATTACAAAAACTTCCACCCCAAGGAATGTGTGATCGGTGGTGGCGTTGTCTGCGAATCAATGTGGAGACACCTTCTCAAAGAAGACATCGAACTCGTTGACTACGACTTCACCGATGAGAAGTACCGTGTTCACTTTCAATATCCCTACGGTGCCACACTTAATGTCACCGATCCAGCTAATATCCTTATGACAACCGGACCCGTCGTCTACCCATTCAATCGGCCCCTGGTCGGCTACTATTGCAACGAACGAAATGGGAAAATTATCGCCATCGGCTCAGGGTACATCTGGCACGATAAGTATCTGACGGATAAAACAAATGACGCCATTCTGGAGTATTTTCTCAATCTCCTATCGAATGACGAAATGCGGTTCACGCATTTGGACTTTAACGACGTTGAGGTGAGTAAATCACCACGCACATAAATACACCTTCCCTTCTGACTGACTCCTACCGCAAAACGCTTTAGATAAATGACACCAAGGTATTTACGGATATCTCATTCCTGGCCGACTTGCCTCGACCATGCCTTGTGGACTCGATTGGCTCAGAGACTCCATCGGATTTTAGGCAAATGTTTGACATGACACTGTTTTCGCTTAGCAATCGCCTGTTGAAGGATGTCATAGATACGTATCGGCAATTAAACGTTAAATATGAACCGCTTAAGATAATTAAACCGCAGTTTGAGATATCATTACCGCCGTTGCAGCTTGCGGTGAGTGTGCCCACTTATATACCCGCACCTATGCGCACTAGTATGTGCGAATTGAATTTCATTTTGAAAGAAAAATATGTTCCTCTTCTCCCGCTCCCGTGGGTAGGCTTTTCCACCGATTTTCAGTGAACCACCGGCGCCACCATTGGAACTCTACAATCTGGATGAGGTGTTCAGTTCGTCACGGTCACAACTGACACAGATGACGGGCAAGTGTTTGTCCTCAATACAGGGAAAAGATCCACGCAAGCCTGTCAGTGGAAAGGAGCTGGAGAACTATATTAAGGAATGCGCCAGGATAACGGGGGTCTTTCCCAGTGATGGCCACGAAATGTCAGCGAGAGAGATCCTTAATGTCATTGCTGTGAGCATTTGTAGCTTCAAGCCTTATTCGGATGAGTGAAATCAGCCGACAGTGATACAAATTCAAGATGGATGGATAAATATGTTTATGTATGTATATGTGGAATTGTGTTTGTTAATTTACATATGTGATGGAGAATAAATAAACGATTCCATAGAAAAAAGCTACAGATAGGAAAATGTCGATCGTGCAGTTGGATCAGGTTGCAAAAGACATACACAGTGGCTAGCAATTGTTTTTATGTGTCAGTAGTAGTCTGTAGTATTATTTCGATTTGCCACGGTTTTGTCTGTTTTTATTGGTTTAATGGGTTTGTATGTGAAATTTGAGTGTTTTTTATGTTTTCCGTATAGACGTTGACAACCACAACAGTGACATTGATGATGAGCTACAATAGATTAACACTGCACAGCTCTTATAAGCAGCCATTTTTTTTTATTTAAAAATTACGTCCTTTTATAAGGGGTATATACATCGGACTGAAGGGATTTTAGTAGACGATTTGAGTGATTTAATAGTCATTTCCAACTCGATTTCCAATGCCCGGGCGCCCTATTACGTAAAACGAGAATCGTTTTTTGCTTAACGATACTCGTTTTTTCTTACGACTTACACTTAGCAAAGGTATAACTTTCATTTTCGATTTTTACAATTTGTGAGAGTGAGAGTCTTTGCGAAGTGTGAAGTTCGCCGTGATGATTTTTTTTTGATTTTTTTTTGAAAATGGAGGAAAAGTATATGGAAGATGTTTTTTGAAGGATAGATTCCGAACTATAAGAGAGTGTGAGTATACTGTATATCTATATTTTTGTTTATTTATTATTTGCGGAATATTGTTTTTAAGTTGGTATGGCTGTAACGAGTTCCAACAGGACGGAGGAACGTCACATACGTCTAATACGTCTTTCCTACGAATTTGTGAAATTTTTCCTGTTAAATTGATCTCTAGAAGAGGTGACATAAATTGGTCTATACTCCGTCCTTATTTAACCTCTATGGACTTTTTCTGGTGGGTTATATCAAATCTAAAATTTACGCCATTAAATCGACATCCCACTTAAAAGAAAATTGTCATCAGGAAATGACAGCCATCATGGAGTCTACTTTGTTTTGGGACATCCTATATTTTCCACAATATATAGTATTGAGCCACGCACACTTTTTTGGAGGCAAAAACCACTTGGCAGAGGCATTTTTAAACTAGCTGCTCAGAGTTTTTGCTCAAACTTGTCACTCATTGTTCACAGTGTCGCCGAACTCTTAAAATTTGCAAAAGGCAACATAATTTGACGTTTTATGAGGTAACTAAGTTGCCTCTCCAGCCATCTTGTTTAGTAAGGAATTTATCGACCGACACCTTCGCAAAGGCCTAGTAATTGGTTGTAAATTTCGAAAATCCCTTAAAAGCGCTACCTCTGACAAACACCCAAGAATATAAAATTGTAATGAGAAGATTATCAAATTTGTTGTTCTGAATCGGCATTTAACTGTAGGCCCTTTCCTCACACTTCGCATAAACAAATTAACGGAGAAGCTAAGTTAAAGGGCCTAAATAGCCCGTAAATGACAGATATTAGACCATGCCGACTTTTGTCAATCAGTTGAAGGCATATACCAGTGTCTTCAGAAGCTCTTGCCTAAACTTAGTCTTATGTAGATTAAGCTTTTCTATCCCCTGATGTGGGAAACATATCTGCCTTTCAGAAACATCTAAATACTGGAACTTGGAATTCACATAGACACAACTAGAGACCTCAATATAATTAAAGTAAACAACATAAAATTGATAACTCACTTTGAAAAGCGAATTCAATTACAAATGTCACCTTCGCCATGATTGGCCGCGGTCATTTAAAACTTGTCGCTTTTCAATTAGCCCAACTCGGAACTACCATCTACTCGGCTTCATTTGGCCCGTGTGTATCTATCTGTC
The DNA here is from genome assembly GCA_932526625.1 of Rhingia campestris. Taxonomy (NCBI): domain Eukaryota; kingdom Metazoa; phylum Arthropoda; class Insecta; order Diptera; family Syrphidae; genus Rhingia; species Rhingia campestris. The sequence goes on from OW052185.1 coordinate 106,397,815, forward strand.
AGAAACAGAAACAAATCTCTTGGCATTCATCTGTCCAAATCATGGAAATTAACCCGTGCGTCGTCCAGATGAACACCTCCGATATTGAAAATGAGAATGTATCTCCACCTGTACGCGATAGTCGTACACCAGATAGACACAAGGAAACAAAACAAACGCACCAATAAAAGCGACACCAGCCAAGGAGACAGCAACATGACAAATTTAATGATTTAAACAAATTTGTATCCAGAGGAAGGAAGGAGCGCATCTCTAAATGCCAAATGGACATTCCTAGCATTTCTCTATCCGCGCCGAGATCTATCTCAGGATTCTGGTGGAGAGGAAGGAGCATTTATCGTGCGCGCACACACATCCCTTCGGTTGGATTAAATTAGACACGGGCAAATAGCTGGTGCAGATTTAAATGTCCAAGGAGTCGATTGTGGAGTGGTGAGATCCCGAGTTAGCTGTGTTGTTCTGTTTTGTTTTGTGGTAGTGCAATGGACGCGGTCGGTCGGTCGCATGGGACCATAATTTGTTTCGGGTGACAAAATATCTGCGATTTAACAAACCAAACGATTAAACGCGGACAGACACGATTTGGGTACACCGCTGCTGACCAGCTCCAACTCCAGGTTCTGTGTGAGTTTTTGCTTTTTTCGTGTTCAGGTTACCAAAGCGCACACAGCTCGGTTGGGTTATTTCTGCGTTTCTACCTCGAGTTGGTTAGAGGTTTGCTTTGCTGGTTAACTTCTGGTTTGGTGCACCACACTTGAGTAAATCCCCCCGTGCATTTTGTATAATGTGTGTGTGTGTTTGTGGAGGAGATAAGGATCGTGTTCAACAAGGTGTATTACTTGCGTATATCTCTCAGATATTTATTGATTCTCGATAATTTGTTGACTACCTCAATGGGTGGACAATACTACTTAAAGGCACGAGATAGATATTAATGATGGTATTTGATGTTCGGTCGTTTCTCGAAATTGCTTCTAGTTGTTGGTGTGAGTCTTGCGGTCCGTGCCAAGACAGAGGGGGTTGGCAAGTGTAAATTTAGTTTTAATTCGATTAATTTATAAGTGACTTTGCACTAATTGAATGCGTGCGTTGATTTCGATTAATTAAATTAATTGGATTCAGTTGGGGCTGATGTGAGCTTTTGCATGTGGAGGAATTATGTATAATTACTTTAATGGTGGGTCTTATGCGACTATTTTGTTCAAATGGGGTTTAGTGCCGTACACTAATATGTAGAAGTCTGTGGTTATGGAGGCCATTTGGTTTGGTCTGAAAAACAGGGTCATCGAAATTGGGCATGAAGATTACAAAGCACAAGATAGAAATATATGAGTACGTGAATCTTAGCTGTTAAAGCTTCAAAATTACAGCACCATCCATAAAAAATGATACATGGTGGGGTGGTGGCCCGGTAAAATCTTGGTTGAAGTACCCTTTCGTTACGTTTACACCGTGGACAGTAACCGGAGCTAGGGGCAAAGTAGAAAATCCTCACTATTATAGCAATTATTCCAACACGTCAGTTGAATTTATGATGATAAATAATAAACACTTAGATTTATTTTAGTCCAAATCACCAAAATCAATGGACTGACCTAAACAATTTAGTCCTTGTTCGATGTAATTACACCGACTTACACCAAATGTAGGCATAGTACCAGTTATACCCACGGTGTAAACGTATTCAATGAAAAACTTCTATGGATTAGAAATTATCTGTCAAAACTTTCAATTCAAGTTGATTTGGTTGACGGTTTCAAGTTTGGTTTCCACCAAATAAATAATGGTATTCCCCACTGTATCTATGCAGATGATGCATATATATTATGTAAATACAATGACCTAGATAAAACGAAATCTTTATTTTCTCTCGTCCTCAACGAAATTTATGAATGGTCCTATACCTCTGGTTCCAAACTTTCTTTGGACAAATGTAAATTAATCCACATCTGCAGGAAAAAAAATTTGTTCAAACATAGAATTAGTGATTAATAATACTAAAGTAGAAACAGTTACTAACCTTAATGTTTTAGGACTAATAATAAATAATAGATATAATTGGAAACCTCACTGTATAAACCTTAAGAAATCATTAGCAGCAAGGCTCAATATCATTAAGTATTTACCATCAAGAAAAAGTAATGTTCATGTTAATACACTCTGTAATATCTCAAGGTTGTTAGTTTTAAGTAAATTGGATTACGCTTTGGCCATCTATGGTTCCTGCCCAAAATCAACCAAAAATATAATAGCACCTACATATCACCAAGCAGCGAGGAGAAGCCTAGGCGCTTTCCCAACCACACGGATCAAAAATTTACTCGCTGAGGCCGGGCTCCCGTCATTAGAAGAGCGTTACCTTGAAATCATTGCAAGTCTCAATGTTAAGCTTTACTTCCAAACAGGATCGGTAATAGACAAAGATGCTAATAAAGCTTTTGCCCACACACGCGTCAGAAGGATTCCTTCCGCAATTCATATCATCCTGGAATCTGGTAATAAGCTAAATATACCTTCCAAAAAAATAGCCAAATACGCCCCGTCTCACCCACCATGGGCAATCCATATAGATTCAGTGGTCCTCCAATTACAAGAGTTTCGCAAGGACATTACCTGTAATGCAACGTATCAATCACGATTTCTCGAAATTTCAACGGACTTAAAAGGTAAAGGCTGGAACTTCATATACACAGATGGCTCGAAAACAACTACAAACACGGCTTTTGCAGTTGTAAAGCAAAATGGTTCTATAATTACGCAAGGAGTTCTACCAAATATTGCATCCATTTACACAACTGAAGCACTGGCTATACTGGAAGCAGCAAAGAGAAGCTCTCAAATACCCGGTAAATGGGTCATCTGCTCTGATAGTCTGTCTGTACCGAAAGGCATCATTAATCCTCATAATGACACATATATCATAGCCAAAATTAGGGTTATCTTAAATAAATCAAGACAGAAGATAAAATTGATGTGGACACCAGGTCACGTTGGAATTAAAGGAAACGAGTTCGCAGATGCTGCAGCAAACTCCGTGCTTCAGGCTCCCACCTTCACCTGCTACACCTTCTCACGCCTAGATTTAAAGAAACACATACACCAAGTATGTCACAACAAACAGCTACTGCAATGGGAACATTATGCACACCACTATAAAACAGTAAACCCAAACAGAGTCCAGCCGAAGTTCCCAACAGATATCCCCACAATTAACTTAAAGAGGTTTATCCGACTCCGCCTTGGTCACACTGCATACACCCATCAGCACCTGCTCAAAAAGGAATCCCCACTAACCTGCCCCACCTGCTTCACGCCGATAACGGTAACGCATCTACTCAGCCCATGTTTCTTATCATCGCATCTATCACCCTTAAACAACTATAGTTCAAATCAAAATCTATTGGACCTACTCAGAGAACCAACTCAAAGCAATATTCTTAAGATAATAGACATTTTAGAACAACTTAAAATCGATATATAAATATAATTAATACCAAGAGCCGAAAGCCGTTGCTGCTAGTTTGCTCTTTCTAATATATTTGTAACAATTTTAAATTGTATATTAATATTTTAATAATAATAATAATAATATTCCCCAAGGGTCTGTTTTGTCTCAGATTTCCTTTCTCATTTTTTTTAGAAATTATCTCCTGTCTGCAACTTCTAATTCAATTCATTCCTTCGCTGATGATAATATTCTCAGCTTCTCATATGCGTTATCAGGCATACGTCCCTCATCTCCGGACGTGGACTCTAAACGACAAAATATGATAAGCAATTTAATTCCGAGCTTAACAGGAATATCAAATGGGGTAACTAGAACAGCGTAGAGCATAATGCTTTCAAAACATAATGCTGTCTTTTGTCATTATACAAGGTGGTGCAAAAGTTGTCACCCGTCGCAAAAGTTGTCACCCGATGATTCTTGGCCGTCATTTTTTTAAGTGTTTTGCAAAAGAATCGAAACAATTATTAGATATAGGTGGCGCATAGGACATGAATCGTGGATAAATTTTTCTACTTTTTTTGCGGAAGAATTCAAATATTTGCAACCAAAAAACATCGGGTGACAGCTTTTGCGACGGGTGACAACTTTTGCGCCACCTTGTAGAGAAAACAAAATCTAGATCCATGAATGGCACTAACGTCAAAAAAAAACTCAAAAAAACCGACATGCTTTCCATGCTCAGTATGTATGTTAGTCCCGACTTACGATGGAACCACCACATATTCAAAGTCGCTAAAAACGCTGAGAAACATCCTAACTCGATGTAAGAAATATCTCACCACTTCTAATTTGGCAACAATAAATAAAGCATTTATACGCCCCAAACTCGGGTTCAACGCCCAAGACAAGTCGGGTGCACCAAAAACAATATTTCACCTCCTACATAGGGTTTAAACGGGTGCGAAAAAACTGATAGGAGACATAGGAATAGCGAACTCTTTAGTTTCGCTCGAAAATCGTCGAAATGTTTTACTTCGTTTTATCAACAACCAATGCTCAAATCAAATAGACTGTTGTTGCAAACCACCTATTTTCTGCGATACTCAATAAAGCATATCTTCGGACGTACGCCTCAATATGGAGATTCATACAGAAGACGAACTCCACATTCGTGTAATGTTCTACCAAACTCAGTTTGTCCTTACAGTCGTTTAAAACCAATGTGCATCGGTACCTCGTTTCTTTGTATCACCAATTTCCTTTAAACCCATATTATGCTTAAAAAACTGCGTGCAAATTTTAAAAAGAAAGACACCTCCGCTTCTGAATAATCGCTGTTATTGTTCACTATAACATGGATCATCTGGCCCATGCCATTGTATTTCAAGGATGGCAGTAATGTCTGCTTTGTACCCGTTAAGGCTTTCGCTAGTTGTTCGGCTAAACCTTTTCTGTTAAGGGCACTAACCTCAAATGTGCAGATAAGGATTTCATAGTCTTTTTTTCCTTAAGCCATTTCAAATTGAAGCTATCTGATTGGTACGAAATAGATTTAGCATCGAAGTGTATTATCTATGCATTTTCGCTTATTACCACCGTAGCGCACTCAAACTTTTCCAATCTCCAATAAAACGATTATGAATAAGGGTGACAGACCGTCTTCCAAAAATTGCCTCACCAAACAAAAAGACTATTTATATTTTTTGTTTTCTTTTTTAAATGTTTTTTTTTTCAAATGTGACGTCTTCAAACAGATGATCGCCTAATGTATACCAAAAAAAGTTCAATGTCAACCTCATTGCGCAGCACCTCAGGTAATTTAATCTTTTTCTAAAATCAAAAACAAAAAAAACACAAAATATATAAAAATAACGACTTAAAACAGATCAATTAGCGTCCACTGGGACGAATTAGTGCAAGACTATGCAACAGTATCCCACAGACACTTCCGGACGCTACCCAATGAATTGTTTTAGTAGCACAGCAGAACAAAAAACGAATGTTGATTGTTGCGTCTAGCCGCAAACAAAGCAATACAAAATAAAACATCTCCTCACACCCATGGGACACCATGTTCGATTGTTTATTTTGTTTTCCCTTAGATGACACAAGGGAAATATCCTCAAATGAGTTGTTTCCTTGAGAATTTTCCAATGGCCTTCCGCGTTTGTTCGTACTCATCGAGTGTTCGTCTTCTAGATTTATGTGCGTCGTCAGCTCCTCGTTTGTATCACCCGATTATAGGAGAAGTATCCTAATGAATTGCCAACGAGTGCAGAGGGTGTGGATGCTCATTTGAATACCAGGGAATTATCGATTAAGAAATGATAAATCGGTTTTAAGGACTCAAGGTTGTGGTTAGCGTTGGTTGTGAGAAAATTCTAGAACTGTATTAGAAGGGGTATTTTTTCGGCATTGTGACGCATTTGTTAATATATTGGTTGACATGAACATTAGGTTGAAGATCTTCCCACGATCTTTCCAGGTCTATGGCAATAGTTATTGCAAACTGTAGAAGTCGAGGGAAATAAAGGAGTAGCGCCTTGATTTATTGAAGAAAAAGTCAACTCCATATTAAGATTTATTCTGTTGAAAGTGCGTTCAGAGTTTGCCAGAGAAACATGAGTTATCATTGAGTTAGTCTTCAAAAAATAGAATAGGTGAATTAATTCTAGATTAAATGATTTTTACCTTACTAAGAGTTCATTCAGCACTGATATGAAATGCTCAGTGACACTTTTCCACAATTCCCAATGATTTTACCAAAAATTACGTCTTTCTTAAAATGCGGGTAGGTAGTAGTTGTCAGATTTTGAAATTGTTTACGAATGCTTTATTTTATTCAGCAGAGTTTATATTCAAATTTCATAATCCTAGCTTGAAATTTAGGTCCCAAAAAATCATGTCGAAGATTAACAACAGAGCTTTGGTTTAAGTTATAAAGGGTGATCCGTTTCGAGGTTCCCTACTTTTTTAAAGAATAAAACACAGAAAATTCAAATTTAATGGAGAATGCTTATTATCATTTGAAAGAACATTCTTTGGCATTTATTTTTTGAAGATTATGTCTATCAAATGTTGGCCGTTGCTACGTCGCAGATGGTCCATCCGTTGAGTCCAATTTTCGATCACTCGTTCGAGCATTTCAACTGGTAACTGGCGAATGACACGCGTGATGTTTTCCTCCAAGGCCTGAATCGAAGCGGGTTTGTCGGCATAAGCTTTTGACTTTACATATCCCCACAGGAAAAAGTCTTACGGTGTGATATCACACGATCTTGGTGGCCAATCGACCGGCCCAAAACGTGAAATTATGTGCTCACCGAAATGTTCTCTCAATAAGTCCATTGATTGATGCGATGTGTGGGAAGTGGCGCCGTCTTGCTGAAACCAAATGTCGCCGAGATCACGAGCTTCAATTTCAGGCATCAAATAGTCGGTTATCATGGCACGATAACGGTCGCCATTGACGGTTACGACTCTCTACGGCCTTCGTGTACACTCTCAGCTACGGCCGCTATATTTTCTTCACAGCGTGCTGGACGTGGTCTATTCGGTCGAATATTATCCAATAATGAATGCTGGGTCTCAAAATGGGTGATGGTGTTGCGAATAGTACGCTCAGTAGGCCGATTATGTTGACCATAAGTTGAGCGAAGTGCACGAAACACATTCCTCACAGAACGTGAATTTTCATAATAAAGTTGAACAATTTGTAAACGTTGTTCACGCGTAAGTCTTTCCATTATGAAATGCCAAACAATACTAAACAAAAATAACATGACAGCATGACACGACTCACACGTGATCTGTCAAAAAAGGCTATTGAAAAAAGTATCTCTACTTGGATCACCCGTTACAAAGCTCTCCTACGTTGTGACAATATATATATTTATATATCTTGAATGGCTGAAATTAAAGCTTCTTCGTTAACATCGTACTCCCAGTCGTTCGTTGCTTTACTTCTGCGTGGTCTAGCCCTAAGCCCAACTAAATGATTTTATAAAAAAATCATCGCAAATATAAAAAATATTTTCGATTACGTCAGTGTCAGATTATATGACACTTCATAAAGTTTTGAAGTTCGAATTCTTTTTTCGAATAAAAAAAACACAAAAACATATTAAAGGCTCATTTCGAGTAATTTGCGGCTCTACTCCGTATTTTTTTTTTCGAAAATTATTTGTATTAGAAATTTCGTTTTGTTCAAATACATTTATTTTCCATTACGTCAGTGTCACATTAGATGATATAGTCCGTACCAAATCAGTTGGCCAATCTACTGCGCAGGTCTCTTAAAATTTATTTTACAATATCTTAAATTGCTCTTAAATAGAGCTGTAAAAGTAACGAAAAAATCAGTACCCGTATGTGTTCGGTACTTTTTAAGTAACTACCCGTTACAAAGTATTCGTTACTTTCGTTACTTTCGTTACTTTCTTACATTCGATAGAATTACGTTTTAAAGTACTCAGGGTGTTGTTAGAAGCGCATTTCGGGAAGAGTGGTTAAGGTTCAATTTGATTTTTAATTGAGAAGAGTGAATAAATAAAACAATATTAGATCATTTAGTAACATTAAGGTGTTTATTAAATCCAATATATGAATGTATTTGCTTTAATTAGTAAAAAAATGAGAAAGTGAATGAGTTTATTTTAAAAAATAGCATAAATATTAATCAAATTAAGTATTAAAATTAAAAAAGTAATAAAAAAAATAAAATATTAGGAAAAATAATTAAATTAAATTAAATTAAAAAAAATAACATACTTAAATAACATTTTTAACTATTCAACTTTCTACATCACTATATGACTACAACTACACTGCAGACTGCAGATGCAAAACACATAAAAAACAAAAAAACATATACCTACCCTGCCTACATAGCTATCAGGTGCTATGTAAACAGGGTAGGTACCTCTCTGTTTGCACGGATAAGATACAACATTCAGTATAGGTATACACAAAATTCAAATTATTTCCAAACGAACCGAACGGCGAGTATCGAAAAAACATAAGAATAACGAATCTGATTCGAGTAACGAAACCTGTAAAAGTAACGAAACTTATTGGAGAGTAACGATTCGTTACTTCGAATCGTATCGAATATTCGTTACTCAGTAACGAATACATACGGTTTGCTACAGCTCTACTCTTAAATCATCTCTCTGCGCATTCGACCGTTGGCAAACTAGTGCAAACCAAACCAGTTGGGCATTCTACTGCGCAGATCTCTTAAAATTTATTGTAAAATATCTTAAATTTCCCTTAAATCCTCTCTCTGCGCAATCTACCGTTGGCCAACTGATTTGGTACGCACTATACTTCATGAAATTCTGAAGTAGAATTGTTTTTTCGAATAAAAAAAAAACACAAAAACATATTAAACGCCCATTTCGAGTAATCAGTTGCTGTACCCTGTATGTGTTCCTATGCGAAATTGCGTTTTCTTAAAATATATATATTTTTGTATTACGTCAGAATCACATTAATTGACACTTCATGAAGTTCGAATTCTTTTTCGAATACCAATACAGTATTTTACGGATATAAGAAACACACATATAAGAAAAACTCGCTTAAAAGAAACGCAAACCGAAACACCATGTCTTTTTCTTACATTTATCTTTGATATCAAACTTTAAAAGAAACGCGCATAAAAGAAAAACACGGTTATAAGAAACTGATTTGTATGCACAAATATAAATAATTAGGAGAAAATATTATGTATATAAGAAAATCATTTTAGCAGCTTGCAAAAATAAATATGTTTCCACCCTTAATGACAGCTTCCAACTTTCCAATAAAGAAAGAATTTGGTGAGGAAACAAGTTCTTGCAATTGAAGCCAACTGCATCGAAATGTTTTTAAAAGAAATGACGGTGCTCAAAGAGCGCACATTATAAAAAGATCTTGGTGGCTAGTTACACCTCAACCAATCAAAAACTGTTTCAGGAAAGCCGGCTTTTTCAAAACTGAATCGGATGCTGAAACTATCTGTTTCGACGAACAGAATTCAAGCGAATTTGACGACAATGTCCGTTACCTAGAATGTTTTGAAAATGATCATTGTTTCGGGGAAATAAACGAAGAACAGCTTGTAAATGAAATGCAAATGATGGAGTATGGAGACGACGAACCAGAAAGAATTGAACGTGAAGACGTGCCAGAATAACACGACAGCCAACAAGGACCGAAGCTATCGGAGCGTTCTTCGTATTGAAGCGGTTTTTTGATGACGATGAAGAACAACATTTGGATTACATTGAAGAACTTCTTTTTAAAAACGTTGGTAATAAGTTGATTCAAAACAAAATTGAAGATTATTTTTTAAAGACTATTAACTGAGATATAAATTGTTCCTTTTAAAATTGGTCCTATATACTATCCGAATTTAATTGGGTAGGTAAACAATATTTTCCTCATTTATGTGTTCAAGAAAAGACTTTCCTATTTTTATTTATTTTACTTTTGTTATTGAACTTTTTTATTCAAGTTGTTTACGTTTCAAAATAAATGGAGTATTATTTATTTATATTTATATGTAATATACATATGTGTAGCTACATGCCATGAATGATTTCAAATTGCTTTTTTATATACATTTCGCGTTCAAAAACTTTTTTCTCTTTTAACAAATATTTTTTCGTATAGCCTTTGTTTTTATGCATATAAGAAATTTGATTTCTTATATCCGTTGTTTGCATATAAGAAAAACTCGGATATAGGAAAGAATTTTTTGAAATTTTCAGAGTTTCTTATATCCGTGGTGCACTGTAATGCAAAAATATATATTAAACGCTCATTCTGAGTGATCTGTGGCTTTACTCTATATTCTCTTCAAAGAGCATTCCTATTCAAAATTGCGTTTCGTTTATTTTTACTTGGTATTCTGAAACTCATTCGAAAAGCAGAAACTCCTAGTACGTATTGCCAGGTTACAAAATGATGCTTTCGGATTTTCATTTTCAATTGTAGTAGATTTTATTCCAATTTTAAAATAGAGACTACTAAATATTCCTGTTCCTTAAAGTTCGCTTTCGTTACAAAATGTAGAATAGAGGACATGAAATCTAGTAAGGGAATAGTGTTCGAAATAACATTTTCAATTATAAAATAGGACCTAAATGCCACCCCGATTCATTGATATTATCGGTGTATTTGTCACTCTGCTAAAACCACTATATTTACTTCGAATTCATCACCAACTTTCAACGCCTTAACAAACAATACCACTCCAAATACATTACGGATATTTCTATCAAAACCACTCATCCTATTCCGACCCCACTTCTACCACCATACCCACTCCAGAAACAACAAAAAAAAAGTTAATTTCATTAAAATCACATTAACTCCGCGAACAGAAACAACAATGGCCGGTCCTTCTCATCCGCAATTAAAACATTTATCGTCGACGCGCTGCCTTTTGACATCTTTTGTTTTGTTTAGCCTAATGGACTGCTCCTTGACAATCACACACACATTGGAGGAGGAAAAACAAAACAAACCTGGGAAATTCGCCTGATGAGATCCTTTTCGCCTTGCATTTGAATATTTATTTTGTCAAAAAGTTAAACAAATATTTGTCAGGGCTGCCACACATCGGCAGCTGAGATTTTTCAAGTTTGTCAACATGGGGTGGGGTGAGTATACCCGGAGACAGAGAGACAGTGCTTCCGGTGCATCCCACACTTCAGACATGGTTTAGTTAATTAAACGGCTTCGTGTATCAACTTTGGGGGTGACTCCTAGCAACTCTGGCTTCTGTGTAAACACATCAAGACTTCTGTCACGAAATGGATACAAATGCAGTGCCACTAGGTGACCTCTTCAATTTCGTTGAAAATGAAACGTATGCGAGATTGTGTTGTGTGTTGCACACGAGGATTTATTTCCATGTGACTGATCTTTGTCCTTGCAGTTATGTACACATCACTGACTGTCGCAGGATAAATAGAGAAAAACAAAAAAATAAAATATGTCCATCGGTCAGCTGGGAATTATAGAGAATCGTGACAAAGGAGAGGGACCGAAAAAAGTTTACTCAAGGTAACTTCCTCGTTTCGAATTTCATCGACATACTGCTTGGAAATTTCAGTTTCGATAGACTATGAAAAAAGAGCAAGGATAAGGATGTACAGGAATTTGGTAGCAAGTGGAAGGGACATGTTTGACATGTGGTGTAAGCAGTTTGGACGTATTACATAACCATTTTCAGTGTTTGTGTCACATTTGGTGGATGCTGTGGTGACAGTTGGATTGCATTGTCATCTCTCAAAGATTCTGATTATCAATTGCTGTGCTACTTTTATTTTTTTTTCAGTTTTTTTCAAGCGATTGAAGTGAAATGTCTGAAATAAATATATTGGCATAGCAATATCCACATCGACATTTTGTGCTAATGCCGACTTCGTTTATATTTCATTCACAATACAAGATACACCGTTTATTAAAATTTATTTTGTTAATGTCGAGATGGATGTTGGTGTGTTAACGTGTATCTGGAAAAGGTTGCTTTCAGAATGCTGAGCCATATGTTGAATCAAAAGCACATACATTTACCATGCACTAAAAAATAGCTTTTAGGCAAAAAAATAGTTTATGTTGTATTTGCATTCATTTTGAATCTCTGCTTTGCGTTAAATGCACACTATAGCGTTTGGTTCAGGATAACATTTTTTAAATGTCAAGGGTATTATATTTTGATATTTTAGACAAAAATGATAAAAATGAACCAAGTTCTGCAACTCAGATTTACAATGAGAACAGAGATTCATTTAAGATGTCTTACCAAATCTGAGTTATGGAACGCGGGAAAAACGCGGCCATTTTCGTAAAGGTTGCTTACTTTTGGTATTGGTTTACATTTTTAGCAAAGCTCAGTTGGCAAATATGTTTACCCCACTGCTGGAATCTATCAACAAAAATCGAGTAACACTTTCAGCGGTTAATAATAATAATTTGATCTGACATTTGGCATTTTAAAATGTCAGAAGCAAAACCATAGTTGAGCGAGAGTACTATCAAATTACTTGATTAGATAATATTAAATTGGTGTAAGAAGTTCATTACATACTTAACCAGAGTTGGTCAGAGAACAGAGTCTTGCGGCACTCCACCTTTTGCTCAAGATGGAGCCGAAATAGACCCATCTAATGCAACTAATATAGATCGGTCACACCAAAAGTTTTTTTTTTTTTGAGAACTTCGCAATGAGATATCCAATGCAACTCCACTCGTCGTAGCCCTATGTGTAACCAATCGATAACACATGAAAACATTTTGATCGATATAAATCATCTTACCCCAATCATGTAGTGATAGGTTCAAATATCTGTCCAATCAAATAATCATCCACCCGACCACCCGTATAAAAAAAAAAACAATTACATTAAAAAGACATTACCAATAAACCAAATCAATTGTCAAACTGACAGATAAGGTAAAGCGATGAATACGAGACAAACAAAACAAAAAAAGTCGATGATCAGTAAACAGATTTACTATCCCCTCTGACAGAACCATAAAACTTCAAATCCACCAGACACTTTGTGACAAATATCGTAGATAATCACGATGCCAATAAAATGTGTCAGTTAGGATTTTCACTCAATTACCACTTCTAAGGCACACAACAGAAAAAGAGATCCTCAAAAGAGATCTTCTCCGCTAACAGCAGCATAGAGCATATGGGAGGCTTAAGATGATATGGATGAATTTTGAGATAAGATATATAGGGAGACATGTTGTTCGTGAGGAGTTGTATGGTACCCTATACAATTTTATTTCTTTTAAACTCAAAACTAATTGAGTTTTTATTGGTGAAAGAGGTTATCGAAATAGTTCTGAAATTTATCGGAAGTAGTTAGAATTTTTTGATTTGAAATTAAGAAGTGGATTTTCCAAATGTGAGTTTTCACAGTTTTCACAGGGTTTGACATAACTTTGGTGAACTATTACATTAATTTTATTTTTGAACACTCGAAACTCAATAAGTATGACCCAATTTTAAAGTTATCGATACTTAACTCAGAGATGACAAACAGAACCTAGCCGAATGGGAGCTACACGAGTTAAGGCAAAAAAAATCAAAAACCGAAATTTCATATGCCAATCGCGCTGAGTCGCAACAAAATCGTAATATTGCACTTCCATGTCCAACGACCTGAGCTAAGCAACCGCAAGAGTCCACTCACTTTCACCGCAAATGCTCTTGTGGCTCTACCTTAAGGATAGGTAGGGCTACATGAAATTTGACCCCAAATTTGGAGACATTTTAATGTTTGGTTTGGAGTCGATTTTTATAGGGGACAAATTGCATGTAGCGCTACCTAATCTACTGTCAACTCCCAATTGTCATTCGCCATCGTGGCGTATGTAAGTTCAATTGACGTGAATCATCCCATTACCTAATTGATAATGTAGACCGGTCTTATATATGTATATCAACTGTAGCTTGACAAATGACAGGGTCGACTCAAGCTGTCAGTGAAAAGGGAATCAAGTGGCTTTTTGATTGATTAACGAAGGGTTTTTCTAATCTGAAATGAAATTTAGAAGAGAACTGTCAAAATGTACGTTTTCACAGTCCGATAATGTATTTAATTTCCAATGTAGTTTGTTAAGTAAGACTATGCCATTCTACAAGTTGGCAGGAAATCTTCAGGTTAAACTTGTAAGATAAAATACCCATCTGTGATAACAACCAAACTTTACAGAACTTACCCTACCCGTGTACCATCGCATAAAGATAAATTGAAAATCATTTCCACATCGCCTGCCTGCAGCAACACCAAACCAACGGAGGAAAAAAGAAACTTCAAAACGACAAAGAATATGCCAAAGCAGGAGAGAAGTTTAGCCGGGGTCTCGAAGTCTCGATCACCCCGAATGCAATGAAAAAAGATCCATAAATGTCTGCAAGAAGAATACGAGATGAAAATCTTAGGTCCTAAATCTTTTCGGAGATTTTTCAGTGTGCCTGGGGTCTTTATTTTATTTATGTGGATTTTACTCTGCGCGATTATTTGCCTTTTTATTTGTTTTCCTTTTCTTCTTTGGTGTGTGTTTGTGTTGGTGGAAATGGGTGCTTGTGCTGCTGCGCACCATCATCACGACAATGACGACGACGATCGAGATCGAGATGCTGGGTGTATAATCGCACCTCTCCTCACTTGTTTTGTGACTCTTTTGTTGGGTGCTATGGCTATGGCGCTTATTTGGTCATAAATCAAAATGAAGATGCGCACACGAGGCGATGGAATGCGCTTCGTGCATTCTTCTGGGGGTTTGTAATAAAGTGTATAATCAGACAACAAATGAATTGATTCGAAATTAATTGGAAGGAATCGTGGGCCGCGTAACGTTTGACATGAAGTGTGGACAGTGAACGAAGCGTTTGATGGATTAATTGTCAAAATTGCGCCATCTATTGATATTTTTGTTCTCCGAAGAAAATAAGATGAAAAGATCTGTCAACTAGGTGGTGACAAATCTTCCCCACTTTGGAGTGGAGACGATCCGCGAGGTTCGCTTTTACACCCGACTATTATCGCGGATCCCTAAATGGGGGTTTGCGTGCGCATTTCAACAGCGATTTAGTGTGTTGTTCGTGGGCATACAAAATTACGTTCCCTGTCAATTCGGATACGATGCCTCCACCGCCGAACTCTCTGAGGTGGCATTCGTTCTTAAGCGTTTAAGATATCCCCCCAGATAAGATAAGCGGGCGACACAGAATAGACTTGGCTCGTTCCAGTGTGGAGTCTAAGGTCGCACCTTGTGTCTGCTGCTTCGCACCGTTTTTATATTGTGGCATATGGAAGTACATGTGTTGTAGGGTGATAATGTCTTGTTGCTCGCACCTCTTCTTCGTCTTCTTGTTCTTCTTTATTTTCAGCTGGACTTTTATTTGGCCTTTTATTGTCTGTAGGTCTTTTATTGTGAAACAAACAAACGTAAAGTGATTATTATTATTATTATCACTCTTCTGTTTTGTGTGTCCAATGGCCATCTCGCCTACCACTGTACGTTGTAGTCTTCGTCATCGTCACCGTCGTCGTCGTCGCCACCAGGTGAATTCTGGTCCCCAAATTGTCACTGTAATAAATGTGAACTCGTGGTGCGATATAATGGCCTTTTGGTTATATCGTTAAATCTTTGGCTTGTTAATTGATTGTAACGTTTTGAGAGAGAGAAGTCCCTTTTTACGTTTTGTTTGGTTGTCGTTTGGCTCGTTGGCTCGATGGCTTGTGGGTTTTTGTCAGGCCTTTCGTTAGGACGGAGGCTGTGTAGCTATGGGGATTTTCATTGACCTTTTATTGTGAGAAATAGAATTATTGTTATGGTTAAGTAATTTAATTATGTATATTTTATGATGTGTGTTATGGTGCGGACGGTTTTCCAAGAAAATTGGTGGCTATATGGTTGCTCTGGGGTGTTTTGATAGTTAAATTCGATTGAGATGCCATGATTACGATGCGAAGGTCTGGACATGTGGTCGTATTATTGGAGATTTATTTTATAGGGAATTGTTCTAGGATTATTTGTGTGAGGTTTTTGGTTTTGACAGTTTCTAAGGTTTTAACGAACAGATTTTGCTTATGAAAATCGGCAAATGCATAACTATCAAAATTTCACTCTTATACAGAAGGAACCATTTTTGTACGAAATGGGGAACTTTTTAAATTCATTTGACAGAGAACTCGGTATGAAGATAAGTTTCTTTGGGCACTAATAGACAACTTTAAAAAAATATCTTTAAAATTCTATGTCCCATTTAAAAAAAATCGTCAATTTCATAAATTACCGTTATAATTATTTTTAAGGAAAAACGGAATATAGGTATTTTGATAGACGTCTGCACTATTTCCGATATAAATTTTAATCAAAATTGTTAAAGAAATTTTATGAAAACTTTAAGAAAATTCGGATTTAAAAAAAAAACTTGCAGCAAAGTATACCGTTGAATGTGTATCCACTATTAATTAGAATATCAATAGCAGACTCCGGACGGCAGATATACTTTTTTTTAAAATACTTTTCTGAACGCATGCGGTACCTTAACACATTTAAATTTGTAAAATCTTAACTTGGCATCACCTTTTAATGGTACCAAACTATTACTTTACTACAATAGTAAAGCCCAAAACATACGCGCAGAATTCTCCTTGCAGTAAATATAGAACACACAGTTTTCAATATGAGTGAACACATATAGAATATTTATATTTCTAAAAAAAAAAACTTAATTTCAAGATATTTGGCATCATTAGAATCTGACATTTATTCCGCAAGTATCAAAAATGAAAGAGAGACTTTCTCAACTCAGCCAGAACATTTACTTTGCGGCGAAATTACTTACGAATGTCCATATTATGAAGGACAAGACGACGAAGACAACGAAAGCCATTGTTTGTAATAAATGTTCAAATAAATAGGAGCAATCAACAACATGGTAAGCAGAGTTTTATGACAGGAGCCACTGCACTGCATGTATGCCAAACAAAATCTTTGCTCGTGCCTTGCTTGCTGCACTGCATATTGCACTGCATACAGAACCACTGCAAATGTGTTTCAGGTAAAAGTCAATGTGCCAATTGGGTTAAAAAAAGGGGGGTTACATTTTATCCACTGGCTATTTTTGACATTTCCTCAGGGGTTAAACAAAATTGGCTTGTTGCAGTCTCAATTGGATTAATTATACATTTTCGTAACTATCCTTATGTTCAATATCCTTTAACTCAATTTTATTTTATTTTAAAACTTTCATTACATTTACTGATATAAAATAATCTGAATGATGTGATGTTTTTTGCCACATGTGAGCACTGGTAATGCGGAATAAACAACGAGTATGTTTTCTCTTTCAATCCTCAGTAGTCAGTAGGTATACCAAACGTCAAATTTTAGCCACTAGATACATTTAGCTATCTTCTGAGCAGAGGTTAACATTTTGAAGTCTATATTTAACACACCAAAGTCAAAAATTATCAAATGCCTAAAATTTCAACGCAATTGGAATATGGCCTAAATTTAATTTGACTACTACAAGTACGGTAATTGAAATCCAAATAAGCCAAATTGTCTTTAATTAATTTTCTAAGTCGAACATTTGCCCTTATTACACTTTTTAAAACAAATATACCCAATTTTTGTTTTAACTTGGCTTTATTTCATTTGGCCTAATTTTTGGAACATTTGCCCTTTTTTCGCCGCATTATTTAGTGGTGCAGTTTTAGGGTCGTTCATGAAACGTCGTCGTAAAATTAAAATCTTTCGCACGTAAAAAATTACGACGTTGCATGAATACCCTTATAGCCAATTTTTATTTTAACTTGGCTTTCTTTCATTTGGCCTAATTTTTCACACAACGCACCGGTATCATACGCTGTCTCGTAAATGAGAGGTTTCGGGGACGTTTCGAATGGAGCAAGTTATTTACAGAAAAAATAATTCGAAAATTATTTATTAAAGTCATTTCTTGAATTTAATTCGTAAAATGTATAACAAAAAGCAACTCACCAATATTCATAATAATGCATTTTGCAATGTTATGACGCAAATTCGTCCAGCTACCACAAATCAAAACACTCGCAAAAAATCGCCACCGACTTTAATTAATTACGACACACCGGCAACACTTTTAACTCGCTTTACATTTTTCACGAAAAAAAAAACCCACATACTAATCATCTGTTTTGAAAGGAAACCTCTTGTTTTCACTTTTCTTCTTTTCAAAACAATATTTTTGTTAACTTCTAAATGACACAATAAAATTCAATTTTGAGATTTTGTACGAAAAATTATACTTTCGACACACGAACTACCACATTTAATAAAATTGCTGACAAAAGAAGTGCAAGATGCAACCCGACGCAAATGTTTTGTTCTTCTTCCAAGCCTGATAAATATATTTGTGTTGGTAATTTCGTGTGATGCACTAGCCCATAAATCTCATATCTAGGGTTAACACATTCGCACAAATGGTGTGCAAGCTTTCACAAACACTGTACAGGTAACGACACGCACTCACTTTGATGAGAATTAAACAAGATGGCCTACGGTCATATGTCATATCTCTCTTTTGTGTTTTATCTGTGTGATCCTTCTATTCTTGGGCGGAATTTAAAGAAATTGCAAGTTTGTTGGAGTATGGAGAAAAAATATTTAATTTCACAAAGAATTAAATTGTTTTCTCTTCGCTTTTATTGTTATTTGTGAAATAATTTATTAAAATGTAAAGTTTTAGCGAAATATATTCGACAGAAATATGATTGCGATCAAAAATTGTGAAAAACAAAAACGCAAGTGAACAATGGCGTCCCAATTGGATTTTATTTCAGGTGCAATGTGTGATAAAAGAGATTTAGTGATTCCATTACCATGCAGGATGGCAGAAGAATGGGTCAACATTGTAAGAAGTCGCTTCAAGAAATTTGGAAACATTTTCGCAACATGAAAAATAGCGGTGAGTGAAGCAATATCTTTTTTTTTTTGTTGTGAATGTGGAAAGGAAAGGAGAAAGGAAAGGTGAAAAGAATAAGCAATCATTTATATTATGTCGAATGTTCTATTTTATAGGGGTAGGAGCACTGCTTATAGTGTAAATAGTTCTTATCAGATAATAGGCATTTCCTCGAACCCATTTGTCCAACAAACCACTAGACACCCGATGGAGTGGAATATTAATGCATTGGATGGAATGCTAAGCGCGGGGTTCCTGGCTT
This sequence comes from Rhingia campestris, assembly GCA_932526625.1. NCBI lineage: Eukaryota > Metazoa > Arthropoda > Insecta > Diptera > Syrphidae > Rhingia > Rhingia campestris. Next base: position 106,416,997 of record OW052185.1, read on the forward strand.
ATATTCCAGAAGTGAAATAGCCTTAAGTAACTTACCCGTGAATAACTGAGCTATATCCAGGCATTTGCACAAGCATTTCGGGTGAGCTATATCCAGGCATTTGCACAAGCATTTCGGGCAGCCAACTACTGATTTTCTGAATAAATGCGTTTGTGCAAGTGGCACTTGGTGGATGAGTAGATATATCGTATCAGAATAGAAAACAGAATTGACTTAGCCATGTCTCCCTGTTAGCCTGTCCTTTGGTCCATCTATTTATTAACAAATATTTGGCATTACAGCTTATCTGGGACAAAGCCATGGGGATAGCTATGAACTCTTTGCTGAACGAGACAGTAAAAGTGCAAACTTTTTGGAACAATACTCCGCTCTAGAGAAGTGCATACTAATTATGGAATGGGAAACGCGAAAGAACATTTGAAGATTCGCGGGCCGCATTATGCTTTCTTATATACGTACATTTGCATCAAAAACTCAGATTTTCATTGGCTGTGTGCCAATTATTGGACAAATGAGAACGGAAATTGATCTATCTTGAGGTACCTACAACAAAAAATCTGTAAGCATCATCTCAGGCGGCTTCTGGAACGTTATAGGTTCGCCTCACCTAAGAAACGTTTATAAAAATCATGCGTATGCGATTATTGACATTTTGGTCTGTCAACAGAGCCGGTGTAGTATGGCTGTAGTTTTGGTAATCCTTCCCTTTATATGTCCCCTAGCTATCTACACTTTCATTAGGGATTTTTTATTGTCAAGGGCTATGTCGCTGAATAATTGGTAAAGTTCGTGATTGGATCTTTGTCTCCATAGCCTAACGTCACTGAAAAATTTTCTGAAAATATTGACGATCAAACGATAAAGGATTTCTTCATCTGAGTTTGATACGATTCATTCCTCTTCAGGGATGATAAGTCCTATTTCAACTTTGTACCTAGGTGTAGTTAGCATTATTCGTGCAGATAAGTCTGCTTTTCGATTAGCGACGATGAAATGGAAGTAATGATGGTGGCAGTGCGATATTTTGGCATGTAGTTGCTGCTCCAATCCAGAGTGAACATATACTGTTGGTTGTCCATGTTCACTCAGTAAACTCGGCCCTAAGCTAATTACCTCCACTTGCGCACTGCATAGCCCAATTTCTAATAAAGCGTGCCATTTAAGACGAGGTTTTCTGTACGGCGTCAACCATCTGATTGGGAATCGAAGGCCTCGGGGTGGAGCATTGGCGCCCACTCGCCCTACATCTTGCCACCTTAAAAGTCCAATGTGATACTCTTTTACAGCTCTTCGAGGAAGTTATTAAATCTTCGTCCCCCATAGTCCTTCAACCCGAACGGGACTGACTATTTTTCGAAGGAATTCGATTCATCATCGCCGTAAAGCACGACTAGAGAGATGAGGGTATTGTATAGAATTTGCTTAGTCATTTGAGTAGGGGCTTCATTAGGTTGTATTAGTATTATTAGGAGCGATAAGAACCCGCTCACCTGAGTCTTCAATAAGATAAAACTACAATAAAACAAGTTTATGAGGTGCTGCTTTGTATAGCTCCTTCTGACTCAAAAGATCCATCTTTACTGCAATAGTGAACAATCCGCCATGAAGAAGGTGTCTTGTAGTTGCCTACGATTATTATTGATCGCGGGACAAAGACTGAGTATGTGAGAGACATCCTCCATGACATCTGGGTAGAATTTTTGTTTAGGTATTTGGTCCTGTTGCCACTTTCTCTGCTATTTAATTGGATGATCTATTCAAAGCCATTGGCTGTTTTTAATTTCAGAGTTCTGGACATAAAGCTTTGGTATTATATGCAAGTGATTGTTGCACAAAGAAACAGCGATTGGCAAGAGTAATTTTTCGTTTAATTTTTCAACAAAAGGTCTCCAGAATATTAAGCAAAGCCAAGATAGACACAGTCCTTTAGTTTAGAGTGGCTAACAGAGGTTAAAACTTTATTGATAAGGCCCTTAGGTTGGAGTGGCTAAACAATTTGCTCCATTGTGTTGCCGAGATCCTTTACTTCATCAATGTAAATAATGACGTTCTGACAAAGTAATCGGTGTTACTACTTGTTGACGGCATATACCCGGTCTTACCCTCGCTTACTGCTAAACCCATTTAAACTCTCTAGCGCGACGGTGAAATCTCGTTCAATTCGACAAATGATGTCTATATCGTCGGCGTATGCTAGTAATTGCATAAATTTATGGAAGATTGTGCCCCTCAGGAACAATGTTGAAGAAACCGCATGTCATTGTATCACCTTGTCTAAATCCTTTTTGGTATTGAATGTTTCGATGAGGTTGTTCCTGACATTGATGAATCACCGAGATATCTCATCTGCAAAAACAGATAGTTAGACCAAATTCCTTAACTACACATAGGATTATGAAGCTCGTTTCTATAAATTCTGTCGTAAGCGGATTTAAAATTTAGGATAACTAGTGGGTCTTTTTTCTAGGATCTACTGACGTATGGAAATTTAATCAGTTCTGGATTTTGTGGCCTTAAATCACTCTGATCATGTTGATAGTTTTAGGGGTTCACAAATTAAGGTTAACAGTATCTTGTAGCTAATGTTTTTAGACGCTTAAGTCTGTAGTTGCGTAGTTCATAGGTCCTCTTCTTTTTGACAAAGATGAGGTTACACTCTTCTGTCATACTTTCATCCTAACAAATTTTGCTAATGAGTAGGTGTATGCTCTTAACCAAGTCATCTCCACCGTCTTTATATGGCTTGACAATAATGCCGTCGGTAGCCGTGTTAAGCTCAAGTTTGGATATTGTTACCCTCAATTAATTTATGTCGGGTGGATTGTAGCTTTCACTGTTTTGCCGGGCCTGTCCATGTGTTGACGTTGAACTCATGTTTTATTAATCGTGGTCAGATTAAAAGGGGTGATAGATTTAATTTTCTAACTAAGGTCGTTACTTACTAGCATGGAAAGTATTTTGAATTTGCAAGTGTCATTCATGGATCATGCCAGTCTGTTTTGCTTTAATAAAAGAAGGAATCATAGTGTTTTGGAACCATGTAACTCCACTCTTTTGGACTTTCCCGATTTGATTATGTGTCATGTTTTGCCGTTTTTGTCCACGTCCAATGGACTGTGGACTTGAAAATGTATACTAAGTGCTGAGGGTATTTTCATCAGCAAATGCATGAATTAGATCAGAATTTGCAGATAAGAGATTAATAGACAAATTATATTCAGTATCTTGTTCAAAACGGAGGCAATGCTATTTTTCGTTTCGATAGGGGTCCTGCAAAGTAGGACAATAGGAAAACATAAAGCTGTGGTGTTGGCAGCGTGAAAGAACACCTCTTTAGATCGATTGGTTAGAGACAAGCTTGCCCAATGTAATTGTGCATGTCGAGATCTAATCGCGAATTTACGGTCACGAAATCGAATCGGTCCTCCATTCTTAAGAAGAGCCAACGTGGAAATAGCTACAAAATAAGCAGTAATTATATTGGCTTTATCTACTGGGGTGGCAGGTGGAATGTAGTTGTAAATGTAGTTGTGTGAGGAAGGATGACGAGGTCGAATACTTAATGTATTTTTTAAAGATTTCTGTATGGCACGCTTAATGACGCTTTGCCTCCTCAGTAGTTTTTTTTTTAATAAGGACTAAGCCAACAATTAAGTTTTCAAATAAAACACAACAATTGGTATATCGGGTGGAATCTATTTCAGGTGTAGTACCTACACTTGTTAATTTTTAGTATGGAATTCGTTCTCATATGACCACCGCGAAGACAATTTCCATCATATCACCCGGAACGCGTTCGATATTGTTGCTGAGCACCTTTCATCAATTTTGGCCTGACCTACGAAGAGATCCAACAGAGATAAATCGCATGAGCGGAGGGTGGCTATTCAAATGGAGATATACGTTCACCGAACTTCCCCTTCAATGGGTCAATTGTTTGACCAGCTGTGTGGCATATGGCTCCATTTTCTTCGAACCACATACTATTGACGTCGCGTTCATACAATGTTGTAGTCTTCCAACATGGCATGATAGGAAACTCTGTTGACAGTCGCCTTCATTTTTATCGAAGAAACATTTTTTTGTGGATTCCATGCGGAGTCTTTTGAAGCAGATGTGTTGCTTGCTGTCCAATATTCCATATATATATATTATTGGCAAAGCCATTTAGCCAATTATGATTTTCATCGCTGAAGATGTTTTTTTTTATGAAATTCAGGATTCTATTCCGATTCCGATTGCAGAGCTTAAGGATAACTTTCGGCGCTTTAAATGAACAAGAGGTTTCGGTTCTTGATTTCATTTGACCTTGATAAATGTGTAAGCCAGGATCCCTATGCAAAATTTGACACAATATATGGTGACGTGGAATTGTCTGATTTGGCTCACGTTGAACTAAAGCACTTACAGCTCAGATTTTTCTCATAGTCATAACCATTCATGTGTGCGTGTGTACTTCTTGCACGATGACGAGACTTTCTGTTTTATTCCGAATACAAACACCACTGAGCTGAGATAAGATTTTTTTGAAAATTGACACTACTTGGATGATTTGTCAGATCATCTCAAAGGAGGGTCATTAACAAATATTTAGGTAAAGCTATGGCTGGGAATAGAAAAAAGATCTTCTGCGCTGTAGTTCTTCGCACAAACCATCGCGTCACAAAGCCCACTTTTTTAGTCACGGGCACAGGACTATTCAATAGTAAATATCTCGACTCAAATGCACCTATCCCCTATAGCACGGAAAGACTGTCTGGTGGGACAATTAATGACCCCTATCGAGGTATCCGTTCGGATCAGCATTTCGAAAAGATCTTCCGACAAAATGTATGGCACATGATCGCGCATCGGCGATATGCCTTAAGTCAACAATTTTTGGCAGCTATGCCATGAATTTCCTCCGAAGTTGTCCGACGAAAAATTGCTGTGGAAGTTGGGAATCAATCGAACAAGATTTCTGTTTTATTTTGTTCCGCAGTGGATAAATCGAAAGCAATTGAGTTCTAATTGGAATTAACTTTCGCTTCGAAAATTGTTTCCAACGAATACCTCCATAGGGGTGAATATGACGAAGATTGGATTAAGCTCTTTTAATGATGCGATCATCGACTTAATCGTGACCATGATTGACGTTTTGACATTGACAGATAATAAAATATGTTAGGGGGCGTTTGCTTTTGAATACAAATGTTTCAATAGAAAAACGCGATAAGTTATTTAAAGGCAATCAGTTATGGTTGAATGCTTTGGTACATTCTGTGGGTCCACTTGTTGACTTCTCTTTCCGGTTGGTATTCCATGAATAACAAGAGCTATATTGGCTTCCAAAGTTTAATTGTCTCAGGTTTGTAAACAAAAAAGAAATTTCACATATCCCCATAGAAAGTAATCCAATGGCGTCAAATCAAAAGATATTATTGGCTAATTGACAGGACTATTTCTGAGATGATGTTTTCATCGAACTTTTCTCTCAATAAAGCGATAGATTCGTATTGCATGAAGAGCTATCCTGTTGAATCCATAATCCAGCTATACAGCAATATCTTGATTTTTCGGCAACAAAAATTCATTGGTAATTTTTGCACTGTAGCGATCTCCATTGACAGTAATACGCGCTCCTTACGCATTTTTAAAGAAATACGGTCCGATGATGTCGCCTTTCCATAAACCGCACCAAACAGTGCATTTTTTGGTTGATAGATCGATATGGTAGTGTGTGTACTGTATTGAAAAGACATATGACATCGACATCGCAGCGATCAATGGTGGCCATGGCACTATATGAGATTTAAATTTGAAATTGAAGCCATCTAATTGACGAATAATGCTCTACTCCATTTTCTACCCGTACTCAATGCATTTGCCACCATATCGCATACAAACACTACCAATCCCCGATTTGATTCAGTATTCTAAATCTGTTCACAATCTCTTTGTCAATCTCCTTCTGATACGTCTTCAAATAGACATCGTTAACCGCCGCTTAGAGTTGTTATCTTCGATGTTTTTCTGCCTACCTTTGCAAATATCCCTCTCCATAGTTGTAGTTCTGTTTTTTTTTTTTATTGGAATGTACATCTTATTCATAAAGAAACAAATTCATCCGTCTCCATACCTATCTACTCTATCTCCCAATCATACAAAAGAATAGAAGTACCTATGGAAAAATCAGCAGTCACGCGAATGTCATCTCACAGGTCTTAGATTACGGTTTGTGATCTAAAAACCGCAGATTCAGCAAGCGTGTCAACCTGAAAATGCAAAAAAAAAATATTTTTTTTCCATTTGAATGACAGTTAGCGACCAGAAGCTGTATCTACTGCAGAGCTGAATCCAGACGAGAAGATAAACGCAGATTGGATAAGTAGCACAGTGATGGTGAATGGTGTGTTGCCTTTAAAGAAAAAAAAAAAAAAAACTAAGCATGTATAGGTATTAGGTAGTCTCTGTTTGAAACTGTTTTTGCCTCTTCGGTAGACTGATTTGCATCCGCAAAGCACACTCACTGCGATATGGTGGTGAAATATTGAAATACAATAATGGCATGTCATCAACTGTCAGCCTGTATTTTCCATTTTGTATTTGTCTAGCTTCCCAGCAGCAGCAGCAGCAGCGTTTCGGAACCTCTCTCTATTCTGCGGTTTAGCGAAGCGTTACTGCATTCAGCGCTACTTTAAAAGAAAGATACGAGTAGGTGTTTTAGGTATAAAAAACGTTTGTAGGTAGTCTGAAGTTATGGATGGGAAATTTGATATCAAGATGTGACAAAACATGTCTATAAATGAAAATGTCTTCTGACGGGACGCAGAAATTGGATCAAACTTTGGGAAATTAAAGAGTTTGGTATACATCAGCGAAAAAAATAATAGTTAATGAAGAAATGCAGTTTTTATACTAATTTTCTTTGTTATAAGTGACAGATGGCATGGTTTTATGCAAACAAATTGATTTTTTGTCTCCAACTTGAAGTGTCTCAAATCAACATGCAATTGCATCGCCACTGTCAATAGAAATGCCAAATCTATTTGTGTTTTATTGCATTCAAGTTAAAGTTTCACAAATCAAATCAAATTAGATGTCAAACAAAAAGTTATTTGGCAACTCCATCGCCCCTATCAGTAAAACCGTCAAAGCTGCATGTCTTTTGTTGCATCCGTCAAGAAGTGCACAAATCAGCACGAAATTGCTTGGTCACTTTCATATGAAATGTCAAAGACACACGTCTTTTGTTGCATCCATCTTGAAGTGTCACAAATCAACACGCAATTACATCGCCACTTTCAGTAGAAATGCCAAATTAGATGTCAAACGAAAAAAAACTTCTATGACGACAATTTAGCTAATGACATTGATGACTCTTGACGTCATCAAAAAATAAAAACTATTAAAACCGACATTTTTCGCCTTCAACATTCTATAACAAGTTGCCTGACAAACAAAGTATTCATGCCCCACCACTCCATCCCGGACTATTTGATCAGCCATTTTGAAATTCTCCTCGAGCTAAGCAACTCCAACTAAACCTCACACTCCTTGAGAGATATTCTCCTTCCTTGTGTGTGTATATTTCGTGGGTGGATACATAGCCTTGGATTGGTTTTGTTTTTCCCTTTTCAACCTCCAACATGCGCAATGCTCTTCAGCAAACTCCCAAAAAGGATACACCTTCTTTTATGTCACTCCATGACACGCATACACCTAGATACTCATGTCATGCCGTATTTCGTATCCGTTACAAAGTTATTTCCACTTGTTCATCGTGTAACCAAAGTTGAAGCGACTTACGAAAATCCGATTGAGTTGGACATCCGGAAATACCTTTCATTCATGAAAAGAAATACCAAACGGAGATGAATTGAAGTTGAAGTCCTCCGTGTACCCCAGTATCGCCAGCAACCACACACATACATGTGCTTAGTGTTTGCGCAGAGCACTTGTGAAGTTTAATGACGAACTTTGAAAAAAAAAATGCGGTTCACCTTGTGCGGTGGTGCCTTCCTTCGTGATGGAGGCGACCAACATTAGCCGGCAAAAATAAAGAAACCAAGTAAAACCTGTACTCGGAGTGGCATACAATGCAAAAAAAAGGAACATGCGGACCGTGCCCATGTCCACATTGGACGACAAACAACGATGTCGGCTGGCCGATTTATGAATCGATCGATGCAACTAACCAAAGATGACGGATTTTCGTCTCATTTGCTAAAGATATTTACGGACCACCTGAGAAGATAAGCTACTTAATGTTTTGCTTCCAAGAGAAATTCTGTACAGCAAGGGTTTGAGGTAGGAGATTGAGGCAGGGGGATTGAAATAGAATTTAAAGCTTGCGGGCAGCTGAAAATATTGACTTTGTAGAACTAACTCATTGCAAATATAAGGCAACAGCAAAACGGGATGGGACTTAAAAGCTGTTACACTCGTCATAAAGATCAGAAAGTGAAGAAGTAAAGTGCGATAAAAAGATTTCAACAGCATTAAAACTGTCAGAAGCTTTGAAAGCTAGAAGTATTCAAAGCAAGACAAGGTGCATAATTTGAGCACTTATTTGCGTTCGTGCTAATCGTACAGAGTATAGTTAAGGGGCATTTACAAAAACCTATTTATTCAACTAACCTACCTTTAGCGGCCTGCAACCCACCAGAAAAGGTCTACTTATATCCAAATGGAAATTTGAAAAAAATACGTATACGCCTAGTTCGTCCTCGACTGCTTTAGAATGCTCCCAAGCTATTGAATATTGAAAGCCGTTGGAAAGTGATATTAAGGTTTTGGGACCAATTGATCCCCTTTGAATCACACAGGTTCAAGGTTTTTGAGCCCACCTTACAATCGATAGTTTCTGTTAGCTGAAAGGAATGCTTCCTTTGGATTATTGGATTACAATTGGCAGGATTAAGACCATAAACCTATTTTCGAAATCTTGTCTCTATAGCCGGAGAACAAAAACAGGTCCTTAACTAACTCCATTCTGCTAATTCAATAGCATAGTCAATAAATAGATGCTTAAAGATGTTTAAAGGGTCTGCTCGCTCGGGCCTCTCTTTGACCGTTATAAGTCCGCTTTGTCTGAGAAAGGTTTTTAAAAAAAACTGCAAGCCTTATGACTAATATGAGCGCTTCTTACCTACCCGTACTTACTTTCTTAAATGGCGCCACATCGTGGAATAAACCTGGGCCTCAAGCAATATGCCTTTCCAATTAGACCGGTCTGTAGCTAACTCCCTCTAGTTGCGCTCGGGTTCTACTTGTGAACGCAACTAAAGGCGATGTATAAGGCAGATTTTTTTAACAGAGTCTGTTTCTCTATAAAGCTCGTAAATTCTTGGTTGAATCTTCGTCTCAAAAGCCCGTCAACACAAACGTGACGACCAAGGATATCTTTATCCACTTTTGATACGATCCATTCTTCAACGCCGTAGAGTAGGACTGGGATGTTCAGGGTCTTGTGTAACGGGTCCGCCATCTAACGTTTTTTTTTCAACTAGTGCTTATATCGTGAATGGTAACACTTAGCTCATGTCTGATTTGACAGATAATTAGTTGTATCCTTCCGCTGAACGAATGTGGTTGTGTATACGCTTGAACAACGAGGGAAATATTGCGACATTACTTTGAAAATCATGGTATAGTCCGTACCAAATCAGTTGGCCAACGGTCGATTGCGCAGAGAGAGGATTTAAGAGAAATTTAAGATATTTTAAAATAAATTTGAAGAGACCTGCGCAGTAGAATGGCGAACTGGTTTGGTTTGCACTAGTTTGCTAACGGTCGGATGCGCAGAGAGAGGATTTAAGAGAAATTTAAGATATTTTAAAATAAATTTTAAGAGACCTGCGCAGTAGAATGGCCAACTGATTTGGTACGGACTATAATGTTACAGAATGTGTGCGAACATTGCGTACGGATTTTGGAAGAAGAGAAGCACCGTCAGCTCCGTATGTTCGTTATCTTGTGAAAAAAGTGAAAGAAACTGGCATCCTCATCGATAAACCAAAGTGTGCGTGAAGCACCATCAACATCAATTCACCGTCGTTCTCAACAATTGAACATTTCGTAGACATCATTGAGACGAATTTTGCATTAAGTCCTTGGTATGACGCCATACAAAGTCCAATTGGTTCAGGGTTTTAAGCCAACTGACCATCAAATGCGTTTTCCGCTAAGTGGGCCTGCGATCGACTTAGAGAAGATGCCGATTTTGCCAAAAAAAATCATTTTTCAGATGAAGCTCATTTTGATCTTGGCGGGTATGTAAACAAGCAAAATTGTCGCATTTGGGGCACAGAAAACCCGCACGCATACATTGAAAAGCCGATACACCCAAAACGAGTCACTGTTTGGTGCGGATTTTGGTCCAGAGGCATAATTGGGCCATTTTTCTTCGAAAATGAGCAAGGAGTGGCCGTTACAGTCAATGGCGATCGTTATCGGGCCATGTTGAACGAATTTTTGTTCACAAAAATTGAAGAGGACGATATTAGCAACATTTGGTTTCAACAGGACGGCGCTACGTGCCACACAGCCGAAGCTACACTCGATGTTTTGCGCTCTGTTTTTTGAAGATCGCACTATCAGCCGCAGAGCTGATGTCGTTTGGCCACCTCGGAGCTGCAATTTGACATCGTTGGACTATTATTTGTGGGGTGCCGTAAAAGATAAGTGTTACTCTGACAAGCCAGAGACAATCGACGCTTTAAAGGACAATATTCGTGAAGCCATTGGTGAAATACAGCTGCACACAATCGATAATGTGCTTAAAAATTGGACCGATCGTGTAGGCTACTGAATGAGAATGTTTCAGTGAGGTCGTTTCCAACACTGTTGTAGGTGCGAGATTCTCCATCGTTATCCTGCACAGAAGGACAAGTTTGAGAGGTATACCAGAACAAGAACATGGCTCTGTATAGGGCACTGCAACCGGGGCAGTGCTCCGACTCTATGGTTGCCGCTCGGAATTTTCGGACATCCAAATAACTGGATGCGTTTTTCATGTCTATCGCAATGTGATCAATTTAATTGTCCGTTCGTTGATCTGGAGATTGCTCGCCATGTCCTATGGATACAGAGGTAGGGAAACCGTGTACTGGCTATGGTGACATTTCGATCCGCAGCGAAGTCAACTAATTGAGAAATGATTAATAAAGTTAACGAAATAAAGTACCTAGGAGTAGTTTAAGATCAAAAATTAAATTTTAAAAAATACTTAAATTATATTTGTAATAAAATAGCAAAGACAATTGGACATTTTAAGAATTAAAATTATGTTAACTATGGCTTGAGAAATAAACATTGTTTCGGTACTGTTCAACAATAATATCCCTATGTCCTAACCCATAAAAATTACAGAACAGGAATAAGGTGCATTTTGATGTGCAGTATATTAACACGCTACACGCATGTGATTAATGTTAGATACATTACAATGGCTTACGATTAACCAGAGAAAATAAATTAATTTACTCCTTTTTATATTTAAAATAAAAAACAATATGTTGCCTATATATTATTTTAATCAAATAGTTACGTCTACCCATCAACTCATCACGGATTAACTAATCTGTTGATAAAAGTTAATTCACGAATAAAGATTTCTAGTTAATCCCAAATAACTTCAAATTTTGTTTATTAATAAGATTTCTCATTTAATTCATTAATTAAAGATAATTCACACTAAATTTACGTTTATTACGACAGCTGATACAATTTAGGAAATAGACAAGACAAACAGATCTCAAAATATGGAGGTTTTACTCTTTAAAAGTTTGCTAATCACCAAAATGTCAGATAATAATAAATTATTTTTAAAAGATTGTTAATATTACATGTAAAGGGGTCTTATAGTACAGATAACAAAGATATATTAATTAGTTTTTAAGTTAACGTTTGTAATAAATAGCTGAAGCTAAATACAGAATCTAATCTATAGTGGTCTTCGTCGATGTCAGCCCCTCGAAATGTAACGTCAAAAATAATAGGAGAACGTCATGTACCCTTATGGATTTAAAGGGAGCTGGATATAGTGGCATTTCCATCCGCAGTCATTTAGCCTAAGTCCGTTGCCTAATGTGTAGGTTGTGTTTTCCGACAGTAGTGTAAAATATTGTACTTCAAATAACTTTTGTCTAGTAGCTCGTAAAAAACGATTCTTTGCGGTCTAATATTTGTCTACATTGGAGGGTGAGCGCATATATGGTTATGTTGGCAAATTTGCCCTTAATTTGGATAGTTACTTCACATATGAACTCCCAGTTAGTCTACTTCTACTTTATCAAAGTCATTCCTTACTTTTGTGAAGGCTTACGAAGGTTAGAGAATTAATGTTTCTTTACTCAACATGTCCGAAGGTTTTTTTTTTGATTATTTTAAGAATATTTAAGTGCCGTATAATTGGGGTGAATTGGGGCATATACGGAATCTCCTTAGTTATTTGAGGTGGGACTGTGCTTCCGAACTTTCAAAGTTTCCTTTCTCTTCTTCTTTACAGCTGGTGTGGTCCTTGCTTATGTTTAGCACATAAAAGCTATTCTCTATAATTCCAAACCAGGCTTTAACATTAGGTTGCCGTATTCCTTTAGGGTTGCCCCGAGAGATTTTTCATATTTTTCAAGTACAACATTGAATAAGTCACATGACAGAAAGGCCCATTGTCAAAATCATTATCTGCAATTGAGTTCTTCGGTGAAGAAAATAACGTCACTGAAACGCTCTGGAATTGGAACCGTGTTCTGCATACAGACGGACTTATTGATTGGTAAACCAAAATTAGGCATGTACCTGAATGAGCTCTTCTCTATAAATCTTTCACAATAGGCTTTAACAATGATAAATGGGTGATGGTTATTTTTTTCATGAACTTTAATGGCTTAGAAACAAACTGGCAGATATGGGCTTAAAAAAGGTCTTATTTTTGGTCGAGCAAACTAAGCTTATGTCCCATTATCCATTACAACCATATTTTTATCCCTACCAAATGTGTATGACACGTTAGTGTATTCCCCTTGCTACGTCAACACCCGAGGCTTCAAATACCTCGTCTGATTCTTGCCGTTCATCAGCGGAATATTGAACGCCGTTTAACATGCATAAATGGTTCGCTCATACTTTTGACCCATGAACAACTTAAGTGTTTGGCTGCTCCACCTCCAGTAAATGTCTGACAATTATCCAAGCCATTTTGCAGTCATAAGAAGCTTTAAAAAGTTGCCGTACGGAATCGACGTTAAATTGTAGTTCCTGTTTGTTGTGTCAAAAATATAACTTCACATCCAAAGTTGTGGTAAAACTAGATTTTAGGACTTGTATGTCAGAAATGCAACTTTGCACACAAAAAGCCAGGTTTTAGGCTTGGTATAAGCCTAATAATTTTTCTACTTATTATATTAGGAAGGTGCCTTATCTTTGCACGTTCGTAACGGTAGTTTTTTAGTTTAGATGGAGGGTTGGTAGGTCCATTGTAAGAAGATTTGGGACTTTTGGCTAAGAATACGTCAACTATAACTGGGCGAGTAAATTTGGTGATCAAGAAAGCACAGTTTGCAAATATCATTTTTTGAAATGGTAAACGTTACCTTAGCTATAAGCAGACCAGCTAGGTTCCTGTAATATTTAGAGAGGGTATCATAGAGGCGAACGCTGTGCTTGTGCAACAGCTCAATTCCTCAACCCCACAGATCGTAGCGCAATGTGATGTCTCTGGTTTTACATAACTCCCTTACGGTTGACCAGAGTTCCCCAAAAATAACTTCACAAGTTTGGACGTAGGACTACTGCGCAAAATACTATAGCAATAGAAAGAAATCAATGAGTTTAGGCGTAGTTTTATGATGCAGACGCTTTTAAAATGCCGAGTGCTGCGCAAAAAGTCTTAATTCAATTTCTAACCGTAGGATCACCAATTGTTGTGTTTTAGTGGCTTTCATCTTGTCATGATCTGACAGATCACTGGAGTAGTTTAAATTGTCATGAAAAGCTTTTCATCTCAGCTGCTCACAAATTGTAGGTCCCGCCATCGTGTAACAAGTGTACACCCATATGAGTGGTTACAAAAAAAGTCAGGTGCTGGCACTAACGAATTGTTGCAAAAACTGTGTTTTGTGTTTGAATATACGCACACAATCCTTCTACATTTCGCAAGTTCAGTTTTACGGCACTTAGGGTCACATTCGCCATTTTGGAATTTGTTCATACTTTCAAGCACATTTTCCATCTAAAAAAAATGTTTGAAATGGTTTCAAGACATCATGTTTAATATCCTTCCTCCTAACAAACTCTACCATCTAAAACCCTAACCCCACCTGACAGGTCAAGTCAATTGAAACTAATGTCCAGCCAAATGTTGTATAACGGTTTGTATTTGCCAATTTCCACTGAAACACCAGGCACTGTCCAACAAAATTTCCCCAAAAAATGTATTCTCGCACATTATATGCTTGACTGAAGCGAATCCTAAAAAGGCCATCCCAAAGACCTGACAACCTACAATGGATTTTCGGATTTTCTCGGTATCATTATGAATTCATCCTCAGACGATAACCGGCGAGACACCATCGTCGAACACAACATTCATAATTCGTAAGCATAACATCAAGCTGGCATACCAACCCATAGACCTCAGCACCAGCATGATGGTGTGGACATTATCCAGCCATTTAACCGAATCGACGAGATGAACATACAAAGGGCCATAAAGCATGCATCCTTGTTGGAACTGATTCACTGATTTGTTTGGCTAATTTAGCAATTTTTCGCCGGACCATGTTGTCTGGACACAAAAAAAAAATGGTCTGGCGCGACATTTGGTAGGCAACCCTGCTGCCAGAGGTATACCTCTACCTACACTACACACGGAGAAAGCAAAACCAAGAAAAAATTACCAAATTTGTTAAGTCGATTGGGTTTTGGGTTGATCCTGATTCGTTTTGACAGCTGGGGAGGGAGATCAATCAGCCCAGAAAATACGATGTAGGGGTCTACTGAATATTATTTAAAAACATGTGACATCCTTCCAACAAACATAGTTATTATCTAAGGTTCCACTTTAAAGGTCACTCTAGGCCTTTAAAAATCAATCTCCACTTAAAAAAAATCCCTCGAGAAAAAATCGCACTCATCGGAAAAGTACTCCCACCTCCACCATACCCACCACCAATGCGCAGAACTAAATCACCGTCACCACTACACCCGGCCAATTCGCACATACACAATCACCACATTTAATGAATGAAATACACTCAAAAGGGACTGTTCCTTCTCTCAAGCGTATAACCCCTTTGACGGATTATAGATCTCATAGACTCAACACAATCGCAGGCGAAACTTCAACGCCCTGAATAAAAAAACACCACCAACAAACTCGGAACAACGTAACGCAAGATCATTGTCATACACAAAGCTCAATACAGTCGACGCGACGTTACGCTGCCAGTCATTCTGCTGTGTGCATTTGCGTACGCTGCCGCCTCTACCACACACGCTAACTAAACGTCACTTACCACCAGGCGCGCTGGGATAGATGTTTAGCCTCAGACAGTATCCGTGATCCCACAAACGCCCAACTGACGACCGCTTCCGACAAAAACTACTGACCACAGCACTGTGGACTGGACTTGAATTACCCCGCCAAGGGTTGACATTTGACAAACTCGCATCCGAATTACCATCGGGTGGCGAATGTCGCAGATTGTTTCCGCCGTTTGTGCTCAATTGTTTCGCGTTGGTTCCGCGCTGTGGTGTTCAACTTTATTTCGCGTGACGTTTCTTATTTTTTTTTTGCTGTTTCCTTTTTGATGATTAATTCATCTACGAGGAGTGTGCGGGTACTCCTTAATCATTGTGCATGTCAACAATATTAGCGGAATTAATCAAAAATACAAAACAACGGAAAAAATTAAAAAATTACACTGACACACTTGTTCCTTGGACGACGACGACGACGAGAACGGGAGAATTAATTAATTGATGACACGCTGACTCGCAAAAACAAATTGAGTGCTGCATTTCAGAATACGGATCATTTTTCAAACATAACCATTCCGGTGCTGCCCGAAGTGTAAATGTCAATGTGGGTCAGTTGACAGTTCTTTGTGACGTAACTGAGGAGTGTGTGTTTTTTGTGTTTCGGAAGTGCGCACGTTACGTAATGTAATTGAAATGTTTGCTCGTTAAAAAAGTGTGAACGGTGGATTAGGGAATTTTTTGACGTTTTGCCGACGGGAATTAGTTTCAGTGAAAATGTCAGAAAGCGAATTTTTTTGGGTTTAACGTAAAGGAGTGATTTTGTTTGTGTCAAGCCCGATTTTTTAAGGAATATTTGGAAAATAAAATTAATCACTTGTGCGATTGGCTTAATCGAAAAGCGGTGAAGGAAGGGCGTTCACTGACGGTGTAATATGTTGTATAATGTACCATCTTACAACAACTTTTCAACGCTGGATTACTACAAGGTTGGTGGTAGATTTAAGCCTATATTTATCGTACATCTTTATCTGATATAGGGTAGGTTAGATGCGTTTTTTGATAAATTCTATCGTAGGAATCAAGCTTGCATAACCCTAAAGTGGGTTAGGTTTTTGTGCCCTTTTAAGTAGATATGACCAGTGGGAGTAAAGTGGTGATATATATGTAGGTAAGATTCGGTTTGATGGGTTATTGGTGCTAGAATGAGGGGTCAAACTCACATAGGCCTGAGTGGTCCCTTAGCCATACCTATTCATGAAAAAAAGTGGTGATAAAACTGGGGTTATGGTGTGGTGCTCCAGGTGTCCCATAGATGTAGTCACTCCAGTTCGATTCTTTGCAGGAGCGAATGATCTCTTACCCATATTAGAATTGATGCCCCATAAGGCTTAACGCTTGTTTGTTACCGGTGAGACGAACCTACAACTCTCGAAGAAGGCTCCGAAATTATGCTTTTAGATGTTTATTGAGTTTCTTTTTAAATTCCTGTGGATTATTTATTGGTGGAAATACGTCTTCTTGTGGTTCGTTCCATTGTTTCCTTGCACGGTCAGAAAATTAGTATGGAATCCGCTTGAAACTGGAAGTCCCATTCATTGTAGAAGATCTTTAGGTCATCAAATTAGCGTCTGCCAAAAAGTTTTCTTTTCCGCTTTTTGCAGATCGCGGGTCAGTGCCACATTAGTTACGGGAAGTCCCCTTTGACATCAAATTTTGAAAAGTGTAGCAATTTGATCGATTGTCGATTTTCCTGATCTCACCCTCCCTTGGGAAAAATATGTTTTGACGAAGATCATCAGGCTTCACAAAATATCCCAGATATGAACTTATAAGCGATGTTGGTGAGACTTATATGGCGCTACAGTCCCTTTTGCTTTTGCGGGTTGGTTTTTTCTTAACCAACATGGCTGTTCAATTAGCCCGGGACATGGCAACTACATGTCCGTTGCACACTTCCTCTTATGCTGCTATTGTCTGGATGCGAATCGAAAATTCTTTGCTCCCGAGTATTGCTGTCCATTCGCTTAACGTCCAATGCGGAGTTTTTGACCAGTTCTATGTCGCTGTACAGCTCAGGGACACGTCTGGGTCTTTTTTGAAGGAAAATATTTTTCGAAATGTTTTGCAATCAAAAATGCCCCAGAAAAATAGAAGTGACAGCGTCCTGTCCCTCTGTTGAGGTGGTTTTCATAACACTAGTTTTTCCCACACATCTTTGCCCAAAGCGGAGCAACGGAATTGTGGCAGATAATGCTGCTGCGGAGGTAAGAGAACAGTATTAGGCCCAACCTAGATCGTAGTGAGATATGAAGGCTATTACGAGGATAAATCTTATCAGAATCAAACCTAAGAGTCCTATTTAGCCTAAACGCTCGTCAAATTCTCCTCAAAAGTGACCCCAATCCAGACACCAATAAAACTCAATCAACTCTTTAACTCTTCCATCCTGAACCATCCGTCTTAACTCCTGCATCTCCAACCATCACACACTTGTCAAGTATTTATGTTACCAGTCACACACGCCACACACTAAACCCCAAGTACCTATCACGTAATCCGCTGTCATAAGCCTTCCATCTAGATACTGATGAGTCGGTTTTTTTTCTCCAATCATTATGGTAATATAAACATTCATCAGCTCAGTCAACAGCTATTAAGAAAAAGGACATGCTCGTTCAGCGCTCCCCCTTGAGGATGAGCGATGAAGTAGTTCTTGAGATAAACATAAATGTGCGCCGATTACAATCACAATTGCGCACCTTGACTTGCGTGTATAGTGCCCCTCCACGAGATACCTCTCAGCAAAAGTATCTATTGTTGTTGAAGAGGGCTTCTTTTCGCCTCCTAAAAAAAAGATGAATTCTCCTGCACTTTGTCGTGATTCTCGGTTGTTTCCTCTTGGAATAATGGAAATGGAATTTCCCAACGGTGGGAATTTCATCATCGTTCTAGTCACGTTTGGGTATATTTTTCTGGCTGAATTTTTCATTTCAAATATTTCATTGAGACTGATGGTGAATTTGTAGCAAGTAACTCTATTGTGCAAAAAGGCTATGCCTGCGCATAGGAAGGTGTTGGTGTGCACGATTTTATCTATAGATAGGACAATGGGACTTATTGAAACGATGAGTGCTGATTGTACTTGAGATTCTGCGATTCATATGATGCTCATTTTTTTTTTTTTAAATGCAGAGAATGCATTTTTTGTTATCTTCAGTTCTGTTGCATTCTTTTCCGTATTTGGGTCTTTAAATAGAGATTCACATGTCTTATCAATAAAAGTTAGAAGGTTTCCAATAGAATTATAGGCAGTCAATAACTTGCCAATTACTTCATAATATGCCAATTGATGGCTTTGGCAATAAGGTTACTCTAGGGACCCTAAAATCTGTGGTAGTAAAAGACTGCTGCAAAAAAACAATTCAAACAAAATGTTACATTGTTGTGGTCGGCCACGGAAGAAAGAAGACCACGGGAACGATTTCTCGGCATAACTCGTCGGACGGAGGTAGTTCTTGGCCTCTGACCAAACATCCCAGGTCAACAAATGCTGGATTCCAGGTCATTCGGAATAATATTCTCCGGGGCTTATGAACTGTGAAGACAAGGCTCTCTAAACATGAATAGCAGACGTGTTCACTACATCTGAGCGCAATTGTGAGCGACCTGACCGAAGTAACCCGTTGCCGAAAGTAACAATACCTACCTTTCTCACTGCACAACCTCTAGCGAAAGTCTGACATACGTCCAAAAGTATAAAACTCTCATGAGAAGCTTCTCAAATTTTGAGTTCGGAATCGGCGTTATACTGAAAGTACCATTGTTTGCGGTAACAATTTAATTTTGGACACACAAATGAATGGGGAAGCTAGCTTTAAGGCCCTGTTGGGGCCGGTAATGCCAGATATTTCATACCATTTTGTGTTCATGGAAAAAATATTCACATCTCTCCAATTAGCCCGGTTCTTATCTAACTGCCTCCAGTTGCACTCTTCAATTTGGTTGAGGTCGGTTTTCCTTGTGCGCTCCACTTTAGTCGATGCCATCCTCTAGTGCGTCCGACGTTTGGCTGAGAATTGAAGACTGCGGGCCGGTGTATTGGTGTCCAATCGCTTCATATGTCCTAGCTATCTTAAACGCCCAATGCGGATTTTTTTTGACTAGGGGTATCGCAGTACAGCTCGAATAGCCCGTCAACGCAATGTTAGGTTAGATTAGGTTGAAGTGGCTTCACGTGATGCGCGTGCACACTTAGTCCAAAAGGTACGTTGTGGTACCACGTGGATTCTTCGACTACCCTATATTCGTACGCCTAATTGAACCATTCAGAGCTAACGTAGGAGGTTTCTGACACTGAAATTAGACAGAACACATAGGTTATCGAAGAAGTAGTCCCCTAGATGAAGTTTCCTTTTTACTGAGACAGCCGGACATGAGCAAAGAGGTCTCTTCCTCTTCCTCGTCCAGGCAGCTTCTACAGAAGTCATTGCTGAAAAGGCCAATTCTTTTTGCATGTAGGCCTATAGGACAGTGTCCTGTGAGGACACCGATTATTGTGCTGATGTATGATCTGTTCAGCATTATTAAGCAGATGGAACGCTTCTGGTTAAAGCTAGGCCAGAGTTGCTTGGATATTTGGCACGTTGTGCTATTCATCCGTCTGCGGTTTGCTTTCTTGATCGCATCTTGCTTGATCAGTAATTTACATGTAGCAAGGGGCAAACCTAACATGTCCACTGGTGGTAGAATGTCCTGTCTGGCAAGCTCATCTGCCTTTAAATTTCCTAGTATGTCTCTGTGGCCCGGCACCCAAAAGAGGTGAATGGTGTAATGCTCCGCCATCTTGTTAAAAGACAGTCGGCATTCGTGGGCTGATTTTGAATTGAACGAGATTGCTTCCAGGGATTTGATTGCCGCTTGACTGTCGCTGAAGATGCTGATATTCTTCGTGGATATTACATTCCTTTTCAACCAGTACAAGGCTTCTTTGATTGCCATGATTTCCGCCTGGAAAACGCTACAATGATCGAGAAGGCAAAAGGGTATGCTTAGGTTTAGTATCTCGGAGAACACATCCACCCACTCCAGAATCTGTTTTGGACCCATCAGTGAAGATGTGAATTGGTTTCGATCGAATCCGACTCACGCAAACAGGGTCGAGCTAAAAACGACCAAGGATTTCTTCACCCGCTTTTGTTACCGTCCATGCTTCAGGGTCGTAGAACAGGTCTGTGAGGATCAGGGTCTTGTATAGAATCTTAGCACGAAGAAACAGCGATTGGCAAGAGTATTTCTACGTTTAATTTCTGACGAGATGTGGTTGCCAGTGTTAATAGTGGAGTCGGGGTAGACAAAGTCCCCTTCTGCCTCAAAGTTTCACCTGTCAATGGTGACGTTCTGACTAATTCGTCGATGTTGTAGTTGAAACAAAAAAGTCAAGGGAACTTATATGCCTTTTTTAGGACCCCCTTTAGATTCCAAATGGCATTTGATGCTATCCGATCGTTTAAAACCATTTAATTTGCGACATTAGTCGGGCTTTGCCAACTACTTTCGATTTTTCCTTTTGAAACTTCTTAAGCACCCCGGTCTAGGGACCGACAACAGGCTCATGCCCAATTAAAGTTTATTGCTGAATAAAAGCAAAAAAAGAAAAATACAAATCCCCTTGAGGTGCTCTCGGGCTTACAGTGCTCATCAAAGTTATGTTCGGAAGACCTAGTAGTGTTTGACAATATTTTTTTTTGTCCCTCTGCTTTTTTGTATCTTTGTTTTATGTAGTGTCGGTTAATCGATTGTTTCTTCTTTGCCTTTCATTCATTTTCATTTTTTTTTGCGCAACTCATTTTATTTTTAAAAAACAAATTCCTGCGCATTGTGCCTTTTGCTTCTAGTGTGATGGACAGGGACATCCACTTTACGCTAGCATAGCACATGTATAGAGGGTTTGAGATCGGCCCAACAGCGTTGAAGTATGCATAATGTGACAGGAAATCATATTTGCGGATGAGCTGGTTTGTCTCTTTTTTTTTAAATTACCAATTCGACAGACATTGACAATAATGAAGCCATAGATATGTGTATCATTTTTGCGCTCAAAATCAACGCACGAGTGCAGAAGAGTCGAATAAAACTTGAGTTAGACTTTTAGCCGGCTAAGAGAAGGAAGCGGTAAATGAATTGGTACGCACATGTAGAAGTTTCTTTTTAAAGCCTTGATTTGTTGACTTAATGTAACGTTTATCCAGCTTACTCATCATAACCACTGAGAGTGAAAAAAAAAAACGATTGGGTGACAAATGTCCATTTAGTTCCATAGCCCTAGAGAACTAACTGTATATGCAATTGCCCTATCCCACCATTCCATTATCACCTAACCCCTGCTTCCCAACAGAAAATGAGCAAATACACACCACTTTCGAGTTGCACTCACGGAAGTAGAAAAGTGCAACCATACCATCAAAGTCCTGTCAAATGCTTGCTTATCCCATTGTTGGTCGCTGTTTCTTTATTTATTCCCATCCCGTGGGTCGTCCCGAACCACACATTCATTCAAAATTAAGGACGTTCCCTTGCCAAACAATAGTCCTAGTATCCCAGAACATAGAGAACTACCACATCAAATACAAAAAAGCCCTTTCCATGGATGCCTGTGATCATGACGACGACGACGATGGTGATGGTGATGCTGATGATGATGATGATGATGACGGCGGGGAACACACATTTTGTGGTCTCAAATTACAGAAAATCGTCCTCTTTTCGCCTGCCATAGTAGCATCAGCAACAACAAAAGGAGAGCGCATAGCTTTGGCAATGTGAATTAAAGCAGGCAGCTAAGTGCTCTGGTATAGAGGAGGTATACGTTTATGTATCTAAGCGAGGAATACCGATCGTTACTGGGACAACAATGAATAAAAAGTTTTTTTTTATTTCGTTGTCTATGTGCCTTAATCCACAGCCACGGAGTTCATATCTGTTGGGTTGATTGTTTGTTGTTTTTGGGAGCAAAATGCTACTGGAATTCGAATGATGATGATGGTGGTGGTGGTGGTTGTTGATGAATAAAATAATAATGTTCGATTTGTTGGGAAGGTAAACAATGAAGACGTCATTTGTGTATTTTTTAAAATAATTATTCCTGGAATTTAAATGGAAATCAATGAAGAAGCGGTGGTTACAGACAACCTGTATTGAAAGAGGAAGATTTTCTTTATATTTGTTAGAGCCTGTGCACGGAGAAGGTTTGGCATTTTTTGTAACTATATCCAGGCATAACTGTTGATAAATATTTGGCATTAAGCTTCCTCTTCATTTGTGTGTGCGAAGTTTTTATTTTTTGCCACAAAGAAGAGGACCCCCTCCTTAGCGTTTAATCTTGGATGGAATGTCTAACAAACTTTCGTAAGAGGTGGAGCTGAGAAAAAACTAAGGTGTTGTCACTTTCGGGATTTTAACCAGAGACCCCACGCTTAGTATACCAAAGCACTAACTACTATAGGCCACGGCACCCACTTAAAAACTTACTTACTGAGGTAAATAGTGCCGCAGTCTACTGAAGGTCTTAGTGACCCGGGATTAGAGCGACCAATCTATCCTGCAAAAGATATGGCTGCTTGAGAGCTGGTGTCCCGATCCTGGCTAGGATTGTACCGAACGCCAGATTATGAGTATTTAAATTACAGACCCAACAAGGTCTAATTCGAAAAGCTGAAAAGAATTGACAATTTCCTAATCAAGGTGATTAGAAAAAAACCCATAGAGCCATGGCGACGGCTTGCGACAGCAAATTTACTTTCGTGCTTGCTACTCCAATAATAAATACATGGTGAGGACGCTTTTAAAAGGCATATTACATCATAGGCATTTGTTTACAGGGAATCGTTAGTATTAGTATAAGAAATGGACAGTATCCCGATTTGCACCACCCCCACTGAGGCTTGAGGTGGCTTATCCGAGGGATGCAAGTCGACAATGCTCCCATTTCCGATATCATATTCTGACATAACTCATACTGAAATGCTTTTTGGGAGTCATATCTTTTGGGGACTTAGTTCGAGTAATAAATGACGGGCTCTGTGGTGCAATGAACTGCCGCGCTGAAGGTCTGGGTTAGATTCCCAGCCGTTGCAACATCTAAATGATGTTTCACTGGTCCTGTCGTAATGATTTGCCAAATTATCCGAGTGGTATCTGTTTTCAAGAAAAGCTTATCCCAACATAGCCTTTTGGACTTGGGATAAAACAAGAGGTCCCGCCATCGTACACAATAATGGCTCTGAGAAAAAGCTAAGCCCTGGATACTAACAAGTCTTTTGCGCCGACAACTTGTCTTTTTTTTTAGTTCGAGTAATTATATAATTTACCATGAAGAACTCAATTGTTCGAATAAGGCATATAGCGGTATGTCCCGCAATCTTGATACACAGTTTTTTTTTCCGTAAGCTGGTGGAAATCTTCATAGACACGATGAGCAAAAATACAAATTAGTGTGAGATTTTTACTCACTAAAACCACCACCCATTTTGTATTTTTATTGCAACTAAGTATTCGACTTATCCAGCAATTTTTTATCACGAGTGTGTTATATGTTTGGCAGGTAACTTTCCTTTGAGAGTTCCTGCTTTTTCCGCAATTTATAGCGCGGTTTGTTATCATCGGGCCAAATCTAAGGGTTTAGTTCTTTGAAGA
Organism: Rhingia campestris; assembly: GCA_932526625.1. Taxonomy (NCBI): domain Eukaryota; kingdom Metazoa; phylum Arthropoda; class Insecta; order Diptera; family Syrphidae; genus Rhingia; species Rhingia campestris. Next base: position 106,441,150 of record OW052185.1, read on the forward strand.
CGCCGCAATATATTTGTTTCGTCAAGAATTTGCAGGACTGTTGTGTTAACGTGTCCTATGAACGTTTTTTATGTTTTCGTGCAAAGTTTTTTGTTTCACCTTTAACCGCGTGAATACCCAGATCTCTGCGTAGATCTTCGTTCCTTACGTACCACGGCGCATTGACGAATGATCTTAACATTTTGTTCTCAAAAGTTTGTAAAATGTTTAGATTCGTTTCACTGGTACAACCCCATAGTTGTAACGGGTGATTTTTAGCTGGTTTGGTTTTGGCAACACTGGTTTTGACAGCTGACGTGTGTTTAGTACCTTGTGTCACTGTCAAACAGCTTCAGTTTGGTTTGCAATTTAACCATGGATCGTCTTACAAATGAACAACGCTTGCAAATTATTGAATTTTACTATCAAAATTCGTGCTCGGTTCGAAATGTTCATCGCGCGCTGCTTCCATTTTATGATCGGCATTCTCGACCTTCTGAGCAGTCTATTCGGAAGATTGTGACCAAATTTCGCACCAAATTTACTTTGTTGGACATTAAACCACCAACACGTTTACGTACTGTGCGTAGTGAAGAAAATATTGCGGCCGTATCAGCTAGTGTGACAGAAGACCGCGAAATGTCGATTCGGCGCCGTTCCCAGCAGTTAGGCCTTTGTTACAGCACTACGTGGAAAATTTTGCGGAAGGATTTGGGCGTAAAGCCTTTTAAGATACAGCTGGTGCAAGAACTAAAGCCAGCCGACCTACCACAACGCCGAATTTTTGGTGAATGGGCTCTTGGAAAGCTGGCCGAGGATCCGCTTTTTTATCGAAAAATTGTGTTCAGCGATGAGGCTCATTTTTGGTTGAATGGGTACGTAAATAAGCAAAATTGCCGCATTTGGAGTGAAGATCAGCCAGAAGCATTGCAACAGCTACCAATGCATCCCGAAAAAGCCACTGTTTGGTGCGGTTTATGGGCCGGCGGCATTATTGGGCCATATTTCTTCAAAGATGATGCGAATCGCAGCGTTACTGTCAATGGTGAACGCTACCGAGCGATGATAACAAACTTTTTTTTGCCCGAAATGGAAGTTCTTGACTTGCATGATATGTGGTTTCAACAAGACGGTGCCACATGCCACACAGCACGCGAAACAATGGCGCAATTGCGAGGCGAGTTTGGTGAACAGTTTATTTCACGTTTCGGGCCGGTCAATTGGCCGCCTAGATCGTGCGATTTGACACCATTAGATTATTTTTTGTGGGGGTATGTCAAAGCTAATGTCTATAGGGACAAGCCCGCTTCGATTGACGCACTGGAAGCCAACATCCATGCATTCATTCGTGAGATACCGGCCGATATGTGTGAAAGAGTATGCCAAAATTGGACTCAGCGGATGGGCTACCTGAGACGCAGCCGCGGTCAACATTTGCATGAAATTATCATTAAACATTAAATTGCAAGGTTCAAACTATCGATTCAAATAAATATTTCATTAATTTTTTCGAATTTTTTGTGTTTTTTTTTAAAAAAAGTTCTAAACCTCTTAAAAAATCACCCTTTATATGTCCAAACCGGTTTTAGCACTTGCTTGTATAATAGCAGCTTGTTATCAAGGTTAAGCTTCGAATATTTTCCGAGCAACCATTTCAGTTCTCTGTATTTATTCTTAAGTTGTTTGCATTTCTTTTTTACATGCGACTTCCATTTTAATTTTGCATCGAGTGTCATACCGAGATATTTCGCGTCATTTGCAAACGGGACTCGAACCGTATTTAGAAATACAGGCAAATTATTTGTCCGTTTATACGAAAAATCTACATGAATCGATTTGCTCTCATTAAGTGCAATCCGCCAGGATTAAGTCCATTCATTAACCTCGTTAAGAGCGTTTTGTAATTTGATAGTTGTTTCCTCTATATTTGTGCCAACTGCTAGTATAGCAGTATCGTCAGCAAACGTTGCAACTATTGTATCGTTTGTTTGTGGGATATCACGAGTGAAAAGGAGGAACATAATTGGTCCAAGGACGCTTCCTTGCGGTACACCTGCCATTATTTCTTTGAACTCGGAATATTCGCTTCCAAGTTTCACACGGAAGAGTATGCTCAAGATACGACACGAGAATTTTATATAATTGTTCTGGCAGAACTTGACTTAGTTTATAAGTAAGGCCTTTGTGTCACACATTGTCAAAAGCTTGCGACACGTCAAGAAATACGGCTGAACAAATTTTCTTTTCTTCGAAAGCTTTCTCAATTACATCTGTAATTCGATGTACTTGGTCCACCGTTGAATGTTTACTTCTAAACCCAAATTGATGGTCAGGTAAAAGACGTTTCTGTTCAATTATGGGGTGTAAGCGACCTAGTAATATCCGTTCAAAAACTTTTGAAATTATTGGAAGAAGTGAAATAGGCCTGTAAGATTTTATTTCATTCGGTGATTTTCCTGGTTTTAGAACCATAATCACTTCCGCGACTTTCCACTGTCTTGGTATGTATTATAATCTGATAGCTGCATTTATAATGAAAAGAAGCTTAGTTAATGCTTTCCGAGGCAACATTTCGATACACATGCACATATGAATAGTTCTGAGAAAAAGCTAAGCGTTTGGCCAATAAACCTAGTTGCTAAGATTTTGTTTGCTACAGTTCGCAGTGATTTAGGAATCCATCGAATATGCGTTTCCAGTTTGCCCAGTTCTTCGCAAATTTCTTTCAGTTTGTTACATCAATCGCTGAAAATCGTTTCTAGTGTATATGCCACTCCGGGATAGATCATTAATGCGTCTACCATCCAGCTTGGAATATAAGTCTTAAAAGTCAAATTTGGAGTTAAATTCGTGACTGAATCTTCATCTGCATAGACGGTACAAACGATTTCGCTCGAAACGACCAAGAATTTCTTCATCCCTTTTTAATATGGTCCATGCACTAGAGATGTAGGGCTAGACAGCGATGATGTGCCTTGTTCTCTTTAATAGTTTGAGTAACTGTATTTTAAAGTGAAACTTCTTTTGGGACGGTGTGAATTAGATTTCATGAAACGAAAAAGTGTAACGAAAATTAGACTGTGTTAGAATGGGTTAAAACGCGTTTCTATATAATTTCTATATCCTTCGTCTCCTCTATGATTCGTGGAGTCTTCACTACTCTACCTTACTTTTACTTTTAAATTCATTTTTATTGACTTAAAATATTATCTTAAAACTAGACAAAAATGACTAAATCTAACTTATAATTAACAATTTTTTCTTAAATTAGCCTATCGGCCCTAAGCGGGCGCTCTAAGCTAATATCTAATAGTTTTGTTTTTAATTTTGCCTTTCTGCTTAAATTTATCTTTTTTTTTTATTGAAATATATTTTTATTTTCAAAGAAAATTTAAAAAACTTTGGTATCGACATTTTTTAATTTTATAAAACGCTTAATCTAAATTAAAAACTAACTTAAGACTACTTAATACTACTTAAGGCTACTTAAAACTACTTACACCTAACTTAATTATAATCGGGATGGCGAGCACTCGTTGCAGATGCCCCGAGGGGTCGCCATCCCAATCGATACTTTTGGCCCCCAGGCTGCATGCATTAAACCATATTGTACCCCAATATGGTGTACATGCCCCGCCCCAGACCTCGTTTCTAAATTTTTATTTGTCTTAAACATTAAGGAGTGGACTAAAAGTCCGCAAAGTCCTGAGGAAGTGCAGAATCGCCTTCCTCATGCAGCCACCAAAATTCCGTACTCTGCCTTTCAGCATCGGTCCTATCGCGATCCGATACCGAAGTGCTAAAGCGGAGGAGCTCCGGAGCATTGTCGACGTACCCGTCGCGGATTAGCCGCTTGTCACGCGCGTCACGGTAGCGGTGGTATAAAACCGGGATACCGTTCCTGTCCTGTACCAACCCTAACGAATCGATATAAATAAACGCCTCTGGTTGAATAAAGCCAGACACGAGCGTACTCTCCATGTACGTTTCATTGGGGTAATAAGCCCCGAAGATCAGGCTGTTGTCGCAAGCCATCGCCCTTGCAGCGTGCCTTCGTATCACCTTAATAAGGAAATTGTCGATTCTGTTCAGCTGGGCCCCATTGTAAAGAACCTCGTTGCGATAATATTTTATGTACTCAGAGTCCGGCGTTCGGTACAGTCCTAAGCAGGATCGGAGACAACGCCTCTCAAACAGCCGTATCCTTTCCATGTAGGATGGTGAAATATTGAACCACACAGGACAACCGTAGGCGATGATCGGCCTTATGAGGGCCATGTAGCAAATGACTTTCACCCTTGAATCAAGTTGACTGCTTTGAAACAATCTTCTTGTCAGAGCATAAGCCCCACTAGCCCTAGCCAGACAAGCATCCACATTTTTATTGAAATACAGAAACTTGTCCAGCCAGATGCCAAGGTATTTGACTTCAGTTCTCAGTGCCAACGGCCGTCCATGCTGTCCAATGATGCACAATTTTTTCCAGTTTTTTCTGGTATCGTCAGATGCCCTCTGCACTGGGGTCCTGAACAGAATTGTTTCGGTTTTTTGGAAATTGATCTTCAACCGTCGCAATATCCCTTAATGTGATCGAAGTCACGTTGCAAGAGTATGTTGATGACTCCGATTTTCGGACCTGATCTGTACGCCACTAGATCATCTGCATACGCTATAGTGTGACTAAGGGAACCTACAAGATCACTTGTATAAATGTTAAACAATATCGGGGAGTTCACCGCCCCCTGTTTTCACTACTCTACCATCGAATACAGTTTCACGTCTACATTTTTTTTTAATTTGGCTTTGTAATGAATACCTTTATAGGGTTTTTTATTAACATGCAGGAACGAGAGAGATATAAATTATGTTGGGTTTAAAGCCTTGATTGATGGGTACTCTCCGAACTAAAGATTCGGGGATTCCCAATTTTTGTGTTCGCCTAAGCCTAAGCCTGTAGAATCAGATTTTGCCAGGAATTGTTCTTGATTGCTGATGACGTGGTGTTATAAGAATTAATATAAACGAGCCGAGGTAGATAAAGGCCCTTAGTACCTCAAAGTTGTAGCTGTCGAATGAGTGTCACAACTTGTTGATTTGATATAAAGGGTTTTTTTAGAGGTTGGTTTTACGAATAAAGATAAAACTGACATCTTGTGGTCAAATCGGGGAACTCTAATGTCATTTCTGTTCAGTTTGGTTTGCCATTTCATCATGAACAGGTTGACAAATGAACAAGGCTTGCAAATCGTCCAAATTTATTTCGAAAGTTTACCGCAAGCTCCGTCCATTTTATGGTCGACATAATCGTCCATCAGAGCAATTAATACGGTTAACCATTGTTCGTTTTCGCACCACGTTTACTCTTATGTGATAATACGCATCCGCAGAAACGTCAAACAGTGTGCAGGCGCATCGAAGAAACAACTGCCGCTGTAGAGCAAAGTGTTGAAGAGGACCCGAATGAATCGATTCGCCACCGTGCACAGCAATTGGAGCTTTGTCCATCAACTTTATGGAAGATTTTGCGCAAAGATCAAGCTTCTGCAAGAATTAAAGCCGCGAGACCATGCAATGCGTCGTGATTTTGGTGTATGGGCCGAAAATGAGATTGATCTCGATGCTGATTTTCGTCGCAAAATTTTGTTCAGTGGTGATGCTCATTTTTTGTAACCAAGCAAAATTGCCGCATTTGGAGTGAAGAGAATCCACATGAGACCCTTGAGACGCCATTACATCCACAAAAACTAACTGTTTGGTGTGCTCTATTGGCAGGTGGAGTCATTGGGCCATACTTCTTCCGAAATGAGGTATGGCTACCGGTATAGAGCCATGATAACCGAATTGGATGACATGAATGTGGATGAGATGTGGTTCCAACAAGACGGCGCTACATGCCACACAGCGCACGTCACAATCGATTTATTAAAGGAAACAATCGAAGAGCGCATAATTTCGCGAAATGGACCTGTCAACTGGCTACCAAGATCGTGTGATTTGACACCATTGGATTATTTTCTTTGGGGATATGTGAAGTCGCTCATCTACGCCAACGAACCAGAAACGTTAGTGGACTCGGAAGCCAACATTCGTGGCGTTATTGCCGACATACGGCCCCAACTGCTTGAAAAAGTGGTTGAAAATTGGACCTCTAGGCTTGACTTTATTGAAATTCGGCTATTTTTTGCTCGACGATGAAAATTGTTTTGAAATTTGAATAAAAGAAAAGGTAATCCTCGAACTTGAGCTTCGAAGATAACTCTCCCCTTAAATCGGACTGACTTTTTTTTGACTTTACTTTCGTTGATTATGCCAATAGTGACAGTTGGTATGTTTTATATCCTTAGTCGAGCTTTACGGTTTTTTTCTCAGCCCGTTTTTACACTAGACCAATGCCTTATCTCTTATTTTAGTAGGTTGTTGACTTTAAAAATTATTTCCCGCTAAATGTTTATGTCCCTGCAAAAGTTTTAACATATCAGTTTCAAAAAAAAAATGTTTCTTTGCAATTTTAAATTCCAAACTACTGCTCTCTTTATTTAACTCATTAGGCATCCTTATTGAAATTGAACTTACAAATAAAAAATCTCAGATACCAAAGCAAATGATATTTTTATCAAAATTACAATCACATTCAACCTCTATTCAAGGCTACTGCTCTATCAACCATATAGATAAGGATCACTTGTCATTCGACACCAGATCTCATTCATAAGATATGTCATCGACAATATTCATGCGCACTCTCCCTTTCCCCGCATAGGTATACAGAACTCCATCCTAATCACATAATCACCGAGCGATTTCCTTCGATCATGAGACAAATTAGGTCAACTCGTAGACAACCTCTGGATACCTGGAAATATATAGACAGCCATCCTGTCAAAATTCCTCAGGATGCTCTTTTATGAGTAATTGAATAGAATTTCCCTCGATGTCACAGACCGATAAACGCCTAATGATGATGTGTCCCACTGCTCATGCCCAAGAGACCAGAAAATAAATGTTTATCCAAAAGTGGATGAAAATCCGGGCTTGACTCCTTCTCCTAAGCGGATGTTAAAGTGGCATACTTTCTTTATTAAAATAAAATATTTCCAGTGTCTCTCCTTCGCATTGTCCTTCGTTGGGATGCTTTGTGTGCGCAGGGAAAAACAAACATTCTATGTTTTGGGTTGAACGCGTTGAAATATCCGGATTAAGATAGAGGTTCGAGAATGTCCAGATTTAATCCTTGAAAGGGCGACTGACATTCAAAAATTGAAACAACGTTTACCTATATACCTCCCAGTGTCAGTGTGTCTCCTATAAGCTGGGATTTGTTGCATCTGTACAGTGTACACACGCGACTTTTCGCGTTCTAATCCGGTGTTTAAGGACATTTTTCTGTTGTTTGGATCTTACGTTAATGCTCATGAGTAGGGGAAATGCTTAAGTTGTTTTGAGGAAATTTCGAACTACTGGGGTATGAGCTGGTGGGCTTATGCGAAATCTGATTGTCTCGACGCCGCCGGTTGATTTAGGTATAAATGGCTCTAAGAGCAGCGATCAGGTTAATGATTGCAAAGCCAAACATATGCGTTGGCTGAATTGGAAACCGACCTTTGCAGTCGCTAGACTCGTAACTCGTTATTTGTAGGTGTACCCCCAGTTGACATTTTCGGGCAGTCCAAAATATCTGAAAACAACTTGCTTACTACTACTGAATCATGAAGTTCCATTCCCGAAACATCGGACCTTTTGGGCACCTGCTAAAGCTTCGAAACATAAAAAGCGGAGTTCGACGAGACGCCGAAGTGAATAGGATGGAATTATTTCCATCGCCACACTGGGATGATATCACCTTTCTATGACACTTCTACTGCGGGCATTACCCTCGCCAATCAAGGCGAACAAAGGCCATCTAAAAGCCATTCTTTGTTTGTGCTTAAGTTGGACACAGGAGCATGCAAAGCTAAGTTGATTCTGATGAGCTCAGCTACAGACACACCATTCTGTCAAACCAATGTGACATTTAATCACGGATAGTATACAGAACATACTGGATATCGTGAAGTGTAGGTGGAATTTGGAATTCCTTTCCCAACTGTGAAACATCGAAGAATATGTGGCCAAAGAAAGATAAACCCAGAACCCACAAACTCTTTCAGAAAAATAGGAAATCAGTTTCGTCACTAGAGGGTTGATTTACTGAGCATCTTATAGGGTATGATCTTTGTAGAGGGTGAACAAATGAAGAAACGAGGATACCCCACAATTTTTGTGCCATGCCACAGGCCTCAGCCAATGAGGGAAACCAACTTAAGAACTACGACCTGATGGATCTCTTCGAAATTCACGTTTCCTATCATTTGGTTTGCAACGGCAACCGGACGGGTAGAAAGAATCCAAATGGACATGCACTTGCATGGACCTAATACGGGCATCACAGTGCGCTTACCTACCTGAGTAGGATGAGGCAGGACGAACACATTCCACCACAACCTCCCTTCCTAAAGTCGAAGCCTTCAAGAACAAAATATGGTCAAGAATATATAAATCGTCATTAGAAGCTTCTTTGCCGTTAGGAGTCGGTGTTGAACAGAAGGTCCCGTTTATGAAGGCTTATGGTGGCACCCAAACTCGACGTTTATCCTACCTGCAGAAGCACCAACATGATGCTGGGATCCAAAATATAAAGACTGGTTGGAGGATATGCTGAATTTGGGAGAGGATCCAACTAAGCATGTTGATTACCAATTTCTGGGCCGCTCTATTTGGTCGATCGTCCTTTGACGCTTTCTGCAAGACTTAAGCCTTACAAAATTCTTCAAATACCTAGACTTTGAACATCTAGCCAAACAAGACTTGGTCGCTCGTCTCCCGACGGCGACGCTTCCTGCAAGACTATGGCCTCACAAAATGGTTAAAATAAATAGACTCTGGACATCTAGCCAAACAATAGAGATAGAGAATCGATCCACTTTATTCAAACAAACGCGGAACTGTAGGTCGCATTGTAAAACATTGCCATCACGTATCTATGCTTTAAAAAGCGACCATCCAGGGAAGAGGGGAAACATGTAGCCGGTAGCAAAAGATATCAGGGATTCAGAAGAGCCAATAGTGATAGAAATTGTTAAAGATTATCCAAATAAATTTAATTCACTACAAGGCAGCTCTAGACCTTATGATATAATAAGGATCTAATCATCCGAAAAAATGATAAAACAACGAAAAACATTACCCTGAGTCTTACAGTTTAAATAGAAAACCGCAAGTAAACATTGAACCATGGTAATACCGCGTGCTTACTAATTGCTGACTTCTATGCTGCGAAAGGATCAAAATGTACTCAATTACGCTCAGCGTCCTTCCATTATTCATTAATTTCACTGCACCACCCCAAATGGCGAAGCGAAAGAGTTTAACTATTTCCTTTGGCCAACTTTATCTGCCAAAAGCAATTTCGGAACAGCGAGCAAACTAAAACATTTCTCTCGAAATTGTAATGAGTTTACGGATCCTTTTTCCAACAACAGTACAACCACCCCATCTTAACAGGTACCCATGCCAACTATCTGCGTCTAATTGAATTGAATACGTGCGCATCCATTTGTGTTGGTTCCAATAGCATTCGCTCCATCCCCGCCCACTGCCAGGACACAACCATTCCATTCCATCTACAATCAGCAGCAAAACAGGAGCAACGAATGTTGATGGGATGCTGCCTGGGTAACCGTTTTTGATTGCGAGTTTCACTGTGAAACTTGAGCTGCCATTTGCGAAATAACAAACAAACGCTGACAGCCCTCAGCTTTTTTTTTGTTTGCAAACTCGCGCAGGTATTCCTCTTGCAACAATTCTCTACGCCAACGTGGATTATCCTTGGGAATGCTCATTCGCTTGGTATTCGATTTTTTTCATAATGAATTCCGGGAATATCTACACCAAACACATTTTGGGGTAGCATCGTCATCGTTAAGCAGCCCGCAGACTTTTTAATCAAAATGTCGATCTAGATTGATGTGCTGCATGTGGAGGAAGCTGTCAATCAATTTGATGATTCGACGACAAGGCTCTGTGACCCAGAAAAGCTAAACAACAAAAGTGGGCTATCCAGTAATGATCATAATTGCAAAAAAAAAACATCGAATGCCCGTCATCGTCCGAACATAGAAATGCCATTAGGATGATCTTCAACTGTCGCCGTGACAGTTTCGAAAACCGATTTTGCCAAAAAGGTAAGTTCTTAGCTCACAGTAGCACAAAGAGGAGGCATGATCCTCTTCCGGCTCAATGAGTTCATTCCCAACCGTGTTGTGGTTTTATTTTGTCCGAACCAACAGAACAAAAAGAAATCGAGTGCATAATCCTTAAAAAGGATTTCGTTTTTGTTTTCGAAAATGAAACTAAAGTCAAGGAGATACTTGCTGCTGCCACATGCAGGCATTATGCGGTGCAAGTGAGCTGCAACTGCGCGCTTGATGCGCACTTTGCCAGTATGTGGGCGGTCTGGAAAATTGTGTAATGAATTGAGGCAAGCGCAAGCAGGCAAAACCCCTAATCCCCGATTATAAAAATATGGTTTTCATAACAAACAATGGGAGGCCAGAGGAACAATTGGGCCTGCATAACATTTCGTCCGATGGCATGCTGGTTGGTGGCTGGTGAGAAGAAAAGAAAAGGACAATGGTCTTGGATTTGGACAATGGTGATGGTCTTTGAAGACAGACCAGTTGCGGATGCGCAATTATTGCGATTGTGCGAGGAAACTAGAGCTCTGGGTTAAGTTGATGATTGGATAGATTTTGGTGAGGGATCAGCAGCAACTGGAAATAAGGAGAACTTTGAGTCAACCAACTTAACACGAAAAAGGGATCGGTCGCAAAAGTGCAAAAGCCAAAGAATTTTTTTGTGAAGGTTTTCGTTAACTTGTCGGAAGGGATGATTGTTTTAAGGCATCCTTTTTACGGAGGACAGAAGAGGAGTTTCATTGAAGAAGGTATTATTAACTATTTGGAGATTTTATTCTGAATGAATGGAGTCATACCTAACCAGGATTGGTCAAACGGAATCGGATTTGAGACAGATGGATCGACGACCTGTAATCGAAAAGGTCTAAATTGTTGTCAAAGTTGTTGTTAAATGGGGTTTTGCATTGATCTGTGGTCATGATTCATGAGATCTAAGTAAGGACATCAAGAATGAGACCGCAAGATGGAAAAATAAGTTATCTTTGGTTTACTGCTGAAGTAACTCGCAGATCTATACGCCAAGAGTTTACTTCTCCGAACAAAACGTTTCCTATTTTTATGAAGTGGCCGTGAAAGATGCGATTGTCCATTGATCGACTTTCAAGCATACCCTGCGCGTCGTACTACTAAGTACGCATCATCATTATACGAGATATAACGGTATCCATTGCCCGTGTTAGCATTACTCCGCCATCACTAGTGATGTTTTAACATCTCCAACTGGGCCAAATAAACTCATATAATATGTGACCTTCTTGAGGTTTTCTAGACAACCCTATCGCTTCAAACTTAAGCTCGGTTTGATAGGACCGAAACATTCCCAATATAAAACAATCCTGCGCTACAACATCCAGGCTATATATAATAAAAAGAAGAGGCTCTAGCCGTGAACCCTTAATTCCATAGTCCCGCAATTCACTTCAAAGTTTACCTCAAGAGATCTGATCGCATGTCGTTTACAAATCCGCAAAACAATATTTCAAAGCCACATATCTTGACCGTGCTTCCGAAGGCCGCTCTACTTGGTCGCTCTTCCCTCGACGCTTCCTGCAAGACGTAGGCCTTACAAAATGCTTCAAACACCTAGGCTTTGGACATCTAGCCAACATATAGTCTTGACTACATATCTTGAACGTGCTTCCGAAGGCCGCTCTACTTGGTCGCTCGTCCCTCGACAATTCCTGCAAGACTTAGGCCTTACGAAATGCTTCAAATTCCTAGACTTTTGGACATATAGCCAACATAGTCTTGACTACATATCTTGAAGCATGAGACGTATCCCTTTCATTGCTTAAATTTAAAGGATTAAGACAATAGCCCTTGTTTGTCAATCAATATATGTTTCACCGCTTTAACAAGCTAAAGTATAAAGCCTTTTGAATTTCTGACCAGGTTTCACCTATTTGCGATTGGATCTCCAAAGTGACTTTATCTACCCTGGGACTATATATGTGGTCTCACCCAAAAACTAAAATAAAAAAAATTCGAGTGTGAGTTCATGCGCTGTAGACGTGCAACTGTATACGCAACGATAGAGAAGTGGAGACTCTATGAACCATAGAACCATAGAGGAGACGAAGGATAAAGAAACTATAAAGAAACGCATTTTATCTCATTCTATCAAAGCCTTAACCCTATAAATGTCTAGTTTTATAGTTGTCTCATTTTCGTTACACTTTTTCGTTTCATAAAACCAAATTCACACCGTTGCGTTCCAAAAGAAGTTTCACTTAAAAAAAACTCCTTATTCAGCAGCTCTGAAAAGTACTCACTCCGCATCTAAAATGACCCTGTTATCAGAAAGACGTACCATGACAATTGGACCCTTACTAATAAATTTATCAGAACACCTTATTAGCATTCGGCGTTTAACTTCTCGACGAACTCCTTTCATGAATGTTCCTTAGCTGCCATTACAGCCAATTTGCAAGCTCTTCGTACGTCTATATACCGATTACGTGAAGTTGGACTCTCTTGATGTCTTTAATTGCTTCCTATCATCCACCGCCTCTTCGAGTCGCTTTTTTTCCCAAACTTGCGGAAGCAGAAGGAGTTTCTGTTATAATAGAAAAAAATCCATTATTTTCAACACAATGAAACAGTTGGAAATTGCTTAAACATTTCGGATATTAGCTCAGCTAATTGCGCAGGTATCCACCCTTCCTGCAGTTTAACCCATTTCAAAAAGTCCAGTTTGCAGCACAACTCTTTTGTCTAAAAAAATTAAAATAAATCATTAAAAATGCTAGCAGTTCCAAAAGTCCAGGATATTTCTTCAACTACCAATGAATAATAAATAAAAATAAAATTTTGTTGGCAATTGCTCTTAGGCGGGTAGCTATTCTGGAGTGTTTTCATGATTTTTGGCGAACATTTTTTTTTGCAAAAGCCTTGTGGTCTGAGCAGATATCCCACTTAATATATCCTACTTCTTCCGAATCGAAACAAATCAACTTTTCTACGTTCGACATTACAGCCTCACCTCCCACTGGCTTGTGTCAAACCCTAGCCTCATTATGTTATTGCGAATTTGCCATTTAAAGTCGAAACGTCAAACATTGAAATTCAATCGCTTTTCATTCAAAAATTCATTCGCAAGGACTTAAAATCCAATTACACAACACTTCACAACATCTCAACGTTCCGCGAGTATTGTTCACTCGAAATCCATATGCCCTTGCGTCTAACTCAAACCATTTCCACTCAAAATGTACGCCTGTGTGAGTTTCTCTGACATGAACAAAAGGGCCTGTTGTTGGGTGTATAAAAGTGGAATACAATTGTGTGAATTAAAATGGAATGGTATGTGCACAACATACACACACTCACACCCAAGGGGATGTATCGGAGACAACATATAGAACTGGATTTTCCACTTTTTCACCACTGAATGGTTGGCATGGCGTACAATCGGAGCGGAACGATAATGGGCAGGGATGATATCTGATCCGCCCATTTTTATTTCAATATAATAAAAGATTTTCTCCTTGTTGTTGTTGTGCTCTGTTAAAGGTATGAAATAATTGCAAGGATAATCGACAATATGAAGTCATAGTGTGTCTGTGCGAGGTATGCCTTGGTGGTGTTTTATCTTAAGGATCATAATTTAAAATTAGCATTATTAGACGGACAGAGTAATTAGTTATGGCCCTTGCGTTGTGGCATACATTTAAGTCACAGGAGCCCGGGTGCTGGTTGAAATGTTATAATTTAATAAGCAAGCCATTGTTTAATGTTGTGTTTGTGGAGGATATAGTTTGAGTATAATATGACGAATGTTGGTATATATGGGGTGCTCGTTTTAGGTCACGCTAAAGAAATAATAAAAAAGAACACTAAAATGAAAAAAAGTACCTACTACCTACCTACCTTATCCAAAATTAAAATTATTTCCTTCAACATGTAATAGTTGTGCCTTTAGACTGCTGGGAGTTTGCAACACTAATACCTACATGACTCTAAGCTTTGTCCGCCAAACCATCGAAGTTGTATATCAAAATTTCGGGCTGTAGCTCACGGATTGCTTGAATGATATTGGCCTTAAGTGCTTTGATCGTTTCTGAAATTCAAAAGGGGTCAAATGGCATAGCTCCGAGGCTGCCAATTGACATCGCCAAGACAGCTGATAACACGATTTGGAAATTTGGTACGCAAAAGAACGACTGTGGCATGGCACCATGTCATTCATGTCTTCAATTTCAGTTTGAAAATACGCCTTAAATAGTTGTCCAATTTAAGCTAAGGCCCAAACTGCGAAGCGATATCAGAGCGGATGGTCGTAATCCTTCAATTGCTGAGTCAATTGTAAGCGAATAATCCGAGATTTTTGTGAAAGAATTTAGAATTCAGAATTTTCTCCAGGCTAGTGCGTGATATGTTGAGCTGTTGAGTTTATGTTTGTGAATTGAGTCTCAAACTATCGGTTACAGCAGCCACATTCACGTCTGTGCGGTGCGTCCAATTATATGGGGACCATGAGTGTTGTCCACTAGCATACCAGTCTCACTAACTTTTTGCACAAACTTGTTTACAGCAGGCGCGGTGGGTGCTTCATTTCGGCCAAAACTTCTTTTCAAATAATGCACTGTTTGGGCTACACAGCATTAACTTTGGGAATAAGTTTCCAATGTTTCCCAAGGTTGTTTAAGTGTAACACTTCGTCCCGCGGAGGTATGATACTATCATGATACTTTCTACTTTCTATCATGATTTCGAGTGGGAAGCAGCTGTCAGTGTCAAAATAACCTTTGATTTAAAAATGGGCCACCCAGCGCCACCTTGTCGCTTGTTAATGCCAAATCAATTTTTGGAGCTTCCATCCTCATTCTATAGCATACCGGTGTTGACATCTTGTTTAGTCTAGTTTGGTAACAATCTGCCCCGGATTTATATAGATGGCATCCTTTTTCGATAGTTTCGATATTGCTAAGCTTACTTCTTTAAGACGGGTGGTGTTTTCCTCTTTCATTGCCAATATTAAATGGTTTTGTTCTACTTGACAGCGAAAGATTGTTCGTCATCCCCATTTGACAGTCTGCAAGTGTTTTTTTTTTTCATATTCTTAGCACCGAATATGACTCAGTCACAATGTTCTTATGCAACTCGGCGAGATTCTATTTGGGGTTTAGTTCCCTCTCTGTGACGTTTTATATTTTGGTAAATCGTCTCCGAACATCATTCCTGGAGTGGCACCTTTCTATATCCTCGATCAAGAGCGTGTCTTGTACTCCCTTCAAAAAAAATCCGGTATTCTTCGCCTCTTCTTTGCTGATGAATCTCAATTTCAGCTTTTCAGCTAAGGGTCAATTTTGAGAAGCAGAATTCAGCAAGAGATGATTCAGTGAAAATATTTTAAGCATCGATAAATTCGGGATTTTAATCAGGAACCCCAGTCCAACTTAAATCTTCGTAGCTTGGCCTTTGAAGCACCCAGACCGATTTTAAGCTTGTATTCGGTTTTAAGTAGTTCATAGGAGTTGTCATATTTATCCCCTGTCGGAGCATGAATGCGTACAAAGGTTGGCGCATTTGTTCTTGATGCAGATTGTCACAATACGCTCACTGATGTCGTCGTAGCAAATGTCAAAATGCTGAACCTTCCCTTTCCCGGATTGTTCCAATTATTGTATTTCTAGGATGGCAGTAATGTCTTTCTTGTGGTAGCTTAGGGTCTCAACTAGTTTTTCATTTGCTTTATTTTGGTTAAAGGGTTTATGAGTCCAGTGCAGGTCTTCAGTCTTCAGTAGTAAAATCAGTCCTTTCTGCAACTTTTGTTCGCTTGGTAACAAAAGCCTATTAAGTAACAAACCTTAACCTTAACGGTCAGGCTATGTTTTGGTTTTGGGGAGGATATTTCGTGGCAATCCTGTTATAATTTGTCACCCTGTGCATTTATGTTTAGCAAGTGAAATCCTAGACCAATTGCCAATGGTTATCTCTTAGTAGCAGAATTAGCATAATGGATGTCCAGTGAAGAATGCATCGCCTAGCGTACTCAATATGTATGTGTGTACTCGAAATTCTTCAACACTTCAGTGTCTTTCTCCTATAAAGAGGTTCATCAGAGTGATTGATGTTCAACCTCAGGAAGAATAATAAAGGTGGCCCATGATTTCGCCATGATCTGTTAAATCAACCAAGGAATGTCAATCTCAAAAAAGCTAACATTCCGACCTTAGAATGCGAGAGAAACCCTGAGACCCTACAGTCATGTTGTCATAGAAATTTGTCCCAAAATTTTGCTTTCTGAGTTGCACATGTTGATTTCACAATCCTTGGTTTCCATACAATTTCCTATAGAAAAAGAGTTAAATCGACCACAACTTTTCTGATCAAGACCATCTGCCTCTGAATACCCCTTTCACTTTCACCTTCTTTAAGAACTTTTCTTAATTAAAATCAAGAAATTCTCACATTTTTCGCACCACAACGTCAACCCTTTTTGCTTCAGAAACCCCTCAGCAGTCACAAAAATCAAGAAGAGGAAGAAATATCTTTTGACAAAAGGTCATTGCAATTTGCCAATAGTTCATCCGTTTACCCTCGACCTTTGACAATCACATACGAATGTAGATACATCCGCAAACAACCCCCTTTTTGTCCTCCTTGACTGGATAGGTATGCTCTTTTTTTTTTATTTTTGCACACCATACTTGCACCAGAAGACTTGCAACGGTCGTTTCTTGTAAAGGGACATCCACGTCGAGTCGTACATCCACTGTGTGGTGTATGCATATGGCTTCACTCCAGTATACCTAGAGCATAGCTGAAGCAAAAAAGTATCGCATTTCACAATTTTCAACTGCGCAGCGTATAATTTTTTATCATCTAAAAGTACAAACTTCACAAAATTAATGATAGATACATTCTCTTCGTTGGTTTGGTTTCGAATTGATTTTCCCAAAAAAAAAAAAAAAAATGAACAACTAGGGATGGGAAATCCGTACCTCTGCCAATTTGGTCCACCATGGCCATAGTTTGTCTAGTTATCTGCACAACATCGACCCATTTAAGTGTAACGATCCGTCAATGAGGCGAGCATTTCTGTTCGATTTGTGAAATTTGATCCACCATCATCGACGATTGATTTGTTGTTGTCCGGCCGTTAAATGGCATACAGAGGTGCTACTGATGGATGCTGCTGGTGCAGCAGCACCCCGTGTGTATAGAGATGAACTTTTCTCTTCCATTGGCCAAGCATGCAACTAGGTATATCCCATTCAATTGTAGGCAGCTCTCGAATGCTCGCGGGAACTTAATACGTTTCCGAAAGATCGATTACACATTTTGAACTAGTTTTGGGTTGATGGTGTACTGAAACTTTCAGGGTTGCACTCAATAATTTCACTCTTCTAGGTTGTATATACGAATGGATGTGTAGTATCTATTACGGTCTTTTGTAAAACCTGAGGCTATCATAGGGAGATATGGGAGAGTTGAAAGTGGTAATTGAGGTTTTTTTTTTCGTATCCTGTTCGACGCGAAGTCTTGCAATGGGTTGTTGAAACATCTGTGGTCGAAGCGTTTTCTTTAGCAGAATTCACCTGGGACTTGTTCAGTTTTGAAGACACCTGTTGGGGTTAGTTTTAAGAAATTTGTTGGTGTAATTCTTAAATTTTTGGGTTATGTAGGGCTAGTGTTTAAATACCAACTTTTTAAACACTAAAGAGGTATTTGAATCTTCAAGTATATCCACCTGTAACAGCCTTCATCTATATGCAATACATCTATCCTCCGCTATTCGGGATCCTGGTTTAATACAATAAACTTAGTGACAGGAGTCTATATGATTCTACTTATCACTAGGCCTGATTGTTCACCTAAGTAAGTTAGTCCGATACTACATTCGTATTCTCATCTTCAGTCAGTTACTAAACCACCTTACACATTTCGAAAAAGGGTTACAAATTCGTTAATTAAAAGCAAAAAGATGGACGCATTATATGAGCAGGGTTGTTAAAGGGTTCTTCATAAAATCCTTGCAATTTGAATTCTTTTTTTTTTAAAGAAAATTTTGAAAATGTGTGCTCAAATTAATGAAAGGGTTAATTTTCCTGACGAAGTTTTACCTCACTTTGGGTGTAATTTCGTGGGAAAACGTAACTTTAGGACGGTTAGGTTGCAGTGGCTGCACGCGACGCACGTTTACACTTAGACCAAAAAGGTCCGTTGTGGTACCACGTGGATCTGTCGACTTTAGGTAATGTTTAAAAAAATTGTAGAATTAAAGGATGTTCCTAGTTTCCTAATAATCGTGTTTTTTTTTTGTACTTGACAATTATAAGTGAAAGATAATATCGGCCGACAGTTCCCCAAGGCCGGGCATTTTGTTACATTTTGGCCATAAATTTCAAAATTCATCTTTGCATACTTGATCCCTGAGCCCACCAATATGTCTTATTAACTAGTCTTTTAGCTGTTATGATGGGTGGTTATTTTAGTCTTAGGGATCCAATTTCTAAATCACCAAAAACACAAAACCCATATTGCAAATTGACCTTGTTCCTTGAGCTCCAGTATCAACAACATGTTCCCGAAAGAAACTCTGTATTACGTTCTGAAAGTTTTGACGAACATTCTAACACCGTTCGGAGTCGGCATTAAACAGGAGGTCCCATTCCTTGTGCCAAAAATAAAACTTCG
Organism: Rhingia campestris; assembly: GCA_932526625.1. NCBI lineage: Eukaryota > Metazoa > Arthropoda > Insecta > Diptera > Syrphidae > Rhingia > Rhingia campestris. The sequence goes on from OW052185.1 coordinate 106,460,004, forward strand.
CACACATAAGCGAACGGAGAACCTAGGTTTGTGGCCCTGTATTGGCCGTTAAGTTCAAATATTTCATTTCCATTTCGAAAGCTTAATGACATTTACTACAAGGTTTGAGGAATGTAATTCATGTCAAATGCTTATTGGCTGCCATTTTGTTGGTAAAAATGGGGCTCCGTTTTGACAGAATGTGTGTTTGAAGGTGTGAAATTAATGAGATTAATTTGACAAAATAATATCGCTCAAATGAACACCCACCTCCTAAGTTGATGAACGTTTGTGTTCTTTTTAAATATCTACCATCTTCCTCAAAATTTGTGATTTAGTTTTGAATGATGGCTTTCAAGACTTGGCAGGCAAGGTGCAAGGATTGGCGAACGCGAGATTTCAAAAAGCCACAAAGAAAGAAGTCTAGCTAAATTGCTGCATTAAATCAACGGATCCAAAGTTGGTCAAATAAGCAGTAACAACAATTCCGGGTTCTTCAGTATATCGTGTGTGTATCACTATGTTTTCAACTTAATCGTCTATCTGCCTACAACATAAATGCCAAAGCACAATATCATTTTACGCCATTTGCAAAAATGACAATATTTTTGACACACCTATTACTTTCGAAGTAGCAAATCCGAAATTGGAATTTTATTGGCTGCCTACATGTAGTATTGGTTTCTGAATTCCGAAAATGTTAAAAGAATCCCAAACCAACTCAAAAACGGAACAAAATGCGATGAATAATGACTTTTGAGGCGAAATTCAGGGTAGGGCCTCAGAATCCATATTAAAAAATCGCAGAATCTAAGAGACAGACAGACCTACATTATTTAAAAGAATACTTTTTTGAAACTTAAAGGGTACCTCAACACATAAAAAATTGTCAGTAACTTGACTTCAAATTTTATCGACATCGAAAAAAAATTTCATACTGAAAAGTAAACATTTCGTAACAAAATTTTGGTCAACCTTTTCAAGAGCCCAAAAACTGATACGGCTTAGGTCTAAATTCTTGCACAAGTCGCATTTTGCATGCTTTTACACAGACCCTAAGATTTAATGTCAAATTGTTGCATACAACATGCTAAGCTATTGTGAACGGCGCCAAATTCATCCCGAATTCATAAGCCCGTACTCTCTCAGCTACCGCCGATATATTTTCTTCGCTATTTGGACTACAAGCTGCTAAAAGCACACGAAACACATTGCTTGGACAACGCTAATTTTCGTATACAGCTAAATAATTTGTAGATGCTATATGCAGGGTTAAGTCTTTTCATGATGAAAAATGACATGACAGTTCGATACGGCTCACAAGTTATATCTCACTAAACCCATACTATGTAGGAACTATACCTCTCAAATTACCATCCAATTTTTGCTTATTTTGTACCAAAAAAAGTTATTGTTTTGCGTTGTTCGTGTCGTTGTTAGTTGGACTCCTTAGTGTTTGTGCTGCAACTGCTTGTTTTTTGTTCAAGTATCACAAGTCTTGAAATGATTTTGTTAAACTTTTCTGAACATAATGCCGTTTAAGTCTTGCTGAGTAAAAGGTTGGTAGTTTGAAGTAAGGGACGACCATCTATAAGGCGGATTGCTCGCCAAGTGCAGTAAGTTGTCACCGATGAAAAGAAACATGAGAAGAATATTGAAGACCTGATCTTACTAGTGCTTTATAAAAGCTAATGAGCTGGGCTGGTGTAAAGTATTTTGAAGCTCCAAAAAGGTTACTTAGTTAAGCCGCCCTGATTTGGTGATAGGGGTTCAATTTTACATGTAACGGGTGATTTTTTAAGAGGTTTAGAACTTTTTTTTAAAAAAAAACACAAAAAATTCGAAAAAATGAATGAAATATTTATTTGAATCGATAGTTTGAACCTTGCAATTTAATGTTTAAAGATAATTTCATGCAAATGTTGACCGCGGCTGCGTCTCAGGTAGCCCATCCGCTGAGTCCAATTTTGGCATACTCTTTCACACATATCGGCCGGTATCTCACGAATGAATGCATGGATGTTGGCTTCCAGTGCGTCAATCGAAGCGGGCTTGTCCCTATAGACATTAGCCTTGACATACCCCCACAAAAAATAATCTAATGGTGTCAAATCGCACGATCTAGGCGGCCAATTGACCGGCCCGAAACGTGAAATTAATTGTTCAGCAAACTCGCCTCGCAATTGCGCCATTGTTTCGCGTGCTGTGTGGCATGTGGCACCGTCTTGTTGAAACCACATATCATGCAAGTCAAGAACTTCCATTTCGGGCAAAAAAAAGTTTGTTATCATCGCTCGGTAGCGTTCACCATTGACAGTAACGCTGCGATTCGCATCATCTTTGAAGAAATATGGCCCAATAATGCCGCCGGCCCATAAACCGCACCAAACAGTGGCTTTTTCGGGATGCATTGGTAGCTGTTGCAATGCTTCTGGCTGATCTTCACTCCAAATGCGGCAATTTTGCTTATTTACGTACCCATTCAACCAAAAATGAGCCTCATCGCTGAACACAATTTTTCGATAAAAAAGCGGATCCTCGGCCAGCTTTCCAAGAGCCCATTCACCAAAAATTCGGCGTTGTGGTAGGTCGGCTGGCTTTAGTTCTTGCACCAGCTGTATCTTAAAAGGCTTTACACCCAAATCCTTCCGCAAAATTTTCCACGTAGTGCTGTAACAAAGGCCTAACTGCTGGGAACGGCGCCGAATCGACATTTCGCGGTCTTCTGTCACACTAGCTGATACGGCCGCAATATTTTCTTCACTACGCACAGTACGTAAACGTGTTGGTGGTTTAATGTCCAACAAAGTAAATTTGGTGCGAAATTTGGTCACAATCTTCCGAATAGACTGCTCAGAAGGTCGAGAATGCCGATCATAAAATAGAAGCAGCGCGCGATGAACATTTCGAACCGAGCACGAATTTTTATAGTAAAATTCAATAATTTGCAAGCGTTGTTCATTTGTAAGATGATCCATGGTTAAATTGCAAACCAAACTGAAGCTGTTTGACAGTGACACAAGGTACTAAACACACGTCAGCTGTCAAAACCAGTGTTGCCAAAACCAAACCAGCTAAAAAATCACCCGTTAGTACTGTCATTTGAAAACAAAAAACAATAATTAGCGACATTGTTAGAAGGAATCTAATGAGGACACTTGGTAATGTGCGAAATAGCTTTATTTCTAACCAAATAGTTGTTTGTTGTAATTTCAACCACCCAATTGATAAAATGGCAATAATTTCCTAACAGAAATTGTCAAGGGCTGTCCCCCCTTAGAATTAGAATCGTTGGTATTCCTATCTCACCCACGACCAAACAAACAAGCAGAAAGAGAGTGGGTGGGAGAATTGAGCCTTGAGGCACTCCAGCGTTTCCACTATTGGAAGGGGTATGTCTTAAAAAAATTGTTCACCCCACTACAATCGGTTCGGGCAAGTCCATGTACATATACATTGCCCATTAAGCATTTGTGTCAAACTCGATTGACATCTTTGGAGATGAAGCAACAGATTCTTGCCTCTTAATGTTGTTCCATTGCCGATGTCCATAAATGTGTTAAATGGCTCACAAAGGCTCAGGGCTATAAGTTTGTAGTTTTGAGCCTAGTTGATCATATGACCGTAGAATAATTTTCAATAAAGAGGTTTTGCTAATTCGGATGCACATTTCTTAAGAATTGTAGGGGAACCCTACCAAATTTAGTCGTATACAGTCCAAATTGTTCTGGATGGGTCTTATTAACCAGTCGACATTTTATGTCATCATTCCATGAGTGAACGTGCAGTATACTCGGAGGCACCCACTAGTTCAGTGATCAATGTCGAATTTTCTGAAGGTTTTCTATAGGCTAAGGCTTATTCCTAGGGATCTATCAGTTCTGACTAAATTAGGGGAGGTTGTATGAACTGTTAGCGCAATTAAGTCGTGAAGCATCTACAGCCCTACATGGGCCTATAGTACCACCCTTTGTATCAGTTTTGACTATGGAATGTATGGGAATTGTTACTAGCTACACTTTTCTCATTGATCAAATGTTCCTGAGCCTCCTGGTCGCCCTGGAAGTTTAATAGTTACTCTTTCGTTGTAAGCAGTCTTTGGCATATCAATCGTTTGATTTCTAAATATATACCAATAAGCTAACTTTTCCCTTTTCCTGGGTCAGATTACCATCGGCTAAATGATCTCATTTCACTAGGACTGCTTGTTTATTAAACCACGTGATGTTTGACGCTGTTTTGTTTAATTGAGCGAGGCATGAATATTTGAGAAGGTGTTGTGAATATATGTAATAGCTTTGCTACGTCGAAAATTTGGGTCAAGCTGCTGGTAATAATCAACATTCCAATCTCTCTTCCTCCGTCATGCGTTCTGTTCAAAAATCTTTAACAGTTCATGATGACTTCGTCTGTTAAATAACGAATTCTTATCGGGCTTAAAAATAATAGAAGATGACGGGAGTTTCTCCACTACGATCTACAAAACCCTGTTCCAAATTGATTCCATTGGCGCTCTGTTCACCTATCCCCTTTATCCTCTCAGCTCAACCGTAACACTCTCCTGGAATTTCGCAATGTCAATACTATGTGTGTGCGCCAACATAGCGTGTACATTGTCCATGTTTTATCTTGTTCCTTGGTCAGCAGCACATAAAGTTTTCCCCGAAGATTTGTACAAATGTTGGCATACCCCGGGTCCGATTTGGCGCGCATAGTGTGCAAGCAGAATATTTTCGCTTGTAGCCTAGTGGTGCTGCTATGTGTTGTCGTTGTCATGTCCGACGACACCAATCGACGTGACTCTCTTCTCCATGTGCATTCAGTGCAAAAACCAGTCCTCGACGAGCATTTACTGGACGCCACAGTCATGCTCCAAAGTGCGAGACCACAACGACTGTGATCGTCATCATCTCTGTTGCCAGAACAGACAGCGCGGAGCTTCGAATGCGTGCTCAAATGCGGGAGTAAAACTCCGGGAATATACAGGCAGTTTGGCAGCGCTAGCCAGTGGTGGCCGGAGAGAAATGAGGCGCGTTATAAGATTTACGATCGATTTGATCTTCGTGGACCTCCCGAGTGTTTGTGATTTTTTTTTAATTTAACGATCTCAACGTATTTTTTGAAGTACTAGCGCGGATACTAAAGTCTGCTGCGCACACCCTTTTGGGTTGAGTATGGATAGGGCTTGGTGTGAGTGTGGGAATCGAAATCGATGGCATGTGGCAGAACGAAGTGTTCATAATTTAATTACCGTGACTTTGAATATACGGCAGGATAGGCAGGCAGTGCTGAATGTCGGTTTAAATGTCAATGGTAAGGGGGATGAGTCTTGTTTTGAAATGAAGGCTTTGCTATACGCCATTTGACTTTGAAATTGTAAACTTTTGAAGGAGACTTTAGTGACATTAATGTGTCACTGAGAACAATTTAACTGACTTCTGACAAATAAGTTGTTTCATGTTGTCCCAAGCAATACTTATAACCTTTGCAGTGTAAAACAACAGCCAGTCCCAATCTAAAACCAAAACTCAACACGACTGAGGTTTGATACTTCAGGGTAAAGACTTTAAAGGGTCGCTTCTGTAAATAGAATTAAATTATTGGCGTAATAAGCTCGTTAGAACCCAGGGCTTAGCTTTTTCTCAAGACCATCAAGACCACCAGACGATGGTGGGATCTTCTGTTTTATGGAAATCCGATAATGCTTCTCGGATGATTATATTTTAAGTTTTGGTATAGCGGCAGTTCATCACAAAAACCATTGCGCCACTGAGACCGCCTAATGAGAGGTCTTTCTCCACAGCGTTCACCGTTCTGGTTGGGAAACGAAGATTCCTGACATCGGGAACTTGGTGGTAATAGTAACTGGCTTCAAGTAGGGCCTATATATATCTGGCATAATTCGCCCCTACAGCAAAAATGACGCTCGTCATGATGAACCCTATGTAAGACGCATCAGGAAACCAGGAAGTCTGTCTTCGACTTAGTCGATGATGAATAAAAAGTTTCACAACTCGCTGTGGCTTTTTTTGTAAGCTCTGTCAAGATCATTAAATCTTTCTTCGAAAAGTGGAAAGCTATCATAAAACTTGAATTCCCAATGTGGCGTGAGCTGTGTGGCATACGTAGCGCTGTCCTGTTGAAACCACATGTCGTTGTTGTCCATATCATCCAATTCAGGGCAAAAGAAGTTGGTGCGACCTATATCGCTCGCCGTTGAACTTCGTTCTCAAAGAAATATGCACCAGAGACCCCGCCAGCCCAAAATCCACAGCAAACAGTAACTTTTTGGGGGATTGGATGGTCTTGGACTACATACGGATTGGTATCGTCCCAAATTCGACAATTTTGGTTGTTGACGTACCCATTCATCCAGAGATGTGACTGCTCTCTGAAGATGATTTTCGATGGAAATTAGGGCCAGTTTCCTACTGCTCCAAAGCCCATTCAGCGAACACACGTCGTTGTTTATGGTCATTTCCCGTCAACTCGTGGGTCACTTGCATTTTGTACGCCTGCCTCGAATTCTCATGCACACTCTCACAGACAGCGGCGATGTTTAAGGCAGATCTTGCATTTCGTCGACGTGCGGGTGTTGGTTTATCGTTTAATGAACCAGTGGACTCAAATTTATCCACCACACTGCGAGTAGTCCTCTCGGTAGGACGATTATCGCGACCGGAAGTTACCAGAACAGAACACCCATTTTGATAAATCAATTTTATCATTTACACTTGTTGTTGAACGCTATTTCCGTTTATGGTGATTTGGCAAGACACACTGAATTAATGACAGCCAATTTGAGATATATCTTCAACGTTATAAACTGTCAAAGTTCAGAAGTCCCTATTGGAAGACCCTTTAGCTTTAGGATTTATGGACTCAGAACTTGACTACAACTGGTTATGGGGTTCCTAAGGCATAGGAACTCTATGTTAAAGGGTTCATGGGCTCAGAACTTCACTAAAACTGGGTATAGGGTTCCTTAGGCGCATCGATACTCTATTTTTAGGGCTTATGGACTCAGATCTTGACTACATCAGTCTATAGGGTTTTCTTAGACGCATCGATACGTATTGTATACCGAGCCAAAACTTATCTTCTTATAACACATTTTAACAACCGGACTTGTCCTGGCTTAAATTATGACTGGCGGTGCTACTGGTTTTATGTTCACCGATCATATTTTCACCATGAATTTGTTTGTACCCTCATCCCAAGAGTTGTATGGGAATTTCTACGTATGTGGCCACACTAGCCAGTTTAGACTCAGCAAATATCCAAAACGCACAGTCCCAATTAACTGTCTTCACTATAGAATGCCTTTGACCGTTTTCGACTACAGCGTAAGAGGTTTACCTCTCTGGCATGACCCAAAGACATCCGTATTAAAATGGGCAAACTATCTCTACATTGGTTGATTGCCGTCATTTTCTACTAGTGAGTGACAATTGGAAATTGAAACTTTGTAGGCCAATTTTTTTTTTTTAACAAGGACGTCAAATCTTAAGTCCCTCAACATAAACTAGACCAACAAATGCCTCAAAACGTGGCCGCAGCGTAGTGATGATATCTGCGTGTGTTGAGATGGTTGTGCGTTCCATCCCAGCCAATATTTATGATGTCATAATTTGAAGAATTCGTGGATACTTTCAAAAATGATTCTGCGAATTTAAAGAACACAAAAAATAAACAGCTCCTTGAAAAATTAGTTAGGTCACCACCAGTGGAGAAATTCTTTCCAACACCCAAAATCTTTCCCATCTCTCTCTCTCTCTCTCTCTCTCTCTCTTTTGGATCTTCTCTTCAAATGTCCGCGCTTTTCTAAAACCCTACAAAGGTATAAAACGCTACAAAGGTATTTATTACCATTTGAGCGCGTATAAATTTTACACAAAAAATACGACCATGGTCCACCGTACCTTGAAAACAAAAAACTGGGATGGTAAGGTTATTTTACAAAATTTCCTTCGAATTTCCAGTACCCCTCGATATAGATCGAATCAAAAAGAGTGATCGAAATATCTTAATCCGACAGTCGAAAAGTGCATCTTGCAACCGTTTATTTGAAAAGTGAAGAAGATCAGAAATCCCGACCCCGCCTGATGCTGCCCTCTATCAGATAGAAACAATTAACTTCTGTATTCTGCAGACAACTCAATTTGCGGCTAACCAGACCATACAAAAGCAAATGCCTACATCAACACAGATGAAGTGTCATTCAACTCGGCGACGTTTTGTCTGTCACGGCAATTGATGAACCCAACAAGCCTCAGAATATTTAGATTATGCTCGTCATGATGGGTCGTGATATTCCACCGCCAAATAAATAAACAAACCTTACAGCTATACGCACAAGTCCGATCATTACCCTCATATGTGCTTCCAATCCATACGAACACCCGTTGCAACCTTGATTCCAAATCGCCCATATAAACAAGCACTCCTTCACATCCTCCTCCCTCACCATCGGTGCGTATATTTATTTAGGCTTCCGAATTGCCAGAGTCAAAACATTATGAGCCCGTCAAGTACAGAAGCAGCCAAACACTTTACTGCCCCATCAGCAGATTAAATTTTGATAGTCCCCCCGCATCCGAAAGCGCAAACAAAAAAGAAACAATCTGCTCCTGCGCGACCGTTCCTTATCTCTCTGCGCTGCTGCCTTCACAACAAAACATTCCACGAATGTCCGGTCGGTCCGTCGTCGCATCGTGCATACTGCGATGCATTCCCCGATGGTGTTCGTTCACACAGAGCGCTCAATGCTCGCTAATTTGTTGATGCTTCCGATGCGAGTTTGCATGATGCCCACCATGTTCGTTTTGGCGTTACTTCAGAGCCCGACCAAGAACAGACAAAAAAACGCGACGCCCGGCACATGACGTCTGTTTATGTTGCTTGTTATGATTGCATGCGTAGCGCATCGAACTGTAGAAGTCCGCGAAGCACGTTCCTTTGATGGAAAAGGCTGACCGCTGGGAGCTACCGCTGCTGCTGGTGGGTAGCCCTAGACCCTATGTAGGGTGTTTAGTGCTCGATCGATTTAGAGCGCGCTTCTCTCGATCGAACGCGATAAAAATATAATTCCGTGTAATTACTCGGCGGTTGTTCCGAAAGATTGACTTTTTCGCTGTCGGACTTGTACTTTGGGTGGCATGTTAGAAAAAACCGCTGATACGGGGGTGTTTTTTTTTTTTTTTAATTTGCGCGCTTAGCATAAATAGCTAGACTATTAATCACGGCGCAACACAGCTAAAGCGGGGCAACAAACTGGGGTCGCCGTTGGACGGTATGGCCAACTATCTACTGTCAGCACACGGGTGGTGGTGTTGAAAATGACACCGGAGCATTTAATCGTAATATCGGTGTTCTAGACGTTGGAGTTTTTTTTTTTTGTTGTGGTGGTTTCTCGGGCTATAAAGGCGTCTGATGTCTGAGTCATGTATTGACCTAGAAATGGGTGCGATAAATTTACGAGTTAGGCGAATTCTTTGGGGTCGTCGCTTGTGAATAGTAAGTTCCTTGGTGTTGTCACTGCGGGAAGAAAGAAGGGTTCTGAATAATAATGAGGGTGAATGAATCAGTCACACATTTTAATCAAAATAAATTTAGTTAAACCTTTTTTTACAGATTGGTTTCTTGTTTGACAGTTGTGACGTCATCAAAAGGGCAAAACGCAGCCAGAAACGAGAATCGAACCGGAAGTAGCTGAATCATTATAAACAGAAGTAAAGAAATGGGCGGGTATTTTTATTTCAGATAGGAAGGTTTCATTATAATCGAGTAGAACAGACTAAGATCACCTGTCTGAGGATCACTGCGGTGGCACTTGGTAGCATTACTGCCTGTATGCATGCCTGTAGTTCCTATTCAAATAGCTCACCAGGACGAAGGTTCATGTTTGTTGGGTTTTGTAGCCCTAGCCATTAAATGAAGCAAAATTCTTTCAAAATTTTCCTTTGGGAACGGATACCATGATAGGGCAGACTATCTTGACATGAGATTCAGACCAAAATTGAGCTCTGAGACGAAGATCACAGTAACGCAGATCACTGATCGTGGGTTCACTGTTCGTTGGTCATTGGATTTATGAAATCTGCATCGTCTATGACGTTATAAAAATCTAGAAGGAAGATCATAGAGCTGGCTATTCTCCAAGTTTAAACTCATCAAATTTGCCTAACAGTTTTCAGCTTCTTTTGGCTTCACCACTAATAGTTTGCGATTCCATAACGTGTTTTTTGTAAAGTCAAACTCTTTACTGACCTACCTACTAACTTACTTATCGGGCTCCCGTGAAGAGTCTCTGCCTGAGACACTGCAGCCTTCCATCCTCTAGGATCCCGGGCTCGCTGCTTCCAGTTGTCTAGACCAAGCGCTCTGGAATCCGCGATAGCTTGGTTTTTGAAACGGAGGTTCGGTCTTCCTTAGGGGCTATCACTCTCAAATTCGGCCAGGGTGATAGCTTTCGGTTGTGTGCGGGATGGCCATCTCTTGCCATCAACATCAGGCATGTCTCGAAGGTTTAGCGAACCTTTTATCGGTGAGGGATATAGGGAACATTAATATAGCGATTAGGGTTTGATTGCGTTTCCATGGAGTTGAGTGAAGTAGCTTGTGTCATACATTGAATTAGTTATGATGCAAGCTCTTCGAATCGCGGTTTAGCCTCGTGATACGTTCCCATTTTTCTCACCGGTAATGGCATTAGTTCTTGTGTAGTGGTTTCTTTCCTTTCTTTCCTATCATTTCTAGTCCGTCCGCAGTCGATTTAAAGTAGTCCTCTTCCTCTTTTTCTTTTCTTATATTTATTGGCACAAGTGTGCCATGCCCTCCTCACCTCCACTGAAGATGCCTCTGTGGCCCGACCCTGACTCCTAACACCTTCTCTAACCTAGGGGCTGTGACTCGAAGATACTCTTAGCTGGAGCATTTATTATCTATTCGCTCGATGTGGCCGAGCCAATGTAGTCCACGTGTTTTGGCGTTTTGGACAACATCCACATCTTGGTGCAGCTCTTAGAGTTCGCTGTTGTATCCTCTCCTTCCTTCGCAATCCTCGTGCACATGACCAAAAATCCGCTGAAGTATTTTTATTTCGAAGGAGCTCAGTATCCGCTCTCAATTCTTGCTTATCGTCCAGCACTCGGCCCGATAAAGCAGAACTGGCAGGATAAGGGTTTTGTAGAGCACACATTTCGTCCTTCGAGTTATTAGTTTTGAACCCAGTTGTTTCGCTAAACCGAAGTAGCAACGGTTTCCTAGGATAATTCTTCGCCGGACCTCCACTAGGGTGCCATTCGTTGAGTCTTTGTTTAGTCCGAGGTGGGTGAACTCCTTAACTACCTCGGAATTGCTGCTATCAATAGAGACGTTTTGTCCAAGGCGGTTGGCAGATGCTTGTTTGTTTGTTGATAACATGTACTACGGATTTCGCCTGTTCTTCAATCACCGTGAATGCTTATATCACGGCACGCTGGGAGCGACCAATGATGTCAATATCGTCCGCATAGACCAGCAGCTGGACGGACCTGTTGAAAATAGTGCCTTTCGTGTTGACAGGGCAGGTGCCCTGCGCACTATCTGCTCCAGTACGAAATCCGGTGCATGTTTGGAACAGTTCGGAGGAGCTACTTCCAAACTGCAAACTACACGTTGCAACGCGTGTTTTACAGCGTCACGCGACACAGTTGAATCAGTTTTGGCGGGATTCCGAATTCCGCCATCGCCATATAGAGCTCCTGACGGTGTATGCTATCATACGCGGCTTTGAGGTCGATGTATAGGTGGTTGTGAGTTTCGACTTGAAATTCGTTGATCTTTTCTAGGATTTGTAAGATTTTCTAGGATTTGGCTCAGTGTGAAAATTTTGTTTATAGTCTATCTGCCGGGCCGGAAGCCACACTGGAAAGTGCCGATAAGTGTGTTGCAGAACGGTTTTAGACTTTCACACAGTACAGTACTGACCTAACACTATATGTAGTAAAAATATATCCTGTCTATCTCCTGAAACGGTTTAACTCCTATAATGCTGCTCTTCTTTTTATAGTGCTACTCTTAACTTTGACAGCTATATGGGCTAGCATTCAGTTTCCATGCTGTACCTGTATTTTAATAGATCTTTTTCTGTACAAATAATTTTTACAGATTTTTAATAATTTCTACAATTGTATGAAAATAAATTACTTTAGTAAAAATCAGTAAAATAATTGTTGTACGGGACAGACTTATATGTCACTATAAATATCTACCTATCTACCACTCTAAATGACATTTATATTTGACAGATGCCATATGTCAGGGATGTAAAATCATAACCTTGAAACATTTGATCCTATCAAACAAAATAAATTCTACGGAAACACTTTGGAGCAACTATTTGGTTTTTTGACAGCTCACATTTACTCTTCTGATTTTGAAGGTTGTGAGTAAAAACTCATAATCGGCCCTATCGAGGTATCCGTCGGAGCGGAAAATTCTCCGATTTCGTACGATTCGGAGGATTTTTGCTTCGAGGTATTCCTCCGAAGAGCTGTTCGGAATATTTCTCCGACACTTTGTAACGCACCCCGGCGAATTGCGTTGAGGTGCATTTTTCATGCGATTTTTGACAACTAAGTGCCATTCTTTATCCGATTTCCTCCGACACAAATTCTTTGCGGACTTTGTTTACGAATTGTAGTGAAGTGAACCCGCCGCATTTGGGAAGATTTTTTTTCTGATGACACATACCTCGAATGGAATTTTAACCTCCGACGAAGTATGCGTTGCGGAAAATTGTCCGCTCCGACGGATACCTCGATAGGTCTGAATATGTCCATTTTCAGTACAGTATAAATATAACGACTATTTATTTTATTAAATGTTATTTTAACCTAAAAAATATTTTTTTTTAAATATTCGCACAATTTTATTTCAAAACCAAATTGACTAAAATATTCAAGCATCCGTACACAACATGCCAAAAAGTTACCGCATCAGACCACCTCGAGCCCACTTGACAAATTGATAATACGCATCCAGTGTGCATGATGTCAGCTACCATTTTTCTTTTGTCACCAAATAGCAATTTCCAAAACCGAGAAATTGTGACAAATTTAAACATCAAAGCGGTGTCAGCCGATTCTGTTAATTGGTGTGTCCGTTACACTAATAATTCTGAAATAACGTTCCCCTCTCAGCTTTTGTAGTAAAATTCAACACCCAGTTTCAACCTGTCATAATTTTCTGACATCTTAGAATAAAAAAAATAACAAAAACGTATTTTCATTCACTTTTTGATTTGTTTTCTGTGGAAAGCCACACAGAATTATTTTGAAAACACTTTTTGTTTTCATAAATTTTTTAGTTGGAAAAAGTTTTCGTTGGAAACGACAAAAGAACGGTGGCTATGACACAAGAAAAATCATTTATCTGTGATGCAAAACATTCGGTTTGACAGACGTAGTGACGGATGCTCTCTTGTGTTAGCGCGCGTCACTCGTTGTTGAACTATGACTACTGTCAAGTGTGAGGGTATGTGTTTTATTTTTTTGAGTGAATTTTGCGGTGAGTTTTCTTTGATTTTATTGAATGTGTAGTCGGTGTATAGTAGTCAATGTGCGCATTAGTTACACTTTACACATATTAGATACTTCAAGCACTTCATGTCGCAGGCTGCAGCTAAGCCAGTGGATGGTTGTTGTCGGAGGTCAGAGATTTGCTTTGGATGCGGAAAGTGAATCAATTTTTTGACGTGAAGAGAGTTTTCGGTTAAGGATGTGGCGTACACACTTTTGACACATGGATGTGAGAGGGTGGATAGGCATATATGAAGTGGGATGCGTTTCCTTTAACTTTTTGACATTTTCTGATTTGCCTTCGGTGTTTTTTTTTTTTTTTTTTGCTGTCAAATTGTGAAGTGAGAATGATGGGGTATTTAGTGGAGCGGTTTCTTTTGAATTGGAAAACCATGTTGGGTTGATGAGAAACAAGACTTGTTTTGAAGCGTTTATTAAGGGCTTGGATATGTTGCGATCGTAAATAGATCACTGGGACGAGGATCAGTGATTGTTTTCGTTTGGATTTTGTCATTGACTACTGACTACGAGGGCTTAAAGGAAATAATTTAATTTTAATTTTCAAAGTCTTTAAAGCTTTGAACTACTGAATATTAGATACATTGTGATGGAAACTATTCATTTGGATGAATTTCAGCGGTGGCTGGTTTTGAATATTTTTTCAGTCGCTACTGATCATTGGGTTTTAAAGCGTAAATTGTCGTTCGATTTTTTTTTCTATTTCGAAAATATTATTAAGAGAAGGGTCGATGAGAGTTTGTTTTACGACTTTTCAGGTGGTAGTCGTTTAAAGTCCTTTGAAGCTTAGAACTAGTGTTAGATACATTATAAGAAAGGTTAGGTAACTGCGGCAAGGATCACTGATTGTTGGTGTTTTCAATGCTCTCCAATACTATTGGTTGGGAACATCCTGTATTGAAGATTAATGATACCGATGCCTACTTACATCCACTTATGTTTGAGCATATTACTACCGACACAGTTTGATCCTGAAACATACCTTAAGTCGAATAATAGTCAAATGAGTCAAAGTTACAGTCGAATTCCACAATTCCTTTTTGTGAGAAAAAGGTGATTATCTGTCTAAGACAACAATAACTGCCGAACTAACAGACAGCGAATTAATTCACCAAAAATGAAAACAAATTTTGTTGATACCTTATGCTCCCTTATCAGGAGGGTATTTCTATGGAAACAACACCCATCTTCATTGGAATCCATCCAACTGGAAGATAAATTCATGAATCCTTCACCCAACCACTGAAACGTCAATGCACCATGCCGTTGGGAAAGCGTACCAACACTACCCTTTAACTAACCATCCACCTGAATAGCACGTGTCCATGTTATTATATTAATTAAACTGATTACACACTCCACCATTGAAATAATAAAGGTGAACCAAACAGGATTACACTGCAAATCCCCGTGACAGCGGCTGGTATTCATCAATCGCAACCCATAGTTGCTGACAGTTGCCCGCGTGCCTCTCATAATAATCAAAAGCTTAATTTGGCGTTATTATCCCCCTTTTCTTGCCTCTAATTGAATTACATCCGTCGCGCCACAGCATCACAAATCATATGTTTCATGGTAATTCTCTAGGGCAAACAATTTCTGCCATCCACACATCGCAAGGGGGTTGGTTGTGGCCTCAACACATTTCGTTGTAACGTTTATATTTTTTGACGCGCATACCATCCGAGAGAGGGTGGATTGTATCTAACACTTGAAAAAATTCAATCATAAGGTTGTTTATCCGGCTTCCAGATCGACTTCAACTAATGGATGGGTGTGTAGAGAGGGAGAAGGTCCTTTTATATTTTATTCGATGGAATATCATGGGAGGCATGTCACAATCGTTTGCACAAATTGCAATAATTCACCCGAAAGTCTCTCGGGATCAAATTAACGCTTGAAAGTGGCTTTTTATCACTTTCGAGTAATCTTTTGATTTGAAAAACACCACCGCCGACAAGCCATTGAATTTGAGTTGGGTTACGCTAGGCAGACTGGTGTCCTGTGTGTCTCGTGCTGCTCCCAAAGTGTGGTGTTGATGCTTATCTACAACCGTATCGAATCCAATTAGGACTATCATATAAAATGGGTTTGTGGACATATTGTCTAAGAGAAAAATAAAGTATCTTGAAACCGCATATTTTGAAAGACTGAGAAGCGATTGAATTACAGAGAATGGTTTTAACATATGTCGACATATGAAGGGAGATGTTAGGTGTTTATGTCGTCCTTTTTGGATGCCAATTGTTTTAAGTATCGTAAAACACAGGTATTTTGAGAAATAAAACTAGCTTTCAAAGCTTCCTGAACGGATCTTTGGAGTTGAGGATCAATGATCGTAAGCGTCTTAATAAATCATCATTGGTTTTAAGTTTTTTTGAAGCTCAATAAAACCAGACTTCAAACAGATTTTTGGTCAAGGATCAATGATCTTCAGTGTTACAAGTTTTATTAAGTCGTTTTTAGTTTCAATGTCCCTACAAATGAAAGTAGACATTGAATATTTCTTATTTCGAGGATCTATTGTCTTCAGTGTTAACATTTCTTGGAGTTTAATGCCTTTGAAGCTGTGTACTAACATTACAAACAAGATTGTGAATAGATATTTGGTAGAGGATCAATTATCTTCAGTTCTAAAATTTCTCAAAGTCCCTGTTAGATTTAGGATCTTTGAAGTCTTATATTAGCGTTAAAAACATTGTGACGGAAACTATTCATTTGAATGAAGATCAACGATCATATCATCGTGTTTCATATTTAACAATCAAGCTTAAAGCTAGACGTAGATCCTTTTTGCTGTAAAATATCTTGACTCGCTATTGCTTTTAAATCCTTTGAGGCTCTATAGTAAATATTACGCGTTTTATTTTAGCCAGGTTATCTTGAAAGTTCATTGGCTGGTAAGGGAAACTGCCACTGTACCGGATTGTTATCTGGATCACCATCATGATCTAGATTGTATTGAATGACCGTAGTTGTTTTATTTTTCTCGATGATCTACATTGCTCAAGGAGTAATTTTAAAAAAAAAATGTCTTGTAAGTTCATTGTAATCCTGAATGATCACTGGAACGAGAATCACTGATCATTGGTGTTTGTCTTGTTCTCAGTCGCGTTTGATTGCATAAACGTCAATGGCTCGAATATCAGTGATCATTCGTAATTGAATTTTGTCCGTCCGTACTGATAACAATGCCTTTGAAATGTAAGTACAGCTTATAGATCACTTCCAAAGAGATCCCTGATCGTTAATATTTGCTTTTAGCTTCCAGTCTCTGTGATTGCATTTTGTTTTAAAGTTACGACCTTTAGATACATTATGATTGTCAATATATCAATGGTTTGTAGATCAGTGATCGTGTGCATTTCGGTCCCTATTTTGAGTCTTTTGAAGGTATGAAGTGTAGGCTTTTGTTTTTCATATTAAGAAAATATACATCATAGTACTTAATAGATCACTGGGAAGATCATTACTGCTATCAGTGTGAACAGATTTCGAGTAAATAAAATAAAAATCACCCATCTTTGAACTAAAAAAATCACAATCTGCATGACTGGATCAATGAAGATATTTCTCAGATGTAACCATACACTACAAACACAACAATCCTTCCCAATTTTTTTTACTTTCACAAGCCAAAAGGTTTAGATTTTTAGGAAAAATGTTACAACTGTCTCTTGGATAGAATATTCTGTGGTATTTTAAAATTGACAAGGTTTCCCTTTAACCAACGAACCTGAACATCTTGGGTCAGTCTAATGAAGATGCAATATAGGTTAACCTTCGACATATTTCAGGTAGACTCAATTTTATATCCCCTGGTTCTTTGTTTTTTTTTATTCAAGAAAGGTCTTAGATTTGGGAGACGGTTTTTATTATATTTTTAGGAAAAGGGGTAAAATTGAATGAACTAACTTTAAGACTTATAATGTTCTGTCAAACTAATGCTAAGTAAACTTTGAACAAAATTGTCCGTGGTTGATGAATTTTAAAGCCCACTATACTAAAATCTTCCTCTATACGAACAGGAATCTCACGTGGAAATTAAATTGTAATTGCAATAGTATAACATTCAGTACAGCTACTGATGTCAGAAGTCCCCATCAGTAAACTTAGGAAATGGTACATTTTCTGGGACATTCTCAACAATTTTTCTTGGACATAATACTTACTTTGTCTTTGATGGACTGCCAGCTTTGTTGAATGGCGCCCAAGCTGAGTCCATTAAAACTGGGAATATCATCATGCTCAACCATTTCATATATCTCTCGAACCACCTGGTCTACGTGTAAAAAGGGTTAAAATACCCTTAAAACTCAAGACATTCATATCTAGATGTAATTTCTTAAAATTTGCACATTTTTGTAAGAATAAAAGTTACCCTTGCATGCGACGAACCATAACGTCTTGGGTCAAACTAATGATGAGACAATACCAGGTAACCTTCCATACATTTTAGGTTCATTCAATAATTTGCAATCCTTTCGGTTTTTTTTTTTTTTGATTAAAAGAGGGCCTCTAAATTTGTTGACAAATTTTGTGTGAAAAGGGTTAAAATTCAATCAAAACTCAAGATGATCATATTGACCTGAAATTTCTTCAAAACCACACATTTTTTAAGGGAAAGTACAGACCTTTGCATGCGACGAACCATAGTGCATTGGGTCAACCTAATGAGGATACAATAGATGTTAACCTTCGACATATGTTAGGTAAGATAGGTTCAACAAATTGCAAGACTTTGAAATTGGTGGCTTATTTTCTTGATTACAAGATGGGACTCTGAATTGGTAGACGCAGTTTTGATCACATTTTTCAAAACAGGGATAAATTTGGGTACATTTGGTTTTTATTCATTAGACTTACTACGTCGATCGATTTTTGAAACTGAAACAGGCAAGCCAAGTTTTAAAAGGATCAGTCGTGATAAATGATTTTTGAGGCCTCTAAAAAACTGTTGAAATGCTTTTGGCTCAGGTCAGACGTTAGGAACATGCGAGAAGCGATAGGGCATAATTTTTCGTGTTCACAAATTTCTGCGGACCTTACTGGCTCTCTTTGGATACACCAAACTGTTTTTATTGAACATAATTTTTGCGATTGACTATCATTGAAATACTTGTCAACCACTGTCTTTGGTAAATGGCGCCCAACCAGATGCCAATATACCACAGATATGAGATTGTTGTCCCCATCTTCGTGCTTATCGTAATTTGAAAAATTTCAACCACTTATATAACTATTGATACACCTGGTTTTGTGTGAAAAGGGTTAAAATCCCATCAAAACTCTGATTTTCATGTCGAAATGCAATTTATTTAAAATCTGACATTTTTTGAAGGAAAACCATCGACCCTTGCATGTGACGAACCATAACGTCTTGGGTCAACCTAATGATGGCACAATAGAGGTTCACCAACGACAGATCTTAGGTAGATTTAATCATTTGTAACCCCTCAGCCTCAGAATTGATTGACGATTTTCTTACCATTTTTTTTGATACACCTGGTCTGCATGTGAAAAGGGTTAAAATACCCCCAAAACTCAAGAAATTAATAACGAGGTGAAATTTCTTTAAAATTGCACCTTTTTGCAAGAAGAAAAGTGACTTATCCGACGAACCATAACGTCTTGGGTCAACCTAATGATGGCACAATAGAGGTTAACCTTCGACACATGTTACATGTAGGTAAAAATCAATAATTCGCTACCCCTAAAAATTGATCCTCAGAACTCTTCGAATTACTTGTGTTTATTAAAGGAAAAAATATAAAAATCAACATAAAATTTAAAATTAAAACTATGGGGGGATTGGAAAAAATGTGACCTACAAATAAAAAGGGTTAAGCATCGAATCGATGGGAATAAGAATAGCAAACAGAATATGAGTAAAAAAACAAAGCCTTGCATCATACATTTTGGTAACGAATCCAAAATATGTGAGTTTAACGGTTTTCGTAAAGCTAATCGTCGAAAAATTTTAAGCGGATTTTGAAATACGCCTAACCGCGGACGAAGGTCGTTTAAAGAACCTGATATTCAAGTTAGTAATTCCTCAAAAAACGTAACACTGCAGGCTTTGGTTTTTATAGTTCGACCACTACGAATTGGCCAACGATTTATTGCTCAGAGAGGGTTCGAAAGAACGCAGGTGATAGGTATCTAATGGATGAATGAGCTTCTGTCCAAAAATTAATGACATAGCCTTAAATATCCATTTTTTTTTTGGGGGTTTCTTAGATAACTTTGAAGAGACCTGCGTAGTAGATTGGACATGTGAGTGTTCGGCCAATAGTAAAATTATTTCAATTTCTGCTTCTTTTCAATGGTTGATGTCTCAATTTCTAGAACAAACATCCAAACCCTTCCGTAGGATTCCCAAATGTTGTCCCAGTGAGTGACATGGTGTTTTCGTAAGAGCAGTTGGTGGTCTTGTCTTAGCATCGATGTTTACAGTCTCTAGATCACTGATATTAAGGTGTCATCCGTGCTGCCCACTGGCGCCATGATTGCATAGTCGCATAATTGTCTGAATCTGATGTAAAAATTATGCATAAACGTTTCTTTAAACCGTCTATACTCTGGTATCTATAATATGTGTTCAATCCCCGATTAGTTCGGCTTGGTTGCTTGGTTGGTTGGTTCATTTCGTAATCTCTACATGTCCATTCTTTAGCCATTGAGGATAATGAATCGTACTTTCACTTATTTCAAGTCAATCCTTTCATTTTTCAAACACGGTCGGTTGTTCATTTAATGATAGCTGTGAAGGCATGATAGTAATTTCAAAAATGCAAGCGATATATTTCACAATTATTCTCGTGTGATGTCACTTTTTGATAATGGTAGTGTAGATTACTCTTTCAGACCCTCAAATTGTTTTTACGAATTTTCGGACTTGTCCATTGCCTCGATCATACTTCTTTATTATCGATTGGATAAAATGGCGCCCAACGAAGGGTCTCTGTTTATCAGTGGCGATCAAAAATTAAAACATTTAGGTTAGGCTTACAAGTCGGGTTGAGTCTTTTGGACCATTTAGTGAGGAGTAACTATATGATTCGTCACTGCAATCTCTACGAATTCTGAACTAATGCCCCCCAGCGTAGGGTCTCTGTATATTAGTGGCAATCAAAAATTAAAACATTTGGGTACATAGGGTAAATTAGGGTCACAGGTCTGAGATGTTGAGTATCCACACCTCAGTGAGGATTAACTAGAAAATACCCTCGTATGGTTTTTCGTTACTGCAATCTCTACAAATTATTACGATTGTGTTAAATAATGAGGAACGAGCCAACATCACAGCCGATGTTTTCCGCTACAGCGTCACGATTGACTTTTTTTTCTGCAAAACATCGGCGTCACTGATTTTGGAGAATTTTGGATCCAACAGAATGAACTACGTCCAATATATCGATCGTTATATTGGCCGCGGCGACCATGTTATTGCTCATTTTGCGCCTCGATCGTGCTGCTGTCGACCATTTTGGGGTTATGTCAAGATGTATGCCGACAAAACCAACATTGATCGTGTCATGAACGAAATACAGACAGAATTTTGCAAAAAAAAAAAGAAGTGGTCAAAATTGGACCGTCCGTATGGAGTTCCTCCAGCGGGGCTGAGGTACCATTATCCGGAAATAAATTCAAACAAACAAAATTTTATGAATGTATCTTGCGAACAAAGTCAAAATTTGGCCAAAAAATTGAATAATTTTGGGGTTTAAAAAGAAGTTGTGACACACCAACAAAAAACATCCATTCGGTTCCTTTTGTTTGTGTCAGAAATATAACTGCACAAACAAATGGTTGAAGGGGCAGATTTTAGGCTTTTTAACACCTACAATGTGTAATATTTATTTATGTTATTAAAGATTGGCCGCGGCGATCGTGTTATTTCTCATTTTGGTACCATCGTCGTGAATTGGCCGTCTTGATTGTGTGGCCTGACGCCTGCCGACTATTTTCTGTTGTAAAGACATCGGTCTATGCCGACGAGACCAACGCTTTAGACCATTTGGAAGACAATATTAAGCGTTTCATCTTAAAAAGAAATCGGAAACCGAACTTCACATGGATGACAAAGATTGTCTCGATCATTTCTGAAAAATATGACTGATCCTTCGAATATGAGATTACAATTTCTAAAGAAGAACAATATATCTTATCGATGAAGCTCAACAATAATTTCTATGAAAAGCGAAAATATGTGATAAATTCATCGATTTTATGACTAACCCGCCAATACCATTTAAAAAACCATTTAATCTCCGAACTAAGCTCGCAATTCTACAGCTGTATCTATTACATTTTCTGTGGAAGCAACGTTGCCTAGCTCACTTATTCACTGAACTTGTACAACAAGTGTTGGATATGACACATCTCGTGTCTACAATTGACACAGATACACCTATACCCCGCACCCGGATCGAAGTGACAATGATTAAACAAATTTATGCACAAATTAATCTTGAATTCCTCCTGACAGACTACGTTGTCACAAAATTATGTTATAACATGAAAACTAAAAAAAATCATCTAATCTTGATAAATATGAATTATGTACCACAGTAGGATTATTGATTTTATGATTTCTGAAATTCTATATCCATCTGGACGACGACGCGACGCGACGATACGATGTCTGTCTCTCTGTATGTGCGTGTGTAATAAATTTTAAATATTTATAGATCCATTTTTAGTTCGGCGACTCAAGCTAGATAAGCACAAGCATTACACTCGTATAAAACGCGTCAATTAAAATCAATTTTTTCCCAAACAGATCCACACTCACAGATACGGTCCACAACAGATACGGGATATACAATGTTGAACCCTCGTTAAATTGAGTTGTTGTTTTGAAATTTAATTCGCCAAAAAGTAGAGAGTATGTGTGCGTGTATCTTGATGTTACATGGGAACATTGTAAATGCAAATTTTCTTCATATCATGTTGGCAGATATCTAAAGATATTCATAGTTATTTTCGGATACAATGGATTTTCTTAATTTCAATGATGGATTTCCCAAATATATGAGCTCGTGCTATAATGTTATGCTAATTGGATGTGTATCTGCGTACCGAAGGAATTTGTTTCCTTAGCGACAAAGGACATTTAAATATTTCATGGTCATAGAACAAATTTAAAAAAAAATATATCTATCGCTCTAGAAATACCCCGGTATTTATATTGTGAGGTTGATGTGATTGACGTAGACAAGTAACAAATTGTTTTGATAAATGTCTTTCGGTTGAAAAACACAACAAATTTTTTATTTTAATTTTTAAATTTTATTCATAATTCCATGGCGCTGTTGGTTATGTAGTGATGCCTTGACAGAAGCAATAAAGAAGACAAATAATTTTTATTTATTTTCAACCGGTTAACATATTCAAAATATTCCCATTAGTATCTTTGGCTCCAAATGATGTTAATGTCTGTTTCAGCCCAGTCAGCGGGTGATGACTTTTTGTCACCAAAGTGGTAGCGAGTCTTATGGATTTGAATTGGAAATCAGGGAATTATAGAGGAGGAGAGTGTTGAAAATTGAATAAAAGCTGGTGGTTGGTGTTTAAAATAATTTAGGGACAAGGAATGAGGTGGTTAAGAAGTGTCGGGTCTGGCATCGCGATTATGAGGTGTTGGTGGCACATTTTTATTATCTATTTGGGTCATAAGGTGGCAATGTCACTAATTTTTGTCAATTTTTCTTTAAATCAAGTAAAATAGGTAGGTTGCTGTTATGCTTGTGTTATTGTTCCTTAAATCCATTTAGTAGCATTAAGGAAAGCAAACTAATCTTTTGTGTGTATATCAGAAATATTGTCAAAGAAGGGTTTGCTCTATGTTCGATGTCTTGCCCTTAGACATCAGCATAGTAGATGGTCTAAGTTCTCTGTAACCCGCATTTCCTTAGAGCTGCGACAGTAAGTGTTGTGTGATATGCCTAGTCGCGCATCATGATCGCTGATGGGCCCGTGGCTAGCGATGATCGCTGGCACCATGATCGCTGATGGGCTCGTGGATAGCAATGATCGCTACCACCCTGGACACCTATATAGGGATCTGCTTATGAAGTCGTGCGTCTTTGTCAAGTTCTAACGTGGTCACATATATCTTGACATGACACCATCCGGTAGGTTTCTTCACCTGTGTTCGCCTGTTTTATGAATGGGGTCGGAATACTGATCGCACAAGGCATTACAACGGTGTGTTATATTTTTCCCGTCGCCATCAACCACAAATGTGGTAGTGGTAGCTGAGTCACAATTGCTGCTCAGTATATGAAACATCCCCTTCTGCAGACTGGGAATCGGCGATAGTTAGGAATCTCCCACTGTTAGACAATACGAACCATTTAATGTAAGCCACGACTACCATCCGCCTAAGCCTAAATAAAGTGAGGATAGCAATCTCTAACACGGAAATGAAGGCATTTCTGTTCATTAACAAAATTCGTTCAGATGATAGTAGGAAATCAAGGAATCGGTTGCACGATCCACAATGAACTTATCTAGCTACATAGGCATTAGTCTCCTCAACATCCCTGACACGATCAAGATCCGCGGTGATTAGTAAACGCCTGCAGCTGATCACTTACAACATTATCATTGATCTGCACTGTTTATGTGAATCGAAAAGAAAGTCATAATCGACGGCTTTGACTTTCAATTATTAAAGACCTTACATGCCTCGCCTCCGCTATTTATTCTGTCAATTATACCTCATGAGAAATCCGTCAAAAACCTTCCGCTTGTTACTTATGGCTGCTTCTTCGGGCTAAGACGGCAATGTAGTTACAAAGCCTCCACTCGAGTCACTAAGGAGATATATAATACCCTTAACGTATTCGTCCTGCTACATGGCGCGAAAGCATGAACTGTTTCGAAAGCTGAAAATTCTGCGATAAAACGCATTTGACGTTTAAGTAGCTATATTATACGTCAAATGCCGATTTTTTTACCTGGTTTATGTCACTGTATAGGTTGTTAAGTTCGTGGTTGAGTCTCCCCTATGTAAAGATATGTAGAGTCAAAGGAAACAAAAATTTAGCCCGTAGAGTCTTTGATTTAGGTCATGTAGAAATATGAACAGTGAATGTACACAGACATTTAGCCCGTAGAGTCTTCGACTTAGGTCTCTAGCACAAGCTAAACCCGATCACAGCCAGCTTGAAGTGAGCAACTGAAGACAATTTACTACGAACCGGTCTAATTCCAGAGTCATGTTTGTTGAAGACCGGGTTCACAATAGATTGTAGCGCCTCTTAAGTAAGTAAATAAGCTCTAAAATCATGTAAAGACATGTAAACCACTTATAAATTCTGGACATTATCAGACCTTTAGCGTGTTCATCTGATGGACGGCTCTAAAAATAGCCTGAAACGGCAACTATCTGAAAAAAAGTTCAATTTGATCAGATTGCATATTTATCGCCAAGAACTATGGTATGATCGCTTGGTAGTGGGCCTAAGAAGCAGTCTCAATCGCCAATATCTGGAGAAAGTTCCAGGATCAGTTTGGATCATCTTTGCCAAACAAATCGAAGCTTCTTAAACTGTGAGACTGATAGCCTCGACATATTAGGCCGGTTCCTCAGAAATTTTTCTGCTGCATCAGCTGGAAATTTTTATTCAGTGGAACAAGATCATCAGCAAAGGAGAACTTATTTTATCAAAAAAGGATTCCTTAATTCAAAAAATATAATTTTTTGCGCAACAGGCTCGTTAGTATACTCAGGCCCTAGTTTTTTCTCACAAACTTTCATGTGTTCGTGTGTTCTTCTTGTACGATGACAGGTCTTACTGCTTTATAGCGAATCCGAACGGCTAACTTGAGGTAAGCTTTTCTTGTAAGATCATCACGAGAGGATGGCCAGTGATAAATGATTCCAGTTTGCTACGGCTGGGAATCCAATGCGACTGTTCATCGCACTAGCCATACTACTACTAAGTCCGTCGCGTCGGTTCCCTTACTTCGCAGCTTTTAATAACTATGAATTTCGTACACGATATATGCAAAATGACCAGCAGAATTAACAAAAAAAATGGTTTCTTAACAAAAATTCAATAGTCATAGTCAACATGAGTTAGATTTGTCGCAGTTCTTAAAATTTCATCAGAATTTAAAAAAAAATGGTATCACAACAAAAATTCAATAGTCATAGTCAACATGAGTTAGATCCGTCGCAGTTCTGTCGATTATTTAATAATTTTAAGCAATCAAAACTCCTCCCAGTTGCATCCAAACTGACCTAGGTCCTAATTTATCGATTTCCACATTATACCTAACATCTAAACGTCAAATTTTACAAAAACAGAAAACAAACAAAAAATTACGAATAAAAAATCCAATATTTTGAAAATCGAAACCACACTTCTCCAGTGTAACCTTATACCCATAAACAACTTGCAAATTGAAGTCTTTTTCGTTTTATTTTTATTTAAATCATAACGCCTCTGTTTTGCATCCCGAATTTCTCTTGACACTTTTTGAGTGAGTTTTATACAAAAAAAAAATCTCACTCACTCACACACACACCCATCCACTTTCTGCCAAACCACCAACCATTTTCGAATTTCCCATTGCAACAGCTCTCAGCCCCAGAGCAGCTGAAAATAAACCCTTAATCACCCCACCCACCGTTTAGACTCAGTGTCTACGCGCATCTATACCTGAGCTGAAACAAAAAACACAAATGGCAGCACAAACGTGCAAAACTCGCTTCGAAAAGATACACCACCGCGCATGTGATGTCTAAAAGTGAATTATTCAACACAGAAAGAAAAAAAACGTCCAAAAGGGGGCGGTCCCAAAAATATCTATTATTTCATCAAACACTCACACTTTGAGCGTGTGTGTTTGGAAAACTAGTTTTCCCCGTTTCGCATTTGAAACATACCCACACACACATTCAAGATACAAATCCAATCCGATCAACAGCAAAAAAGGGAACAATTCAATCAGATAGAGATACACGCACGCACACATTCAAGCGCACCCTTCCGCTGTATGTGTTTGGCTATGTTTTTTCGAATTGAAATCTTCTGCTTGAGTTTGAGCCTCAGTTCGATTTAGAACCCCATATCGGTTATTTCGTGATACACAAAGAGAAAAAGATTCGAATTGTATCTCGCGGATACAGCGAATGAGTTTTCGATAAATCCGACGGAGTTTTTCGATTGTTTTCGTGTTTTTTTTTTAAGAAACAAAATATTTTTATTAATTTTATTGTGATATAAGTGATTGTATCTATTCGTAGTGAGACCAAAGAATTAAAAAAAGAAAATAGATGTATGTATCTATAGAATCGTGATAATTTTATTTTTTTTTGACCAACATCTATTTATTAATTTTTTTTAACATTTCGCCATATTTTGTGTGAGTTTTGTTTCGGTTATTGTTTGGGATTTCAATTAAAAACAATTAAGGGCACGAGCACAAGAAGATTTGATAAAAATTCATTGATTTTCGAGACACACACACAAGAGTATGGTCACTTTAATGCCATACAGCTATTCTGCACCAAGATGTGGATTAATAGATAAAATGATTGAACCAAAGGTATAGTGTTTTTTTTTTTACTTATTTTTATTTAATAACTTTTGAGTGGGATACAGTTTTCCACATCAGGATAAAGTGTTGTAATGTATCTACTAGGCCAGGCATGTGATTTAAGATGTGCTCTAGTGAAACAGGTGATTGAAAAACATTTCCTGACTAACGTCTTGCAAAGCTGCTGAAGTTTTAAAAATCCTGTGCCAGATACTTCGTATCTAAGTGCAGACTTCCTAAATTGATTTTGTCAAACGACACTTTTTTTCCGTTTTCTGACATTATGATTCGTTTCTAACTGAATAAGGCATCATTGAATAAGTGTTATGTTTATGAATCGCCTGACAGGTGGTAAGGTTATTCGAAAAATGGTCGACTTCAGGATATTACTCCGACTATCCATACCTAGATGTAAGTCTCCTGGCAATCAGTTTTTCCATTTAGATAAACAGGTAGTAAGAATCTTTTAAAAACATTCTGACTATCTATACCTTAAAGCACTCTTGTCTGTATAGATACACGGGTGGTTAGGCTGTTAAAAAACATTCGACTTCTGGCAATGACTTGGACTAGAGTCTTCTGAAAGTCTGCTTCATGATACACATATGATACAAGAAACATAATTTCGTAGACAGTTGTGCTAAAAACCTTCGACTTTAGGCTCTAACTCTTGACTATCTACACCTTATTATAAGTCGTATGACAATCAGTTTTCTGTATAGATACACAGGTGGTTAGGCTGTTAAAAAACATTCGACTTCTGGCGATGACTTGGACTAGTTTTATGAAAATCTGCTTCATGATACACATGATACAAGAAAGATAATTTGGTAGACAGTTGTGCTAAAACTAAAAAACTTGCATTTATTCTACACCACCAAGAAAGATTTTTAGGAGACAGATATTGCAGTCTTTTCCAACTTCAATGGCTTTGCTTAACTTCAAGGGTTTTGCTTAATTTTTCCAATTGTTTCACACTTATGATCCTTCTGATTTTCTTAACTCATCATTGGTTTTGTAAATCTCTGATACTCAAATCTCTATAAAAATGGGCAAGCTTTGCGGTCCCGCAGGTTATTGACCAACACACATCTGTAGATACGGTTTGAACATCCGATGTCAGTAGAACAACAATTCGGTACAATTTCCTTGTGCGGTGAGCACAAACATGTCACTTTATTTATGCAATAAAAACACCTTTTAGACTTTGGTTTGAAAAGCTCTTGCAGCACCTGTAACCTGTGATCTTTTGGTGAAGACATCACATTTTGTTGGTTAAAATGACAGCTATTACTATACAACAAGTACGAACATTTACTCCTCTAAATAACCCATCAAGCGGACGAGTATGGAACCCCTATTTTCCAAATAGTGGACTTGCACCCCATGTTCTAAAACTGATGTTTATTTTATGAACTCACGGTTCTCTTTATAATTCTACTACTGCATAAGTTCAATGTTCTTCCAACCCAGCTTTTACAGACTATTACAACAGACCTGTTCCTAAATTTCCATAAAAGGATAAAACAATCTCGCCTAAGCCTCTTAGTTAGATACTAGGAAATCAGGATCTCTGAGCGAACTGTTTTGCGTGAATTTGTGCAGCTAAATATGGGCGAGATTCGCCCTTTTCTACTACTCAAGAACTTGCATGTGTAATACGATGCTTTGTTTGGCTTACAGAGAAATGGTTACCCACTGACCTTAATTCTTTGATTCAAAGTCACACTCTTGGACAAAATGTGTGATTTTAAAAAGGTTATGCCATAAAGTCCAAATGTGGGCTATAACTTGGGTATAAGGCACAATCTTTGCTCAGACTTGACATGTTTCATACTCCTTTAAGGATTTATCCACTAAACTTAGAGGCTATCTTTCCCTCAACAATATAATTTATCAGAGTCACTTGCCATATGTAGCATACATGCACTCTTACAGAAGATTGGAATTTGCCTGGTACTTGATGAAACAGTTCAACTCATTTAGAGTCAGTTTATCAATGCAAGATCATCCTAGTTTCAGGTCTTACCTCGATTTAACTCGAGGAACATATTTTTCAGAAATTAAATCTCAAGTTAGTCCAACAACTTTGGCGAGTTAACTCTAGATTACATGATCTGCTTTTACTCAAAGTTAACTCAGCATTCAAAAACTGGCCCTTAGACGCATTGAAATATGGTCTTGAGAAGCACATTCTCGAATCTTTGGTGATTCGTTTTTAAGTTAAGTTTTTCATCTCCGACTCCGATCATAGTTCCAAAAACAGAGCAAAGGTTTGAAAACAAAGGCTCCTGGAAGCAATTTTTAACTTCTTAGAGTCCCCTTATGTGGAACATAATGAGAGAGTCCTTGTTTTCCACATTATAGAACCTTATTCATGGGAATCTTATGTTCCCAAATAAAGACTCGTCCTACAATTAATTGTAGTCGAACATTATTATACAAATATATGAATTCATTCGTCTTAAAAAGACCCGTCCTAGAGTAAGTTTAGTGGCTAGATCACTAAATGAGTATTAGTCGAGCTCGTTTAAGCGGAACTTGATTTGTAGTGCATGAAGATCAGACATTCGTTATTTGTGTGTACACTTTTGAAGATCCAATTGTATCAAAATCAAGACAATTTTCAACTACAATATGTGCCCCACGATTATTTACCGATTCCAATATAACATACTGACAGTTGTCATGTTCCACTTACGGATCCCTTCGAGATTTTCGAAAAAATTCTTAAATGGAACACAAATAGTCACTTCGGATATCAGAGAATTGATGCAATATCCGGAGACAACGTTTTTTTATGAAATCACTTCTCATTCATTCTGATAAAAGAGTACAGTTGGTTAATGTTGACATTTCATGAAAGGAATTCATCATAATTTAATGCTGCCAAGTAAGTAAATTATTGTTTGACAGCAAAAGTTCCGCTCAGCTGAAAATGTTCTTCCACTGTATTATAAATCTCACCTGAGGCAGTTGAGGAAAACCTCTAAGGACTCTCAGGAAGCCTAGTGTATGTCTTCAAAATAGCACCTTTCGTTATTCAGCTCTTAAGTGCATCCTAGACAATTTGCAAATCGATTGCAGAATTGATTGTTGGAGACAGTTTACAACACAAATACAATTTTGTTCCCCAACGTGTTCATTTTCATCCAGGATTGTGCTTTTTTCTCACAACCAATGATATATGCCTGTGTTTCCGATGGTGGGACCTACAATTGTATGCCGAATCCGATCGGCTGAGTTGAAATAAGCTTTTCCAAAGAATCGACATGCATGATCATGGTGTGAGGAGAACTATTGAAAATATAACTTAGATGATTAGTGGATGGTCGTGCCAAAACTTGAGTTTTATTCCTCTATTCAAAATTTCGTGTCTTCTATACAGCTAGGTATCCATTTTTTTTTTAAATAATGATATATAGCTGTCATTCAGCTGTCGTTCAGCCATTCAGACAACAATCTTCAAACATTAAAACGATTGCAGTTTGTACAAAAAATAATTGGTGTTTCTACTTTTGGAAATCAAAATTCAACCGTGCCACTGATCTGCCACAAAAATATTTAAGGTCTCGTAAATCAAATAAGCCCAGGCTTATTCCGGACTGATGTGTCATTTAAGTAAGTACATCAAAGGGAACCCGCAAATTGATTCGAATTCTTTTAAGGTTTACGAAAAATTTATCAAAATAAAGACATTTCGTGTTTCGGTAACACCGTCCATATTAGCTTTCGACTCCGTGACTCACCTCCAGTACTTTTCTACCCATAACCCATCCATTTGATAGAAAAATCTCCTCAGAAAAAAAATAACCAAAATTGACAAAAACAAATCAAGATCCTACGGAGTCAACTCCCATACTTGGTGCACTACTTTATGGCAACCGCCGTCGTACCACCAACTTTCCGACCATTAGCAGTTAAAGTTTTATCCATTTTCACATAAATTGCCGGCGCAAATTAGTCACACGTCTTGATGTTGTTAGTCGTGAGCGCGCGTTTAGCAATCTAGCGTAATGCGCCAGCGCAATCTATGTGCGATTATGCGCACACCGCATGTGCACTCCCTGGTGCATTTGGCGCTCTTTAATTGCAAATTTCGCGCCGAGACGAGGCAAATGCCCAACATTGAGATTCGTTGCGCTGGAATATATATGCTTCGTGGTTACCCTCATTAAATTTTACTAAACGCGGTCGTTAAAGGCGCGGATACGGTTG
The DNA here is from genome assembly GCA_932526625.1 of Rhingia campestris. Taxonomy (NCBI): domain Eukaryota; kingdom Metazoa; phylum Arthropoda; class Insecta; order Diptera; family Syrphidae; genus Rhingia; species Rhingia campestris. The sequence continues at coordinate 106,491,338 of OW052185.1, forward strand.
GTGCAACCGAAAGGAAGAGGCACGTTTAATGAAGTTTGTGGTTCTAAGATGTGGAAAAATGAGGGTTCCATCTAAATAAAAAATCGAACAGTGAAATTGTGTTTTATGGGGCTTGGAGATGATAGTCGACTTGGGTTCCATGGAAATCAATGATTAATTTCATCAGCGTTAACGTGACATCCCACTTAATTAAATGCTATCCCTGAGACAGTAGTTGAACCAGTCTTAGGAACCACTGTCATCACAATCCGATGCACACTTCCAAACCGAACTCGTTTCTTAAGGTTACCCCAACCTTCGACCTCACCAGTTCATCATCCATCCATAAATCGCACTAATTGTCCATCGTCCCCATCATATCCCCTGTAAACACAACTATTACCAATAAAACAAAAGCCTATAATAAAAAATGTCCTTATGAGCGTTTTGTTTAAATAAAAATAAAAATTTAAATCGATGGGAAAAATCTCCAATGGAAGAACTAATTTATGGCGCAATCCCAACTGACAGTGTCACACACACAAAACACACCAGTTCTCTCCTTCTGAGGTACAACCTTTCATTGCATCAATCGCGTAATCGTCTTTTTCTTCATCGTCGTCGCTGGAGCTGTTGTTCGTTGATCCTCTGCGGGATTGTTTCTGGGATACCGAATTCTGGATTCACGCGATAAGATCGCGACATTGTACCGCGCAGCACACTGCAGGGCTAGGGGAAAGGTGAGCATATAAGCGCGCAGTGAAAAATGTTGTTGCCGATCGAAATTAGTTACCGGCATGAGCGTGAGCGCGCACACACGAAGATCTTCTTCCTTTTTTTTCTGTTTTTTTGCTGCTCACTTGTAGCCAGGGTGACACTTTAACTGTGTCGTTGATGCCTGTTACAAGGTACACAAAGATTCTTGTTGTTGTTGTTTGGAGTCGTTTTATTTTATTTTATTTATAAAATAATTACCACAAGATCTCCGATCGGGAGGATCGGGAATTTATAGGATTCTCCGATGCCCGTTTGGTTTGGTGGAATGTGTGGTTAGGGATAATAAGTCTTCTTCTCTACGCTCTACCATCCAGAGAGATCTGTGAAGATCGGCAGCGAGCTGATAAATTTCTTTTGTTGTGAGAGATGGGTTTGTTTGTTTTTCTCTTGTGATTACTCGATACATAAATTCAATTTAATAAATTGTTAGAAGCTGGGGGGTTTTCAAATTTATGGAGATCTTTGGGTGATCGTCAAACACTTTATGGGTGATGAATACGAATTAATGATTTTTTTTATCAAGTACTTATCCGTGATAGTTAAAAGTGTAGGTAATAGTCTATGTCATGAGGATCACTTCAGTAAGAAGTAGGTGGGTTGCCACCGATCTTTCACTAAATCTTTATAATTTGTTGGAGTGATCGTGTCAAATACTTCGTTTGCAATGCATATCCATAGAGATCACTTCATCAAAAAAGTGGGATCAGTACAAAAGAAGGTGGACCTATATCAGTAACGATCACACTAAATCTTTTTAAGTGATCATGCCAAAAACGGTTTGGGTAGTAAATATGATTCAACCATTTTTTTCATTTAGTTTAAAGTATAAAGATCACTTCATCCAAAATGTGCGATCAGTAAAAAGTAGGTTCAGCTTTATACTGAAGTGGAGATATCTGTGTGAACGACCGACAGCCAGCCAACGATTGGTCTATATCTTCATGGGTAATCGTCAATTTTTTTTATGGGTTTTTATCGTAATCGTTCAGATTTTCAAACATTGGAGATCACACCCAAATCATCCTCCTGAGCACTTAATGATCGCCTACAATACTTGGTGGGTCGGCTCTATTCTGACGAAAGTATAATCGCTTTCCATCACATTTAAGAACTTTGTTGCTTACTACGAAACTCGAGATCAACATGTAAATGATCTGAGTCATCCTGTAGGTCACGATCAGTATAGGAAAAAGAGTAAATATAATTGATTTCTAATGTCTTTACGTTAATTAAGCCTTGGTACCCTTCAATGCTGATCCTTAAAACATCGCGAATAGTTTATTCCTAGAGATTTCTGGTTATTGCGACATGCTAATGTTATAAAGGGCTTGAAAATAACGAGATGAGTACGATTTCCACGTTGATATCTCACCTTTTGAGGCGAGATATGAGTCGATCCCAATCCCGATCCTCTATACAATGCGGAGTAGTCATAGTCAATAGAATTATCAAAAATTTGTGTATACTTATGAAAGAATTCGAAAATGATCCATAGGAATATTTGTTAACGCTCGTGATCAGTTTTCCAAAATCAATTAATTATATATAGCAGCCGAATGATCAAAATATTTTTTCCACGATCGCGATCAGTAATCTCAAATCCAAAAGTTATACAGAGCAACCGAATGATCATTTTTTACAATCGCGATCAGTAATCCATTAGTTCCGTTCTACTTCAACTGAGTTTTCATCAGTCTGCACCCTAAACATTTGCGATCATTATTCGTTTGGAAAGGATCTGCATCGATCGATACATAAATGGTAATACATCGAATTTGCCAGAATTTTAGGACCAAGATCACCTCCTTCAATTTGGTCCACAAAGTTTGAAATTCACGAATCAGTATACGATCAACAAATCATGGTGACAGATTCTGCCTGACTGCAATGTTAATTTTCCCAAAAAAAAGTTGCTAATGTATATGGGCTGATCTTTTTGGTCACTAGGTCGATTTGAATTGTAATTTAAAGAGCTATCTGCTTAGTCCTTGATCACGATAATTGTATATATCGGAATAAAAAAACAGGTCCTCAGAATCATCATTGGTTTTTGTTTTAAGTATTTTACAAAAAGGTTTCTCAGATCCTCCTGATCTCTACTGATCCTCAAAAGCACGGACAGATGTATGTTTATAACGAACTATCCTTGAATTGAATAGGAAACGAAATGGAATTTACTCCAACTAAAGTTCGATCACCCCTTCCACTGCCAAAGTGTATACCCCAACTTAAGATCGTTAACCACATCCACTGCTAAAGCTTATATTTCGTTACCCAAAGCATCAAAACATTGTCAAAAGAAAGTTTCAACCTCAAGAGTCCAACTAAAAACCCAAACTCAGTCCCTTCCTGCTTATCCCCCCCTAAATCTTAATGAATTACCTTAATGATCGCCCCAACAACATCCATCGTAAATTTCCAGATTTAATCAACCTAACCATAGAAGAACCCTTCCATCACACATGTATCCATCCTAACATCGGTTACCATTTCCCATGTAAACATAAATTTAAATAATTCCACCTTACCCATTTTATCTGGTGACAGTTTGTTTAACATCGAATAAAACACGACAACTTGATCTACTACCAAATATTCATTGAATCTGTATTTTATGGAAATTTCGCGTCCTATCGATCTGAACAAGATCAATTTTACCCACTGGCTGGAGCCAGCAATAAAACAAAAACGCCACACACGAACACGTTCATTTGCATATAATGCGCTTTCCAGACACATTTTTGTCCAAACAAATTAACCCAAAGATTTATATCTATAGCTTCTTAAATAAAAAAAAAATTAATTGTATCTGACACAAGTCAATGAATTTCTGTTCATAAGTGCAACTTGTCCGAATTAATTTTTCACACGGAGATCTAGTTGAGCTGCATATATAAGTGTGTACCAGACGCCCTCTTCCTGATAGGATAAGCACATTTTTCTGCATTCAAAATACATTCAGATATATAAAAATGTATCTATGTGCAGAAAATCATTTCACAAAAACAAACTGTCTGCCGATTTTGTTGTTTATCGAAATTTGATTCCCCAGGGCAGGCAAACTCGAGGTCTTTTGTTATCTCTATACACGCCATGCTTAGCGTACAAATTGTGTCTGTCTTTGGGATGTTATTTGCTATAAGCAAACACGAAATAGTGCTGATTTTAAGAAACACACAAAAGAAAAGTGTGAACTTAGAAGGCAACACTTTTTGCTGCATTTTTGCATTCTTGTCATGACTTTAGAGCGTGATCTTAAAAAAAATGATTTCTTTTTTTTTCGAAAGTTTAAATATGTTTTTTTCTCTTTTTTTAGGTTAAACGTCCCAAGACAGAGCATTCGGATTCTAATGACAGAAGCAGGTAATTACTGAACATGTTTTTTTTTTTTAAAGAGAAACCTTTAGCGACGGTGTGGATTGGATTTTATGAAACGAAAAAGTGTAACGAAAAAAAGACAACTATAAATGTGTATTTATAGGGTTTAGACTGTGAGAGAATGAGATAAAACGCGTTTCTATATATTTACCAGAATACAGTTACACTACTACCATTCGTTTTTTTTTTTAAGATTTGATGAATTTCGGACTTTGCAAGTATCTATTGCGATTGGATTTATTAAAGTCGTTAATATTTTTATTTTGGGATCTTCTATGGTGATAGTGGGTGTATAGATTTAAATCTTGGACAATTTCTGTTCAGTGGTTTTTGCACCATAGCCTACCAAAACTGCGCATAGATTAAGACTTCATGTAAAGAACGTTCCTGTACAACGTGGGTCCTTAAAAATTAGTTTTTTTACTCAAAATTTGCTTCCCTGAGAAAAGATGTTTTTTTTTGTCATACATATACGCCGAAAGTATACATTTTAATGATTAATCACTCTATATAGGTTTAATCTACAAGTTACATCCTTTTTCAAAAAAAAATAAATAAATAAAATATTCAGAATCTGTTCTAAAAATTATGGTGTCGTTAGTAATCTTCAAAATGCACATCCATTCCACCCACCACCGTTGAATAATAAAATAAAATCCAAACCAATACCAATACCAACACAATCAAAACAAACAAGACAACCAATTAATTGATTTTAAGCGTATGGTTAGGACCATAAAAATCGCATCTGCAATTGGAATTTCCTACTTCAGTTTTATTGGTTCTTAACTTATTGTGATCGTAAAACTTCGATCTTCATATGCATACCACCAAACCCATGGCGCGATGCGCGACCAAATGGATACATATCGCTTTTGTTATCGAGATAACAAGTGGATAGTGGAGATGGAGTAAGGAAGGTCGAGAAGGAGTATTTTCTTGGTTTTGGGCTTGCAGAGGTTAGGAAGAACATAAGGAACTTGTTGGTTCAAGACGTGCTTAGAATTAGATAGATCATTTACATTTTGGGAGAATGATCAGTGATCGTATGTAGAGAAGCGATCGCTCATAATCCTTCGTACCTATATCAATTGGATGATCCATGAAGCAGTAAAAAAAAACACAATTATAGGACGATCGAAAACTTCCTTGAAATCAAGATCAAAATTTACGAACGATGAAGATCGTTTTAGAAATGCGTGATCGGTAAAATATAGTATAACTTGCATTAGAAGAGCGATCGCACATGATCCTTCGTTTATCAAGTGGATGATGCATTCAGTAGTAGTGGGATTAAAAATACGTCAGATACATAACTACTTGGGATTGCGATCAAAATAAACCAACGATGAAAGAGCGGTTTAGAAATGACTAATCGTCAAAATATAGGTTCACCGTCTGCTGCTTTGTTGTTTTTACCAATTCAATTCAATTTTTTTTATTAAACAAAAGCCTTGAGATTGTAATCTCATTTATGGCTATTAAAATTTACAATTTTACCACGATCACATAATATTGAGAAAAGCGATGCTCATCGAATTAGTTTATTAAAAATAAAAAATATAAATTAGTTCTATATATGTATTCGTCAAATATTTTATCAACAGAAATTTTTTAACAATTCGCGATCGATAAAATGCAGTTCTAACCCAATTGTTAGAAAATGGTAAGAAAGCCGACCCAAATCGTATTAAACACGATCAGTAGTCGTGTAGATCAGTTGTCTTCAGATACTTTTTTTACCAGAATCGAATATCATTCCCTGAACTGGCTCAGCTTGTGATTTAAATGGACGTCAGTCAATGGTAATTTATTTCCTTGAATCTTCATATCACGATCCGTACTTGAGGAGATCGGTGGCTTTTACATTACATGAAGGACCGTGCTTCCTAGTATTTATTTCGTTATTTCCTTCTAATGCTGTTAAGAGTGACTTCTGTAAAGTGTGTGACTAAATGATCGCTGACAATATTTTGAATACCTTTTCGCAGATATAATAGTTATACTCATGTGTAGCTTGTCCTACGCCATTTATTCAAAAGGAGGATACCAATGCTTATTTTTGTTTCCAGTGGGTACCAACAAATGTAAAATAAAATTTGATATAGTCCACAGGATAGCGATCTGTTATTTGGAGTTTATTGTAGCCAAAACCCGATGTTTCTATTCGCATGTGTACGTGAAATATTACTGGAGTTGCGCGATATGCCAAATATTCTTGCTCAGTATTTCCTCAGATCGATTTTTTTTTTAAATTTAAACAGTCATGGTCGCATCAAAATTTGCAAATAGACAACATACTCGCGATCAGCATTTTCCCAGATCGATTTCAAACATGTTAACAGTCATGGTCGTGTTTAAAGTCTGCAATTGTGGACGCCACTAAATCTTCTTATTCGCGATCAGTGTTTGCGCAGATCGATTTAAGAAATATATTCAGACTCAATTGGATTCAGTATCTGCAACAAATTTCCAGATATAAACTAAACCAATGCTGTAATTGGGGATGGTAAGTGATTCCCATGAAAGGTTTTTATTTCCACGATCTCTTAAACTTACTGCAAGCCTTCCGATTTTGATCGACGATGTCAACAATAGAGACAAGACGTGGTCAATATTTTACGAGCTTTGGTGATCGACCTTACAAATAAGCGATAATTGCTAATCGTTTTACGAATAGTTTATGATTGACAATCTTTGAAGACAGATCCTCCTAATAGCGATCAATATTTAACTTAAAAACTTCTTATAAGATCTTAAGAGATCGAATTTACAACAGTGGTATGTTGTTGCTAATCTGGGTATGATTGAAAACTATGAATGAAGATCGGTTTCTAACTTCATTGTCTGAGAGCAACCTTAAAACTGAACGATCAATAGATCACATATTATCGTTTATGATTCTTCTGATATTATTGCATAATCATCTGAGATCCAGTTCATAACGATCAATTTGAGGTTCAGACAACGAAAGACTTTGACTATTGATCAAAATCAGCATAATCTTATAACGGTTACTCTGATCGTTGTTTGAGATTAAGTTTAAGTTAAGAACGATCAGTAGAACTTCGTTTAAGGATCAGTAGATGATTCAAATATTTCTGATATTACAATATTGAGACCGATTTGAAGATTATTAACGATTCAGAGATGATTGATCTGATTACGATTAAGAGACTGATCTACACCGAGTATGAATGCGTGTAGATCGGTTTTAAATATGGTTGTCTGGTATCAAGTTTTAAACTGATAGAACGATGGATAGAACATCATTAAAGGATCAGTCAATGATCCAAACAATTCTGATATTTGACATGATCATCTAAGATCGATCTTGCAACTTACCGAATGATTTAAGGGGCACTTAACAATTCAAAATTGGTTGATCGAAATCAGTATGTGCGTTTATCGCTTTCGTAAAAGGTTATTTGAGATCACTCTAAGAACCATGCGGGCACTAGTTTGTCCCTTAACGACCTGTCAATGATTGACAATGATAAACAATCATCAAGCTAAATGGCCAAGGTGGGTCTTCAAAATTACAAAAAAGTCAGAAACTTCCGATATCTATTGCATCCTCATTTATTCTAAAGCCTTCCATCCATCTTTACTGTTAGCTGGGTAGCATGCTGCCAGATGTCCCACTCAATCTCGAAAAAAGCCCATAACAACCAAATCCCAATGTTAAAAATTTGTCAAAGTCAACTTCTGAATGAAGCTATCATCTTTCAACAAAACAACAGAACCCTTCTGTCCAGTAATTGACTACATAATTCAAATACAAAAAAAAGAATGCACCTCTAGGCAACACCTCACGCCAATAAATCAACCAAATCGCTATCCTTCTCCCCAAGAACCAAAACAAAAATGCCAAGCATTATGTACACGCATTCCAAACAAATCGCTTAATTATTCCACAAAAGAAAAAAAAAGCAGAACTGTCTCCTATGTTGTGTAACCTAATCGTTTTATGACTTTTAATTGAGTGTCCCATTGCTGGAGCAGCACACCACCAACCCATGTTATGGGAAACCCCCAACCGAAATGACGCATACTGCGCTAGCGCCTTTTCCCAAAAAAACATGAAAAATAAATCAAAACACAAATTCATAAAGTCACACATGAAATTCGACATTATTTACCATGATTTGACACCGGAATAATCTCAGAACGAGCACACACTCACACATCATGCGTCGTATTGTCCCGTGTGTAGCAACGCACGATAATGATAAATCAGCGGGCAATTTGAGATAATTTCTGTTGTCATTCTGGTCGTCGAATTTAATAGAGAAACGACCTAAGCCACCTTCTGTGAAATCCTCTAAATACATTTGACATCTATTGAGGGTGCTGTCCTTATTGGAGGTCATCAAAAAGAGTGCTTCCAAGAAAAACAGAAGTGTCACTCCTTCTTGACAAAAAAGTACTTTCTATGATTTATTTGAGAAAATCTACAAAGCAAGGTCCTCATTCTTAAAAGGGGAACAAGAGTAAATGATAAGCAGATTAACCTCTTGAAATGTGTTAAGCAGAATAAAAGATTTATTTCGATGTGCAGATGAAGAGCACCATATGCATATGAAGAGTGTGTATATGGTTATTGTTCAAACAGGACACATGTTCGTCGGATTTTATGTTTTTTTTTTTTTTTTAGAAATGTATTCAAACTATTTCCCTTTTTTTGGCCTTATAAAAAAAGACAAAAAGGAAATTTAATGACATTGGTACACAGTGGTAGGCGTGTGACTGACATTTGCCAAGGCACATGCTGAATGTCTATTTTTGGCAAAATGATTTTTTTTTTGCAAAAATCTGTAAACATGTGGTAGCAACAAGTGTTTATGGAGATAGTAGTGGGATGCTAAAATAAGTCACATTTTATGGGCATTTTGACAGATCAAATATTGACTTTTGTTAAACGTCAAAATTAATCATCAAATTTGAATGCAATAGTAGTCAGTGGGTTGTTAGCACTGTTGTGGTCGCCTTTTTTCTATGGGGATCATTACTTTGGTTGACATTTGCGTTAAGTCAATGTCAACACTGTTGCTGATGCAAATTCATATTGGCAGTTATTTTCCTATGTGCATATTCAATTTGATTGCTAGTTCTAGTAAGTCAACAACTATCAGTCAGCAAGTAACGCTGTTGTTCTGTGTGCATATTGCATTTTTTTATGTCAGTAGAGAAATGAAGGTTAGTGGGACTGTTCTCGTACTACTCTAGTCAGAATTAGTAGACCATCAAATTTTCTAAAGTGGGTATTAATTAACTCACGCAGAGACAAATTTGACAATTGACATATCTAACAAGTCAACAAGGGCGTTGTTCTATTTCTTTATGAATATTCAGTTTTTTTGATGTTTCTTAGACGTCATAAGTTATCAGATATAGTTGATAGCATAATTGCAGGTATATTGATGTTGACAGAAGGAACATTAAATTTGTTGCCATCTCCAATAATACAAGAGGTCCTTTTGTGTAGCCATGTTCAAGAGTAAATTCAAATAAACTGGGATGAGAAATTTGTAAAAAGCTAAACTCCCTGGTGAGAAAATGAGAAAAACTGTCACAGGATGACAGTCCAAGAATTTGAAAGGGTTGATACGCAAAACACTCAAGTTGAGTGATCATTTTTGTTTGTCGTATTTTTTCACAAAACTTCGAACTTTGACGTTAATAATTTTTTTTTTGCGAAAGCGTTCCGGTACTTTTTTTCTTGCTATGAAATTTGACAGTTACATTTTTTTTTACACAAATGTACCCGAACGGAACTAAGAAAAAAATTAAAAAAAATGACTTCCAAAGTCAAACTCAGCCATATCTTAAGGAATAACTCAAAATTGTTAACAAATTGTGGTTATATAATCTTACCAAACTTTGACAGTTAAGCAATAGACTTTCAGATTAGTTCACAAGCGGTTTTGCTGTTCATTGGTAAATGGAATTAGCTGATTCTTAAGTATTTCCGATGAGAGACGCCATTAGTATCAGCGCATTTCAACCAAGTGTCATTTTTTGACATTCCATTGTTCCATTTGAGGTGACTGCTGATTTTTTTCCGATTCAAAGTAAGTTGATGGTGGAAATCATTTATGTTTTGGCTGATTCTGAAGTCGAAGAAAAGTGCCCTAGGGGTCAGTGCGTTTGACTAATATGTACGGGGTCACTGGTTTAAATGCCACAAGAAATTTTTTTTTCTGCTTTAACTCTTGTGAAAGTCTGACAATCATTAAAAGTGTAAAATTGTCATGAGAAGCTTCCCAAATTTTTATTCGGGGTGGGCGTTAAGCAGGGGGTCCCATTCTTTGTTTTTAATTGCGCCCCCATAAATGAATGGAGATGCTAGGTTTGAGAACCTATGGCCCGCATATATCAGATTTTTTTTTCTGATTCTCAATTTAGTTCAAGTTTGAAGAATTAAGAACAACGTAATGACATTCATGTCACAATTCTGCTCTTTTCAGTGACAGTGCTTACATTTACTGACAAAAATACAAGTTTTGTTCTCGTACTGCAAAAATTTGCTTGCAAACAAAAAATGATTATGGAATTTTATGTAATTGTACAGGAGCTGGCTGGAGCTGCACGAGTTAAAACTGCTGCAGCACCACAATTAGCTGTATATCTTGTACATTAACATGGGTTTCTCAGAGTTGAAGCACCAATTCGACGTTGTTCAGGTTGTTAACTGCTGTTATAAGTGCCAGACGTTTAACTTAAATACGCTTGTGATCCCTCCTCGCTAAAGTAATTTTACTTTAAGGCTACTAAAACAATTTCTGACTTGAGTTCTCCTAGAAATTTCTCCTCTTTTTAACAACCCTGGTGACAATTTTTTGCTGTTCTCCTCGTTGCTCATTACAACTCTGAGCTTAAACAGCTTCATATGCCAATATTGACATAAAATGATCGCAATAAAGTAATTATGTCAAATCCCCCTTTTCAAACTTTTTTCCCATGACGGATGATCCCCATCTTAAAGCTATAAATCCCCCCACATACCCTCCGTTGCATAATTACTCAATAAACCTCCCAATTTCCATCTCTTATCCGCTCAATTAACACTTCATGATGACATAAAAATTGTCACACATCATCTGACATCTCATCTCTTATAAGAGCCCAAAAATCAACCTAAGCCATCACAGAGCGTCATATAAATGTCTAATCCGATGTCCCATTTTTGGACAATGGAATTCTTGTGCTTCTCCAAAGAGATCTCAAAGATTAGAAATGTGCCAAAGAAATTAAATAAATCGACTCCTCATCTAAGCACAGAAAAGATACGATCTTTGGTAGGGCATCTCTGACAGACGAACGGGTATAAATTTTGGTTGCAGAGAGGTCAAAGCAACAAAACAAAAGATTCCACAAAAAAAAAAGATTCCGTCACCCGAAATTCCAGAAATTTTCAAGAGCAGATCAAAACAATCGGCTGCTTTACGTTGCCACCAGAAATAGACGCAAAAGAGAAACTAGTGAGAGCCACACATAACTCACACGGATAAACAGCCATCAAGAATAAAAGTCAAGTGCACTCGGTGAAAAACGCACAAAAGCAACAACAAAAAACAACAAAAGGGAACAACAAAAAAACCTATAAAAATCCAATTTGACGACCATTGGGACCCATGTGTTCAGCAAATGTTGCTTGCATCCCTGTGCGTGTATCTCTTTCAGGCTTAAGTGTGCCATTTAGGATTTTTCGCTTTCCTCGTGTTCTTATTCTAGAATGGGATTAGAGAGATAAACCGTGCTATGCCGTTTGTCGCTGAAGCGATGTTCATATCTGTCAAGCGAGATGACAAATAGGATGCGCAAAAAAAACACAATTAGTCCACGAAACTTCCTTTGAGATTTGGGTTTGACACGTTTCTAGGGAAATTTCCCGGTCTCTTCATTATCCTCAAAGTGGAGGAGGGCATGTGAGACCCTTCGTTTCGAGGGTGAGACGTGAAGAATTGTTTGATGTGGACCAAGTCTGGTTCCTGTTTTGTTTTAACGAGCAAATGGCTGGGACGAGTTTTAGAAATGCGGGACGCAATGTAGGAAATGCGTTAATACTTGGTCGCAATATGGCCTGATATTGGGTTATGTGTTTGAAGTTCAAGCTAAACAAGGTCACGCCATTTCTTTATGTTTATTGCCGTGTTGAGGTTTGATTTAGGTTTCGGGAAGCTAAAACCATCACACGCTGCACAATTATACCTTTTGCGTCTTTAAATCGGTATCCAACAGCAAAAGACATCAAGTGTTCTACCAAATACCTAACTCCCCCTCTTTTTTCTCTTTTCAGACAATGCAACACGTCATCCTCCCTTAACTCTGGTCAATGTAGCCCTCTAGCGTTGCCCCAGAGTCTGCAAGTATCCTCTCTCAGTAATAACAGCAACAGCTGCAGCGGTGCACCATCGAGCCTAGTTCATCCCACCTCCACATTGGCTTTGTCTGCGACCGCTGCTGCTGTATCCACCTATGCACAATCAGGTTCCATCTCATCGTCAATCCTACCACCCCACCACCATCATCAACAACAGCAGCAGCAACAACAACAACAACAACAACAACAACAGTTGCTGCCATCCTCAGTTGTATCGCACAATCTTGGACACACGACATCTCACATACCCACCTCTCATGTATCGAACAGCTCAAGCTCCCCATTAGGCACGAGCAGCAGTAGTGCAGGCACAGCTGGCCTGCATTTGCCATCAGCCGATGCCACATCATCGAGCTTGTCACTGCACACTACAAGCTTAAATCTGACATCTGCCGCGCCATCAGCACAAGGTCGTGTAGCCCACCCGGACTTGGGCATGTCCCATTGGCTAGCAGCTGCTGCCGCCGAATCGAACATCAGTGCAACCGTGAAATCGGAGAATCGCAGTCCCGGTCTGGACGCTGTTGGTTCGGGTGGTCTGCTGCCACCGAGTGCGAGTAGTCACCTCACAGAGAGCACGGCTTCGTTGTTCTGTTCGAATCCAAGTTCGACAGACTTTCGTCTGGACGCCAGTGGAAGTTCAAGCGCAGTACAGACCGGCAGCTCATCGACCTCGGCCAGTGTATACGAACCGAAGCAAGAGTACTACAACTACTACAACAGCATGCAGCAATACACCCCACCGTTCTACCCGACATATGGTTCACCGTACACCACCCGTGCGCCAACGAAGATCGCCTCGCCAAATGCCTACCTGACCTCGAGTTATGCGGCTGCAGCGGCAAATAACAACACCACATCGCAGTTGTACCCCACCTACGGCTACAACAACTTTGCACAGTTTGGCACCGCCGCTCAACAAGACTACAGTGGCTACTACAACGATCAGTACAGCAACTACTACAATCATGCAGCGGCGGCGAATTACTCCCCCTACGCGGTGAGCTCACCCGGTTCCAGTGCCAGTCATGGATTCCATGTGGCAGCATCAAATCTCTCGGAGAGCCCCTCGGATGGTCACTCATCAACCCCAATTCTGACACACGCCCATTCTCCGCACTCACCCCTGCCGATTTCGCCGAACGCCACAATGCCCAAGACAACACCGCCATCGGGCAAGAGCGGCAGCGGTCGAGCGCGTGGCCGTCGTCACGCACAACCTAGTCCGACGCGCAGCAGCACATCGGAGACACCAAACGCCGACAGTGTGAAGCCACCAGAACGCGTGTTCATCTGGGATCTGGACGAGACGATAATCATCTTTCACACCCTCCTGTCCGGATCGTATGCGAATCGTTATACCAAAGATCACAGCACCCTAATGACAATCGCCTTCCGGATGGAAGAGATGGTCTTCAATATGGCCGACTCGCATTTTTTCTTCAACGAGATTGAGGAATGTGATCAGGTGCACATCGATGATGTGTCCTCCGATGATAATGGACAGGACTTGAGTAATTACAACTTTGCCACCGATGGGTTCCATACGGGTGCACCAGCTGGAGCGCCGCCAAATTTGTGTATGCCAACGGGTGTGCGTGGCGGTGTGGATTGGATGCGAAAGCTGGCCTTTCGGTATAGGAAGATCAAGGAGATCTACAACACCTACCGTGGAAAGTAAGTATCATCAGCTGATCCGTTGTCAAAATGTTGCATTGTACTAACGATTTACTCTTCCTCTAGTGTCGGTGGCCTCCTGGGACAACCAAAACGTGATACATGGCTTCAAATTCGCTCCGAAATCGAAATGGCAACTGACAACTGGGCGAGCTTGGCGACCAAATGCCTCAACATGATTTCGCAACGAGAAAACTGTGTCAACGTCCTGGTGACATCCACGCAACTAGCACCTGCACTCGCCAAACTCCTGCTTTTCGGTCTCGGACAGATATTCTCCGCCGAGAATGTCTACAGCGCACATAAAGTTGGTAAGTTCAACCCACAAATATACCGTTCCATCCACAACCACAACTAACCCCGAATCTCCATCTCTTTAGGTCAAGAAACCTGTTACGAAAGAATAACGACCCGATTCGGTCGCAAAAGTACCTACGTTGTGATTGGCGATGGCGCCGAAGAGGAAGCCGCTGCTAAAGCAATGAACTTCCCATTCTGGCGGATATCAAGTCACAGTGACATTAGGGCGTTGTACACCGCCCTCGACATGGGATTCTTATGAAATCTTAAACAGATGAAAATGTTTTTTTTTTCATTGTCTGCATACATTATTTTTTTTTTAAAATTAAAATTTATATACTCACCACGCATTTAAAGAACAAAAAGTATATATAACGCGCACGAATGACATAATGAGAAGACTATTTATATGCCCCTATAAATAAATATTTTACTTAATTAAAATTAAATTTAAAAAAAAAAAACCCAACAAGAGATATTTGTACAAACAAAAAAGAAAATGTTGATGTTAATTTTACGTAGTAAAAAACAAAACAAATTCCTAGAATAATCTTTAAACACGGATTCTTAATTTTAAAACGCACGACAAAAATATTGAAAACAAAAAAAAATAATTTAATTATTTTTAAACACTGCACAGAGTTTTTTATTTAAGTTTTTCTCTTTTTTAAATTAAGATTTAGAAATTGTGTATCTAGATATATTTAGTTGGAACTTCTTGGCGAGAGAAGTTGATCAAGCCGTTGAGGGGAGGAAAATCAAATTTTTAAAAATAGTTACTTTCATCAGGTTAAGTTTAAATTTAAGTGAATTAATATTAAACAACAGAAAAATGTAGAAATGTAGAAATCATAATTATTAAATAATATTAAAACAAAAAAAGAAATAGCACTCGAACAAAAATATATATATACGATTACATATACAAAATGACGGTGTTAAGTATTTTAATAATTGCGATCCATATCGTTTCGAAAGTGAGTGAGTGGCTGCAGTCCTTTTTACATTTTATCCACATGATCTTTAAATATTTTTGGGGTTATTCCCATGAGCGCGGCGGATCGTATTGAAAGCGATCCTCAGTTAAGATCGTCTTAGCTTCAATTTATTCTTAAAAGCGAAAGCAGGGGAAAATGTAATTTAAAGTGATTCCCCAGCATTTTCATGCTGCCATTTTATTTTAACAAAAAATGTGTGTGCTTGGTTCATTCTCTATGTTTGGCGGACTGTGTACGCAAGCAATGCACATCACCTAGATCAAGGGTGATCAATCGTGAGTTATTTTTTGAAAATGCGAAATAACACAAAAATTTCAAATATATCGTGAAATTTGTATTCTTATTCTTAAGAACCATTCTTGAGATTCACTTTTTATAGATAACAAGCTGGCCCGTCAAACGTTGTTTTGCCATTATCAAATGGAATGACCGCCTACAGCGCCTACAGGAATGTTGAGAATTTTTCAATTTTTCTTTTTTTCCTAAACCTTCGCGGAGCAATTACGAACAAATCCGCAGAAGGAAGTATCCAATTTGGTCCAGTCGTTTTCGAGTTTTAAGCATCCGAACAAACCAAGATCCATTTTTATATATATAGATCACAACTGCGCCGTAGCTCGTCCATGTGGACGTTCTAATTTTCGATGACGCGTTCGAGCATATTCGTCGGTATCTCGCGATTAACATGGGTAATGTTGGCCTCCAATGCTTCAATCGTAGCTAGCTTATCTACAAACACCTTGGACTTTACAAAGCTCCAAAGGAAAAACTCTAACGGTGTGATATCTCATGATCTTGCTGGGGCTATATTTTATAAAACGAATATCGTTGAAATCACTTCGTTCTCGATGAAATTCGATTACATAAAACGAGTATCGTTCTTGATTTTACGATACTCGTAATTTCTTACGACTGGCATTGGGCAGTCGTATAGCTTTCGTTTTCGTTGAGCTGTCATAAATTTCTCGTTTTACACAATCGCGCTTTGTCGTGACTATCGTTTACTTCTGTTTCGTTTACTTGCCGTTCGTTTCGTTTTATGTAATAGAGCCGCTGGTCCAAAGCGTGAAATAATTTGTTCACCGAAGCGGTGTCTCAATATGTCGTTTGTTTCGCGGGCTGTGAGGCAACTAGCGCCGTCTTGTTTGAACCAAATATTGTCGAGATCTCGGGCTTTTATTTCAGGCAAAAAATAGTCCGTTATCATGGCGGGATAACGAACCCTATTTACAGTAACTTTGGCATCAACCTCATTTTTGAAGAACTACGGATTGATGATTCCACCAGCCCATAAACTAAAAGTGGATGTAACTGCAGTTCTTGAACCTCTTCCGGTTGTTGATGTCTCACGCCCACCAGCCAGGCGAAGAATTCCAATGATAGCAGCCAAAAATTAGGCCTAGAAGATAAAACTGAAAGTGTTGTCAAGAGGCGCCAATAAGCTTTATTGGCAAAGAATATGGAAGAACACTGGATTTTCGAAAAGAAAGCACGCGATCGAAGATGTGTTGAGGTGCCACTCCAGGAATGATGTCAAAAGTCAAAGACCCGAACAGAATCCTGTCGTGATGAACAAGGGAATGTCGTAGTCGATGCTGAGGATATGGAAGAACCACTTTTGCAGACTGTTCAACGGCGACGACAAACAATCTCCCGCTGTCAAGCAGAACCAATCATTCAATATTGGCGACGACAGCGAACACTAACAGGTACCCGACCTAAGTGAAGTGAGTATAGCAATATCTAAACTCAAGCTCAATAAGGCTGCTGGAAGTGACAGCCTTCCTCCCGAGCTATATACATTTTGTATGCTCATTAGCAAAAATTGGTCGGAGAAAAGAATGCCTGAAGAATGGACCCTCGGCATCATTTTCCTGATCCACAAAAAAGGAGACCCTCTGTACTGCCAACTACAGAGGCATAATTATCCTTAACATTGTCTACATCGTATATCTGCCGTAATATGTGAACGCCTGAAACCGTTTACCAATAACCTGATCGGCCCTTATCGTGTGGTTTTAGGACAGGAAAGTCAACACTTCCACCACCTATTCATCGATTTCAATGCCGCATACGACAGCATTCAGAGAGGCGAGCTATATATAGCCATGTGTAGTTTTGGTATACCGCCCAAACTGTATAGGATGACGATGGAGAATTCTCGTTGCTCCATCAGAGTCGGAAACGAACTCACCGGCATATTCTTTACCAAAAAAAGGATTTAGGCAAGGCGATGCACTGTAACTTCTTTAATCTCATTCTTGAGAGGATTGTGCAAAACTCCCGAGCCAACACTAGCGGCACAATCTTCCATAAATCTGTGCAACTAATAGCATACTTCGACGATATTGACATAATTGGTCAGATTCATCATGATCATCACAGCTACGTTTGCTATTATAGATAAGGAAACTGCAACATGGATTCAGCAGTAAATGAGGGCAAGACCAATGCTGTCATCACAAGGAACGTCACCGTTGGCAGATATAACTTTCAGGAAGTACGGAACTTTGTGTAGCTCAGCTTGCTATTAACTCATCTCTTCAGAAATAAACGAAGAACTACTCTTGCCAACTTAACGAGTACAGTCAACAACTCCGCAACGGGCTTTTAAGGTGGCTAGGACATATAGAGAGAATGGACATCATACCCCGTAGAGTCTTCGATTCCCAGCCAGACGTCAGACGCAGTAGTGGAAAATCTGGCTTTTAGTGGCTTGCACAAGTTCAAACCGATCTCAACCAACCGTAACTGGAGGCAGTTAGCTACGGACCGGGCTTATTGGAAAGTCATGTGAGTCATTCTGGGCTGTAGAACCACTTTGTAATCCTCCTAAATTTAAAATTTAACGTTATGTCAGCTATCAAAAGTGGATACCTAGGTGGTGGATGGTTTCTTACTTTGCTCACAAAGTGATCCTTATCCTTTATTTGTCGAATCACAAATAAACAATTCTTTACAGTACGAGGCTATCAGAAATGGCGGAATGCAGCAGGGCTGTTCATGGATGGTTGCTACCGCCTTCAAAACACTCGCGAAGTGATGGTATGATACTACATGAGTGTAGTCCCCTATTGGTTAGTGCGTTGGACCACCAAGTGCGGGTCCTTGGTACAAACTCCGAAAGAACCAACACCTCCTTTTTTCAGTTCCCCATTCCTTATGGAAGTCTAAAAAACATTCAAGATACAACTGCCATGAAAAGCTTCTCAAATTTCCATTCGGAGTCGACGTCTCATTCTTTGTGGCAAAAATATTACTGCGCACACACAAATAAGAGGAGAAGCTAGGTTTGCGGCCAATACATGGTCTCAACCCAGATATTTCATATCATTTCTGGAAAAAAAAGAGTTTCATACCAACCAACATGGCATTTTCCGCATGCATTGCCACAAATAACAGTACATGAGGCGTCAAAGTACGAGTCCAATATTGGTCCTTGAAGGGTGTTTATCATGAGGCAACCATGACAGCAATAGGTATTTCTTTCATAACACTGGTTTTGCCTGAAAAACATTGACACAGCAACATCAACATCACAAATAGTTCTTGCCGTTGCATCCGACATTGTTATTGTGTGACGTACCCTTCAAAGTAACCCCCGGCTATACAAATTGTGCTTTCAATGCCGATGGGGCTGTGGATGTTGGTTTATCAATGTTTTCATTGAATTAGTCTGCAAATATAAATTATTTGCCTCCAATATGTGGTTCTTAAAAACACAGATCATTTTTTTTCTCGCTCATTAGTGTACCACCACATCTGTCATTTCAATTTACCGTTTATTTTCACTTCTGGCAACTTCTAGTTTGCACTGTGCGAAATAGTTTTCCTTTACTAAAAATGTCAAATTAATTGTTGAAAAATATTTAATATTGTTCACATTGCTAAATATTGTGCGAAAAACATGTGTGTTTCCATTATATTGTGTGATTTGCTCGCTGAAATAATGAAATTCCAAATCTGAAGTGCAGTCGGGAGTGTGTGTGTTTGCATTGAACTTTGCTAATTTTAACATGGAATTGTTGAAATATGAAACGGGGTAAGCGATTTATCATTTATTTTGTTTTATCTGATAAGATTTCTGTCGATTTATTCGAAAAAAAAGTGGAAAAAGAAAAAAATATTTTTGCAAGCAAATGGGTGTTCATGGGTGGCCATCTGCTAAAGGTGCATGCACACGGGTGCGATTTTGTTATTTTGTTGTAAAGGTTCATTCACACGGTTCGATGCAGGCAAATCATATTTTTATACCCTATCCCATAGGGGGGTATATTAGTTTTGACATTAAGTTTGTAACATAGAGAAATAATTTCGATACATATAGGTACCTCAAAGTATATGGATCGATTCAGAATCGCTAGCTGAGTCGATTAAGCCATGTCTGTCTGTCTGTCCGTCCGTCCGTCCGTCTGTGTGTCACCGATTTTTGGGCCTTAAATTTTGAGCTAGAGTGTTGAAATTTGGTATATAGATTCTCTGGCCGACGAAGCAGAACAAGTGTAAAAATTTTTGATATCCGCCCACTGCCACGCCCCCTTTTAGAAAAACGTAGTTTTAGGCCAAACCGTAAGGAATTTCAAAAAAGTGTCTGAGTAGCATATTTAGACAATCCTAATATCTATATTTTGTTTATACAAAGTTTTTTGCCACGCCCACTTTTTGGGGGCGTTTTTAGTAAAAAACGCTTTTTGTCCAAATTTTAAAACTTTCGAAAAAATTGTTGATGCAAATACTTTCGCAATGGTAATATAAACATTTTGTCCATAGATTATTTTCACCTACGCCCACATTTTGGGGGCGTTTTATTACAAAACCATTTGTATACCCCTTCCCAAGGCATTAGCAATAGAAATACGTTGGTTTTTTGTCGAACCACAAAAGATTTTGATAAACTGTCTGAGCAATATATTGTGACAATGTCATTTTCTGTATTTCATCGCCATAAGTCCTATATTTTGAGGATATTAATTTTAAGGATGGGATGGGATAGTGTATTCAACGATCCGCATATGAGAGGCTACAACCCGCTAGCCTCTCATATGTTTTTAATAAATGGTGGACATAAATTCGGTTGAAACTTAATTATGTCGTTTACTATTTTACATGTTCATATATTTTGAATATAAATCAACATATATAACGATAATGGAGAATCCCACCACGAACCGTGGTTCTCCCAAATTTCATAAGTACATCAATTCGATGAATAAATTAATCAGAAATATGTTCACCAAGTAGCTTTTTGTTATTTAGCAAGTTAAGTGGGATATTAAGGGTATTCATGCAACTTCGTAAGTTTACAACGTGTGAAAAATTGTAAGTTTTCGATGGCGTTTCATGAACGCCCTTAAAACTGCACCAAAAATTAAAGTGGTTAAATATTGAATCCAATCTCATTTTAGTAATTCTTTTATTGATAAAAATTTTTCTTTTCGTTCTCAATAATTTTGTTAAGCTAAGCGCATATGTTTGATGAGTGGGAGATGGGAGTAACTGGTTAAATGTTAAAATAGCGTTTTATAGGTTTACACATCCAATTCGTGTGCGAAATTTTCGATATTAGGTCTGTTCCCGTACAAAATAATATTTTCTGATTCATACTGATTTTTACTTACTGCCGTTCCCGTACAAAATAATATTTTCTGATTCTTACTGATTTTTACTGATTTTTACTGATTGCCGTTCCCGTACGCAAAAATAAGTAAAAGAGAGAGCTCACGACAGAGCAAAAAAATACCCCTCCATAAAAAATATGTAAAAAAAATTTACTGCAGAAATTTATTTCGGTAAAAATCAGTAAACTGTCAGTTGGTATCTAAAAGTAACAACTCGCTTGTTTTGAAAGTTGTTTTATGTCATTTGTTCTTTAAAAGGCATACAAAATATATAATTTTACTGTTTTTTACTTAAACGCGTTCCCGTACTTTTTGGTAATTTTGTCTCTTTCTGAGATAATTTACCTAATTTACCCGCACTCTAAGAAATTTGAGAATTTACTAATTTTTACTGCATAAGTAAGGGAACAGACCTATTGTTGTTAAAGATTTCCCATACAAATTTTGACAGTTCATTTATTACGTCCTAAGTTTACCAAGTTTACAACGTTTACGACGACTTTCCGACATTGCATGAATACCCCTATATCGAAACGATTTTTATTTCCTAGAAAATACGTTTTAAGAACACAATTTTATTTATATCGATGAAATACACACCAAATTTTCTCGTTTTCGACTAATTCCGGAGATATGGAGGTTTCAACATGTTTTCTTTCCAATGGGATTCCTCTTAGGTGATACAATTTTTATGTGATGGATGTGAATTTTATTTGCATAGTTTTGAGTGTGCAATCATTTGTTACAAAGTGTTGCATGCCTTTAGGAACTTCAGGAACGGAAGTTCGCTGCCCCGCTTTTGTACATTCAGTTGTCTGGCAGCAGAGTTTATCATCAACAATACATAGGTTGTCCGCTTTACGAGCTTAAAGAATTTCAACCGACTCTTTCCGTTGTCCTTGTCAGTATCACTCACGCAATTTCGTTGCTCCTCGTCTGTCAAAGACGTACCAAGATATTTATCAAACACTACATAGCGAGAATGGGAAGTGCAACAAAGTAGGTCCTTGCAAATTTAATATGCGTGCTATTTAAATTAATGGACACATGGATTATTGGAATTGGCATTAATGCATTATAGTCCTTAACGATTTTTGATGAATCAAAATTTCTTGAATCAAAGTTGCTTAATCTAGATGTCAACCAAATTTAGTTGATTTTGTGTGAAATTGTTGAATATGTTTTCTTATTCACCAAATGTTCGACCAATGCTAAATTAATGAAGGTTATTTTTTCAGGTTATCATTTGAATTAATTCGTATGTATAATATTGATGAGGAATGCGGTTGCGATTATGTATTCTTGTTTGTTTTGAAACTAGGAGTATGCTAGCATTTTAATATTGAAAACGTTTTAGTGGCTATATAGTTGTGTTACCATATTCTACTAAATACAAAGTCGTAGTTTCAATTTTCTGGCGAAAATTATAAGATTACGACAAATGTTTCATGAACGCCTTAAATTCCTTTGAACACTGGTTTTATTAATACTATTGTATTGGCAATTTATTTTATCCTATGCACGATGAGGGCGAATGTAGGAGAAGATTCAACCGCGAACTCTATGAGCAGTACCAAGATGTGGATGTAGTCCAAAAAGCCAAAACACGTGGACTACATTGGCTCGGCCACATCGAGCGAATGGGAAATTAATGCTCCAGCTAAGAGGATCTTCGAATCCCAGCCCCAGGTTCGAGAATGCAAGGAAGACCGAACCTCCGTTTCAAAGACCAAGCCATCGCTGATGCCAGAGCTCTTGGTCTAGACAACTGGAAGCAGCGAGCCAGGGATCTTAGAGGATGGAAGGCTGAAGTGTCTCAGGCAGAGACCCTTCACGGGTCGGGAGCCCGATAAGTAAGTAAGTAAGTCTTGGCAATATGTGTTGACACAATGTTCATCCAGTATGCCTTGAGAAATGGCAATAAACGTAGACTTCTATGTATACCACAAGAAAAATGTTAGTATTAAGCCACGTAAATACCATGCTGCTCGACACATTCGTATACCATAGTCTTAATACCACCCGTGTGTCAAAGGTATTATGCAGCCTCTATTAATTTTTTTATAAGTTTTATGAAGTTTTATGAATATCGACTTAATATCAATCGAATTCCTGTGGTTTTGAAGATTTTGCTACACTCCCGTTTCAAAAAATCAAGCCACTAGGATGAGGTCACATCGCTGCCTTACATTGACAGTGGCATAACTCAAAAATTATGAAATTTGGTTTTGTTGTACAAAAAGACTAAAAATGTCCTTTATTTCTTTTCCCTGTAAAATGGCACATTGCTATTTCCATCGGTTTTCCGCCAGAGGGCAGTTATGCCAGTATCAACATACCCCCAACAACATGAAATCAAAAAATTAAAAGCTCTGTCCTGTAAAACTAGAGATTTTTGACTTATGCCACTGTCAATGTAAGGCAGCGGCATGTTAAATCTTCGAAAGAAAGGAACAAAATTTAAAACATTACGTTTTTCTACATTAATAATGAGTATGCCCACCATTTTTCGATATGACATCTATAAGACGGTTCGGAATAGAATCATACAGTTTTTTTTTTAAATGATCTAGCGAAATTCGGCCCAGGCATCACGAATAGCTTCGATTAAAGTGTCCTTATCTGTAAATTGTCTGCCGCCTTCATACAGTTTACGAGATAACCATGCCCAAACATGTCCGATTATGTTTAAGTCCGGTGAATAGGGCGGCCATGGAAAAAGGTCCACGTCTTCCGATTGAATCCAACTTCTATAACAACCTTGGAAGTATGGATGAGGCACTGTTTTGTTGGAATATTCAAGGCAGGGTACGAAAATGTTTTTCACTTTTGGAAATGACCGTTCCAGTAAACATTTGTAGTTGTTTCCGTTTATGTTGTGGACAAAAACTCCAACTCGATTGTGCCATATAGTAGGTAATAGCTCCCCACAACATAACATCTGATGTACGGATGCGATTTCTTGCCGAAATAAGCTCCTCCTTTCTTAGATCATGGAAACAAATGCTGTAACCATCGGGGCCCTCAAGGTTATAATTTGTTTCATCTGAAAAGAAAACGCGTTTGCATTCACTGCTCCAAGCGACATGTTCTGCAAAATTCATTCGATGTTCCTTGTGTACTTGCTTCAAAACAGGTATTCTTCTCTGTATAGTAGGTACCACTTTTTCGTATTACCCTTCGCACCGTTGCTATGCTGGCTGATACACTGTTGTTGGCCCTTATTATGGTGGAGTAGAATTTGAGGCAAGACGTAGAATTAAGGCCAGCTCAGAATGCATATCTGTAGCTGGTATCTTGCATCGCTGTCAAAAGAGAGATACATTTCTTGCATGAAGTTGCCCTCTATTCAACTTCAAGCTACAGATTCACGAAGATACACATTGTGTAGGCGCTTACGGGTTGCCTTGATTTTAACTTTTCATTCAGCTACAGATGCCAGCTACAGATACGCATTCTGAGCAGGCCTTTAACCGCTGTTCTTGCAATGCCATTGGTTCTGCAGTGCGGCCCTTTCAATTGTTCCCATAGTGCTGTGGATCCGCAAGATAACTTTAAGCCTCCTTGCAATTTCTCGGTCTGAGAGTCTTAACACCTTGAAAGCATCTATTTTTGCTCTTCTGCCGCTGTTTAGTCTTTCCGGAAACCATTTTTTTAAAAACTAAATAAAAACAGTTCTTTTCAACGGTTTATCAAAATTCTTAACAAAACATGAAAAAAAAAATCGCTAATGTGAACGAAATATTCGCAATGGCCTCATCCTAGTGGCACATCTCTTTATTCGCTTTTCAAGTAATTCGTTTCTGATTTAATTTTAATGACTTCCTGTTCAGAAAACATGTACCTGTCCACAGGTAGTAAAAGATTACGGGTACAAAATTTTAAACAGGTACCTATGGCCTCATCATATTGATCGCCAGTGTATATAAATCCATTGAAACTCTGTTAGGCAAGAAACTGACAGAAAATGTCGTGATCCTACTTTTAATTCGGAGAGTGTATTAAGTTCTGTTAATTCCTGACAGATGGCGCTAACACTAGTACGTACAAAATCCATCCAACCATAGGATTCTGTATCCGCTAAGGTACGCGCCACCTTGTTGTGAGTAAATGATTGAAGATGCGTTGTTGTGAATTCCCATACCCATACAACAGATTTGTAGCCCAGTGTATGTGTTAATCTTTTGTTTAAAATATTTACGTCACTTTGTTTGATGTGATTTTTCAAGTTCAAGTTGACTGGGCAATAGCTTATCCTGCTTTAAGTGCGCTTCTGTTTCCAGAAATTTAACCAATTCCCATCCAAAGGCAAAGTAATTCACAACCAACATTTTCTTCGTGCATATCAATTAGATTCACCCAATTATCCAGATTAAAATTGCACTCTAATCCACCTGCTCCTGCTGCTGTTGCTGCATTGCAATTCATTTTGATGCATCAGCCCTCTTTTCTGCGACTCTCCACAAATACCTTTACCGATTATCCACACTTTGATTTAATCCCAAATAATTAGCAATAACGATGAGAACAAGAAGAACGGCAGTCGCGCGCTTTGCAAAAATCCGGTATAAGGATCTGCAGACAGCACACCACAGAAGCGATTAGGGTTTAATGCAAACGAATCTTCTGCACATTGAGCGTTTCACACCATACCTACACCATAATATGCCCCACAACAGCTGCGCATAATGGAGCGGCAGGCGATGAAAGCGGAACGCGCTATAATATGCCATCTTAGGCGTTTGGCCGAAAGGATTCCCTTCCCTAGCTGCTAGCTGTTGCTTTTGATGATGATGGCCGCGCGATGATGACTGAATCGAATTGTTATCGCCCAACAATAGATGGGCTAAATGTTCTGGATGATAATGATGATGCATAGCATACACACATACACACACCGGTGCAGGTGGTTGGAGGATGAAATCGAAATCCTTTTCAATTGTTCCCAGCCGCGCCGTTCATAATTGCGTTTTTGTGCTATCGCTTTGTCTAAAAATAGAATCCTTGGGAAAATCAAAGCCCAACTGATTGGAGGCACTTTCGCGCAAAGTGTGATGGTGGTGTTGGATTTGTGTGAGGGAAACAATGATGGAGATGTCATTAAAATTGGATTGCACGCAGACGATGATGATGATGATGCATCGGTGTTAATGGAACAAAGTGTCTATGTCTTCATCATGGTTGAAAGGAGTAATTTGTTGAAGAGGGTAAACGAATTCAGAGGAACTGACATATTTTGACAGTCATTCAGATATAATTAGCGTTACATTTTTAAATTGTAGACGTCATGGTTTAATTTTGCGGCAAAAATTTTATTTTAAAGTTTTCATTGTGCTAAATTGCATTAGCTGAGTTTTGGTTGTTTTTAAGGATGATTCCGTCATGAAAATTAGAAACAAAAGTAGTAAAAACTGACATTGCAATACGCTAAATAAAACCAATAGATGGCGCTGACTAGGGTGGGGGTTTTGTTTGTGTAATATTCGTAGGAATTTTCGGTGCGATTTTACTAAAACTAAGAATGCATGTAGGTAGCTATGTTTGCTCATGCGAAAAATAGTTAGGTATATTTGGACCCGGTAGATGACGCTGTAATCAAGTTATTCAGCCCTATCGAGGTATCCGTCGGAATGAAAAATTCTGCGATTTTGTACGATTCGGAGGATTTTTGCGCTTCGAGGCATTCTTCCGAAAAGCTGTTCGGAATATTTCTCCGACATTTTGTAACGCATCCCGGCGAATTGCGTTGAAGTGCGTTCAGGTGCATTTTTCGTGCAATTTTTGACAGCTAAGTGCCATTCTTTTTCCGATTTCCTCTGACAGAAATTCTTCGCGGAATTTATTTACAAATTGTACAGATGCCGTCGCGCCTGTGTAGTATATTTTTTCGATGACACATATCTCAATGAAATTTGAACCTCCGACGAAGTATGCGTTGCGGAATATTGTCCGCTCCGACGGATACCTCGATAGGGCTGATTAACAAATTCTGAAATTATTAAGCAAAACGACTCACTTGCAAATTGAGTCACCAGTTGGAAGAGGGGAATAAGTCTCAAAATGCCCAATATGACATTTTGATGCAAATGTCATCTCTAGACGTAGACGCATCTGTAAAAATGTATCTCATGCGACTTAAAAACTTTAGAGACCTTATTTTATCCAAATGTCAAAAATTTAAGAACCCTCAAACAAAGAAGTTATTTAGGTTTTTGCGTTTTCCCAAAAGTAAGGTCAGACGGATTTATTTCCTTCTTCCAATTGGTGATTCTATTATAAGTGAAGTCCTTGGTTATGATCTCTTCCAGTGTAGATCCATTTCTTGCCAGTTTTCTGAGCCTCTCATGTCTAGCTATATCATTCTGACCAGGAATGTTCAGAGTTTCAATCCAATAATATGCTGTGATTGAAGGGCTTTGAGTACTTTGAGACAGCGACCAAATAACACGGGTTTTATGTCAGAAACTGATATTGCTTTTCCAAAAGTTCGACTATAAGGTGAACACTCGTTGCATCCTAATTGGGTCACTGAGCTATCGGATAACCACGATGATAGACCATTGTGGCGTTCAGACCCGGTCGATAAATTAGAACAATCAGACGCATCTTAATGCTATGGAGTAGGTTGCCAGTGCGAAAAAAACATTTCGCCACGGTGCGTGGCAGTGAAACATTGTTGGGATATTTAACCCTATGGATGTATCCGTTCGAAGAATTTCCGAAACGAAGGTCTATTTCAATCGGAACTCAGTTTGGTTATGACCTATCCGTTGCGGATCAAAATAAATTAAGCTTACAATAGCGTGCAATGGGTTCCCCAAGAATTCTTATTTGGACAACTTTGGAAGAAATTCAACGCATAGCTGTCAAAAATATTTCACTTAACGCATTATGTCACCGCGCAATCATGTGCGGAAATTGTTAAATCTATTCAATTGAGTTCAATCGTATAGGACTTTGTTGCGACAGTACTTTATGTGCTCGGATTCTCGGATTCCAAGGCAAGATGCAGAAATACCGCCTCTCAAACAGCCTCTATAATTCCATATGCGATGGCGAAACATTGAACCACATGGGACATCCGTAAGCGTTGATCGATATTTTATGAGCCATGTGTCATATGACTTTCACCCTCTTGTCAGATAAGGTAAAGCAAGCTTAACATGAATACCTAGCCACTGCAGACATTATATCACGATGGGTCTACCCACGACATCAGAACCATCGAATAGTGTTGGTCGCGTAGTGTTGATAAGGCATGATCAAGATCCTTGCTTATAACCAAACTCCATCTAACACCTCTTGAATACTAAAAGTCCATAACACCTTGAACCGAATATATCCTCTGGTCAGGCTACCACCAAAATCGTTTTCAGATGGTGTCCTTACAACCTGAGGTAGGTTCCTCAGCAGAACCACCAACCGATCGGTTGGCGGCTTGGCGCACTACCTTCCCTACCAACCCTTTATGATGGATTCTTTTATTATAAAACTAGGATTTGGGTTTTTATTATAAAACTAGGTTGGATTTTAAAGCTTCACAGCTATAACCTCATTAACCTCGGATAAGATTTACACGATTTCTCTAGTCATTGCATTACAGTCCACCATCAAAGGACGAGCCTGATAAACACGGCCCTAGAAAGTAAGGTTGGATAAAAGGCATCCACTTTAACAGGTCATCTGAAAAGTCGTCTAAAAGGTGTTCTCACTTATTATTTACTCAAACTGCCCTCAATCTGCAGGGCTGACTGGTCGTACTGGGGCGTATGCGGGCCAAATTACAAAAACAATTCTTTAGTAATTCAATGGTTATGCATTTCTTTCCATAGACATTTTTGTGAACAGGCTACCCTGGGAGGCTCAGTGGCGCGATGGTTAGTGCGATGAACTGCCGCGCAGGAGGTCTGGGTTCGATTCCCAGCCGTAGCAACACCTAAATGATTTTTCACTGGCCCTCCTCTCGTGATGATCTGACAAATCATCCGAGTAGTATCAATTGTCAAGAATAGCTTATCTCAACTTAGCCGTTCGGAGTCGGCATAAAACAGGAGGTCCCGCCATCGTGCAAGAAGTACACACGCACACATGAATGGTTGTGAGAAAGCTAGGCCCTGGGTACTAACGAGCCTGTTGCGCCAAAAATTTGTTTGTTTTTTTTTTGGCTACCCTGCCCTGTCCATTATCTAAAAACGACGAAATTATTCTGTAAGTGGGGTGGGAGTACATAAGATCGTTTGCTATTGGAACGTCTTGGTCAACAATTTTCCACTGCACCATGCCACACTGCAAATCCACCAAAATTTACAGATTTGACCCCTCCGATCTTCTTTTTGTGGGGTTATTTGAAAAGCAAAGTGTACCCCGGCAAGCATCAGACCATTGACGAGCTCAAGGCAATCATACTTGAAAAAGTGATGGAAAACGCAGCAAAAAGGGCACATTTTGCTTTGGGCAATAGAGGCGGTAACTTGATTGAAGTTGTATTCAAAAACTAGTCCAAATAAATCGTTAAGGACCAAGTTAAATAAAATGTTTAAAAGTTATTCAATATTCACATACCGACATAAAAGATGGCGCACCTATCTTTTGTCAGTTAATGCGAATCTATATTGCTCGAAGAGAGCCACATGATGATATTTTCGAAATTGTTTTCAATTGTCTTTTGCTGGAAATGCGTCTTCTGAAAGTTCGTTCGATTGTTTGCTTTGTTATTGTATCGCGTTGTTTGTGTCGCTGTTAGTTGAACTGTGCCCTTCTGAGTTGCAAGTGTTTGTCTTTGGGATGATTTCTATAAATTCCTCTGATCATTTGTTAGGTACCTGCCATGAAAAGGCAGATCTGCTACAAGTCTTCGTTGACCAAAAAGTTGGGGATTTGGATTGGATTGGATTTGGTAATCTTTCGATTTTAAGTAGGAGAAGAATAGTATCCAAAGCGGATTACTCGTATTTGTCGAGGAGTCTAGAGTCTAGTAACTTCAGTCGATGTTTTGGAGTCGAACTCCAAACATGAGAACTGTATTCCAGACCTGGTCTTACTTGAGCTTTCAAATTAGAAAAAAAACTCCAATCTAGAAGAAAAATAAGTCCTTTCCTCAGATTTCTTTAAGCCGATTTCGAATGGCACACCTAAGAAACTTCTCAAAACAGTTTCATATTTGTCCATCTTCCGCAATGGTTGGGCAGTGAAACAAATATAATAATAGACCTCTTGGTATGTATCCCCACCTGCTTACCACAAAGTCACAGCATACCAATCAGAATTTAAAACAAATTAAATGTATATATCCCCAACCCGATCGATTTGAACCACCAGCACCTCCAATAAAGCCGTTCACCGCGAAATGGCACCCTCAAATCATTCGGAATTGCCCCACATTAGAGTCACGAAATGTACTTACCACGTACCGATTGCCTATTAGTCCCTAATGGCGCCTTGATTACATAAATCTTCCCCTAAAACGAGTGCACTATATTCCCGAGATGTTACTTCAACCAGTAGACCAAATCCATAAAGACAGGCAAATATCGTACGTGCACGTTGCTCCTGCTGTTGTCTGTACGCATCGAAGAAGCGCTATTGTGGAACCCCCATCCTCGCATAATTACAATCTTCCTCCCAAATCCCCCATTGGCATGCCAAAGCCACACTCGTTCGTGATAATTACCCATGCATTAGGATATCAGCCATGGATGGTTAACAAGGATTTAAATTTTGACATCATAGGCCGATTTAGGGTAGTTCTGCCCGACAGGGTGTCCTCCTGTCTGTCCGTTGTCAATTGAATTTACATTTTCATGACTCGTAATGCAAAATCGATTTTTGTTTCGTTGACTTCAGATGATGCATCATCCCTAATGTGAGGAGGTTTTTGGGGATGAAGGCATTTTTTTTGGTTGATTGCGCATGTGTCCTGTGGTTTACTCCGTTTGTCCAATTAGTTTTTTGCGGGATATGTAATTACCCATCGGAGGTTACAGCGGCGACCACGGCATCACGTTAGATGGACAGGAAACAAGGAAATCACATTTGCATTATGAAGTATTTTTGTCCTTGCTAAATTGCTATGGGGTTTCTGTTGTTGGAGTACCCAATCCTTGGGTATAAGTAATTTTATGGGTTTGGGTAAATTGTTTCATAAAGTATTTTGTACGCTCGTATTTTGCAAAGGACCACATACATCATGTGTGTGTGATGGTTTGGTCTACTGGGGACTCTCCAGGGCCTAAACCACTTCGCTATGTGGGCTGTATTGTGGAGAATTAATTGGCGCTCTTTCTTTTTTCTGTGGAAAGGGCAAATTATGGTGAGATTCCATTTACATTCGTCTAAATTTAACTGATGATGACTTGGCTTAAATTCCATATCGCTCGGCTTACTATTTTGCTCGATAGAAAGGCACCGATAATTGCCACTTTGAATACTACTTCTTCTAGGTCGGGTGTGCGGTCTTGTTTGTCGTTTTCTGAACATCATTGTTAATTGGTTGCCACCGGGGTATGTCACTGTACAGCTCGTATAATTCCTGGTTGAATCTTCGTCTCCATAGCCCGTTAACGCAAACGGAACCGACGATTTTTGAAGAATTTTTCTGTCGAATCGACCAAGGATTTCTTCATCCGCTTTTAATACGGTCCATGCTTCAGCGCTGTAGAGCAGAACTGGGATGATCAGGGTCTTATATAGGATCTCCTTAGTAGTTCGAGTGAGGGCTTTACTAATTGCCTTCTTAGCCCGAAGAAACAGCGATTGGCAAGAGTAATTCTTCGTTTGATTTCTGTCGAGACGTTGTTGTCAGAGTTAATAGCGGAGCCGAGGTAGACAATGTCCCGTGCTACCTCAAAGTTATATCTGTCAATGGTGACGCTCTGTCCAATTCGTCGATGTTGTGTGTCCTTTCGTGTTGACAGCATATATTTAGTCCATGTCCCCTTACGGATATCGAGGTGAGGAAACCATGTGCTGGCTGTAGTGGCATTTCGTTCCGTAGCGAAGTCAATTAGCCTAAGTCCGTTACCAGACGTGTTGTCGCGTACGTTATATTTTCCGACAATACTACTAAAGATGTCTTCTCTTCCTACCTTTGCGTTAAAATCTCCCAGCACGATTTTAACATCGTACTTTGGTAGTCGCTCATAGGTTTTGTCAAGGAGCTCGTAGAACCCATCCTAAGTTATATCATCTTTTTCCTCCGTCGGAGCATGAGTGCATATAAGGCTTATGTTGGCGAATTTGGCCTTGATGCGGATTCTTACAATGCGTTCGCTAATGTCTTGGAAACATAAGACTTCTTGCCTAAGCCTGGCACATATAACAAATTCGCTAAAAAAAACGGTCCATAGTAGATTTCACAGTTTTTCATGCTCTTTTTGGCCTCCCCATCCCATCGTATTTCCTGGATGGCAGTAATGTCTGCTTTGTAGCAGTTTAGGGCTTCCGCTAGTTGTTCGCATGCACCTTTCCTGCTTAATGTTCTTACAATCCAGGTGCAGATACGAACGTCGTTGTCCTTTTTTCGTGTAGCAGGGTCGTCAACAGTTATATCAATCCTTTTAGAGGCTATTGATTGCTTCGTAACAATAGTTTTTTTTTTCATGGATAGTTAACCCAAAGCACAAATCCCAACCTGTAGGGCCAGTTCCAATTTAGTAGATACCCCTAGTTTTCACTACAGGATTGAGCGTTGCCTTGACCTTTCGGTTCATCCGCCACCATCTCTGCTCCAGAGGCCTGACTTACCCTTGAAATTCCTAGATAACCTGTTGTCCGAATATGTCGAAGCAGCTTATCTAGGTTCGCCTGGGATGGCAGACCGGCTATTCATTCCGTGCCATTCTGACCAGGGTGGTAATAGTGTTGCTGTTATCAACACTCGCACTTATCGTTTACCAAGTCGAATCCGGTTGGACGAGACCAGTACCCGATGGTTACCACTTGGAGGTCAAGAATAAGCACATTTGATGTGTAGTCAGAGTTGCGCCCATTGGGCATTGCCAAGTTAAAGATAATCAGAATCTACCCTCGTTCCACAACACCCAACTAAGACTGCCTTCTGGGACTCTGGGTCCTCCAAATTTCTCGTGTTGAGGGTTGATTTCGACATGCTATTCCAAGCAAAGCACCCGCCGTAATATAATCTGTAATAAAGGAAAGATCTACTATACTACTTCCGATTTTGGTTTGACAATGTTGCTAGCAATGTTATTGCCATCGGCACTCAATTTTCATTGACATAACTGAATGGTAATGGTATGGGGCTCATCCCAGATTAAGGAATACATGTTCTTCTGTCGAGAAAAAAAAACTTGTGCCATTATCTCTGGCATTAGCTTAGGCTAGGTTCTAGCGCTGACAGGAGATGGTTGTCTTTCCTTATCTCACTGGACTTCTAATGCCGGGGTTCACAAGTTGGCTTGACTACCTCTTTTATCTCGTTTATGCCTATGAAGTTCCTTTTTAGATATTCGGATATTTTTTAAATGTGAAAATATTAAAAGGATTGATTTAGATTGAAGCTGATTACTTTGGCTAAAAAATTCGCATTTCTGAACCCTTTAAGCAATCTCTCTTCAAACTTGATTTTGATATGCTTTGCATATGCGATCATGGTAAAATATAAAGTGATCGTGCTCAATAATTATTGAAAGGGATTTTCTTTGACTGAAAACACTTCATGCAGCAAAAGTCAGATGAGAAACCTGATGTGTCAAACCATAATCGAATAAAATTCCAACTCACGATCACGTTCGCATTTCTTTTATTCGAAAATTCTTCGGAATAAGGAGACGAAATTTCTAACGCGAACGTTATGAGCTGTAAAACAACTGTCAAAAAAAACTCAACACTAGACGTTTAAAATTGCTAGGATGGACATCGGATGGACACTATTGCTCCAGCCTGAAGATTCTTTGATTCCGAGCCAGATGGTGCACAAAAGAGTGAAGATCGTGCCTCAATTAACACACATAAGTAGAAACCGACCTAAAACAACTCGAAATGTGACAGACAAGCTAGCTAAAGATCAAGATTATTAGAATGGCTTTTAGTTTAGGCACAGATTCACCATGGACTGTCGTGCCACTTAAGTAAAAAGTACGTAAGAATGAGAGTTTGCTGTCAAGAGCTTCCCCATGTACTGGAATCATTTCCATTAGCAGTGACTGTTTAAATACCAAACCGAACATTTCTTAAGCCGAGTTAAACCGAGTTAGAATTCAATCAATTCAAATTACAAACCTAGTTGCCAAACCAGGGTTATACACATGACACAGAAACAGATACCGAGTAAGTCTATACAATTCTGTTGGTTTCGGTTTTTTATAGACGTAAAGTCGAGTTGAAAAGCAAAAATGCACACCGAGTTGTACTGACAGATTCAGTATCTTTGTTGGGTTCGCATGTATAATCGTTCGTATTTGTTTCTCATTTTACTTGCACTACATGTCCTTGTTCATTTGTACAGTGTATGTTTGAGGTGCAAAATCCTAACCAACTGAAACAAAAGAGTGTGTGTTAAACTTGGCTCAATCTCAAACTCAATCGGATTCGCCAACATCGGGTTAACTCCTACTAACTCGGTTTTTATTTCGAGTTTGTTACCTCGTTTTGACACATGACTAGCCATCAAATTTGTTCTACTTAAAATTTGATGGAATTTTTGTTCTATTTTCAGGTGAGTAGCGTACTTTACCTGACCCTAGTCTTAGTCTTTTTTCTGACATCCGCGCAGTTACCCGTCAAATGACCTTTTTGGGGTTTCTCTGTTGGTGCTCTGTATCTTGTGTAATTACAGCAATGATGTGCATACGCAAAGTGCCACCAGGTTTGGTCCTTGTATGAACCTTGCGCTGCTCCAACTGTGACTACTTTTCTGCAAGTTCCCGTCATGGTGTCGTGTATCAGCTTGTGAAAGCTAGCGCCAACTTAAAGTCGTGATCGCCTTTTACTGTCCTCAGGACATTTTGTGAGATCAAAAGTCTATTTACCAGCGAGATCAAAACTTCTGTTTCTGTCCACTTGACATTTTCCCTTAATTATACGGGTAGCAGGCATTAGAATTCATTGGGAATCAATGATGATCATTATTTAAGATCGTGTTTGCTTAGATCAATTTCTTGGTGATCGATGGTGATCATCTTGCAAGATTGCAATCCAAACAAAAATAAAAACGCTCCATTCTACAGTTTAGTCTCACATAAATTTTATTTCTGAATAAAATATTTTTCTTGTTTTTTTTTTTTAAATTTATATTTAAGCTTACACTCAGTTATTAAATAGAAGAGTAATTTGTTTTTAATATAATTGCATATCTACTACGTACATATTTATAAATGCTAAAGACAGAATTAAAAAAAAACGATTCACTCAATTAATTTCATTTTACTTCTTAGTTTCTATACATCACACGTATTTTTGCAATAATTTTAAGCATACAACTAATTATGTATGAATACATGATAATATTTGTTTTTTTTTTTTGCAAATAATTTCACTTTACATTGATGAATGTACAATTATTTATTTTTTCGTATTTTTTTTAAATATCTATCTATTACTTTCGCAGGTAAATGCAACTGTTTACACATATTATTTACACAGGTTTTTGTATGTGCATTTAATTTGTTTGCATTTTACTATAAGTAGATTCAGAATTTTCCGCTTTGTTTAATGCTATATATATTTTATTTTATTTTTATCTTGTAATATTATGCTCTTATTTATAATTTTTTTTTGTTGTACACTTTGGTTGGTGTACATATTTACAAAATAATATTGATTTGCATTTAACTTGTGTTATTTTTTATTTGTTGTTTAAAAAATTATGTAGGATCATTTGTATGCTTATTATTTATGTGTTGTAGAGGGAATATAACAAAATAGGTATTTTATTGTTTAGTTTGATTTAATTTTTATTTAGTAATATTGATTGTACACATGTTGAAAATACATTTATGAATTGCATTGAAAGTTGTACCATAAATAATCGTTTAGAGAACGTAACCTGTAGTTTCCAAGATCGAAGAGTAGTTTAAGTAGATATTTTATTAAAATTGTGAATTGCTATAGAAGGTAATGTTTAGGTGACGTTTTTTTCTTAAAAATCTTTTAAATAGTTTAAAGATAGAAGAGATAGTTTTTTTTTTTTTGTGGTTAGGAAATATGAAGGTACTCGTTCTGATAGCGAAACCGTGAAAGTAGTTTTTTCTTATTTAATAAATGATATGAAAGCAATGCAAATATAACGGGTCGGTCATCAAGATTGTTGTTAAAAAAATTTATAATAAGATTTTGACTACCAGTAGTAAATTTTATTCTGGTTGCCAGACTTCTAGCTCTTTTGGTTTTTGACGTACAAAATGTGAACTAATCTTACGTCATGTTAATTTTCTTTAATTAGGGTGGGTGATCACTCAAGAGATTTTTTTTTTTCATTTAAACCATATGAATTTTGAATATCATTGAGAGTAATTCTCGAAAGCCCGGCGGGTTCTATTGAAAGCGATCATCAGTTAAGATCGTCATAGTTTCAATGTATTCTGAAAAGCAAAAGTAGGCAAAAATGGA
Organism: Rhingia campestris; assembly: GCA_932526625.1. Taxonomy (NCBI): domain Eukaryota; kingdom Metazoa; phylum Arthropoda; class Insecta; order Diptera; family Syrphidae; genus Rhingia; species Rhingia campestris. Next base: position 106,528,018 of record OW052185.1, read on the forward strand.
ATTTCAAGTGATTCCACAGTTTTTTCCAAGCTGCCATTTTACTTTTCCGAAAAATTGTCAGTGATCGGGTCATTCTCGTGCGTATATCTGGCGGATTTATCCGCAAGCAATCCATCACCTATATAAAGGGTGATTAATCAAGAAGTAGTATTTTTTAAATGCGAAATAACACCAAAAATTCAAATATATCGTAAAATCTTTAATTTTAATCTAAATAACCATTCTTGAGATTTACTTTTTAAAGAGCCCTATCGAGGTATCCGTCGGAGCGGACAATTTTCCACAACGCATACTTCGTCGGAGGTTCAAATTTCATTCGAGGTGTGTGTCATCGATAAAAAATACTACACAGACTTCACTTTTCTACAATTCGTAAATAAATTCCGCGAAGAATTTGTGTCGGAGGAAATCGTAAAAGAATGGCACTTAGCTGTCAAAAATTGCACGAAAAATTAACCTAAACGGACTTCAACGCAATTCGCCGGGATGCGTTACAAAATGTCGGAGAAATATTCCGAACAGCTTTTCCGAAAATTACCTCGAAGCAAAAATCCTCCGAATCGTACAAAATCGGAGAATTTTCCACTCCGACGGATACCTCGATAGAGCCGAATCTCTTTCAAAAGTTGTCCGCAACTGCGCCGTTGCTCATCCAGCGGACGTTCCGATTTTCAATGATACGTTCGAGCATATTCGTCGCTATCTCGCGAATAACACTTCAATCGTATCTGGCTTATCCACAAAAACCATAGGTAGCCCCAAAGGAAAAATTTTAACGGATAACACATGATTTTGCTGGCCAATTCACTGATCCGAGAGTGCATTTAATTGTTCACCGAAGCGGTCTCTCAATATGTCTATTGTTACACGGGCTATGTTGCAACTAGCGCCGTCTTGTTAGAACCAAACTGACATAAGTCAAAATTTGGCGATTTTGAGTTAAAAATTCAGACCAATTAGCAAAAAAAAATACAAATTTTCTATCAAACCGTCATATCTATAGCTTTTAACTGACAGCCTGAGGGCGTAAGTGTTGTTTCGCATTTAAAGAAATATCCTGTAGAGTCTGTTATGCCATTGGTTGCTATTAAGCATACACCCTAATGGTAGTCACACGTAGCTTTACATTGCGCATTGTGGCCACACCCTTGTGGTTTAAAGTTGAACGCACATAAAATGTGACGTTTGAGTAAAAATTGGATATCCGGGGAACGTTTTTCTTATTCTGACAGTCAATGGCGTCGAAATGTGAAAATTATATCCAAAAATAAAAAGTCGTGTGTTTTTTTCGAATCTGGAAAATTCTTTTGAGTCTTTATAATTCCTAGTAATGAAAAACTTCAAATAGCTTTTCTGAAAATTTATGAATTTTGCTTTTCAAGCGACGAAATGTTGTCGGGATATCTGGCTTCAATTTCAGGCAAAAAATAGACCCTTATCATGGCAAGATAACGATCTCCATTTACAGTAATGTCGGCGTCAGCCTTATTTTTGAAGAAATACGAACCGATGATTCCTTCGGCTCAACCACACCACGTGGTTGTTTGGTGTGTATGTAACTCCAGATCTTAAACCTCTTCCGGTTGTTCCTCGTCTCATATGCGGAAATTTTGCTTATTGACGTATCCATTGAGCCAGAAATAGGCCTGATCGCTAAACAAAATGTTAGTCAAAAACATTGGATCTTCAGCAAGTCTCTCGAAAGCCCATTCGATGGGCTGATGGCAATGAATACTGGATAATAAGCACATGTCAACTTGACACGACTCACGCGCTGTCAAAAAATCCTCTTGGAAAAAATAACCTCTTGATTGATCAACCGTTTTAAAAGATTGAAGTGTACACCCCCAAGGTAGCCACTTATGTCCATTGCTTTTTATTTTGTGTTTAAATGACGTTCACGATATTTTTTTTTGTTAACATTCGCGGATGATTCTAAATTATATTCTCGTATTAGAAATATTATAGACTGTGTCAGGTTTTAGACTGATACAAATTTGTCGACTTGGTGTAATCATAATGCTATGGAACTTGACATCACAAAATGTGAATATAGTGCTCTGTAATTAAAGAAATGAACATCAAACTGATGGAAAAAACAAATAAACATTTGGGTGATCAATTCAGATCAATGTATCAAATTTCGAAGAATATTTTCAGCTAAATTCGGTTGCACTGTAAGATCAAATGAAGTAGGAATATTGAAAAAATATTTTTTAGCCTTTGTCGGCCTTTTGTCAGTAAAGGAACATAGCTTATAGTAATTTTGTTATTTTTAAAACTAATTTAAACTTTTTGATAATTATTTTCCTTTCAAGTAAATTTGTTCCATAATTCCTGTGAAGTAAAAATCAGTCAGTGCAAGGTCTTACAAGAAATAGTAGAAAAAATAATTGCCATGGTAACTCTTAAAAAAAATCACTTTGAAAAATATTAAAAGATGTTAGTTTTCTTTGCTTTTTTTGAAAACAAACCAAAAGCTGACCCACCAGTTATAAAAAAGCGTAAAACATTTAAATGAACAAAAAAATACCACAGATACTATAAATTTGATTTCTACATGACAAGTGTCTTAATGCAGATGAATAATTTAAAAAAAAAAATAAAAAAAACATTACCAGCACATACCTGTCCAAAAAACACAATTAATAACTTTTAAATAATTTTTCTTCTTTACAATCTACATTAAATAATTTTATTTTTTCACATATATTCTTAAAATGTATATAAATAGTTTTGAAGGTACTTTGACACTGTTGAATGCTTTACACAAATATAGTTTTATATTTACTAGTTGCTATATAAATATATCGTCTAAATAGAATTTATTTTTCACCCCTTAATCACACACGACAAAAAAAAAACGACAATTTTATTTAAATATTTGTATTTTTGCATTTTTATATAATTTTTCTTCTTGTAAATGTATAATCGTATAAAAATGTACAAAGCATCACTAACTGATTGTTTTATTTCTGTTTTTCTTTTTTTTTCTTAGTAAATTGTACAAAGTTATTACTGCTCAAATAGTGCAATTAAAAGTTTATTTTAATTTAATTATTGTTTTTCTGTGTGTAAATGTATTTTTTTTGTTTTACTTTGAAAGGCTTATTTACATGCGCATGTTTTTTTTTATATTTAAAAAATATTCTTATAAGTTACAAAATTGTCAGGTTGTTGTTTTTTTTAACAGACAGTTGGTTGTCGTTGACTTTTAGACTAACTAGCTATAGTAAAAGTACATTTATATTGTATAATAATATAATTTTTATTTTAATTGATTTCTTTTTGCAACGATATGTTTTTTTTTTCTGTGGATAATAATGGTTTTAGTGTTAATTTAAATAAAATAACATAAAGGAACAATAGGGTTAGAAATAAAAAAAATAACACAAAGCTAAGTACATGCAAAGCAATTCAGTTTTAAGGTGCATGTAAGGGGTTTTCCAATAGGGACGAATTGATGTAATGGGCATGTCAAATCGCTTATTAAGTCACTGCTTTAAAATTGATAACACTTTACTATCAACATTTTACGGTGTTCCTTCAAAGTCGTCTCTCCAACATTTGGTGGCCGAATTCGTGACGAACAGACCAGCAGACGTGCGTCAAAAAACGCCAGATCAGTCGAGAATATCGCAGCTCTCCGTAAAGGTGTGCAGGAGAATCAGGGGCAGTCGAACCCTTGCCGTGTGCAAGAAATCGGCCATTCGCAGACTTTAACTTGTCGAATTTTGCCTCTGGACTTGGGCCTGCACCCTTACAAGATCCAATTGATCCTGGAGTTCAAAGTTGATGGAAGAGGGTCCCAATGTTGGTAGAAAAGTCATCTAAAGCAACGAAGCCCTATTTTGGAGGATTGGCTATGTGAACATAGCCATTCCGCTGGGTGCCTAGTACATTCATCGTTGATACGGTGTGAACCTCTGTGTCTTGGCGACAGCAGATGAGAGCGCGGAGAAGACGGGTCAAAATATTCCTTTTCCAAGACGCAGAGAAAGAATTCCCAAAACGGAGTCAACGATCTGCAGTCCCAATTAGGATGGACAAAGTGGATAACTTACATGATCTGCTTAGACATATTCAGTAGCTCATTATAGGAATCTCAAGAGTTAGTAAGAAAATAGATGGTGGCGGAAGAGCCGAAATGATTGCACTGTGTCCTAGCGGTATCTCAAAAAATGGAACTGCCCCTCCAAGTTGGGGTTTGTGCCGCCACGGTAAATTTCTTGGAACGTTATGCTTGTTATGGGAGATAATAAGTAATCCCTTTAAATAACAACCAGACCCGACTGACCACGATCAACGACGAGTATGCACCGGGAACGTACAAACGCTGTAGACCCCAGTTGTTACTCAAAAAATTGAATCTGTTCACACGAGGGAAAAGGCAGACATTACTGCGATTCAGGAAATACGATGGACAGGATCAGGAATGCAGAAAAGAAAAACATGCGGAATTTATTACAGCTGTCACCCAAGGCTGCACATATTAAGATTGTTTTGGTAGCCGACTTAGGTCAAGAGTAATCGACTTTAAGCCCGTTACTGATAGCCTGTATGTGATCCGCATCAGAGCAAGGTTTTGCAACACCAGCCCCTACCCACCGATGAAACTAAAGCACCTATCAAGGAGGACTTTTACGACAAGATATCGGTGATACAAAAGGTAAAAATACATTGGCTCGGCCACAGTGACTGAATGAATAATATACCCCCAGCCTTCAGTTTCAAGACGACAAGGAAAACATAACCTCCGTTTTGAGGATCAGGCGATCGCAGATGCCAGAGCACTTGGAGTGAATGACTGGAAGCAACGTGTCCAGGATGTCTCACGCAGGGTCCCTCAACGGGTAGGTAGCCCATTAAGTAAAATAAGGCTATTTACAAGTAAAGTTGCCATATATGCGACGATGTCAGCCCACACGAAGCTCACTAGGTGACATAGTTACTGTTGCGGATTATCTGCCGGTGGCGTCATTGGTCCGTAGTTCTTCGAAAACGACGTTAGTGAGGCCATCACTTTCAACGAGGATCGTTACAGAACAATGATAAACGATTTGTTTTTGACGTGGGCGATATGTTGTTCCAGCATGAATGATTTGAGAGTAGGGTTATCTCTCGCGGAGGTGACATGAATTGGACACCAAGATCGTGCGATTTGACCCCCATTAGACTTTTTATTGTGAGGTTTTCAGTCGCAGGTCTCTGCCAATAGCCGCAACCAAACGATGCTCTCAAAACCAACCTAACCCAAGTCATTATTCAAATTCAGCCGGAGCTATGCGGCAGACTTGTATAAAAATGGGACCTCTCAGATCTGTGCCATTGTGCGAAGCCTCGGTGGACATCTGAATGATGACATAAATGGGTCTTTCAAATAAAAGAAGAATTTCGTTAATATGCACCTACTACATCTTGCTTTTCCATTTCAACATCTACCCGCCCTTTTTGGAAAACCCTTTAAAAAGACGTTACAAATCGGATGTAGGACTCAGGATACTTACCTTTATACAAGGCTTTTCAAATTTAATCTTCCTTTTGCATGCACCTTAAAACAACTCCGCCAAAATTATTGAAAACAAAATTTACATCTTCACCACTCTCCCTCTCTCTTTCTACTCTAACTAAGGAAACTTGCACACAATCTCAAGATCACAAAAAACAAACCTTAAATCAAAATTCCTTATCTAACTCTGTAAAACTAAAAACTACTCCTTGACCGTTCATTCTTCGGATCACAAGAACTCAACTCGGCCACCGTAGATGGCGAGCACGGCCGGATACGTTCGATAAGCTTCCCCAAATGTCACGCATAGCTTTGTGCTGTCTGTGGCATATTATCTGTCAAACCGCCAATGCCAGTTGGATCCATGACACTACCTCTTTCCACCCAGTGTTTGAGGCGACCTCGCAACTCCTCCAAACTCTTCGACTTGGCCTTGTTAATCCGTTTATATTTGACATCTTTCGGTTTCGTGACGGAACGATGATTCGACATGACCCGATTGAAGTTCGTCACTTGGGATTGCTTGACGCCATTAACATTGTACGCGGACGTGGACACTGATGCGGATGTTGATTGTGAATCACTTGGATCGTTACTGTTGGATTTTGGCGTTGAACTACTATCTTTGGTGTGAGCCTTGGACTCGTCTAATTGACCTTCGAGTGAACTAACGAGAACAGCTTTTTCCGAGCGGTTTTTGAATTTGTCACGCTTTTCGGCGACATCGGTCTGCTGTGGTTCTGGGTCTTCTTCGACGCTGTACACGGTTTCGAGGATATCGGGACGTCGCAGAAAACAATTGGTACGCCGAGCGCCACCATATTTGTTCATGTTCGTTTCGATGGCGTCCGAAATGGACCGGACTATGGTGACATCACCACAACCACCGCCACTTTTTCTTCGCATCGAGAACGAGGAATTGCAATCGGAATCGATGTCCTCAAGGACCACAGCTGAATCTGAATCGTTTAGTGAATCAAAGTCGGTGTAGCTGGGATCTAGGGTATCAAGACCGTGATCCACCAATCGACTGGATAGGGTATCGATGATTTTTTGTTGACGTAAAATTGTCAACTCTCGATGACAGATGATGCCGGCGATTTGTTTCTGCTTTCGTTTCAGTCGTGATTCGAGCAGCAGCAGTTGGCTAGTCAGACCGTTCATTTGTTCTGTCTTCTCTTTTTGATATCGATAGTGTTGTTGGATCTGTAATAACAATACAATCGATTTGGGTTGGATGTCAGTGTGACAGGGATATTTGTCTTACCTGTATGGCATAGGCCTTCTTCCATTTCATGATGTGTTCCGTTTGAAAGCGACATTTCGCTCGCAATTCATCAATAATCAGCTGAGCGGCTTGTAGATCTTTTGGGTCCTGATCCATCATTGCGAGGTGTATCGTGTTGTTATTGTTGCACATTGCCTGTACACCACAGGACATGGTAAAGAACTGAGTCTGGCCTCAGTTTCGGCTTTGAATGGAACGATTTTGAGGATTCAGTCTTTATTTGAACATTTCTGTTGGGCAGGTCATGAATTGACAAGTGGTCATCACTGGAAAGGGAAAGAAAAGTAGTTGGTTATTATCAATTCGTTATTTAGTAAACAAATATGTGTATGATTACTAAGCGGTATTAGGGACCACAAATCAAACCAAAATCAATGAAACAATAAAATGGTTGGTAGTTAAAGTATACACCAACTTTTGTTCGAAATTCTGCGATTATAACGAACTCTAAAAACAGTGAGTGACTCCCCGAAGTTAGTTAGGACACTACCCATGCAATAAATCTCCACTACATCCAACATCATACTGTCACACTCTTTCTTCCTCTTCTCTAACGCCAGAACTGTGGTAAAACTCCATAGAGGGCGCACAAATGATAAAAAAGCGTTGTTCGGTGTATCACGAGCATATAACAGGCCCTACACCACTCTCTTGAGGTACGCAGGCCTAATTCATCCATTTTTAAGTTACATGTCTAACACCGAAGAGACCATTCCCGCGATATGATTCTAGGATATCGTATAAGCGTTCTCGGAAAACTTTTCATAATTTGAATTTTAAGCCATCGTACAACACCTTATCAAAGGCTTCCAAGACGTACAGGAATATGTAGGAACATTAATTTTTTTCTTAATTTTGTCAATCGTCGAATGCTTACTTCTGAACCCAAACTTGTGGTCCAGCACAAGAATATTGTCTTCTATGTTCGGCTGTAGACGCTTTCTTAACAATACCATCTCGAAAATTTTAAAGCGAAATTGGTCTTTATGGTTTTATTTCATTTGGCCATTTTTTCCAATATATGACTTCGGCAACTATCCATTGCCTCAGCACTTGTTTTAACCTGAGTGCATCATTTAAAATAAAGAAGCTTTATTATTGCTTTCCTAGGTTGAACTTTGAAAACTTCTTTGGTCCATAACCAGGAGCATTCTTAAGTTGAATATTCCCAATCTCATGTTTTAGCTCTCCTGACGTTTCTCTTCTCAGTACTAAATCGTAAAATAATTATTTCTTTCTATTGATATTGACGTGAATCACTTGACCATCTAATGGCTTCTTAAAGTTTCTTTCAGTTGGGTGGCAAAATCTTCCACTTTATCTTCCCTTGCAGATTCATTTTGGTTTATTCCAATTGGCGGCGAGGGGATTTTGGGCCTTTTGGTGTCTTTTCCAGCATTCCAAAGTGACTAATTGGACTCTTTCTTCATTTTTAAATCTATCAACAGCATATGCAAATTCGTTCAGAAACTCCGTCTTGCAAATTGTTAAGTTTACTTCTTCGTAGTATGATCCTTAGACACCTCCTCCTAGATGGAACCGAATCTATCTTACCACGTTGCTAAATAACTCGTACAATATGGGTTATTTAGCAACGTGCTAAGATAGATTCGGATCCATCTAGGAGGAGGCACTTAGCCAAGGACTATCGGCAGCCCGTTCACCGCCACCTACCGGGTTTAAACCTACCTAAAGATTTTTCTCATGAGCAAACATACATCCATTTTGATGTGGAGTAAAATCGCACTGTAAATATGAGCATGTGAAAAAGTCCACCCCAGCGCCACCTGTCGGGTCCATTAATACATAAGTACAAAGTTTTCTCATGTAAAAACATATTTCTATGCGTAGCTTTTTAGTTTCATTCAAATCGTACTGAAAATAAGAATTTGTTGCTAATAACCTGACCCCAACGCCATCTACCCTACCGGGTCCAAAATTCATAGAAACACTCTCGTGTCAATAACAAACATTGCATGAAAATTTCAACTCAAACGGTCTAGTGGTTTTCGAGTTCATAGAACAGAATCAAATATTAAATATCAACATACGATTATATATGTATGTACAGTACATAGATTATATACATAGGTATATATATAGATTACATAACAAACTGATTTGTTTCATTTCCTCATGCAAATTTAATTTTTTTACCACCACCCCTACGGCCCTACCATCTTAAAAATCTTTTAACAATAATTTCTCATCAACCAAAAACTTTCCATCAGTAGTGTACCACCATCTCTTCTTTATTGTCATTGATCTTCGTTGCTGCCTGCAATTTCTTGTTCACAAACACAAAATCGTTTTTCTTCACTAAAATTGTCAAATAAATTGTTGAAAAATATTAAATATTGTTCACGTTGCTAAATATTGTGCGGTAATCATGTTTTTCTATTGTTTTGTGTGAATTTCTCGCTGAAATATTGCAATTCCAAATCTGACGTGCAGTCGGGAGTATGTGTTTGCGTTGAACTTTTGCAAATTTCAACTTGGATTTGCTGAAATATGAAACGCGGTAAGAGATTTAACAGTTATTTTGAGTTATCTGATAAGATTTCTGTGGATTTATGCGAGAATAGTTGAAAAAGAAAAAAAAAATCTTGCAAGCAAATCGGTGTTCATGGCTGGCCAATTGCTAAGGGTGCTGGCACACGGGTGCTTTTTTGTTGTTCTGATGTAAAGGTCGGTACACACATTTTGGGGTTGGACGTGTTTGCTTTTTATAAATAGCTGGAGGGTTTATTTTGATTTTTCATTCAGTTTGAATAACTTTATTGTGTTGTTGTGCGTAGGTACATTTGTTACATGGTTTCTTTTATAACATAAGTTGAATATTTATTAGTAAACGTTGGAAGGCTTTTTGTTTCAAAATGGGAGCATGGTTAAATTTAAATCATAAAAAAGTTCTAGGCTGTAAAAAGTTGGGTTTACCATATAATAATGCTACAAGAGCACATATTAATTTCATCAATTACCGAATCAGAACCAAAAAAGTTTTTTTTTGTTTTTGATATACCTACCAATCGAGTTTTTTTTTTAAATGTTTGGGTAAAAGTTGGGTTTTATTTAACAAACATTACTTCCAAATTAATTTTGTTTTTTGATTTAATATTAATCTGTTTTTTTACGATATAGTCAGCCTAGAGGTATTCCGTTTGCCGAGGTAGCTTTTTCTTATATTTTATTTGTTTGCATTTGCAATTGCAAAACCTTGCATGACTTTGACGTGTTATAGCTATGAGTTTGAAGGATGAACCAATTTAAATCCTATGATTTCATAATTATAGCCCAAGGGCTAGCCATTTCGGCATATAATTTGACGTTTCGAAACGTGGGGTGAAATGCAGGTGCAGTGGCCAGTGGTTAATGCGTTAATCCCGAAAGTGACAACACCTTAGTTTTTTCACTGATCCACCTCTTGCGAACGTCTTGAACGCTTCTCGGCGTTAAACTGCAGATCCTCTTCATTGTGGGAAAAATAATAACTTTGCACGTAAATACCAAATATTTAATTTTCTTTTCGAATTAATAGACTTTGAAGTTTAGTGAAACAGTGTAATTTCCCCCTTGACGAAGTCATTAGGCGTGTTCCACTTACGGTTACCTCAGAGATTTTTCTCCGCTGAGATTGTTTTGATTGGGTGGAACAAAATTCTCAGCAGAGCGCAACTTTTTCTGTCTCACAAAAATTTCCTTACCTGGCTGCTTATTATATTGATTTCTTTTTTGGGTCATCAAATGTAACCAGCTGTTCTGTTTTACCAGATAGGGTCAGGATATGAGTTTTAAAAATCTTACTCTCAGTATATTGCAGAAATGCTTCGCTTTGCCAAGCGAGGAATCGTGTTCCACTTATAAATATTTCGGAGATCTCGGAGGGATCAGTATGTTGACAGATAAAAAAGGGTTGATAACAGTTGACAGAGAGATTTAATTTAATATCTACTCAATAACAGTTGTGATTAAATGTAGAAGAATGATTCAATAATTTTATTAGGTGCGTTTATTTTGATGGGGCCTTTATTGCTATGTGGTTGATTTAATTAGTAAATAAGTATAACAGTACAACATTTTGAAAACAAAATAAATTTGTTAAAACATGATTATCTGCACCTACTTTTAGGAAGTAGAACAATTATTAAATGCAAAATGTTTTTTTTTAGTCTGACAGTTTTTGTAATACTGGTCTATTTTTGCGTTTCTTCATAAGGCCCGGTTAAAGCAATCAGAAAACATTTTAGAAACAACAAAATTGGTCTTAATGTATTATTCTGAAAATCTAGATTTTGATAATAAAACCAGATAATACCAATAAAAATCATTCTTTGCTACAAATTTTATTTTATTTTAAAAAAAATGTTCAATGATCCATATCATAGTAAATTCACATCAAATGCACGTTTCAAGCGTCATGTTTCTCATTTTTCTGGTATGTTTTCTGATTGCTTTAAACGGGCGCTTAAAGAAACGTATTTTCTATTGCTAATAATTTCGATGAATGGCTATGATATGCTGGAAGGGGTGATTGTTTTGTTTGCATGTAATGAGGTTAAACCTAAGATTTAATATAATTCATGTCAATGCAATCTTTAACCACACTGCATATATTTCCAAAACTTATTAATATTATAATTATATTTAAGCTTATTTATTAAAATTAAACAAAATGTTAATATATATATATTTTTTTTGTGTTTTCTTTCAGCGGTTGCAGAAAGCCTGATACTAAAACAAGGAGAGACAAATTTGGAGTTTGCTTTCTTATTTAAGAATGCTTAGCTTGCTCGTGTAATATCATTTGCTGTCGGTCGTGTTCGTAATATCTTGAAAATCGGTACGGACTTACATTATTTTGTTTTAAAAGAGAACATCGTATTGCCTAATGTTAGTAAACTGCAGTCGCGAATTTAGTCGATTGGTTTATTGAAGAGTTCGTTGAAAAAAATATTGACGTCGATTTCATATTTAAAAAAAGTATGTCGCGAATTTAATTGTTTTTTTTTTCGTGTTACACTGGTAGGAAAAAAGTGATAGTGCCAATTTACTTTGTAAAAGTGTAATTTTTATTTCGTATTTCTTCAAATTCTGCCCCTCGCGATAAAAAATGTTTTTATTGTTAAATAGTGAAAGTGTAAATTATTTTTATAAAAGTATCATTTCTCGTTCTATATCGTTAAATATCTGCCCTTCGCGATATAGTGTCAGTGATAATTTTTTCTATAAAACCCCCATTTCCCTTTCTATGTCTTTAAATACCTCCCCTTCGCGATAATTGTTTTTTTGTTTTATTGGTTTTCACAAAAAAATAAATAAAATTGTTAATTATTTTCATTATAGCGTCTGTTTCTCTTTCGATATCCTTAAATAGCTGCCCTTCCCGATATAAATGTTTTTTTTTTTTAACTTTGCTAATAATTATCATAAATGTGTATCTTGATTCTCTGTCTCCCAAAATAGCTACCCTTCGCGATATAGGTTATGTTTTATCGGTTTTCACAAAAAAGTATTTTCATAAAAAAATGCAATTTCTCTTTCTTTCGTAAAAAAGCACTCCCTCGCGATAGAAATTTTGTTTCATTGGTTTTTGCAAAAAAGTGGTAAATATTTTCTTGTTCTTCAATTGATAAAAAAGCTCCCCTTCGCAATAAAAATGTTTTTTTTTGTTGTATCACATAAAGTAAAAGTATTAATAATTTATAAAAGTCTCTTTCTATATCCAAAAATAGTTCCCCTTCCCGATCATTTTTTGTTTTATTGGTTTTAACAAAAAAATTAATATCTAGTGTTAATTATTTTTATTAAAGTATCATTTCTCATTCTATATTTTTTTAAATAGCTACCCCTCGCGTGTCATTTATCTTTCCATGTCTTTAAATAGCTACCCTTCGCGATACCAATTGCCTTTTTGTTACATAGTATTAGTGAAAGTGTATTTTTTTTATAAAATTTTCATATCTCTTTTTTAAATCGTAAAATTTGTCATTTTATTAAAAGTGTAATTCCATTCTCTGTATCCCAAAATAAGTTGCCCCTCGCGATGTTTTTTGTTGTTTCATTGCATTTTATAATAAAAGTGTTAGTGTTAATTATTTTCATAAAAGTGTAATTAATCTCCCCATACCGCAAAATATCTGCCCCTCGCGATCATTAAAATATAAATCCAAAGTGTTTGGTTATTCTTTCTGTCGATTTCCTAAAAGTGTTCATAAAGTGTTTTTTTTAAAAGTTGTCTGCCTATAAGAAACACCGTTGTGAAAAAATCAATTGATGACAGCAATTAATGAGTCAAGAAGAAGGTAAGTCATTCTTTTTTTTATTTTTTTTTATTGTTTACTTTTAAAAAATAAAATGTAAGACCACTATGATAATATAGATCATGGTAAGAAGAAATCCATTATTTTCGTATGAAATTGAAGGTTTTATTAGGCATATAGTTAGAATGATCCGATTTAGGTCAAATATGCGTCCTCTTTTCGATAACTTGTTGCCTTTTTGAAGGTTAATTCTACTACATCTCTCTAATACAAGCCCTCGTCCCTTTTGGCCAAAAATCTGTGATAGTCGTTTTTCAGAAGCCACTCTTGCGACGAAATATTCACTATTCGCCATGGACAGGAATAGGTGGTAATAACCCGGTGGGAGGTATGGACTATAAAGTAGATGCATACGTTTCTTTGAACTAAGCTCCTGGAGCTTATGCGGAGTCCCTATCGATATGTTTTGTCTGGGGTTGTACTGATCCAACATAATTCCTCTCATATTGCTTGAAAATTGCTTGCTTCAGACGGTCCTACATTTTCTTTTTCATTTTTAAAAATCTCCTGTCTGACATATTTATTCCAATTCATTCCTTCGCTGATGACAACACTTACTCAAGGCTCATATTCGTTTTCCATCCCTCAACTTCGCACGAGGACGATAAAAGATGTTAATCAGATGCTAATTCCGACCTGGACAGCATTACCAAATAGGGTACATCAAACAGAGTGGAATCGAATGCTTCCAAAACACCATGTGGTCTACTGTCATTAAATCGAGACCAACATCTAAAGCCATTATCAATGAATGACACTTCCGTGGAAGAAATAGAAAACGACTTATGTTGGAACGACTACATACTCAAAGTCGATAAAAACGCATCGAATTTTCTATGTATGAAATATTTTACCCCTTCAGATGGCGTTAAGTATGCCGCAAACTTGAGTTCAATGCCCACGTCAAGTCGGGTGTACCAAAAACAACATTGCACCTTCTAGATAATTGAAACGCGTCAAAAAAAAAAACATAAGGAATAGCGAACTCCTTAGTTTCGCTCGAACATCGTCGAAATATATGCTGCCTTTCTTTGTTGTATCGCTACTTCAACGACCAATGCTCATATGAAGCAACCAGTTGCATTCTTAAGCCTATCTTTAGAAACTTATAACGAAATCTTTAGTTTCGCTCGAACATGGTCGAAATGTCGAAATATCTTCTGCCCTACTTTTTTGTATCGCTACTTCAACCACCATTGCTCAAATAAAAGAGCCAGTTGCATTCCGGCTATTCAAGAATTCTGTCACTTAACTCGCTACGCTATGAATCAAGCCTATCTTCAAAAACTTATAGGAGACAAACGAGTAGCGAACTCGTTTGTTTCGCTCGAACATCGTCGGACTATCTCCTGGAGCAGCCAGTTATATTTCGCCAATATAAAAACTCAGCCGAAATACTCGCTACGCAATTTACCCTTAACCCTATCTTCCGACACGGTAAAATATAGAGATTCCTTAGCCCTGCAACTTGGGGAGCAATGAATAAGCAGTAGCCGGGGCAGCCAAGGCCATACCATCAACCTGGTAGCAACATTTTCCTTAATAGTCTGCAATTGATGTAATCTATGTTCGAACTTAGCTTTTGAAGCGCATTCAGGAAGGGCTGAAGCTTTTTAGAATCTAATACACTGCTTAGCTCTAATGAAACTGCCGATGAACTGGCATGAATATGATCTGTCACCGCCATTCAATAGCCAGGTCGCCATTATGTGACCTCAAACCACGAGTGGGACAGGAAATTATGTTTATCGGAAAAGGTGGAATTCCCTCCACTGTGTGACACATCAAAGAAGATGTGACTAGAGTCCGCAAACTTTTTCGAAGGAACAGGAGTCTGTTTCAACGCAGCTCTGGTAGGCCGAACTTACTTGCAAACTTGGAAATCCACGATGGATGACCTTTGTAGAGGTTTTGGTGATGATAAACTTCACTAGGATACCCTCCATTTTCTGTGCCAATTCCCAGCCTCCAGTCAGTTAAGAAAAATAGCTGTAGGCAATCATTTTATTTTACCGACCTTTCCTATCTTTTGAGATTTGCAACAACATCCATCTGTGAAAAGTGAACCAGATGGGTACCATTGATAGAAAGAAAGGCTACAAACCGACATCATTGGATCTACATTGATCTGAATGCGAAGAAGAGGGACAAAGGTCACTTGCTCATCAACGCACTTACCTAACCTAGGTCCCCAATTTTCACAGAGAGTAATTAAGAATAATTTTTAAACGTCATCGTTATTGTACCACATATACGCATATCTATTACACCAACATGCCTTTGAAAATGAACACCAAAAGGCCTCTGTGTACCCCTTTAAAACCAACCCAACCCCAATAACTTAAACAGCGTTACTAGATCATCAAACAGTATCGATTAACGTCAGTTCCTGTTCTATCTATGCATCTTCCTGGCATCTGCATAAAACTGTTTCTCGTTGTGCAATAACACACAGAACCAATATTTATCTTCATGCCAACATATATGTATGCTGGACAAGAATCACGGTACACGTAACAGGGAATAGGTCGAAGTTTTACAATTAAACCGTATAAACATCAAGAGTACGATGAACGGTATCTGTGACTACATCAGCTCATGAGATACGTATACCGTCACAATTCTGGAACTACAAGTGTATACAGAACTAGATGATACAGTTAGATAATTAGCCCAGCATTAGCAGTTCTCACATCCAAAGCGGTCCGGACAACTAAATTAAATTCGTGATGCATACGGTAGGTTAGGTGGCAACTATACGATATTTCCGGCTTCGCTTTTAATGTCGCTTCCAGTTTGGACGAAATGTGAGCGTGTGTGAGTGTGTTTTGGCCAATGGCAATCCATAAGCAAGGTCACGAAATGGGGAAATGGAATTTCAGCCAGAGGAACGAACGAAACCTTGACGTATTCGTTCTGTTTGAAGAGCATATCTATGCAAAGGGAAGAACCGCAAAAATACGTAAACGCGGAGGTATTTGACGAACGATGCTTTGAAATGTCCATTCGATTGGAGGAAGGTAATGGTTTTTTGAAGCATGTCATGAAATAGAAATCCATAGACAATCGGAGTATAATTGAAGATTTGCCATGGCTTCAGGTGCAGTCTAGTTGAGTCACAGGATGAAGGGTTGGATTGTGTGGTTGGAATTCTAGAATTTTGTTTAAATATCGGATTCGGAATGGAATTCATGAAGCAGCGCTTTGCAATTTAATATTTTCATGAAAAGGCGAACGTGCTTGACGTATTTTCACTTTCTTCAGCATTAGATAGGTCGACGTTTGAGCTGGTGTGCTTTGGTTCTAGTGGTATGTTTGGTAACTGTCGATAAAACCAGAGGGTTACAAACCATTCTCACATCGGGTCTGTGAACTATGCACATATGCAAGCACCTCATTCAGACTTTAGCCAAATATTTCTGCCATTTGTTATGAGACAGCGATCGGAAGCTTTATACAGGTGGAAGAGATGTAAACTTTATTTATGTACTCTGGTTGTCGATAGGAAAACCAATCAGACGTCCAAACTACATGAGCGTTTTTCAGGCAGTGACAGTGCCTACAACGTGACGTAGGGACTATCGCAGTACCATTGACGTCGATAAGCATACATACTGGCAAACACTGGCTCGTTAGGACTGATGGCCTAGTTTTTTTTGTAACCATTAATGAGTGCTTGAGTACCACGGAACCTTGATTTTTATGGCGACTCCCAAGGGCTAAGTTATTGCCAGTTGATACTACTCGGATAGTTTGTCAGCTCATTGTAAGAGGAGAGCCAGACTGGGAATCGACCTTCTGCGAGGCAGTTCATTGCACTAACTATGGCTCCAATACACACTCACTATCGTGAATAAATTTTCCCGGGAATTTTTCGCATAGACTTCAGCTATAAACTTACTGAAAGCTATGAACTTACGAAAATTACTAAAGCGCTACAAAGTGGGTCTCTTATGTGCCTCATTAGCCAACTCAAACTCCAGTCTGCCTCTCAAATTTCCTACACCAAGTCTTCGGAGGTTTCCACCTACCTTATCCCTTTAGCTAAGATGAGGTCTGCTTTGGTGCGCTACAAAGTGGGTCTCAAGATATAGGTATGTGCCTCTTCAGAAAACTCAAAATCCAGACTGCCTTCTCCAGTTTGATAAACCAAGTCATAGAGGGTTTCCACCTACCTTCAGCAAGTATAAGGTCTGCCTTGGTTTCTTCTTTCCTCTAGTATTGTGGTCAAAGACTCCATCGGCTTTCATTTGCTCTTATCCCAGTTATGTTAACCATTAGAAAGGTCATTTCTTCTAGGCTGTGCCTGACGATTTTTCGTTCGTTTTTACAAACCAAGCTTTTAATCGTACTTAGGAATTTTCTCACGACAACGAACGGCTAAAAACTTCCACCTAAAACGCTGAACAGGATCTTATGGCGATTGATTGGCTCTATAGTTGATGCCGATTAGCGGCTTTCTTTTCTGTGGTTCAAATCGTCAGGCATACTTTACACCGACCTAGTTTTGCAGATGTCATCTGTATCCTGCTTAAAAGGCTTCGTTTAAACCCCATTTTAGCTCGTAATGATAACTTACATTTTATTTTGTTGAAAGTCTTAGTTATCAATCAAATTTAAGGGGTTCGACGGTACGATGCGATGGTTGGATGTTGGCTACCATCACCATTTCACAACCAGTTCAAGTGGGTTCACCAGACTGCGTTCGGAACTACGGTCCTCCCAATATTTTTGCAGTCTTTTGGACGGATATAGAAATGGCGTACCAGATTTCGTCTCCTCGATTTGCTGCTCTCGATAGTCTTATTTTTCTTTCATCTAAATAGGCGTTTTTTCTCTTTTCTTATACCCGTGTTAAGCTGCTTAGATACTCTTGTTTACTGTTTTAACTTTATTAGCGAGATAGCATTCTGAGTCGAGCCGAGATTTTCTCTTTGAAGGTTTGTTCATCCCAAGATTCTTTCACTTTAGTCGATCAGCTTTTGTAGCTTGCGCGTGTGGTTTTGTTTTTTCTTCAACTATTAGTTTCTAAAAGCTAACTCTAGAACCTATTCATAGGATAGATCCAACGCTTGTCATTAGTTCACCTTTGGGGTATCAAGCGATCCTCAGGAGGAGCTTACGATGCGAATTTGTATCGCTACCTCAAAAACCAATGCTCAAATGAGACAGCCAGTTGCATTCCGCCATTTCAGGAATTCTGCCACAATACTCGCTACGCTATGAATATGTATGCCCTTAGGCCTATCTTGGGAAATTTATGGGAGCCATAGGAATATCGAACTCTTTCGTTTCGCTCGAACATCGTCGAAATATTTCCTGCCTTACTTTGTTGTATCACTACTTTAGCAAACAAAAATAGCATTGCACCTTCTAGATAGGATTCAAACGCGAGCGAAAATAAGTATGGTAGACATATGAATAGCGAACTCGTTAGTTTCGCTTGATCATCGTCGATATAATATCTCCTACCCTTCTTTGCTTTATCGCTACTTCAACAATCAATCTTGAAATTAATCAGCCAGTTGCTTTTCGCCAATTCATCAGTTTATCCCTAAGCCTATCTTCGGAATCTTATAGGTCATATAGAAATACCGAACTCTTTAGTTTCGCTCGAACATCGTTGAAATTTCTTTTGGAGCAGCAAGTTGCATTTCGCCGCAATACTCGCTACGCAGTTTACCCTTAAGCATATCTTCAGACATATGCTGAAATATAGAGATTCCTGCATAAGCCAAACAACTTGGGGAGCAATGAATACCGTTAACATGGTGTCACCATTTTCCTTCATAGTCTGCAATTGATGAAAACTATGTTCGAAGTAAGCTTTTGATATGCTTTCAGGAAAGACTGAAGCTTCTTGGAATCCAATACAATGTTTGTCTCTAATGAAACTGCCGATGAACTGACTAAAAATTATCTGTCACCGCCAATGGATAGGCAGGTCGCCATTATATGACCTGAATCACGAGTGGGACAGAAAATTCTGGATATCGGAATGAGTGGAAATTTCTTCCCTATGTGAGACATCTAAGAAGATGTGACTAGAACCCGCAAACTTCCTCAAAGAAAGAGAAGATCTGTTTTAACGCATTTCTGGTAGACTGAACTAACTTACTTACTGATGATTTAATTTTTTTTAGAGGTTTCGGTGATGATAAAACACATGAGCATAGCCTCCATTTTCTCTACAATTCCCAGTCTTCAGTCAGTTAAGAAAAACTGCTTTAGGTAGTGAAAGTGAACCAGATCTTTGATGGTTCTTCAGAGCTGTTTTGGTTTTTCGTCAGCGAGGAGTTCACGGTCCGAATTTGCTTCACTTCATACCTAGTCTGGAACAATAGCTATTTTTTGCAGCAAATACCAACGAATATAATATTTTGAGAAGTTCAATAATTTCTAAAAAAAAATGTTCGGAAATATCGTCACTGATATTCGCCGTTTTCCTGGAATATCAATGATATCAACACCAAACTGGGGACAAAAATGAAATGGCACCCCAATCGGGATGAATATTTTTGCATGTGTAGTGCTGCGAGATCTTAGGCTGTGTTCTCTGTGAGCTTATTTGATATAAAAGAATTCAAACCCAACCAAATCACGTTAAGAAAGAAGTTTTCAAAGTTTTTTTTTAAATATTGACCGTTGGAGTTTCTGGAGTATAACGCCAACGCCATCTATAGATTTTTGGATAAGCATTCCAATATAAAATTGCTTTGTATAGTGCTGCGTGCACAGTGGAGCTTAAACACCACTTACCCATCATCGAGGAACAAAAATGAATTCCTTTATCCTTGGTCGTCATTATAGAGGGCATACCTCAATGACTTCTAAAATACCCTTCGAACCCAGAGCTATCTTTTCAAAAATTTAACACATTTTGTAGGAGTAAGTGTTAAACCGTACCTACAAAGTTTTGAACCATAAAATCTCACCCAATGAAACAAAGTAAACATCAATAAAAGCTACCTCCCTAAAGTGCTTAAAAAGCCTCCGGCTTGTCAAGAAACATGAAATCTTACTTTCCAAGTCTACACGACTTTAATCCCTTACCTAACTTTGGAATCTTAATTTTTGTGATATTCATCCCCCCACTCCCTCCTACACAAGTCAATTTCGAAAACATCTCTGCAAAAACATCCTCACAGCACAATAAAAGTTCGACAGGCGTGTCAGCACGTAATTGGAGATTCAATAAATTTTTAGAGACAAGTCAATAAAAACATTATTTTCCCTTAATCTCATCCTGATTGTGCGTTCTCTGGTCCTGCCCCGCTCCGAGTTATAATCGAAAACCAGATTGCTATAGACTTCTTGATCCTATCTGTTCGTCAATATTATGATCCTAAGGCTCTTATTGTTATCATTGGCTTATCTATTTACAAATATTGAATTCGAAATTGGATATCAAATGTATTTTTGGAATGGGGGAGGAGGCAGCGGACAGGACTCTTTTCGACGACAGTTTTGTGTGTCAATTCGTGTTGATTGTGTATCTTTGACTGGGTTAAATATTTGGATTTACGAAATTGTTATTGTTAAAGGGTGTAGGATAATCGGGATGTTTTGCAACACTTGTGATAGGATGTTGGTTTTGTGTTTGGGGGGTGTTGATGTTTTAGAAGTTTGACAGCTTTTATGTTATTGGTTTCCATATGACAGATGGACTATTGTGTTGAATGATACTTTTACAAATGACAGTTCTTTTCTTTTCTCTTTTCTTATACCAGTGTTAAGCTGCTGAGATGTCCTTGTTTACTTTAAGTTTTAACTTTGCCAGATGGCATTCTGAGTAGAGCCTGCATTTTCTCTTTAAAGGTTTGCTCATCCCGCTAAATGGTTTAACTTAAGTCGGTTAGCTTTTGTGTCTTGCGCTTGAAATAGATCGCGCAACATCCCGAACTGTCATTTGTGAAAAAAACGACACTGATTACTTAAGGAGCTTTAAAAATTCGATATAATAATGACAGCTGTCATTGAAACATGCTTAGGTCTTTTAGGACGCAAAAATTAAAAAAAACACGATTCTCGGGTCAGATTGATTCCCAGGGTAGATTGATTCGGAAGCAAAAGAATCAAAATGCATCCGACAGTAGAAACCTAGCAACCAGACACTTGCAAGCCCAGCGAGTGGGTCAAAACGCGGAGGAATACAGTTGAAATAAGCAAACCATATATTCTGCATATGAGATGAGCTTTCACAGCTCCCTTGTTCCCAAAAGTAAACGATTTATGTCATGGACAATATGAATTGTATTTGGCTCCCTATCTCGGTCAATTTAACCAATTCATTGTGCGACAATTCAATCGTACTAAACCTGTTCTATTGTTCCTATTCCGTCCCTCCACTGGTCTCTGTCAATTCTGTATAATAAAATAAATAATTGACTTCCCCCACTACACACTCCAGCTGAAGGAATAGTCGAAACAATAAACTTCCCTTAGCGAATCATTGCATCCTGAAAGGTCATGGTCAACGGTTTTGTAAGATGCAAGACACAAAGTACACATCGATTACAATGAAATAGGAAGAACAATAACTGGCGAACATTTTTCGGACGTATTGAAACACTTCACGAGAAATCGACCTTATTTGGCAAAGAAAAAAGGTTTCCTTTCCCAAGACAATGCACCAGCTCCCAAATCCATAAAAGCGATGATGATTAATGATGTGGTCCATGAATTATTTTCTCTATTGAGTCCTCCCTTCTTCGAAATGACTTGGCGCAAACAGAAACTTTGGTTCGAATGATGAGGTCGTCATTGAGACAATGTGCATAATTTGGAAGGTTGGATATATCGTTACTCTGGGATAATCGAGATCCAAGAAAGTTAAAAAAAATTTCAATCATCTGGAAGGAGATTTTTTTGTGAACTCTAGTAAGCTTGGATTTCTTTATTCCCAAAGATTGGTAGACTTATCACTTATCATACTTATCTGATTATAAGATATTCGGGATCCAATAAAATAAAGCAATAGTTAGCATCAACTGAAGGACACTTTTTAAGGATTGAACTGAATATTCTCAAAAGATTTCTGTACTCCCAATGTTCAGTTGATACTTTTCACTTATCGTACTTATCTGACTATAATCCAACAAAAGTTAGCATCAACTGAAGGACACTTTTTAAGGATTAAACTAAATATGCTCAAACGATTTCTGTACTCCTAAAGTTCAGTTGATACTTATCACTTATCATACTTATCTGACTATAATCCAACAAAAGTTAGAATCAAATGAAGGACACTTTTCTAAGGATTAAACTTAATATGGTCAAACGATTTCTGTACTCCCAAAGTTCAGTTGATACATATCACTTATCATACTTATCTGACTATAATCGGGATTCGACAATTTAAAAAAAAAGGGTTGCATCAACTGAAAGGGCAACATTTGAAGGAATAAATAAACTGAGTTCAAACAATTTCTTTACTACCCGAAACTATCCAGATACTTATCACTTATCATATTTTTCTGATTATAATCGGGATCCTCAACGGGAACAAAACTATTTGAAGAAATAAATTACTTATTTTAAAAGAATTTGGTTACTTCCGAAGCTAGGTAGATACTTATCACTTATCATACTTATCTGATGTTCTTCAAAGGAAAAACCAAAAGTGAATGACAGTTCTGTATACCGGAGAGATAGTGTAAAATTCCACAAAGGCTTCGTTGTTATAAAATAACTCAACAGACGATACAGGTGGTAAATGATGTCTCTTACACCCGTGAAATAATGGGATCCAACAAAATTTATATTGTATCTGCTGAACCTACATTATTTAAGGAGCTAAATTAATTGTGTTCAATCGATTTTTTGATCCCAAGGCTGGGTAGGTACTTATCACTTATCGCTTATCATAAATATCTTCAGTATTGGGTGCTTTAAAGGAGATATTGTGAAGTGAGTGATAGTTTTGGTAACCGTAGAGTTAATTTCAAATTTGGAAAATACTTGGATGGCTTTAACCGACACAACCGGTACGACGATACAGGTGACAGATGGCATGGCTAACAAAGTAGCCCTCGAAAAATTGTTTGACGTATGAAAACGATTACACCTGATCTGATCCTTCATAATCAAGTTCCAATTTTATGGATCCTTTGAAGACCCGCCTATTATTTTACCTTCAAATTGTGTTGGTAGCTGGACTAGTACTATCTTTAGAATCTTTAGAAAGCCTCCTCCATGTTAATTAAAATCTAAACTTTACCACAGCAAAACTAACCTACACCCTCCCACCCCATTAAGACCACACGCCAACCATTATCCACGTAACGCCATCGAATGTCAAAGCATTTCTCTGTTTGAACGATTAGAAGGATTTATAGCCTCTCATTGTTGGAATGAAAGATAAATTAATGTCAACCATAATCCCACTGTTCCCAGTTACTATTCCCTAACAAAGAATATTTCTAACCACCTCTCGTGCCCGGCTCTTTCACCACTAAGAGCGAAGCCTACTGTATGCTCTAAAACCCCCTCCTACAATGATATACCTCAGCCGCAGAATGCAACTGCATTTCTCCAACGTAAAGGCCATCATCATACAACAGCCGCTGCCGGTCTGTGCACACACACAAACACCCAACAAGTATCATTGGAGGCTAATAGATAATCCTGGGGGCCAGCGACAACAACACGCTCCCATGAACAATGATCTACAACCAACAGTGGAATGAATTATGAACCCACGGCTTAATGGGAATAAATTTTATCCTGTCAACATAACTCAAAGCAATCAGCGAGGGATTTTCAAATCGACGTTCGTATTCGCGGCACAGCCTTGGAAATTGGTTTCTAATGGTTTTGGGGGCACCGCTCATTCACATTCTATCAGACAACACACATACTCCCTCGTGGATGAATGATGGCTGATGAAATCGCAAGTGTTTGACACAAGGTGGCGTCTAGTTTTTGTCATCCTGTGAGGAGAACCGGAAACTTCCCTTCCACTCCTGGGGGATACTGACAGCCCCCGCGCGCCGCACAAAACACAAAACAAATGTGAGCTTGAGCTGTCTATAAGGAATATCCTGACGCCACTGCGCACCGCCTTATCGGTGAATTCATCCGGAGAATAAAATACGACACAGTTGGGAAATAATAGGGATTCGGATTCGCATCCGCATTCATTTATTGGATTTATTTTCTTTTTTTTATTGTTTTTTGATTTAAATATTTTATTATGGCACGTTCGACAAACACAATTGAATGTGAGGGGTCTTTTGCTTTTGTCGGGCTGCTGGCGGCCTCCTTTGGAGGCTTTTTGTACCGAGGTTGTATTGTTTTCCATGTCGAATCAATAAAACAAATCATCTTTTGCGGAGTTTTTTTTTGTCCTGCAGGATGTGTAGGGAGGAATGTGTTTTATGAGTAGGATTCAATTTACATTTATATGGGGAATTTGTGTGTGTGTGTGTTTTTTTTAATGGAGAAGGGAAGTTACAGTGTAATGAGGGGGTCGATACTGATGAATACCTTAATAGGGTTAAAATTCAGCTGACCCTCTATACTCATCTCATGAGGTGACATGAGATGAGGTTGTGTAATCTCCAACTGGCGAGGAGGATATGAAAACTAAGAAAAATCATTCGTAAGCTTAGGTTCGACGCAGGAAACCTGAGTCCTTCCAGACCTCCAGCATTATCTAACACAAACTTCTCCTATATGCAAACAGGAAATGAGTACACATGGATTTTCTCTTATCCCAAAATGTGGACGAGGTTTAAGACAGCATCTGCAGACGAGACAGCCGTCCCTCCTCACAGAAAAATAAGAAAATCTTATCCAATGAGACAAGGACCTTGCCAACCACTTCAAAACCCATGGAGGTGACCCTGGTTTTGACTCATCAATTACCGCGGTCCAATCGAGTGCTCTATCGCTAGTGCGAACTCTGGTAACCTGCAGACTTCTAGTTTTTACTAATTCCCCTTTTTATACAAAAAGTGGGTGAGTGCAGACGGATTTCCCTAACTCGTGAAATGTGAAACAACAAAAAACTAACAAAAGTCTCATTCGTTTTAATCTAGGTGTCTCGGAACAAGAGCACAATTTACCAACGAAGCAAGATCAACAACGGGTACACATCGTTCGTTGCTAATTGCATGGCTATAACTTATTGGCAATCAAGCGAAAATAATGTACACGAAACCCTTGACAGGATTCATGTGACAGGATTCATGTCAAGAGCTGCCAAATTTCAAGCTCGGAAGTTGCATCGTGGGTCTTACTAGTACGTCACTGACGAGCAGTTAGACAGCTTCTGCGGGAAGAGAAACCGTCCTCCAGAAAATTACTCCACCCTCCTACGATGTATGGAACATCTTGCTCGTAAAGCACCAAGCTCGAACGTTGCATTGAGCCTCTTGCTCATATTGATCCGACGACTTGTAAGACAGGTACCCAATAGTCATCAGTTCATAGAACCGCCCGCTTCCTTGACTTACAAATATCAGAAAAATGAGAGTTTGACGCCACCAGCCAGCATAGAAAAGTAGGCTGGCCAAGACCTGCCAAACTCGAAGCTCGGATGTTGCATCTTGGCTCTTGCTCGTCCGTCACTGATAAAATGTGACACAGTTCCTTTGTGAGAGATACCATCCTACAGAAAATCTGCAAAACTTCACACTTTCACGTTGTATGGAGCATCTTGCTCGTAAGGCACCAAGCTCAAATGTTGCATTGAGCCTTTTGCTTATATGTCTCCGACGACTGATGAGACAGATACCCAATAGTCATCAGTTCATAGGGCCGACCGCTTTCTTGACTTACAAATATCATGAATGAGAGTTTGACTCCACCCGCTAGCATCGAAAACTAGTCCGGTCAAGACCTGTCAAGCTCGAAGCTCGGACGTTGCGCAGCGGCCCTCTTGCCCTTGCGTGTGAGACCATCCTACAGAAAATCTGCAAAACTCCACGCTCGAACGTTGTATAGAGCATCTTGCTCATATGGCACCGGCTTAGTGCCTTTAAGCCCAAATAAGTCTACTAGAGAACTTAAGTATGATGTTAGGAAGTAGGAAGAAGGGAAGTCTTAGAATAGTAACTTTGGCAAGTTAAATATCTTGGCATCTGGCTTAAATTTGTCCCGTGTAGTTCCATGTAGCACCATCATCCTACATAGAAAATATACGGCTGTTTGAGACGGTGTGTCTCCGATCTTGTTTCGGATTGTACCGAACGCCAGAATCCGAGTACATAAAATATTTTCACATCGAAGTCCTATGCGATGGAGCTCAGCTGAATAGAATGGACAATTTCCTTATTATGGTGATTCAAAGTCACGTCTCAAGGGCGATGGCTAGCGAAAACAGCCTGATCTTCGAGGCCTACTACCCCAATGGTATATACAAGGAGAGCAGGCTTAAGTCGGGCTTTATTCCACCAGAGCCATTCGTTTATATAGATCAGGAAAGGAATGTAAGCCCTGTTTAAAACCACCGACACAAGGGCGCACGGGGCAAGCGGCTGGAATTGCCTCACATACTAACTAGGTTTGCTTCAAACCTTATGATCGAACGAGTCTGGTGAGGTTTTTCTCTGCGGAAATAAAAACCGTACAAGCTTCATCATTCACTCCCGAGTTGAGTATTCACTCCCCACTCCCCATAAATTTGTTGCATAAAGCCTAATGCTCTTACGGAACAGGAGTAGGAAAGGCCAGTATCTGAAAGAGGTGGGTATGGGAACACACACCCTGATTACACTGAAAATGCAATGTGAATAGATCTCTCCATAGTCGCTAGTAGCTCTTATATCCCGGAGGACAAAGAGCCCTTTTCCTCACCCAGTCCAACGGAAATGGAAAAGGAGAGTCAGTATGTGGACAGGAGGAATTTGGAACACACATCCTTAAAACAGAGCGAGCGAGAGTTCATTGCGGAATCGGGATATACCTCGCACATATCTTCAAGATATATTTGAGAGGGAAGCTTGTGGTATGTGGTGTTGTCATGATGAAGGCATTTCGTCAGACAGTAATAACGCTTGGTGGGTCTTCAAAATCATTTTCTCATTCGACTTTTTCATCTGGGAAATATCTTAGGTTAGGTTAGAGTGGATGCCAGCGATTCGTCAGTAAACTTAGACCAGTTGTTGGTCCATTCTGGTACCACGTGGATCTTGTGCTTTCTTCTTGTTACCTGTAGGAAAACAAATCTATGATATTTTTGAAGCGGAAGAGACTTCATAATTCCGTGTTTGACAAATTGTAGAGATTATGAAAGTAGTAAGCTTCAAGATGAAGATTCCTTTTGCTTGATAGGGCCGGACAGTTACAAGGAAGATGAAATATTGTTTCTTCTTCTTTCTTCCTCTTCTTCCTCTTCATCCATACAGCTCCTTCAGAAGCCGTTTCAGTGAATGCCTAGCCTTTCTGCGTGCCTACCTATTTGACAGAGATGACACCTATGGTGGAGCTAATATTTGGTCTAGCGAGCGAGGTCAGTGCCTTGGATCTTTATAAATCCAGCTTTGGCCATATTTGTTTGGTTATTTGACAGTGCTAAGACTCCATCTGAGAAAATATTTTAATATGGTAGATTTACTAGGTAAGTTGGTGGGAATTGAGTTATTTGAATGCCACGCCACTGGTAGTGGTATTACAACACAATTTTGATATAAAAGATCTCCATATGGAATATATATGTGTATGGTCCTTGTAATAAGTACTACACAACCACGTGGTTATGATCTCTAAAGCTACCATTTCTTCAAGTTTATGTTGACCTATACATGTCTACCTTCGAAAGTTGTAATACCCTGCATCTTCGGATACCTGAGCAACATTTTTGTAATGAAGGCCTGACTGCATATATCCTTCTTTATTATGCCAAGCTGTTTTTACAAACATAAGGTTTATACAAACATATTGTGCCTCAGGAAGCCCTATATTTCCAGTCTTCAGTGCCTTCAAAAGTTGTTAAAGGTCGAACTTAAGTCTTTAGCCGAGTTGTGTCTTCAAATGAAATAAGACTCGACAGGTTCCTTTTTATGTTGCGGTCGTTTGCACTAATTTTTTCAATAATTCGGCTTATGGTGAGCTTGGAAGGACGCTTAATACGACTGTGGATCATACTTAAAGCGCGAAATGTTCCTTCAATAATAATTCAAACTTTCGCAACTCTTATTTTTTTACGGTTTCAATATTTCCATGGATTGTGAAGCATTTCAGACTTAGACCGCAAGCTTGGACAGCAGTATGCAAGCTTAGATTAGCAGAATGCAGGCTTAGACAGTAGAATGCAAGCTTAGATAGTAGAATGCAAGCTTAGGCAGTAGAATGCAAGCAAATTATTTTCATACATGGCCTCAGTTCAGCTGTCAAAATTCTACCAAAGCTACTGAATGAGCCTTTGAATTTTTAGCGAGACTCCTTCTTAAAATTGACAAAATGACAAAATATTGTTTGCAATTGCTCCTCTAAAAGGCTGAAATGGGATTCGAGGGTTAATCAGCAGTTTCCCCTCTCTGTAAAAAAAATTGTATTCCACAAACGAAGCCGGGTGAGCCGCCATGTTTTGGGAATGTCTTCTAAATAATAAACCCACTGCCAAAATAATACCTCTCCCCAAAAATAATTCTTCAAATGTCCTTCCCTCTCAGTTGACACTTTATCCACACTGCGAGTGTGACCCAAACGGCCTTAATGAGCAAACTAATTCGTAATAAATTTGTTTAATCAGCCCCAGTAACTGGAATTGCCTTGACAATTAAATTTGATAACACATTCATAACGTCAGACAGACAGCTTGTTTTAATGGATATTCTTCCAACACAAACACACACATACACAACACTTGACCATAATTTTATTAGAAGCCACTTTGGCTGTCAGCAGATTACTATTGCAGCCAACCCCTCTTGCAACACACTCGGTGGTGTTATAAAAATCCACACACGGTCAGAGATAATTAAGGTCAACAACAATAGGCCTGATGGGTTATTACCAGTAATTGCACTTACGTAACCATAGCCAAGGTATCATTACCCTTATCGAAATCCTGGTTAATGTATAAATCCCGATTTTGCCCGTACCCATGTTCAACATTCACGACCTTTAGATAGCCAACGGATATTAAACATCCATCCACCCTCGCTAGAAGAAGGCCACTCGTCCAGCACAACCGACACGATACGAACTCCTCATCCTCCACATGGTCATGTCGTGTTCTGTTGGATAAATTTTCCCACACATAGTGCTCTATGCCGGTGCTGGTTCGTAGAATAAAAAAAAGACTCCCGGATTCCCAAAGTGAAAAACAAGATACTCCTAGACTGACTTTTCCTTTTCAACTTGCACACCAGTGCGGATCCAATTTCCTCCTCGTTCACTGATTGAATTACAAAACATACATGGGAGCTAAGGAGGAGCAAGGGTCTCTCATATAATTTCGAGGCACTTGCGTCTTTGCCTGACATAAGAAACTCAATTCAGACGTGTGGGTTAGGTTATGGTGCAGGGAAACCTGCACAGGTACACATCGCACAGATAATACCCGTCGAATGTAAGCAGTGATGGTATCTAAAGTAGGCTTTGAGTGAAGTGAGGACAGGTCCCGAATATATCGGGGGAGCTAGGTTCTAATGCCATCACCTTGCATTGCTCGAAATGAGGGTCTGCCAGTATCTCAATGCTAGATAGAGATTCAAATAGAAATATAAATGCAGCCTTCAGGCGGGAAATACTGAATCGAGATGCACATAAAACACCCGGATACTGCATCACTTCTGCAAGACGGAAGAGGAAATCAATTGTTCGCTGTGCCATTGCTTCTGTTCACGTTTCGCAATTGTGCAAAAAGTACACAAGAGGCGACAGGGACGATGAATATTGACGGTGGCGGATTCAGCCTTTGTCAATGGCACCTATCATCTGGAGAAGGAATCACAGTTTGGTGATTGTGTTTTTGTATTTCTGTTTCAACACAAACACACTCACAAATTTATGTGAAAGTTGAAGCTCTCCTGGGGTATCATGGATTTGGTATTTGTCTTGTCCCTTGTTAGGCAAATTGCATTTGATGGGTGCACAAAGTTTCTCGTTGCAAAGACATTTTTCGTTATCAAATTTGAGATAAACATTGTCAAAGAGATCTACGGGTATGAAATGCCAAAAGGTGCATTCAACAAGGCTTAACCCTGGGACTGAGAAGTCGTCTCGCTATCATAAGATGCTTTTACCTTTGCTTAAAGGGAGTTATGGGATCAGGATTGGGATGTCCAAATATTTCGTCTCGGTTCACTTTGCGAAATGTCAAATGACAACAATCACAAAAGACCGCCCAACCCTTTGTGAAACGCGTACCACTTGATTTCAGAATAAATCAGATTCCGCCGGAATGAAATGTCGAGGATCAACGAGGCAGCGCTGCAGGCGAATGAAAGAGCTGCCGCGAGTTTAGGGTGAAAAGGGAGAAAGAATGAACTCCAGCTCTTCAGAAAAAAAGTTGAGCTGGCAATATGTTATCGAGAAATGTTTTACCAGGAATCGTCTTCGAAAGTTCTACCAAGAAGTAAGACGCCAGTTACACAATGCTTGAACAGAATCCCGTCGAGATGAACAACGAAAAACTCAAGGTTAGTCACACTCGGGGCTGAGAATATGGAAGTTCCTCAATCTGCACCGACGATTTAGAAAGCCTCCATCGGGTTTATAGAGAAGGAAACGCCAGAATTGTCGTTAGCAAACAAGGTCAAATATTGCCGTCAACATGAATGGCCACACTAATACTGCTTTCATACTTAAGTTCTTTAACCCCTCGGTTAGCATGGGGTATCAACAGCCTGCGCGCCATCCTGTGCGGATTTCTGCCTAATAATTGAAATTTCTTCTCAAATAACAACAATACTCCTCAACTTTTCGACGCAAAGTTTTTCTAGGGCGGCTTGAGTGAGAAGAATTCCAATGTATAGCGTATTTCGCAAAAGAGCTGTCTTCCCGCCGTACAGTGTCTCCAAACCACTGCACCCTTCCCTCGTTATAGTGATATCTATAGGTTCTTGGCCAGTTCTCTGATAAAGCTATTAATTGGAGCACCGATCGGGGCAAAAAGTTCCAAGCATCACTTTTAGACATCGCATCAGTTTTCGAAAATTTGTAACTTGCGGGTGACAGACGGGTGACACTTCTTGCACACCATCCTTTTTCGCATTTATATTGCATCTACATAATTCCCAAAGAGCTTGATGCCGAACCATTTAGGAGTAACCGCCTCAATTGTTCGGCGTCAAGTTTTTTTTATGGCAATTCGTTATTTTGTTCCACTGCATGACATATTTCTCAATGGATCTGCCTTCCCGCCGAAGAGTGTCACCGATCCACTGTCATCTTTTTCTCCGCTTTGGGATTTCTACAGGTTCTAGACTCGTCCCGAATAAAGCAACTCATTGGAGTTACGATCGAGCTAAAAAGTCCTTCAGATAATCCTTAATCTGCTTAATCTGAAGATCTTGATTACGTGTGACTGTGATCATTACCAACCAAGTACTTCACTTAAAAATAATAATCCACATTTGGACCGGAATAGGATCAGTTTGTTTGATAACATCGGTGCTCCAGATTTGTGATACCATTCGGAACGAAGGAATACCTATTCCGATTCTGCTTCCCACACCCAGTTCGGTTCATATGGTGGGGATAGACCTTACTTCCAAGATAAAGACAGCCTATTTTTCAGACTCCATGTCCTGCGAAGTCGATTTGATCGTTGCTGTAAGAAGTACTCTGGGCTTTCATTTTAGATGCTAGTTTTCGGGAACTTTGGTTGCCACAGATTTTTTTTTTAATTTTCTCATGTGGGGCAATTCTATAACGCCCTGAAATTGTGGGTCCAGCGCTTTTGCAAAGACCCAATTCTTACGAAAGTTTCGCAAACTTCTATATACTCAATTGTCATGAGAAGCTCTGGCGTTTAACCAGAGGTCCCACTCTTTGTGACTCATAAATTATTAAAGAAGCTGGGTTTGAGGTCCTGTATAGTCCGGTAATTCCAGATATTTCATCATCTGATGCAGACAAACATGGTTCGTAATGTTATGGTCTAAAAGAATAGATGAAATGTTGCAAACAATTATAACCTTTCGTCAATGCTGCGAAAAGTGCATTACTGATAACTACCAAGAACAATAGTGGTGACAGTACGCAACCCTGAAGTATTCCACTTTGGGTTCTCAAAATCGTACAATCTACGATCTACCCACTGTGTAAAAAGTGACATTCGACCTTCTATGAAGCCTCGATAATAGCTCTGAGTTTTTATATGATACCTATTCTGCGCAATACTAATCGGTTAACATCCTGAATCAAGCTTTCGTAGGCCTTCTCGCAGTCAATTGATTGACAGATGTTGAAGCGAAGACCCCATGTATTGTTCTGCTATGATCTATTGGGTGTTTATGGGATCAATGCAAGAGGATCCGGTTTCACAAAGGTGGAATGCATCGATTTCAATGGTGCACCAGCTTAAGACTGCTCTAACTACCGCGAAACGCGCAACTGAAGGCAATCGTGAAAAGACAGGACTAAAGCGTGAGCCATGTTTTATACATCGGATTCTGATACCCACGTTATAATTTGTCCTTGATAATACCATGCCCTTAGGATGAGACTCCTTCCTTCTGTGGAAGGACAACGTATGTGCACTCTACAACACCAATCGAAATCCGTTTCCCGGAAAATCCATAAAAAAAATATAATTCGACAAGAAAAGCAAACAGTCACTATTGACACCCGGAAACCGATTTAAATCTGAATAAATCAATAAAACTGAAATCGACACATTCCGCGGAATCGTCTTCGAAATCGGAAATATCAGCAAACATGCCCCAGACCCAAAGAAATTTACACGGAACTTCCTTTTTCAAAAAAACCAACACTCCACTACTTGACTTTTAAAATATTTGCCAACAGATTCAGAGTCTGTAACCCTACCCCCATCACCTTCATAAGCAAATATCTACTGTTACAATATTGTGTACCTCTACTACACACTCCCTAAAGCTGGATTTTCGCAGTGAAAATCCAGCCATGTGAAAACATCTTGAAACTGTTTTTATTATCCTGATCATCGTATCCTTTCGGAAGAACGTGTGGAATATAATTTAAATGTTATTAGCTTTGAATTTTCATCTCCAAGTCCCCACGGTATTAAAACAGATTTACGCTGTTTTTTTGTTTTTCGAAAATATTTCCTTAAGTAAACCTTTTAACAAGCTTGCCTTTCCTTGGATTTTGCTTAGGGATTTGGAATTTATTCGACTGATATTTAAATTCATTGCAGTGGGTGTTGGGAATGGTTTTTGATTGGTTTAATGTGTTGAGAATGTGTTTGTGCGGGATATTTGAAATTCGTACAATAGGATTTAATAAAAGGCTTTAAGAGGACTAAGTTTGGGTTTAAGAACCGTTTTAACAAGCAATTGTGGCGCCGTGTGGTTTTACAAAGAGAAAGCTGTTTTATTGTGGGGATGTTTGGAAATTTTAACTTTATAACTAAACATCTCACCCAAATTGTCAAAAAGGGACTTTTTTCAAATTTTGGGAAAAAGAAGGTTGTTTTCTCCAAAAGTAGGGTGACAGGGTGATCGATCAATATATTTAGCCCATCTGATGGCTTATTGACATCGTCGCCATTTTCCACCATTATGGTGGAATGGAATTTATCGAAAGATTGAGGGATACGCGGTTTGCAAAGGTATGGTCGGTTTCTTGTGATTGCAATCTTTGAACAATAAATTTTATTACAGTACTTTGCATTTGTTGTGGAGTGGTAGATATCAGCATTCTTACATTGGCTGCAACCAGGTGGTGGTCCGAGTTAGTTAGCTCCTCGAAATCTCCGGACAGCCAAAAACTGGATGCGTGCTTCTTCTCTATCGCAATGTGATCAATTTGGTTCACGGCTAATTAATGTCCCTTTATAGACATGAAAGACGAGTGAGTATTACGAAGTACTTGAATTGTTTGGACTCACTCTCCAGTAGGGTCCCGATCTTATCACCTCTTTCCCGATCTTTTCACATTTTCCCGATCTTTTCACCTTTTCCCGATCTTTTCACATTTTGCCTGAAGCTTTTTTAAGCCTTTATTCGTAAGCGCTGTACATGCTACGCTTCGGATTAACTTCGTACGAAGTTCTAACGAAACATCTTAACGTATGGTACATGTATTGTACACACATCTCCAGAAGTCCAAAAACTACCTTACAGAGGTTATACCATCATAACTTCAGTTATGCTTGTGAATTTTCCTGCATAATGTCTTAAACAGGCTTCTACCCAAACAATATAAGGCCTACAGAAGTAATTGCTTGTGGAAATTAAATTTTATAGCCTTATAGAGGAATAATTGTAAGTTGGGTTATATGCATTGTTACAATACGTTTGTTAAAGTCTTCAAGCCATACGACTTCTTGCTATCCTTACAACAAATCCACATCCGAAAAGTCCTTATTTCTGCCCAGCATAACACTGACCGTAGTAAATGTCACAGTTTTTCATTTTCTTTTTGCCCGACCCATCCAATGGTATTTCTTGGATGGCAGTAATGTCTACTTAGTAACAGCTTAAGGCTTTCGCTAGTTGTTCAGCTGCACGGCTTCTGTTTAATGTTCTCACATTTCAGGTGTAGATACGAACGTCGTTGTCCTTTTTGCATTTAGCATAGTCGTGTAATCAGTCCTTTCCACGGCTTTCGGTTGCTTCCTAATAATAGGTGTTTTCCGTGGTTGAATAGGTAACCCAAAGCACAACCCACAACCTTCAGGGCTAAATCAAATTTATTAGATACACCTAGACATAGGTCCATCAGTATCCACTACGAAATTGAGCGATGCCGTAGGTCTTTTGGTGGCTAAAGCTCTTGAAATTTTTGTATGTCATATTGCCCGAATATGTTAGACTTGCTTATGTGAGTTTTTTACTACGTAGGTTCCACCTTTAATTTTATCATGGGATTTCTTTCTCTGCCGTTTGCGGAGCGACCAGCGAGTTATTATTTTTTGTAAACCTTATCCCATAGGGGTATATTAGTTCGGATAGATAATCGTTTTCGTCGCGGGTTGCCAAAGCTCACTGTGGTGTTTACGGCGGTCTAATTTTAATTGATTTTTCGTTAAAAAAAACGTATTTTCGATAGGAAAGGAGGGTAAATTTGGAGGGTAAAAGAAGAATTCAGGACGAGAAAGGATGTTTGGAGGTTTTTATACTTTTTGGCTCAAAAAGTACGATCATCCTCCCAACAGGAGGATTGAAGGGATGGTTATTTACAACGCAAGCTGAAGATGAATTTATAATTGGCGGAGATTTGAAAAAAAAAGCGGGCGCTTGAAGTTTTTCAAAACGAAAAATGAAATTTGAAAATCAAACTTAGACCAAAAACACTATACCCATGGTAACATCGTCATCTGTACGTGGAATTTTAATGTCAAGTACTCCAACACTAGAACTTGTAATTATCGAAACTCTTGCCTTAACAGATACTGAGAGTGAAATTCCTGAAATAAAGAGCGAATGGTTCGTAGTTCAATCTTTTAGACTGCCGCATCTCTTGTGAGCTAAACAAACCTCACCCATCACCGACTACTCGCCATACCAAGCATCTCCCCACACACGATTTTAACCCTTTTGATACAACAACTACATTTCAGTTATAAGAAATGGAGTGTCCATTCGTCTTTGTTGTTGGTCATCACCGACTCCTCGCCATACCCAGCATCTCCCCACACACGATCCGCATTCTATGATTTGTAATATTTTATTTCGCTGATTTTAACCTTTTTGGCACAACAAATATGTTTCAGTTATGAGAAATGGAGTGTCCATTCGTCATGGTGAGAAGATTTAAATAAAATTAATGATACTACATACAAAGAACCACCACAGAAGTGATATTCAAAGACACCCTATAGCTTATAATTGAATACCAATAGTACTTTCCTCTTCTGAAAACCCGTTCAACCCTTGATTTGTCATATTTTCATAAATCGGATATTCTTTGTACCACAGACGATAATATGTATCTTTTGATCTCCATTTGCCGCCGAAGTATACAGCCCCCTCGCACGCTTTCAAGTCAGTTAAGCCCCACAAAAAAATCGTTTCGCACGTCAAAAACAACAGGTTGCCACGCGATTCATGTTCATTCAACCAAACCCCATGAAATGAATCATCCCTTGTTGAGTAAATACCCAATTCATCGTCTTATTATGATTTATACTCGCTGACAGGTTGTCTGCACCATCAGATAAAAAAAAACTCCTTTCCCAAGGCGATTTTCATCCCATCCCTCTGGAGAGTGTCGAAATTTTCCAGTTGTTGGAAATCGTTTAATACCCGAAAACTAATTAATCCTATCGTTTACCCTTGATATACCTTTGTTACTGTTAATTGGCAAGCCAGCCAAAAGCAATACTCATCGTCAGCAAACCCCCTCGAGACAATTTATTTTCTTCAAAGGTATCCAGCACCTTCAAGTTGTGCACAAATCGCTTCCTCAACCAGACGAAAGGACGACCTCTTTCTTCGACATAATCGCGTTAGTCTTGTATAATGCCATAGAAGAAATGAAAGCTTATTGCTAGAAGGGATGCTGCTTGTTTGTGAACAGTTATCCCGGTTCTTATCCCTAAGTCAATTGAAAGACTCTCCTTCCCTATACACAGCAAAACAATGAGTAGAGGTATAGCTAGCCAATTTTAAAAGAGTCGTCAAATTGTTAATTGGATTGCGAAATTCCATAGTCACAAGCAGATGTATTTAGAGGGCAAGTTGCAAGTTTGTCTTGTGCTTGGATGGTGTTTCAAGGCTTATTGGTATCCCTACTTGTAAGGATACAATGCCACAGCAATTGAATGTGAGGTTGTGACGGCCTTGGTCGGGACGAATTTCCTTTTCATATTATTGATGTTAATCTGGAAGGATTCCAAGTGGCAAGGCGAAACAATCATAGGACGACGGAGGTTTCATGGTCCACTTGGTTGTGGTATTGTTTTCATGGAAAAGTAATTTCCCTCAGATTCGGTTGGGGAAATTGAAATCAGGGCCACCATCCACCATCCACCATCATCTTAACCGGTAAACCTACATTTTGATATTTTGTTTGGCTACGTTTAGCCGAAGAAGAAAGGTCAAAGCTGAGAGAGTCTCAATTTATCGTTCATACCCACTCGTAGATACTTAAGAGCTCCAATTTACCTTGTACACTTCACTTAACTCTTTCGGAAAGTACCTTCTTGGTGAGGGCACGAATGATATAATCTGCCATTCGACTGGATTTATCATTTCAATGAACCTCCACCCACATATAGCCCGATAGTAGTGCCCATCGAACCGTCCCCGTATAAGCCGCATAAAATCACGGCAATTTATGGTTGTTTATACTAATTACCTCATAGATGGTGCTGAGGGCGGTCATGTGAGTGCAAAAAAAAGATCTAGCTCGGGGTAATTTATGCGGCCCTGAAAATACGCCACATCAGGGAGACTTCGGCTAGATTAACACCATGTGGCATTGTTTTCATTTTTTTTAGAGCGCATCAGCAGAAAATGGGAAAATGGTTGGTTCCTATTTTTATGGAGGGTGGATTCACCATCCATCCATGTTACAAGTAACTTTATGGCACGCACAAAATAATCCCATTAACTGTAGCAGTGTCGAAGGCCTGGCACAATTCACTTTTCACTGTGAAAGGACCTTGGGTTTCGTCGACGTATAATGGACGACGACCAAGAGAGAGAACATAAATGAAGGACAATCAATATAAGCCTAGGCGACGACGACAGCTACGCTGTTGACGATGACGACGACAACGACAGCAACGACTGTTCTAAATACATACAATTTGCTTTGAATTATTGACAAAAAAAAAGTGTAGCCATGCGAGAATGGCAAAATCCGATTTACATGGTCTGTAGATACTTTTAGTTTTTTTTGTTTGCAGTTTTGTTAACACAGACGCTGGCCGATGGGCCCACAACAATACTCACTCAATTTGACAATTTATTCGCTCGATGGAGTTCCTTTTATTTTCATCTTTTGTTGTCGTTTTGAATTTATGGGGTTTCAGAGGAAGTTTGGTCAACCGCATCCAGATGGACGGACGTGTTTGGTGGTCAAATGTGAAGTTCTGTAGAACCTACTATGGGATTTTTGCGGTTAAACAGAAACACAAGGATAACGCGTGAGGGGGGTTTCCTATTGTATATCCCCGGCCATCGATCTCAGTGATGGATGAATAAATTGTCACCCAGAAAGTTTGCATTGTGTTGCGAATCAAATTAATGTTGAATTAGCGATTGAGATAGAGAGAGAGATGGATAGAATTCGGATATCGATGCGGAGTGAATATAAATCTTCGATGAGACAACCTTGATGGGGGTAAGTCTTTTAAGTTGTCATCACGCAAAGGGATTTGGGAATACTTTGACACTCCAATTAACAGGCAGCGCAACGCTCTATTCATATTTTGTGGTGTGGAAGAAGGGAGTTGCCTTTGAGAATGTTTACGTTTGCGTTGGAAGGGTAGCTTAGGTTAGTTAAAGTTAAAGCAGAAACACGCTTTTATCCGATTTTGTCTATTGTGTGACAAATCAATAGACAAAAGGGTTTCCTCAATCTTATTATTTAAAAAATATCCTGGGATTCCAATAAATCGGAGGAGGCTTTTCACTTTCATCGTAGACACATCGCAGATATTGGCACGCGATAAAGGGCTTAGGAATACCCTTATGGTGTTTGAGCACATTAGGGAAATTACTGATAGAAAAGAGGAGATCCCGGTGTTGGTTTTGAATGTCTGTAAGTTGGTAACAGAATTCCCAAATGCATGTTGTTCGATTGAGGAATGAAGCTCAATAATTCATATCATGTCCAAAGAAAAGCTTATAAAATTAGAAGCATTTATTTATTTCCTTTATATTAACGGCGATCGTTTAATGTTGTAACAGCGATAAAATATTGTCAGACGAAAGACATTCCTAGGATGTTCGAGCGAAACTATGTTGTTCGATACAGTTGAGTCTGCTATTAGCTTTATCTTACGCTTTTATATCCTTTGCAGTAGGTCCAATGATGTTTTCACTGCAACTGACCAGATGTGGTCGTTAAACTCAAGTCTTCTTTATATACTGAAGCCAAGACCAGAAGATGTGAAATATTTCTTGCAAAGGTTTAGGAAACCTAGACATTTTTCAGCGTTCTGGAGACTTCGCATGTGTGATTATTTTTTGCTGCACCTGACCACTTGTAGGGATTCGACTTGGGCTTATATACGCTTTATAAATTGAACCTCGATCAAAAATTGTGACATATTTCATGCTTAGATTAAGGACAGGAAGACAATTCGCAGCGTTTTTGAAGAATTCAAATATTTGGTCGTTCAAAGTAACATATACCAAGTACGGAGAGTCGTTCGGTTTCGGCAATGCAAGAGCCATTAAATTCCACCCTATTGAAACTTGCCCCATTTATTTATGTTGAAGAGATGCAAGTATAATGAGCTTAAAATATTTTCTCGTTTTTGTCCCAATTCCGAGGATGAAGGGCGTGGACTTGAAAACGAATATGAAAAGTTGGGGGTGCTCTTATCAGTAAAGGAGGTTGCAGAAATGAGGTCATTAATTAAAAACATATGAGAAAGTTACAATCCGCTGTGCTGATCGTTGAATACCCTATTTTATCCCATCCCATCTTTAAAAGTAATATCCCCAAAAAGTGGGCGTGGAAAAAAACTTTGTATAGCCAAAATATAGGTATTGGGATTGTCTGAGTATGTTTTTCAGACCCTTTTTCAAAATTTTCTACTGTTTGGCTAAAAACAACGTTTTTTATGAAAAGTGGGCGTGGCAATGGACGGATTTTAGAAATGTTTACACTTGTTCGCAAGTATATATACCAAATTTCATCACTCTAGCTCAAAATTTAAGGCCCAAAAATCGGTGACACACAGAAGGACAGACGTACGGACGGAGAGACAGACATGGCTAGATCGACTCAGCTAGCGATTCTGAGTCGATCCATATACTTTGAGGTACATCTATCGAAATTATTTCTCTATTTTACAAACGCGGGGTCACTGGTTAAAATCCCGAAAATAACAATACCCAAGGTTTTGCACTATCCCCCTCTTTCGAAAATCTGACAAACAGCCAACAGTATGAAACTGTCCTGAGAAGATTCTCAAATTTTCCATTCGGAATTGGCGTTAACTTATAGTCCTTTGTTTCAAAAATATAACTTTGCACACACGAATAAATGGAGAAGCTAGGTTTGAGACCGGTTAGGGCTGTTAATGACTGATATTTCCTTTTTTTTTCAAACAAATTAACTTGTATTGGACTTTTCCAAAGGTGGTTCCCATTCCATAGAGGAAGACTTGCATCGATTCCAAAAGCGCGCTTTTGAGAGCAAAGGGCTTTATACCATTCCCTGTCAAATGTCAAGTGGAACTATCTAATGTTTTACAAAATGGAGTTATCTTCGGTGAGACATGATATCTAATCACCAGTGAACCTGTTGATTGAAAACCGTTTTGGTGGTCATTGAAAAGTTTTCATGATTCGTGTATGTCAAGTATCTCAAGATGGAATGAATTATTGGCATAGAATGTCCTAATTTTGAAAAGTAAACGACTGAACAGAATATGTCAGTAAACAGCAAGCAGGTTGACTTTATCTAGAGAAGTGACAGCTGGATTGTTGTAAATGACGATGACAGGAGATTAATACTGACATTCACAGCGATGTCTGGCTCGCTTGAACTATATTCGATTTTTCCTAGTAGGATTGGCCTAATTAAATTAACTCTTTCAACCCGACAACCTCTTCACAGCTCGAGTCATACCAACCGTATGCCTTTGATATGATACACTTGACCTGATCAGGGATAAAGGTTTTCATACCCGAGAGAACGTTGTACGATATTTGCATCACTAGTGACGTCAACGTCGCTTTCGAGGAAGAATAGTGTTCATGGAAGGATGTGATTGCTGAATAATTAAGTAGCCTTCTATGCAGAGATTTTTTTAAGTGCTTCCAAATAATTTAAGGACATTTTTGACCAGTCGCGTTTTATCGCTTGAATAACCCTATTTCTTCTATTGCATTGCCTTCCTCTTTTGGACACTTTTCCAGCTACAAATGGTTTCTATGTCAATATGTCCACATTTTAGCTCTAAACTTAGGCTTTTGTTGTCCTTGCTATGTTTATTGGTTCATTATAATGCTAAAAATGCATTTCAAACCACAGAATAATTTAGAAATGGATAAAAAGCTTTTCTAGATTAGATTTGTAGACATTCCCGGTAATTTTTGTGGTTTGAAAATCCAGGCCAACTGTCTGGAAAAAGTAATTTCTTTCCAAACCCCCATTGCTGTGTATTTTATCCTTTCGCAAATCTTAAAATTAACAATTGTATCCACCAGTGGCGTCGAGTGACATTTGCATAAAGGGGATCCAATACAAACGCTTAAAATAAGACTTGACAGAACTGGCTATTATTGTCAATCTCAAAAGTGAATATTGGAGTGTAAGTGTAACACAGACTGAAGAACAGTATTTCCTGTCTTTTAGCCAATTTGAGTTTCCATTCGAAAAGAAGAAGGAATCGGTTTATCTGAACACCACGCCACTGATATCCATAACGTCAAAGAACGACACGGCATGACACACCAGACTTTACCTGAGTACTCATTCCGTAACTTTCAAAACGATAATCGTTGACGATAGTGAAGGAGACTTTCTGGGTACGTACCGTGTAAAAAATAAAAAAATAATAAAAAAAAATAAAAAGTAAATGCTCCGTACCTAGCAAGTCTTCTTCACTATCATCAACGATAATCGTTTTAAAAGTTACGGAATGATGTACCCTGATGTAACCTGATGTATTGAGATGGCGAAATCAGGCACCGACACTGGCTGCTATGTACTGCTCATATTAATTTTTGTAAACGCTGTAAACAGTGGCTTTAGTTCTTGCGAAGACTTGATTTTTCCTACAAAGAGTCTTGAATGAGTTTTGAGTTTCGGTATCGTTCCTGAGATGTCAACATATCATGGTACCATGTTACTCGCATAACATTTTTAGTAAGGATGCATTACATTTAAACAACTGCTCACTTCTCAAAACAAGACTTTTGTAACCAGCTTGAAACGTTATCCTTTTAAATGTTTTAGATGAAAAAAACATTCTAGCTCCTAACGACAGAAGTCAAGTTTAATTCCTTTAATCGCACAACGTCGCAATTATCTTAAAAACTACTATGGATATGGGCTTTCTGTAAAAGATACATTTTACAAGACGTGATTGGTCCACTTCTGATTCGCGCAATAGTTAAATGCTTTTAAAAAAAACAGTTCTTTCACGGATCGAACAAGTATTTTAAAATCTTGAAAGTGCACGTACACCTCGAAACAAGCTACTGTCACACATCTATTTGTAGCCAAAACACGAATAAATTAATTACCTCTAAACTTTAGTACGACAGTAATCGACCCCCTTTAAGTGCAATGGTCGCTTTGAAAAAAGTCGTTCTATCGCGGTTCAAGCTAACAACGTGTTAAAAGTGCACGTACACTTCAAAACAAGCTGCAGTGTTCGAAATAAGCCTCGCACCTCTATTTGTAGCCAAGGCACGACAATTTTAATTAAGTTAGTAAGACAATCGACTTAAACCGCTTTAAGGGCAATGGTCGGTTTGAAAAAGTGGTTTTGTTGCGGATCAATCAAACAAAATATTGAAAGTGCACGTACACCTCAAAAAAGTGTACGAAATAAGCCACGCACCTCAATTCAACGTCAAAACCCGAGGTAAATGCAATAAAAATCGACTTCGATCCCTTTAATTGATGATTAAGATGTTCAACCGAATAACCTTTAAGAACTTCAATAAGGCCACACCCATGTTAGCATTTCAAACGCAGGGAATTTCATATTCCCCCTCAAAAACAATGCTCTCCCATGGTTAAGAAATACCAAATGATGAAGGAATTTCTGCGAATTGCGATAAAATTTTACACAAATTGATTGTTTCCTGTGGTATGTGTAAAATCAAAAGGGAATCCTTCACACTCCAATCCAACCACATAGGGGTTGGGTTAAAGTTATACCAATCCAGAGAATGAATGATGGATTCCCCCAAGGCGAGACGCCCAAATAATGCAAACAACACACACAATCAAACAGCATCAATGAGGAGACTGGCAATTTCTTCAAAATATTGAATAGTTTGAATGAAAATGCAATAAAAAATAAGAGGAAACATTTCAATTGATGCATCACAGCTGTTAAATAAACTGCAGAGAGTGTACGAGTCGAATAAATAAAGCTAATGAATAGGTTTCTTGATTTGAATAGCTGCAGATACTCTCTGAATGGAAGAAATCCTTTTTTATTATTCGCCTTCAACTCCCACAGCTGGTTAGAATGTGTGGGGGTAGAAGAGGTATTTGTTCTCTTCTCCCATGGTGGTGGATACCATGCATCCATGCATCTCATAGAGTCTATAAAACACTATAAAAGGGGGGTACTACAAAAAAACAAAACAGAAATACAGCGCAGAGAACATTTAAAACCGCAATTTATGGCTGAAGAACAACGAGGAAGAACAATGATTATGCGAGTGTAATTAAAGGCTGAAGGATATATGCGACCGATTGCATTTAGTTTGTTGTTGGTTCTACACATTTTCAAAGTACCACCACGATGCCCATACGAAGGACTGTGAAAGTAATAAAACCGGTAGAAGAAATGATGATTTTAATTAGAAAATAATTGCCGGTCCGAACACAGATGGTGTAAGATGGAAGAAGGTTGTAATGCTTTTAGGAAGAGGATTGAGAACAGATGCAATCAATTTTAAAGATTTTCATGTCGCTTAAACGTTTTTGCTATTGTGAACTGGACAACGCCTTGTTTGGGTTGACATTTACAAAATTAATCATGGTTGGTCCTTATTTTCCAAAATCAATTTATCTTCGTGTCTTTGTTTAACTGCTTCAAAGTTGAAAATGAATATTTTGCCATTTTTGTAACTCAAAATTGTTATAAAAATGGGATACATTCCCAAGGATTCATCAGTGATTCCTTAGGAGGTCAGTTGTGCAAGGTCACTTTGAAGAAACGATTTAAGCCTTGGATCAGCCAACATTTCAAAACATTGGTGGTGAACGTACACTTCAAAGCATTACTCCTATAAGAGGGACCGTTCGAAATGAGCCACGCACTTCGATTTATCGTCAGCGTCAATAATTGGGCATTGCTTAGGCTTAAACTTCTCAATATATGATTCTGACCGTTGGTCTGCATTTACACCCAATGCCACAAGAATTAAAGCCACACATGAAGTCCCCACTTCATTCAATGGGTGCTAGAACAAGGAGGTGATTTGTTATAAAAATGGATCCTTTCTGTCGAACCACCATCTTGAATCGACAGGTTGGAAATCAAAAGGAATTGTCATTGCTCAGACTCGGAATACATTCATATCCATGACGAAGAACCAATTCCCAGCCGCAGCAACACCTAAATGACTTTTCACTGGCCTTCCTCTCGTGGTGATCTGAAAAATCATCCGAGTAGCATCAATTGTCAAGAAAAGCTTATATCAACTTAGCCGTTCAGAATGGGCATAAAACAGGAAGTCCCACCATCGTGCAAGAAGTGCACACTTATACATGAATGGTT
The DNA here is from genome assembly GCA_932526625.1 of Rhingia campestris. NCBI lineage: Eukaryota > Metazoa > Arthropoda > Insecta > Diptera > Syrphidae > Rhingia > Rhingia campestris. The sequence continues at coordinate 106,572,828 of OW052185.1, forward strand.
GTGAGAAAGCTAGGCCCACGGTAGTTACGAGCCTGTTCCGCCAATAGTTTGTATTTATATTTTGTAAAAGGAACATCAGTGATGACCAAAATTTTTGACACTCGGAAGTGCCTTTTTCCGACAAAAAGGTCTGTTAAAAAAAAACAGGTCTGGACATACCTAACAAATGACCAAAGAATAGGCTTAAACCCAAAGAAGACAAATTAGTTATGTTCAAGATTATGGGATCCATTTTACGAGGATGAGGATTTTATGGTGTGTATTACACTTGTTAAGGTGTTTTTGTAATAATGGGGTTAAATGATTCTAAGGGAGTTACTACGTAGTTCGAGCGAGACTATAGATTTCCCTACGGTTGAGTCTCCCATCATTTATATTCCTAACCAGTAGGTGGATATCCTTTTGATGTACCTGACCAGATGTGGGCATTGAATTCATGATTCGGGCAAATATTCTCCAATTGAGAAGAGGTGATACTTCTTGCAAATATGGCGGAAACCTTGATATTGGCTCTCCAATGAAGGTCGTTACTAAGACACACATTGAAGGGGAGTGTCTCACGGTTTCGGTAATGTAGGCGTCATTATTTGATAATTGGAGTAGATATTGCTTAGGCTTGTTGGCTGAATTGTCCCTCTGGTATGTTTTCAGTAAGTAACTTGTCTGATAACCCTACTTGTTGAAAGCCTCTTCTATATCTTTAGGGTGGTGGCTTAAGTAAGAACTTTGTACAATCGATAACTGCTCATGAATAGAGAGCGTATTGTGAAATAACAACTAGATATTTCTAGTAAGAGCTACCGAAAGCGATGTTAACATTTTCAGCAGCATTAGTGTCAATTTTCTAAACCCCATAACCTGTCATACCAAGAGTCAAGTAGGTACATGTAGTATCTATAACTCTTCCTTACCTATAGATATCGATCCAAGTGGATATGATTTCAAAATATCCTTTATTCCCAATTGCATTCTCTGTGGCACAACGGTATTAAGTTTGACAACTCAACAATAGAAACGACAAAACAATCTGCAACCTAACCCACCACTCCTTGACCATCGACATCCAAACTTTCCAATCGAAAAACGAACATGACATGCCACTTGGCAGGAGTTTTTCCTACATTCCGCCAAGCGGTATATTTCAACGTAACAAAACGTCATTTTAATCATCGAGCAGAACAGCCACCATACGTTCCAAACTTCCAAACACCAAAAGCATAAGCATGTCACACAAAATCTCAACCCATATTGGCACATTGACAGCTCATGAATGGGAGGCTAAAAGCATTCAATTTCCTTAACATCTTCTATTGAGATACATATTTCTTCCAAGGAAATCCTCTCCCCGTCCTTGAGTTGCAGGTCCAAAAACACTTACCTCAACAAAATACTCTCCTACATGGTTGGTTTTAAAGTTTCCGTTTTGACACATTCGTTGAAGTTCTTCTTCGCTCCACAACAGTCACAACATGAAACACCATAAAAGAAGCACCTCAAGGCTGGCGTAACTTTTAAATTAGATATCACCAACCAAAGGACGAAACTCATTCCGAAAAATAACCAAAAAAAAAACATAACATCACCTCAGGTTGCTAAAAATAAGCCCAGCAAGGCAATCCCGTTTAAAGTTTCATGGTCTATCTGCCAACTCAGAGGAGCAAGTTTCCTGGCTTGATGCGTATGTGTGTGTGGGTGGGGTTTGCTTACAACTTCCATTGACGCGAGCCCAAGGGAAATGATTAAATCCGAGGAACTTAAAGCTTTTTGTATTGTTCTACGGCAAGCCAACACCTCTTCTGAAATATCGACTTCCGCCTGATTAACACTACCACGCGGTGTGCTGATGTATAGGATGGGTAGATGAAAAAGCGTGATTGTCGAAACGTGGTGCATGTTAGTAGAAAACACACACTCGAACTCCTTGAACACATATACACACACATGAAATCATGTGTGAATATTTAATAGACCCTTTTATGTACGCTTCATCTGAGGTAAACTTATTGGGCGAAGACAAGGCCAGAGCCAACGTTAACCCACAGCCCTCAAATAATCTGCAGGCTGCAGCACACACTCACAAAAACGTTGAATCCTTTAAATTATTTCCATGGCGCTCGCAGAGGAAAGTTTCAGGTTTTCCTCTTCCCTGCTGCGTTATGTGGCTCTGTGAGTGTTTTTATGGACCGGTATTTCGTGATTTGTAAATATTTCATCCAACGACTTGGAGGCAGAGGGTATAGTCTACGACTGAATTATCTTACATCGATTTACTATCAGTGACGTTGAAATAAACTCCGGCACATACGAGTGCAGTTGTGTGTTTTTTTTTTTTCGATGTTTAGCATGTCCTTTGGAAGGGACCTTCGTGTAGGTAGAGAAAGCATGGAAAATCGCTTATATTGGTTCCCTTTGATGGGAAAACATGTGTAGATTCAAAGAATTAACATACCTGGAGGCTGTTATTCAGTGAGAGTTAATCGGGGTCTACCCTACTTGTGCCAGGGGTGGCTTAACAAGATTTGGCGTTTATAGGGGTCTGAACCAAAGGTTGATTTTAATTATGTTGAGGGGTGTTTTTATTTTAAGCTTTTAATGGAGAGGTTTTTGACCCTTTTACAGCAGCTGTAAAAATGTGACAAAAAACTACGTGGCTTGACGAATTTCAAGGCGTCATTTAAGGTGCAGAACGGAAATCTATTGTGTGCGCAGCGACGAAATATGCATCAAGTTTATGCATTTGACGTAATCCAATGAATATTCTGCGTTGATGTTTTTTGTTGACAGCTGCTGTGGGATGAAAAGGAAACCTGTCTAAGGACTCAATGTAGGGAAGGATACGAAGTTCAGCTACTTACGCTACTTACTTGCGTTAGAGTACGTCACATACGTTGCTGATTTCCTACTCGTCATAAATAAGCGTTGAGGGGCAGAAAGGCTATTATAGATCAAGTCCTTGTATACTTGGTTAAATGAAGAATTGTCAGTACCATACCTCGACTTTCGACGGGCTCAATGGCGCGATGGTTAGTGCGATGAACTGCCGCGCTGAAGGTCTGGGTTCGATTGCCAGGCGTAGCAACACCTAAATGATTTTTCACTGGCCCTCCTCTTGTGATGATCTGACAAATCATTCGAGTAGTATTAATTGTCAGGGATAGCTTATCTCGACTTAGCCGTTCGGAGTCGGCATATAACAGGAGGTCCCGCCATCGTGCAAGAAGTACACACGCACACATGAATGGTTGTGAGAAAGCTAAGCCCTGGGTACTCACGAGCCTGTTGCGCCAAAAATTATTTTTTTGTTTTGTTTTATACCTCGACTTTCACGACGAGAAGGGCCATAAAGAATCAAGGACCTTAAAGGTTTGGGTTAGTTCAAAACATATTTTCGGTTTGTCTGACTTAACGCGTTAGATATTTCCAAGACTCCTATTTTTTTAAGTTGACAAGTGGGATTTTTAAAATATTTTACGTCAAGACGTGTAACCAAGTAAATCGTTCTATAATATGTTGTGACAAAGTAAGTGGTGATGTTGAAGTATGTTACACCAAGCCGTTGCAGATGTTTTCGGGATTTTCATTGACATTTTGTTGCGAACTCAATGGATATAAGAGCCAAATGTGCACCTCTTGCTTTTCTGAGTCAGAGTACCTCACATACCAGGCTTATTGGATGCTCATGGTAAGCAAAGAAAGAAATTTTCGATGCATTCACGACTCACGTTCATGTTACTTAGCAAGTGGTTAACTTTAAAAGATTTTTCAAGTTCGTCTGTAACAACGTGGGCCCTAGGGTCAGTGTGAGTGCTTCAAATTAATCAGTGAAATAGCTCGTTTGCTTTTTTTTTTTAATACAATCGTGCAATCGTAACTCATCGCAGCTCAGCCTTTCCGCTTCCGTTTTAGCATTTTATGTTGTTAGGTTGTTAGGAATTAAATATAAATAGACAGTATCCTTAGGGTAAATACGAAAGGGTTTAACAAGTCGTTTTGGGTAGCAAATATACTATGAAAAGTCTCTTCTATTTGCGTATCTCTTGTAACGGGTGATTTTTTAAGCGTAGTTTTTTTAAAAACCGAATAAAACACTCAAATTTTCATCAAATATTCAAAAATTTTATCTTAATCGATAAATAGGCCTTTGCCATTTACGTTTCAAATACAAATTCATGTAAATGTTGTCCGCTGCTCTGTTTCAAGTGGTCCATTCGTAAGGTCCAATTTTGCGTCACTTTTTCGAGCATTTCGGCCTGTATTCCACGAATTACGCGTGTTATGTTATCCTGTAAGGCTTCAATCGTGTTCGGCTTCTCCACATAGACTAACGACTTTACATAACCCCACAAGAAATAATCAAGAGGCGTTAAATCGCATGATCTTGGCGGCCAACTCACAGGGCCATTTCGAGAGCTAAGCTGCTCACCAAATTCAGCCTTCAACATTTCCATTATTTCACGAGCTGTGTGGCACCGTCTTGATGAAACCACATGTCAACCAAGTTCAGCCAAGTGGGGCAAAAAAAAAAAGTTGCTTATCATGGCTCGATATCGTTCGCCTTTGACGGTAATGTTTCTTCTTTGAAGAAAAATGGACCGATGATGCCACCAGCCCATAAACCACACCAAACTGTCATTTTTTCGGGATGCATCGGTAATTCTCGTATGTCATGTGGCTGTTCATCACTCCAGGTGCGACAGTTTTGCTTATTTACGTATCCGTTGAGCCAGAAATAAGCCTCATCGCTGAACAAGATTTTTCGATAAAACAGCGGATTTTCAAATTTTTCAGAGAGCACGAGTTTTAATAATAAATTTCAATAATTTGCAATCGTTTGTAAGTCTTTCCTTTACTCTTTTTGGCAGAGTATACTGAAAACTTTTCACTTTGACAGATGACGTTTGGACGCCATTACTAACCAGTGCTGCCAACCTGAAAAACTTAACTCTAAAAAAATCACCATTTATTAGACGGGACGCGTATAAGGCTGGTAAACAGCTAGGGTAGATATATTCCACGTAGAGTTCGACCTCATAGTCCTTTAGATTAGTAGATTACTTGATATCCGGTCTGAAAGCCTAACATATGAGCCCATGCTACCAATATTTATGACTTCTCACGACTTTCAAACTGGAAAATGTGGACTTTAAGCCCAACATCGACAAGTAGACATCTTTAATGTTACGAAACGTACGATATCTGAATTCATAAGTCTGGAACAACACCTACAGTTTCCCAAGTCTTTAAACCATTGAACAGATATATATTGTAATGTAATGGACCCTATTTTTGAACTTAGACAGAAAATTAAGGTACTCCAGCTCGGATACATGTGAACACAAAAAAGCCCTTTTCATCCGATCATTTCAACTAAACTACTAGGACTGGGAGGTCGAACGGTTTTCAACATTCAGAAGTAACAAGCGAAGCTGTTAAGTCCAACTTTACGACCTGTAGAGCAACATAAAATTTATAAAGCAAAACTCTGTATTGGGCATGTAAAGCCGACCAATATGAACATGAGGTGCAGAATTGAAGGTATTTAGGACCACTTGGCTATTTCGATAATACCTTCCAACAGGGAAATTAGCTTGCTCTGCGAAGTCATTACTTGTAAATCGAAGCCATATTCTGCCACTTTTCTTTGTTTTAGATATGACCCGTAGAACCATATCTTAAACAAAGAACTTGTTACTTCTGTAATGCTGTCATAAGTAAGCTACTTATTTAAGCATTATTGCTTCTGTAATGCTTCCATAAGTAAGCTACTTATGGAGGAATTACGGAAGCAACAAGTTTTTCGTTAAGTAAGCTACTTATGAAGGAATTAATGAAGCAACAAGTTTTTCGATAAGTAAGCTACTTATTTGATGGCGTCAAAAATACAATTTTATTTGCTTCTATACAATTATCAATTGGCAGCTAATTCTTCTATAAAACTTCAGAGCTAAAGCTCTACAGACAGCTCTCAAGATTGCTTCGAACTCAAAAAGTATCGGAGATATGCCTTTCGTTTATTTACACATATATTTTTGGAAAGCTTATTATACATTTTACAGAGAATATAGCATCAAGTATTTTAGAAAGCCTGTGGGGTTACCTTAAAAAAGTTCTTAAATAGGATAATTTAAAAAAAAAATTCAAGTTTTACTGCCAAGCACTACTAAAGCCTTATACAAGTAAATGCATCACTAGGGGTCAGTTTTTTAGTGCGACATCGGCCTAGTTTCAGGATTAACCTTAAACTACCTCGAGAAACATGAGTTCATTCATAGTTAAAGCAACAAAACTTTGGTGATCCGGTTTAACTCAGAGTTAACTCAGCACTGGAAAACTGGATCCATGTCGAAATTTTTCGATGAAAAATTGATTGTTGAGTAGTAGGAAATTTTACTCTGTGGATTTGGACAGTTGAAGTGGAAGTTTGTAGAACATCAACTGTACAACTGTAGTTTATGTTCTACAAACTTCCACTTCATTTTTGGAGCTTCTGCTAAAACCATTTGCAGAGACATACAGGTTTTAAACCATCTTTCCTAAAATACAGTGTTAATGCTTCGGTTTATTACCCTGATATGGGCACCCTGCTTTGGTTTCTAATAAAAGGGCTAGAGGGTTTGATTTTCTGTTTTCAATAGCAGGCTACAGACATGCTATGGGACTAGTGATGTTCTAGTATTCCTCAGTCAATCTTACCGCGACAAGAAATTTCTAGGTGGGGCTGAAGGCTGCTAACACGTGTCCGTCCACAGGTATTCAAATTCGAATTGTCGAGTGATGATTTGTAGGCCATAGACAACCTGTGACGCAATTCGCGTTTATAAAGGGGTTTATCGCTTCACGGGCAACTTGACCATCCATTCAGAGGTATCCGTTCGGAACAATTTCTGAAATGAAAGTCAATTCCAATCGGAACTTAATTTGCTTTCGATGTATCCGTTGCGGAACAAAATAAAAAAAAGCATACAATCGCGTTCGATTAATTCCGCAGCAATCTTTGTCGGACAACTTCGGAGGAAATTCTACGCATAGCTGTCAAAAATTGTTGGCTTAACGCATAGTGCCGATGCGCGATCATGGCGCTACACTTTGTCGGAAGATCTGTTCGAAATGCTAATCGGAACAAATATCTCGGTAGAAAATTCTCGGATTTGTTCGAGATTTTCTTCCGAGCAGATACCTCGATTAATTCCATTTCTGGTAGTTCCATCGATAGACATCCTTACTGCTTTTGTAACCGCTTGGATCCACCTTGAAAGACAATGCAGAAGACGGTCAGTCAAATGGACAAGATGATATCTTATGACTCTAAGAAGACTCTTTGAAGATGGGAATATCTTTGATGGCAGTGCTGGTTGAATGCTAGTCCCGTCAGAAAGGTACAGAGATTCTAAAGTTATTGTCAAAGCTATACCTTGGTTTCTCGTAATCAGTTGGTGACATGCTGATTGAAGGTTCAAAATCCCTAGTGCCCGACTGATGGTGTCCTTGGCTGCCACGTTCTCAACAAATTATTCTTTTTCACAACCTCGACTTTCCAAATTCAAATCATAGTCTTGATCCCCTCAACCCTTCACCGACATAACCTACCCTATAAAGAAGGAAAAAGCAATTTTGATGCATGTATGCGGTCTTCGGATACAAAAACAGGACAAAAAACAAAACATTTGCTTGGTCGTTTTTTTTTTTTTGAAAACATTTGCAATATTCCCTTATGCAGAGTATTTTCGTTTTATTTAGATTAGGGGGTGGTTTTGAATGGGCGAGCTGGGCATGTTGAACGAGTATGCGACAAGCAACAGCATCTTGTTACTGCTGAACAAATTACAGAGCTGTAAAACAAACATTGAGTTCCGAAAAAGTGTTTGTACATTGTGTCCTCTTTTGGGGCGGAATTCGGAGCTAAAAATAACACACATGTGAAAGAATTTCTTTTCTTTTTTTTATGGTGTGGTTTTTATGCCTTTCAGTGGAGCAATTTGTTTATGACCCTAAGGCGTTGTGTTTTGGCTTTTATTTTACATTTCAAGAGTATGTGCTCGAAAACGCAGACAAATCGACGGAAGTTACATTTATTGTGGGATTCTCTTTCAAGGCGAATATGTGATGGAGAAAATTTAATTTTGCCGGAATATTCAAATTAAAAGAAAAGATTGGAAAACTTGCAACGAGAAATTCTTTAATTTTTGCATACTTTCGAGTTGAAGTATTGAAATTGAGATTTCAGCCGATCTGGAGGGGCTGGTTGCGTGCGTTTAAATAACTCAGTTGTTTGCAGTAAATGTTAGTTCGACTTTGTTTGGCTTAGTTTTATGTATCATGTACATGATTCTTTCACTTTGAGCTGCAGCACAGTTTTTCGTATGTGAAGACTTTCCTTGTTTAATATCCGCTAGTTAAAAAAACAAGAGCCATCTAATCGTTCCTTATTTTTGGGTTTAGGAAACTAATGCTCAAGACATCAACGTCGCTTATGTTTGCACCCACATTCACTTCTTTTCTCTCTGTATACTGAAAGTAGATTGAAATTTCTTGTGTGACAAAATACCGTCAGATTTTAATCGCTTATAACTACAAAACTTATAATGCGAAAACAAAGGTTGATCATACGCCGGATATATCTTGAATGTATGTGTTAGACCTTAGGTTTTTCTTTTGCCTGTGAGTTCATCGCACTTATGTAGGAGCATTCGCGTAATCTCTACACTACTGCAATGCATACTTTTTTAAAACGCATTTTGAACGCATCAACTGCGCAAACAAAAACAAAGAGAGGATTGTGAATGATTATGATGCATAACATATGCGAAGTAGTGTAAAAGCATTCATAACCTGTCATGAGAAAATAAAGGGTGCATTCACAATGCGCTTTTTTTTTGACGTTTTGAAATTCAGTCTCTACTTCACAGGGCTGGGCAATGCCTCTATTAATGCCTCTATTTTCTTCTGTTTGAAAACAATAAAAAAGAAAAGTCTGCGAATTTATTGTGGCAAACAGAAAGAACCCGTTTCCAAAGGTAAAATCGCATGATACAGTTCAAAACTAGTTGATATAATTTGATCTCATGATATAATTTAATCTCCTGGTATATTTTCATTTCATGATATTATTTAATCTGCTGGTATAATTTCATCTCAAAATATAATTTAATACCATGATACAATTTTATATCACGATACAATATAATATCATGATCTATAAACGATTAATAGCGATTGGCAAGAGAACTTTTTTTTAATTCTTGACGGGATGCCTTTCCAGAATTTATATCGACAGACAAAACAATAAAAAAACAGACAGTTGCCAAAAATCGCATGATATAATGGAATATCACGATACATTTTGCTATAATAATCTGTCAGATATTATAAAAGCTAAGAACGATTGGCAATAGATGGTATTTTGAAAAAGCGCATGACAAATAGAGGCGAAAAATCACATAATAAAATAGAATTTCATGATACAAAATTATATCATGATACAAATCGATATCAATAGTGATTGGGAAAAGTAACCCGTTCTCTAATTTTTGACGAACTATTATTTTCTAAGTGGCAGACAAGATAGACCAATTGGAAAAATCCCATGATATAATTTAATCTCGTGATAGAATTTAATATCATGATACAACAAATATATTGCTTTACATTTTGTTTCGTAATTAGGCCGACTTAATAGTCATTTTGATGTCCTCTTGCATATTGACCTTATCATATGCGGCTTTGAATAAGTACTCCTGCTATATCACAAATTAAAACAAAAACATTTAATTTTAATTACCAGACCTTAAAAGCTTATAATGTTTAATTTCAAATTACCTCACCAACTATTGTCGGTGAAATCCGCTTGCCACATTTTCGCATTCAAATATCACAAGCACTATCATCGTTCGATTATTAAAGCTCAAACCACAGCAATTATTGTGAAATTTAATTAAAATCTATCTGAACACCTAACGCATCTGTTGGGGTGGTGTTTACATTCACGTATTACAGCAGTACAAGCGATAATAATCCAGAGCCGCCAAAAAGGTTAATATGTTGCCGCCGCCATTTGGTTGTATCCTCGTAAATTGGTTTACATTTAGTTGACTCGCGTCAAATCCTTTCCAAGGCGGCTTAACTTTTTTTATCCAGATTTTAAATTGCAATTGATCCTGAGCGAAATCGCATTAATATCACTTAATCGCTTAGTCGGATGTTTTGTCGTCCGATGTGTGCCCGAAATACAATAAAGCGCGAGTCATAATTCATGTGGAGCCTTTCAATAAAGCCTTTCTCATGCAAAAGGTCACACAGAAAACATTTTGATTTCTGTGTGCATATTCATTATTCGTGAAGGTTAAAGCTTTCATAAATCAATCTACATCTACACAGGAATATTAATATACGCTTCATCGAGCGAACATTTTTATTCGCAATCAAATACGCGACGATTCAGAAGATACACACCTTCAAGGCTGTTTGATAATTTTGTGTATTTGAATGTATTTCGATCGATTTTAGAATTCACTTGTAATTCTTGAAAAGGAGCAGATAAATACTCACTGAAATGTTGTTTGATTTTTGAGCACGGATGATGAAAGGGCTCGGTCTAGTGTACATTGAGATGCATCAATTGGTACAAGTAATTTCAACCTTTGATTTTCAAATGAGACGGTGGATCTTTCATTCATAGGACTTGTGTTCATTTGAATATCCTGTAGCTATCTTTATGCTTGTACGTATCTATGACATACATTTTGATTGTTTGCTTTGTCAAGCTCAAATCTACTGGAACAACTCTTGAGGCGATATTTCACGGGTCTATGGATTGTGCATTTGGACAATTTCCCTGGCTTTTAGATGATTATTTTTTTTATCAAAAGTCATTTTCAAGTCGTTTTACCTAGAAAAAGTAGAAAATGTTATAGGTATACCTGTAGGTAGGTTCTTGAATCAATATCTTGACTTGCATCGTTATTACTGAGAGAGGAACCACTATAAGACCGTGTATAAGATCCTGATTATCCCATGGAACATATCAAAAATGGACGGAGAAGTCCCTGTTCGTTTGGATTATTTATTTAAACCGTTCAGTGTTTGCTTAAACGTGCTATAGAGACAAAGATTCAACCACAAACTATACGAACTGATTTTTTTAAGCGAAAACATCTATTCGCTAGTTGCTGAGAGTAGGTTGAACTTAGTGTGACAAAATACCGTCAGATTTTATTCGCTTATAACTACGAGATTGATAATCCAAAAACATTGGTCAAGGACACAGCGGATAGATCATGTATGTACGTGTTAGACGCTAGGTATTTATTATTACTGTGGCACCATTGTCCTATTGTGGGGGAAAGAGAAAGATATGAAAGGTGGTCCATAGGTGGTGTGGTTTTTTACTGTGTTTGTTCATATTGACAAATTTTTTTTTGGAAGTTGGTGTTACTTAAAGCCAAGTATTCACTTCGCATTTATTAATTGAACCGGTGTGTGGAAGAACAAAATATCGCTTTGGAAAAATAACAGAAATTTAGCCAGGAGTTTCACTTGATTTGTACTTTTTTTTCCACACAATCAGCGAACAGCGTAGTCTATTTTTGTTTACCTACATTCGTCCTTCAAATGTACTGCTATTTTGCTGATTGGCAGGTTAACATACGTAGCGTTTTGGATACTTCAGCATAAAAATTAATTTTAGCGCTTATACTGTTCTTTCTCTCACCGATTCAATTTTATTTCTTAGAATTAGAACTTGCCAATTTTGAACATCCAATTTTGGCAGAGAGAACTCGGTTATGATGTGAAAACGCTCCCAAGAAGTGCTCTATTGTTTCTAAATTGAAACGTTTAGCTCTCAAACAGTTTGGTGGTATAAAACTATGTGATCTAGATGGTCAATTCTGATCAGCAATATGATCAGATGATATGATCAGCAGATCAGGAAATGTCTCATGTAGTAATTAGATTATTTTTCTACTGTTTGGCATGTGAAACTGTCTTGATGACAGCACATGCCGTGGAATTTGGAAAAACTTAAAAATTTTGATCAAAAACTGAAAATTATTGTGACAAATTTCCGTCTTCAGAAAAATTGAATTTTTTTTTTTAAATTTTGATCAAAAGTGGAAATTTTTCTTGGCCCCGTCAAAAATTTTGAAAAACTCAACTCAGACTATATTTTCCCATCAGGAAATGTCTCATATATGTCATGTAAGACTGTCTTGATGAAAGCACATGTCTTCCTCACGAATGTCATTTAATTTAGGCAAAAACAGCCACCTCACAAAAGGCGGGAAACTCAAACCCTACGTTCCCTATTTCCGTCCTTAGTCAGCTGATCTCTGATACTGGGGATAGTATAGATCATATATGCACCACCTTGTAAAAAACACATTCTTTGCACCCGATATATATTTACGCCTGATCCGACTCTCCAATCTAGAATCTTTCGCTACTCCTCTTTCGCATTACAAAATCTTCCCTATCTCACCCTTTCTTCTTCTTCGCTTGAGTGCATGCAAATTGTAAAAAGCAAAATTACTGAACATCAATCCGTATCGCACGATTCACCTTGACATCCGACCGATCGTATTACCTTTTCCACTTTTCTTTTTGACTCACGTACAATCTATTTCTATCCATTTCACCGACTCTTCTCCATACCCAACATATCTTAAGGACCGATCTTCCTCATCGTTTTTTTTTTTTTTTTCAAAATGACTGCTGCATTCAAGAAACTTTATGAGCAAAAATATGAATTGACGTGTGAACTACAGTGGGGGCTACAGGACACACCAGCACCAAATTCATCCCGAAAAAGTCTTTCTTTGGTGCCGATTTTGGTCTTCCAAAAAGAAACTATGAATCTCAGAATCTTAAAAGGCGAACAGATCGATGATAAGCAACTACTTCTGCCCTAAACTGGCATCCATATCACCGACGATGATGGGACAGTGCTACGAGCTGGACAGCGCACGATGGACATTCTGAATAAGTAATATAAGGTCAAACGCCTGCGATTTGCATTGGAAATCGTGATCATGTGACTTAACGCCTTTCGACTTCCTTATTTGGTGCTATGAGATATTCATTAACACATGCATCAGGTTGATCTGTTAGGCCAAGGTGACAGCTTATGAACATTTGCACACTATCAGCATACATGTGTTATGCACTGACAGTGCTCAGCAATGGTGGGAGGACCATTAACATACAATGAAACAAGTAGAGGACCGAGAATAGATACCTATGGGACATCATCAAGCGTTTTAATATAATCCGAGTGTTGATCATTTTTGTGCTTGCATTCTTCACGATAAGAAAAGAAGCAGTATGGACCTATTGCAAATTGAAAAGGCTTATCACAACTTATCACATAAAAGACGATGTACAACAGTGACGACATCTTTAGAAAAGCCAAGCGACCTAAGAATGTCACCTTATGGTTATTTTAAAAACCGAATTGCTTTATTATGGGCTTAAGGAAGCTGATTACCCTTTGAATCTGTTTGGGCATTTTCCATTGATCTTGGAATTCTCGTAAACGGCATTACAATCAGCTGTTCTAAACCCTAAGCAAGAGGCTGAAAAAGTACTTAATTTTCCCTTTTTCATCGTACGTTATTGACGCCATCTAATCCTGCTTCGTTATATCATTCTTCTTTGTTTTTTTCAAGTGCAAGGATATATAACATCATTCTCACCCCTTGAGTACCGTCAACTGTTCTTAACCCGAAGCGAGAATCTAATGTTGCAGATGACAAAGCTCGACTGGATGTTGTGTTTTTCTTGGTAGTTTATAACGAAAAATGCTTTGACCCACGTTTCGTCCACTTAAATTCTGAATTTCAAGAAACCCTTTCTGTACACCTAGTTACCGGTGGTGTAGAAGTTTCAACGTTCATCTGTTTCTGAGAAACCTTGATTACGAATTCAGCCAAAGGATAAATTCCCCAAAGTCGTCGCAACTGAAATAAACTTCAATTACATTCAACCCCATTTCAAACGTCATCGTGACACTATACCCAATTTATAAACACATCTGTACCGTCGTCAATTTGTATTGACCGGCGATAATATTGTATTCCCAGGGACAGGAAAACACATGTCAGACATGTTACCACAGATTAGAATCACTTAAAAAACCGTTTGTTTATTTATTTTCCAGTAAACGGTAAATGCCATTACTTATCCAGTCGAATCCCCAATAGAATAAGGATTACCTCTTGCTGGAAGGTTAAGGAACGTGTCACAGAACCGTATATAGGACTGACAAGAGGATTCATTTTGTATCATCAATTCATCTCCATCAAGGAGCAAGGTGTTCCATAAATTCTTGGAACTTTTCTGGGATAATGTCACCTCCCATTTGGGCATCATGTGTCGTGCCATTGCAAGCAGAAGTTTCAATAAATCTTCCAACTTGCTTCAGCTATTTAATCACTCCCAGAGGAGCAACGAAGTGGCACAGATTTGTTTACTTCTGGGGGCTGTCATAAAATCATGGATATCTGGGTTAGATATCCACAACGACATGATTCATCAAACGTCTTACAGGACATGTGTTTGGTCACGTTTTACCCATAAAATAGATACATTTCCCAATCCTATGAAATATCTGAAGACGCCTTTTTCATTTGCTCCGATGGAAACACTTACGTACGCATATTTACCCAGCTTCCATCGTGCCTACTTTTCAAAGGAAAGGAATGAGTTTTATCGACATTCTAACATTCCCTATCGCAGGTTATTTTTTTGCTCATCCTGAACCAATTTTATTTCATTCACAATATTTTCATCCAACATCCTTCGGGTCACTGCATTCAATGTCCTTCGGTGAAATTTTTACTACCGATGTCCGCAACAACAATTGTGTAAAACTTCTCAAATAAAATAAGAAAAATCGTAAACTCACTAAAGCGGATAGAGTGCTTCGTTTGCCAGCCCCCTCCTTAAAAAAAAAGTTGTTAACGAAAAACAAATTTAAAGTTTTTCATTTTACTTTTTACGGTGTTAGCATGAGTTAACAGAAAAAAGTTTCCTTTTCTACACACGAAGACGACGTCGAAGTAAGTCGAGGCGCAAGTTGTAACAATATGTTCTATAGACCTTCTGGTATAAGAAAAACCCAGCTGAAGGGATGAGCGGAGCAAAACTTTATCCGTGTCTTAAAAATGGAATACCCTAGGTGAGAAGAGAGGTGGTGTGTTGATTTTAAAAATAAATGCATTTGGTAGATCATTAAGCTTATAAAACTTTAAACATATTTTATGATGTTTCGAACTTTTCATGTAGGAGATCTACGATATAACGAAAATACCTTTAAATAAAGATTTAACGATTTATAAGGTCTTGACACTGAGAGATAAATTGTGTTATAAAGCGAGAAGCCTTTAAGTTATTTTTTTTACGAATGTCAGATTGGTGAACTAATAAGTTCTGAATAAAATGTTAAAATTTCTATAAAGTGGGTTAACATTGAAAAAGAAATTGTAAGCTGAAAAAAGGTGAAGAAAAAAAAGTTTGAAATGTCTCCTGCTAATTTCAAAATTCGTAGAAATTCTTATTACTGAATCTGAATGATTCTGAATTTTCAGCATTTATTCGGCGAACAACTTTATTTTTCATAACAAAAAAAAAATCAGCTGCAGGAATGCAAAAATGTGTGTTGGAATAAAATTGAGATGAAATAATTATTTGTGTGTCTAATATTACAAAAACCAACAAATAACTAGAGAGAAGGACATAATTGCTAGAACTGTCGAAAGATGGAATTATACTCTGCATCCATATTTAAAGGATATGTGCAACGATATAATGCATATAGAAGAAGAAATATCCTTTGAGCTCCTTGTAGACCCCTGAAGAATTTCTAGATTTTCCTTCCCTATGCGTTCCATTGATGCACATATCCTTTTTATCAAGGATTGGAATAAAATTTCATCTTTGGGTTTTTGTTTTGTTTGTCATCCACTTCAGTGAATTCCACATCCTTTGCATAATAAGCACTGCAATTCACAAATTACTGAGAATGTAGTCTGTAGCATTCCACAGTGGCCTTTACCAACGCCATGGTCTCTGATGTCCACCCTCTGCCATGAACTTCATTTCGACGCACAACTGGACTGTGAATGGATGTGCAATTCTTATTCCAACACTCCCAATCATAAAAAATTTTATTGAAAGAGAAAATTGTCTTTAAAATCACAGACTTCAAAGGCATTCATATCGAATGGAATCTATTTTTGATTTTTTTCCGGATATCTGCTAACAAACATTCAAAAGTACTTCAACGAAACTATTGTATATGCAAAATATTGACGTAAAACGGCTTACACCAAAAGTCTGAGTTTGACTGTTAAAAAAAAAACATTTTTATGGGTTAGCTTGGGAATGTATGATGCGGATTAGTTTATATTTTTGAACTATTCGTTCCAAACTCTATCAAAAAACCCAGGATCCAACACACCATGATTCAATAAACTATGCGAACAAGTTGTAGCAGCAAAACAAAGCGTGTCGACAATAATGGGGGATCCAACTGAAGAAAAAAAAAATAAGACAAACCAGCGGGACAAAATCAACCAAAGAATAGAAACCACAAGAATACCTACAGCGAAAGAGTAAAGGGCCGCCCAGAATGCGTATCTGTAGCTGATGCTTGTAGCTGAGTAAAAAGTTAAAAACAAGGCAACCCGTAAGCGCTTTCACAATGTGTATCTTCGTGAATCTGTAGCTTGAAGTTGAGTAGAGGGCAACTTCTTGCAAGAAATGTATCTCTCTTTTGACAGTGATGCAAGATACAAGCATTCTGAGCAGGCCTTAACTAACAAACTTCTGGCATTTTGGTCAATGCATAGGTTGTCACTAATAATTTGAGCCGCTCTTCATTCCCTACCTTAATCAGAACTGATGAATCGCTATCTACGAAATTCCTGGCCGACTTATTCAGGAAATTCCACAGTAAACTCTGAACATGCTGTCAGACCGATGATGGAGCACGTACCATCAAGGAAACAATATTTCGATCTCGAAAAATAAGATGCATTTGAGAAATTTAGGAAGCAAAAAAAAAACACTGGGTCTGACGGAATTCCACCTATTATAAAAGCTGGGGATAGTGATAACTGTCAAACAAGCTGTCATACTTCACTAGAAGTGAGTTGACTTTTTTTCAGTATTCCTTGGCACCATTCTGGAAAATTTAGACAGCAAAAAAAAAAACACTGGGCCTGAAGGATTCCACCTATTATAAGGCTGGGGATAGTGATAACTGTCAAACAAGCTGTCATACTTCACTAGACGTGAGTTGACTTTTTTTTCAGTTTTCAGTATTCCTTGGCACCATTCTGGAAAATTTAGACAGAAAAAAAACACTGCGCCTGACGGATTCCACCTATTATAAAGGGTGGGGATAGGGATAACTGTCAAACAAGCTGTCATACTTCACTAGAATTTTTTTCAGTATACCTTGGCACTATGAAAAGTTTTACACCAGAACAACCTTTACAAATCGTTGAAATTTATTTTCAAAATTCGCACTCTGTTCGCTAAACTTCGTCAAATTAACGATGCGCATAATCGTCCTCCTGAGTAGCTTATACGCAAAACTTTATATAGATTCATGACCACATTTCCTCTTTTTGACAATATTCATCCAAATCAAGCCCGTACCGAGCTTACAGAAGATGCCATCGCCGCATTAGACATGAGTGTGACATAGGACCCGAATTTATCGATCCGACGCCGTTCTCAGCAAATTGGTCGCTGTTCGTCCACAGAGGAAAGATCTTGGCCTACATCAATATAAGATCCAACTGGCGTGCAAGAAAGCCAGCGGACCATTAATTGCGTCGTGTGTTCGGTGAATGGGCTAAGAATCAACTGGAAGTTGAATCAAATTTTTATCGTCAACTCATCTTTAGCGAGAGTCTCATTTATGGCTTGCGGGTATATAAACAAGCAGCATTGTCATTTTAGGAGTCAGCAAAATCCTCATGAGACTCCGAAAAAAAAATCACTGTTTGGTGCGGTTTACATGCCGAAGCGAAGGCGTCATCGGCCCATTTGTCTTTAAATCCGAAACCACTCCAAACCATGAATGGCAAACGCTACAGGTAAATGATTCGTGATTTGTTTATTCCTGATGTCATTGTAAATCATTTGGAGGGAAAATGGTTCCAAGAAGACGGCGCAGTTTCCCCAGTTTCTGGAAAATTGCTTGAATCCCACCGATTCCCAAAAAAGTAAGAAAATGAAGCCTGAGAACTACAGACCCATTGCTTTACTATCTATACTTGCAAAGGAGGTAATCGCAAAACAATCAACATCTAGATCGCAAATGTGACTTCCGAAAGAAACGCTCAACTCGAAACCTGCTAAGCAACATTGATATCTTTGATGGACAAATATGGGGAACAGAGAGCTGTTGCCTTAAGTATTTCCGAGGTTTTCGGTTGAGTTTGGCACATTGACACCATTCAGACTTCGTCAAAGGTACGGCTGGGTGGACGACTGAGGTTATCGATTACATAGAAATGAATTAAGCCATCGGCAATATGGGTTTCGAAAGAAACCCATGAAACATTGTACATTTGCTATGAAAAATCATGAATAATCGAGAGCTGTTGCTTTGGATATTTCCAAGGCTTTCGATCGAGTTTGTCACAGGGATTCGTTAGCCAAATTGACCTCATACGGACTTCCTCAAATGCTGTGCGACTGGATGGAAAACTTTTTTAAAGACAGATCTTTGCAAGTAGTTGATGGCGTTTCCTCAGACATATTTAAACGCTGGGGTACCACAATGTTCAATTTTCCCACCCACTCTTTTTCAGCTGGGTTTTAATATTTTTTTTACCTTAAAGCGTCTAAGAATTAAATTTTTGCATCAGTCTTATGGTTTTTGGAAAATCTTTACGTATAATATTTTAGTAATGAAGTTTTTCCAGCCCGCGTTTCTATTTATTTTTTCAGCAAATTTCGTATTTTTTCGGGTACATCCTTTCAAAATTGAAGAGATGCTCAGAGAATGTTGAAGAGACCTGCGCAATAGAATGATCAAGTGATTTGGTTCGCACTGTAGCACTGTTTCGTTGTTCTTGACTTTTTTATAATCACCCCAAGATTTCAGTCCAAAATAAAAAATTTTCTCCGATTTGTGTGAAATCTGAGAATTTTCTACCAAGGTATCCGTTCCGATTATGATTTCGAATAGAACTTCCGACGATTATAATGCACATGATTGCGCATCGGCGATATGCGTTAAGTCAACAATTTTCGACAGCTATGCGTTGCATTTCTCCCGAAATTGTCCAACGAAGAAGAAGCTGCGGAGATACTTTCGCGGTTGGATGATTTTTTATTTTGTTCCGCAATGGATACTTCGAAAGCAAATTGAGTTACAATTGCAACTGACATTCGTTTCGGAAATTGTTCCGAACGGATACCTCAATAGGGTTGAACTCTGTGTTTATGCAAGTGCAGGGATACGTGAGATCTAATATCATGGATATGATAGACGTTACTAGCCTTCTGAAAATATAAATGCGATCATAATAAATTTGAATGTACAATCTACAAATTAAATTCAATGACTCTTGGAAAGTGACAGAAATATCTCAATTTTTCCTGCAGTAACTCGATGGTTTTTCAAATACCATAAAGCAAATAGCTTTAACCACATTTATTCTCAGACCACTGGCATATCATCATGGAGAGGAAATTTTCACAAGCAAAACTTTGACGTCGAGAAAAACCTTGTCCCTTGGTATGCCAAATTCCAATGCCACTTTTTGCACCTCCTCCGTCATCAGGACGCCACCTTATTGCTAAAAACAACATTTGTTCTTAGCCAATGGTGTAGTGTTCCTTTTTATTTGCTTCTTTAACTTTCCTTCCAAAGTAAGCTACTCTTCTGCATCTCAAGGAACTTTCGTTTTTGCTAACCCACAATTTCCGGGATCTGCAAGGGAAAAGTTTTGCAATTTATCTTAACCCCCTCTCAAAGTCTCCTGGTTTATTTTACTTTTTTAATTGCACGGTTTCATTTGCGGCGACAAAACTCTTTTGACGTGCACACAAGTATTTCTATAGCGTCACGCAATCATACAACAGTCCCTAATAAGGCTGTCGGTGTTGGTTCCTTCAAATAAATACTTCTAGATGGTTATTGATTTTTTTTATGGAATACGATTCAATTTTGAAATTCAATTGTACTGTAGCTACCTCTTGATAGATATAGATACATTGGTTGAATTTCATAAATTGGACAGATTGGACAGATTGGACATCATGGTGACGGTTTTCCTTGAATTAATATATTAGGAACGCATTTTGCCAATGTCACGTCGCAAAATTGCTTGTCCTTGAGATAGTCTGGGTCGAATGTACGTCATGAAATGCTTGCAGACACTCGTGACACATGTAAGTGACACTGAAACAGATGGTATCCTTCAGGCTGATTTTAATTTGACTTGACTTGTAACGCAATTTACTTTACTAATCAATTTGGGACCATGCTAACCGAAATTATTTACTTTGTTGGGTATGCATGAATTTCAGCCACAGATTTGTTAGCCAAAAAATTGATTTAGCTTAAAGGTTTTAGCTCTTTAAAGATATTTTCACAATTTATGTCCAATAAGAGGCAAACACATCAAAACCATACATCTCTCATTTTTAATTTTTTTAAAGGCGGTGAACAATTCATTTACCTTGATATCCAACCGTGTGCCCATATTATTGACAAATAACGCCTTTTTTGAAATAACTCTCGTAAGAGTTACAGTAACGTCACCTTCATCTAAACTTAAAGTAAATGCCGATGATTCCTCCAGGCTGCAGCAAGGTTTTTTTGTGGCATGGACATAAGTGCTGTTAATCCGATCCACACAAATTAGACTTTCCGAACTCCCCCAAAATTTCCTCAAATAGCTTAAAAGATACAATCTGTCTGAATATGTGAAAGCTTGAAAATGAACACAATCAACATGATTAGCCCCTTGCTTTCTACAAAGTCTTAAAAAGGGTATTTTTTTAGAGGTATAGAACTTTAAGTTGGCAACACTATTTTAACTGGCGGCCATTTTGTCCGGTGTCAAGTGATTTTTTTTTAAGTTTGGTTTGGCATTTAAACATGAATAGACTGACGTCTGAACAACGCTTCTAAATTGTGCAAAATTATTTTCAAAATCATGATTCTGTAAGAAATACGTATCGCGCACTACGTCCATTTTACGGTCAACATAAGCTCTGATGGACGAGCAATTAACTCGATTAAGTATGAAACGTTTTCTCACCACGTTTACTCTAAATGATAATACGCATCCACAGAGACGTCGTACAGAACAGAGCGTAAAGAAGAAGTCATTGCTGCTTTAGAGCGTAGCGTAGAGAAGGACATGAATCAGTCTATACGCCATCGTGCACAGGAATAGGATATGTGTCCATGTCCATCCACTTTATGGAAGATTTTTCGGAATGATCCTGATTTTCGTGCTTACAAAATCCAACTCGTGCAAGAGTTGAAGCCACAGGATCACCTAGCAAGGCGTAGATTCGGTGAATGACCCCAAAACGAGATTGCCGTTGAGTCCAATTTTCATAAGCTCACTGTTGGTTGAATGGATACGTCAATAAACAAAACTGCCGTATACAAAACCTGACTGTTTGGTGTGCTTTATGGGTTGGTGGAATATTTGGTCCATACTTCTTTAAAAACGATGCTGGCCAGAACGTTAACAGTCAATGGTGACCGCTATAGAGCCATGATTACTGATTTTTTCGCTCTTCAATTGAACAACCATGATGTGCAGGAGCTGTGGTTTCAACAAGACGGCGCAAAATGTCACACAGCTCGTGCCATAATTGATTTGTTGAAGGAAACGTTTGATGAGCGCATAATTTCTCGTTTTTGTCCTGTGAATTGGCCTCCAAGATCGTGCGATTTAACGCCGCTGGACTATTTTCTGTGGGGATATGTGAACTCGGTAGTCGCTGATAAGCCTGAAACGATTGACCACTTGGAGGACAACATTCGCAGCGTTATTGCCGATATACGGCCACAAATGTTTTAAATGGTCTTCGAAAATTGGACATCCAGATTAGATTACGTCCGAGCCAGCCGTGGCGGTTTTATGCCAGAAATCACATTGAAATTATAATGCCAGAAGATCATCTTTCGAATAAAGTAAATTTTATGTCAATTTAAAAAAAATCATCTCTGTTTTATTCCATTTCAAAATGCTATACCTCTACAAAAAACACCCTTTCTAAGCATTCTGGAAAAGTGAAGGTAGCCTTGGCAAGACTTGACATCGATATTGAAAGACCATGAAAAAAAAAACTTTTGGAGCAACAGGCTCGTTAGTTCCCAGAGCTTAGCTTTCGCACAACCATTCATGTGTGCGTGTGCACTTCTTTCACGATGGCGGGACCTCCTGTTTTATCCGAAAGGCTAAGTTGAGATAATTTTTTTTTGACTATTGATACTATTCGGATGATTTGTCAGATCATCACGAGAGGAGTGCCAGTGAATAATCATTTAGGTGTTGCTACGGCTGGGAATCGAACCCAGACCTTCTGCGCGGCAATTCATCGCACTAACCGATGCATCGCTCCACGGAGCCCGTCGATATAACTTCGTTCAAATACACTAGTCGGCATAAGTATTTTGACGAAACCTTTTTGTGACTATTGAGACTAACTTTGCTTGGTATCGTTAAAACAACGGTGCAAAAATGATGCGCGAAACAAAGGATCTATTTTTAGCTCTATGCATGCCAAGTTTTGTATTGTTTACCTTTTGCATTCTCTTTCTGCTGATAAGAACGCATGCAGACAAAGAATTTTTACGTGGCATAAGTATTTTGACGGAAACTTTGTGTAAATATTTTAACAGTTTTGAGCACGTGATAACCAAAAAACTTGTGTAGTTAACTTTAATTTACATTAAACGTTGATAACAAAATAAAAATTTATTAAAATTTATTAAAAAACATGGGTAAAACGGCTGAGTTGAGTTTGGTTGTCAGATCTTCAATGGTAGCGAAGTTTAACGCTGGAACGGCAGTAAAAGACATAGCAAGTGAGTTTAATGTGTCGCGTCAAACTGTGCACTATCAAATCAATAAGTTTAAAAAGCATTATGACATCACAAACCTAATGAGATCAGGTGCTAAGCGCAAAACAACGCCCACTGAAGACCGAACCCTTCTACGGGAATTTAAAAGAAATATATTCCTGAAGCCTCAAACTGCTGCAAATCAATGGAATTTGACGGCAACGAATCCAATCAGTGAGCGCACTGTCCGACGACGTTTAATGGAAGGAGATTTTAAAACATTTAAAGCTAAGGACGTGCCGTACATATCAAAGGTAAGCAAGCTTAAAAGACTGTCTTTCGCAAAGGAACATCTGCACAAGCCAAAGGAGTACTGGAGAAGCGTTCTATGGACAGATGAAAGCTCCTTTGAGTATAACTCATCAAAAAAACAAATTTTACGTTAGATTGCCAAAGGTAGAAAGGCAAAAAAGACGCCCCGTTTGTCAAAAAGTGAGCCATGGTGGAGGCTCTGTCATGTTCTGGGGATGTGTTGCGTATAATGGCCTGGGTGAATTGGTTCCTATCACCGGCTCGATGAACCAAGGTCAATATTTAAGAACCCTAAATGATAATGCCTTTCCTTCCGGAGGTAGGCTTATTGGTGAATCATTTATCCTGCAACAGGACAATGCCCCATGCCACAAAGCCCGGATGATAACTAAATTTTTGAAGGATGTTGGTGTTGCCACTTTGGACTGGCCACCTCAAAGTCCAGATTTAAATATAATAGAAAACGTCTGGTCTCTTTTGAAACGCAAAAGAACAGTTTCTTTAAATAAAACCAGAGAGGAGACGATTTCTGAGGTCACTTCCCTTTGAGAAGAGATATCTCCAGAGATTCTTCAAAATTTAGTAGATTCAGTACCGAGATGCCTTCAAAAAGTTATTGAAGCCAAAGGAGGTTATATATTTTACTAAATTCTTCTTTATTTATTTACTTTTGTTAAGTTTAAAATGTTTTTTCTTAGAGTTATATACTTGTCAAAATACTTATGCCAACACACGAAATTACAAATTAATTTATATCTTTTTTGACTTCTATGAAAAAATATTTGTTTGCCTATTTTTAAGTTTGTATTAGTTATATATAAAAATGAAAAAATAAACATGAATTCTTGTCAAGCCATTTAGAAGTTAAACTCAAAAATGCACGATTTTTATTTCGTCAAAATACTTATGCCGACTAGTGTAGTCGTGTGGGAAAAATATAACTTCGCAAAGACTAATAAATCGAGAAGGTGCTTTTAAGGCCCCATATAGGTCGCTAATGCCAGTTTTACCGCTTTTGATGGTCAAGACTATCAGAATCCTTAAAAGAACCCTAAGGTTAAAATTGCTTTTATTTCTTTTAAACTCCTAACTCTCACATGTACGTTGGGACAAAATGAAAAATTCTTCACATAGCCAAAAGCTTTCTTTCTTTTGAAGAGTCTTCAAAAGCCAGTTGGCCTAGTTGTGTTTAAATTTACTCTGTGAGTACATTATCTTCACAAAAAACTAAAGGCTTCTCAACGCAGACAATTCTGCTAGACTACGCTTCCAAACCTTAAAAACTATTGCAAGTCCTGTTTTGCAACCACCGCTGTGGTTGTTTTTTTATAACATTTAGCTAGAAACCGCTATCTAAAACGTCTATGACTATTCGTATAAATGTCTCTATTGCTCTAAGTCAAGCTTCGACAAAGCATAGAGTTAAGTCAGTACTAGAAGTAGTTGCACCATGTTGCCACAAATATCATTCTTACCAGGTGACTTGAAAGTTTGAAACCAACCATATATGCCAGGGGTTCCCAAAGTGTGTGTGCCGTTGAAATTAAAGAGGGGCTTGGATTAAGAAAATTTGTATTGATGTATGTATTGATGATACTCGAGCCATGCCTGGCTGGTATGGGGGAATACAAGTGCTTATTCGTAAAAATGCTCCGAATGCTATGTGGACCCATTGCATCATCCATACGGAAGCTCTTGCATCAAAGTCAATGAGCTCTGTTTGCAACCATGTAGTACAATCTGTCATTGGTGCAGTAAAATACATAAAAAACTAGGTCGCTGAAGGCCAGACTTTTCGAAAAATGGTGCACATATATGGGAGCTGAACATACGGCCCTGCTGTATTACTGCAACTCCCGATGGCTTTCACGCACTTTTTTACAACAAGAACGTCATGAGAACGCCATATACTTTGATGAACCAGATTGTGTGCTAAAACTAGCATATTTGTGCTATTTGACAAACTTAATAAATTTAATCTATCTTGGCAAGGCAACAACACGCACGCCATTCTGATAATATTGGAGGAGATTGCGGCGTTTAGAAATAAATTGCAGTTACGGATGAAAAAGTTGAATGAAGGTGGCGCCCAAGGTTGCTTCCCGCAAATATGCGGCATCTAAGTTGTCTCACAAGACCTGATGGCCCTTTTTATGGAACACCTTTCGAAACTCATCGATTGATTTTCAAAATACTTTACAGTTGATGTCGACGAAAAGTTTACCAAGATCCATTTCATGCACAAGCTCCACCAGAATTCACATCACATGAAGAAGAGAGTCTCACTGAACTCTCTTCCGACAGCAGTCTTAAAACTATATTCACCGGTACCGATGAATACCCAAATTTAACTTCAAATGCTTTAAGAATTTCCATTCCGTTTGCAACATCTAATTGTATGAATCTGAATTTTCAGCTGTAGCTGTAATCAAAAGCAAATATCGCTCGAGGATCAATGTGCAGCAAGAAATGAGAGTAGCTGTGTCAAGCCTTATTCCCCGTTTTGAAAATCTTCATCGAGATCACCAGACTCACATGTCACATTGATTTGACTGAGTTCCATATTATGGATGTTTTGTTTTTTTCCTATCTAGCTATCTATTATGTCATTCGATTGTTTTTTCTTTTCAAACAGCTCTAGGGTTGGGCGTCGTGACAAAATACTAAACTTGTAGGTGCGCCGCAGACTGAAAAAGTTCAAGAACCACCGATATATGCGATAGTAGATTTAATAAGCTCATCCTTACCCAAGACGGGCGACTTTTATGAGCTTTGTCGAGTGATTTGTTTCGGAATATCATCATTCTTGGTGAACAGAAGTATTTTTCAAAAACCGAAGGCTTTAGACTTGCATCAGTGAGTCTTTTCGCAGACTTTCTAAACAGCTTTTCAGGTTTGCGTTTGTACTAATTTTTGCCAGATTATTTATTGGCCTGTGCTTAAAGTGCTGATGGGTTAGATCTTGAACTAACCAACCTTCTTCAGAATATATATTATTTACTAACTTTGTTAAAATATTTAAATAATGATCAAAGATTTATGTAATAACATTTTTTTTGTTTTCCTTTACAGATATCAATTATACAAATATTGACTCACCAAGAAATGGTAAGTGATTGGCTTGTTATTTTTTTCTTTTATATTTCCAACCCAACTAGGTAGTAAGTGTAATTTTAGTTGTTGAGAAGTTATTTCGAACATATCACTAGGTTTGAATCCCACCCTTTAATATCTATTTATCCTCGTTCTTTCTAATCAGCGTTCTATTAGCCAAATATCTGCTTCTAAGCGGTACTAACAAAATTGTACAAGTCCGACCTCACGTCTGCTAATATTCAAGTTATAGAATTCCATTAATTTAAACAGCATATTTAAATAAAAAAATGGATTAGATATAAGATACGAGTACTTAGTGGGTTGTTGCATCTGTTAGTTTCAGCGTTGGTATTAGATTACGCATAGTTTGCAGCTGTGCAGTTGACAGGTTAACACTTGCACACATTTATTTGAAGATCTTGCTTGAACTTGCGTCCTCCCTTGTCGATTCCAGTCCATGAGAAGCTTCTTGGTCTCTTTGGATGAAGCGTCAAGTTTTTTTTCATTCGTAGCAATCGTAATCGATTTGCCTGTCGGGCGATAAGGGGAATACGAGCCCCTGTCCGCGCTATACCCAAACGCCAGAAATTGTGCTGTTATTGTTCTCACCAAAGAGGCAGACGGAGACGAATGCCTGTTTGCGCATCTTATCCAGACTTGATCAGGTTACAGCTCATGAACACCTTAGTGAGTTCATCGTTGTACTTATATTTACCGAACCAGATCGAGTAGTTCCCCGAATCAAATGTTTCTCCCAAAAATTGGAATAGATTTGGTTTCATCTTTATTGGAATAACAGCTCTTGAAGTCATCATAGTTGTCATGGCATCGAAGGGGTCCTTTGACTTGGGTTCTAGAGCAAGAGCCTCATCAGCGGCATCCAACTTCATCTTTCTTGGTAGCCGCTGGACTCTTCTCTTCCTCCTTTTTTGATTTTGACTAGAGAGATACCAGACTTGCGAGGGTCCCTTAAGACCTGCTGGAACCTGTGGCTTGGTTGAGAATAGTGGTGAACCAAATGTTGAGACTAACATATGGTGCAGGTACAGTTGGCTTCAGCACAATGAAGCAAACTGGTGAAAACAACGATATAGGTAGGTGGACTGGAGCAATTTGTTGTTTAGAACAGTCAAAGCAGCAGCGACATCATCCTTGGCGGTGCTATTTTAGGCCATGCCCCACAGTGGAACTACCCAGGAGCATGATGCTGGCACAATATCATTCTCGGGAGATATTCATTAGAGCCGCGTAGTTGTTTGTTGGCCAAAAAGTAAGCAATGGCATTGCCTTCGCTCAGAAACTTGCCGTCAGCTGTTTGGAATGCAGGCACCTTGACAGTTGTTGGTACAAAGTCATTCTCGGGAGATATTCATTAGAGCCGCGTATTTGTGGGTGGCCATGAAGTAAGTTTCCTTTCACTCAGAAACTTGCCACCAGCTGAAGCCGAAGTTTTACTTGTCCCGCCAAAAACAAAATATTCGGACACTTTCACTTGAGCCCCAGAATACTGAGCTCCTATTAGTGTGGTTTGTATGCACGGAAATTTTCTGAATAAGTATTAAGTGTTCATGTCGCCATTGTCGCTGTTTGCCGGAGATTCAAGCCTTATATTCGTTTCTTTTATATTTTTTACTTTCAATCACTTGAAACACGTAGAACGACATATTATAACTTGCTTAGAACTCGCAGTTCATCTTACTTCTTACTCTTCTTACTTCTTCTCTACTTATGCCACTTCGATGCCTTAAATAAATGAAAAGATCCACACAAATCACGGGCTCATGTCCCGTGCTACAATGTAATTTTTAAATAAATGACATTCAAATTTCAATTACTCTGACTTCACCTTACTGCATCAGTTTATACCATTTCAATGCCCTTTTGATAAATTACGAGTTCAAGAAGAAAAAATACTTCCGAATAATAAATTTATACAAACCACGGGTTCATATCCCATGCTAATGAAATTCAAATTCAAATTACTGAAGTTCACCTTAATGCATCTATTTATACCATGTCAATGCCCGTCAGCTTAGGGACAAGATCCAGTAAAAATATACTTCCCAATGTATACCTGAATTAATCTATAAAAAAATGACGGGTTCATGACCTATGCTACAATAACATTCCAAATAAAATGACACTCATAGTTCGCAGTATATCCCACTACATCTATTTATTATGGTTTACAATATCCAGAAAAGAGGTGTACTTCCCAATGCATACTTAAATAATTCCATAAAAATCACGGGTTCATGTCCCATGCTACAATATAATTCTAAATGAAATGACATTCAAATTCAAATTACTGGAGTTCACCTTAATGCATCTATTTATACCACTTCAATGACCGTCAGCTTATACTTCCCAATGTATGCCTGAATAAATCCATAAAATTCACGGGTTCATGTCCCACGTTACAACAACCTTCTTAATTATAAACAAAAACATGATTTCCATTTCCCATTCATCTTCCAAAAACAAGGACTTTTAATGTATTCCTTGAAGAAATGGCATAAAACGACATACTTAAAGAAATCGTCCTAGAATTGTCAGTTTTCTCCTACCCAATTCTGTTCCTAAGGCATGTACATACAAATTCACAAAAAAAAAACTCTCCACCCCACCCGTTCTCCAAATTGTACCCTCATCTGGCGCAACAAAACCATTAGAACAGATGGGCACAAAAGATGAACAATAAATAGGAATAAACTGAAAGTGTCGTGTCGGCTTAAGATACACACATCCATATGACATTCCTTTTGTGTCGAATACGAATACCCCTCGCTGGTGTGCATAGCATCAGTCATCTTTTTCAGGACGAATAAAAATCCCACTTTTGTTGTCATATTTACTCAGCCACGCTACACCCCTTTCCAACTTTTTTTTTATGCATATTCAGCGTCGTCCTTCAGCAGGCAAACGTTTTGTATCCACCATCTCAAGGTCTACAGAAAAAAGAAACTTTAAGGAGCTGTGTGCCACCACACTGGAAGCCTTTAAAAGACATCGAGTGGAAAATTGCACACACATGTTTATTAGGTGCTTAATGTGCAAGGAGACGAACGAATCTTCTTCAGGTGAGATATCACATTCAAGGCGAAGGACAATGATTGCTGTGGGGGGTATTTGCACGATTTATGTGTTTTCTCGTGCCCCACATCACAAGCTAATAAGCAGTTTTACAGTCCAATCGTGCACAAGAGGATTTTCTGCGCGATACTTTGTAATTAAATGATCGAAAGCTAAGTGGGGCTGTGAACCACATTGACATTTTCATCCTGAAGAGGTATTCAATGAAAAGTTGCAAGCTGTAGTACATATTGTCGTGTTGCAAGGACTAATTACGTTCCATTGATACCATGAAGATACCTTGTCTCTTAAAATCCCCTTGAGGACGACAATCTTTCTGAAGTATTAAACTACGTCAAAGGTCATTCTCTTCTGCTTCTTCTTTCCTTATCAGAAAATCCATCGTCCATAACAGCATCCAATTAACTAATAGCACCAACAAACAAAAACGTATCAACTCAGTCCTCTTACACAGGGAAGTTTAATTAAATCCCCAGGACCTTCCGCCTACACTGAAACCCCCCCAAATAACATTCCATCTTGACAATATTATGCAAGTCGTAGTAGCTCTGAAGTAGGTTAACGAGTCCTTACACAAAAAAAAAAAAAACATCTCCATATTGTTGGCATGATGCAGAGCCCATCATGATGGAAAATTCCATCTCCTTAGCGTATAGTTATACCATCACGATGGAAACAAAGCACACAACAAAAATCCATTTCACTTACCTTCTTCAAAAAGATGAGAAAAATTAATCCATTTCGGATCTGCAAAAAAAACGAGATACAAAAAAATGTTAATCATGATGCTTGAAAATACAAAAACAAAAAAAAAAAGACAAAACTAAGGATAAATGTAAAAATGATGCAAATACGAAGTCCCTGGCTTCGTACAATAACTTGAGAAAAAAACAAGTTGACAAATATACCTATGGATGACAGCAAGGCTATCTGGGAGACAAGGTTCTGAAGTTTATAAAACAGTCGTTTACTGTTCTTTTTATTTTAATTACTTACTCAAGGATGTGATTGCTGAAATGGCGCTGAGCAAATATTTTATTTTTTTTTATCTTTATGTAAACGAGGGGTAATTGTCTTGTCATTATTGGTATGAAGGTAGGAAGTCACCCACGCATTGACTTACACGGCAAATTTTTATCTTTCTATAGCGTTCCTGAGTCAGGCCATGGTGTCCCGTCTTTGGATGTTTTTTTTTGGAATTTTTTAGACAGACCGGAGGGGTGGCAGATACATCCCTCCGAAATATTCAAGTTGTTATGGCGTTTCAAAGCCAATATCATACCAATCTTCCCTGTTCTACCAGGTCCTCTCCGAGGACTTAATTCACATGAGTACTCACTTACTTACTTAACAGTCCTCCGATCCGATCAAAGTCTATGACTTAAACATGACAGCCTTCCATTCTCTTCGACCCTCGACACAATGCGTCCAGTCATTCAGTTCAACAGCCCCTCAGTCGCTTTTTCGTTGCCTAAACAGGAATTTCAGTCTTTCAAGCCATCTCGAGCCTGGGATTTAGGGATTCCTTCGCTGGAGCATCACTGTTCATTGGCTCTATGACTAAAACAAGGCAGCATTCGATCCTCGGCACAATGCTTGCAGTCGTTGAGTTCAACCGTCCTGGCATTCGCTTTATCTTTAAACAGGAATTTCAGTCTTTCTAGTAATCTCGAACTTGGAGCCTGGGATTTGAGGATCTCTTCGCTGCAGCATCACTGTTCATTGGCTCAATCTGGACAAGTCTATGTTGTCAACGTATTTTTACCTTTTGTTGTACATCCACATCTATCTTCACGCTCATTCGCCTTCATTTTATTAGCAAGCCCTCACTCAAACTACTAAGGAGATCCTATACATGACCCTGGTCATACTAGTCCTGCTATACGTTTGCGTTGATGGGCTATACGGGGACAAGGACTCAACCAAGGACTATACGAGCTGTATAGCTACATGCCCCTAATCAAAAAACTCCACATTGGATGTTTAAAATGGCTAGGACATGTAGCGCGTCCATTCGCTCTACTCCGGCTCGCAGAGTCTTCAATTCCCAGCTTAACGCCGGATGCTGTAGAGGAAGACCGCCCCTTAAGTGGCGCGCACAAGTAGCAACCGACCTTAACCAACTTGAAGTGCGTAACTGGAGGCAGTTAGTTAACTACCGGGCTAATTACAGAGGCATGTTGGTTGATAAAACAGGACCAAATATTCGACGAAGGTGTCGAATTTTTCTCCGCTTTCCTCCTTTTTGTCCAGCTCTCGGGACAGTATAGGAGGATTGGTAGGTAGGTAAGTGGTATCGGTTTGAGGTTCGTGGGGTTGACGTTGACTTCGAGGTAGATGAGCTCTATAAGTACATCAACAGTGACAGCTTCAAGTATAGCTAGGATCAATGGTGATATTATGACAGAGGTTGTGGGTCGACGATAATTGCAACACCAACACGTCTCGCTTGCTCCTTAATTGCTCTTAATGCTCCACAACGGAACGTAAGGAGAGAGCAACCGATGATGTCGACATCTATTGGGAATTCCAGTACCTGGACAAATTTGATACTGCCTTCTATGCTGCCTCCTGCCCTAAGCACTTTCTGTTCCAGTACGAGATTCATGAAATCGCATGATGGAGCATTTCTTTGTTGGATTCCAATGCTTGATTATAAATATTTAGAGGAGCTGCCTCCAAACTGGACGTTGTTACATCGCGTGTCCTCCAGTGTTGGTGACTCAACTGTACAAATTTTGACGGAATCCCGAATCCGGTCATCGCTCTATAGAATTCCAGCTGGTGGATGCTATCATAGTCTGGCGCGTTGCAGCTAGACTTACTTTCTTGCGTAAGTGGCGCTATATTCCAAGAAACACACAACTGGAGGCAGTATGCTAAGGATCGGGCTAATTGGAGAGGCGCCACTTAAGAAGAAAAATATTCCAAGGTGAACCTGGGCCTCAATTACCATGCCCCTCCAATTAGCTCGGTCTTTAGCTAGCGGACTGCAGTTGCGCATTTCAAGTTGTTTTGTGACGGTTTCTTCACCACTAAAGTCGGCTTCTTCCTCTACTACGTCTACCATCTGGCTATGATTCGAAGACTTTTCCGCTGGAAAGTTAGTATTCAATCGCTGTACATGCCCTAGACATCTCAATCGCAAGTAAGCTACGTTCTGGATGGCTTGGAAGGAACTAAAAACAATGGACTGTAACGGGATAAATGAAGGAACCAACCATATACGTGGTTCCTCAACGGCCAGCACAATGGGTCTATTTGGACCTGAGTGTGATGAGGGAAGATGCACAGCGCCTACGTTCTACTACGTTCTTCTTTAAGTCATTACGTCCAGCTTGAATAGATCTACATGACCCTTAGCGACACCTGCAGAGAAGAAATTCAGCTTTTGGATGTCTGAGCAATTGGAGGTGTGGTACTTATGAAGGAATATTATGCGCAGTTTCATCTGTATGAGAGAGATAGTCGCTCCACTTCTATTTTATGCAGAAGGGGATGGTCTGCGTTTTTAAGATCCTATAGGTCGTCATAGAGTTTTAAAAGGAGCTGATCGCAAGACAAGTGCATAGTAGGTGTTATACGTCAGGACCACTGGTTTTCCTTTAATAATGATACACATTGGTACCCCTCATTGTTCTAGAGAGCTAAGCCAACAGTTTATGCCTCTCACCACCGTTTAGTTTGATAGGTTATTAACTCTTGCATAAGACATCAAGGTCCCAAGCTCTATACAGATGTGTATGCTGGTTCCGGCCAAAAAGCTTTGGGGTTTTTGGACTTGAGATATACCTTGTGACGATCTTGGTAAGACTAGATCGTCTGTTTTTTCGTTTTCTATACTATCAACCACAGTTCGTCTATTTTATCCAGGCTCCATTTTTGATCCTTGGCTTAGATTGCTATTCTCCAAGCCACACCAACTAAATACTTAGATTGGACAAGAATAACGCTTTCAACGTTAACAGTGTCCATTCCGGATCGATGACTTAAAGCCAAGTTTCTTAAAAAAAATAGTGCCGTGAAGGGCCCTGTGGCTTCTGTACCCAGTGCACACACAAGTAGACTTAGACGGATGCGTTCCCTTTGGTGGATTTTTCTTCTCCTTCTTGGTCTGTTATTTATTAACACACTAAGTGCCTTAGCCACGGACTCAGTGACGCGATGGCTAGTGAGATCAACTGCCGCGCAGACGGTCTGGGTTCGAGTCCCAGCCGTAGCAACACCTAAATGATTTTTCACCGGCCCTCCTCTCGTGATGATCTGACAAATCATCCGAATAGTATTATTGTCTGGAAAAGCTTATCCCAACCTAGCCATTCGGAGTCGGCATAAAACAGGAGGTCCCTCCATCGTGCAAGAAGTACACACGCACAATTGAATGGTTGTGGGGAAGCTAGGCCATGGGTACTAACGAGCCTGTTGCGCCGAAAATGTATATTTTGTAAGAGTCTTCTTAGCCTGTCGGTATTATACTGAAAGTTCCAGTGTTTTCGCAGGGGATGAGGATGAGGTGTCGATGAGATCTTCGCGATAATTCATATTTTAAATCAGTGAAGACCCATTTTTAGGGTCATAAGGAGATTCTCTTGCCAAAGACCCCATCATTTCACTCGTTGGTGTCTATTTAATTAATTTGTACCCAACCGGATGGTTTTGAATACTTTAATGGAGATTTCAGATAGTTTCGTAAGTTTTTATAAATAATCGTCCTACACCCAAACAGAATTCCACAAAAAGTTCACCCACATCATTCCACTAAGCCATAATCCGTCATCCCCTCACAATTTTCTCCACATCTCACTCCAGTCTCATAAAATTCAATTCAAACAAACGTCAGTCTAAATAAAATTCGTTTTTCTAAACAGTAATAGATACTTTCATTCAAAATGAAATATTAGTCTCTCAAAACCATTTTCTTCGTGTTAATGGAAAAATTAAATTCCGTTCAATTGAAAAGCGAACCTTTTGCACGAGAACCCTCATGAATAATAAAAATCCTTGAAATGGTCGGACGTTAAGAAAATCGCCTTCATCTTTATCTCGAGCCACTCTTTTTTTTTATTTTGGAAGACTAGACGTAATTCCCTTGACGGTAAATGAACTCCAGGAAAAGTTCACGTTAAGCAAGGATAACCAGCATTTAAGAAGCCTTGCAAGAGTACATAACATCATTTCCCGATGAGACAACATTTAATCGGATTTAAGGAAGAAGTATCTTGTTGTGTATCCTGTTTGTAACCATACAACGTTTGTTGGATAATTTAGTGTTTCTGTGTCGAAAAGCGGCTTAAATGGGGGTGGACATGGGTAGCTAGCGACAGGTCAATGTTGCTTAACAACAAACAGCTAATGCACTCTTAGTGGTATCTTTTGAGGGCGATTGATATGGAGTCTTTAGAGATGATCACATCAAAATGCATGTTTAAGAAGGCGTGCTAATTATAATTACCTAACCCACAGGATTCACCTTCATTGTTGCTTCCATAAAAGTCTGAAAAGCTTTTCTAATTCAAGCGTTAATCAGCTTAACTTGTAGGAAACCCATTAAAAGATAGAAATGAACTTCAAAGTGTTTTGGCGTATCTACGGCTTATAAATATTTGAATTTATTAACTTTGCTTACACCCTACGAATGGGTTGATGTTTCATGTGTCATTCATGAGTGTGTAATATGTATCTGTGAGTGTGTTAATTATGTTAACGTTAATAAAGTTGGAAAATGAATCACAGCTGCTGGGAGATTAGAAGTTGATTCAATGAACATTTCATTAAGGATTTTTCTTGTATAATGAGACGTAACATTTTAGGGACGCATAAGTGATGAGACATCCTCAACTACAGACATCCTCATCTACAAAAAAGGAAGAGGACGGATGAAATATTCCTTTACGTCGTGTATTCGGAAAGCGAAACCAAAGAAAATATCTGCCAAAGTGAACAACATACTAACTAGGTACACGAGTGGATACTTCCGGTTGGTAGCCATCAACGATTTATGTTCAACATTCAGTTGAAAGTTGAATGGAAATAGCTGAGGGGCTAACCAAGAGTACAATGTGCTTCTGATGTATGGCTTGCTTATCCATCGTCCTGCGTTACAGCATTTTCCGGTGGTGAGTTTACTCAAAGCGGATTAAGTAAAAATATATCTATTCCCACTGTAAGCTGACCAGTCTGGGCGATCATTTCCCAAAATCCGATTAATGTCTGACCAACTATAAGGGGGTGTACAAGATTTTCATTATTCGTGGTCTCGTTGGTATGCATATTGAAAGTGGCTGTGGAGACATGAAGTGGCAGAAACGAAGTGTACTTGAACGCAGGAAGGAAGGAATATATAATTAAAGTCCCATATATTTGTCTTAATCCATGTCCTAATTAATTTCAAGGACTTTGAGGATTAATTGACTATTTCACAGTCACTGTGGCGTATGTGTAACCTTTTTTACTGAGCCTTCAAACCTGAAAGAACTAAAAATGCACCAAAATTAGTTTGAAACTAGCATTCTCTAAAGGATAACAATTGACACTTTGAAACACATAACCCCCGGGTCAGTGCCACAACGGTTAATCCAATAATCTGCACTGGAGAAGGACCGTCTTTAGTTCGATTCGAAGCCCAATGAACGTTTTCACAGATTCTCCTCTCTCACAAATCTGACAAATCATTGCATTCGTATCCATTTTAATGAGAAACTTTTTCCAACTCCGCTGTTTGGATTCCACTTTAAATTTTATGTCCCACCGCGCAAGAAAGACACATGAAGACATGAATATTGATGGGAAACATAGCTTGACCCTGAGAGAATTCAAATTTGTTCATTCATAGACATTGATGAATATATATGGCTAGAGGTATAAGTAAACTCACCCCTGGTTGAAGTTCTCCGACGAAGAATTCTTGAGAAATCCATCGAACACGATTGTTACCATTACATCGAAAGCAAACTGACTTTCCTTTTGGAAATTCGACCGAACGGATGCCTTGACAGGGGTGACAATGCAATATAGAGGATCATTCATAAGACGGCAACTCTAGATTGGAATGGTTTATCAAAACCACATTACATTTCAGACGTTTAAAACCATCGCACAGCGGAATCGGCGCTTTTTTCATCCTCAATTTATGTATTACCTGCGTTGGGCGCAAAGACTGTAAGGGTATTTAAAAATCCTAAACCCGGATCCCTCGAAAATAACTCGAATCCAACCAAATCATAAGAAAAGACGAAAATCCAAGCCTTAGAACTGGTGAGGGAGAAACCATTTGGCATAGAGACTGTCGATTACAAAGAATATGAATAAGGGATAGACGCGGGTTACTAAAATGCTTTCAACTGGAAAAAGATAGAAACTCGCGAGTGGCTTTCTTAGACATCTCCAAGATATCTATATCTATGATAGGTGCCGTAGGTGCCCAAATGCGGTTTGTTTCGAATTTTCTGCATGAAAAGTTTTCCCAATCAAAGTTTTCTTAACGATGGCTTATAAATTTTCTAAAAACGCTGGAGTACCTTAAGGAACAATTCTTGGACCCACTCTATTTTATCAATACTAGGTTAGTAGACAAATGTACCAGCCAAGATGCAAACAAATACATCACATGTGGATAGGAAACAACTAAACCAACTGTAACCGCTAGAAGGTGTTTGGATTCTTCGGATTTAACGAATTTCTCGATTTACCGAACTGTGAAATTTTGGCTGTGTACTGCCTTATAACTAAACTAAACCGACTGTCATCGCTAGAAGGTATTTGGATTCTTCGGATTTAACGAAAGAATGTAAATCTCGATTTGCCGAACTGTGGACTTTGGCTGTGTACTGCCTTCCTGTTGAGCATGTTATCTCAATTGTTTAAGGCTTCTAAATTTGTGTACCATTATATTTCTTATTTTACACCAAACCAGCTACTTCTCAAATAGGTGCTAAGATGGTTCGACCTTCAGTCATATGGCAGACAAGCTAGGAGAAGACCTCGCCTTAAATTTCGCACAAAAAAAGATCCTGAGATAAACTCACATGAAGTGCGCAGCTTGGTTAGTTAAGGACGGGACTGATTGGGGGTGTGTTGAGTTGAGTCCCAGGTTTAAATTGGACAGGTACTTCTCCTTTATAAGTATAAGCGCAACTAGGACCAGGGTTTAAAGACTGTTAACGTGATTGGAAAAAGCTCTGAAACTTTAACTGAACTTACCTCACTCGATTTTAAGATAAGCAATCGGCTTTATACACGGTTCGTCTCTTGGGTTAATTTCTGAATCTTTAGTTCACGGAAGACAGATATTATTACGGTAGACGTTCAACAGATTTAAGCAAAATCATCTGGTTTCCAATTTCAAACCCTACAAGACAGCCAGTTGTAGCAAACAAACATGCTTTCCAACTGAAAATGACATGAACAACACAAAACTCTTTTTAGAAAAACAGGTATAAACTGGAACGAACTAGCAGTTGACATATTTCCACCACAATCCCTGACCTGAAATATTATTCAAGTAGTATCTCAACTCAGCCTTTCAGGAAACAAAACCAGACATCGCGTCTTATTAAGAGCTGATGCTTCAGGTATGCAATGTAAGGTTTATTGCCGGCTCTCAGAAGGGTGTAGTGATACTTAACTCGGTTTCCGATGTATTAGGAGTCCGAAAGAGATCGGCATTCTAGCCCTATCCTTGTAAGAGTGGGTCATCTTAACTATTAGGCATAAAACTGGAGGTCCTGTCAACGTGCAAGAAGTAAATAGTCACACAGGAATGGTTATGAGAAAAGGCTATGCCCTGGGTCCTAACAAATATGTTGTACCAAAAAAGGCAACAAAATAGGAACGACATTGAATACTTTTTATGATTTTGACGTTAAATTAAATATCTAGCAAAGTAGATCCGACATTCCTGCCATACCTGAAGGTGACTGAAGGATATCAAGCAGACCAACTAATGGCTGTGTTCATTGTTTAAATTTCGCAAAACAGTGGATTGGTCTAAAAGACTGTTTCCACTTGAGTCGATTGTTTTGTTTTTGGTTCTTAGTACAAAGAGAGGGTGTCTAATATCCACTTTTCCAAATAATCGTTTCAAACAACAAAACTTCTTAATCACCACCGACATTTGCAAACATCTCATGGCACACTGTTCACCTTTCCCAAGAAAGAAAAAATTAAAACAAAACAAAGCAATTTAAAAGGATCATTCCTGAGCACCAAAAAAGGGCTAATGACCTAAAACGGACCTTTAAAGTGGGAGCCAACAAATTGACTAGAATTCTGTTCAAACAGATAATTAACGTAAGCAACAGCAAAAGGCTTTTAAGACGGATTCACCTGGATGGCTGTTCACATTCAATAGGTGGTTAACATCTCCTTTATTTTTTATCGCCAATGTTATCCATGGATCGGAACCACATCCCTCAAGTTCATTCCATCAGGTCCACTGTTTTAATGAGAGCACTCTTTTAAAAAAATGTGTATCCCCTCCATTCTAACATCCCTACTGCACAACCACCAACCACGCGAATACCAAATCATTCAATCTCAGCACACCTTCATCTTCCTGTTCAATGGCGCAGTTAATCCGACATCACACACTACAGCCCCATGCGACTGCCATTGATTTCGAAAATGGAACAAACTCCCCCATGAGTTGAAGACCATTACCAATGGAATGTACACACTGTCCTTGTACTCTATATCTCCCGACCCCGACACATGTTCCTGTCGAAATGACAAATCTGCCCTTGATTACAATTTCTACCCGAGTACGTATACTATTTGATTTTTGTTCCGTTTAGATAACGGACAAAAAAAAAACAGCCCTCCCCAACCCACCATTGATTTTCATGCTCGTTTCCCGTCTCCGATAAAGAAGCGTCCCGTACCACCTTCGATTCTTTATATGTGCACATCCAGCGGCATGGCGGCCTTTCAAATAGAGACTTCCTTGTCCCGGGGCTACATTGTCCGGTCTCCACATTTTACACGAGCGTATCTTTTACAGCCGTCATATTTTAACGAGAAATAATATTTCAAATCTGTCGCTTATCTGTGCAGTAAAAATGGAAAAAGGAGAAGAAGGAGCAGCGTTTTGCAGAACTCTACACCCGGCAATGATAACAAAAGTGTAGCAGTAAAAAGCCCCCGATGATAGTCATCAATTTTAGGAGCGCGCTCTATTACAATGGATTGCTGCGCGCAATCTCGTTTATGGCTGGCCTTTGTGGGGCACACACACACATATGCTACCACTGGTTGCATAGGAGTAGGAGTAGCATGGGAGGGCTTAGCTTCAAAGTCCATGCGACACACGGTGATAAATCACGACCGACACGACACACAAGCCTTATGCAGATAACTTCGAGAGAGACTACACCCCAAGGGTGTGGAGCTGTTCACCTTTTATCTATTGTTTGGTGAAGCCGTTTGATAGTGTTTTGCTGGGACAGCTATTGTTTGGGAGGCTGCCTCCGAATATGGGAATCAAAGCGACCATGCAAGGGTGCTGTTATGTTGGGGATTTCTTGAGAAAATCTCTATTTGGCCTCTGAGACTACACCCTGCCGTCGCCGCACACACATGTCCTCGAGTGAATGGAAGT
Organism: Rhingia campestris; assembly: GCA_932526625.1. Taxonomy (NCBI): domain Eukaryota; kingdom Metazoa; phylum Arthropoda; class Insecta; order Diptera; family Syrphidae; genus Rhingia; species Rhingia campestris. The sequence goes on from OW052185.1 coordinate 106,612,970, forward strand.
TGTCAGGGCGAAGGCTCCTCTAACATCATTTGTTGGTAATGAGCTCTTAATCGCCTCGTACATAATTCATGAGGCTCATATTTTTGATTAGAATTCATCGAGCTTGGTAAGCCGGCAATATGCTAATTGATGCGGTGAGGTGCCAGACTGGGGTGGATGAGTGAGAGGGAGAGCTTGGATTTTCATTTGATACGGAGGAGAGCCAATTAATTGGAACAGAGACGGGCAATTATGCGGATAGGTTGGGTGTTACCAGGGAAAAGTGGACAAGACTATGTTTACAGGGGAGGTGTCTTCTTTAATATTTCATTTGGGTGCACGCCGTGGCCTAGAGGTTAGTGCGTTGGGCTTTTAAGTGAAGGGTCCCTGATTCAAATCCCGAAAGTTTTTTTTGACTCCCTCTCTCTTGCAAAATTTTGAAAAATGGAGGGTAAAATATGTCTTGAGAAGCTTCTCAAATATGCCGCTCTGAATCGACGTTAGGACAGCGCTCCCATTCTTTGTGGCAAAAATGGAATTCTGCACACACAAATAAATGGAGAAGCTAGGTTTGAGGCCATGTAAGGGCTGTTAAGGACTGGTATTTCCTTTTTTTTAAAAAGAAATAACTTGCAGCTGACTTTTCCAGAGGTAGTTCCCAATCCATAGAAGAAGAGTTGCATTGATTCCAAAAGCACGCAGTTTCGACAAAATGGTTTTATGCCATACCCTGTCAAATGCCTTGGGAATATCAAGTGCAACTATCGAGTGGAGTAATTGATTCCAGTCTTCGGTGAGATAAATGAATGGAGAAGCTAGGTTTGAGGCCATCTTTAGGCCGCTTATTATCTTTCTATTTACTATCATCAGTCTTCGATCAAAGTGGGAGGATCTGTGCCTGTCTTCCATTACGATAGAACCTATTGGCAATGTTGCCGACCATACATACCTACGAGGCTAAGCTACAGGTAAAGACGAGAGCTGCCATTGAACTCTATATAGGCAAAGAAGAAGGGAAGATAACCGGCTTTTCAGAAAAAAGAGCAAGAAAAGCGCGGGATCGAGGTGCCACTCCAGGAACGATGTTGGGGAGTTTTACCAAAGTGAAAACGTCAAAGCCAAGGATACAAGGATCGAACAGAATCCTATCGAGATGAACAAGAAAATATCGTAGTTGAGACACAGTCGATGCTGGGGATATTGAAGAACCACTTTTGCAGGCTGTTATACAGCGATGACGAACACTATTCATCTGTCAGGCAGATCGAACCATTCACTATTGGCAACGACAGCGAAAACTGCCAACCATCCGACCTAAGTGAAGTGAGGATAGCAATATCTAAACTCAAGCTTAACAAGGCTGCAGAAAATGACGCCCTTCCCGCCGAGCTTTACAAAATCGATGGAGATGACTTGGCAAGTAACATCCACCTACTTATAAGCCAAATCTGGTCGGATGAAACTATGCGTGAAGAATGGAACCTCATCATCGTTTGCCCAATCCACAAAAAAAGGGGACCCTCTGAACTGCGCCAACTACAGAGGCATAAGTCTACTCAACATCGCCTACATGCTGCTATCTGCCGTAATATGTGAACGCCTGAAATCGTTCTCCAACAACCTCATCGGCCCTTATCAGCGTGGTTTTAGCCCAGGAAAGTCCACAACTGATCAAATTTTCACACTTCGACAGATCCTGGAAATAACGCAAGAATTCCAAATCGATACCCACCACCTATTCATCGATTTCAAAGCCGCATAAGACAGCATTTATAGAGACGAACTATACAGAGCCATGTCTAGTTTTGGTATACCGCCCAAACTGTCTGTCTGTGTAGGATGACGATGAAGAAATCTCGCTGCTCCATCAGGGTCGGAAACGATCTAACCGACACATTCGATACGAAAAAGGATTTAGGCAATGCGATGCGCTGTCATGTGAGTTCTCTAATCTGATTCTTGAGAGGATTGTGCAAAACTCCGAGCCTTCTAAAAATCAGTGCAACTTATACGCCGACGATATTGACATCATTGGTAGGACGCTACGTAATGTCATAGCCACGTTTGGTAGTATAGAGAAGGGGCCTCAACCAACATGCCTCTCCAAATAGCCCGGTCCTTAGCTAACTGGTTGATTACTGTAGCGCCTACTTAAATGGTGCTATGAACTTGTGCCTCAACCAACATGCCTCTCCAATTAGCACAGTCCTTAGCTAACTGCCTTCAGTTGTGCAGTTTTGAGTTTAGTTTCTACATGTGCGCGCTACTTAAGGCGGGCTCTTCCTCTACTGCGTCCGACCGACTGACGCGATGTCTGTCTGGGAATTGAAGACTCTGCAAGTCGCAAGAGTATTGATGTCCATTCGATCTACATGTCCTAGCAACCTAAATTTGGACAGGGGTTCGCTCGTATAGCTCGTGGTTGAATCTACGTCTCCACAGCCCGTCAACGCAAACAGGGCGGGACCAGACTTAAATAAAAGAGATTTCTATCTTTAAGCCTAAAGATAGAAGCCTAAACCTCTGCGAAACTTAAGTGCAAAGCCTTATACTTTCTAATTTGAACTCAGGATGGTTTGAAAGAAGGGTAAGCTGCACATTATCCACGTGATAACTCAATGGAGCAGTTCCGAACCTTCTACGCTGACGAATTGCTGGCTGCATCTTCAAGCACACCAGCATTAAAAGGTTGTGTAGGCAATCGCCTCTTAAAATATATACCACTGTTTATATACCACTCTTACCCTACAGAAGAAACGGAAAAAAGCGCTAGACCTTCAACTTTAAAGATGTAGAACAAGAAGGAGACTTAAAAGACATTTTCAAAAATGTTTTGATATACAAGCATGAGACTGTGCTTGGAGATGTGTTTCGAGATTTTTATGGGATTCAGAGAGTTTCCAGTCTGACGTACATATGCAACCTTCTTGTAGTGCAAGTGTGACCATTTCCAAAAGACCTCTAGGACCAAATACATATGGTTTGGTTCCATGTCGCCCATCAAAATTCCCAGCTCATTGAACTCGAAATATCTTCTCAATGAATCGAATGATTTCCCAAATGTATTTGAAAACGATGTTACGACTGATTAAACCCAATAAAGACATCAACCTCGATCTTCCTTCCCCACAACATGTGATGAAACCAAAAGTTCTCTCATGAAACTCCTCCACGTCTTGGCGTCAATCATATGCCACCATGTTGACTAACTAATTCAATTGAAGCGATCTTCTGGAACGACCTTAATATCTGCCCTAGATCGCAGAAATCATTAAAAAAAAATTTATTTATTCGACGTTAATTTTACTGACGTGTGTCACCAACCATCCCGCTCTCTCTCCCATCATTCCCATTCCACATGGATATGCAAATCATGTCAAATAAATCGGTTCCGATTTAAATTTTACATCAAGAGCTATCTATCTATCCTATCCGAGTACGAGTACGATAACACTTGGATGGATAGCTTCTGTAAATATCTACGAATGAGTACGAGTGTATCTCTGGAAATTTATTCCAATCAGCAGTCGTGGGTGTATGCTAATTTCAGTGCGACGACGGAGAAGCCACCATGTTTATTGTTTTCGTCAATGAATTCAATATCTTGTCGAAGACCGTTTGCAAGTGGCACAGAACTTGGCTGTGGGTTGTATTTTGTTCGACATGCAGATGTTGTCAACTGGTGTACAGTTGATGGTTGCTTAGCAAATGTGTATGCTTGAAGGTAATCGGGAGAAAGTCCAATAAATCTCAGGCAGATTTCCTTTTTTTTTTCTTAGAATGCGAGTTTATTTGGGACGAGGATTGCCTTGAAGGGTAACCGGGATGGATCGTAATTTACTGCCAACGTTAGTTATATTTAGTGTCAATCTACTACTCTATTATACTGTGTATGGCAGATCAAAGCTAATATAGTTTAATCCGGAATCTGAATGACTGAGTTGGGATAAGATTTTCATGACAATTGAAGGTAATCGGCTGTTTTGACAAATCATCGTTCGAGAGGGGCCAGTGAAAAACGTGATGGTATTGCCACGGTTGGGAATCGAGTCATACCTTCTGCGTGATTGTTTATTGCACTAACCATAGCGCCAATGAGGCCGGTATTCGCGATCCCTTGATCTCTTACCCGGTGACTTGGTTTTTGTACCTTTTGGTACCTTCTCCACTCGAACATGAGCACACAGCTCATATATCTCGCGATTTAATTTTCTTTTTTATTCGCCCTCCTTACAGCAGAACCAAGTATTTTACGAAGAACTTTGCCTGCGAATGCCCCGACTGTTTCCGGAGCTTTCCAGCTTATCTCAACCATTCGGCATCGTAAAGTAGAACTGGTGTCAATATGCAGGCCTATAATAATAAATTTTCCCGGAAAACTGTTCCCATTCAGCAATCTGATTTACATTGCTAACAAGGAAAAAATTCCCCGGAAAATTGATAGGCCTGCAGTCTTGTAAAGCAAGCATTTCGACTATCTACCTAGAAGTTATGACTTGGGTAACATCGATTTGCAAAGAATGATCTTTGTCGGATCTTCATTCGTTGGCTTCTTAGTAGTTGCACCTTCTCCATAAACGTGGGTCGACAAAGCAACACTAACGTCCTTCGTTTTCCTCGTCTGATACGCAGACGATATCGACATCATCAATCATCAAGACGAAGGACGATAGTCTGGCTTTGTCGATGCTGCCAAATGCTGGACAAATTTGTTGGAGATAGTGCAATCCATGTTAATATCTACAATACCCACTTTCAGCTCTAGGAGGGCATTGAAAAAATCACATTATAACGCATCTATGACGTTTTAAAAACTTCGCACCCTGCTTCGCGTGTACTCCAGTCTTAGACCGGAAATTGTTTTCGGGATACGTTCATCATTCCAAAAAAAAAATCCCCAGGAGGTTGAGACGCGTCCATGAAGTCGATAAAAAGATGACGATTCTCACCTTGAATTTCGTTGGTCTTTTCCATGATTTGACTTCTTCTGAACATTTGATATATTGTCAGGCTGACGGGCTAGAAGCCACACTGCTACATTCAGACATTACGTTGGATTGGAACTTGTAAGCGATATTAGCCAGTGATATGCATCGGTAGTTGGAGCAAGACATAGGATCATCTTCTTGCAAATGGGACATTTGATTTTCCAGTCATCGGACATGCTTCCTTCCATCCAAATTTGGTTGATGATTTCGTGCCTGAGCACTTTCATGGCCTTGCTTCGGTATTTGAAGAGTTTCGCTGGTAATTTAACTGAACCGACGGCGCTGACTTTTTATATACTTAGGAGGAGGGTTATCACTTAGTTGGCTGGTCTTCCATTTATCGATCTTGGTGTTCTTTTCACGTGGATTCGTGTTGCATATATCATCATACCACTGGTGTTTTTTTTTTTTAAACAACGGGCAACCGAAGATAGGTTTTGCTACGTCTATAATAGTGTTGCAGTACTGTACCCACTAAATGTTGATTGACGTGAATGCCTGGAGAGAAAACGTCCATCAGCTGTTAATTGTAGACTCCTGCTATCTCCGTTGCACATTTGAGCTCTGATTTCGGCTGCAAGTGGTACCATTTACCACTCTTAATGTATGTCCATCGAGAATGTTGGATTCGCATATATGAGTACATGGCCGATTTAGTTGACGGTTCCACCAAATCAGACGGTTTCTTTGTGGACTCCAATTTGACGAAACCTTATCCCAATATCAGAAGTTGCTGGCAGTTAATCGGAAGACATTATCTGTTGTCATTTCTTAAAATGGTTGGAAATTCTCAAGATGATCATAAAAGGAACCCAACCCCGTAGGCCTTTTTTAGGCGGGCATGAATATTGACTGATATTGCAAAACCTTGCTCTGATGCGGACCGCAGTAAGGCGATTAATTAACCTGCATCCGACAGCGAACGTGCAGCCTTTTGTACCAGCTGTAATAATTTTTTTTTGCATATCCGAGCGAACACTAGAGGCACAATTTTCCAAAAATCGGTGCATCTACTAGCATACGTCGACCTACTAGCATACGTCGACGATATTGACATCATTGGTAGGACTCAACGTGATGACATAGTCACGTTTGCTAGTATAGAGAAGGAAGCGGAAAAAATGGGTTTAGCAGTAAATGGGGGTAAGACTTAGTTTATGATGTCAACACGAAAGGACATACATCAGTAGTAAAGCCGTCACTCGAACTACTAAGGAGATTCTATATATAAGAACCAGATCATCCCAGTCCTGCTCTACGGCGCTGAAGCATGGACCGTATCAAAAGCGGATGAAGAAATCCTAGGTCGATTCGAGAGAAAAATTATTCGAAAAATCTTCGGTCCCGTTTGCGTTGACGGGCTATGGAGAAAAAGATTCAGCCAAGAACTATATGAGCTGTACAGCGACATACCCCTGGTAAAAAAAAACTCCGCATTGGACGTTTAAGATGGCTAGGACATGTTGAACGAATGGACACCAATACACCGTCTCGCAGAGTCTTCGATCCCCAACTCGACTTCGGATACAGTAGAGGAAGACCTTGCCTTAAGTGGCGCGCACAAGTAGAAACCGACATCAACCAACTTGGAGTGCGCAACTGGTGGCAGTAAGTTAAGGACTGGGCTAATTAGAGAGACATGCTGGTTGAGGCCAGGTTCATTCTGGACTGTAGCGCAACTTACGTAAGTAAATAAGCATTCCAGATGCCTTTCATTTCTTGAATCGCGTTCTGTCTATCTGCTCTGTATCACGCGAGAAGTGATTTAATTGTTTCACCCGGGGCATACTCTTAAGTCGTTGTCCATGTTCTTTCAGGGCCTTATTGGTATTTGAGGAGATCCATTTTCCATGGCTGTTGTATCTCTCACAGCTTGATACTGTAACATGTCAGGAAAGGTACAACCACCAACCTGAAGGGTCAGTTTCAATCAGTTGAATCGTCATCATCCACTACGAGATTGAGTGGCATTTCGTCTTGTTCTCCACTTCTCTTCAAGGAGCCACACTCTGCCTTCAAACTTCTAGATGATCTGTTTTCCAAGTCAAGACATCTCGAGGGTAAACTTCAAAAAATCACTTTAAGCTGGAATAAGTTTTTTCGAAAAAAATTCACCTCGAAGCACAATTGGGGTGTACCACATAGAACAATCTGCCTACACTTCACTCTGCGTCACTGTTTCTGGATTTTCTGTCATACTTTGGATGTGTACGATTATTCATATCACGCCGCTGAATATGTGACTTGTTTGGCAAATAATAAGCAAAATCACGAAATTTCCCAATCTCCCTATTGGACATCCAGTTGTGCGATCCATTAATTATTTTAAAACAAAAATTTAACGCAATTCCCCAGAATTCGCAATAAAAAAAAATCTCTTGTGAATGTGAAACTATTAAACAAACAAAACCGCTATTGTCCGTCCATCGAGACCATGAAACATCACCAATCATCGTCATTCGCGTACGCGATTTTTTTTTGACGAATTTCAAAATTTCAAATTTATTTGTGTTCTTCAAGTGTCAAGTGAGAAATGAAAGTTACGTCTCATTAAATGCTCCAAATTTATTATTAACCCGAAGTTCGTTTTTTTTACCGTAAAAAATAGTAACAATGAAATTGCTGCCCAAAAGGAGATATCATCGTCAGATACACCATTGTCCGTCATATCATCGGCAATTGTTTACTTTTCTCTTCTCACACTTCATGGCTGGCCGTCCATGGGGCTTGTCAAACTTTTGTTGGGCTTGCTTGGTTGTTTTTGTTTTCTTTTGAGACTTTTATCGTTCCATCCGTGGACCTTTTTTTATGATTCCTCAACGTATACACCTCAGTTTTGTTTTTGTTGTAAATCTCATTATCGGGTAATTATTATTTTTTTTGTGGTTATCTTAACCAAACAAAATTGGTAAGAGCTTGAAGTAATAGTCGTGCGACGGCGCCCTCAGGACTGCCATTACCGTTCAAGTGTAGTCTTGTGTGTGAACCAGACATTAGGAGATGCGAATCTAGGTCGATGGGTAGTAATTGTTTAATTGATGAAGAAATTCAAAGCGTTATATTATTTCGTCTCTGTTTATGGATGCGATTAATCCTGATGGATATGCGAAGCGTGTAATATTTTACGATTGGAACTAAATGGCAGAGTAGGTTCCATGATAAGTTAAATTCAGAACCGCGTATTTTTGCTTACATCATCGTAGAGTGAAGCAGTATTGCACCATGGTGGCACTGAATTTAAAAAAAATTCTTTAACTCGGTTGAGAGGGATCAAAAACATGGGAGTGCCTAAGAATCTAAAGCGAATGATAACATAAAACCTTTAGAAAAAAAAATATCTTCGACCCATACGAACAGACATCAAAAACGTACGAACATCAGTGCAGGATCTCAGGGGTCAATTTTAAAGCCAGCCCGATGGAAAATCATGTTCACTGGAGTGTTGACTATGACAGCCCCAAAAGAGAAAGACATCGCATTCCATAGAGAAATTCACGCAAAACTGCAACAAACTCATCAAAGGCGTAAGCTTATCATTGCAATTGACGAAACAGAGAGCCATACAAATGTTTCGCAATGAAGACTTAAAAATAAATAACACCACACCACAACCCAACTCAGTTGTAAGCGTTGAATACGGATAGGATCGGAACAAATAACTCGATTGACATATATCCAGATGGGTCTAACACAGAATCTTGAGTGAGTGGAAGTATTTTCCGTAGATGCTTAACCTATAAATATATCCTTTCGCCTTTCCCATCATTGTAGAGTCTTCCAGGCCGAAATCATTGCAATTAAAGAAGCCTTGCCCTGGCTGAAAGGGAATGTAATATCCGCGAAGAATATTAATATCTTCAGTGACAGGCAAGCGGCAATCAAATCCCTGAAATCCACCTCGTTCAAATCGAAAACAGCACACGAATGACGACCATCTCTTTATGAGATGGGAGAGCATTTCAACCACCACCTCTTCTGGGTGGCTGGCCACAAAGACATACCAGGGATCTGCAATGCGGATAAACTTGCCAGACAGGGTACTACCCTTGATATCCTACCGCCAGTAGTTGGTATGCCCCTTGCTACGTGTAAATTACAGATCAAACTGGATACGATCAAGAAAGCAAACCGCAAATGGATAAACGTCACAACTTGTCAAATATCCAGGCAACTCTGGCGCTCCATCTGCTTGACAATGCTGAACAGATCAACAGCACCATAGTCGGTGTCCTGATAGGACACTGTCCTATAGGCCTATACACGCAAACAGACTAGGCCTCTTTAGCAATGACTTCTGTAGAAGCTGCTTGAACGAAGAAAAAGAGGAAAGTATAACTCACCTTCTCTGCTCTTCTCCAACTCTCTCAGACAAAAGAAAACTCCATCTGGGAAACTATTTCTTTGATAATCTAGGTGAGCTTGGAGCTTGCTAATATTAAAGTCAGAAACCTGCTGCACTATATAGTCAGCTCTGAGCGGTTCAATTAGCAAACGAATATAGTGAGAGACGACAGATGTACGTGGTACCACAACGGACCTTTATGGTCTAGCTAGGGCATCGCGTAAAGCCACTGCAACCTAACCTATCCCAACCTAAGACAATCGCATAGCAGCCTTTTTTAAAATCCCTGCGAATTGGTCTGGATGACAGGCTTAGCTTCAAAGAACACAAGTGTCTACGAACAGGAAGAACATCTGACAAGTCTTAGAAATCCCAAGGGTAATGAATATCATAGGAGGACCAAGGCAGTCAAACCAACTACGAGAGGGGACACATCGACTACTGCAATTAGGCTTGTCATCCGCCTCCACAAATGAAAAAATGTCATCCATACAGTCAGTTATTAAAAGTTAAAAAAAAACTTCCTTTCACTTCTCAAAACTCCAAAATTTCGAAATCAAAATTCCGAATAAGTCGAGCCATTCATGTAGGTCGTTAATTTTCCCAGCCTTATTTAGACTGTATGCGGCAACAACAACCCCATCTTGGAAATTCTAACGCTGTCATCTGAATAACGAAAGAGGTGCTCCAATGAAAAGACACATCTCAATCCTTACCCACTCACAAAAAGTTTATAAGCCCTCCATAGGTTCTTCTAAAAGGCAACAGGCCTGGGTAAATTGGTCACGACTGAGAAACTTCAGAGACGAGGAATAAAATAAAATAGTGTCCCCCACTCTTACAAACTAGAAAGCCAAACTAGGTCAATATTGGTATAACTGACTTATTTGTGATGATTGGTTTTAGGTGTGGGCAAAGGCAATAAATTTGATCACTCCTTTTTAAGGACCTTTATAAACAAACAAAACAAGCGAAGAAGTCAGGGTTTCTCTCGCCAACCAGAAAGAAACCCTGGGTTCGGTGAAGAATGCCAAAAGATGCTAGCAGCCAAAAATTAGACCAAAAAGCCAAAAATCAGGAAACAGTTATTCGGTAAGAGCGGAAATTTGAGAAAATATATCATATGCACCCACAGGCTCATCAATGCGTATAAAATAAAAGAGCTCCAGGGGTAACAACTAACAATGCATGTGAAGACGAAAAGTGCTAAAGAAGCTGCCATTGAGGTTTATAAGCAAAGAAAAAGGGGGGAACAAAGAAGAAACAGAAAAAAAAACGATCGTAGATATAGAAAGATGCCACTCCAGGAATGATGTTCATTTGTATAAACAGAACAGGCCAGAACAGAACCCTGTAGCGATGAAAAGTTGTAGTGGAAAAACCACATATTCTCACCATAGTCTGTGACTTACTACAACTTTTCCTTCATCATCGCGACAGGCTTCTGTTCTGGCTAGTTCTGTAGACTGTTATACGGCGAGGCTTATAATTCCGATGTCAGGCAGAACGAAGCAACATTGGCGACGACATTGAACACTATCAGCCACCCGACCTAAATGAAGTGAGGATATCTGAACTTAAGTTTGACAAGGCTTCCGGAAATGACGGCCTTCCTGCAGTGCTATATAAAGTCGGTGCAAAGTCATGGAAAATGTTGAGGGCGAAAGTGTACCTAAACTATGGAACCTCAGCATCGTTAATTGGTATCTCTTATCCTCAACACTGCGAATCGAAGAATTGTCTAAATATTATGTTCAGACACCATTCCGAAATTCCCTACGCTTGACCTCAAATGACGATCTTCCTCAGAATATGTGGATTTTGAACTGACAGTTAATTTAAAATTCATCATCCTAGCTCGAAATGCAAAAATCGGTGACTCACAAACTGAGGGACGAAAGAACAGACAGACATGATGAGATTGACATAGATTTAGACTGTGTTTCGGTCAATGTGCTTAACAATGTGTGCATCTATATTATTTCTTCATGTTACAGACACGGGTAGGAGAAGGCTTTTAAAAGGTGTCTTTAATAATACGGCTGATGGAACCTAAATTAACTATTTGATGTCCCTAGTCCAATTTTACTTTAAAAGCTGACATACTACCTACCACCTTAAAGCCATGCCAATTTGCCATTTGCCATTTGCCAATTCGCTAATCTACCACCACATGCCTGCAAAAATACCCTGCCCGACGAAGACTGCACTTCCAAGATTTACAAAATTTAGAATACGTTCCTCAAAGTTCCATTTATTGTGAGCACCTTCAAGTCTCCAACCACTTACCATCAATCTAAGTGCAGTCTCCCCCTCCTATTTCAAAGTGACTCCCCAATCGACTGAAGGATCACTAAACAAGCCCAACTCCATAATTGGTCTAGTTGAGGTTGAAACTTTTGTACAAAACTCGAAACTACACAACACCGATTCCATCCAACTGCACTCGATACGTAATAAATCATTTCTCCCCAAAAACGGAATTGATTTCCAACAAAAAAAAAAACAAAAAGCCCACCTCTAAATAAACAAGCAACACAAACTTTCAAACGAATCGTGATTGCCTGATTGGGTTCATTTACGTTCAAAGCGTTCAGCGCTTTCAGTGCGTTCAGCACGTTCAGCATGGTTCAGCTTGGTTAAAAAGTTACTCAATCGAGTTATGACGTTAGACACGCCGCCGTCGCTACGTAAATTCCCTCAATTGGAAGCGGTTAATAATGGTTTGCCTTAATGGTGCGCCAATTAGTCTCTCCGGTTGCGGTCCCTCTGAGCTGAGTATGGCATCTACATTTTAACGCCGAAGCCATTATCAAGTCTAATTGTCCTTTCTACATGCCTTTGAGGAATATCTGTGTGATTGAGCTTTCTGTCAGAGTGTGTCGTATGCATGTGTGTATCTCTGTCATGGATATGCGATATAGAACCGAATCCGGGCGACATAAGTCACAAATGAACCTGATTACTGTCACAATCCTCAAAGCATTCATTTGAAACAATTTCAGATGTCTCCAAGAAAACATGTATCTGCTTGTTTGTCGTGTGCTGCTTACCTAGGTTAAGGTGAAAACTCATTTATAATTCTCACTCTCGTAATCGAGTGGGTGTCACACTTCAAGTGAGCCGAAGGTAGGTGCCTGTAACGATATCAGAAATGTTGACATAGGGTGGTGAGTAAGTAATTGTAGATACGAGTACTGCGACTGAAGTCTTGTCTGGCTTTGAGGCGGTTTTATGTCAAGCGCATATCTTGTAGATTTTCAGACCTAAAAGTGAGAATGAGATTTAAGCACATTTTGTCACGAGTGGGTAATGGAATTTGTCTGCTGCGAAAGGTACCCAATAGGTCGCTTAACAAAACATTTTTTTTTTTAGTTTGATTGAGACACTTCTTAGTAAAATAATTTGCCTTTCATGACAGTTTCCAACTTTTAAAATTTGGACAAGATTGACAAATTGGAAAGTCAACTCGAGCACTTAAGAGATTTTGAATCGTCTTTATTGTTCGCCGATAGACAGGTAATACCGCCGTTGACAATATTTGATATCTGCTCATAGATGGAATGTAGTTATTTCAAGTTGCCTTCTTGAGAATGAACCTTAACAAAAACTTCGGTTCTATTTTTTGGAATGTGTTAACCTTTTGCGAAAAAGATGAGACTTCTACGTACTCAGGTCAAGCACCAACTAAGGAGGACTGGAACCTTTATACATGGTTTACAAATGGCAGTTCTCTCTATATCGATATGGATAGGGTTGGGTCTTTCTACTGTGCTATCTCCAACTTCGTGTGCTAAGTCGATGTTTTTACCAATCAGAACGGTACGACAAGCAAATCTATCAATGCCATCAAGTTTATCAATCAAGCAAACTTCAAACCTGGATGTTTATCTATGCCTGTCCGCAAGAGACTGACTGTAATATCACTCCTGAAAGTACAATAGCAGATCAAAATACTGCTGCCCTAAACCATTTTTGGTCTTCGTTAAGGAAACAAAGCTCTCCTCGAATAGACGAGGCCAGTTCAAGTCTTCAGCAGCAAGAACATTTCACATAGGAAAGTGGTGCTGAACCCTTTTTAACATCATGAAGAACTCGATTACTCAACGATTTTTACACTAACTAGTCTGAATACTTCCAGTAGCTGAGTGTTTAGTGCATTTGAAATGTCAAATCGGCTCAACTTAGATACTATTGTCTCCAAATTAGATACTAAAGCTTCATGAATGCTTAGCAATACCGCTGATGAAATTCGGGCTCCCGTTGATTTTTTTTACATGGAAAAAGGACCCTCCGGACCATTTAGAAAACATATAGGTTGCTTTTTCAGAGGTAAAGAACTTCCAATAGGGCTATCAGATTGGCCACTTGTCCTTGACTAAAGCAGACTAAAGCCAAATCAACCTTAGTGAAGATGCTCATTTCTGAATTAATGGGTATGTTAGCAACCAAAATTGCCTTCGAGACCCGATTACGTCCCGAAAAATATCCGTTTGCACCTACGATCAATTTCGAGCGCTACAAACGATTACTTGATTCCCACTTGATTCGTCTTAAAGTGAAATAATGTCAGCAAGACGGTGCAAAATGCGATAAAGCGGATCAAATGATCACTTAATTGTGACAAAACATTTGGTAACCGCAGCATTTTAAGAAATGCACCTGTCAATTGGGCTTGATCGTGATTTTAATCCTTTGGACTTCTTTTTGGTGGGGGTTTGTCAAGTCACTTATATAAACCAGATACAGTTGCATTTAACCTATCTCTTCCTCTCGTTTGGGGCATCATTGCGGAATCGAGATCGTCACTCGTATCGAGGTACAATTTTCGAATCTTCCTTTCGAGGTATCCGTTGTGCAACAAAATAAAAAAAGGATACAATCGCGTTCGATTGATTCCGCAGCAATTCTTCGTCGGCCAACTTCAGAAAAAAATTCAACGCATACCTCTCAAAAGTTGTTGACCTAACGCATATCGCCGATGTGCGATCATGTGCGTTACCTTTCATCGGAAGATTTGTTCGAAATGCTAATCGGACCGGATAGCTCGGTAGAAAATTCTGCGGTTTCGAACAAATCGGAGAAAATTTTCTTTTGAACGGATACCTCAATAGGGCTGCGTATATTTTGCAAAATATGGTGCAAAATTCGACCAAAATATAAGACGATCTTCATTAAACCCTGCCCAGTGGACATGCCCGAAATAGTTTTGGAACACTAAATGGCATAGAATTCGCCACCTGATAAAGCGAAAATATTGTTAATTTCACTCGTTTTTCTGTGTTTCATTTGATTGAAATTCTATGCCTTAAAAAATAAACACCCTATATAAAATGGCGGTTTACAATCAAGTAAAGACGCTTTAGCTACTACTACTCCAATGACACATGAATCTTTGAGCCTATAGACACAATGTTCCGGCGGATTGAAGTCAAAAGTTCGACTTCTTGTCACTACCACGCCTAAAGTTCGGATCCTAGCACCAAAATAGTTTTCACCGGCCCTCCTACTAAGTTCATCTGTCAAATCCTCTGAGTACTATCGATTAATAAGAATTAAATCTCAATTCAGACGTTTGGATGCTGGTTAAATCTGTAGGTCCCGCCATTGTGCAAGACGAACACAATAACACATGAATGGTTGTGAGCAAAAGTAATCCCTAGGTCCAATCGATCCTGTTGCTCGCGAAAATTGTATACAAAGCGGAATGCTACTGGAAGTGTTTTCTTGATGTTTCGAGTAATTCAGGACTTCATTTACATTGCAGTATTGGAAGGAACCTTATATATCCAATAACTAAACGAAATCTTTTTGCTACCATATAGGGATATACTTGCACACATTCGACAATAGCCTGCGGCCTAAAAGTTTAGTCAAACAAATCGGGGTAAGGCCTATAATTGCGTCAGAATTTAAAGTTCCGAGTCTTCAAACTGTCACCCTCAACTAATTTTTGCTGAACAGGATATCGGACGGGTACTAATAGATGTCTGTATCTTGAGCAGAAGACCTTAATACGCATTTTGTTATAGGCTCTTCGGTAAACCCTAAAGACGGGCATTCTAACAGGGATACAGAGGAAGGAGCATAACAACATCGCGAATGAGAAAAAGGATCTGATCAGTTGGATACATTGACGTGACGGAGAGAACGGATATTTTTCGAATAGAACCTAAGTAGGACAGGCCTAGTTGTTTTGTTAGTTTCGCTTTTGTTTACATTTTCAAGGTTGTTGATTTGACTGGTTGGGTGAAGATCATACGTCAACGTTGAACTTCGCTTAACGTGGAAATTACGTAATCCCACCGTTATCGCAAGATGCAGGCAATAGATACGCCAACTTCGAGCTTCGCGGGTAATAACACATCATCAAGAGGTGACTCCCACAAGCGCTCTTTACTAACACGCAGTCGATAAGGATTTTTAATGGTTCACAGATGAGTATCTCCTGTCCAAATACATCCATTCGCACACGACCTACACATCTCTTTTATTCCCTTACCAAATCAAGTCGCTCCCAGCTCAAATCTTGCATGAAATTCAGTTCGCATATTCCAAACAAGGTTATGGTAACTACGCAACACCCTGTGACAGCAAATTACCATCTGCTTTCCCATGCAATCATGCATGACCATGAAGTAGCTTTTGTTTGGATGAAACCTAACTCCATTTAACCCAAAATTCGACAGCACAACAAAGGTCATCGATTGGTGGTGCTGGCTGCTGCGACGTAGTTTGGTTCCCTTGCCACTGTCGTCATCATGGTCGTCACCAGCAACTCGAATCTAAAAGCGAACGAGTTAATTACATTAACGCCGCCGCATCGGTGTTATATCGACTACACCTACTCTGTCCAACTTTGAACAATACAGCTCTTGGTGACAAAGCAGCTTCGCGGCAATCTAATTAAAACTTGTTCACCCGCACAACACACCACTGGTGATGCGATGCAGTTGCGATAGAGCGCGAGCAAGCGAGAGTAGCTCGTCGAAGGTCACAAACATCGAAGCCAATTCCACTTCACAGCAAAGTTTCATGCTCTGACGCTTTGATATTTTCCAAACTCGAGCTAAACTTAGATACAAAGTATCTAGATAAATCCATGCGACATAATATACAGCAAACAACGAGAGAAAAATGTGAACACATAGTCTATTGGCAACAACTACAGTGTGTGCAGCCTAATGCAATGCTCGTGTAGATCTTTTTATGGGCTAAGCGAGCAGCAACGGTCAGAGGCTGAAATACGGGTGCACTAGTCCAATACCCGCCGCGCGCCACTCAATCCTAAGCTGGTTTTCGTACAGTCTTTGTTCCGTAAAATCGCTGCATGTCTCTTGTGCTGGTATCGATGTCTGGTCGCACGGCCCAAACCCGCTGTCTGATGGTGGCCATAACAGCGGGAGCCGCAACAGCTGTCTATACTGCATCTCGAAGCTGCGCAGATACCGGGTAACCAAGATTGGCTGATGATGATGATGATGCCGTACTACGAGGCTATAGATCTGTTTACAGCCAAAGCGAACGGTAATGTTTGCTTTATGACGCTAGGTGGCTAATGCTTTGCCAACCTACATACATATATAGGTCTCTGGCTAAAACTCAAAACAAATCCAACTCATGGAGTGACACGGGCTGGAGACGGCCAGCAGTCCCCGTAGCAGCTCCACTGCCATTTATAGCATCAGGTTTTGTGTTTTTTTTTTTTGCAAAACATAGATGCAAGTCGTAGAGTTGTCGTCCCCATTACCCCATCTCCCTTGGAGCGATGCGGCTCAGATATAACAGTTAAATTGCAACGAATAGGTATCAGTGGCAGTAGCGGGTCTTGGTCATTAGCGGAGAGCGGCAGTTGTGGACGCGGCGCAACTACGGTGTCATTCGATTTTCTTTTTGCAGCTCATTTTGTTGGCGCGCTTAATCTATGCCATTTGTAGTGCCACCTATATACGAGTATACGAAAGCGCAGAAAACTGCGACTCTGCCATTAATATTCTCATTTCACACCGCATCGATCGCGCTCGCATAACGGGAGCTGCTGTACTATACCATACCTTGACTGTTTACATTTTGTTGCAGCGTTAGCTCGAGTCTTTTTGTGTTATCGTGCTCTACAACTTTGGTTCGGTGAGGTTGTATAGATGGAAGCGATTACGACGTGTTATGTAATTTGATGATTAGTTGTGTCTAGCTGGGATTAGGAAGACTACATTGAGAGCGACTTTTGCGGATTTTTCGATGCACGTTCGATGCTTATGTAAGGTCGGTACTGAGCTTGGTATTCTTAAGAAGATGTGTGCTAATTTTTTTTTTGCGGAAGATGGTATAACTTGAGCTTCTGTATCTTTTGTCTGTTATGAGGTAGATAGATGTTGATTGATGGGGAAATCGGTATCTGAATGTCAGTGAGTTGAACTTTGTTTCAAACCTGAGCCTTTAAGTTGCTTGGAGAGGCTGCATGATGCTTTTTTTACGCGCGGTAGATGGTTTTCTGATGTATCTAAACCATTGATCGCAATTATCTGACAAATCACTGGAGTAGTATCGATTGTCATTAGAAGTGTACCTGAACCTCAGACCTTTGGACTCGAAATAAAAAAATGCCATCGTCCAAGAAGTATAGGCGCGCATGATGTGCATACGTGGAAAAAACCTAGCCCTTGGCATTTGCATTTGTCCAACCTTCTTCGGTGGCACTGAAAGATAGATAATGCAAATTTTTGGTTTGGAAAGAGCTAATCTTTTCCAAACATGTACCGGTTTTTGACAAGGAGACCCCCTATTGTGCTCTTTCTTGAACCTCGTGCTGGAACAGATAGGACGAAGAGCAAGTTTAAGCAAGCATGGAAGGCAAAAATCCGTCTAGCTACTGGGATACGCAGACGATATCGACATTATTTGTCGCTCCCATCGTGAATCGCTTTGGTCTTGTAGTTAACGAGGAGAAGTCAAAGCATATGCTATCGACAAACAAAATACTATCGACCCACATCCTTGGACAAAATTTGAGGTAGTTGAAGAATTCATCTACATCTTACGTGGAGATACGACAAAGACTAACCCTAGGAAACCAGTGCTACTAAGGTTTAGCAAAACCAGTCGCTCGAAAGTCCAAAATTTTGCTCTACTGCACCCTTGTTATACCAGTCCTACTTTACGGCAGCGACCGCTGGACGATAAGCAGGGAAATGGATCAATTAATATGAACCAAGCAGTGAACTTTCGAGCCGTCGCAAGGTGTGGATGTACTACTAAAGATAAAAACACGTCCATTTCATCGGCTCTTCCTCATCGAGCGAAAGAACATAATTGCTCCAGCCAAGGGAATCTTCGAATTCCAGCTTTGACGTTCGAGCGAGACGACAACAAGGTACACCGAACCTCCAGTTTATGGTCAATGCGGGTGAGTGGATGCCAGAGCGCTTGGAATGAATGACTGAAAGCAACGTGACCAGAATCAAAGAGGGTGGAAGGCTGCTTTGTCTCAGGCAGGTACCCTCAATAGATCCTCCATAAATCATATCCCAAGAATCGTTGCATTTTAACGACCTACAAGCCATACGCAGTTTCAGGTCCCAGACTGAAACAGAGCTGCCACATCTAAGAACGATACGAACAACGCAGTACCAAAATACATTTTGTTACGGAACAAGCAAACAATAGAAGGAACTTCCAGAAGACGTTTTTTCACCAATTTACAACAAATCAAGCGTGGAGTCAATTTGCATCTGCAAGCATTATCTCAGAGGGCTTCTTAAGAGTTATAGCATCGTCTCACTGAGAAAAGTTAAAAAAAAAAAAACATGGATGGCACTACATTTGAGAATGAACCTGTACTCGGACTGATATGCATCTTCAATTAGCGCTATTAATAACTTCATGTGAACAATTCTTGCCGGTTGGGCTCTGCTTCGACTTTGGTACACCACCTAAAGCGAAACTCTTTTGCTGCATTGTCTCCCCACTGGTACTTTGGGTGCACTTCGCCACCTATGCTGCTATTGCCAAGTCATATGGTTACTTGACCCAGGATTTGTGGAAGGATATGCCACTCGGCATTACCCTTTACCAAGAGTTCGGTGACTTCTTGGCTGAAAAGCCAAGAGCACGTCATCTTGAAGCCTAAAATATCCTGCTTGCAGAGTATCACAAGTGCTCTCAATTAATGGAAAATAAAGTTATGCGCTCTCAGGTCGTACATCTCCAAGTCTCTGCTAATTCGGCCCTCGTCCAATTGTCTCCTCTTAAACCAAACGTGTTGAAACTTAAACATCGCGGCACTAAAAGCAGACGGTTATCTATATTCTCAGATTGGCTCTGATAGTCGAAATGGATAATAAATTGGATAACTTTTGACGAACCAAACTTTTGTCACTGCAGACCATATAGGAACCTTAGCACCCCGCAACATCGATATTTTCCCTTTTAGTCAGAGCTTTCCTATTTCCATCCAAATAGATGATCACGACCAAAACAGATGACCAATGCATATAGAGATGTCAATTGCCCCCCAATTTTTGGTAGCCACTCTCAAATGATCAAATTGAGTGCGGATTAGTTAGAAGATCCAAGCTTAGACTCCTATCCCTATGGTGTGTCAACAATTATCAAGACATATTTTGCAAAGAATAACAAAAATATTATTAAAGCATACATCGTACCAGTAAGCGGCATTTAAAAAAACTTAAAATTTTCGAAACTATTGGTAACGCATTCCATTTTATAGTTAAACAGAAGAGGTCCTATTTCAGAACAGCGTGGTACTCCATACTATATTGACTGTTAAACATTATTGTAATCTTAAAACGGGTTGGTGATGAAATCTCCTCTTTCAAAATCGCTTTTTCTAAATCCCCTGTTTCATAATCCTCTGTGCTGGAATCCCTTACTTTAAAAGACCCTGAGAGAAAATTCCTACGGGACAAAATCTCCCATTTTTAGATTTAGTGTTATAAATTCTATCGGGTTATTGTTAATAGTCAAGACGATCCTTAATTGAATCAACAGTTGGAAGAAGGGAATCAGTCCCAACATTTTAAAAATGAAATTTTTATATATACGTAGACGCATCTGTAAAAATATGTCAAAAATTTGAGAGCCGTCAAATAAAGAAGTGATTCAGGTTCTCCAAAACGTAAGGTCAGATGGATTAATTCCTTTCTTCCAACTGGTGATTCAATTAGTTCCGTCAAGTAGGAATGGGATACTGAATCTTTTATTGGAATGAAACAATAAATCTTTGACTGGCTCCGTAAAATAGGAATACAAGGATTTGAACAGAAACTGCCTAGATATTGCTTAGTCCAATTAAACTGCGACTATCATGAGTTCATTTAAAAACATTCAAGAGGAGGTTATGGAAACGAGATTATCAGACCTAGCAGGGAATCCGTCGGAGCGGAAAATTCTCCGACTTTGAACGTTTCGGAGGAGTTTTGCTTCGAGGTATTCTTCGCCAAAAAGCTATTCTGAATATTTCTCCGACATTTTGTAACGCATCCAGGCGAATTGCGTTTCAGGTGCATTTGTCGTGCAATTTTTGACAGCTAAGTGCAATTCTTTTTCCGATTTCCTCCGACACAAATTTTTCGCAGAATTTATTTACGAATTGAAGTCGAATTTTTTTTCCGATGTCACACGGAATTTGAACCTCCGACACAGTCTTCCATGAAACCCAGCCTTAATGTTCTTTTTGGACGATGCTGTACAGATTTAAGAAGTCTGTTAAGTGTGTACAACACAGTTCAATCGAGAGGACTTGCATCTTTCAAATGCAACCAATCCTTTGAATAACTATTCCGGCATTACACTTCCATCTAACCGACATTCAGATTGTCTCAACAACATACCTATATTCGTGTTAACGAACCTCCAATTCTATTCCTTTCATTCGCGCGACCTCTTTTCCACCCACTCTCGACCAGCCTTTGCTCTCAATAAAGTTTCATTATTCACATAGCTCTGCACCCGGCTGAACTCTGCCATGTAGTCTCTGTGAAGTCTCTCTTTTCATCTGCGTCTAATCAAATCCCAATCTGTATTCAATCAATACTCCCTTTGAACTGGAACATGATATGGATTCCTTTGAACCCTCTTCCATGCCATACGGACCACAATGCGGCTCCATGTAGAGAGTGTTAAGTGGATATGCCTTAGGCGGCGCGGTGGTCTGCCAACGGGCTAAACTCATAACACAAAGCAGAGTGTAGATCATTTGGAATCATATCTCTTGACTCCTTCGCAGCGCAGCCTACCTCCACGAGCGGCATACGTATACGAGAATCACGATTTTGTACTTTCTAATTGTGTTCCACTATATGCGGCCAGAGACGGCCGCAATGGACGAAGGAGAGGAGTACCGCATAAAGATAACCAGTGATGCCGCCGTCACCATTGAAACCGGCATGCAGTGATCTGACCCAATTCCATGATCTGGCAAAAACCCTCCTCCTCGAAGCGATATAGCCATAGACAAGCCAATTTTTCCTAGGAAACAAAAAACGGCACCGAATAGCCCATTGTGCCATTGTGGAGTCATTGTGGAGTCATTGTGAGTGCGCTGTGTTGTGTTGTCTGCCCTGACATTTGGAGTGTAGATAGTTAATTGTTGTGAGTAAATGCGGGAAGGCAGAGAGATGGTATCATTGGGAATTAAAAGGCTGTTGTATGGTTACTATCAGAGCATTCGAAGCTTGTGGTTGAGCCTTCATAAATCATTTGAATAGTGAGAGGCGGTTGTTTTGCGTTTACAAGTGCTGGTTGAACTTTAAATCTTGCTTACCAGACAGCTGAAGTTGCCTTTTGTCATTTTTTTGTTAAAAATCGTTTAGAGGGTTTACAACGGGTGGAAAGGAAAAATCTCCTAGTGATTGTGCCGCGAAGATTGGTATGGGAATTTGGTATAGGGCCTACAACGTAGATACTCCAGCTAAAGTGTGTAGGAATTGGGATTTTTACCGAAGATAGCTTGATAGCAGCATCGGGAGTTAGAAGTCCGTTCGGATTGGTATCTAAAATCTAAAAAAGCAACGTCTACCATACGAAGACTGAACTGTTTCGTAGTCGGAAAGTGGTCACAGCTATCATGCATTTTCCAGGCCAAATAACATATACAACCAACATCTTCAGATTGGAACAGACTAGGAGCCAATATAGTCTTGAATGCAATGCGAAGTTTAATATACCTACTCAGGCATTCAGAAGAGTAAAACGTCCTTAACAAACAAACAGCATGTGTATGAGAACAGTAAGCATGACACGGAAGCATTAAAAGCGAGTTTACGAACTACGAACAGCACCCATAGCTTGTTGATATCCTTTGCCTCTTAAGAAGTCTCAAATTCTATTCACAACATATAACGGGTGGGCCAAATACAAGTTTCTTCTTAAAAATGAAATACCACGCCGTTCAAGTAGCTGCCTCAGCTGGCTTCGCAGTAGCGCAATCTGTCACTCTAACTTTCAAAGACCTTGTTGATGGTTTTGGGCTGTAGCTCACGGATTGCTTAGATGATATTGGCCTTAAGTGCTTGAATTGTTTCGGGATTGTTGGCATAACATCGGTCCTTCACGGTTCCCCACAAAAATAAAGCCCAAAAGGGTCAAATCGCAGCTCCGAGGCGGCCAGTTGACATCTCCAAGACGGCTGATAACACGATTTGGGAATTTGGGGTACAAAAGATAGATTGTGGCATGGTCGGTGTGGCATGCGAGCAATCCAACATAAACTGGAGGTCGTCCAAAATAATGTTTCAAATTTCAGTAAAAAAAAAATCGGTTAACATGGATCTGTAAGGCCCACCGTTGGCCGAAACGTTGTTCCCAGCCTTAAGAAAGAAAAATGTCCAATAATGCCACCACTTCACAATGCGCGCCAAACTGTCACTCTCCGTAGATGAATCGGCTTTTCGACAATAACGTGCGGGTTTTTCGAGACAATTTTGTTTGTTAACGTAGCCGCTGAGAAAAGATGGTTTTTCGCCCAAAATCGTTGTCCAATTCAAGCAGCTCTAAGGCCCAAGCTGCGAAGCGATAACAAAGCTGATGATGCAGAATTCTCCTCAGGCTAATGCGTGAAATGTTGAGCTGTTGAGATCGATGACGAGTTGATGTTCGAGAATTGAGTCTTACACTCTCGGCTAGAGCAGCCACATTCTGGTCTGTGCTCACCGGGACATTGAATGTTGTCCACTAGCATGGTAGGTAAGTGGCGGTTCGACATGAACCCAAGTAGCACCTATGTGCCTTTTTGCCACGACTCGTGTGACATTTATTATGATTGTTGCAGTGGATGTGATACAGGCGGTCTCTAGATCCAGCCTGATCTTGTATTCCGAGATGTCGCTAAGGTTGTCGAAAAATGGTTGGTCTAACGCACCCAATCTGGCTCTTGCTAGTGCCGGACATTTGCAGATGAAATGGGTGAGGGTCTCTCTCTCTCTTTTGTGTTCCCGCATTTTCGGCATTGAGGGTTGTATGGGATCCCAAGTTTGGCCGCATGGTCTCCAATTGGCCAGTGCCCCGTGACTATTGTCGTAATTCTAGCGATATCTACGCGGATTCCATTTAGTAGATCGTTTGTTCTGGTTTTGTCGTAGGAGGCCCATATCGTCCTCGATATGACTGTCCACTAGCATACCAGTCTCACGAACTTTTAGCACAAACTTGCGTACAGCAGGCGCGGTGGGTGCTTCCTTTCGGCCAAAACACTTTGGAAAGAGGTTGTCAATATTTCCCAACGTTGTTCAAGCGTAAAGCGAATCACTTCGTTCCGAGGAGGTATGATACTGACTTTCTGTCAAGATTTCAAGCGGGAAACAACTTCAGTGTCAAATGAACCTATGATTTAAAAAGAAACCAGCAGATGGCCCACCCTGTATATCTCTCCCTGGTAAAAGTGGCTATCGGGAGGGCAGAGTAAAGCGTATACCACGTAGTCATTGTAACCCATCCTAATTCACCTCCAATATATCTCGACTTTGCGGGTTAAACTGATTTTTCAGTCTTGGTTTCGGTTCTCGTCTTGTCGTGACCTAGCCTAGCCAATTTGGTTTATGGACAAAACCTCCCCCCAATTATTGAGTGTGTAGCATGGTTTGTTATGATCTAGCGCCCCTTCAGCATTTTCACTCTTAATCATAAATTAAGTCACTCCTAACAATGAATTTTTTTATTATCCCAACCAGGGTGCCTTAAAAATGTTCACAGGAATCAAATAGAATTCCCTAATGATCTCAGCAACAAAAAAAATAAAAAAAGACAATAAAAACTAATTGGCAAAACGTGCTTCCGATTTGAAGCCATTCCAAAGCCATAGAAAAATAATTCTTCGCATTACGTGCGCGAATTCCAACAGGTGCTAACTCAATGCCTCCTTCTCATACCATGACCAAGCCAACCACCACCCCCCCGACTATAGGCAATGTCCTAACTCTCCCCCATAATGTCCTTCCATAATTAAATTACCCACCATAGTGAAAGCGAAACCATTACTCGAAATGAGCCAGGAAAATTGTTGGTTTTTAATTAAACATCGCAGCGGAAAAGTTGACAACCGTCTGCAAGTTAAAATTAACAAATCAGAGCAGATGCGGATTCACATAGGTTCTCATAAACCAAGAATTTGACCTCGCAAGGTAGACGCAGAGAATGAGAAAATGAAATGAATACCAAGAAGCTAACAAATGCATTTTTTTGTTCGTTCGAAAGGAATACCCATCACATCTTAACCCACATCCGCCGTGGAACAGTAACTCAAAATGTCCAGAATGCAGGACACATTAGCATATATAGCAGGCACATCAGAATGATACAATGGAGGCGAGGCAACAGATCACGTGTAATGTGGAACTTGGGAACAATTTATGAATCAAAGCGAGTTGGTTGTTTGTTTTTTTTTTGTCCTGGTTTGTGATGCACACAGTGTGGGTTAAAAGTCATCAAATGAGGAGCTGAAACTTTTTGGTACAATAGCAGCCCAGCAAGGAGTGCCATATTGTTCCAAACTTGGATCTTAATAAAACAAAAGGAAGTATCACAACATGGTTCAAAGGTTCACCATTGTTGATTCAATAAATAAAATAAAATTGTTGACCATGTTGATATCCAGCAACCTCTACTCTTAATTCTCTTAAATTTTCATCCAACAATAAAAATTTATGAAGTCCCACGCACTTTTTTCTTCACCCAAAATAGTTGCCCCAAAAGTACACATTTTGAACCAACACGTGGTTGAAAATAAGAAGTGTATTGAAGATGTAGCAACCATTGAGATTGATTATACAGAACCGAGTCCAGAAAATGAAGAAAACTCTAAAACTCCTTGAACATCTGCAACGTCACCGAAGAGTTCAATACAGAAAACGTATATTTACACCAGTTGAACCCTGCCATGTAACTTCATCTGAGACGTAGAGAAAACGCTGCTGTGGACAACTTAGAATAAATGAGCACTTTTTAACATATTAAACAAGTGAAACAATGCTGTCCTAAAACTTTTTCCTTTTTTATCGATCGCAACTTTCAACCCCCACTGTACATCAACTTCACCCACTACGCATCGCATAAAACTTCACCCCGAATATACAAATCTCTCAACTTGCATAACATCGGATCATATCTTTGGCAAAAAAATCGCATTTGTTTCACCTGCTGTGTGTGTGTGTTTGGGATGGCCCAGCAACATATTTCTGCCAAAGACAATGGACCCTGGGAACCAGGTGAACGACGTTATAACTTTATTTATGTGTGCATCCCATACGGTGGCAGCGACAAACACAGTTACTCATGAGGCACCATTCTCTGAGGCCCCCCCTCGTGACATATGTATACGCCAAAGATCTACGATGTCGATTATGACCAAAGAGCAGCACTCGTCATGCAGATACCGTGATACCAAGTAACACACAAAGGTGCCATAACAAGACGTACTCGGCGGGCATTACTCATGCGTGACCAACACACAAACACATCCACACAGTGGATAAAGTAAAAATGCGGCAGATGGCAGGTGGAGTCACAATTAAAGCGAAAAAAAAAGGAACTGGTGCAACATCAGGTGTAACTCGAAGGTAATTCACCTGACATACCGAACGACGTCAATGAGAGCACATGTGCATCCAAGCAAAACTACCGCCGCAACCGCTGCGTCGCTTCACTCCCGTTTTTTAACCAGAGAAAGGTGATGTGGAGGAGCTGCGTCAAGCTAGCTATGGTATGGTTAGAGTTAACGGCGAGCAGCGCAACGAAGAGGGCTTAATTCGGCTACGCTCTGCTGAGTTGTCATGTTCGCTCGGTCAATTATGTAGCTGCGTGTTGTCGCCGTTAAGCATATATATGTACACGTCTAGAACAGCTGGTGGCCTGCCGACTGTAGCCGGTTGGGCTTAAGAATCAAACGAAATAAAATAAAATAAAGAGTCTCGGATACGTTGAGCTTGAAAACCGTCTACCTTGACGGAGCAGAATGCAAATAATGCAGCGGCAGCGGGAGTATTTTGTCAAAAGACCACCATCACCGCGACGGAAAAGCTAGACAGCGGAAAGGTATGCGCAGAAGCGCAGAATTTTGCTGATGTTTACAGCAACAGATGTCAGCGACGCGCGGTTCTGGATGGATGATAATCGGTCTTGTGGACGTTATGGGTTCTTGGAATTTTCAGTTAATTTATTTTTCATTCAGAAAGTAGAGATTGAATTTGGGGCACAGAGGGTCGAAAACCCCTAAAAAAAACTGTAGGCGAAAAAGAAACTCGATGTGTGACGAAGAACATAAGGTGTGGTATTTGTCTGCATAGATTTCGTCAATCTGGATATCTATACAAATTGAAGAATATATGTGCTATAGTACCTTATGTCATTCTCTGCAAAGTTATCATCTATGAATCACTGAGAACGTAAATTCTGACGATTTTAAGGAGAGATTATCGCATGTGGATTTTATTTTTGAACACCCAGAACGCTTCCGACAACTATAAGTTCGATAAATTTTAGGAAGTCTTTCGATAATCTATGTTTTATCAATGAAAATCTTTTAATTTTTTGTTTCCAGCTATCTAAGTCACTTGTAAGCAATTATTATTTCGAAAAAATGTATCTGACCGGTAGTAAGTTAGACTTTCTGGTCGACAAGAAGTTGGAAATCATGGAAATCAGGAAATCCACGATTTCAAATCAGAAATTTCTTTCTTTCTTTATGTGTATCTATGTGAAAACAAATTACACGATAGGTAGTACCTAGAAAGGCTCTACTTTCAATATCGTCAACGATTATCGTTTCGAAAAACGTTCACAAATGACAGACGCGTTTCTTTTCTGCTTGCCAAAAATTTCTACGTGCTCGACAGTAGACGTTGAATGAGGCTGTGTACAGCATGACAAGCTGGCGGCAGCCACATCTACATGGAAAGTAAATATGGAACGCATCTTACCACAGATAGGGTTTTTTAGTTAATCTTGAGCAGGGTGTCCGGTGGTGGATTTACATTTACAAATGCGAATATCTCAAACAGTTGAAAACGGTGTGAGGGAGGGTGGTGCCATTTGAATAACCGAGAGTGGGGGTTAGTCAGTCACAATGCCACAGTAGTTGGGAGACCATCATCCGTTCGCTATCAATGCGTTTTTCTCGTGGCGATTCTCTGTCCACGTTACAATATTCGCCGATTGAGCGATGGCCCAAAGTATAAATTTGATTTGATTCTGGGTGCATAGATTCCGCGAATTTTTTTGAGCTCTAAGCACTTCTCAACTATGGGCTAGCACAACATAAAGGGACATTCAGGCGATGGAACCAAGTTTGCGTGATAACCCACTCCGATTTGGCACTCCCAAAAAGTATTGCTCACGTATTTCTAAAGAAAGCCTTGAAATATCATCCTTTTAAGATTCAATTAGTGGAATAACTTAACGATAAATGACTTTAATTTACGAAAAAACTTCTGTGAAATAATGAACAGCGATTTCGCACTATGCATCCCTTGGAGCGACGAGGCTCACTTCCACCTGAATGGGCACGTAAATAAGCAAAATTGTGACTTTAAGGCTCCACGAACATGTACCCCGCGAAACGCCAACGGAGGTCAAAATTCCATTCGAGGTATGTGACATCGGAAAAAATGCAACGGCTTCACTTCACTGAATTGTAGTGAACTGAAGCCGTAAATAAATGCCGGGAAGAATTTGTGTCGGAGTAAATCGCAAAAATAATTGCACTTAGCTATCAAAAATTGCACGAAAAATGCACCTGAACGCACTTAAACGCAATTCGCCTGGATGCGTTAAAAATGTCGGATAAATATTCCGAACAGCTTTTCGGCGAAGAATACCTCGAAGCAAAAATCCTCCGAATCGTACAAAATCGGAGAATTTTTTGCTCTGTCGGATACCTCGCTAGAGCTGATTATGGACGTATGGTCACCGATACGAAATCTGCAAACACATTCATCTGCTCGTCACACAATTGACTTCAGAAAGATGGATCGCCTCTGCCTACTGGCAGAAACACCATGAATATGTTCCGTGAAAGCTTATCAGCGGCTTTTGGGACGTGCCGTGGCGACCAAGTTCAAAAGATTTAAATAACCTCATGGACTTCTGTTATAGCGGTAACTCAAGAGTAAAGTCTATGTGTTCAACCCGCAATCGGTCACGGCTGAAGCCAAATATCCTCAGTGAAATTCACGACATCCAGGCAAGCCGTGTCACGAAACACGATGGCACACTTCCCACAGTATGTGCAACTAAATAGTCGACATTTGGACGACATAATTTAAAAAAAAACCCGGATCCCTATTGTTGATGACAAACTAAACAATAAAAATCTACGTTTCATATTTTAAGTTTTATTCACTTTTGAAAAAAAAAAAAAAATAAGTCCGCAACCGAACACCCTGTATACACAATTGCAATTCCAATTCAGGGGGTTTCCACTTATTGTAGATGTGTTATGTTATATTTTTGAAATGAATGAAAGGGCCCTAAAATTGTGTATCGAAAGATCTTACGAGAGTTTTTTTTTTACGTTGGAGATGAAGATTTAATTTACGATTGCATCCGCATTAATAAAGTTGCGAATATCTAGTTACAAAGCGTTCGCTAATGTCTTCGAAACATAAGACTTCTTGCCTAAGTCTGTCGCTTATCACAAATCCGCAACCGAATAGTCACTGTTTCACGGACTGTAGTAGATGTTAAGGTTGGCCATTCCACTTTTGCGCAGCCCTATTCATCGTATTTCTTGGACGACAGTAATGTCCGATTTTTAGCAGCTTAGGGCCTCTAATAGTTTTTTGGATCCATCTTTTCCGACCGTCGTCGTTGTCCTTTAGCATAGTCGTCAATGGTATAATCATTCCTTTCCGAGGTTTTAAGCTGATTCGAAACAATGGGGGTTTTCCTCTATTGAGTAGTTAACCAAAAGCACAACCATAAGTTCCAATTTATTATATACCCTAGGACACGAGGCCATCAGTATCCATTATGAGATTGGGTGCTGCCGTTGACCTTTTGGCTCATCCTGCATCATCTCTCTTCAAGAGACCTGGCTAGCCCTTAAGATTCTTACGTGACATGTTGTCGGATAACTTCGAAGCAGCTCATGTAAATTGTTCACTTTGTCCATCCTAATTGGGACTGTCCGTTGACTTCATCTTGGGAGTTCTTCCCGTGGAAAATTAATAGGGCTGAGTGTGAGGACATTCTTCCGCCCCGCTATCACCTGATGCCTTCTATCTAGGGCTCGCAGCGGTCGTCGCTTCTGATTGCTTAACCTTCTCTTGTCTTCTTTGTCATGTCGCACTAAGACATTTTTAAGCCTTTCGATACCATACCAGAGAAAGTTTTTCGTTTCATAGTATGTAGTAGCTGTCAAAAGATGAGAATCAATCGCTCGTCTCGAATATAAGCTTTGTGGGACTTGTGCTTCCAAATCCGGCTACAGATTTCTTTTGCAAGCCAGATACTATGATTTCTCTGAGACAACAATGAAGAAGTTAAAATTTTGTTCATAGTTCCAGTGGTCAGTAGCTTCTGATGGTGCAGTGCAATAACCACCGCAGAATTAAGCCCAGCGCCAGCGGGGCTTAATTCCAAAAAGAAGGAAATAGACCCCACAGGGCTTATTTCTTTTTGGAAATGGAAATAAGTCCTGCGGATGTTAATGTTTTTTTGCATGCAAGCAACCTAAATCCAACAGTGAGCCCAAGCAGGGGGGTTGCATACACCCAAACTTGAATAGAATGCTAATTTCAAATGGCAATAACAGCCGCGGGTGTTAATGCTTTATGCTGGCGGGGCTTTTTTTTTGTGGTCCAAGTTGAATCTCTACCTGGCCTAGTCGACTCAAATGCTGGCTAATCCGAGTACAGAATCGAGTGTTGCAATTAACATCAAAGGACTTGAGGCACATCTCTGGGATAAACCGACTTTATTTGGGAATGTTTTTTGAAAATTCCGTTGTATTATTATAGTCGGCCAGCAAGTTTTTGGGAACTTCTCAGTACCTTAGGGTCATCCATGTCAAGTTTAGTTGTCTAAGCATGCTTTTTCAAAATAATCCAACAAAATACTCTTTGAATTGCATCTGTTGTTAAACACCGCACTACACTGGTCATCTCATGTAGATACAGTCGTCTTCCTAAACCCCACCCCACATGGAAGCAAATGCCACATTTTAGAATTGACAACAAAATCCCTGTCACACTTGTTTACAACTCTTTATTCCTCAAAAGTTGAATGAGGACTCAATTTGCAGCTTCCTGCGCGAACAGTATCCATTTCCCAACCCTGCCCCATTCCAACTTCCAACAAGGTTAATCCACTTTTCTGCCGACACTATGCTTATGCCTTGACGGAAAACTTATCCTCATTACTCCCCGCTGGCATCGTGTAAATAAATGAAAAACACGTTTGGTCGGCAAGCCTGCCGCCCACCTACTGTCTACAGCTCCAAACTCCATGGATACCGCGTCAATCGAAATATTAATATCTACCGCAAAAAAAAATAAAACGGAAACCCGCTCCGCACAGCATGCCAGCGACACGATACGGCGGCTCTGATGACAGCCAGTCAGATAGAAGTCGCATGTATCTCCTGTGACTGTCAAAACACCTTGTTACCGCATGTCTGGGCCCAAAGTTTCCCTTGCTCTCTCAGAGTCGATCTGCCGTGTCAATAAAACACATGAGGTGAAGATTTATTACCCAGCGGCATCCTCTCATACGCTGCCGACGACGACGACCAACCGTGGGCACAAAGAATGAGATCACTGACGCTGCAGTATGGTTCGCTCCTGCTGCAGCAAAAAAAATGGTTCGTCTGTCCACAGACATACTGCAACAGAAAGGCAAATACAAGGCGATACCCTTGGACTTATTACCCCCGTTTGGATGTACGTCGGAATTACTCCTCTCTTTCACTGTAGGAGGCTTGTTACCTCTGCCCATGGACATTTACAAAAAAAAATCCATTCTCATGCGTACCTACCTATACCGAGTTGGGAGTAAATTAGCCAAGGCAAACCCATAGCCGTTGTATGCGAAAAGGTGCTACTGCCAACTGCTGTTGACAATTTAATTCATAATCTAGCATTTCGCAACCTCCCCCCTACCCCTACCTCCGTGAGTCGACCAATTGGAATCATCCGCCTTAAGCGCATTTCCAGGCCTACAGAAGCATGCAAGGTGAAGTGGCGCTTTACCTGTATTTTAAGTCCTCTCTTGCTAAGTTCTCTTAAGGGTAAATTGGTATAGGCGAGGTTAAAGCAGCGGAACCGTTTATTTGCTTAGTATTTGCTCAAGGAAGAACAAAAGTCAAAAGAAACCCTTACAGGACAGATGAGGTAAATTAAATGCAAATTTTGTTTTAAATGAAAGACGGCGGGGGCGCAGAGGGTCGCCGCTTTTAAATTGCAAATGTACCGTTTAAATACTTTAAGTACTTTGTTTAGTTTATTTATCCAAGCGAGCTGGAAGACCTAAACACGTTTAATTTTGAGGCTTAGGGTGTTGGAAAAACTCAACTTTTAATTAGGGTTGCCCAGAGCGTAGGCTGTTTATTGAATTAGAAGGGTTATTTAGTGGAGTCGAGTGGATAGGGTGTGTTGAAAATGAACTTTGTTGTGGGGATGGTTGGGCGTTAAATCACAGCTAAGGAGTTTGAAACAATAAGGTAAAGTTGGGTGGGTACTTAAAAAGTACTTACAACATCTTGAGAAAAAAAAATAAATAAATCTGCGCATCTACGATTTTAAATACCACATGGCAATATTTACTGATAATTCGGATGACAGTAAGGGTGAATTTACACAACCAACGCGTGATTAGTTGTCGGAAATTGAACTCACAATGTCTATATGGTTTAACAAATTTTTTTTTTTTTTGAGGTTAGGTTGGGCCAAGGGGTGCTATAGCAGATGTCTCCAGCTAAGTTATGTCCCACTAACAAATGTACTAAATGATGAGCCTGTGGATGCATATTATATGCTGTGGCAAATCTCTGCTTGTATTAAGCTCGCTACGGTACAGATCTGATAGTGTTTATGTACTTTGACCAGCAGATTGACACAGCGCTAGACGCATGTGAACCCCCTAAGAAAGGTCTGAGGATGTGATGAGGATACTTCCAAAAACCTCATTGTCCCACTAACTTAACCTATGCTTAGGGTTGGACCAGCTTTAGTTAAGTTCTGATTGTCAAACTAAGTAGATTTCATGCAGCTTAGCTTTAGCGAACTTCTTAAACTATGCGTTCTAGTGAAGTCTCTTATTTAAGCCTTTATACATTCTGCTAGGCCTGTCTCATATATAACCATAAGGCGCACGGTTCCGTAAGAGCCAACATCATGTTGAAAGCAACCCTATTCCCAGCTTATAACTCATTTCTTTGCAACGTTTAGCAAGCCTTAAGTATATCTGACTTTTAAGAAATGTCATTGTCTCTTCCCAACCTTCAAAGATGGCTCTGAATTGAGCTTTCATTTCGGTGTCAGTTCTAAAGTTTATTTACTTAATGGGATCTTGGCACTCTCGGTCTGGGACAAAACAGCTTTCCATCCTCTTTGATACAGCTTTCAATTACTCAGACCAAGCCCACTGACTTCTATGATTGTTTGAACCTTTATCCTTGATCCTTGAATTAACGGAGAGAGTATCGCGGCAGAATTGCTGAGTAGTCGGATTATTTTCATTTAAACATTGCTTGGTGACGTAGCAAGAAAGTCAGGAGACGAAACAATATTTAGGCGAAACTAAGGATTTCGCTTTGGCGATGCCATTTTTTTGTTGTTGTTTTGGACCACCCAGGGAGGAGACATTTCCACGATTTTCGAGCGAAACAAAGGAGTTCGCTATGCCTATGTCTCCATGCCTGTGTCTATTAGGTGCAACCTGTTTTTTTTTTTGTGAACCCAGTGAGGGGACATTTTCAAGGTATTCAAGCGAAACAAAGGAGTTCGCTATGCCTATGTCACCCATAACTTTTTTTCGCAAGCTTTTGAATTCTGTCTAGTAGATGCAAAATTATTTGGACCTGTGGGATATGAGTGTAAAAAAAGAGCAATTGGATTCCTGAATTAGACGTATTGATCCCACTTGCTTTGCCAAACCAAAGAATAATCGATTTCCAGGAGTCCATCATTACTGAATTCGGTCTCATTCGTCAGACTTCCAGATTTGGCGTAAAACTGTAGGTTCCGCCATCGTGCAAAACGAACACTCGCACATATCAAGCTAGCTTGTGGGTCTTACCCAGCCAGTTGCATTAAAAAGTTTGAAACAATTTTATTTTTTTTGTGGATGACCCAACCGAACTAAAAACTGTCGTGAACAATCAATATACAAAGCTTTGCTTGCTAGCAATGCCAGAATTGTTTAAAGGAGGCTTATAAACCCTCTATCATTGTTAGACTACCGATAAAAACTATGAACGAAGTTTTCAGATAGGGACCAACCTATCCTCTGTCAGGAGGTTCCAGAAAGCTAAGCTGATGATCGCCGAGATTATATTTCGGTGCTTTTAATTGGCTGACAAGTATATGTACTGCCATATTGGAGACAATAGCAATAACAAGGACCTTCAAGTTTATTTCTTTATATTCCAAGTTGAGATAAACCTATGGTCTCGACAAAGCTCAGCTTAAGATAAAACGGTTACCTGATTACAATTTAAATGACTTTAGAGTTCCCACATCGCATCACCATATAGCTACACCACAGACCACCAAATCAGAGCTATTCATAAACTGCCTTCAGGTATCCGATGTTCCACAATAATAGTTAGCCTTGTGCGGCATCAGTATCTGTGACAACAGAACCGTAAGATGCTAACCATTTACCGTGATATTATTCTTCACGAAACTAGTCTCATATTTCCGGCATGCTCATTTCCCGTATTTCTGGTTCGTTATACATACACAGACACACAGCTCGAGGTATTCTCAATCATTACATGAGCGTGTCGTCATTATCAAGATAATACCTACCACCGCAATCGCACCCGACACCCCATCCTCAACTTCATCATCATCATCATCATCGTCTCCGTTGTGGTTGTCGTGGTCAACTCAATAATTTACATTAAGTGCCAAGCGATTCGACATTTATACGGTCCCCACATACAAAACACAAAAAGCCACACATGCAGCAATTATACGGCTACCATGCTGCCGTTGCGTTACCGCACGTAATAGCCATGAATCCTCCAATCGCTCAACTAACTATTCAACTATTCGACTTGTGTAATTTTCACTTTGACCCATATTACCGCTGCTGCTGCTGCTGCTTGTCCGGCACCAAAAGACGACGCACAACGAAGAGGACGACGAGCCATGCAGAGTCATACCCATCGAAACGTACAAGACACCCGAGAGTGTGGCAAATTGACGTTTGTTTATTTATGTAGCCCCCGTAATGACAACCAACCAACTGACGACGCATTGGCTGGCTGACCAACTGACCGGACGACGCGACGTTGTAACCCTCGCCACATCCTCCTCCTCCTCCTCCTCCGACAACTAATTACTTACGGAAAACTTGCAATTACGCTATCTTTCCACATTAATCGGATTATATCACTTGAATGGCTGTGGCGATATACGGAAGCACTGCCAACCGAAAAGCCACTCCATTGTCGAAAGATGACGATTGACAGTTCCACTTTGATTGAATGATTATCTCACCCGTTTGACACTTTGGCGCTTTTCGAGTTTCGAGAGGGTCCTCTACGGGCTGATTGTATAATTGTCAGAGGAATGTGGTCTCGTTACGTAACTTGGCAGCGAATCTATCTAGGTTTGTCCTGAAGATAATCTCATCTATGCGGTGGGGTTGTAGGTATTCCATACCTACCATCTGAACCGGACTTTCAAAACCTGAATGACAGCTCATAAAGTGTAAACAAAATAAATGGGCGCCCGGCTTCAAGTTAATGATGCAGAAGCCGATTAAAGACTGGTCGCAGAGAATAAACAAAGCTAGGCAGAGCATAATAATTAGCTTGGCGCATAGAGTTTGGATGTGGCTTACTTTATGACTTTTCACCATACGCGGTGGTCTTGACGTCCATGTCTGTTGGTCGTCCATGGGCTTGCGTGTGCGGGAAATTCCCATAGTTTCCTATTAAGGGCAAGCGCTTATAAATTACTACCTCGAACGAGTGGCAGGCAGACATTGACCTAGGCTTCTTGAATTTTCCAAAAGTGTTGGCAAATTTAATGCGTGTGATATGGCGGACCAATGGTTGGATCTTTGGTTTGATGGTTGAATGACTTTACCAATGGTAAGCTCTAACCATACGTGGGGCAAGTTTAACAACATGGTGAGGCCAAAGGAAAAGGTGATGGACGGCAAGATACCGTCTATGAACTACTGGTACCAGTCAATCTGAATGACAGAATGAAGAGTTTCAACGGCCCGACCGACGCTAATGACATGAACCTAGCTGTCGCAAAGCTAGAAATGAATAAAGCTGGTAGAGCTGATCGACTATAAACTCTTTAAGCACGATAGATAGAGGTAACCTACTAAGGAGCATACATAAACTCATCTATAAAATATTGTCGGAGGAAGGTATGCCCGCCGATTGAAATCTTAGTAGCATCTGCCCGATTCAGACAGAAGAAATGAGATCGCCTACTCAGCACACCTTTAGAGTCATTCGCCTTTTAAACATCGCATATAAGAGATCCTGTCCAGCTTCTTATCTGAACTACTGAAGACGTTCGCTGAACCTAATCGGTCCCTACCAATGCGGCTTCAAACCTAAAAAGTTAACATTTTGTGAGATACTATGGAAAATCCAAGAACTTAACATCGAGACCCATCATCTGTTCATCGATTTCAAAGCAGCTTATGACAGTTGGGAAGAATTAATCGTTCGATGTCCAGCCATTTTTTTTTTTGTTTGGGCTGAGTAAGCAGTTGAGGAATAATGCCCTTTCGTGAAGATCGAAGGAGATTCTGTATAAGACATTCCCAGTCTTGCTATTCCTTCCTGCTAAGTAAGCAGTTGAGGTATAGAGCCCTATCGCGAAGATCGAAGGAGATTCGGTATAAAACAGTCCCAGTCCTGCTATATTCCTTCCTGCTAAGTAAGCAGTTGAGGAATAAAGCCATTTTGTGAAGATCAAAGGGGGATCTGTGCAAAACAGTCCCAGTCCTGCTATATGGTGCAAACACATAGTTAAGAACCCAGTCGGATGAAAGCTCCCTTGCTCTGTACTGTTTGGAACAACGTCTGCGGAGAAGATTGATCAACGTGCTATACGCGCTGTGCAGCGAGTGCTATACGCGCTGTGCAGCGACATTAGCCTTGTCAAACTAATTCATACCCAACGATTAAGATGGCTTGACCATGAAGATCGAATGAGCATCGACGCCCCAGCACGACGCTATACCTAGGAGAAGGAGACACCAAGGACAAGGAGGCACCAAGGAGAAGGAGACACCAAGGACAAGGAGGCACCAAGGAGTAGGAGGTACCAAGGAAAAGGAGGCACCAAGTTAGACATCATCTTCTATGGAATAACCCGGTGAGGGAAATTTCCGTTTGCTTGGAGTGCGAAATAGGAGAAGGCAGCCTAGAGATCGAGCCGGCTAAAAAGGTTAATTAAGTAAGGCACGGAAGCACCACGTTTTAGGGCCAAGCAAGAGGTCAAAGGCTTAAGATGATGGGTATCAATCTAAACATCTTGAGTTTTTCAGGGCCTGCGTAAAGTCTTGAATGTGGAATTCCTTACTTACATAAGTAACGCTACAGTCCAGAATGAACCTGGGCCTCAACCAAAATGCCTCTCCAATTAGCCCGGTCCTTAGCAAACTGCCTATAGTTGCGCATTCCAAGTTGGTTGAGATGGGTTTCTACTTATGCGTGCCACTTAAGGCGAAGTCTTCCTCTACTACGTCCGACCTCTGCTTGCGAATCGAAGACTCTGCGAGCCGGAGTATTGGTGTCCTCGTTCGTTTTATATATATGTGGACTTGCCTGCCCTTAAACCACACTGGCATGAGCGATGTAGGCTATGTGAGGAGTCCTATACCTTTGCAGTTTAGAGCTCCTCCTTATTTGCGAATCTCTTGTTCTTGCAAATATTTCCAAACCAGATATGTAAAAGTATAAATTCGCAAACACAAATGGAGAAGGCTTGATGCTTTGTTGGGTCTTTAATGCCATATGGAGTTGCAGCTCATCCGGAATTCACCTACAGTCAGTTACAGCATAATTGCCAAAGTGGTTTATCCATCGGAGTCTATTTTTCACTCTGAAAAATTTTCAGGAGCAAATGATATCTGATATTCGGACATTACCTATGTGGTAACCCAGCACTTTACCAACATATTCCCTTCTTTGATCTCAAAACCCCCGTAATGCGCAAACTAGTCATAAAAAGCACGTTCCCAGAAGTTAAATTGATTGGGACACATCGAATGTACATAGACACCCACGCACCAGAAAATCGAATTCAGCCATGAGCCATTGGACACACAATGCCCTCTGTCATTTCGATGTCCCAGCAAGATCCCTGAAATAGTTCATTAGTCGTCTCTTGTTGCTCATTATTCTCCATGGACATCGTTTGGCATACTGAATACCTTCCGCATCACATCGCATACATCAAAGATACTTTCCATCGACCACCCACAATGCTCCAGATGCGCACCCCACAACCCACCCAGATCCGGACTCGAAATCAAATTGCAAATTCAATTCCGCTTTCGTAAAACAATCTGTTAACTCAAATCCGAACAGTTAATTGAACTTTAAAAAAGGAAACCCCCATTCAAAAGCGATTTCTCATTCCCCCAACATGGAACTCTTCGGGTAAGCAATCAGGTCGGGCTCCATGAGTCCATGCATATCATGCAAATCAGGTTACCATCCATGGGTTCTCATTAAATGGATCTACTCAGATTCAAACCAATACCTACTCCTCGTCTTCATCGATTCCAATTCGTCTCTCTGGGTGCATTGTTCGTAAAGTGAGCGGTGCACATTGGCCATTTCCCTGGCTGTGTCCGTGTTTGTTTGTGTGGATTCGGCTCGTTAAATTAATTTGCAAACATCACATAACCACAACAAGAATTCAATTGCCCTGAGTTGAGAGCGCCGTACCTCAGTTCCTCGACAGGAAGATACTCAAACTCAGAGACACAGATCCAACCCCGAGAGATAATGTTCCTTAAGCCATACCGCAGACGAAGGTTGCTTTCGTTGTTTTTGTGTGCGCCTATACCTAACCCGGGTTAACAAACTATTGTACACGATTATCTGGCAGCAGAAGTAGCTTGGCAATGGTTTCCGATACCAAATCCTCCTGCTCTCGTCATCATCGTCGTTCGGTTCGCAATAAATTAATGCAAAAACCGCAGAAGCCCTTCAACATCCTTACAACAACGCGCGCGCAAAAAGAACGGCAACTGCAGCTACCCATGACAATAAAAAGGTAATAGGGAAGCAAGTCTCAAGTCACATAAACCAAAGACCTCTCAACCTCTAACTCTCCGAGACCAATAACAAAGTAGCTCTGGCTATCTCTTTCTGTGGCTCACCTATGAGAGAGCGGCGTGCGGTTCGCACTTATATGGAAGTGCATGACGTTCACGGTAGATAGGTACCCCGGACTTGGATGGTGAATGGAAATCGATGTCGATATGCAAAACACTCCTAATAAAGTCATACTCGGGCAGCGGGCGCGGAATAGCCACTCAACACTGGGAACACAGGCTGGAACTTCTCCTCAGAACTACTTGTACGAGAGCACGTCCATCAAAGCCGCAATCCAAAGCAACCGCCACAATCCACTATGGAATGCGCTTGGGATATTGGGTAATAAAGTCTGCGGTGTATTATGGCACCCACCTTCCACATTGCCGGTAGCTCCAAAAAAAAATTGATACGCGGTGAATGGAATACACACAAACAAACATACACCACTCCAAAGAGGAAGTAAACGAAAACGTGAATTTATGTTTTGGACGTGTGTTGTTTCAGCCGAGATACATTTTTGTATGCGGAACACCCATATACAGCGGAGAACAACAACAAAAACTCCAAAGCAGCATAATTATGTTCCGGTAGAGTGATCAACATGATGCCAGAGCCATTGGCAACGAGGAGACCAACATAATTTTACCCAGAATCGACTGGCCGTCATTTAGTTTTGGAAGGGGTGGGGTACCCATGACCACTCAATATACCCCATACCCATACGTTTTCGAGGCTTTTGTTACTTTTTTTTGTGAATGGAGCTGGTGAACTCGGAACAGATGAGCAGGGAGCAGTCTCTAGGAATATTTTGCTTAGGTAGTCAACCGTTTACGAGGTTTTTTTTTTACGTATTTTTGGACTAAGGATGGTGATTAGGTCCGATAAAGGAGGAAAGCAAATGTGACTTCATAAGATGGGTATTAACGGGGGATTTAATGTTGTCAGAAGGGAATGGAGATGTGTAAAAAAAAGTGAAGGCATCTGTGACTATTGGGGGTGCCAAGGGGTTTTATTCTCCCACCACTGCATGTTGAAGTTGCATCTGAAAGACAGGCATAGTATTTTTAAAACTCGAGCTATTAGAATGAGAAATGGTACAAGGACTAGTTCGGACGCTTAAGTGGCACTAAAAGTCAGGTAATCATCGAGCTAAAAAGTCTTTTCAATTTGTCTGGACCTGAGCTTAACACTAATGTGCATCAGTTGCACACTTCAAAGTGGATGGAAATCAGTTTCAACATGATTGCGCCACCTGATGCCAGTTTTGCTTACTACGTCTACCGTCTGGCTGAGAGTCAAAGACTCTGCGGGCCGAATTATAGGTATCCACATGCCTTAGTCATCTTTGAAAAAGTCTGGACCAGTCGGGACCAACGATTTTCAAAGAATTATTCGTTCAAAACTACAAAGGATTTCTTAACTCGCCTACGGTCTATGCTTAAGTTCCATAATGGACTGCCCTAAGCCGGATATATCATTCATTCACAAAAGTTGGTTATAACCGCTCAATGCAACAATTTTACAAAGACAACATGGTGCTGTCAAAGTGGAACTAACTGGACTCTATCTGACGAGTAAGCCGCCTCATAGAGAATTCTCCTCTTACTTCAAATTTCCAAACGTAAGCTCATTGAAGACTTGTAGGAGATCTATTTCGTTATTACAGGTACTATAACGGCAGATGTTCAGAAGAGTTTAGAAAAAT
Source organism: Rhingia campestris (assembly GCA_932526625.1). Classification (NCBI taxonomy): domain Eukaryota; kingdom Metazoa; phylum Arthropoda; class Insecta; order Diptera; family Syrphidae; genus Rhingia; species Rhingia campestris. The sequence goes on from OW052185.1 coordinate 106,653,964, forward strand.
CATCCTTCGACTTGTGGCATTTTAAAGACCTACAAGACACGCAGTTGCGGCTCCAAGGCACACTGTCCATCTAACAACAACACGAACAACGCAAAACTCGCTTTGTTTCAGAACAAGTAAGCAATGACGCAAACATCCAGAAGACAATCTACAACAATTCAAGAGCAAAGACAATAAATATCTGCGAGCTAGAAATGACTATAATGACCATTTGTGCCAATATTGTGTCAAATTCTGTTATGACAAAAAGTTGAGGCAGAAAATGTGTCAGAGGTAGTAAAAACGTTTGGTCATATTTTAAAAATTCCGACGCTCTTCAGACTCTTTTTCAGACATTGTCAGCTCTTTGGACAAAGTCAATCTGCTTGCTGCACATTTGGCAGCCAGTTCAATGGTTCTAATCTCCTGCTGTACTTGAGAACGTAAATCATTCAATGGGACAAATCAACTTTCGTACTTGTAAAGTTGCAAGAGTTTTACTTGATCCCGACATTCACTCTATTCACATTCACAACATGGCATATCACCCATTATTCTAATTAGGTGTTCTTCTAAGCTACCAAAACTACTGCGTAAGCTTTTTATATGTCCTACTCATCAGGACTCTTTCCTGGAAAACTGCATTTGTTCAGCGTGTACCAAAAAAGGCGGATCTTCTCCTCCCTACAGTTACCGACCAATTCCACTTACGTCCCTTCTTTCAAGTCATGAAAACGCTGATAAATCGTCAGTTTATGAAATATCTCGAAAACTGCTCAACGACCATCAGTATGGTTTTCGCAGAAACAGGTCCTCTGGTGATTTTATGACACATCTCACCGAAAAGTGGAACCAATCAATCCACCATGGTGGAGAAAGCAAGATTTTGCGCATTTCAATTGCATTTTCCAGAGTTTGGCACCAAGCCCGATGTCGAATATGCGTGCATTTGGAATTATCTTTCGAAACGTTCAATTCAAATAGTTTTGGAAGGTCAAGTCTACGACTCACCAAATAAATGCTGGCGTTCCATAAGCCTCAGTTTTGTCTCTGACTCTCTTTCACATTGTCATAAATGATCTCCTGTCTTCAACTTCTAATCCAATTTATTCCTTCGATGATGACAGTACTCTCAGCTTTTCATATTCGCTTACTGATCCACATCCATTATCTTTGATCTTTGGACGTGGGACAAAATATGTTAAGTGCATTTAAATCAGGCCTTGACCTGTCATAAATGGCATAAATCCAACAAAGTGGAATTCAATCCCTCCAAAATACAATGATGTCTTCTGTCAAAACCAAAATCTAGAGTAATTTTCCACGAATGGCACTTACGTCAAAAAAAAAGCCGAAAAGCTTTCCATGCTCGTAATGCGTGTTAGTTAAGACTTACGTTGTTACGACCACATATTCCAAGTCGCTAAAAACGCAGCGAGATGTCTAGGTTTGCTAAATCGATGAAAGAAATATTTCACCCCATCTGATTTGGCCACGATATAAAAAGCCTTTATAAAGCCTAAACTTGAACGTCCACGTCTGGTCGGATGCACCAAAAACCAAATTTCATATCCCAGACATTCAATCCTATCTAGGAGATGAAATTCCTATTTTGGTGCAACCGCGTGCGAAAAAAAACTGATGGGAGACATAAAGATAGCAAACTCATTATTTTCGCTCGAACATCGCCTAAAAATCTCCTGCCTTACTTTGTTTTATCGCTTTTTCAATAACCAAAGAAATAGCCAGTTGCAATTTAACAATGTTGCCGTTATACTCGCTACCATTATAGCTTGAAGTCATTTGAAACCAATGAGAATCAATCCTGCTTTCCTCTTATCCCCAATTGCCTTAACGCGCGAACTGTGATAAAACATATAAATTGTGATCATAACCCCATGAGTACGTGCAGATTATTAAAAAAAAAACATATGAGAAGGCTATTATCCGCTGTGCGAATCGTTGAATACCCTATCCCATTCCATCCTCAAATCAAACATCCCCAAAAAGTAGGCGTGGAACTGTCACAATATATTTCTTAGACAGTTTATCAAAATCTTTAATGATTCGACAGAAAAGAACGATTGTCTCCTGCGTATGCATGGGGCAGGGTATAAAAATGTTTTTTATCAAAAAAAAAAAAAAAAACGCCCCCAAAAAGTGGCTGTGTCTCAAATACTAATGTGCATCAGTTGCAAACTTCAAGGTGGATGGAAATCGGTTTCAACATCAACGCCATTTCAACACTCTGTTTGTTACAGAATAAGCAAACAATTGCACGAACTTCCAGAAGACAATCAACAATTCAAGAGCAAAGTCAGTAAATATATGCAAACCAAAAAAGACTTTCTGCCGATTATGTGTCAAATTCTGGTATGACAAAAAGTTGAGGCAGAAAAATTTACAATAAGCCAGAGGTAGTAAAACCTTTTGGTCATTTGTCAATCTTATATATAAAATTCTCATGTCGCGGTGTTAGTCATTATACTCCTCCGAAATGGCTCGACCGATTTTCGTGAAATTTTGTGTACATATCCGTTAGGCCTGAGAATCGGACAACATCTATTTTTCATCCCCCTAAATGTCAAGGGTGGTCCACCCGCACACTTATAGCAAATAGTTATTTTTATTGAACTAAACAAATGTTATCTAGAAAAAAATATACATGGCAAAACAACGTTTGCCGGGTTAGCTAGTAATATAAAAAATTCAGCCTCATCATCAGTTCCGACGCTCTTCCGAATCTCTTTCAGACATTGCCAGCTCATTGGATAAATTCAATGTTGCCAGATTGGTTCTAGTCTCCTCCTATACTCGAGAACTGTCACAATATATTTCTTAGACAGTTTATCAAAATCTTGAATGGTTCGACAGAAAACAACGATTGTCTCCTGCATATGCATGGGGCAGGGTATAGAAATGGTTTTTATCAAAAAAAAAACGCCCCCAAAAAGTGGGTGTGTCTCAAAATGACCTATACACGATATGTTCTCATTTAAATTACCAATGTTTTTGTATTGAACGTTTTTCCATTGTTCGCTCAATCGACTCAGCTAGCGATTATGAGTCGATCCATATACTGTAAGGTATATCTAGAATCTATTTTTCTATGTTACAAAGTATTTATCAAAACTAATATACCCCTATGGGATAATGTATAAAAATATCCAGGAATTTTCTGCTGTATTTAGGGCAGCTTTAGTTTGATAAATACGTTCGTGCAAGTGGTCCATACTGTATTTGGCTACAAGACAAGATGAGGATTTTGCTTGCTATTCCTATAGTCAATCATAAGGTTTTACTTTTAAAAAATCGTATTCTATACGTCTACATATATGTAGTTTCCAAAAAATTTAAAGAACCAATAATCAATTTTTATCCAAAGCAGATTTTCGGTCATTAATGTACCACCAAATCTGTCACTCAAGTTTACCAGCGTTCAGTGTCATTCTTTGTCGGCAATTTCTAGTTTCCACTTTGCCGAATGGTTTTCTTTTCTATGAACGTCAAATAAATCGTTATGAAACAATGAAAATTGTTCACATTAGTTAATATTGTGCGAAGAACATGTGTTTCTATTGTTTTGGTGAAATGTTTTCTTAAATAGTGCAAAGATCTGAAGTGCAATGAATTTGATTCGAGTGTTTGTGTGTTTCTGTTCGCCTTGAAGATTTGGAAATTGCAACAAAGATTTTGCTGGAATTTGAATCTGGGTAAGAGCACATAATTTATATTCAGTTATCTAATGAGATTTCACGTAAATAGTGGTAGAAAAAAAAACAAAAACAAAATTTGCAACCAAACAGGTGTTCTTGTTTTGACATTTGCTTAGGCTGTATGCGCACGGGTGCATTTTCGTTGTTCTGTTGTAAGTTGCAAGAGTTTTATAAGTAACAATTATGGCGATTGTCTTTTTTCAATATTTAAATGTAAACTTACATTACGATAATGAAGCAGCTCAACGAAATTAGTCTGACAATTTTTTTTTTATTTTAGTGCTAATTATATAAATTTGGTTGTGATGTATTTTAATTGAAAAAATGTTTTGCTATTGAAATTGAAAGTTTAACAAACATTTTTTCACATATTTCACCGAATGAAGTGAGTGAAAATAAAATATGTGACCACAAGGAAACACCGCTTAACTTTTTTAAGGCAAAGCAATTAAATGTTTAAATTTTTAAATTGCTCTAGCAAATTATTTAAAAAAATCGAACGGGCATACAATTTGTGTCAAATTAAAGATATTTTAGCTCCGGTTTATTAAAAAAAATAGTAAATTACAAATATTTGATTACAAAAAAATTATGTAGGTACATATGTGGTTTTTCATAACAGAAACATTAAACCAAAAATTCTTATATCGAGGTTGGCTGTCTTTTCTTGAAGTAAATCAACCTTTTCACTGTACAATGTTCTCTTTAGCTGTTCTATTTTCTGTGGTAATAGAATTATTTGTTTTCCCTATCTGGACTATATTTATTTTTCGTCAAGAGGAGAAATATCTATATTTAATTTTAGTCGTATTCCTTAACAAATGAATCCATAAATTTCGTACAGTAAAACATCCCAACTCAAGTTTAGTTGTAATTCCACCATTTCTATTTCATATATGCTGATGATATGAAAATTTTCAAATGTGTAGGAGATTTAAACGATTCGCTTTCACTACAAGCCGATTTAAATAGTTTTACCATATGGTGTCTTAAAAACGGTTTGAATCAGAACCCTACAAAGTGCCATCATATGTCATTTTCACGAAAACGCGCTCCATGTAATTTTAAATATACTCTATCTGGACACACTCTCTGTCGTGTAGACAGCTTTAAAGATCTTGGTGTTTATTTTGATCCCAAAATGGAGTTCAATAAACACATTAACGTTATCGTCAATAAATCCAACTCTATGTTAGGACCCATATGTCACTCTTTCACTCTATAATTGCCTAGTTCGCCCTCACTTGGAGTATGCCTCACAAGTTTGGACACCCTTCTATGTAGTTCATTCGAATAGAATTGAATCAGTCCAACGTAAATTCATAAGATTTGCTTTGAGAGGACTTCCATGGGATGATCTACACAATTTGCCTCCGTATAGGTGTCGAATTAAACTGCTGCAACTATTACCTTTGTCTCAACGTAGACTTAACAATGACATGGTTTTCTTACACCAATTATTATCAGGACAAATTGATGCTCCTGATCTTTTAAGTGCCATTGGTTTTAATACCCGGGGAGGTTCCTACAACCTGCGTAGATTAAATATATTACATATACCTAATCATAAAAAGAACTATGGTATGCATGAGGCCATTAGTCGTATGAGTAGGGTATACAATAAAAATAACGATATAGTTGAACTACATGTTAGTAAAAGTAGTTTAAAAAATACTCTGCGAAATTGTATGCTAGAGTCGTAATAAGTGTATGTAAAATTGTTAAATAGCTAAATTGGAATTTCATCGTTTACTGATTTTGTTAGTGTTGTAAAACTTAATAAGTTCTATGTTCTGTTATGTCCCACTAACAAATGCACTAAATGATGAGCCTGTGGATGCATATTATATGCTGTGGCAAATCTCTGCTCGTAGATGATGCTTGTATTAAGCTCGCTACGACACAGATCTGATAGTGTTAATTTCTAATTGACTCAATTTTTGTATCTCTGTCTAAAGTGGTGGGATACTGTAATTGCACCTGACATTGATTGCAGTTTTATCGATTTTTCTGGCGAAATGATTTTTTTCCTTTAATTTGTCAACACTCAGGGACAAACGTATTGCATGACATTTTGTTTGCTTTTTTGGTTTTATTTTGGCAAAACATGATATTTTACTTTGACAAGTTTTTTAGAATCACTCTGATTAGAGGTGAAGCCATAAACTAGTGGAGAGAGATCGTTTCGAGTGGGAATTTAATTTGTGACAGAGTTTAGTTGTAATTCCTTAAGGAAAAAGGATAAAATGATGTTTATACCCTATCACTTAGGGGTATTGATACATAGTTTGTATCATAGAGAAATAATTTAGCTATACCTCAAAGTATATTTTTTTCTTTGGCAGAGCAAAAACTGAGTTTCCTTGGTATGCTTTTGCAAAATTGCGGTTGAATTTTTTTTAATACAGAAAGAGGTCACAAAATTTACAAAATGGAATCGGACTTGTTCAAACTAATGATTTTAAAATGTCAGTTTCGTATAAACTCGACTTTAGCGCATTGGGATGTGGGCACAGATATTTTAATATTTGTTGATGTTTTTTTTTTTGACATTCGCTAAACCAGTAGCCACATATAATTCTCACGAATTTAATGAAAATTGATAACCTCAATAAAGCATGTGTGTTATTGTGTTATTTTGTGAGAATAATAATTCTTTCACCTAACATGGATGGAATAAGGGTGTTTTTTTTAAGGGGAATAGAGTTAAATAGATTTTTTGAAAAATAAAAATTTCTTGAAAAGGCATTGCAATGAGGCAGGTTCCCATACAATATTATTTTTACAGATTCTTACTGTTTTTTACTTATTGCCGTTCACCTACGGAATAATTACTAAAAGAGTAAGGAAAAAACTACCCCTTCACAAAATTCAGTAAATAAATTGACAGTGAAAAAAAATCCATTGGTAAATCAGTTAAACTCGTTTGTTTTGACAGATGTTTTGTGTCATTTGTTCTTTAATAGACATACAAAATATCTAATTTTATTGTTTTTTACTTTACTTCCTCGTTAATATATCTGTTTTGAGAGAATTTAGTTCCACGGAAAGAATTTTTTTATTTTTGTGTTTGTTTAATTTTGCAAGGTATTTCGGCATACAATTGACAACGCGGAGTTTGGCTGAAATTTAATTTTCTGTCAACTACAAAAGTACTATTTCCCCAGCTTTAGGAAGTCTGCCTATCATTTTTTTTAAAAAAAGAAAAACAAACATCTGTACAAAAAGGCAGATAAGTGAATAGAAATATAAGGAAACTTAAATGCAGATTGAAAAAAAAGTTGTTTTTGGCACATGGAATCCATTTATCATGGCAGGGGCATTTTTTTTTAAATAAGAAAAAGTGGTTTGTAAAATCTACTACTGGATAAGTCAACATTGACAGCATTTAAACAACATTACAGTACAAGTGCCACGCCAGAGTGTCCATACGTTCATTTCAACGACTTTCATTCCCAAGCTGGCACACGGTGAAATTCGTGTATCTGGTATCATATTTCAAAAAACTTCGTATTTACGAAATATGCAGTGGGCGGATTTCAATAATTTTTACACTTGTTCTGCTTCGTCGGTCACAGAGTCTATTTACCAATTTCAACACTTTAGCTCAATTTGGTAGATCGACTCAGCTAGCGATTCTGAATCGATCCATATACATTGAGGCGTACTTATCGAAATTATTTCTCTATGTTACAAACTTAATGTCAAAACTAATATACCCCTATGGGATAGGGTATAAAAGGGCCACATTTCAGGTTAATTTTCTATAATGCAATGTTATTAATTTCATAAATTTCGTACCAATTTCTCAACAGTTTATTGAAAAGGAGATTTGTCCACTTTGCAAAAAATAAAATTTTGGTCGACCAAAACCCTCTCTGAGGCTGGCACTTTTGTTAACTATTTGGAAACTTTTACCCAAAGAACAGATTGCAAAACAAAACAAAAATTGCTGTGCTACCGAATTTTTAATTTTATTAAGTCGGCCTATGTTCTATCCTTATGCTTTCGCCATTCAAATTTTAACTGGTATCATCATTAAAGAGTACATTAACCAACCTCCATAATCCTAGCTTAGAATTTAAAAATTGGTGACATATTGACTGAGGGACTGAAGAGCATTGATTGAGTCGGCTTTCGATTCTTATTTAACTTTATTCGATTATAAATGAATATACCATAGGGAAAGGGTATACGAACAGAAATAAAAAAAATCAAGACAAATGTAGAGGTCGACCAGTAGGACTATTTTCGAAATCTGAACCCTGACCACAATACGTCGCGTCGCGTCGATATGAAAGAAATGGAGAATTACGCTTTTCATATTACATCCACTTCTCATAGGAATATATTAGTTTTAACGAATAGTTTAAAAAAATAGAGAAATAATTTAGATAGACTTATGGATCGACTCAGAATCATTTGCTGAGTTGGTCTTGCCATGTCTGTCTTACCACGTTTGTCTCGTCCATCTGTATGTCACCGATTTTAGGCCTAGGATAACAAAATTTGATTAATCTGCTCACTGCCACGCCCGCTTTAAAAAAAAAACATCGGTTTCGCTAAAACAATGCAGAATTTTGATAAAGTGTCTGAACAAGATATTTAGGCATTGCCATTTTCTATATTTCATTTGTATATGTCTGAACAACATATTCAGACAATATTAGGCGTGTTTTTTTCTAAATCTATTCATGCTTAGATACACATTAGAAAAAAACGTTAATCGGTGATCTGGCATCACTGATACTGAAACACCTATCCGCCAACAGATGGCAGCTTGGGGTTTTAATTGTTGCTGTGTCATTTATTTTTTTGCAAATATAAACCAATTTTTTTTTCACTAATTCTACTACTAAACTTATTGTAATGTTTTGATTTTAGACTCAAAGCAAATATATAAATATTTTCACATCAAATTATTTCATAAAACATTGATTTTGCAACTATCTTGCAGCGTAATACTTTCTAGTTGAGGTATCAGCTGCTATATTTTGCAAATTTTATCATTTTCGACAACCATTTTCGATAACAAATGAAAAAAAAATAGATTTGGTAGCACATTTTCTATCCAGGTTTCGCGAAATCTATATAGGCTAAGGTGTTGTTATATTTTAAAGGTAAATTGTTTACTAAACCTTTATAGATTTGGAGTGAAGAGAAAAAAAAACACGCCTATTATTATCTAAATTTAATCCATACAAAGTTTTTTAGCCACGCCCACTTTTTTTGGGGCTTTTTCTTAAAAACACGATTTTTGGTAAAAGTTTCAAGAAATGGATAAACGTTTTGAGGAAATCACTTAAATAACATTATTGTGTGCATTTTATCTGCAAAACATTTTGAACCACGCCAACCTTTTCAGGATATTTCGTCGCTTGAAAAGCAAACAGTCATATGTCAAAATTCATAAATTTTCATAAAACCTATTTGAAGTTTTTCGTTACAATGGATGTTTCCTTAAATGCCAAACGATACATACGCCCTCCCGCTGTCAATTAAAGAGCTAAAGATATGACGGTTTGATAGAAAATTTCTACTTTTTTTGCGAATCTTTTTTTTCAAATATTAGATAATTACAGACTTATCTAATATTCGCCAAATTTAGACTTTTGTCAGTTTGCTTTTGAAGCGATGTTTTATTTTATCGATGGTTAAGGTTACCGAACGATTTGCGCAGAGGCTTGCAGCCTTCTCATATGTTTTCTGTTTAATTTCCGAATGACGGTACCCCATCAGGTGCTTTAACATTTCAAATTTATTCACTGTTCGCTGTGCTATCAGCTTGATACGTCAATACCAAAAAATTTACCGAACAAGACCTTAACCATACAAATATGAATATGAAATGTATGATAACACATGCCCATTCAGAAGTCGTGGTTTATTGTATCATTAACATAACATTAGTTGGCCCAAGATAAATATTTATTGTTTTATTAATGAATTTGTTATTCATTCAGTCATTAAATTACCTAAAAAAAGGTTGAATGGCTAACAACAATTTCCATTCCATAAAATTAAATTATTTTAAATTTTAATTTATTGTTGAAAATTTAATTTATTTCTTTATAAAGTGGGGTTTTGGCCGTGCCGAATTTACAAAAAAAAATACATTTTGTTCGAAAATTAAAATTTATGACCAGCCTTCAAATTACATTTAATGCATTAAATAAATTATTAAAAATGAAAATACTGCCTTCCCACTAAAAGCCGCTCAAAGTCCAATTGACTATTCATACCAACATATTCACGCCATTTTTGGCGGCGCCTCTACTCCTTTTAACATTTTTGTTTAATTAACAATAGATTTAAATATTTTAGAAATGTATACATAAAATATTTTTTTTTTGCATTTTAAAACCATGTTAGGTCTTTTGTTTTTCAATTCAAAAGGTCGATGAAGTTTAAATTATTTAAAGGTTTCCAAAAATGTATTCACCGTACATATTTTGTTTGTTTTATATTGTTGCCTTCTTCATTTAACTTGAGTTTTAATGTTTTAAAGCCTTATTATGGCTAGTGAGTGATTTCTTGTTTGTACACCACTCGAAAACATTTTTAATTCGATTAAATTTCCTGTTTCTTAATTAAAACTTCCTACGGGCATATTGTCGAAACAGAGCAGCAAATTTATTTACAAAACAAACAGAATACAGCCGTAGCGTATTTGTGTGTGTTGGTGTACACTGTACACCACCACCATTTCTAATTGAGTCAATTTTTGTATCTCTGTCTAAAGTGGTGGGATACTGTAATTGCACCTGACATTGATTGCAGTTTTATCGATTTTTCTTGCGAAATGTTTTTTTTTTTGCCTTTTTTGTCAACACTCAGGGACAAACGTATTGCATGACATTTTGTTTGCTTTTTTGGTTTTATTTTGGCAAAACGTGATATTTTACTTTGACAAGTTTTTTAGAATCACTCTGATTAGAGGTGAAGCCATAAACTAGTGGAGAGAGATTGTTTCGAGTGGGAATTTAATTTGTGATAGAGTCTGAAATTTGCATACTAGAATATATTTGACACTTGTAGGACGATATAGAAATGCAAATTGTGGTTTGGTTGACATATTATAGCTTGTACTATGGGGCGTATAGTTTGTAACTAAGAGACATACTTAAGTTAGACATATCGCTTAGTATTTGGATCGAAAGCTCAATCGATTTAGCAATGTATGTCTATTTCGTTACCAGTTGTCGGGTTGTAAATTGATGAAACTAGCACAAGAAATAACGGGTCCGCCATCTAACTTCTTTTTTTCAACTAGATTTGATAGATATTTAGTTTTATCCTTCCGCTGAACGACTATGGTTGTGTATACACTTGAACAACGCTGGGAAATATTGCGACATTACTTTGAAAATCATGGTAATGTTGCAGAATGTGTGCGAAAATTGCGTACGGATTTTGGAAGAAGAGAAGCACCGTCAGCTCCGTATGTTCGTAATCTTGTGACAAAAGTGAAAGAATCTGGCATCCTCATCGATAAACCAAAGCGTGAAAAGCCGAAAACAGTGCGTACACCCGAGAATATTGCTGCTGTGGCAGAAAGTGTGCATGAAGCCCCATCAACATCAATTCACCGTCGTTCTCAACAATTGAACATTTCGGAGACATCATTGAGACGAATTTCGCATAAAGACCTTGGTATGACGCCATACAAAGTCCAATTGGTTCAGGAGTTGAAGCCAACTGACCATCCAATGCGTTTTCGCTTCGCTAAGTGGGCCTGCGATCGACTTAGAGAAGATGCCGATTTTGCCAAAAAAATCATCTTTTCAGATGAAGCTCATTTTGATCTTTGCGGGTTTGGGGCACAGAAAACCCGCACGCATACATTGAAAAGCCGGTACACCCAAAAACGAGTCACTGTTTGGTGCGGATTTTTGTCCAGAGGCATAATTGGGCCATTTTTCTTCGAAAATGAGCAAGGTGTGGCCGTTACAGTCAATGGCGATCGTTATCGGGCCATGTTGAACGAATTTTTGTTCACAAAAATTGAAGAGGAGGATATTGGCAACATTTGGTTTTAACAGGACGGCGCTACGTGCCACACAGCCGAAGCTACACTCGATGTTTTGCGCCCTGTTTTTGAAGATCGCATTATCAGCCGCAGAGCTGATGTCGTTTGGCCATCTCGGAGCTGCGATTTAACACCGTTGGACTATTATTTGTGGGGTGCCGTAAAAGATAAGTGTTACGCCGACAAGCTGGTATATGTGGACAAGCCGAACATAACGTAATTCATGAAATAGAGGCCGAAATACTCGAAAAAGTGACGCAAAATTGGACCTTCCGATTGGACCATTTGAAACGGAGCCGCGTACAACATTTACATGAAGTTGGTTCCCTAAAACACAGAAAATTCAAATTTAATGGAGAATGTTTATTATCATTTGAAAGAACATTCTTTGGCATTTATTTTTTGAAGATTATGTCTATCAAATGTTGGCCGTTGCTACGTCGCAGATGGTCCATCCGTTGAGTCCAATTTTCGATCACCCGTTCGAGCATTTCGACTGGTAACTGGCGAATGACACGCGTGATGTTTTGCTCCAAGGCCTGAATCGAAGCGGGTTTGTCGGCATAAGCTTTTGACTTTACATATCCCCACAGGAAAAAGTCTAACGGTGTGATATCACACGATCTTGGTGGCCAATCGACCGGCCCAAAACGTGAAATTATGTACTCACCGAAATGTTCTCTCAATAAGTCCATTGATTGATGCGATGTGTGGGAAGTGGCGCCGTCTTGCTGAAACCAAATGTCGCCGAGATCACGAGCTTCAATTTCAGGCATCAAATAGTCGGTTATCATGGCACGATAACGGTCGCCATTGACGGTTACGTTCGCACCGGCATAATTTTTAAAGAAATATGGACCGATGATTCCACCGGCCCACAAACCACACCAAACTGTTGTTTTTTCTGGATGAAGTGGCAGTTCTTCAATCTCTTCAGGTTGCTCTTCGTCCCAAATGCGGCAATTTTGTTTGTTTACATACCCATTGAACCAGAAATGGGCCTCATCGCTAAACAAAATTTGCCTCGAAAACGTAGGATCTTCTTGGAACTTTTCAAGAGCCCATAGAGCGAAGCGATGTCGCTTGGGAAGGTCGAGCGGCTTCAGTTGTTGCACAAGCTGTATTTTGTACGCTTTCAATTTAAGATCTTGACGTAAAATGCGCCAAGTCGTTCCATACTTCAGTCCGAGTTGCTGCGAACGGCACCGAATCGACTCTCCACGGTCTTCGTGTACACTCTCAGCTACGGCCGCTATATTTTCTTCACAGCGTGCTGGACGTGGTCTATTCGGTCGAATATTATCCAATAATGAATGCTGGGTCTCAAAATGGGTGATGGTGTTGCGAATAGTACGCTCAGTAGGCCGATTATGTTGACCATAAGTTGAGCGAAGTGCACGAAACACATTCCTAACAGAACATGAATTTTCATAATAAAGTTGAACAATTTGTAAACTTTGTTCACGCGTAAGTCTTTCCATTATGAAATGCCAAACAATACTAAACAAAAATAACATGACAGCATGACACGACTCACACGTGATCTGTCAAAAAAGGCTATTGAAAAAAGTATCTCTACTTGGATCACCCGTTACATAATATTGATATACTCGTAAATTAACAAACAGCTTCTCCCTACCGACAGAAAAATTTGAACGTACAAATATTTCCTAAAAGGAATTTTAGAATTCCATTTTTGTTTGGTTGGATTTTATTAGAAATACCAACATATCACATTTACCCTTGCTGCACTTGCATACATATTAATATATCCTTTAACTATAATATCCAACACCAACCCTCATGAAGTAATAGAAAATCACCCTAATAAGTTCGCTGGAAAACTTCTCACAGAGTAAGAGTTTATGAGCATGTATCTACCTCAAAGAGAAATCATACAATTCAAAAATGTTTGCGGCTTTCCCTGCTTGCTCTATTTGTTGCTTGGATACGTAGATAGAAATCCATCCAATTTTGTAATTTCCAGTTGAAGTAAAAACGCTTTTCAAATCCACATTTCGTGGGGCTTTGTTTTCAATTTTCCAGAAATACTTTGAAATGTGTTGCAGTATGCGGTTATAGTTTTTTTTTTTCAAATACTTTTTGTAGAAATACTTTTTCATAGAAATCTACTTAGACTGTTGGGAGTTTTACCGGCAGTGGTGTGACTAAAAAAATTATTTTTGTAGCTTAATGCTAATATGCCCAAACTATATACTTCCTAGATAATACAAAAATGAATATAAAAGATAATAGCAAGAGATATAAAATATATGACTATAAGTTTCTTTAAAAGGAATAACCAATGGGTTTTCATAAACATCTCAGCGAGAATTTTAAGATTTTTAATGTGTCACTGGTTCACTAAAACTGTTTTTAATTCATAAACAAACGGCCCTTTCCGTGCTTTTGAAAAGCAATACTAACACAGTTTTTTACAATAGGATATGAACCCAGTGAGTTGCGGATATGAACCCATTCAAGCACTCACTTAGAACTGTTCAATTCGTTTAGGTATCTTTGAAACTAGGCACTAACGGGTGATCCAAGTAGAGATACTTTTTTCAATAGCCTTTTTTGACAGATCACGTGTGAGTCGTGTCATGCTGTCATGTTATTTTTGTTTAGTATTGTTTGGCATTTCATAATGGAAAGACTTTCGCGTGAACAACGTTTACAAATTGTTCAACTTTATTATCAAAATTCACGTTCTAAGAGGAATGTGTTTCGTGCACTTCGCTCAACTTATCGTCAACATAATCGGCCTACTGAGCGTACTATTCGCAACACCATCACCGATTTTGAGACCCAGCATTCATTATTGGATAATATTCGACCGAATAGACCACGTCCAGCACACTGTGAAGAAAATATAGCCGGTGGAATCATCGGTCCATATTTCTTTAAAAATTATGCCGGTGCGAACGTAACCGTCAATGGCGACCGTTATCGTGCCACGATAACCGACTATTTGATGCCTGAAATTGAAGCTCGTGTTTCTCGGCGACATTTGGTTTCAGCAAGACGGCGCCACTTCCCACACATCGCATCAATCAATGGACTTATTGAGAGAACATTTCGGTGAGCACATAATTTCACGTTTTGGGCCGGTCGATTGGCCACCAAGATCGTGTGATATCACACCGTTAGACTTTTTCCTGTGGGGATATGTAAAGTCAAAAGCTTATGCCGACAAACCCGCTTCGATTTAGGCCTTGGAGGAAAACATCACGCGTGTCATTCGCCAGTTACCAGTCGAAATGCTCGAACGAGTGATCGTAAATTGGACTCAACGGATGGACCATCTGCGACGTAGCAACGGCCAACATTTGATAGACATAATCTTCAAAAAATAGATGCCAAAGAATTTCTTTCAAATGATAATAAACATTCTCCATTAAATTTGAATTTTCTGTGTTTTTTTCTTTAAAAAAGTAGGGAACCTCGAAATGGATCACCCATTATAATGAGGTGAGCTTTGCTCTAAAATGTTCTAGTACTCGTAGACAACCATTTGTAAGTGCGTTCTGATGCCTAACAGGCAGGAAATTCATGCAGTTTTTAATGGGAATTTGTATACATACATACATATTCTATTAAACCTCTATATAGGTCGAGTTTAACCTCAATATAGGTCTTGTCTTTACCACTTTTGGTTGGTCAACCATTCTATTTTTGGGCTTTCTTTTATTGAGAACTTTTTTTTATTTATTGGGCTCTTAAGCATGCCCCCAGGACAAGGACAAGATTGGCTTAGATCATCAATTAAGTCGAGCCATCTTTACTTAGGACTACTTCGGGGACGTTTACCCGGTGCATCCATGGCAGATCGATCTGGATATGATCAAACTGCCAATGCTTCAACCATTCCATTCGAAGAATTGGCTACTCTACACTGAACTGCTCCAGCACTTTGGTGTTCCTGACTCTATCTCGACAAATTACTCCACCAATGCACCGTCGAAATTTCATTTCGACATAATGCTCCGCGATCGTATTCTTTCGGTCATTGCCCAGATCTCATGGCTATAGATGTAAGTTTATAAGAAGAAGGGCTCAGTTATAGCTATCATTAAATAACTTCATTGGAACACAAAACTTGATGGAATTGAACTCTTACCTCCATAGCTGTTTATAGGAATCGTTGGAAAATTCCGATTCATTTCGATGGAACGACAAACATAACTTCACAAAAATAAATCATGATCAGTGAAAAACAAAAAGTGATTTTATGCGATAACAACAATTAAAAATTAAAATATGTTTGGATAATCATGTTCTAAAATTCATAAGCTTTGTTTTGACACCAACTCGCCAATGATTGAATTTATAAAAAAGCCGCAAGAAGTAAAAGAAATTTTCCAATGATGTTTTACAATGATAGCTATAACTGGGCCCTAAAGGAGCAAAATTTAATTTCCAGCTTGAAAAAAAAAATGTTTGCGCAACAGACTTGTCAGAACCCAAGGACTAGCTTTTTTTACAACCATTCATGTACTTGCTCGATGGCGAAACCTTCTGTTTTATGTCGAATCGGAAGTTGAGTTGAGATAGGCATTTCTTGACAATTGATACTACTCCGATGATTCGTAGATCATCACTAGTAGAGGGCCTTTGAAAAATCATTTAGGGGTTGCTACGGCTGGAAATCGAACACAGGCCTTCTGCACGGCAGTTCATCGTACTAACCGGCGCTGAGCACGTTCCAGATTTCCTGGTAAATTATTGACCAAGCTGTATCAAAACTGATCTGATCCAGCTTGACCAATCCTACAGGACATCCCAGCACTACTTCATTCTTAGCATTTTCGTCTTTTGTGACAGATCTCGAATATTTTAAATTGTCCACCTGTTTCAATGGATCTACATTACCAAAAAGACTGCTTTTATCGCGATTTCAGGAAACCACTATTCCAGGATCGGAATCATAATTCCAAAATTCCGAAAAATCATATAAAATGAAAAATTTGCGCAATTTTGGGATTTTGGGTTTTCGGGATTTTAAATTTTCGGAATTCTGGGTTTTCGGGATTCTGTCTGACTCCCACTTTTTCAAGGAGACTCAAAACATCGAAGACTCCTTTAATCGAAGCAATCTCTTATGTCAGTATGTCACCCTTTCTTAAAATGAGTCACAGTTACCCAATCGCTAGGAATTTCACCGCATTTTGTAGACACGAGAAAGCCATTGTATTCCTACTTTGTTGAAGCCTTGATAATTTCTGGCCAGATTCCATCCTCACCAGATTTTCCAACTTCTAGTGATTAGATCGCCAACGAGACTTTATCTAACGTGGGACCTAAATTATCTAAAGCCACTAGTCTGACATCCCAAGTGCCCTGTTTGGGATTAAGCAGTTCTTAACAGTTCTCACTCCATCTACGTAAGGTCTCCTTCAGCAAGGAGTCTACCCTTTTTTGGGTTTGTTAGTCCCTTTAATGATATTTAACTTCATCTCAAGTTGCTCTTTTAATGTTTTGGATTGAGCAATGTTAATAAAAAAGTCTGTAGTCAGCGTCGAACTTCTCACCAAACGCCTTCCATCTCCAATTGACATTATAAAAATATATGAAAAACAGACCGAGTCCTGACAAATCATTTTTTTTTAAGCGATATCTCTTTTTTATATATAAGGGCTTAAAGGGTTATTTGGACCTTTATAGTATTTTTATATCTTTGTAGGGTTTTATCTCAGCGCTGGGATTTAAAAACAAGAAGAAGAAGAAAAAAAAAAGAGCGATAAAAAATCTTTGGGACGTAGTGCAAACTTATTCCATGGTTGGTGTCTTGACTAACTTTGCAGGGAGTCGCTGTTTTTCTTGTATTCGTTAAAGTCGCTGAATCTTTTTGAAACCTCCAACCTTTATTTTTATTTCTTTGAATTGTGCTTGTGATTGAACGCATAACATTCCACTCAACAGGCGAACACAATATCACTAGACTCTAAGAAGCCACAAATTGAATTTAATAAATACTAGGGGACTTGGACATTGGGAATTTCTTGATTATGGGCTTTAACTCAGACTACAGGTCTGTGGAAAATGTCTTTCTATACAAATCAATGACCCCATTTTGACTTTAAGTAACAGTGGACTTACAATACCTGTAGTCACAGTAGTTTAACTTTGGTGTAACTCATTGTTGTTAAAAAAAAAGTCGTTTGCTTGCCATTCTATCTTACACCAATGGGCAATAGATACACAGGATAAACTGTCATTTTGTAAGGAAACTCAAACCAGAGCTCCCACTTGCATACGAGTTCTTCAAGTTTTTCCCGAAAAATGTTATTGATAGGTAAAATTTGTATTACAGTACTAAATTATTTTTTACCAGACCAGTAAGTCCTCATAATAACCCATCGAATATGTCTTTTTTATAGATACGGGGCCTATAGTCATTTTCTTCCATTGATTTTCCTAAGAATAATGAAAACACTCCTCTGCCTGAGAAAACAATCGCTAAATCCCCAATTAAAAGCGAATATCTTCAAAAAAGAAATTGTATCTTTTGCTGCTTATTGACTTTTGACGAAAGCATGAAGAAGGTCTGCTTTAAACCTAAAAATTCATGTTTTTTGTAAGCTTTTATGTAAATTTAAGAGGCTCTTGTAAGAAAAAAAAAAAACTTCTTCTAATGTAAATAAAATCTTTGTTCTAACTAAAACAGATAAAAACAACACCAACGCCTTAGGGAAGGTCATTCATCCAACCATCCGACATAAAATCTCATTAAAATTCACATGGGATTAAAATGTAAACTTTGAAGAAGCCAAATACTCACCAGAGTCATCAGAACGAAAGCCTTTCCGTTATTTTGCGTAGACATAATAAAAAAAAAAAACTTAAAAAGTATTTTCATGAAAATAAACAACAACAACATCAGCAAACGATGCTGGGGTGTTGCCTCTCAAGTCATTATTTTGAATTTATTCCATCTGATTCTGATTTAATCTAAGCATGGGATGTGTTCAAAATTCGTACACCTTCTTAGATTGGATACGAACGATGAAGTCGAGAGGTGTTAAGTGAAGTTTATTGTTTTTATTTGGTACATAGTGAGGAAATTTAATTCGATAGAGTTAAATTAAATTCATTCAGATAGGATAATTGGTATAATGTGTGTTACCATGATAATTCTTTAGTAGAAAAAATAAAAGTTTGGTTATGTTTAAAACGCTTTGGCGTTAGCTTTACTGCTCAACGAAGTGTAGTTTTAAAATATTATATTTGTGGTGATCATTTAAATAAGATATGCTATCCATGACTTCAAGTTTAGCCTATTCATTCATTGCGAAGTTATATTTTTGACCCTATAACCTCCAATTTAACGCCGACTCCGAACACCTAATTTGTTTGGCAGATTTTTCCAAGAGGTTAAAGAAAACATTTGGGTTTAGGTTAGGTAAGGTTTGATAGGCTGTTGACGTCCAAGTGAGTCGTCAAACTCGCATAGGCCTACGTTGGCTAATAGCGATACCCTTTGTTGTACCTGAAAAGAAAGCTGCTATAGTTAAGGGAGTGCTAGTTATAGGTGGCTTGTGCTGCTCCATTAGCTTCAAAGAGGTAGTTGCTCCAACCCGACTTGCAGCTAAAGTTGACGATCCGTGCTATAGGTGTTGTAGCTAGCTCCGTCAAGTCTTCGTAGTAAAAGCTACCGAGGAGTTTGTTATGACTGATCGTGGGGCAGTGACACAATAGGTGAACGATGTCCTCCTCGACGTCTGGGTCTCCGCACTTCCTGCAAAGTTGGTGCGAGTCAGTCAGGTTAATCCTGATTGAATGTTTACCCAGCAGATTGTGGCCTGTTATGACTCTCACAGCTATGGGAATAGAAGCTCTGTTCAGAGCTATAAGCTTGTTAGATTTGCTACCCCTTAGTTCCGGCCAAAGGTCTTTAGTGTAGGTGTTAATATTTTGCCACCTATATTCTATTTCACTTTGCGTGAATCTGGTTATTTTCTCTATTTTGAAAGCAAGAGGGCTCAGTGGCGCGATGGTTAGTGCGATGAACTGCCGCGCAGGAGGTCTGGGTTCGATTCCCAGCCGTAGCAACACCTAAATGATTTTTCACTGGCCCTCCTCTCGTGATGATCTGACAAATCATCCGAGTAGTATTAATTGTCAAGAATAGCTTATCTCAACTTAGCCGTTCGGAGTCGGCATAAAACAGGAGGTCCCGCCATCGTGCAAGAAGTACACACGCACACATGAATGGTTGTGAGAAAGCTAGGCCCTGGGTACTAACGAGCCTGTTGCGCCAAAAATTTGTATTTTTTTTGGATGTTATTATGTCCTGGCACCCAGATTATTCGGACTTTGTTCTGGTGACAAAGAGCCTTTAGCTCTGAGCGGCACCGACCAACAACTCGTGATTTTATTATGTTGGGTGCCAGAGCTTTTATGGCTGCTTGGCTATCTACGTAAATGGAGATATCCTCTTGTGATATGTCCAATACTCCAGCCGATTCGGCAGCTTCGAGTATGGCTAGGATGTCTGCTTGGAAAACACTTCACGAGTTTGCCAATCGAATGGATATGTTTAACCCGATTCTATCGAAGTAGACCCCAGAGCCCACTCCTATTTCCATTTTAGATCCATCAGTGCAGATAGCTATTTCGTTGTTGGATACCACATTGTTAGATGACCATTCGTCTCTACTATAGGTATTCTGATTGAGTATTTAGTATCAAAGTCGTGATATGGAAGGGTGTAGCCAGATGTCCCATTCTCGTATTCTACTAATTTCAGTATTGTGCTGTGGCTAAATGTTTTGATATAAAGGTTGCTCGTATCTTTGAGGCGAGCTGCGCTTTTCGCTGCTGTGTCAATTAGCTGTAGGTCGATTGGGGGGAGATTTAGAATTGTTTCCAAACCTGCTGTGGGGCTGGTGCGCATAGCTCCTGTTATGAATACACATGCTGTTCTTTGAACCTTTGTCAGTGCAGTCATATGTTTCGTCTTTTTCATGGAATCCCACCAGACTAACCAACCATAGGTGAGAATTGGTCTAACGACAGCTATGTATAGCCATTTCGTGACCTTCGCGAAGGGACCCCATTTCTTACCACAGATTCTACTGCAACTGTATAGTGCAGCATTAACTTTCTTTATACTTCTACTTGTAGGGTTTTAATACACCTCAAGGCCTATTCGAGTTTGACGTCTCATTTGATCGCCAACAACACATATAACAAAACTTGACAACACTTAGGTTTCGGAGCCTCCTTTGTCATATTCGTTGTCTAAACCCAATTCAATAGGTTAAAGTAGTTATGACTTATGATACATAGTTTGTAACATAGAGAACTAATAATGAGCCATATCGTAATGTAAATGAATCGGCTCAGAATCATGTCTATCTTGTCCGTCTATGAGCCACCAATATAGACCTTAAGTTTTGTCTTAAGATATTAAAATTTTTTATATGAACTCCGTCGTCAACAAAATATTTCAAAAACCAGACTAAAACGTAACTTTTAGCCAAATCACTTAGTTTTTAGGCACTGCTACTTTTTTGTAGTAAAAATTTAAATTAATTCGAAAATATTTTTGATGGAAATACTTCGACAACATTTTTATGAAAATACCTACCTTCCATAAAATATTTTTTATAAAACATGAATATCTCGGAAACGAGGTTGGCTTTTGGCCAAAAATGTACATAACTGTATTTCTGAAAATGACAGATTTCTCAGGAACGATCGGTTTTGCTTTCGAATGAAAATTAATTTGAAATGAAATCAGACTAACTTGAAATCTTTGTTTTTTTTTTTTGAATAATTTTAATTAATTTCCTTGAAAACTGCTTTAATGATTTCAAATGCAGATGATGTGGACGTGCATTTTGCAAAAGTTCAAAATTAAATGTTTCACAACATTTAGGTAAAATGTAAAAAAAATCCGTCAAGAGTTGGTTAGCAGATTCAAATGCAACATAATTGCATACCCACACTGTACTAAAATTTATAAAAAATATGTCATATGAGTGCGCGCAAATTATAAAAAAAAACATACCAACTTGACAAAAATTCTTAAAACTTTGACGTCATTAATAGGTTTTCTTAATATTTCTTATTGGCCCAAAGTGGGCACTCAAAGTTTAGCTCTATTTTTGCTATTAATGCCTTTCAGCCTTAAGCAAACAATACTTCTTTATCGTGCCGCAATTTTACTATATGGATGCCTGATTTTTGATCGCCACTCGACTATCTTACATGTGGCGCAAAAGTTGTCTCCCGATGTTCTTTGACTGAAATTTTGTAAACTATTCTGCAAAAAGATCGAAACAAATATCACGCGATTCATGTCATGTTAAAGTTGTATTTTGCATATGTTTATGTCACAAATGTCAGAGTAGCATTGACATTTGCCGCCATCTGCAAAAATTATAGCATCATCCGAAAGGGTAAGAACTTTTGCGCCACCTTTTATATAGGTGCAGATATTGCGCTCAAATTAGTCTGACAAAATGACGAATAGGCTTGTAAATGCAACTTCATAACTTTTTGACTTGACCTTCGCTGAATCGTTATTGCGTTTGTCCAAAATTTTTCTTACTAAGTTTCTGTCATTTGGGATGGGCTTTAACTCAAATTTATCCAGACTGTACATTCATAGAAAACTAAAATAACATTTTTTACTATACCATTACATTTCTTTAAAAATAATAATAAAAAAATTTTCTTGTATCTTTCCAGGTATGTGACTACAAAAATATTTTCTGGCCTAACTTATGTCAATGGTAACGGTAAGCTATTTTTTAAGGAACCTCCTTATTTAGGTCTTATTAGTATTCGGGTGAAACCAATATATATGGTGACTAGATAAGATCTTGAAAGCTCTGCGAATTTAACGAACACAAAATACGGTGACTCACGGAGTAAGTCTCCACTATTTTTCCTAACGCCTTGAGTTTGCGCATTAAAAAACGGAATGGGTGTAACTTATAAAATTAATTTTGGCTTTATTTTGAAGCCATATATATGCCATTCTGTGGGGAACCGCCCGGCTTAGCTAGCTTTGCTAGCAGTGCTTCAAAGCATTAATCGAATTTGTAAGGACTATGTTCAATATGAACGGTTTTATTTCGGCAAAAGCGTCTCGAATGTTACCCTCGTGCTCGTTCAAAGTAGTTGTCTTGTTGGCATAGACTAAGAACTTGACTAGCCTCAGAGAAAGAAAAAAAAAAACCGAGTGGTGTCAAGTTGTTATGATCTGACAAATCGTCGGAGTAGTATCAATTGTCAAAAAAAAACTTTTTTCAATTCAGCCTATCGGTTTTGGCATAAAACAGGCGGTCCCATCATTGTGCAAGAAGTACACTTGCACACATGAATTTTTGTAAGAAAAAGCTAGCCCCTGGGTACTAACGATCTTGTTACGAAAAAAAAGGTTTTTTTTGGTCTAAGTTACAGTCGCCAAATAACACCTTCAAAACTTCGAGAGTTGCGTCGATTATATGGCATAAAGCGTCGTCTTATTGAAACCACAGCTCGGTACATCTCTGGACACAAAAAGTCTGTTAAAATGGCTCTATACTCATACCTATGACGGTCACTGTGTCTTCTTCCTCATTTCGAAGAAAAATACGGTCGGATGATGCCGATGCCGCCATTCTATAAACCAAACCAAACATTGAATCTTTGTGGATTTATTGATGCTTGGTAGATTGTGTTCACGCAATTTGAGGAAGAATGCTTTGATGGGATTAATTTGACAATTTTTCCAAAATTGTATATATTCGAAAAACTATTCCAAATATCAGGAGAAGTACATTCGAAACTAGTTAGATCGTTGATTTTATAGATTATACGAGTACCCTTAGGCACTGAAAATTGTGCCCTCTGCGTAAACCCGAGCAAAACGGAATTGGTGCTAATCACCACCAAAACTAAAATACCCGACTTAGCCCTCCCCCGTCTTAGTGGCCAACCACTCACACTGTCTTCCAGCGCTAGGTATTGGGGTATCATGCTTAACCCAAAACTTAACACAACATCGAACATAGAGTAAGGAAGGCGTGTGTTGCTTTCTATGCTTGCAGCTAATCCTTTAGAAAGAAGTGCGGACTTCAACCAAAGATGACCTTATGGATGTACACAGCAGTGGTACGTCCAATTCTCACATACGGCTCACTAGTATGGTGGCCCGCATTGAGTAAAGGCTACAACCTCGCAAAACTAAAAAGACTGCAAAGAACAGCCAGTATAGGCACCACGTGTGCTATTGCATCTCTTGCCTCTCGACCTACACATTAAGGATACAGCTTTATGCAGTTCAGTAAGACTCAACGAGTCAGGATGCTGCTATGCAATGCCGTATGGCCACAGTAATATTCTGGTTACCAAACGGCGTGGTCATGTTTCCAAAAGACTTCATAACACCTATACCTACTAAGCTTCAAGAAAGGCTTCCACGTAGGATTTCCTACCAGAGCTCAGTGGAAGAGAAACGAGGTACTAAGAGATTTCGACACGGTCGTTTACACAGACGGATCTAAGATGAACTGTGGTGTGGGGTCCGGAGTCTACTCGGAATTACTGAAAATAACAGTATCATACCGCCTACCGGACTTTGCCAGTGTATTCCAGGCGGAACTACTGTCTGTCCAAGAGGCTTGCACTCTACTGGGGCGTAACACTACGGAAAAGCAAAATATTCTCATAGATAGCCAAGCGGCCATAAAGGTCATCAATTCGGCTACCATATCCTCCAAACTTTTTCCCACCTTGGCGAAAGCTTCAGGGTCACAATTGTCTGGGATCCAGACTACAGTGACATTAAAGAAAACGAGCGTGCAGACGAGCTGGCCAGGCAAGGCTCAGCTCTTCATGGCTCACTTGCGGCAAGGGTTCGTATCCCGCTAGGTGCGGTTAAGGGACAAATAAACTCATACTTCCTGAAAAAGGCCGACTCCAAATGCAGAAGGTTTACAAATTGCGTCATATCGAGGACGATATGGCCTTCCTACGACAAAAAAAACAGAACAAACGATTTACTCAATAGAACCCGCTTCGATAATGCAAGAATTAAGACGATAGTCACGGGGCACTTGCCAATTGGAGACCATGCGGCCAAACTTGGGATCCCATATAACCCTCAATGCGGGAACACAAATGAGAGAGAAACCCTCTCCCATTTCATCTGCTAATGCCAGATTGCGTGCGTTAGACCAACCATTTTTCGACAACCTTAGCGACATCTCGGTAAAAGGATACAAGATCTTATCCGTTTTCTAAACCTCACAGACTGGATCTAGAGACCGCCTGTACCACATCTACAACAATAATCATAATACAGGTCGTACATAGCACATAAGTGCTATTTGGGTTCATGCCGAACCGCCACTACCTACCTACCTTAAGCACTTTTATAAAAATACGCTTAAGAATCTAAGAGTGATCCTCACGCGATATTGATTCCCCTCCCCAAAAAATATCAAAAACAATCTAAATGCTAAATATCACACAAAATATAAAAAAAACTCAAACTCACGTTAATCCAAATTGTAGGTTGGTATCCAAATCCAAATGTAAAAAAAAAACCACTACTCGTGCACAGCTCCAATAGAAGGGAAATCGGCGAATGCTGTTCCCACCACAATTTCGTCGCTTGTTTCACTTGTCATTAGTTAAATTTATGTGCACTCCGAGGATAATAGAATTGTATCTGATGGTTGGCAGATACTTTTTTTATATGTTTGCCTTCCTCTTGAACAAACAAACCGCACTTCGACACACTGTTGGGTATACAATCGACTTCACTTTGAAGTTTTACCTTGGCAAGGTACCACCAACACGGTTCGGCGCTCCAGCCAGCAGTCAAAGACATTCAACTTTATGAATGCATGAATCTGTCTTCCTTTCTCCACGATTAGTTTGTTTTTTGCATTTCGAAGATACACAGGTAGATGTATTTTTCGCTTTCGTTCGTCGAATCAGTTAAATGTCAATTGTTTGCTTGACTTCGTTTTTTTTTTTACAACAAAACCATCAGGAAGACGTTGTATCGCACTCTAAAAAAAAACACAATCAAATCGTCAAATTTTATTACACACTATCATCGTCGTGGTTAAGGAAACCATTTCCTTCCGTGACAACAATTTTGTCACCAATCATGGAATTCAATTGAATTTGGTTTTCACACACATAAAACAAGCGTTAGATTCACATTTCACACATATGAGACAATAAACTGAAATAAATTACATCAATAGCAGGGAGTAGCAGATCGAAGACACATAGAGCCACACAAAGCAAAACACGTTTTCTAGACGCGCTGAATAAATTTTCTAATTAGGCGATACTTTGTTTTGGAATATTGGGTTTCCTTATTCACACGACACATCGGATTATAAATTTGATATCTTTATGACGCCGTTGGGTTGGGAAAATTGTGAAAATTTGAAAACCGACCAACACACGAACCCAACAAGTGCTTTTCGAGTCATAGATACATGGGATTCGTAAAATTAAACCAAAAAAAATTATATCGTTACAAAAAAAATAAAACACCAGCAACAAGATAAATAGGAAAACGGTAGCCAAACATCGAGAATCGCGATAGCATCCTCGCGAATGAGATGCAGTATGTCCCGTCACATCACATCGCTACCATTGCATCAACAGCGCGCGTCCCCTTCCTCCTTGTTGTCGTCGTCGTTATTGTCATCAAAAACCAACGACACAAGCAAAAAAAAAACAAGAACTCGCGCTGGTAATGCTGGTGCTGGTGCAACGCGCAAACCGATGCCTATGCCCAAATATGGCACACTCAAGTCCGTTTGCATTTTTTGTCGTTTGCCTATTTGACCAGTTGCTGGTGCTGCTGCTGCTCCTGGTCGGGTGAATTTCTACCTCTTCTCGCGTTATTGGGGTGAAAAAAAAACACTGACTTGGTTTACCTACGTAAATAATGCAAAACGCAACATCCGAAGGAGCATTTGTTCGCGTCCCTACACACTTCTAATCTGTTTACCGAAATCTCGCCAGAGTTTACCACCAGATATTTGTGTGTCCGAGCAAACAAAGAGAACCTTCCGGCGTATCTCTCGATATATTTTTCTTTTCAAGAAAACTATCTGCGCTCTCAAGAGTCGTTTTATAGGTTTATCGCGTACTCGCACAACCGAACATGACGAGCCGTAAAAATCAACTGTTGTCCATGCCTGGGCACAATTGATGCGGCACCCCGTCGGAGCTAAAAACGTATCTAGATACACACCACCAAACACCGAGAACACCGAACACCGAACACCTCACCTGAGCTAGCAGCTGCTCTGCAGTCTGCGCTGCTGGCTGCTTTTCTTGTGCTACCACAACAAACGGCAGAAAAGCCAACCAGGCCAAATCGTTCTACGCCAACAACAACAACAAAACACGGGCGATGAGACGGTACACGATGGTTAGGCAAGACTTTGCTGAGCTGAGAGCGGCAACGGGTTTGTTGTTGTTGTTGTTGGTGGTTTGGTGTTTCTGCACCAAAGCCTTGTTAATGTTGGATTTTTGGCTCGAATTAGATACGACGAGAAGGCATTCCAGTTGTGTCAGTGTGTTGAGGCTTTGCAGACTGGAATGGCAAGAGATTGCATAAAAAGCTTTTCCACGCAGCGGTATATGGTGGCACACTTGTTACATCATTTTGCGTCAGGGGCAAATGTTTTTCTTTGCTTCCAATTCCAATTGGGAAAATGAGAGAGCGCGAGGGAGAGAGCGGAGGTTTTTCCGTGTATGAGGGTCGACTTCTAGCAGCATCCAGTGGGTCCATTTATTGCCGTTGGAAGTTGGCCTCTAGAATAGTGCTCTAGAATGTTGCTGGGTGCAAGGGAACATGTGTTGGGGCAATCTTCAATCGCTGCGCCTGTTGATTGTTTTTCCTCGGTTCTGCTTGCTGGATTTGTTTTGACAGAGTAAAATCGATTGAAAGTTGTACTGAGGGCTAGGGCTTTTTGCTGTTGACAAATTGCAGCAGTTACAGGTAAGGTAAATGTTTTCCCTGAGATTGTTTGCATTATAATCCTAGATTTTCCTATAAAATCCTTTGAAAACTAAGACATTTAGTGTGTGGCCTTAGATGATGTCTTGACTAAAATTGTGTTGAGTAGTTTTGTCTAGCAGGGCTATCTTTTCGTGCAGCCGTTCTGTTGGTTTTTTTAATAGGGACATGGTTTTAATCTTGTACTGAAGAAGGTTTTATCTAGCAAGACTATCATTTGGTACGGCCGTTCTGTGGCGTTTTTCAGTATCGTAACAGTTTTATTTGTTTAATGCAAGAGCACCCTTAAACTTCTTTAAGATTTGTCAATGCCAAAAAGTCAGTTAAGGTTTACCTATGGTTTTATTTTACTTAAGTTCACGAACAATGCTCAGAAATTATTTAAAATTGCTACCGATTTTTTGAGTCGCGGGTAGCAACATTAAGACCGCTTACTCCAATTTTCTGTCATTTTTCCAGAAAGGTTGAACAAGTGGTATCTACATCCAAGGATACAACTTGTCCATTTCCGGATGCCGATTGACGTTAAATTTCGACCTCAAGTAGTTAAAAAAAAAAACATTCTGAACAATTCGGGCTTCAGGAAACCATCAGCATGAAATTTTCCTTTGATACGATTTAAAATATTTGATATCGTGAAGCAATTGCTTGTATAAAGCTTTTGAAGTTGGGTGTTTTTTAAGTCATCCTTACGAAGGTACCCTGTTTAAGACTATTCATTGCTAAATCACCAAGATTTTTTGAAGAATGGATGGTATTGCTTGTGTAAAGTTTCTATTAAGGTTCCGAAAACGAGTGTATAAAATGTACGAGAGGTTAAAGGTTCTATAACGCCTCTAGTTCGAAACCATCTTAAGTTGTAACAGGGAAGCTTAAGCGTATGGGCATTACAGAAGTAACAAACACAAACACCATATTTAACAAATGGAATTCGATCGAGGATCTACCTACTCGTGCAGCTTTAGTGGTTGTTGTAACAAACACATACACCATACATATTTATCAAACAGAATTCGATCGAGGATCTACTTCGGGACCTTTGTCCATAAGAATGTAACAAACAATAAAATCGGAACCCTACCAATGGCACAACAAACCCAAAGAGGTGTACGAGTGTTCTGGATTTCATCTTTGGACAATCACTGCCTAAGCGTCCATTCTGGGTAGAGAGCGATGTGTCTAAGAGGGAAGTAGAGGTGTTGATTGCTTCTCGAATAATTACTCCCCATTGGTCTTCGGGATGATTTTGGGGTTGGGGATTTTTGAGAGTGTGCCATTTTGTTCATTCCATGTTAATTCTTAAAGGTCGGCCATGGATATGTTGATGTTTATTCTCTCGTTGGGGTTATTCTCGGGCCTCTTAACCACTTAAACCGACTCCTCGGTATGCAGTTGCGCATTCGTTAGCTTGTTGCGGTATGTAGTTCTTCCTTACTTTGTTGTTTTTAGGTTTTTGCTCTTCGTCGAGAGTTCGTCTACACGGGGGGTATCGTCTGCAGTTTGGACCCCTTTGTGTCTTTGACTTTTTGCAGACCGTCCATCTGGATCCATACCTCCGTTGTTGACTTCAAGGATGGGTAATCGAGCAAGAGCTCTGAGTTGTGAATAAACCAAGACACTCTTCTTTAAATCGTTTAAAGAAAATAATAAGGACAACGGGAAGAAGAAAATTCAAGAAGTGAAGGGGAGTTAGACATTAGATGGTGAAGTGGAATCCTTTTTAGCTGCGTTATATTAGCGCAACAGGCTTCCAATTAAAGGTTGTATAGATGCAATCACTTTCTGTTATCTCACCTTTAAATTAATAGGTTATAAGAATGAAGGGTTTATATTGTCTTAAAATGAACAGGCTCTGTGTGGGCTGTTTCTGTACCAGTACCGAAAATATCTGAGCCATATGTGCTTCAGTTAAAAATGAATCACGTCAGTCGATTTCACACGCGCCGTTCCCAGGAATTGGGAATCTCTCAGTCAAAATTGTGTCGAATTGTACGTGGAGATCTTGACCTATACTCTTACAAGATCAAAATAACTTAAGAAGTGAAGCCTCATGTTTTTTTGCAGCGCCGAAGTTTCTCCAACTGGGCTCTGCGATAGATTGAAGAAAATCCAGAATTTTATAGAATAATCATCTGCAGCGATGAATCTCATTTTTGACATAATGGCTTTGTCAATGGTGATATGCATTATTGGTCAGTAACAAACCCAGATATTTATAGATCAAGAGGCACCACTGCGTCCTCAAAAAAGTCCCACTTGGCGTGGAGGGTTGATTGGACCGTATTTTTTCGTCAATGAAAATAAGCACCACGTTACGGTCAATTAACTTCGCTATCGTGCCGTATTGGAGGTCTATTCTTGTTGAGAATTGGTTGGACTTGACATCAGTAATATGTAGACCCAACAAAATGGTGGCAAAAGACACACAACTGGTCAAACAATTGATCTAATGAAAGGGCAGTTCGGTAATCGTGTAATCTCAAAAAAAAAAGTCGAACGGCCACCTCGCTCAAGAGATTTAACGCCGTTGGATTTATTTTTTATGGGGTGACCTTCAATCGTTGGTTTATGCCAATATGCCAACAATGTTAGGGAACCTTAGGAACAATATCGAATCGATTATTTTGCGAATAATTACTATCCACTGCTTTTTCGGGAAAATGTTGGGTCTTGGGGATTTTCGAGTGTTGCATTTTCTTCCATCCGTGTCTCTTCTTAAAGTAGGTCGTCAGCAATGGACGTGTTGATGTTTATTCTCTCGTTGGGGTTATTTTCTGACCTTCTCCCTTTTACCCTTTTATGTCCGATACCTGAACCGAAGCGCCTGGGTGCGGTTGCGCATTTGTTTGCCTGTTGGTAGTATTTTGGCCATATTTCGGCCGATATGCGTCGAATAGTGGTTGAAAATTGGCTGCACAGAATCGCTGCAAACTTGCTCGCAATGTTATATGCACGAGATCGAATTCCATAGTGAATTTAAAAAAATCAAGAAAAAAGTATCAAAAAGTCTTCTTTTTCATGCGGTCATCTGAACTCAAAATTGTAAGCCAGCTATCAATCGTTTCAATTCTATTTTCTTCTATTTTTAAACTCTTATCACACCTTTCATACACTCGCAGTCTCAACTCATTTTAACACGAAGTAGACCTGACAATTTCTTAACAGATGATCCTCAGACAAAGTTTTTTTTTTTGACAAATTGTTTAATTTTGACAATTTTGATGACAGATGGCTGTATGACAATGACTTATCAGATTTTTTGTTTACAACGAAATCGACTACTCTTACGATTGTAAGACATTTGGTAGATTTGGTAATGAACGATTAAAAATCGTAAGAGGAGGATAAGTCATTGTCATACAGCCATCTGTGATAAATCAGGCAGTTACCAATCGTAGGAATACGGTTTTGTGTCATTTTCTGACTCTTGGCATACGTTTCAGACATTTACAGATGGTTGTCTTTTTGAACGAAAAAGACGTTCTGTCTGCTACAGGTTTTGTTCAAATGTTGTGTTCTGCTTGTTCAAATAAATTAAATAAAATGAAAGGATAGTGAGTGCAGGATATTCCGACGTCGAAATAGCAAATACCATTTTAAGGCTGCCGACGTTCAATTAATTCGCAAATAGTCTTCATCCTCGGTGGCTTTTAATATGTACTTGACCAGGATCTCTGCCTCTTTTTACTTAAATTCTGTTTCTACAGAACGAAAAGAAATTTTTGATCAAATACTTAGAATCTTACAACTTCTTAACATGTCTGTCAATAGATCTGCCAATTTTTCGCGAATAAACATCTTCCAACCTTGTGAACTCGCAATTTTACTTTTGTAATGTTGCGTTGTAAGGAAAATAGTATTGTCAGATTGGCAGTCTAACAGTGGTGAAAATTGTGGAAAACTGTTAATCTGACGCTCGACCTTGTTTGTCCTTGTCAGGCAGGACGATATTCTATACAACAGTCCAAACATTGTATAAAAATTTAAATCACCAGCGAAAAAAGGGAAAACTTCGTCTGGAAACATCTGACAATGGACCTGGCAATTTTTCAAGTTAAGTAAATCTTGTAAACTGACAAATTTACTTTTGTAACTTTTTTAGAAAAAAAAGATTGACAGTCTGACAATTTCGAAAAATTGGGGAAAACTGTCAATCTGAAGTTGGACCCAGTTTGTCCCTGTCAGACATGACAAAATTCTAGATTAACAACCGTCTAAACATAGCTTTTGTATAAAATTTAAAACACGAAAAAGAGAGAAAAAACGTTGTAAGGGAAAAAGTCAATTTTCCAATATAAGTCATCGACAAATCTTGTGAACTGACGATTCTAATTTTTAGCCGTCTAACAATAAAATTGTTGTAAATTGGACGAAATAGGAACTTGAGGTTAGAAGGGATATGACAATCATCCTAAGCAATACCCTTGTATGAGAAATGACATCAACTGAGAAAAAAATAAAAGTCTGACAATAGATAAGTCTGCCAATCTTTTTCGAAAAGTCATCTACCAATGTTGTGAACAGACAATTTTAATTTTACAAACTTCTTAGGAAACAAGTATTCTTAGACCGGCCGTTTGAAAATACATTTTTCAAAAATAGAGACAAACCATGTAAACTGTCGATTTAGTAATTTAACGATAGAAGCTACCCAGTTTGTCCTTGACAGATATGATAATCGTCTGACCATAGCTCTTGTAAGAGAATTGAAGTCAACTCGGATAAACCGAAACAAACCAATTGCCTCCTGTTACTAAGTTCAGTTCCAAGAACCGTGGAGTTTTATAACTATCAGCACTATCGAGGTATCCTTTCGAAAGAATTTCCGAATCAAAAATCAGTTCCAATCGGAACTCAGTTTGCTGCCGAGGTATACGTTGCGGACAAAATAAAAAAAAAATAGAATCGCGTTCGTTTGATTCCGTAAACAAAAATGGAGACCCTCTGAACTGCGAAAAATACAGACAGAGTCTCCTCAACATCGCCTACAAAATATTTTCTGCCGTAATATGTGAACGCCTGTAAATATTTACCAACAACCTGATTGGCTCTTATATGTGTGGTTTTAGGCCAGGAAAGTCCACAACTGATCAAATCTTCACACTTCGGAAAAAAAAAAACAAGAAGTCCAAATCGATACCCACCACCTATTCATCGATTTCAAAGCTGCATTCGACGGCATTTATAGAGACGAACTATACAGAGCCATGTCTAGTTTTGGTATACCTCCCAAACTCGACAAACTAAGCAGGATGACGATGAATAATTCTCGCTGTTACATCAGGATCAGAAACGACCTCATCGACAGATTCGATTCCAAAAAAATGATTTAGTGCAAGGGGATGCACTGTCATGTGACTTTTTCAATCTCATTCGTTAGATGATTTTGCAAAACTCCTGAGCCAACACCAGAGGCACAATTTTCCAAAAATCGGTGCAACTACTAGCATACGCCGACGATATTGACATCATTGGTAGGACTCATAGTGATGTCATAGCCACGTTTGCAAGTATAGAGAAGGAAGTGGCAAAAATGGGTTTAGCAGGCTAAGACCAAGTATATGCTTTCAACACGAAAGGACACACAATTACGACGAATTGGACAGAACGTCACCATTGACAGATATAACTTTGAGGTAGTACTGGACTTTGTCTATTTCGGCTCCGCTATTTACTCTGACAACAACATCTCGTGAGAAATCGAACGAAGAATTACTCTTGCCAATCGCTGTTTTTTGGGCTAAGAAGGCAATTTAGTAGTAAAGCCGTCACTTGAACTACTAAGGAGATCCTATATAAGACCCTGATCATCCCAGTCCTGCTCTGCGGCGCTGAAGCATGGACCGTATCAAAAGCGGATGAAGAAATCCTTGGTCGATTCGAGAGGAAAATTCTTCGAATAATCTTTGGTCCCGTTTGCGTTGACGGGCTATGGGGACGAAGATTCAACCACGAATTAATCGAGCTGTACAGCGACATACCCCTGGTCAAAAAAAAACTCCGCATTGGACGTTTAAGATGGCTAGGACATGTAGAACGAATGGACTCCAATACTCCGGCTCGCAGAGTCTTCGATTCCTAGCCAGACGTAGGACGCAGTAGAGGAAGACCTCGCCTTAAGTGGTGCCTACAAGTAGAAACACACCTCAACCAAATTGGAGTGCGCAACTGGAGGCAGTTAGCCAAAGACCGGGCTAAATTGAGAAGTATCTTGATTGAGGCCCAGGTTCATTTTGGGCTGTAGCGCCACTTAAGTAAGTAAGCTGTCAAAAATTGGTGACCTAACCCATATCAACGATGCGTGATAATGTTCGCTACATTTCGTCGGAATATCTGTTCGAAATACCAATCAGAACGCATACCTCCGTAGAAAATTCTTCGATTACAAGCAAATCGGAGAAAATGTTCTTCCGAACTGATACCTCGGTAGGAGTGTACCTATATCTCCTTACCGCCTCCCTGTACATAACACGACATTAGCCTTACACCCCAAAAAGTGTCATAATCCAAATAATGTCGATTTCCCCCATCAGCTATCTTGACTTTTAGAAAACCATTCAAAAGTCTATTAAATTTGTTTTGACAAATACACTTCCTTGCAGTCATATCCTTTTCCTCCCAAAATTAATTACACATTTGAAATAAAATCCACTCAGTTAGAAAATGTCTCCACAGACACACACACTCTTGTTATTTTTTTTTAATAATCCAAAGCACAACAAGAAAGTGATAAACACAACGCAATCAAAATCCTTTTACCACGATTATAATCACACACATACCAGAATCTTGAAATATCTTTCATAATGTTGTGTTAGCAGGGAAAACGTGTCATAAAAGTCCTATGACAACACCACCATCGGCATTGCAGAGACGTTGTCGTCGTGGTTTCCTCCTTCATCCATCGCATGTGTGTCGTCGTCTGTCGTCCTCCCCCACAAAGAGGATCACTTCTCGCATCAACCTCAAAGAGGACATTTTCTATGCAGACGTTTTAATTTCACGCCATCTGAGGGCGATAGATATGTTGCCTGTTGCCTTATACCCCGTAGTACGTGCTAAGTTCCTTTTGGAATATTTATGATACAGTACGCCTTCATGCACACGATGAGACACTAAGATGAGGCCTTAGTACGACATCATGTGTGTGAGTAAAACGATTTTTTTCTTATTCGTATCATGCAACAACTCACTTCCTGGTGAGTGGACTGGTAGATACTTTCAAATTGTTGCAAGTTCAAAGGACTTCCAAAATAATCCGCAACTGAGGAGAATATCGTTGACCGCCTTTTCGACAGATAAACGATTGCAATTAAATAATTTGTCAGACTTTATTTTACCTTAACCGCACACACACATCTGCCACACATTAAGTCAACAAGAATGTTTATCCTTTTGAGCGAGATACAGAGGCAGGCTCATGTGTACAAAGCTTTACCGAAAAAAAAATAAACGTATCGTCGTCATCAGTAACTGTTTATATTGGGTAGCATTCTGATGTGAGCTGATGGCGTTGCGGCTGCATCAGCGTCACGGTATCTACGTCTGTGGTTCGTTTTGTTTTTGCTCCTCCTCGACGCCATGCGAAAATGTCATTTTAATTGGAGACGAAGATACGACTTGGATGTGTGTATGCCAAGGTGGAGATGTCTTGCCGGTTGAAGAGAAACAGAAAATTGGACCGATGATCATGACATCCAAGTGAGAAAGAAATTAATGAACTTGATGCACTCAGCACTGCTGTGCCCGCTACTCACTGTTACGTGACGGTTATTGTCGAATTCATTAATTAGCGATACATGTTTACTTTGTTGCTGAGATACTTTAGGGGATTTGCGATAAGGCTGAGGTGAATACGGGTGTTTGCCTTAACCAATTGGACACAATGGTTGGTTGGAAGAGATGATATTGTTCTGATTTAATTGCTGGATAAGCCAATGGAGGCATGTTGGTGACATTTATGCTATCGTCTGTGGAAGATGTATTTTTGTTGGTTTCATTAAACTTTTATAGTCAGAAACACTTTGACAGAACGACATTCATTCATATTCATATGGTCATTGACAGCACAAATTGTATAGCACAGAAAGGGCCATAAGGCTATTGACAGCACAATTTGTATCACACTGCTAGCTCAAGGAGAAATCATCGACAAGCTCCCAAACTCAATGTACCTGATGAAGTGGACATTGCTGTGGCCCTGTTTTTGGGACATTGCACGTAATTACAATTTTTTGTTAGGACCCAGAGCCTAGCTTTTCTTACTACCATTCTGTGGGGGCAGTGGTCTATCCTAAGTGTGTTGGACTACCCAGCGCGGTTGTAGAAAGAGACAAGACCTTCGTTGTTGTTTATTCTGCCCGCCTGACAAACATGCAAGATTATCTATAAAACTGCCATCGGAAGCTGTCCAAATATGTGGTTCCCAATGGGCGTTAAACAGGAGGTCCCATACTTTGGCGCATAAGTCAGACTGAAGTTGACCGATGGCTTAGGTTATGTTGGCTCTAAGGTCCGCTTATTCGCATGGATCTGCAACTTCAGAAAACCCTTACAAGAAAAAGTCTTACGGGGTCAAATCGCAGGATATCGGTGGCCAGTGATCCTGCCCATGCCCTCGAATCGCTCTTGCAGAATTTCTAATGTGGCGTGAGCTTTGTGGCACGTAGCGCCGTCCTTTTAAAACCAGTTTTCGTTGGTGCCCATATCATCAAATTCAGGCCAAAAGAAGTTGGAAATCATCGACCTATAGCTCTTGCCGTTGAAAATTATAGCCTTGCCAACGTCGTTCATCGCTCCAAAGAAATATTAACCGATGCCGCCGCCAGCCCAAAGTCCACACCAAACAAAGAAGTTGGTAATCATCGACCTATAGCTCTTGCCGTTGAAAATTATAGCCTTGCCAACGTCGTTCATCGCTTCAAAGAAATATTAACCGATGCCGCCGCCAGCCCAAAGTCCACACCAAACAGTTCGGGATGCATTGGGCGCTCTTGGATCTCATTTGGATTGGTATGGTCCCAAATTTGTCAATTATATTTGTTTACGTACCCATTCATCCAGAAATGGGCCTCATCGCTGAAGGTGATTTTTTGATGAGAATGATGGTCAGTTTCCAACTGCTCCAGAGCCCATTCAGCGAACACACCTCGATGTCTTGGTCGTTTACCTTCAGCCTCGTGTCAGTTGAATTTTGTACGGGTGCAGGCTCAAGTCAGGATGCAAAATTCGCCAAGTTGTGGTTAACAAAAGGCCGAGTTCATGTGAACTACGGGAAATCGATTGCCATGGATCCTCCTCCCACGGACGATGTTTTCGACATATCTTGTTCTGGTCCCAAAAATATATATTGCAGCACTCAAAAATTCGAAGCTGGGGTTTTGCTCCATATGGGACGCTATTGTTTCTATATAGCAACCGTTTTTCTTCGGTAAAGGTGAAATAGTAAGGCTTATTGTCGAAAATGTCGAGTCCTACCACTGACCGAGTACTGTTTCGATTGCCCAGGAGCTTAGTATTTGACAGAACCGTTTGGAACCATTGGAATAAGGTCGGATACAAGAAGAAGCTTGATGTATGCTTGATTTTGTCAAACAGAGTGAACAAATAACAGCCAATTTGAGAGATGTAAATTCAACTGTCAAAGTAAAATCCATAATGGAAGTCCCTTTAGATGATTCCTAGCCCATCCCACCTTACACACAGCAAAACATTCCTGGTCATCAACTATAAATGAAAGCTTCCGTACACATTACAGCATGACTGTAGATTCCGTTTTGGGGTCTACTGGCTGTCATCAAATCGCTCACTTGCATCGGTGAGTGTTAATACTTTTTGCCTATGTCTCTATAAAGCTGGGAAGGCATAGCCATGAGCCTTTGCATCTTGAGCTGGAGGCACATTTTCCATTGGAATGTGCCCAGTTCTTCTCTACCTTACAGACTCGCTATCCCTTCCTCTATTCCTTGTTTACTAAAAGCTGTCAACATTTAAATTAGTCTTCCATTTAATACTCTCTTTCCGCACTCAACATCCCTTCTCCATAATGGTCAACAAATCACTCAACCATACCCTACCTCTCCATTGAAATGCCAGCAAATTACTCATTCCTCTAGGGAGGCTCATAACTCATTTTTTAAATTATGAAACGAGTGCTTACCGTCCTTGAACCACGCGGGCAGTTCACACTGTCAAACAATACTGCGACAAAAGGTAAACGCCTCATACCAACATCCACCCGACAGCCTAAATGATTATAAATGACCCCACTGCTGACAAAGGTTGCTTTGAAATTCCAATTCCAAACACACGGTCACTTTCATCAACTATTCTTGCCTGGTCGTTTCCCTAGAGCACTTTGCTATTGTCCACGAGCTGAGGAATAGTCTGCCTCCCATGTACACCACGCTCCATCGAAGAGGCCAGCCAGCCAGACCGAAACATAATCAAATTACGACCATCTCTCACGGAAGTAATTTATTCACCCGCCATCATCATCGTCCTATCGCGCGTTTTATGACCTCTAAACTCCGCACAAGAATACCATCACACGGCATAGCCCGTTGACGAACGAGTTGCACGCGAAACCTGGCCGGGGTCCACTATTTACAAACATTACGCAATAATCCTGCTGCGTATACACTCACAATGGCGTCATCATCGCTGAAAAGGGCCCTCAAATTTATTGCCGAACAGTGAAGCGACAGAAAAGTACCACCACCCACCCACTCCCTCAATTGAATTCCGTGAGGCAAATTGCTCTGCTCCATGCCGGGAAACAGCAGCCGTAAATGCAAATAAGCGCTAAGAAGGCGTGCTGCTCGAGACGAGACCGTTCCGTGCGTGGTGTGAAAATTTATAATCCACCTCCAGAGCCCATGTGAGAGTGCATAAATAGATCAAAACTAGGAAACGGAGCTAAGCGCCTGACCAGAGATGGAGACGTGCATACAAGCCACACATGAGCCGAGTGCGCGAGATGATATCGCAGGAGGGCTCCTACCTACATGCTAATGCGCAAATGCACTTCGGGGATAGACAAAGAGCGGGATGAAGAATCCCAGGTGCAAAGATTAACATGATCGTTATGACAGGCGATAATTGAAATTGCCATTCGAGAAGGAGGACCATTTACAGCGCCCGATGAGATCGTAAAGTTCCACATACACGAGTAGTCGAATGACATCGCATGCGGAAGTTCGCATGGAAATGACGTTAATCGCCAATCATGCAGTAAATGGAAGTCACATGCAATAATGCCGAACGATTGGAGATGGATGGAGCTAGCGAATGCCGGAGGCTAAGTAGGAAACTTAAGCTTAGAGAAGCAGAAGTCAATCATTGGAGTTGGACGTTTAATGGGCTTGGACGTAATCATGTCGGTCGCTGGGAGGATGTGGATGCGGGTTCTAAGCTGAACTTTGATGAATGTTCATTGACGATGGTCAAATGGGAGTAGGAACGGCACGCTTAATTTCACACTCGATTAGGCGGATGCCGGGCTGATGACTTGACCAGGGGGTATGTGAATGCAAAAAGGGTTCACAGGTCGTTGGTCTGTTGAGGAAAGCGGAATGGAATTTGGAAATTTCGTTCTTTGTGGTTCTCTGTATGGGTTGATCCGATTATGGCTTTTGATATCAAAACTTCTATATAAGTCTCTCAGATAAAGGAAATCTTGTCAAAAGATAGATTATCCGTATCAGAAAGTTATGTCTGTGAAGCATTCAGAGTGCGGCTGATTAGGTCGGATTGGAAGGAAGATTTGATGGGATGTGGGTTTTCCTGAAATCCTGACCAAACACCACACTGACAAGAGGAACCAATCGGCTTTTGTAAGAGATTTTGAGGAGACTTATGCATCTGTGAAGGGTACCCTATGATGAATTATAGGTCATAATCCCGTTGTAAAAACTTGAATAAGATATTAAGCCAAAAAATCCCAAAAAAAAGAAGTCAATGGGAAACTAACTAGATCTGGTGTGCGAACACTCAGAAATGATCACAATAGTGTTCGAATTTTCGGATAAAAGGGGTCTAAGCCACAAGAAAATTTCTGTGGGCGAATACGGCAATTGATTGG
Source organism: Rhingia campestris (assembly GCA_932526625.1). NCBI lineage: Eukaryota > Metazoa > Arthropoda > Insecta > Diptera > Syrphidae > Rhingia > Rhingia campestris. Next base: position 106,693,764 of record OW052185.1, read on the forward strand.
CTGATATAACATATAGAGGCCCTGCAAAACAAACCCAGATCTTCTGCGCGGCAGTTCATCACACTAACCACTGCAGCACTGAGCCGGCAAAAAAATTAGGTAACCCATCCGAAATACATGGCTTAGGTACAGATAATTCAAAGTATGCTTAACGTGAATACCTAGCCATTACAGCTCTTATTTAACGGTGTGCCTACCCACAGAACAGAACCATAGAAAAGTACACGTTACATTGGTGCAATTTTAAAAATCTTGTGTAAGCCACGAACTTTATCCCTTCTAAGCCCAAGGTCCATCTGACACCTCTTGCATCCTAAAGCCTATCACCCATAGACCTTAGAATACCATACGTTCCCGTGAAGTCGGGTAATCACAGCCACCACGATATTCTCACAAGGAGGCCTACCTCTTAATCAGGCTAAGCCAGTCATTCCGAGGACTTCATGTCTTCTGATTCCCGTAGAACCGTGAAGTCGGGTAATCACAGCCACCACGATATTCTCACAAGGAGGCCTACCTCTTAATCAGGCTAAGCCAGTCATTCCGAGGACTTCATGTCTTCTGATTCCCGTAGAACCAGACTATAGCCTATGGTCAGGCTCCGCACTATCATCTTTATGGATTCCTAACAAACCCAGTCCAGAACCTCATAAGTTACTCAGCATCCAACTAACCGATATAAGTGGTCAGCGATCAAGTAACTCTCCAACTTCATGCGCCATACTTTATTTTTTATAAATGACTGCAAAGCCTTGTCGAGTAAAATTTTTAGCAGTCATTTACCATATGGACGCAGACCTTCATGAAGCCGGCTTGGATTGGTTAAAGATGGGCCTTCACAGATCACCTTCTATAAACCCATCGCCGCATATCACCCTAGTACCGAATGACAGGATACTGAGCTCTCTGCTAAAAAATACAAATTGTTGGCCCAACATGCCCGTTAGTTCTTAGGGCCTAGCTTTTTCTCACAACCGAGACCACTTTTTTTATGCCGAATAAGACTGGCTTAGCTGAGATTTGACAGCTTATCGTGATTATCATGGCTTAGCTGTGATTTGTCAGTTTATCGTGATCATCGCAATCTTTACTGTCAAAATTAAATCTGTGCATGTTAAAGGCTGTCTCGAAGACCTGGAGATGCTTGGCGTTCAATACAATGTAAATGTGTTTCTGGAGATAGGGGCATACAGGATAGTAAAACTGCTGAGAAGCTCTTCTACCATCATCGAACAGTTTGATCAGACTGATCTGATCAAACTTGATGCGATCAAGAAAGTAAACCGCAGATGGCACAACGTGTCAAATATTCAGGCAACTCTGACCAAACTATAATCAGAAGCGCTCCACTTGTTTGACAATGCTGAACAGATCACACATCAGCACCATAATCGGTGTCCTTACAGGACAATTTCCTATAGGCCAACACGCAAAAAGACAATGACTTCTGTAGAAGCTGCTTTTGGACGAAGAAGAGGTATTCCTCACCTTCTCTGCTCTTGTCCAGCTCTCTCCGACATAAGGAATCTCCATCTGGGAAACTATTTCTTTGATAATCTAGTTGAGCTGGCTAGTATTGAGGAGGGAGCTGAGTGGCACGTAGCGCTGTCTTGTTGAAAGCACATGTCGTTGGTGTCCATATCCTACAGTTCAGGCCAAAAGAAGGTGGTAATCATCGACCTATAGCGCTCGTCGTTGACGGCGATGGCCTCGCCAACTTCGTTCTCAAAGAAATATAGAACGATGACGTTGCCTGCTAAATATCCACACCAAGCAGTGACTCTTTCGGGATGCAATGGAAACTCTTGAATCTCATGTCGATTGGCATCGTCCCAAATTGGAAAATTTTGTTTGTTGACGTACCCACTCATCCAGAAATAGAATAGGTTCAGTTTCCAACTGTTCCGGAGCCCATTCAGCGAACACACTTGTCATTGTCTATAGCCGTTTACCTTCAGCTGCTGGGTCAGTTGAATTTGGTACGGGTGCTCAAGTCACTCGGTGAAATTTCCTAGTCTGCGAAAGGCCGAGTTCTTGTGAACGACGCGAAATTGGCTGCCCCGGATTCTCCTGCACACTTTCATGGGCGATGTTTTCAGCAGATCTTGCGTTTCGTCGACGTACGAGTTTTGGTTTATCGTTTACTGCAGTGGACTTAAATTTATCCATACATACTACGAAAAGTCCTCTCGGTAGGACACTTTTGGGAGCTGGAAAATGGCCGAAGTGCGCTGAACAGAACACCCATTTTGATAAAACAATTTTATCCTTTCCAGGTGTTGTTGAACGCTAAGTCCGTCCATGGTAATTTGGCGCAAAAATACTGAATAAATGACGGCCAATTTAACAGATGTAGCTTCAACTGGCAAAGTTCGATAGCCCCTATTAGAAAACCCTTTATATAGCCAAATATAGGTGGAATTCCCTTCCATCGAAGGAGATATTCAGGCCGACCGAGGTATCCATTCGGAAACAAATTTTTACCGATTTATTCGAAATCGGAAGAATTTCTACTTAGGTTTCGGTTCCGATTAGTATTTCGAACAGATCTTCCGAAAAAATTCATCCGCACATCGCGCGGTGACAATGCGTAAAATCAACAATTTTTGAAAGCCACGCGTTAAATTTCTTCCGAAGTTGTCCGACGAAGAATTGTTGCGGAATCCATCGAATGCGATCGTAACCCTCATTTTGCTGGTGCTACTATGGATACCTCGTAAGCAAACTGACATTTGATTGGAACAGACTTTCGTTTCGAAAATTCTTCGAACGGATAGCTCGATAGGGCTTAATATAAGAGTATGCAAAGCAATAACCTTTTCCTTTCACTCTACTACTAGGTTTTGTAGCCTCATAAAACTAAGTCCCAATGGTTAAATTGCTTTTTAAAAAAATCGCTCCTATGTCGCTGTCCACTCTAAGCCATTCCGACACACCTAACATTCAGTGACATTATGAATGCCCCCAAGTCCTCTCCCAAACCAATGAACATAACCACGGGCCTTCTCATGCCTTTCATTGCAAAAAATAGTGCAAATCTCACTCGTCATTCGAGGCTTACCCCCATTGCATTTCATTCCTCGTAACAATGACAAACTACCAATTCCCTGACTACGTTAGTCAGTAGCTCTTGCGACCAACTGGCGTCTTTCAATGTTGCGCAACTTTCGATCGACTTCTGGTCTTTTCCTGTCTGAGGTAACCACCAGTTTATTGATTTTTTATCCACCATCCAAACATTGCCAATATGCACTTGATGAGTTGACCTAATCAAGTGCCAACTACCTATAGATTTCCATTGATTGTCATAAACACCTTTCGCCCCAAGAGACCGACCCCAGAGTAGATAAATCTTCGAACCACCACGTAGCCATAACTCAATTAGCCGCGATTAACTTTTGCCAGCCAACTATTGTACTGCGCACGTTTAACCCATAAAAGTTTCTGATTGAAGGTAATCCCATGAGAGGGCATCCGCTTGAAGCCTTGATGTTCACCCCTCCCATTCCCTGATGGTCAATCCAAGTTATTCAAAGTTAGTTGAAGGATACGCTTTAAAGTTTAATTACTGCCCCAAGTCAATAGGGCGCTTGGGAACTAAATCGTTCCGTCAACTGATGCAGAAGGACCACAGAACTGTTTTTTTTTTTACCGTTCTTTTTTTATCCAGGGAGTAATAAAAACGGATTACTGACATTTGGTCAACACATTCTCTCAGAAGGCTGTCGAACGGCTTTCGATTTCCATGGTGCGGGAACTAACCAACCACACCTTTTGTATCCGCTCTCGAAATGTGTTATATAAGTGGTGCACCAACCAACAGTTTGTTGAGATACTTCTCTGTATGCACTCGCAAAACGCAATCGTGCAAATAATCGCCCAACCATGCTAGCGTTGGCACCTCCAACATTTAAAACTCTACTGCCAACTACGAGATGAACATTCACTTGGTCTGGGCTTAAAATAGATTGTTTAGCCGTTTTAAGCTGGTGTTGCTCCACTCTTGGCATGGAAATGTGTGTATTTGTGTGTGTCTGTGGTTGCACGACTTTTGCAGCGGCTATGGTATATTGTTGCAAAGATCGAATCGGAGCCATTAAAACGCCCGACAAGATGTCAATAATTTACTTTTTATATAAATTGAATTTAATTAGACGAATTTGTTCTTTTTTAGTTTTTGCTAATTTGTATCTTTTATTTCTTTGCAGGTATGTGATTGCCAATCAACTTAAATGCGATGTAAGTTTGTTGTTAGTTAACTTTTTCATTTCGTATTCAGCAACTTAAAAATATTTTTGATTGAAGAAAATCATTATTATGACGGGCTCTTACCTTTCAACGGATTTCCGACACGTTTATGGTATCTCCCTCTGACAAAGTAGTCTTGCATCCTCTTAGACCTAGTTATTCAGACTTAGGACACTTGCATTCGCAATCGGTTTTTCCTTAAAGCAGTGTTTCAGTCTTCCTTGTCGTCTTAAGCCGGGCAGCTGGTTTGATTTGAAGATTCACTTTGGTTCGAGCATTACTTTTGTTGGGACGTTTCAACTTTCCGTTGAGTGTCATTCCCAGGAATTTGGCTTGTATTCGGAGCGGATTTAGGAAAATTTGGCAAGTCTCTAGTTTTCTTAAAGGTAGAATTCACGTGAACAGATTTAGTTTCGTTGAGGGAGATCCTCCAGCCCATCGTAACTTTATTCAGATAGTTTTGCAGTCGTTTGTTCCAGGGTTGTTGCGGATGCAGAATTTTTGACATCGGCGAATCCGGAAGTGGATGTGAATATTTGAAAGCTAACATCTCTTTTTTTAAGAGATACATAATTAAGATAAATAAATAAATTTAATATTTAAATGCTTAACTCAGAAATTTAAAAATTGGTGCATTATATGTAATAAATAGTAATGTTGCGGCCTTTTCAGGTTCCAACCTGTTTCGCAGAGGTTCATATATTAGTCACTAAATAAATGGGCACTTGGAACACTGGCAGGTGGAGCCGATAAATATATGCGTGTTATAGCAGATAGCATTTTGAACTCACCACGATTAACGCTCCATCAGTTAAGTGGACTTTCAGATACATTTATCCTTTTTTTTATATGATATGAGGGCAATTCCTTCTTAAAAATAGTACCGGGGCTAATATTGTCCGATGTTTCCTCTTGGCTTTCATCTTCACTTGAAGAATTTTTTCAAAGAAATTCTAATTCTCATGCTTTTAGCTTTTTTAAAATTCGGAAAACTTGCAACTTCATTATCAATGTTTTTGGCCTTCAATATTTCATTTTTATCTTTTCTTCGGTCATGGGTTTAAAAAAAATTCCTTAAAGCCAGGGTCTAAGTAGGTGGATCTATCAAATAAATTGTTCTCCTCCAAAGCAAAACAATTGGCAGAAACTTCAGTTTTTAGAGTCTTGACTGAAACCCCAATCGGATCAGAATCCTGTATTATTGCTAAATGGTCATTCAGTTTTTGTAAGCATTTGAAATAGTGGATATGTGGGTCTGAGACCTGCTTAATTCCCGTGTCACGCACAAAATCCGCATCCGCAAAAAGCTTCGCATTGATTATTGCAGATGCGGATGCGAATGCGGAAGTTTCGCTATTGTGGATGCGAATATCCGCAATATCCTTGGACTTTATTGGATCGTTTTACCTACTGCTAGAATGGGGTTGTCATCGGCATCGGTTGTGCTTTCGGTATATCACGAGTATATGACAGGTAGAGAAGCGGTCCAATAACACTTCCTTGCGGTATGCCGGCAAAGTTTTATTTAAGCTCCGAGTAATTGTTTCGCATTTTAAGCCATCGTGCCACACCTTAACAAAGGCTTGCGAGACGTCAAGAATGCGCTTGAGCATATACTGATATACCCTATCTTATAGGGGTAAATTAGTTTTGATACATAGTTTGTAACATAGAGAAATAATTTAGGTAGATACACCTTAAAGTATATGGATCGACTCAGAATCGCTAGCTGAGTCTGTATATCCGTCGCGTCCGTAATTTTTAGGCCATAAATTCTGAGCTAGGATTATTAAATTTAGCACATCCTTGCCTGAGGCTACAGAACAAGTACAAAAAAGTTTCGAAATTCGCCCACTGCGACGCCCGTTTTTGGTTCTTTTTGGTCAAAAACCGCAAGGAATTTTGAAAAAATATCTGAATATTATATTTAGACTATCTAAATATATTTCGTCCATATAAAGTTTTTTGCACACCCACTTTTTGGCGGCGTTTTTTTTTTTTTTTGGAAAAAACTGTTTTCCAATTTTTTTTTCCAAATTTTAAGGAAATTTTGAAAATTTGATGCAAAAACATTGATGAAAACGTGAAAATTTCGTCTGTAGAAACTTTAAACCCACGCCTACTTTTTAAGGGGCGTTTTTTCAATAAAAGCATATATGCAGGAGACAAGCATTGTTTTTTGTCGACCCATTAACGATTTTGATAAAGTGTGTGAGCATTTTTGTGACAACGCCACGCCCACTTTTTGGGGATGTTTAATTTTAAGATTGTATCCATTGTGTTTTTTTTTTTCTTGGAATGCGCTCTCGATTACGTCAGTAATTCTGTGCACCTGGCCAACCAGACAAGCGCCCGTGAATTGATTTTTCGATGAATTCCATTGAATTACGCTCACCAGTTTCGTCGCGGGATAATTTTATGGCTCACTGGAAAACCAAACTGATTTTCCGGATAATTTTGGTATGAGATGGATGAAATCGCAGCTCCCTATCGAAATCCGGTAAATAGTTGTCCCTTCAGAGTTAGGCTACAAAGCTTGATCAATTTTTGCGTTCTCCCGAATTTGGTCATCACTCTGTAGAGCTCCTGGTTGCGGAAGCTAAAAGTCGATGAAAAGAGGATTGGTTTCAACCTAAAATCCGGTTGCTCCAACACTAGGAGACACAGCTGGATCAATATCGCTGGTATCCCGAATTCGGTCATTCGAGAACTTGAAATCGATGAGGAGCTTATAAGTTTCAACTTTAAATGCGTTGAGCTTCTCGAGGATTTGCTTCCAAGACCTGCCCGGTTTGAAACCACATTGGTACGCTTCGGATAGTGTGTTTTAGAAAGCTTTCAGACGTTCACTCAGTACGTTGGATAGGATTGTGCGATATTTAACTGAGATGTTCCTAGGCATTTGAAGTAAGGCATACCATTGCCTTTCTTGTAGGTGAGACATATTGAGATATTATTCCCAAATTAGGGCATGCTTTCGTCCATCCAAACTTAATTGATGGCTTTGATCATGTCCACTTCCAAGGCATCACCTTCCTATTTAAAGCTAAACAGATCTGTTCTACATTTTTATTTCTACATTGACTGGAGGTGGGCGACTTTCTTGCCCTTTCAGTTTTTCGACATTATGCCCAATTTAGCAGTTACTCGAAATCCTGCCTGATTAGACCTACAATAACCTGTGAATCTGCTACTAGGTTGCCATAGATATTTCTTCAAGCCTGAGATCCCACTTTGAAGGCAGTTGTCCGTTTTGTTGGTAGACTTGTAGGCTTTTATTTTTTTTTTTTGGTGTAGAATTGTTGGATTTTCATTTTTATTTCTCTCTTACTAAGCCATGCGCTTCCACTTTGAACGCAGTTATTAGTTCCTTGAATTTTTTTTGTAGAGTGGTCGGATTTTCATTTTTATTTCTCTGTTTACCATGCACTTCTTCTGGCGCCTTTTTTCAGTATTTGCAAGCATCGTTTTCGAAAAGAACTAGGGCGACTTGTGCTACCTCTTTTATAATGTCGACCTCTTTTTGAAAATCGACCTCATTTTTTAATGTTGGGGTCCGCCACCGATTAGGTTTTGGCATTGGTAGGCTTGGCGCAATAAAGACAGATCGGCTTGTTCCCATTCACTAAGTCAAGATAAGGACTTATAAGAGATCTGTTTCCTTTTTAAAATTAATTTATGACAGGTGTCGGAGGAGCTTAGAAAAATATCCCTAGACTTGTTGCACTACAACGGCCGATAAGACATGCAGCTTCAGCTCCATATTTTTGTTTGTTACAGAACAAGCAAACAATGGAACGAACTTCCAGAAGACGTTTTTCCACCAATATACAAACAACAATTCAAGAGCAGAGTCAATAAGCATCTGCAAGCATCATATCAGGGCGTTCCTTTAGCTTTATAGGTTCGCCTCACCTGAGATAAGTTTTTTTTTTTTAAAATACGAGTTGACACTTCATCAGCGAGTCAACAACCCATCCGACCTGAGGTGATAAGTTAGGCAGGCTAATTATCAAGTGCCGCTAAAAGGCAAAAAAGTTGGTGCGATGCTAGAAAACTAATCAACATCCAATTGTCAACGCAATTTTTCTAAGAAAAACTCCCTTCAAGTGCCCAGGGAATTTGAATTCATATCACACCCAGGAGCAGGCCAAAAGCTCCACGAGAAGCCTAATGAATAAATATGACCCACTTGCCAATGAACAATTCGAGGACGCATTTAAAAAAGAATATCCTACGACCCCAGTCAAGGTGTGGGATAATTTGCCGCCTCCTTGTTTTTGTGGGCTGCCAAGTCTATACCAAGAATATCCTCCGACACCAGTCAAGGTGTGGGATAATTTCCCACCTCATTTTTTAGTGGGCTACGAAGTCTACACCAAAGACATGTCAAATTGAAGGACACAGGTGGTTAAATGTCATTAACATAAGAAAATACGCCAGAGGAAGGACGACAAAAATGAGGCTACAAAAAACTGTTAACTTTTTCCTAAACGCGTAGGGTTTAGACTACTAGCAACTACACCAACTAGGGTGCCACCACTATAGCATCCTTTCCTTCCTTAGGAGATAAAAATAACTTTGCATCCAATGAATGGAAGAGGAGGTGCGCTTCCAAATCAAAAAAAAAGTTGAAAAGCTGATGATGTTGATGATGGTAATGATGCGGACGCGTCAGTAGTGCGGTGGTTAGGTGACGAAGACACAAAGCGACGATGGGAATGGCAGAGGCATCTCAACAACAACATCTCTCCCAGGGAGCATGAGACGGTAATTGTATGGCGTTGACGATGGCAAGCACTGTGCCACTTCAGGGCGTTCAGGGGACGATCCCAGGGATATTTGTCGGTTTTTTTTTCACCTCCCGTTCTTCTGTTTGTTTGCGTATTTTTTTCACGTTCATTTTCGCTTTTTTATTCGCGCTTACTTACATAATTCTGCGTCGTTGCGCGCGTCCTGATTAAATTACCATAAATGGGATTTTAAGTGATGTCGCGCGAATTTGTTCACACTCTGATGGACCCTGGCAATCTGTCTTGTGCTGAGAGCGTTGCTGGTAAATTATTATTTGTATCTGCCTGACTTTTAATTTTGTAAATTTTATCTGCACCCCTCCGGGCAGCTAGCGCCAGGTGTGTCTTTAATACGGGGTGATCATAAATCATTTGCGTGCTGGTGGTGAGGGGCTTGAATGAGGTGTTACATATTTGTGAGGGATTTTGGAGGGAAATCGGAGGTCGATGTGGGTTTTTTGAAGGAGCAAATGGGGGTAATTTGGTGATTTGCTATACCTGTCAAAGGGTTTATAGGTGCCCGCTTAAAGTAAGATTTTTAATGAGTAAAAATCTCACACTACTGTGGGCACGTGCTTATCGTGTCCACGGAAAAAAATATGCTCTGTATGATACTGTGGTCTGCAATCGGTTTATCCGAATTGTTGATTCCTTTTGTTCTGCATATGTTTGTTAAAGAAATGTTGCTATTCAAGGAGCTCAAAGTTTGTAAGAGCCACTTGCATCAACCAAAGTTGTTTTTTCCACGTGCTGGTGGAAATCTCCTATAAGACCCTATGAGGGCCATCGGTGCGTGCTCACAGTAGTGTGATACAAATACAAAAATGGGGTGTTTTTAGTGACCACCACCATTTTCTATTTGTATTGCAACGAAGTATGCGACTTCCCAAGCAATTTTTTTTATCACAAGCTTATATATAAACATTTGGCGACTTTCCCGTGCGAGTTCCTCCCTTTTCCTCAAGATTTTAGCGCGGTTTGTGATTATCGGGCTTGGTTTAGTTCTTTGAAAACGTTGCAAGAGGTTTCTTTTGTCAAGAATATTGAAGAACGTGGTGTTAACGTGTCTTTTTAGGTCAAACTCCTTTGTTTCATCATTACTCATGGGAATACACAGATCTCTACGAAGATCATCGTTTCTAATGTACCACAGCACATTGACAAATGATTTAACAATTTGTTTTCAAAAGTTTGTAAGGAATTTCAAGTCGTTTCAAGAGTACAAACCCAAATTTGTATTCCAATGATTCCAGTTTCAGCACTTGCAGCTTGTTATCAAGAGGCTTCGAATATTTTTTCGAGCAACCAGTATACCGTTCTCTATATTTATTTTAAAGTTCTTAGCATTTCTTTTGTAAATGCGACTTCCATTTTAATTTTGAGTCGAGAGTCATTAGGAGATATTTCGCTTCTTTAGCAAACGGGACTCAATTACGGAAAAGCCGTTTCTTCGTTTTTATGAAAAGTCTACATGAAATGATTTAACCAGGTAGTGCGATCCGTCTGGATTGTGTCCATTCACTGGCCTCGTGAAGAGCATCTTGCGTTTCCTCTATTGCTGTGCCAACTGCTAGAATGGCCATACCGTCAGCAAAAGTAGCAACTATTGTGTCGATTGGTCAGTGCACATAGTAGGTACAGGAGTCCATTCACTGACCTTGAAATTTTATATTTTTACCCCTATTGTGGTGCCAACTCCTAGAATAGCCTTACCGTCAGCAAAAGTGTCATAACACGTGCTCAAAGCAGGAACAAAAGTGGTCCAAGGACGCTTTCTTGTGGTACACCTTCCATTATTTCTTTCAACTCCAAATAATCGTTACCAAGTTTAACCCGAATGAGTCCACTCTCAAGATATGATTTAAGGCCATTATGCCAAACTTTGCCAAAAGGTTGCGAGAAAAACGAGAGAGGAAATTATCTTTTCTCCGAATACTTCCTCAATTACATCAGTAATTCGATCGTTGAAGGCTTACTTCGAAACCTGAATTTATTGTCAGGCAGTTGGCGAACACATAATATCCTTTCAAAACCTTTGCGAATGATTGGAAGAAGTGAAATGGTCGGTAGGACTTTATTTCTTTCGGTGACTTCCCCAGTTTAAGAACCTTAATCACCTCCTCGATTTTCAATTGTGTAGGTATGTATACTAATCGAATTGTCGCCGTTATAATGAAGAGAAGTTTTGCTAGTGCTATGGAGACAACATTTCAAAAAGGTCATAAGCCGGAGGAGCTCTGTAAGGCTTAAGTTTCTGTGTTTTCCATGTAAGCTCGGTAATATAGGGTCTTTCATTAAGCGCTTTCTATCTATAAATTTATATAAAGCAACGTGAGATATCATTGAAATGTTTTATTCGTTTGAAAGACTTATCGATGCCATTATGTATGGAATATAACCTCGTTAAATTGTACGCCGCTGTTTCTCTGGGTGGCGCACATCCGAAATGTCCAATTTTCCACGACTCTTGCGCATAAATCAGGCTGAATGTGACCGTTGGCATGGGTTATATTGGCTTTGAGGGCCGCTGTGGTTTGTGGCTTATTTGCATAGACCTGAGACTTCAGGAAACCCACAAGAAAAAGTCTAACGGGGTCAAATCGCATGATCTCGGTGGTCAGTTCACATCACCTCCACGTGAGACGACCATGCCCTCGAATCACTCGTGCAGAATTTCCAATGTGGCGTGAGCTGTATTGCACGTAGCGTCATCCTGTTGAAACCACCAGACCCATCGAGATATCCGTTTGGAGGAAAAAAGGTTCTCCGCTTTGTTTGAAATCAGAGAAACCTCTACCGAGGTTCCCGTTCCGATAAGTATTTCGAACAGATCTTCCGAAAAAATTGATCCGCACATGATCGCGCGGTGACGTAATGCGTTAAGTCGACTATTTTTGACAGCTACGCGTTAAATTTCTTTCAAAGTTGCCCGAAGAAGAATTGTGTCGGAATCCATCAAATGCGATTGTAACCCTCATTTATTCCGCAATGGATAGATTAGATACCTCGTAAGCAAACTGACTTCCGATTGGAACTGACTTTCGTTATGAAATTCTTCCGAATGAATACCTCGATAGGTATCCATATCATCCGATGCAGGCCAACCAAATTGTTAATCATCGGCCATCATTGGTTTTGGCCTGGCCAACGTCGTTCTCAAAGAAATATGAACCGATGACGCTGCCAGCCAGGAAATCATCGACCTATAGCGCTCCCGTTGACGGTTATGGCCTGGCCAACGTCGTTCTCGAAGAAATATGAACCGGTAACACCGCCAGCCCAAAATCCACACCAAACAGTGACTTTTCGGGATGCATTGGACGCTCTTGGATCCCATGTGCATTGGAATCTGTCCAAATTTGTCAATTTTGTTTGTTGGCGTACTTATTCATTCAGAAATGGGCCTCATCGCTGAAAATGTTTTTTCGGTGAAAATTAGTGTCAGTCTCCAAACGGCTCCAGAGCCCATTCAGCGAACAGCTTTACCTTCAGCTCCTAAATAACAGCTCCTGTGTCTGTTAAATTTCGCCAAGTTGTGGTTTGCAAAAAGCTTATTCTAAAAGTTATTCTAAGTGACGCGAAATCGACTTCCTCAGATTCTCCTGCAAACTCTCACAGACAGCGGCGATGATTTCGGCAGATCTTGCGTTTCGTCGTCGTATGAGTGTTGGTTTATCGTTTCCTGAACCTTACTTACTTACTTAAGTGGCGCTACAGTCCGGAATGAACCTGGGCCTCAACCAACATGCCTCTCCAATTAGCCCGGTCCTTAGCTAACTGCCTCCAGTTGCGCACTCCAAGTTGGTTGATTGAGGTCGGTTTCCACTTGTGCGCGCCACTTAAGGCGAGGTCTTCCTCTACTGCGTCCGACGTCTGGCTGGGAATCGAAGACTCTGCGAGCCGGAGTATTGGCGTCCATTCGTTCTACATGTCCTAGCCATCTTAAACGTCCAATGCGGAGTTTTTTGACCAGGGGCATGTCGCTGTACAGCTCGTATAGTTCTTGGTTGAATCTTCGTCTCCATAGCCCGTCAACGCAAACGGGACCGAAGATTTTTCGAAGAATTTTCCTCTCGAATCTACCAAGGATTTCTTCATCCGCTTTTGATACGGTCCATGCTTCAGCGCCGTAGAGCAGGACTGGGATGATCAGGGTCTTATATAGGATCTCCTTAGTAGTTCGAGTGAGGGCTTTACTACTAAATTGCCTTCTTAGCCCGAAGAAACAGCGGTTGGCAAGAGTAATTCTTCGTTTAATTTCTGACGAGATGTTGTTGTCAGAGTTAATAGCGGAGCCGAGGTAGACAAAGTCCCGTACTACCTCAAAGTTATATCTGTCAATGGTGACGTTCTGTCCAATTCGTCGATGTTGTGTGTCCTTTCGTGTTGACAGCATATACTTAGTCTTACCCTCATTTACTGCTAAACCCATTTTCGCCGCTTCCTTCTCTATACTAGCAAACGTGGCTATGACATCACGTTGAGTCCTACCAATGATGTCAATATCGTCAGCGTATGCTAGTAGTTGCACCGACTTTTGGAAAATTGTGCCTCTGGTGTTGGCTTTGGAGTTTTGCACAATTCTCTCAAGAATAAGATTAAAGAAGTCACATGACAGCGCATCGCCTTGTCTAAATCCTTTTTTGGTATCGAATGTGTCGGTGAGGTCGTTTCCGACCCTGATGGAGCAGCGAGAATTCTCCATCGTCATCCTACACAAACGGACGAGTTTGGGCGGTATACCAAAACTAGACATTGCTCTGTACAGTTCGTCTCTATAAATGCTGTCATATGCGGCTTTGAAATCGATGAATAGGTGGTGGGTATCGATTTGGACTTCTTGAGTTTTTTCCAGGATCTGCCGAAGTGTGAAAATTTGATCGGTTGTGGACTTTCCTGGCCTAAAACCACACTGATAAGGGCCAATCAGGATGTTGGTAAACGGTTTCAGACGTTCACATATTACGGCAGATAGGATCTTGTAGGCGATGTTGAGGAGACTTATGCCTCTGTAGTTGGCGCAGTTCAGAGGGTCTCCTTTTTTGTGGATCGGGCAAACGATGCTGAGGTTCCATTCTTCAGGCATATTTTCATCCGACCAGATTTGGCTTATGAGTTGGTGGATGTTACTTACCAAGTCATCTCCGCCGGCCTTATAGAGCTCAGCGGGAAGGCCGTCATTTCCGGCAGCCTTGTTAAGCTTGAGTTTAGATATTGCTATCCTCACTTCACTCAGGTCGGGTGGTTGGCAGTTTTCGCTGTCGTTGCCAATATTGAATGGTTCGTTCTGCCTGACAGCGGAATGTTGTTCGTCATCGCCGTTTAACAGTCTGCAGAAGTGGTTCTTCCATATCCTCAGCATCGACTGTGTCTCAACTACAATATTTCCTTGTTCATCTCGACAGGATTCTGTTCGAGCCTTGTATCCTTGGCTTTGACGTTTTACACTTTGGTAAAACTTGCGAACATCCTTCCTGGAGTGGCACCTCTCTATATCCTCGATCGCGCGCTTTTCTTGCTCTTTTTTCTTCTTGCTGAAAAGCCGATGTTCTTCCCTTCTTCTTTGCCTATAGAGCTCAATGGCACCTCTCGTCTTCACCTGCAGCTTAGCCTTGTAGGCCTCGTTCTTGGCTGCGAGCATCTGTCGGCATTCCTCATCAAACCAGGGGTTTCTTGCTGGTGGGCGCGAGAAACCTAGCACATCAGTTGCGGCTGATCTAATGGCCTGTTGGCATCGTTGCCATTGCTCTTCGACATTCGATGCTGGTGGTATGGTGTTAATCGAGAGGTTAAGGGATACGCGTTGTGCGAAGGTCTTGGCGGTCTCTTGCGATTGCAGTCTTCCGACATTAAATTTTTTCACAGTATTTCTGGATTGTTGTGGCGTGGTGGATATCCGCATTCTTACCTTGGCTGCTACAAGGTAGTGATCCGAGTCGATGTTAGCTCCTCGGAATGTTCGGACATCCAAAATACTGGATGCGTGCCTCTTATCTATCGCAATGTGATCAATTTGGTTGACCGTTCGTTGATCTGGAGACCGCCATGTCCCCTTATGGATATCGAGGTGAGGAAACCGTGTGCTGGCTATAGTGGCATTTCGTTCCGTAGCGAAATCAATTAGCCTAAGTCCGTTACCAGACGTGTTGTCGTGTAGGCTATGTTTTCCGACAATACTTCTAAAGATGTCTTCTCTTCCTACCTTTGCGTTAAAATCTCCCAGCACGATTTTAACATCGTACTTCGGTAGTCGCTCATAGGTTTTGTCGAGGAGCTCGTAGAAGCAATCCTTAGCTATATCATCTTTTTCTTCCGTCGGAGCGTGAGCGCATATAAGGCTTATGTTGGCGAATTTGGCCTTGATGCGGATTGTTCGCTAATGTCTTGGATTAACCCATCCAAGACTTCTTGCCTAAGTCTGGCACTTATAACAAATCCGCATCCGAATAGTCGCTGTTTCTGCTCACTATAACACGGTCCGTAGTATATGTCACAGTTTTTCATCCTCTTTTTGCCCGGCCCATCCCATCGTATTTCCTGGATGGCAGTAATGTCTGCTTTGTAGCAGTTTAGGGCTTCCGCTAGTTGTTCGCCTGCACCTCTCCTGTTTAATGTTCTCACATTCCAGGTGCAGATACGAACGTCGTTGTCCTTTTTTCGTTTAGCAGGGTCGTCAACAATAAAATCCGTCCTTTCCGAGGCTATTGGTTGCTTCGTAACCATGTTTTTTTTCTGTGGGTGGGTAGTTAGCCCAAAGCACAACCCCCAACCTGGAGGGCCAGTTCCAATTTATTAGATACCCCTAGGACACGGGGCCATCAGTATCCACTACGGGATTGAGCGCTGCCGTTGGCCTTTCGGTTCATCCGCCACCATCTCTGTTCAAGGGGCCTGACTAACCCTTGAAATTCCTAGACAACCTGTTGTCCGAATATGTCAGAGCAGCTCATCTAGGTTCGCCTGGGACAGCAGGCCGGGTATTCATCCGTGCCATTCTCACCAGGGTGTTTATAGTGTTGCTGTTTTTCGTCGTGTTATCAACACTCGCACTTATCGTTTAGCAAGTCAAATCCGGTTGGATGAGACCAGTACCCGATGGTTACCACTTGGAGGTAGAGATAAGCACATTTGATGTTTCCTGAACCAGTGGACTCAAATTTATCCACCACAATGCGAAAAGTTCTATTGGTAGGACGATTATGGCGACCGGAAAATAGGCGATGCGCCCGAACAGAACACCCATTTTGATAAAACAATTTTATCACTTGCACTTGTTGTTGAACGCTATGTCCGTCCATGCTGATTTGGCAAAACAGCCTGAATAAATGACAGCCAATTTAACGGAGGTATAGCTTCAACAATATGACTGCCCTCAACTGTCAAAGTTTGGAAGTCCCTAGTGGAAGACACTTTATATATCCTAATCGAAATGCCGCATCTATAGTGAAGAGAAGTTTAGGGAATGCTTTCAGAGACAACATTTTAAGAAGTTCTCCCAAACCTAGGTCATAACCTAGAGCTGTTTTAGGCTTAAGTTTCTGTATTTTCCATTTAAGCTCGGTGGATACTTCCGTATGTTACTACTCTATTCTCGGTTGTAGTGTTGATGGTTCCATTTTGCGCCGCTGGACTACCAAGGGGGTTAAAGGTTTCCTCAAGATGCTCGTCAAAAACGTCAGATTTTTCCTTATCATTTTTGGAGGACAGTCTTTTTTTGTCTTTCTGAATTCTCCAGAGCGAATAATTCGATTCTTTTCCAGCTGTTAGGATCTTCACCAGAAAATCCCTGTATGTTTGAATAAATATGTTGGTCCAAGCCACATCCCCTAAGTGCCGCTGCAACTTAAATTAAAAACAACTCTCGGATATAGCATTTTGTAAGATTGGCAATGGCATTGTGTAGGCTAAACCTTTGTCTTATGCAGTGAAAAAGGAAAAGCTTCCACCATGACCTAATCAAAAGGGATCCAATACTTTTGGTATTAATCCAATCTCCCACGTCGATGTTGTAAAGTCTTTCTTCAATCAAAAACATATGCTGTTTCAATTTTCTGAACACAACCCAATCATGCCTTGAGTAGCTTCCCTGACCACATTAACCCATCCAAGAACAAAAAAATCCTAAAAATTCAATTTCATCAGCCAATTCCAAGAACAATTCATTGCGATATGTGTTCCCCTTCAAAGAAGCATAGAAACCATCTTCACAATTCCAATAAGGATTACAGGATACAACAATACCGTCATTATCATGTCACACACTCTACAATATTTACAAAATTCCTCAACTTAACATGGCTCATGAATGAAAGATGATTCACTTCCACAATCTCTTGCCACAGAGCTGTGCGTATATTTACTCCGAGAGTCACGTTTCAATCTTGAAATGTAGCAATTCATATGCAGGACATGATGACCATTTTCCTACAAAACAAATGCAACCTTATCAACAGTCCGAGTACTCCTGTGTAGTTTGGCATGTCATATTGTGCCTTGGGGGGGGTGGTGGCTGAGATCAGTGTTTCCAAATTGAAAATAAGCAAAACCCATCAAAATGCCTATCACACCCTAAACCAATTTTTGACCTCAGATAGATTTTCGAGCTTTCTCTTGAATTTTTAATTTAATTTCCAGGCAGACATGAAAAACAACAAAAATGTAAATTCAATGGATCACTGTCCTCACCCCTAGCGTAGGCAGGGGATGGCATTCCCAGGTTTTTTGGTCTCAACCGTCAAGAGAGCAAAAATGACTGTCTAGAAAATTTTCCTGTCAAAAGGCTGAAAGGAATTTAATTAACTTGGGAGTACTGTCAACAGTGCATGACATTTCAATTGGGGGTTTGTTATTCAAAAGGCTGGTGGAGGTAGGGGTAGAACGGAATTGTCATTATCACGGATATAACAATATGCGAGGCATAGAAAAGCTTTGTAATTAAAAGTGGTTGTTCATTTTAAAGTGTATAGAGGCTTGTCAAAATGGCGGATTAGAATAACCATATGAGTGGCGTTGTTTGAATTTGAAAGGTGGGAAAGCATGGATTGAGATGGTTGCTGTAACTATCGATTGTGACGCTCTGTCCAATTCGTCAATGTCGTGTGTCCTTTCGGGTTGGTCTTACCCCCGTTTGCAGAACATTGTGCTACTGGTGTTGGGACGGAAGTTTTTACAATCTTCTCGAGATTTATATCAAAGAATACACGAAAAGCTTCACCTTGTCTAAGTCCTTTCTTGGTATCGAATATTTCGGTGCCGACCATAATGGAACAGCGAGAATTTTTCATCGTCATCCATGTTTTGTCTCTATAAATGCTGTCATTTTCGTCTTTGGAATACATGGATACGTGGTCTATATCCACTTGGACTTGGGTTATTTGTTTTTTCAGAATCTATCGATGTGTGAAGATTTGATCGGTTGTGGACTTTCTGGTGTAAAATCACACTTATAGGGCCCACTCAGGTTGTTGGTCAATGGTTTAAGGCGTTTACATATTATGGCAGATAGAATCTTATAAGCGATGTTAAGGAGACTAATGCCTCTGTAATTGGTGCACTACCGAGATTTTTCTTTTTGTCTTTCGGGCAAACGATGCTCAGGCTCCATTCTTTTGGCATACTTTCCTTCATCCAAATTTCGCAATGAATGGGTGTGTGCTCCTTACCTATTTTTTTTTCCTGCGGCGTTATTTATATCGGCTGAAGTTTTTTCATTTCCAGTCGCCCTTTTGGGTTCTTATATTGCTATCCTCACTTCGATTGGGCTGTCGAAATATTCAATCGTTCATTCTACTTGACACCATGAGCTTTCTGCCCATCATACCGTTTACATTCTTCAGAAGGAGTTCTTCCATATTCCCAGCATCGATTGTGACTCAAATAAGATTTTTCTACAGGATTCCGCGCAGGCCTTGTTTGACGTTTCACATTTCGTGTATCACTTTCGAACATCATTCCTGGTGTGGCACCTCTTAATATTTATTACTGGCATCTTGCGCTTTTCTTGCTCATTTTTTCTTCTTCTCTTCTTCTTTGCCTATAAAGCTCAATGGCGGCGCTCTTCATCTGCAGCTTTGGGTTGTATGCCTAATTTTTAGCTGTGAGCATCTGTCGGCATTCTTCTCCAAACCAGGGGTTTCTTGCTGCTAATAGGGAGACACTTTGCACATCCGTTGCAACTGATCTTTTGGCTTGTTGGCATCGTCGCCATTAGATGCTGGTGGTATGGTTAGTCAAAGAGACAGTCTCCTGTGATTATAGTCTTTTGACACTAAATTCTTTCACAGCATTTTGACGTTGTCGTTGCGTGCTTCCATACCTTCCATTGGAACAAGGAAATGGCCAGAGTCGATGTACACGCTAAAAGTACTGTATGCGCCCCGCTTGTCCATCGTTGACCGTTTCTTGATCGTAGATCGCCAGTCCGTTTAAGGATATCGATGTGAGGAAATCTTGTGCTGGTATAGTGGCATTTCGTTCTGCAGCGAAGTCAATTAGCCTAAGTCCGATGTTAGACATGATGTTTCCGACAATACTTCTAAAGATGTCCTCCCTTCCTAGGTTTTTGTTGAAACCTTCCAGCATCGTACTTCGATAGTCGTTCATAAGTTTTGTGCAGGAGATCGTAGTTATAGTCCTTAGCAATTTGGCCTTTTGGCTTATTTGGCCCTAATTCAGATTATTACAAAGCGTTTGCTAGCTAATGTCTTCTTAAGACTTAAGACTTCTTGGCTCAGATTGTCGCTTATGACGAATCCGCATTGGAATTGTCGCTGGTTCAGCTTTCTATATCACGGACATTAGTAGATGTCCCAGCTTTTCATCCCATTTTTGTTCGGCTCATCTCATCGCTCAGCTTAAGACTTTCTCTAGTTTTTCGGCTCCACTTTTTCTGTTACGCGGTCTAAGATTCCAGGTGCAGATACAAACATCTTTGACCCTATTTTCTTTAGCATAGTCGTCAACGGTATAACCATTTTCTTCCGATGCCTTAAGTTGACTCGTAACAATAGGGTTTTCCGTGGTTGTTTCCATTTGTCGGTCCGCAGGTTGTATGTTCCCCTTATGATGGGTGTGGTGGAGGAACCGTGAGCTGGACATAGTGGCATTTAGTTCAGCAGTGAAGTCAATTAATCCCAGTCCATTCCCAGACGTTGTGTGGTGTTGGTTTTGTTTACTCGGACCATCCATCGTAATTGCTGGATCGCAGTAATGTCTGCTTTGTTGAGGCCTTCGCTTGTTGTTTGGCTGGACCTTCTCTGTTAAGAGTTCTTACATTCTCGATGCAGATAGGAACGTCGTCCACCGTTTGGTCGTCAGCGATTACATCAATGATTTCTGAGATCCTTGAATTAACGCCTAATTCCAAAATTGGCCGTTATTTCACATTTTGAAAGCGAAATAACGCCATATTTCCATGTTCGGTCTTATTTCACTTTGCTTTGAGTGAATTATAGCCGAGTCTTCCTTATTTCACTTCGCAAACATCCAATTTCGCACCCATCCCAAATCCAACACTGAGCCCCAGCAGAGGGACTCATACTTTGCGTACATTCCAGTGCGGGTGCTGCTCCCCTGCAACTTGGACTCACTGTTGGAATTGGGCTGCGTGCAAGGTTGGATGTATTAAAAAACAAGCCTCTGCCCAAAGAATGGGGTTGCAAACATATTCATACTTTGCATGCATCCAACCTCCCACGCAACTCAAATCCAACAGTGATCCCAAGCAGGGGGTTGCACACGTATTGAAAGTTTGCACAAATTCAAACTTTGCATGCTCCCAAACTGGCATTCGGATGTGTACAAATTATGAACCCTTCTCTCCCTTAATTTGGCTTCATTTCACAAACAATGCTCGGCTTTATTTCACGGCCCCGGCAGTTCTGTCTACTTTTTAGCAGATTAGCGACTTTGCTATGTTGTTTGGCTGCACCTTTGCTGTTAATATTTTGAACATCCTTGAAACTTGAGGGGGCTATTTGTCCCAGTCCACTGAAATCTCCCACTTCCAAGCCCGCGTACCTTTAATAAATCCCATTAGTAAAAAAAATAACTCAATCAACTTACTCAGCCTCTCGCCCAAAGTTCAAAACCAATCCGATGTAGTTTTCCAAGTATGAGCCTCTTCATGAATGATGAAAGCAAGTATCCTTGAAAATAATAACCTTCCTTCCCATTGCCCTTAGCTGGGAATCATTCAAGAGTGTCTCCAAATGACTTAAGTGAACACTTCCTGTGGATGAACGTTTTCCATTTCCTAAAATAACATCGCCTAGGTAAGGTTCATGGTTGTCTATGAAGGATGATAACTATATTCGCCTTCTCTCCGTGCCCACTATCCTTCAATTATTCTCGGATCTTCGGAAGCGTAAAATTTGATTTCCCTTTCGGTAAATGACAATCATCCGTTTCGCTTCATTTGAGTTGCTCCCTCAAACTGGCAATGAATTGCGTACTTTGGACTGGATGATGGGGGTGGGGTGAGATATTTTCGAAAGGATTTGTCGCGTTGTCCTTTGCGTGAGTATCTCTGTGGAAGCGTCATGCTTGAAACGTGACCTTAAAGGTGGTGTACGTATCTGTATGTGGTGATGGCGTTGGGAAACGTGAACAGATATATTATTTACGGTTGTCGTACTTTCGTTTACGGCATCCCGGAAAGGACATTTTTTAATACGTCTTGCATCGTGGAATTGAAAAGATTGGTTGTAACTGAGTTGAACCAGTAGATGAATGAAATGATGCTGAAAATCGCTTTTTCGAATTAGTGGCGCGTGAATGATGACGCATTTTGTAGCTGAAGACGTGGGCAGATATATCAACACCCCAAAATGCGATCAATAAACATTCATATTGGGATTTAAGTGGACCATTTTCTACTCCCATATAAATGCTATGCATTACAAGGAGAAAAAAGAATTGATATCCCAGCGGCTAACTACCCACTCCCAGGCTACACCTACTTTGTAGACAATGATTCATTTGTCTGCATTCACGAAGGTATATAGCGATATGAGTCGTCCATGATAGTCCTGCTGGGAGTACCATGGCATCGCGCAAAGTCAAAGGAACGAAATGAATAGCTTCAGCTTTAAGATTCTCATCTCAATTAGTAAGTTAGGAGGCTGTTAATAGGGCTGTTTATTTTAATATTGCGCTATAAATCAGGTCCTAGAAATGGGGTTCTTATTTATGTGGTCTCCTTGTGGAGGGACCAAAAATTGGTTACACGGCAATTGTTTAATTTACTCGGTTTGCTTTGTTGTTGGGTAATTTAATTTGACTAATGGCTTCGGGAGTTTGTTTTCAGAAGGACTTAATTGAACTTTGAGGCTGTGGATAAGGAGAGAACTTCTAAAGATATAACACTTCTCTTGATTACTGTACCTGCCTAAGTGAGGTAGTAAATGCTGCGGAACCAACTTTGATATTTAAGGCGTTTAAGGCGATATTAACATCCCCTTTCAATCTTTGTTAAGAGAAGCTTAATACTCCCAGAACTTCATTGCATCCAGATCAAGCTGGACATACTGCCGTGTTATCAAGGACAAAATAGTTCAACGGTACCCATGGTCGGTTAAAAATCGCATAACGGACAGTTTGTCTGTTTGCTCATTTTTTGGATCAATATACCATTTACATTTAGTTATGTTCGGTGATGATTCTCTAGAATGTCTTAGGTTAGGTTATGTTAGTGGGTTGATGTGTCAGGCGGTGTTCGTCTTCCCTCATCACACTCAGATCAATATAGACCCATTGTGATGCCCGTTTAGGTCCACGTGTGTGGTTGGTTCCTTAATTTATCTCGTTACTGTCCATTTTTGTAAGTCCCTTTCCAGCCATCTAGATGTTGTTGCAAACCTTAAAAGGTTAGAGAGAGAGAGGCATTTCGAATCTATCGAAAAAGATTTCCTGTTTCTTTGAAGTAGTTTGTGGGTTCTGGCTTTGTCACACTCGGGCAACTTCATTTTGGATGTTTCACAGGCGAGGATGGAGATCCACCTGTTTTTGGTGATATTCAGTGTTTTCTGTCCCAACCGTGATTTGAGTCATATAGTGGCGGTTTGACTCGCCAGTTCATAAGCAATTTCAAGTCAAGCAATTTAAGGGCAAGTATGCCTCTCTGTTCAGGGACCCACTCCTCTCTACTTGGAAAGATACAGAAAAATGGTCTTTGAAAGTCAGAGTAGGGCAGCATATAGTCAGAAGATACAGCTGAGCCCAGGTCTCTGTTTAGAATTTCAGCATGTCCTTCTAAGTTCATTTTCTAGCAGTTGAGCTGGCTTATTCTAAGAGCACTTTTGGCTGCAGATTCTTGCATGTAAAGGTCTAGCGGTTGGAGGTTTAGAATGGTTTCCAGTCCCACTGTTGGTGCGGTTCTCATTGCGCTAGTAGCGCCCACACGTGCTACTCTTTGTCATATTTTTCAAATGGGTGACTTTGTTTGTGGATTGCCAATAGACAAGACCTCCATATGTTAATATAGGTCTTATAATGGCCATCTACACCCATAGGATATTCTTGGGGTTCGGACCCCAGTTTTTTCCGAATATTCGGTTGATATTTTGCACTATCTGATAACCGGTAGGTCAAATATTTCTCTTTTGTAAGCAAAGAGAACGAGTTCTGTTTTCTGGGGGTTAATGCCAAGCCCACGTGGTTTTGTCCACTAATTGAATGTTTTCAATGCATGCTCGAGCAGGTCACACATAGTGGATAGGAATTCCCTTAACTAGTATCGCTACATCGTATGCGCTGGCTATGACTTTTGACCCATTGCCCAGTAGCTTATTGGGTATCTCATTGATGACTAGGATCCACAAAAGAGGTGAGATAACGCCTCTTTGTGGTGTGCCTCTTGATGCTAACTGGAATGTAGAATGTCTTCCTAGGTTATTATCTGTCCGTCTGCCTCAAATTACTTTTTTTTGCTTTGTTGAATTTGGGAATCATCGTTGATCTAGGTTGGTGATGAGTATTTGCTAATGATCGAAAGAATAAAATCGCTGGTGCAAGCAGAGTGCATTCCTATCCCTTCAGTATACATCAATATGGGTCCATTGTGTTATCAATCAGTAAGTGCTACTCACCACAATCCAGTCATCTTGGTAATGTGATACCTTAGCGGTGGTGGCTTCAAAACGTTCTTTTCATCAAATGACAAAGACCCACGACATGTGGCGAAAGGCATACCTAGCATTTCGACTAAGGTAGAATGTCAAGGGTGGTTTTCAGTCTTGCAAACCCATCAGTCTTAAATTTTCCTGAGATATCTCTAGATCCCGGCTCCTAGAGGAGGTGAACGATAAAATTCTCTGTCAGCTAAAATTCGATCCCACGGCTTTGATACCCTCTTGGCAGTCATTGAAAATACAGACTTTCATCGTGGATATCACGTTACACTTCAGCCATTATTTCCGCCTTGATAAACGCAACAAGGAATATCAAGGCGGAAATGTATGCTCAAGTTAAGCACCTCCTGGAATACTCCCCCCAAGACAGAGGCAGTCTTTGAAAGGAATGGAGCAAATACCTCTTTAAGGAAAAAGCTGTTTCACAAATTGAGAACTTATAGGCTCTCTCACTGCTCTTTTCAGATACTTATACTTGACTCAGCTGAGCGTCATAAAACCTAACCTAACCTTGTTTGTCTACCCTAAGACGGTTTCAATTGATGAGGTCCTCTCCTCAGTCTCACAGCTGCAAATGTTTGCCAAAGATGTATAAGGTCACTAGATGTAGGATATTTGTCAGCAGAGAACGTCAAATAGCCTAAAAGGTTTTGTCATAGTTTGCTGGTCCATTTTTGGCCTGTCACTCTTTAAAAAAAAACCTTCAAAAATGTTTAAAGTGTCGTTATTTCTATATAACCGGCCTGAAAGGGGTAAACATCAAAGGAAGGGGTGCTTTAGTAAAAACATACATTCGTCACCTCTCTCATCTAACTCTGTGATTTTACAAAGGGGTTAGTACCCAATCTACGATCTAGATATTAGGCACTCTCTTATCTACAAGTCCTAGTCATCTTAAAAGCCCAATGCGGAGCTCTTTGACAAGGTCTATATCGGTGTACACTTCATAAAGTTAATCATCACAGCCCATTATCATTCCGTTATAAACGCTATCATTTGCGGCTTGAAATCGATAAGAAAGTGGTGGGTATCGATTTGGACTTTTTGGGTGTTTTCCAGGATCTCGCGAAGTGTAAAGGTTTGATCAGTTGTGGACTTTCCTGGCCTAAAACCACACTGATATGGGCCGGTTGTTGGTAAATGGTATCTGCCGTTCACATATTACGGCAGATAAGTTCTTGTATGCGATGTTGAGGAGACTTATTCCTCTGTAGTGGGCGTAGTTGAGAGGGACTTTTTTTTGTGGATTGGGCAAACGATGATGAGGTTACATTCTCAAGGCATACATTCATCCGACCAGATTTGGCTTATGAGTTGGTGGATGTTACTTACCAAGCGGGCGGGAGGGTGTTCATTTCCGGTGACCTTGTTAAGCTTTAGTTTAGATATTGCTATCCTCACTTCACTTAGGTTGGGTGGTTGGCAGTTTTAGCTGTCGTTGCCAATATTGAATGGTTCGTTCTGCACTACAGCGGAATGTAGTTCGTCATCGACGTTAAACAGTCTACAGAAGTGGTTCTCCCATATTCCAGCATCGACTGTGTCTCGATATTTTCTTGTTCATCTCTACATGATTCTGTTCGAGCCTTGTATCCTTTGCTTTGACGTTTTACACTTCGTTTCTGGAGTGGCAACTCTATATCTTCGATCGCGCGCTTTTCTTTCTCTTTTTTTCTTCTTTCTGAAATGGCAGCTCACGGCTTCACTTGCAGCTTGGCCTTGTAGGCCTCGTTCTTGGCTGCAAGCATCTGGTAGGCGCGAGAAACCTCGCACATTAGTTGCGGCTGATCTATTGGCTTCTTGGCATCGTTGTCATTTTTCTTTGACATTCGATGCTTGCGGTATGGTGTTAATCGAGAGGTTAAGCGATACACGTTGCGCGAAGACCTTGGTGGTCTCTTGTCACTGCAATCTTCCAAGAATTTTTAATGGATCTGCGGAGTATGAGAATTTGACAAATTGTGTTTGCACTTTTTCTGTTTAGTGTTCTCACATTCCAGGTGCAGATACATACATCATTGTCGTTTTTTATTGGGTATGGTATTCAATAATAAAATCAAGCCTTTCCAAGTAGTTACAATCAATGTTTCCGTAGGTGAGCAGCTAACCAATTTACCAACCAACAACCTTGAGTGCCACCACCATGTTTAAACCTGATGACAACATCCCGGATAGTCTGCGTTTGACAAGACTTTTTGTATTATCGCTACTTTTTCTTTCTGGGGTCAACCAACACTAATAAGTTTGACAAGCCAAATCCGGTTGGACGAGACAAATATCCGATGGTTACCTACTTACTTACTTACTTACTTACTTAAGTGGCGCTACAGTCCGGAATGAACCTGGGCCTCAACCAACATGCCTCTCCAATTAGCCCGGTCCTTAGCTAACTGCCTCCAGTTGCGCACTCCAAGTTGGTTGAGGTCGGTTTCCACTTGTGCGCGCCACTTAAGGCGAGGTCTTCCTCTACTGCGTCCGACGTCTGGCTGGGAATCGAAGACTCTGCGAGCCGGAGTATTGGTGTCCATTCGTTCTACATGTCCTAGCCATCTTAAACGTCCAATGCGGAGTTTTTTGACCAGGGGCATGTCGCTGTACAGCTCGTATAGTTCTTGGTTGAATCTTCGTCTCCATAGCCCGTCAACGCAAACGGGACCGAAGATTTTTCGAAGAATTTTCCTCTCGAATCTACCAAGGATTTCTTCATCCGCTTTTGATACGGTCCATGCTTCAGCGCCGTAGAGCAGGACTGGGATGATCAGGGTCTTATATAGGGTTTCCTTAGTAGTTCGAGTGAGGGCTTTACTACTAAATTGCCTTCTTAGCCCGAAGAAACAGCGGTTGGCAAGAGTAATTCTTCGTTTAATTTCTGACGAGATGTTGTTGTCAGAGTTAATAGCGGAGCCGAGGTAGACAAAGTCCCGTACTACCTTAAAGTTATATCTGTCAATGGTGACGTTCTGTCCAATTCGTCGATGTTGTGAGTCCTTTCGTGATGACAGCATATACTTAGTCTTACCCTCATTTACTGCTAAACCCATTTTCGCCGCTTCCTTCTCTATACTAGCAAACGTGGCTATGACATCACGTTGAGTCCTGCCAATGATGTCAATATCGTCAGCGTATGCTAGTAGTTGCACCGACTTTTGGAAAATTGTGCCTCTGGTGTTGGCTTTGGAGTTTTGCACAATTCTCTCAAGAATCAGATTAAAGAAGTCACATGACAGCGCATCGCCTTGCCTAAATCCTTTTTTGGTATCGAATGTGTCGGTGAGGTCGTTTCCGACCCTGATGGAGCAGCGAGAATTCTCCATCGTCATCCTACACAAACGGACGAGTTTGGGCGGTATACCAAAACTAGACATGGCTCTATACAGTTCGTCTCTATAAATGCTGTCATATGCGGCTTTGAAATCGATGAATAGGTGGTGGGTATCGATTTGGACTTCTTGAGTTTTTTCCAGGATCTGCCGAAGTGTGAAAATTTGATCGGTTGTGGACTTTCCTGGCCTAAAACCACACTGATAAGGGCCAATCAGGTTGTTGGTAAACGGTTTCAGGCGTTCACATATTACGGCAGATAGGATCTTGTAGGCGATGTTGAGGAGACTTATGCCTCTGTAGTTGGCGCAGTTCAGAGGGTCTCCTTTTTTGTGGATCGGGCAAACGATGCTGAGGTTCCATTCTTCAGGCATATTTTCATCCGACCAGATTTGGCTTATGAGTTGGTGGATGTTACTTACCAAGTCATCTCCGCCGGCCTTATAGAGCTCAGCGGGAAGGCCGTCATTTCCGGCAGCCTTATTAAGCTTGAGTTTAGATATTGCTATCCTCACTTCACTCAGGTCGGGTGGTTGGCAGTTTTCGCTGTCGTTGCCAATATTGAATGGTTCGTTCTGCCTGACAGCGGAATGTTGTTCGTCATCGCCGTTTAACAGTCTGCAGAAGTGGTTCTTCCATATCCTCAGCATCGACTGTGTCTCAACTACAATATTTCCTTGTTCATCTCGACAGGATTCTGTTCGAGCCTTGTATCCTTGGCTTTGACGTTTTACACTTTGGTAAAACTTGCGAACATCGTTCCTGGAGTGGCACCTCTCTATATCCTCGATCGCGCGCTTTTCTTGCTCTTTTTTCTTCTTGCTGAAAAGCCGATGTTCTTCCCTTCTTCTTTGCCTATAGAGCTCAATGGCAGCTCTCGTCTTCACCTGCAGCTTAGCCTTGTAGGCCTCGTTCTTGGCTGCGAGCATCCGATGGTTACCACTGGGAATTAAAATAAGCACGGTTGATATGTAGTCAAAGTTACAACGACTGGGCATTACTCTGATTTGTTTGATGGTTTTTGACCTACTCAATGCTTAGGGCAATTGGCATTCCTTTCTTGGCCCGTAGAAGTCCATATACCAATTTGATGGTAGCTCATATCTACAAGGCTGCTGCATCATGCTGCCTCGGTTGATTTAATTATCTAACGAGACCTTTTCATAGCTAAACCGCTTCCCTTTCTCTGAAAGGTTACAACTTTAAGGGTCTCTACTACTGAGTCTGCATAAACTTTCTGGCAAAACATAAATAAACTTGAAGGAACCTAGATATAAAACTGTCATTGCTACAACCTCTCATGTATTCGCAGACAACCACCAAGGCCATTTCTCTTCAAAAGCACTTTCGATCCCCTTCGTTATCCTTCTGCATAAAGAATTCAGTTTCATCAAGAGCAGGATTAAAATACCAACATCCTTATCTCCACATTCATCGTGTTAGCTATCATACTGAATAACTCATTTTCGGGGGATGGTCAGATCACGACACAGTGACAGGCAAAAATCGTTGTTCGAGCCCGTCGCCGTGCAACGTCCACGTCTTCCCTCGTCATGGGTTCAATTAACTTTCGGTTCAGCGCACTAACAATTAGACTCTGGAACAAAAATGTATCCAATTGGTGGTAACATCTGCAGATACTTTCAGCAAAACGGACTCGGCACGACATGAAGCGATTAATTAGGAAAAAAAATTAATTAATTTGCTATTTCCCAGAAGGCGCAAAAACCGACAACTAACCCATAATGGTGCCGGTGGGTTGATCTCTTCTAAGACTCGTGAAAAATTGTTAATTACACCGAATCAGGGAAAACGAATCTTCACGACTTTGGTTGAAGGAATAACAACACGAGTGCCACACACTTGTGCGGCTAAATGGGGTGGTAGCTACTTTGTAGACTGTCAGTGATATGACTAGCCCTGTTGGAGTATCGAGATATTTTTCGTAAACTGATTTATGAGGTCGATGCGATGCTGTTGTTCTTGGGCCATCTTAGATGTGATTGACTTTAATGGATATGGATGTGGTTTAAGTTTGCGAAATTGGGATAGCAATGGCTGGAATCATTTTCCACTTGGTCTGCCAAAATAATTGATGTACTTGATGCGGTGCTTGTACCTACTTAGGCTTATGATTGAAAACCATTAAGTGAATCAACGTACCCAAGTTCGTTCACTTAATCAAATTAAACATGTCTCGGCTGTTGCGTAAGATGAGGGCTGTTGAAGTAACTTGAGTGTGTATCTTTAGATAATTGTGTTAGAAGGCTGATAGTTTAATGGGAATCATTGGTTTTTTGAAGGTTTTTACCGCGGAACCTACGGACATGGAACTTCTTAAATTCCTACGGGCAACACATTTATTTCCACAAAATTATGTAAAAGGTTGACCTTGTTTGGATAGAGCTACGTAAGAAATATACCTTGGCTAGGCTTGACACAATGGAAAAGTTTACCACTTCACTCACAACATGTCATAAACTGATGGGACACATTCCTCAATCAAATAAACCCTCCAAAATCAACTCCAAACTTCGTTTGTTAAGACAATCAAACCTCCACTCACAACAATGATTCCTTGTTATCCAAATTATTTGTCCACTCATAAAAAACAGGGAAAAAATAAACATATTCCAGGTTTCCAACTCCTTTGCCGCCCTCCTTGTCTATCACTCAAGTAGGCAGTCTTTCCATTAACGACCCTCGTTAATCGTCTGTGAATTGTGTTTAGATAACCTTTTAACACCTGACATTCCCACAGGCAGTAGAATAGATAGGCAGACGGTGATAATGTGGATGATGACTTTGGGAAGAATAAGGTTGTTCGCCTCTTTGTCGGGTTCCTATGATGACAACAATAAAACGAATGTAGCTTCCACATTTTACGTTATTAATCGCCATGTTTTTGTAGGTTGTAGGTATCTATAGGCATTCAGCCATTTTATTGGACTGAAGTTGTTCAAATTGATTTTACATAACTTCTTGGTAGGTAGGTATGTGATACGGGGGAATTCGGGTTATCGCTTCTTGGGCGAGGCAGAGAATTAATATTTTTATTTGAATGCCTAATAGCTCAGCGGTTGTACAGGTTATAAGCATAGGCAGACTCGTGTCACTATTTAAGCGGATTAATGTAAAAAGTTCACAGATACCGGGTGTATGGAGAGTACCCCATAACCATGGTAACTTTTCATCGAATTTCGAATGAACCTGGGCCGCAACCAACATGCCTCCCCGTCTCCAATTATTATTAGCCCGATCCTTAGCTAACTGCCTCCAGTTGCTCCAAGTATGTTGAGGTCGGTATCTGTGCGCCAGTTTAGGCGAGGTCTTCCTCTACTGCGTCCGATGTCTGACTGAGAATCGAAGACTCTGCGTGCCGATGTATTGGTGACCATTCAAGGAGACAAAGTCCCGTTCTACCTCAAAGTTATATCTGTCAATGGTGACACGGTCTGTCCAATTCGTCGCTTCCTTCTCTATACCAGCTAACGTGGCTATGACATCAAGTTGAGTCCAACCAATGATGTCAATATCGTCGGCGTATGTTAGTAGTTGCACCGATTTATGGAAGATTGTGCGTCTGGCTCGAGAGTTTTGCACAATCCTCTCAAGAATCAAAGTAAAGAACTCATATGACAGCGCATCGCCTTGCCTTAATCCTTTTTTTTTGTTATCGAATGTGTCGGTGAGGTCGTTTCCGACCCTGATGGAACAGCGAGAGTTCTCCATCATGATCCTACACAAACGGACGAGTTTGGGCATTATACCAAAACTAGACATGGCTCTGTATAGTTCGTCGTATGCGGCTTTGAAATCGATGAATAGGTGGTGGGTATCGATTTGGACTTCTAGGGTTCTTTCCAGGATCTGCCGAAGTGTGAAGATTTGATCAGTCGTGGACTTTCCAGGCCTGAAACCACACTGATAAGGGCCAATCAGGTTATTGGTGAACCGTTTAGGCGTTCACATAATACGACAGAAAGGTTCTTGTAGGCGATGTGTTGAGTAGACTTATGCCTCTGTAGGTGGCGCAGTTCAGAGGGTCTCCTTTTTTGTGATCGGGCAAACGATGCTGAGGTCCCATTCTTCAGGAATACTTTCATCCGACCAGATTTGGCTTGTGAGTTATTGGATGTTACTCACCAAGTCATCTCCGCCAGCTTTATAAAACTCAGTGGGAAGGCCGTCATTTCCGGCGGCCTTATTAAGCTTGAGTTTAGATATTGCTATCCTCACTTCACTTAGGTCAGGTGGTTGGCAGTTTTCGCAGTCGTTGTCAATATTGAATGGTTCGTTCAGCCTGACAGTATAATGCTGTTGGTCATCGCCGTTTAACAGTCTGCAGAAGTGGTTCTTCCATATTCTAAGCATCAACTGGGTCTCAACTACGATATTTCCTTGCTCATCTTTATAAGGATTCTGTTCGAGCCTTGTATCCTTGGCGTTGACTTTTTACACTTCGGAAGGACTTGCGACCATCGTTTCTGGAGTGGTACCTCTCTAAATTCTCGGTCGCGCGCTATAGTGGCATTTCGTTCCGTAGCGAAGTCAATTAGCCTAAGTCCGTTGCCAGACGTGTTGTCCTGTAGGCTGGCTTTTCCTACAATACTGCTGAAGATGTCTTCTTTTCCTACCATTGCGTTAAAATCTCCCAGCACGATTTTAACATCGTACTTCGGTAGTCGCTCAAAGGTTTTGTCAAGGAGCTCTTAGAAGCAGTCTTTCGCTATATCATTCTTTTCCTCCGTTGCGACAGAGGGGCGTATAAACGCATATAAGGTTTATATTGGCAAATTTGGCCTTGATGCGAATTTTTGCAATGTGTTCGCTTTATTACTTTGAAACATAAGACTTCTTGGCTACGTCTGACACTTATAACAAATCCGCTATTTCTGCTCCAATAACATTTAGCAGTGTCGTCAACCATAAAATCAGTCCTTTCCAAGGATATTGCTTGCTTCTTAACAATGGTATTTTCCATGGGTGAGTATTTAACCCATAGCACCTGACTTATCCTTGAAATTCCTAAATGACCTGCTGTCCGAATATGTCGAAGGTTCGCCTGGAACAGCAGGCCGGGTATTCCGTGCCATTCTGACCAGGCTATTTATAGTGTTGCTGTTTTTCGTCCTGTAATTAACACTCGCTCTTATCGTTTAGCAAGTCAAATCCGTTTGGACGAGACCAGTATCCGATGGTTACCACTTGGAGGTAAAAATAAACACACAGTTGATGTGTAGTCAGAGTTACAACCACCGGGCATTCCCAAGTTAAAGCCGATTAGAGTCTATCCTCGTTCTACAACATTCTACCATCAATAAAGCTTGTGAGGCTGTTAAGGATCTTATATATTCCGGCACATGGTCATGATTCGACCCTCTTACGAACGTTGTTACATCGCGTTGAGAGCTTACGCCAGACAAGCTAATAATCCGGTACCCGTCATTCGGCCAAATCCACCTTTTAGTTTCCTGAGCGACTTCTCTACAACCACAACTACTACCGACTGCAGGACATAGTCTCCCGATAAACTTTTCATTGGGTTTCCGTCGCCTCATTAGGATGACCAACTGATTGGACTATCCCACAGAAATTTCAAAAGCCCCTCGGTTATAGAATTTTGTTCTCAATCATTTCCTACATAATGTCCGTTCCATATGTCGGTCAAAGGACTCTCCCAACACTATTTTAATGTCAATGCCAAAGACCCTTCATGCACAAGCACTTCCGTTTCGCCTTTGAATCGTAATTGGAAAAGTTTCTTCCCACCACCGTCATCGCTCAGAAGTGCGGCCCTCCGCTACTACCTTATGCAGATTACCTTCAAGGACTTAATATGCAAATATTAAATATTCCAATGTGCTCCTGGACCTGGCATATAGCTCCTTCAAAGTCAAGTGCTTGTTTGTTTCAATTCCCTTTTGGTAAAAAGTTGCGTAATTGCTATTTTCCGTACTGCAGCCATCACGTGTAGTCTCCTAGCGATAATAATGAAAAGCCAGACACTTCACTCTCCAAAGGATCTACGAGGATGATGTATTTTTAACCACCATTCCATGTACAGCTATCTTTCATGGTAATGCGAACTTAATTATGCACAGCTATGAATGCGTAAATGAGAATCTTTCAATCTACACCCACCGGCGGATTCAGGAGTCGAACCATCTGGCACACCGTGTGTGCCGACGTATCCTTTAACGTGGTAATCTGAGATGTTTAGCAAAAGCATCTTCAATGAGCCATATAATTCTATCACGACAAAGTAGCAACGAAAAAACTGCGGTTGGTCCAGAATTTTGGTGGCCCAACTTTTATGAACACTCATCTCAGGGAATGGATGTCATAATTTTGTAGATAAAGTGGGCGGAAAGTGTAATGGGATCGTTTTTTTTTTTTTTGCCGCAAAGATAACAATAACCGAGGAGCCGCACCAGCATCGTTTAAGGATGTGACTGTGACTTATTGGTATCGTTGTCGGGTAGATTTTGGCCACCTGATGAGTTGGTAGTGAAAGGATCCAAAAAGAGAGAAAAAAAAACTGAAATTGGAGAAGTTTGGCTGCAGCAGTGTGGTAAGGACATGGAAAAAATATCGAGGCATTTGCTGCCATCAGGAAACTTTTAATGGGCACTTTGAGGAGAGTTAAGGTTGCGGGAATTCGATGATTGCCGTGTTCATGCGGCCGTTGATGGAGGTTTTATGTTGTGACAATTAGGAAGCGAACTTTTAGGTGTCAATTTTAACGGAATGGGTTTTTGAATTTGTTTAACTATAGTGAGCCTTATTTTAAGGTCTTGCTTATACTGACCCTTACTGACTTATTCACTAGTGCACTTTATAATTATAAGGGACATTTGAATAAATTTGAAGGGAACCCTTTTAAACGACAAGTATGATTCTATTTAACCATTTCAAAGGCTGCCACAAAGGCTATTAGCAATTTAAATATCCAATGAACGTTTTTAGAAAGCAAGAATTCCTACCAAGGAGTAGTTTGCAGGCTTATTGTATTAGCTTGGTTAAATTTACAGTAATTGTCCGTATAATCCGGCCTTTCATTCCTATTTGCAATAATTAACCAAATTGTACACTTCCAGAGCTGTAATGGCTGAAATATTATTGCCTTAGACCTTTGACTTTACAAATAATCAACAATAGCCAAAAGAAATGCAAGTACTTGTATAACAGGTTGGCCAAATACAAAAATGCAATATAACGAACAAAATTAAATTGTTTCCATGTATTAGAAGAGCTAACATTCCCATTAACTATGAACACAACGTCGTGTCGTTCAATTGGCTGCCTCGGTTGGCTTCGCAGTAGCGCATTCTGTTGTCACTCCAACTTTCCAAGACCTTGTTGATGGTTTTGGGCTGTAGCTTACGGATTGCTTGGACAATATTGACCTTAAGTGCTTGGATCGTTTTGGATTGTTGGCATTATCACATCGGTCCTTCACGGTTCCTTACAAAAAAAGCCCAAAGGCATTAAATCGCAGCTCCAAGACTTCCAATTGACATCTCCAAGACGGCTGATAACACGATTTGGGAATTTGGTGCACAAAAGATCGATTGTGGCATGGGATGGCGCGCCATCCTGCATTAACCAGAGGTTGTCCAAATTCATGTTTCAAATTTCAGTAAAAAAAAAAGTCGGCTCTGCAACGCCCACCGTTGACCATAACATTGTTCCCAAAGAGTCCAATGATGCCACCACTCTACAATTCGTACCAAAGTGTCACTCTCTGTGGATGCATCAGGTTCTCCACAATAACGTGCGGGTTTTCCGAGGCCCAGACGCCGTAATTTTGTTTTTTTTTTTAACGTAGTCGCCGAGATGAAAATTCGTTGTAAAATTGAAGCTGCTTAAGGCCCAAACTGCGAAGCTATAACGAAGCGGATAGTCGTGCGCCTTCAATTTGCTTGTAAACGTAAAATGGGAAATCTTTGTGCAGAATTCTCCTCAGGCTAGTGCGTGAAATGTTGAGCTGATAAGATCGTGAATTGAGTCTGGCTACAGCAGCCACATTCTCGTCTATGCACGTCGTACGACGACGGGGACCATGAGTGTTGTCCACTAGCATATCAGTCTCACGAACTTTTTGCACAAACTTGTGTACAGCAGGCGCGGTATGTGTTTCCTTTCGGCCAAAACTTCTTTTTTTTAAATGACCCACTGTTTACCCACTGACTACACTTTGGAAATAATACTTCCCAATGTTGTTCAAGCGTAAAGCGACTCATTTTCCTCCGCGGACTGACTTTCTGTCAAGATTTTGAGCGGGAAACAGCTGTCATTCTCAGAACAACCTATGTTTGAAAATGAACCCTCCAATAATATTCCAAAGTAGCTTCGTGTCACTTAATCATCTGGTTTCATCCAAAATGGTAACTCAAGAATTTCTAACAAAAAATGTATGTCTCTCAATAGTGTCCGAAATAACCCACGTTTGCGGTTCGTTGCCAAAGTCAAATTGTAAACATCGATTGGAAACTACGAGGATCTAATGAGTTTCTCCCTCCTAAAAACCTTCCTGAGCTTTGAAAAAAGGAAGCGGCTTTTCACTTGCGTGTTTTAATGATTTGTTAGCGAAATCCCAGAGTTTTTGGAAGCAGAAGGCTCCAAACCTTCATTCTGTCTGGAAGTGGTGTGTAGATATATAGAAGATGAAGAGTTGTCTCATCCGAATTGTCAACCATGTAACTCCTGCAGAAGTCATTTAGGTATCCTTTGATCTGCTGATAACATTTGCATTTAGCGATAAAAATACCAAGAATAACCTTTTTTGGGCAAAGGTGGTATTGGTGTTCTAATTTGCCTTACGAACTTTTGTGCCATCTTTGAAGAGATAAAGCGTCGTCTTGGACTAACATTAAGTTTAATAAAACCGATACGGACTTAGTGGCGCGATGGACTGTTGGGTTCGATTCCCAGCCGTAACCTCCACCCAGGCCCTCCTCTGGTGAAGATCTGACAAATAATCTAAGTAGCATCAATTGTCAAAAAAGTTAATCTCAACTTAGCCGTTCGGAGTCGGAATAAAACAGGTCCCGCCATCGTGCAAAAACTACACACGCACACATGAATGGTTGTGAGAAAGCTGGGCTGTAACGAGCATTTTGCGCCAAAAATTTGCATTTGCATTTGGATACTATTCTTACTTAAGTGGCGCTTCAGTTCGGGTTTAACCTGGGTCTCGATCAACCCTGTCATTAGCTAGCTAGCTGCCTTCAGTTGCTCAATTCTATTTTGTTAAGGTTTCTTCTTTGTGCGTCACTTACAAACAAGTCTTTCGTCTACCAAATGGCTGAGAATCGAATAACCTGTCGTCAGGAGTATATGTGTCCATTTGCTCTACCTAACCTATCTTAGCCATCTTAATCGATGCGTGTGGATTTTTTTGTTTTCAAGTTCGTTGCTGAATTTTCCTATACAAACGTTTCCAAATTTTTCGACTCCACATTGTGACGTAAGGTGTGGGCATAGGCCTTTCATGCAATTCTCGCCGATTGTTGTCAGTCCAGCAGTGGCAGTTCGCTTTTGTTGACTCATTTACTCAAGAAAAAATGGACTTCATCCCTAAAAAAAACAATAGGGTCCTCTGGAATCTTTTCAAAAATCGCCTTACATGCGTTCGTCCGAGAGTTGAAGTCTTGTTCGAAGAGTTTCTGCACAGCTGTCATCTTGTCGGATGGCAACGAAGGTCATCGTCAAGATGACGAACGATTGGTGGGGATTAAAATATTGAAGAGCTCACTGCCCCAATGTCATTCTAGTGGTTGATGGTTTGTCTGTAACTGACAATATAAATACAAAGTCCAACTTGGCTTTATTGAATCGATATCGGAAGGCACTCTGGGTTCCAATCAGAAGATGTTCATCCGTTTGAAAAGTAGGCCGTGACGCAAACGCATGCAAACGTAGGAATTCAAGCTATTGCATGTCACAAAAAAAAGACTTATGGAATGAGGCTACTCCCCTCAAATACCAATGACGCGCATTTCATGTGGAAGTACATGTTCAAGAAAGTAATGTTGCCGAACCCTGTATAATCCTCGCATAGCAAAACGACTTTTCAATTCTGCGTGTGTTTAGGTCTGGTTTCTTCAAATGTTGGTCTATATCGATCAGTCTTTCCAAGGTTTTAAGAACCGTTGATGGCAAGCTAATCGGTCACAGGTCTCTCTATGTGAGAATTCTACTTTTACTTCTCTCCATGTTCTGGGACTTGGCTGTATAATGCTATCAGATCCAGTCAGGCTAATTGGAATTGCTTATGACATTTACTGTCGC
This sequence comes from Rhingia campestris, assembly GCA_932526625.1. NCBI lineage: Eukaryota > Metazoa > Arthropoda > Insecta > Diptera > Syrphidae > Rhingia > Rhingia campestris. Next base: position 106,731,550 of record OW052185.1, read on the forward strand.
AAAATATATTGTCTTTTCTGAGTAGAGCAGGGATTACTAGAAAAGGAATTTATACACTAAGTATCCTGGCCTTCGTTTTTATGAGACTTTTGTAATACCCTTTCATTAGTTCCTCAAATATTTGTGTGGTTCATAACCCCATGGTCACTTAACACATTTGTTGAGTATACTTCTAAATCCCAGGATCAATTTTTCGTTTTTGGACACTACATCCAGCTGCCCTTTACAACAAAAATTTCGAATATAAGATCAAAATGAATTTAAACGTGTGAACCTTAGCAGAACCGTCTAACAATGCTTCATCCACAGCTAGTTGTCAATCCATTCAGCAGATCTTGTCAGACCATTCATCACTCCCAAAACCCTTCCACTGAAAGAATAATCCCAATGAAACCATTATGCCAGCTACCAATCGATATGTACAAGTCATGCCAAGTTCATGATCATGGCGATCCCTATTTTCGCCACATCTCAATTCCCATTTCGAGTACCTACTTGTAATGACCTGTAATTTGGCTCATTCACAGCCATTGATCATACACGGCATAAATTCAATCAATTTATTAGACACCTCTCCACCATGCACCATCGTTTGATTCGATCATTGATTCATCCGCCGATCAATTTAATGATCGACCAATCACATCCAAAACACAATTTCCCATGGAAATTGAAGGAACATTTCCGCCACCCAGTGGTGTTCCCCTCACACCGGTCGCTACTCAAACTCCACTCCACCATGTGATCGTTAAATTAATCTCGATCATGATTTCGTGCTGTGAAGCTGTCGAAAAGATCAATCGCATCGCGGGTAAACTTAAATGCTACACACGACCCCGGAGTCCGGCAGGCCACTGCGATGGCGTTCTGGCAATTATTATGTGTGTGTGCCCTTTTGTAATGATAATCAATAAACATGGATAGACGATAGACCGGACCGGACGGGGTCCGGACCAGGCCGGTTGCTTTCATTCGTCGTATAGACACGCCGGTGAGATGCACAAGATAAACGGTTCTTCATGGGATGCGATGCTAGGGAGTGGAACGCAACAGGCAACACTGTCTAACCGACGACGTTCTTGTTCGCGTTTGTTGTCGTTTTCATTATCATGGCAGATAGTGTGTTCATAATATATTACCAGGCAAATGGTGCAGGGGTAGTCAGGTGGGTAGTCGATGGGCCGATACAAAAGGGAGATAGATGAGTTGGTGATGCTCAGGAAGTTAGCTGGTATTACGATGTTTGAATGAAGTTCGGTCTGTCTGTATTAAGCTTTCCTATGGTCCAATTCTGAGGATCACTTTACATGGTTTTTAATAACACCGGCCTATTGTTCATTTTTACCAGATCCGCATTCCAAGTTTTTTATGTCGTGCAACCTAAGACGAAGTCTTATTTGTTCCCCAGGTGAGGGAAACCTATAACACTCAAAGAGCAGTTCGAGACGGTGCTTGTTGAACCTGCTCTTGAATTGTTAAAGATTGTATATTGGTGAAAATTCGTCTTCTCGAAGTTCGTTCCCTTGCTTGCTTGTTCTGTAACGTGTCGTTATAAGATGGACTATGTGCCTATAAACTACAACTGCGTGTCTTGTAGGTCGTTACAATGTAGCAATGGGATGATTGAGCTCTGAGCTCCTCTGAAGATATGTTATTGTAACACCTGTAATAAAGAAACATATCTCCTGCAAGTCTTCTCTGAGACAAAGTTTGTAGGTCTAAGGTAAGGGAAGAATCGTCGATAATGCCGATTGTTCGTCTGTGATAGAGTCCAGTAAGCTAAGTGCAAGTTTTGGGGCCGAATCTCAAATATGAGAGCAGTATTCAAGACCTCGTATTATATCCTTTGAGAAGAAGCAAATTATTTCCTACCTCTAAAAAGGTGCGCGCCGACCGCTAGGTTAGGTTATAGTGGCTGCCAAGTAGTTCGCCACTTAGACCATTTTATGGTCAATTGTTATACCACGTGGATATTGTCCATTCTCCTTGTTACCTGTGAGAAAACCATTCTGAACGGAGGAGGCTTTTCGCTTTCGTTTTTGTCAAATCCCTTAGATTTTGAAAATAGTTAGCTTCAAGATAGAGCTACCTTATATTAAATAGGGCCGTGCAGTTACAAAGGAGATGAAGTGTTGGTTCTTTTTACTCTTCGTTCATGCAGCTCCTACAGGAGTCGTTCGATTGGATGCCTAGCCTTTCTGCGTGCCTGCCTATTAAACAGTGTCCACTGATGACACCTATGGTGGTGCTAATGTATGGTCTATCGATCGAAATCAGTCCCTTGGATCTTTTTAAATCCAGCTTTGGCCAAAGTTGTCGTGCCATGACTCCATTTGAGATTTGATTTGCTTTAAGCATGCTGCGCTAGTAAGCTTTTGCATGTAGCGATAGGAATACCTAGTGCACCCGTGTCGCGTACAACTGGTAATTTCGTCCCACGTATGGCGAGCTCATCAGCCTTACAGTTCCCTGGAATATCAATGTGGTTAGGCACCCAGCATAGTGAATGTAGAATTGCTTTGACATCTCTTGCAATGCGGCAATCTAGGGTTGTCTTTAAATTTGTTGAGACTGATTCCAGGAATTTGATGACCGCTTGGCTGTCCGAGAATATGCTAACATCCTTGACATTCCTTTTCATCCATGATAAGGCTTCTTTGATCGCCATGAGTTCCGCCTGGAACACGCTGCAATGATCCGGTAGATGGAAAGATAGGCTGAGGTTAAGCCTGTCTTCTCCTACAGGCTAAATTTGAATCAGCACCTAATCCGTCATTTGTTTTGGAGCCATCGGTATAAAAATGGATCGAGTCATTTTGCACAGGTTCGCTACTTTTCCATGACGATCTGTCCGGGATTGTGACCTGGAAACTCTTGTCAAAGTTCAACCTGGTAATGTTGTAATCGATGTTTTCAGGCATTTTTGAGGGCCTGTTTGTATATTTGACCACTGTTGGATGGCTTTAAGACGGGTGACTGAGTTAGCTGCCATTTGCTTGTCAAAATATATCAAGGGGTAGAAGATGAAAGTGCGACTATCGCTTTCATAACTCTTTCTGTTATATTCAGCTTCCTGTCCAAAATAAGTCCCAGTTATTCTGCTTTGTCTGAGAAGGCTATCTAGTTCGATTCCATTTATTGACGAGACGAGGTCAATGTGAGGAATTTTATATTTTTTAGTGAACAGGACCAGTCCAGTCTTGTGTGGATAGTCTACCACACCACAGCTGACTGCCCATTTGGAAAGTTTGTGTAGTGCATTTTGGGCGGTTCCTTGAGTATATTCATGTGCTTCCCTAGGTAGATAGAAATTTCCAGACGGCACACATATCAGACGCTCAATGCCTATTTGTTTGACGACTAGGTCGATCGATGTACACCTCGTAGAGTGGGTTGATGAATTTCACTCTTCCAAAGTCTTTCAAAGGGGTTGGAGAAGATGTTTTGAAGATCTTGGACTAAAAAATCCAGCGGTGTCATCGTTTTTTCTGCTTTTGAAATAGTTTGCTTGTGAAATAGTAACTCAAGTTAGGGCTTTGCTACATCTCAACTGAATGCATATAAGGAATGTCAGTATCTTACTTTAAAACTTGCGATTCAAATCCTAAAGGCATAGACACATTAATTGTTTCACTTCCGTACCTCTTGCGAAAGTCTGGCAAACATCCAGAGCATAAAACTGTAATGAGGAGCTTCTCCAATATGCCTTTCGGAATAGCCGTCCCATTCTTTGTGACAAAAAATAGAACTTTGGACACATAAATGAATAGAGAAGCTAGGTTCGAGGGTCGTGTGAGCCGTCGTTGGTTCTATTTATTTTTTTTGTTCATTCCTGTTCCCAAGCTTTGACGTTTTACTTGTTGAAAAAGCTTAATTTTATTTCTGCTATGCGTCTCTCTATATCCTCTGTAGCGACTTTTTTCGTGCTTCTTCTCCGTGTTCCTTCCTTCTAAAATGCCAGAGGTCGACGGCGGTTATCGTCTCAACCTGAAGCGTTGCCTTGTAGCTTTATACAGCACTCTTCAAGAACAAGAAGTTTCCTGGCAGTCGGAAGATAATCCCATATGGTGTCCCTATAAAACCCAGGGACTGGATCTTAAAGGCTGACAGTATATTCCTTTAATGACATACATAGAAAACAGCTTACAGAGGATTTTTCGAAATTGCATCCCTAAAAGATGTCGAAATCGTATTTCGCGACTGAAACAGTGCATTTATCAGTACAAATTAAGGCCGAATCCGAACAGCTTAGTGGAGATAAGCTGTTTTCAAGAGTGGATATGCTGCTTGAACGATTTCCTAGATCATGATTCATGATAAATGGACGCGCGGTGAAACATAATCATCATTGACGTTCAGTATCGAACCAAGGCCACCGCACCCACTTCCCCACTGACCAACCAACTTTTACTTCAGAAAAACTATCTCGTGTTAGGGCATCATTTTTGTCAAAGATCATAGAGGTTGAGCTGCAACTATGACTGCTTTCAGCCCTTGTCGTGGATTAATCTTGCGAGCGATTTTCAGGCCATTCCCAACCCATGCCCAGGCTTTAAAAAAAAATCCACATAACGATAAATCTCGTCCCCCACGGACCACAGTTTCCTCACCCCTGACGTTCGCCACCAATTCCACAAGATCATCCACAAGACCCCGAGTAATTCCTTGTGTCCACACAATGTTCTCTCGCCGTGTGAACGATTCATCTCTATCGCGGAGGTCGTGGCTGTGGCTGGCATGCTTAAAAAATGATGATGGCATCGTTTAGCATACGATTGTTCACTCCCTTCGCCTTCGATTAGTGATCATTTAATTCATCCTTCTCTCGCCCTGAAGATCATTAGATGGGTACTACACGCAGCAATTCCGACCCATTAAGGGCAACGGAATGTGGCGTCTTCAACCAGAGCTATTTCCTCTTCCAAGGAACGGAAGTCGCACTTCTATCACGGCCCTAATCTCTCGTGTAAATATACCAACGGTCAAGTTGGGTATTCCTCGGCGCGTAATGACATCAACTGATTGCCATAACAAGGAACCACTCAGGGGCTATCGACCTTTGAGTGGTCGTAGATACTGCCATCGAAATGCCATTCCATGCGTTCTACGAATAGTGTCATCGAACTCCGTTCTGTGTGTTTATTTTCACTTAATTCATCCTCAAAGGTAAACAGCGAAGTTACCCACTTGAATGGTGGTACCACAGTGTGATGGTGTCGACGATGACGACGATGATGCTGCTGCTGCAGCTGATGATGATGATGATGATGAATGGAACGCAATCTAAACGCACTTGTGGAACGCATATTATATTTGATTTCCTTTTTGAAGATTTCCGGAGTTGAACAGAATCCCAGGTTTGTCTTTGGCATTAGACGAGAGGCCACTGCCACACGGCTTCACAACCTTAAGTGCAATAAATTATTATTAGGCGAAGACGGCACTTCGGCACCGTGGTCGTAAGGACTGCGTTTGTAATTTTACTGCTTTCCGTATCTGCGGTAATCAGTTGGTGAATTATGAACAACAGCATTATCACTGATTGCGACTTGCAATAAAAACACAAAAAAAGGATGGTTGCGGATCCTCAGCACTCCTATGGAGGACCATAAACAAACAACTCGAAGAGCGAAGATACGATTTCATTGTAAATTCAAATCTAGATGAAGTACGTAGAGTACCGCACCTTCATCTCGGTGCGCTATGCCATTCCATTAGTGCTGGCGGGTACTTTGGCCTGTACACACTTTTATAACTTAATACGCTTTAATTCTGCTCAAGGCTTTTGTGGGCAGCGCGTGGAGTTTTGCAATCAAGGTGTAATCTCTGCCATGGCATCGAGAAAGTGTCTATGGAAGAATCATTGAATGGTGCATCCATAGATCACGGACTATCGCCTATAGCTGCGCCGCCAAGGCGAATGATTAACATCTTAATTGTCCAGACAGAGTGTATCGATAGATTCAATTTTGGGTGGGTCCCAGTGCCCAATTACATAGTTGGTGGGTTTATTTATATGCTCGGGATTTGACCATAAATCTGGACAAAGACATGAAAGTTTCTATTTGCTTTATGCTAGGGGCAGGTGATGAATATTAATTTTTCCTGATGAAGGGAGGTAGTCGATGAGGAAGTTGGGGGTTTCTATTAATGCCTGAGGCAGGTGCATTAGAAGTTGCATGGGCCCAAGTGTCTGAACACATTATAGATTTGATTATTTATTTCAAGCCACAAGCAACTATTTGTCAAAAGCTGTTCAGTAACTCTTGAAATTAGTTAAATCGCGGGGCAACGAGGGAGTAAACCATTGATATAGCTTCGAAAATTCTTGATTACGTGATAGCAGGGCGCGTCATTGTTTTATTTTTTTATTCGCGTGTTCATTGATTGTGTTCAAAGCCTTCAGAACATACTTATCTGGAATGAACCTGGACCTCAATCAACTTCCCTCATCCATTAGACTGGTCCTTAGCTAACTGAATCCAGTTGCGCACTTCAAGTTGGTCCACATCGGTTTCTAGTTGCGGGCACCACTTAGGCAAGGTCTCCCTTAACTGTGTCCGACCCGGACGTCAGCTTGGAAATCGAAGACTCTGCGAACGAAGACATCTTAAACGTCCAATGCGGAGTTTTTGACCCGGTTTATGTCGCTGGAAAGCTCGTATAGTTGTTTCTTGAATCTTCGTCTCCATAGCACTTCAACGCAAAGGGATTTCTTCATCCGCTTTCGAACGGTGTGCGCTTCAATGTCGTAGATGTCGAAGGACTGGTATGATCAGGGTCTTATAGAGGATCTCCTTATTAGTTTTAACTAGGACTTCGTTACTAATTTGCCTTCTTAGTTGAACAGAGGTTAGCAAGAGTAATTCTTCATTCGACTTCTGACGAGATGTCGTTGTCAGGTTTAATAGGAAAGACGAGGTAGAAAAAATCCCTTACTTTTACAAAGTGTGTGTCCTTTCGTTTTTGACAGCATAGACTTCCCTCATTTATTATTAAACCCATTTTCGCCGCTTCTTTTCTTTTCGTTGCAAACGTGACTATGACATCTCGTTGGATCCGTCCAATGTTCTTAATGTCGTTGGTGAATGCTAGTGTAGTTGCACAGATTTATTAAAAATGGTGCCCCAGGTGTTGCCTGGAGAATTATACACAACCCTCACAAGAATAATGTGAAAGAAGTCACACGACAAAGCATCAGCTTGTCAAAATCATTTTTTGGTATCGAAAGTTTCTATGACCCTGGCGGAGCAGTTAGAATTCTCCATCGTCATCCTGCATATAGTCAGATGAGTTCGCACGGTATACCAAAACCTGACATGGCTCTGTACACATCGTCTCAATAGATGCTGGCATATGCGGCTTTGAAATCGATGAGTTAAGGTGGTGGTTACGATTGGACTTCTTGGGTTTTAGGGGAGCAGCCGAAGTGTGATACCTGATCTGTTCTGGACATTTCCGTTGTTATTTTCATTATCCAATAAATATCATGGGGCTAGGATTTATCAGCGTCTCAAGTACCTTAGAAAGCAGGCACCCGTTAGTCTGTAGTTAGAGGAAAAAAAAGTATGTCGTGACAAATGCTGTTTTCTATCTACTCGGGAAGAGTTTTCAGGAATTAGACGGGGAAAGGAATAGTCTCACGACAAGAAGAACACACATCAGTTCTACAAAAAAGCCAAAATGGCACCTGGCTTCAAAGTAGGCTCGCAGGATCTAATATGCAGCAATGGCAACTTAATGTAGATGTATTGAGGCAGCATTTCAATCAGCTGCTTGGTATGCATAAGATCTTGAGAGTAGTAGGGCAAACAAACCGACCCACCCCAGTCAACGAAGTGTTAGCACAGCCATCAAAATCATGAAGAATATAAGTGTGGATGCACCAAACCATAAACCTCTGTATGGCGAAAGCAGGCCCGAGTATTATCTTTCAGCTACATGTGTCCCATCTACAAAAAAGGCGATCCCATGTCTTACACCGACTACCGAGGCATATCCCTGTTAAATATCGCGTATATGATCATAACACTCTTATATACACGCACCAGTGTAGCTTGCGGCCGTGCAGATTGCCCATAGATCAAATTTGGGAACTAAGACAATTTTTGGAAAAGACCAACGAATTTCGAGTTGCGACACATTATCTTTTTATCGTCTTTTAGGCCGCGTATGATAGCATCCATTGCCAAGAGCTCTAAAGCGATTAAGGAAATCGGTAAACCATCAAAGCTGATACTGGTGTGTCGCCTAAACACTAGAAGACATGCTACGCAACGGTCAGTTTGGAAGTAGTCCACCTGAACGTTTCCAAACATGTTCTGGAAATTTGTTGCCTTAACTTTTGGTCTTAAGGGAATTTAGCACCTGGATTGTCTGGATTGTTTAAACTGATTTAATTTTTGTTCAGTAGGGTTGGTCTTATTACCTAGCACGCTCTTTAAAGCACGAAATATACCACCAGGTGACCTTAGGTTTAGATTACACCTACCAATGATCCTCCTTCTGGTGCCTTTGAATCAATATGAGTAAAAACAGTTGAATTTGGTATTGTTGAAGTGTTGACCTGCTTTTCATAAACACCCATGTCGTACACTTTACCAAAAAGTGTATCTTCCCTTTAACCAAACTCTGAAAAGCTAGGAGGAAGCTGGCATTCACTCAGTTACTGGGTAACCAGAATCAAAGCATAACCATTTTCAAAATAAAAAAAACATGTGAAGGCATCCAGCTCTTTTATTCCTAAGTCATTTCCGAATGTGCCGACCAACTTTGCATGTTTCTGCAACCCACAAATGATTCGACTAAAGAAAACCCTGCGCGTTAATTCCAAAATGCACGGCGGATCGTATCTCAAAAGCGGAAGCAGACGAAGATTATATTTCCAGAGCATTCCAGTTTTTTTTTCATTCTGACTTCCATTTTGCAATTTTATATGCCAGCCTTTGTTATAAGACGGCTTTCCATCTTCTTCGATCTTAGGTTAGGTAAAGTTGATGGGTAAATGAGGTAGGCGGTGTGCGTCTTGTGATGCACGTTGGGGGTCTACGTGTGCGGATGGTTCATTCATTTATCCCTTTACTGTCCACTGTCGTTAATCCCTTTCAAACCATCCAGATGTTGTTGCAAACCTGAAAAGATTAGAGAGAGGTCATGGAAAAAGTATTTTCTTATGGTTCTCATTCTCAATTGGCTAAAGCTTGGTCAGTGTCACAGAAAGTGGAGGGTATCCTCATGTTTTCTTCATCACCGCAGCCTTTACAAAAGTCATCGTCTGTAAGATGGATTTTCAGTTTCTGGCTTTTAAGTAGGTTGTGTCCAGTTAGAATCCCTACTAGTGTCGAATGAGATTTCCTGTTTCATTGGAGTAGTTTGTGGTTTCTGGCTTTGTCACACATTGGCCATGTTTGGATGTTTCACAGGTGGGATGGGAGTTCCACTTGTTTTTGGCGACATTCAGCGTTGTCTGTCCCATCTGCGATTAGAGGTCACAAAGTGGCTGTTTGACAGACTGTTCTGCCTGATCAATACTGGAGGCAAATCCTTTTCTCAACAGTTCATCAGAAATTCCATTGCCCTGTATGCCTCTGTGTCCGAGAACCCAGCAGAGCCTAACATATGTTGAGCGCCAAGAATCTTTAGCTCTTCACGACGACGCTTCACAAGCTTAGATTTTATTTCGGCTGCAGATTGCTTTTATTGCAGCCTAACTCTCAATGAAGATGGTGATATCATCTGGTGGTAACGCCAGCATTGAGGTCGCTTTGGCTTCCTCTGCTACTGCCAGTATCTTAGCCTAGAAGACATCAGTGTCTCAGGGAGACGAAATGCTGTTTAGCTTTAGTGTGAAAACAATCCAATTCCATACACACTTTTGAACCATCAGTGTAGATGGATATTGTTTCGGTGCCCAGTTCGTTCCTCTTCCACTCCTCTCTACTTGGAAAGAAGCAGGAGAATGGTCTTCGATATTGGGCATATTGCTTCCAGTCATTCCATTCAAGTGCTCCGGAAACTGCGAACGCTTGATCCCGAAAGCAGAGGTTCGGTCTTCCTTGTCGTCTCGAATGTGCTCTTGGCTCTACATTACCGCATTTTGGCCACAGCGTCACGAATGAACGAGGAAAAGCTATTTTTTCAAAAAGACCCAGGCATTGCATTAGGCTGTGAGGATGGATTTTTCCGAAGATGCAGGAAGATATTGACATGTTCTCTCCTTCGATGTGTCCGAGACAATGTGGTTTTGGCTACATCCGCGGTTGTATCGTCTCCTCCATTCGCCTCAGTACCAAACACGAGTGATGAGACGAAGAATTTTTCGTGCGAAGCTGCCTAATGTCCTCCATTCGTCTCAGTACCAAACACGAATGATGAGACGAAGAATTTTTCGTCCGAAGCTGCCTAATGTTTGCTTCGCTTTGCTGCTTATTGTGAGCACTCGGGGGATTGTAAAGTAGGACTGGTAGGGTTAGATTTCAGATGCGTTTTTCTAGGGCCAATCTTCGTCGTATCTCTGTCATTGGTGGGGTTGATGTTAGTTCAAGAAGAGAACTCTTCTTTAGTGACCTCAAAGTTCTTTCTATCAACACTGACATTTTGTCCAAGGTTGTGCATTGACAGTACTTTGTTGCTTGATAGCAAATATTTAGTCTTCTCTGTGTTAACTACAAGACCAATGTGTTACGCCTGTTCATTAATTGCCTAAATGCTGCTACAACAACACTATGGGAGTAACCAATATCGTCAGCGTATCCCAGCAGCTCGTTGTTTTGTTAAAGCTTGTGCGCTGCCCTACGCACTATATATTCCATCACGAGATTGCAGAAATCGCATAATAGCCCGTATCCTTGTCAGTAGCTCGTAGATTTGTTGAAGCTTAGTTCCTTCCGTTTGTGCGCCTGCCCTACTCACTATATGTTCCATTGGATTGGAGAAATCGCATGAACCCGTCTACTTGTAAGAATGACTCATCCGCTGGGAGACTAGCGACTCCACACGATATGAGCTGTTTCCAAAATGAACGTTGCTCTTAGGGAAGACAGTTAGAGCCATTTCACACATATCCGAAAGCCGTCTAACCGGTACCGGATAGCCGGTCGTTGGGAATACATTCTTATGGGCGCGTTCACACCTGCAAACCGAAACCGTCGCCGGTTAACTTTAGGAATGTATTCCAAATAACCGGCTAGCCGGTACCGGTTAGACGGCTGCCGGGTATGTGTGAAATGGCTTTTAATCTTAAAATAAGCGTCCGTAGGTGTTTTATTAATTCTTACGTGAAGACTTCCCTTCACCTCCAGAAAAATCATTCCTCAAATCCTAATGAAATGCTTGAAACTTTTTTCGGAACAAGTAGCTTTTTATCGTTCAGTCGTGACGCTGGTGCTAAAATGTACGAATATGGACACACTGCTTTATGCCATTACGAGCTTTCAACTTTTCCTAGCATCATTCTAGCATTTTACATAGTCTCCTTCGAGGATTATTCCAATACCTATAAAACTAGATTTCCATATCCTTTACTGACTTGCTAAAAGCGTGCAGAGAATCCACCATTCTCGACTCTGGAACACATCACACAAACCACACCTTCCTTTTGGACAATAACTTGTAATTTATCTTTTTTTCTCTACATAGTCTTAATTAGATAACACACGTATTATTGATTTAGTTCTTCCACTTGTTGTTCTCGTAGTCCCATTTGGATGAAACACCAGAGATAGGGTTCACCTCCAAATCGAGCATACGCTTAAGCTGTGCCTTTTGATGTTCCTCATCGAATGAAGCTGGTAGTTCATCGTAGACTGCAATTACAAAAAAAAAACAGTCAATCTCACCCCTGCAACAGAATTTCCATGTTCCACTTACTGAATACATTCATCAAAATGCACACCCAGATTCCAACAGCTGAGGCCAATAAACCGAAGCCAAGGTGCATCTTCCATTCACCGGTACCGGCACCCATCTCAGCGAAAGTCTGGCAGAAGGAGGCACGGTATAGAGCCTTCTTCTCCTCCATGGAGAGTTTCTTCCAATCTCCTTGCTCCTTGGCACGCAGGGCATTGATCTCATTGTTGGCTTCCCTGAAGCGGATGGATGGGAATGGATATTCAAAACGATCGGCATAAGAGGTGGTGCCGTTCCAGCCATAACCGACAACCTCACGTTTGCCGATTTTGTCCAAAGTGTGGATGGAGGCGATGCTGCCCAACTGCGAGTTCTTTGGAGCCTTCAATGCGGCATTTCGCACGGCCAAGGATACCAACCTGAGGGACATTGTTCTTTTTGGTTTTTATTTTTCGAAAAGACGAATTGGTGTGCTGAAAAATACAAAAGAAAAGTCGATTATAAGACGAACCCATTGTTTTGGAATTTTATCTCAGCTATCGGGTGGGGGGAGACGTCATTTTTTCCCACTTCGTGTTACATAACCAAAGAGTCAAAGAACAGTTTTTGGGTTCATTCTCCTGTACAATTAAATATCTGCCGAGTTTTATTGTTATGATTGCATAACAGAATTTTACGACCACAATTTCTGGTGCTTTATCCTGATTTATTGATTTTCTCGAGTTCTGTGTTCCAGTTTGCCATGCGATTTCCTGCGAGTTTGCCCTTGAATTTCACAACAAAATCACCGACTGTACCTTGCACTTTGGCGAAAATTACCAATTTTCGAATTGTTTATCGTGGACTTTTGCAGTTGTTCGGAAATAATTTGTTTATGTAACACGAAGAAAATTATTTGAGAAAAATTCACGAGCAAAACCCACCTTCGTTGCTTTTACAGCTGCGAAACGAAAACGAACGATGAAAAAATGTTCACCGAACTGCTGGAACGACTAGTGAGGGTAATTTGACAGATGACGTTTAGTGCTAGAAAATGGTAGGCGCGTGATGGTGTGCAATGGTAATGATGTGCTTCAGGTATTGGTGCTGTATCAGAGAGGGCGCTAAATGAGTTTGAAATTCGTTTCAAATGTGGTGGTTGTGTAAAAATGGAAAACTTATCCGAGATCTTTGTAAGTTTAACACATTGGTAATGCTGATTTTCTGCTATATTCAGAGACCAAATTGTTTGTATTCGTCCCCTTCCATTCTGCTAAAACCTAGGAAATGAGGAAATATTTGCATTGTATCAGGAAATGTAGTATGGAATGACCTCATTTGTCCCAAAATGTTTCTTAAGTTTTTAAACGTGATTTTGTCCACAAATGCTAAAATACCTCAATACCAAGTGTGGTTCTGTATGGGAAATGAGGTAAATTTCAATTGAATTTGAAAATGTAATACATAATGAGCTCATTTGCTTCAAATTACGATTTACATTTTTTACTTAACAATCAAAACCACTTCTTCTCATATAGTTTTCGACATTTCAACAAAAGTCATTCTTACGAATAAACGACATGCTCGCAAACCTGCAAATTATTAAGTAGATATGCAAACAGCATATCAAATCGTGTGAACAGCTCGAAAATAGGCTGCAAAATTTTGCGAGTTAATCGTTTGCCAGCTCTTGATCGCAAATGACTTTTGAGACTTTAGATAAATACATGTATTTGCAGGTTTGCGAACAAGTCAAATTGGCATTATTCGCGAAATATTTGCGTATTTCATGTTCGCAAATATTTGTGACATTTACTACTCTTGTGCCCATAGCTTTACTGTAACCATATTCATTCAACTTTCAAAACTTCATGGGACTTTAAGTTTTCTTTCTTAGCGGGAATTTGTCTTTGCAGAAATCATTTGTATGATTTTAAAACTACCCCTAGATTTGACAAATGATATTGCTGTCAAATTGTTTTTGTCGCAGGGTACACTATTGTCTTATCTTCATTAATTAATCAGTTCTTGATTTTTTTTTAGAAATAACACGAAGTGTTTTACTAACTTTTTACAAAGTATATTGTTAATACTCCTTACGAAAATTGTCATTTAATGTTTATATATACAATATGATGTTGAAAATTTTAAATAACAAATTATTTTCCTTTCTTTTCAGATAAAACCACACTTCTGCAATTGAACCAGTGGACCGACTCCTGTCTTCTCAACTATAATCGTTCGTATAAATATAAATAAAAATGTACAAAACTTGCTAATAAAAACTAAAATAATAATAAATACCACGGCCATATTGTTTTATTTAATTGTTAACCTTTTACATCGTGTAAGTATTCAAAAGTCGGATATAAGAACAAAATAAAGTACGATGTAAAGCTGGTAAGCACCTACTCCAAAAAAAAACCTATTTAAAAACAATAAAAACAAACATTTGGAAGTTTCAAATGCAAAACCGCAGTTAAAATTTAAAAAAAAGAAATCCAAATTTGTTAAAAGAAAATTTTAATAAAAAAAATCTCCGAAATAAATTGCACATCTCTAACAAAACCCACCTTACCGACACACATCGCACATCTCTAGCGAGCCGGCAAAATTTGCGCGGGAAAAAAAAACTTTGACAGCCCAGCTGGGTATACCTGCTGCTGATTCTGCTCGCCTGGTATTTTCTGCTGGGCGCAATTCGGCCAAATTTCGTGTGACGTCACGCCAGCGAAAAATTTTTGACAGCCAACTGGTATACCTGCTGCTGATTCTGCTCGCCTGGTATTTTCAGCTGGAAAAAAACTCGGTGGATTTTCGGGTGATTTTATGTGACGTCACGCGGCTGGTAGATTTACGAAATTATTTTGAGTGGCTGATTGTTTTTAAATGCGAATAACTCGACAACGGGTGGATGGATTTTTATGAAAATTGGAGTGTAGGTAGATTATGATGTTCTTAATCGATATACATACTACAATACATGGATTTTAAGTCAATATAACCAACAAATTCTTTATTTTATTGCATTTATTTTATTTTTTTTTTGCATAAATTGGACATCTGAAGTGTGTATGAGTATTGTACATAAGATAAAATGATGTAAAGCTGCATATCTGGGTTTCTATATTCGTATGGGTTGACGATGGTGAATACAGCTGCAGGGTGACATTGTTGATGTGAATAGAGAAGGATCCTTCCAGATGATGTACATACCCCTAAAGTCATCCACCACGATTTTTGCGCTATTCCTTCCCCAATTACTGATCTATAAATGAAACAAAATAAACACATTAGTAACACAATAATTCTCACGTTAATTATTGCTTAAGAACTCACCAATTACCGGCTGCATGAGGCTTAGAAAAAAATCCAAGCTTATTCCCCTGTTCGCTCTGATAAGGTCACACATCAGTTAACTCGTTTCAACAAGAATTCCAGTGTTTTGCTTTCTCTCCGCCACATACAGACAGTCACCACAAATAGTCATCATAGATCCTCCGCATAAAGCACACAGAATTGCCCGCGTCACCACGCAAACGCTTTCAGCGATGTAATCATTCATTGCCAGATCAGAAATGCGACTTATCCATCAGTTGGATGGATTCCTCGTCGTCGTCCGCCATCTACCCGTTACACTCGGTTTTTAGAAGACTTCCAGGAGAGGTAAAAAACCCGCTCAAGCTATGCCAAATATTAATATGCCAGTATGGTACCACTTAACCTTCCTCGTATAATAAACCTGCTTGCAACCAGAAGCGGTGGCTAAACTGCCATATGTGGTGATTAAGTGCCTCCGTGCACGCATCTCTGATGCAGCACAGCACGAGGAATGCGTCGTCGTTTGAACCGGTCAAACTGATGCAAGGCAATAAGAACATAGGCATCAGGATTGGTATATGACATAGTCAATCGTCCACGATAGATAGGAAACCACCTTGGTGCAGAGATAGAGATAGAGATCTCGATCTTTTTGATGAGATGCTGCCACCGCGGATTGTACTTGTTCGGTTGTAGTGGATTGGTCGCAATGTTTTCGAGTGGATTGATGGCTATCTATTGATTTGTGTGCAGTTGACATTTTTAACGAGGTTGTCATACATAGATGTCCGTCAAATGATGTTGCGTTTTCGACATGGAAATGAGGTTTGTTGTTGGATGCAACAGGGAATTGGCAAAGTTACCTTGTTGACATTTTGTGTAGTCTTGCTGATTGGAAATATGATGTTTGGTAAGTTGCAGCACATCGTCGGTTGTGGCTTCCATCTTTGACATTTTGAATATTCAGTCGAAAGGCTATGGATCGGTTGTGTCCAAACAGAACTCGAGGATGTATTTGAGTACATCGAGGCGTGGATGTAATCAATATTAAGTCGAGATCAATGTTTAAATACGGCTTTAACCAAATCAAATTTTGTTTGTAATCGCCTCTACTTTCGCGGCCTAAGGTATCTCCAGGGCATGTAGACAGGTAGATCATCTGTAAAAAAAATGTCAAAGTTATAATTTTGAATGTAAAAAGTTTAATAAAAGAGAGCGAGTAAAGAAAAATAGTTTCCACACAAAAAATTATGCTGACTACTATACTGGGACGGAGCGTAAGCTTTTCGTTGACTACAGGTGGGTGGGTTTCTCATTTCTTTATGCCGGCTTCTGGAAAATCTGCCCGAATACATCTACAATTTCCATTGCGTTTGTAACTAGGTCGCCATTGCTTTTTATAAAAATAAAATCGATGATTAGTTCGCGAACTGCCCCACCGAATGACTGGGTTCAATTCCCTGCCGTAGCAACACCTAATTGATTTTTCACTGGCCCTCCTCTCGTGATGATCTGACAAATCATTCGAGTTTTATCAATTGTCAAGAAATGCTAATCTCAACTTTGCCGTTCGGAGTCAACAGGAGATGTCGTCACAAGCGTACAAGATGTACACACGGAAGAAGTACGATTACCAGGTAAATTCAAGGAGGACGCTGGTTGAGTTTATGAGAGTTGATAAACGTCTGCGAGCATCATCTCAAGGCGATCCTGGATCGAAGAAAATTTATAAAACGAAAGGAAAAGGGGTTAAGGTTAAGGTTCATTCCGGACTGTAGTATAAACTGAGGAGTGAGCCAAAACAGTCGCGCTACGATGTGGACAGACTTTTTGTTACACATGAAGGACACTTGACAGTTGATGATCTACTCAATAATTAAAATACAAATTAGAACAACAGGTTCGTAATGACCCCTAGGGCCTAGTTTTTCACAACCATTCATGCTGCATTTGACAGTTGATACACGTGGCTAATTTGACAGATCAATGAGAGAAGACGCGGCATGCCAGTTCATCGCACAAAGACCGCTCCCTGAGTTGTATGCGTGGCATCGTAGGTATGCTCCGTATACATTATACAACTACGAACAGTCGCAACTACCATGTGTGGTGTAATAAATGTCCCCTGTAGAACGTCAATTTCTCCTAAGTTGTTGATTAGAACACCAAAAGTATACCGACAAGTGAGGAGGTCTAAAGGAAGAAGACAAATCGAGCCACTGAGACCGCCCAAGTCTCCAATGCTGAACAGACTTTAATTCAATCGGGAACAGTCCTAAAATCTTAGTTAGACAGGCACATATTTTTATAACAAATTGCTGGATAAGACGAATACTTAGTTGCAATAGAAATACAAAATGGGTGGTGGTTTTAGTGAGTAAAAATCTCACACTACTTTGGGCACGTGCTCATCGTGTCTATGAAGATTTCCACCAGCCCACGAAAAAAAAAATATAATCAGCAAGCACTTAAGCTCAGAATGCCATTTGGAGCCTTATGAATACCCTTACAGTGATTGAGCACTGCGCGGGCATTAAGGTAATTGACGATGAGAAACGGGGAGATCCGGATGTGCGTTGGATTGTTACGTCCAAACAAGGCTTGAGGGTAGATTGATCAGCATTCATGACACGGTGAGTGTCATGGTTTAATCGTTGAACATTTGTTGATATGTATATGGAATAGTGCAAGGCAAGGCTACTATGTTTGAGCGATATTATGAAATTCACTATGTTTGAAACTCCTGTCAGTTTCTATCGCATGATTCTTTATCCTATCCGTGGGTGTAGTGCCCTAATGGTTTGCGCGTTGGACTGCTAAGAGCAGGGTCCGCTTCTCACTTCTTTTTCACTTCTCCAAATGTTGTAAAAATCTGACAAACATCACTGTCAGGAGAAGCTTCTCAAATTTGTCATTCGAAGTCGGCGTTAAACAGGAGGTCCTCTTCTTTGTGGGCAAAATTATATCTTCGCACACACAAATGAAGGGAGAAGCTAGGTTTGAGGGCCTGTATGGACCGTAAATTCCTGATACTTCTTTTTTTTCTCTATCCTATCTAGTAGGTGCAATCGTTTTTTTGCTAGTTCTTACCAAATGGAGGCATTGAACTAAAAGTTAGAAGGTAGACACGGTTTTTATATGTAGTGTGGCATCAATTGAACTTATTTTTGGCGACTGCATACCAAGCATGTACAATTTTTCGGTTTCGACGATGAAAATACCTTTCATGGATCAGTTACTATCCATAGATTTTAGATTCGGTTTGATGACAGCGTTGGATTTAAAATTTGAATGCGATGTGGCGAAACATTACCACCCTGACAGACAACAGTTTTTCATTCGTCACTACATATAGGGACTGTAGCGACCGTGAAAGACGTCGCAGATGTCCCTTGGCTTGCTGGTAAGTATTTATATAAAATTTTCTGAGTAACGCATTCGACTTACACCTGACAGCTTTGATGTTTAAAACCGGAGAAAGTCCACCAACGTATAAATTCAACTTCCCGATGCATCAAGGTCTCCCCAGAGTCAAAAGTCAGTTAAGTGTCCAATTGTACATTGCAACGGATATCTCTCCATCTTTACTGCCCAACAACTCTCCGGTAATCCGCACTCCCAGTGTAACAACACCAATCCCAATCGACCATTCTTTATGTATCTCGTGTCAAGAGTCCGAAGCCAAAGCCAGATTGCAACTGATATGGTGGACATGGTTTCTTTAAGTTTCACGTTAATTGATTAAAGGCACAACAAATTAATTCCTCACGCCACCCGAGCCAGTTACGCTCTGCACATTTGACGTCCCGTCAATGTCGCTCAGTGTTTGCCATTGTGTGTGCCACAAAAGCCATTCGCTGTCATGTTCGATTAATTTTTCATAAACTAGATACTAGAACTTCGATTGCATGTTGTGAATATATGGGACAGCAAAAAAAAAAAAGATGAAAAGAACCACTTAAAGATGGACAACGAACCAGCCCACATGTCGTCGACTTCCTTGTTCTGGGGCTTAATAAAGACTCTCGCGAACTGATTGGCTTTATATCCGTGACAGGTTATTAATCGTATGATTTGTTGTTGTTAGGGACAGAGCGCTGGCGAAGGAGGGTGTTCAAGAGCAACGCTCATGCCTCATCAGACGGTTAAGGCCGAGTCCCATCCATAGTCCGACTAAAAGATGATAATTTATTCCGATCAAGTGCGCTGGATTTGTACATTTTGTTGGATACGTTTACTGTTGCGTTTCTTTTGCTTTATTTGTTCCTTTGGTCTGTTTTGTTTTTGTGCGTATTCTCTGGTGTCTGGTTTTCCAAAGAGGGAGTGCGGGTGAAGTTGTATACTCTTCTTGGTAGGGCTTTCAGTTATGGACTGTGAAAGATATAGGAATTCTGGTGGGCTTATAGAGATCTGGACTTTTGGAGTTTTTTTTTCGGAACACAAGTCGCCAAGGATAACGGAATTGTTTTTGGAAATGGTGTCACATAACATGCGTTTGGGGCTCAGGAAAGTTATTTTCGAATTTGTTTCAATTGGTATCCAAACGGATGGGAGATTAGCCAGGGAGTTTGCTTTTCTTTCTTTTATTTCACTTCGGGTAAGTTGAACTTTGAAATTCATGACAAGTGTGCATTGCACATGAGCCTGTACTCATAGTCTTGATAAGAAGTAGGTCGTAGTAGTTTAAAAGCATTCAGTGCGTTCCAAGTATGCAAAAGTGTTTGGCTAGCAAAACCGGAACACGCCTATTGGCGACTGAAGGGTCTCTTTTTTTGCGGGCGAAATTAGAAGCATACCACCTATACACGTTTGATAGCTGACAATTACGGTAGAAGAACGTAGTGAAGGAATCGGAGCGTTTTTAGAAAAGCAAAGCAAGTGGATACGGATAAGTGGTTTAGTACAAAGATAACCACCTTGACACCCAACAGTTTTCAATTCGTCACTTCATATAGGGACTGCAGCGACTGCATGGTGTTGACTTCACAACTTCAAACTTTCAGTGTAAACGCACCCTTAAACCGATTCCCGAACTCCCATTGTCAAAATATTTAGTAAACATTTTTATCCATGGTGAAGTACACGAAGGAACAATGTTTACAAATAATTAAAATTTTCTACCGAAACTCTGAGTCGGTGGTCACACCTTTAAGAGCGTTAAGGCTCTGGACATGATGGAAGAAAATGAAGAATTTCATCGCAAAATCTTCTTCAGCGATGAAGCGTATTTGTGGTTAAACTGCTTCGTCAATAAGCAAAATATGCGTTACTGGACAGGTGACAACCCGCATATGCTTTATGAAACAGCACTTCATCCGCAAAAAGTCACTGTTTGGTGCGGTTTTCATGCCGGTGGGGTCGATGAAAACGACAGTAAATGGTATTCGCTACAGAGAAATGTTGGAGAGGTTTTTCTTTGAGCAATTGCATGAATTGGACATCAGTAGTATGTGGTTCTAACAAGACGGTGACACAAGCCACATAGCGGGACCAACAACGAGTTATTGACGTCTCAGTTCGGTGAACGTGTTATCTCGAGAAACGGACCTGTTGATTGGCCCTCGAGATCTTGTGATTTAACGCCTCTCGCCTTCTTTTTTATAGTGTTACATCAAATCATTGGTCTATGCCAACAATCCGACGACGTTAGAGGAGCTCAGAGCCAATATTGAACTAGAAATAGCTGCCGTATCGGTCGAAATTTGGACCTATACCATCGAAAATTGGGTTCAACATAACGATCGCTGCATACGTTCCCATGATGGACATATGAACGAAGTCGAATTCAATTCATAAATGTTTTGGTAGCAATTTAAGCCAATCAAAGATTTTTTTGGAGATATCTTAAGAGCCGATTTTGAGGTTTGTTTGAACGTTGTGACCCTTGTAACAATTGATTTCCGGTCCAGGGCAGCCAAACCGAGATACATTCAAGTGATTTCAGAACGTGAGCTACTTTTATTAGAAAATCCATTCGAAGAGTAGGCAAACGCACACTCTTTACTGTTACAAAGCACGATAACACTGACCGAACTATTGAACACAACTTTAGAACCATGCCAGTCGAATGAGACCACACCATTCCGCCTATATGCGTGCTTTTCAAAAAAGGTGTTATGTTGCCGCACGCAGTTCAAAGCTTGAGAGCTCATGATTCTATTTTTCTCACAGGAAAGTAATGCCTTCTGCAACAAATCTTACCATCTACGATCTAAAAACGATCAGGGGACACTCCATCCTAGGTATTGCAATACTCGCAGGCTCATTTGGCAAGCACAAATGAGACAGCTAAAAACGATCACGGAACACTGCATATACCTTAGACCGGTCATGCTATCAACAATTTCTACATAAGCTGCACGGATTAAGTAGAAAAAAAAACAATAAGACACTTCCGCTCTCTTAAAGATCTGAATGGTCACCCTCGGATCCAAAGAATTTTAAAAATGCCAGGATGGTTGATGGGTACCTCCTTCCTGATCTTTATCTAGTGAAACAGACCTCAATCCTTTTCTGAATGGATACCCATATCGGTATAAAATGTAAGGACATGTGAAGCAAAACCTGCGGGCAAATGACCCTATCGCAAATTAAATACAAAAAGGACCCCGACCGACTTAGTATTTATCCCAACCTCCATCGTATTTAGGTTTCCAATAACTTTCAACTCCACAAAAGGCGATAACGATTCCAAACAAGTAACATAGCCAAACCAGTGCCACCGCTAATCCCACTCCATTGTTTAAATAATTACCCCACTGCCATAGATCCCACATCATTCCTCCTACCAAGCCTACAAGCCAAAAAATGAGGGCGACACAGTATGCCCCCTGACGAGATGGCCAACAAACTCCTCAAATCGTTAATAATTTCCAAGCTGCCACCGGTACCCGAGTACGTGTTAGATAGAAATAAACATAAAAAAGGATGAACCAGGATAGCGGACGCTTGTCCAACTTGCACACGTAAAACACGGTCAAAAGTGCAATTTGTCGCAATAATTCCCAGTATGGAACCGCTTTCGAAATTGCACTACACCGGTGTAGATACCGATCACGATGCGAATATTAAAGTCGCGCTCTCACTTCGGCCTATAGGAGGACTCCCAGCTCTAGGAAACCAAAAGAAACCATACGATGCCATACCGCGTGTTGCGCGATGCCGATAATGATGATGACTACGATTATTCCCCCGTATTGCACCCAATGTGGTTTGGCTAAGAGCTGCATCACGACCACCAGAAACGACGACGAAAAACCGGTCAACCAGCTAGGCTGGGGCTGGAGATGTCTTCCGTGGGGAATTCACGTTGCGCATGCGCGCGCATCTGCATCTCGCACGATGACAACATCGAGGAGAGGTTGCATTGTTGTTTCGTGATTCTGTGTGGAGTAAATGAGTCCGCGCAATCGCAAGCGAGCTATACGTAGACGTGCTGTGCGCAGACACTTTAATTCACACCTCATGCGGGGTAATCAACGCGTTCAAGTGGCGCTGATCGTAAATCAATCGGCCGATCGATCGCGAAGCCTGATTATGCCCCTGGGTGTGTTTCCGTATAGTAAACTTGAACTTGATTTCGGACTCTCGAAAGATTTTATCATCGCAGGCGTGCTCAGAGATGATCGGCATGACTGGTTTTTAGTTTTTTTTTTGCCATTTAAGACGTTTAAGACGCTTTACGGACGATCGTGACCGTGTTCGCAAATTGGACTACCGAGTGGATCTATCTTCGTCAACCTATTGACCATGGTGCGGCCTATCTTTCAGCCGATTAGAGGAGACGTAAATTCACACATGGGCAAAGTGTGAACATGGTTTTCGGTGTCGGTGTCGGTCCCGTTTTGATGGCACTCTCGGGACATGGTTCAAATTCAAATCTCTCCATCGTTAGGCACTCCACGATGGGAGCATGCTAATGAGTTCCAAGACGCGAGGCCAAACTATGAATACATCTAGCCGCTGTGTTTCGTTCTTGTTGTCATATCGTCGCCGTTGCCGTTGTTGTCGTGGTCGTGCGCATGTGTAACTTGCGCGATACCTATCATCGATCGAATGCAAATTAAATGGTCTTCGGGGACACTGTGGAGGATCGGTCTCCTTCGACTAAAGCGAAAATCTATTCATTAATCGGATATTTGTTTATTGGCGGCGCGGAGGAGGACATTATCGTTGGAATATGTTAGTGCATAGGGTTTCCTGGAAAGCATGACAATGATATCAGTTTCATGACGTTGTTCGCGGGGTGGAGGTGACTTGCGATATAAATGGGTGAATCGTGTTTACAGCTGACAAATGGAACAGGGGCATATCAGGGTTTTTTCTTTTTCGATTTATTTGTTTTGAATCCAAATTTACACGAACTTTTAGGGGGTAACACAGTGGTTATGATGAGGGGGCAAGCTGTGTCTATGTTCGGACTTCAGGCAGCTTTAGACGTTAAGGATGCCAACGAGAAGCATTAGGTCTCTAAATAACATCAACTGAGGATGACTGTTGGTTAAGGTGTGGTACAAGGTTCTACTTTACCGTTCCTCGTATACAGACAGAAAATACGTTGACGATTTTGGATTGGCTTTGGCTTGGCTTTTGCCAGAAAAGAAACTTGATTATGATATAAAAGTTCTGGCGACTGTCGTCTACTAGAAACATTGAGTGTTTCCTACAATAAAATTAAAAATCTGGCATAAACGAACCTATGGGGTCAAACTCAAACCTAGGTTCTCTATTCATTTTTGTGCGCGAAGTTTAATTTTTTTGCAACAAAGAGTGGGACCTTCTCTTTAACGCCGGTTTCGAACCCCAAATTTGCGAAGTTCCGGGATTTAAATCATCAAAGACTCGATCCCAGTAGTCCAACGCACTAACAACTCGTCCACAGCACTCACCACTGCCTCTTACAATAATCCTCACAAAATGTGGTTTAGAATCGGCGGTAGCCAACAGTGGAACGACAATTTCTGCAGTACCAATCGCCTGGCAAGGTGTTTAAAAACCGGACCTGGCTGGAAGGAGCTGGCTTTCTGATGTTCGAAACAGATGTGGTGCGCCTATAGATTGGGAACCACCTCAATTTGGAGAAGCAATTCAGTTTCTTGAGCACACACTCGTGCCCAATCCCTGCAGATCTGTGACTATGATTTAGTAACCTGAGTACATACTCTGAATTACAAACCCAATATCGCACCTTCTTTGTGGATGTTCCAGTTTAAATAGTGCGGCGTAGTGTCAGGCTCTACAAGCGTCACTGCATGAACTCTTAAGCTACACAAGTCAAGAATGCGTTCTCTGCATCAGTCAGTTTAGACCCTTCCATAAGAGTAACGGATGAGTAACAACTCAGCAGATCTAGGGAACTTATCTTTGCAGTCGTCAACGAATATGACGACTATAGCCTATGGCCCCAACATAGGAACGAAGATTTTAAAGCCAAATTTTACCACAAACGCGATCGGTAACCAACAAGGGAGCTTATAACTTGCAAACAGACAGAGCACGGGTTCAGATTGCAGCAGTGAAAAGAAAGATCCTCAGCCTTTAGAACTGTCATGTTTCACTTACTGGCTTAAAGTTACCCAAGAATCAATCCGCTTAACTTCCAAAGATATAACCAGGCCCAATAGACATTCTTAAGCCGCGAAAGATGCATTGCGATGCTATATGAAAGATGCATTAGCTAGGATAGCTGAATTGACGGCCGCTCTAATGAAATGAAGCATGGAGCAAGCATGAATTGAAATAAGCTAAAACGCATATTGAAATACGAACAAAGCCATATGCTTTCCGGTTAGCGACTGAACATAACAACGTTGAAAGTTAAACACAGCTAAGCTTGATACCGCTTCACGTTAGACTCAAAATCGGCAAAGATTCCGCATTGCCTGAACGCATGGACTCTTTTACTTGACAACATTCAAATAGAAAGCGATTTAAGCTTCTCAGGAATACCCCTCTTCCAGTTCTAAGCCGCATCCTTTACTTTCATCCTTTACCCCTACAACAGCATAAATGTTGGAGAATCCCAACTAAAGCCGCCAACATCTAACCACTTTGTACATTTGGCATCTCCCTGACCATTATTGAGTTGGACATGCCACAAAGCAATTTCTGGCAAAAAAAAAAAACAACAACAAACCTCCTCCTTACCCAACAATTGGCCGTTTTTGGTTATCTCTCATTCTCGTTTCGGTCCCGTGGAAAGCAATTTACGATCATATCACACGGTATAAGGCACCCCAGAGGAGGCTGCATGCAGCTATGCACAGAAAACAATACTCGCTTCAGTGATCATTGGCAGCAGCAAAGCGCAGCGCCAGGTGGATGACTTGGTCGGCAGAATTGACTGACCATTGGAATTAATTGTGTTCTCTGCGCAAGCGGGCGCTTGCGCTTGTGCTCATACAGCCAGCCAACTAAGTAGTCGTGCATTAAATTGGTGTTGCACTTTGATAACCTTCACGAGAATCCATCAAAATAATTGCCAGAGGTGGCGTTACCGCTTCATTTATGTATACACGGGTGATTTGTTCATTAATCTAGCCATTAGTGGAGTTGTGTGTGAATCCCAAAGCGGGACTCCAGGAGGTACCACTAAATGTTGATGACTTGTTTTTATAGATTTCAGGGAATTGATAGGTTATACGGGGGTTTATGTGTCTGTTTGCGTGTGGAGATGGACGTTTTAATTATAACCATACTGGAGGTGAGAGAGTCCGTCAAGTGAACGTGATGGCCTGCGTGGTGAAGACTTAATCAAGATGTTAATAAAGTGGTTTCATGACGATGACTTTGTATGAACAAGTGTGGACAACACGATAATGACGCGCTGATTACTGATGCAGAGACGAAGGAATAAAAAAACAATCATGCACCTTATAGAGGTGGAGCAGAAAACGTGATTTGCTCTGGAAGGGTTTGAGAAATTATTTACAGATCTCTGAATATCATTGATGTGCTATTTGTATTAACCATGAAGACATGGACAGAAATGGTTTGGTATGCAAGGTATGGATCCAATATAAGCAGGCACTTTGAATGAACCATGAATGCATGCAGCTTATTTTAGCATTATCAGCGAAGTTAGGATCTGGACAACTAGTTCCGTCAAAATTTTGCAGAATCCTTTAATCTTTAACAAATTATAGGCATCGGCTGAGGCCCAGGTTCATCCGGGTATGTAGCGCCACTTAACAACAACAAATTGGGTTCTTTCGAACGTAGTTTTTCCCTACAGCCCAAAAGCAAACTCAAAATCGTATCCCTACGGACCCACATTTTGTCTTAATGAAACCTGTTATCAAACAAAAGAAATAAAAAAAAACACAAGGACTAGACGATGAACAGAAGCACGACCACATCATAGAAGTCTACAGAAGTCTAGAAAAAAACCCTACACCTGACTGAAACGGCGACGACAAACGCCATCCCAGAAAATGAAAGGGAAAATGTCAAGAAAGCACGAACAACATCAAAAATTGTACAGAACGTCACCATCGACAGCCTAAACTTTGAGCTAGTGAGAGACTTTGACCACCTCAGCTCTGCTATTAACATCTATCTGCTTCTAACAACAACATCTGCTATTACTCTTGCCAACCGCTGTTTCTTCAGGCAATTTTGTAAAAAAAAGCCTTCACCCGAGAAGATCCTATTGAGAACCCTGATCATCCCAGTTTTTCTCTTCATTGCCGAAGCATGGGCCGTTTTAAAAGCGGATGACAAAAAACCTTTGATGTTTTAGCGAACATTTCTTTGGAGACGGAGATTCAACCAGGAACTTACGAGCTTTACAGCGACATAGATCTTGTTCGCAATGCGATGTTAAAAACATAAAGAGCGATTGGGTATCAACCCTTCAAACCCCAATAGTGATTCTCAGCTATACTTCAGACGCAGTAGAGGACGACCCCGTTCTTAAGAGAGACGCACAACCAGAAACCGATCTCCACCAATTTGGAGAGGCATGTTGCTGGATGCCCAGGTACATTCCGGACTGTAGCGCCCCTCAGGTAAGTAAGCGAAAACGCCTGTACATTTAAAGGGGGACAAGAGCCACAATACCTGTTTCAATTTAGATCGAACCGATAAATATAGACAATGGTAGGGAAAAAAGCCGTCCACCCATATCAAATGAATTAAAAACACTGAAAACGAGTTTAAATGAAATGAGGGTTCTGGATTCGAAGGCATTTCTATAGAGCTACTCATAGCAAGTATGATGAATTGATAGGAAGCATATACTTTCTATGAGTTCTGGCAGTAACTCATACAGCGCATTATTCCCTTCAAAATCTTCTTAGCCTAGGCGTTAACAACAGAAACGACTACACAGGGTTTAGTGCGTTAACCGTTCACGAAAGGGGTCTGAATTAGAAATCCAGCAAATGGTTTTATTGTAATTAAAGAAAAAGTCACTTCGATGTTGTCCAACATGTTGATCTGACAAATTGTTTGAGTAATATCAACTTAATGAGACACTAACACGTCCAACAAACTAAAGAGGTCGAGATCTTCAGCAATATTAAGTAAAAACCCATAGTTCGGCAAGAATAACTTAATATTGGGGATGAAAGAATCATCCCCATCATCGTCCAGAAAGAAAAATAGCGTTTGACCTTTCCAATATTTCCAAGTTAGCAACGACCTTTAGAATGACAGCAGCTAACCACACCCGGGGACCCCGAATTGATATCGCAATTGGCCTTCATTGACGTAAATACAATGAGGAGCGATAAACATCTACAATCTCATCAGGCCGCGAGCCAAAAGTGTTGGCATATTGCTGCAATCTAAAACGATTTCTCAAAACTTAGACAAAACGACTGATGATCATGGATGTACTTAGAACCACCAATAGTGCATAACGTTCCTAAACATATGCATACGCATTATGTTATCGGTTTTCAAATCAGAAGCGCATATTAATCGAATTACCAGGATCTAGGAACCAATAGACAGTACGGAGTAGTAGCAGATGACCAGTTTAACCAATTTAACTGATATGCAAGACGCTATAATGAAATTTAGCGCAGAGCAAGCACTTGGATGAAATGTAAAGAGATAAAACGCATTTCAGCAATACGAACAAGAAGGAGCACCGGGGTTACGTAGAGCCACTGGACATATAGTTCGACAATACTGTATAGCCTGATAGCGCTTCACGTTATACTCAAAAGTCAGAGGCAAAGGTTTGCATTGCTTTACGACATCTGGCCAATAGGAAGTGAAATAGCGCAACATCTAAACTGTAGCTGCTGAGAATGGCAGCTTTACTGCCAAGCTATATAAATCACAGAAGCTGGGTTAGTAGCATACACCAACTCATCACCAAAATTTGGTTGGTTGAATGTATGCCGGATCCACAAGAAAAAAACCTCAATTATCGAGTCTCCTCCATTCGCCTCCAGGAATTAATTGTCATAACATGTGAAAGCTGGAAACAATTCACGTTCTCCACACTTCTGCAGAGATCATGAAAGAAGTCCGAATCGATAACCATTACCTATTCGATGTTAAAGCCGCGCACAGTGGCATTCATAAGGAATAACTATATGCCGAGCCATTTGGTTGCGTTATATGGTACTCCACTCAAAATCGTCCGTCTGTATGGCATTTCTCGCTGTTCCACCGGGGTTTGCAACGGATTTACCGAAAAAATCGACACCAAAAAGGATTTAAAGAATGTGGCGCACTGCCCTATGATTTCTATAACATTGCATTTGAAAGAATTGTGCAAATCCAACAAGCCAACACGAGAGGTATAATCGTCTTGCTGTTCAACTAGCAGATGCTGACGATGTTGACTTGTTCGAGATCATCGAGATGTTATATCCGCGTTTGGGAATAAAGGCAAGAGGCGGCTAATGGGTATAGAAAAAGGATTTAGTGTCAACTGTTACAGAACACATAAAATAGTTTAATTGAACAGTACGAAGCCGTGGGCGGCTAAAGCGTTGGTGTAGGTATAAACGCAATTTGTCTAACTCAACTGAGATGTTAATCCTGAAACCGAAGACAAGCTATTGCCAATCGCACTTTCTTTGTACAAAGAAGGCAACTGAGTAGTAAATCCTAGGAGATCCTTATTAGGCACTGATCATTCCTGGCGTACTTTACTGCAATGATGCATCCTTTCGAAAGCTGGTCGTGAAATTCTCCTTGGATTGGGCGTTACATTCTTCGGAAAATCGTTGACCCCGTTAACAAACTTGCTGTATGACTTGTAAACTTCGTAATGGAATTGGAGAAACACAATGTACAATGGGCGCATGAAGTGGAAAAGCAAATGGAAACCAATTTCCTGAATCGCTAAGACTACGATTACTAAAAAGGTGGAAGTAAAGGACGTGGCGTGCACAAGTAGAACACGACTCTAACCAACCAACTGCAATTGGAGGCAGTTACATTCAGCCCGAGCTTACTGGAGAGCCATGTTGTTAAAAGACGTAAGTGACGCATTTAGAACAATCAAGAACGGTCAACTAAGGTATTAACCTAAAGGGACTTTGTCTACCTACTAATTCATGCCTAGTGCAATACAATAATCATGGTTGGAGAAGCGACACGATAAATTTCAAGCGTCAGAATATAAACGATATGGCTCGTCTCCATATCTTCACATTGCAGTGGAGGCTGGCCTTTAGCGTAGTAGGTAGCGTAGTAGGTACAACTAGAAACATAGGTGGTGATGTGATAGCACACTTCTTACGAGATTAACACAAGCTGGCTAAATGCGAGTGTACCATGTGAATTGAGGGATTAGAGTATTTTAACAATATTTGGTGTTTTGCAATCGATGTGTTAAAAAAAATAATACCAAAGGATATATAGCACATAGGCCCACTCCCACCAAACAATTTAGACAACAAGTTCAACTGACCTTGCTTAGCTGCCCAAAAACCACCAAGAAATGCTTGGATAGTTGAGCGTTCGTGCAAGTGGCACTTTGAGCGACTTCCACCAACCTATTTATTCAACTATCCATACTTTTCCGTATGAATTTCAGGCATCTAAGCACTAGTTAGTTGGATAAATACGCGTTACATAAATTACTTGGATTTGCAGAGAAAGGGAACTACCTACATAATGGTCTATCTACCAACATAGGAACAATGAACATACATATACAAGGTGGCGCAAAGTTGTCACCCGAAATATTTGATTCTTCCGCAAAAAAAGTAGAAAAATTTATTCCACGATTCATGTCCTATGCGCCACCTATAATAATTGTTTCGATTTTTTTGCAAAACACTTAAAAAAATGACTGCCAAGAATCATCGGGTGACAACTTTTGCGCCACCTTGTACTATTACAGAAAAGTAAATATTTCCAATTTGCATATATTCTATGTACTCACGATTTCCAAAATGACTACAATTTCTTGATTGATTATCTTCTCCTGCAGCTTGTTAAAAAAAATTCCACACATCCTGTCTTTTCAAAACATTGCCAGAGCCACCAATACATTTCCACAACTTATATTTTGCTCACAGATATCCCACGCGATATGAATTATTTGAAATTAAAATTATTTGTTTGCCAAAACAATTTAAATTTATATTTAGAAGAAATAAATTCACACACTGACAGAACACCGACTCTTTGAAATGACAACCGTTCAATGAGCTTGGACAACCGCAAGTGTTGAAATTGAAATAAAAAAAAAAAATACTGTATGGTACGGTGGATAAAGCAAATTGCCGGGATTTCTTACTTTTATTAAGAAAATGTAAATTGAATTTTTGTTTTCATTTAAAATGAGAAATATACGTCGTAATTAATAAAAATACAGATAAACAGGAGCAAACTCAAGCTCCACTTTATTGCACAGTGACAGTTCACGAAATAACTAACTGCCCAAATGTGATGTCGGTAAGGGAGCGTTAAAAGTGCTGCCAAGTTCAATTTTCTTTTTCTTTTTTTTTAAATTCATTTGCAATTGGTATGATGGTTCGAAAAATGTTTAAGCTTATATTTTCAATTCAAATTAAGCTGTCCCACCAACATAAATACATTTCAAATGCCGAAAAATATGTTTTTTTTAATGTTTAATGGAGTTTGCCATGGACTTACAAACTGTTAAACTGGATACACTGATTTGTGACAGCAATTGTGCGAATTTAGCCAAAAAATATTTAACTGACGAAACTACATATTTAAAAGCCACCTCTCCGATGAATTCAATGTACAAAACAGCATCACGAATTACAAGAAACTTACCCAATCTACAAATCACGCTAAACCGATCAATTTTAGATAAATGCAGAATGGCATTCGTTTAAATTTTGTTTCATTTTATTTCCTTTTTATTTGTTTGATTTCATGTTTTTTTTTTATTAAATATAATAATAATAGTAATCAATCAATATCAATTAAATTTCAATAATAACTATAAATGTTTATATTCCTACGAATAAAATATCTTTTTTTCTTTTTTTAGGTTTATTATTGTAATGGTTGTTTCAGCGTTAATAGATTTTCTTTGAAAAAAAAAAAAAAACAAATTATATAAAGTTTTGATATATTGAAGGAATTACATAAATATAATATCTGCGATTGGGGGTTATGTTCTTTTTATTTATTTAGCTATTGTTTTTATGATTTGTTTGCTGCTACGTTTTTTGATAAATAAGAAAAATGATTTTACTTGGCAAATTTGTATTTTTTTTCGTAGCATAAAATTACTAATTACATTTTTTTGTGTGTTACACTTATATGTTTTTTGTTTTCTGTTGTATGTTTCTAAGCAGAACAGAGGATTTATTTGTTAAACATATAAATAATTTTCCACATATATTTACGTATTGTATAAAAAACATATTTTTTTGTTAGTAAACTTAGTTCTTAGGTTTTTCTTCTTTTTTTTTTAATTTTAAATATATTATTTACAACGATTAGGGTTTTAGTTTAATTTTTGATTTTGTGTGTTTAATTAGTTTGTATATGCTTGTTTTTGATCTTAATATAGTATAGTCGTATCAAAAAATGTGTTTGTTTTTTTTTATTTAAATTTGCAACAGTTATATAAGCGACGAATAATAATAATTATTATTTTCCCATTTTTTAAGTTAGGTGTATATTTTTATATTACATTTATTTGTTTTTTTTTTTAACTTAACGTTTATTTGGCTTTTTACAGTGGAAATATCAGACTTAAGCGAATTTTTAACTTTGGGGGTACTTTGGCGGTTATTGTTTGGATGGTGACACATTTCAAATAAAAATTAATAAAATAAGAATAAAAACATTTACGGTGAGTGAGTAGAGGATTTTAAATTTTAGGTAGGGGACAACACACATTTGCATTTTTTAACAAGTGCCAAGTGGTGCAATAATTTTTTTTAATAAGATTTTTGTGTTTTTCTTTGGTTGGTGGATGGAATTCGGTGTTACTTTTGCAATACATGGTGGTTAACATGGGGCATAGATGACATTGAAAGGATGGTAATACCCAACTAACTACCTAATTGTCTAAGGTCCATGTTTTTGGAATTTGATAATCTACAAGCTGTTTAGCAGTCTCATATGGTTTTGTACTTTCAGTAAAAAGTTCTTTAAACCATTTGGAAAAAGTTTCAGTTTTCAGGGTGAGAGGCCCTTTTTTATATACGGCTGCTATAAAACCTCTCGAAGTTAGTAATGAATGTAGTAAAGCACAAGTCATTTCGGCAATTATCCAACTTAAGGGTATAGAGAGATATTCAAATCAAGTCACATTAGCAACGGCTAATGTCAGACTCAAAATAATTAGCACTCAAGTTTCAGTTTTGATAGGTAAGATGTAATTTTTTTAAATATGGCTGCTATAAAACCTTTCGACGTTGTTATTAAATGTGAACAAAAGTGCAAGTCATTTCGGCAATGTGTCGGACTCAAGATAACTAGCGATCATTCAGATCAAGTAAGTTATACAAAGGAGTGGAACATTCCTAGCAGATCCTAGCTTCCATCTGCCATTCCCAACTAATATTCTGATCGGAGCTGATTAATTTGTTGTCGAAATGACCCGCCGACTCTGCAAAAACAGGATTCGGGTGGTTGTTTTAGGAAAAGCTATACCTAATTCAAAGTGGGTCTCCTTATTGTCATTTTGTGTTGGAGTACCATAAAATGGACTTGGAATAGATTTAACGATTCGAGTGCAAAATAATCAACTAGAAGGGTCTATGAGAGCATCACTTCGAAGTTCGAAGATACTTTGAGACGAGATAAGGAATAAGATTTGTTGCAAGGCTGCCGTTTAATGAGACACGATAGCTTAGAGACTCGTTTTCCTTAATAATGCACTTTTTTGATTTTAGAGGCGTTTTCTTAATGTTCATTGAAAACCATGATAGTTTTTTGGGACTAGTCGAAAAGATGATATTTCTTAGGACAAACGAGGGCATTATGCTCTCAAATCGATTAAAACTTACAAAATTTCTTTAAAAAAATGTTTTCGCACATCTAGAAGATCCACATGCTTAAATCGCACACAAAAGCCGACAATTTTCGAGCGTATTTCATAAGGAAACAAATAAGAAGCGGTTAATAAATAGTTATGACACACAAATAAATGAGCTGAGTTTGATTCGGACACGAATTGACGTGACTATTTTATATCGCACACTATTTGTGCGCAACATATAATTCGTGTGTGTGTTTGGGAATATCAAAAACAAATATTTGATTTCCACGTACTCCTCGCTGGTGGATGTTATTTTCGAACTTAAGTGTATTTTGGTTACATACACATCGTGTGCGCAATTTTTTAATTCGTGTGCGATTGCTAACATTTACAACGTAATGACAATTTTAGTGTTGCCATGAGATTAAAATGCATTTATAGGATTTCTTAAGCATTAAATTCATTTGGGATTGAGAAATTACTGAAATATAACCAAATCCAAATTTTATAACGCACATAACGTGTGCGCATGCACTTGCTACGTGTGCGATTGAGTGATTCGAAATACCTAAATGACCGTAGCACTTGCTATAGCTTGGGTAACCAAGTTTCCAATGTTAATTGCAGTCTAATCCCCAACAGCTTGTCGCATATCCGCGTTGCATACTAAAAAACGAATTTCCCTCCACTTTCCCTTAGAAAAACACACGTGCAAAATAATTGTTTCTTAAAACTTCTTTCATTTGGAAGAAAAATATTTATAGCGAAAGTAGTTAAAGAAAACTTATTATTTCTGTTTAGTTGTTCGTTCAAAAAAAGTCAAAAATAAGATGAAAATGGAAATGTGATTGTGTACCATCTGCACACAGTTCTAAAACAATAACTACAGCTTCCCCAGATGCACAAAAAAGCCATCCCACACGGAGTGACTTTCATTTGAATAGCGCTCTCGAAAAGGAGAACGCACCAGCAAACTTTCGTACAAATAGAAGCGACAAAAGTTGTTCCTTCTGTACCGGAATTCCTTTTAATCTTCAACGCACAGGACACATACAACAATTGTGTGGGAAATATTTTTGCGCATCAGTGCATGGGCCAATTGAGATTTAATTGGGTTTCTTTATGTGAAAAACTAATTAATTAAATCTCAACTTGGGTCCTTGCGTGCTTCCTCTTGCTTCATCAGGATGAAAGTTAAAAATCCGCTTATAATTGTTAAAACCGTTTTTTTTTTGTTTTTGGAAAAAGTTTCCCTAAATAAATTGCGTTTGCTTACCAATTTTAAATTACGTTTCCATCGGCGATTTTGATTAAAGAATCAATTGCACACATACATACAGAGGGTAAAAGTATCTCAAAACGTTTTTTGTTTTGCTTTTCTTGTTGAAAACATGCGGGTACGTGATGGGAAGATGAAGGTGATGTGATAATGATGATGACGAAGTATTTGCGAATATTGAAATGGTTTCTTTTATTCAGCACCCGCTGAGCTGTCTGGTGTAATGTTTGAATCCAAACTGGCGCAGTCAGATTCCTGTTCTTGGTTTTCGGAATAATTGGCGGCCTCCTGGAGTCTCATGAGCATGTTGAGCTGTAATTGAAAAAGGGGAGAGGGAAGAGATTGATTAGTTTTTTTTAGCTTTTTGAGAGTGGTCGGATGTTATAAGGGCAGTACAAGGGCGTTTTTTGGGGGCACACGTGATCGACTTCAAAGAGATGGTTTTTGTTTGGAGGGGTTCTATATAGGGATAAGGTGTTCTGTTGCGCTGGCAAACTAATAAGGTTTTGGGGACTAAAGTGTGAGAGTCTTTCAGAGGCACTTTCACAAACAAATTTATTCCACAAGCCAATGGTTAGCTGCCTAAAATCCACCAAAAAATACCTGGATAGCTGGATTAACGAGTTCGTTCAAGTTCATTGATGTTTCACTAACTACGTACACAATCAACATTTACGTAACGAACGAAATCTGCTGCGGCTCTACTTAATACAAATGTGACCCAAACGAAAAGCAGAGTAAACCTCGGTGGTAGATGCATAGTTTTAGTATACCGTTGTAACTCACCCGCCTGTGCAGGATGACGATCGTGAATTCTCGCAGATTCGATACAAAGAAATGATTTAGGCAAGGCGATGCACTGTCATGTGAGTTCTTTAATCTGATTCTTGAGAGGATTGTGTAAAACTACCGAGCCAACACCAGAGGCACAACGTTCCATTAATCGGTGTAATTTCCAACGGGAAGTTATAGCCAAGTTTGCCAGTATAGAGAAGGAAGCGGCAAAAATATGATACAAGACTTTGGGAGCGAATAAATTCAGGGTTTAAATAAATCCAGAGATAGCTTTTTATAGCCTATCCGCTGCGACAAGCTCAGCTGGGGGTGACCATTCGTTCCCGATTACTCTTGGTTGCAATGTTTCAAGCAAAGCAACTAAAATACAAATGACTGACGCTTCTAAAGTTGCATAAACTTCTAAGGAAGTAATTGAGGAAGTCAACTAAGTGGAAGAAGAGATGTGGGCATGTGATCGCTTCTCGTCTATCTACGGCTATCAACTCAGATGTGGATATGTTGCTAAAATGTTTCACTACAAGTTGACGGGAAGTATGGAATTTGCACCTTCACTTCAATAGGTTTCCCATGTTTTTGGTACTGTAAAGCGAACTGGGAGCCAACAAATTAGGCAGAAGGTAGGGTACAGATCAAGGAACTGAAAAATAGGTGTTATCAGCTACAAAAGTCTTAAATCACAAAGTACAGAACAAGACAGTTAGCAACAGATGCAAATCAGTAATCTTCTGATCTATAAAAGCTCTATAGGTTCAGTAACAAGCCTCAACCCCAAGGGTTCTAGCAGCTTAATAGCCAAAATTAAAGCGGAAGGGTGTTTGCGTTACGGACTTGGGTTTACTTCGAATCGGACACAAAGTTACGCAGTAGCTTCAATCTAGTCACTACTACTACTACTTTCCGAAGAGCGTTTGGACGCATCAAAAATGAAGGCTACTATCTAGTTATCTTATCTAGGGAATCTAATTAATCTCACACCAGATCTACGTCAAGTCGTTGGTTAAATTTAGTTGAAAATATCTTACACACAACACAAGACGTCCTTCACACTGACACACAGTCTCTGTCAATTCACTGATGCATGAGAATGAGTTAAATCAGATGAACTTGCAGCCTCCTAACAATATCATTCGTACGTTTTACAAAAAAATAGTCAAACTCACCAAAGGATCTTGAGCATCGCCATTACTAACTGGCATTCCCTCGAGTCCCACATCTTCGGCGTTGATTTGCCTTAGCGGTGGCACTGAATCTGGTCCATATGGCCAGGGATATGAATTACGTATAAAAGCGGACGGATCATTCCAAGCGCCACCACGACGTCCATACAGCTGAACACCCTCACGCACTGCTTCGACTAGATACGGCGACAGATGATAGTTCCAAATATCGGTGAACCAAACTTGTGAGTCCTTCAAGTCCAGCGGACATGAAAGGAATAATCTCGGGCCAATGGTGACATCAGATGAACTGTGAATCTCCAGGAATCGGTTGATGTGCTGCCACACGGTTGGCAGCCATGCCAGAACAGATGCCAACTCTGGTTGGTGGTTCAAAGTTTGCAGTTCTAATTGAAAGAGACGACGACGTAGGAACCGGCCGAGGAAGCCTTTAACTGGTTCCATGTGATTTGCTGTGAGGACCTAGGAAGGGAGAAAATGTTTTTTCAGCACCAAAGTAGGTAAGTGGTTATGAAAGGGAGACTTACCCATCGGAAATTATGATGCAGCTGCAAGTTGGTGGTATTGCACGTTGCCTGGGACATTGTGCCAATGATGCATGGCAACTTGGCCGCTGGACCAGCACTCAGCAGGCAGGAGAAGACATCTCCGAGAGCGGAGGCATGATGTAAATTGTCTAAAATGATCACAGATGGTAGGTCGGCAGCTCCATTGGCAATGGACGCTTGCTCGGCAATATGGCCGAGGTATTGTCGTAGTTCCTTGGAGGATTTATGGTCAACACTGCAGAGGAAAAAAAAAACATTACAAAAGGAATCCAATTGACAGTTGATGCTGTCCAACTTACTTAAAAGTAGCAATAGCCTCTGAGGGATTTCCACGGGCCGATCGGGCAACCAAAAACTCCGCCAATCGCCTTGCTAGGTAAGATTTACCCGTGCCACTGGGGCCGCACAAAATCAATCGACGATGTTCGGTCAGCAAACTGATGTAACGATGCACAATGCTCCTAGGAATCAAGCTGTCAAACGCCAGACTACCCACACCCTGCAGACAAATGTACAAAGACCGAACATTGCCGACAATGTATCCACATGGTAGTAGCTCTGGGAATCCCATCTCAGGACCGCGCTTCGCCTCACCCAAGTGATACGACGTAATCGAGTCAGTGTTGAGACCCAAATTAGTACCCGGATCAATACGAGACACATAATCCTTAAAAGTCTTCCGCACAATGTAGTCCAGGTTCTGCCAGGTGGTCTTACCCGAAATGTACGTATACGCGATGACGAACTCATTCAATGTGGCACTGGGAAAGGACTTTCTCTCCTCGAAGCCATTTTCGCTGCACTCACCATTCTCACCTTTGCGATAGAAATCATCTGTTTCGAGGATCTCCTCGTAGTACTTTGGAAACGACTCCGGTTGTCCGAGATAACACGCGATTGCAAGTTTCTTGCCGTCAGTGATGTCGGGCACATCCTCAACGCCGGTTGGCAGATGTGCGGGACTCGGAATCGGTTCTATGGCAGGTGGTGGTGGTGTCAGGTCGATATGAGTCGTCGGACTGATTGGTGGAGGTGGGGGCTCTGGTGCCGGTGCTGGTGGAATGTTTTCTTCTTCGACTTCTTCTTCAAGTCTCTTTGGCAGTTCCATTGGTGGCCGTGAGTTGCCATCGGCTAGGCTATAGCGTCTTGATTCACCCATCGATCCACTCGGGCTGATGGCACCCAGGGAGGCTTCACTGCCCGCTAGTGAACGAGTTGTTACAAGCTTCTGCAGACGTTCGTTGTTCTGCTTGAGACTTATCATTTCGGCGCGCATCTTCATCACGGTGTCCTTGAGGTTCTCCAGTTGGGAGGCGGAGCTCAATGCCTCTAAACGAATGTCGGTCAGCACAAGATCCTTCTCGCGGAGTTGTTTCTTGAGCTCTTCGACGACATGTTGCTCTTCGTGTTCAATAGCGTCTATCGGTTTAGCGTTCTCAATCAGGGTGACCGTCTTTTGAGGGCTGTTTTTGGTTGGCGATGATGGAGGTTGCGCAGATTCACTCGACACCGGACCATTGACATGATGTGCAGCATGGTGACCGTGGTGATGGTGGTGGTGATGATGCGACTGATTGCTTCCAGTCGACTGTTGATCTGGATTACCACCGCCAATGTGACGATTTGTCTTGGAAATCTTTGCGTTCCTTGAGAATGCTTTGGTGAACGAGCTTCGTAGCCATCCCTTCTTCTTTTTCTTGTCCTGAGCTGAACAGCCAGAGCTGATCGAATTGAGAGAGCACATGGAATCGGAGCTATGGTGGCGTTGCATTGAACCAGGAATACCAGTGCTACCGTTTGTAGCCGACTGTGGCCGTGGATGGAGATTTGGTATTGCTGGGGTCTTGAAAAGGGGATCTATACTCACTCCGTTGGGGCACATTTGGTTGGTTGTTGTTTGGACACCCATACTCTGCATATGAGCGGTGGTGAGTCCGGCTTGAATCGACTGCTTTCGAAGGAGCTCGATGGTTTGACGCATATCAGTTAGTTCGCCGTCTTTTCGTTCAGCGGTGGCGGTAAGCTGATGCAGGCGACTGGTCATGTTTGACAAGCTTTGCTCAAAGGCGGCTACCACATGGGCCTGGAAAGATAGGAAAGAAGAGTTTTATTAGATTTCGGAGTTTTAAACAGGTTTTGAGATTAAATTTGTAGAGGAGAGTTAACGACCTAAGTGCATTCTTGTCCAAAGAACTATGACGCAGAGACAGGCTTTACAACTCGTAACTCCCACGTGGAACTTTATTTTAGGGATTGAATCACGCCACTAACTTCTGGCAACCACACTCGATAGCCACACCAGAGAAAACAACAACGACGGTGTATTTCCTAAATTAGTCATCTAGTCCCAAGTCTTCCCGTTTCGTGGAGTGCATTTCAATCGACAACCGTCCAGAGTCCCAGACACACAAGGAAATAACTCGTCACTTGTGCGCGACCACAGCTGTGTGTGACGGGACTTCTGGAAGGCGCGCTGACTCATTATTCAATCGACAAAAGACAAAGGAGTACATTCCGTTCCCCCACCCGACTCATTCCTTGAGGAACACGAAATGACTATAAAGCAAACAATTTAATCATCCCAGACCCTAAAGACCGGTTTAAGGTTCAGCGTTCAGTTGAGCCTCTTTCTAACGTTCACGCGCGCTTGTATCCGATTTCACCTTGACGGACGAGTATTTAAGCCGCGCAATGACTCGACTAGGGAACAGGTGCTGAATACGTAATTACCCATAGTACGGATGCATTATATCCGAGGAAAGGAAATTTGTATGCACTTGGAGAAGATGTTCATATGGGGGAATCTATCTCTCTCTCCAAAGCGCTGATCTGAGTCTGGTGCTACGCGGACGATGATGATATACCGACGATGTCGTCAGATAGTGCCATCGAAACGAATAGTTGGCGGGCGGGTGGGGTTAAAAATGATTTATGTCTGGCGTTTCTGATGAAGGTTTTGCTTCTCCATTTTTAACGGGTAAGTGCCCTCTCACCGAATCTTTGAATTTGCTTATTCCAACATGGAGAACGATGACGATGACAACGATGGCGATGGTAATGATGACTATGGGCGGCTACTGTTTGGTGGCAAAGAGGTTTAGGGTGAATGTCATCCGTTGATGTTTGAATAGCTGCATTGTCGATGGTGAGGAGAGGAATGGAATATAATTAAAATCGATGGAGTGGAAGGACAACGAGGAGGAGGCGGAAGATCCATAAATATGAGATTGCTATTTGAAATGGAGATTGATTAGAAATGGACGACGACTGTGCGTGGGACGGAGGCTATTGAGTGCGATTTTCTAAACTGCAGACGATGCCTAATTGGAAATGTAATTGAGAAATTAAATATTGATCGTAACTCTGGATATGGAACCTCTGAAAACTCTACACTAAGAGGCAACGTTGGTAGAATGAGACAGCGTCCAAAAATGGTTGAATCCTCTTGCGTGTTAGAGAAACGGCCGGTGGCTTAGGACTCATAGCAAAATTCTTAAAAACTCTTTTGGAAATATATAAAAAAGGAAAGAGAATAAGAAGGGGATATACTAGGGGTTTGATCGCAGTTTTTCTGTTAATATAAATCACAATAGCCCTACTTGATATCGCGTTATTCTTAAAACAAACGGCAGCCTGACGAATAGCGATGACTTCGCCATGGAAGGCGCGTCATTTACAAGGCAGAAAGTTGTTAATATAACCTGCTGTCGGATGAGGCGAACTTATAACGCTTCAAGAGCGCCCCAAGGTGATCTGGCATTAACGGATCATAAAGGGCAAAGCTTGCTTCTCCAAGAAATTGTGTGTGTGAAGTTAAACAGTAATGGGACCTCCTGTTATAAGCTTTGAAACTTCTCATGGCAGTTTTATACTCTTCAGCCATGAGGCTTATTTTTGGCTTGAAGGGTATGTAAACAAGCAGAATTGTCGTTTTGGAGTGAGCACAAACCTTATGAGACCCCATTACATCCCGAAAAATGCACTGTTTGGTTCTGATTGCATGCCGAAGCCGTCATCGGCCCATTTGTCTTTACATCCGAAACCGGTGACAACATTACCAAGAATGGCGAACGATTTGTGATTTTTTTGTTCTCATGTCATTGGAAATCATTTGGAGGAGAAATGGTTCCAAGAAGACGGTGCAACATGCCACACAACGTGTGAAACCATGCCTTTGTTGAGCGAGACGTTTGGTGACCGAATCATTTCAAGAAATGGAACTGTGAATTGGTCACCTCGTTCGTGTGATTTGACACTTTCGGACTACTTTTTGTGCGGGTTTGCTCGAAAAAGTGGTGCAAAATTGGACTGACAGGATGGCGTTCATAAGGTTCAGCCGCAGAGGCCATACCTATGCCAGAAATTATTTTTAAACATTATATGCGATGAAATTTGTGAGCCAAAATGTTGGTCATTCCATTGAAGTTTTTATGTTTTATTTTTTTTTAAAAGTTCTATGCCTTTAAAAAAAAGAACCCTATATAACGCACTTACAAGCTCTGCTCTTGAAAATCCCTATATGGTAGAAATGGCATGAACGACTATGTGACTTCCAGGTCTAACATCAGCGTCAACTCTTTTGCCTGTTTTTAACCCATCTGCGAAGACTCTAAACTATAAGTATAAGCGATTTTGCTTAATAGTCCGCATCCGCATAAAACGTGATGGCCAATCACTATCTCCCATCACCACATCTGCCTTGAGGACATTCCATCACCCGACCTTAATTTTCATCCAGACAAATTGCAAACGATTTCATAAAAGTTCCACCACACACTCCTCAATCGCCGCAGATATGTATCTATACATCTCCACACCATCCTGCTTTGAATAAAATTTCGAAAAAAATAACCAATTTATCAATTTGCTTTGTGGCGGCGAGTTTTACTGCGTGACTGGTGTACAATTGGACAAATAACTCTTTAGACTGGTTCTGACCAATCGATGCCAATCGAGTTCCAGGGTGAAACCATTTAGCATCAATCGACATACAATCGACATATGCAATTCGATTAATCGAATGACGAGCGAATTGGGCAATAAATACTTTCATATGGAACGGAATAAATTAGTCACAGGATGAGTTGATTGCTTGTGGTTTTTCAAAAACAATTTGACACATAAAACAATCAAAAAAATGGTTTAGAATAGCTGAAGTCGCGATAATTGTAATGTCAAGGGTAATTGGATTTTGCGCAAGATTCTGCTCAACCAAAATACATGAGTGAAGATAATTTAAATGTTCTTATCAATTGTCAAGCTGATAAGTGATAAGACAAACGGCATAATAATAATAAACCGACTTATAAATAGAACACACAATTATGGTATAGGCTAGGCTACGTGCTTGAAACTGTGACAGTAATGAAGACCATCAACTGCTGTGTGACGTTGATTTTTTTTTTAAATGTATCTACGCCTTTTCTTTATCTGAACGATTATTATTGACCAACCTGTTTGTCTAGCAGAATTGACCAATTTTCGCATGAAACTTATCTTATCAGGAAAGTGATTGATATCACTGCTTGTCCCCTAACAGAGGGTATCATTGTGAGTAATGACGAACTTGTGATAAGATAGTCGTGGACTATATTACATTCGGGCGCTTTTTGTTACAAAAATCTAATAAATTT
Organism: Rhingia campestris; assembly: GCA_932526625.1. Lineage (NCBI taxonomy): Eukaryota > Metazoa > Arthropoda > Insecta > Diptera > Syrphidae > Rhingia > Rhingia campestris. The sequence continues at coordinate 106,774,518 of OW052185.1, forward strand.
CCTGCTGCTAAAAAAACTCCTTTACATGCTTCCCCGTATAAGGTTCCAGTTCACGCTTCTTGAACTATTTTAAGGACTTCAACTGCTGACCTCCCTCATTTGTATGCTGCAAATCATTGTTCTTCAGAGTCACATCACAGTTCTTAAACGAACATTGTACTGGAGCTCTCTTTAGATCACTCCAACTGCATCATGCCATTGTAGGACTTGAAGTATTTCCTTCTTAAGAAAGTCAATTTCGAGTGCCGTGCGCGGATTCCCATCGCCATATCGGTTAACCCTATCTAATTCATGTTTCGCATCAAATAGCACCCTTTTGCTGCAAGTATTTATTCTTTTGCTGTTTGTGTTCGTTTTTTTTTTTGTAATTTGCATTATTTAATTCTTTGCCGTTGGTCGCAATATGGCGGCAGAAACAGCAGCAACAACAAAAGCAACAGACACTGTACCCAAAGATGGATTGTGGCGTGAAGCGTGAATTTCCCCCTCTTTTTCGAGATAGAAAATTGCATTGCAGTATCCCTGGCTTTTGGTGCACCACTCTGGGAATGGCTGTAAAAACATTCTCACGATTTTAAAGATACTATACGGACTTTGTGCTTCTTTTACATTTTCTGCATCCACATCTGTTTTTGGCGCTTTGGAGTGGATTTTTGGATTTTTTTTTTCAAACTCAGCTGGGGCAGCTCGAATGAACCATTTCAAGTTCAATGGCGTCAAATTGAAAGAAGAGGCTTGAATCTTCGTCATGTGCAATTTGGCTTGGGGCGCTTGGTGTTTTTTTTTTTTTTTTTTGTTTCTGTGGTTCGGTTGTAACTCAGGCATGAATGGAATCAAAATTATTAGCTTCCGTTTGCATGGTAGGGTGTCAGGCGACCGACTGACACTTAAACAAAAGTGCTGACGGTAAAAAGTTGAAGAAAGGAAGCGAGTTATTTAATTTTGGTGGTGAATTTTTTTCTTAAAAATGCTTATTTGCAGATTAATGAGGCATATGGGGGTAACGACAATTACAGTGTAGATTTGAATTTATTTTAGGAGCGTCCATTTCCGAAACCCAGATTTCGATATCTTAGATGAATTTCTGTTTCATTTTTAAATTGACCAATTAAATCTAAGCTGTCTTATTAAATCTGAGTTTCGAAAATGGACCTTTTTCTTTCTGTTAAATAAATCCCTATAACAAACAAACCTGCCAGGCTTTTTAATTGGAAAGAGACAATGGGAATGTGACTTACGAATCCATCAAAGATTTATCTACGCTGCCCCAGCTGAGATTTTTGAGAATAAGGTCAACGAAATTCCCAGAAAAGAGGATATTTATTCTGTCAAAAAACAATTTCCTTACTTCACAGCATATAATATTGATTAAGTCCCTTCATGATAAATCAAAAATAACAAAATGAAAACTTTAAGGGTAAAGAGGATAAGGATAAGGAAATTAAGCCAACAAATGTAGGTCGCAGCATATTGCATAAAATCTTACTCCTCACTTGAGTCGTGCATTCGGAGATCTCGGTGGGATTTGTAAGTGGCACGCCGTCTAATTTTAATGATTTTTTAATGATCCACCACAAGAAACATAAAAGCTTCATAGAAAATAGGTTACTCGCGAAATTTTAACACTCTCATTCGTTTGTTCCCGTACAATGTTATTTTTTTTTTTTACTAATTTTTACTAACTGCCGTCTTTGAATTCAACAATTGATGAAACATAGAGATTATGAGAGAAATTGTAATGAAGACCAAATTCGAAAACATATAGGACTTGTCATAAAATTAAAACATTTTAAAATGCCTTCCGAAAAATCACAATCGATGTGAATCTATATTTGGAAACAAGTTTTCCTAGTTGTTTTTCAGTGGTATAGACTAAGGTTTTTGATAATTTCATTTCAGCTTTTTCTAGAAACTACCCTTTTCCATTAAGAGTCCTTGTAGTCCAGTCCGCCTATGGTCAACATAGAGAACTTTCTTCTTATTTTTTATTTGATTCTGCCACGTACAAAAATGTTTGTTGAGTTGGGATGTTTGGTGAGAGGGCAAGAACTATCCCCGTCCGAAGAGTTAAGCCGAGCAATTGCGAGAGTGCCGTGCCGTTCTCTCCAGAATCAATGATGCCTCCGTGGCCTTCGGTGACGCATAACAATGCAATCAAAAAAAAGTTTCTTTTTTACCAAAAGTGCTTTGAAAAAAGCGAGCACGTCTGCAGATGATTTGATTTTTATAAGGGGCAACATTTTTACTCAACAGGCTTACAATATTAAGAGCTGCAAAGTACCTTAAATAGTTGCTAACGTTTTTCATTCTTAGAATTCTAAGAGGCCCTCAAAATGAGTCTCTTTTTGTACAAAAGTGATTCAAAAGTATTGGTATTTAAAAATTGTTTGAACAACAGTGATTCAACAATTCTGGTCTTTAAAAAGACACGTTGAATCGATTTCCCACCACAACACTCTAGTGGATAGTACGCATCCTCAAAGAGGACGAAGTTATTGGTGTTGTGGAGCGCCATGTTGAGGAGAATCCGAATTAGTCGATTCGCCATCGTTGTGAAAGATATTACGATACTATCTTGGCTTGAAAGCTTATAAGTTCCAGTTTGTGCAAGAGCTAGTGAATGGGCCGAAAAAATGATTCAGCTTGATCCTTATTTTCAACTCAAAATGTTGTCCTCCGATGAGGCCCATTTTTGGTTAAGGTTAAGCAAAATTGCCGAATTTGGAGTGGAGAAAACCTAGAAGCCTTTATCGAGCCACCCATACAACCATTACAACTCACTGTTTAGTGTGCTTTTTTGTATGGGCTGGTGGAATCATCGGCCCATATTTCATTGTAGGCAATGCCGGCAAGAATGTTACCATTAATGGGCAGCCCTATAGAAAGAAACATGATTTCTGACTTCTTCCTTCCAGTTGAATGACATAAACGTGGCAGAAATTAGGTTTCAACAAGATGGCGCAACATGCCACACGGCGCGTGACAGCACCAATTTTTTGCGGGAAACATGTACACTGTCCTCCCCGATCAAGTGATCACACCTTTAGATTATTTTTGTTGGGGTATGTGAAGTCCCTAGTTAATAAGACAGGGATGAGTACATTACGTAACTTTTAAAAAGATTATCGTTGACGATAGTGTAGGAGAATTGCTAAGCACGTAGCGTGTAATTTTTATGTTGTGTGTGCGCACACACGTAACGCACACAGAAAGTCACTATCATCAACGATTATCGTTTTGAAAGTTACGGAATGAGTACCCAGGATTTTTCAAAATTCGTCACAAAAGGAAACTAATAAACTCGTGGAAAAACTCCAAAGTGGATTCATTTTTCAAAGGTCGGTGAAACTTAGAAGCCACGATTTTAGAGAAATACAGTACATGGGTCAACTATGAATTTTAATTTTAGGTCCAGGAAGAGAGCACATTCACTTATTATTTGAGTTTTACAATTTTCCCCCCAACAAGGGTCATTGTTGAACGATGATGGTTTTTTAAGGAGCGACGTTTAATATTGATATTAAATTTGACATCAATCTGTGATGATTCTAGAAAAATACATGACACTATTCAACTACGGATTCTAGGGTCTTCTAAGGAGCACAATTCCTTATCAGGAATGAGAGATATAATATTATGCATTTAGGTGTTCAAATTTTACTCGTTCTGCGCAGCTACATCACAGGTGACATATTATAGATATGCAGAAACGTAAACAAAAATGGCGGACATGCACAATGCGTGATCTGTAATACATCATTTTTGATTCCTTATTAGATTTTTTTTAAAAAAAAACGTCTGATGTGGGTATTGCAATTGAATTTGTCATCAAACTCTAAAACTGCTGGTTAAATGGCACCACAAGTTTCCCCATTTCAGCGGCAATTACCCATTTCGCAAGTACAATTGTGCAAAAAACCGCAAATACTACAGTTAGACCACAACTCAATTACACATTATTCCGTCATATGAATAAATTCCATCCCAAATTCAATTACTCCGAAGCATAATGCATTCCACATGATTTATTTGCAAATGTACTTCAATATTGGTCCACCTTCCTGTACACAACCTAATTATATCATCCGTAGATATGCAGCCAATATCCTACCAAAAATCTACATAATTAAAATTTCAAACACACACAAAGGGTAACTACCACAGTGGCATTTTCTGCTGGTAGAGCAGAAGAGTCTCCATTTTATTGGTAAACACATAACACGATGATTAAACATAATTCATTCACTAATGGCAACATTCCGCAAATAATTGAAATCATTTGTTATCGCTAGAGGACATCGCTTTAAGAGAGAGAGAGTCCTTTTTTTTGCCGGAATACTAGATGGATACTTTTGCATTATAATAAATCCTATCCGGTTGTCGCGAGGGTTTGGCAATAATTCATTTTTTTTTAATTAAAGATGGTGGTGATTAGGAGTGGTGGTGCTCTAGTCGCATGACATTTATACCAAGGATCATGTTTGCATTCCACGGGATATGGCCAATATATCATTAGTGAGAGGATTAGCTTTGATTTAGAAACTCAAGTTTCCTTTTTTTATGGTGGACATTAAGTGCAAAAGTCATTTGGCGGTTTTTAATGGTCTGTATAAATTTCACATGCACATGTCATTAATCTGCTCACGAATGTTCCCTAAGGTGTGGTCTAGTCTGGGTCTTTTTTCGTGCATTCGTCATGGAATCGGGGTAATGAGGAATGGTAATATTTATTATTCGAATGTAGGAAAATTTTTATTTCGCATGAAGTAGGGGTTGGCAATGATGGTTTTTCATAGGTTAATAGGTCTGTTTTTGTACTTTTGCAGTAAAAATTAGAAAATTCTGAAAATTCTTGGAAATGAAATGAAATTTCTGGCATTCTAACATAGCTTCTCCATTCATTTGTGTGTGAGAAGTTATATTCTTGCCACACAGAATGGGACCTCCTGACTTGAGGGCAAACTATAATAGGTCCGTTTGGGTATTCATGTTCAAGAGTTAATTTGAATAAACCTTGATGTGAAACTTCACAAACCTGTACGGGTAGTTTAGTTTCGTTAATTTTTTCTCTTCTTTTTCACAAAGAATTTCGGCTTGGTGAGAAAATAAAAACTGCCAAAGGGTGACAGCCCAGGAGTTGACAGAAACCAATAAAATAATTCCTACTTTTACTCCAAAAATACGCGGAAATGTTAATATTTTGATGATTTTTTGTAATTTTTGAGTTCCTAAGTTTGAGTTTTTGTTTGTCGTCTCTTTCAACATATCATCGCTTGAAAAGCAAACTTTCATGAGTCAAAATTCATACATTTTCGAATCGGTCTGCCCAACTAATCGGCAAATTTTGACTTATGTGTCTAAAAAGTTTTCTTCACTATCTGCAACGATTATCGTTTTGAAAGCTACGGAATGGATACTCAGTACTGAGCTCAAGTAGCCCATAATAGGTTTTTGTGAACGAAAGCTATTGTCAAGTCGTTTTGTAAAAGTAAAATTTTATAAAGAGCGGAATTCGTTGTACAACAGAAATTGTAGCAAATACAATACAGTTGAAGAAATGGTCGTACGCAACCATTTTCTTTTATAGTTAATCTTTTAAGACGACTCCGGACGGACATTTTGAGAAGCTTTCCGTGACAGTTTTATACTCTTGGAATTTTTTAGACTTTTTCAAGATGTTGAGCAGTAAGCAAAGCGAATGAAGGAGGCACCTATGGTATTGGACTGCATTGATATCAGTGCTATCAGGACATAGGAATATCACATACTTTTTCAATCAACGAACCTAGCAACAGACGTATTTAAAATGTGGAATAACCATAACATTTATTATCATTGAACCCATTGTCAATTATTGTCAAAGAAGTGAAAATGAATTGACAAAACAAAACGTCACTTTGTCTTCAATTGGCAGAACCTCTAACACCTCATAACAAACAGTGAGAAAAGCTGAGGTGTTGTTACTTTCAGAATTTCAACCAGAACCCCGAGAAAGTAGGCCACTGACTCACAAAGATTCTCTCAGAAAGAGATCAATTTACGAAAAAGTTCGAGAACGCGGAGAGGTAAAAAAAAACGTAAAACTGTTCGTTTCGTTTACCTTTTCAAGAACACAAATGAGAATATTATTCATATGTCAGCAGAGACGATTCCTACCAACAAAAAATGTCAGCAGTCAATGTTTTTTTTTACAGATTTTTATGGATGGGTAGTTTTTTTCTCTCTCATGAGCTTTCTTTTACTAATTTTTGAGTACAAAAACGGCAATAAGTAAAAATGTGTAAAAATCAGTAGGAATTTGTAAAAATACCATCGTACAACAGACTTAATTTGTGCACTTAAGGTACGAACATATTAGGAACGAACTACGCGAACTTCTACCTAAGTGCGGCCTAAGTGGTAATGTGTTAGCTATCAAATGTATTTCTCAGCTATAAATATGTTCTTTTTTCCTAAAACCCAGAGAGTTTGAGAAATCGATAAATTAGTGAAACGGACTTTTTTACGGATCCCTAATCGACCTGCATTTTGCAGCCTACACTCGAACTAAAAAGCTAATGGGTGAAAGGAAGAATTTCTCAACTCATACACATAACAAGTTGAAAGGTTTAAAATGCATTTTGCCCTAATGCTCTTCAATCTACAAACGGTCTAAAGCAGTTCTTCGCATAGTTTCCAACCTCAAACAAAGCTCTTAACACGATTTGGAAAAAAAAAAACCTTTTATCCTCGAAATACAGTTGGTTAAACGAATCTCGAAATGGTCACCCAAACAAAAAGGTCTTCCGGGAAAAAGGCAAACAACGACAAAAACCTTACCCAATCGAATATGTATACAATTTAGCATGCACACGTGAATGAATCACAAGAACAAAAATCAAACGAAGAGTCGCCCCCTTAAATGGAAGAACACAAGCTTCGAACCCTCTAAGCATTAAAACACTTTTAACCGCATTAACATAAGCACTTTGGTCACCTTTTGACATATGCGCTCAACTTGCTGCCATTTGCGTTAATCGCCTTAGCTCGAGAAACAAAGAGTCAAAGGAAATACACATACATGCACGATAAGACGGGAAATAAAAAAAAACAGAAATCATGACAATGTCACGCACAGTCGTCGATAGAACTGCCAAAGGATTTCAATCTCTGGCCAGACAGAGAATCGCCGCTCCGGCTATTCCTCCCTCAGCGCACCTCAGGTGAGGTGATCGATTGAATGGAGAAAAACATCCGAAACGACAAAGGTAAAGTCTGCCAGGTATAGGTAGGTACATTACAGTCTACAAGGCGGCATTTGGCAGAATAAATAAACCTTTGTCGATTTTGCTGTCCCTAAAAAGAGGTACATGCTGTTTATGATGGTTTCGCAACTCTCGACAGGGTGTGCCACCTTCATTAATGTATATCTTGCCTCATAGTAGGGAGGGAGGGCTACAATTTATGAGCCTTGTGGTGAGAGTTGATGAAATGATATCATAATTAAAAATGGTTAGCCTGGATATGCTCTGCACACGTGAGAATTATGAGTAATTATTTGGGAAATTAAGGCACGGGTGCGAATACGCAACGTGACAGAGGACTTAAGTTAGGGGGTATGGGGATGACGGTTGCTTTAATTTGTCGTCTTTATTAAGTTTGCAAGGTTTCAGTAGTCTGTATTACCTAAACGTTGTCAATTAGATGAATATTCAGAAAAAACCTTGGGTCTTACACCATAGGGACTGTTGTCAACCCGAAAATTAAGGAGGTCTTTGTACCCATGCTTGATTCTTCGAAATGGATCCGAGATATATGTCAAAGGTATAGACTGTGTGACCTTACGGATCTATCCGAATTGTTTTTTTTTTTCGAATCTATTCAGGTTTCAAACAATATCCGGATGACTATTCAGAGACGTCAACGAGGCGAGTAAAGGAGTGACAGAAGGTATTGGAATTCCCCATAGATATCCGAATTGGACTGCATTGATCTGAGTGCTATTAGGACATAGGAATCATCAACTAGCGAATTTGACATAAATGGCGTATTTAAAATGCGGAATTAGCATAAAATTTACTATCATTGAACCAATTCCCAATTATTGCCAAAAAAGTGAAAATACCCGAACTGTCAAACAAAACGGCACTTCGTCTTCAATTGCCACAACCTCTACATACCTCTAACAAATGACCTTTTCACAATGAGCCACTCTACAAATGGCCAAAAATATTTTTCAAAATGGCCACCATCTGCCTAACAGCATAATCTGGGACGCTCTGCCTAATCATCTGTGTCAGCACACACTACACGTAAGGAACGCAATATGAGATAACGATTCATTCAAAGGGCCAATATTTCAGTACTGACCAACTTGGAGGGCTCAGGTAAATGCTCAGGCTCATTTCGGACTCAAGCATCTCAAAAAAGTATTTAGCTATCGAGTAGAACAGGCTACACACCCTAAAACGGATCGAAACAACAAGTCTTTGATGCAGTGAGCACACAGAGAATAGTTTGTTGCTCATACCCACTACAATGAAGTTATTTTATGCACTAATAGCGGTACCTAAAATTTCATGCAGAGTCCGAACGGGTGATTTAGAAAAAAAACCACGTTTTTAATGAAAATCGGTAATAGACGAATGACTTGTCGGACCATCGATCGGGGAGCAGGAACTGAAAATATTTTAAGGTGCTACTGAGGTTCTCTCTGATAACAACTTTTGATTTCATTATATAGATGGCGTTGATGTTAATATTTGGTTGAATTTATATATATAGCTCGGTAAATCTACAGGTAATTTGGAAATATGAACAAAATAACATGTCGGACCATCGACTAGAGGCGAGCAGCAAGCGGAAAGCGTTTAATGGTGTGGCTGAGTAACTGACAGCAACTTTTGATTTCATTACATAGATGGCGTTAATAACAGGATGTGGTTCAATTTAAATATAACTTAGAAAATCTTTAAGTAATTTAAAAAATTGAACGAAATAGGGTGTTGGGACATATATTGGAGGCGAGCAGCAACCAAAAGGCATTTAATGTTTTTCCTGAGATTTTCACTGACAGCAGCTTATCATTTCAATACATGGATGGCATTAATTCTAAGATGTAAATGAATGTTTGTAAGCTTAGAAATCCTTTGAGAAATTCGATGATATAAACGAAATAGTTTTAGTGACGGGTAATGTGAGCGGTTGAAGAAATAAATTCGGCGCTGGTAATTCTAAGGAGACCCGTCTACCAAAATCCAATAAAAGAACAATAGCTGACACACCTTAAAATTAAAAGTTCTATGGATACAGTGCTTATGAAAGGCCAATTTGCGTAAAAGACTCTGCGACCTAAAAAACGAACAAAAAGAGAAGGATTTCGATATTCTCAGAAAGTTTGGGAACTACAAAAGAAGTGTATCTTCACAGCACCCAACATGATTCCTTTCGTTCGTATCCTCTTCTCGCAAGCCCGCGTTTACCAAACTTGAAGGGTATTCATAGTCCCTATGGAATCACCTGAGGACATAGGTTCTGAGATCAGATGAATATCGAAGAAGTTTCAAAAGTAGAAGATGCTTACAAAAACAAACAAAAACAACCCCAGGATCATGAAATGCGGACACACTTAGAGTCAATAATCAGATGTTCAAATTTGTTGCTTTTAGTTGGTGCTTAAGAACACCTTATCCCCTGCTAAGGTTCAGGTCATCAGGCCTACCAATCCATACAAAAAGGTTTTTAAATCGAACCGAAAAATACGTATTCGACAAAAAGTTTCCGAAAAGCGATTGATTCACACCGAAGAAGACCGATTTTAAAACAGTATTCCATATACTGAGCCCCATCGAGCTATCCATTCATACAAATTCGAAGAACGAAAGTCAGTTCCGAGCGAAAGTCAGTTTGCTTACCAGGTATCCGTTGCGAAAAAAATTAATGAAGCTTCCAATCGCGTTCAATGGATTCCGCAACAATTCTTCGTCGGTCAAAATCGGAAGTAATTCAACGCGTAGCTGTCAAAATTTGTTGACTTAACGCATTATTTCATCACGCGATCATGTGCGACATATTTCTTCGGAACATCAGTTCGAAATGGTAATAGGTGCGAAAACCTGGGTAGAGATTCTGCGATTTGTCCGAAATCTTCAAATAGGGTACTTTGATAGGCCTGATTAACAAAAATTGCATGTTCAATTCATTTTTGACAACATTATACTAAGTTTAAAAAAAAATATTGATTTTCTAACTAATTTGGTCGCAAATATAAAAACAAGTGAAACTGATATATTCCAAGGGAAAAACATTTTTATTTGGAAGCTAATAAGAAGTCAGCTGAACTGTAGGACGTGTGGAGTATATCAAAAGTATGTTCGCTCGATTAACCTTCAACAAAAAGACGTTTGCGAAGCAATTTCGAGATGTTTATGTAGAAACTTACAAGTTTTCGAAAACTAAAAATATATGGAAGAACGTCAGTTTTCGATTAAGGATTTATGTGTTTTTTTTTTTTTTTTTTTTTTTTTTTTTCAATAACTCAGTTTTCAGATGGGTGTGGAGTGTATAACTCACCAATATCAAACAGTTTTAAAAAACCCCACATAAACAAAAATCAATCTATTAGCTGAAGGTCAATATTCATGCCATTACCCTTCAAAACATCATTTTCGAACAAAAAAATCTCATATTACCGCCCCTTTCATCTGGCAAAGAATATCACACTCAAGGCAAATGTCAGTCCGTTTTCTTAAAAAAAAAAAAATACAACACCACCACGCACACATACCCTGTCCAAAATGAATATAAATCAAAACTCAATAAAAGAAGGCCCCAGCACAAAATAGGATCATCGTGTCATTCATCTCCTTTAGAATTTTTATTTTGGCATGGAATCACCATCAACCAGAAAAAATAAGAGGAATATGGACAAGAAACCAACTCACCATGCACATGTCTGGAATATTTACTTTTCCTGATTGAACGCAGATGTTTTTTTTCTATTTTTTCTCCCGTTTCTCAAGATGATATGGCTGGTGTCTGTTATTTCAGCAAAAAGATATTTGTTTTCATTCTTGCAGAAAAGAAGGCCAGTCTTCAAGCACCGGAATGGGGTCTCTCAACAGGGAGGGAAAAAAAAGGATCGGTATGGAATTGAAAAAAAAAAAAATTCCATAATTTGTGTTTGCTGTAACACAGTAGCTGTCAACATAATATAACGCATTAGTATGCGGATAGAATGCGATTTATCTTTCAACCAGATGGTTTGGGTGAACCGAAAGTCGAAAAAGAAAGAGATACACCGACAAGTGGTCAATGGGATAGGGATCTAAAACTGAGTCTAGGGCTATGAATTCGATTTGCATAATTTATGGAGGTAATATATCCCATCCATCGAGTTGGATTCTCTCCATGGATAGTAGGACAAATCTGGAAATAATATGTTCAAAGTGCGGGTGGCGCACTCTTATAAGGTTTTGAAAAGTGTACATGGAATGCTTTACCAAAGAAGTTTAATAGTTTGTCACATACAACTGGCAAGTATCCCTACCAGTATATTCAGTTTGACCGTCATCTAATAATGACAAGGATCCCTATCTAGTACATGACAGTACACTAAGTAGTTCCAACGGAAACAAATTGAATTAGGAAACGAACATCGCATGTCGACAAATGAATGTTAATTTAGGTAGTTAATTTAAAACACCATCTTAATATGTAACACAAGTGGCGTCATCTAGTTTATGTCATGCAAAACACGAAGTAACTAATTAAAGCAGAAAATAATTAAATAACGAATCGTAACATGTTTGCCTATATTCATGACCACACCTAAAAAATAGCAAAAGTGGAGTAATTGCAAAGGCACATGAAAATTATTGAGAAATATAGGGGAGAGGCAGTTGGACAGATCTATCTTAAGATTTCAGCTGGGCCATCTAGAAATGGATATACGATTTTGGTTTAGGCATCTTATAAGATGCATGACCAAATGTAAAGATATTGATGATATCAGTGGAGGTTGTAAGTGGACTTTTAAAGTTAGTCGCCATTTTTCGATGTCACAAAACAGCGTCGCAAAAGGAAAATAAATAAAAAAACAAAAATCTAGTGCGAGTTCACACGCGCTAGAAGTGAAACGATATGCCAAAGCACGAAGAGGAGACGAAGGATAGGGTAACTATACGCGTTTTATCTCATTATCTCATAGGTTAAGCCCTACCAATACATTTATAGTTTTCTCTTTTTCGTTACACTTTTTCGTTTCATAAAATCCAATCCACACCGTCCCAAGAGAAGTTTCACTTTAAAAGGGAGAAACTTAGTTTATGATGAAGCAGTGGAGTTTGTAAGCGGACTTTTAAAAAGAAAATAAATGAAAAAGGGATCAACTTAGTTTAAGTTATTATCGTCAGAGTCCAAAGCCCTAGTATTTGGATGAACAGAGGTAGTCAGCAAACAGCGCCACCTGGATTGTAAAAAACAATGCAATATAGACTCTACGGGGAAAACAGTTTTAATTATTATCATCAAATTCCATCCACTAGTATTGGCATGGACACAGATAAAAAGCGAACATCGTAGCGAACAATAGTGGGTGGTATGGTCTAGTGGTTAAAGCGTTGAATTACGAAGCACGGGATCCCTGGTTATTAAACTCGAAATTAACAACACCTACGTTTTTTTATAGGGAAAGTCTGACAAACATCTAAGAGGATAAAACTGTCATGAGAAGGTACTCATATTTGCCATTCAGAATCGGATGTTCAACAGGAGGTCCCATTCTTTGTGGAAAAAATATAGCTTGGTTAGGAATGGAGAAGCTAGGTTTGAAGCCCTGTGTGGCAAATAATGCGAGATATTTTATTTTCCTATTTCATAATGGTATTCAAAGTTTTAGCAAAGATTATGAATTCTATATAGATGACGTATTTAGAACAAAAAACAGAAACTTTTGCTCAGTAGCTTCATGGTACGGGCGGGCGGTGTGCATGAAAACACATGAAAAATAAGAACAAATACATATGGCGGGCTGTGCCAGCACGACCCGCCATAGAACAATTTTTCTTATATGGAGTGCGTCATCTGTATAGAATTCATGATCTTTGGTTTTAGGAAAAAAAACTTAAAGGCCGACTACCAAGTCCTTTAAAAAATTGATCCAGTAGATCATTTTTGACATTAGTGTGGTGAATACAGACCGCTCTGGAGGTCGCAAAAAATGTATCTATCCAATGGTTAATTTTTGACGCTTTGTACACCTAGGATTGTGAGAGATGGCAAGGACAATGAATTGTTTGTGGGGATTATTCCTCATCACTAGTGTTCACATGTGGTGGAAAAAAAACACAAAGTGGACATTTGTTAACAAAAAGAAGGCAACATGTATTTTGGACCAGAAAATGTAGGGAATGGCAAACAAGATTACCTTTAATTGAATTTTTATGAAGATTGGTTAGGAAAATGTATTTTTGCGTTTGTTTCGCTCGAATTTGTATAAGGAATTGACAAAGTACGATGGATATGTTGAATCATGAACATGAAACACAAATAGTGCAACAAAGTGGTATCATTTTTGAAAATGATGAATAATTTCGTTTTTTATTGATTTCTTTGAAACCTATAAGGTATTTTTCTACAAGAAACGAACGACTTTTTTGTCAATTCGAATAGAAAATTTAGTTTTAAGAAAAATTCCTTGAAATGCAATTGGCACAGCGAAAGTCTGATTTGAGTCTCAATTGAGTAAAAAATTATAAAGTTGAAAAATGTAATCCCAATTTTAACGCAATGGACTCACGGCCTAATTAACAAGCTTGAATTATTTTCCTGAATGTTGATGCTTACCGACCGACATAAGGGTGTGGAGTGTAGTTGCTTACTCAAGACTTTTTTTAGGGCAGAAAAACAGTGTCATTCAGATGATATCATTAGATGGCTAAAAGACAAGCTGGAATTCTTACTTTGAATATTGATGCTTATTCACATAACGGCGTAGATTTAATTGTAAACCAACTTTTTTTAAGGGGTCAGAAAAACAACACCACTTAGGTGATACCATTAGTTGTTACACATATCGTCGCTTGAAATGCAAACTAACTGTCATATGTCAAAATTTATAAATTTTCAAAAAAGCTATTTGAAGTTTTTCATTACTAGGGATGATTCCTTAAATGCCAAACGGAAACGATACTTATGTCTCACGCTGTCGGTTGAAGGGCTATAGATATGACAGTTTGCTAGAAAATCTGTATTTTTTTTTTGAATCGGCCTGTGTACTTAACTCAAAGTCGCCAAATTTTGACTTATGTCAGTTTGCTGTTCAAGCGACAATATGTATAATCCAATTTTTGAAACGACTAACATTTCTTTTTACTTATTGAATGCTTAAGCCCATTCAATAAGCCCAAGTGGGTCTTAAATTCCGCTTTCTTTTTAAATTAACAACAGCGCCCTCTTGGTACCTTTATCATAAGCTCTATTCAAACAAAATCAACATTGATAAAAACGGGGCAAACTTAATTTCCGTCACAGAATCTCTGAGTGACTTTCAATTGAAGTATCTACCACTTATCTTCAAAAAGACAAAAAAAAGGAAACCCTCCACTCTCATACCATCCATCAGCGGAAGCAAATAAATAACAAACTTCAAGACCATTCAATCTACGCAGTAGCACAAACGACCACGGATAAGGACTGCATTTGTTTCCGAGATTTTTGCGTCATTTTGGCGGTTTTCCCCCTTTTTTCGCGCCGACCACATTAACCAACCAAAGAAACCCGAAACGGAAATGAGCTGCGATCCGAGGAACATGATTCAAATGTCAAGAATATTATACGAGTGTAGATATAGCGAGTTTATCGGCGATTTGTTTCCTTCCATTTTTTTTGGTTCCGTTTGCACAATTCACTTTTTTTGAAATGGTCAGAGAAGAAAAAGGGCTAACGTTGGTCCCCTCGTTTATAAGGAAGTTGTGCGCCTGGCAAAAGGCAAAAAAAAAAAGGAAAGCGTGTTACATTAATTTATTACGGACCATTTGCAACTGCAAATTGCATTTTGCTTGGCAAGAGATACCAGATACACATTAGAGATACCGACGATGAAGTGAGTCATTTCATGTCGGCGGCGCTGTCTTGTTATAAGATACACAAAGTCAAATGCAAAAGGGGGGCAAAATGAACATGAAATCATTTTGTTTTTAAATCCGTTGAATATAGGTCAGGTCAGGACCGTGTTTGGCGTCAAACTTCAAATTCGTTTAACTAATTAGCCGTTCTCGAAAGGTTGCAATGATTAATGGGGTTGTTCGATCGAAACAATTAAAATTACATTGGAGCTGTCAAAAGCTGTCAAAATCACTTACAAATGCAGTCACCGGGGAGTTCATGGACGGAGGCACCTTACCTTAGCACATGTTATCCCCCCATTGGCTACTAAATTACGGAGAGCGTGCGCGCGCAAACCTCAATTGATGTTTACAAAAAAAAATAAACATCTACATCCACATGGGACCATAAATCATACAGCTTGAGACGTTAAAACGCGTCATTAAGCGTAATCAATTAACATGTAGTCGCGCATAAATTAATTTTTTTTATTTTTGTGTAAACTGCACACATGCGCAGGCAGGCGATTGCAGTTAGCGAGACTTGAGACATTAGCCTATAAGCTGTCGAAGTGTCTTGCATAAATCGATTCCTTTGGACGAGGCGATGAAGTTGTTTTGAGGTTTCTATTAGGATGGGGTGGTCTGAGGCGGGGTGGTTGGTTGAAGTGTTTTTTTTTCCTAGGAGAGGTTTAGAGATTTGTTGTACAATAGTTCGCCATAAGCTTTCGTTGCCTGGGAGGCGGCTTTTTTCATGTATTGCGTGTTAAATTGCATTTTTGAATTTAATTGACATAATTATTGCGTTTTTGTATGTTCAACACAGCGATGCAGTTGCAGTTATGAGTTCATGAAAAGTCTACACATAATTAATGCTTGAGCCAAAGAATGGAATTTTTTGACAGCTAACATTTAAAGGTAAAAAAATACATCTGCGGCGATAGAAAACTAATGGTTCAGAAGAATTCAACTATAGATGAATAACAAGGGTCTCAGTGCACATTCCTGAGGTGCCCCATCGAGTTTTTCGGATTTAATTGACAGTGATGTCTCTGCTGGATGGTTGGGTGTTGTAGAACGAGGGTAGACTCTGATTGGCGTTAACTTGGCAATGCCCAGTGTTGCAACTTTGACTACACATCAAATGTGCTTATCTTTACCTCCAAGTGGTAACCATCGGATACTGGTCTCATCCAACCGGATTTGACTTGCTAAACGATAAGTGCGAGTGTTGATAACACGACGAAAAACAGCAACACTATAAACACCCTGGTGAGAATGGCACGGATGAATACCCGGCCTGCTGTCCCAGGCGAACCTAGATGAGCTGCTCTGACATATTCGGACAACAGGTTGTCTAGGAATTTCAAGGGTTAGTCAGGCCCCTTGAACAGAGATGGTGGCGGATGAACCGAAAGGCCAACGGCAGCGCTCAATCCCGTAGTGGATACTGATGGCCCCGTGTCCTAGGGGTATCTAATAAATTGGAACTGGCCCTCCAGGTTGGGGGTTGTGCTTTGGGTTAACTACCCATCCACGGAAAAAAAAACTATTGTTACGAAGCAACCAATAGCCTCGGAAAGGACTGATTTTATTGTTGACGACCCTGCTAAACGAAAAAAGGACAACGACGTTCGTATCTGCACCTGGAATGTGAGAACATTAAACAGGAGAGGTGCAGGCGAACAACTAGCGGAAGCCCTAAACTGCTACAAAGCAGACATTACTGCCATCCAGGAAATACGATGGGATGGGCCGGGCAAAAAGAGGATGAAAAACTGTGACATATACTACGGACCGTGTTATAGTGAGCAGAAACAGCGACTATTCGGATGCGGATTTGTTATAAGTGCCAGACTTAGGCAAGAAGTCTTATGTTTCCAAGACATTAGCGAACGCATAGTAACAATCCGCATCAAGGCAAAATTCGCCAACATAAGCCTTATATGCGCTCACGCTCCGACGGAAGAAAAAGATGATATAGCTAAGGATTGCTTCTACGAGCTCCTCGACAAAACCTATGAGCGACTACCGAAGTACGATGTTAAAATCGTGCTGGGAGATTTTAACGCAAAGGTAGGAAGAGAAGACATCTTTAGAAGTATTGTCGGAAAACATAGCCTACACGACAACACGTCTGGTAACGGACTTAGGCTAATTGATTTCGCTACGGAACGAAATGCCACTATAGCCAGCACACGGTTTCCTCACCTCGATATCCATAAGGGGACATGGCGGTCTCCAGATCAACGAACGGTCAACCAAATTGATCACATTGCGATAGATAAGAGGCACGCATCCAGTATTTTAGATGTCCGAACATTCCGAGGAGCTAACATCGACTCGGATCACTACCTTGTAGCAGCCAAGGTAAGAATGCGGATATCCACCACGCCACAACAATCCAGAAATACTGTGAAAAAATTTAATGTCGGAAGACTGCAATCGCAAGAGACCGCCAAGACCTTCGCACAACGCGTATCCCTTAACCTCTCGATTAACACCATACCACCAGCATCGAATGTCGAAGAGCAATGGCAACGATGCCAACAGGCCATTAGATCAGCCGCAACTGAAGTGCTAGGTTTCTCGCGCCCACCAGCAAGAAACCCCTGGTTTGATGAGGAATGCCGACAGATGCTCGCAGCCAAGAACGAGGCCTACAAGGCTAAGCTGCAGGTGAAGACGAGAGCTGCCATTGAGCTCTATAGGCAAAGAAGAAGGGAAGAACATCGGCTTTTCAGCAAGAAGAAAAAAGAGCAAGAAAAGCGCGCGATCGAGGATATAGAGAGGTGCCACTCCAGGAACGATGTTCGCAAGTTTTACCAAAGTGTAAAACGTCAAAGCCAAGGATACAAGGCTCGAACAGAATCCTGTCGAGATGAACAAGGAAATATTGTAGTTGAGACACAGTCGATGCTGAGGATATGGAAGAACCACTTCTGCAGACTGTTAAACGGCGATGACGAACAACATTCCGCTGTCAGGCAGAACGAACCATTCAATATTGGCAATGACAGCGAAAACTGCCAACCACCCGACCTGAGTGAAGTGAGGATAGCAATATCTAAACTCAAGCTTAATAAGGCTGCCGGAAATGACGGCCTTCCCGCTGAGCTCTATAAGGCCGGCGGAGATGACTTGGTAAGTAACATCCACCAACTCATAAGCCAAATCTGGTCGGATGAAAATATGCCTGAAGAATGGAACCTCAGCATCGTTTGCCCGATCCACAAAAAAGGAGACCCTCTGAACTGCGCCAACTACAGAGGCATAAGTCTCCTCAACATCGCCTACAAGATCCTATCTGCCGTAATATGTGAACGCCTGAAACCGTTTACCAACAACCTGATTGGCCCTTATCAGTGTGGTTTTAGGCCAGGAAAGTCCACAACCGATCAAATTTTCACACTTCGGCAGATCCTGGAAAAAACTCAAGAAGTCCAAATCGATACCCACCACCTATTCATCGATTTCAAAGCCGCATATGACAGCATTTATAGAGACGAACTGTATAGAGCCATGTCTAGTTTTGGTATACCGCCCAAACTCGTCCGTTTGTGTAGGATGACGATGGAGAATTCTCGCTGCTCCATCAGGGTCGGAAACGACCTCACCGACACATTCGATACCAAAAAAGGATTTAGGCAAGGCGATGCGCTGTCATGTGACTTCTTTAATCTGATTCTTGAGAGAATTGTGCAAAACTCCAAAGCCAACACCAGAGGCACAATTTTCCAAAAGTCGGTGCAACTACTAGCATACGCTGACGATATTGACATCATTGGCAGGACTCAACGTGATGTCATAGCCACGTTTGCTAGTATAGAGAAGGAAGCGGCGAAAATGGGTTTAGCAGTAAATGAGGGTAAGACTAAGTATATGCTGTCATCACGAAAGGACTCACAACATCGACGAATTGGACAGAACGTCACCATTGACAGATATAACTTTGAGGTAGTACGGGACTTTGTCTACCTCGGCTCCGCTATTAACTCTGACAACAACATCTCGTCAGAAATTAAACGAAGAATTACTCTTGCCAACCGCTGTTTCTTCGGGCTAAGAAGGCAATTTAGTAGTAAAGCCCTCACTCGAACTACTAAGGAAACCCTATATAAGACCCTGATCATCCCAGTCCTGCTCTACGGCGCTGAAGCATGGACCGTATCAAAAGCGGATGAAGAAATCCTTGGTAGATTCGAGAGGAAAATTCTTCGAAAAATCTTCGGTCCCGTTTGCGTTGACGGGCTATGGAGACGAAGATTCAACCAAGAACTATACGAGCTGTACAGCGACATGCCCCTGGTCAAAAAACTCCGCATTGGACGTTTAAGATGGCTAGGACATGTAGAACGAATGGACACCAATACTCCGGCTCGCAGAGTCTTCGATTCCCAGCCAGACGTCGGACGCAGTAGAGGAAGACCTCGCCTTAAGTGGCGCGCACAAGTGGAAACCGACCTCAACCAACTTGGAGTGCGCAACTGGAGGCAGTTAGCTAAGGACCGGGCTAATTGGAGAGGCATGTTGGTTGAGGCCCAGGTTCATTCCGGACTGTAGCGCCACTTAAGTAAGTAAGTAAGATGTCTCTGCTGCCCACAGGAGTATAACCGAAAGAGATAGGTATATGGAATTGATTCCTTGAGTGAGGAATCACGTTCTACCAAAGGGTATAAATTTGGATAGAGTACGCATCACAGCTAAAAATGTTGTAGTCATTTCAGACGCAGGCGGTAAGTGCGAAGGGGAATTTTCGACGTCGTTATGCGACGGCTATGCTCGTGATTGATGCTGGGGTACCAATACCAATGGCCAATCAATATCAGTACCCCACATAGTAAATTTTGGTTGTATGAGATGCGCACTCTATGTAGTTCTATACTCTTTGGTTCTACTAACATATTTCTCAAAAATCTTGGAGGGATCCGTAAGTCCCAAAAATTTAAATAATGCCTTCTACAGGTCTTCAAACATAATTTCTCCATTCATTTCGGTAATAGAAATTTGTTGACACTAAAAATGGGACCACATGTTGACCACCTACATATTCCCAACGGAACATTTGAGAAGCTTCTCATGGCAGTTTTATACACTCGGATATTTGTCAGACTTTCGCAAGACTAGGGACGATATTTCATTGAAGTACCCATTTAATAGGCCTAAAAATCGATTTTATTGAGAAAAGCTGCTTCTAAAATAATTTTGCCTAAGAATAGATACCTATCAACTTTTTTGACCTTTCAAATATGTCGGGGACGTCAGAAGATCCCAAAAGCCATGTGGTTTTTTATTTATTAGTCAGAGAATAAATATGCCTAATGGTTCATAAGCGCAACTAAAAAAAATCGTTCGCTAAAGCTGCATCTACATGCATTCTTTATATAAGATTTCTAACAATTTCAGCAAAAATCAATAGCGTAGGTCCAAGAGTACATTCCTGAGGTATCCCATCAAATTTTCTCTAAAGACGTAAAATCATGCTTTGGTATTGAGGATTTAATTTGTTCGTTAGTCCGAGTGTGGTATTTTTCCGATGCTGTCATTTATTGTATACAAAGTGCTTTCTTGGATAGTGACATCTCTCTTATAGGTTCGCAATCGCGCCTGGAACCGACGAGGATGTCGCTTGTCTTGAGAAGATGTAACTCAAGGAACTATACTTTCATAAAAAAAAAGAAGAAGTGGATAACCGTGAGTAGTTTAACGTGCATTTAAGAAGTTAAGAAAAAGAGAGGTTCAGCTATATGGACGTAGAAAAATGGCACTCAAAATGTATCATACACCGAACACTCCCGTTTCAGAAATCATCTAAACAAAAAAAAAAAAAGGGTGACACAGTCTAATATCTAGAAAAGATTTAAAAGGAACATTTCCACTTTCATGGATGGCCATGAGCAGCTTTATTAAAGAACCGATTACATCTTACTACGCCAGTTATTTAGTAAAATTAAAAATACATCAAGAATGTCTTAAATGACAACCTCTTCTCCATTGCACAATCTTCTTGAGGCTCTGTCAATTTTGAAAGGTAAAGTGCTTCTGTTTGACACCAATCAGCTGTACCTCAAAGCATCGAAACATGAATTTGCTAGAGGCTATTATAATCCACAAACCATCCTATTCTATTGAGCAAAATTGCCGAGATAAACATCGTCATTTCCAAACTAGACGGAAATACCACCATTGGTCAGAAACATGTTATTTTGTTTTTTCTGACCACAAACGACTTTGAAAAGTGTGAATACTTCTAGCATTCATCATAACCATAAGCATCCATCAATTACCTTCACCACAATGCAACGCTGGCATGATGAAAACGGGACGTCTTGATCACGTCTTAATGGCTATCTCCACCTTGAAGAAGATCGTGTTTTTCTAACATGTAATAGATACTCGGAGATCTGACAGATGGATGTACAAATACACTGATGATGTGTTTGTTTGAAATGAAAAATGAAAATAACCTCACTGAACCGAATGATGAGCAAACCAGCATCAGTCGACCCTCTCATGTGTATCTAAATAATTTTCCTATTAGCAACTAATTCAATCAGACGTATCTATAGATATGCAAATAAATCCTAAAACGTGTTCAGGGCACCCTTTTTTTTCTTATTTTTATCGCGGCAAATCAATAAGCAAAATGCTTACATTTGTAAATTTTACATAACAAGATATCAACTGGTGGTTTCTTTCATTTCGATAAACACTCCAATTGATGTCAATTGACAAGGCACCGTATAATGAACCAAATAGGAGACATGAACCTTATTAATGACTCGTAAAAAATAAAAATCGTTTTGTGATGATTTTATGAATACACGTCGCGCCAATGAAAGAAAGAATGGCGCAGGAGAATAAAGTTTCTTCATTCACGGTATTTTTCGTTTTTTTTTGTTACCGTTCGATATCGAATTGAATGATGTCTAGTCAATAGGCATAAATTATACATGTATGTGTGGCATTTTTATTGAGAAGCAAATAAAATGAATAAGACATGAAGGCAACAACATGGACGGGGTTGCTTTTAGAATTCGAATATGTTGCAAATAACGTTGAGTCGTTTTAAATGCATGAGACTGATGTCGTAAATGGTGGATATGAATATTTGAAACAGCTTGTCCTAGAATACCTTTGTAGGACAACAAGTTGGGAAGACACTTAAAATAAATAACGATCAATAACAGCAAGGAATTAATTTAACGAATTTAGATTGTGGGCTGAAAAAAAATTGATGAATTTCAGTTTGGTTGGTTTGATGGGAATTTCAAATTTGAAGAAGAATTCAGAAAAAAAGAAGAAGAATTCATCAAAATATGAACCCCGTGGGGACACATATGCAGATTTTATTGGTTTTACACCGACGATTTTGTCATTCAAAAAGAAGTGAATAGCGTAGGGACAATCACACATTCCTTAGGTATCCCATCAAAATATGAACAGCGTGGATATGTCCATTTAATAAGTAGTCATTCAACGACTTTTCCATTGTGTAAGAGTTGTGTCAAATAACCATTTAACGGACAGAAATAGAAGTAAACGGGTACTAAATCACACCCCTGTGGTATTCCATTGAGGTCAAATACATAATCATGTGAAAATCTATCAGTGTACCAAAATACTGCATCTAAGGACTAATTTACACTATTCCGTAGAATTTAAAACAGCTGGAGAACATTCATGTCTCATTACGCGAGAGAATTAGCGAAGTGACCAATAAGGATGAAAAAGTCCCATGTACTTTTTGAAGATTTAGAAAAAGACAGATTAAGCTATTTGGGGAAAAGAAACTGCAAGAGCTTATATAGGAGTGTTTGGAAATCATCTAAACAAAAAGTGCGATACGCTATGCAAAAGGGTTACAAAGTCTCCTGTCTTGTGAAGATATTTTATGAAAAGTTAAAAAAAAAAACAAGGTAAACCTATATGGAATTTGAAAAACGACACCCAGCCTCAGAAACCTTCTAAGCAAAAGTTGTGTTGCTTTATCTAAAAGTGTTACAGGATCTCCTGTATTGTGATGATTTGAAAGGAACTACTCCAAGTTTTATAAAGGACAAGTAGATAGTCGGTAGCAGTTTAGCTTGTATTTTAAATAATGTTAGGCTATATGGTCTTAGAAAAACGACACTCCAACCTCAGGAACCTTCTTAGATAAAATTGTGTTGCTCTTTGTAAAAAAAAGGTCTTCTGTCTGGGGAAGATTTGAAAGGAAGCACTCCAACTTTCATAAAAAAGCACTGTTGAATAGTCATGTGCAGTTTAGCTTAGACGACCGCCAGTCCTGAGTTCCTACTCCAACTTACAACTGATCCAAATTTTATAAAGAAGAAGATAGTCTAAGCAGCATGCATTGAAAAAAAGACAGGTTAAGCTACACTAACGTAGCAAAACGATACTAGTCGTGAATAGTTAAGCTTAGGCTGTCTCTGGTCCTAAGGTCCAACATTCTACTGTCACTAACCCATAGAATTCCATGACAATCAAAGACAATCAAAGTTCCAAAGATTTTGGAACTCTGCGGCTTAGAATGGATTTGGATTCACAGTAGAAATTCTTTGGGAATTCGAGGCATTTTAATCGTGAAAACAAGAAGGAAATAAAAGAATTTGCTGACAAGAACTGCTGATAGTTCGGACACATTCTAGCAGATTTATGGCAAAATTGGAAAAGAAAAAGGTATGGAAGTAATTATGCAATCTACCCAGGTAAGATATTGAATATTCGGTGAGTGATCACAAAAAAGGGTCAGAACGCACAACTTTACGCGGTGTTTGATCAAAAAGTATTTTTAAGGGAAATGTGATTTGTATTCACGAAATGGATATGAAGTATCTCACCAATTTTTAAGAGATTATTTTCGTTCATTAATCGAAATGTATGTTTGAATAATTCTGGAACAGATGTGATCATGCCATGATCATCATGTTTGCAACACATACATGCAAATATAATATGAGTGAACACCATCACGATCAGGGAACGGCAACAAAACAAATGATTCCCAGTTTTATGGTTTTTGAAGATCACTAAGGATCAATTACACGATCGCAATTATTCAACTACTTATGGATGGAAAATGTCAAAGATATTGATGTTCGCAACTAATACATTATCAGCTTTATATAAGTGAAAACCACCAGATCCAGGAGAAGAGAACAACATAAATGATTCCCAGATTTATGATTTTTGAGGATCACTGAGGGTCAGCCACACGATCACATTTATTCAAATACTTTTGAAACGGGGGGATCATGTTTGCAACAAATACCAGATCAGCTAAATATGCTTGAACACCATCCTGATCAGAAAAACGCAACAAATGATTTTTGAAGATCATTTAATGGCAATCGCACGATCGTCTTTTATTCAACAGTCATTTGCTGGTGTATTTTATGCAGTTAATCACTTGTTAGTTGTTAGAAAATAAGCTCTAGTGCAAGTGGCCAGAAGTGAGCCGAACGTGCATTTTTTTTAGCTGATCGCATAAGGTATCAATAGCATGCCGATCAAAAAATCGTAATCTAAGCACAACAAAATAAATGACTCCCAATTCATATCGATAGATATCGATCTCCGATTTTAAAAGCATTAGTTTGTGAAAGTCACAAGACACTTTCATAGGGAAATTCAATTTCCATTGCGTTGGTGGGTTCAGCAAAAGCTGATTCTTGCATTCTTTCAACTCCACTGTAAGGGCGTGTAGGAGGCGTAAACGCCACTCATTATGAATTCAAAACTTTCTCAAAAAAAGCATGGATGTGCAACATAAGACAAAGCACCGCCACATATTGAAAGTATCAATATAGGCCAATTTTTAAGACAACAAAAAAAATTGAAAACTACTTAAAACAGCATGATTATAATAAACCCATAAACCCATCAATAATAGCGCTTCTGTGAATAGCATTTTCGTGGGCGTTAGCCACACTTTAAAGTATTTAATTACCACATCCCAAATAAATTTCACGGATGGTATCTTCCACTTAGATATGTATCTTCAGTCAGATCTTTGCCACGGAAACAGTGAAATACGAACCTTTCAATACATATGTTGCGGTCTTTTTTTTTTTTTTGCTTAAAAATACGTGTAAATCAAAACATGTTTTAAAAAAACATTCAATGCCATTTGGACTTGTGAAGTCTGTGTCTTATAAGCGCTGCTCTAGTCTGCTTTAAAAGGCTGCCTGCACTGATATCTCTCGACGATTTGTTTATGATTATATTTAACCGCCGCTGTCGCGTCGATCGCTAAAAGTTAATTAACTTGCTTGTTTTTTACGATTTTTATTTGAGACTCTGTGAGATTGTGTTGATTTGGGTTTCGGGTTTTTATTAGCATCTCGCATGGTTTGCTTTTAAAGCGCGTTTTATACTATCGTGCGCGCTAAGCCAACAAACGGAAGATGTATGTCGGTCTCAAGGTCTTCAAGGTCTTTGGATGATGGCGGGGTTCGTGTTTGGCGTACGCTTAACTACTGTAAAAGAATATGTGAGGCATTTATTCTAGTCTATTGCTCTACCTATACACAGAGGAAGGTGATTATCGTGGAACAACCTTTTTTAGCTTTAGGGTATGTGAATGCCAGTATGTTCAAGTAATTGTAACGATTATGATTAATTGGTTTTCTATTACAAGTCCGTAATTAATTTAAGCCGAGGAAATGGGGTAGAATTATAGAAAATTGGATGACATTCTAAGTGCCTAGGGATATGATAATTTTTTTTTATTTTGAATTTACACCTTAAGGCGTTTTATTTATAAAAAAAAATGTCCAAAAAGTTAAAGACAGCATCAAACACGCATTTTGACATGTTGAGGAGAAGTGCCCAATTAAAAAGCAATTGATGATTTTTTAAATCACATTGGAAAATGTCTCAAGGGAATTAATAATTCGTCTACAGTTTTCTAGGAAGGGGCAAGTCATTACGAATTTTAAAATTTTGTGGTGGGCTTCTGGTGTATAGCTTTGCAGCTACTTTTACGGCTTTACTTCCCACCCGTTTATTAGCTAACACAAGATGGATGCTATCTATAAAATATTTCGGATACCATCCAGAGAACAAGTCATCACTACACCCAACATCTTTCAATTTATTCCTTTTTTTGCCTATTTCTATTCAACGCCTTCACTGTCCAAAAACAGTATTATGGTATTCACGTCCCTTTGAGGGTGCGCAAAACAAAAACTTAGTAGCGAATAAGCAAACGCGAACAGATGGCGCCACAGTATATGTATTCAGTATCAAAGAAAAATGAATATTCTGGTAGATTGGTGTTTGTTGAGTTTGCAACAAAGGAGAAGATATTCAACAGTTTTTATGGCCCTAAAAAGGCTGGAAAAAAACAGCGCTTGGTCTAAATTTGTAAATGAAAAGAAGATCCTTACACCCCATCCTGATACACAACTCTGGTTACTCTAGACACCACATGCAATAAATGCTAAAACCAAGGATGACACCAGCAATAGGTATGGAGATCACTTGTCTAAACCTCTTCGTATGGATATATTCGACAAACGTTTCTGAAACCAAGGATCATAACAGCAGAAGGCGTTTATAGTGATGACGATACTTGAACAAAGAAGCTGTTTATAGTATCGAAAGGATCCCTATAGGACACCACCGAAGGCATCCGCAGAAAATAATTCGATCTGAGGAAGCACAGGGTTAAGTACTGGGACCACATCTCTAAAACTCTTCGCATGTTCGAAGAAACCTAATGGTTGAGGATGCGCTGAAGTCAATGAAGTAAATCTACATCAGGTAATGAGACAAATGTATCTCTAGATGAATGCCACGTCTGTCCATCGTAAACAAATCCGGAAATAGTCTGATTGACAAGGAAAAGGATTCAGACTATCGTCGAATATAGTGGGTACCTACACGACCCCTTACTTTCTGAAAGGTAAGTGAAATATGAATCAGGTAATGACACGAGTGCTGGTCTAAAAATCAAATAGGTCTCCTGACCAGAAAAGGGTTTCTGACTAATATAGTTATTCAAAGAAGCGGTGTAGTACCTGGAGATAAGCCTTAACATGAACCTCATTTTTTGGCAGCATTGCAATGAAAAGCAAAAATCACAACCAAAATAGGGCTCCTCCTATCGGCCTATTGTCGATTTTTAAAGGCCCGAACTATGTTACCCTGAAATCATTACAAAAGGTAAAATCACTACATTGCGTAGGCTCGGGCACATCGTGGGAATCAAAATGCTCTGGATAAAATAATCCTTTAGGTTCGAGACGACAAGGAAGACCGAACTTCCGATTTGAGAATCAAATGATCGCATCTCCCAGGGCGCTTGGACCGAATGACTGGATTTTAGTCGCCTTTTACGACAGGCATGACTTACTTCGGGTATATTCTGACCCCTTACCCAGAGAGGGGCATTTTAGAAAGTTCGCATTTTTTATGGTTTGACAAAAATAGAAAGCGAAAGGCCCAACATGAACTCTAAGGTCGGTGTTACATATTCCTTGACGCGATTAATGAAAAACTACGAAATATATTAACGTCTGATGCAAATCAAAGATGGGGTTACATATTTCGTGGGCTGACAGGTGTAACAGTAGTTACTTGAGAATTCATTAAGGCACAACCTCAATTTTAAAATAATGCCAAGTTGGCGTTACATAATTCATAACGCTAGAAGAGTAACACCTCAGAATCTATTAACGTGTCCTACAATCACAGAATGTTAGTGAGTGCAGTTGCTCAGTGTGTTGAATTACTGATTCAAGAGTTGGTTCCATTTCCATCAGTCTTTCGACTGCTCCTCGATTTGCAAAAGTCTGACAAATACCCGAGAGTATATCGTCATGAGAAGATTCCCATCTGTGCTGAAAATGTATCTTCGAAAACATATATTTCTGGAAAGGTTTCAGACATTGGTATGTTGCAAGCTGTCTGGTCCGACTCAAGTGGCGCCCCTGTTATTCTTGTCCGTACTTCCCCAAATTGCAGTTGGACTTGAAAATGTTTCCCCACTAAGATGGCCTTCTTTGACATGATAAATGAATGTTCATCCTTGGACTCTTCTCGACATATTTCAATGTTACGGTCAATTACAGTGTTTAACACAACAAGCAACCACAAAATGTGTTGTTCATCAATCTTTTCGGTTTATAGACCGACAATGATTTATTTACGCCATACCAGCAGTATTTTGATGAAGATTAATGTAGATGGTATCCCTCTCACATTACAAGCGCAGACAAATAGCGACTAAGGGTTAAAATCGTCTATACATGACGGGAGCCACTATTTGGGTTCCAAATTGAAAAAAAAAATTCAAGTAAAAAACGGTTCCCATCGTTTCTACGACCGGAAATGTTTTAAAAGTCAAATTTTCCTCTATTCTCTTTGAGGACCTCTTCTCCCTACAATTTCGGTGTTTCCTTTGTTCTGAGGAAAGGTCATCGCACAACAAACTCAAGTGGATGTGTATCTATACCGCGATACCTGGATACCCAAGTCAATGTCATCTACCAGCAGCAGGTGTGCGTTTATTTATTTTCTCGTTTTATTTTTTATATTTTGAATGGGAATCCATAATGACATCACCTCTTGCAATAGAAAATGAAGTGCACGTCATTTATTTCGAGAACAATATTCACCCCTTCGGGATTTTCATGACGGATATTGTGGGAGAACTTTCTACAGTCGTTTCTGACCTACACCCACAAACCGAGGGAAAATCAATTAAACCCGATACACACTTAAGTTCGCTCCCGTGCGCTGCATTATTTATCCGTGAACAAAGCACATTTCACAGATACTCCCAAATGCAAAGGCAGCGGCAGTACCGCTGCTGATGTGATGAAATACTCTGTCGTTCTATGGATTATCGATGCACGAATTATGATTGCATCCAACGGATTGGATTTTAGCTGAAGGTAAATCTTCCGTGTGTAATTGTCGCCTGTAGCGTGTGCTGTATTTCTCAGCAAGGTCCTGAAAGGCTTTGCTCTGTGGGTGTGGTGGAAAAAATCGCAAAAACTAATTGAGTTTTCTCATGAATGCGGCAACGGCTGAGGGGGCGGGCTGCTGTTGTTTGAAGAGTGACGCAAACGCGTTTAATGGGATTTGCTCCCTAATCCGAGGATTAAAATAAAACAAAACCACATACATACACAGCGAGTTGGTGTCGCTTAACTTTTGTGCAACATAGCCCTCGGTGTATCAACGTTTGTAATCACGATTGTGGTTAGCGCCTTCTGTGGATGGCGTGTCGTCGGTGGCGGTTTTGATTTTGCTTAATCGAATTGATTGACGCTAGCATACTAGCGGTATGGAGTGGCAGCAATCAGTACATCGCAACCGCAGGATTATCGAGTGAGATTTGTTAGCGCATTTGTGTACACATTAAGACAGGGGTGGGAGAGGCTTGACAGCCTCAAGTGCAATGTGCACATAAATAAGTCCCATTCAAATGCATTGTTGGATGTGTGCCGTGTATCGCACTTCGATCAACATGGGCGTGAGCACAATCGAGAGAAAGAGAGAAGATTAAATTAATCGACAAAATATTGTTGTTGGGCCGATTCGATTAATCTAATGGAACATGGAGGGCGAGCAAGCGGTTGAGTGACGGCTTAGTGAGGCGGTTGTTGGAGAGGTCAGGCTGGATGAATGGGTAGGTGCATTTTAAATTTCATTACCGATGGGAGTAGAGTGCTTCATGAGTGGGATTTTCGAGGCCTGAAAGTAAATGAGTTGGGCTCTAGGGTGAAAATTGGAAAACTAAAGAGATGATGTCAACTGTTTTCACTCAGGGAATGCGAGGATCGATGGGAATATACCAACAGCGGGTGATTTCAAATTCATGACCCGATGGATATGGCAATTTGCGTAGTTTGTGATGGTTGGGATGTGTGTCTTTTGGCAGTCGAAGATGGAATGTTGATATAAATTCGATGAGAAATTGAGAAAAATGAATGAGCACCACTTAGCAGTGAAAAAAAAAATGTATACCCTGCCTAGTGAGGTTAAGCAGTCTGCATCATTTATGCAGAACATTTAGCGACCCTCAGAAGTAAAAGAAGATACTTGCTGTGACACTGACCTGCGATAAACTGTAGCGGAAGAAGAATCGCTGGCAGTTACTACTACAAAGATATTCATGATCTGGCAGACATCCAGATCCAGATCATCCACTTCTTCCAAAGTATCGGGTTGCACTGACTATCACTTTTAGACTGTCAGACTATCACTACCACCATTGATAGTGATAATTGATTTCAGGAACTGGGTTTGCTAGGGACCCTCACATGCCTTTGCGAGTTTGAAGCCTCACCTCAGCGTAAATGTCAAAAACCCAAAAGAGCCGATCCATAGGTCATAACAGCCACATTGAATCATTTAATGATATGTCCGATGGAAGCTTTGCAAAGAATTTTATTGAAAATCTTGGTTTACTCCTACGAATCCACGTTTCTGATTAAAATGGGGTTAAGCATGAATCACATTAAGCAATAAGTCAGATGGTCCTACATGTTGATCACGACTAACGAGATTACAACAAATCGACTCCACCGTTAGTACTCCAACTACCATCTTAAGCAGTTCTTGTTCAGTCAAATTAGCCATCACAAATATTTTAACATATTTGGAAACGATAGGTCACGTAAACTGTTCAGATAAGAAGATGAAAAACAGCATTTAGCATTGGCTAGAAAGCTGTCCACTTTGTCAGCAACGCGAAGTAAATCTTAACAAGTGTGCTGGGTGTGTATAAGTCCGTAAGCACATTGCTTTGGAATAAACAATGTGGGTCTTAGAATCATGCTCGTAGTCGGGGCTAAAATAATTTTGAATGTGTATCACATCCATTAGCCCGTTGCTACATGAATCTTTGGATGTTTAAAACATCCTTTGGCGCAACCAAGAAAACAAAAAAAGTTAACCACGACCAGTTTGTTTCAAAGAGGAGCAATTTGTCTGCACTGTTGTTGACGTTCAATCTCTAATTATCTTGGTAACCACAAAAAGTATGAAATAGAATAATATTTACCGAATTCAATCTTAGTCCAGCCGTTTTCTTAAATCGGCCAACACTCCGTGGTCAACCCAGCTTATTATTTCCAAACTCCAGACCACGGTCTGTAGACCAAATGGAAACACTTCGATTCTTGTCATACTTAGACTGCCGAGCGTAGTTGAAAATTTAATTTTACTACCATTAAACTTTACTTAAACAATCACCATATATGACAAAATGTACAGTGGAATGATTTAAACATTAACACAGAATAGCATTGCACAATTATTTTATCCAATTGATTATCGAAAATACTTCCCGAAAGCAAGAAACAAAAACACACTTTGACTTCATCGGCTTAAAACCACGCATCACACATGTTAACACTTTCAAATGCATCTCATCACAAGGGAAAACGATTAAATTTAAAAGTTTTCGTAAAATTATCGCGAAAAACATTGAATTTGCCATTTAATTAAATATTTCTTGCTTAACTACAATCGCGAAACACAAACCAGCTGTGAAAATGTGACAAATGACAGATGGGTTGTGTTCAATTGTTTGGGAGGAGCTGTTCGTTTGTGAGTTTGGGAGGAGCTGTTCGTTTGTAAGTGCGAAGTTGGTTTCGTCAAATAAAAAAATTGTTTGTTCATCGAACTACATTTTTTTGTTTGTTTGCAATAAACTATATTTCTCGCTAGTAATATATAAAAATGTGCTGATTAAATATAAATTGGGTGAAATTTAATGGCCGCGATCCTAAAACTAGTTACATCTGAGTTGTTAGGTGATGAAAATCTGACCTGGATGGACAGGTAAACCTTAAATTTGTTTTAACCCTAATTTAGGGTTTCAATTTTTGTATATTCAGGGGACAGTGTGGAGTTGCCAATACCCCATCGTACGTTTCCTAGTCCAGGTAGGTAGGAAGTAAAATATCACTTGCGGACTTCAATAAAAACATTTTTCCCGATGGCAGTGGAAGAATTCATAAGATGAAATCAACGGTTGCGTCTACAAAGTAGATGAATTCAAGAGTTTTTGAATATTTTCAGATCTAAAGTGATACATAGCAACTTATAGGCGTACAGTCCATCTAACAACGAAAAGAACAACGCAATACCAAAACTCTTTTTGTCAAAGAACAAGGAAATAATGGAACGAAGTGCCAGAAGACGTTGCGTCGTTCCCACCAATGTACAATCTACAACAAATCAAGAGCATAAGTTCACAAAAATCTGCAAGCATCATCTCTGGACACCCTTTGAGTGCTATGTGCGTAATAGGTTCGCCTTAACTCAGAAAAGTTTATAAAAACAGACCTTTGGAAAGGAATGATAAAAAGTACAATAGGAAGACCTGTTGATCTTATTAGGTAACCTTGTTAGACCCAATCTTATAGGAATTATGACCTTACACTGCGGCCACTGCGCACTCTATCATATAAATATATTTGTTTTGACACATGGTTTGTAAAATAGAGAAATAGGTTAGAAATAGGAAATGAGGTTATAACAAAAAATAAGGCCCATACAGGGTTTCAAACCTAACTTATCCCATCATTTGTATGTGCGAAGTTATTATTTCTCCCACAAAGAAGTGGACCTCCTATTTAACGAATTATCTGAAGGGAACATTTGAGAAGCTTCTGCCACCAAGAAGTGGACCTTCTGCTTAACGCCCAATCCCATCAGCAAATTTGAGAAGTTTCTCATGACAGTGTTACACTTGGATGTCTGCCAGACTGTCACAATGATCTACCTCAAATGTCGAATTTCATGAACGAAGATCTCCCTATTTTTATGAAGTTGGACTAAGTTTGCTATGTGAGGTCACTTACCTCCGGTAGTGGTTGTACTGGGAAATGAAGTGGTAACAGGCGTCCGGTAGTAAGGAGCCCATCTGGAATTGACCATCGTGGTTTAGCAGAGGTACCCGGTATTCTGGTACCACGAGGGACAGGCGCACCTGAGCACATATCATGGTGACTGGGATAACCCAAAATGGTTGGAACTTACTCCATATTATGGTACTCTTAGAAGAGGAGGACCTAAAGGTACAACAAGTGTTAGTTTGACCTCGATCCTCTTATCTTGATAACTGACTGTACCGGAGAAGTGTGTTCCTTCTCTGTTGACCTACACTTGTTTATGGTTCTCATAATTTACATGCCCACTTTTTACATAGAGTTTTAATGGCCATATATTAAGCTGGGTTTACATATCTATCTATGGTGTGTACCTACATATCAAATAAGGATTTTTGCCAAAATGGTTTCGAAATGAAACGTTCATGCCGAGAGTTTTGTTTGAAATGGAGTTTCGTACCAATCTTTTGTTCTCTTTTTGGCTCAAATAACCTATCATGGACCCATCATGGGAATGACTTTCATTCCAATGAACATGTAAACAGGCACTAAAACTTACAAAATTGTAACCAACTAGAGGACAAGTATGTGAATAACATATGTGGGTTCAGTGGCACCACAAAATGTTTATTTAAATCATGACCATTTGACATTCTACAGATTATAAGCAAATTATCCCAATGAAGGATATGGTGTCCCGGTTTTTTTGTAACATTCTTTGAACTCAAAGGAAATTATAAGTAAAGGGTTACATTTTCCGACATTTTTCTTTTGTTACGCAGGATAAGCAGGCTTACGAGTCAGTAAAAAATTAATGAAATTCAGAGACTTCTAAAGTGGCGCCATATTTTCGAGCATTTAGAATATCAAAACGTTGGTAGCAATGATATTGTCAAGTCGATAATGGGATCACTACACAGCTAATAAATAGCCCAATAAACTGAAATATTGTCAGGTGGTTTTGATTAGACCTTGTCACATAACTAACCTCGTTTATGACTTGGTTTAGGTCTAAAAATATTTCCAACATTATAAGATATTTCTCAAACAAATATTGGTCGCGTGTTAATCCTATCGATTCGTTATCAAATTTAATCTCTCCGATAGTTTTTAGTTAAAAATGCTTATCATTAAGATTCATTCACATGCTTGTGCAGATACACCCGACGGAATTGTGACACAGCAAATAAGCTTAAGATTTCACAAGTTTGACTTTTAAAAAGTCGAAAGCTAAAAACAATAAATGTTGCCTGAGATGCGGTTACTCTAATGAATTGACCACGAGAGCATGACTCGATAAAACCGGAAATCCAAAGTAAATAGCAATTAGATAAATTATCTCAAGACTGGCTTGATTAATTCACAGAAAATACGCAACTCCAAGAAAAACACACATGAGGACAATTAAACAAATACGCCATCGGTTGACGAAATATTCATTAAACCAAACAAACAAGTTCCCATCTGTATCTAATCATGAAATTAAAACATAAAAAATAAGTCTATCTAATCTCCATCCATAAATAGATACATAAAAATGGTTTCAGCTAGATCTCAGCAGCTGTTGATCATCACGAAATATCCTTGTCCGATCCCATCCTACTGATCGCATCTGCTCCCTTTCAAACTGAATTCTGCTAAAAATAATTATCCTGTACACGAACGGATAATAAAAAACGTGTTACACAACCCAACATAAAATAATTATGGCCGACAAAGTCGACCATCAAACGCACATAATGACACTTAACATGACATCTGAAAATGTCACTTGAAAAGTCGTTTTATCTCTCTCGGTTGTTGAGTTTTTTTTTTTGTTGAAAATTTTACTTTCGCACATTTGCGCCGATTTTCCTCTCTCATTTATCATCATCAGCAAACGATCTCGATGACAATCATGAATTCTGATATAATAATCGTTACCGAGTATTAATGTCTTCGAACGGATGTCGGTTGGTGGTTGGTGGGGAAAAAAATATGGGTCCAACCAAATATATAAATATTTCTGTAATTAACAGCAGTTGGTGTTTTTTTTTCTTCTTCTCCACTTTTCTGGTTTGTAATTCATTATTTTAATTTAATACAGTAGCTAACACAGTTAAAGAAACTAATTAAAGGGGGTACTCAAACAGAATGTTCACTACTAATGATGATGATGACGATGGAATTAATTAGCTTGTAAGTGGAGTCAGGTAGACGAGCATGGTGGACTTCTTTCGGGATTGTTAGAGTGGAAGAGTACGTTTTTGTTTGCTTGTTTTTGCCTTGAGAAATAAATTGTGAAGATTTTTATAAAATTGTGTAATTGAATGAATTACCAACGATTTAGAAAGTTGAATTTAAATATGTCAGTCAATCGAATGTTTGTGATTTATTGGTTGTAGTGGGAATAGATATTGCTATCGGGGAGAGATATATTGAACAAGGTATTTTTAAAAACATGCAAGCAACTTTGATGTGAAAAGTATGTCAAATTAAAAAGTTATCAGCTTATTCGTGACTTTATCTGTCGGATAACTGAGTCATAACGCCAATTGGCGACAGATTTTTGATATACAATTAAAGTTGAGAGGTCATGCATTTATTTCAAAATGCATACATAACAGGCGATGTAAAACGGAAGCAAAGTATATTTTTTTATTATAAGCAACTTAATCCACCAGATAACTTTACATTAAACGCTTTTTCCTTACACAAGCTGACTTAAAGTGAAATGGGAGCTGGTTTTAAAAAGGCTGCATAAAAGATAATGCAAAATCCAATTCTTAACACCTTTGTCATCCAGATAACTCAGTGTTTCTGAATTTTATTTGCACAAGCTGTCGAAAGGCAAAGCAGGCGAAATGTTTGAAAGCCATTAACGAAGGCGCTACTAAAATGTACAAAATACCAAATGGAAGATGTGGAAGCGAAACAAAATATTTTTGATTTAGTTCGCTCAGGGAACCATCTATTATGACTTGCAACATGACGGCCACATTATTAATTCGGACTTGTACTGTGAACAGTTTGACTCCGAAGGAAGCAATCTCTTTGGCCAATACGAGAGGAATTGTGTTCCATCAGTCTAACGTTAGGCCTCAAGCATGGCCAAATGCTCCGGCAGCAAGATTCGAAGTTCTTATCCATCCACTTTATAGTCCGGAACTGGAAACACGTGAATAACATCTGACCCAGTCAACGGCGAACGATTTTACTGGTGAAAAATTCGCCTCAAGAAAGGCATGTGAAGCGAAGCTCATTAAAGTTCATGACGTTTAAAGCCTACCCAGTATAAAAATTGACAACGAAGTTTTTTTTCGAAAGATATCTATCAGTTGTATTACAGCTTGAAATTATTTAAGGCCACTGGTACATTGTTCAAAGACAAGTCAATCGAATTGAATAATAATTATGTTTTGCATTTATCCAACACTTCCCTTTAAGGCCTGCTTAGAATGCATATCTGTAGCTGGTATCTTGCATCGCTGTCAAAAGGGAGATACATTTCTTGCATGAAGTTGCCCTCTATTCAACTTCAAGCTACAGATACACATTGTGTAAGCGCTTACGGGTTGCCTTGTTTTTAACTTTTCAGTCAGCTACAGATACCAGCTACAGATATGCATTCTGAGCAGGCCTTTAGCTTCTATCGTGCGATCAAAAGAAACATTGGTCCTGGATTGCCAAAATCGTACGATTTGCTAAAAACAAACAATAAGAATCTGACAAAGTCATTCTATATAACAAAACCAAAAAATGGGCACACGCTATTCTTCAATGACACCACCAAAGCCCCATCAATTATGCCTTACACCTCGATTTAGCACACGACCTGCCACTAACCAAGTTGGGGTGGAGATTGATAGACGACAGCCCGCAAGCACCTCACTGACCACATGGTCACAGTAACACTTCCAACTTCAACGACTTAATATAGAAAAACGTATCTCAACTCACAAGTCCAGTATGTCATTCAATTAGCTCTCTGATCCGATCCAAATCTTCAGAGTAGAAAAAAAATATGATCAGAGTTTCTCACGAGATTTAGTGGCAATACATGGTATTTCACTCAACACTATCCTCTAAAAGCCTAGCCTACTATACTCTCCTGCCTACGACATTTGTTCGAAGTAATTGCACGAGCAAAAAATAAAGCCTATCGCACATCATACTATCCGATCTGTATATGGCAAGACAACAAATATATATCTGTAACCTTAACATACACACATCCACCAATCCATCTAACTTGTCTCACCTGACCTAGATGATACACCGTGCGTAAATTGGGAATGCACTCTCCTCCTGTATACCGTGCGGCTGTCATTACATCTATCAATATTGGAAACCCAATAAAAGTTATGGAGGCGAAATAAAATACACATATGGCGTTGGTACTAACAAAAAGATACTTCTCATATCGACGGTAGTTACAAATTGAATCTATTTGGTGATTTTTATAAACGTCTCTCCCTGTGTATCTGATGTCACAGAGAGAAATGGAAAAAGCCGCAAAAGGCTTTGGGTACACTTTACCCATTTCAAAGGCTTCCTCGATGAAAGAAAAATGCCTGAGATACATTTTTTTTGTTCACCGGCGAAAAAAAAAAAAACTCTTTGTCCCCAATCACCAGCCCATACATGTCACCGAGAATTAAATGCATAATAGATACGTTATGCAAATTCCTGAGATGTGAATTGCTAATTTGAGCTTATGCCAATTCAAATATCTTGGCTGGTTAAGCCTAAGAGAGTATCTATAGGCTACTTAACCAAATATAGAAATTTGTAACTGGGGTGGTGTGTCGGCTGGCATATGGAATTTCAAGTCATCGCATTATGAATGCGAATCGGATGGAATCTAAACCAACAAAACAACAGAAACACACCCGAGATTGGTAGGAATTGTGTTTCGGTAAACATACGCTGTACCTACAGATTCCAAGAGTTGTTTTGTCGATTATATGGGTGCGGTACTTGTGCCAGAGATACTGAGTATCTGCTTGAATTTTTTTTTCGAGTAGATTTCATTACAAAATCATTAATTAGTCTGAATTTTGTTGGTAGAGAGTTGGGCTACTGGTTTAATGGTGGATTTCCACTTACGAGTTGGTTAGACCACAGCTAAAGGGCATTTGGTTTTTTTTTTTTGTGAGGAAATGGAAATGGGTATGAGGCTGAAGTGGTAGCAAAGCAATTATGTGCAATTGAATTGTTGGATGGGGTTTGCTTTGATTTTAAAAACAGATTTAGGTTGTTAAGAGCTGAGTTGGAACGGAAGTGGTTTTGTTTAAGCATTTTATGTATTCAAAGACTGGACAATTGTTAGGAATTTATAGTAGATACCTTTTTGATACACTATAGGTAAATACTTTGTACAGTAAGGTTGATTTATCTCAATTGTATCTACGTTTACTTAATTTTGAAGATATGGGACCAAAATGGTGTTTTTTTAGATGGTTACTCCAATTTTGTACCGCTGGAAGCCCTATATAACGTCGAAAATAAATATTTAATGGCTTTCCCATACTATATGAGATCATATATGCATTTATTCTAACACCTAAATCATTTTAACAAACCATTTAAAAAAAATCACTAGATGGCGCCACATATACCAACATGTTCCTTACTCCCTAGAGCAAAGGCTAATGCACCGATTTCGATGAAACAAAAGCAGAAATGTTCTTTGACATTTTGGGAATGTTGCTAATTGCAAATGCATACAATCGAACTTAAAATATGTCTTAGAAAATTAATTTAAGAAACTCACTTTTATATGGAATTTTTGAATCTTTATAAATCAACGACTACTTAACCGGTTTTAGAAAGAAAACCCACCTACCTAACCTGACATTTCATCAAAAGTATAAAAATAATAAAAAAATAAAATTCAAACCTTATTTCCAGTGCCACTGCTAATTGGCGGACAACTCTGCCTCTTGAAATCCTTCCGTATGGCCAACTCATACCATGGTATAATCGGCTTACTCCGCAGCGTCGTTTGACAGCCAATTTTAAAATCCAACGGATCCACATAATCCGGTGCCAGCACCACCTCACTGCCCCCCTCCGTCGCATCCAGGGCGACAACATCATACAAATTGCCCGCCGATTTATTATTCCCATTCATCGAGACCATCGAACCCGTCATACGACCGCCCAATGTGTGACTTCTTGTGTGTCCCAAGGTGTGATATCGTCGATCACCACTCATTAGTACTGGCATTGCGGATGGCACAACTAAAATCTCTTCCGGATCACATCCATTATCACTGGCCGTTGCACTGCATTGATCTGTCTCTGTTGTCTCGTGAGACAAACGATGTAGCTGATGCCTATGGTGATGATCCTCTAAAATCTCTGCACTCGAACTACGATTATTCACGGCAATCATGTCGAACGGTTGATAGTAGTTGGTCTGTGCGTTGTAATAGTTGTAGCTGGTCTTTGGTTCGTTATTTGTACATTGATCCTTGGAATGTGTGCTGCTGCTGGTGGTGGTGGTGAACTGCGTTGCACCTGAATTCGCTGTGGAATTTAGAAATCTCTTATTATCGACAAGAGATTGTGCTCTTTTGTACTGATGTATCGTTGCCGATCGCATTTGCGGACGTCGGTGTCTTTGTTCCACAGCTGAGGCGGACATATCCTGCATTTCAAAGATGTTACCCGGTGAGTAGGCCTCCAATTCGTCAAAGGAATGCGACATGCCGCCACGTGATGATGACGTCTGGTATTGGGGTGATTCTGGCTCGGAGTAGAGAAAGACGTTATCTTCGGCTATGTAGTCGGGTGTTTTTGGTGTGGCACTGCTGCTCTGCAAGGAGTCCAGCGAGAAGCGTGAATTCTTTTTCACATTTTGATATTCGTTTTGGGTGCCCAGTGCTGAGGAGGAGGACGATTCAGATGGTGGGCGGAATGTCGAACAGGGTATCACGGAATTGGGACTTGAGTAGAGTGGTTCTCCGTCAATAGTTGGCGTTGCCACTTTAACACCAATTGGATGATTGGGATGATGATGTTTTACA
Source organism: Rhingia campestris (assembly GCA_932526625.1). Lineage (NCBI taxonomy): Eukaryota > Metazoa > Arthropoda > Insecta > Diptera > Syrphidae > Rhingia > Rhingia campestris. Next base: position 106,814,469 of record OW052185.1, read on the forward strand.
CCATATTCCACATCGTTGTTGTTATTATTTCCTGTACTATTACCGCTACCGCTGCTGCTGACGCTAAAGTCACTTTTTAACGAAAAGGTTCGCGTTCGTTCGATTGGTTCACTGGCACGACTTCGCGTCCGACAGAGACCACGAGTACGTATTGTTGCGTATCCATCGTGTATCTGGTGAGCCTGTTGCTGTGGTGGTCGAACCACAGACATGGCTTTGAAGTTCGTTTTAACACTTTTTTTGTTGTTGTTGTTATGGTCTTTTTATTTTACACTTTTTTTAGTTCTCATTTTTTTATTTTTTTTTTTTGACACTGAAGAGTGATTTTCTAGATAAAGAGAAGAAGACAAATTCACTATGGGGTTGCTTACATCGTTGATCATCAGCAGAGAGATGTGGGAATTAAATTCTCATCAATCATAATAAAATTTAAATTACACGATGGGACGAATCTTTTTCGAGTTGAACGTGTTCTTGTGCACAGATGGTGAATGGAAATGTTGTAAGTCTAATTAATGGGGGAGGTAGTCGCTCCCCCCCCCGTAGCCAGATACACTTCTCGACGAGTTTAATGGAACATGTTTTTTCTATTGTATTTAAAATTCGATGGAATTTGGCTTTAATGCATTTTCTTTGTGGTTTTTATCGGATAGACATTCAAAAACATGAAAGGGGGCATTCAACTTTGTTGGTGATGTTATTTGTGGTAACATCGGTTTTAGACTTGTCGAGATTTGGGACCATAAAGCACAATTTTGTCTATATGACGACGTAAAAACCAAACTATTTGGTCGATTGCAATAGAAATTATGTTAATACATATATTTGGGTCTCAAGATTGATTGTGCATAGTCTGCAAAGTTTTGTCAATAGATGGCGCCACATGTTAGCGAATGGTAATTACCTTTTAGAGCAAGAATTACTTGCCCGATTTCGGTGAAACAAAGACTGGGGTACTTCTTGATGATTGGGGAGTGTTATCACTGTAGTAGGTACAGAATTTGGGTAACAAATGATCGCACAGGGCTCAAGGAACCACTTTGCAACATTTATTACTTTATAAATTTTTCTAAAATAGCTTGTTAAGATTGTGAATTTCAACGAAGTTGAATCTGTTGAAGATTATACATTAGGTGGAGTATTGGGGTTTTAAAAAAGTATATCTTTTTACCATATATGTACAAAAAAACTAGATGGCGCCACATATAAAAAAAGGACTTTCTCGATATCGATTGAACAAAGACTGGGGAACCTCTTCATGAATAACCACACATCTTCAACAGATAGGATTACGATTGTGTCAAGTGTCACTTTAGGCAATGTTTACTAGAGCGATTCAAACGGATTTTACTGAATTTTGTTGAAAGAACATGCACACTGGGTAATTTTTACTAGACCAACTCAATTGCAAAATGGTTTTTACAAAATTTTGTTGGAATCGTACTTTTTAAAACGTGCACATCATATCCGACATTTTCTCTCCAAAGGACACACATTTCCATCAGAAGATGGTGAAAAATAAACCAAAATAAAGAATAATATGAAAATGATATTCTTAAGTTCTCTCACTAGGTGACGCCACACGTGCGACAGTTTTTGTTTATCAATAGGGATCGAACCACCTGACCGATTTCGATAAAATAAAAACAGGTGCATTCAGTGGTATCTCGAGAATATAGAAAGAGCTATAATTGGCAATTTGGGAGTGGTAGCCACTCCACGAATACTAGAACCAACATTTTTGAGAAGTTTCGAGCTATTTGGACTGGAAGTTATATATAAAACAGCACGAAAAGACGTGTATCATAAGATGGTTGATGCGACTTTTTTTGATTTATATATTCCCAATGTACGGCTTTTGTTATGTGGCCTTCAAAGGACACATATTTCCATCACAAGATAAAGAAACCAAAATAGCGACTAATATGAAAACGGTATTATCACGTGGGCATAACAATGCCATACAAAATGTTATTACCCACCTACTGATAAATACGTGCCAAACCATGTCAAAGCCTCGACTTAAAATGTATCTTTCGATCTAAAAGCATCTCTCAAAGTCCGTCAAAGTTTCCATTTAAAATGTATCTATCCATCTATAAAAAACCCTCTCAACATAATTCCAATCTCAATCCATAATATATTAATCAAGCTTACAAAAAGCTGTCTGCATTTCAATTACATAACCACCTCGCGCGCACAGACTTCATTATCTTGCACCCCAAATTGACACCATAAATCTCGCATGCGACTTTATTCATTTCACAAAGAAAAAAAGTCGTTCCAACTTTGAAAACAACACAATTAGAGGTACACAACTAGCAACAAAAAAAAGCAGTTCTTCCAGCCTCTTGCAGATCAAGTTCCAAAATCGATCCGCTAAAGATTAGTCAACTATAGTTCGCTACAGTATAGTTGGCCAACAAAAGATACACAAAACCGCTGAAAACTTGGTCGCCTACATAATTCATTTTATTTCTTGTCTGGGTCGCAACAAACGCCGTTAAGGATCTACGAGTATTCCGTGCGCCACATACCATACCCTACTCCAAATTCATGAAGAAAAACAAAAACCGTTTACGTTTGAAGAGATTTTCCGATTTCACTCCTTCGACGGTTTTTTTGTTTTTTTTTCTGTTTCGGGGGCGCTCCAAAATGCAAAACCCTATTGTCAATTCCATCGATCATGTCAAAGTCAAATGTCAAATGCTATCAATCTTCGAATTGGTGACAGAATTGCACACTACCATTACTATTACTACCGTGGCTCTGGAGGAGATGACGAAAAAACAAATGGATTGCAATCGCTACTGCCGTGCGCCGTGCCTTATTGTCGCGCGCACAACCATTTCCTTTAAGGCATATCCACAATGGATGACGGTTAGTGGTTGGGGAGATGCTGATTTGAATTTTCCTCTCTCAGGAATGCTTGGTTCATTAGATGGGTTTTGGAGGAGAATATTTGCACTTCGATGTCGCGCGTTGATAGAAATCTTCTTCAAAAGGAGAAAACTTTCACATTTTTTCAGCATTTGTGCAAATCATGTGCTGTGTGTGAAAACTCGAGAGGAAATTGGTGAAATGATAATCATAAAAATTGACCGAAACGGTTTCTCATTGTTGTGGTCAGATTTTGTATCTCAGATAGGTTTTTGTTTGCACACAGAGATTTTATGGTGAGAGTTTTGAATTACCTTCACTTCAACCTGCGCAATGGTGGTTTGAATGCTGATGGTTGTGTGTGAAAAATCGTTCCGGCTTGTCAGTGTGTCATGCAGCACCAAATGCAGGTTGTTTGACAGCACAAATTGCTATTAAATTACCCCACATCTAATGTTGCGAAGACAGTATTTCAGTGGGAAATTCGAGACTCAGATTGCGGATGTGAGAGGTTTATGTGTGAAGAGTTGTTGTGAGAGATTGCATGGAAAGTCGTATGAGTATCATGAGATGATTGATGCGACTTTTTATTTTGATTTAAATGTTCCCAATGGAAGGCTTTTGTTATGGTACAACTTTATGTTGAAGTGTGAAACCATTGCAAGCAATTTAAGTTTCCGCACTAGGTGGCGCCACATGTGTGCCAAGTTTCGTTTATTATTACGGCACCAACCACTTGAACGATTGTGATGAAACAAAAGTAGGTACATTCCGTGGTATCTGAATAATCTTGAAGAGCTACAGGTGGGAGTGGTTATCTTGGAGTATCGATTACGCTTACGAGTACCAACATTTTTGAGAAGTTTCAACTGAGTTGGATGGGAAAAGATACTAAAAAAGCATGGAAAGTCGTATGTGTACCATGACATGATTGAGGCGACTTTTCTTAGATTTAAATATTACGAATGCATGCATTTTGTTAAGGTACAACTATTTGTTAAATGATGAAACCATTATAAGCTATTTTTTAGTTATCTCACTAGATGGCGCCACATGTAAGCTATTTTTTGTTTATCAATAGGGCACCAACCACTTGAACGTTTGGGTTGAAACAGAACCAGACGCATTCCGTGGTATATGATGAGTGTTCAAGAGGTAGCATTAACAAGTTGGGAGTGGTACTTATGAAGTATAGAGCACGAATAATGGTACCAACATTTTTAAGCAGTTTCGAGCTATTGGAACAGGAAAAGATACGTTTTGAAACAGAAAACGATTTCAATCGTAGCGACAAGACTTTATCCCACTATCGTTGATGACAACATTCTTTTTCACAAAGACTTCGTCAGAAATACTCCACTTCAACAACCTTACGCGACATACCTTGTTCACAAATTATTTTCAAATGTAATTCAAAATAATGCCCTGCCCACAAAAAAAAAACAGCAAACGCAAATATCTTTCAAATGTATCTCTGCGAAATAACAATTGCCAATCCTTCAAAAATACGCCTCAGACACCCAGTACGGTGGTGGTCCTGGGGGCATTTCCTCCATCCACCACTTGCACTTGTTGTGCGACTATAATTATTATTTTCGTATATTCGCAACCAACCGAGACGAAGAAAACCGGTAAATTTTTGTGTTTATTTTTGGCTGCGGTCAAACGTGTACCACAAACATGTATCTATGTATCTAAAAGGTATTAATTAAATATTCGAATATCATACATTACATGTTTCAGCTTCGGCGGAGGGGCCAAGAGCCGTTGAAAGAGTGTCTTGGCGCCAGGCGACAACATAGCAAAATGTGTCAACACGTCATACACTACTAGTCGAAACTCCTACGTGCCTCTCTCATGCACTTAACATGAGGAAATACTTGATATCGGTTGATTTTACACGTCCATGCACCATGTGACGTCCAACAGAATGTATCTAAGTGTATTTACTGGTTTGTATGCGAATATATTGGAGACATTTTGTCCCTAAAGATATTTTCATTTGGCAAACAGCAGATACAACACTAGCTGACACATAATGGACATTGTGTCGTCGCTGACTGACTGATGGGTGGGAAAAACCACTCTTAGAGGAGGAAATTGATTGTCAAGTTAAGCTATTGTTTGGATAGATTTTCATCTGAAGAGGAAATGAGAAATTACACACATTTGCCGGTGTCTAATTAAGATTTGAATGGTTAATGTTGGCGTGTGCCAGCGCCACGCTCTAATGCAACATTTCCGGGGAATTAAAAAAAAAGTTAAAGCTTGGCTTTGTTTTTTTTTTGGGAAAATGTGTCCAATTGTGCAAGTGTAATTATTCCATTTGTACGCGCTGGGGATGACTTATCTTTATGGGACTAAAGTGACAGTAGTTGATGTCGTCGCAAGTCGTAAGGTCAAGTGGTTGCAAGACAACATGAACAAAGACACGCGGTTGAAATGGATTTTTTACGAGTGCTGCGGACACACATTACGAAGAAGGGAATACTGTTTATTTTTTATTTTTTTATGCGTGCAATGCAGTATGTGCCGTAAGGTTATCCGGAGGAGTAGAGGTTGGATGACTCATTGGTAAGAAAGTGGAGGGTTCTCTATTGATTTATGGAGTAGAGTGGGAAAAGATACATAAATTGATGATTCTTTGGAGTTTTTGTGGTCAAAGTTCTGGAGAATCGACATGGTTTTACCCTAAATTCGGCGAAATGGAAACATTATGTGTTATTGATGGGTGAAGTGGAGGGTACTGCCTACTCAAGTGGACACAAAAATAATAAGAACAGTCATAGAAGATATAAAGATACTTTTGTTCATAGAAGCTACCTGAATTCCGAAGCACTACAGGGAGCAGGGTATCGTTTGATACATTTCAAAAATTAGTCAGGACACAAACCATTTGCATGCGTATTAAAGCGTGCAAAAATACTAAGTCACTTCGAAAGAGATATCAATTCGGGAGAATTGGAAAAAGCAAAGAAAACCGCTTTTGTTAAAGATACATATCATGCGTGAGTGAATTTTGATATGGAGCCATACTAAGCTTTGTAAACCATAGTCTATGTCGACAAATACGCGAATCCAGTATTGCAATGGAACATTTTACTATCAAGATATATATCATGCGACTACAGTCTTTGAAATGGGGCAGTATGGAGCTTCAAAAACTGTTCCCTATTGTCAATATATACATCATAACGGGTCCTAAGGGCTGTTTTCTGTTTGTGAACGAAAGTGCTTTCTGTTTGAAGACATATATCATGCTATTACAGTCCCTATAACAGAAACGCAATCCCTTGAGGATAAATATCATGTGACTGAATGATGACTGGCGTATTTGAGGTCAAGATCTGCATGATTCGAGTGAAGAATTTATATGTACTTCTGGTTCAAATCATACGAAGGCATCAAAAATTACTAGAGACGAGATGTAGGTACTATGGATCCCATCGCATATCCAACATTTTTAAAGCAACGAGGTGAATCAAAGTCATTACAATACAAATTTACTTTAAATAGAAGAAATTTTTTTGATTCAGGGTACTTTTCTTGCGAAAGCATTCATTACAATTGCACCCCAGCAAAGGAGACATTTATGTGTAATGATATATGTTGTGAGACTTTATACACGAAAAGATGCATGATAATTTGAATAACACGAAATATATCACAAGACTGTATCAGTATATACATCATCCAATCACAGTCTTTAATATACCACCCTTGCAAAGCATAGGAGGCTAGCATGATAAAGGCTATTATAAAATAGGGCTTTATGGTGATTTTTTATCCCAAAAGATACATTGTATTTGAGCTCAAACCATCACGAAATATATCACAAAAATGTTTCAAAATATATACCATGCAAGAGTGGTCTTCAGCATAACACCCATACAAAGCAAACCTACGTACCTCTATGCCAGACGAGTAAAGTCGTTGTAAATGTGGCTTTTTCACCATTCAAATGGAATAATTATGCTAGATATAAATCATGACATATATTGTGTTTCTATAGCAGTTACCCAAACAGCCAGTATATTTGAAAGACCACCCATTTTAAGTGCATCGCTGTCCACTCCAACTCAGTCACTTAGTCTACCATAACCACCGAAAACTACCTCGTAAAATATGATAACACCTATACTGCTACTGACTCTCATATCCTCTGCACAAAATCTATGTCAATATCAAAGCGATTAGGTTCACCAATTAGTAAGTCAACACCAATCTCAACCTTGCACAGCTTTAACGAACAGATTTGTTGTTTTCTCAATTTGTTTACTATCATGACACAGATACGTATCAATCTCGTATCCAAGCCCAAAACCACTTTTTGCAACATGATCATGCTAGGCAAAACTGATTTGTAACAGAACCCCATCGTAGGCGGGTGTGTAAACCACTTGCAATTAATTAACCGAAAAAATAATCTTTCACGTTGAATTAGCTAAAAAAAAGTTATAATCCCCTCCTGATGTCATGGTTTTTGATACGACAAAAGTTGTTTTCAAAACATTTCGAGTTTTTTTTTATCAATCAGATCAGAGAACAGTGATCTCTTGATGATCTTGGACGTGACATCATTTCTGGGTAAATCGCTGCGCTTTTTTATGTATGAAATTGAAGATTGTAATTAAGGAGAACAAAAACACGTTAACAAATGCATAATGCGGCTTTAATTGTCAGAATGACGTTTTCATTGAATCAAAGTGGGTTTTTGTGAGTGGATTATGTAAATCTGTGGGATTCTTGTGTTGAAATGTGGTACACAGAGGCTACTTGATGTAGTTAAATGTTTAAGATGAAATATGCGGTTTTGTTTGATGTTGACGATGTTGTAGATATCGAAATATCAGTACCTCTTGACATATTTTATGACGGGTATTTTATTATTTTGTCATGTGAAAAGAATGTTCAAATATTCTGTGGGCTTTAGATGCTCACATGATAGTCACAGCATAGACGAGTTGAAGAATGGAGATGTTTTAAAAATTTTGTTTTAGTTTTGGTTCGAAACTCGGGTGAATTTTTGTGTCTAGGCTAATGAAATGATCACTCTAATTTGGCAGGACTTCGTTGGCATTAACAGACAATTGTTTGTCATATCATAAGCCAAAGAAGGTATTCATGAAAAATTGGATAAAAAAAAAGATACAAGGATTAAATTTGTCAACATGTTTTTGGGTTTGTAACTTGGATGAAAATTGTGACCTGGCCAAATGATCACTCTAATTTGGCGAGACATCTATGGTTCGCATCATACGCCTAAGACGGTATTCATACAAAATTCGAGTGAGCCTAAAGATACAGAAAATTTATTTGTTAACACGTTTTTGGGTTTGAAACTTGGGTGCAATTTGTGTCCATGCTAGAATTTAACATTAGCAGCCTAAAAAAATTGACTTAGTATGCAATAAAAGGGGTACTGGGAATATAGTTTAAGAAATATTGTGCTCAGACTTTTTGCTTTGCATTTGAAGTATTTGCTTTGATAATTTTGTCTTTGAATGTTCTAGTTTACTCATTCAGAACAAAAATCCGAAAATCCACTAAACGAAGATATGGCTTCGTATCCATCCATCCGAATTTTAATGAATAATGACATTCTGTTTCAAAACCAAACAAATGCATATCCCCTAAGCCCAAAGATTCTTCTAAAGATACGAATTTCTCTTCTACTCTCCCCGCACATCTATCATCTTGAGAAAAAATCCCTTTCACTTAAAACCACAGTCAAGTGTCAGGTTCAAATTGATTATGATTATTCAAAAAAAAATTTCAAGAGTTTTATCAAAAATCCGAAATCTAAATAACTTAATTAGACCATAAAGCATGTTTGTCGTTTTTTTTTTTTGAAATGTATCTTTCAAGTGTTTTCTTTTTTATATCGAAATATGATCTCACTAGGTTTGACCTCAACATGATAATCATACTCCACAGCCAAGAAAAAGGTTAAAAAAAACAGTCCCCCTCTTCCTACAACCATTAAGGGCTCCACTTGTGAGCGATTGTCTGCCTGCCACTTATCGTTAATTAAAAGACTTTGAATTTTGAATAACAGGCATACACTTTTTATATGGAAAGCATATATTTATGAGCCTCTATTAATTGAGTTATGTTTTGGGCAATGATCGTTCAACTTTCCTCCAACATCAGGTTCTACAGATGTTCATTGATCGTCATGATCGTGTTTTTTTACTTTGAGTGAGATAATTTCAATTGAAAGACTTGATGTAATGAAATATCATACCACTGAGAGAGTATCAATGACGGAGAGTTTTGTAAATGGAAATACTATACATTTTCGAAGAGAAGAAGACTCCCATCAAAATGTGTAGACAGATAACCCTTGGTAATAATTTAGATTGTTGTGCATGCTTGTGTGACAGTATTGGCTTCCTATTTAGATTGTGCGAGTGTAATACTTATCATGTTTTGTTTTTCCGGATTCTACCTCTATTTGACTGAGTTGGAATGGAGAATGAAATCGCCAATGGGAAGTCATTACCATTTAGATTTATTCGAACCGGAAGGATGGAGTGCACTTAAGGCAGGAAGATAGGTTAAGTGGTTGAACATTAGTGATGTTTAATTTTGTAGAAAGAAATGGTGAAACAAATCGAAGAAAGTAATTTATTGCTTGATATATATCATGAGACATGTGTGTATACTTGGGAAAACTAATGTTGATGAATTGTTTAGTAAGTTGTGGGACAAAGTTCGTGTTTTGGGATTAAATGGCATTTTAAAAGAGTTGAAGAAACATTTTTGTTGCATGACATATTTCATGAAATAAGATTGTGTCCCATATGATGTTCTTAAAATAATGATTCATACAACAAAACTGTTATTTGAAAATTCACTATATGACCGACAAATCTTTACCCCAATGTTTACTATTTATTCAGTGGGTGAAATGTATTTTTTTTAATTTAGTTAGGAAACCTAACAATTTCACTCCGCTTTTGGTGGAAATAAAAAAACCATAAGTAGCAAAAATAAAGGCAAAAGCAAGAGCGAGATTATAGAGTTCGCTGCGTTTATGTCTCCTATTAGTATTTTCACACTCTGCTGCATCTCCTATCGGTATTTGCACAAGGTGATGTATTTTTTAACAAACAAAGTGGGCAAAGTCAAGAAACGTCCCTTCGAAATTTTTAGCGATACTATAAAGTTGGCTGTGTTTATGTCTCCTATCAGTATTTTCACACTCTGTTGCATTTTTTAAAAAAAGTGGGCAAAGTCAAGAGACGTCCCTTCGAAATTTTTAGCGAGACTATAAAGTTGGCTGTGTTTATGTCTTCTATCAGTATTTTCACACTCTGTTGCATTTTTTTTTTCTTAATGAAGGCAAAGTCAGGAGATATTCCCTTTATATTCGAGCGAGACTATAGAGTTTGCTGCGTTTATGTCTCCTATCAGTGTTTTCACACGCTGTGGTTTTTTTTCTAATAGGTGGAATGATGCTTGTTGCTTCACCAAACCATCTGTAAGCGTTGAATTCAAGTTTAGGCCAAATGTACAATGGAAGTTGAGGGTTGGACAGCTGTGATGAATCGATATGTCCGCCGATTTTATATGCTTGGGTTGCTAAATGCAAGGATCATGCCTTAGAAAAATAAAATAACTGACTCAAAGCTAGATTCTCCATTCGTTTTTGTGTGTGAAGTTATATTTTTGAAACAGAGAATGGGACCTGCTATTTAACGTCGATTCCGAGCGGCATATTGAAGCAGCCACTCATGAAATTTTAATAATCTTGGATGTTAGTTAGACTTTAGTAAAAAAAAAAAAAGTAACCAAGGTAGGTCTGCACCCCACTGAACCACTGCAGACAAGGCTTACGAGCGTACAAAGCTAATATCGTGTAAAAATTGAGATTGACTGATCATTACCCTTCCAGTCGTTAGGATCTTGAAAGCTTGAAAAGGATCCACCGTTTTCGACTAAGATTTTGTTCAGCGATTAAGTTCGTTTCTGAATTAAAGGATACGACACCACAATAAGCTATATTGACGTATTTGAGGTGCTGAGAAACCTTAGTCGGTTCAAGAGCTGGCATTTCATTCTGATAAAACAACAATTTGGTGTGGTTTATTGCCTCGTGGAATTGTCGGTCTATAATTCTTGAAAACTGAGGCCGACCACATATAACCATCATCGAGCCAATATAACTGAAATTTTTTTGGCAGAAATATTGAAGCCCATGATTCCGACGATATTTGGTTCGAACAAGACGGAAGTTCCTGGTACACACCCAGTTAAACCATGGCATTGTTGCGAGAAATATTCGGGAACACACGCTTGGGCCGTCTATATCATTGATATGAACCCTTTAGACATTTTTTGGGGGGTTACAAAAAATCCAAATTTTACTACGATTTAAGGCGTCATTGGTAAAATACCACTTGGAATGCTCAAACGCGTCATCGAAAATTGGTAATTTTTAATGGACCACGTTCATACCTCGGTAGGTAGGTAACTTCATCTTAAAATGTCACATTTCGCGTAAGGGATCTCAATCGGAGGTACATATATGAAAACAGTTGAAGTAGCCTACCATCCATATTGTTCTGATAAGTCATTGATGTACTTAGCGCTGCTTTAACGAAGCAAAATTAAAGAATTAAGCACAGGGTGGTCGAGATAAAGTGGGAATATGTCGCTGCCTTACATTGATAGTGGCATAAGTCAAAAATCTCTAGTTTTCCAGGACAGAGCTTTTAATTTTTTGATTTCATGTTGTTGGGGGTATGTTGATACTGGCATAACTGCCCTCTGGCGGAAAACCAATGGAAATAGCAATGTGCCATTTTACAGCGAAAAGAAATAAAGGAAATTTTTAGTCTTTTTATAAAACAAAACCAAATTTCATAATTTTTGAGTTATGCTACTGTCAATGTAAGGCAGCGATGTGTTAGATAGTATTACTTCATAGGGCAGATCTTAAAATTTGATCAAAATGCGCAAAATTACTGTTTATAACATCAAAGCAGAGTGATATGCACTTAAACCGTTTTTTATGCTCTTAAACCTGAAGTATCTGCGAACGTAAATTTCATAAAATACTTGTTACAAACATGACTTTTTAACGTCTTCACACATTTTGTGTGAATTTTTTATGGCATGATGCCAATATTGAGGTTTATGTATGCAGAGTCAACAAACATCTGCAAGAGTTATTTAGAGGCGCTCTTCACAAAAGCATATAAAAACAATATTCGCCAGCTAAACAGTCTGTCAAACAATGACACCTCTCACCAGGCTTCCTCGCTTCGCCTTACCTGAGAGGGGTACATAGAAACAAAATTCGCCATATAAACCAAAGCTTCCGGGAAACATTTGTCCTCACATAACATGGTTTTGAAATATGTAAATCAGTATTTTGACATTCGATTGTTGTTAACACTGCTTGGCAATACCATCTATCATCTTCAAAACAAGCTTACGCCACAGAAAAGTCTCAACAAAACACACCTAGTCCAGTTTTTAAGTCGCACTTTATATGCGCATGTGCTGGCTATTACTTTAAACCACCTTATTACTTGCATAGGCACTAGCTAGACTCGACAGTTATTGATTTAATGAAATATCGCATTTTTTTAAAATTAAAAGCCTTTCGGAGTAATATGCTGCCGTCAATTACCATTTTAATTTAATTTTTATTCAATCGCATATTGTAATAGATACGCTCTTAAAATTGTGACGTTCTTGGGTTTATTAGTTTCCACGCCATTTATTTTGTTTTTTTACATATGCACCTAACCCAATGGATGCATGTTGATGTTAGATAGTTTTTTTTTGTTATTTTTCCTCGAAGGTGACCAACTGATGTCATTAACACCCCAGAAGCATTTTATATTCATGAATGCGTGTAGTGGTCGTGGCGACCTTTCTTGTTAACAAGAAATCACATTTAGATTTCTATGCATGAAGTGCGACTTGCATTCGAATCCATGTTGTGTCTTGATGTTCTTCCTGGTTGTCGTCTTAGTGGCGAGAATAAGCACTCCTCGGAGAGAGAGAGTGTGTGTAGTTAATTGAGATTTTAATTGGAAGACACTGTAGACACGAATATACACAGATGCGATAACAGTGTTTGAATTTTCTACGCTTCCAAAGTGGGTGTAGGAGATGCCGGTATCTGTGCGGCGTATCTTTATGTGTCATGATGTTATCTTTGAAGAATACATCTGGCTAAAGATAAACCCTATACGAGGGAAATTAAGAAATACACAGACGATTTGTTGTGAGCGCGCATATTGGTAAAATAAAAGACGATAATTTCTTTGGCACACATGTCCTGCATCTGACCGCGTTATTTCCTTTCAGTATCTACCGATCAAGGTTTTTATACATTTAGATGCGTGCTCTCGCTAACCATCTGTCTGTCATGTGCGATATAAACCGTGCGTCTGCCAGGCAGACATAAAACATAATCAATGGCGGAGGGAAACTATGCTAAGTGTCCTTACACTTTAATTGTTTTTAATTGAAGTAAATTGAATATATTAAGAGTGAAGAAAGTTGGCCGGGTGCAGTAGACTACAAGTAATGCAATGAGGCAGGTGCAACCAGATGGAAAACTTGTTTGCTGGGCCCCCCATTATCAAGAGTGTTCACATGTCAATTGATAAGCCACGTGCCGGAGCATTTATTTTTTAACTTAAATTGATCGGATAAGGAGAATTTTGATTGACCTTACGGTTGAACGTAAACATGTTAACGAAGGATTTTCAATTTGATACGAAGAAGAAGGAGCAAAAAACGGGTCGAAAGATACACACAATTACGTGGTGAAATTCGACGAATTTCGTATGAGGGAATCTTTGTTGTTTTACCGTTTATTTTTCGTGGAATAAGCGTTTAAGGAGTTTACGGTTTTTTTTTGGAAGATTTTGTAAGTGGTTACCATTCGAGGCTTATAAATACATAATGGATTACGCACAGAGGTTCATTAGGAGGCATTTTGAAAATCATGTGACGTTATGCTCTTTCTTTTCATTTAAAACAGTAATGGGTAGGTGTAGATACAATCCGTCAATAAAATTCATAAAGGCATTCAAACGAAGCTTAATGTGTCCATGGGTTAAACAATTATTCGCCAACCAGATATCGGTTGACTTAGAAATTCTTCTGAAACAATAAAGGCCTATCGCCAGGCTTGCCACCTTATCGAAAAACGTGTGAGTAACCACCGTGTAGTTGTTATGTGGAAGGATAGCTAAAATCCATGAAAACGTTATGCAAAGGAATAAAAGTCATCTTCACCTTCAAAATGCCCGCACCGTGGTAAAACCCTACAAAGGTTCAAAAACACCTCAAGGTATTCATCTTCTGCCTATCTTGGAATAGGTGAAGTCACGTAGTTAAAGAACACATTCTCACCCGCATTCATCTGGTAGCCCCAATTGGGTAACCAGATTTACGGTTAAGGTACCAGGCATCCAGTGGTCATCATATGCAGAGAGTTAGAGCTGATAGACATCAGCTAGATAAACTGAATAGAAAGGGAGAAATGTGTACTTTCACTTAGTTACCTATACCTATCTAACCTGTCTGGAAACAGGAAGAGGTGTTATTCAAAATTAACACATTTCCTCCCGCTTTTATCTGGAAGCGCTTATGGGGTTGTACCCAATCTAAATGAAACTTTAAAAGCCATTCGCTAACTTTCAATTTGCCACCTTTAAAAATGCACCAACAAAAGTATAGAGAGGGCGGGGCGAATGTTCTTGATACCGAGGCAACTTTTGCTATACAACCTGCTTGGGAACCGGAAAAGACCTTTTAGTGCAAGACCACATTTTCCCAGCTTTCATCTCTTAACTGCAAGGCGCTACGAACTGCCACTGATTCTGTCTGAAAGATCGATTCTAAACTTCCAACACCTAAAATTTCTGTTCACTCGAGGTAATTTGAAAATTAGATCGAGTAGTATCTATCAGTTGTCAATACAAGCTTATGTCAACTCAGCCGTTCTGATTCGGCATAAAACTGGAGGTCCCACCGTGGTGCAAGAAGTACGCAAGCACACATTAATTGTTGTCAGAAAAAATTGGCCCTAGATTCTAAAGAGCTTGTTGCGCTAAAAATAATAAAATAAGACTTGTGTTCCAGCGCGGTATAGCCCTGGTGCTATGAGTCAAAATGTCAGTGCCAGACTACTATTTGAGTGAATTATGGAATAAAAATTAAAGGCTTGCCACCTTTTTTGAAATTTGTTGTGGTGTTCGATTTTCGAAAAAATCATCAAAATCTGTTGCCAAAGAAAGTCGGGAGGTATCTGTGGGTGAATTTTGTCTATGATCGATAGCCCTGGTTTAAGGCTACTTTTCTGAGTGAATTGGCGGAACTAAAAATATGTCTTGACTATTGAGCACGATCGATTGTTAAGGAAAATAGTTTTCAAAGTTTCTATCAAAATATACCGGAACTAGAAGTATTTCTATAGCATATACCCAAACTCGCACGCAACCCAAATCCAACAGTTATCCCAAGCAGGGGGGTTGCAGGGGGCCGTCAAACTTGAAAGAATTGTTCAAATGCCAATATTTTCTCGGAGAAAGTGATTTTGATTCACTGATAGATAATTTTTTTATTTATCCCAGATAGCTACAAGATATCTCTTCCCGTAAATATACTAAGCATATGGATATTTCCTCGTGGGGGGGCTTTTTCAAAGAAAAACCCCATACGCCCTTGATGGATATTCAAAACGCCCCAGAGACACACTAAGAAAATATTCCTCCTTTCACAAAACGTAGGAACCCATCCAGTAAAAACATTCACAAACCAACAAAAGTATCTCTTCATACGATAAAGGACGTCTGTAAAAAGGGAAAACATTCTACCAATCATAATAATCACTGCGCCAGATGTTTCCACACACCGCCCCTGCTTTTTCTTTCAAATGGGCATTCCTTGATATCGTTATGGAATGCAGCCATACGCCCTATTTTTTTTGGAATTTCCTCGAATTCTTTGCCATTCACCGCCAAACATCGGTTACCATACCGCACTCCATCGTGTTGAAGAGAAATAATTACGGTTGGTTACTTTTATGATATTGAAAGTATCTCTAACCGTAGCTGAAAGTATCTAACCGTGTCTGCTGCACACTATTTTCGAATCTATCCATGTCCAAGAGTTGGCCGTTCCTTGTACGTTTGTTGTATCCAAATTGGATATGCAAAAAGATACAAACAAGTCTGGGACAGCAGCAGCAGACTGTCTGGATAGTCATAGAACTGCAAAATGCATTGTTTGCATAATTTAAAGAGCATTACAGTGCGCGTGACATGTACGCGTACATCTATGAAGTAGAAGAAGTAGAACGTTGTTTGTCTGTCGTCTTCATTAATAGGCAGATATACACACACATTTGGCTTAATGAACAGTCTCTGCGAGGCAGTGTTGTTTGCTTGTTAAAGGTTTTGGACGGCCGGACAAGAGAAAATTGTCTTGTGATGCAAATTTTTATCCTAAATGATAATTTTCACACACGAACAGCTGGTTGTCAAGAAGAATTGTCGTCATTATTGCAGCGTGTTGGTGAAAAATTGAACAAAAAGGACGAGGAAGTTATTTTTCTTCTTCTCTTCACCTGGTCATTGGCCCGGGGAACATCTGCCGTCCCCTGCACCTTTTCCAATGGTGTGACGGGTATTATAGGTTTCAATCATGCAATGTCCTATAATCCTCTATTATTCATGTTTGACATCTATAAGGAACCTCTTTGTAGGGATAAAAGTAGCACAGACAGCTGATGCTGTCTCTCATTTATTTCTGTCATCTGTATCATCTTGTTTGGGGATGGGAACGACTTCTGTCAGGATAGATGGATGAAAGATGGTGAATAAAATAAATCGGACAAATTGAATTTAATTATGATCCATGGCACGAGTCGTTCGAGGATATTATGGCAAAACATGACAACGCGGATGTTATGCAGGCTGGGTAATAGCGTTTGGGAAAACTTTTATGCTGGCCTAGGGATGTTGTGTATCTTGTTGTCGTGTAATGATGTCATGTTGGAGATAATAATGTCAAAACGCAAAAAATTAAATTAATGATGAAGTAAAATATAATTGCAGGGATGTAGAGCGACGTAGCAATCGATAAATTATAGTGGAACATTGAAATTGGATATTTGTTTGATGTTTAGATACGTTAGATACGCAGCACTCGTGGGGAGAGTGG
Organism: Rhingia campestris; assembly: GCA_932526625.1. Lineage (NCBI taxonomy): Eukaryota > Metazoa > Arthropoda > Insecta > Diptera > Syrphidae > Rhingia > Rhingia campestris. The sequence continues at coordinate 106,831,548 of OW052185.1, forward strand.
AAAATAATACTCGATAGGGGCGATTGCTTTTGTTATGGGGTGTGTTTGACAGGGGAACTAACACGAATATTGTGGAATTCGGGATGGCGTAGGTAGCTTGAAAGAATGCAATTAAGCCGATGCTTTGTTGAATTTTTGTAGGGAATTGATTTCGGTTCGGTTTTTTTTTTTTTTAATTTTTTTTTGGGGTAGGCCGACATCTATATATGGTTGCCAATCCAGCTGAGACAATATTTATCCATACGGAAGGTTTTTTTTAAGAGAAATTCATTCGTACGCATTGAGGCAGTTATACAGGATGTAAGGATGTGGTTTGCATTTCATCTCACACATACCTCGGGAAATATGGCTCGGTTTTGATTGAACATTAAGCTGGGGAAGAGTGAATCCTAAAAGCGGGCCAGTAGATATGTAATTAGGGCGGTTATAGTCCCTCTTATTGTGTTCATAATCGATAACATCGGCTTTTATGAATCGAAATCAGGGGGCCATAAGACAATTTTTGAGATCCCAAATGAAATATAGTCCGGATATGATCTGCAATCGAGTTCAAAAACTCGCAAAAAAAGGTGATCCCGTATAGCGTGATTTGAGGATCAATGATCAGCAACAGAAACAACAACACCAGGGACAGATACTTTTGAAGAACGAAGCAGAACACGCAAGATCATGTCATGTCCTTAAAAATATTCTCTTTGTGAAAATTGAAAAAAAGAAAATCAGGAACACCAGCTTGTATGATTCGAAATCGCAAGCCGATCAGAGTTCAAACCCTCGACGGCAAAAATTACAGCCTTTCGTGATCAAAAAAGAAAAAGGTGGTATTCAAGTGTGATCTTTGATTGTGGGGATTTGAGTCCAGGCTCGTCTGAAACTATCTGATCACAAAGAATACTCTTAGCTGGTTACGAGGTAATTGCCAGAGTGGGCTTTTGATGGCAAGAAATTTGAGTTGGGAAGGCAACTTACCGGCAAGAAACGTTCAGCCAAAATTTTCCATAAACTGTTTCTGGGATGTCCGAATCAGATGGAGAACGATATGGGTTTGATACGCAATCAGAATCTTATGAAAGCTATTGGTAAACTGTGATATTACTGCATCAGTTTACACTGTCGGAAATTCCAGGAATTATATCGATGGAATAGTCATCCTCCCGGTGCTGATAATGGTACCGGCAAATATAAAACTATCTTTTTGCAAGAGGTATAACCAGCTACTGCACCGGCATTATATCGATGGGATAGAGAACCTCCCGGTGCTGACCAAGGTACCGGCGAATATGAAACTACCTTTCGCAAGAAGCAATCAGAAAGATAGAAACCTGTAACCACAGAAGATCACTAGAGTGCTGCCGGGGTAGCATTGTCAGAAGATGGATAACAAGCTATACACAAGGATTACTTACAAATCTTGTAGGATAATGAAGATTGCAACAACTTTAGAGCAATATGTAGCACTTAAATAGGGAGGGATGAGCTAGAGTCACCAAATTCCACCAAAAGATCAGTGAAGACCAGCTAAGCGTGGATTCATTTTGCACATAATCCATTGCTCAAAGTTCCAGCCACGAAGACTCATTGGCGCAATGGTTAAACCGATCATGGACTACTGCCCAGGAAGTCTGAGTACGATTCCCAGTTGTGGCAACACCAAAATGTTTCTGCTTGGCCTGCCTCTCACGATGATCCAACAAATCATTCGAGTTGTATCACTTGCCATTATAACCTTATCGCAGCACGGGCGTTCCGTTTCGCCATAATACTGTAGGTCCCGCCATAGTGCAAGCAGAACACACTATCACATGAATGGTTGAGCGAGAAAAGCTAAGCCCTGCAATTTAAGAGTGCAAACGCTCGAATTCGCCATAAAAGTGTAGGTCTCGCCAAAGTGCAAGAAGGACCTACTCCCACAAGAATGGTTGCAAGAAAAAAGCTAAGCCCTGTCCAAGAGTTTATGTTCAAAGTCAAAATCCGATACAATTTTAGGGGGTTACGATTTTTGAACGTGTATTCTTCGGCTATGATCTGAATGAACGCCAGTTTTTGTACTAGGCACCCAAACTTCAAGCAAAGATATTACTCCCACAATCAAAAATCTCACAAATAATAGAGGTGTAGGTCTTTATGGTATTCTTGACGTCAACAATATTCACTGAACTTTTGGACTTACTAATTCAGAAGTAAAAGGAGGCTGATAGCATTTCCAATAAGTGGGGGAAAAAATGATCTTTAAGCTTCAAAAGAATGGCAGCTTATTTGACTAAATCAATGTTAATGAAAAAAACAAGGGAATACCTAGAAGACACACTCAATGCTGAACAAGTAGTTTTTTTTCACTTTGGATGCATCTGTGTTGATCAGTGATCAGCGATGACTCTGAACGCAGAACATGTAAAATATCGATCGCCACTATGGCTAGCTTGTAGTTCACCGATTATTGAGACAAAATGAAACATTAGGCCGATATACCCACTAAAGTTAGTTCTCAAACTACACCCGAGATATAACTTGGTACAGGGTTTATAATTTTATTTGCAAACTTTCGCCATTATGAATTTGTAAAATATAATCTTGACACTAAAAATGAACACAAATACGACGCATTGACTACAAAAAAACGTAAACATTGAGAATAATGTCATCGAACACAACCAGCGAATATCAGTAAAGTCCACTCCAAACATGAATCACCCATTTATATTTAAATCGTTTAATTATATTCAAACATGTGTCAAAATAGCATGTCCCCAGCTAAGTGGTTTATTGCATTCAATTAGTATTTCAAGCACGTTTAACTGTATGATTTGTTTTCTTTACCTATTTGGCTATGACGAAGTACCTATCTCCTCGACAAGGAAAGTTGTATGCACGACGAGCAACTTAAATGTATCTATTCAATGAAAACCTCGTATCTACGCACCGATTTTATTGCGTAGATAGGAATTTTTCATTGAATAGATACATGCGAGTTGTCTAAAGACTCAGCCATTCACCCTAATTAATAGACAAAAAAAAGCAGGTAATCAACAGGATAAAAAACCACTAAGCGCCAGTATTGATTTTATCCCAAAATTTATGGGAAAACCGAATAACAAATCAATTCAGATCTAAAAGCGGTACCAATTCTGGAGAAAAATTAGCATGAAACATCATCTCGTATTAACAAGTATCTGAATGTATGAAACAACTTAATGGATGCAAATTTAAATTTAATAATCAATTAATTTGAATCGATGATTTACGATTGTGAGAGAGGAATCCGGTTAGTGGACTGATTTTAATTGCCTACCGCCATTTGTCGACGTCAAAAGTATTAACAACCTTTGACGTAGACAGCTCTACTAAAATCACCTTAAAAGGTGTTGCATAGATTTGTAAAACAAAGTTATTTATCGACCATTACTGGTTCCCATTAAGCGATGTGAAAGGGAAAATCGTATCTTTGGTATAATTTATGGCGGGTAAAGTATTTTGAAGAAAGGCATTAGCAATGTCAAGTATTTATCAGAGGGAAATCGAACAAAAGATACAAAATACCCGGTGATTTGTATCCACTAATGCAATTTAAGAGTGCAAACAACTATGAAAAAAGAAAATATAATTGTCCCAAAATAATGCTAAGCCAACTTTAATCGAAATCCAAAATCTGTAAAGGGTTGCTGACCGATTCACAATACCCGTATTCAAAAACCACTTCATTTCCACGCACCATTTGTCAGACTTGTCCAGGTATGCGTAGTGCTGTTTCAAATTGGTCACGTACAATTATACTTTATCCACCACCCGCACAAACACGCAGACAACTCCGACTTTTCTACACGTATCCACAATTTTTGTTAGCAATTAACTGATGATCAGAACCATGTAAGTGTTGCCACAGCCGGTTAACTTCATAAACGGATCTTAATTGTACAGCCAGATACAATAAAGACGACGGACGTCGACGCGCGCACAATACAATAACAATATCTAAGCAAACTAATCGCTGGCATTTAATAAAAATTAACCGTTTAACAAGAACACAATCCACTCCATCAACCAGAAGGGGGAGCACAATAAAAACGAAAAATTAACTATCGACAATTGTTGTCTGTTTGCACAATAGGTTTGATTGTGTACATCCAAACAAGGGAAGGCCCACTGCCACACGCGTTATGTTAATTCGCAAAAACACACATTTTGTTATCATAAACAATAAATTGGAATTGAAATTCCCACAATTAGGCACAGGCTTTCAAGCAGTTATCCCTTCATTTCAACACACTGCCAGCACTCGAATTTGTATCCATTAGATGTGTCTGTTGTAGGCGGAGTGGTTTGATTCGATCCAATTGTGCGCGAAAACAAAAAAAAAATATAAAATTACTTCGATTGAATTGTAGCGCACCAACAATCCACGCGAACAGATAAAAGAGAAAATTGCGAAATTTGTTATTCTATGACCATACAAATAAATTACCTAAAACAGAAATGAAACACACAATACTGTCTACGTAAATTGAGAACTTAAACAACGGAGTTTGTCGAATTTCACTCTAAATTCACGTATATCGATCAAAATGACGACCCGTATCTGAATGGTATGATAATTTTAGAAGCAGGCGAACGCGCGTACCATACCAAGAGATGGGTTTTCTAACACTGATCGATTGTTTTTACACTTTTCCATGGCAAAGATACACTTAACGAAGGTTCGGCATGTGGAAGTGGTTCTCTTTTGGTATAAACACTGAATGTGGTTCTCTTTGGAGGAAGAGTGTGGTGAAGAGAATGGAATAATGTTGCACGATCTTGTAGATACATTAGGTAGGTACTGTGAGTCAGGAATTATTCTGAGAGGAAGTCTTTCGAGGGGATTGAGTTAAGCGATAAGAAAACTGCAGTGTTTGGTAATCCACAAAGTAAGGAGGTTCAGAAATTAGTGAAAATAATTAAAACTTAGGAAAAATCTTTTAGTGTACAAACTTTTGTTGAAAAAATTAAGGCACATCCCAAGAAAATTGTAAAAGAAATTCTGTCTGGGCACTGTTTCGTAGCAGAGATCTTTTTCAAAGTGGGTATTTTTCGATTCCTAACGATTTGCAGAAATTATAAAAAAAAGTATGACATTGATAGAAATTTATAAAAAATTATAAAAATCAAAATCTATAAGAATCTATACAAATTTAGGTCTAAAGATGCTGCAAGATACATACACTCAACAAAACAAATTTGAGTGGAAAATATTCCAACCAACGTTTTCAATAAATTCAACACTGAACTCGGAACAAGTGCTGTCACTAACCAATAGAGCACATACCCTCAAGGATGGATGAAGTGAAATTTCGACCTCGAAATATAAGAGGCAGGGACAATTTGGATTTTAGAAAGGCACTGGACCTGAGCAATTCCATCGCCTGTGCTAAAAAAAAATGCGCACCCCAACTTACACTCGTTCTTTGCAGATTATTTCCCATATCGTATAATCAACAGGTACTACCGAGTTGCTAGAAAATTGCTACCATCTAGCCGATTCCCAAAAAGGAAAAAAAATGCGTGCCTCAATCCGAACTTATCTACAGACTAGGAATCTGCCCTAAAGGCATCAACCATTGGCTTAGGGAGAACTTGTAGGATATCTGTATCTTAATTACAGTTCGGTACTGTAACCGCATCAGAAATTTGCATTTGAAGGACTGAGAAATGTTTATAAACAAAAATCAAAAATAAATGTTTAGGAACACATTCTGAACCGTTTCAGGAAACAAATGTTTACAAAATCTCATTTGTTTTTCTGTTTCTCTATTAAGATGCACTTAACGAAAGGCGAATGACCATGTGACAATAGAAATATGTTAAATCAGATATTCTTCAAACTTGTGTATTAATCATTTGAAATAACCAACAAAGAAACATCTCTCATTGTACCGACGATACACTTGACGAACCGAAAATACTGAAGAGATTGAATTCTTTATGACCAGTTGAATAAATGTCAAATCAATCAAAGCAACTACTTCCTATATGAATGTTTATTGTTCGATATATTTGTTCGCTTTAAGATACACTTGTCAAACAAACGGCATTATTGCCGCAAGTGATATGCGATATAATTGGCCTTTAGCGCATACCACTTGCGGTCATATTACTTTCGATAAATGTATATTTTCTAAAGAAACAATTGTGAATTTAAAAATTGGCAGAAAAAATCTTGGAAGATACACTCGACGAAACTGGTTTTGCCTAGAGAACTTTAAAAAAAGAAAGAAAGTGGTTACTTCAGAGATATGAAATAAACACTTACATCATGTGGTGTTAATTCGAGGACTCCTAGAGTGTTTATTTGAGATGACAGTAATGACCATTTAAGCTACTCAAGGAGTCTATTTCTACGCGGGGATGTGGGAAATATCAATCAACTTTGTCATTTGAGAAGTAGGTAAAGATGTTCATAATAAAGCAACTAGAAATAAATATCAGAACCTGAAAGATCCACTCAACGAATGTTAATATAACTGCCTATCATCATTGCTTATGATGGAAGCAAAGTGTCGTATGGAATATTTGCAACCTTCTCTAGCTTAGAAGTAAACCACGATAATCTCAACAATTAATGAAAAAACAAAACAGAAATGCACTTAACGAAACCAAATATTACGATTATTTAAGCAATTGACTGGATAATACCACTAAATGCACTTAACGAAAAATAATTTGGTTAAAAATTATTAGAACAAAAAAACAAATATAATAACCACCTCTCTCTGCGCCATAGACGAATTGAAATTAATTATGTATTCACATTTGAAATTGTTTCCGAAGACACAATGACGGGAACTAGGGTAGAGATACACTTAACAAAATTTTGTTTTAACAACGTAATTAAGTTTTGTTTAATTTAGAATGCTTTTAAAAGGGACAATAAGGTACACTTAACGAATCTTTTCAGTAGATTGTAAATTATGTATTTGTTTAGGTATAATTTCAGTTTTATTGCTCAATAAAAATACCTTTACGCACAAAACTACACTCAACGAAACTTGTTTTGACATTGTTGAATTATATTTTTCAATAAATGGATACGATTTTATCAAAGATACACTTAACGAAACTCGTTTTAACGTAGATTAACATTTTCATTGAAAAAGAGCACACAGATACAAAAGGGTACACTTGACGAATCTTGTTTGAGCTTTTCAGTAAAAGTGTTGAGTCAATAAATACATTTTGCTCAAAGGGTACACTTGACGAATCTTGTTTGAACTTTTCAGTAAAAGTGTTGCGTAAATAAATATCCACAGTTCGGTTAAAGATAAACTGCTCGATACTTTATTCACCAAAAGAGTAAAACTATGCACATGAGCTTTATTTTGAATTGGCAACTATATAACGAACTTTTTTTTAATAAATTTGTCATTTTATTAGTCATAGGGACCTGAAGTTAAAATAACGAAAGACTACTTTCAATTAAACTACATTTTGAATGGTCATATACGAATTGTATTCATTTATGTAGATACACTTAACGAAGCGTGTTTAACAGGGAGTTCAACATTTTTACTGGTCTTTACGAATCGTATTCTATTACCAAACAAACTAGAGGTCATAGGTAGTAGATACATTGTCAAAACATATTTACTAAAGTATTCAATATTTGAAATGGTCATTTACGAATGGTATTCTATTACGAACAAAACAAAATCATTCGATACACTTAACAAAACATGTTTAATGCGGACTTAAATTACATTTTGTAGGGTTAATTGAAAGCACTAATATTCATTTCATATAGAAACACTTTTTTTTTTGATTTATTTGGGTCAAAGATAAACTTAACGAAGGTTTTCTGAACATGAAATTTCGAAAATGGGATTCATTTTATTCATTCGCATTTTTTTTTAATTGTATACACCTGAAGAAAGCCAAAGATACACTTAACGAAACTTGTTTTAAATTGCTTGAGATGACCTTTTCAATTATTATTTGAACATCTTGATAATTTTTATAAACAAACACTTCAATTGACCTATAGATACACCCAACTCATCATTTTTTTCCATAGAAATCCTATAAAACTGTCACGTCAACAATCACCAACCATTGATTTTGTCTTCACCGTTAAAGCAGCACTGTACCCACTAACCGACAACCCATATCTAAAAGTATTTCAAAAAACAAATATATATCTCCACTCGTTATGTGTTATCCGAATTAACCACCGGCGAGGTATGCGACCAACTGATTCTATTCCATTTCGTGAAATCAATTTTACTGACTAAAAGTTCAGTCGAAACTACCCATTCACATATACCCCATATAACGTAGTCCTTAAAAAAAAAAAGAAACTAAAAACGTTAAGAACAACAATAACAAGCCCAGAACTACACAAAAAGGACACAAAACTCTCGCGCGCCATCATTCCGGCTGCCAGAGAGTAATAGTTGTTTTTTTTTTATTTTTGTGTGGCTCCACAAGAACACTTATGTCTGGGGGTCGAGGACGACAACGACGACGACACAAGGGCGACGAAGGACGATGGCAGTGGGAAAATATGATCTGGGTGGAGTACTCGTTAACTCGCGCTTTTGCTCATCCTAGATTTTTCCACAAGCACACACACTATCCCACCCCTTCGATGTAATGTCGCGCGGCGCGTAAACTACACCCTTATTACCCACAAGAGAGGGTGTGCATGTCGCACTATGGCACCCCACCAAAGCAAACGCCACATATCCGTGGCGCTATAACAATTTGTATATTAGTCGCTCTGTCTCTGCATAGGAAAATCCAAAACTATCATCAAATCTCTCCTCCACCCAACCCCCCCAAAAGGACTGCCAATGAAAGAAGGGATGAATGATGGCAGCGCCACGATCTATAATACTCTATGGCTGGCTGATTGCCCTTTCTAATGTTTTCGCATATGGAAGTCGGAAGTGTACACATACACAGAGAGCTGTGGAAAAATTCCTAGAAAAAGGACACTTTTCTTCGGACAGAGTTATTTCGCTAGGGGGGTTATACTTTGGGGGAGTGTGCATATATAAGCCAGGGAATCTCTCTCCGTCTGTCTGGCGTCTGCCTTGGAGTTGCACTTTTTTTTTAATACAGGGTGGTGCTGGTGGTGGTTATTTATGAGCCGTTTTCAGCTATGGGGGGCGGGAGGAAGTTTTAAGTTTATTCGTCTATTAACAAAAGTTGACCGCACCCAGGCGAAGAGTCGGTTTCTAAATGCTTTGCTGTTGCCCTCGATTATGGTGTTCTATTCCATTCTGCAGATTTGGGAGAACTTATCCCTAGTACAAAAGAACAACCGGAGGTGCAGTATCTATCTTATGTTCTATTGCAACATGTGTTTGTGTTCGTGTATCTGTCATGTAGTTTAACTTGTTTTACCCAACTTGACGATTATCATCACTTTTTTATGTTTATCCGAAATACTCTTGGAGCATGAGTTTTGTTTACATTTGCACAGATATTACCGGCCTTGTGTGTGTTTTTGGTGCCTCGATTGTTTGTGACTTCTTATTCTTATTCATAAAAAGGCAGAGTTAAGGAGGATAAAGTTGGTAAATATGGCGACACACAAAAAACAAATAGAGATTTTTTTTTCAAAGTTTTGTGTGCATACAAGTTTTTTTTTTGGGTGAGGCTTGCCGCAGGGAAGAAATGATTTTCCGACGTGGAACGGTGGTTGTGGTAAGTCAGTTTTTAAGATAAGGGAACAATTTGTTTCAGGTTTTATTAATTTTAAAATATTTGAAAAAATCAGAGACTCGCTTTAACCTAAGTTAATGTTTTGTAATACCTGGATGAGGATCAGCAATGATCACACAGACAACGAGATCAGAATAAAAACTCTATAAAACCGAAAGCAAAACTCCACCAAGATCATGATCAAGTTTAAAGGAAACGTTATCTTTACTGCCTTATATGTCTACTTGAATTCTGATAGCCTAAAATTACCTAAAATATCTGTGACTAGTCTGGTTTCTCAATGAGGGCTATTTTTCAAGTGAGATCACTTTGACTAAGATCATGTTTTAAAGCACCTCATCAAAGACAAAGATCACCGGGATCCATCGTGATTCTCGATGACCTAGATTACGATTTACATTAAAATTTATGATTACGATTTAGATTAAAAGAAAACTTCAACTTAACCGGCTGATATGGTATATCAATATCACTAAGGATCGCAATTCCTTATGACGAGGATCGTTAAAAATCGTATAGAGATCACAGTTGACATTCAATCTCAGACTCAGTCTATTAGGTCAAAACAGATACGATCAGCTATGTTTTTGACGCAATTTGTACAAACGAAATCCTAGCGATCTATTAAAACAAGCGAATACTGGCCTAAGTTAATACCGAGTTCCAAAAAGATGCAAACAGCCAAAGTTTAAGTCGGTATCTGTCCGCTTTGCCATGATCGTTCAAAGATACCAATGATCGGTTCTGGGTCTAAGTTTTTACCGAGTTCCTAACAGCCCAACGTTTAAGTCGATGTCTGTCCGCTTTCTCATGAAGCAATTTTAAGATGGTCGCTTAAGAAAATCTTGGTCGGTTCTGGGGAAGATTAATTAAGGCTGGTGGCCAATGAGGGAATCGTCGAAATTCTTAAGAAAAAAAATACAGTTGTCTTGGAATAACCTTACCTACAAAAATAAAAGATCGCTTTTAAAACTAGAGAAGCCTATTGTCATTGTTTGATAATTTTCTGCGGTGATCTCTATATCACGTTCAGAATCAGTCTGTTTTCTGCATGTGAAATGATCACAACGATGATCGCTTCACGGCAAGATAAATTCATGCTTGTGGCAAATGGGGATCGTCTGTGATGTGAAGAAGATAGTCTAGGAATCTTGGTAAGATAAACGCAGGTTTGTATCAAATGGGACCGTCTATAATCTGAAGCAGATAATCTTAGAACGACTTTAAAATTAATAGTAAAGGATCGTCTTTCAAACTTGTCAGTGTGTGACAATTTTCTGGTGATCTTAGATAACGATCAATTTAGGATCTGTATATTGTTTTCTAGATTTGTCTACTTTATGAATGTGATGAGGATCGCAATATTTAATGATCCGTTTCGGAAAATATTAGTCCTAGACAAGATCAATTGAGGGTTGTGGCAAATAAGGATCGTCGACGATCATAGGTAGATAAATCGTCTTAGAAAGAGCAAAGAAAGCCTCTGTCCAAAATTCATAGTTAAATTGTTTGGTGATTTCAGATTATCTTAGATAATGAACAACGCCTGTAGATCGTGTCGAGAATCTGTCCACTAAATGCTTGTAGCAAAGACCGCTTTATTTAATGATCCGTTTCGAAAAAGCAATTAATACGACAAAGATGGATGGTAGGAGAAATGTTCTTCTAAGCTTTTTATGTTTTTTTAGGATCGTGTTAGAGTTGATAAGGATCGCTTGGTTAAGTTCATTACCAGGGGATATTTGTCCACCAATCTAAACGAATCTATGAGTTTAGTTACCCATTTCATTTTTAGTGATCGTAGAAGATGAAAATCGAGGATGACCACAGACTGTCTGGTATATACGTTAAGTTCTGTGAAGAAAGGATTCGCTAATCTTAGTGATCGGCTCTGGAAATGATCCTTTCTAATCAAGGTTGTAGTTGGGTCCTCTTTTAAAATTCGTGGAGTTCTTGGTATAAGAAAAATAAATCGTTTGTGGGTCTCTTTGCCGGTGATCGTAGAATTTAGAATTGATCGTGTCGCAGACAGTAATCGTTATTACGTTATCTTTGTCTGCTTGTTATTATTATCGAATTAAGTCATTCGTCATTGTTGAACATAAATTAATGTCCAATTTCTTATTGATCACTGATATGGATGAAATTAGGCTAAACCCAGTTCATCGAAGGATTAGGATTAGATGGAGATAAGTTGTTGGATAATGAATTGTCTACAGACATTAAATAATCGAATTGATATTCACCCCATGGAGTGGTCATAAGAATTGAAGTAAATGCGATTTTAATATCTACTTAGATCATTACTGTGGTGCTACATGTACTGATTATAAGTGATATGCACAATATAAGAAGATGTAAGCCTCACAATAGCCAAAGATCAAGCTTATGATATATGAACAATCATAAATAAGCCTCACAACAACTAAAGATCAAGCTCAAGATTCATGACTCATGGTAAGATGTATCTGTGATTCAGTATAACGATTTTGCTTAGTAAATGTTTCAGCGTTATTCAAATGTAGAAAAATATCAAAGTGATCTTGTCCATATTTGTCTGGATTGATCGCTGATATGGATTCAATTGAACTTAAATCAGTTTAAATTAGGAATAGGACTAAGAATTTCATGGAGATCCGTTTTGAAGTCCATCTTAGTATCGTTTAAAATTAAATTATCTAAATGAAGATCGTTTTAGGTAGTTTGGATTGAAGAACGGATCATGTCTTGAAACAATATGTTCAGTTTAAATGAGGAATGGGATTGGAAATTGGATGAAGATCCTTTTTTGGAGTCAATCTGACGATCGTTTAAAATGAAAATATCCAAGGTTCAATAACTGATCATGTCTGGAGGCTCTTTACGATAGAATTTATGGTATTTAGATGGAATACTCATAAATTAGTCTCACAATACCTAAGTGGTTGCAAGTGATCTTGCGCTGAGTGCATGATCGGTATTTCGTAAGCATGATCAATTGATCAGTATTTCGTTAAAATGATCAGTAGTTCCTCATCACTTGTATAGTGGTAAGACCTATATCTGGGGCAGGGTAAGACGTATATCTGCAGGCGAGACCTATATATGTGGTAGGGAGACCTAAATCTGCGAAAGGGAGACCTATATCTGGGGTAAGGAGACTTATATCTGGGGTATTGAGACCTTTGTTCGCAGTGGAGAGACCTATATCTGCTATAGGGAGACCTATATCCGCGGTATGGAGACCTATAGTTGCCGTAGGATAAGACATTAACCTGCGGTATGGTAGTAAGATTTAAATCTGAGTTCAATAAAAACGACTTTGCCCACATAATATATTTAAACAGTTTTGAGGTATTTACGTCCATTTAAGTAGGAAAACTTTTAAAATCAACAACCCAACCCGACGGCAACTCTTCCCAACCTCCATCACCTCTGCTTATATGCTCTCAAAACCCATTCACTCTGGTGTTCCATCTTTCCAAATCTGATAAACTTTTTGACTTGGCAAACGGCGTGCCACAAACAATATTTGTTCGACTAGCACAAGACAAATGTTTCGCCACCACTTCCTTCTCCATCTCCGACTTCAGTTCACCATATAGCCTTGTGCACACATAAATGGGAATTGGGTTTTTCTCAAAAAAACATTATGCCAAGGGACCACTTTTGAATTTGAATATCGATTCCAGAACAAACAGAGGAAGGACGGGGTCAAGAACCTATCTGGCGTAGATAGATTTTTATATCCGAGACACTTCGGCGACCGTAGCAAATCAAATTAAAAATGGAATTTCGTCTTGAGATCTTGAGAGTTTATTAGTTCCACAATGTAATCTAATCGAACATACTGCAGTTGAAGTCACGTACGTGCAATAAAATAGAAATGAGTATCTTTGTCACTAAAGGATTTTTATTGCATTGCAGTATAGACCACATCAATTGGGAGCTATCATTTCGTTGGTTTATGGTGTGTTTTGAAGGGAATTGAGATGCCTTCATGAGGAATGATTGAATTCCAATGATGTCAAACTTTTTTTTTACGATTGGCGATAGATGCTCTACATAACTGCGATGGATTTTATGACCGTAGATACATGCTGCCAGGTGTTCACAATAGCATAAGGTGTGTCCGTGTATACAAACAAGGAAGCATTTCTTTTATAGGCAATTCCCAAGGCCACATTCAGGGATCTCTATACCAACAGAATATAATAAAACCGCAAACTATCCAAGTATCTGCAATCGTCACTTCTTTAGAAAAACAGATGAAAACAACAAAAAAAAAAGTAAAACAGAACCAAATGGAAAAGACGCTAGAGCGAAATTCCTTGTGTGCCTACATCCGCCGCCCCCTTTTCACAAGCAGAGAGACACTACACGTCAGGAATGCATCATTGCAGAGGTGTACCTCTTAGCTACTACGGATTCGATTGATATCGAAGCACAACACATTTGAGGCAGTGGCACCGTAAATAGTGCGTTTGTATAGCTACACAATTGGAATTCCACTCCTTAGTCGATTTGCACAATGCCATAGCAGTTACCCCACAACAATGAGACGACCGACGACGACGATCACTTCGACTTCTTCGACTACAATGAGGATGATGATGCTCATAATATTAGCGGCACAGGCCAATAGATACGTTACCTATAGATGCTGGATGAATGGATGGATAAACGATAATGAAGATGGTGGTGGTCGGATGCCTTCAGCTATCGGTCTTTATTGAATCGCAATATAGGAGAGCGTGGAAATATATTGCCAGTGAACCGTTATTGTGGCACATCCATCCCGCAGCCCTTAAAGGTATAGTCGTCGTCTGCGGGACGAAGCCATGGCAATTGTTGCCATGGATGAATGCATGCATGAATCGAATTCCATTCCATTTGGTTTATCATCGTCTTCATGTTTGTTGTATGATTGGAACTTTGTTGTGTTGTTTTAATTATCTGGCTTTGGAACAAGCTGATTTAGAAATTGTTACCGTTAGGAACATAGCTAGCGACTAATAACAGATTCGCATTCATTCATTGAGGAGGTAGTTACAATGGATGACAAAAGAAAATCTAGCCGAGGTCTTAATCAAGCAAAGAATTAACAAATTCAAGGAAGTTCATCCCACAACCATTATATAGCTCTGATCAGCTGATGCACGTTGGCACAGATGCTTAGAAAGTTCACAGGCCCAATCGGACTTAAAAATGACGACGCATGTTAAATTGTTGTAAAAACTTCATGTATCCGAGATCTTAAAAACCAAGTTAACAAAAAAAAGAAACAAATAAGCACATACAACAACCTGTAGTGATCGTGTTTCTAGCCGAGACACATTCGTTTTAAAAATTCTGAAACGTTAAGTCTTAAGATACGCCACAAAGGTCGCGTAACAACTCAAGCAGACCGCACTTTAAAATTGAGACTCGTATCGGTTAAGTATGTACGTTTTGACACCGACCTAGGGAGGTTGCAATCTTCGAAACAAAGCTAGAGCAAAATATCTGGGAATAATTCTTGATAGAAAACTTAACTGGAACTATAATATTGAAGACAGAAAAAATCACACAGCTCTATACAGCTGCAATAGAATTTGCAGCAAAAGTTGAGGCCCTTCTCCAAAGGTTGGGAAATGGCTATACACAGCCGTAGTAAGATTAATACTGGGTACTCATTCTGTAACTTTCAAAACGATAATCGTTGACGATAGCGAAGGTGATTTTTTTGGGTACGTACCGTATAATTTGTATATATGTGCACACGCATAATATAAAAATTACACGCTACGTGCACAGATAGTCTTCTTTACTATCGTCAACGATTATCGTTTTGAAAGTTACAGAATGAGTACCCTGACTTGGTAAAGTGGAATGCTATGACAAGTGCAAATCATATGGCATCAGGTAAAAAGTACATTGGATGAAGTGTTAAGTGTAGGTTTAGAGGCGATCCTCAACCTTGTACTTACTGATCTTCTTATCATCCTCTGACCAAAAGGTTTGATACACAGGTTCTCAGTTTTACTGAGTCGTGATGCGTTACCGCCATGATACAGCATCAAAAAGTGCCACACATCTCATAGAAAGTGGAAACCTCTGGATTAAGCTTGCTTTTTGGCCATCAAACAATATTGAAACCAGTGGCATACGAGGAAGGAATATCGGACTACATTATCCTTTACCTCGATAATGATATCAGATAGAAGCAGAGACAAATGAGCGTCAAATATTTGGCATCCAGCTTGGACACGGCAATCTATGATGATCGATCAGAAATGAAAAATGAGATAGGCTCTGGGGTTTACTCTGAAAAGCAAAATTCCCATCCATACACGAAGTTGCCGAAGTAGCTAAGGTACTGGATTTAATGGGGAAGCTGTACTGGAGAGGATATCTCAGTCTACGTAGATAATCAAGCGGCCATTAAAGCTCTGGCAGAAATGCTGTGAAATCTCGTGCTGTTAGAAGCTTCTCGGCAGATCTAATGGTTCTATGCAAGCAGAACAAGGTCCAAATAATCTGGGTGCAACAACATAATGATAGAAAAGGAATCGAAAAAGCTGACGTACTAGGATCGGTACTATTGGATAGGGTAAGTCCTCCACAGGCTTTCAAAAAAACATAACACTAGCCAGATGGTACAACTCAAGTACATATGCCAAACCAAACAAACCCCATTTCGTAAGTTTTCCCAAAATCTCAAAAATACACATTTTATGCCAACAATTTGATTTGTGTCGCCTGCTTGATAAGATTCCAAAAACAAGCACACACATCCACCTATTGTAACAATCCCACGAAAACGAAAGAATAGTCTATAAACTCAATTAAGGCCACCTTCTCACAATAAAAACGAAACCAGATAGCACACTCAAACGCACGCGGTCTTATCTCAAAGGGTCAGTAGTTTCTGTAACTCAGTCCCTCACCAGATAAGCCCGCAACATTATTCCGATTGAAGTAGGTTATATACACATTGGTGTCTTCCGTCTTGCGGGTTTGTGGTTTCACATTAAATGACGTCATGTTGGGGACAATCATTTTCGCAAAGTTCCATCCTTATAATCCGCCTTTAAACAAGGGGACAACTATCCACAATTGGGGTCAAGTAAATTGCTGTGCACAGTACTTCCCTGAAATGAATTAGCGACGAGCACCAAGATGCTGGTTTGGGGCAAAATGTAACGAGACGCACGCACAATCCATTCAATTAAATTGAATTGGAATGACAAGACGAGTTGTTGTTGGCTGTCCCAAGGGAACAACAACGCGTCCTCTCATAATTACAACTTCCACCCAAAAGATTGATTGAGGTATGCCAGAGTGCTGGACACGGGCACACCCATCACAACTTGTGTATGACCATCGGCCTAATGAAGGAATTTTTGCTATTTGGCGGCACCTAAATGCTGTCAACATCTCTATACCACTTCTATCTTGAGCGATGCATCCATCACTCATGTATCTATCTATCTAACCATCCACACATCTGTGTCGATACACGGATAATCCATTTGAAGGAACGTGTGACATGTGGATATGATGCGAGATGGTCTCTATAATTATGACACATTATGTACTTAAGGACATAACTGCTGGTATTGGTGACAATTTGTTACGTTCCACAAAATGTTGCTGACAGCAGACATAGTTGTGCTGTCGGGTAATGCTGGTGCAATGTCATTTCTATCTGTCAACCTACGCATGGTGCACGTTGTGCTGTTAAGCTGATTGGTGAGTGCCGACAAAACCAAATGGATGTGGGGAGACAGATGGATGGATTTTACACTAAACATGGTTAGTTGGAGATGAGTGAAATTGCAGGCAAGCATTTCCCCATTTGAGACGTAAAATACTTGCAATTATTTTCATTAAAATTCTTCAGCTTATTTGGGTAGACTGCAAGAAAGCAGATTGAGTTCGGCGATGTCTGTAATTTAATAATGGGGGGGAACAGAGTGGGGAAACTTTAAGAAATTTGTTTCTGTTGATGAAGAAGGTGCTAATGATCTGGAAGAAGAATTCGATTTTAGGAGGCAACAGATGTTACTTTCTCTATAGGTAGGTCACATGATCCTGACGATTCCATCCATCAACAATGATCTACACATTCGATCAGTGATCTCTCCTATATATTGATCGTGATATGGGATACTAGGCCCTTGATTTTATGTATGACGTCTCGTAATTGACAATCTAGATCGAGGATCAGTAACGATCTTAAACAAAACATTCATTTGGGGATATTCCTTCTCCATTTTGCACACGCGTCTTAATGATTTTGGTGATGAATCCACCCATCGTCAATAATGATTGAAACATACGATCAGTGATCTATCCGACAGTTGTCGATAGTGACATGACATTTTAATTTGAAGTGTTAGGCCCTTGATTAATCTGACTTGATCAGTTGTCATGATTTACATAAATTGAGTCATGTCAATGATGATCCACGTCGAGGATCAGTAACGATCACATAGGAAATATTCATTTGGGGATATTGATGATAGCTTCTATAGATTGCGTTGGTTTACTGTTCTTAAGGAGAGTATCTGCAAACGCCCCATAATCATCGATCGTTATTCATTACAAGCTTTGTCAGTTTTATAAAGGAGCACGATGATGTCAGAACATATTCTAACGATTTATATACAAGGATCAGTACCGATCGGCAATTAAAATGTTTATCTGGTGATCATGAGGCTTTATTTGCATTTTCTACTTAATATACTCAGTTTCTACAAAAATATGAAGATATAGAGTCTGTAAGTAGTTCAGTTCGTATGAAAAATTGGAGATAAAATTGGAGATCACCTTTGATCCTAACTTCATTAGAAAATACTACAACTTGTCGTCAATACTAATGCTTCGTTGTTAATGATTTCAACTATGAATGGATATTTGAAAAAAATATGAGAAACCCGATCAATATCAATTAAGATCACACTGATCGTACCTTGTCTTAAAATATGGTCTCGCAATTAGCAAACAGCACATAGGTTGAAGATTCAGTCGATCGCCAACGGGATCGATACAGTTTTTGAAGTGAAACTTCTTTTGGGACGGTGTGAATTGGATTTTATGAAACGAAAAAGTGTAACGAAAAAGAGATAAGAGAAATATGCCGATCGCAGAACTGCTCGTCAGTCATATGAGTATTTAGATCAAAACACGTGTTCACCTAACATATTTTCGGATGGAATTCAAAGAACGTTTTCTACTAAAACATATTTGTGGCTATCTGGGTTGCGAAAGTGATTGACACTCTTATTTTGAATTGAATAAAATCAAGCTCACTGCTGGATGGAACTGATTACATCATTTCAATATCCGCTTATGTCGTTATTGTTAGTGATCTCCAAAGTAAGAGATCATACCAATATATGGTATGGAAAAGATCAGTTGATGATTACATTACCATTTGGAAAACGATCGTCTAAAATATGAATTTCGACGAGACTTTTTTTTATTAATCAGTGGCGTGAAAAATATTAGATTGAACATTTGGGACAGGATAATAATAAAAAAAACAACTGATACCAATGTAAGATAATCTCTGAGGCCATAATCAATTTTGAAAACGCAACTGTAGGTAGCATGCTTATAAAGGATTTTTATTAGTCCGGTTGACCTAAGTATGTAAGTAGGTTTGTAATCTTCCAAAAGCGCTCTATTTTATCCACAGAAACCGACAAAACGGTAGCGTCGTGATACTTCTGACCAGCATATGTTTCAAAACATGATATTTACTAAAAATCGGCGTATTACAAAGGAAAGTAGACGGAAATAGATCAACAGCTAGATATTCCTTTATCTGAGCACTTTGGATATCAGTAGCTACAAGTACAAGCCTGATAGGGTAAAAATAAAACAAAACAACCGCAACATTTGTATGTTTTTTTTTTGATATCTTATATCGGTGACAACAGTAGATACTGATAGTGAAATACACTCACTTTGGTATTTATTTTGTATAGCATTTTATTTGTAAGACTCGAATCTTTTTGTGGCAGAAATAATAACTTTGCACACACAACTGAGGGGAGAAGCTAGGTTTGAGGCGGTGTATGGGCATTTAATGGTAAATATTTCATTTTATTTAAGACTTGAAACTTTTTACAGGCTGGTATGGAAATTGAAAATACGAGTAAGTACAACAATGTATTGTAGATACTTTAATCATATAACCTTCAGATTGGCAATTTGAAACTTATGATGTACATTTGGTAGTCCTTACATTTTCTTCAACAATGACATATATATCGTAACTTATTATGGTTCATTCGAGCCTTGTATGCCCATCACCATCCGTTTCCAAAAAAAAGCAATCCTTGATAGTTGTAACTGAGTTATTATTCATATTAATGAGATGACAAAGATATCAATTTATAAGCACGTACGTAAAGAAACAAGAAACCTTTAATTTCTAGAAACTAGTGTCTCATTTGGTCCTACAGACTAATGATATTCATTAACATTTACCCCTGCCAAATAGGACCACATTAATATAAATGGAAAAAAGGATTCAAAGCTCGCTAGGAGAGAATAAATCAAAATGAAGGGATAACAATAAATTGAGTAAACTAGAAGCAACAACACTAACGCGTTATCAATTTATCAGAATTACCCAGACATTAGACGGTGACTGGTGAGAGTTTTTCGTTTGTTATTCATGACCTTAATATCCTTGAAAGTTTAATGTGACTGAGTTTTGTGTACTCAAGGAATCAGCTTATTGATGGGATTTTGTTAAATGTGTAGGGAACTTTCAAAATGTTTTTTTTTTTTTTTTTTAAGTTTTCCTAACCACTACTTCCGTATGTTGCAACTTTTTATCGGCCGGTTTGCCGTACAGGTTTTTTATGTAGCAACGCCATCTTTTGAGTGTTATTCGCATTAATTGAGGTCTACATGAATATACATATATTCTTACATTTCCTGTTTCTTGAAGTTGGTAGATTGCAAGTCTTTTGAAAGGCTAAGTTTCTTAGCAAAATTTTAATTTGTTATGTAGTAACGCCATCTTTTGACTGCTTTTTGCATTTTTTGAGGTCTACTTGAGGCTGTTCTATAGGTATAGATTAACTTTTCCTGACTCGTGAAGTAGGTTTCAAGTATTTTTCAAGACAACGCTGAAATTTGTTAAAGAGTGGATCTTATTGTCAGAAGGTGGTGTATCATTTCTTTTGAAGAAGAACTTGGGTATGTTCAACAAGAATTCTATTTTTCCTAGGCTATATGTTGAAATATAATGGAGCACTCAAAATTAGTAGCAAGGTTTCGTAGCAAAGTTTTGATTTTTGTATGTAGTAACGCCATATTTTACTGATTTTTGCATTACTTGAGATCTACTTAGGGCTTGACTTTACTAACCTTTCCTGTCTCTTAAAGAAGCTTGCAAGTCTTTTTCAAGACAAGGTTTAAAAACGCTGAATTTTGTTAAAGGGTTGATCATATAGTCAGAAGGTGGTGTATCATTTCTTTTGAAGAAAAAGTTCGGTATGTTTGACAAAAATTCAATTTTCCTAGGCTATACGTTATAAATAATAGAATACTAAAAATTAGTTCTTTGCATTGAAGTCTTTTTCTTGTGATTTGAAAATGATAGATATCGCTTTAAAAAAATATTTGAAGGCTACAATCCCCTGTGCGAATACATCCTTAAATTAAACATCCCCAAAAAGTGGGTGTGCCTAAAACTGAATGAAGATGAAATGTAGAAAATGTCACCAAATCCTGTTCAAAAAGCATCTTAATCTCCTATGATCCGACAATAAAGGACTTTTTTCAATGGGCTGTTTTACAAATGTTTTTTTTTTAAGGAAATTACCCCCAAAAAATTGGGCGTGGGTTAAAATGATATATGGACGGAATGTTCATGGTATTATTCTCAAAGTATTTTTATGAAAAGTTTTTTTTTGGATTTTTTTAAAATTGTACCGATTTTTTTTTTTTTTTTTTACGGAAAACGACCTTGAAAAGTTAGCGTAGCAACAAAAAACTTAATATGAGGTTAATATAGATTGTCCCAATTTTTCCAATACTTTAACATTTTGACAAAAAAAAAAGTTATAAAAAGTGGCTTGGCAGTCAGCGGATTTTGAAAATGTTTAGACTTGTTCGAACAGCACGGACAAGGATCGAATATTGCAAATTTCATTATCTTAGCTCAAAATCTAAGGCCTAAAAACCGGTGACCTACAGACAGACGGACGGAAAGACAGACATGGCTAAATCGAATCAGCTAGCGATTCTGAGCTGATCCATATACTTTAAGGTATATCTAGCTAAATTCGTTGTCTATGTTACAACCTATGTAGGAAACTATGGAAAAAGGTATAAACACCGAATCGACATTTGATTTCATTTGCAAAATCGATAACACATTCGATTCTGTCAAATATCATGCCTGACCCTGTAGTAACGCCATCTTTTTATTGCCATTTAACCTATTTGGCAAATACAATCAACTTAGCTATCCCACTAACTTTGAGTATTGCAACTTCTGTAACCTTGCGGAGTTGCTTTGAAATTTATTCGAATAGCGCCATCTTTTAGACCTCGATGAAATTCATTGGTTCGGTAATTGGATAAATATCTAATACACTCATTAAGTCGATGGAAATTTCGATAGGACATTATCAAACTACACTTCTTCTCCTTAAATTCACAAACTATCTCACAAAAACTTCTATACGCTAATAATTTCAATAACAACACCCACAATATCGATAACAAAAAAAAATCATAACCACAACTAACAACGCACTAAAAACCCATGTCCTCACAACCAGGATCATATAACATCAATTGGCAGCAATCCAAAATTAACTACACCCACGTATAAACTAAACTTTTATAGGTCTAGAAATTTACGTTGTTTCCCTGTGTGGTTGTGGCTAGTTTTGCAGATGTGGGGATTGGTTTTCTTTCATTTCCATTGCCAAACAAAAAAAAAACAGGAAACCTGTCCAATTCATGGTCATTGCGAAAAACTAATGAACAAAAGAATCTCCGCAATCATATATACTGGCCAAAATGAGTCAACCACTTGGCAGGATACTATAGATACCTATACCCTTCCGATGGAGATACATTTTTGTTGACTTAACAGTTGGGAAAAGTTTCGCCTTTTGTTTTTTTTTTTTAGTTGATTAAAGTTGGATAATGTCGCGGAACTCACTAACAAAAAGAAAATAGAAATCAAAGAAAGCATCATGAAAGAACAAAGAAAATAGGAGCATACTAACAACAAAAAAAAAACTCGCAGGGGTAGATATATCGAAGGACATTGAGAAAAACAGGTCCTTCTGTACTTTTTTTTTCCAACGTCGAAACGGCGAATTCACAAAGTTAAAGATTAACAACAAAAGCGCAAAGGAATGATTTGTATACAAAAAGGAATACGTGGGAGGGTGGGGGCCGATAAAAGTGGCCAATGAAGGGTGTCTCGAGTGGATAAAGTATTTGTGTTTGAACACATTTCTGCCATTCCAAGGACTCTATGTTTCTATTGAAAAAATGAGATGTGGGTTGGTGCTCCTTTATACTTTTGAATGTGAAAGTACTGCACTAAAGTGAATGAAATCTAGTACTGCAGAAGGTACAAATAAATAGGGGAAAAATGAGTGGAAGGGGGGTAGTCATTTTCTTTAACTTGTTGTTATGCCAACTTAAGTTTCGAGAACTTTAAACAATTTGGATCGTCTTTAGATGTCAACAACTCTTGTTTGTTTTTAAGTAGAGTAACAAGCTTTTTTAAAACTTTAGGCCCTGACTGATTTAAGCAAATAAATGTGGTTTACTAAGTTGGCCTCTTTTTTCATAAAGGGTTTTGCACACCTAATAACTCTCACAACATTTTTATCGACATCTGAGAGATAAAATTGCCTTTTTGAGGATTGTTGGCGATAGTTTTACCTTTTCTTTTTGAAAGGATTTTGCGAACCATGAAGAAACTCACAAAACATATGCGACTTATTGATAATTTTGACTTTACGTTTGAAAATGTTTAAAACGAAGACTCTTCTAACGCCTCTCTTGCTTTTTTACCTTTCTCATGTACATGTTACTAGGGAATGTAATAGTGATCGTAAATTTATAGCATTTTGACACTTTGTCTACCTCGGCTCCGCTACTAATGAGCTTGGGTGAGTAAGCATTGAAAATCGGGCCAAAGAAAGTTAAGTAAAATCGATGGTGATAAGTGGCCGAAAAGTGGAAGTGGATGTAATAGGATAGCCGACATCTGAGACACATGCGATACATAACCTTTCCAAAAATTACATTTAGAGTTCGGATGAAATTTCAAAACTGTCGAAATAAACATGAATCCAAGGAAAAATCTCGTTCAATTCAACTCAAAGAAAGCGCAGTTAAATCAGGAGAATCTGTGGATATTATTGGCATCAGAATTGGTTCAGATGTATCATGCCATCAACATATTCCCTACTGCGAATTCAACACTATAAGTTACCTTTTTAGAGCTAAGAGATATTTAATACCAGCCCAGCTCCTTCTCTATAGAGGCTTGAATACTGTCCTCCTTTTTGAAATTCATGTACTGTAACGACAGATGTTCAGATGAGCTTAAAAAAATCATACCCCTTACACTAATGATATTTCAATGACCTACAAGATATTCCATTTTATAGGCAATCGGTCCATCTAACAAAGATGAAACTCTCAGAACTGTTCCACTTACTGATCTTTCAGAAATCAGAAGATTTGAATTCGAAATATGCCATTCTTAGCATATTAAAAAAATCGGGTGAGGAATCATGTTCCACACTCAAGAAACGCCCAAAATTTTTTTCCAAAGTGTTGGCATGACTTAAGCCCACGAATTTTGGCAGTTGCAGCTCATAGGCACACAGCCCATCTAACAACAAGAAAAGTACACAAAACTGGTTTGTTTACAAAACGAGCAAACAATGGAAGGAACTTCCTGAAGACATATTCTACGATTATGGAATCTACATCAACTGAAAACAGCATCAATAAATATGTGGAAGTATCATCTCAGGGTACTCTTACAGCATTTTAGGTTAACCTACTTGAGAAATTTGATAAAAATAGAATAAGACGTCCTAATAAAGTACCATGTCCACGTTTGGTGAAGGCCTTTCAAATCCGTTCGGGTATAGTGACAGATGTTGGTCATATACACATCTATTGCAGCAGCCGTATTAAAATCGTCCAACTGACCCTAAAAATAGATGGACGACGTAGAACCGACATCTCATCAAACCCCACAACAGAAAACCAAATTTAGGCAGACAATTTCCAATCGGCTCGTTGGTCTAGGGGTATGATTTCCGCTTAGGGTGCGGGAGGTCCCGGGTTCAAATCCCGGACGAGCCCAAGGGTATTTGATTTTTTTTTTTATTTTTATTTTTTACGCTAATTACACTTAATGGACGTTGCACACCAACACTACGGCAGAGAGCATGAACCAAGACAAGGTGATAAGCCAGTAGGAGAATAGCTCATCGTTGGTAACGCTTACAAATAGAAACACACCTCAACCAACTAAAGTGTGCAAACTGGACGTAAGAACCTTAAGATTTTGCTTACTAAAGAGGATTGTGAAAGCTTATAGGAAGAAATAGATTGCCATCAACTTCAAGTACGCAACAGTAGGCTGTAAGCTGAAGAACAAGATTGAGAGGACAGAGGGAGTTAACTTACAAGTACCGAGGAATGTAATAGTTATAAATAGACCGCAGACTACTAAGTTCCTGGAGGCAGTAGCTGAATACCGAGATAACTTGAGAGAAAGGAGGTACGAGACAGTAGAGAAAGACCGCTCTAAGTGACGATTACATATAGAAACAGATCTCAATCAATGTTGAATGCGAGACTTGGGGTGGTTTTTTAAAACCATGCTCTGTGATGACCCGGACAAGCACACGACAATTACATCGTTTTATGAGACGTACTACCAGAAAAATCTTTTAACCAACTTGGCTGGAGTCAGGTTAAGACTTATTAGAGATGACGAAGAAATGTAAGACATCTAGGTCTCAGACTATGTTGACTGGAGATGACTGAGAAAGGTAAAGCCTCTTCGTTTCTGATTACGTTGACTCGATATGACCGAGAAATATAAAACCTCTTAGTCCCAGGTTGCACGTAAAACTAGAAATAGACCTCGTCCAACTTCGTGTGTTCAACTGCGAGTCGTTAGCTGAAGACAATGATAACTTGAGAGGACCTAGAAGGCCAGTAAAAGAAGGCCTTGTCGTACACGATGAGTACAAGTAGAAACAGAGCTCAATGAACTTAGGTTGCGCAACAGGATACCGCAGATAATTTAGTATAAGGTTAACTGAGGATCGATCTTACTGGAGATAAGCATCAGAAAAAGGTCTTGTCTAAGGTCAAAGACAATATTTTGAAAGATTGAGTCAATAACAGGGTATTAGACTGGACTATTCGTCAATGTTCATCAGCTACAAGAATTAGAAAAAATTAACGGCGGAGTGAAGCAATTTTAAAAAAGAACGACCAACAGATGGGCTACCGATTTTGCTATCCATTTGCGGAATACTACCATCGCATTGTAGTTTATAGCTAAGCCGACTTAGTCCTACTTAAATCCTTGTTACGGTAAAAATTCTACACTATAAAGCCCAACTTGTAACCCTCTCATCTATTGACTACTAAGACTCAAACGGATTCCTTCAACCTACTTCAGAGTATCATGTAACTTCACCTGCCAAAACATTCAATACAGCGGCTATGGATTTAAATCTTTAAACCGTGTGGCATCACAAATCCCCAATTGTAAATCACTTATACAAATTTATGTAAAAAAAAAAAGTATCTTTCGACTTACATTAGTGGACAGCTGACTGGATAAACTCATAACTTGATCTCTTGCATCGGTCAATTCACGTTTCAATCGACGAATCTCGTTCGCCTGACGTTCTTCAGCCGAACCATATAAGGAACTGCCACCGGAGAGTAGCGAAGCTGCACTGCCATGAACTGTAAAGCAAACAAAACAAAAAAATGAGTAGTCATCATCAAATATCCAATTGAAGTTCTAGACGCAGACAAACTTACCATCATCATTCTTCTTGGGATAGGTGAGTCGATGACAGCTGGGCAGGTTGACTGGTCCACCGTGTGTCGGCGATAGTGGTCCACCAAATCCACGATTAATTGGCGTTGGAGATGTGGGCTGACTCCATGCGACGGGACCAACAACACTTGCACCACCAGCTTGATTAACACTGCCAGCCATTCCAGGAACCCCAGCACCGTGGCCGTTTGTACCGGCTGGAACAGTGCCCACCGGGAGGCAGTAGTACGGTTCAATTTCAACATCCGGTCCGCGACTAAGCATCGATGGGTACATTTTTTCCGATTTTGTGGATCTGCTGGCGGGAAATATTTATTCAGATTTAATTGAGTCGAGAGTGGATGTGTATGTATGCGTCGAAGCAAAGAAAATGTAAAAAGCAAATGTGTCCTGCAGGATGGTTCATTTTTTTTTTGCATGTTGATGCAATTTATATGGCAAAAGCGTTCTTTAAAATTAAATCATTCTGCAGAATGAAGGTGCATTCGGTGAGGAGGTATCCCACCGTTTAGCTGAAATGTTTGTGTGGGGTGATTGAATATTTGTGTGTGTAGTGGTGATGGAGGCGATGAGGTGTTCATGTGTCGAAAGTCAGCTTGGGATGTGTGATTTAATTGGCTCGGAGGGATGTTGGTAATGTTTTATAAATGAGAAGAATGAGGGTATACATTGGGGCAGAAAACAAAATGAATTTTTGCGGGCATACTTTTAGGTACCTACTGACATAAAATAATGACCTGTCAGTAGAAATTCGTTGCATACACTTTGGAGGATGTACTAGGAGTGTTGATCGCTGTTGACGATGTTTTCAGCGGGAATGGAGAACGTGAACGAATCCGCACCGTCAACTTAGCCTTAGCATTGGAGGAGCATTGGAGGAAAAACATGTGGTAACAGAATTGAATTTACTCCAGAAAGACATTTGACAGTCGATCAAAACATTATCACGATCACTTAGCATAATGGAGATTTTCTGTGTGGCGTGTGTGCAAAATTGTCTAGTTACGGGGAAATATATCGAGCAGAGAATATAATATTTTACATTAAAAATGACGACCAGTGACAGTCAGTGATAAACATATCAAATGTGCAGTTTGTGTATAAATTGTGTGGAGGATGCGTTATTCTGCAGGCGTGTGTAGTCTATGGCCTCTATAAGCAATTTCTTAACTGAACATTGGAGAGTCATAGAATTGTTGAATTGATGGGTAGGCGCAGGTCTCCCTTTTGCTCCGTTTTGCCACCATCACGCAAGATTCAGAATATTGCTACCCATGTGAATATGAATTTCACGAATTCATCTCTGTCTCCAGCAGACATGGGAGTAATGCATTACTACACAAATGAAATTCGAAATAGCATTAGCATTGAGTGAAAGTAATGCCAATGAAAAAAATTTCATTAGCATTGAGTAACACAATGCTAATGACATTTTTTTTAATTACCATTGAAAATTTTCAATGCAATCAATTTTCATTACCATTTTGCAATGCTAATGAAAAGTATGAAAAAAATAAAGTACATCATTTTTTTTAAATTTTTTTTTTAAGATATTGGGATGATATACCATAATCATATGTAAGCCCAACAGAGCACTGCGACCCAAAAACATCGTTTGTGCTGTCCTCTATTTATTTGTTACTTTGCAATTTGACCCAAACCCTGCATAGACCTCTGTTTGGAAAATGGAATTATTGTTTTCTAGTTCCATAGAGAGTTTGTAGTTGGAAGCAACGATTTCAGTTGCTGCTACCATGCACATTCCATTTTATTCCACTAGGTTCACACAGTTAATTAATAACTCAACAAACATTGTGTTTCTTCTATAGTTGCATGAGGTTTTTTTCAAAAAAAAATAATAATAAAAAATGCCTTATTACTCAATGAAAATAGATTTCATTCAAAATTACTACTTTTCATTGGCATTAAAAAAATCAATGCCAATGCAATTTTTTTCCATTGGCATTATTATTTTCAATGCTAATGAAATTTTTTTCATTAGCATTACTTTCACTCAATGCTAATGAAATCGCAATGCCAATGCATTACTCCCATGTCTGGTCTCCAGAAATCCTTTTTAATGCACTTTCCTAGCTAGAGAAGAAGTTCGATTAAAACGGCTGGATAGGCTTTTTTTTGAGAGCTTACTCAGAGATTTTCAGTGAATTCGGGATTAGTGAGGTAAAGGTATGATATTTCTTAACTTTACTAATCTCTGGACTCAATCAAATGGACTTTTATTGTAGGGTTCATAAATCTGGATCAGTTTTGAGATGATCTCTTATCAGGAGGGCCAAAACTAGTGCGCTGATAAGTTTCAAAACGGCGTTTGAGGCAAACCTCTGATATGGTCATGAGATTTGGGAAATGACCTTAAGAATAAGTTTATAAACGCAAGCTTCCAAAATAAGATAACTTTGGTAACTAACTCGTTGAGGTTGAGTGGGAATGGGCAAAGGAGGTTAATGTCTTACAGCTACTTCTTCTGATCTTCTGAAAGGTGGTAGAGAATGCCAGGTTAGGGAATAAGAGTTAATACTTCGAAGTGGATGCATCATACCTAGGTCATATTGTCAAATTAAGTCTTGGACTGTGGAAAAGTTGAAACCTGAAAATGAGTTAGTAATGATGAAACTACTTTAAAGTATGCGTCCCAAATAAAATATCTAATATCAATAAACCCGTCTGAGTATTGTACCTTATGATGCTGAGTCAAAAGCGGTAGGATACAAGCAGAAGAAAGGCACTCCTGGGCGTTCTTAGCTCACGGGACGGGACTTCCGTTCCATGTATATGATATGGATGCTTTAGAATGATGTAGCCCAATCAGTGGTATTTTGTTAGGTGAAAGGATTATGTGGTAATAGGTTTAGATGTATCCGAGTTGACCGTCCACAAGCCAGACAGGTTAGTCTTTACAACTGAGGTGAAACTTTTATCTCGTACTAGCTTCAGATTTTCCAAAAGATAAAAGTTGTTCGCCAATAGGCCCAGGGCCTAGATTTTCCTTACAACCATTCATGTTTGCATTCTTTAACAATGCCGGGACTTCCAGTTGTATGCCGAATTTGAACGGTTGAGTTATGAAAAACTTTTATTGGCCATTTCTCCTACTGGGATGATTCGTAAGATCAAAGCGAGAGAAAGGGTTGCCTTTGGTGTTCCTACGACAGGAAACCCTACGGGCCCATCTGCACTTTCGTCAAAGAAAATCCCTTTCCACTGCCAAATCAGTATGCTAATTAACTTTTAATTTAAAGCCCAAACAAGCTTGTTATGGATAACTTACAACCTGCCCGTCCCAATCTCAACATTGCTTGGGCAAAAATAAGATAACTTACATCCTTACACGTTCCACAACAAAAAAATCGTCCGTTTAATGCCACGATTTGCAATTCAGGTGCTATCCTCATTGTACTCCATCAATATGTCGCCCTTCAATGGAAATTCTACAAATACCAACACTCGAAACCAATAAATCCTTCGATCACAATTAACACACGTCCGCATTCGGATGGAAAATTCCATTCGAGTATCCTTGGCGTGTTGTAAGTCGTCTATCGATACTTTACTTATCGGACATAGTTGTCACCTCCAGATACAAGCAATATAACAATGTATCTCTGTCACATTTGCATACTCCCCAATAGTGTGTTGTACATCCTTTTTACGAATCCAAACAACACACACACACAAGCACATTGGAAGATTTCTATAAAATGAGAAAGGAAATACCATCACCATTCTGCTCCAGTAGAGCACCACCTATTTCAATCGATTTGTTGCATCCCTGATGGTATGGATGATTTCCTTCCATTCACTCATTTTACCTACCAACAGGACGAGAGGGTGTTGCATAGTAAATGCCAACATCGGGACTGCGAGTGCTCCTCTGAACTTCCTCATCCTTGCCGTGGTAAAGTAAATGAAATTCCCTACAGTAATGTTCGAAATATACATTCCACAACAGCGCTGGGCTGGTATATGTATAGCACCAACACTTCCCCCACTTTCGTCCTGGTGGTGGAACGTCAACATTCACGCACATCACAGTACACAATACGGAATGATTAATGGGTCTAACAGTTTGACAGGAGGGGGGGTTATAAAGTTTTAATGTAACGTGAACGTTTGAGTTATTTTTGTCCTTTTCCCTATACATAGAGTCCTCGACAAGGAGTGAATGTCAGAGCGGTATAGGGGTATCGCGCGGATAGTGAATTGCATTTAAATTTAAAGAAAATATTTTCTGAATCCCTCTCCGCCATTGTATTATGGGTTGTCGTAGTCCTACGACAGGCCGGAAATTGCTTATAAGGATAACTGGATTTTTAGAATCTGAAAAATCGATTAGGCACTCATATTGAGTGGGAACTTTCCGATTACCGCTGTCAGTTGCCAGACAATTCGATTTGAGTGCTTCAAAGGGGGGACGGTCCTGTATATGTTCATTTAGTATGCATGTATGGGTGGAGACTCTTACATTCCAAGGACAGAATGCAATTAGCGTTTTATTGTTATTTGAAACGTGCCCTGATTAGCATGCTAGGCGGAGTACTCGAAATGCTATCTTGACTCGTACTAGGATGTTATTGCTCGTTATGTGGCCGTGAGTGTATGTAGTTGAACTTGGAAGTTATGACTCCTGGGTGGGTGTATATGAGCACGTTTTTGAATGGTGATAGGGGGGTTATTAATAAGAGTTAAGCGCTCATTATTGTTATATTAGGGGATTACTTTAATCGGGGGATTCCGTTTCGAAGGCGATGGAGCTTACTAGATACAAAGTTCTTATGAAGACCCGTGTTGTTAATGCTGTTCCATTAACTCGTTCATTAAATCCTGCAAAGGATACAGTGCCTGTTCATAAATACTTAAAATAATAATGCAACGAGGAGGGATATGGCATAAATTGGAGTTGACAAATGGATATGACTCGTTGTATACAACTTTGTTGAGTTAGGACTGAACTGAGGCCGGATCCAGGATTGTAGCATCCTCTTCTTGAAGAATTGTCACATTTGGTACTCATACGAAGCACTTTCGACGAAGCATGGACCTATCAAAAGCGGATGAAGATATCCTTGGCCTTTTTGTGCGAACAATTCTTCGTAAAATCTTCGGTCCCGTTGTCATAGAAGGGATATGCAGACGAAGATTCAATTAAAACTTTATTAGCTGCACATCGACATAGACCTGGTAACAAAACACACCGCATTGGACCATTAAGGTGGATACCAACATTGCGGCTTGCAGTCTTCGATTATAAACCAGATTTCGGACGCAGTATGGGAAGGCCTCGCCTTAAGTGGCCCAAGCAAGTAAAACCGACATAAACGTTTAAGGACATGTTAAGCGAATGGATACCAACATTTCGGCTTGCAGTCTTCGGTTCTCAACCATTTGAGGTGAAATGATCTTCAAAACCTTCAGGTTAACCTGTTCGAACTGAGTACATTCTTTGTGACTCAGAGATTGCTTTACGACTCGGACTTTAGTCTGAGAGAAGAGATTGGTTTCGGAACCTTGTACTCTCTATAGATAGCACAGGCTGCGAGATGCGTTGGAAACATCTTCGAATTCTTATCGAGTTCTCTAAAAAATCTCATGTAAGCCTGCTGTATGACTTTGAACTCTCGTCTAAAAAGATCCAAGTACTTTTTGAAATGCAGGATCAATATTAATATGACCCAATCTCCTGCTCCATGGCTTTGGACTTGCATCTGAGAATATATTGGTTGTGGACTTTGGTATTTTCTCTAACGGAGGACCACTGTCAAGGTGGCCCAACCTTCAAGTCGCGTGTTAGCCTGCTTTATGCCTTTGAATCCGTGCCTGAGTAGAGATCAATATCAATAGCCTGGGACTTTTATATTTTCTGTAACGGAGGATCCCTAACAAGGTAAGACAATCTTCAAGTTGCCGTGTTAGCATGCTTTATGGCTGTGAACCCGACCCACGCCTGAGCTGAGATTCATTTTAGAAGCTTGTACTTTCTGTTACACAGAAGAGTGGAACTTCCCCAGAGACCTGAAAAGTTATAACAATCTCTAAAGGCAGGCTGTATGGCTTAAAACTCGCTCCTAAGAAGTAATTGGTTTTGGAGCCTGAATCCTTCTATAATACAGGGTTGCGTGGTGTAAGAGAAAATGGTTGGATCCATTCCCAGATAAAATGATCTCCAAAAACCTTCATGTAAGCTTGCCGCATAGCCTTGAACTCACGTCTGAGAAGATAATGGTTTCGGAACCGCTCCTTTCTGAAACCCTGGTGGTGAGCTGCAAGGCGAAGTTCTTAATATCTCTTATCAAGTTGAAAAAATCTCCAAGGGCCTGTTATATGTCTTCTAACTCATGTCTGATAAAAAGTGGACCTGGTAAGTTCTTCAGCGGAGGATCCCTATGAAGATAACTCGATCTGCTTTTAGCCTGCCGTAAGGATTTGGGTCTAAGCGTCTATGAAAACATTGGTTTTGGAACCTGGAAGCTTCGGATTCACGGAAGAACTATTAGATTAGATTATTATTAGATCCTTCGAACACTAGAACAGGTGTAGAAAGGATCTTTTCATGAACATATTTTGTCCGACGAATATTATTATGGCACAACACGCCCTTTAATGAAAAAGATGCCCATCTACTTCTCATCTCAATGGAACGGATTTCTATCACAACGACCCCAAAATCCTGCAACAAAACATCCAGCCACTATTTTCGGTTCACTGCTCCCATTGAACTGGTCTGGGCCGGGATTTATGATGCCCTCAGCCAATATCCGTCTATCTCTGTGAAAATTACTACCCCCTCTCCAAAGCATGGAATACATGTAGTAGTAGCACCTGTAATTAATTTTCGTAATAAAACAGGGCATCCTGCGCGCTGCACAAAATCCCCTGCTCACAGGCTATCTATCCAATCCAACTAAAAAAAAAGAAGCTCGACATTGTAATTATCCTTGCACAACATTCCGTGGTCCCTCTTAACCCTCCTTGTGTGCACCTATGTTTTTGTGCTGCTGTTTGCATACACATACAAGGTTTTTTTTGTAAACTTTTGAACATCCTTTTTAGTAGACTCTCTGTGTAGGTAGTCTCTGGGTAACTATTTGCGCACAACTGCAGTAATACAAACAGGAGCAAAGTGCGGAGGGTATAGTGCACACGTGTAATTATTTATTATGTCCTGGGGAGTACTTCTTTAACTGGAACGATGATGCTGTTCCTATACATTCTCTGTTATTAAATGAAAGGATGTCCCTTACACAAACATTCGAATATCCTTGCAGGAAAAAAAACAACTTATAGTACGTGAACATTTGTTTATACGTGAAAAAGGACCGAAAAAAGGACACGAAAAATGAAAAACAACAAAAAAAACCCTCTCCATTGAATAAGTGATGTTTCGATGTCCTTCACTAAGAAAATGGCGTGATATGGGGGTGTGGGTATGTGTAAGTTTATGTAGTGTCTGGTGAAAGATTGAAAAATACACTCACACAAGTTGAAAAGCTCAATAAACACAGCAGCAGAAAAAAACAGAAAAAAAAACTCTCACACTCAAAGTAACAACGGAAAAAGGCAAAAGAAAGTAAAAAAAAAATACCGTCTAAAAGGACGTTAATTTTCTTTTCTGTCTGAATATACACAATACCTTGGGTATGTCCTTTCTTTCAGATAGCTATAGGTTGTGGTTGTGTTGGTATTAATTAATGACGAAGATGTAAACAATTTTTGTTTTGTTTCAGTTAAGTGCAAGGACATGAGGGAGAAAATTTAAACAAAAAAAAAGTTGAAACAGGATAACAATAAGAAAAATAAATATGAACTTGAGTTAGTTCTGTTTTTTTGCTTTCTGAATTTCTAAGGACTCACCTTATGCTGTTGCTTCGGTTGAGCCTTGGACTCTGAATGTATGGAGACTCTCCACCGCCGCGGTGGATTATCTTGTGATTGTGACGAGTCATACCGGGCGATCCGATTTGGAGACTCTCAAGAGAATCACCCTCGGATAGGCGACTGCCAGCGGTGTTACTGTGTTTCAACCACATGGCATAGGTGCTATATTCGGGTTTCACTTCTGCATAGGTTTGTGTATCGGATAGACTGCCATCGATCATTTTGCCCGATGTTCGATTGGAGATACTGGAAAAGAAGAAGAAGAAGAGGAAAATATGTGATAAAGCTGTTTCATAGTGGTAACAGAATTTCACAAGGTACATGTTCTTCTATGGGATGGGAGTTCATCACTACGGGGTGGTGTTTTAAGACGAACGTCAAAGGATGGGTTTTGAAAATGTAAGACCGACATTCCCAGTTTATTGTTCATGATATGACACTCTGGCATAATACTGAAGGTGAATGCAAACATGTTTTAAACATAGCTTTGGACATTTGCATTGGACTTCTGATCCTTGGTTTAAATCCAGTAGAACAATCCGAAAGGCAATGGTCCACTTTGACGGAAGATGAAGACTAAGCTTATCAGTGGTCTGTTGTACCAATACTACGAAAGTTCCTTAAAATCTGGTTGATTAGACACTTATCGGTGTTAACTTGGAAATCTCCAGAAGTTGTAACTTTGGCTTTAATTCAATTGTGCTTATTTGACCATCCAGTGGTAACCATCGAGTTTTGTATGCTCAGCCTAAAAAAGTGATAAACTGGCATAAAATATCCGTCCTACTGACCCAGGTAATATATACGACTGGATCTCCAGGTTGGAGGTTAAGACCTGTGTTCAAGAACGTGCAAAAATAATTGTTTTGAAGCAACTAAGGGGCTATGAAAGCATTGATTTTAATCCTGACGACCATGTTAAACGAAAGAAGGACAATGACGTCCGTATTTCCACCTAAAATGTAAGAACACTTAACAGAAAAGGAGCCACTGAACAACAAGTGAAAGACTCAAACTGATATAAAGCAGACATTACCGCCATTCAGGAAATACGATTATATGGGTTGTCAGTGTGGTTGTTGGGCACATAAATCGTAGTAAGCCAGATGCCCAAATGTATACCCATCACCTATCCAACGATTTTAAGGCCGCGTACGATAGCGTTTATAGCGTCGAATTTTACTGAATCGTGTCTAGATTCGATATGCCGTTCAAAATCGTCAAAGTTTGAGGTATTAAGGAACTTTTTCTACCACGGTTTCGCTATCAACTCTGACAACGACACCTCCTCAGAAAACAGACGATGAAATACTATTGCCAACCGTTGATTCTTGGGACTGAAAAGTCAATTTTAGTAACAAAGCCATGACTTGACGTAGAGATCCTCTATAGGATCACGATCATGCCGATTCTGCTCTAAGGCATAGACCGTATCAAAAGCCAAAGGTAAATTGAAGACGCAGTTAAGAAAGACCTCGCTTTAGGTGGCGCGTATAAGTAGAAACCGACCTCAACAAATTAAAGTAAGGTAAGTTTAGGCTGTTTGCTGAGGACAGGACTAATTGGAGAGACATGTTGGTTGAGGCCAAGTGTCATAAGGACATGGCGATAATTTCTTTGATTACAACTTCCTTCGTACGACGATGTCCATCTGCAGGCATCCCGGTGAACTGCTTCATCGATATGGATTCGCGTCTCCTGAGAGAGGAGTATACAAAGGCTTTCACAAGGCTTTCTTCTACTAGTGTTTCACCTTTTCGACATCGGGTACCGGGTTTCGATCGGAAGGCGATATTCTTTTAGTGAAATGAAGTCAATTAGATGAGTGAATGAGGCATTTGAGATACCATTCGTTGAAAGGCAAAGGCATGCGAAACCTCAATGGTTCCCATGTTTGGTCAAAATTGACACCAAACGCACCAGTATGCAACCTTTGGAGACAAGTATGACGACATTAAAAATTGATTCCAATCCCCATACAATGTGATTTCATCGGTCCTAGGGTAACTTCATTTACGAGAACAATCTGGTATATGGAGCTGGGACTGCTGCAGTTAAAAGTTGACATACGTATGTAGCTGCATTCAACATGAATGTCATCACGTACAGACCCATCCCCATCGTGTTCAATCCGTAAGCCACACAATCTCCGGCTCTCAGAATAAAATTGATGACCTCAGGTCTAAAGCCGACCCTAGGTCCATTAGTTATGCGAATACCCCTTCTATGTGTAGCCATCATTATAAACTAACTCATCGCATGGATGCAGTAAATCCAATTCCAAAACATCCTGTCCTAGGCAACTATCTCCCTCTCTCCTGACACACAACTTTAAATTGCTTCTTACCGCAGCGCCTAGAGTCTAGACCCCAACAACTAATAAACTCTCACCACTCACACCACCTTCTAATGATAATAACTTACCGGTGCTGGAACACATGCATATCCGTTCCTGGTTTCGGTAGACTATGCGATCCGGTGGCCAGTCGCTCCCTAATTGACTGACTTAGTTGAGTTGCACCGGGGCCAGTTAATGAATAGCTACGATGCTGGGTATTCGGTGGAATTTCTACAAAAAGACACAAAATTGACAAACATTATCGGGCACATCCTTCACTCCTTCACACATGCTCGGCCAATGGCCAACAATACTCACTTGTATGCATATCGTTGTTGCAAGTTTGTGTACCGCCGGAAACTTTGATTTTTCCGGACCGTGGTACAGCAGAGACATGTGCTGTCCTTCCTGACTGCTGCTGCTGTTGTTGTTGCTGTTGTTGACCACAAGAATTGCCAGCCATCATCATGATATTCTGCTGTTCAGCCGTTGAGGTAGCTGACCCATTTGACCTCTTCACATATCCAAAACTCGGTGGAACACCTTTCGTTCGGCCACTCCCACCACCTGAGGATGACTGTTGTGCATTTTGCTTTGATGCTGAAGTGCTACGCCTCGAGTGACTAGGTGATGATTTGTCCTTTCGACCGGAAGTCGGGCTTGGTGGTTGGGACAGTTGCTGGTGATGGTGATGCTGTTGCTGCTGTTGTTGTTGTTGTGGAATACCGATGTTATTATGCCCGTTAACAGGGGGATCTGGCATTTTTGACCAATTATCACGACCATTGCGTGACGATGAACGATTTGGACTGCCGTTTGCGTCCATTTTGGAACCGTTAGAACTTGCCGAGGATGGGGGTGCTGTACCGATGCTGTCGAGACTGCCTCGACTATTGCGGATTCTGAAATGAAAAATAAAATTGAGAACGGGTTAGAGGACATAAATTGATTTCAGGGTAATGGTGTCCTTTACAAGAGGACGAGTAGTACTTGATGTGTAAGCAGACCGATAGCAATATATCCTTTCAAACAAACAGCAAAGCTTTTTGAGGACAAATTCCTTGAATAGAACCATGGCAGTAGAACTGCATGAAAGAGGGTCATCATTACAGTCTTCTCCCAGCCAATGAGACAAACTTTCAATTCAGAGAAAAAGGATTCACTCTACATCCCTATTATTCGCACACAACAAAGGCTCTTTTCTAATTCTAATTTGGTTCATGTAGTACCCATGAATGTGTTGGTACGGGAATCTCTTTATTCCTCTCTCGTTATCTAAGCAAAAGGTTAAGTACCGACCTCAAAAAAAAAGGATTTCACTGCCTCAAGGAGCGCTGACGATGACTTCTATTTATACGTATGACTCGGTGTGTTGTGATACTTTAACTTAAATTGTTGACAAGGTTCCACTTCTTCTTTTTGTTTGTATCTTATGGATACTGTGTTCTTTTTATAGATGGGCAGGAGGCACACAACGGTTTATTGTTTTTTTTTTTGTTGTATGTGTACAACTTTTCGTCTTGTACGTGACTTTGATGGGATTCTAGAGTGAAATACGAGTGAGTACGAGTATAAAAATTTCGGACCAAGTCCTTTAGAGGTGTGGCACAAGAACAGTTTCATGAGGTTTATGTGAGTGTGTGTTTTTTAGCATCACGCACGTGAAGCATCTTTCTGCAATTAGGCTTCTTTTCTTTTGTCTGCTTTGAGGTTTTTTTTTTTGAGGGCCATGGAGTGGACATTTGAAACGGATAAAGGAAGTGAGTGGTAAATTGAGGATTTCCTATATATCTGTATGGTTAACAAGGAAATGAGGCATTTTAATACACCACTTCAAAAAGGAGTGCTCATTTCGTAAGACGGGGGCCTTGAACGTGGTAGTATCCTGCTAATGGGTTATCATCTCAGCCGTTGTCATTAGCTATGGGCTTGTGCAAAAGTTACCATATAAGGAGAATAAGAGAACAGAAAACGGGTAACCACAGGGTTCTATATTTTTGCCACAACTATTTCCGTTTTTTTTCGCTTTAATAAATGTGGTAATCGATACCTCTGCATTGACTGTGGGCTTCTTCAGAGGTGATAACATAAGGAGAACTAGAAAACAGAAATTTAAAAAAAAAAATCGGGGTACCACAGGGTTCTAAATTTGTACCACAACAGTTTGACTTGTTTTTGGGTTTTAATAAATGTGGTTAGCACAAAAAAATTATGTTCACATGTTGATGGAATATAAAGGCAGGATGGGGGTATCGAAGTGGCCGATGATGTTCATTAGATGTCTTTGATCAAACGCTCTTTCAGCGTTATAGGTCTGCCTCAGCTGAGAGAAGTATACAAAGTGAGTAAAGAGACAAAAAAGTAGAGAGTTGGATCAATTTGTGTTGGGTTTATTCATCGGTGCATAATGTGTCCTAGATCAATGTGTGCTGGGTAGATTTGAATGTATTCTATGGAGATGTTTAGGCCGAGGACTAAATGCTAGGGTGACACTACTTATCTTAGTTATGGACTTTTATATACACTTGATATAGTGATAAGTTAGGATCTAAGATAAAATCCCAGCTGCACGATATGAAACAGAGCAATTGTGAACAAAAGTTGGCTGACATTTTGGCAATAATTCAATTCGGGGATGATGGAATCAAATGCTCGATTTATTATAGTAATGTGTCCCTAAATTTGAGGACTGACCTAAACAATTTAGTGCTTGAAGGATGTGTTTACGCCGTCGAACTTTACTCTATACCGGGTTAGAAACCCCGATGTAAAGGTAGTCATTGACACAAAATTCGGCCTCAAAAATGGACATTTCAAAATATTGTGTCCATTTTGTTTAGGAATCAAAAAAATTACTAAATAGTATTAATGGTACACGCAATGCAACGTTCAGTTTGGAAACTGCTCATCTGAACTTTTCCAAAAATGTATCAGATTCCGATAAGGAGACGCGAGATCATGCGAATTCTTCAATCTCGCGCTATACAGATAGAACGTAATACGAGAGGTCACTATCTTCAGCAAATCCGCATAGTTACTAGGGTACGCAGACGATATCGACATTATTGGTAGCTCTTATCGTGCCGTGTTAGAAGATTAAACGGATATTGATGAAAAGGCTAAACGCGTTGGTTAACTACAAGATCATC
Source organism: Rhingia campestris (assembly GCA_932526625.1). Classification (NCBI taxonomy): domain Eukaryota; kingdom Metazoa; phylum Arthropoda; class Insecta; order Diptera; family Syrphidae; genus Rhingia; species Rhingia campestris. The sequence goes on from OW052185.1 coordinate 106,871,692, forward strand.
TTTGAACAAAATTTCAGTGTTGATAGCAACAATTTTGCGATATTGAAATGGTTGATCTACCTCGGAGTCAACGAATGATATCTTAGTGGAGGAGATACGAAGAAGACTGACCCTAGGAAACCAATGCTATTTCGGTTTCGCGAAACAAATGGATATCAACAACACTCTTAACCCGAAAGTTAAAATGTTTACTCTATCAAACCCTAACAGACCCTACCAGTCCTACTTTACTGCCTGCTTATTTTTCAGCAATATCAGGATAGATAATAAGCAGGAAAGCGGATCAAATATTAGGATTTTCTTCAGATTCTTGGTCCTGTATTCGAGGAATGTCTTGAGTCTTCGATTTCCAGCCAGACGTTGGACGCTGTAGAGGAAGACCTCGCCTTAAAAAGCGCGCACAATTAGAAACCTACATCAACCAACTCGAAGTGCGTAACTGCAGGCAGTTAGCTAAGGACCGGGCTAATTAAAGAGAGATGTTGGTTGAGGCCCAGGTTTATTCCGAACTGATCCACCAATTAAGTAAGTTAGTATTCGAGGAATGCAATTCGAGGTTTCGGAGCTCCACTAAGACGAGGTGTAGTTTAAAAGTCAAAAACACGTAGACTAACACGCCCAGTTTTCAGAAAAAACGTAATTTTTGGTCAAACAGTAAAAATTTCGAACAAGAATTTAGACAATGAAGCTTATGATCGTGTTTGATAGATTTCGCAACAATTCTTCGTCGGAAAAACTTCGAAAGAAATTTAAATTTTTAGACTTGTCAAAAATTTTAGATTTGACGAATTATGTCGCCGCGCGATCATGTGTGATAAATTTCTTCGAAGGATCTGTCGAAATAATAATCGAAACGGAAACCTCGGTAGAGATTTTTCTCTCGAATAAATCGGAAAAAAATTTCTTCCGAACGAATACCTCGATAGGCCTGAATATCTACATTTTGTCGATAAAAGTTCCGACGAATATACATTGACAATATTGGTATAAATATTTCTATAAATAATTTTAACCCATGACTTTTTTTTTGGGGGCGTTTTCCTATAAAAACATTTTTATGGCATATGCTATATATTATGACATAGTTCGTAGGGGTGTAATAGTCCGCCCGAAAATGCTGAGCTAAGATAATGAAATTTGGTATATAAGCTCCTTGTTAATGATTTCAGTACGAGAATAAACATTTTCAAAATCCGAAATCTGCCACGCCCACTTTGGGATAAAAACGTCGATTTTGGTCAAACGACAAAGGGTATCAAACGATTTGCACGATTTTTCTACAGCGTCTGACGTCTGGCTGGGAATTGAAGACTCTGACGACTTGACCTCTAACCGAACTCGAGCAACAAAATTGCGAATAGGTTCCACATCCAACATGGTTGCCTCTTCAAATTTTGTTGATTGATTCTTTACACCTGTACGGGTATTTTTTGTTTGCTTCATAGAATGTTCTACATCTCTAAAAAGCATCTTCCCATGGGAAAATTCTCTCCACCAATATCCTTTTTTTTTATTAAACGATTTCCCCCCACCACCTCATCTACATCCCTGCACAAAGCATTTATCGTTAAATTTAAAATCTTGCACGCGTTGTACTTCAGCATGCTTTGCCATTCAGAAAAAGTATCTTAAAAGTTAATGCGATGTGCCAAGCACCACTGGGGGACACAGGGAGTTCCTCTTTTTGTGCCATATAGTCTTTTGTAGCCTCCTAGTACCCTCATATATGGTACGTGTGATCCCTTGTTTTTCACATCCAAGTGTCCCCCTAGAGAGCCTATACTCTGAGTAGGTATTGATTTTTTGTCTCAGCTTGAAAAGAGGCCATCACAACAGACCCACTCGTTTCAATATTCCCAATCGATATATACTCGTGGTTATGAATCCATTTATGCCAGCATGCAATCACCGTTTGTTGAACTTATTCACCCCTCACCCAGCCAATGCTCCACAAAGCGCTGTTGGGAGGGTGTCGTCTTCGTTCAGCTGTAAGGGTTACTTTATGTCCCAGTGAATTTATGGGTTACACTACACTTTCATGCATGTAAATGTCGAACATTTTTTCCAATACGCTGAGGTGTGGATTATTGCATAAATGATGGTTATAGATTGATTCCTGTCTGTGCGGGAAACCTTTTTTGAGAGCGACTTATTTAATTGGATTTGCGATTGCATTGCATTGCATGCTTAATGCCAATGGGTACAGTGAGTCATAAGCAATAATGTGTGCAATATGTATGACAGACATAATATTTTGTGTTTTTTTCTGTCAACCCCTTGAGGAGGGCGTGAGGACAAGAACACGCAATGTTAAGTACTTTGCTTGAAGGAGTTTAATTGAGTAAAAGAGCCCCTTCAGCGCACATTTATTCCGCCTAATAAAACACAGTAGTGGCGAATTTCAGTGCGAGAGTCGAAATAAATTGAGCGGACAAAAATATGCTAACGAAGTTGAAATTTAATTCAACAAAAAGGGCTGGGGATGGGAAAAGGGTCACACTGGAGGGACAACTGCCCGATGAGGGCGATATGGAAGCAGATGTAATAAATGTAGCACCATAGTGTTTGGGTGTTAACAACGGATATTGATAAGGGAACGACACTGTCAATGTTTCGCCACCAGACAGGCTGCGGATGGGTTTCTTTTTATTTCTTTGCCAAATGGGTTGTTGCTAAGTTATTGAGGGCGATTGCTGAGGTGGCACGGGGAGATAACAGCGAAATCGATGGGTTAAGAACCGCTTTCAATTACCCATTTCGTTTAATGGTGATGGTTGGGTTTTAGTGGTCAAGGGGGGTGTAGGAGGTGTTATCAGATTTAGGGATTTCTTTAAAGGAATCAAGCTCTGTGGAGAAAAAAAGACTTTAAGTGGAATGTTTGGCAGAATTGATTATTGAGATGGGAGAAATGTGAAATGGAGCCCAATAGAGGACTTCTTTGAAATATTTCCTAGTATTAAGTTATCGGGCTATGGTGATGAAGAGGCTCCATGAACTTTAAAAGTTGTACAGCAATTTTTTTTTTAATAAAATGATGTCAACACCCGTAGAGACAAAATTCATTAAGTGGAAAATGGCTTATTCATGAGACGAGGGATATATGAAATTTATTTATTTAATTATTATTATGAAATGACGGTCCTGTGAAGTTAGTGGCGCCCAACAGAGGACTTCTTTAAAATATCTCATAGTAACTGACGGACTATGGAGATGAAGACTCAACCCATGAACTTAACGACATGTGCCATTAGATGGCTAAGACATGTAGAGCCAATAGACACCAAAACTTTGGCTAGCAGAGTCTTCCATTTCCACCCAGATATCGGACGCAGTAAAGGAAGACTTCGCCCCAAGAGGGCGCACCAGTAGAGCCCGACCTCAACCAACTTGAAGTGCGCAACTGGAGGCAGTTTGCCAAGCCCCGGGCTAATTGTAGAGTCATGCTGGTTGAGGCCTAGGTTCATTCCGGACTAGAGGGACACTTAAGGTGTGTGTGCCTTTGATAATAATAGTCTGGGTCAGGGTAGCTCTGTCTTACCGATGTCACTAGCTAAGCAAAAATGTCGATTTGGTGTAGCTCTGGATAGTGGGAGATCATTGACATTGCGAATATCAATGCTCAAGACGTTTCAATGAAAGAGAGTGTAAGAGAGTGTTGTTGATAACCAACATGTGTCGTATCAGTATTTTCGAGTCAGTGGAACCACATTCCGGCTGATTTTGAACGATGATTTGCATTTGTTTTCGTATAAAGTTCAATTGACCCGACTGTCCACGTCGCTTCGAATACGACCAACCAGTCGCTCAATTGGTTGACACTGGACCCGATTTTTGGAAACAAATTTTGATGATCGACAAGGTCCATATCACACTCTCCGACGCCGTTAGCAACCAAAACTGCATGAAACGCCAATGCATGTCCAAAAATTGATAGTTTGGTACGGCGTTTGCTCTAAAACCACTATTGGGCCATTTTTCTTCAGAGAAAGCGAAACATTGGAAGAGTATCGATATCGATGAATGTTGCCTCATTATGTCTGTTAAAAAATGTGCGAAAAAGGTCTGATTGGCTACTGATTTCAACAAGATGGTGCACCATGCCACACTGAAAAATAAAAAATGCAATTCCTGCAACGAAAATTCACCATTTCGCAATTTTGTGAAAATGGCTGAACGGTTACTGGTTTCAGCAAGAAGGTACGCATGACAAACTTCAAAACAAAAAATGCAATTTCTCCAACGAAAATTTACCGTTTGGCCATTTTTTGAGAGCATAGCGGTGTGCTCTCAAAAATGGCGCCAATGATTGTCCACCCAGATATATAGATTTGACTCCTCCGGATATCTTTTTTTGGGGTCATTTGAAACGCAAAGTAAACGCTTGAAAACCTCAGACCATTGTTTGGTTTAAAGCAAACCAACGTGTCGAAATCATACATATACTGCCCGAGATGCTCGAATAAGTGATTTAAAACGCATCAAAAGAGGCATATTTTGCTTTGGTCAACAGAGGCTGCTAATTTGTTTAGAATTTTTAATATTTGCTGGTGGTCAAATGGTAGGCAATGCGATTACATGAAACCTTGGGTTTTTACCCAGCTGAGAGGTCTCAACTCTCAACCACCTTCCAGCCTTCACGTGGCGACCGCTGCGGGCTAGTTCCTTAACCGAAGATAGGGTCTGAATCCCTGTGTAAAATCTTGGTGGCGTTAAAATAGTTCTTGAACACGCAACACATTGGTTACCAAAACCCATTCTGCCCAAAAAGGACAACGATGATAGCTACTAGCAGGTGAAATAATTATCAAGTGGGCACGGTTATGGCTAAGTGGCGCGATGGTTAGTGCGATGAACTGCCGCGCAGAAGGTCTGGGTTCGATTCCCAGCCGTAGCAACACCTGAATGATTTTTCACTGGCCCTCCTCTCGTGATGAACTGACAAATCATCCGAGTAGTATCAATTGTCAAGAATAGCTTATCTCAACTTAGCCGTTCGGAGTCGGCATAAAACAGGAGGTCCCGCCATCGTGTAAGAAGTACACACGCACACATGAATGGTTGTGAGAAAGCTAGGCCCTGGGTACTAACGAGCCTGTTGCGCCAAAAATTTGTATTTGTATTTTGTTGGGCACGGTTATGAGAGTACTTCCTCTCAAAAAATTAACGATAAGAAGTTCAACAGAGAACTCTCGATAGTAAAAAACTATATAGAAACACGGCACATCTCATCTCTCACACCCTATACCCACAAACACATTTACAGTTGTCTTTTCGTTACACTTTTTCGTTTCATAATATCCAATCAATACCATCCCAAAAGAAGTTTCACTTCAAAAACTGCAATTACTCACGAACCAAGTCACCGAATGCCTTGAAAGTCAGCTCAAAACAATATAAACCCTTATTTCAGAATTTGTTTTCCATTTTTTCTGAATGAGTTCCATTAAATAGCTAATAAGACAAAATGTTTGTCCCGAAATTACCTCCGCAACTAGAGGTAATAAGGTCTAATTTTAACATAAAACATCAGGATAAGGGACTTCCTCTAGTAGGTATAAACATTCCCAAAATTACCCGTGCTACTAAAACCCCCGAAACACATTCCACCAACTCCACCTTAGACTTTCCTTCCTGCATATTTACATCCATCATTTGAATGATTTCGTTAAAGCAATACCCAACCTTCCACAGCTCAATAAATAACGTCCTCTTCACAGCAAGCGGCATATACACATACAAATTCGATGAATCATCCAGCCTGCCAGGTCAAACGGAGAGTTCCCTCTATTCCACTACTTCATATCCATTAGCCTGATTTTCATTTCTGCATATCACCATCCAGTCCACAGACCGACGAAGGAACATTTTTATCTTATTACAGGAAAAAAAAAACGAGCATTTTCGGCGCCACAATATCCTTCTCTCCGGAAGCAATAAAATATACCAACCTATAGCCTCCCCCAGTTCTCTGTGTGTGTCCTCTGCCAACCGAAAGATATACATGGCCACACAAGAGTCCCTTCGCTTTCTCTCTTAAATAATTTAGATAATATCCTGTGACTTATATTTTTCCTTTCCCCAGTGGCTAGCTAGCTGCTATATGGATGTACAAACATTCAGACCAAGGAGACTCCTTCCTGGATGTTTGTTGATCGATTTCTTGCCTTCCGTCCATTCGTCCTCGTCCTTTGCGCGGCAGAAAACTCTTTATATGATGGTAGCTTATATGTTCGTCCTTTCTAGTGCATTAACGTCTGTTTATTGTGTAATTAAAAATATCCAGGACGTTTCTCCCATTCACCCAAAGGAGGAAAGGAAAACACAAATTGATTGGCTATAGTGCTGGGAGTGTGCTACACACATAAAAATGTATGCAAAAGGAGCAATGAACTAACCGAAGAGTTTCCTAACCTTTAAATCCGAGTGCTGAAAGGGGCTGACTATGAACAGCTGTGTGTGGTGTTTTATGTTGAAAAAGGGAAAGTTACACATGGGTAATTGCACCCCCATAACATACAAGAAGAACATAAATATCGCAGAGTGTGCAAAAAAAAACAAAAAAAAAAAAACAAAAAAAGCAAGAAAAACCGTTTAACCGAAGTTAGTTGGAAACGCAGAAACTCTCACAAGTACATCGGCGAACTTCCCACGGGTAGGGGAAAATCGATTTGGGAAATTAGGCGAAGGAAAGGATTACCAGACACATGAAGGACCTTTTTAGGAAACGCGCAGAGGTGTAGGTAATTTGGTATTTGGTTATGTTGAGTTCATTAGGTGGACCGGTGGTTATCGATAGGTACGTGACTAATTTGTTTTAGTGATGGATCGATCGGAAGGTGGGTGTTCTTATATTTTCGGAATCGAACCGTGACGAATGTAAATATAATTGGGGCTTTGAGTTTGGGTGGGGTTTGGAATTAAAATAGTGGTTTGACAGGGTGCTATTTACATATCCACTCGTGAACCTTTTTTCCCCACGACTCTTCTCCATACCCTACCCCCACATACGATTCTTCGATTGTTCGATAAAAAATTATATACAACTGGGTTATAAGGAACGGTAGAGCTCAATCCCGTAGGTGATAGGTTCTGAGGGCCCCGTGTTCCATGAGTATCTTATAAAAAAATGGATGACCTCCAGGTTTCGGTTCCATACTCGATCATAGAAAAACCCTCTTGTTACGATAGTGGTTCGAGAGGGTTCTTAAAATGTCTCTAGGGTATCAACAAATTTGTTCAATTGGAGCTTGTGAACATGCACATACAACTAATTGTCAAGAATTTTATCCAAAGAATTTAAGGAACTAACGGGCTTACAATTTATTTCAGGTATAGATTGTCTAGAGCAAAGTAGAAAAAATATATTTATTCACTTGTTTACCACAAAAAAATAGACGTAGATATCAAAAGCAAGTTTCCTAAAACTGGGATCACATTTTTAAAATTCAACAAAATCTATAACATACGAACTATAGAAGATCTGTTCGAAATGCTAATCGGAAGGAATACTTCAATAGAAAATTCTCGAATTTCGAACAAATCGGAGGAAATATTCTTTCGAACGGATACGACTATGGGGGTGAAGGTTTGCTAGAAGCCCGGGCTGCTAGTATCTTTTGAAGATTAGACAAACTTTGGCCACACTAAACACGAACATTTTTCCCACACCGACTCTTCTCTATACCCTACCTCCACATACTATTCTTCGATTGTTCGATTTCCCATTTGGTAGTTCAATTCTGAACCTCAAAGGCGCGGCACCCATCGAATCACTTGGTTGGTGGAAATTTGACTATGCACCAGAAACACAAAATAATGTATCTGAGGGTTTTCGAAATGTTTTCTAGGCAGGGAAGAACAGGAGAATTTTCTCCAATAAAGTGTCGTCAATACGCAATGAGGTTGCAATGACTACTCTACATGGGAAGAGGAATGGGGACAGAATAGATACTAGCTTTTCAAAAGATTAGAAAACTGAATAGGGGGTCCGGTCCACTAGGGGAATTCGGAGATAGATTTCAAAGTCCCATATGAGTCTCTAATGCCAGATATATTTTTTTTTTGTCCGTATCTATTATATTAGAACTGGCCCTTCAGGTTATGGGTTGTGCTTAGGGAAACCTATTCAATCATGAAATCATTATTTTTGGATTGCATTTTGACATCCTTCCCTTTATAACTCCTTACTGCCAATATTTGGCCGAACCGTTTAATATGATTTACGTGAGTCGAACTCTTTAGACTCCTGAAAGGCAAATCGGTTTCCATCCCAACAAAGCCCATAAAATCCAGCACTTTTGTGCGGCCTCTATACCTCTTGAACTGTACCTCATTCAATAAAATTATAGTCAACAAAAAATAAAAACATTTGGAAAGGATAATGCATCCTTGCATAACCCAACAAAATGTAGCTTTAAATTTCATCTCGTTTTTGTTCCTTTCACAGGACTTTTCGCCCAAAATTGTTTGAATACACGAACGTATTCGACTATAAAATGCCGAGAAAGGTCTGAAAATTGCAGTTTTCATTTCCGGCATAGAACGAACCCTTACAGGTGGGCCATTCAACCACTCCGGCTTCGGGTGTGTACTGTGTACATATTTGTGCATATTCCGCACGTATTTTACTCCTTTTTATTTATTTTTATAGCTCTCTCTCTTGCTCCGAAGAGGTGAACAATTTATTTGGCAAAGTCATGCAAAGTACCTACTTTCGTTGTATAGATACGAATGACTGCACAGGTGTGGTGGTGGTGGTGGTAGTGCACTCCAGCGTGTGGTAGCGCATATGCTAATGCTTATCAGGGGGTATACATATATAGTCCTTTTCGAGAAGCGATATCAAATTTAAATTTAGACCAACGAATCCTTTTTCCGTTATATCGTCGTTTGTGTTAGGGCTGGGCTGTTTCAAATAACCCTAAAACATAAAAGACGTAAAAATATAGCCAGACAGAAAATTTCTGAGGTAGGTTTGTATAGGCCCTCCATATTTTAGGTGAGTTTGTGTGTGTTGCGAAAACAGAGGTCGGTCGTGTGTAAAGGTAATCAAAATAAATCCCCATCCATAAAGAGCGGAACGGCAAATGTGACAACGCAACAGGCTTCAGACGGGGAGGACAACAGAAAAAGAACAGAATACCAAATAAAGCTCCGTAAATTGCCAAATTTGTTATGGCCCCCTCCCCTTTTGTGTTTGTGGTGCTTGTTTTCGGAACTTGGTATTTGTTTTTGGGCTGTAGAGGTGGGTTTGTTACACGGTGGTATTTGGGTGCTTGCTGAATGAGAATTGATGGCTCGAAGGGAGGCATTTCATTTAAAATCCATTCTGAATTTTGGTAGGGAAATGGGATTTTTATTGTGAACTGAGCGGTTGTCAGTGATGCGAGGTTTTGGGGGACATTTGAGGATTTATAGGTTCACTTAATCTAATTAAAGGTTGTAGGAATGCTTAAAATTTACTGTAGAGCAGAGATGGTTAAATTATGAGTTGTGTAGTGATTTTTATGCAGTGGCAGTTTAATATGTTGGTATGTATAAATCTATTTAAACTGGCGCCCAACATGAGGCTCAACCAATGAATTTTCAAAACCAACATTTCGAAATAGATTACAAAATTTGTTAAGCTCTATGTCACTCACTGCTTCTAATGGTAAGCTTAGGACTACTACGCTGGACAATGGATCCCTATATTAGAATCTTTCTACATATGATCGAGAAGATTTAATAACAGGCGTCCATCCTCTTCCAATCTCCTACTAACTAAACTCCCACCGTTTGAATGGTGGAGAGGATTCTGCAAAAGGCATCCATCCTCTTCCAAAGATCTACCAACACATCACCCAAACCCAACCGTTTGTCGTACGATGACTATATTAGGATCTTTCTAAGAATGCTCGAGAGGGTTATTAGGTGTTCAATAAAAAGGCGTCATTGTCTTCCATGTTCAAATTTTGCAAAGTCTTGAGGGTGGTTCAATGGTTAGGCGTACCTTTCGTTGCATGATAGAATGGTCGGAAATAGTTTCGAAAAGATGGGTCCTTATACGAGGCCATTTCAAAATGCCTCCCTAAGACAACTATTCGCGGCTGTGATCTGAATAGAGAGATCATACTGAGTACCTACTGACTCATCTAGTCTATACGCACAATAATTGGTTTTTGGACCATCTTCCTTTTACAACGGATGTGTCGAGCCGTGTCATCGTACAGAATCGCATGTGCATGTCCGAAATATTTGATAATTTATGCAACAGTCTAAAAATTGGCGCCCAACGAGAGGCCAAATAGAAATTGTTCACAAATGACAAAATTTATAAACAAAATGATAAATTCGCAGAATACATTAAGTCCCATATTTCACTTCTTCTTAACTTCAAAATATTATCGCTGCATTGAGTAATGGTAGGCAGCAATGATGCAGAGTCAATAAATATCAACAAGCATCATCTCAGGGGGGCTCTTTCAGCGTTACAGGTTCGCTTTACATCAGAAAAATGTATAAAACAAAAAAAAATGAAAGGATGAGGTTCGAGGAGTAGAAATGAGTTCACGTTTGAATATGCATGAACCCAATAGATACGACATTTCCATTTTAACCTTAATATTCACTTTCTTGCAAGCCTTTTTTGTTTAAAAAAAAATTCTATACAACATCTCTCCTAAGCCATTGTTTTCCAACCTCCCAAAGGGGAATAGACTCCAAGTCGAATAAGGAAAACTCCTTCACAACAAACTTCACGCTCTCATTACGTCGCGATTGCTATCACTGACATTTTTATTTTATTTTTTTAAAGAAAGCAAAAGTCATCATTCGAGCAGCAGAGACTAAAACTTCACAAGGCCACCAGAGATGTTATTTACCCAACAATGGAAGGATGGTGTTCGTTTTTTTTATGCCATACATCTTTGTACATGAGAGAAATCTAATGCCCCCAATATTCTTTGCCAATCTTTTGTTACGTTTCTGAACTTTTTTTTCTCTTCAAAAAATTGGGTTGACATCTCGCGAGACGACACCACGTCTATTCTCAGAGGAGGGATATTTTGTTGTTTAACAAAAAATATATATGCGCAATTATGTCACTCGAATATAGATATTTCAATTTTATTTACGGTATTTTGCTGTCTGACTTGTATAAGTAAAATTGAAAATAAATTGTATGGATGGCGTTTTAAGAGACAGAAAATTCAATTTTTCACCGAAATGACGCCTATTTGTCAGTGGTAAGGACTTAGATGTTATCCTTTGTTATGAAGACGATGTATATGTAGATATTTGTAGGTTTAAATATTGAGTGTGGGCATATTTATGTGAGGTTATTGTATTATAATTGAAAAAAACACATTTTCTGATGTCTAAGGGGATTTTTAGATAACAAATTGAACATGGAGTGTATCTTTAGTAGGCTCTTGTGTATTTATTGTAAGGCAATTAGTATATAGATGTAGCTGGTATTCGTTTTGGTTAACCAGCTTTAGATATACATAATGGAATCAATATTAATGGAAGACAATTCATTTTTTATTAAGCATCGTTGTAAAAATGGCCAGCGGAAGTATTTTCCACTTAATATTAGTGTTAGGAGCTTTATTTGAAAGCGGATTCAGAATGTATTATCCATGTCATCTATGAATAATTCTTTTGGAAAACTTTGTAAATTTCGTGGAGATTATATAAGCAAATTGCATTCTAAATTTAAGCAAACAATCGTTCAAAAAGTCAATTATGTATTAATTCAGATAAATGTAAATCATTGGTTCTTATTCGCTACTCTTCATCAGGAGTACAATATAATTATTACGTTACGTTACAAGATATCTATAACCCAATATAAGGAACAAAATGCGATGTTGTTGTGTTTAATTAATATCTTCTGAATTCTGATCTCGATAGAGGGATAGAGGGATGCCTACTGACTCGTCTAGTCAATCCGCTCAATAATTGATTTTTGTAGAATCTTCCCTTTACAACATCGGAGATGTCCAGTCGTGTCATCGTACAGAATCGCATGTACATTTGGAGGACAGTTTTTTGGAGCATTGGATTGAAAAATTCACAAGATTTGTTAATTTTTGTGACATTCTAAAAATTGGCGCCCAACGTGAGGTCAAACTGGAAAATTTCACAAATGACATGATTTATGAACAAAATAATAAATTCGCTGAATGCAATTAAAAAACAAACTTTACAATTATCATCGCATTAGTTAAAGGCGGAACAGTAAAGATGCAGATTCAATAAACATGTATTGATGTTTACCTATCGTGTTCAATTAATATCTTCTGAATTTTGTTAAGTCTAATGAATTGATGGATTTGGCTTATGTTCTAGTGCGATGGAAAAATTTTGAATAAAATATGTCAGCGTAGCGTTACTTTAAAAGTCACAATGCAGATGGAGAGGTGAAAATAAGATCAAATTCATGTCCACCCACTATATTACATATCGTTGATGTATCGATGGGATTTTTGAAGTGAAACTTCTTTTATGTGTGAATAAGAATACTTGGAAAGCCCTTTAAGATATTCAATTGATGTCTGATATCTCCTGTGTTTGAATCAACAGATGATCAGCTCTATCGAGGTATCCGTCGGAGCGGAAAATTCTCCGATTTTGTACGATTCAGATTATGTTTCCTTCGAGGTATTCGTCCGGAAAGCTGTTCGGAATATTTCTCCGACATGTTGTAACGCATCCCGGCGAATTACGTTGAAGTACGTTCAGGTGCATTTTTCGACAGCTAAGTGCCATTCTTTTTTAGATTTTCTCCGACACGAATTCTTCGCGGAATTTATTAACGAATTGTAGTGAAGTCAAGCCGTAGCGTCAGTGTAGTATTTTCGATTCGATGACACATACCTCGAATGGAATTTGAACCTCCGACGAAGTATGCGTTGCGGACAATAGTCCGCTCCGACGGATACCTCGTTAGGGATTAATGACTTTTATTTTGTTGATTCAAAATGTCGGTAATGTAACGTTACAATAGTCAACAAAATGATTGCGAGGCAGTAGGTATATGCAGTAAAGTATTATGCTCCCCCATACCTTGATCATAACATCCACGGTAAAAAATAATATGAAGAAAAAAAATCTGTAATCCACCATCAAGGACACCCTGCAAACTTCTCAAAAAAACGTCAAAAACTTTCAAGTGCCAAAAAACCACCTTCAATTTATTTACCCCCCTCCCGTTTGAACTTCTTTAATTAAGAACTAGTTACAGCGGTTCGCTCAACAATTTATTTAATCCAACTGACTTCACTGAATACAAAAAGTTTGCTGATTAATGAAGAATGTTGCGGCACACAACCATCGCAAAAGAATTCCAATCTACTTGAGTCATTTGAAAGTAATGAGGCTGAGGAAAACTTTTTCAAAAGTCGGATTGTTCACAAAAGTACCACTCCATCCCCTTACACATGCATCCCATGTAGGACATTCAGGAAGGTATAAACTTTATGATGTATTCGAATTCACTCCTTTATTGTGTAATAATATTTGCTTTTGTTTACAACAAAATTAAATTCTAAATAAAAAAAAAATTCTATACACCTCAACTCAAAGTGAAAAAGGAAGTACATACGCGTATACGACTACAACACATACCAAAACCGACAGGATAACACAAATGTCGGATGGAGTTGAAAGTTGGTTTCCTTTTGTCGCCTGATATTGTGTGCCACCACCACTCTCTCACTCTGAACAATGTGTGGGTTAAAATATAATTCACATCGGAATTCCAGTCATGTTTCCATAGCAGCACACCGGCTGTGAGGAGAACTCCTGGGAAGGATGTAGGAGTTTTAGTCGTACGGTGTTATATTTATAGAGTGTCCTGCTTAAAATAGTATATGGAACGCAGTAGAGAATTTTTAACACTAATAGATGGGTCCGTCGACGGGAGTAAAGGAAGGATGTAGGTTGGATGTGTAGTTAAAATTTAGAATAGATAGCTTTATTATTAGGACTGGTTTTTGTAATACTTTGCGGACTTTTAACAGATTAAAATGAATGGGTGGAGAGTGGGAAAACTTTAAAAGTTGTCAAGGATTTATTATTAACCGGATTTGGAATTGTATAAGGAGATTTTTGAAGTGTTACGACGATGTGAATTGGATTTTATGAAACGAAAAAGTGTAACGAAGAAGAGACCACTAGAAATGCATTTATTGGGTTAAGGATGCGAGAGAATGGAATGGAATAAGAGTGTATTCATCTCATTCTTTTAAAAATTAAGGAGAATACAGTTTCATTCCTATCGCGTGTCAACTCATACTTGATTTGTTTCATAACTACTTTCAAAGTAATGGGAATATGGGATGGACTTTGAATTAGTTGAGGCATGATAATTTTTACATTTTATTTTTAGCCAAGACTTATACAACTAAAGCTTGTACAATTAATAGTTTTACCAAGTACTTGAAACGATTGTTAGATTAACATCCACGTCCTGTTCGTAGACATATGTATTTCGAATTTGAGATGGCATTGCTTTTCAAAAACAAAATTTTATATTTTATAAATTAAGCCAAGTCTTCAACCAATCATATTCCTTTATAACCAGCCATTAAAAAGACACATTTGGAGAATCTATACAACAAGGCACTAATAAACGTCATTCCTTTACAAGAATAAACAGTCTAATAGAAACTCTATGACCAATTCAAGTGAAACCCTATCATTATTTTGAAGTTTTAGACCTTTTTTCACCCCATGTAGCTTATACTGCAAAATAATTCCTAAATATAATAATTCCTAGTTCCTAAAGATGCACAAGTATATGAGATACAAATGCTTAATTCGTGTAGATTTCATTAGAGTGCAAAATGAATTATTAGTTTAGTAGAAAACTGCACGGGTCTGATTAAGATTATTACTTCAACAGAGCCCCCAGCTAGTAGAGCTTGCATAAAACTCTACGGATTCAAAGTTAGGTAATTCATATTTCATATGAGCATAGAGATACATTTAACCGCATAAAGCAGCCCCTCAAGTTGAAAGTGTGCGTGCGAATCCCTGGGTTGGCACTACTGAAGATCACTGTATCCGGAGATTGTACCAATTCAAACAGGAGCATAGAAAGGTTGCATAGGAAAAACATGCGAAACTTACAGAGGAGGCAATAGGATTGAAGCCAATAAGGAACTTTTGTAAGAAAATAAGAAGAAAATGTCAAAAGCCATGCTGATTTATCCAATCAATTCAAACAATTTTGACTACTTCAATGGAATACCTCAAGGGGCAATTCTTTCTACATCTCTGATTCTTATTAAAATAATTGATATTTTTGGGACAACAAACAGAGTTATTTTAGTTTAGCAGTCGATAGTAGATACGCTCGATAGCTACTTCAGGAATTTATGCATCTTCTCGGCCCCACAACATGTAACCACTATTACGAAACAGAGACTTGAAAACCTCGCTCCATTTTCAAAGGTTAAAAATACTTTTTCAATATACATTTAACATAAAAAGCAGATCTGCAAGTTGCAAGGGTGCATTCAAGTTCATGGGTGGACTAAGGATCAAACCAATCAAAGTAGAAGCCTTTAGATGTCCAATTGCATAAAACACAAAACAATAGGGGAAGAAAATTGGAAGCTGTTAAGAAAAGAAGAACAAGACTTACCTAGGTCAAATAATTATAACGTCAAAGCTACCTTACTTCAGTGGGGTACCACAAGGGTCAATTCTGTCTACATCTCCGCTACATTTTAAATAAAATGATCATTTAGTCACAACAAACAACGAGTTTTTAACCTTTAGCCCGGCAAAGACCTACAACATTCCTTCCTCTTTTTTTTAATCCCACTAAACTTTTATTTCTGGAAATGGAATCGAAACCATCCCAAGAAAAGGGAACATTTGAACGTCATACAAGACAAGCAGTTGCGGCAAAAACTAACAACCACATAAACTACTCAATACAAAAATTGTTGAGTTGCAAAACAAGCAAGGATTGGATCGAACTACTTCCATATGATCAAATCCCGATGAAGGTTTGGTATCATATGCTCTACCAGTTTTTGGAGGCGAATATACAAAGTCGAACATTACAAGGTGCCAAAAAACAGGAACGTAGACCAATTAGAAAAAATACGCAATCGAAGTTTGAGAAAACATCAAGGCTCGGGTCAATATCTTTCAATCCCAGCCAGATAGTCGAGAAAGTCGAAAAGCAAACCTAGTCTTAAGTGGCGCGAATAAGTAAAAATGGGCCTCAATCCACCTGAAGTAAGCAGCGGAAGCAAGTTGGCTAAGAACAATGCTAGTTGGAGAGGCATTTTGATGGAAGCCCAGATTCATCACCACCTAGGACAAATAGAAGACACAATATCATCTTCAGTATCCACAAATGCATTAAGGCTCGGTCTGAAAGCGGTAGAGGTAAACCTTGCTTAAGTGGCAGGAATAAGAAAAACAGGCCTCAATCAACTTAAAGTAAACAGCGGGAGGCACGTTGGTAATGGAGACATTTTTTTTTTTTTTAATTCTGACCTGCCTAAGCAGTAATATACACATTGACCTAAAAGATCTATTGTGCTTGCAGTCAGATGTTTTTTTAGGTTAGTAGCGCTTCTACTTTCCTAATGTAGCTGATAATACTTTCAGCCGAAGATTTCCTCAATTCTTCGGGACTTAAGAATTCCCTGAAGAAAGATTCTCTTCTCATACCGTAAAGGCCCGGGCATTCACATATGATATGCTCGGCTGTTTCGTCTTCTTCTAGACATAGTCTGCACTCCGGTGAGTCGACTAGACGCATTTTTTTTAGGTGATATCGCAGACCGTGATGACCAGTTAGGTAGCCTACTAAGTTTTTGATATCGTGCCTGCGAAGATTTAGTATCTTGTCGGCATCTGATTTGAAGGGCTGAATAGCTCTTTTGGCCTGTCTTAGGCCTGGGATGTTTCCCCAGTATGAAACACATTTGTTTTGTTCCCAGATTTATGGCTGATTTGCGGATTACACAGAAGGGTTCAGGTCCAATGAAGGGGGTTTCCGAACCTTATCTGGCTAGTTCATCAGCTTTTTCGTTACCTTCAACTCCCTTATATCCGGGGACCCACCATAGCCTGGTTTTGTTCCTGGAACTGAGTGTTTGGAGGGAGTTGAAGCAGTGTAGTACTGATTTGGAGTCAATGATGTGTGAGCTAAGGGCTTTTATAGCTGCTTGACTGTCCGTGAATATATGGATGTTTGCGCCTTTAATACCTGAGTTGTGTATTAGGTTTGCGCACTCTTTTATGGCATGGAGCTCAGCTTGGAATACACTAGGGTTTTTTCCCATAGGTATTGAGATGTTTTTATTTGATCCATGTATGCCAGCTCCTACCCCTGAGTCCATTTTAGAACCATCCGTATACCACTTTAGGCCGTTTAGGCAGTTTGGTGGGTTGTTGCTACACCATGGTTCTCTGGTTGTGATCTCCGTTGAGAATCTTTTGTCGAAGCATAATGTCTTTGGTAAGCGGTCTGTAACCGTTAATTAGTTTAAGATGTTCACTAATGTTTAATTCTTCTGCTTGTGTCAAACTTGCTGAGCTGCGAATTGCCGAATTGGAGAGACATTGGTGGTAACCCAGACTCAACGCAGGGTAAGGATAATTACAAGAAGAAATATTCACCAGGGAAGTAAACTACAGTTTTTAAAACACCAGCGACGGCCACATCGATAGAGCTCCCCCATTCTTAAAAAAAATTCTCATCATCTGCTTGCAATTCTAAACAGCATTTGGAGCTGTGATCGGCTGCCTTGTGTTATTCGTAAACATTGATAACCCTGGCCATAATATAGGCCCATACTCTTTTAATACAATTTAAGGTCTTCGACGTGAGCACACTACTTTCGGAACCTTTTTTTAAGCTTTTAGCCAGATGCAAGGAGGTGATCTCTGAAATTCAGATAAATGTATAAAAATATACCTATTCCCGGATTCTAAAAAGGTTTCACGGTACCCATTGTCATTTGTAGACCTTTTCCGTCAACAATTGACGTCAACTTTTTTTTTATAAACTATTTTCGGGTGAGGCAAATCTATAACGCTCCAGGAGCAATCTGAGATGTTTGCAGATGGTTATTGACTTAAAAGTGACGAAATAAAAAAAAAGTCTCCTACCTGTCACTTGATGGAAGGTAAATGACGTTAAAGGCAGTGCGTGCAGTAACCAAGTGATTAATGCTTTCAACTACCAAGTGCGGGGTCCTGATTCGAATTCCAAAAGTACAAGGACCTGAGATTTGCACTGCCCCACCTCCTGCCAAAGTCTGACAAACATCCAAGAGTCAAACTATGATGAAAAGATTCTCAAATTGCAGTTCGAAATCGGTGAAAAACTGATGGACCCATACTCTTTGTGGCAAAAATATAACTTCCACAAAAAAAAATTAAGAAGCTTCTTTTGAGACCCTGTATTGTCCATTAATGCCAAAAATGCCAAAACCAGTTTATTCGGTATCAATAAGGATGGTCTGATAAATTAGTTGTCATGAAAAATAGGCCGTTCGGATTCGGCATAAAAATGTAGGTCCCTCTATCGAGAAAAACTATTACAAGCACACATAATTGGATGTAAGACAAAGGCTAGATCCTGTGTCCTTATGAGCCTGTTGTGACAATAATTTTAATTTGCTAGCTTTCATCGCTAAAAGGGAACTCTCCTGAAAGTACCCAACTTGTTGACTGCCAGACCTCAAACCGAAGACTTTAAAAAAAATGTGTGAGTGCGGTTTCAAAACAAGAGTGTCTGTGCTAATCTTCTGCCCTTTCACATACTTTTGGAACTAGACAACGTATGTTCTCTTAAATTTTCCATTTCTTTAATATTCCCCGAACAATTCGTTTCATTTTAAGCACTTAATCACCCCCAAAACCACGACTTCATCCGCCCACCCCAAGACCACCCCCATAAGGACATTAGCCCAACCAATTCGCTTACAACTAGCAAAGATGAAATTTCCACCATCACTATCTTCTCTGTCACGTCCTTGCTATACCCTATGGAGTTGATGTTCTGCTTGGATTCACTTGAATCAGAACTCACTTCACCTCCAACGAGCCAATAAAAAAAAAACGAACCGACCAGACACTCCTGCATACATGTGTGCGCATAAGGACGACGCCAAAAATACGTTCAACAAATAGAATCCAATTTTAATGCATTCAGGCATCCTAGGAACATATTCGTGTAAAAAGCATGTGTACCCAATCCTAGCGTGCCCCCTGCAAAAAAAAAGGATAACCCCGAGCAGTTTTGCGACTTTTTTTTTACCATTCAATTATAATCCTTTCACCTCCTCCGGAAGGCAGAGAGAGCATACGTTCCCAGCTGAAACTTTAAAGCCGATGACGGCAAACAACGGTTGCATCCTTCATTCTGTAACTTTTTGGAGGATTCGATTAGATTAGACCGGGTGGATGGGTCGCTTGCATGTGTTTGTGCTTGCAGTAGGTGAATGCACTTTCAACAAAAAAAAAAGTCACTTCAAATCCAAAAGGGATAGAGTTTCGACTTAGAACTAATTTTTATATTTATATACGTGTATCACAGTTACAATGCAGGAAGTTAAGGATAAAAAGGATAACTAGTTTAAAGCACTTGGACACATAAGCACATGGAGTAGGTATTATTATTTTTTTTTTTAATTTTTACACACACATCACATTAAAGATATTTTTGCCAAAAGCAAAGCGCACAATGACAAAGCGTATTAAAGTTTTTTTTTTATTAAATTTTAAAGCACTATACAACACTTATATGTATTTATACATGTATGGGTAAATTGTAAGAAAGCTAATAGCAATGAGCGCAAAGAAAAAAATTAAAAACAACTATGGGGCACTTGGAGTTTGGTCCTTTTGTGATGAATTTTTTTTTTTAATTTTAAAGACTTGTTCTCTCGTTAGGGAAAATACACCCCCGATTCATCCAGTGTAGGTATGTATGTGTATATGTTTATTATTTAATAAGGAATTGGTCAATTGGTATTTTATTGCTTAGACTATACACACTGCACCGGAATAAGCGAAGAGATTGAAATTTGATTGCGACCGTACCGCCCGATCGACAGACTACATTTTGGGGTGGTTTCCTTTCTGGAAAAATTTTCATGACAAAAAACTTTTGTATATCCATGGTAGACTGTGGTGAACATTTTTTTTTACCACGATTGGTATGGGGAGGAGAGTGAAAGAGATTTAAGAGAATGTGTGAGAGGGAGTTGGAATGTGGATTGCAAGTTAAAAGTTTGGGATGAGCTTTTTGGGGTACAGCGACATCTATGGGAATGCGGTGATACTGTTGTTTGTTCAATAAATTAACTGGGTTTTATTTTGTGATGCTTTGGTGAAGGTTGCGCTTGTGATACCAAAGAATGTAGATGGAATGGGTAAGATATTTACACTGAAGAGATTCGTAAAAAACGTGTTTTTAGTGCTGAGTGAACTCAGAGTAAGGGGTATCATTTAAAAGCCTCATTGTAACACAAAACATGATGAAACTCCAATTTTACTTGAGATGTTGGTTATACCAATCATTGTAAAATGCTGTCATCAGCACATTGAACGATAAACCAGACTTGAGGTTCGAGTTGGCCATACAAAAGGCTAGTGACAGATTGAAAAAATAAAAAAACGAAGAATTGAACACTCATCAAGACGAATGTCTTCCATTTGGGTGGAATAGCAAACATAGCTTCAGAAAAATAAATCTTGATCGTTTTAAAAAACAAATCAAATTTATGCGAACATTTTAAAAGGAAAATCGAGATCTATATACGCGGTAGAAGTCAAATTGTATTCTCGTTAGTTTGCAAGAGAATGAGATGAATTAACACTATGGAGCTAGTAAACAGTGAGGGCTCAGTGGCGCGATGGTTAGTGCGATGAACTGCCGCGCAGGAGGTCTGGGTTCGATTCCCAGCCGTAGCAACACCTAAATGATTTTTCACTGGCCCTCCTCTCGTGATGATCTGACAAATCAACCGAGTAGTATCAATTGTCAAGAATAGCTTATCTCAACTTAGCCGTTCGGAGTCGGCATAAAACAGGAGGTCCCGCCATCGTGCAAGAAGTACACACGCACACATGAATGGTTGTGAGAAAGCTAGGCCTGGGTACTAACGAGCCTGTTGCGCCAAAAATTTGTATTTGTATTTTTGTAGCTAGTAAACAGTGAGAGAGTGCGATTGATCTCTTTTTCGTTACACTTTTTTGTTTCATAAAATCCGATTCACACCGTCCCAAACGAAGTTCAAAAATATTGTTGGGTAATCTTGTTTTAAAATTCCTAAGCTTTATGATTCAAGTTATAAAAAAGCCGCAAAAAGTAAAATAAAATCACCAAGGAGGCTTTTCAATGATAGCTATACCTAGACCCTTAAAAAGATTATTTAATCTAGAGTTAACTCAACAATAAGGGATTGCGATGACTCGGAGTTTAAATAGAATTAAATTTGACTTAAAAAATATAAGACGGCTACAATCCGTTGGGTGAATCATTTGTTACCCTATGCTATACCATCCTTAAAATTAATGTCCCCAAAAAGTGGGCTTGGGCTAAAATGATCTATAGACGGAATGTTCATATTATAACAGATTTTCGAGATATGTTACACAGACACTTTTTTTTTAATTCTTTACCATTTGGCCAAAAACAACGTTTTACTGAAAAGTGGGGGTGGAAGTGGGCGGAATTTCACATTTTTCTGCTTCGTCGGACAGAGAGTCTAGTCCACATACCAAATTTCATAACATTCATTTACTCAAAATTTAAGGCCCAATAATCTGTGACACTCAGACGGACGGACAGGCAGACAGACATGGCTAGATCGAACAACGCTAAATAATTATCTAACATGGCTAAATTATTTGTCTATGTTACAAACTATGTATCAAAACTAATATATCCCTATGGGATAGAGTACAAACATGGTTCTTGAGTTAACTAGAGGTTAATCACGTTACTGGTATGATTTTAGGCAGAAAAAATGCGCCAAGAGAACAATTTTCTAAATCAGAAGATACATTTACCAAACACCACCTCGCTTGAAAAGCAAACTGTCAGATGTCAAAATTCATAAATTTTCAGAAAAGCTATTTAAAGTTTTGCATTACTATGGATGTTTCCTTAAACGCCAAACGACAGTTACGCCCTCACGCTGTCAGTGACAGCTTCTGTCAGCTTGCTTTTCAAGCGACGACTAGATCACCACGAGTACTCGCTCAAGGGGCAGGACAATTGCATAAGGGTGGCTTATTTATTTAACTCTCCAAGCATTTTATGTTAGAAATCAGGCAGCTAAGCACTGATTATTTAGGGCGCAAGTGGCCCTAAAACTACTATCTAAACAATCAATCACATCAACATCTTTGGGTGATTCATCGCACTGCCACGGTCGTATCAGCAGGAATGCAGTAAAGTGGGAGGTTTATAGTTCGTTTTATAGCCTCGTTAATCGGAAACGCACGCACAAGGATAAAAACACCCCAAAAGTAAAAGAAAGAAATCTCCTATTGGGGATTGGAAAAGTTTTTATGAATGAGTTTGGAGGTGAACACAACTATGTAAGTAAACACTGCGAAGACAGCGTGATGGTGACGAATGTTTGAAACACGAGTGTAACCTGCAATCTATCGTCTATGACCCAATCAGGTGGCTTCGATTTCAAATTAAAAACTGTCCCTTTGCAGACATAAATTCCTAGGAGAAAACGGTTCGTTGCATGGCTCGTTACGCTAACTCTATGGTAAGGGTTTAAACCTGCTAGAGAAGATTGTTCATTTAGGTGTTTTAGACGATTATTCGCAGTAACATCATACTTTTCTAAGACCGTCGGGAAGAGTGCAAAATTAACCAAAAGTAAAGGTTGGGGATTCCTTCATAAACTTTTTCCCCGAGCTAAAGTTTAAGACTGGGGTTTCAGAAAGAATTATCAATTACCAATCGCCGTTTTTTCGCAATAAGAGGACAATTCATTAGGGAAACCAAACTGGACTTCTAGAAGATCTGTAGATTATCAAGATAACAACAGGCACTAACGGTCTACACATGGCTCCAGACCTAGCTTTACAATTAATTTGTGCAAGCAGTGTTATTATATAGAACATCGAAAGGGACAAAAAAAACGGTAGCGAAAGGCAAATTTAAAAAGCTCCTCGTGAAATTTCAATACTCTTGGATGTTTGTCAGACTTTTTCCCGCCTCGACTCACATTAGTTTGGGCAGTGGAATAACTTTAGAGGTGCTGATACTTTTGGGCTTTTGAAGCAGGGTCTCAGCTCTTAGTACTGATACTTTCGAGAACGATCCTCCGGTTTCAGGATCAAGCGATTAGGGACTGAATGACTTGAAGCAACGTGCCCAGCATCGAAAAGGATGTAAGGCTGCCTTGTCTCAGGCAGATACCTAAACGGTTTGTGAGCAAGAGTGAGTTGTAGGTTCTATAGACAAAGACCCCTTGGCATAGCTTTTTTCACACCCAATCTTCTGTGCGTGTGCCATTAAAGGCGGAACCCAGAATTATATACCCTAGCTGAACTGGTGCAGTGCCATTAATTTATAGTTCTAGGATGAGTTGTTGAATCATTAAAAATCACTGAAAACCTGCTTAAACTGGTTTTGCTGAGGTTAGGTCGAACTAAAACCAGCAGTTTAAAGCAATACACCACTCTAATAAACTGGATCTCTTGCTACCTAGCAACATGTGGGTTTTGGGATCATTATAACATTCCAAGGTTGAACCGGATGAAGAAGGCCTTCTTGATATAAAAATCAGATGTCTTTACAATCGAAATAAGTCAATTTCAT
Organism: Rhingia campestris; assembly: GCA_932526625.1. Lineage (NCBI taxonomy): Eukaryota > Metazoa > Arthropoda > Insecta > Diptera > Syrphidae > Rhingia > Rhingia campestris. Next base: position 106,895,507 of record OW052185.1, read on the forward strand.
TCGCCAAAGACCTTCAGATTAGTAAAGTGCTGTCAAAAACTAACTGCAGATTATGAAAAGCTGATATCTCCCGCACTTTACATAAACAAGTGTAAGCTAGAAAGGAATATGCAAATAAGGCGAAAAATTGCCTTGAAACTAACTACATAATAACTACATAACATCATCACTGCATACTAGGAAAGCATGGTCTAAAACTGCCAGCAAAGATTTGTGCAGGAACTGCAATGCCGAAACAATCGGACACTGCTTTTAAACGTCATCCGCTCTATTAGAAAACAGAAATGTCACCTTTGATGACTATGACTAGCGCCGCGCAGAAGGTTTGGGTTCGAATCCCAGCAGTAGTAACATTTTCAATTTCTTTTCACTGTCCTGGATCTGACAAATTAGCACCAATTGTTACCAAATCTTTATCTCAACTCAGTTCTTCGGATTTGGCATAAAACAGGAGGCCCTTTATATGTACCAAAAAGACTTGGTCGAAAATAGGTTTATGACCAGCTTTGGTGACCAATAATTTCTCCACAAAAGCTGCAATAATACACCAATAGGAAACTCCCTAGTACATTTCTTACTCGGCAAAAAAAAAACAGAAAGGTCACCCTCTATGACTAGGTACTTAGGTCTGAACAATGCCATCTGAAAGACGGACCTTAAAAATTTATTTGGAAATGATGTAGCTGTTGTTAATAAACGTCACTGTCTCTTGTTGATATGACAATGGGATGTGTCTCTTAGCCAAAGTAGGGCATAGTGTACCAAGAAGTACTTTTAGAAGTTCCTTAACCAAACCCACGTTACAGGTCCCCGGTAATCATGGGTTTCATAAGAAGATTTCAAAGTAATTTCCTGAGGAATGAATGAGAAATGAAAAGATTCACCTCCTTTCTGGGTTATAAACAGCAAAAAGAAATAAAGTGCCCATAGTCCTATAAAACAAACCCCACCTTAACAATCAACATAACCTTGTCCAAGGTATATAACTTTTATAATTCAAAATAAAATTCTCGTTAAAACGGTGTTATTAACTTTTCTTGTAAAATAAATCATTCTTAACCACCATCCATCTAACCTTAACCAGAGCTTTTATGCCCGACTGGGTTATATAAAATTGCAATAAACCTCTTGTCGGCACAGACCAGCACCCACCAACATCACGCCTCAATAAATGTAGACCGCACAAGTGGTGGATGGGTGGTATCATGAATTTAAATATCTGCACCCCACAAAGAAAATCCAATAACTGACACTGCTTGGGATAATTGAATGCCAAGCATCTGGCTGTCATCCGTAATCAGGTTAACCTAATCTCTTGCCTCCTTGACCTTTGACAATCGTTTGGAAAATGACAAGGAACATGACAAATCCGGAAATATTATCCATTACAATAGATTCCATTTTTCATGTACCAGCTTTAATCCAATTCACCACTCCTGGCGACAGGACATGCGCACATCATCCCATGTAATCGTCCACTTCGCATATCCATTCGTTTTTATCGCCTCATTCACCTTCACGCAGATGACTGTCATCCACAAAATCCAGCCGACGGGGATACCAACAGAGAAGCAACAAATGATTTTGCATCTGACGACGCGCAGACAAAACGAAGTCGGATGCTCATTCCATAAAGTATCTAGCAGATACAAATACACCACTAAACACTGCTGATGATGGTAGTGCTCATTTAAGAGCGCCGCAAATAATTTCCCACTTATCTGCGACACTACACACCCTCGGTGAGGGCTTTCGATGGCAATTTAGCGGAAGAGACTCCGGAGAGGTATCCACCGCCAGTACCGGTCGGTACCGAGTCGTGGTCGCCTGGAGCGCCAGCCAACACTATGCATTAAAACACAAGACAAGCTTGCTAGAAGCTACCAGCGTGCGTAGGATGTGACAGCGACATGACAAACGATTTTTCGATAAAATTCTGCAACAAGTCCACCGAGGCGATGTGTGGAAGTAGGTATCAGATAAATGTTCATAATAATCCATGAATGGAGGCAGTGCAAGATGTCAGCTTGCAAAATTATTACATGTGCCAATAAAGTGTGTGAGTGTGTTGGTTGGATGGTGGTGGCGTTGTTTAACTTGAATTGCGATATCGGTTGCGCATTTGGAATCGAAGCGGACTGCAGGTTGTGCTGGGAAAGACTGAACAAAAAACACGTACTATGAGGTAATGCATGCCTAAGTTTGGCTTGAGACTAAACGAAAGTAAATTTGGGATACGACCTTTGGAAGCGGCCTGGTGAGGCTTCAAAAAATATAATAAGGCATTCGGTATGCGACAGTTTTAAAGGTGTCAAATGGGATGACTTAGTCAATCTAAGGACTAAACAAGATAAAGAAGGATTTTACCATTGAAGACGGTCTTGCAAGACTTCATGTTTGGTATGATGTGGCATTTTCAAAGGCATGAACTAGCATGACTATGTCAACCTCAGAAGATGTTTCCACTGCCATGACTTCTACGACTAAGCAACAAAGAAGGTATGATATGACCTTTTAAGACGACCTGGTGAGCCTTCAAAAAATATAATAAGGCATTCGGTATGCGGCAGTTTTAAATGTGTCAAATGGGGTGACTTAGTCAATCTAAGGACTAAACAAGCAAAAGAGGGATATGACCAGTGAAGGCGGTCTTGCAAGACTTCATATAACATGTATGTGCCATTTTTGAAGGTATAAACTGGCATGACTATGTTTACCTCAGAACTTGTTTGCAGGTGCCCACTGCCATGACTTCTAGGACTAAACAGCACAGAAGGTGTTATATGCCCTTTTAAGACGAACTGGTGAGCCTTAAAAAAACATAATGTGGCATGCGGTGTGTCAATTTTTAAAGCTCAACTGGCAAATTAACTTCAGAACGTCCTTGGCAGATGCCAACTGGCATGACTAAGTTAGCACCAGAACATGTTTGCAGGTCTCAAATGGCATGACTAACTTAATTTAAGGACTAATCAACAAAAAAGGTTTGAGATGACCCTTAAAGACGACCTTGTTAAACGTTAAATAAATTAATACAGCGTACGATATATAGGTGTCAAGTGTCACGTCTCGATAAGCCGTTGCTATAAACAGAACAACTTGAGGTACAGCCTTTAAAAATGAAAAACAAGGTAAGTACCTTTTCATGAGCAAGTTTGTCTCAGAATTAAAACAAAATAACTTGAAGACCAAGGTGTCGAATCGTCAAACTGTTTGATAATATGTTTTTCAGCCTAGATTCGAAAGCCCAAAAAAGCCTTCAGATAAAACAAACAGCAATCAAGAAAGTATAATCGATTAATGCCCGGTTTGGTCATTTTCGGGTGCAGTGGCCTAGAGGTACGGGTGGGTTCCCTGGTTCAAATCCTAACAACTCTTAAAGTTCAGTGACACACCTCTTGCGAAAGTCTGACAAAAATCCGAGAGCATACAACTGTCATCAGAAGGTTCTCAAAACTGCCTTTCGGAATCGGCGTTAAGTCTGGGTCTAACTAACAGGGTTGTATGACCGAAATGTCTAAGTCTGAAAACATTTCTAAGTCGTCAGTCCAAATTAAAACCAAGATTAGGAATTAGAGTTTGTTTTCACCTTAAAATAGGGCTTGGGATCTAACTAATGTAGTCTAGTGGATCATAATGTAGGGCAAGGGCTTGGATATCGTTATTCTATTGGCTTGTTAGAGCCTCGGGGGTATTAGTATGTACATGATTTACCTTAGGTCCGATGTCGGTTTTGGTTAGGCCGTTGCGAGTTCTAAACTCAGCAGGTCATTAAATCTAAAACTCGGAGCAAACTATTTGCCGAGACAGTCCCTCCCTTTGATCTCAATCTCTTCTAAACGATTGCCTGTGACAATCTATATAGCACCCAAGTCTAGTGGCCCAAAAGTATCTAGGGAGGACAGCTTCATGCTGGACTGTAGGGCCACTTCAAAGAAAATTAAAACTGAATTCGTAGAGCCTCCGAAGTTACTTTATACACAATATCCTGCCCTTCAAGAGGCTAAAAAACAGTTTTAAAGGCTCTCCGTATCAGTCCCTCGTACTTGTGTGATTAGTTACAGAAAGCAACCTAGTGTAGCAACAAGGAAACTTAAATCCCCGTGCAGATCTACAAGGGCTGCCTGAGAGGTTTTGAAACTTCTAATTCCATACCGCATTCCTAAGAAAGGCTTAGGATCAAAACGATGCAACGGCTGTGGTACCTCAGGATCTCGGACGCTCTTACTTGTAAGTTCTGATGAAGACGCTTTGGCTTGTAAGCTGAAATGAGGAGTTCAAGCGGAAGCACAGGGTATATCTACCCCGTATAACGTATTCCCAAGAAAGGCTTCGGATAAAAAAAGATGCAACGGCTGTGATACCTCAGGATCGCTATTCTCGGATGCTCTTACTTGCAAGTTCTGATGAAGATTCTTTTACTTGTAAGCTCTAATGAAGAAGTTGAAACACACTCCATTAGACATTTAGACATTTGGATCCGTCTTCCTAGACGCTCTAACTCCATCTTATGGTAGATATTTTGGGAAACAGCGTTTTGAGAAACAGCTAGCCTTCGAAAATTTTCAATTGACGGACGAAGTAGTACATAACGGGTGATTTTTTAGCTGGTTTGGTTTTGGCAACACTGGTTTTGACAGCTGACGTGTGTTTAGTACCTTGTGTCACTGTCAAACAGCTTCAGTTTGGTTTGCAATTTAACCATGGATCGTCTTAAAAATGAACAACGCTTGCAAATTATTGAATTTTACTATCAAAATTCGTGCTCGGTTCGAAATGTTCATCGCGCGCTGCTTCCATTTTATGATCGGCATTCTCGACCTTCTGAGCAGTCTATTCGGAAGATTGTCACCAAATTTCGCACCAAATTTACTTTGTTGGACATTAAACCACCAACAAGTTTACGTACTGTGCGTAGTGAAGAAAATATTGCGGCCGTATCAGCTAGTGTGACAGAAGACCGCGAAATGTCGATTCGGCGCCGTTCCCAGCAGTTAGGCCTTTGTTACAGCACTACGTGGAAAATTTTGCGGAAGGATTTGGGCGTAAAGCCTTTTAAGATACAGCTGGTGCAAGAACTAAAGCCAGCCGACCTACCACAACGCCGAATTTTTGGTGAATGGGCTCTTGGAAAGCTGGCCGAGGATCCGCTTTTTTATCGAAAAATTGTGTTCAGCGATGAGGCTCATTTTTGGTTGAATGGGTACGTAAATAAGCAAAATTGCCGCATTTTGAGTGAAGATCAGCCAGAGGCATTGCAACAGCTACCAATGCATCCCGAAAAAGCCACTGTTTGGTGCGGTTTATGGGCCGGCGGCATTATTGGGCCATATTTCTTCAAAGATGATGCGAATCGCAGCGTTACTGTCAATGGTGAACGCTACCGAGCGATGATAACAAACTTTTTTTTGCCCGAAATGGAAGTTCTTGACTTGCATGATATGTGGTTTCAACAAGACGGTGCCACATGCCACACAGCACACGAAACAATGGCGCAATTGCGAGGCGAGTTTGGTGAACAGTTAATTTCACGTTTCGGGCCGGTCAATTGGCCGCCTAGATCGTGCGATTTGACACCATTAGATTATTTTTTGTGGGGGTATGTCAAGGCTAATGTCTATAGGGACAAGCCCGCTTCGATTGACGCACTGGAAGCATTCATTCGTGAGATACCGGCCGATATGTGTGAAAGAGTATGCCAAAATTGGACTCAGCGGATGGGCTACCTGAGACGCAGCCGCGGTCAACATTTGCATGAAATTATCTTTAAACATTAAATTGCAAGGTTCAAACTATCGATTCAAATAAATATTTCATTCATTTTTTCGAATTTTGTGTTTTTTTTTAAAAAAAAGTTCTAAACCTCCTAAAAAATCACCCGTTACTTCAATGCTTCCCCGGTGAATTGAACTTTGGGGTCAGGCACCTTCGAAAATTGGCAATATCACGGACAAGGCTATATTCAACCCCAGACTTTCGATGAACGTTCGCAGAACGTGAATTTACAGAGAATTCAGATACATACACCCAGAGTTCCAAAAATGTTTCCCTAATTATGCGTTACCAGAATATGTAGAATGTAGATGCCTGTAAGATCAAGTTTCAGAATTGTCCGTTTATATTGCTTGCACCTGTCACTCCTCTCTCTTGGGACACACCACTTAGTGCGGCGATATTTATCTAAGGTTCAACAATCCGGTCGTTGACAAACATCATTGGTCACCCAAATTGCCTTCACATCAACCCTGTACAATATTCAATCAATTTCCGTCCACAAATCACACATTCACCACCTTAACAGACAAACCCATCTCAGTCCACACCGTTGTTAATGCTTTTCCGCAGGATAAAAAAAAGTCAAAATTAATTGCCTCAATTACCACCACGACCTGTCACAATCCCATTATACATGTCATGTGCAATTAATCACCGCCATTTACAAAATTAAACAAGTGGAACATCCCTTCAGGTTGTTGTCCTCGTAGTCATACTTCTGCCATATCGTCATCGAGGGGTACGAAAGGAGCTTTAACTGCGATGATGCACGTAAAAAGTATGTACCCCACCCCCACCGAATCCCCCTTGGGCAAATATGACTCCGTTTAACGGAGTGTTAAATTTAAAAAAAAATTAATTAAATTATTTAATTCCTTGAGCATCATTAAACCAAAAGTTTAACTTCCGCAAATTAGCGGAGCACACACACACATAAACATGATAAAATATTACGAGCCAATAAATTGGAAGATATTTCGCAACTGCGGCAAATTACACACCCTGATGTGTACAAATGCAATTTGTGTAATCAAATGGCGATTTATTGACATTTCAAGTTCGCCCACCGCGAATGGGTTTAAGTTGTTTAAGATACACAAACACACAAGCACGCAGGCAGGTTGGATGAATGGGCAAGTGACCGGCTATACCGGCCTACAATACTATCATCATACACCGCCCATGGGTCTCTGGTTAGGAGGAGGGGAGGTTGAAACATGGAAATCTGAAAACTACTTGCACTTTTCCAAGTTGTTTGCTGTGGAAATGCGCCCACTCTTAGTAATTGTGGTCTGTCCATGGCGAATAGTTCGATATCTACGAAGAATGGTGGATTTCCCACTTTGTCGGTGGTGGGAGATACTTTTCTCTTATAGAGTTTTGGGATGACAGAGAGGTCGGAATGTCGGATTACTCGGATTACTCGGATACCCAACCACATCCAAAATTCGAATTCAACAGGCAAAGAGAACTACGATTGTGAAAGTTTGCAAAGTGGTAAGTTGAGATACGTTCCACAAAAAAGCTTTTGGTGTTGTTGAAGTTGTATTCACGTTACAATAGATGGCGTTTAGCGCAGTTGAGAGCCAATGAGGGAGGTTGTGAATATGGATAGGGATTCTCGACAGTAGTAGCTGCAAGAAAGTTCGTGGTGGAGGCAAGAATTGTAATTAGTACATATAAACATGGATTTTATAGTTTGAACCTTCTAAGCATTACTTTTTGATTGGAAAAGATTTGACGTGTTTATATCGTAACAACGTTTTGAAGAAGTCAAAAAAAAAAAAACTCATTTTGGCGATTAGAATGACGAGTTATAAATTAGGTTCACGAATCATGGAAAAACTACTAGATGGAACTTGGAGCTCTAGCCCCTACACTCTGTATTTTGTTCCGAAAGTTACATTTTTCGAAAACGAATATTTTTAGCTCGCTATTATAGAAGCTGAAACGGAATTTGGTTGCCTGGCAACACGTAGTAATAGATTTTTACATTTAAAAAAAATTACAAAAGCCAATGAAAAAACGAAACGAAAACCACTTTGGAATAAAAATGAGTTTCGGAACGAAACACAGAATATGGCTCTTGGTATAGTGATTGTAACATCCTCCGCTGTTCCACATTTTGAATAAATTCAAAATACTTAGTCACAGGACTCTTTTTCTACTTAATACTATGAATGCTTGGTGGTCATCTAATAAGAAAGTTCGATGATGCCAGATACTGCAGGGGTGTTTTACAAAGATATCAATCGGAGATACCAAAATCAAATCAAAAAAATCTGACGAAAGTTGATACATAAGTCGAGTATCACCATCCGTTAGGGATTTTTGTCTGCAGCTTAAGCTGAGATTTTGTTGTTAAGTGGAACTAAATTTTCACCAGAATCGAAAATCTGATTCTCTATCTCGGTAGGACGGTTTATCTGTCAAAAAAGAAGTTCTCTTTCTTCACAGAGAGTAATAATGATGAATTCGTTTCATGAAACGTCAAATATGACTATCTGTCCCTTTTTAGCAACAATGGTAAAGAGGTGATTCCAACAAATTTTAGTCTCAGAAAATTGAAAAATGTCTCCGGTTGCCCGAATGAGGGATAATGTCCCACAAATGGATTTCATTTTGGAGACTTAGAGATTTGGGAGGGCTCGGCAAATGAAACTTAGTTGTACCCCCAATAAGAATGCTTGGTGTGAGCAGAGATTATGAATTCTATACAGATGACGCATTGAGAACAAAAAACAGAAACTTTTGCTCAAACACATGAAAAACAAGAACAAAAGCATATGGCGGGCTGTGTCATCACGACCCGCCATAGAACCATTTTATCTTGTATGGGGTGCGTATCTGTATAGAATTCATAATCTTTGGTATGAGTTAGGTATAAATGATAGAAGAACAAATCATTAAATAACAAGGCATGGTTTGAGTCCTAGCTAAACCAGATGTCAGTTTATCTGTTTTTTTTTCTAAGAAAACAGGACTATCATTTAGTGGTCGCAATTTGTCGTGATTACAGCCGATAATGCGTCCGTAAAAATTGTCTGGTGGCCACAGATGTCGAATTAGAAAACGCAGCTATGCGACAAATGGCCTAGTCATACTTTGGATTACTCTTGCTGTTCATCGGGCTCCCAGGTTATGCCCCTATCAGACTCGTCCTCGGGTAGTGGATACCTAAATATCCTGTCATTCGGTACAAGGGCGATATGCAGCGAATGGTGGTATAGCAGGTTATCTGTAAAGGTCCGCGTCTATATGGTAAATGGACGCTACCAAGGTCTATGTTTCAAAAGAAGACTTCGCAAGGGGGCGAGTGTATTTCAAAACTACTTTACTCCTATTGGGTGCTGTTGCACTAGTCGCGATTTAGTCGCAAGAAGCTGGAAATAATGACGTTGATAGAATCCGGAAAGAACAATAAGGTTTATCTGAAGGGACAGTGCTTTGCTATCTGGTGTCAATAATGTGGCTCGAAATGCGTTAAAAGAAGATGCAGGCAATGGCAAAACGGGGTAAGCGGGCAACTTTCTTGAACGGGTCTAGAAACAGATTTAGCTAGAGGAAACTTGCATATGGATTGTCTCTCCTATGTAAGTACTACAACCATTTCGTTATTTAGACCCATATGCCCCTTATATTCAAGGTCGAGTGCAATGAGTGCAATGGTTAGATTATCAAACAGATGCTAAAGTGATCTAATATTCGGATTTCAACTCACCAATATCGAAGTGGTTTTTCGCTTGCTACAAATATTTCGCAAATAGTCGAATTATCCTAAAAAATTATCACAGCTCAGAGAATAAAAAAGTGTAGAGTTTTTGAGTTATGATTTGAAGGAATCATAACTAAAAGCAAGGTGGTTGTGATGGCTTGGAATCTTTTGTGATGTAGACGCATTTTTGGAACTTAAACATAAACAGATACCTTATCGAGTATATGAGGTGAAATCCTGAAAATTGGCAGTTCGCAGCTGTAAACCTGAAGGACAAGTGTAGGTAACACAAAAATGAGATCAAAAGGCTCAATTGTCACGGGTACTATATAGAATGGAAAGACGGTGACCCAAAAAACGATAGAAAGGCTCAATTGCGAAGGGAACTAGCAGTATGGATGTAGTAAAATGAGAGGATTATGATCCCACTTATCATAATGTTAACCACGCCGATAAGGACACAAAACAGAGGTTCAATTATGAGGAACTTATTGGAATGATACAGGTCTATCTTCCAAAGACTTTTTCAAGGTTTGACAAACAAAAAGTCAAAGTCATGGAATGACAGATGACCCTCAAAATGTGAGACATGAATAAGACGAGAAGACGAGTAAAGGGAGGCTGTCTGACACTTCACGAAAGATTCACCTTACCATGCATATTGTTATAAGCCAAGGTAATGGGAATAGCTAGCATTAATCAATTGCCTGTGCGAATTATTTAGCCCGCAAGAGTTATGTATGACCCCGATTCGAGAGGTATTTGCTCCTAGAACGCATTACAAAACCCAAGGATAATTTAAATTTATTGTGAGTTCAAAAATCCTTGGAAATGGATTTTATTTTGAAAAGTATCCCTTCTTGGTATTTGTGGGCCCTCAGGCTAATACAGCATAATCAAGTAGTTCCAGATAGCAAAACCGATTCTTATTTAACCTTCAACTGGTGTAAAATGTTGTATCCTTCTCTTCGACTGTTGACATTTGGGAAAACTTTCTCCAAATCTTGTAAGAACATCGAATTACTCCCCTTTGTCAAATCAGATCCTTTCCCTATCACTAACCAGGCAAACACACGAGTTAGTTCAACTTGTCATCACAATGATGGTTCTACCTGAGTGCGATGAGGAGAGAAGAACATAGCAAGCAACCTAAACTGCCAAACTTTCAGATTCATCCTCAGGCAGTCGAATCTTCTTACAACCACCCTCTCAAACAAAAATTAAAAGAGATCAAAACTCGAAACAAGGAAGGATAAACCCCCTATCCATGTATTTTCTTTTTTATTGAATAGAAATTGACATCACGTCAAGGATACATGTCGGGGAAAAGTCAAACAGACAGACAGCTGTTGAATTCTCATTCCCTCCGTGATCCGTTCCATGTGTCTCTGTACATTTGTTGGTGTCTGTTATCATTGGATACGGAGGGAGAGTTCTGCCTCAAGGGGAAATTCACTCACAAGAGTATCTAATTTAAAGTTATGGTTTTATCTGTTATTCTTTCCTGAAGACGAGTTTTCTTTTTAAGAGTGCCCGTAGGGGGAGTGATGCCATACCCAATCCGAACTTAACCAAACCCAACCGCACATAAAAAGGACACTGCCCCTTGTGTCGTTCTTTCCCGTCCATGTAAGTGGCTATTTTTTCTTTTTCTATGACAACTCTAAGGGATGTTCCATTGAATTAATTTCAGAGATCAACGTGGCGATTAAGGATTACTCGTCCTTTTGATAGAATCGAAGCCCGGCATTGTAGGCGAATTAGCGAACAAACTGAATAGAAATAAAAATGAATGCCAAATTGAAGGATTACTGCGATGAAGTTCTATTTTAATTATATTTCTATGACAGGAGTAGGATTACTAGAAAATCCTGATCACAAAGGACTATAGCAGCATACTTCCATCTCAAGGGTCATATACAAGCAACAACGCGCGACATGTTTGAATCAATTATGCATTCTCGCGCGCGCGTTGTACTGGAATTCTTTCGCGTTGACAAGTGCCTTTCACAAGGATAATGTGAGCGACGCAAAAATAGTTACGAGTGTGGCAATGCAACTACGCTTTCTGATCAGCGTTGTAGTAATTTAATAAGAACGCGCAAAAGTGTTGAACGACACGTTCCGGGCACATGCCAACGGCACTCTAAGAGTAGCCTGTCGTGCAGTAGTCCTTTTGAAAAATGAACTCGCAATCGTTTTTGTTGTATAGCCGAGTATCCTGCAGCCCGACCCCGTGCGTCGCGTCGTCGCCTGTCATCACCTTCTGTTGGTGTCATATATTCTGCCATCCAGACGACATTGTGTAAGGATTTCCATGGCACAGCATACGTCTAATAAAGTTTTCATATTTCTCCGCTAAGGAGCTCGTGCATTTCCTTTCTTTTGAGGTCCAATCCTGTGTGTGTGTGCACCAGGCGAGACGACGCTTTTTAATCGCACAGATATACGAAAATGATTTATTCAATAAAAAAAAAGTAACCGTTCTTATTTTTTTGTCGCAAAAAAGGACATGGGGTTGGATTATACTCGTCTACGAAACTGCACTTTCCGATAAAGGACTAATGCTCGCATCTTGTAATAAAATCGAAATGACATTTTAAATTCACGCACACATTGCTGCTAGCGCAGGCTGCATGTAATTTATGTCTGGGCTGGGATGGTGGCAAGGATAATAAGGTTGGGTTCGAGGTTGAGACCAAGGTTGATGTGCTAAATTATGTGGAAGATGTGTGAAACGTGTTAGCTGCCGATAGAAGAAGCGATTATAAATATTTTAATGCTTTTCGTTTCATGATATTTTCGGGGAGATAAATACGACGCATCGGAATTTATGATGCCAAGCCAACTTTGTGTCGATGAAAGGATATGCGTTGTATTCATTTTAAATTCAAATTTGACCAGAAAGGTTCATGTGTCGGACATGAGGGATGAGATTGGGTAGTTATGACAAAAGTTTTGTCATAAATAGATAAGCATTGGAACGTGTGCCCATCCGCATCATTAGGCTATCGAGATTGAACTGGGGAAGACCCTTTTTTAGGATGAAAAGTGGCGTTGGAGATAAATATTGTAGTGGAAGCGTGTTCTGGAGATTGTAACTAGCAGTGATTGCTGTCAGTTGGAAAACCTAAGTTGGCGTCAAAAAGGATTTTTGTTATGATTATGAACGAGACCCTTGACTAAGGAGTGAAAGAACTCCCAATTCATACCTATTATCTGCCTTTGCCAGGTCGACTTGAACTAACTCACTGTCCAGCTATCGCATTCACAGGATTTCGCTGGTTGATTTCAGGAACCAAGTCAGCCGAAAGTAGAATATATGGGTTGGTCCATGTGATCTTGTCCTACGCAGGCAATAGGTATGGCTGGGGAATTATTTTTAGTGAATGGTGTGCAGACATGTAACCACAACATGGGGTACCAACAGATTCACGTAGATTAATAGAACATGCGAATCACAGGGAAACAATAAAGCGGAGGTGTTGCATATTTCAGCCCAGATCATAGCAGGTCCGATTGGGATGGAATTTGTGTGACATCTGGTGGTCTAAAGGATTTGTCTGCATACATTAATATGTACCCGTTCCGAGAATATTTTAGTCATGAACATGAAAGTTTGTTCACTACCCCACCTCTTGTGAATGTCTGTCAGACTTTTAGGCATGGTTGGCTACCTAGGGACCCAATTATGAAGCTTATGATAGTCTGATGGTATTTTTTTTTATGATTATTTATTGGGCGAAACAATTAGGTACATTGACGCTATGAGTCGAACTCCCGTCGAACTATCTACTGGTGCGAAAAACGTCATCTATGGCATTAAGACTTTTATGGTTCAAGATAACAAAATCAATACCGAAAGCTACAAGAAATCATAGATGGAACGCGTTTGTGATGTCAAATTAGGAGACGAATCAGTTCGTTAGAAAAGGCGAGGAGGTGAAGCTGCTAGAAGTGGTTCCAAAAGGAATGAAGTGGCGAATTGTGAAGCTGTGCCATTATGATATTAAGAGGGAGGGGATACTAATTCGAAAAAGGCAACATTTTTGGTTTCTAAGGAGGCACAAGTCCATATAAGGATATTTTGAAGCACCAAAGTGAAAGAAATGTCAATTCTATACCTATGAAATGGAGATGCCAAGAGCACCTTTGGAAGTTCAAGAGATGGATCATTTGGAAGCGTTCATTAAGGCCCAGTTGTCCAGTGCAAGATCAACATTGTTTCAGGATTAACCTAGGTAGCAAGACATCTTGGTTATAGTGAACGAATTGAAGAGGTATTCCATTATCCTACCATGTCAGCTCATGGTAAATGTTGGTATACACATCTCTGATAAGGACATCTCTTCAGAAATCGAATTACTAAGGAGATCATTAGAAGAAATCATCCCACTCCTAGGTACACCACCGCGCTGAAGCATTGATTCTACCGAGAGCTAATGAAAAAATCCTCTGTTTGAGAGAACAAATTCTTCGGTCTCGTTTGTGTTGATGTCCTATGAAGATGAAGATTCAATCAGGGACTCTACAGCGACATAGTCCAGCTCAAAACTCAGCATTTAACGTTTAAAATGACTTAAATGATATGTATGACGAATGCACACAAATAGCTAAGGACCGGACTAATTGGAGGAACATGTTGGTTGAGGTCCATCACTTAATGAAGTAACGAGGATTGTGACTGATCGAGGGACCGACTTTACACCGACGGCGCGCGTAAGGAGGATTTCATGCTATAACCATACTTTAGGGCATACTAAGGTAGCAATTCGACTCACAAATGGAACTGCTGAACGAGTCAACCAGTTGATATTAAATTTCCCAAAGTCGATGAACTTACAATGGGATGCGAAGCTACGACAACTTCTACTAATTCAGCAACAGACCATACTCATATTCCATTACAATGGCCGTGTTTCGGATTTCAGATTTAGTAAGATATCTTAGAAAGCTCTGTTCTCATTGGTCAATCGACCACTTTTCCCTTGAGAACAGAGCTGCATCTCAGACCCAAAATCTGAAATCAGGATCACGGCCAATTGATATCCACTCTATCGAAGCAGTCATCAGAATCTTCAAAATTTGCAATTCGCAATAAGCAATCATCATTGCATCCTTCTGTACCTACAACCCATACATGTTTGCAGAAAACGCATAACCTCAAAACACAACTCACCCCTAATTCCAACTCCATAAAGCAAAGGGGAACCCACATAAATAGAAGAGGACACTCAATTTCAACCACGAATCATGTTTTAACCTTAAAATCTACAACTCACCCATTTCCAAATGGCCGACACTCATCTTGCAAAATTGTTCGCCAAATATTTTAACCAATTGCGGCGATTTTTTCATATTTTCAATACTTTTGTTGTGCGGAAAACAAACTTTACCGAATAATTCATTAAATGATCACTAATTCGCAATGAAAAAACAACTTTTTTGTCCAAAAAACAAATGTTTATTTGCACACGCATTGACACATTGACTAGATTCCTGACAGAAACAAATTTTCTTTTTCCAGGCATAAAACACACATCCAGGCACTTCAAAACTAATAAAAACTAAGGAAAAACAATTCAATTTAAGTTTTCCAATAACTTTCGGGTATTTGAAGCACAAGAAGTAATTCTTTTCACGAGATCACCACAACAGCACGCTTCAATTCCAACAAGACGATGAGAAGAGTGAGAAAGTTTGACAGCGAAAATTAATTGAAAGCTAAGCGATCGGTAAGGTAGTCGAGGTTTGTTTTTGCAAGACGTCATGGAAATCAGTGATGCCATAGTACTAGAAAATAGGTGCGCGTCGTAATAAATGAAATGTACTGCGATATAAAACAAATTTATGTTGTTCACATTGGAATGCGTTTGGGAATTATTTGCACAATCATTTATTTTAATTGGCATGAGATTTTTTTCGTAGTGAGGTTATTAACAATCACTATTTGGAAGAAGGGAATAAGTCCTAAAATTTCCAAAATGACATTTTGATGGAAATGTCTTTTATACAAGTAGAGCCATCTATAAAAGACGTAGACGCATCATCTGAAAAGAAGTCATTCAGGTTTTATGCGTTTTCCCAAAAGTAAGGTCAGATGAATTTGTACCCTTCTTCCAACTGATGGTTCAAACTGATTTCGTTGGAATATTACAAGTAATCCAAGATTTATGAACAGCCTTTATATATTTTAGCACATTAAGGTCGTTAAGGAAATTTGGGATAAGAAGAAAGGAGGTACCGATGCACATTGGCTTTAAAAGATTCTAAACTATAATGAGAAAGAAAAAACAGAGTTTGGTAGAGCATTCCAGCTATATGTTGTTCGGATATAGTTAGAGCCTCTTTATTTCAGCGTACCTCCGAAGATAGGCTTGATGATAAACTAACTTCCATTCATAGCGTAGCGAGAGTTACGGCTGAATTGTTGAAGGGACGGAATGCATCTTGCTGTTTGAAGATTGGTTGTTGAAATAGCAACAAAAAAGTAAGACAGGAGATATTTCAAGGAAGTTCGTGAGAAACTAAGGAGTTTGGTATTCCAATGTCTCCCATAAGTTGTTATCAAATGCGTTTGAATCGCATCTATGAGGTGACCAGACGTGGGCGTTGAACTTCACTTTGGGGCGTTTAAACGCTATACATATTGTGTTCAGATCAGAAGGGGTGAAAGATTTCTTACAGCGATGAAGAAATCGTATCTAGAAGGTTACTAGACGTGGGTATTGAACTCGACTTTGGGGCGTAAAAACGCATTACAAATTCTGAGTAGATCAGAAGGAGTGAAATATTCCGG
This sequence comes from Rhingia campestris, assembly GCA_932526625.1. Lineage (NCBI taxonomy): Eukaryota > Metazoa > Arthropoda > Insecta > Diptera > Syrphidae > Rhingia > Rhingia campestris. Next base: position 106,911,796 of record OW052185.1, read on the forward strand.
ACATAGATTTAGGATTTTAGTAAATCAAGAAATTTCGCTGCGTTTTTAGCGACTTCGAATATGTGGTCGTTTCAACGAAGGTCGTACTAACACTGCTGCGAAACCCATAATGTCGGTCATTAATACGTTTTCGTGTTTCGAGATATTTCCTAAGCTGACGATTTATGAGCGTTTCCATGACCATGGAAAGAATCCGCGTAAATGCAGGTGGTCGGTAGTTGAAGGTTCAGGACTTATTTGGTAAGGCTGAACGAATTAATTTTCCCATCTACTCGAAAGGCGTTCTGATGAGGAGGACAGATAGAAAAGCAACTGTGGTTTTGCTAGCTTAGAACAAGAACCAGAAATTGTGAATGTCGAGGTAAGATAAAACTCTTGCAACTGTATGAGTACGAAAGTGAACGAGACTGGACACAATTTGGTTGCAGCAAACAGATTGGGTTTGTTTCCTAAGCTCTGGTGTTTTTTAGTCTTAGATTTTAGGCACACTAGAAGGTGCCAAATAAGCAGTACTCATGCTCAAGAGGATATCATCGCCAAGCAGCAATAAATTCACTGACATCTGAGTCCCTATGAGCACCAAGAGTATCTGCAATCTGATGAATGTCAAAATTATTCGGGTTCTTGCGCACAACATCATTACTGCAAATAGAGAACCTGTAGCAAGCGCCACTCAAGTATGTAAGGTCATTTGCATGTAAGGGGTGTGCCATTATTAGTACAAGTCTTCGCTTAGCTTAAATCATTTCTGGACTAAATATCAGAGGTAGAACAAGAGCAAATAGAGGCGTCCAACCCAATTGTAGGTCATCTTAGAACACCCCAAAACCGTTCCCTATTGAGCCACTTCACTCATTTCCCTGTAAGTATGTCACTAGGCTGAGTAATGATTTCTTTTTAATGCATTTCAATTCAAAAGTCAACGCCTACAATTCTTGTCAACAGCCCCCAAAGGCTAGATATACATATTCCCCAAAGTTCCATCCACAGAACACACCAACAAATGGGTTAACATCAATCAAGTCGAAGTGATGAGATTGCAACTCCACTCAAACCACTTCGTTCCATCATCGTTGCGAACGAGACACCCACCAAGCAACAACATCTTGCCCAATAAGTGATGCTAAAATATTCAATGGTTACTTCTAAATAACGACAACAACACCTCCACACCATCAACCGAGCCTAAAGGCATACAGACGACCATGCGAGGGATTTTCAAATAAACACACACAACAAAGCAAACACAAAATTGGTTGTCCCCTCGAGTTTGAGGATTGCGCTCCTCCACCATCTCCATCGTTACCCCTTTAATCCATCATAAGACATCTCCCATAAGAACCACCACCACCATCCGAGATGTGTAATAAAATTTTATGAACCGATTTATGCTGGCAAGCTGGTGCTTGATGGTGGAATGTGTTATTTGTATGTGGAAGCGACAGAACCAATTTTTCTAGAAATGTCATTAGGATGCAATTCATGCACGCCATAAGCACCAGCGCAGGAGGAGAATGACTGCACTTTGACATTCCTACACATATAGGGTGATGTCGATAAGAAATTCGGTTGAACGAACGCAATGGAAGTGATCCACATGATCTCATTCCATAGATTTGATTTATTGGAGTAACTCTGAGTTTGCTCTCTGGGTAACTCGAGATCGATTTCCAATACTCGATTTCGATGATCTCGGGCTGAAAAACTGTCCTTAAGGGTGAATTATTCACACAAGGATTCTCAAATTATGATCAGAAAAGCTCTAATGACCGTTGCACGTCCTATACCAAGTTCAACATTTGGTGCAGGCCTTTATATCTATCGGACAATCGATCTGTATCTACAATTTTTATTTCCCAAACTAAAAATCCTACCCGTACACATTCATCGAATACGTTCCACAACAGACCCGATCTCATTCCATACCTAACCGACTACCTCTCGTCGCCCCCACAGGCTTCACTGATGCAATCAAAGTCAAAACAATGAATCATTCATCTCAACATAAACCCGACCCCGCCCCCTTTTCCTTCCACCCATTAACACAACAATCAAAGTAAATTTACAAAAGATGAACAAAAAAAACATTTTGCAAGCACTCACCGTTCCTCAATGGTCGTCGGCAACTGTGTCCTCGCCCTCATCATTGTCAGGAAATGCTTGCCACTGTAGTTCCCACCGCCACCCTCAGACAGATACCCATTGTCAATGTCAGCGAACCGCGACGACGGACCAACACGTGTCCGCAGAGCATCTCCGTCGCTACAATAGCCCTGGCCAATGTCCGATTCACAGAAATCCGCGACAAAGTGATGACCGCGTGCGCCACGTGTCGGCAGGGTTACGTGATGAGTATTATAGCCACGCAAGAGTGGACGCATTGGCATTACACTAACGGGTTTCTCTTCCTCGTAAATGGTGCTGACAATTTTCGACGGTACCGTGTTGAATTTCGAAGAGGCCAGATGATTCTGTTCGGGACTTCGAAAATCCATTTTGCGACTGATGAGAGAGTTTTTCGACGAGGACGACATCATTCGGCCGCTGGTAGGGGATGTCATCATGTAGGTTTCGGAGCCGGTGCGATAGATGGCGTTGGGATCGTGTGGCGATTGTAAGTTCATCGACTGTTGGATGTTGTTCATTGATATGTTGTTGTTTTGGAGATGTTGTTGTTGTTGCATTTGTTGCTGCTGATGCAGTTGCTGCTGTTGTTGCTGATGCATCTGCTGCTGTTGCAACTGCTGTTGTTGTTGCTGCTGCAATTGCTGTTGTTGTTGCTGTTGCAACTGCTGTTGTTGCTGTTGCATCTGCTGCTGTTGCTGTTGCTTCTGTTGATACGTTAAATTCCTACCCATCGGGCTACCGGGTATTAACTGATCCGGCAGCAGTGCGACGGGCTTTATGATATGTGTCTTCTGTTGGGAATTCTCCCGATTCGATGATATGTCACTCTTCTCACGCTTTAGGCCGCTAGTGGGTGTCGGTACCGGCGCTGCGGCTGATTTTTTATTGTCTACCTGCGACGGCGGTTGGATAGCCTTGCTGGTACCCTTTATCGCCGCCACTGGCTTTGGGATACTCGTACCCCCACCCGAGGTGGTCATCAACGCCTTATTTGGCGCCATTATAAGACTAGTCTTCGACTCGGACCTCGAGTCGATTAGCTTCGAATTGAGCGATGTTTTGGAAGACGATTTTCCCTTCTGGTCGATACTTCTTGGCAGTGACTTTTGCGCTCGTCCCATGGACGACTGTCCCAATTTAGAGTCCGCATCGGATGTACTCCTCGCTGGGGATTTTTCCTTCTTGTCCAGCTTCAGTTTGCTCGCTGCCGATGATTTCTGTGATCCACTAACAAGTTTCGATTGCTTTGACTTTGGATCCTTGTTTCGATTGGCAGTGACCGACACGGTTGGTGGTTTAATTTGCGACAAATGTCCATCGTTCAGGCTTAGACTGGAATCACTACGTTCGCTGCGAGCTGATGAGAAGCCACTACTTGAACTGGTCCTCTTTGAAACCTGTGACTTGTTCGAAGAGCTGTTGCTCGACGGGGTTTTGTCCTTGTTGAAGAGCTTCAGCTTGTCCAACATAGAGTGCTTGGTAGCTGCGCTCATCGGTCCATTGGCAGTGATATGAGGTATCGTGCCGTTTGGCAGATTCGGCGGTAGACCATGAGGACTGGTGGGAATTTTACATTGCGGTTGTCGTAAGCTGCAAAGAAAATAGAAGGATAAAACTTTTTTTCTCAAAGACAGGAGAACCGATTTCGCACTTACCCGTTATTATTGCCAACACCCTTGATAGTTTGAATTGTATGATTGGATGTTGGTGGGCTTCCTGGACGGCTGCTGCCATTAAGATCACCCCCGGTTTTTCCTAATCCCGGTATGGCTGGAGAAATACAAACAAAAAATTGTTTTAAAGTCTTTTCGTGTGAAGGGTGATTTTCATTCATTGTGTACTTAAAGGATATCAACCCCCTCCCTGGTGGTGATGATGATTATTCATCATCGACCCCTTATATGCATGCAACAGAACCGCATCTATTATTAATATTTCAATTTGAAGTTTTTGTTCGTGTTGTTGTTGTATCTATACAACGACAACGAGAAGCCCAGGACGAGTTTAAAGATACTTTGCTTGTTCAGCTGATGTTTAGAAATATTCCCATGTGGTTCCTTGGTACTTCGGATAAAGTTCTGAGATTTAATGGGGGTTGCTGATGGAATGTGGTTAACGGTAAACCAGTGTGACCGTATAAAGATGTCAGCCATGCAACGCTGATGAGGTATGAGGAGTATGCGGGTGAAAATATTTTAGGTGCCATGATGGGTTATGGAAATTAGAACACCAGCCTCAGATGGTTTTGGCAATACTTAGGGGAGTTGGATATGAAGTTGTTTCTTTGAAACGACTGAGAGTAATGGATTTTTCCTTTGGCAGGGGGAGGAAGGTGATTAGTGACTCATTGAAAATTATGATGGACTGTAGAGTGGGATTAAGGGGTTTCAACATGGGGTGTCATTGGGAAGAACAGAATACTATGATCCAGAGTTTATTGGAAGCTTTTTTTTTTGTTAGCAGGGGGACTTTGGTTGATGCACAGGTATATTTCGAACTGTAGCGCTACTTAAGTAAGTAAGGGGAGACTTTAAATGACTTTAGAAGAAGTGATTTAATTTTCCGGGATTTCTTGGTTTAGTTGCAGACGGTTGCACATGAGGAATTACGTAAACCACTGGCAACGAAGTGTCTGACGTATATTTCAGCTCCCCGACTATATTTTCTACAACTTTTCTCAGGTGAGGCGAACCTATAAAGTTCCAGGAGCGCCCTGAGATGATGCTTGCAAATGTTTATTGACTCTGCTCTTGAACTCCTCTTGAACTGTTGTATATTGGTGGAAATACGTCTTTTGGAAGTTCTTTCCATTTGTTTGTTCTGGTACAACAATAATTTCGGAATCGCGTTGTTCGTGTTGTTGTTAGATGGACAGTTGAAATGCAACAAGTGATGATTAATCGAAGCACCACTGAACATCTGCGGTTATAATATCTGTCTTCCCTGTGGGAAAAATTACACCTTTACTTCAAAGGGAAGAATCTTCTAAAGGGTGATTTTTTAGCTGGTTTGGTTTTGGCAACACTGGTTTTGACAGCTGACGTGTGTTTAGTACCTTGTGTCACTGTCAAACAGCTTCAGTTTGGTTTGCAATTTAACCATGGATCGTCTTACAAATGAACAACGCTTGCAAATTATTGAATTTTACTATCAAAATTCGTGCTCGGTTCGAAATGTTCATCGCGCGCTGCTTCCATTTTATGATCGGCATTCTCGACCTTCTGAGCAGTCTATTCGGAAGATTGTGACCAAATTTCGCACCAAATTTACTTTGTTGGACATTAAACCACCAACACGTTTACGTACTGTGCGTAGTGAAGAAAATATTGCGGCCGTATCAGCTAGTGTGACAGAAGACCGCGAAATGTCGATTCGGCGCCGTTCCCAGCAGTTAGGCCTTTGTTACAGCACTACGTGGAAAATTTTGCGGAAGGATTTGGGCGTAAAGCCTTTTAAGATACAGCTGGTGCAACGCCGAATTTTTGGTGAATGGGCTCTTGGAAAGCTGGCCGAGGATCCGCTTTTTTATCGAAAAATTGTGTTCAGCGATGAGGCTCATTTTTGGTTGAATGGGTACGTAAATAAGCAAAATTGCCGCATTTGGAGTGAAGATCAGCCAGAAGCATTGCAACAGCTACCAATGCATCCCGAAAAAGCCACTGTTTGGTGCGGTTTATGGGCCGGCGGCATTATTGGGCCATAATTCTTCAAAGATGATGCGAATCGCAGCGTTACTGTCAATGGTGAACGCTACCGAGCGATGATAACAAACTTTTTTTTTGCCCGAAATGGAAGTTCTTGACTTGCATGATATGTGGTTTCAACAAGACGGTGCCACATGCCACACAGCACGCGAAACAATGGCGCAATTGCGAGGCGAGTTTGGTGAACAGTTAATTTCACGTTTCGGGCCGGTCAATTGGCCGCCTAGATCGTGCGATTTGACACCATTAGATTATTTTTTGTGGGGGTATGTCAAGGCTAATGTCTATAGGGACAAGCCCGCTTCGATTGACGCACTGGAAGCCAACATCCATGCATTCATTTGTGAGATACCGGCCGATATGTGTGAAAGAGTATGCCAAAATTGGACTCAGCGGATGGGCTACCTGAGACGCAGCCGCGGTCAACATTTGCATGAAATTATCTTTAAACATTAAATTGCAAGGTTCAAACTATCGATTCAAATAAATATTTCATTCATTTTTTCGAATTTTTTGTTTTTTTTTTTTTTTTAAAAAAAGTTCTAAACCTCTTAAAAAATCACCCGTTATAAGTCCAAAAACGTCAGTCTATGTTTCAGAGCTTCAAACATGAGAACAATACTCAAGACCTGTGCTTTGTACGGAAGAAGCTGAGCTGGTGTAAAACATCTCTTAGCTCCGAAAAGGTAACTTATTTTGGACGCTGGACTACATGAGCAGCTGCCATGATAAATCTGACCCAATTGATATGCCTAACAGATGCGTGGATTCTTCGTGGATTTAAGGGCTGTATTCTCCATTTCGATTTACGGAACTGTGGACTTGTTCTCTCTTGTAAATGGTGTATACTGCATTTGGTTTGAGTTGTATTGAACTAGGTTTTCCTTTCCACATTGTATAATCTTTTGTAGGTGTTCGTTAATGGAGCAGATTTGTTCGCATTATTGGTGATGTGCAGCAAAAACGGAAATAGGCGTGTCGTTTGAGTAAATCGCTCTTAGAGTACTGTATCTGCAAAACTAAAAATGCGATTATTAGCTGTCCTAAAAAGATCATTAATCTGCAGCAGAAATAGAGTGGGTGAAATAATGGATCCTTGAGGTATCCCTGCGTTTATAGAGAATCTATGTGAGGTAACGCCATCTACCAACTGAAGCGTATATTGGACAAGGAATCATTCACCCGTAGGAAGAATCATGATATCAGTTACTCTTGCAAGAAATCTAGAAATATGATTATATCGGGCACAGCAAAGTTGCAGTAGATGCAACGAGTCCTATTATGATGCGGACGTCATATATTGTGTATATGGTACTATATGGATCAGTAGTTACAGGAAAAACTATAAAAAAAGACATCGCCATGACGTTACCAACGACCCGGAAAGCCATCAAGGTGTTGAAGGTGAGCAAAGCTCTCATTAGAATTTAATTACTTTTGAAGGTATTTTGCTCTTTGCCCATTCCACAACACGTAGTTTATACCGAATGCGAATGGCTGAGTTGAAAAAAGCTTTTCGTGACAATTGACACTTTTCGAATGATTGTCTGTCCATTGCGATAGAGGAGCCAGTGAATATCATTTTGGTGTTTTCGCGGTTGGTGTTCGAACCCAGAACTTTTGCGCAGCAGTTCAGCGATACTTTTCGAATGATTGTCTGTCCATTGCGACAGAGTAGCCATTCGATATCGTCTTAGTGTTGCCACGGTTGGTTCGAACCCAGAAATAACCACAGGACCACTCAAGACACCTTCTCAACTGCAAGATCACCTACAAGATCCTGTCCGCAAGATCACCAAAAAGATTTTGTCTGGCGTTATATATTAACGACCCAACCTGTAAGACTCAAATCATTGAGGGTTTCAGGACAGGAAAGTACACAACTGTCCAAATCTTCACACTTTGTCAGATCGTGCAGAAAACCTAAGATGCCCAAGTTGATACCCATCATCTGTTCATCGATGTTGAAGCTGGATACGATAACGTTTATACTAATAAACTCTACAGACGCATTCCTTGTCTTGGTGTTAAGCTTATACACGTCCATTTAATGTGTAGTAGGACGAAGGAGAGTTCTCGGGGCTCCATTATGGTTAACAACGACCACACTGCAAAATTGAATACCACAAAAGGATTTAGAGAAAGTAACGCATTATCATTCGAATTGAAGGTTATCCTTGGGTAGATTGACCAAAGCTGCGGAGCCAACACCAGGGTCACAATCATCGATAAATCATAGTATATTGACAACATTGGTCGGACTTACAGCCAAGTTTGGAAGCGGAAGAAATGGGTTAAACATAATAATGAGAGCAAGGCCAGTAAGGTATCCCTCCAATAAAGACGAATCGAAGCGTCCGTCACAGTCGATAGCTACAACTTTAAGGTAGGAAGAGACCTAGCCAACCTCTGTTCCCACATTAATTCTGACAACGACAGCTCATCAGAAATCGAATAAAGAATTGATCTTGTCAACGGCTGTTTTTGTTTTAGTTAAGAAGGAAATTTATAAATAAGGGCCTCACTCGAATTACTAAGAAGATGCTGTATAAGGCCATGATCACTTCAGTGATGCATTGACCGCGTCATTAAGCAATCCTTTGAGTGTTCAAATGTTATAGAGACGGAAATGCATCCACAAACATGTCGAAACACACAGCGACATAGATTATGATATAACTAAAGATTGCTTCTACGAGCTCGTTGAAAAAACCTACGAGAGACTACCGAAGTACGATGTTAGAATTGTGCTAGGAGATTTTAACGCAAAGGTAGGAAGAAAATACATCTTGAGCATAATTGTAGGAAAGCACAGCCTACACAACAACACGTCTGGCAACGGACTTAGGCTAATTGACTTCGCTACGGAACGAAATTCCACTCTAGCAACGGTGCCAACAAGCCATTAGATCTCTCGCCCACCGGCAAGAAACCCCAGGTTTGATGAGGAATTCCGACAGATGCTCACAGCCCAAAACGAGGCCTATAATTCTAAGCTGCTGATGAAGAAGGAGCTGCCATTGAGCTCTTCTCTCGAGATAAACAAGGAAATGTCGAAGTTTAGACACAGTCGATGCTGGGGATATGGAAGAACCTCTATTGCAGACTGTTAAACGGCGACGACGAACAACACTACGCTGTCAAGCAGAACAAACCAAGCAACGATAGTAAAAACTCCCAACCACCCGACCGACAAATACGTTCCACGAAGCGTTATCAATATACTTATCGATGCGAAATGCTTTTCAATGATAAAGAGAAGTTTTCAAATGAAACATCCGTCTTTAAAGGACCATACTTGGGCCTTTTATCCAGCTTCTCTATACATTCCCATGGAAAATGAAAATAAGTTCCACAAAGCGTATTAACTTATCAATACAAAATGCGTTTCAATGATCAAAATACGTTTTTAAATGAAAGATCTGTCTTTAGATTAGGTTCTCCAATCATGGAGACCCTCTGAACTGCGCCAACTACAGAGGCATAAGTCTCCTCAATATCGCCTACAAGATCCTATCTGCCGTAATATGTGAACGCCTGAAACCGTTTACCAACAACCTGATTGGCCCTTATCAGTGTGGTTTTAGGCCAGGAAAGTCCACAATCGATCAAATTTTCACACTTCGGCAGATCCTTGAAAAAAATCAAGAAGTCCAAATCGATACCCACCACCTATTCATCGACAGCATTTATAGAGACGAACTGTACAGAGCCATGTCTAGTTTTGGTATACCGCCCAAACTCGTCCGTTTGTGTAGGATGACGATAGAGAATTCTCGCTGCTCCAACAGGGTCGGAAACGACCTCACCGACACATTCGATACCAAAAAAGGATTTAGGCAAGGCGATGCGCTGCGCTGTCATGTGACATCTTTAATCTGATTCTTGAGAGGATTGTGCAAAACTCCAAAGCCAACACCAGAGGCACAATTTTCCAAAAGTCGGTGCAACTACTAGCATACGCTGACGATATTGACATCATTGGTAGGACTCCACGTGATGTCATAGCCACGTTTGCTAGTAAAGAGAAGGAAGCGGCGAAAATGGGTTTAGCAGTAAATGAGGGTAAGACTAAGTATATGCTGTCATCACGAAAGGACTCACAACATCGACGAATTGGACAGAACGTCACCATTGACAGATATAACTTTGAGGTAGTACGGGACTTTGTCTACCTCGGCTCCGCTATTAGCTCTGACAACAACATCTCGTCAGAAATTTAACGAAGAATTACTCTTGCCAACCGCTGTTTCTTCGGGCTAAGAAGGCAATTTAGTAGTAAAGCCCTCACTCGAATTACTAAGGAGATCCTATATTAGACCCTGATCATCCCAGTCCTGCTCTACGGCGCTGAAGCATGGACCGTATCAAAAGCGGATGAAGAAATCTTTGGAAGATTCGAGAGGAAAATTCTTCGAAAAATCTTCGGTCCCGTTTGCGTTGACGGGCTATGGAGACGAAGATTCAACCAAGAACTATACGAGCTGTACAGCGACATGCCCCTGGTCAAAAAAACTCCGCATAGGACGTTTAAGATGGCTAGGACATGTAGAACGAATGGACACCAGTACTCCGGCTCGCAGTCTTCGATTCCCAGCCAGACGTCGGACGCAGTAGAGGAAGACCTCGCCTTAAGTGGCGCGCACAAGGGGAAATCGACCTCAACCAACTTGAAGTGCGCAACTGGAGGCAGTTAGCTAAGGACCGGGCTAATTGGAGAGGCATGTTGGTTGAGGCCCAGGTTCATTCCGGACTGTAGCGCCACTTAAGTAAGTAATTAATCATTCTCACCGGAAAATGGAACCGCCAGTTTAATACCGATTCCGAATGGCAAATTTGAGAAGCTTCTCTGGCAGTCTTATGCTTTTCGATGTTGGTGAGACTTTTGTAAGCGGTGGGGCACTGTCAAAATTTGTTTTTGAAGTGAAACGTCTTTTGGGACATTTTGAATTCGATTTTATGAAACGAAAAAGTGTAACGAAAAAGAGATTAATCGCTTTTACCACCTTTATAGTGTAATCATCTCATTCTCTTACAAATTAATTAGAATACAGTTTCACTTTTACCACTTGTGAACTCACATTCGATTTTTTTATAAACTTTCCTCTGGCTATACTAAGCCTGTGATGCTTATGGATTCTGCTCTTGAATTGTTGTATATTGCATATTGGTAGAAATACGTCTTCTAGAAGTTCGTTCCATTGAATTTTTGTTCTGTAACATGAAGAGTTTAGGTATTGCTTTGTGGTTCTGGTCTGTAGACTTTGTGTCTATGACCTGCAAATTTAAGAATTATAGGGATGATTTCCCTTAAGTCCCTTTTGAGGACATATTACCTTTAATAAAGAGACAAATTTCTGCAATAAACAAGCCTTCGCTGTGCCATTTAAAAATTCAAAGAATTGTAGCCTACACCTTTTCTAGGGGTTTCATGTACCACTTAACCTACTTAGATCCACATCTTTCAGCAGTTTTCCGAAAGTGAAATTACCAATTCTGGAAAATTATTGACCAATTGCGGTGATTATAGCCCACCGAGAATAGCCGATCTATAGTATATCTGTACCAACAACTCGCTCTCACAGTGATTCATTCTTAAACGTAGGTGCAGTTCACCTTGACTCAGCCAAAAGTTACCACCTTCCTTACCCTTATGAAATATCGTTCCACATTGTTATCAATAAACATGCACGCCGAAGACCACTTTAATCCCAAGGCCCAAGTGGAAGACCTATCAGGGAAACGTATTTCGCGCTATAAATCTGCCACGATATACAACTGTTTCTTCGTCTTTCCAAGTCTTTAACCTTCTTTCGAGGTAGATAAGACGAAAAATTAAACACAAATTTACCGCCGCTACCAAAGGCAAACATGAAATTCCAGTCTCTCGCTAAAAGGCAAACAAAAAGGAGCATCGTCCAACAATGACAAACGGAGCTACATGATGGCCAAGCAGAAAGGATGGAGAAGACAAGGGAATGGCGGATGACAACGACTCACTCAGTTTGTTCCTGGTTTGCACAAATCCCAGGATTCGTTGCAGTATAATGTGTGTGAATAAATTAATACATTACGAGCTCCACATGAGGGAAAAGACAATTCCTGCGGTTCGTGGACGTGTAGGTATCAGAGGTATCAGATATGTATGTGAGTCAGGAGGATTTTTGTTTTTTTTTGGCTTGGAGATGGATTCGTAATATATTTCACCGGGATGGGTCTGCTGGGAGAGAGTGACTGTCGGGGGTCCCTTTGGTGTGTCCAATTGTTTGTTGTATTTGAGTTTGATGAGAAATTGACTTTGCAACATGTTTCTCATGACAAATCGTCAATATATACGATTTGTGGAGAACTTGATGGACGTGTGGACTTTATCGCCAATTCCTGGGGGAGTCAAGGTTTGTACAAGGTTTAAGGGTATAAGTGACAAGCGGAAATTTTTATATTGGCAGACTGAAGGTATGACTTCCTGGAAGAGTTTCTCTATAATTTTATATGATAGGAAAAGAGTTTTGTCCATGGGCTTACTGGATGATTAGTATTGCAGCGAAGGCACGTTTGTAGAAGAAGATTCGGACGTCATATCAGTAGGAACTGTTGCATGGAAATCACTAGTAGGGTCAGTCATGGACAGTATTCGCATTTACATTTCCCAAGCAAAAGCCGAATGGCAACGAAAGGGTTCAATCCCATATTGGAGATTGGTGAACCACATCCTAGGGGTAACAGATTGGACCACAAAAAAACATCCGTCAATTCTAAAAAAAAAAAAACCTAAGAAATTTTACCAACTGTCAGCTGGTTTTAACGTGGAAACGTAGACTCTACGAAGACTTCGCATTTAGTGGCGCGGGGAAGTAGAAACCCCTTACAACCAACTTGAAGTACGTCCTGGAGGTGGTTAGCTAGGCTAATGGGAGAGGAATGTTGGTTGAAACCTAGGTTCATGACGGGCGGTAGTGCCACTCAAATAGTAGGTAGTATGCTCTACGAGCAAGTAATGGTAACCTATTAACTGACTCACAGGCAGCAATTCCACGAACTACTCAATAATCAAGAAACTTGGCCAACTCCAGCGAACCCTATATCTCCAAGTATAGAAGAAGAACAACCGGGTTGAAGGTTCTGATGGATCGCCTGTTAAATTCATCAAATACAGACGTGATGTCTTGAAAGTGTGCATGTGCAAGCACCAAACTATATCAGCCAAGTCTGGATGGACAAAAGTATACCCGCTGATAGGAATATCAGCTTTATATGTGCAAACTACACAAGAAAGACGATCCCATATCCTACTCCAATTACAAAGGCATATCTAGGACTAATTTGTCCTATGCGCTGTCTGTTTAAAGGTCTACTGGCGTTAGACACCTCACTTAACGGCACGTGCCAGTGTGGCCCTGCATATCGACCATACCAATATTACACCAAATCCTGAAAAAGACCAACAAATTTCAAGCAGAGTCCCATCATATTGTCATCGACGTTAAGGCCAGGTATGATAGCAACCACCGGCTTGAGCTCTGTGGGGCGTTATATCCTATCCTATCAGAATGAATACAGCTGTGTCGCCTAACACTGGAGGTGATGGATACGTTCATCTTTAAAGAAGCTCAGCTGAACTCCGCATTGGAATAACAAATGCTCTAGCTCGAAGAGTCTTCGATTGCGAGCGAGATGGTAAATGAAACCTACTTCAATCAGCTTAAAGTCTGCAACTGGAGGCAGCAGAGAGGCTTTTACTTGATGTTCAGGACCTCCCTTGGCTGTAGCGCAAATGAAGTAAATAGGCTAAAAATGTCCCGACATGTACCGGGTTTCGACAAGGAGATGCGATTATGCGATCTTGCGATCATGCAGTCATGCGATCTTGCGATCATACGAATTCTTAAATCTCGATTTGGTACAAATAGTGCCTAAGGCAAGTGTTAGCTTGGAAGGCACTATCTTTGACAAATATGACCAGCTACTGGTCAACGCAGCCAATTTCGACAGCATTGTCCGCTCTCACCTTGCCGTTGTAGAGAAATTAACTTCAATTGCTTAGAGGGTTATAGACCTCAGAATAAATACTGAACCCCCCGGTTTATGGTTCAAAAGATATCAGATGGGAGGGCGCTTGGACTGAATGAGTTCAACCAGGGTACTCAGCATTGAAGAAAATTGAAGGCTGTTCTATCTAGGGCAGAGATTCTCATCGAATCGAGAGACCTTTGACTATGGAAGCATAATAGCAACAGAATTCGTCAAGTCATAGTCATCATATTGCTCGACGAAATCAAACGTTGAAGCAGAGTCCGGTTTAAAATGATGTCTGCGGACACAGTGGAACATCTTTGTAAACCAAAAATATGGACAGATTCTGTTGAGTTGTAGGCCGATCAAGAAACAAGCATTCGCCATACCTTGATTTTTTTATGAACAGACCAGATTTCGGGTCAGAATAAGGCGCGGCTCAATAATTTGCAAACTTCTTTCGGAAACCCTGTATACCGGAGCATGTTTAAACGTTTCCAAGAGGAAGAAAGTGGCGCCAAACCAGTAAGACCTATACAACATGGACCCAAGGTCATCAATGTTGACCAGAATCTTTCTGGAAACGTTTGGCTTAAGGTAATGTTTCCAAAGAATCACTTTTAAAGGGAGTTTGTCCTCCGTTTTACCGCTATTCGGACCTTTTTTCATCGAACGTTAATGGACACCCGGCGTAGGGAATGATTCCAGATAGCATCGTCAGCAAGGATGACCAAGTTCGTCAAGCTACAGTGCAAACGGCGATTGTAGTAGGCAGCTTGTTAAGCTCGCAGTATATGGTGTCAGTATAGCCTGATGGTAAGTTGACTGAACATGCGATTTAATGCCACATTATGACAAACATTTCCAAATAAAATAAACATACAGACCAGCATACATTCAACATTAAACATCAAAACAACAAATTTCGGGTTAAAATTAACCGCAGTTCTTCCATCACAACAAAGAAAACCCCAAATTCGAACGACCATTACACCCTGAACCCAATACAGTCCAGCATACACACATCCGATTTTCAAAACCTTCCACTATCCAGATACACAATGAAAATTCGCAAATACTTACATGGGGTATGATTCGGCGTCGGTGGTAGTGGTCGAACTTTATCCGGTGGACATCGCCTCTGCACCATAACCGTTGCTGGCAATGGTATCGCCGTGCCGCCATTGCCCTTTCCATATGCAGTCGGAATTTGTCTGTAATGAAACAAAAGAAACAAAAATTATTATTACATCCACTCCAACTGGCAATAGACAGTTATATTAAGTTTCTACAAAATGGGGTTTTACCACCCACTCCACGCAGACAGAAACAAAACAAAAGGACAAATAGGATCCAAACTCAATTCTCCTTTAGACAGTTTGTCTCCCCCGAATACTATCATCATCATGTCTGGGCGGTTGCTGTTGGCAACATCTGCGAATTGATTCGACAAAATAATTGCAAAACTCTTCGCACCTGCAGTATATTGTATAATTGAATTTCAACAGCATCCTAGATACGTACAATCGAATCTGATTTATACACGAGCTTGCCACCGATTCCATTTCTGTTTTGATGTGGTGCTGTGCGTAGGTTGAAGAACTTGAAGTTTGTCATCATTTGTCAACCTCTGACACATTAGAAAATCATACTTCACGGGAATAAATGCATTTGTTCTTGTGGAGATGGATTTCCTTTCCCCATTCCTAGTGTTGAACCTGAAGTGAGTGCGCGCACTTTTTGTGAAAGGTTATACGAAAGGATGTATAGATGTGGTTGGGTATTTTTCAATCTCGAAGAAAACCGTAGGACGCAGAAAGTTTAGAAAACATTTCAAGTGGTAGTCGGTGGCTGGTAAGTTTTTCGTCCTTATCGTTGATGGTTTATATTGTTTTATTCATATCGAGGAGGCAAGGTATAGTGGTTAAAGTGTAAACTCTTTGGGAAAGGATTTTCAAGCGTGCAGTTGGGTTTCTGACTTGAAAAGTTGTTGACTCTATGCGACTAATTTATTCGTGTGTTTGAATAGGTTGAAGGTTTTATGGAAAATATGAAAAAAAAAACATGTCCTGTGCACATCTAACTGATGTTAAGAGCAATTTCTTTAGAATTTGTCTTTAAAAGAATGGCAATAACCTGAGATAGTTTTAGAAAAACTTGTCTCCTGTTTATTATTCATAAAGAACTTGATGAAAATGTTTTTGGGGGACCCTAAAATGTTGTCCAAATCTCATTTTTATTTCCTTTCCTGTCAAAACAATAAGTCAATTACACTCAAATATATTCAAAGCTTCCAGAACTTAGCGTCAGCATCTATTTTTTTTTTTTTTGCAAAATATGTTCATGTAGAATTACAATTTTTTTTTCTCAAGCCCCGATACTGAGACAAAACTGAGCCACACGCTAAGCAAATAGACCTCTATACAGAAACCGTTTTAAACAAAATCGGTTGAATGATTTCCGGCAGATGAAGAAGCAAACATTTACCAAACATTTGATGAAATTTATGAAGCAAATCGTGGATTGGAATTTTTTTAACGATATCCAGAACAAAACATTTTTTTTTAATTTTTGGGCCTGGGATATATCTGCTTATCACATACTTCCAAATAAATTATTTTAAACAAAATCTATTGAGTGGTTTTTCGTGTATACAAAAACAAACATTGAACAAACATTTTTGTGTTTATTTACAAATTGTTAGGTTTAAATAGGGTCTAGGCATATTTAGTGATGCAATAATAGTTTTTAGTGATAACTACTATGTAAACACAAACTTATATAAATAATCTGTTGAGTGGTTCAAGTTTGAGAAAGAAATTAAAGAAAGTTTGAACTTCCAATACCAAGAAAATTTGTATCCAAGAATTAATCACCGAATAGATTAAATTGATCATAGAATACGAAATTTCGTTCTTTAATAGTCTGATTGCTGATCTGACTGAAAAAAAAACAAATGCGTGTTATTAAATTGGTCTACTATTCATTTTAGACATCAACTTTCCCCGAACCTAAAGCTAAGCAATCCTCAAAAAAGTCCATCGAGTACTTTCCAGAAATTTTACTTCAGTGGAGACTATAAGGCCGTGTTCCAAAACTCAGATTTAGTAAGATATCTAAGATGAAGCCCAGTTCTTGGTCAGTCGACTAAATTAGTCACGGGACATGTAAGGGAAAATGCCAGAACAAACGAGGCTAAAATGTCTGCCTCAGTACTCATATAAATGTAAAACAGCTGATTTTGCATCAATTTGTGTTTTTAACCCATCTGATGAAGAAGAATTATATTTTCTAAAAAAATGGACCCGGTAGTCTCGGAATTTTCAACATTTGCACTAGAGATGATGTACCAACTTTCATCATTCTTGCTAAAAAAATGTTGGGCCCCAAAATTGGTGAAATATGGACAAGGCTAAATCAACTAATGTACCGAATCTCTTATGTCTAGCTCAAAAATTTAGGGCCCCCAAAAACTTCTGAAATACGGACGATCAGATAATGTACCAAATTTCTTTAGTATTGGTAAAAAAATTAGGGCCCTAGAAACTGGTAAATACGGAGGGTCAGACAGACAAGGCTAAATCGATTCGTGTACCAAATTTAATCTGTCTACCTCTCAAATTTAGGGCCCGAAAAACGACGTACAAGGCTAACTTGACCAAGCTTTAGATTCTGACGTAAAAAAGGGTCTTCCCATAGGGACTTAAGAAATTTGATAGCGGCCATATTGTTGAAGCTACAACTGTCAAATTGTTTGTCATTTAATCAGTCTGGCTTGCAGCCAACACGTGCAAATGCTAAAATTGTTTTATCAAAATGGGTATTTTATTCGGGCAACGTTCCGCGCGCTTCGCCCATCTTACGGACGCCATAATCTTCCTAACGAGAGAACTATTCACAGTGTGGTGGATAAATTTGAGTTCATTGGGTCAGTAAACGATAAACCAACACCCGTACGTCGACTAAACGCAAGATTTGCCAAAAACATCAGCGCTATCCGTGAGTGTGCAGGAGAATCCATGGCAGTCGATTTCTCGTCCATCACAAGGACTCGGACTTTCACAGTTCACAACTTGGCGAATTTTGAGTCGTGACTTGAACCTGCACCCTTAAAAAATTCAACTGATGCAGGAGCTAAATGTAAACGACCATAGACAACGACTTGTGTTCGTTTAATGGGCTCTAGAGTAGTTGGAAACTGACCGTAAATTTCACTGAAAATACATCTTTGGGGATAAGGCCCTTTCTGGATGAAACCACCAACCCACATGAAATTCACGACCGTCCAATGCATCCCGAAAAAGTCACTGTTTGGAGTGGAATTCGGGCGGGCGACGTCATCGGTCCATATTTCTTTGAGAACTTCATTGACCAGGCTATCACCATTAATGGCGAGCGTTATAGGTGATTGCCAACTTCTTTTGGCCTGAATTAGAGGATATTTACACCAATGATGTGTGGTTTCAACATGATGGCGCTACGTGCCACACAACTTACGCCACGTCGGAAATTCTTGACGAACGACTCGAGGGCATGGTTATCTCGAGAGAAATTGATGTGAACTGGCCACTGAGATTGAACGATTTGACCCCGTTAGACTTCCAGCCCTATCGAGGTATCCGTCGGAACGGACAATTTTCCGTCGGAGGTTGAAATTCCATTCGAGGTATGTGTCATCGGAAAAAAATCTACACAAATGCGACGGCTTCACTTCACTACAATTCGTTAATACATTTCGCAAAGAATTCATGTGGAGGAAATCGGAAAAAGAATGGCACTTAGCTGTCAAAAATTGCAAGAAAATGGCAGATGCGTAACAAAATGTCCGAGAAATATTCCGAAAAGCTTATCGGAAGAATTCCTCGAAGCAAAAATGTTCCGAATTGTACAAAATCGGAGGATTTTCCGCTCCGACGACTATTTCGATAGGGCCGTTTATCTTGTGGGGTTTTCTAATGTCGCGGGTCTATGCAAATAAGCCACAAACCATGTCCCATGACCCGTACCATGTCACATGTACCTTGTCACGTGTACCATGTACAATGTCACATCTCAAATGTACCATGTCACATGTACCATGTACCACAAATGACAGCCAATATGACACATGTAGCTTCAGCAATATGATCGACATCAACTTTCAAAGTTTGGAATTCCCTATTGTAAGGCCCTCTTCTTACGTATTATACCACAATTTTTTGTGTTTTAATTAAAATTGGACATTTCGGATGTACGCCACCCAGAGAAGCCGCCACGGCGGGTAGTTGAACGATCGTATATGCTAAACATAATCTCATCGATAGGACTTTCAAACGATTAAAATATCCTCCATTTTTTGTTTTGTTCGAAAATGTTCTGTTTTTCAAACTTGGGCTCCATTTTCCGAGCTTTCGCCCCTTTTTTTTAGGAAGAATCTAATACCTGTTCCACAATCCCCCGTGACTCAAAATCCCCTGTTATGAATTCAAACTTTTTTTTAAATTCCCCGTGTCAAATACACCTTCAAATCTCTCGTTCCGAAATCTTCTGGGAAAGACACTGCTTTCAATATTGGATTTTTTGGAAAAAGGGGATTTAGGAAAAAGATTTTGAAAAAGGGGATTTTATCACCAGCCCATTTTTTTTTTTTTTAAGAACATTTTCTGTTTGATTTAGATTTTTGCAGTGAAACTTCTTTTGGGACTTGGATTTTTTGAAACGAAAAAGTGTAACGAAGAAGTGATTATGCGATAAAATGCGACACAGTTGCAGAAGCGTCACTGCTAACGCGTATGAACTCACACTCGATTTTTTTTTTGAACGTCTTAAGAGTTAACTAACCATAATTGTTGGATTAACTCGGAGTTAACTCAAAATATTGAGTTAATAACTAAAATTTTGAAAATTGTTAATAAAATAAGAAATAAAAAGGTGATTTGTTGTGAATGTGTACAACAATTGTTTACCTTATTGTTGGTGTTGCAAGGACATTGAGTTTATTAGTCTAAAGTGCCCTTAAGTTGATCTTCAATAAGTTTTTTTTATTAATTTTTTTATATATTTTTTATTATTGCGGTATTCACTTCAATTTTTCGCAATCACCACCCTGTGCCTCAATCAACAAAGAAACAGTCCCAAAACCCCCCCTTCGACACACAGAAGAGATAAAAGAAGAAAATAAATTCGAGTAGTCGTGGTTTTTTTTCTTCGACAGACCTCAAGCGCATTAGCAAGACTGAAAGCACTAGCTGACAGTATTTGATAGTGGGATGTGCATAGCGGAATTGAATAATTATGCTAATTGCGTGTAGCAGCTAGAAAGGATTTTCTCGTTTAAGATTGTTTTTTAAACGTTTCTTCGGAGTGCATTATTTTTTACCATTTATTTCTGAGCTTCGTGTTCTTTTTCCCCCCTCGTTTCCAATCAATTGGACTCTATACGCTGGGTATAGGTTCCGAAGTAGTTTACGACCGAGGGTGGCGTTGTCATATTTATTGTGATATTGATGGAGTTTATGGCAAATTTGCGGGGAAACAAAACATTCGTCTGACAGGGCAATCAATTTTATTGTAGGAGTATGCGAGTACTTGGGTATCGAGATATTGAATGTGACTAGTCATCGGGTGGTTGAAAATTCCTAGACTGGGCTTTACGTGATTTATGAAAGAGTATGTGGATAGTTAGGTACGTGGAAACATGCCATGGGAAAAAAATTAAAATTGACGCCATATTAATGCACGCTGTAAATGTTTCAATTAGTTTATAGAGACAGATTGTCAGCATCACCATTGAGATATCGATAACCCACTTAAGTCGGAATTTTATTATACAGCTAGGCTAAGTTCCGATCAACTTCCATGGTGCACTTTTTTTTTACTGTTACAAACTGGTATGGTAATGGTTACCCTTTTAATTAAGTGACTACTAAAGTCCATAGCCATGGACCGGGCTTGTGTACACTTTTTATGTCTTCAGCTTGCAATTAGCTGGATAAGGCGAAGTCGGTCTCATGACATGACCTAATCAATGTGAGTCATGACTTTTAAAATTATTTAATCAAGACTGCAATTTGTTTTGTGGAATAAATATGAAACACGTGCTGGTTAAGTCGGCACCTGTCATACTCAGGTGTAAATGGTAACATGATTCAATTTGGATAAAGAAGCCCCATTCACAGGTAGTGCGCTACGTTTAGTACAATCAACATACAACATGTCTTGGTATGTTGACACATGTCAAACCAAAAAAATGGCTTTCAAAGACTAGAGGTATACACTCCTTATAGCGAGATAGCGACAATTTTGAAAAAAATTTGACGGTCAACTAATGTTGCCCAAAGAGCTATCTTTGAAAAAAAAAAGAACAGTTAGAACAGTAATTGTTATTTTTAATATTATTAGGTTCAACTCGAGTAAATAATTTAGTCGTGCATGGATACAAGGCTTCCATAATTACGACCTTCCTGTCGAGCTATCTAAAGCCGCTGAAAATGACTTAGCTAAGAGCATAGACCAACTCATAAGTTTAAAATTTTTTCAGATGACTGATGAATGTATAAAGAGGGAGATTCTCTGAAGCATAAGGATGTCTGTCGTAATATGATAACCCATGAAACTGCCCACCAAAAACCGGATCGATTCTTATCAGTGTTTTTTTAGAGCTAGAAAGTCCAAAACCGATTGAAATTCAGACTTCGGCAGCTCGTAGGAAAAAAACCAAGAAGTCCAAATTGATACCACCACGTTCATCGATTTTAAGACCGCGTGTGATAATATTTTGTAAGTCATACCTAGTTTTAGTATACCGTCCTAAATCGTCTGTCTATGCAGGATGACTAGGGAGATTTCTAATAGCTACATTATGGTCAGCCACGATCTCAGCCAAACACTCGATACAGCTGAGATCATTGTTATGTGACTTCTTTTACAGCATTCTTGAGAGGTTTGTGCAAAATTTCCGGACCGAGACCAGGGGTACAATTTTCCAAACCGATAAGTAAGCTAGCGACCGAGATAATTGGGGAGGAATGTTGTTGGGGCCCAGCTTCATTGTAGACTTTTGCTCCACTTATGATAATAAGCAAGACAAGGGCCTCATCAGAGAGCGCCACCAAACCAAGGTATGTAGGGAAGTTAGACACCGACACTCCGTCGTCCCGCAGTGTCTTCGATCCTGGTGGTAGACAAAGACAAAGTAGAGGATGACCTCAAGTAGAAACCGACCTTAAGCAACTTAAAGTGCCTAACTGAAGGTGGTTAGCTGAGCACCCGGCTACTGGAGAGGCATATTGGTTGATGTCTAGATGCACCCTGCCATATTGGGCCACTTAAGTAAGAAAAGGGAATAAATCTACACTTTTGGAATTCATCTCAAAAAATGTGCGATCGTGTAAAGCATGAAACTAAGTGTACGTCAGCAAGCCTCAAATTATTGACGAGCTTAAGGCAAACATGCGTGCCGAAATCACTGCAATACCGCCAGAGATGCTCGAAAACGTGATGGAAAACGCAAAATGTTTTGTTCGTCAATAGCGGCGGTCACTTGGTCGATGTTGTATTGAAAAACTAGTCCCAATTAATTGTAAAGGACGAAATTAAATAAAAACACCACACATATGGATATTGGTTGTATTTTTTTAAAGTTGTTAAATATTCACATACCGACATAAAAGATGGCGGACCGCCCCATTGTGTCGGTACTATCTGAGTTCACAGAGAGCACAGTCAATGATTTCATGGGTTTATATCTAAAAAAAAAGTATCTACTTCGTTGCCTTCAGTATGATTTTCTACATCTTCAAACCACCGATACATAGCTTGACACTGAGTTATCTTTATTGTCATGGGAAGTCAATTAGTACCTCAAGATCCGTCTCGAAAATGGATGTTTTTGGTAGTCGTCGAAACAATTTTCTCCAACAACGTTCCACAGGTGATTGTATGTCAGTACTCTTTATCTTTAAGCTCATGGGGAGTACAGTCAATTGGTACCTCAAAAGCGGTCTCGAAAAAGGACCATCTTAGTGGCCATTTATAGTTTCTCCAGCAACGTTCTAGCAGTGATCTTATGGTGATCTTACTCATCCATTTTATAACCAAATACAACGAACACACATGCTGGCCAGAAGCAAGCTAACCTTAACACCATTTGTTCGGTGTCCCCAAGCCCGGAAGACATTGCCTTTGATTTCGTTTTTCTATCTCCGACAACGCAACCACTAATCATGTGCACGCATGCGTCACTTCTCCACAAGTCTCTCGAATTTCAATCCCCAAGTGCACACTGAAGATCTCGCATTACTTTACCCTAGAGTCATGATCTTCAGGAGTATCTTTCATGTGTATCTTTGTCTCCTCCACCTTAACCTATCTTTTCTTCACTCTATTAGCATACACCGCTTTGCGTATCCACATTACAGCTAGTGTCGCCACGCCATATTCCATAGCCCTGCGCGTGTTGCAAGTGCCAATGTGTAGGTACTTCAAATAAATGACAAAAAACTCCTCGAAGTAATGAAATAAAAATAAAAATCCCATATGCCGGTGAGTTCTCCAATTGGTTTTTAATTTCATTGCCTCCGTGCCTTGAGATTCGGCTTCGCACAATGTGCACCATTCGCCATATAACTGTTGAAGTGGTCATAACACTAAATCAATTAACTTGGCAACTTTATATCCAAAACAATCAATTCCCGTTCGATAAACAAAAGAAATTCAAAAAAAAAAATGAAACTCAACGGATAACGACTTCAAATGCGCGGACTTTCATCCCAAGACCAAATGGATCAGAAGGAGCCCCCGTTAAAATATGCGCGATGATTTCTCCATTTTTTTTTCGACGTCGTCATCGTCATAGACGTTGTTGTTGTTGTTTTATTTTTTTTGAAATTTTATTGAAAGCGATAAACGACGAGATAAGAATAAATTTTCCACAATTTGCAATTGAATTCGATAAATTGTTTCGAGGATAGGGAATGGCGGGATGCGCGGTCTTAAGGGTCCCCAAGGAGTGCGACCATCAACGGGTTTGTTTTTGTTTTAACGTATATACGGGGGGCATCGTCAGTAGGCGGATGGAGTCTTGATGGGCCAGTCGGGCTTACATGGAGTACATTTATTATCTGTTTGGTTTTGTTTTCTTATTTACGTACCTACATCAACAGGGTGTAGCAAGGATTCGTGGTAATTAAAAGTAAAAAGTCAGATGGACGTGGGAGAGTGTCAGATATGTCATCGGTAATTAACACATGTATGCTTGTTTTATGGGGAATGCCGGTCGATATCAAGCGGGCCGTTGAAAATTTCTCTGTTCATGTAGGACTGCTTTATTTTTACAGTCAACTTTTAGAGCAGAAAGTGTGGGAGATAAGGCAACAAATTTTATTCTCGCTTAATGTAGAACGTCTTCTCTTAAGAGTATCTATGACCAATAAACAGGGGACATCAGTAGTGTATTTTATCGGGACATGATTTTATTTTTTTTTTTAGAAATTCTTCAGAGAGTAGGTTGTTAATAAAAAATTAAAACAGAGAAGGTGAGAGGACTGAGCCTTGGGGTACACCAACCAGCGTTTGATGAATAGGGGTGGATGTAACCCATCTAATACAACTTGTATTGATTTGTTACCCAGAAAACTAGTAGTCCATTAAAAAAGTATTACACTACCGAAGGCTTTTAATATATCCAGAGGAGCAATTCTACATTAACCGAATTTGTGAACGCTACAGTTCCATCTATTACTCAGGTAAACCATAAGATTGGAACGTTGCTATCGAATACCATACTAACGGTCACTCAGGAAATGACTATTCGAGATAGCTCTTGATAGTTGATTGTACTCTTCATGACCTTTGAGATTACTGAGATAGAGCTATGGGTCGGTAGTTTGAAGGGCAGGTATCCACCTTTTTTTTGAAATGGCCGATCATGAGCATGTTTCCACTGATCCGGAAATATGCCTGCAGAGCAGGACAAGTGGAAGAGTTTGCGTTTGGGCAGAGTGGAAGACCACCTCTTCAAAATAAGGGGAGGAATTCCCTCCAGCTTTATTTCATTGGAGATCTTTAAGGACTCGAGCCACTAGACGGGTTCGAAAAAGTATCGGCCTTAAAGAATATTGAAACGGATTCAGCGAAAGTGAAGAAGAGGGCATATCTGGTAAGGTGACCCGAAGATTTATTGGATTCGTGATCTTTAAGGGATCGAGCCTCCAAACTAGTTCGGAAAAATAATGGCCCTTAAGAATATTGAATCGGATTTACCGAATGTGGAGAAGAAGAGCTGGATTTGGATTTGAGATCTTTAAGGGCTCGAGTCACCAAACTGGTTCGGAAAATATGGGCCCTTAAGAATATTGAACCGGATTTAGTGAAGGTGGAGAAGAAGAACTATTGGGAAAGGTGACCCGAAGATTTATTGGATTTGAGATCTTTAAGGTCTCGAGCCACCAAACTGGTTCGGAAAAATATGGACATTAAGAATATTGAACTGGATTTAGTGAGGGTGGACAAGAAGAACTATTGGGTAAAGTGACCCAAAGCTTTATTGCATTTGAGATCTTTTGGAATTCGGAAAATATCGGCCTTAGGAATATTGAACCGGATTCAGCGAAGAGCTCTAAGTGATAAGGTGGAATTAGCTGCGACAAATGAAGCTAACAGATTTGTAATTTCTTTTATCGCTATAGACACGCGATTGGATTGTTGATGAGGCACCAGAAGACCAGAAAGACTTGCTGCCTTAAGGACATTGCAGTATTTGATATCGTTGATGATAACAATTGGTTAAGGATATCAAATATCATTTTGGTACATCTTTGGGTTCCCTATTTTATTTAAACAATTGGTTTGTCTTTACGACCGATACTGGAAGTATGTTGGGGAATATGAACATAAGTGGGACACGTTTTTGGGACACAGAACTAAGAGATCGTCATTTGGATGGTAGATATTGATGTGATAAGGATTAGGTCGGAATTTTCTAACAGAATGGCACCCGATTTACTATGTGACATAGCATTAGCATTGCCGCTTCTTATATTAATTACAACCTAAATTTATGAAACATAAATCAAGTGAACAGATAGGTTCCGTAGAAGTGCAAAATGTGTGCCATCTTCCCTAGAATATCGTCAAATTGTTGTGCCGCAGGGTTTTCCTATTTTTTGACTGCGCTCTCTCTCTCTCTGCTAGATAACTATTCGATAAATGGGAAAATACTCAACATAACCTCCAACATATTGCTACATCCCATCCAACCGATTGCATCCCATTTAGAATACCGCATCCTATTTACCCCACAGCATTCCCTTTACCCTCCTAAATCCATTTAACGACGGTCATATCTTTCACGCCAATTTTAATCTACCCCCTCCCAAGATTCAGCCCTAAAGAGTGGACAAAAAAAAAACGAATCCATGTCAATAAACAAGCAGGATGCCTACTCCAACAAAAGCACTAGAACTCACTAAAATCGCAAAAAGGACCCGCACACAAAAGACAAACAAACAAGCTGAATGCTAAAAACTGTGTAAACACGACTTTTCTAGCCTCTTTTTTGCTTTTCTGTGCATTATTTGTACGTGCAGCCTTCCATAAATTGTCGCCGTCTCCGAGTAGTCATATATTCCATTTTTTTGTTCCTTTGCATGTCCTAGACGATGCATCGCCACTCCATCTCACCACTAAAGCTGGGCAAAAAAAAAATTCTCCAGCATCTCACCTCAATTGCAATTCCATCAGTCAACAAAGCGTTAAGGAATACAAAAATGGATCTGTAAACAACATACAAACCCAAGGTACACATACAAAGCAAAAATAAACTCAAACATGTTGATGGCCTTAAGAGCTTAAGGAGGCCACCATCATACACACGGTTTGTTCCGACCTAACGCCTACACTAGCCCGTCCGCATGTACAATCTCTGGAGTTAAAAGAGTTCACCAGCAATTAGGTTGGGTATATCTACATAATAGTGAGTCGGAGGGACATGCCTCAAAATGGTCCCCTAGTATGCCCCAGATGAATGTGTGTGTTTGTACATGACTTTGTCACAAAAAATAAGAAAAAAACGAGAGAAAGGACGTGCGACCATGTCCTGGTGGAATGAACCGTGGGCGATAAAGAATGAGGTCGCTTTTGTTGAACGGAGGTTAAGAGATGTAGTTTTGGGAAAAGATAGTGAAAGGCGGTTTATTGAGAGTTTAAGTGAGGCAACCTTCAGGAAAAAAAGGTTGGCATGTGAGATAAATGGTAGATATTTGGGAACAAACCACCCTTTCAAAAAAATGTTCCGCATTATCATGAAGGTTGTCCAAGGCTCGTTAATACTTTCAATATATATTGGAAGGTCAAGAACAATCAGAAGAACTTACCGCAAAAGTAGGTAAGGTAAGGACATTGTGTGGCCAAGACTCTTATTTTTCACGCTCAGATCTATGAAGATCCGCTGTGATGCCCTTGGAGTACATGAATCCTACATTTTGAGACAATAACCTGTGGATCTCTGAATTCGTATGATATATCCCCTGCCACAGTCCTTCTTCGCCGTAATCTTTAAAGTGATGACCGTATTAACGAAAGCCTAACAGTCACACTTCGATCAATGAAGATCTGTTATGATGCCCTTGGAGAGCCTGAATACTATACTTTGTGACCATAACCTGTTGTTTCCTGAATTCGTATAATATTCCTCATGCTACACTCCATTTTCGCCAGTCTTTGCAGTGACGAAAATATCATAACCAGTAGTGCTTTGAACTTCTCTAGAACCTCAGACTCTGCGGTACCGAAATGATTAACCAAGATCTCAAAAATGTCACCCGCATTGGTCCTTGAAAACCAAATAAATGCTAATGTCCCGAAATAAATAAAATCGTCCATACTTCCTTAGAATCACTTAAAATGATGCACCTATCTTATTCGTCGACTAGGCTAAGAAGATCACAAAAATATTATTCTTGAGAAATCCTATTGAGTTTTACGATCACTTTGGACCAGCCCAAGCACATTCATAATCAGACAGAAAATCCACCAAGGATGCGACCTAAGTTGATACAAAAACGAAAAAATCCAAACCTAGATCGATTGCAGAAGGTTCCGAGAATATAAAGAAGCAAGTCAACAAGTCTTCTTCGTCGGCGGCAAGGGCCACAAAAAACATAACGTCTCAGCGAATAAGTCACAATCGACGATCAGAACAATCCAGAACGAAAGATCAATGGTGACTCCTAGAAATAGGAACGAAGCGATCATTAGACGTGCTGGATACTTGGCACACTTCGAAACGCGGACCATGGGGCAGGATTTTGAAATAGCCTGTGAAAAGTTTTAATTTATCGTCTATTGAAAAGCAAACTGGCACAAGTCAAAATTTGCCGATTCGCAAAATTCTATCAAATCGTCATATCTTAAACTGACAGCTTGATGGCGTAAGTGTCGTTTGCCGTTTAAGGGAACATCCCAAAATGTCGAAAGACAGAACTTGGGCCTTAAATACGAAGATGAGCACTTTTAGATGGGCACCATGGGCAAATTCTTACCTTCGTTTAATCGAAAGGTCAAAGACAGGTGCAGTGGAGCAGTGGTTTGTCCGTAGGACTACTAAGTGCGGGGTCCCAGGTTTTTTTTCACTGCTCTGCCTATTGCGAAAGTCGGACAAACATCCAAGAGTAACACTGTCATGAGGAGCTTCTCCATTTTTCCGTTCGTATTAGGGGTTAAACCACAAGTCCTTTTCTTTGAGGAAAAATTCGCACGCACAAATGAAGGTAGAATCTAGGTTTGAGGCTCTTTTTCAAAGACAGAACCTGGACCACTGGTTCGTAAATCTGACAAATCTTAACCCATGATAGTCATTGTTATCGTTTCAATTGATAAATAACGTCGGTTTGTACAAGGTGGCGCAAAAGTAATCCTCCTATCAGCAAATGTTATAAATTGTGCGATTGGAACCTAATGTCAGTTCTGTTTTGACATTTGTGTAGTAAACACATGCGAAATACACGTTAATAAACAATGTTACGCTACACTGCTCCAGAACGCGGAATATTGGTGACTATTTATTTGAGCAATAATCGGTCGGTGACTTTGGCACAACGTGAATTTCGTCGCAGATTTCCTAGCCGTCCAACGCCTACTGCTGAAACACTGCGACGTTTAGCCGCTCGCCTCGAAGAGACTGGCACAACACGAGATGCTGCCAGGCGTGGCAGACCCCGGAGTAGCCGTTCTGCAGAGAATATTGCTGCTGTAGCCGAAGATGTCATTGAAGCGCCGTCGACATCGACCAGACGACGTGCCACGCAAATGGGTATCAGTCGACGGTCTTTACAGTGAAGTTTGGTACATGATTTGAAGATGTTTCCGTACAAAGTCCAGACGGTGCATCAGCTGTTAGCTGCTGACCGCTAATCGCGTCTAACATACGCTCAAGCCATCCTTAATCACCACCAAGAGGAAGATGATTTTTCATCAAAAATAATCATGAGTGATGAGGCCCATTTCCATCTTAGCGGGTACGTAAATAAGCAAAATTTACGCTTCTGGGGCACTGAAAATCTGCTTGTAACCCACGAAGAGCCATTACACCCGCTCAAAGTCACTGTATGGTGTGCTGTTTTCGCTGGAGGAGTCATCGGATCTTTTTTCTTCGAAGACGTCGCGGGCCAAACGGTTACTGTGAATGGTGAGCGCTACAGAGCAATGATCAACGAGTTCTTTTTGCCGCAACTTGATGAATTGGGATTGGAAAACATGTGGTTCCAACAGGACGGTGCAACGGCACACACTGCACGTGCCACAACCGATATGCTGAAGGATGCATTTCCCGGGCGCCTAATCTCCCGTTTTGGCGATTTGCACTGGTCAGCAAGATCGCCTGATTTGACCACTCCAGACTTCTTTTTGTGGGGCTTTTTGAAGTCGCGGGTTTATGTCAACAAGCCTCAGACTCTTGCAGCTCTTAAAGACAATATCTGTCAAGAATGTGAGGACCTATCGCCGGAAGTTTTGGCCAAAGTGATGGAAAATCCCATAAAAAGGGCTCAAATGACAATCAACTGTGGCGGCGGCCATTTACATGACATCATATTCTCGACTTGATGTAAAAAAAAAATTAAAAGACCAAATAAAAATAATCCACAAGAAGAATCAAAGTTTTTCATTTTTTTTAAATTACAGCCAAAAAACATCGGAAGGTTATTTTTGCGCCACCTTGTAACGGATGATTTTTTAAGAGGTTTAGAAAATATTAGAAAAAAAACACAAAAAATTCGAAAAAATGAATGAAATATTTATTTGAATCGATAGTTTGAACCTTGCAATTTAATGTTTAAAGATAATTTCATGCAAATGTTGACCGCGGCTGCGTCTCAGGTAGCCCATCCGCTGAGTCCAATTTTGGCATACTCTTTCACACATATCGGCCGGTATCTCACGAATGAATGCATGGATGTTGGCTTCCAGTGCGTCAATCGAAGCGGGCTTGTCCCTATAGACATTAGCCTTGACATACCCCCACAAAAAATAATCTAATGGTGTCAAATCGCACGATCTAGGCGGCCAATTGACCGGCCCGAAACGTGAAATTAACTGTTCACCAAACTCGCCTCGCAATTGCGCCATTGTTTCGCGTGCTGTGTGGCATGTGGCACCGTCTTGCTGAAACCACATATCATGCAAGTCAAACTTCCATTTCGGGCAAAAAAAAAGTTTGTTATCATCGCTCGGTAGCGTTCACCATTGACAGTAACGCTGCGATTCGCATCATCTTTGAAGAAATATGGCTCAATAATGCCGCCGGCCCATAAACCGCACCAAACAGTGGCTTTTTCGGGATGCATTGGTAGCTGTTGCAATGCTTCTGGCTGATCTTCACTCCAAATGCGGCAATTTTGCTTATTTACGTACCCATTCAACCAAAAATGAGCCTCATCGCTGAACACAATTTTTCGATAAAAAAGCGGATCCTCGGTCAGCTTTCCAAGAGCCCATTCACCAAATATTCGGCGTTGTGGTAGGTCGGCTGGCTTTAGTTCTTGCACCAGCTGTATCTTAAAAGGCTTTACGCCCAAATCCTTCCGCAAAATTTTCCACGTAGTGCTGTAACAAAGGCCTAACTGCTGGGAACGGCGCCGAATCGACATTTCGCGGTCTTCTGTCACACTAGCTGATACGGCCGCAATATTTTCTTCACTACGCACAGTACGTAAACGTATTGGTGGTTTAATGTCCAACAAAGTTAATTTGGTGCGAAATTTGGTCACAATCTTCCGAATACACTGCTCAGAAGGTCGAGAATGCCGATCATAAAATGGAAGCAGCGCGCGATGAACATTTCGAACCGAGCACGAATTTTGATAGTAAAATTCAATAATTTGCAAGCGTTGTTCATTTGTAAGACGATCCATGGTTAAATTGCAAACCAAACTGAAGCTGTTTGACAGTGACACAAGGTACTAAACACACGTCAGCTGTCAAAACCAGTGTTGCCAAAACCAAACCAGCTAAAAAATCACCCGTTATAAATGCTGCTTATATGTGATTGTTTTTCGAAGTAGAGAAGCTGGAATATGATTTCCCACCTAATATACTAGAGTCCTGAAAGGGATGGAATTACAAAAAAATCACATTGTTAACAGTCATCTGTCATTATAGAAATAAACTCCCAAAACGTCCGCCCATTAGGTCCCAATTCACCTCCTTAGGGTTGAAATTTCGAAAAATAATCTCGTTGCGATTATGTTTGACATTACAACAATGAAGTCCCAATTCATCGCCTGCCTTCATTACTAATCCCCCTTGTCAGCATTTCGATTGACATGTTTCATCGGAATCGATAAGCCCTTCAATTTACAAATCATCACCCATATGACCAATTGGGGTTTTGTAATGAAAAATCTTTAAAACTTCAAGCATGGTATATTACACAAGTGAGACAAATCCAACAAGGCCTCTTTTAATTGAATAATTCGACTCAATTGTGATTTCCTATCGCCTTGACTTTAAATATTTTTTTTATAAAATTTGTTACGCTGCTAAGTCGCCAACGATCATATACAAAAGCATTTTGACGTCTTTGGAAATCTAAAGAATGTATACTCCGGTACTGATAGGCTTTTCCTAAAAAAGATACAACTTGTGACAACCTTGACAAGTTCGGTTATGAGCGCACCTAATCAGATTTTCACGGGAATTTTGTTTCCCCAAAATGAGTATAATTGGACAAGCAGTATTGAAAATAACAAGTGTATATGTAAAGACGAACTTTCCCTATTTTTTAGCAGATAAACTCGATTGTGGATTTCCTACTTGTTGAAGTTCATCATTTGCATAGTCCCATTGACAAAAATAAACTAGATTACACCTTTTGTATGTGTTCAGCGAGTTGCCATTTCCTTTTGTAAGTGTTCAGCGAGTTGCCATTACCGAGTGGATGGGTGGTAACCTGCTTGCACATCCACAAGTTTGGCATCTCGCTGAAATCATTTTTTTCCTTAGAAAACAAAATCAAAAACTAGCCCTATTTCTCCAGCTTCGACTGCCTTCATCCAGCAGCTCCTCTAAACAATCCTCCACTCATTGCACACACTCTGAGTGACTTATTTGCTTTTTAAGTTTAAACTGAAAGAACTGTGGAAGGATGTTGGGATTGTTCAAGTCTAGAGTCGTACTCTTCGTGGTTTTTTGGTCTTTGTACAAAACGAGAGCTAGCACACAACAACTAGTAGAAAAACACACATGAAATTACAAACAAAAAAAACAAAATGAGAGACATTTTTCTAAAGTACCCGTACATGCTCTTGTGTTGTCGGTTTCCACTTTTCTTAGGCGTGTGAATAGAAGTTGTGCTTACGCATATGATGCTTCCTCCCTCCACTGAAGGTTGTTATTACAAGAAGACTACTTTAGTTCAGTCGTTCCCTTTTCGCTTCAATGTGTGTGTGTTTCATTGCTTTGTTCCCTTTTTGTAAGAGGTACGAGTTGCGATTGAAGTCATTGACGTTAGGCTCAGTGTCGTTTCTTCTAATCATGATTCATTAAAAGATATTAAGTAATTGAGCAAAATAGAAAGACATGTCATGTCATTCGAGAGCCTAAGGTTATCGACATTAATCTCGATTGAGAATTTTTTTATCGATTTGTATCACGCGTAGAACACATAAAACACTTGGCTGAAAATGATTGAGGGTTTTCCGCTTCTTAAACAGACATGAAGTATCTATGAGTATCTATGTGGCGTGTGAAGGGTCTTAATTGGTTTTGACATCAAGTTGACAACCCTAGGATGAATTGTGTGTGCTTTTGAAATCTGTTTGGCCTTGAAGAAGATAAAAAAAAAATCTTTATACTCTCCCAGGATGAACGTCATAAAACGCCCATCAGCACCCTCACATTTAACGACTATTGGATCAGCTTCACTGGGTAGCAGTATCCGTTGCAGACCAAAGAAATGCACTTCAAATGATATCCCATTCACCCTTTACGCCTATGAGTAGTGTTATAGCTAAGGAATAACAAACAAAGTCCTTTTTTACAACCAAGAGAACCCGATCCCAGCCGTTATGGTTGATAGCGAGAGCAAACTGCTACCACATGTGTGCGCGTCCACCATATTAACCCGCGAGTTAATCATGTGTCATTATCTTTAGGCATGCATGGCAGCAGCAGCAGCATAACAGAGCACACACGATCGGTTGTAATGCGTGTGTGTACTGCATGACATTTGCGCTGCGCAAGACATATGCGCATGCCCTTTTGTGTGACATCTGTCTATTACACCAAAACCCCCGGGCTCATGACTGATATTGAGCATGAATAGTGAAAGTTGATACTTCGGATTTGGTGCGTACGATTTATTTGAAATGTCAACTGAGACTGCTAACATGCCTGCCTAGGCTTACGACTAAGTCTGTAATGAGGCAACGAATCTTCTTGTGAACAGAATTTAGGGCATTTGTTCCTTTGTGTATGGTTGGCGGACTTAGGCTGGCCATGAACGGAAAAGTTCGCATGAAGAGATCATGAAAAGAAGCTGATTAATGATTTGTTATGCTTTTTGGGAGTGGACTTGCATGCCCACTTGGTGTTGTGACATGATGTTTGCGGAATACTGTTGACAGAGTGTGCTTATGTGGGCATGAACTATATTTTGTTTGAAAATGAGGGCGTAAGTCGGGAATACTGTGTCGAATTAAATTGGGTCCAGATGGAGTTATTCACATGATGTTGTGATTGTGTTCCTGAATTAGGGGTATAGGGGACCATGGGATTGTGTAGGTTTCAGGAAATAGTTGCAAGCGTTGCAAAAGGTTATTTAATGCTTGATGGACGATGTGAAACTTCTTAAAAAAATTGTTAGATGTTTAGAATCGTAAGGATTATCAAAGATCTAGAATTTCGGCTATTGTGAGAGGAGTTGAAGTGGGTGTTAGTAACTTGTGGGTGCTCTATTTCATTTAACGAAAGTAACAACACCTAAGTTTCTTTTACTGTCCCCACTTTTATGAAAGTCTCAAAGTATAAAACTATCATAAGAAGATTCTTAAATGTGCCTTTCGAAATTCTCGTTAAAAAGATGGGGCTGCATAATTCAAAGATATATCTACCAGCGATGTCAGTAGGTGGTCACTAAGGTTCGCATATGTTTACATTTATTTCGTCTGCCAATTTCCTAACAATTTTCACCACGAAGTATTAAATTCACCACAAATTTTTTAACCATTTTGTAGCTACAAATATAGATATATTTGGGGAAATGAAGGAAATGGGGCTGCATACCTAGCTAGTCACTAAGTCTAACAATTTCCCAATTTTCACCACGAAGTATTAAATTCAACATGAAAATCTTAACCATTTTGTAGCCACAGATATGAATATGCGGGGAAATGAAGGTAATCTACCAAATAGCAGGCAAATATTTACCACATAATATCCAATTCACCACGAAAGTGTGAATTGTCATGCAAATGAATACCGATACTTCATTTTGTGTAAGCAAGATTATTATTTTAATAAGAGGGACTGAAATCCACATCGGAAAAAAGGTTCACATGAGCATATCAGAACAATCTAGAACGGAAGATCAATGGAGACTCTTAGAAATAGGAACTAAGCGATCATTCGATGTGATGGATACTTGCCACACTTTGAAAAACTGACCATCATGTAGGATTTTAAAATGGATCGGATCAATATGTTTGATCCGATCCAAAGCCAACACCAGAGGCACAATTTTCCAAAAGTCGGTGCAACTACTAGCATACGCTGACGATATTGACATCATTGGTAGGACTCAACGTGATGTCATAGCCACGTTTGCTAGTATAGAGAAGGAAGCTTCGAAAATGGGTTTAGCAGTAAATGAGGGTAAGACGAAGTATATGCTGTCATCACGAAAGGACTCACAACATCGACGAATTGGACAGAACGTCACCATTGACAGATATAACTTTGAGGTAGTACGGGACTTTGTCTACCTCGGCTCCGCTATTAACTCTGACAACAACATCTCGTCAGAAATTAAACGACGAATTACTCTTGCCAACCGCTGTTTCTTCGGGCTAAGAAGGCAATTTAGTAGTAAAGCCCTCACTCGAACTACTAAAGAGATCCTATATAAGACGCTGATCATCCCAGTCCTGCTCTGCGGCGCTGAAGCATGGACCGTATCAAAAGCGGATGAAGAAATCCTTGGTAGATTCGAGAGGAAAATTTTTCGAAAAATCTTCGGTCCCGTTTGCGTTGACGGGCTATGGAGACGAAGATTCAACCAAGAACTATACGAGCTGCACAGCGACATGCCCCTGGTCAAAAAAACTCCGCATTGGACGTTTAAGATGGCTAGATGTAGAACGAATGGACACCAGTACTCCGGCTCGCAGTCTTCGATTCCCAGCCAGACGTCGGACGCAGTAGAGGAAGACCTCGCCTTAAGTGGCGCGCACAAGGGGAAACCGACCTCAACCAACTTGAAGTGCGCAACTGGAGGCAGTTAGCTAAGGGCCGGGCTTATTGAAGAGGCATGTTGGTTGAGGCCCAGGTTCATTCCGGACTGTAGCGCCACTTAAGAAAGTAAGTAAGTAAGGATCAATATGTTTAATTACTTTTTGTCAACATATTTTCAAAAAAAAAAAAAAAACAATATTTACCACGAAATGTGAAATTCACCACAAGCGTATAAAATGTTTGGCAGTTGTAGATTTGAGAATACATGGGAAAATAGAGTTGCTGGTCTCTGAAGTAAAAGGGATCATATAATTTTCATCGGGCTAGTTGCAAACATAAATTTACCACGAAAAATAAAATTCACCACGATTGCGAATCAATCGAATTTTCTATATAGGCGAGGTAAACATCTGGATTAGAGGGATCATAACATTTGTCGACAGAAAGATGTACATGAGCTTGATGGCCTATGCAGCACTTGGAGTTCAGATGTCTAACATTGTGATTGTCGTGAAACAAAGGCATCCACAACGTGTCACTGTTGGGTGCGGATTTTGGGGTTCGGATTCGGCGTTAATCAAGAAACAAAGACAAGAGCTTGATGGCCTTTGCAGCATTTGGAGTTCAGAGAACAACATGTGATTATGGTGAAAGTGCATCCACAACATGCCACTATTGGGTGCGGATTTTAAGGTTCGGTTAACAAGAGCGTTAAACAAGAGGTCACACACACAAATTAAGGAAAAAGCAAGTTTTGAGGACCTATATGGGCGTTGATGCAAGATATTTCATTTATTTCATCATTGGACCATACCTCTCAATGATCCTGGTCAAGCAGTGATCGTTACACTCAATGACAACCGAGTTATTTCTGCCTAAACGGCACAATTGTGGGTGGCCGTGGTGTAGTGGTTATGTATTCGCCTGTTGAGTGAAAGGTAGCGCGTTAAATCCCAGCCAAAATCCATGAAACTTAATTCAAAGAAATAAAAAAAAAGTTCGGTACTCCTAAAAGTATACACCAACATGAAAGTTCTATATAACGAAACAAAAAAGTGACTCCCCGAAGTCCCATCCTTAAAATTAATATCCCTAAAATGTAGGCCTTATGGCCATGAAATATTGAAATTGACGTTATCACAACATATTGCTCAGACGGTTTATCCAAGTCTTTTATGATTCGGAAAAAAACAACGTTTTTCTATTGCATATGGGTATACAAATGGTTTTTGTAGGAAAACGCACCCAAAAAGTGGGGGTGGGTTAAAATGACCTAGAGACGAAATGTTCATATTATCATAAGTAATGATTTTGCATCAAACATTTTTTTAGAAAACGCCCCAAAAAGTGAGAGTGTCAAAAAACTTTATATAGACGAAATATAGATATTGAGATTCTCTAAATATCTTGCTCAGACACTTTTTTTTTAAATTTCTTACGGTTTAGGTAAAAACTAAGTTTTTGTAAAAAGGGGGCGTAGAAGTTCAACACTCTAGCTCAAAATTTAAGGCCCAAAAATCGGTGAATCACGATTCTGAATCGATCCATATACTTTGACGAATATCTATCGAAATGATTTCTCTATGTTACAAACTTAATGTCAAAACTAATATACCCCTATGGAATAGGGTATAAACACATGCCATACATCCCATGAAATATGCCAATAAATGCATGAGACCATTCCTGTCGTGTAGTTTTTAGTTTCAATGATCAGAATTGACTCTTGATTTATTTCTATGAGGTTCTTTGAAATCAAAGGTCTATGGAAACAAGCTCAGAATCTCCCGTATATAGAGGGAGAAGATTCGACGCTGCATCAACGCAATTCAGCCATATTTTGCAAAGTGGTCTTGGAAAATTTGGACAAAGGAGTGCGTGTGCCAGCGGAGCCGTAGATGCCACTTGCCCGATACTTGCCCTATCATATGTTGGTTAGGTTTCATTAAAGAAATTACAACATAAACGAAAATGGCACTTCTTATAAAGTTAAGTCCTGTGTCAATTTTGGAAAAAATGAAACATCTCGCCCACCAATTAAAAGAAATCTCAATCCACCACGAAATACCAAACTCACCACGTCAAAAATCAGCAATTTCCTACCAACAGATACTCGATTTTTGAAGAAAGAAAAAAACCTAAACATCTCCAAATCTAAGATGAAAGAAAAAACCCAAAAAAAAGTATCTACAACTCAATCAGCGCCGAACACCGAAAAAACCGCAATTAGTCACCGCACGTAATGAGTATACCCTCAGTACGTTGACTGTGCCTTTTTAGTAGCACCACGTCATTGTTGAACGCTTCTGCGTATTTTGTTTAATTATTCACATCAAAACAAACCACTACCTCGACTTGGCAGGAACATTGCCAAATCCCTTGGCATTGGTTTTGCCATGTTCTTTACAGATCTCCAGATTTCCAGCACTGTGCCCTCCGCCAGAGTGGGTCTAATTTTACACATTATTACAAGATCTCCGAAGGATTTAGTCACCGTACACGCGCACTCGCCCAAATGCAATTGCACACATCATTTGGCCGACAGAAAAGTTCGGTGTTTACTTGCGTTCTTCAACACATTAGTGCGGTGAATGGAACTGCATTACCGCTTTGATGCATCCAAAGGTACAGGGCACCGCCACTTTAGACAGCGTCGAAACAAATTCGCCCGAATAGGGTGTGCAATGCGATGATATATGTGCGTGCGTCCTCTCTCCGAACTAGGACTAAATTTAGAGTCGACAAACATGAAGATCTTCATCTTCGGGAAAAAAAATAATTAAATGGAGAAAATCCATAAAAACATTCAAATAATTAACCCGAAATAGATTTAAAGGGGCAGTGCAGGGGGAAATGTTATTAATGCCATTTATGAGTGGTGAACACAGCCGGACATGGAATTTGTGATCATTGATCGAGACTGCCGTATAGTGTACGGGAACGCGGTTTTTTATGTGACTTATTAGATATTTTATTGGTCTTCAAAAAATCGTGTTTATTTGGGGAAATGGTTTTATGGCACCTGGAAAATGTATGCGTGTTTTAAGCGCTTGTTTTCGTATGCACGATTGGGTAATAAATGTCAACATTTGTTATGCAAATTGGTAGTTTGTTGTTGTTTATATAGGTGGCGTAGTGGTCTGAACTGGCAATTAAGTGATGAACACCAGCAGAGCCTACACTTGACAATCACTTAAGATCAAAGGAAATTCGGGATTATGCGTGTGTTGGTGTTTTGTGTCAACGGATTTATTGAAATTAAATGGAGGCTTTGGTGGGTGGATAGAAGTAGCATTGTATATGAAAGGAGCACAATGTGGAAATGGAATTGGTGATGTCAAATAACAAGTCAAAATAATCATCAACTGTCACTGATTAGTGGATGTTAGAAATTATAATAGGGGAAGCAATTTGTTTTAAAAAAATGAGGACAGCATGATTCTATTATGAATCCAATTTAAAACGGTGGAGAGGTGTCGTAATAATTTTGATTTCTCAGGCTAATAAAGTTCTCATTAATTAGCAACATATTATCTTTTTTAAATCATGTTTAAATATGAAACGAACAAAATAATTTGAGGAAGGATTTGGTTTAACAAGAAAGGTCTGTATGAGTTTGCCAAGGATTGTGGATAAAATTGAACTTGACGTTTGTAAAAGAACTCCTGTTCTATCTTATCTATTTACAAATTTCCAATTATAAGCTTGTACTCGTATGAAGTGCTTAGATATCGATAACCGATAAACGCACAACATACATTTCGCAAGCGCTAAAATATGACCAATACGACCGATTACTACATTTTCTTCATAAAAAAGTGACAAATGATTGAAAATTATTTATCAACAAAGTGACATTGATATGAAATTACCTTAAAGATTAGGAGCACCAGACATTTCGCTGCGCTTAAATACAGATTTCCGCATTTTCTTAATAAAGAAAAATGACAAACACTTGACCATTCATCGATCTTTATCAAAAAAGTGACATTTTACCACCAAGTAGCAAATTCACCACGAATCGTTTCGTTCATCTTTTATTAATGTCCCACTATGCAACTAATATGACCAATTGTTACCGAACTTAACATTGGGAATGATGGTAAGATTCATCCTCACCAAAAACATTTAACTCACCAAAAAAAAAATTGGTGAATAATTTTTAACAAAGGCAGATTATTGTCGTTTGATATATCCTCTCACTCACTCTCAGGCGGCAGCGGAGATATTCCCTAGATGGGAGTCAACAGTGGCGCCTACAGCTCCAGTTTGATCGAACTGGTAGTGAAATCCCTATATGAGCTGCTTCGACATATTTGAACACCAGGTCTATAGGGATTTCCAATACTGAGCCAGGGTATTGGAAAAGAGTTGGTGGCGGAGGAGCCCTCAATGGGTCAACGGCAGCGCTCATACCCCAAAAATGGGCTACTGACATCGATATTTTCTCCGGCCCGCTGTCCTAGGGTCAAACAAGGGCCTGGCCCTCCAGGTTGGGGGTTGTGCTTTGGGTTAACTACCCATCCACGGAAAAAAAATATTGTTACGAAGCCTCGGAAAGGACTGATATTATTGTTGACGACCATGCTAAACGAAAAAAGGACAACGACGTTCGTATCTGCACCTGGAATGTGAGAACATTAAACAGGCGAGGTGCAGGCGAACAACTAGCGGAAGCCCTAAACTGCTACAAAGCAGACATTACTGCCATCTAGGAAATACGATGAGATGGGCCGGGCAAAAAGAGGATGAAAACTGTGACATCTACTATGGACCGTGTTATAGTGAGCAGAAAGAGCGACTATTTGGATGCGGATTTGTTATAGGTGCCAGACTTAGGCATGAAGTCTTATGTTTTCAAGACATTAGCGAACGCATTGTAACAATCCGCATCAAGGCCAAATTCGCCAACATAAGCCTTATATGCGCTCATGCTCCGACGGAGGAAAAGGATGATATAACTAAGGATTGCTTCTACGAGCTCCTCGACAAAACCTATGAGCGACTACCAAAGTATGATGTTAAAATCGTGTTGGGAGATTTTAACGCAAAGGTAGGAAGAGAAGACATCTTTAGCAGTACTGTCGGAAAATATAGCCTACACGACAACAAATATGGTAACGGACTTAGGCTAATTGACTTCGCTACGGAACGAAATGCCACTATAGCCAACACACGGTTTCCTCACCTCGATATCCACAAGGGGACATGGCGGTCTCCAGATCAACGAACAGTCAACCAAATCGATCACATTGCGATAGACAAGAGGTACGCATCCAGTATTTTGGATGTCCACACAGGATTGATATCTTTTCGTTACACTTTTTCGTTTCATAAATTTCAATTCACTTCATAAATGGTGGATAGATACCTATTGGCAACGAACACTAGAAAAATAAATGACTGACACTTATCAAAAGCTTGTTCCATTATTGAATGTCACAACTAGCTGTGCTCAATGAAATAGTTTACACATGACAAGTAAGACAAGGAGCAGTGCAGGAATGATTCTCCCCTACCCGCTAATTTGGCATACTGGCGAATCATTGGCCGAGCCGATTTACATATTATGAAATAGTCAACGGAAGATAAAGCCTACACTGACAAATATGTGAATACTATTCAAGCGTACTTTTGGCCGTTTCAAAGCCTTCTGGTTCTGAATAAAAGTTCTGCAAGTGCACAGACGTGCTAATTCGAAAATGAGCAATATTAGCAGAGAATATATATTTTAAGTTAAGATGGTTTTCATTTTTTGAGTCAGAAGTTGATCTCATACTTTTATTAATTCGTATCCGATTTACCACCTGGAATTACTGCGGTGCTATTGAACCTATACTCGGTAGGTGCATCATCAGCTATCACATCAAGAATGTTAGCCAAAAAAGGTATACTTCGTCACAATATATCCACTTAGGCCCAGTTTTTCAGTGCAAGACAAACATAGTTTCGAGATTAAACTCGAGTTAGCTCAACAAACTAGTTTTTTAGAAAATTTTAATCCAGAGTTAGCTTCAAGTTACCCGGCAATTTTGGTGAGATAGCCCTGAATTAAATGATCAGATATATTTGACAGATTATAACAGAGCAAGCGAACAATTATTTTCAATTCCATTTGGAAAATTCGATATACTCAGATTCAGATCTCAGCGACTCTGAGTCTTTTGAAATATTAAGCTTAATTTTAAGACGAAATAGACTTATAGTTATAAGCTCACGACAAAAGCATTTTCTTTTGTTTGGGGAAGAGGAAACCAAACAGTTGATAACTAAGCTGTTGCAGATTATATACATTGCGATAACTTTTTGACAACAAAATCGATAAATTGTGAGTGTTGCCACATTGAGTCATCACTCGTAGTGTCAAATTTAATCCTGTACTGAAAAAGTGCTTTATGAGTTAACGCCAGATTAAAATTTCAAAAAGGTTAGTTAACTCAGACCAACCCATAGTTAACTAATCCTTTAGAAATTTTAATCTAGAGTTGCAGGATTAAATTTGACACCATGAGTGGTGTGGTGATTCAATTTGGCAGCACTTATGATGACTGAAAAATCGGGCCTTGAATTAATAAAAAATACACATCGTTCCAAAAGGACTTAATTTAATTTTCCGTTATTTCATAGCCTTATGGCTGAAACACATTGACACAGCAACATCTTGATCCAAATCGACATTAAGAACAGAATTTGTGAGTCGCAGCCGGTGCATTTTTTTGTGGTGAATGTCACATTGAAAACATCAAAGCGAAACTCGTCTTAAGCCCAACTGTAGGCCCAAGTTCATGACTGACGGCCAAACATTAAGCTTAGGATAGGGTCAGCCTGTTTTGTAGACAGATTCAGAGTCCACAATATCAAGCAATACCTTTGAAGTCATTTTGCTTATATCAAGATTTCAAGACGTTGAAGGATTTGTTATCTGGCCTTCGTGAAAGCCTCTCTTACATTGTGTAAATCGAGTGTTGGGGTGGTTTCCACCATTTTTTTTACAAAGAGGACACTTTTCCAGCTGATATTAGCAACCATATCAACTTTGTTTTGACAGGCATTTTAGTTAGCATAGGTAATTGACGTGATTACGGTTTTACGTTACGTTTTATGATTTTTAAGTATCAAAACATAAAAATGAATAATTTTGTTTCCGGTTAACGTTTTTAGTGCCGGTATAAAAATGTTTTTTTTTTTTGAAGTGAAGGGTGTCCATAATTGGAATTTTGCGCCATTTAGTAGTTGTGTGTTGCCAGCGCAAAAAAGATAACAATGTGACAGCTGACAGTTCGGTTAAGTAAAAATGGAGCGCTAAACGAAAGAACAACGCATTTTCGTTGTTGAAGCAATATAAAGCAAAATTATCAAGGTTTGTCAGTTGAAGTCCGCAATTTTCGTACAAA
Source organism: Rhingia campestris (assembly GCA_932526625.1). NCBI lineage: Eukaryota > Metazoa > Arthropoda > Insecta > Diptera > Syrphidae > Rhingia > Rhingia campestris. Next base: position 106,954,958 of record OW052185.1, read on the forward strand.
ATATAGCCGTCATAGTGATTTAAAACCATCAACTGTGAAGAGAATAATTGAACAAAAAAAATGGTTTTAACGATTCCGTGACAGTTAAGGAGCTTAGTGCAGAATCCAGAAATTATTGAAGTGAAACTTCTTTTGGGACGAAGTGAATTGTATTTTATGAAACGAAAAAGTGTAACGATAAAGAGACAACTGAAAATGTATTCATAGGGTTTAGGCAGTAAAATGCAACATCTTCACTTCTACAGCGTGAGAACTCACACTCGATTTTATTTTAAATGCTCTTAGCGTATGGTATGCTAAATATATTTATAACGATTTAGTTACATCGTTACATCCACATTACCAATTTTTATGCGAAATACAAAAATAATCTTAAAATCTAATATTTACCTTCGAACATCTGGCGAATTAGGCAAACTTCGACATTTGCGACTGTTTTTAGTGCCATGCGATGATGATGAATTCCCCATGATGATTGTAATCCAATAGTGTAGGGACACTTATTTTCTAATTCACTCACATCACTTGCGTTTTAATTTGATTTTCATTTTTGTAGATTTTTTTTTACACTTTAGGCGTTTTTGAACATCTTATCACATTTTTTTCTAAAAAAATAAAATAGATTACCTCCAAAGTGTCTAAGAAGTATCTAACAAGCAATGCGACCTCATCAAAGCGACGTAAATCGTCTTTTTTCTCATTAAATCTTCTGTAACATTGAAATCAAATTAAGAGTCCCCTTCATTTTGGTCATTTATTTGCAAAAAAACGAATCCACCGAAAACGAACACAAACATTCAGGACACAAAAGAAATACAATTACCTAGATCCTTTGAGTAAATATCATTATCCTCTCTCAATTAAATAAACTTCCGCGTATACATCTGCACTCACGCCAACACATCTTACCGAATCATTGGTCAAAATACTAGGCAGATGTGGATATTACTCGCCTGCTCTTGACAGTTAATTACTACTATTAGATTAAAGGCCAAGTTGTGGGTGTATGAGGAATGATTGTATTTGTAAATGTCCTGTGCAAAATCGAAAGTGGCCTTCTGAAGTTCCATTAATCTAATTGGAAAAGACCGGCGAGGATTTAAAGCAACCAAATTGATTTTTTGATCTGAAGTGTGATTCGAAGGAAGGATATTTGTTTTTTGACAAAAAAAAAAAAAAACCGTTCAGAGTCTACAGTCAATCAAATAACAAGAGGGGATGTAAATAAAAGTGAATGATGGATGACGGCGTACTTTGCCAGTGGCCATGTCCTCGGCTGTATGGATGTATGACTGCCAGAGGGGGTGTTTGTCAAGGAGTTATTTGTCAACATACAGGGTGATGTGGAAATTGGTTTTCAATATGAGAGATTTTTTGAAGAGTAACTTCCTTTGGGCGGTACGGATTGGATTTTATGAAAAGAAACGAAAAAGTGTAACGAAAATGAGATCAATCGGTCTCCCTATCTCTGTTTATTGCCCAACGTAGGGTATTCATCTCATTCTCTTACAAATTAACCAGAATACAGCTTCGCTTCTACCGCGTGGAAGTTGACAGACATGTTTTTGAAATTTGAAAAACATTGCCGAGACACATAAAGCGTTTGAATAAAACTATAAAACTTCATAATGCCACGTTCACCATGTAAACCACTGTCACTCAGTGTGTATCTAACGTTCTTCCACTAGAATATGTCTACAACTGCCCTATGAAAGACGTGACTATCCAATGACAGTTAACCCGATGCATCGTCCTCCATGCATTCAACCTTCAAAATACGACATTAGGTCCATAAAGATATTCCCTCGCAAGAAACCAAAAAAAAAAATTACCTCCAAACCGAGCAAAAATTCTGAATAATTTACCTAGATGCATGTGCCTAGAGGTTGCAGCAAGGTAGGAATATTTTCACAAAATCGTGACCACCCTACCCGTATGCTATATTGCCATTTTAAGCATATTCCATGCGGCTGCCGCCAACCTGAAAGCGCCTACATTACACAGCGAAGATGCAATTGTGTATCTATGTACCATATAAGTCAATTTCAAAACAATGCCGTTTCGCAAATAGACATTAACATTTATCCATCAAATGAGTTACACATCTGACACTTTGATTTAATATGCTCGCTTCATCATCACCTATTCTTAGATACAACCATCTACGCCACATACAGATACGTGTGGAATGTATGTTCCCCCCGTTCGTCGGTTGCCACTTTCAATTGGGTAATCAATAAAACTTGTGCGTCTTTTCAAAAAAAAAAAAAAAAAAGACCCCGACACTTGAAAGGAAATCATTGGCAAACAATAGAAATGTACAAAAAAGGATGTAGAAAATGAATAATGTGCAAAATGTGGAGGTCCTTACGTGCCACCAGCAGCAGAGCCATCATGCATCAATTGCAACAGGCAATGGATTACAAGTACCACACAGCAATCCACGATTGCAAGTACAAAGGAAATACAGACGCGGAAGCAAGAAATAAGGACACGTGACTTGACATGTCTCTCTGGTAACATTAATCGCAATATATTTCCAATTATCCTGCTTAACAGTAAAATTGATTATACTTTCAAGTGTGTGTGCCAACGCCACGATGGTTGGGTGGGTCATTTATTTATTATTTCGCAACTACCCTGTGGTAATGGTATTTGAAAGAGGAGAACAAATTCATCATGGCAAAATATCCTTTTTGATTTGTTTCCTTAATTTTAATGGCAGACATTTGTTGGGTGGGAGAAGATGGTGTGGGAGAAATAGTAAACACGTAATAAAACACACATAGCTGGATGAAGCAAATGGACCAGCGCCATAGCCCTTTTGTGTGCAGCGGAATATTAAATTACTGCCATGTTTGGATTGCAACTAACGCCAGAGGCGGACACTGCGATTAGGGAGATTCTAAAGGACTCAGGGTGGTTGGGTGACAAATTACTCGGGTAGATAGGTAGATGTAGTGCATGTTAGATGATGGATGCTGAATTATAAATGCCAAGAGTTAATTGTAATTTGGTTTTACAATTTTGCTAATTCGCATGATTTAGTTATGAGATAATGGGGGATTTATGCAGGGCCTAAGTTGATTATGGAATAAGCAGATAATCACGTTTAAAAATGTATCCTAGAGAATGAATCTTTTTCGAGAATATTGGACTTATTAGGTTTTCCTCTGGATCTGGCCGAAAAATCATATACAGCGTCATAAAATGGATGTCCCGCCATCGTGCAAGAAACACACAGGATCAAATGAATGGTTGGACGAAATACATGAGAACGCTACAATCTGGTATACGAATCGTTGCGCAATAGTCATGCTCCACTTACGGATCCCTCAGAGATTTTGCTCGGTTGCCTCAGGTGAGGTTTTTTATTCAGTAGAACAACATTCTCAACAGAGGGGACGTTTTTTTTTGTAAAAATACGGTTTCCTCACTTCGCAGCTTATAATAATAATGAACACCGTACAGGATAAATACAAATGCTACCAGTTGTACTCTTTTAGCCAAAAGGTTAACCTTGGTTGCCATAGGTCAGATTTTTTATTCAGTAGAACAACATTCTCTGCAGAAAGGGAAGTTTTTCTATCAAAAACGGTTTCCTCACTTCGCATCTTATAATTATAATGAACACCCTATATGATGAATGCAAATCCTACTAGTTGTACTCTCTTAGCAAAAAGGGTGAAGAGACGAATCAAAAAAAAAATATGAGAAGGCGACAATACCATCCCATCTTTAAAACGAATATCATTAAAAGTGGGCGTGGCTTAAAACTTTAAAGGGGCGAAATATGAAAAAATAAGATCGTCACAACAAATTTTAAGCTCCGACAAAAAACAACGTTTTCTTGTACAATATGCTGGGGGCAATGTATACGCATGGTTTTTATAGAAAACCTTCCCAAAAAAGTGGGCGTTGGTAAAAATGATCTAAAGTCGAAATGTTGAAATTAACACTTAAAAAAAAAAATTTTCGAAAATCTTTAAAATTTGACTGAAAAACTTTTTTTTTGTGACTAAAAACGCCCAAAAAAATGGGCGTGGCAAGTCAACTTTATATGGATGAAATATAGATATTGAGATTCTTTAAATTTGTTGTTCATTCACTTTTTGGACCAAAAACAACGTTTTTCTGAAAAGTGGTCCATTGAAAAATCTTCACCATTGGACCAAAATTTTTTTTCTAAAAGTGGGCGTGAGAGTGGATAGATTTTGAAACTTTTGTACACTTGCTCTAGTGGGATCAACAAAGTGTACGTGAACCAAAATTCATTATTCTTGCTCAACATTTAAGGCCCGAAAACTGGTGACATACGGACGGACGGGCATATCGTAATCGACTCAGTTAGCGATCCATAGCTTTGAGGTATATCTAGCTAAATTATTTCTTAATGTCTCAAACTATGTATCGAAACTAATACACCTTTATGGATTAGGGTATAAAAAAGCCAGATACTGGGTTAAAACGGGTCAAACATTTTTTTTGCCATTTGCGTGTGGACCGACAAGTCGAATACAGAGCTATTGCGAATAAATTTTCTTGGGAATTTTTCCCTTGGAAGCAATGTACATTAGATTGCTGAATGGGGACCGTTTCCGGAGAAAATTTATTCGCGATAGACCTGATTGTTGAATGTGGTGCATTTGCTACTACATAGCAATTTGTTTCTGTATCGAGGAGGTTCACTAGCAACGAACGACAAAACTCGTTATTGAAAGAAAATCTAGGCATTGTCCTGTGACTAGTAATGGAACTTAAGGTAGCTACAGAAGTTGGGAAGATAGAACCCATCTAGATCTCAAAAGGTATTAGCAAAAATTGCACAAGGAGCTTCTAGTGTAGTTCATTGATTCCTTGTCCTCCGAAGTAGAGAATAGAAAAAAGGCCTAAAAGCGCAAATGGTTTGCCTTATAACTGGGGGATTGTACAAATGTAGGAGTCAAGTACAAAATATAAAATCAAGTCCACTACCTTGGCTCGTCCACATTGAGCGAATGAACAGTAATGCTCCAGCCAAGAGAACCTTTGATACACAGTTTCCAGGTTTGAGACGACAAGGAAGACTGAACCTCCCCAATGATCAAGTGATCGTGAATGCATGCGCGATTGGACTTAATGAACAAAAATGTATACTGGTGCGCTTGAAACTCTGCAGTAAAACTAGATAAGCGGGCTTAGAACGTGTATCCCTAAATAAAAATACCCCACAAATGAAAGAGGCTTTTGGGACCCAGTACTTTCCAAATGGCAATAAAGACAGATATGATCGACAGACTTTTTGATCATACAGTCAAGCAATTTCAAAAACATTGAACCCTGTGGCATTTTATAAACTCAAATCTGATCCGAAAGGATTTAGGGAATCTCTACGAAGATATGACTTTAAGGATTCATGGGAACGGAATAAAATATTTCAAAAACATTGATCCCTGTGACATTTTATAAACTCAAATCTGATCCGAAAGGATTTAGGGAATCTCAACGATGATATGACTTAAAGGATTCATGGGAACGGAATAAAATATTTCAAAAACATTGATCCCTGTGGCATTTTATAAACTCAAATCTGATCCGAAAGGATTTAGGGAATCTCAACGAAGATATAACTTTGAGAATTCATGGGAACGAAATAAAATACTTAGGTAGGATTCAATCTAGTGGCTTGGATCATGATTTTTTTTTTTTTTTTGGCTTTTGCTAAGTCATAATCAAGACTATGAACGGGTACAACTCTCAGTAGACTTATGGTTACTTAGCACCGAATTATTCGACGGTTTATGCCAAGTGCATATGCCTTAACAGTCGGACCTGTTAATTTGCTGATGTGCTTCAGCTGAAATGAAATTTTGAAGTCATCTGATCTATGGCTCAAGTCTAACGTCGGCTTCGACCAGAATTTTGTTTAGCTGGTGTGGTATCTAGCTTTAGCTTTGTCGTATCTCCTTATCCTGAAAGTTAGGAAAGATGAAGAATCAGGGTGCTGTGATGGATTTTCAGTTTATGGTAGAATCCGATGCTGTATCGAATAGTGTAAATATCTCGTTTTTGCATTCAATTTTGATTCATAGGATATCTTTTGAACAGCTGATGGTACTGAATACCAAGCTTCTTGATTTGTTGGTTTTTTGGTAATAATAAGGCTTAGATTGAACCTTGGACGCATGGGGACGCACTGATCCGCAAAAGGATTCTTCACGAAATTGTATAGATAGCTCGAAAGCCGGTCTTCGTGGTATACAAACTGTTGGGGTAGTTTTTGCAAAAGCGGAAGCATTTCACAGTATCTTTCGACAGAAAATGTATATCTGGTAAGCAAATACTGACTAGACTACCCATCCCACAAGGACAGTTTTTAAGAAATCTATTAATAAATCTATAGGATAGTTTAGATTAAGAGCAAAAGTATGAGAAATCCTATGAATGCTACAAATTTCCGACAGAAACAAGATCCAGCAAAAAAATCTATTAAGGATCACTTTTACTCATGGATTTATTCATCTTTCAAGTGGAAAGCTACATAAAGTTGCAAGTCCCCTAAGAGCCACTTGCAAGAACGCATTTAGGTAACTAGGAGTTCGGCTTGTCGGGCCACTAATGATCTGTTAAACTCTCATAGCCCTGCGTGGGCCATTAGCGGTTCAACCCACTAGTGGATAACTCAACTATGAGGGCATTTCCTGGTGGAAGATAACCACTGGTTAGTTCAAAAACTATCTAAGAGGCCTTTTTTTGTCGATAATTTTTAGTAAATGCTTACAAAATCCCTCGTGTTAATGTTCAAAAAGAATAATTTATACATGTCTATTAAAAAAAACGTTGAAAACATAAAAACATCATTCAGATACTAAAAGTCCCTCATTTTGATTCTCAGAAAAAGTTGATTCACGAACGTCATCTTTATCATGCGTCTGATGAATGACAAAACAGGTTCCACTCGAGTCTAATAATAGCTAGACAAGCCATTAAGCATATCCCATTAAGTATATCTCACCTCCCTTAATCACTCAAAATGCCATTGACAACCTCGTTGATAGGTCCAAGACTATTCTCCTTTTCACACCCCATAATCAAAACCTGACAAAAAATAACAACCGCAACAATTTTGAAACCTGCAAATGATAGATGCCGCCTTATTATCATCAATAAACCGCTTCACAAGAGATTATCAGCAATTTGTCACTCGTCGACTGGCATTTGCCATGCCAGGCTATGCGAAGCACCATCAATAAAAATTGAGCATCACCTCCTCCATTTAGAGCGGCAGCCATCCCGTCACCTCTTATTTTATTGTGTTCTCGTGCCACCTCATGGACTTCCACGGAAAGGCCTCATATTGGCCAAAAAAAAAAAAACACATCTTCACAAGAACGAAAAAGTAGTCCACCAAACCACCGCCACACAGAGTCAACATTCCTTTGCGGCTTATTTATGGATGCACCTCGATTTCTTGTTGGATTTTTCCAGATTATTCCCCCCGTCGATATGGTGACGAAGACCAAAGACGCAAGGTGAAGTTTCCTGGAATCGTAATCCAATTCGTTTTTTGTGTGATGGTAATGAAATGAAATCACAAGCAAATTACAGTTTGTTGCTCCAGATAGATAGATACTCTCTCTCTCTCTTCATCTCACCGTGCGTGAATTGTTTACCAAATCGGATTTGTGTGTAGGGATTCGATTACTCAACTTTGATCATGGAATTGTTGTCTTGATGTTAGACCCGCACAAGGAAGGAGTTCGCAGATGATTATTTGTCGATTGACAAGCTCATCGGGGCATGGAATGTGTGTGTTCGGTGTGGTGCCATGTCAGATGTCAAATGCATGCCAGATGAGAAGGAAAGGATACGTGGAAAACAGAAAAGATATTTTTTTTTCGGGGAAGCATATTGTGCAGCTGCTACCACTGGTGCTGGCACACTTCATATTTTTATTCACACACGACTGGCTTTTGTTGGTCATATTTATAGAGGTTCCACCTATTATTTGAATTTGGTTCTGGCTCTCAAAGTCGACCTTTTGTTATTACAGATACATTTATAGATGATCAACATTATTATCAGCGAAGGTATTAGAACACAACGTACCGCACCGGTTGTATCTATAATATTTTGCGTCATGGTTGGATGGATTGTTTGTGTGCGGTGCGGACCGGGACCTATTTGTGACACCCTATGAATGGGAATTGAGAGAAGATATTGCCTGTGCAGGGAGAGGTAACGAAAAATTGGAATAGACCGTAGTTACCGATAATAACAGAATATAATAGCATTCGGAAGTGATGGCGATATGGAGGGATGGAGTTTGATTTATCACAGGGGATATAATGCGAGGTGTATTAGGTTACAATCCATTTATGAGGAAATAAGTACAATTTGGGAGGGGAATGAACTGTTTTCGGGTTGACCGTTTGTGTGAACCTTTTTTTGTATGCAATTTAGTGTCAATTGCGTTCGTTTTTGAATGAACAATGAAGCCCTCACGTTGTTTGGTTGAATTGATTGATTTTGGATATCAAAACAGTTGAGATATCAAGCAGATGGTTGGTGTTTGGAATTTTAAATGTTGTCATGCAGAGGTGTTCTTTTATGCGGATGCATTCAGGAAAATCTATTTTATACTGCCTCGACTGGGAATTATGTTCAAGATCTTGAAAGCTGACGATTTTTATTGGCAATGTAACCGCGCCCTAAGCCTTATGTGGCAGCTTCTCCAGTAACAACATTATGTATCCGACAACAAAGGTAGAAGTTTCTATGTAGAGAAAAATGTAAGGTTATCGTTGAAAGATGAGGCCTGTTAAAGAAATATCTTTGAGTGGTATAAATAGATTCAGTAAGGTGAACTAGGAGTCATACACTTGTTGTAGTACAGTTTACAGTCTGGGGCTAAAAAGAAGCCTCTTTCGAACGATGAACTGGTAGACATTCAGTTGCTGTGGAATTTCTAAAAGTTGGACTCTAATCGTCAATATCGAGTGACAAATTCTTCCTTAAAAATTTAGTTCTGTTTACGAGGAGAGCCATTGGTGACAAATTTACAACGCCGATATTTATGAGATGTAAAGGTTGTCCAAAAAATTTAGAAAGTGCACAAAAATTAACTTGTAATAGAATATTTATATTTAGGCCAATGGTGGGCAAAAATCATCTAGACAAGAGGATCATTGAATTTAGGCAAAATTTGGGAGACGACAAGGATGACTGAACCTCCGGTTGTAAGGACCAAACAATTGCGGATGGCAGAGCACATACACTGCGCACAAAAATGATCTAGACAAGAGGATCTTTGTATTTAAGCCAAAGGTTGAAGATGACAAGGAAGACGGAATCTCAGGTTGTAAGGGTCAAACGATTGCAGATCTCAGGGCATTTATACTGAATAAATTGAAACAATGTGGCTAGGAGTTATGAACTTGAATGAAATGTAATACTCTAGTCAAGATGAAGTTGGAATACCGGCTCTCAGGTTGGAGGCAACAAGGAACATTCGTTTCTAAGGGTCAAACGATGCCATAGCACTAAGACTTCATAAATGAAAGCAGTGTTTCTGGACACGAAGAGGATTAAAACCCTCTTAGGCCAGAAACTTCCAAAGAGTCGGAAACCAGTTCAATTAAACAGGTAAGTGGAACAAATACTGATACCTTTGCAGTGATTATGACCAAGGTGGAAGTTAAAGAAGTAGTCCGTGTTTTAGGCACATTAGGCCAAAAAGGACAGAAACCCCAAAGGTTCAGAAGCCAGTTCAATAAAATAGGTAAGGCGAACAAAACGTGATACCTTTGCAGTTATTATCAACCAAGGCAGTAGAAGAAGTCCGCGTTTTAGGCACATTTGGCCAGAAATGCTTGCATCCTTCGAAAACTAAAACAGATCGCGATTTTTTGTTTAAAATTTAAGATTGAATAAAGTTTTCAGTAGCAAAACGGTTACAGATTAAGACATAAAATGGCGGCTCAAAGGTGGCGGGAAAACTTTGTCAGAAACTAGATTTTATAAAATCCCAATATTTGTGTATAAAAACGGTCACAGATAGCTCTTTATGTTTTGAAATCTGCAAGGAATACTCTGACACCTTAAATATATTTTTAAAAATAAAAAATTGTAGATAAAGGGTTAACGGAAAACCTTGCCACATGAAGTCTGATTTAAATCAGAAATTGTTTTTGAGTATTTTTGGAATTGTTTGTTACCCAAATATTGGTAGAAACTAGGTTACAATGAGGGTTTAGATGGCACTACATTTGAATGCATTGATTACAGTAAAAATTGAGGTGACGCCTTCAAGATGGCGGACGTTTTTTTAACGTTTATACTTCTGTTCAACTTAAAATCGATTTCTGGATATATTCGGGGTAGGGGATTACGGACGCAAGGAATACGGAGGCAGGTTATAATACAAATTGAACCTTTAATTTACACAAACAAAATCCACCTCGGCGAACTGAGTCTTTTCCTATCTGTGAGGTTGGTGGCGCTGCGGAAAATGTACTATCATGGCAGCCAACTTTTTGTTTTCCATTCTGTATGTCCGGTGGAGCTGTTGTCAGTTCTATAACTGTCGAATGATTTACAGACTTCGCCATTTATATTTTGTGGGGTTGGATTATGGATCATTTTTGTTAATCTAGGTGTAAAAAGACTGAAAATTTAGGAATCCAAGATGGCCTCAAGTAACTTGAAGTACGCAACTGGAGGTAGTTAGCTAGGGACTGGTCTAAATGGAGAGGCATGTTGGTTGAGGCGCAGGTTCATTTGGTGGCGGATGATTTTTTTTCTTTAGTCCAAATCGACCCAAATTGTTGGGGTTGTAGAATCCGGCTCTTTTGATCGAAATTTAGTTACCAACGAAGCAATACGTGGTTAATTTAAATAAATAAATGAAGATGGCGGATACAAGATGGCGAACGGGTTTTTGGCAGTAATTGTCACATTTGACTTAAAATCTATGACAGTGAATCTTCAAATATAAATGCATTACAACGATTCTGACAATAACGCGGGTAAGTAGTCCAATCAAGGAGAAATCAAAATGGCATCGCCAATATAGGAAGAAAATTCCGACAATTACTGTTCGATACATCTAACATTCCACATCTGAACATAATCAGATCTATAAATCATGCTCCCTCTTTGAAAATAAATGCCGGCCCGGAGACCAGACAACAGAACAACAGTTTTGAATATGGTGGGTGCAAGATGGTGGAAAATTTGTGTTATTTATATTCTGATTCGAATCAAATTAGAAACGTGGCTACTTTCGGTAAGGTAGATTTTACATTTCAAAAAAATCGCAGAATTGTCAAAATGCTTGCATTTGGAGTAAATTTTACTTTCTCTTCCTTAAACCTGCGACTAATGAGGTTGCACGAGTAATGCCAAAAGGTTTCTCATGAGCAAATGAGTATCCGAATAGAAGATAATTGTGTCTAGACAAGCAGACAATACATTAAACCTGCCCTGCAACATGCGAATCATTATTTGATTAGAGAACCATAAAGTGAACAAATCTTAGGTTTCAACATTCAAACCACAGCGCGCAACAGGCCGAAACTCAATCTGAAGAGGATCCCACTTGAGATTATCCAAGACTAAGCATAAATCGTCTTAAATGCTCACCGCATAAAAAGATAAACCTTCGATTGAAAAAAAAAAACACTCATTCGAAGCTGCAAAGAAACAGCTTTCAAGTGGATTACAAAATTTGCCAGAAGCATTTTCGTCTCATTCAACATAAATGATGTAAACCATCTAAAACGCGCCTTCTTTTCTTTTCGCTAGTAAACCTCTCCATTAAGAGCACTCAAGGTACTTGAAATTCATGTGCATGCCTTGGCTAAACATTTTATCCAATTAAATCGATGCAAGGAAATTAAATTCGGGCCTCATTTAAAGGGGCACTGCTATTCCCACCCTCCATCTAAAGGAACGAACAAGGCAAAAACAAATTAAGGACTTAATGAAGCGGCAGTTTTTACATTTTAGTTATTCACCAAAACGAAACGACGACGCGTCCTTACTTTATTCCTGGAATCAACGATTAGTCACGTTCGATTGAAGTGAAATGATGCGAAAGTTCCAATGACCGTAGCTATTGGGTGCCTCCTTAGCAGCAGTAATGAACTATTTCTGTAAAATACTATGAACTGCGGAGAAGATACGATTTCGAGTTTTGATCCTTTAATGCAATTTGATACTTTTTTCCGGGAGAGAGGTTAACGATTTCAGATTGAACCTTTGGAGGACATAAACGAGTTTTCTGTGATGGTGTGTAGGTGGACGAGGTGATGGGTTTTGTTATCTTGAAACGGATGAATCATGTTTTACAAAGGATTCGTCAAACCAGTTGGATGGGAGGTGATTCTAATAATAGACGGTATGGAAGAGTGAAATGTACAGGAGAAGATTCGAAAATATCTGCGCAAAGTACTGAAGGGCAGCTGCAGAAATGGGGTATGTCTTCTGAGTCCTAACTGTTGACTGAAAGGGATTACTAGGACAAGGCCTTTTATCAAATTTGTAGATACATATCCGAGAAACTAATTTCAAAATTCACCCTATTTCAGGGTGTGGATATGATTGACAAATGTTCAAGATTGTCGAGAATGAGAATTAATCTCCAAAACCCCCTGAAAAACTAAACGGATACCTCTACACAACACCATACAGTTCATTGTCCCGTCACATATCCCTTGTCATACGATAAAGATCTTGAAAATAGGATAACCGATAACAATAGAACGCCAGATATCAAGGAACACATATCATGACGACAGAGGGTAAGTCTATCACTTCATCACTGAAGCAAAAATCTATGCTTGACAAGGATAAAGTAAAGCACTCGAATCTATCTATCTATCTCACATTTAGTTTTACCCTTTCACTGGTGCGTTTCGCTCTTCAAATAACACACAAAAGAAGAAGCCCCATCGAAGGTTCGTTTCTAAAAGTAAATTGGAAGCTTGTCAGACCACTCAAATCGAAACCACACACACACATGACACAGCTTATCGATGACAAAACTGAAGGACCATCCGTACTTGAGTGTGCAAAAGTGATTAATTAAGTGTATCCTGATAACATTGCTCGACTAGACACTCCTTAAGACACCGATAGTAGACGAACCATGTATAATCCAATTTTATAATCCACAAGCAAGGCAAAACCGTGTCCAAGAAATTAGCATGGATCCCTTAATTTCGCTCATAAATTTATCGTTATCTGGTTAGGTAATTCCGAATTCACCTAATCCTTTTTCATCTGCACAAAAACCGCACACACTAACCGAAAACACTGTCTAAATAGTGTCCGCACGAAACACTGCTACTGCTGCACACAAGCAAGTGATAAGCATCTGAGGAGCAACCGAAACGCGTGCCACGCCGAGCTAATGACCTACCACCCAATTTAACAGGCGGCAGGCATAAAGTAAAAACACACACGTAACGTGAGATACAAGTCTGTTTGACGACCGAAACTTTTCGTGAATTTTTCGCGTCACGAGAACAATTTTTTTTAGAATACGCGCACGACATACACCACGTTCGATGGTCGCACGAATACTGAAACAGAAATGTTGTGCGTCCTCGGAGTCGGAACTCAGCACTAGCAGAGTGCTTGTGCTCTGACAATTCAGAAAATGCCATACAAACCGTATGCGTTCGCGTAGATACAAAAGGGAGAAAAGCCGGTGTTTGTAGATACACATACAGTGGGAAAGATACAAAAGGGTATCGGGGTGGTGTATCGGGAGTGTGATTCGAATTCGGTAGCCGAAGCCGAGTAGGATACAGGAGAAGAGAAAATCTACTCGATGGTCGATGGTGGATGCGGCATTGATGCTGCTTTACACTTGTGGATTGGATTTGGGTGGTGGTGGGTAATTTTAGTTACAAACTGCGCCCAGACTAGTGTTGAAAGATGTGATGAAGATGTTCGTATGGGACTGATGAAATCAAATGGTTAAAGTGGCATCAAGGGCGAATCACACAGTAAGAAAGAATTTGACAGAGTTTGGCATTAAACTCTTTTGTCGAAAATGTATTGTTTTGACGATTAAAAATGTGATGGAGAGGTTCGTATGGGACTTATGAATTTAAATGGTTTTAGAGACATCAAGGGTGAACCACACAGAAAGAATGAGTTTGAGAGAGTTTCGCATTAAACTCTTTCGTCGAAAATGATGTCAGATGGCGCCACTTTGGCGTTGACAAAGCTATTCTTGAATTGGTTAGCAAAAAATATTTCGTATGCGGTATTTTTTCGATGGGTTCGGGTTCTCTATTTTATCTCCGACGCTATTTTTCATTTTTAGAAATGAGATCCCGGTTGCAACTTCCTAAAGTCTTCATTCCTTTTTCATATTCATCGCAAACTGTCCCAACTTTTCAGAGGTAGAATGTGACTTAGGTATGTTAAGCCTAATATTCAATTTCTGTTATGTCCGCTAAAGCGTAGCATGGTCCATCGGACTTAATTGATGAATGCCCCTTTGCGAGGTCCTTCTCTATTGCGTCCAAAGTATGGGTGGGAATCCGAAGACTATGCCTGCTCAAAATGTCCAAGTCATCTTAAGCTCGTAAAGCTCTACATGTCCTACTAATCTTGAACGTCCAATCCGGACCAGGTCTATGTCACTGTACAGCTCGTAAAGTTGAATCTTCGTCACTATAACCTGTCAATGGGAAAATTATTAAACCATTATCTGGTCTAAATCTCTCAAACTCATTGATATTTATATGTAAGAAGGTACATTTCGGGAAAATTTTACCGCTTCCAACTTTTAACATCGTACTTCGGTGGTCGCTCATAAGTTTTATCCATGAGCTCGCAAAAACAGTGCTTAGCAATGTCATCTTGTTACGAAGTTGGACTTCATGCGGATTGTTACAATGCGTTCGCTAATATCTTCTATGCATACAAATTCTTGTCTAAGTTTGTCGCTTAAAACAAATCCGCAGCCGAATAGTCGTGTTTCTGTAGAATGTGTCAAAGTTTGTCATCCTCCTTTTGCCCGGATCATCACATCGTATTTCCTGGATGGCAGTAATGTCTGATTTTTTAGCAGATTTGGGCTTTCGGTAGTTCGTCGGCTGCACATTTCCTGTTAAGTGTTCTAACATTCAATGTGAGGATATGAACGTCGTTGTCTTTTTTCGATTAGCATGATCGTCCAGCATTTCCGTGATTCATCCATGAGCCAGACTTGTTGCATTTTAATGACATACAAGAGCAGAGTCAATAAACGTATGCAAGCGTTATCTCGTTATCGTTGCTTCTTGAGCATTATAGGTGCGCTTTACATGAGAAAAGTTTGTAAAAAAGAAAAGAAATTAACCCAACATGGAGGGCCAGTTCTAATTTATAAGATCCCCTAGAACACGGGACCATCAATATCCAATACAGGATTGAGCGCTGCCGTTAACCTTTGGGCTAATTCGCCACCAACTCTGTTCAAGAGGCTATTTAACCGAATATGTCGGAGCACCTCATATAGGTTGTTTACTTTGCCCATCCTAACTGGAACTGTAGAAATCACCGCTAATTCCATCTTGGGAGTTTATTCCCTGCCGTCTTTGTAAAATGAGAGCTGCCTTAGTATGAGGACCCCCGTTTTCATCTGCTGCCAACAAGACTTTACGCAGGGGATCACACCCTATCTACGGTCAAAGTTCTAGACACCGACCTTTAGCCACAAGGAGGCTGAGATTCTGAGTAGATAGGCATCAGCTAGGCGAAAAATGCATATCCTACCATAAGACTAAGGTACCCAAAAGTAATCCAATGGACAAAATCACAAAAAAAAAAAAATGAAGTCCAACAGATTTTTGCCAAAATCTCCAATTCTCCAGTGTGCTTCAACGAAATTTGATTTCGGTAAGATGTAAGAGACTTACAGGCAACGATAATCTCAACAAAAAAAACTTTGATGCCACTATGCTGGCTGATGTTAATGACTGTTTTCTTGGCACAATTCTTAGTACAGAAGGCTTCATTCCCAGTCGTAGAAAAAAGGTATTTTAATGGCCCTCCTCTGATCTCATCTGACTAATCTTCCGAGTAGTATCAGTCGTCAAGTATATCACAATTCAGCCGTTCGAATTCGGTATAAAACAGGGAGTCCCGACAAAAAGAACAAATGCATGGTTTTAAAGAAAAAAAACTAGGCCCTGTGTACTAACAAACCTTTTACGCCAATTTCATTTTTTTAATCTGAATTAAGGCCTCATTGCCTTTCTTTCTAGATTCGGTTTGTGTATTTACTTAGCTTAGACAACCAAAGATATGAAATGACGTTCTATTTGGGAGATATTGGGGTCTTGACGATGGCAAATGAAGTAGAAATACTTATGACTTTCAGTTTAAACTACAAAACTGACATTTTTGTTCACTATATTTGATTTTCAAGATTTAATGAATTTATAATTGAAAAAGTTGGACAGTAACAAAAGGCACCTCCTAACTTAATAAATTCTGAAAATTTGATTAAATTAACTTCATCCTATCAAATAATTTTTGGGGGTAAGAATTTCCCGCTACATCTCTCAACACTACACAAACTTTCCAAAAATAAACCAGGCAACAGGGAAAAAACGAAACTTCCTCCTACTCGTGTGTATCTCCACGGCATCCAACACCGAACCTGGTTCTCTACCAACTTGTGGTTGCCTCCTCTAGACCCATCAAACCAGCTTCCACCAGATTTATACAAAACAGAAAAAAAAGTTTGCGAGAAGAACATAAAAAAGGACCACCTCACAAAGCCTGTTGCTATGCCTCCCTCCAGCTATGTAGACATATTCTCCCATCACCAGACTAAATCGAAATGTCCTTTCATACGTCATCGCTTGGAGGCACATCAACTTGAAGTTCCAAAAGATACTCGTACGTATACTTGTCCGTGCTCCTTTTGGGGTTTGTTACACTATTTGAGTGGATTCGTTTTGTTTTTGCATCTTTTTTTGTTATAATTCCACTAAATACTTGTTCAACAAGTTCAAAGCCTTCTTTGACAAAAGATACAAAAAAAGAAAACGCCGAATCATAGTAAAGCTTCACCGCTTAGAAACTGGTTCTCTGCAAATAGATACAAACAAATAGATTTGCGCGGATCGCGCAATTACTCAGTACACATTAAGTTGCATAGATACATGGATACGAGCAGATACATGACGATGCTTTGTTGGTGTACAAAATGGGGGGATAGTCGTTGTAGCTAGAGTGGCGGTATGATCACAATCATAATCACGTTTTATGAGAGAGTAAAAGTGCTAGAGAATAGATGGGGCACGATAAGTAGATCTTAGCACTTGGGCTGATGTTGTTGTTTTGAGTGGTTGTAACTATGTTGTTGTTTTACCGACAGGATGGGGCGTCGAAGTGGCCAGTTGTTGCATTATAATTGCCGTATAATGCCGCATATTGTACCAAACGATTTGGAAAGAGGGGGGAATGTACTAGCACGATCGTTATTCGATTTGGAGATAGTATGTGGCGTTAAGAGGAGACTGGTTTTCAATTGAAATTACGCTGGCAATTGGCAATGGAGTAATTAATTTTGAAAGCACCTAAATATGCTGGGAATTTAGCCAAGAAGGTCGATGGGGAACAATCAATTGTGGTGGTCATTTAAGGACATGTCCATCATTATCGTTTGATTGCGTGACGTATCTAATGGAGTGGTTAATGAATTTTTGAAAAGTTTTGCAAATGTTCCCATACGTGATGTTGGTTCGGCGGTTGTCAGAGGGGCAATTTTGTTCCTCATTTAAAAAAAAAGTGGCATGCAGAGGACTAGTCATTGATAAAGAAGTTGAGTATTGAAATGATGTCACTATATTGACCGCATTTGTCTATTCATACAAATATTCCACGAATAAGAAAAAACATGAAAAATAATTCGCACGACTTTTAATAGGTGACGCTACCTGCTTTAGGTATTGAATGGTTCAAGTTCCGCATGGATCCAAAGCCTGGGCAATTTGAAACTGCAAAATTATGGAACGATTAATTTTTGATAAATTCACCTTTTATTCAAACGTTGAGTTATGTTTTCAAAATAATTGTCACCAGAATACGTCACATATCTACAACTCTTATGAGGTTCATACACATCACATGCATGCATGCGTAGTATGGTGATTGCGAATGGAAAATGAGAGGGTATGGTGCTGACTGTGGGATTGTGCATGCAGCATGAGTAATTTCAGATATTTTTTTGTTTCGTTCATGCATGCATGTGTGTGGGTCTGCGAAAATTCGCAGTTAAGGAGAAAAATTGGGTTGTGCATGCATGTGATTGTACATGCCTGGTTTGATTGGTATACGTAGTCTTTCGGACCTATTTCTGATTGATTTTTAAGAGAAAATATGGAAACAGTCGCAATCAATTGATTCTTAAATGACTATCACCATTTCGAAGCTTAAAATATAAAAACAAAGTTGATATCAACGTTTAAAAGATGGCGCTACCGACTACATACATTTTTTGTGTGTATACTGCCCGCCTTGATCAGTATCTAAGCCATTATCGCGAAGTATAGTAGACGTCGTCAACACGAAGCATTAGTTTGAAAATGTTGAAGTTATTTCGAGTTAATACTTTTTTTTTGTAAAATGTTTGGTAGATGGCGCCACAGTGTCGTGCAAATACCTTTGAACGGCATTATGAGAGATTTTACTGTTATTTCACATATAATAACAGAAAATATTCCAACGATTCTCCTAAAATTGATTCTAAAAACATTATCGCCAGTTTTTATGCTGACATTGAATTTTGTTGGTACTAAAGCTTAGTACGCAGCTCGCGCTAAATTTTATCTTTACTACTCTCCACTTGTTTTCTCCAATCCAAAGATAAATGCTCGCTAAATTCGAACACAGCGTATAGATGAGTCAGAGAAATGTCATGAATTCGCAGATGTCAGTAATATTAATATTTTCTTTGTTAATAAAGATGTCGTCTTCATCGAGAAATTCGTCCATAAAATATTCTTCTTCATTTTCTTCCATTTTGTTTTTATTTTTTATTAAAATTTCGCCGATTTAAATGCCTCGCACATTAATTTCGCGAGATAAATAAGTGGAGACCTTTCATCCGCTGAGTATAACCCTTTTCGTATAACACTTAATATTGTTATACCCTACCTACATTTTGTGTGTCCCATCTTTATGAAGTTAAGAATTTATTTCGCGAGCTGCGTACTGCACTGATAAATTTGCTCGCTAAGTAGAGATTTTTGTATGGGAGATAAAATTTAGCGCGAGCTGCGTACTGGGCTTAAGATTATAGATGGCGCCACAGATTGAAGAGAATTATTTAATTTATGTGCAGGCATCTACTCTAGCTCTTACAAATTTTAAGAAAAGAAGATTAAACAATTCAGAGGCGAGGCCTGGAATCAATAGATGGCGCCACTAATGACGGTCATTATCAGTTTTTAGGTTAACATTCACACAAATCTGTTTTTCTACATATATCATGGATTGAATGTATAAATAACGATATAAGAGAGTTTATTATGGATTTGTGTTCAACAGATGGCGCCACCAATACATAAAATGTTTTATTGAGTTGCATTTTTCATATGCTAGTAGCCGCATTAGACTGTACAAAAAAATATTTGCAAAGTGTTTTAAAGATTGCGGTAAGAAGATCTCTCTTTTCAAGACTGTAATAGATGGCGCCACTAAACGTCCACGGGTTTTTAATGAACTATTCGTTTTGCAAATCTGAAAAACGAGAGATCGCATTTTTAATGGTCAAGAGAGAGCGTGGTAATATTCTTTTATTATTAAACCGTTATCAATAACCACTGTGAAACAAAAATCAATAGATGGCGCCACCGAAAGTTTTTGATTATATTGTTCGTTTTAGTAGTCCACAAAAAAAAACGAGGATATCATTTTTTTTTTGTAGTTTGGAGAGCGTGAGACTGACATTAATCGACACTGTAACACTGCAATCAATAGATGGCAATACTGCAAGTTTTTGGTTTTTATTAAATTTTTCGTTTTACAAATCTCAAAATAGAAGAAATCAAATGTTTAATGGTTTAGAGACAGTGTTATCAATGGTGCTATAGAGCGTGTACTTTCGTACCTTTTTTATTGACTTGTTCATCTGAATCCTCAATTTTACTGGCGGGCTATAGTAATAAGATAACTTTTGGCATCTATGATCGTTTAAAATGTGAATTTAGTAACCACAATTATTTACCAATATTGCGCGATTTGGTATTCTGCCTTCTTGTGGGTTTAAACAAAGCGATGGTAAAAATTAGACAACATTTGATGGATTGAATAAAAAGATCTACAGATGCCGCCACTTAGATGTATTGCATTGGCTGCTACATTAGACTTTCTTCTCTAGGGTTATGGAACAGGACTCGGTACATGTTGCAAATGTTTGACACATTTCGTCAACGGTTATACAACGGAATATTTAACCCCAACATATGATCAGAAAACTGTTGGCATAACAAAGAAACAAATTCAACAGATGGCGTCACTTCAAATATTGTTTTTTGGCCGTTGGATGGACTGTTTTTGAAGCTACACTTGTCATTATTCATGGGTTAGAGAAAGAGACGTGCATATGTGCATGCAAATATGTGTCATATGTGGATTCTGAGCTAAAAATGTCTACAGAAAATCGATACCTCAAACAATAAACAAGACTCAGTATCTACAATGATAAGTCATCGCCATAAAGTCAAGTTACCTATCCATGCGAACCACTTCTCACACTCTAGATCCAAGAAAATAACTACAGTAAAAAAAACTCACAACTTCCGTTTCAAGACACGCTGTCAGTTGCACACAAGAGCACTTAATCAATCCTCACATTCATTCGCATCCCCTCACATCAAATGCAGCATTTCATTTTCTTCACATTTTCCCATTCTCACTAACGCACACCTCAACGGATGACGTCCTTAAAGAGGAAGTTACACAATGTTCCTCCAGTAAGCCAGTATACCTCTGCACCTCCCCAGAGGGTAGTAATTTCGAAGTTTTTAACAAGCAACACGACTTCACTTCAAATTATGATACACAGCTCATAATTTCCATCTCACCCTTGAATATTGTGTGTCTCTGTTTGTATTTCAGTCGAGTCCTAAAGTAGGCGTGTTAACTTAGTGCGCCCGTTATCCCTGGCGACTTGTGCTTGGAAATTCTGGAATATTTCCCATTTGTAATGAAAATAATGACGAGCTAACTACTTTCGTAATTAAATCCCCCCCTGAGTGAAGGAGATCAGCAAACTTTCAAGTGGACATTCAAGAGGACTCGGTTTACTCTCATCCTTCAGCGAAAGAATTCATTTCATCCCTTATATTGAGAGAACGTCTGAATCGCTGAATCACTGCGAAAAATCGAATCCTTTTTACATACTGCGTATGTTGCTGCGTATGTCTGCGAATTCGCATATTTCTGTTTTTATGATATTTACGATTCGATAATAAACTGTGGGGTAATCGAGAACGAAGGTCTGCCTCCCACTTCGTGTCCAGTGGCATTTTGCAACATCAAACAAATAATAAACATCCATCCGAGGAAAACCTAATAAATAATAAATGTTCAGTTATGTTCACAGATTGGAGGGAGAATGTGTGTGTGCTTGCAGGAAGAGGACTGCTGGTTCCGGAGTTGGAACAAGGATCGTTTTTTTATATTTTTTTTTAATGAAATACTTGCTCTGTTGGTAGCCTCTCTCACTCTCTCTCTCTGTCAGATGAACAATATTTTCAAGGACTCGACATTGCGTTTATTGTACCCTTTTGAGTTCCGGTTACGTTGTCGTTTAGTAGGAGTGGCAGAGTGTGTATGCAGATGCTTTAAATGTTCTCTAGCTAGCTAGATAGGGCCTATTATATGGGTGTTCCATCCTGTGAGGGGTTTAAAGATGGAGAAAGGATTTGTATTTCGGTATGGATCTGGTCTAGATTTGGAAACAGATTTCTGTAGTTTGAGCTAGGGGAAGGTATTTACAAGTACAGGAAGCTAATTTGTATGACGCAGAGATGCTTTGGTACACATGAGGTGATGTATTCAAAATAGACATTGTCGGACTAGACTACATGTATCCCAATTATATAAGGGCATGCAAGCAGATGGGTGATGACAGATGGTAAGGGGAAACACAAGACGAAATGGATTGATTTGGAATGAAAGGATTTAACAGATAAAGACGAATAAATAAAAAAAAAAATCTCTCTTGAGGTAGAACTTAAGTATTGATAGTGGCGCCACCTATAGAGGTAACAGTTACTTATCTAATGAACTTCACACAACAATTCATATAACTTTTTATAGATAACCGTTAATAAGTCAGTAAAAGTCATAGGAGTATCTGAAACACGTCTGCTTAAAATGAGCTACAAGTTCTGCAAATTCCGTCAATGCCTTGATATTGGAGGTTTCAATTGCTTTCACCAGTTACACATATAGGTACCAATTTGATCATTTGCCTGTTCAAAAATGATGTACTAGAGTACTACGACAATCAAAAGGGGTCAGATCAGTAGCGCCATCTACCAAAATTTGTAGTAAATTTTTCAGAGTGTATATTTGTGGTTTGTTTGAGGCTTCAGAACTGTTTTTTAGTCTGCAAGATGGTATGTTAAGACCCACGGTTAAACAATGATATCTACGATCAGAAACAAGGTTGGGTAGGAAGCGCCATCTATTAAAATAGCCTTCAAAATGATTCGATGATGTTAAGTTCAAGTTATGGAAGGGCGGTCAAATGGTAGGCAATTCAATTATATGAAACCGTCACCTAGCTGATGCCTACCAATTCCGACTCTCAACCTTCTCATGGCGACCGCTGAGTGCCTATTACCTTGGCTGTAGATAAGGTTAGCCGTGGGGGAGACCACATAGACCTTTTCCAATGCAGCAGCGGAAGAGTTGCAAAGGAAAAGTACAAAATGTTGGCGCACGATGGCGGGACCTGGTTTATGCCGACTCCGAACGGCTAAGTTGAGATAAGCTTTTTTGACAATTGTTAATAGTCGGATGATTTGTCAGATTATCACGAGAGTAGGGCCAGTGAAAAACATTAAAGTCTTTGTGCAAAACACGGATAAATTATTATCTATGCAAATTTATAGCACTTGCGAGCTTAGGAATTGAAAGGATCGGATCGCCATGAACTCTAAGGTGTTGCTACGGCTGGGAATCGAACCCAGACCTTCTGCGCGGCAGTTCATCGCACTAACCATTGCGTCACTGAGCCCGTCAAGAATTCCCTAGATGGAATAAACGGTGGCGTACATATTTAGTCCCAGTTAGGATGGATGAATTGAAAAACCTTAACGAGCTACTTCGAGATATTGGAAAACAGGTCATCTAGGAGTCTCAAAGGTTAGTCAGGCCTCTTAAACAGAGGCTGATGAGCAGAAAGGCCAACGATAGCGCTCAATCCCATTGTGGATACTAATGGCCCTCGTCCTAGGGGTATCTAATAAATTGGAACTGAAACTTGTACGGTACATTTCTAGTGGATCAGTGGTTAATGTATTGGACTACTAAGGGCCACTTGCACTAACGCATTTATTCAAGTAAACATAGTTGCTGTCTGAAATCTAACATAAAGTTGATTAAATGTGTTTTTGAAAGTGAACTTAACAGTGCATGGTTTATATCTAGCCAATAATACCTAACTGTCCATCCACTTCTTGCAAAATTCTGAAAAACATTTCTTTCTGACTTAAGCGGCGCTACAGTCCAACATGACTCTCCAATTAGTTGACCCGCAAAGGTCATTAATACGCAGCAGTTATAGGTTAGGTGAGAGAACTGCTCCTTGTGGCACCCCAGAGTTTATAGAGATTCTATCTGACGAAACGTCATCCAACACTACTTGCAAGGGGTTCGTCCTTTACTACTTGCAAGGGATTCTTCCTTTACCACATCCGAAGTCTGTCTGGGAATCTAAGACTCTGTGAAGACATTCGCTCTACATGTGATACCTATCTTAAAAGTCCAATGCGAACAAAATTTGCCAGGTATATGTAGTTAAATCTTCGTCTCCATCGGGCTCTAACGCAAACGAGACTGAAAATCTTCCGAATAATATTTTTCTTAAAACGCTTTCGTTTTTCGTATGGCTCATGCTTCGGCGGCGTAGAGCAGGACTGGGATGATAAAAGACAAAGCTTAAGGAGTGTAAAATTGTCATATGAAGCTCCAGAAGTTTCCCTTCTAATAAATATAACGCTTGACTGGATGATTCCAGCACGAGAATTTAATGTTTAACGTTTATTAAAGGGGCACAACGTGCCTACTAAACAAAACAACGGCTTCAGTATACCTACAAGAAAGATCTTCGAAGTAGCTCCATCTATTGCAATTAATGACGAACTAGTCAAAAAAAGTTAATACGTGTGTCTAAGTTGCATGAAGCAAAACAAAAGAAACAACAGTGAATAATGCGAAAAGGTATCTAGTAGACGAATCGATTGAAATACTGTTTGTGAGATAATTAATAGTCGACTAAACAGCGACATCTATTGAAATATTTCGTAAATTTAACAAAATTGTTCGATCATATTGAATTTTTTTTTTGTTAACTGATTTCAGTTGAAAATATTGCGCATTGCGTGGATGGTTTCCACCCGTGAAATGCAATTTCTTTGAATTTGTGCCGCCATGTATATCGATTGATTTATTAATGTTAAAATGCCTTGAAAGTTATTTTAATGGGCTATCCATTGTCAGTCAATATAATAGTATTGGTGATTTAAATTGAAGGCTTCGAAATTGATCATG
Organism: Rhingia campestris; assembly: GCA_932526625.1. Taxonomy (NCBI): domain Eukaryota; kingdom Metazoa; phylum Arthropoda; class Insecta; order Diptera; family Syrphidae; genus Rhingia; species Rhingia campestris. The sequence continues at coordinate 106,979,738 of OW052185.1, forward strand.
ATATCTGCTTGAGACAGAATGGACTTAGAAGACAGATTAATTCTAGCGCCATCTATTGGATTACAAGTTTTGGCCATGAAATATTTTGAAGGAAGACTTCGACGAAGATGAACTATGTTTATAAAGAATAGAATGATGAAAGTAAAAGGTGAGCTTTTCATTTTTGAGAATGAAACACGTTAGAACAGCATAATTAAGACGATAGCAGAAGTATTGTATCTATGTACAACAAGAGATTAATGGAAAATCCCTTTTCGCTGATGCCATCAAAATAATGCAAGAAGGCTCGATTGGCGGAGGTTTTTTATATTACTTGTCGAAACAGTAAATAGGTTCTGACGAAAGAAATATTGAGCTTTTTAAGGCTAAAGAATTAATGACATTCTATTACTTTAAGAAAGTCAATTTTTCGAAGAAATTAATTTTTCAAGGCTGCACATAAATACCAAGTTATGGTTGAAAAAAGTCAATGCTATAGCACCATCATTCGCTAAGGGCCTATGTGAGTTTGAACCTCATCAGAGCGCCAACAACCAATAAAACCTAACCAAAGGAGTTATGACACTAAAAAAAACCAAGAGACAACATTAAAATTGTGTTTTACTTGTAGCATCTTCATGGCAGAGTATCTGCGACGATAATAAGACTTTCACAAGTAGCTAAAATTCTGTTTTACTTGTAGCATCTTCATGGCAGGGTTTCTTTTTTTATATGGTACGCATAGGTACCATAGATACTCCAAAACCATTTGACTTATATGGAATTCATAATTTATTCTCTTGCGTTAGTAAAGTTTTAAATATTCAAAATGTATGGTGAAAATTTAAATGCGGATGGTTCCCAACTGTTCATAAATGAGACCATCATACGTCCTTTCACCTCCATAAGCACATAAAGGCACGCATCTCCCATCACAACGCAGTAATCCCCTTTTAGAAATATAACTTCCCTGCAACCTACCTACAAAAACTGCATCTTTGCATATTTTCTCCAAAAAAAATTACTATGCAAAAATGCAAATTATTTCCTTCATTCCCGGCACGTTGTGCACATCTACTCGTATTCCCAGAGACTTTAGCCAAATTAAAAGCATCCCACGTCTCGTTGTCGTCACGTCTCTTCGGGTTCTACTTTATAATGACAACGCACATCACACAGCAGCTATACAAAGGTAGGTGACGAAAAAAAATACAAATTTCCATGTCCTAAGGTTGTAACACTAAAACAACCAACAAAACACTCCTGTCTCATTGTCACAGTAACATCTGTTCAGAAAAAAAAAACAAGCTGAGTAAAAGTGCTCATGCTTAGTCTGGCGAATAAAGCACGCAGCATCAGCAGCAGCCCACCCTACAGACCAAGTCTCCCACTCAATGGGTAGACGGAAAGAAAACACAACACAGACCCTTTAATAAATAACTGTGTTTTGTTTGCGACAAGTTTCTCTTTCATCTCACTCCTGGATGGGTTTTTGCTTGTACCACCTATGATGTTGTGTGTCGACAGGATATCTCGAATCGTCTAGTAGTAAGCAACAGTAGATGCATGGAATGGATATGGTAGACGCATGCGTTTGCATGAATAACGCCGAAATTATCTCTAAAAACGTTTGGATTGTTTTTGTTGAACTTTAAGGGAGTTTAACGGTATGTGGGGTTATATCCTTTGGTTACAATTGACCTTAATTCTGGTATGGTTCGGAGTGGTGCGCCATATTCGACGATAGATGGTCGAAGTTACTTTGTAGCCATTTTAGATATTTTGAAGTACTAAGGTATCCATAGATACATGCAACGAAAATGTAAATCCAGCTAAATGAGAAATAGATTTGAAATCGTGTGGAAACCTCTATTTCGGGAATGCAGCTAGAAATATGATTTTCGTGGTAACTTCATTTAGTTTGATAGTTCGGGCCTCATGTTGGGCGTCAGCTTAGTTGGGAGTGGTGTGGTATATTTGACGATTGATGGTCGACGTAACTTTGTAGACATTTTTAAAAATTTTGAAGTACTAAGGTACACTCAGATACACGCAGCTAGCCTCATGTTGGGCGCCAGTTTTTGAAGTGAACGAAACGTGTTCTTTTTCTAACCCAGATATCCTCCTGTTGTAATGGAGATAATGAATGACGAACCAATTTGACTCCCATACATTTGAAATATAGAATGATTCATCTGAGACACTTTATGAAGTTCCCAATATCGGTAGAGTATGACATGCAGCTATGTGGATATTTATCTACGAAAGATGTATGCTATGAAACAAGAAACTTGAATGCACCCTTTATTCGTTAGCAAATGCATGAATTCTGGCTTTTAATAAACTTCGAACCTGTTCATCTGCAGTTGAGCAGCATTATTTTCGTGGTTTACTTCGTTTTTAAAGATAGATAGATCTTGTCTTATGTAGGGTGCCATTTTTTTATTAAACTGAGTTTAGGTTCGGTTATTATTTTTGACTTTAACAGGCAGTTGAAGAGTCATTAACCAGCTCGATGCTTATAATTTTGAGGGATATTATGCATCAAGTTGAGAGCGCTTGTTATTATGAAGCTGTGTAAGCATCTGTCGATTGATATTTTCTTGATTTAAAAACAAATTGCGAACATATTCCAATGGCTAGGATTGCTATTTTAGTGGTTCAACAACATTTTACTGTTTTTGAAGTTTTGGTTCGATCAGGTCTCATGCCGGGCGCCAATCTAAATATACACCCCTATCGATGTATCCGTTAGGAAGAAAATTTTTGCCGTTATGTTCGAATTCGGGGAATTTTCTATTGATTTTCTAACGATAAGCATTTCGGACAGATCTTCCGACGAAATGTGACGCATATGATCGCGCATCGGCGATATTAATTAAGTCGAAGTTGTCTGACAAAAAAAAAGCTGCGGAACCAAACAAATGCTTTTTTATTTTGTTCTGCAATGGATACCTGGTAAGCAAATTGAGATCCGATTGGAACTGACTTTCGTTTCGGAGATTGTTCCGAACGGATACCGGATACCTCGATAGGGGTGATAGACCAAGGAAAGATAACTTTGGCTTTAGGGATTGCTTGATTTTTTGCAAGAATTATGACTTTACGTTTTAGCCATTAGGGTTATTCATGTGATTTGAAAAGATTATGGTAATTTTGAGAATCTGTTCGATGAAGTCTTTTATTGGGCGCCATTATAAGCCAGCTATAACGTATATCCACATGGTTTGACAAAATAATGATAATTTTAAGACTTTGTTTGATGATGCCATTTTAAACCAAATCTGCTTTTTATTCACACCATTGCGGCAATTTTTCCAAAGACATATATTATGGGCGCCCTTTTTCAAACCATAAAAGGACTTTTCCTCTTGAAACTGTATGACAATTTTCACCCACAAAACGCCAACACAAATATATAGCCCCCTTCATGAGTTTTCAGATATGTATCCAAAAGGAAATTGGCAAAACCATTGAGTGCCCCCGGTATTTGGTCACCACTTAAGGACTCTCCAAAGTGTGTACTCCCGTATACCACACTCCAAACAACATGTGATTTGAAAACATCCCTTAATGCACACATGTGTTTCGAGCACATAGCATAGCTCACCAATCTGGCAGAGTCTATACCAAGCAACTTCTACCCACAATGCATCCCATAAGTGAAAGTCATATAAAAATGTCAATGGCAGTGTTTAAAGGACACATGCCGCCCATTATGTACGGCAGCGAATTCCAGCGCGTAAACTCCTTACCAAGGGATGGAATCTCATTTCGATCTCATATCCATCCCTTTTCATGTTTTTTTTTCGTTTTTTGTGTCTAATGTCATGTCACAGTGTTGTCGAAATGTTTTGAGGATGCATTTGTCAATTGGAAAGCACCCTTGTGCAAAGCGATTCGATGCACAAGCATTTTGACATCTCTATGACAGCCGATGGTATATCCTTGCTGATTAGCATCGGAGATTTCACTTTTTTCATTTTCAATTATTTTACCACTTTGAGGACAAAAAGAGTTGGGAAGGGCAACCAATGGATTTGTCTGCCACCCTTAAGTTGGGTGCGTTGCCTTGACATTTGAAGAAGGATTTCCTCCTTTTTTTGCGTGTTTTTCCTTTTGTTTTGTATTTTCTGTAGAAGACGCAGATTTATTGCGAAAATTCGCTTTAGTCGTTGTTTCCCTCCCATCCCGGAATGCTGTCGACCTTTGCCAGGGAAGGCGGTTTTACTACAGAGCAGCTGCTTTGGCAGTTAATGGTCGGAAATAGGTATCTTTTTGGTTTTCGGTTGCCGGTTACCGTCTGGGGTTGCTTTGACAATTGGAAAGTTTTTCCCCCTGGAAGTCATAGAAACTTATCCGATTTCGTTTCTTTTTTGGGGAGCACGGCACAGCACACACATCATTCCGCGTCCGCCCTTCTTGTTGTGGGTTGAAACGAATAATTGAGTGTCTGGCGTAAAAGATGTGATGGAGGATGCGTGTAAAGCGTTTTCTTGATTTTTAACGATTTGTTATTCATATTTCCTGACGTGGAAATCAAACCAAGGGCGGGGACACAACCGAACTCCAACTGTGACGACAGGGGAATATATCATTTATATACAAGCCAACATTTGTTACGCAAAATAAAGAGGAAACAGTCAAGAGGGAGGCGAGTTATGGTGATTTGAGTTTAAAGATCTGTGCAAAAAAAAAATCAGAAAGGATATAAGGGGGGAAATAAATGCGTTAGGGAAAAGAATGCAAAGTAGAAGACTGCCTGCCGAGATAAGCGCTGTTGTCTACATTCTACAAGACAATTTAATGTTCCTTAACTGCACGGATTTTTTTTTCTCTGTCGGATGGGTATTTTGATTAATTTTTGTCGTGTATGAGGAGTTGTCAGGAAAGTTATTTCGTTTTTGAAGAAGCCATCTTTAAAATTCCGTAAACGACAAGTTTTTGTTATTTGAATTCCTAGCGAAGGTCTTGAGATGGTTCTGTCTGTTAATTTGATGTGAAATTTTGAAGAATTTGTTTTTTGATATGAGAAGGTATTCAATTACAGGTGAAGAATGGTGATTGGCTGACTGGAAATAGAGTACAAGGAGGGTATTCGATATGACCTCACGTTGGGAGCCAATTTGAAAATGAAGACAAACTGAGCATTTTTTTTATAAGTAACTATAGGTACCCTACACAGAAAAGTGATTCACAAATTTACTATAGTGACGTAGTGAAACAAACACCTAGATACATGATTTGGTCTTTGTCGGGAAAATCTTCAACCCAAAATAAGTTAATGAAGTAAATAAGCACCGGCAGGTAGTTTATTCTGCTGAAGATGGTTTTCAGAGATTAGATATATTTTCAACAATTAGATATATTTTTACACTAAAGCCTAGTACGCAGCTCGCGCTAAATTTTATCTCCCATACAAAAATCTCTACACAGATAAAATTTAGCGAGCAAATTTATCAGTGCAGTACGCAGCTCGCGAGATAAATTCTTAACTTCATAAAGATGGGACACACAAAATGTAGGTAGGGTATAACAATATTAAGTGTTATACGAAAAGTGTTATACTCAGCGGATGAAAGGTCTCCACTTATTTATCACGCGAAATTAATGTGCGAGGCATTTAAATCGGCGAAATTTTAATATAAAATAAAAACAAAATGGAAGAATATTTGATGGAAGAATTTCTTGAGGAAGACGACATCTTTATTAACAAAGAAAATATTAATATTACTGACATCTGCGAATGCATGACATTTCCCTGACTCATCTATACGCTGTGTACGAATTTAGCGAGCATTTATCTTTGGATTGGAGAAAACAAGTGGAGATTAGTAAAGATAAAATTTAGCACGAGCTGCGTACTAAGCTTAAAGTGGGAACACTAAGAACCGATTGGCATTATACCAAATTATGTACCTGATTGAGGTGTCATACAATATAGTGGATGCACAAACCAAATCAGCAAGTTAGATAGTTTTGTCGAGCATCTCAAACTGTTATAACAACCTTATACCAAATGGAATATTATGTACATGAACCATATGAAATCTCTTGAAAAACCTAAAACTATTTTTTTTTTTCGAGAAAAAGTCGTTCGCATTACAGAAAGATACCGTTCAACAGTTGCAGATACTTTATTATATAAATACGTACATACTCAAAATGGTATTTGAAACAAGTGTAACAAGTTATTAAAAAAAAATTAATTCTTGTCATCGATAATTAAACTGAGGACTGAGCACTATAAATACTGATACCTCGATAAGACTGCACTGCAGGTCTTAACGAAAATAGAAGTTTCTAACCTTCCATTAAATTCTGTTAAAAATAATCTTTATTCACTGTTCCGTGCTAAGAACAAAACTGAGTGGTTAAGGCATAATTTAAGCCACTAAGGAGGTAAAACAACCGAATGTTCACAGTCCTACTCTAAGATGCTAAGGTCCCGTTTGCATTGTGGGGCTTTGAAGAAGAAGATTTAACGATATACACGAAAAAAACGACTTTGAAAAAAACTACGCATGGGACGGTTAAGATGGGTGGAATATGTTGACCGACTTGAGGTCAGCAAGGGAGACTTCGTCTTAGGTACTACGTCTTTGTAACAAAACGAGGTTAACTTGCTATGTAGATAGCCTGGAGAGCTTCCTAGCTAACTTAAGATGCATGATGCATGTAGGCCCATGTTTACACCGATCTTTAGGTCCTCTAAGAGGTCAAAAACAAAAACTTCGTCGTAGAAGCTTCGACTATGTAACAAAACGACCTTAACTTGCTATAGACACTAGATACACAGGCTGGAGAGCTAACTAGCTATAACTGAAGATACATGTTTTTGTAGGCCGATGTTTACACCGATCTTTGGGCCCCTAAAAAGGACTTATTTAGGTGTCTGATGAGACGAAAAAAAAATATGATAGAACAAACAGATCATCGATTTACAGATACGAAATGCATCGATATTGTTGATACTCTTTTCATGGGTTTAACAAAACCAATATCGATGAAGTGGTAACCTTCAATATGGAAGTATGTAATGAATTGCCTACAATAACGAAAAATAATCGCAATATCTCTCAGTATCGGAACACTATCCTATTCAATTTGAATATTTTTGTTGAAGATTGATGATCCATTGACAATATTTTTCCATTACCAGGATAGTCACGCCTATCACGAATAAATTCTGCTAGGAAATTGTTCCCATTTTGCCATCTGATTTACATTGCTGACAAGGGAATTTGTCCACGATAACTCTGCGTTATACCTTTTTTCTCAATTATTATTTCCTTACAGCTCCTGTCACTGCGGTGTCTTTGAGATGATTTTCGGACCAGCCATTACCCGTGGGGAATGTTCAAGTCCTTTGCAAAACAACATTTTTATTGCTGTTCTTAAAAGGTATTATTCCAGATTTTCTTCTAAGGTATCTACAAGGTGACAATAGTATCGGATGTTCTTTCTCTTTTCAGTCAGATCATAGTGAAGTCTGCTGTATCCCCTCAGATGCTTAAATAGTCCAAAAGCTTATTGACTTAGCAGAACTATAAGTAAATCCAGAGGTAATTGTGAATTCTACAGCGAAATCCGTATTGATCAGATATGGTGGTTGCACCGATCTGTAGATGGACACCAAATCTTGTTTTCTAGACTCACTTAACGCTGTAAGTTTGAGGGCAAAATATATTTTTATATTTTATTACCTTAAACATTGAAGCCCGCTATATAAAAAAAATAGGTCTTGTCTTTGCATTAAGCCTTATCTTCTCTTATCCGCAGAAACATTTAAATTTAATTTACTTTCAAGTTGGGAAACCTTGCGGCCCTCTTACTGGTATTTATTGCAAATCGAATGTCAGACAAAATCTTCTGCTCGAGATACCATCATGAGCTCCGACAGATTGCCATGTTTGTGGATTTTTAAGAGGTCTAGATGAAATTCGTGATAAGCCTAGTGGTTGTAGGAGGTTTCATGATTGAAATACAGCTTCCTTTGAATTTTTGTGGTAAGCAATCAAGCTCTGTCCAGTATTGCGCCATTGCTACATTTTTTCAAGAGAGAATCAATAGAATATAATCCAACCAATGTATATACATAAAATACAACAACTGCCAAGATAACGTACAGTCTAAACTCTAAAGTGAAGGCCCCTAAGGCACAGATAACCGCTTAGAGAAATTGCATAAATATAAGGACATACATAACCTCTTATAGAAGTTCGAATTTTCATTTCGAAGGGGGAAAGTTACGACCCTACGACACGTAACCTATTCCATTAGCAAAGCCGGATGCTTCATCTAGTTTTATGTAAAGAAAAATCTCATTGCATACACTTCAGTTTGTGATTAAAGGTCACTAAATCTGGAGATAACTGCCGTTCATATCGACGCCCCTTCATCCAGAGTATCCAATAGTTATGCACAAATTTTGAAACTTCAGCCAAACGTAAGTTTAGTCGAGAAAATATTTTCCAATTATTAACTGAACTCTATACCAACTGAGCAAATCCTATACACCAACCTCGGTTATACCAACAACTACGTGGTTTCAATCTTAGATACTAGAAAACACACAAAAGTACAGTAGTTCATCCACTCACCGATTTATCATGGCGTCATTTCCGTTTTGTGCCGCTTGAGCTGTTGGTATCACATTGGCATTTGTTGCCGATTGGTTTTGATTATTCACTGGAATTTGTTGCTGCTGCTGTTGCTGTTGTTGCTGCGGCTGATGGTGGATTTCCGCTTTTATTGAACCGGTTAAACTTTTCGATTGTTTCGATTGCTGTTTGTATCGGCTAAGCGCAAAAAATAACGCGAGGACAGCTTTCAGTCGACCAGCACAGATGTCGTTGGTGGTGATTGTTTCCAAACCACTGACTGCTTGGGTGCGTAGGACGTTTAGGCAGGAGTTTACGTTGTCGTACTGGAGGAAGAGAAGAATTTTAAGTTAAAAAATATTGTCAATGACGATAGTAAGTGGGAAAATAAGAAACAAAAAAAAACAACTAGAGAATGTTAATAACTTAGAATTCATTATGAACTTTTTCGAGATGCCCCTATTCTTTGGGTACGCATTCTGAAGAAGAAATATTAAATGTGATACCAGCTGACGGATTGTAGCTTTCTGATATATTTTTGGTTACTTTGTGCGTGAAATGTATGAGAACAGCTTTCCATTAAAATCACGCATAGCAAAAACTATATTTCTTCAGAGCTATTTGGACAAACGCATTAATTCAACTGAATAGCTGTTTATAATCCACCAGAAAATGTCGGGATATTTAACCTTACGCCTGGTTAGTTGAATAAATGCATTCATACAAGAGGCCCTTAGAGGTTTCTTAACAAAATTTCTCATTGGAAGTACATTTCATACCAAAAGCCCAATTTTGTGTAACCTGCCAATGTTAAATTCGACAATAGAATAAATTCCATTTCAAAACTTTAACAAAGCCTTTTATTTTACACAGGAAAGGAATTCCAACGACAAAATATTTCCTGAAAGTTGCTTGGAGATCAAATTCTTTTCAATTGCTTGCGACATTTTGTTGCTTTCCTAGTTGCTTTTCAGGGAAATTTAAGCAGATAAACAAAATTTTATACTTAAACCACAATTATAACACACAAAATACAAAAAAAGTGGTCAGTCTTTGCAATAATTCGAACTTGAATGCAAAAATACAAAAAAGTCACCAATTGCAAGACACGATGTGCAGCAAACTGACAGCCAAACTAATTAATGGTGGGTAAGGTAATGTAGTGGGCAATGTCGTTCGTCGGCAAGGTGGTCGCGTAAAATATTTTGTTTAATTAAAAAGTTTTATCTTGCAAATACATTTGTTTAATATAAAATCTAAATTATTATGGAGATTATGAGAATATACGAATAGAGCACAGCAATGCAGAGTAAAAAAAATAAACACATTGTATGGACAACAAGGGCAACTTATTGGTCGATTAAGTAAACACAGAAATCCATTTCGTTATGTAAGTGGGTGCAATAAGCATTTGTTTATTTATTTCTATAACATGTAGTGTTATTCTCGACCATTATACAATTTAGAATTTAAAAAAAATTGCTTTTTCAATTGGTTATGTTTATGAATGACTATTCCCCCGATTAATAAACACTGATTTGCTAATCAGTGACTAACTTTTGACATTTGCGCGAGTATTTCTTATGGGAAAAATTATAATGCTAGTTATTGATTAGCTAATCAGCGTTTATTAATACGGGGGTAGCGCTGGGGTTTAATTGAAAAAGGAAGAAAGCGAGATGCAGAAAAGTTGTTGGGTGTAGTGAAGACTTTCTCCATGAGTAGTGTCCAAACTATTCTTTCGAGGAGTCGCCGATTTTTCATGTTTTTTTTTCAAGGAGTTATGATAACCCAGTGCGGGGGTTAAAGAAATTGGCGATACATTTAAATGACTGTAAGCTATAATCGAAAGGAAAAACAGAGTTTGGTTGAGCATTCCACAATCGTCTTTTTAAGCGCATTTCCGAAGATTAGCTTAAGGGTAAACGGATTTGCATGTTTGGAATGCATGAGAGAAGTTTTGGTTGATGCATCGACAAAACAAAGTAAAGCAGGAGATATATCGAATATGTTCGATCGAAACTAAGTAGTTAGCTATTCCTATGTCTCCTATAAGTTGTTTTTGCATGCGTTTGAATCCTAACTAAAAGGTGAAATGTTGTTTTTGGTGCACCTGTGTTGGTTGAAGCAGAGTTCAACTCAACTTCCCATAGCGTTTAAACTTTTTATATATTGTGCCACTGCCCAGGCCTCAGCCAATTAAGAATGAGAACCTTAGGAAAATACTTTTTCCATGACCTCTCTCCCTAATCATTTCAGGTTTGCAACAACATCTGGATGGCTGGAAAGAGGCTAACAACAATGGACAGTAACGGGACAATGAATGAACCAACCACACAAGTGGACCCCCAACGGGCATCACAATGGGTCTATATTGACCTGAGTGCGATGAGGGAAGACACACACCGTCTGCCTCATCAACCCACCAACCTAACCTAACCTATATTGTGGCCCGATGATCATAAGGGTTAGAAATGTTTCTTACATCGATTTGTTCAGTTATTTTCAAATGAATAAGCTACTTCTACAAAAAAAAAAAAAACTAGAATTCGCGTTGGCAAACATGTCAATCGTGCGCACATACAGTAATTTAATTTCCCACTTCATTATCATCCAAAGCATGCACCCCTCTGATCTGACAGCGAATCAATCACTTCAAAGCAAGCTATCACAAGTCGCAACACCAAAGCGACAAGTCTTCTGATTCACTCAATGCTAATCAATAGATTTGCCGACACAATTTAATTATAGACCCATCCCCTCGAAAAGGGGAACCCTTGGTTCACACAAAGGTCATTTACAGATCAAGTTCTTGCAAGACATGTGTGACAATGACATTTCATTGGCCCGCTTTGATAGCCTTTCAATTCCAATAAAAGAGAACGAGTCTATAAATCCATTTCACTCAGCCATGACACATACAAACACCACTCGCCATCCTTCAACTTGCCCCGAGATCCTCAACACAGCTGTGACTAATTTTATTCCAACAATTTCTCCAGCGATCCAAGTGGCTCTTCGAACAAGTGGAACTCGGTTTTATGGACTTTACGTGCAGATGGAATCCGCAGACAGACAGACGGACGCATAAAATGTAAATTGAATAATTTTTAGTTGATGCGTTTCGAATGGTTACGACAAACAACATATTTTTTAAGTTCAAGTTCATTCATCAGCAACTTTTGGACTGTGTACTAGTCTCGGGGGTCTATAGCTTTAATTGAGACATTATGCGGCTTCGACACATGTGACGACCGGCATTTTATTGGTCGTATATCTTGTTATGATCTCATTCTATGAAATAATCGTATTTCAATTGAAATTGACTGGTATGCCACATGAAATTTGATATAAATAGTGTGTCCCATGCGTGTGGTAACAATAAACAAGATACGAAAATGTATCTATATGGATCTCGGTTGCATTTTTAGTGAAAGGTAATTGAGAAAATAAAAGAATCGCATAATATATAGCGTGTGTAATCAATCCGTGTGTTCGTTTGGTGGTTTAGATACCAATTAGAGCTATCAGATACATTCTGTGTCGTCTATATGAAAAAAAAACGGAAAAATATAGTCGATGGAAATTGGGGCAATATTGTTCAGATGGATGGTGTAGATACATTGAATGTGCGGTAGTTTTTACGGAAATCAATTTGTGAGGTATTAGTTTGAGCTTGTTAATGGTAAGAGATAACGGCAGACGACATTTTGTTGATTAGATTTTGTGCTGTTTCGCCGAAGGATTGATTCATCGATCAAACGTAATCCAATGGGTGATGAAGAGTGGGTTGTGCAGCTTTTAATGTTCAGATTGAACTAGTTCATGAAGCTGATTAAATAGTGATAGGTGGTATGAAACCAATTAGTTTGGGAGGGTTTGTATTGACAATTTGGGTTGTTGGCTTTATTGAACATAGGCTTAATGAAGTTGTGTAAACGAAAGATTCAATTCACAAGGCAATTTTTGTATGCTTAGGTATCTACTAGCCCAAATGCCCACTAATGGGGCCCAAAATGATTTAACAAAAGGCTTTGCTAAGAAAATTGACATCATTCTCATAAACGCTGGAGTGCCACAAGGATATATTCTCTCACCCACTTTATTTCATACCAGCAAAATGAAGATACGCCATATTTTCAAGTTTTTCTTCGATAAAAAATGAAAACCAGTCGGCTGAAAATGGGAATAGGTCCCTGGTACGGTACTGTAACAGCCAATCACGCGCAGTTTGGGTTTCATCGATTCCGTTACGGTGATATCGATTTTAAAGATGCACATCGCTCTAGGAGGCCAATTGTCGAAAATGTCGACAAAAACATGAAAATCGTCGAGTCTGACCGTCATGCAACCACTTCTCGATTGCTCAGGAGCTAAAAATTACAAAAAACCGTTTGGAACCTGATATGTTTATGTATAAATGTGTTAAGTAATACATGTCACTTCCTTGCTCTTTTTAGGTTAAGTTCTCTTCTGTTAGTAAGTAAGATTTTATCTAATAAAGTAAGTTAGTCTAAGTCTAACTCTCAAACGTGTCGCATCATTATTTAACAACGTTCATAGACATTAAAGAACCATTTGAACAAGGCTATGGATAAAAACGGAGCTTGGTGTATAGGTGCATCGCGAGTTTACGCAAAAAAAAATGAATGACCCAAATTTCCATCTACGAATCGATGCTAAATTACTACAAAATCGACTCATTTCTGAACCAAATAGAGACTGGATCACTTTGAACAACCTCAAGTCAAAAGGTTCGAATTGCGGTGAGCCGGCGCAATCGGTGGTGAAGCCAGAATTGACAGCCAAGATGGTTTAGCTGTGCAATGAACTGTTCTCTTACCACAAAACTCCTAATTCAGATCAGTACAGACAGGTTCAATTTAACCTTCATAATGAAGCAATCGCCGAACGGAGAGCTTTGGCAATAGAATTATGTACAATCAAGACCACGGCAGGCATCGACAGTGGAAGATTCTCATCTTCTGTTTGTGTATTTAAAACTTTTCAACGGCCTACAAGATACGCAATTGCACACAGTCAAAATAAAAAACGACAAGAACAGCGCAATACCAAAATTCTTTTTGTTACAGGGCAAACAAACAAAGAAACGACCTTCCAGAAGACGTATGAAGAACTGAGGAACTTCACCCTTATCAAATTCAAAGGTATTCCCACCAATTTGCAGTCTATAACAATTCAAGAGCGGCGTCAATAAACATCAATAAACATTTGTGCGTTACGGGTTTGAATGAACTGAGCAAAGTTTTAAAAAAAAAAACTGAAACTTCCACTGAACATTGATCTTTATTTCTATACGCATATGAGCGTACAAATAGTAATAACCAACATACTTAGGGATGCATTTCGAAATACGTAACCATTGAGGGGAAAGCCCCCAACCTTGTGGGAGTCCTTTTTACTAAAAATGACGGTTGGAAATTCATACCACAATCTTCTTGACTGCAATTTGATTTTGTTACGAGAAATAGTGCAAATGAAACTAGGGAACCTTAAGGAACTCTACCTTAACAAAATTCAAAGGATTTCCGACGTTCTGGCTACTTATGTGGAAGTCACAGAAAGTGACAGTTTTTCAGTGCGAGATCAACTCAGGGTAAAACAAACAACTTTGCTAAGTGAATAAATGATCTGATTTACATCAGAGTTAACCCGGCAATGCAAAACCAAACCTTAGGGGTATATCCTTCCTTCAAATTAATTGCTACATTCATTTTCTCTAGAAACGACCACCTACCACGCAAAGCACACTCACTCTGGCCGAATTCCATGTTTCTATTTTGCATAAGCAACGAAAAGACTTCATCATTATTCATAGAAAAGAACCACCTTATGATATTATAATGATTGACATGCCAACTCAAGTTCGGTAAGCATTTATAAAAACTAACATCGCCCCACAGGAAACCCATTTATTATCCATAATTATACCTATTTTGCGAAAAATTCAGATCAAGGTTATACCACAAAGATACACAGAGTCACATTGTCTACGTATCTATGCTCTTAGATCCACCACCACTGCCATCATCGCGTATTCCTCCAATAGTCAATGAACCCATTCGCGTCTATTTAATCTTTCACATCATCTTGCTCCGGACAGTGCACAGGTCTTGATCGGTTTCCGTTCTGAGGTTCTGACTATTTCTCAGCGCCGAAGAACAAAGTATCTAAATGGAAATTTCCCTACACAGTTTTGCGCCTTTAGGTGGTAGCATTAGTTTCATCGCACATCCCACTTGGCATTGTATTGCTCGAATTTTCTATCCCAAAAGGAGTTCCTATATTGCATTTGGAGTCTCCTTTGGTTTTGCGGTTACAACATTATCTCGAGATTAGCATGTCCATAGGATTAACGAAAAAAAAAGAAACTTAATCGGATTTACTATTACCCACCATGGTGAGATACATTTGATGCTGCTGTGTTTCTTATAGCAGTCCGCATGTTTGATCTAATTATAGATTTTAGTTTTTTTCTTGGTTTGGTAAGGTAAAGAGGAAATGCACAGCTAGTATCTGAAGCCTGTAGCAGAAAAATTAAATGGAATAAAAAGTATCTCCGCAAAGTGGCCGTATATAGGGAAGTATCTTTATGGGTTATGATCGGTGTTTAGCCATATCTCTTGACGATCGCTGATCTTTGGTGGAGGAGAAACTTCCTAGGAATTCGTAATGGGCCTATATTGTCGTTGTGTGTTGTATTGGCCTGCGTCTGCTGTCGTCATAGTCAGCGCGATGTCGTGATTCATGGTGAATCAATGAAGTACCAAAGCGGTCGCGCGTTCTATTTGTATCTAGGTTGAGTGTATTTATCTTGGCAGAGCAATGTTTTTGTGTTGTTTTTATACAACTCCCCATGGGGTTATACAAATATAGACAAACCGAGGACTAGAGTGTGTATAGAGATCTGCAGATTCATATTTAGATAGGGGAAAGGAAAAAAGGGTTTCGTGCTGTTTTGTCATGGTTTTGCAATAATTTGTAATTTGTTTTGGATACGGATAGGAATCTCTTTGTTTTTTCTTCGCCGAGGACTGATCTAAATGCATAAATTGCGAAGCTTGTGAAATCATGCTACCAATTCTTGTGTGGGTGTCGATTTTATTATGGATTATAAAGGATTTGATCAAACAGTTAGCTGTGGAAATGGTATCCGCAGAGTGGTGCGGGTAAATCGACAACAATATCAAAATGGGTTGTGAAGAGAATTCAAGCAGGTCATTCTTGGTTTACAGGAAATGCACTATCATGCTGTTTTAATCGTTCGCCATCTCGGTAATCAATGTATAGAAGTCTGCATGACGAAAAGCACCGACCTCGAGCGGAGCAACAAAGTTGCGTGCCTGTCGCCTACGGAAAGGGAGTTGAAATGCCTTAATCAAGCATAGCCAGGGATGGTGGAGGAAGGAATATCTCACTACATGATACCTCAACAAATTTGATGCAAATATTTCGAATACCAAGTTGGAATGAACGATCGTCCAACAGCCGATGGATCAAAAGTTAAAATCGGATCTGGCTCTGGGGTTTACTTTCAAAATATCGGGCTAACCACATCCTTAAGATAATAGACTCGTTTAGTGTATTTCAAGCATCCCAGCTATACTTGAAGCTGCCTCATGGGCAAGTGCAATGGACGTATCATATAAGAAGATATCACCATCTACCTATATAGCCAAACGGTCATAAAAGCTCTGGCATCAAGTATAGGTAAATCTCGTGTTAAACAAGGTTTAAATAATCCGGATGTCAGGGCATAATAACATAGAAGGAAATGAAAAAGTAGGCAAAATAGCTCTTGGATCGGCACGCTAAGCTTCCATATCCGATAGCAGGGTAAATCACCTCCAGGCTTTCAAAAAATTGCTTATAACGAATTACATGCTCATAAAAGAAAGAGCAAGAAACTGTTGGATAAGCACTCTAGTTCGTTTAGCAACATGCATCGACTCTGGAGTAGCAGAAGATCAGAAATCATCAGTGTTATAAGCAACAGCCGAAGAAGATTTCGTGGCAGCCCCTACTTCAACGATCTACAAGATCTGGCAAATTTCCATGGTACAGATCATCCGCTTCTGCAAACAATCATCTCTTTCGGACACCCAGAGTACCACATCATAACCCCCTAAGTGTCATTACACCCTACATCAACTATATAAAATTGGACAAAGCTAATCCTATACGAATTTGATGCCTCAAATGAGCGACAACAACCGATAAATCCTAACCTAATTTAGGGCCGATTTTTCAATCACCAGATAAGCAATCAGACAACACTTAACAGTCAGATAACACAAAAATACATTTTTTCAATAGGCGTATAGTACACTCTAGCAGCCTTATTCATAAACTCATTATAACGAATGCATAAAGTTATGCACTCCTTAAAATGCCTCTAAACGCAAAAACCTTATTCATACAAATTATACAACGTTGAATAGAGGGTGCATATCCTAAACGCGTCTGATGGTTGAATAGTGCCTGTATAAGGGTATTTATCTTTTTTTATTTTTTTTATTTTTACAGACGGCTGAGCATCAGGGTTACCAAAGTTTCAATTGTAAGTTGAAAAAAATCATCCAGGGTATTTTTGCATTTTAGCAGTTGTGTTTCACTGTTTAATTTGTTCAAAAGGTTTTTCTTCTATACCTACAGACTCAACATTGTAAACGATGTTATTGAGTCAACATAAGTCACCAAAATGTTAAAAAAAAGTGTAAAAATCAAAGTTGTCACCATGAGTTTCGCAACCATAAAAATGATCCCTTGGTAACTCTGCCGAGCTTTTTGGTAATTTATTTGACACAAACCCTGTATAACTATTATGGGTTGGGAAATATGTTATGAATAAGAAATTGTGCGACCCTGAATAAAGGCTGTATAAATACTTATGCACTGCATAACTATACAACCGTTGAGATGTATTTTAGTGAAATCTAATGAATTAGGGGGTATCTCTCCCTATTTATTCCAGTTTCGTGAAGTTAGACATAGTTGAGTTTGACAAAATCGTTCAGTTACAATCTAGGAGTTATTCAATGATTGAAAAACCAACCCCTACTTAGCTAGTAGATAAAGAGTAAATACATTTATTCATTAGACAGCAACCAGACTGTTTAACTGACAATTGAAAAATCGGCCCTTAACCTACGTATCTGAAACCAACCTTAAAATACCAAAAAAAAAAAACACCCTTTACACGATAGAGGCTATGCCATGGAATCTGCCTTCCCGGCCTGTCATAAAAGCGGTATCCCCAAAGCAAACATAGTGCAGAACCTTTGAGGACAAATCAAGATCATTAACCACAACCTGGAGAGGGTTGAATCGATCTTAGTAAGAAGTTCTTGAGCAAACTGTAAAAGAATCGCTCTTTGTATTTATATTGTGCGAATTATCAAAAACCAACCAGAATATTCCCAATTTTTAGAAATTCTTAGGTACCCCCTACGAAATTTAAGACGCTGTTCGTCATGAAGGCGCATGTACATACAGTACTGGGTGTACCGCTACGCGGGATTAATGGATTTCAAGTCACTATCCGCAGGCGGCATGTACCGCTCAAGCAACTTGATAAGTAGCATTTTAGCAGAACAGCTCTGTCTGCATTCCTTAATCCCGCCTAGCTTTACACTAAGGCAATTTATGTAGAGGCATATGTCTAAGAAAAGCACTCCCTACAAAAAGGTGTTAAAATCTCCTAATCCAGCGTAGCGGTCTGTCTAACAAAAAGTACCGATCCCGAGCACAGCAACGAAGTAGTGTGAGCGGCTAATTTATTGCCTGCGGAAAGGAAGTTAAATCCCGTAATCCCTCGATGTAGCGTGCCTATGGGTGTCATTGCTACATCAAAATGATTGGCGATCCAACATTTGCAATTTGGGTGATTTAACACAGGACAACACAAAACAAAAAAAAAATTAAAAAAAACCTACTGGGCTAAGGTCCTAATTTACTTAGAACTAAATTTTAATTTTGATTTTTTTTAGCTGCAAACAGTTTTGAAAAAATAAAACATCTTTCCTTTCACCTCAATGCCATGCCTGGATTTTAAATCTAGTTCCCCTCTAAATTGTTTAAGATTTACCGTAAGTTGGAGGAGGAGCCACCTGAAAGATTCTCTTGAGAGTATGAATATGGTTTTCCAACAAAATTTTTGGCAGTTGCCTGCTTCTTTTTCTGCGAGCCTGGTAGTTTTCGGCCAACTTGCAATGGTGTTGGTTGTGCTCGGAATAAACAAAATCGAATTTGAACACAATTTGACAGTGAGTGTGAAGGAGATGCACTAATGAACAATAATTCAGTGACATTGTCTTATTCCATGAATTGGTTTTTGGTACCACAAAAGTGGGATGAAGCAAAGCTGGACATTGTTTTGGTGGATCAAATGCAATTGTATTGATTTGGCGCCAAAGTCTGATAAAGTAAGAAGCACTTTGGACCTTATCATTTGGCAGACCAGCTCCGTCGGCGCCTGGTGTCCTACTGAAATATGACTGGTCAATGTCAACATGATATTGAAAGTGGTCACTGCTACTGCTCTCATCCAAACTACTCTCTCTCCTTGACAAAGATCGTCGAGTGACGAGTGCGCCAAATTTATGGGTGATTGTGAGTATCAGAAAATTGTAGGTACTAGGTCCCTCGGCAGCATTTTTTTAGAAACACATTCATACCATCAAGAGAGTCTAGCACATAGCTCCTCCTTTAACTTACGGTTCTTTTTGAATAACTTCGAGGGAAAAAACTTATGCTTCCAGACATGGCATTGAGGTATAACAAAAGATTTTATATTCCGTCACGTTCAATACTGAATGCGTTTGTTTAGTAGTAGCTAACCGAACACATATAATCAGCGGTATCGAGTTATCCGTTCCTATTAGCATGTCGAGCAGATCTACTGACGAAATATAAGAAGTCAGTAACGCAATACTGGCATCATAATGCTAGGGATGCTTTTAAGTGTTCATAAATGCAAACATGTGCATCACACTCAACGTCAAGTCCTCACTTATAGTAATCTGATGTGCAAATACAACGAAAAGGAGCATCACAGGATATAAGGAAGATGATAATCGCTGCCTTACATTGACAGTGGCATAAGTCAAAAATCTCTAGTTTTACAGGACAGAGCTTTTAATTTTTTGATTTCATGTTGTTGGGGGTATGTTGATACTGGCATAACTGCCCTCTGGCGGAAAACCGATGGAAATAGCAATGTGCCATTTTACAGGGAAAAGAAATAAAGAAATTTTTAGTCTTTTTGTACAACAAAACCAAATTTCATAATTTTTGAGTTATGCCACTGTCAATGTAAGGCATCGATTATGTAAATTCACATTTTTGTAGGAGATATAATGTATAAATAAAATTTTAAAAAATAATTTAAGGTTGCAATTGAAAAATTTATTTATTCGGGAAAAAAGAGGATGGATGCAGGATAAGGCTCTGCGTTTTAAATCCAAAATAACTCTTATTATTAAACATCTTGACAGCAAACATTATTGTTTTGTTGCACACCTAGTGGACCATAAAAACGGCAATGAAGGATTGTGAAATCGATTGTTATCGACACCGCCTTCATGCACAATATCAAACATCACAACCTCATAAACTCAGATTATTTTTTCCCCAAAAGATACATCGATTTACAAATTTATTTTTGAATTTAATTTTGTAGCTTTCAATGGAAATGCTTTTTTTTTTTTTCATCTCCAACCGCAGTCGTATCCAACTCACTGCATGTCCTCGGCGTATTAAATTGCGAAACCGCAGATAATAAAATTTGCCAACTTGATTAACAGATGTTGGTAGATGGCCATTAATTGCTTAACAAAGACCAATATATTTCCGATTGTTTTCAAATAGGTATATTGCAAAACAATTTAATTTACAATATATGTAGGTGTGTTATCCAAAGGACCCGACAAGTTGAATGTGCAATAAGGCGTAGTTGCAGTTTCGATATGGGATGTGTGAGCTCCTTCGTTTTTAGTCGCCTCGTCGTTTTTTGAAAAGAAACTTCTTTTGGGACGGTGTGAATTGGATTTTATGAAACGAAAAGGTGTAACGAAAGAGTGTAACGAAAAAGAGACAACTATGAATGTATTTCTAGGGTTTAAGTTGTGGGAGAATGAGCTAAAATATAATTTCCCAATCCTTCGTCTCCTCTTTGTGCTATGGTTCGTAGCCTCCCCACTATTCTACCGTCGCGACGGTGGGGCAAGATGGTCCAAAAGCTGGCATTGATTAAAAAAAAAAATTGAGAATATCTATAATTTTTTTTTATTTTTTGATCAAATAATATCCACATTATTCAAAAATACAAATGATTTCTTTTTAGACTTATTTGATTCATCCCAGCGCAGCTTAGTTGAAGCTTGATTTTTTTTCAGTTGACTTAGAAAAAAAATTGGTGTTTTTTTGTTCTCTTTATAAAGCCCAAATTTTTATTGATCTGCAAATAATTTTAAAATCTTGGTGTGGAGCCTTCAACTTCAGGTATGTCACAATGTGTAAGGCACAAAAAATAAAAAAAAATTCCTAAAATAGAGGTGATGTCCTGTGATCAGTTCTTAAAAAGTGTGTTTTAAAGTTTTTTTTAAATCCCGTGGACTTTTAGTGGTGTTCCGGGTTCGTCAGAGTTTTAAATTTGGTGGTTTTTAAATGTGTTTGATGTGTATTTTGTATTTTCGTCAAAAAATCCTGCTGCTTTTCTGCACTTTTCGTGATATTTGGGTTTTTGTATGGTGCCTTTGGTTGATACATTTTTTTCGTAATTTTAGGACTTTCTTCAAATTCTATTTTTTTGGCAAGAAGTGAACTAGTTGGCATTATGAGAAGCTCTGGGAGCATAATTATAGAAGAACAGTTCAATTTTTTAAAGGAAGAACTTACTAAATTAACTAGAAGCACTGAAAAGACCCAAATAGAAGTTTTAAGCAAAACATTTCAAAACTGATTTTAAGACTCGGTGGTACAAAGCTTGCAGGATCGAGGAAAGATTTTTTAAAGCTAACAAAAAATGGCTAAACAGTTCAATTTCATTTTTAAAAAACGTGGTCGTCCGGAAAAAAGATTTGAAACTTCTTCTGAACGATCAAAAAGGGTCAAAACGCAGTATTTTAGAGATTCGATACCTGTTAATGTCCTCAATTATGCTACTCAAATGAGCTTAAGAGCTTCCGGACAGATCCAGGCCTCCAAACTCCTAAAAGAAGCAACTTTAAGCCCCAACAGAGCTGAAAAGTATAGAAAAGCATTTCACAAGTCGCAGGAGAAAAGATGTATGACTGGAGAAGATGCTTTGGCAGTATTAGTCGCAGCGAAATTATCACGACACCAATATAATGTGATAAGAATGAGTGCTCCCGAAAAATTTCCGTCCTATAAAGTTGTGCAGAATGCAAAGAAAGATTGCTATCCTCACAAAGATCAAATGAAAATTACAGCAACAAGTGCCGAAGTCAGTCTTCAAGCTTTACTTGATATTACATCAAAAAGACTACTTTCGATACTTTCGAAATGTACCTTGTCCGAGTAGATGGACAGATTCAAGACCTTAACTTCGGTAATAATCGGTAACAGGTCTGTAATAGTAGCTCATTCTTTAATTTTTGCTATGATTGATGGAAAAGTGTGTAATGCTTTAACTGACACCACCTCAACCCAAAAATGTTATTTATGTGGAGCAACTTCGAGGGAATTCAACAAAGTGGAAGAAATGATTACACGACCAGTAAAAACAGAGCACTTAGCTTTTGGATTGTCTGTTTTACATGGGTGGATACGAATGTTTGAATGCCTTCTGCATTTAGCATACAAATTACCCATTGAAAATGGCAAGCCCGCGGTAGTGACAAAGAAGTCGTGGCAGCAAACAAGGCCAAAATTCAAAAGGAGTTCCGAGAACGATGTGGATTGATTGTGGATAAACCAAAACCAGGATTTGGTAACACAAACGATGGCAACACGGCTAGGCGTTTTTTCCAAAACCCTGAACTCTCAGCCGAAATAACGAAAATAGACATAGAACTTATAAAAAAATGCACACAATTATGATTGCAGTTGCAAGTGGATATGATATTGATGTCTACAAATTCAGGGAATTCGCACATGACACAGCGAGTTGCTTCGTCAGTAAATATCCCTGGTATGATATGCCTCCAACCTCCATGCAATAATAATTTTTGGTTTGATTTCCTTTTTAATGGACAACATTTTTTTAAACTATAAGTCTCAATAAAAACCTTTGAAAATTTAAGATTCGTTTTATTAATTTGTTTTTCTTCACGATACAAGGGGCGTTAAAGTGGGGGTGTCCAAGGTAAGTGCAGTGGACAAAAATTAGATCTTCAATAAATCTTTTTTAAGTTTTTAATATTGTCAAATAAGCACATTTCTAAAAAGTGGGCTTTTTAGTGGGCGTGTCACGTGGGCGGGTTTGAAAATATCTTGGGTATGGTCTTCAAGGCTATTGTGCAAAATTTCAGGTTCTTAGATGTAACGGCTGATTTGATGCCACATTTTAGGGCATTCTGCCCCGCTGTGCGTCGTATACGGTTTCATTTCTCGTCAAGGTTCAAAACAAAAAAAAAACTAAAGTCAAAAACACGCTGCAATAACTTCTTCCTTCCTCGTAGGTCATTTTAGTGATGTCACTTAATGAATATTGTTGTGCGTATGTTTTTATAGCACCAGCACACGTAAAAAGATACGCTCAACTTCAAAAAACCATCCGTACGCGCACACCCTCGCACGTAGTATTTTTTTTTTGTTGTTTGCGGTGTTGCATCCTCATTTATTTTGAAATTATAATTCTCTGTCTCTGGGAAAAGATACAAATAAACCAACAGACAGCAAATGACGATGCCGACTACCAGGCTATATTGCCATTAGCCATTATTTATATACTCGGCCAGGTCACACCTGAATTTTTGTTGGCAGAAGGAGTAATTGGGAAGCGAGCAACAACAACATAAAATGAAAACGCAAGCCTTTCAGATGGGACGGGACGTATAAAAAGTCGGTCTCCTCATTAATTAGATGTGCAAACATATTATTTTTTTTTAGTGCCAGAATGGGGAGCAAACAGACTTTACGGTCAGAAAAATTGTGGAATTTTTGTACACAATCTACATTGCGATTGAAGTTGTAGATATAGGATGGGGTTTGAGTCACTATTTGCCCGTTTTATTTAGAGAATAATATTCATAAAAAGTGGATGCCATCACAAGTGTCAATATTATTGGAATCAGCGGATGGTGGTGCTACGGTGTCTACTACTTTGGAAAAGAATAAGGAAAGCTGTGCTGCAATTCAGACATATTTGTGACTTTATCAACGGGAATATCGTTTAAATTTAAGGATGTGATAGCATTCACTGGAGAGTGAAGACTGAGCTCTATTAAAGCAGGGAAAGTTGAAAAAATGTACCCATAGGGTTTGTGTCTTGAATTTATTTAATTGTAGATACGACAGTTGTACAATAGATGGCGCATTTTCACATCCTTACATTTCCCTGTTAAGACCATCCACAGATAAAAGAACAGGATGCATGATAAAAACCAAATCAAGAGCATTACAAGTATTATTCCATGTATTGGCTTTTGGGTACCCCTAAGTTGGTGTCTTTTTTTTTTGTGAATCTCGTGCAATTTGGCTCCACATCTGACAAAATTGTGTTGAACACAATTAAAGAGGTAAGGAGAGGTGCAATATCCAAGCACGAATGGCACAGAAGTGGAACTTTGAATGGGTGTGGCAGAGCCTGATTTTGTTTTAGTGCGATCATTGAATGAATTTGTATTGGTTTGTCGCCAGGTGGGAGAACCTTTTAAAGTGAACTTCTGGGATGATCTTACTCTTGACAGAATGCAATACTTACTAATGCGCCTAACCGACTTGTAAGGAAAGGCGGCAAACGTCATTTACGTAGGAGGTTTTCACTTTTTCTATTGCGAAGTTGTAAGCGGTACATGCCGCTTGCGGAAGGGGAGTGGAAATACCTTAATATCGCGTAGCGGTCCACTCAGGCAATGTATTTATATGCGTCTGTCTAGCAAAAAGCACCGATTACGAGAACAGCAACGGAGTTGCGTGTGCGGTACATGTCGCCTGCGGAAAGGAAGTTGAAATCACTTAATCCCGCGTAGTAGGCCACCAAAATACTGTTTTCATTGCCACACGACAAAAAAAAATAAAAATGAAAAATAAATAAATATAAATAATAAATAAAAATAAAAAATAAATAGAAATCAAAAATAAAAAGCCTAACCTAACAAAATTTTAGTTTTCTTCACAACTCGCTTGTAGCTAAAAAAAAAAAAAAAACAAAATTAAAATTTGGTTCTAAGTAAATTCAGACCTGGGTTTAGTCTTAATTTACTTAGAACCAAATTTTAATTTTGTTTTTTTTAGCTACAAGCGAGTTGTGAAGAAAACTAAAATTTTGTCTTTCACCTCAATGCCATGCCTGGATCTTAAATTTAGTTCCCCTCTAAATTGTTTAAAATTTACCGTAAGTTGAAGGAGGAACCTTGTGCAAGATTCTCTTGAGAGTATGAATTTAATTTTCTGATAAAATTGGTGACAGTTGCTTACTTCTTTTTCTGCGAGCCTGGTAGTTTTCGGCCAACTTGCAATGGTGTTGGTTGTGCTCGGAATAAACGAAATCGAATTTGTATACAATTTGACAGTGAGTGTGAAGGAGATGCATTAATAGTCAACATAATAGTGCTTTTGCATTTTTTCCAAGAATTGGTGTTTGGTACCACACAAGTGGGATGAAGCAAAGCTTGAGATTTTTTTGGTGGATCAAATACAATTGTATTGCTTTGGCGCCAATTCTGACAAAGTGAGGCTGTACATGAAATTATTGTGAAGGATCGCACTCATGACCTAAGCGTTTGGCAGACCAGCTCTGTCGGCGTCTGGTGACCTACTGAAATATGACTGGTCAATGTCAACATGATATTGGAAGTTTTCACGTACACTACTGCTCTCATCCAAACTACTCTCTCTCCTTCACAAAGATCGTCGATTGCCAAATAATTTAGCGTTAGTTTAGGGAGAAGCTATGTGAAAGTGTCTCTTTCGAGCAGGAGCACGGTTTTGTAAGAAAATTGCAGCCAGGTGCCTACTACTGCGTTTTCTGAGCGCCTGGTAGTTGCCGTCCAATTTTATGTGCTTTGTTGTTGCCCGAAAATAAAATGGAATAATCGACAGAGGGAAAGAGGAGAAGCTTGTTTGATTTTGTATTACTCCAAGAGTTACTACCAGAGAAGCACAGCTCTTGGTGGGTGTAGCAGTCTTAGACTTTGTTTTTGTTCATGAAATGCGTATTGCTTTAGCGCCTAGTTTGCCAGAGAGTAAGTACACTCTTTCCTTGAGATCTTACATTATTTTTCTTTTCTGAATGGGAAAGTGATCCTACTATTGCGCCTGGCCGCCTGGTGCAGAATGGCGGGAAACGTCATTTTGTTTGTGGAGTAAGAACAAATTGGGACTCGGAGTAATGCTTTTTCTTCCGCGAAGGTATTTGTAGCGTAGCCCCGTCTGCGTCTGGTCAGTAACTGACACATGACACGTCATCATAATATGGAAAGTGCTCAGAGGAATTTTTTTGTTTGTCCATACGGCTCATCCATTGAACCAATGAGATTGCCGAATTGTTTGCAGTCATGTAATTCAGTTTTGAATGGACGAGCAGGCATCAGTTGCTTTCTACCTTTCTGGGTGCTTGGTATTCTATTTTTCGTGACACACAATTTCGGACCGTACTGTAATTAAAATTAACGTCGACTGATTTTTCGATGATTGATAGCACCGAGAGTCCCTTTCATAGTTCCCAACAGTTTTACGAACTCTGGTGATCGATTTTTTACGAATTTCGTCACAGAACAATTATCCATTATCAGGCTTTATTTCGTCAGCATGGACAGCCGTTGGTGGTAAGAAGTTAAGTAAAATATCAAGGCATCTCGCTAGACAAGTTGTATTTTAAGAAAAACGTAGATGCTGGTCTGGCCAGTCCTAGAGGTGCTTTTGTTCTGCCCAGAGGACTGCTTCAAAGCAGTCAACTGGATTCAAGGTTGAAAGTCATAAGCTACATGGCCCTTATAAGGCCAATCATCGCTTACAGTTGTCCCGTGTGGTTCAATGTAGCACCGGTGTCTCCGATTCTGTGTTGGATTCTAACGAACGCCAGAATATTATCGCAGCAAGGTCATATGTTGAACAGAATTGACAATTTGCTTATTAAGGTGATTCAAAGGCACGTCTCAAGGGCGCGGAATACCGACAATATCTTGATTTCCGGGGCTTATTATCCCAAATGAAACATTAATGGAGGGCATGCTTATGTCGGGCTTTATTCCACCAAAGGCAATCGTTTCGATAGACTCGCTAGGATTAGTTCAAGGAAGGAATGGTATACCGGCTGATCAGCGACGGGTACGCCCACAATGCTCTGGAGCTCTTTCGAATTAGCACGGCGATATCAGATTGCGAACTGATGCTGAAAAGCACCGAACATTGGTTCGCATAGACCTGCTTGGTCACTTAGCAATGAAAGCAGGGGTAAGTAAGCTACTTCCTTGCTGGGACACGTGGAAGCTATAGGAGTCACATCTACAAGCACTAAAAAGTGAATCATGTGCTACTTGGATGCAAAAAGTATGAGGTTAGATGTCATAGAAAAAGAAATGGACAGAGCAGTCGCAATGTAAAGGCTAATATTGTTCATCTCATTAGCATAAGGCCAACAGTATTTTTTGCCAATACCATCCAATATTGACGGCGGGAAAATGGAACACCGAGACCACAAGAGGCGGCTAATTCCTGGACTATTAACTGGGAAAAGGCGTTGTGTCAAAACTTTGTACTACGAGGAAATTTCTTGATAGGTGGTGTTGTATGGGCTAGCAGCACCATGAAGTCGGGCATAACTCTTAGCACGCGCTTTTGAATCCATAAGGGATTTCACACTTATAGCTTGGAAATGTAGCTAAGGTTTTCTACATGCACGTTGCACTTATAGGTCCAGTTTTCTGAATAGACACACAGTTGGACTGGCAGAGGACTACTGGACCGCTGATCTTTTCGAGTTTTCTCAAGGATCAGATAAACTTGATCGGTGATGGCCTTCCTTGCATTGAACCATATTGAACAATGGATTAGCCGACATGGTTAATTTTCAAGCATCCACATATGAAGATAGATTGACTCATGAAGGTTCCATTGGGCCTAGTTTGTTCTGAGGCCGCTGTAAGTAACATATTTACGGGGACTATACAAAAGCATAATCAACTAAAAAAGCCTGATCAACTAAAAAAGCCTGATCAACTCAAAAAGCCTGATCAACTACAAGAGCATGATCAACTACAAAAGCATGATCAACGAGAGTTTTTATTGCCACAAATTGGCCTAGTTCACGTGACTATGGACACTTGGAAGGATGAGTTTCCAAGTCAATTCATGTCTCGATTTGGAAATTTGCATTGGTCGGCAATATTGCCCGTTTTGTCTGCTTCAGGTTATTTCGCTTTTGAGGAAGCAAAGTATAATTTTCCTTCGAAATTTGGAATATTTAGAGGATCTACTTTCTTGTGGATTTTTTCTAAACTTGAAATTTTCAGTTTTGAATGCAACCAACCCGACCTAGTTCGTTTCTATATCGACAGGGTTGATCTGGTTAGAGAGACATTTTTAGGAAGTCGCTAGGTCCACTTGAATGTTAAAATAGATGATTTTTCCTCCTTAATCCTTTGTTACAAAAAGCACTATTTGCCAATAGGTGTACCAGTTCGTTCCTCCACCAGACATACAAGGCCCGTCTCCAAACTGTCAACACTTCCTCAGACAAGCCTTTAAAAAACCATTTACGAATAACTCAACAGTAGCAACTACACAACTGCATTGTGTTTGCAAAACGCTTATCTCATTCCGAATCCTTGCCATATTTCACTGACTTTCCGTTCGGCCAAAGGACTATGACAACAAACAAACCCCTGGGGATTTAATAAAGTCCCGATAATATCAACAATTTTCAATTTCTAGCACCCACCCTTCGGATGCGATCGTCAACACAACAATTCCACACATCACCGAGAGCGACAGAGTACGAGACAACACTGTTATCAACACCAGAGAACTAAGGAGCGCCTCAAATGCCACACACAACTGGACAGGGACACATACGCATTCCTCTGGCCGACAAGGATTTCCAATAATTCTCGGCATAAACCAATAAGCGATGCGCCGCCCAGTCTATGTACCACACTGCAAACACACATTGCACCCCGTCAATGAAGACTGAAGAGCTCCTGTTCGCTCAATCGTAATTGAAAAGTTTCCAAAGCTCGACAGGAGTCGACAGTTCCGCCATCCTGACTGTCGTCTCTGAAGGCACCAACATTCCATGCAGCATTCGACCGTTGGTCGGGTTGAATTCGTCGTGGTCAATATCCTCGAATTGTTAGAATCAATAAAATTTAATCGTCCTCGGGATTGTGTGCGGTTTTGTTCTTCGCCCACCGGGAGCAGACCAGGATAGGGGGAGATTCCACGTCTCATCGCTAAGGAATCTCTCATTTCATAAAAATATTTTTATTCTTGGGCAGATTATATCGGTGGCACTTGACACCGATCCAAGGGTGTGGGAGAGCATAGAACAATGTATTCCGAGGAACAGGAGGCCACCACATAGTTCTGTGGTCAGCGAAATCAGTTTTCCCACCCAAATGGATCTCTGCGGACAATGCGAATCGAATATGTATCGCTGCAGCTTATCTCCTTCGTCGTAGCCGGCAGTCATCATCGTCATCGTTGTCGTTGTCGAAGTCGTCGTTGGTGGCGGTGTGGTTGCGTTGACAGTGATGGCTCAAGGCAGCCGCAGATGGTACAAAAAATCGCTTGGATGTCAATTGCTAGTGGGGAAGGTGTGGGAAAACGATACTCTGGTGGGTGATTGGGCGCGCGGATATGCTCGATTGCAGTCGGGTTCGCAAAGTGTAGTAAATTATATTTTATTGTGCTGCTGTTGCGGTTGAAATTGAAATACATTACTTCCCCGAAGAGTAACTATCGCAACTGTTATTGACGTCGCACATGTGGCGGTGTATGTGTGTGTCTTTATTTTTTAATGAATAGGCATATAAATGGGAATTATAGGGTTTCGCGTGCGGGTGCAGATAGGATTAAAGTGGTTTCGGGATACGCTTTCATGAGTGGTTAAATTTATTTTTCCTATTTATGAGCATATTACGGAAAGTGTCCAATTATTTTTATTACTATCAAAGGTAGCATTTTGTTAGTTGCTATTTTGTAATGCGGTCATTGAACGTCGGAATGTGTCTAAATATTTTATTTGAATTGTATTTGGTTTTATTTGCTAGCAAAAGGCATTTAATTGCATTATATGATCAATGGGATGGAGTAGTCGGTTATCTAAAATATTACTTACTAGGAATAGATATCACACCAAGAAAAATGTTAACATTCAGATGAACCTAGCGTCGGAAGCATTTCACGACGCAAAACTGTCACGTAAAAGTGCATATCGGTTTAAGGCCTGTCATAATGGTAAATGGCGACTTTTATAAACACTGTTACTGGTGGATAACTATTTACTCGCCAGAAACTGTTATAAGCGGATCTTCTTGTTCTTTTCAGAAGGACATCTAGATAATCCAAGCGACACATTTAACGTCATAAAGCTATCCAGCAATAGGGCATATCAATTCATAGGTCGGTACTACTAATAGAATACATTTTCGATAGCTGTCACTGTCGAATAGGTTAGGTTAGGTTGGTGGGTTGATGAGGCAGACGGTGTGTGTCCTCCCTCATCGCACTCAGGTCAATATAGACCCATTGTGATGCCCGTTGGGGGTCCACTTATGTGGTAGGTTCATTCATTGTCCCGTTACTGTCCATTGTTGTTAGTCTCTTTCTAGCCATCCAGATGTTGATGCAAACCTGAAAAGATTAGGGAGAGGGATTTCGGATAGATCCGTGAGGTCATGGAAAAAGTATTTTCCTAAGGTTCTCATTCTTAATTGGCTGAGGCCTGGGCAGTGGCACAGAAAGTGGAGGGTGTCCTCGTGTATTTCTTCATCACCGCAGCCTCTACAGAGGTCATCATCTATGAGATGCATTTTCAGTTTGTGGCTTTTTAGTAAGTTGTGTCTAGTAAGAATCCCAACTAAAGTAGAGACAGATTTCCTGTTTCTACGAAGCAGTTTATGGGTTCTGGCTTTGTCATACTCAGGCCACATCCTTTTGGAAGTTTCACAGCTGGGAAGGGAGTTCCACCTGTTTTTGGCAGCGATCAGTGTTTTCTGTCCCACCTGAGATTTGAGGTCGCATAGTGGTGGTTTGACAGACTGGTCTGCTTGGTCAGTGCTGGAGGCAGATCCTTTCCTTGCCAGTTCGTCAGCAATTTCATTGCCCTGTAAGCCTCTGTGTCCGGGTACCCAGCAGAGCTTTACATTATGTTGGACGCCAAGAACCTTTAGCTCTTCACGACAACGTTTCACAAGCCGAGATTTTATTTCGACAGCAGAGATAGCTTTAATTGCAGCCTGACTGTCAATAAAGATGGTGATATCATCTGGTGGTATCGCCAGCATTGAGGTCGCTTTGGCTGCCTCTGCTACTGCCAATATTTCGGCTTGGAAGACACTGCTGTGCTCAGGGAGACGAAAGGTGCTGTTTAGCTTAAGTGTCTCTGAAAACACTCCAGCTCCAACGCCTACATCCATTTTTGAACCATCAGTGTAGATGGATATGGTTTCGGGGCCCAATTCGTTCCTCTCCCACTCCTCTCTGCTTGGGAGGATGCAGGAGAATGGTCTTTGAAAGTCATGGTGAGGCAGCATGTAGTCAGAGGATACAGCTGAGCCCAGATATCTGTGTAGAATTTTGGCTGCAGATTCTTGCATGTAAAGGTCTAGCGGTAGCAGGTTAAGGATGGTTTCCAGTCCCGCTGTTGGCTTGGTTCTCATTGCGCCAGTAGCGCCCACACATGCTATTCTTTGTACCTTTGTCATATTTTTCAGATGGGTGACTTTATTTGTGGATTGCCACCAGACAAGCCCCCCATATGTTAATATAGGTCTCACAATGGCCGTGTACATCCATAGGATGATCTTGGGGTTCAGACCCCAGTTTTTTCTCGATTCGATTTATTCGATTACACCGCACTGTCGAATAACTAATTAATCACAAGAAACTAACGGGTCCGCCATCTAACGTTTTTTTTTTTTCAACATCTTTTCAGGTGAAGCTCATTTTGATCTTGGCGGGTATGTAAACAAGCAAAATTGGCGCTTTGGGGCACAGAAAACCCGCACGTATACATTGAAAAGCCGATACACCCAAAACGAGTCACTGTTTGGTGCGGATTTTGGTCCTGAGGCATAATTGGGCCTTTTTTCTTCGAAAATGAGCAAGGAGTGGCCGTTACAGTCAATGGCGATCGTTATCGGGCCATGTTGAACGAATTTTTGTTCACAAAAATTGAAGGAGGATATGGCAACATTTGGTTTCAACAGAACGACGCTACGTGCCACACAGCCGAAGCTACACTCGATGTTTTGCGCCCTGTTTTTGAAGATCGCATTATCAGCCGAAGAGTGATGTCGTTTGGCCACCTCGGAGTTGCGATTTGACACCGTTGGACTATTATTTGTGGGGTGCCGTAAAAGATAAGTGTTACGCCGACAAGCCGAGACAATTGACGCTTTAAAGGAAAATATTCGTGAAGCCATTGGAGAAATACAGCTGCAGACAATCGATAATGTGCTTAAAAATTGGACCGATCGTGTAGGCTACTGCATGGCCAGCCGAGGCAGCCATTTGAATGAAATTATTTTCCATTATTAACTGGATGGATTGTACTTTCAAATAAAAAAAGGAATTTGAGAAAATATTAAGTAGTTTTTTTTTTATAGAATTTTCAAAAAAAAAAAGTTATTTGGCGGACCCTTTATTATAAGTGGATCTTGTTCTTCTTTTCATATCGGCATCCAGATGAGCGAGAACGAGTTGAAGACATTTTCGATAACATTTAGTGGCAAATAGGGGTTATTGGAAGTTATATTGTTCTTCTCTTAATATCAACATCTAGATGAACCTAGCAACATATTTAACAACACAAAGCTGTCTATTAATGGTGCACATATCAGTGTATGAGTTAGCACTAGTAATTAAATTCATTTTAAAGAACTGTTACTGGCAAATAACAATTTACTCTTCAGCACATTTATAGCTTGATCTTCATTTTCTCTTTTTATCGACGGAGTTATGATCAGTATGGATGGATCATAAATCCATTATCATCCCACTGATCTGCATTCCTAACTAATCCTTCTATCTATGGGTTTATAACTTCTTAACCAATAAAAAGGGTAGCAATTATCGGTTACTAACGGGTGATCCAAGTAGAGATACTTTTTTCAATAGCCTTTTTTGACAGATCACGTGTGAGTCGTGTCATGCTGTCATGTTATTTTTGTTTGGCATTTCATAATGGAAAGACTTACGCGTGAACAACGTTTAAAAATTGTTCAACTTTATTATGAAAATTCACGTTCTGTGAGGCACTTCGCTCAACTTATGGTCAACATAATCGGCCTACTGAGCGTACGATTCGCAACACCATCACCCATTTTGAGACCCAGCATTCATTATTGGATAATATTCGACCGAATAGACCACGTCCAGCACGCTGTGAAGAAAATATAGCGGCCGTAGCTGAGAGTGTACACGAAGACCGTAGAGAGTCGATTCGGCGCCGTTCGCAGCAACTCGGACTGACGTATGGAACGACTTGGCGCATTTTACGTCAAGATCTTAAATTGAAAGCGTACAAAATACAGCTTGTGCAACAACTGAAGCCGCTCGACCTTCCCAAGCGACATCGCTTCGCTCTATGGGCTCTTGAAAAGTTCCAAGAAGATCCGACGTTTTCGAGGCAAATTTTGTTTAGCGATGAGGCCCATTTCTGGCTCAATGGGTATGTAAACAAACAAAATTGCCGCATTTGGGACGAAGAGCAACCTGAAGGGATTGAAGAACTGCCACTTCATCCAGAAAAAACAACGGTTTGGTGTGGTTTGTGGGCCGGTGGAATCATCGGTCCATATTTCTTTAAAAATTATGCCGGTGCGAACGTAACCGTCAATGGCGACCGTTATCGTGCCATTATAACCGACTATTTGATGCCTGAAATTGAAGCTCGTGATCTCGGCGACATTTGGTTTCAGCAAGACGGCGCCACTTCCCACACATCGCATCAATCAATGGACTTATTGAGAGAACATTTCGGTGAGCACATAATTTCACGTTTTGGGCCGGTCGATTGGCCACCAAGATCGTGTGATATCACACCGTTAGACTTTTTCCTGTGGGGATATGTAAAGTCAAAAGCTTACGCCGACAAACCCGCTTCGATTCAGGCCTTGGAGGAAAACATCACGCGTGTCATTCGCCAGTTACCAGTCGAAATGCTCGAACGAGTGATCGAAAATTGGACTCAACGGATGGACCATCTGCGACGTAGCAACGGCCAACATTTGATAGACATAATCTTCAAAAAATAAATGCCAAAGAATGTTCTTTCAAATGATAATAAACATTCTCCATTAAATTTGAATTTTCTGTGTTTTTTTCTTTAAAAAAGTAGGGAACCTCGAAATGGATCACCCTTTACAATCATTTCGAAAACTAATTGTTGCTTGATATTGTTATATTCTAGTTATATTGGCAATTAAATGAATCATTTTTGACCAAATAACTAAAAGGTATCAAACAATTATTGTCACTGATAACCGATATTTATAAATAGATATCAAGAAGGGCCACTTGTCAATCAAGATTTTATTCAACTAGGCATTGCAGTTGTTAGCTTAACATTTTAGGCATTTTCGGTCGGCTTTCGGGAATGACTGTTTTAATAAATAGCCTTATTTTAACCCCATGATCAATATAGATCGCCAAGGAAAATAAAACAACTCCGATCATCCAATACTAATCATGTCCTCTATTTGTCTACAAAAAATATGTCCGGTATCTTTTTGAAAAAAAAAAAAATGAAATTTGTCCTCTTTTTGGGATTTTTCAGTTAACTTAATTTTTCGGTATCACTTTTCAACACTAATTCCGAAATTGTCTACATTTTTCTTTTGCGAACATAACTTAAAATATATTTTTACCTAAACTCATTCACTTCTGAACATAACGCCATCTTCTGTTTATACCCTAAACCTTATACCTATACCTATGAGACACTTAGGGGTCTTAGAGAAATAATTTTAATAGATATACCACAAAGTCGAGTCGATCTAGCCATGTCTGCAAGTCGGACCCGTCAATCTGTGTTTCAATGATTTTTGGGGCTTAAATTTTTAGCTAGATTAATGAAATTTGGTATATAGACTCTCAGAACAAGTGTAAAGATTGTCCGCCCAAGAATTTTGAAAAAGTGTCTCGATAACATATTTAGACAATCTCAATATCTTTATTTCTTGTATATAAAGTTTTTCGTTATTTTTTGTTCTTAATTTTTTTATTTGAGGTTTTTGAAGGTGTCCTCTTTTTCGTGGGCATGGATCTGGTCACCCTACTCATAACTATAACATCACACAATGGAAGATGGAGATCATCGGTATGTCGTAAAAGAAGAATTTCAATCAATGTGGTTTAATGTAAATCAGACAGTTAGGTTTTCTTTTGCTACGTCGCTTTAATAAAAACAAGATATTAAGACCGAAAAAAACATTTTGGGAAAAACAATCCTTTTTAGCACCATAATACCAATCACGTAATTTTAAAACCGACTGTCGTGTAGACGATTTATAAGAAATAAAAAAACTGACTGTGTTCGATAGTCGTGTAAATTGGTTTGTCAATAGAATATTGCGATTTCTCGAGTCCAGATATGCTACTGAGTTGATTATAAACATATCATGAGACTGTTATTTTTTTAATGGGGTAGAACAATATCAAGTAAAGCAAAGTAATTTAATAATCATACTCAGGTATTAAATCCTCAAAACGATATCGTCCGATCGTGCTCTGTTTATACGATTATATGCTAGAATAACGATATTGTCTATAGACTAAAGCGATTAAATGATCGTACTTAGGCATTAAATCATCAAAACGATGTCGTCCGAAAGGTTTAATTTTACACAATTATAACCCTACTTAATCATTAGTGGTTACTAGAACCTAAAAGGTTAGTTAGACAGCGTGGTATCTTGATCGACCAGTCTCATTTATATTACGCATGTAAAAAAGCAATCGTGCAGAAATCGGTTACGAAACTGCACACAATATTCGGTCTTTACGTAGCCATCATTAGACCTATGCTCCTTTATGATGTAATCGTCTGGTGGACGGCTCTAGATATAGCTCAAATCGAAACCTTCTAGGAAAAGTTCAAAAATCCGCCTCGATATGTATAAGTAGGGATCTAAGTGCCACACCCAACCCTAGACCCTTTCGTTCATCTAGTTCCGCTAGATTTCTTTGCCAAATAGACCGGAGTTTGTGCAGCTGTAAGACTAAAAGCCTTATCGCAACATCTCAGGGTAGACACATAAAGAATCTACATCAACTAAATTTAAAAAAAATATATCGACTGCAATTACCATTTCCAATTGTCTCGGTATCGGACACAGTTGGAAATGACAACTCGGTACACATCTACACGGATGGATCCAAAACTGGCTTAGGTGTTAGATGGAAGGGTCTTCTTCGAGATGCTAAACTTACGGGAATAAGCTAAACGAAGGGAACAACCTTTTCCCTTCGTAGTCACTGCAGCATTATCCAGGAGGGAATCATGGCAATAAAAAAAATCTTGTCCTGGCTGAAGTGTTACGTGATAACCACGAAGAATGTGAGTATCTTCAGATATATTCGAGCGGCAATCAAATGATGAATATCTTTTTCACATCAAACACAGTCTACAAATACAGCAATTAATAACGTGCAATGGAGCTATAAGCAACTGTGACGCTGGTGGATCTTGAATTTTCAGCATTTGAAAAATTCACAAGTCAACCCACAAACTGGCATTAACTGTTGATGGCACTTTGTTTAAAGGATTTCGATTTGGGATTTCATTTTTGAGTTATCGTATCCACACCTAATAATATATTAATCTGGTTGCATTTGCCAATCTAAATCCAATTAGCAGGCCAATCCATAGGCCATAGATTAGCCTGCTAATTTAATTCTCTGCACTTCGAAGTAGAGTTCCACAAGATTCACATTTTTCCACTTTTTTTCTGTTAGAATACTTTTTTCAAAGCTTGTAAGCATGAAGATACTGTGACTACAAATCGTCGCTTGAAAAGCAAATTGACATAAGTCAAAATTTACAGTATACAGTATACAGACCCGCTCGCAATTTTCTATCAAACCGTCATATCTTTAGCTCTTAAACTGACAACGTGAGGACGAAAATGTCGTTTGACATATAAGGAAACATCCATAGTAATGAAAAACTTTATACAGCTTTTCTAAAAATGTATGAATTTTGACATATGACAATTTGCTTGCAAGCGACGACATGTTCTTTAAATTTTTGATATTGTGGCATTTGCCAATCTATGGATTAAGGTCTGCTACTCGTCTGCAATTGGAAGTGGAGTTCCACAAGATTCACATATTGCTACTGCGCTCTTTCTGTTAAAATGCCTATTACTGCAAACTTCGCTTATAAGATATATCTACTGTAGCTACAGACATATTTTTGTGTAAAAGGAGCATGGTAGCCGTTAATAAATTTCCCCACATTCTTGTTAATCGCTTGTCATAAGATACTATATCTGTTGACCGATTTCTACAGCAGATAGTCGTGGAAGGAGATAATATATAAAATGCGTAAAATTTTTGCATATCGATCGCGTTTAGAGATACAGATTTTTTGACTTCTTTCTATGTAAAAGGGAATATTTGGTTATAATAGATTGCTTGCAATATTGAATGCCATTCTATGGAGTAAAGCACTGAAACATATTGTACCTATGTACTTAATAAATTTGTTTGTCTTGGGCCAATTATGGGACCTTTGGAAACTATTTTGACTCAGATGATTTATTAATTTGTAAGGTCTTAAAAATTTGAGATACAATATCTTAATCTTTTGTCGATTTGTATTGGTGCCAACACAATTGTTCTCAATAATTGAGACTTTTTCGGCACATTGTTCCCACAATAAATTCTGTGAGAAGTTTTATTTATTTTTGAAAACTATTTTGCATATATTTTGTCGCTTTGTGTCCAATTTCGCGTTCTTTTCCTTTTGATAATTCCGGTTTATATTTTTTTATAAATACTCGCAAGCAACTTCAAATGACTTTGACAGCGGAATAACTAAAAAAAAACATAAATCGCCTTTGACTGATGACAGCGGTATTTGTAGGTACTGATTGTAATAGATTTAGTAATAGATTTGTCACTTAATGTCAATCAGCTATTACGTGGACATTTATTTTTTATAAGAAATCTTTATTCGTGAATTAGTTTTAATCAACGGATTAGTTCGCCGCTGTCGCGAAGAGCTCAAGGTTCTCTGCTCACAGCATAATGCTGATCTCTGCTGGGTTCCTGGTCACAGGGACATAGACGGCAACGAGATGGCCGACGAATTGGCAAGAAATGGATCTGCTACAGATCATGATCAGGCACTACAAACGGTCGAACCACCACTCTGTAACCTCAGAGAAAGAGTGGAATACAAAACCCGAATGAAAGCCAATACCAGGTGGAAGTCATTGACTACCTGCGAAATATCTCAGAAGCTCTGGCCAGAATACAACGGAAACCGAACCAAAAAACTTTTGCGGTACGACAGGAGCTCCTTATCTAAGCTGGTAGGGGCTCTAACTGGTCACAACTTTCTCAGAACCCATACAATGAAATTAGGTCTCAAGGATGACGATATCTGTAGAGGCTGCGGCGATGAGGAGTCACACGAGGATACACCTCACTTCCTCTGTCACTGCCCGAGTCTCTGTCACCTGAGGAACAGAACACTTGGAAGCTACTACTTCCAAGACATCCAAGAGCTATCCGATATTCCATTACCCTATCTTTGCAGGTTCCTACGAACATCAGGATGGCTGGATAGAGTGGAGTAACCCATAGTAACGATAAGGAAGGACGTAATCCCACCAAGGGTATCTCAATGGGTCCACATGGACCTAAGTGTGGCGGAATAGAGAATCCTCTACTCCACCAACCCGTAAACCTAACCTAACCTAACGGATTAGTTAATTCGTGAATTAGAGGATAATTAGTCAAATTTTATAAGGCTTTACTTACTTACACAATATACTAGTCTTATTCAAGCCATTGAAAGGGTTGCTTACCTGTAAATAAAAAAAGAAAAATATTAATAACTCCATTCTAACCGTTTATTTACAAAATTTAAAGCCTAAAATAATCAATTTCTTGTTTTTTAATTTATTTCGCCTAATGTTTGTTTTAATAAATTCAGCAAGGCCCTTCCATTTTTATGAGTTCTTTGACTCGCCACAGAGATATTCAGTTACGCGTTTCCAATGAATGAAGATACCCCCAGAAACCTGTTAAACGCATTAATTCCTAATTTAAATCTATTTGTTGGTGGCTTGTGACTTGACTGTCATAATAAAAATTAATTTTTAACTTCTCAACGGTTTAATGGCACAATTAAGAGCAAAAGATACACAAAAACAAAACAACGGATACAAAAACTCAGCTCGCACAGGTGTTTCAAGTGTCACCACCTGAATACTTAAGGCAACCTAAAATGTGAGCACCCATTTAGGTTTACCTACTTTGCCATTAGGGAAGTCATAAGAATAGCTCCAATTGCGAGGTCTTTATTTGTCACAGCACTCTAGCCCAAAGCGTCTATGTGACACCTTAATGTCACTGTTAAATGGTCGGTATATGGTGTGTGGTAAAGCAAACGTTAAAAAAAACAAATAAATAAAAAAATATCTGTTTACCGGTGGTATTTGCTTTTTGCAATTCATAGGTTTTCAATAATAGCTCAATTTTTTACAAACAGAGATGTGTTTATGTTTGATGAAGTTTTTGACGTATCTTTTGTTTACAATTTGAACACAGGTGCACTGGGCGGT
This sequence comes from Rhingia campestris, assembly GCA_932526625.1. NCBI lineage: Eukaryota > Metazoa > Arthropoda > Insecta > Diptera > Syrphidae > Rhingia > Rhingia campestris. The sequence goes on from OW052185.1 coordinate 107,019,486, forward strand.
GGGAATAATAAACCATCGATGTATTGGAAAGGAGGGAAAGGGCGTTTCGAAGCGATTCTGTTAAGCTATTGTGGGAAAAGTTTTGCATTTCCTACTTGAGTTAAGTGGAAATGGTACGGATGTTGGATTCGTATGGGCAGGTGGCAGTTCTTTAAAGTGGAAATACTATAGATACTTGGTAAAACTATAAATACTTCTGTTGCCAAGCCATTTAGTATTTTCTTGTAGGTTTTTAGTTGCAATTTGAGGCTATAGATACTTGTGTTTGTATTTAATAACCGAGAACATTAAAAGACATCATATCAAGGTTAATTTCGAATAGCTACAAAGTTCATAAACCAAGACAACATTGCTATTAACCCTTTCTTCTATTTATTGAGGTTTTTCGACGTTTTTCCCTCATTTCTTGCGAACAAATTCTACAATAGCCCGCTTCATTTCATAGATGGATATGGGTTCATAAACAAAAAGCCAGTTTCTCTAATGATATCTTAACATCAACAGCCGTTAATTAGCTGTATTATTATAATAATAGGTCGTTCATTCAAGTCACCGCTTGTTGTTTTTTGTTCACGTGGTAATTCGTGACTTTAACGACAACTTTGCAATTATTTCTCTTCGGAATAGTCACCTTGAACTTATTTAATGCAAAAAAAAGTATTTGATGTGAAGAAAAAGTGTCATGAAAGGTATGCAATGCACACATGAATGTGTTGCTTTCGAATGATGGGGTATTTTGTATGTCAGCCCCGTTTTTAGTGGCATAGATTTGATTTTGAAAAACATGGATAAACATTTTTACATATTTAAAATCAGATGCTTAAGTTGCTTTGCCAAAATGAAATGTCGTTACCTACACTTTCTTTCAGCACTTTTGTCTCGCATTATGGTTGCAACGGCTTGCATAGGCTTAGACTCTTTAAACGCTTTCCATATCGTATATTCAGAACAGCTCAAAAGACAAGATATCTTAAACAAAATTAAAAATCCGTAACGATTTCCTTTATTTTGTGAATGGTGAGTCTGTTACGATGTGCATTTTTTAAGTCTTGTTGGGTAACTTAATTTATTAGAAGCATTTTAGCCCAAACCATTGAAAACCCGTAACGATTTCCTTTCTTTTGTGAATGCTGACTCTGTTTTAGTATGCATATTTTCAGCACAAACATTCTATCTTCTTGGTGAAGGGCTTAATCAATGTGTAAACCATTAGTTAGATTATCGAATGTCTTGAGAGCACATGATACTCATATCTCTAGATCATTAGACCTTGCTTATCCGTTGCGTTCTTTAAAAACAAAATCTGTAACTTGATATCTACCCGCTGCATTCTAGTCTTACCCAATTAACTCGCAAGGGTTCTGTTTGTTGGAGCCATCGGATGGTAGGGCATGAAGGGATGGATTTACATCTATCACGGCGGCGTATGCAACTGACAACTCAGTTCAAAGTACCATTTCTAATGAGGTGTTTCACGTAGGCAACGTAGGCGACGTAATAAATGCATAACGTATTAGAACTTTTAATTCCGTTTTGGTTTATTGTCAGCTCTGCCTCACATAATTATTTCATCACAAGAAATAGATTTTTTTTAAGTGAGAAAATTTTTTAAGTGAAATTATTTCATCACAAGAAATAGATTTTTTTTAAGTGAGAAAATTGAAAGACTTTTACGACGACACATTCGTTCCTGCAACATACACAATGGATTGTGTGCAACGCGACGGTCTCTTTACACTTCGACGTACTATACTCTGAGGCAGTGCAAACAAAAACATATGAATGGATTTAAAAAAAGATCAGGTTTGGGATATGTTGGTACTCCATTTAGCTGAAACTCTGGGGGAAGTAACGACAAGATCAGATCGGTCCAATTATTAGGCCTGGATAACTTTTTTCGGTAAATCTACAGACCATATAGAAAACATGCGAGTATGATCCCTGTCTTTTCAATTAAACTTCCGTAAATGAGTGTGTTAATGTAATACAAGCTATACCTTCCGTAACGCATTGGGATCGCAGTAATCTTAGCAAGTATCGATAGATTTTGGGTCTCGAAGTATTAAAGAAGCAACAGGTTACAATTGTAGACTTGAAGATTGTATAAAAGCAATAATCTGTTATTATTTATTATTAAGGCAGCGAATCAGTAGCCTACGTATGAAGGTTTTATAGAAGCTATAACTTCTTTGCCCTTCGAGTTACAAGTACACGTAAGATAATTTTTGCAACTGTCAGCTTTGTTTTGACATTGACAAGACATGGAATTTCTCATGATAGCGAAATACCTACCCGTGACTACTTTTTTGAAGGCACAATTCGAATCCATTCACGAAGGGCCATTACATTCACTCCAATCACTGAATGGTGGCGGAGGTGTCACCTGACCTAATTTTTTTAGGACGAAGTAAGGAACATTGGTACTGTTACTGGTGAGCGATACAGAACTATGATCAAGAAGTTTTAGTTGCCGCGAATTAAATTGGGACTGGAGGATATGTGGTTCAAAGAGGGCCGCTCGAGCACCAATAAAACTTTGAGAGATGCGTTATATGAAACGCCAATAGTGTAAAAGGTGCCATCGGGCCAAATTTCATGAGGACATAGAGGTCAACATGGTTTTAACGAGTGTAAATTGCCGCAAATTAAATTGAGATTGAAGGCGGGTCATTGGCGCAGCGCGGTCATTGGGTGATTGTTTTTGGACCACCTACGATTTGCTTCGCGGAGCAAGCTATTGCTTCTCTTTTGTTTTATGAGAAATAGCTTCTGTAAGGCCTTTTAGAAGCTTAAGTCAAATTGTGTGTTTAAAGTTCACAATTAACAAGTGTAGAAGCACAACGACCGTTTTCGGACTAGTTTGCCCAGAATACAAAACGTTCATCGTTGGACCACTGAATTTAATTGGTGGTAACATAAACTCCTGATAAATTCAATGCACGCAAACAATTCCCTGAATTGAATTACTAACGCATTTGTGGCTTTAAGCCGACTATTTTTTTATGTATATCCACAATTTTAATCCCTTTTACAAAATGGAATAAAATGACCATTCCATTATCAACTGCAAGCATTATCAAAGCCATAAGCATATTCCATAACGCAAATTACATACATAATTAAAATCGCTCTCTATTCAACTATCTGGCCACTAAAATATTCTAATTCACTTGTTGCCTAATTTATAATTAAAAACCAACCCACCGGAGCGTGACAGGATTCAAAATTCCCGGTTCATATGAAATTCGCAAAATCATCTAAAAATTATTATTCCCAAAATGTTTTTGCCAAAAATAGAAAAAATAAACTTCAAACAAAGTATCTGAAACTTTTTTTTGACAAAATCGACAATATCAACGAGTATGTAGCCTATCTGTGGGACCAAAAAACAATTAGACTTAATTTACATATTAATGGCATCTGGGGCCAGCGATAGGCCGGACTTTATATTTCCGTATCGCTAAAAATAACATCCGTCGATAGTTGGTTTTTTGGGAGCCTGTTGTACATCGAAGCGAACATTTAATTAACCGAGATTCAGAGCATAATGTGGTTGCGTCATAAATTATTTCACATAACTCGAATGTGGAAACGTAGGATACCCTCCCCGTCCATCCCGCTTGGTAGCTAGAGAATGGAATATGAATGGAATTTGAAACTAGAGAACCGACAGCAATTATTATTAGCCCGGGAGAGGGCAAATGGATACAATTAAGTAAATTGTTCTAGGGGTACTATTTAAATCTGGCCTAGGGTATAGTGTAACGAAAGACGCGTTTTGACGCGCCGCTCCTAATGTAGATTTAATTTATCTGTCAGTTTACTAATAATTACAAGTTGGTGAGTTAACTGACGCAAAACCATTTTTTACTTGATATTTGATACCGAGAGGAGTATCTGTAGCCCCTTTAGATGGTGTAATTGTGGTCTGGCTAATCACCAGCATTCCATCATTAAAATGGGAGGTTTTGAATGTGTATCTGCGATAGTCATTGGGAGACCAAATATGGATTTCTTTGGTTTTGGTGATTGGTTGTACATCGGAGTTGGAAATACAATGAACATTTATGCAAATTTAATAAGAGCAGGAGACTAAGGATCGAATGTAGCGTGTGCCACTTAGGGTTACTTGGATGAATGAAATTATTCAACTAATCAGTGGACAACTCATCCATCGAGACATTTTCTAGTGCACATTGGGCAGCTAACCACTGGTAAGTTGAATAAATGCGTTCACCCAAGTGGCCCTAGGTGACACACGCTACATTAGGTCCTTAGTCTCTCGGTTTTGCTCGTGCAAGTTTCCCTTCAAATTTGAAATACTAAAACGTTTAAAAAAAATTGGCGCAAAATTGGCGTTAGTACCCAGGGCCCAGCTTTCTCACAACCATTCATGTGTGCGTCTGTAAATCTTGCACGATGGCGAGACCTCCTGTTTTATGCCGACTCGGAACGGCTATGTTGAGATAAGCTTATCTTGAGAATTAATACTACTCGGATGATTTGTCAGATCGTCACGAGAGAAGGGCTAGTGAAAACCATTTAGGTGTTGCTACGGCTGGGAATCGAACCCAGCCCGTCCAAAACGTTTAACATAATAGGGTTCCAAAGAGAATAAGGCGGCAATGATTTTTTAATATCTTCTGTAGCCTTGACGCGACTATTGCACAAATTATCGATCTTCTTAAAATATTTTCAACCTGAACCTTGGGGTATTAAACAAAGCTAACACAATTGTACCTTAAAGACACGATGATCTCTACTACTTCTCTGCCGCATATTGAATTGGGACTTGAAGACATATGGTTCCAAGAAAACCGCTCACAGCTCGAGCACCAAAGAGTTTTTAAAGGATGCATTAGATGGTGCGCCAATCCTCACAGTTATCAAATAGTGGATAACATGGTTTTTATGAATGTTGATGGATACTGGTCCATAACAACCGAGTTTAATTGGCCCTAGAGGTTTCAACAGGACGGTGCAACTGCAACCAGTCATAGCTCGGCATTTTGAAGGATGCTCTACACGGTTTACCATTAATGCCAGAGGTATAAGCCTATTTTAGAGGAACATGTGGGTAACATGGTTACAAAAGCATAAATTGCTTCAAATTGAAGACTGTAGGACATGCAATTTCAAAAACACCACCTCGGTACATAACTCGAGACATTAGAAAAACGCGTTTCCGTTTCCTAATTTCGGCGATTTGCACTTGCCGGCAAGATTGTCCGTTTCGACTGATGCAGATATTTTTCCAAGTGTGTCAGTCAACCTCAACACCACCATCAGAGAGCGACGGGCCTGATTCGACAATGGGTAGTATTTTTATGTCATTTTACGTCTGACAAAATTAAAGCTTCTTGACACTTAAGGACGGAAGGCCTGATTTGAGAATGGGTACTTATTTGATGGCATGACACTTATCACCGATCTAAAGCCTCTTCGGTGTGTGCCTTCGTTGTAGTTCACTGAGTGGAAGGTTGTACATTCAGTCGTAACCAAAATACACGTAATTTAAAGAAATATAAATAAAGTCCGGGGATACTCGCTTATAAGTACAACCAGCTCTCGAAAAGATTCCGCGAATTTAACTAACACAAGAAAAATTGCGACTCCTCGAAAAGCTAGTTCGGACACCACCACATCCTACAAAGGTTTAAAACTGCATCAGATATTTAAAAGCCTTTGAGTGCGTTAAGGGTAGAGCTACAAGACATTTTAATAAAGATAACCAAAGCACAGAGGCAACTGTGACGGGGAAATAAAAGAAAGCACTATGTAGGGCCCGCAAAACGTTGTAAGCTTCCTTAGTACAAGGTGGCGCAAAAGTTGTCACCCGTCGCAAAAGCTGTCACCCGATGTTTTTTTGGTTGTAAATATTTAAATTCTTCAGCAAAAAAAGTAGAAAAAATTATTCCATGATTCATGTCTTATGCGCCACCTATAATTATTGTTTCGATTTTTTTGCAAAACACTTTAAAAAATGGCGGCCAAAAAACATCGAGTGACAACTTTTGCGACGGGTGACAACTTTTGCGAGGGGTGACAACTGATATATGGCGCTATTTTGATGGATGCTGTGAATGTCTCGCTCTTTGAACTATCGACCACGTTTCAAGGTTTCAACATCATTCATCGAAGAGAAAGAGTTTCTTTACCTTACCAGATACTTATTAAGCTACAATTCGGAATCAAAGTCTAGGCTATGAAGAAAACGAAGCAATTCCTACCCAACAAGTGGACAGATCTAAGTAGGCTGGGCTTTAACCCCGAAAAATCAAAACTTTTTGTTTTTACCAATAAGAGAACAATTCCGATACTCAACCTAAAATTTGTCGATGGAAATGTTATCGTCTTCCAGGCAGAGATATAGGCAGTGATAGACACAGCCAAATCGATCGCAAAGTTGACAATACTAGAAGGTGGTATTACCATTTGATTGGTTGTCAGGCTGTAAATGTTTATTAGAACAAATTTGAAGGTACTTATGAACAACTACATCATTGAAAAATAATTCATATATGAAGTTATATAAAATTTCAACAAAATCTTACCAGTATTCATAACTGGCATACATCTGAATATTTAAACTTCAACAAAAATGTTAACAAAACTATTATACACCCACTAAAAATGACGGCTAAATCATTACTCCGTCCAAAAATCCTATCAGCATACAAAACTAGCATACACCCTCTACACAAGCCTGTATCAGAACAACTTTGAAGGTACGTCTAAATTTTTATTCCTTAAAAAAACTGGCACCTCATAACTGTCAGTTACGGAACAAATTTGAAAGTACGGCTGAATCAATACTGTTTCGAAAAAAATCGTATCTACATACAAAACTAGCATACACCTACTGTGTAAGTCAAAATCAGATCAAATTTAAGGATTCGGTGGAGTGATCCATCTACCTCATATCCACTGCACAACCTTTTAAAAAAATGTTTCCATACGCAACAAGTCACAAAATCATTATCTACATACATAACCAGCATACAGCTGAACATACCTGCCATCAATGTCACCATCAACCTACGTAATGACAAAATATTTCCTCAAAAAATGTGTCTACGCAATACCACACAGAATCCCCGTCATCCATCCATAACCAGCATACAAATGAACAAACAACCATCACGCAATTGTCAAGTTTCCTTTCACTCATCCATGATAGCGCCAACGTGTATCTATTTGTCTTTAAAAAGCCTCCTGATGGGAATAGTGTATCCACACCTCTAAAATATACATCTACTGCTGCACCCTCATCCACAAATTGCATGATTGACTCCTGCACGCTATCACACATCCCATGGGACTTGTTCGCAATTTTGTTTTTTTTTTTTTTTTTCGATTTTTGTTAGCTGGACAAACAAAAAAAAATTCCAGCAAACACCGAATTTGTCTCCGCACACACAACTCGACTATTTATTAGCGAATCGTGACAGTAATTTGAAAGGAACGATTGTGCTAAGTGAATACCTAACATCTATTACAAAGAACCGCACTCTTAAGCTTCCATGGAATATGGAATTAGAAGGAATTACCATTGCGCGTAAGTCGTTTCGAGTGTGCATTGAACTTTAATTAGTCAAAATTGGAATGTTGGCGTATGCTCCTCATACGGCCGGGGTTTTTGATGAAGTTGATATCTACCCAAAAATTGTGGGTATCTAATAGCTTTTAAACTCCTCCGTTTGGCCAAAAAGATTTGCATAATGAATGGCATGGCAGTTGAGTATGACACACCTATGCATCGCGTAGATGCGTTTCTCAACTTGCAAGACTATTCTTAGAAGGAGGACACCCACAAATTAAATGAAAATAAAATTGGGTAGGTGGGCCAATATCTGTGCCACACATTTATGACTAAACCCCGAAAGCATTTATAACTCAATGCGCGCCAGCTATTTCCGATGGGTCGGTCGGATGTGGCGGCGGTGAACGTCGGGAACACTTTTTCTTCATCTTCTTCAAACGTAAAAACAAATTGTCAGAGGTGTTAAGCGGGCGGCTTTTGTGCTTGTTCAATCATTTCATTATTGTATGGTTTACCCACATCCTTTTGAACTTCCTCAGAGGCCTACAGACCCATACAGATACACTGCTAGTAAATTACAACCTGTAAGATACATTTTTAATAATTTCGTTTTTTTTTTTGGGGGGGAAGAAGAGTGTACTGGATAATTTTTCATTTCTGCATGTCGCTCCGTATTTTGTCGGTTTGGTTGATGGTGGTGGTAGTGGTTTGACATATATGTGTGCTCTGGGAGCCTTGCCAACAAAGTGATACCGATGCGACTGCAGTTTTATTCACTCATCCAGAAAGGTGAGCGAGTTAAAATTTATGCCCGTCGAGTAGGTGTCACTCGACTCGACCTGTCAGCTTGATTGGTATTTATAGGCAAAATGACGAAGTCTTCCTGTCAACCTGGTACTTTACTCAATGGGATTGGGAAAAAAGTGGGATGGCGGTGAATGAGTGTGTTACACGTTTTATTATACATGCAAGTGACACTCAACAAATGGTGATGAGAGTTAAATGGATTTCAAGGGAAATGTGTTGGTTAAGGGTTTAGAATTGAGTTGTAACATGGTTAGATGGTGTATCAATGTTTTAGGTTGATTACATTATGGGTAACTGTGAAGAGACAGACAGACTGCTGCCATATGATCGCGTGAGTGCCAATTGAACTACATCCTCATCACAGCTGAGGTTTTGGGCGCGCTTCAACTTAATCAAAAATGGTTATCCGCAGGCAAGAACTGACATATTGTTTGTACGGTAACATACTATAGTTATTCACCAAGAATCTTCATATGTATCGTTAAGTTTATTGATAACTTTATATGGTTAGTTGTCTAGTTGATTTGAGACCCGCATGGATATCAGCAATACTACTGACAAAAGGATGCTTAGAGGTCTACCACGTCTTCTACCCACCGACTTATGTTTAGAATGTCTCAATGAATCAAGTGTTCACTGAAAGCCCAGTGAACACGCGCCACAGGATCGATCATGGAATAAACCATTTAATTTACTATTGAGCACCTGATATAGGTAGCTATTAAAGTAGCCAGCAAACAAGATTCAATGGGGGCCTTTGCTACCCCTAGACTGGATAATACTAGGTCGGCCAAAAAAGTCCAGATAGGCACCTTTAAGAATCGACTAGACTTACCGGTTTTCAAACGTTAAAACCAAATTTAAGGGCGACACAACACTGCTCCAAAGAAATTCCATCTTTATATACACATACAGGCAAAAATATTCTTGTAAGGGGTTTGCGTACGATGAAAATTGAAACTTGATTGGTTATCACTTTTTACAGATTCATATATTCCTGGGAACTGTAAAGCTTTCCAAGATAAAAACATCGTTTATAGCTTTTGTCTGAACATATAAACCTTAATTATAAAAAAAGCGTTAAAAGCTTTTACGTTATTTCAAGTTTATAATATCTGAATATCAAAAATGTGTGTCAGCCTTTATAGTTTTTGTCTGAAGGCACCATAAACCTTAGTTATGAAAAGCTTGTAGAAAAGCACTAAGAGCTTTTACCTTTTTAGTAGCGTGAGGACTGTATTCGCAAGCTTTTAACCCTTAATGTATGTTTTTCAAAAATGTGTGTTAGCCTTTATAGGTTTTGTCTAAAGAAACTATAAGATATAGTTAATAAAAGCTTGTAGAAAAGTATTAAGAGCTTTTATGTTTGTAGCACATCAAGATCTATGTTTTAAAAATGTGTTATAGCCTTCCAAGTTTTGCCTGAAGACACTATATAAGCCTTAGTTCTGGGAGAAGCTAGCTAAAAAGCATTATGAGGTTTTCTGATTTAAGTAGAATCCAGTCTGTAATTGCAAGAGTTTAACCATATATGTGTACAAAAAGCTTTTAAGTTTTTAGCAAATTAAGACGTATGTTATGAAAATGTTTTATAGCCTTTCTAGTTCTTGCCCGAAGACACTATATAAGACATAGTTCTGGGAGAAGCTGGTAGAAAAGCATTAGGAACTTTTCCGATGTTATTAGCTTAAGGTCTGTGATCGCAAGCGTTTTACCCTATATAACGGGTGATTTTTTAGCTGGTTCGGTTTTGGCAACACTGGTTTTGACAGCTGACGTGTGTTTAGTACCTTGTGTCACTGTCAAACAGCTTCAGTTTGGTTTGCAATTTAACCATGGATCGTCTTACAAATGAACAACGCTTGCAAATTATTGAATTTTACTATCAAAATTCGTGCTCGGTTCGAAATGTTCATCGCGCGCTGCTTCCATTTTATGATCGGCATTCTCGACCTTCTGAGCAGTCTATTCGGAAGATTGTGACCAAATTTCGCACCAAATTTACTTTGTTGGACATTAAACCACCAACACGTTTACGTACTGTGCGTAGTGAAGAAAATATTGCGGCCGTATCAGCTAGTGTGACAGAAGACCGCGAAATGTCGATTCGGCGCCGTTCCCAGCAGTTATGGAATGGAACAGCACTACGTGGAAAATTTTGCGGAAGGATTTGGGCGTAAAGCCTTTTAAGATACAGCTGGTGCAAGAACTAAAGCCAGCCGACCTACTACAACGCCGAATTTTTGGTGAATGGGCTCTTGGAAAGCTGGCCGAGGATCCGCTTTTTTATCGAAAAATTGTGTTCAGCGATGAGGCTCATTTTTGGTTGAATGGGTACGTAAATAGAAAAATTGCCGCATTTGGAGTGAAGATCAGCCAGAAGCATTGCAACAGCTACCAATGCATCCCGAAAAAGCCATTGTTTGGTGCGGTTTATGGGCCGGCGGCATTATTGGGCCATATTTCTTCAAAGATGATGCGAATCGCAGCGTTACTGTCAATGGTGAACGCTACCGAGCGATGATAACAAACTTTTTTTTGCCCGAAATGGAAGTTCTTGACTTGCATGATATGTGGTTTCAACAAGACGGTGCCACATGCCACACAGCACGCGAAACAATGGCGCAATTGCGAGGCGAGTTTGGTGAACAGTTAATTTCACGTTTCGGGCCGGTCAATTGGCCTCCTAGATCGTGCGATTTGACACCATTAGATTATTTTTTGTGGGGGTATGTCAAGGCTAATGTCTATAGGGACAAGCCCGCTTCGATTGACGCACTGGAAGCCAACATCCATGCATTCATTCGTGAGATACCGGCCGATATGTGTGAAAGAGTATGCCAAAATTGGACTCAGCGGATGGGCTACCTGAGACGCAGCCGCGGTCAACATTTGCATGAAATTATCTTTAAACATTAAATTGCAAGGTTCAAACTATCGATTCAAATAAATATTTCATTCATTTTTTCGAATTTTTTGTGTTTTTTTTTTTTTAAAAAACCTCTTAAAAAATCACCCGTTACATACAAGTTAATTTTATATTACGGATACGAGCTTTTCATTGAATATTAGGTTTTTTATAACTCAAAGCTTTCTGTAAATTTTCAAGTTCTCGGATTTCACTGTCAAACCATTGAAGTTTTAGTTTGAGCTGAATATTCGTAAAAATTTCAGAAACAGCTTTAAGAAAAACAAGAAGAGCAGGTTAAGGTCTGTGAACGCAAGCTTATTGGTCGACATTGAGACAGATTTATTTTATTTCGGAAAAGTTATTAGGAATCAAATGAATCTTTAAATTTGCCAAGTCTTGATCTTTTTTGCAAGCCTTCATAGTTTAACAGAATATTTCTGTGCTATGGAAAAAGCGAGACGGAAAGCTAAAAAGCTTTAATTTTTCTTCCAAAATCTTAAAGTTGAGATCACAAAACTTAGAAAGTGTAAGTTTGGCTATAATGCCTCAAGCCTTACTGTCTTCATTTTTTAAACATGAAAGTATATAAATTTTCAAAACTGTTTATGCAAAAAATAGTTTACTGGGTACTCCTGCCGTAACTTTCAAAACGACAATCGTTGACGATAGTGTAGGGTACTTTCTGGGTACGTACGGTGTAATTTGTATACATAAACACACACAATACAAAAATTACCTACTACGTAGCTACCAAGTCTCCTGCACTATCGTAAACGATAATCGTTTTCAAAGTTACGGAATGAGTGCTCAGGAAAATAATTCAAAACTAAGATTATACTTTGGGAAACAGGATCAATTTTTATGTCAAGCCTTTCAGTTTATCACAAGATCAGGATTTTTAAGAAGTACGATTACAAAACTCTGCCTTCACTTTGAAAAGCTGACTCAATATCTCGTTAACCAACATAAATCCAAGGTAAAATCGCACCCCAATTAGAATCTTCTGTAGCACCTTATGTCATTTATGTCACAAACCAGTCGACATATTTGCATAAATTAATACGACTGGCGACACACGTCTTTTTAATTAACAAACTAACACAGTTCCCTTTTTCGTTTTGTACCCCCGGCCTGCGGTCCCATAAATCGCACTGTCTACCTCTTAATCTCGTCCCAAAGTCATAAAACCAAATGCAATCAATCACTCGCTGATACCTACTCCTACACGCGTGTCCGTCTCTGCAAATCGCACCGCATCAGTTAAACTAAAAGCGAATCCCAAAAAGTAATCCGATTTCAATTTAAGATACTTTTTCTCACATTAGCTCTTGAACTCATCCGAGTTAATTTATGCGCTTCTTGCTGCCTTACATCTTTTCGAAAAACATAAACCCTGTCAACGATAAAAATAAGGATTTCTTCATGTCCCTCTCCAAGAGTCCCAAAAATCAATTAGAATTATAATATTCATCTCATAATTGGCGTAGCCTCCGACGACCGACGGCAGTAGGCCATAAAATTCCATAAATTCCAGATGAGCCATGAGGACCAGACACACACACACACATGTGAGAAAACTTTAACGTTGATCTGAGCTTAACATGTTTTTTTATGACTCAATGTCACACAGCCAGCACCGAGTCAGAGGCTTTTCGAGGGAATCTCGCTTTGGGAAAGATTGTACGTGCCAATGGCATGAGTTCAGCGGAATGTCCTTTTGGGGGCTTATTAAGTTGCATGCACGACTCATCATCATCATCGTCATCGTCTGTGTTCGTTGCTGTTTGGCTCCTGTGTTCCAATTTGATGTGAACACGTTTTTACTGGGTGTGGACGTTATAGCCATTTAGGAGATCTTGTTATGACTTTGTGTCATTTTTGTTTGACGCATTGTCAAAGATGCCCCGAGTCAGTCTGTCAGTCACTGGTTGATGGTCAATTAAAGTCGCCGAACACCCAGCGAGTTCTATAATGACATTGTCATGCAACACTAGTACGCGCCATATCGGGTGATATGACTGCAACGCGCTAATGGTAACCATGACTCAGCTAATGGCATTCCTCGTGACATTCCTAGAACAAAGTCGATCGCTTACTTTTTTTTTATCTAATGGACCGTTGAGTTATTTCCTGTCAGGCAGTGGCCAGTGGGCTGCTCTTGGAAGAGCATTTTAATCGACACAATTTATTCGTCATAGAAATAGATAGGAGTGGATGTAGGTCATGTTTTATTCTTCGTAAAACGGACTTGAGGGTACAAGGTGGGGTAAGTAATGTGTTCTTGGAATGTACTTTCTTTGAGTAGAGATAGATTTATTTGCACTGGCTCAGAAGGTTTGAAAATAATTACAGTTTTTATATATCAGATATCGCATTGGAGATATCGTTGTGTGAACATCTATTCTGGGGCCCCAGGTAATTTATTTCTTAGCATTTGAAACGACAATCGTCTTGACAATTAATACAGGCACATCTTCAACGGTCCTCCTACTATCGTTTAACAGGTTACGGAAAGGGTAATCCTACTCTCGAAAAAACGATTATCGTTTTAAAAGTTAGTAATGAGAATTTCTATTATCGTCTAAACGGCTATCGTTTAAGCTTGCGGGATGGGTGCTTCTAATATCTTCAAAACGATTATCGTTGAAGGGTTAGGAATGTGTAATCCCACAATCGTCAAAATGATTATCGTTTTAAAGGTTATGGAATGGAAACCAGGGTTTTTGTGGGAATTTTGTAAGAATAGGGATTTAGTAAGGAAACATCATTAGTAAAATATTTCAATCAATGGATCTGGGGTTCTTAATCAACAGCTCTTTCAGCAGGCCAATCTTTTGAAACTTGTAATGGCAAATGGCAATTTTCAAGCTTAACAAAAAATGGTCTTTAGAAGGATGGTGTTAATATTTTCAGCGAACGAATTTTTATATGCAAAGATACAGCCAGTTGACGCCTAGGTACAAAACTCTTGGGATATCAATCGATTAGCGAATTTGTTTTAAGGGAACTGTACAAAAAATGGCTCTAAGGATATACAGTGGTGGCAGGATTGATGTTCTACAAAAATCTCGGGCTCTGGCTGAGAATATAAAGCTTATCTCCAACTACGAAGATTATGATATGTAAGAACCTTACCATCCCAGTATCACTCTATATTTTGTTCGATAAACCTATGGTCTGAGTTCACGGGTTTTAGACACGTCTTTCGATGAACTGAACAAGCTGTCCAGCTGGGGTCCTAATACGCTAAGTGTCTTTGCTTGTCAACAAAAACGTCAAAGCAATAGCGGATTACCATGGTGTAAATGGAGCCCACAAGTATAAAAATACGGGTTTTAGATGTGAAAATTCATGAGGAACTTAACAAGCTGCAGAACGACATAAACCTGGTCGCAAAAAGGACTACAAATGGATAGGATCTGCAGAACGTATATACACCAATGGTTCAGTTGAAGGAGTCTTTCCTTGTCAACTATATCGTCGCCACAATAAAGGAAGACCACAAGTACACAAAAGGCCTCAACCAATAAACGGCTGTGTCATATTCTGAATCCGAACGCAAGAGGTCTGATAAGCTTTTCTATACAGTTGAGACAGTTGCATGATCACTTGGCAGATCATAGCAAGTCCAGTTGTGTTGATATGGTTGGGAGTACAAGGATTTATATATGCAAACAGGTCCCATAGGTCTACAAGTAAAAAAACTGAGCCTCTCTAAAAATAATTATAATATATATTGTCTGGATGAAGTAGAAGACTATAGCCCCCGCTTTCACTGTTCATGTTCGCCGCTATCTAGTAAAAAAAGGCTTTATCACGATCAGTTATTCTTTGACCTACTAAATATAAATAGAGGTAACTCAAAGCCTCTTCATAGGAAATTCGGGATGGTTCACACGGAAACGGAAAAACAAATTGTCAGAGGTGTTAAGCGGGCTTGTTCAATAAATTCATTATTGCATTGTATACCCAGATCCTTTTGAACGTCCTCAGAGGCTCACAGACCCATGCAGATACTTTGCTAGTAAATTACAACCAGTGAGATACCACGATCAGTTCTTCATTGACAAACTAGGTGACCTAGCAAATATAAACAGAGGTAACTTAAACCTTTTTTGGGGCTCAGTGGTGCGATGGTTAGTGCGATGAACCGCCGCGCAGAAGGTCTGGGTTCGATTCCCAGCCGTATCAGCACCTAAATGATTTTTCACTGGCCCTCCTCTCGTGTTGAACTGACAAATCGTCCGAGTAGTATCAATTGTCAAGAATAGCTTATCTCAACTTAGCCGTTCGGAGTCGGCATAAAACAGGAGGTCCCGCCATCGTGCAAGAAGTACACACGCACACATGAATGGTCGTGAGAAAGCTAGGCCCTGGGTACTTACGAGCCTGTTGAACCAAAAATTTGTATTTGTATTTGTAACTTAAACCTTTTTGTAGAAAGTTCGGGATCGTTCACATAGGTAAACGAATCGAGAAAAGACGATGGATCTATATGACTTCAAAACTGACCTAAATAATCCAACTTTGCGGGCGCCACCTACCTAACCCTTCCTAACCTGTTTGCAAAAAAAGAGCTTACTACTCAGCACAGAGGATATCACAGGTGCACTGCATGAAAATATCATTAGGGTACTAAGCCATCAGACCAGGCTTTTGTAGCCAGCCATCGCCCTTGCAACGTGCCTTTGAATCAGCTTACCAAGGACATTTTCAGTTCTATTCAGCTGAGCCCCATCGTATAGGTTGTTGGTGCTAGAACACTTTATGTACTTGGATTCTGGCTTTCGGTCATTGAACCAATCGTGGCAGCCGTAAGTGATGATTGGGCTTATAAGGGCTATGTAGCATAAGACTTTCATGTTTAACATTTGCATCAGGTTGACTGCTTTGAAACAGTTGATTGCTTATAACAGCCATTCATGTGAGCGTGTATACTTCTTGCACGACGGCAGGACCTATAGTTTTATACCGAATCCCAAGGGCTGACAGTTGATACTAATCGAATGATTTGTCATGTCATCTCCAGAGCTCATGCTTTGTGCACATTAAAAAGATGGCAAGTCATGCATAATAAACATGCCGGGATAGTCCAAGAATGAAACTATCTTCTTCTTAAAGCCGAGCATCTGCATATGTTCATAATAACCTTCCTACTTAACCCTTTCTCTACTGCCGCCTATTGGCTTTGCTTAGAATAAAAATACCATAACACCCCAAAGCCACAGCCCTCCAGAAAGGTAGGAAACTCGATCATTCATGCCCAACAGCCAAAATAATCAGTTTTGTCAGCACACCTCACAATCTTAACGCATTTTCCAAGTAATCCCATAACTCTACCGAAAGACACACCAAACACCCACACACCCAACCCCCTCCGAAGCCAGACTCTAAAAAGCCGCGAATTTCCACCTCAAAACACCCAAAAACGTCTTTCGTGCACATTTCCCAGTCGTACATCAACGGAATACGAAATTTTCCGAACAAATCTCCTCAACTCGCATGGATACATTTTTCCTTTTCTCACTTAAATGGAAGCTCCTGTAAATGGTCACAGCCGTGCCTTCAGAATTTTTTTTCCCATGGCCTTCCCTCACCAGCACCTTACCACCCGACGCAGACCATTATGAGCGATAAGTTCTTTGAAAGTTATAAATGTGTGAAGACCGTGCTCGCACAGGTGAATAGTTTATGGAGAAAATTAGGTGCCACAGATTGCCGGGTGAAAATGACGGTATTAAGTCACATAAATTGTTCCAGCACAGACCTAGGGGGGGAAAAGGAAAATCAATTTTCAGATACTTTTTCGTGCTGGCAATTGAGTGGACCCACGTGTGTTTGGTTAGGTAGAGCCTTTATAGGTATTTCTCCCCCCGTGTTGAATGGGGACCCTATGAGGGGTGTGGTGCGCGCGAGGCAAACCCGGGTGCACATGTGGAATATTGAATTTTTTTTCATTGTATCTGGAGGGGGCTTTGTTTCTGTTCGTTTGGAATGATTAACAACACGGCAGCGCGGTGGGAGGAGAGCTGCTTTATTTACTGATTTTGTGTCGAAAAAATCACGTACAATCGACAAAATTGTTTATTTTTAATTATTTTCGTTTACATTGTTGTTATTACACGATAACAATTTGTATTAAAAATATTTGTGTGCAGCCAATTGTTAAATAGAAAAAGGGAATTTATGATGCGGCACCATGTTGACGATTGTTATAGCTCTGCGAGTCAATAAAGGGTGATTGATTGGACAAGGTGTGGAAGGTGATATTTTTGTTGTTTGTGAGGCTTGGAAACAACAGCAGGTTTGTCATCTTTAATTGGTGTTAATTGGAATTTTAAAGGCATCGTCAGGGGTCTATTACCATTTGGAATGTCGTTTTGGATTTGTGGGTTATCTTGAGGGTTTGAATGTGGAGATCTACGTGATTTCGTTGGATGATGATGGCGATTAAAAAGCTTAGGTCTTGTGTTCCCAAATGGGTATTAAGGAATTTATAATGGCGTGTGTCGTGATTGATTTTTGGCGTATTTCGATGGGTGGACACATCGTATTGTATTGGACAGAGTACCTGCGCTGATCTTGTCATGAATCCCAATGGCCTACTGTGCGAATGCACCTATAAAATGGCCGGAAGAGATTTATACACATGAAGCCCAATATTGGAAGAAAACGGGGTTTAAAACCCAAGATGATTTTATTGTGGTTTTTGGGCTGTCGTAAGACCTATAACCATTTTGAAATATATAATGACAAAGGTACAAATGATAGCATATGTAGCAACGCCTGTGTAGCTGGAAATCATTCTCAACCTGGTTTCCCTAGAGGTAAACCCGAATACATGAAAGACTCTGCAGCTAAAAGGCTCTGAAGTTAAGTTAACTGCTAGAAATTGAATCCATACCTGGGTTTCGCCGTGGCTTTCAAGGACATATTGCTGCACCGTGATTTTGAAGAGTATTCTTGCATAAAGGAATTCGACCCTGAATACGGATGGTTCAATGGAGCGATAAACTGCCGCGCAGAAGTTCTGGGTTCGATTTCCAGCCGTAGCAACATTACAAAAATGTGTACCTGTATTTTGGTACAAAAGTGTTGGAGTGGAAACGCCATATTCTGATCACAGCAATGTATTCCAGGCAGAAATATTTGCAGTAGCAAAGGGAGCCAACCGCTTTTGTGGACCGATAATTTGAGTGATGAACCACGACGTGGCCTGGGTTCGAATCCCAGTCGTAGCAACACCAAAAAAAAGTTTTTCACCGGTTCTTCTCCCACGATGGTCTGACAAATTATTCGAGTTCTATCAACAATCAAGAAAAGCATACCTCAAGTCAGGCGTTAAAAACCGTATTATCCAAAAAGTACAGACTAGCACCTAAATGGTCGTGAAAAAATGTAGGCCCTAGGCCCTAACAAACCAATTATTTTGTATTTGTAGAGTAGAAATGCAATCTGCCTGCGAAATGTTTCCCCGAAGAGCTTAAACTTCTTGAATTAAAAACATAAAGTTTAGCCCTGCTGAATCTGCCAGCATTGAATAGTCAGATCAATTTCTCAAACCTCGTGGATCTCGAAAAATAGGTACTAAAGGTACATAAAACGAAGCTCCCCACTCACGTGGACCACAATGCAAATCGAAATGGGTTAACATTAACCTGATTGCGATGAGGAAAGCGAATATAACCTACCCCGTCAACACACCATACGAACCGAACCTACGATGAGCTATTCCAGGATTTGTTTTACTTCAAAATCCTCTCTAAGGAGGGGAAGTCTAAATATATAGAATCTATGATCAATGAAGCACGCTGCAAGCCGATAACAATTTCAGCTAAAACAAAGTTTAAGTTAAAGTGATGAGACAAATTCAGTGAACCAAAGTTGTCACCTAAGGAAAAGAAAGGAAAGCCCTACAAGACAGTTCTGAATCCAGCATGATCATGATATCAAATTCACACTGGCTGTGATAAATGATGATTCGCATGACTGCATGGGTAATAATGCTTGATGGAACTTGCTTCCTAGTTACTCCATGTCCTCTTAGATCCCTGGTCCATTCGCCAACCAGAAGCGATTTTTGTCTCAATCAAGGGGGACATAAAGTGGTTTGGCTATGCTGACTACCGATTCAAAGGTCTTTAAATCGCATTTTCTATAGGGTATGCCAATTTCAGCTAGAATCAGATTTCTACCCGCGCTTGTAGTCATACAACAATCCCGGTTAAGACCCAAAGGAAGTTTTAGACATACTCAAGCTAGGTCTAACCCCTTCCAATCCATTACTGGCAAATTGTTAAAGTTGAACAAGGTTTAAGTGATCCTAGCAACGTTCGAATCGTGGGAAACGCTCTTACGCATGTTCTTGAAAGGTTTTGTACTTATAAAGAAAACGGAATGGTATCCCGGTATTATAGCACCGCCGTAAGGTTTAATTAGTTAAGTTAGTTTTATGCTAGGTTAAGATATTTTTTGTATATAAAACCAAATATAAAACAATAAAGACCATCCAGGCAATGTATGAATAACGAAAAGATAAACGAAAAGCATGGACCCCGAGTGGGGAACTGAAGTTGCCTAAGCGGTTCAAGTCCTCTGCAAAAAGGAATTGGAAATCCCTTAATCCCCCGTGAGCGGTAACTGCTTCCTGCGGATAGAAAGTTGAAATCACTCAATTCCGCATAGTGGGCCACGAACAAAATTGTTGGCGATCCGACATAATTATGCATTTTGGGTGATTTGACACAGGACCGGACAAAACATTAAAAAAAAAAAAAAAAACTCCTGGGCTTAAGGTCCTAATTTACTTAGAACCAAATTTTAATTTTGATTTTTTAGCTACAAGCTAGTTGTGAAGAAAACTAAAATTTTGTCTTTTACCTCAATGCCATGCCTGGATCTTAAATTAAGTTCCCCTCTAAATTGTTTAAAATTTACCGTAAGTTGAAGGAGGAGCCACGTGAAAGATTCTCTTGAGAGTATGAATATCATTTTCTAATAAAATTGGTGGCAGTTGCTTACTTCTTTTTCTGCGAGCCTGGTAGTTTTCGGCCAACTTGCAATGGTGTTGGTTGTGCTCGGAATAAACGAAATCGAATTTGTACACAATTTGACAGTGAGTGTGAAGGAGATGCACTAATAGTCAACATAATAGTGCTTTTGTATTAGTCCAAGAATTGGTGTTTGGTACCACACAAGTGGGATGAAGCAAAGCTAGACGACATTGTTTTGGTGGATCAAATGCAATTGTATTGCTTTGGCGCCAATTCTGCTAAAGTGAGGGTGTACTATTGTCAAGGATCGCACTCATGACCAAAGCGTTTGACAGACCAGCTCCGTCGGCGCCTGGTGACCTACTGAAATATGACTGGTCAATGTCAACATGATATTGGAAGTTGTCACATACACTACTGCTCTCGTCCAAACTATTCTCTCTCCTGCACAAAGATCGTCGATTGCCAAATAATTTAGCGTTAGTTTAGGGAGGAGCTATGTGAAAGTTTCTCTTTCGAGCAGGAGCATGGTTTTGTAAGAAAAATGCAGCCAGGTGCCTACTACTTCGTTTTCTGAGCGCCTGGTAGTTGTCGTCCAATTTTATGTGCTTTTTGTTGTTGTCCGAAAATAAAATGACATAATCGACAGAGGGAAAGAGGAGAAGCTTGTTGTATTTTGTATTAGATACTCCAAGAGTTACTACCAGAGAAGCACAGCTCTTAGTGGGTGCAGCAGTGCTAGACTTTGTTTTTGTGCATGAAATGCGTATTGCTTTGGCGCCTAGTCTGCCAGAGAGTAAGTACACTCTTTGCTTGAGATCTTACATTATTTTCCTTTTCTGAATGGAAAGTGATACCTACTACTGCGCCTGGCCGCCTGGTGCAGAATGGCGGGAAACGTCATTTTGTTTGTGGAGTAAGAACAAATTGGGACTCGGAGTAATGCTTTTTCTCCCGCGAAGGTATTTGTAGCGTAGCCCCGTCTGCGTCTGGTCAGTAACTGACACATGACACGTCATCATAATATGGAAAGTGCTCAGAGGTATTTTTTTTTTGTTTGTCCATACGGCTCATCCATTGAACCAATGAGATTGCCGAATTGTTTGCAGTCATGTAATTCAGTTTTGAATTGCCGAGCAGGCATCAGTTGCTTTCTACCTTTCTGGTTGCTTGGTGTTATATTTTTCGTGACACACAATTTCGGACCGTACTGTGAAGAAAATTAACGTCGACTGATTTTTCGATCGTTGATTGCACCGAGAGTCCCTTTCATAGTTCCCAACAGTTTAACTAACTCCGTTGATCGTTTTTTTTTACGAATTTTTGTCTCAGAACAATTGTTCATTATAAGGCTTTATTTCGACAGCATGGACAGCCGTTGGTAGTGAGAAGTGAATTGAAATACCGTGGCATCTCGCTTGACAATTGTATTTTAAGTTGTAGATGCTTATCTGGCCAGGCCTAGGGGTGTTTATGCTCTTCCAAGAGGGCTGTTTCAAAGTAGCCAACTGAATTCAAGGGCGAAAGTCATAAGCTACATGGCCCTTATAAGGCCAATCATCGCTTACAGTTGTCCCGTGTGGTTCAATGTAGCACCGGTGTCTCCAATCCTATTTCGGATTTTACCGAAAGCCAGAATCCGAGTAGATACAATATTATCGCAACAAGGTCCTGAATAAATTGACAGCTGATAAGGCGATTCGAAGGCACGTCTCAAGGGCGATGGATAGCGACAACAGCTTGATTTTTGAGGCTTAATACTCCAATGTGAGTAAGGAATATGTAGCTCCCTGAGCTAATACCGATGGATTCGTTGGTAAGCTAGGGTTTAAGCTCAATAAAGCTGAAGTTCTACGGATGCAACAAAATATAAGACTTTAGATGTCAAGCTGGTGGGTACTGAGACGGTCAGTCTTGATCGCCCACACTTAGTTC
The DNA here is from genome assembly GCA_932526625.1 of Rhingia campestris. Taxonomy (NCBI): domain Eukaryota; kingdom Metazoa; phylum Arthropoda; class Insecta; order Diptera; family Syrphidae; genus Rhingia; species Rhingia campestris. Next base: position 107,041,675 of record OW052185.1, read on the forward strand.
AGTGCCTTCACTACTGGAGATCGATTTGAGGTCGAAGATGGTTCCAACTTTATTACTTCACGGTGCAAGCTAAGAATTCCAGACAGTTACGACTTTTGGGGTTGACACCATAGCAGCTGACCTGGAGTTGGTTAGGCATACCTGACTGTCTTTTGATGGAAGAGAACATACTGGGGACCGTCGAAGCCAATAACACGGTGATAAAGACGAAGGATGAACAAAGGCGAAAGCCACTTTGGAGTGTCATAGGCTAATCTGTTAGAGCTCCATCATCATAGCCTCATACACAAGATGTACAATGATAGAATGGGTTTCGTCACCTTTAATCTGCGACTTGCTTAGTCCGGGAAGCCATAGTTCTGATGCGGGAATCCTGTGTGCGAACTCATGACTACCAAATATAAACTGATATACGTAGGAAAGGATCTTCGTAAGAAATCAAGATACACCTAGGCATGTTTTTGCAAAGATATCCCTAAATATATTTCTTACCTCAAAATCCAGACATAGTCGCAGGCAATATTGAAATGAAAAGCAGCAAGGAATGGAGAGTCTCCAACGAGTAGGTACTTTTTCTCAGATCATTTTTACATCCAAAACAAAATCAAGGTTGGATTACGGTAGGCCCGATAAGATTTAAGTGGGTCATAGACAAGGCCGATATTGACATATGAAAGTCAAGACGGCTGAAAAACACCAATCAAGACAACACAGAGCACAAGATATTGTAAAAGATTCAAAAAATGATATTCATCGATAAAATCGGGGTTTTCTGGACTACCAAAGCGGGTCTAAAAAAAAAAAACATATACAAATTTTTGGCGCAACAGGCTCGTTAGTACCCAGGGCCTAGCTTTCTCACAACCATTCATGTGTGCGTGTGTACTTCTTGCACGTTGGCGGGACCTCCTGTTTTATGCCGACTCCGAACGGCTGACTTGAGATAAGCTATTCTTGACAATTGATACTACTCGGATGATTTGTCGGTTCATCACGAGAGGAGGGCCAGTGAAAAATCATTTAGGTGTTGCTACGGCTGGGAATCGAACCCAGACCTTCTGCGCGGCAGTTCATCGCACTAACCATCGCGCCACTGAGCCCTCACAAAAGCGGGTCTAACCCTTTCCTAACTCTTTGTGGTGACGATATATAGTGCAGACAGTTGCATAAGGTGTGACAGTTGCAGAGCTTTGACAGAACTGGGATTAAATGTTGAGGTTCTATTGTCTCTATTGCTATGCCAACTATGTCAGGGACACAAAGTCAACGTTCGTCGTTCTACAGATTAGATTGGGTACCACAAGCTAACTTTCAAAAATCGTTGTCAACCAAATTATAAATTGCCTTCTTACTTCAAGATATAACCTCCCGAGTTGTGCACCTATTGTCACTACGAATTTATAAAAATCAGAATGTGTCAGGCAACTATTTACCCGTTCTTCTCCAAGCAGTCAACATCACAATCAAATGCCTTCCCAACGAATGATTCACGACAACATTTGTCAACATTAGCAGCCACTTATTCGTCGGATGATCTCTCAACCGAAAAACCGTTTATTTATATCCCCATATCTCAATTAAACTGATAGGCCATATCGAATGCATTTAAAGACCCGAGCATCTTCAACTCTGCTTGTTTGAATGAATACATCGGACTGGTCCTTTACTCCCCAACAACAACCAAAGCCTATATTTTATGTTTTAACGACAGACGACACGGTCCAACACTCTATTCCACGATGCACAGTGCACACACAAAAAACGCACCATCGATCCATTCAGCTTTAACCTCTGGCTCGCCGCCCTCAATAGAAAAGATTGAATGTATCTCGCCCACACACGTGTATGTAAACATCTACGGAATTAGTCATTCTTGTATCTTTTCGGTTTTTTTTTTGTATCGGTTAACTCTTTTCTTATACTCTCGAGAGCCGTGTAAACACGAAAATATAACAAATGACCGGTTAAGCGGTTCTCGAAACGGCACCCTTTGATCTGACAGAGAGCCTGAATCAATTTTTTTTTTTCAGTTTATATGGCAGACACCTATGCGTGTGGCTATCTATTTATGGGACAAAATGACCGCAGGAAGATCACACAAGGTCGGCAGTAAAAAATGAGCAACATAATTCCCGACATTCGTACGGTTTTGAGATACTTTTTCCGTCAACTAGTCGGTAATTAACCACTCGCATTCATAAATTCGTACATTGACAGACGTCTATTTATCGGTGGCTTCAACGGTAGTTTGTCAATTCACCTATTTTCCAAAAATGGCATCACCTCGAGTGGGCCTATTCACAGTTGAGTGTACGTGAGCCATCAATTGCTATTCGAGTGGTTCAATTGAACGGAATAATTTTGACAACAGCACGTAAAATAATTAAGCGTACCAAATGTGGATGTGTGTGTGTGTAATGGCGGCGGGGAATCTCAGGTGGTCGACATGGCAGTGTGTCTATATAAACTAGCGGCGGTCTGCTGGTGTGGCCATTCAGTTTAATGGTAATTTGGTGGATAATTGAATTTCGGACGCGAAACTATTGACATTACGGCCTAGGAGTGGGTAACCCTTGGGATAATACTATCCGCGATGTGTACTCCATTTATGATGAGGATGGTAATTTGTGCGCACCATATAATTGGAAACAGTTTGTGGTTAATTATAGATGTCTTGGGATGTGTACTTAAAATTTTAGGTGACGCCGGAAATTTGGAGGATAGTTTTTTTTAGGAATTGGTATTAGGTCTGTTCCCGTACATAATAATATTTACTAATTCTTACTTATTCTTACTGATTTTAACTGATTTTTACTTATTGCCGTTCCCGTACGAAAAAATAAGTAAAAGAGACAGCTCACGAAAGAGCAAAAAACTACCCCTCCATCTCCATAAAAATCTGTAAAAAAAATTTACTGCAGAAATTTCTGTTGGTAAAAATCAGTAAACTGTGAGTTGGTATCTAAAAATGACAACTCGCTTGTTTTGACAGGTGATTTATGTCATTTGTTCTTTAAAAGGCATACAAAATATATAATTTTACTGTTTTTTACTTAAACGCGTTCCCGTACTTTTTGGTAATTTTGTCTCTTTCTGAGAAAATTTACCCCCACTCCAAGACATTTGAGAATTTACTAATTTTTACTGAAAAAGTACGAGAACAGACCTATTAAATCCATTTAATAAATGCAAGTAACGCCTTAAAATATGCTTTAATGCTGGTGTGGTTTGTGTTGGAACAGTTAAAGGGTTGCTACAACTTTAGTTGTTAGACTTAATTTCTATAGAATCCCTGATTTCATAGTTAAAGATGCATGGATATCTATTTCCCGACTTATGGGTTTATTATTTTTATGGTTCCTGTGGGATTAAGGAAGGAACTTATATGAGAGAAGTAAGAAAAGAACTTTCTAAAGCTTTCTCAGCTCCTAATCTATGTTTCTTCATTCCATAGTCAATATATTTTGAATTTTTAAAAGTGAGATACACGTATTCCAATATATTGGCAAAAAGGTCATAATCTTGCCAATTGGTTATTAAAACTGAGGGGGTTACGAGAGCTTTGCGGTACCTCGGTGCTTATTTTTAAAGGCCTTTTTTATATGCATCTCTCAAGTGAGGCATTATAGGTTCGATGACCAAAGTGCTCCTGATATAATGATTGACATACAAAACTTCGGATGGGACCCCAAAATGAAATCACGGCTGAAAAAGCAGAGGGATGTGTAAAGGAGTCTGATCTCTGGAATATCCCTTTCAAATTTCTGGTCGGGTATACCCATGATACTACTAAATCGCATATCTACGTCATCGACGCTCAATGCAAAACTCAATATGCGCAAAGCCATAGTAGCCATGTAGTAGCTGTATCATGGAGGATACCGATGATTCGGGGCGGTGATTACCAAATGATTTAGGTTACCAAAAACAAATGCCCAGATCTCGTAAGGATTTCAACAAGAAGAATATATTTGGACATGACACTGGGAACCAAACATGCAATTAGTCAGACGAGAACACTTGGAACAGAAGGAGTTCAGTAGACTCCATGTACGTTACGCACGTTATCCGTCTGCGCCGATTCGGTAAGGCAATCGGGGCCCTCTCAATCGGATCCTCTTATTTAACGGTGGCGGAAACAAACGTTGTCGTAGTCGCAGCAGGGACTCCCATCAACTTTTAAGCTGCGATAGAAAATGTACGTCAACGAAAGCAAGGCGGGAATAGACGAAGAAGCAACGATGACAGAAAAGAAGCAGGACGGAACCATGATGAAAATCTTAATTTTACTGAATATTTTGCCAATGACAGTTTGGTAATCGGTTTAGGAGTGCGTTTACACTGAAAATTTGAAGTTGTCAAGTCGCTAATGAGAGACCCTTTATTTCCAAATTATATTTTTGGGAATGGTTCTTGTCCAAACTTAAAGGCACATTTAACTGCTGATTTCCTTATACAGGCCTATCACAAATAATTTTTCCATTCTCGGCAATGTAAATCAGATTTTCCCGGGAAAATTTATTGGCGATAGGCCTGATATTGTACCAAGGTGACATAATTTATTTAGAGGAACGCTTTATTTCTATTTTGCTAATAACGGGTGATCCAAGTAGAGATACTTTTTTCAATAGCCTTTTTTGACAGATCACGTGTGAGTCGTGTCATGCTGTCATGTTATTTTTGTTTAGTATTGTTTGGCATTTCATAATGGAAAGACTTACGCGTGAACAACGTTTACAAATTGTTCAACTTTATTATGAAAATTCACGTTCTGTGAGGAATGTGTTTCGTGCACTTCGCTCAACTTATGGTCAACATAATCGGCCTACTGAGCGTACTATTCGCAACACCATCACCCATTTTGAGACCCAGCATTCATTATTGGATAATATTCGACCGAATAGACCACGTCCAGCACGCTGTGAAGAAAATATAGCGGCCGTAGCTGAGAGTATACACGAAGATCGTGGAGAGTCGATTCGGCGCCGTTCGCAGCAACTCGGACCATGATAACCGACTATTTGATGCCTGAAATTGAAGCTCGTGATCTCAACGACATTTGGTTTCAGCAAGACGGCGCCACTTCCCACACATCGCATCAATCAATGGACTTATTGAGAGAACATTTCGGTGAGCACATAATTTCACGTTTTGGACCGGTCGATTGGCCACCAAGATCGTGTGATATCACACCGTTAGACTTTTTCCTGTGGGGATATGTAAAGTCAAAAGCTTATGCCGACAAACCCGCTTCGATTCAGGCCTTGGAGGAAAACATCACGCGTGTCATTCGCCAGTTACCAGTCGAAATGCTCGAACGAGTGATCGAAAATTGGACTCAACGGATGGACCATCTGCGACGTAGCAACGGCCAACATTTGATAGACATAATCTTCAAAAAATAAATGCCAAAGAATTTTCTTTCAAATGATAATAAACATTCTCCATTAAATTTGAATTTTCTGTGTTTTTTTTCTTTAAAAAAGTAGGGAATCTCGAAATGGATCACCCTTTATGTATCCAGCCAACATATCTTTGACATTTTATTCTGGGATAACACCGGCCTTTTTAGTTCGACAAATTCTGTTTTTGAGAAATGGTTCTTGTCCAGAATTTAGGGCATTGGCAAACATGATCAAAAGTTACACGATTTATGAAGTCAAAGTATCTTGGGATAACTTTGATTTTTAGGCCTTTCTTGAAGCCCCGAATTTTCTCCCATATTAAGGACACATAGATCGAAGAACAGCAGCTTCGATCTATGTGACCTTTATTGCTAATATTTAGCGTTAGTATCTTTTCTATTGTATCTACAGATACCGCTTATCATTTTATCACAGAAATATTCATCAAAATGTAAACTTGATACAATTGGTTTGTATCCAAACTAAGGGCATTAGTTCACATTTTACCAAATAAGCAAGGTCTCACGATTGAACATTTCTTTGCACGTCAATGCCTTCCAAATGTACATTCATCAGACCAAAAAAAAAATTAAGTACCAATCATCGGCGATAGCTCATTATAAATCAACAAGTGATCTCTCGTGAGCAGTCATAACTTTTCATTGAGCAAACAAAAAAAAATCGAAACGCGCATAACGTACTCAACCGATTTATGACCACGACCGCAAAGTGCGCTTCGACGCTCATCCTCAGAATGACATATGCATATTGGTTGCGCTAAAAAATGCAAAAAAGATACTTTTTCACATTCAGTCCAGCGGAAAAGCTGCCGGATTTGTGTGTGTCTACATACTCCAAGAGTGTTGAACTGAATACGTGGGCCGACGAATTGCATGTGCACTTGATTGGGTACGTCCTTGAGACGGAGAAACACAAATTATGAGGAATTGTCTTACTCACGTTTCGTAGTTGTTAGAGAGAGGGCGGATTTCCGCTCCTTAACCACGAATGTACTTTTCATTTTGCGCTCGAGATTTACAAATTCTGAAATTATACGAATTTATGGATTCGTTTTGTTCAGTTGTGTGAGTTCAATTGAAGATGATCCGTGACAGGCAGGCAAGCCGGATAGTGGGAGGTTTCGCAAATCGGGCTGTGATTGTGTTGGGGAAGATGATTGTTTTTTTTTTTTGGCAATTTAAGACAATTAAAGCGGAATTGGATCGACTTGAATGGTATCGACTTAATTGCTAGGAAATTTTGGGACAATTTGTGACATTTATCTAGGCAGCATCGTTCTTCATTTAGGCACAGCTGTAGAAGCATAAATAAGAAGCAGTAGAGGTTCCATTTTGTTGGGTAATAATTTAAATAATTGGTAGATACTCATTCCGTAACTTTCAAAACGATAATCGTTGATGATAGTGAAGGCGACTTTCTGGGTATCTATAGTTTGATTTCTATACATGTATACACACACAAAATAAAAAGTACATGCTATCAAAGATTATGAATTCTATACAGATGACGCACTCCATATAAGAAAAATTATTCTATGGCGGGTCGTGCTGGCACAGCCCGCCATAAGTTTTTGTTCTGGTTTCATGTGTTTTCATGCACACCGCCCGCCCGTACCATGAAGCTACTGAGCAAAAGATTCTGTTTTTTGTTCTCAATGCGTCATCTGTATAGAATTCATAATCTTTGATGCTACGTACCTAGCAATTCTCCTGCACTATCGTGTCAACGATAGTCGTTTTAAAAGTTACGGAATGAGTACCCTAGAGGGTGCAAAAGTGAACGATTTGTACTATCAACGATTCAATGTCAACAAAAATAAGATAACAGCATTTCGTCAGGGCTTCTATGAAGACTAACAAGAACTTAAGAGCCCAGTCGGTTAAAAGTATCCTTGATGGATTCTTAATTAATGTTCTTCAAGCTATATGACGTCGACTAAACAAAAAATCCAAAAGGGCCTAGCTTTTTCTCACAACCATTCATGGATGCGTGTGTACTTCTTACACGATGGCGGGACGTCCTGTTGTATGCCGACTCCGAACGACTAAGTTGAGATAAGCTTTTCATGGCCATTGATTCATTGACTCGAATGATTTATCAGATCATCACGAGAGGAGGGCCAGTGAAAAATCATTTAGGTGTATGTATGGTATGGCTGGGTATCGAACCCAGACCTTCTGCGCGGTTCACTCCATGACGTCGACCAATTAACCCAAATAATACTAACAATTCAACTAGGAAGGATCAGCAACTTTGAAGAACAGAAAGCCTTAAATTGTTGGAATGGGTAGCTGTCTCATCAATGAATAAAGATAGCTTTGGAGGTAAAATTAGAGTATATTTGTTAAGCAGGATAAAAAACAGTAAGACGTCTTGTAAAGACGTAGTTTTTTTTAGTGTTTTTCACATCTCGTCTGTCGGTTTACTGAAATACTATTTTTGAAAAAAAAACCCTCAGGTTCGGTCAAAAAGAATTTTTTTTTTAAATCTTCCCTGGCGCAACTGAAAAAAAAGGATTCATCACGAAATGTTAGCCATAACTATTGTCGACGACGCCGACTTCGTGATGGCTGACATTTCTTGATAAGGGGACTATGAAGGCTCATAGCGCGTAAGGGGTAGCTACAATAAAAGTGTGACAGTAGCTACCATGGCGCCAGGAACCTTTGTTTCTGGCTAAGGGGTGGGTTCACCAGGAGAGAACATCCCCATCTAGTTCTCTCCCCCCTTTTAACTTCCAGTTTACAAAAGAAAAGGATTTCTATAATCGGATAGGGATACATTCTCGGGTCAAAGTTCATTTCAAACTGTTCCTCAAACACCACCTCGAGATGAAGGCATGAGATATCAGGTAACGCAGTTCGGCAATAGGTAGCAAGATCCCCCCCATTCCGACGAGCTGAGGACGGAGCTCCGCTAGCATGCCTACCGCTGCTTATTGGTCGAACACCCTCCCACTTTGCCCGGACTGGCCTCTGGTGATGCCTGTGGCTGTGAGGTCACATGGGTGACTGTAGGTGGGCGGGTCTGTCCATCCTTGGTTACCAGGAGGAGTTTTACTTCGTTACAGGTTGCAAAATGCGCAGGGACGGTTTACTATCGTAAACTTTCGAGACTTTTGAGATAACCCCATAGGAAAAGGTTCATAGGGCTTAAATCAGGACTGCGTGGAGGTCTCCTCTCCTCGAGATCAATTTGGCAGGGAAATTTCAGGAACTCGTGGCAGAGGCATATCGGACGTGTATGACGTTTCTCCGTCCTGCTGAAACTAGCTCTTCGCTTGAAGCCAGGGAAGTTTGCGAGACACCAAGAAGCCGACTAACATCTCCTCCATACGCTCTGAATTCACTATAAGAATTCACGCCCCCTTTCATCTTCAAAAAACGTAAGGGTCGAAAGTTGTAGGCGCGACATCGCAGCCCATACGGCCATTGCAAGCAAATGAAGGGGGTTTATACTGCGACCCGGAGTATTGGTGTCTATTCGTTCTACATGTCCCAGCCATCACAAACGTCCAATGCGAAGTTTATTGACTAGGGGCATGTCTTTGTATAGCTGGTATAGTTCTTCGTCTTCAAAGCCCGTTAGTACAACCGGGACCGAAGATTTTTCGAAGAATTTTTCTCTCGAAACGACCAAGGATGCGTTACACTCCGGGAACTGCTCATTCAAGTATCCAGTAAAATGAAAATGAGCTTCATTCGAAAATAAGAGGTTGGTTAGCTATTAAAAGCGGCCAAGTGCCTGGTTTACGAAGTCAAGCTACTGATTAGCATCCTAGGGCTTTAATTTGTGCACCACTTCAATTTTATAAAGGTGCGGCAATGAATTGAAAGGTTCGGATCGTCACCAATAGACTCTACCATTTTTGATAATCTTGGTCGCTCGGATTTTTTTTTTTTTTTCAGTGATATACCGGTCTCTTCATTTTGTTGACATATTTTGGAATAAAATGTATGCTTGGCGCATCATTTAAGTGGCAAAAACCTCGAATATTTCTAAATCTTCTACGTCTTATAGTTGCGAATTACCGTTTTTGTAGAACTCTTACACGCACAACGCGCTGTCCGGTCTAGAGAAACGCTACATAGCTACTGAATTCCCTAAATTTAGGGAACTGAATGGCATACCATCCACTTCCCCCGAATTCGTTTTGTCTCTAGGTCTATCACGCTTTGTGGCTAACAAGTTTCAACTATTTGAATATGGCAGAGACAAACTACCATTTCCCCATTTATGTATCTGAAGCAAAATTGACCCCCCAAAAAGAAGGAAACCCCTTAAAATGTAGAAATGAGAAAAACCTAACAAATCATAGCTTATTGATGTTATAGGGGAACTTTTTATGAGGCAGATCTACACAATGTGTCAAACGAAAATTAGCCCTAATGCAGCAAGGTGTAAAATGCAGAGTCGAAACCCAGGGGATTATTGCATCGATCTAAGACAGGGTCATCGGTTTTATAAGCCCTTTCTCTCCACAATGATTTTTGACCTCCTAAACAACAATAATAGGTCAGAAAGAATCTAACAACCCCAATTGTAGTCAACGTGCATCAAAACATATTCATCCAACGAATCAATTTGATCCAATTAATGCGCTCAATTCATTCAAATTGCTCCTTAACCAATTGATGGGACAACCCGAATCCAAACACATTCGTTTTGTTAAGAAACCAAAAAAACCAAATCAACCGTAAAAACAAGCAACCAAATCAAATCCAAACACATGGTCACACCCCAAAACAGAATGTGTGCTGTCCAATTGATTCAGCGTCACGTCCGTACATAAAAGCGCTGTGTACTGTGTGCCCCCGAAAGGTTAAGGCCATGAGCATAAAAGAACCAGAACAACATACAGTTGAATGCGCTCTTAAGAAACGAAAGATACACCGAGACTCTGAGTTCTCCATACACACAACGACGACACAATTAATTAATTTGATACGAAAATGTATCTAAAGGATTACCATCAATTTTTGTTGTTGGTTTTTTCAATTCCACCTTCCGGCATACACCAGTCCAACTCATAGATAACAGACAAGCATCCACCACACACTGGAGAGAGAGAGAGATGAGCTTCGCCTCGTTTATATAAATGACGTAACCCAACCGATGCGAAGGACTATCGCAGTTATAACCTACTTACGAAGGAGCCACACTGCAAATCAAGTACGACCAGTCGTGTGTGTGACTCTTGGTGACTTGTCAATTCCAATTAGCATATGGTCGAGATGGTATAGCCGTATGGCCATACTCTCAGACCAGACAAAACGATTCTCCTTCTCTCGGTATCTAGCCGCAGTAGAACGCAGCCTTATGTGAGCTTAGACTTATGGAGTGTGTGGTATAGATGCGCGGATTATAGAAGAATTAACCAACCGCAACCAAACGATATGCCATATCTTATGCAAAAAACGTGCGCCAAACCATCTATGTGTGGCTCCTTTTAAGACCGGGAACATGGAATAGCGGCGGTGGTGGTGGCGGCATACACGGCTGGGTCTGGGGCCGATGCCGGGCATCGGTCTTTCATTATGATTCGCATTCTTGAGTTAATGTTTTCATCATTGACGCCAATTGACACACTTTTATTGCGCGCAAAAGAAAACAAATGGTGTACGCGCGCCCGCGCGATTAAAAAGTATCTGCGCGAGAAGGAGAGGCTTGCAGTTGAAACTGCGTGTGCGCCGACGCGCGTATTGTGTAAATGGTGTGGCAAGATACATCGCTTAGTAACGAAAATATAAAGAAATTCTATTCAAAGGAAGATTGGGGGGGGTTTGTAGGAGCAAACACTTGTTGTGCCATTAAAGGAATATGTATCGCAACAATGGCGAGCACAATATAATTGATGTGATGTGATGGTATTGATTGCTTTGCATCTTATAAATTGAATTATGGCGTTTAGAGTCACTTAGATGTTGCACGGTTTTATTTTAATGGGAGATATGTCGATTGGGCTAGGCTGTCAATTATGTTGGAGTTGGAGTTGGTTTTGATTGTTGATTTGGGAAAGTAGGCGTCTAGACGGTGCGGGTACTCATTGGCATGTATGCGAAAACTACTTCAATTTAGTGAGGATGGAAATGAGATTCTTTATGAGAACTTTCTTCAAAGCCATGTAGTATTTGGTAGGGTTAACATTATTTAGACGTTAGCATACATTTATCACTTTAATTCCCATTTTGCAAAAGCATTGTACTTGAAACCTCGAAAATCTTAAGTTTTCTGACTTTAGAAACCCTTTGATGAACTGTTGAGTAGTTTTTTTCCACACATTTCTTTATCCCGTCCAAGATTTAAATTCAAAGCAAGGAATAGTATATACGCGTTGTAAATCTGTAACCTTTCAGGAGCTGGTAAAGTTTTGAAAAATCAGTTGAGTAGTTTTTTTGAATAGCTTTTCACCATCTGGACTGAATTTCTTTAAAAAAGAAAGATCGCGTGTTTCTGTCAATGTAGATCGCTACAAAGCAGTGATCGATGAATTTTTGTATCCGAAAGTTCAAAAATGATTCATAAGATTAGTGTAGCTGACTTGTGGTTTCAACAGGATGGCGCTAGATTTAATACATCTAACGAATCAATCGCTTTATTGAGGGAAACGTTCGATGAAAACATCATCTCAAGAAATGGTCCTGTCAATTGACCACCATGATCTTGTGATTTGACACCATTGGATTACTTTCTATGCGGTTATGTGAAATATCTTCTTTGAGTCGATAAACCGGAAACGATTGAAGCTTTTGAAGCCAACATATCCCTATTCATGGAATACCGACCGATATGCTTAAAAGAGGGGTAAAAAATTGGACCCATGGAATGGACCATTTATGAATTAGTCGTGGGCAAGATTTGAAGGAAATTTTCTTTTAACATTAAATGGCATGAACCCAACTAAATCCTCAAATAAAGTTTTTCCTCAATAAATTGATTTTTTGGTGTTTTAATAACAAAAAAAAAGTCAGGAAGCTCTTATGGGATCACCCTTTACATACTTGGCGGTAGACGTTATGCAGGAATGCAGAATGCATCCCAAGCGATGCCCCATCTAAGTACTAACCGCGATTGACGCAGCTTAATTTCGGTGATCAGACAAAAACTGATATTTTGTTTGATATCTTTTTCGTTACACTTTTTCGTTTCATAAATTCAATTTCACACCGTACGAAAGGAATTTCACTTCAAAAACGAAATCTTCTACCACCTACTTGTGTACAATAGCTGAAGCAACATAGGAACGCACCTTTTATAACTCTCAGGCAGATAATATTGCAAAATCAGTTGAGTGGTTTATTATCTAATAGATTTATGTTTTTTTTTTCAGGTAGATTTTAATTTTTTTTAAAACAAATCCGTTTTTGTAACAAATAGGGTTGCTTTCTATATTAGGGCTTAACCTTCGGCCATAAAACGCGATATTTTAAGATCACATCACCGGGTTTTCAAGAACTTATTCAAAAATCTGTTGAGTGGTTTTCTAGATTATTGTAGAGAATTAATTCGGGGCTTCTTAATCGGGAAGAATTTTAAGTCATATGTAGCAGAAGCAGAGTACTTTAGTGGACTTAAAAATATAGAAATCTGGTATCTGCATGTATTGAATGTGAGGCGGTAAAGATGGATTTGTTTTAGTGAGAACAAAACGAAATATATACTGTCATCGAGAAAGGATTCTCAACATCGGCGACTCGGCCATAACGTCACAATGGGCAGCTATAATTTCGAAGTCGTTAAGGATTTTATCTACCTAGGTTCCGCGGTTACCACGCAAAATGATGTCAGTCAAGAGATCAAGCGAAAAATTACTCTCACCAATCGCTGTTGCTTTGGGCTAAGAAGGCATATAAGAAGTAAAGTCCACTCTCAAAAAACCAAGGAGACTTTATATAAGGCTCAGATTATTGACAAAAGCAGATGAAAATTGTTTGAAAGGAAGATTCGTCGCGTGATATTCGGTCCAGTTTATATCGATAGAGTATGGAGGGAAAAAATCAACGACGGGCTTTACAGCGACGTCGACCTGTTCAAAAAAAACTTCGATTTGAGCGGGTGAGATGGCTCAGATACGTGGAGCGTAAGGACGGCAGCGACTCAGCCCGTCGAGTCTTTGAGTCCACCCCGGAGGGACAACACAGCAGAGGAAGACCCCACCTAAGGTGGCGCCAACAATTGAAGAGTGACCTCAACCAACTTGGTGTGCGAAACTGGAGGCAGCTAGCCAGGGACCGAGATGGCTAGATGGGCTTGTTGGTTGAAGCCTGTAAGCGCCATTAAAAGTAAAAGTATCTGCATGAAATCGGTTTAATAGTTTTTAATTTTAGATACGTGACTTTTGTAAGGAATCAAATTAAAATCAAAACTACAACCATCTGCAAATAAGAAATTAAAGGGTTAAAGAGCCCTTCAAGAAATAGTAAAGAGCCTTGCTTCGGAAATAGTATGACTAATGGTTTTCTTCCAAAGAAGGGGTGCATTTAAAAAAAAAACGCAAGTCTTTCGCTGAAGGAATCAAAGGTAGCTATAGCTAAACTGAGTTGAAACGATCAGTATTACAAAAATACCTTTTGACGTCTTTTGAGGCCTGCAGATACATACGTTTTATGAAAAGGTCGACAAAAACTGCATTCGGACAAGTAGGGATGCTGTAGTATTATAAATACACCTTATGACGCCTTATGAGGCCTGTAGATACGATTTAGGGAAAATCGATAAAAACTACAGTCGGACTAGTGGGGATGTTGTGGTTCTATGATCCTTCTTTAAGGGACTACTTTCATCGATAGCGATGAGGGTTAGATATTTATTTACAAGCCACATAGCTTTACGTAAGTTTTAGCCAATACGATTTTGTACCGGAATGTTAAAGAACAATCTGTCAGCTATCTACATGTAGATATAATGAGAAAAACCAAAGTACATTAATAGATATAAAAAAAAACTGTTCATTGGCCTACCTATCTTCAGAAGACAACCATGTTCTACATTTTTATTGAAAGAACGATTTTTCATCAGAAAAAAACGGGTAATTATTGACCATCGGCGTTTGTTTTGATGTCCATCAATCATATTGTTGGATTGAACAAGACATGATAGCCTCCATCGAATTATACGGTCACGTTTATTTAATGATCAAGATATGAGGTGTGTATTTTTATTTATTTTTTTCCTTTGCGAATTTGAAAACATTTCGATTCTGATGGGGTTCCCTAATAATGATGTTGTAGGCGTTTGCTTGTATCTTTTATAACTGTAAAGGAAAAAAATCAATAACGGAACTATCTTATGATAAAGGACCACCTCAGCGAACATTATAGGTATTGATGCAACATGCATTTGGACGTTGGGATATGATATTGTAGTGTTCCTGGAAGCGATCTAAAGGTGGGTTCAATACAATTTTGCAAAAAATAAAACTCAGTTGAGTGTGAGGGTCTAGAAAATTGATATCTTTGTGATAATTATGTTCTCTGACAAAACCCAGCAAGAGGTCTTTACTTATTAATTGTAAGTATGGGTTTCTGCGACAAAAATGGGTTTCGATTGCATCGCAACGTCATAATATAGGCAGCTGTAGTTTTCAGGTAGTTAGATAAAATTCAATTTATCGAGGCCTTTCCATTAATTCAAGGAAGTGGTGATTCATAAGATATATACGTTACTGAGCTAAATTTGACACAACTACCGTATATCTGGTGGAAGGCGTCCTTACGATGGAATCACTGGTATCTATGACAGATTTTGGAATATTCCTAGAGAAAATGGACGTTAAAGTAGATCAAGGACGTTAAAGTAGATCCAACCGATATACTAAGCACACCTTCTCCGGGCATTAGGTAGTGCTTAGCTCCCTGAAATTCAAGAGACGCGTCTGGATAGTTAAACAAATAGGTTGCTTCAACCCTATGTATAGCTTCGATGTCGATGCGAATATGATACTCTTCGTTTTGGTCAAAGGCAATAAGGGATGGAATGGAATTCTTCGAAGCACGTCGTTCGAGACCGATAATGACTAGAACAGTCCGAAAGTTCTAAATCTTGTTTTCTAAGAAGCGCCGCTAAGTAGGATTTAAATATATCAAAAAGTACAAAACAAAGTGGAGTCTGAGTTTAGAAGAGATGATGTCAAGAGGAGCTTCACTAAGGGCATCAAAGAATTTTATTTAAAGGTTTTGTCACGTGGATACTTGTTGCATTTTTTCTGTCAGAAGGGAAGAGGTCAAATGTAGCACCAGGAAATTTTATTTCAAGTATTTTGAGGGTGGCAATTTACATTGTGGGGTAAGCAGAAAATTGAAACATTCAATGTATTTTGAGGGAAAGGTGATAACGCCATCAACCCAAAGGGACACACACCATCGATGTACAGAACTAAAACTTTCCAATCAATTACAGAAAAATAACTCGACAATCGCTGCTAACAATGTAATTTAAAAATGTAGCCCCACCTCGAACTACTGTTGTGCTGTGCCATGGGGCTAAATTCCCAAAATAAAGGCAATAGACCCCGAAGGGCTGTTTATGCATTTTACTTGTGGGGCTCATATCTTTTGCATACATCCAAACTTGCACGCAACCCAAAACCAACAGTGAGCTCAAGCAGGGGGGTTGCGGGGGGCAGCATGAAACTCAAACATTCAAACTTTGCATACACCCCAACTCGATCTCAGATCGGATCCGGATCGGTATGCACAGTATGAACCCCCTTGCGTGGGCCAACTACTGAATTTGGAATGAGTGCGAAATCGGATGTATGCTTAGTTTGAATATGGAGTGGGGGCATGGTACCCCCCGCAACCCTCCTGCTTGGAATCACTATTGGATTTGGGTTGCGTGCGAGGTTGGGTGTGGCTTAGGACTGGAAAAACAGAAGTGGTTTTAATGGAACCTTCAAGGTGAAAGGCGAGTTGCAAGGACAATAACAACAGGGAGGTCAACTGTTTTGAGGAAAGCTCAATCCAAAAATTGACGATGGTAGACACAGCTGAGGTATCGAGTTACAAACAGAGAGAAATGGAAGGACCGGTTGTCGCCCTATGCCCCAGGAAAATTTAAAATGCCCCGGAACAAAAGAAGACTTTATCAGAAGAGTTATCAATCTACGTATGCGGGAATAGATCAAAGCCAACGACCCCATCTTCGATGGCTTGCGCAGGTGTAGTTGACAAAACGGCGTAGACATCTAATCAAGTATTGAGCTGCCTGGAGATATTTTTTTTTTGGTTGAGTCCCTGGTTCCCCACAATTTGTAGCGCCATTGAAATTTAAGAAAACGTTAAACTTGAGGTCATATGAACAACGGATTAAACGGAACCGTATAGGTACATAAAAGGGTGGTTGTGGTTCCAAATTGCACATCAAAAAAGCCTAGGGGAGTGTCATGAAATAACTATGTTATCCACCAATTACAATAGGTCCTGAGTTAATAAAACCCTAACAACTATCTTCGACGGTCCTAAACAGAGGTAATTTCTGGAATCCCCCTCATAAATTCAAATGAATGTCCACCAAGTTAAAATGTCATAATCTTGACGTCATAAAAAAACCTGAATAGGTGCCCTCCATAGAGAAGTGTTCACATGCGACCACAGTTCACCAGTCAATTCATTCTCGAATCGATTCCAATTAAACCCCCATATCGATACAGTCTGTCTAATAAAAAGGCCATAAGTTCAGATATCCGTTGTCCCCCCGTCCACCATCAAAAAGTCAGTTGACAGCAGTGTGCTCATAATTGTCACAACAAAATAAAAGAAAACAAACCTTGTCAATACACAGGAAAATAATAATAAAAATAAATTAAGAGGAAAACTGTTTATACATTGAATGCGGTAGGTTGGGACAACATACGGTGGAAGGATACGGAAAAGATACAATCGGGATGACGTCTCATTCTCGTTTTTTTTTTTGTAAATTGGATATGTCACCGGTGTATAACAATGGACAAGAAACAAAAGAGCAACTGTTATCTGGCGATAGTCCCATAAGTGCCCACAACCTTTCTCTATCTCAAACTGCTAATCCCTGTACTCTGAGGATATGTAATAATGAGACGGGTCACGGGTGGCGGTTATCAGAGAAAAGCACCATTCCTAGGTAGAGTGGGAGCAGCTCTCTGTCCAACTTACCTTTTGTTCTGCAGGAAAGTGTTATGATTATTGGGTGTGTTGTTATCCATACACTATTGGAATGTATCTCGTAGCGAAATTACAACAAAGGGACTAGGTGTCATGACCTCTTTAATTAATGCTTATATTATCCATACACCGTACACTTGAGACACACATACAAACAATCACATCACATCGCGCAATTTATTTTCAACTCGTCGGATAATTAAATGTGTGTGTGTGTGTGTGTTGGAAATTTCTATGAAACAATTGAACTTATTCAATTATCCTAGCATGAGTAACAGATTACACACACACAAACGGACCGATATACCGAGTCATAGATACGACAAATTCAACCCACTTTTTCGCAAAAAAAAAATTAGATATGAACATGAATTTATTAGCGGAAATTCCACCGAATCTACAGATACGTAAATAGCGAGAGATACTCGTACGACATGCACTATATCGACTGAAAGATACACCCGCTTCAAATACAGTTCTTAACCGCTCAACAGTTGGTCGGTTACTGATCAGATGTGTTGCCGTTGCCGGTTTGTTTGGTGGTTTCAATGGTTTCAGTGATCGTCAAGAATGAAAACAAAAACAACAAAAGTATCTAAACACAATCATTCTGAGTTCTGACAACTCGGAAAGGGAAAATGAAGAAATCAAGAAGAACATATTCCAGTTGGAATGTTGAGAGATACTTGTAGATACTTTTTTTGTTTGGTAAAAATCGAATGTTTGTGGAACGTGGAAATTGGTTTTTTGTAGGTGATTGAGAGCTCGATTACAAACAGATGTTTTGTGGAAACAACCAAAACAACCGAAATTACAAAAGATACAAAAAAAAAACGAGGAAAACCAATTTTCTAAAGTGATTGCGCATGCAAAGTGCGCGGTGTTGGCGAGGCGGCTATGGCACTGGAAATGGTTTATTTGGTTCGACATGTGTTGTTGTGTGAGGTTTTTTTTTATTGTTGACGCGATTCATTAAAATGTCATGTGTTAATGATTTTGTTTTTTTTTTATTTTCATTGTTCGTCTTGTGGTGATATTAATAATTGCAGTTGAGTGAGGACTTACAAGAACGTGTTGATACATGATCAGGAGGAGGGTGTTATAGGTCAATGACGAAGTGTTTTTTTTTTTTATGACATTTACAAGTGGTGGTCCTAGATGGGTGTCTTGAGGGAGGTCATATTTTATTGGTCATTTGGCTATGACTTTTTATTGGGTGGGGATTTGTTGTATGATCTACCAAGATGGACTGAAATTGCAAGAAAGGGTCTTGAATTGGAGGTCAGTTAACACTTTCTTAGGGAGGCTGTAGGAGATCAGTCATGAGATATGGGAACTTCAACAACAGACTTTGTCCAAAAAAATATGCATATAGTGGCTAGGGTGGCTAGATCGTATAAAACGCTACGCATATAGTGCCTAGGACAGCTAGATCATATAGAACGATAGTGGCTACATGAGGTCTTGGAACTTCAACCACAAAGTTTACAACGAGGTGGACATTGTCAAAAAGATAAAACGCTACCATATAGTGGCTAGGACGGCCAGATCATATAGAACGCTAGTGATAAGGAAGGCTAGAGGAGATGTGCACCGAATTTCTAAACATCACCTGAGGAACTACGAGGAATATGCAGATACGCCCAAGTTGGCTAGGGAATGTAGAGGGACACCGATACTCGAGCTTCGAGCACGAAGGGTTTTTGAATTCACGCATGCAGATAAACACCTATTCATCAGGACGAAGAGTTTTTGATAGTGGCTAGGAAAGTTAGATCATAAAGAGGAGATGTGCACCGAATTTCGAATCTTCGCCTAAGGAACTACGAAGAATATGCAGATACACCCAAGTGGCGATAAACACCGATTCCAGCACGAAGAGTTTTTGAATTCACGCATAACCTGGCCAGGTTATGAAGAGCAGATATACACCGATTCATCAGCTTGCAACGTTTTTGAATCCAAGCCTGCGTAGAAGAAGATTCCGTAGACTAACAGGAAAAATAACATGAAAAGATACACTTTTCTGAATTTTTTCATTGAAGTCAAAAAAAGGGTAGTAGATGCCCAAGATCATGAAAGATTGTGATTTAAAGAAAAGGTTTCAAAACACAGAGTAACTTCAGACTTTTTTTCGCTGAAAAACAACCTTAGTTAGACCCTGGATCCTAACGAGACGGTTGAGCCAGAAAAATTGTTGTTTTTCTATTTCAAATACAAGAAGTGGCTCATGAGAAGAGATCACACCAGGAAGCCAAAAAAAAACAATTCCAAAAGCCATTAAGCTAAAAATAAGTTACATTCAAAAAAGCCACGTTAGAGGTTCAATTATTTGAAGAAGGCCAGAGGCTGCCCTAATTTTTGTTCTTCTTGAGAGATATCTTGGATGAAAAAATTTAATCATCGTTTTTTTTTTTTTTTTTCAATTAATGAGGTTTACGCTTTGGGCGTCAATTATGCCCAAAGCGTAAACCTCAAGCGAAACATAAGTTTGAGAACTCATACCCCCAAAATCTAGTATCGGGCTCTATTTGAGTCTTAAAAGCTTCAATCTTTAAAAGTCAAAATGATAAAATAGTTTGTTGTTAATAAATCACTCAGCCTAACTCTTATTTTAAATTAAATTTAACAGTTGGCGCCGCAACACAAGGACCACAAAACTAACATCAAAATGGCCGTAAATTTAATAATAGGTGTAACGACGACTTAAGTGTTTTTATCGATGAAGGACTTTAGGGCTTGATTAATTTACATATATCATTATGAAAAAGAATCAATGCTTGAAACACGTAGATCAAATAGTTAAAACGGTATTTGTGATAAAAAAAAGAAAAGAAAATGCTGATTGAATATCAATTGGCGCCCAACGCGAGGTACGTGATTTACTTGTAGCAGGTTTTCATTCTTTTTTACGTTATGACAATCTGCCACAAGTAAACCAATTGTCCTGATTGTGCTAGATCCGTTACAAGCTACCCGTTCTTTTTTCTTTAGATAGGGTTGGATCTCCTTACGTCCAAAAGCATACTTGCTTCCCGAGTTGTTTGTTCAATTAATTTTAAATAGGCTTGCATTTCCTTTGATGCAAAAGTACGCTTGCTTGAATTTTACGGTTTCAGTAACCTGACAACTTAAGCACCAAACACATAGCCAACTGAACACCTCATATCCCATACATGCCTCCTTTGTTTTAAAAGATCAAAACTTCACTTGAAAACCCGCCCAATATGAAGGTGTTTGGTTCCCCCCAACTAAAGATACATACATGCATCTAATTTTAAAATTATCAAATATCATTATCAGTACTCCAAGTAGACTACATACTCATCCACCTCAATCCGCAATGCTTTTCAAGCATTTCAGTTTCGAAAGATGCATCTATTTTTACGACTCGAACATTTTCCAGTTCCCTTATGTTTGTTTATCTCTATTTTTACCTTTAAACCAAATATCAGGTATGGGCCAAATCTAAATCCCTTTTACAACACACCCTCAGCTATTATGTAGTTCGAGATAGGCGGAACGTAAAATTAGTTTTTAAGTACCAGCTTTAATGGGTTTCGAAATTCGACGTTAGATGTTTCGATTTTATTTCTTTTGCTAATAAATCTGAAGTCGTAAAGCTGCTTAAATGTTTTTAAGGTGCGTCTATCATGAACATGATTTACGGGAGTATGACAAGTTCGTGATTGAATTTCACTGAGAAATCAAGCTGGAGAAATGAAAAGCATTCCATGGGAGATACCACATTCCATTGAGATTGCGTGGGGGGTTTTTTGAATTAATGTGGTTTGAAACTTGGGTGGATATGAGTCAGGATTTTTGGGGTATATTTGACGTGGAATTTTCTTTTTGCTGGAATTGACACGATGATACGATGTAGAATAGAATAGTTTAAGAAAGTTTTGGTAAGAATGACTGAGAATAGATTTGGATATGTATTTACATTTTGGTTATAGTTAGTGTTAGTGGATTGTGTCTAAACTAAGCAAGGAAATCAATGCATGCAAAACAAGCGAAAGTTCAAATTTGGTTTACCTCAACATTAATTTTTTGCTCGCAAAACATATGGCTCTAAATTGGTGAAGTCTTCTTCAATGTTGGTTTTCAATGCTTGAAAGGCTTGTGGTTTGTTGCGTTGATCAAGGGATTTCACAAGGTCCATAAGGGAGAAGTCTAGTCCCAACAGATCTAACAATTTAAACTCCCCAGGTAGATCAACCGCTAGAATATTAGTGATTTTTAAATCATTTTACGAGCTGTGTGAGTGGTTTGCGAAAGTGTTCAATAGTTGAAGGCTAAAAATATAGCAAAAGGGTAGTCAGCGAAATGACCCCTCATGAAGGGGCACAAATATAAATGAGGACAATTCAGTTTACATGTTTTTGACAATACTTGAGAAATAATTTGTATATGGATCATTGAACTCTTAATATTTTGAATCAAATCAACAACCGGCGCCCAACACGAGGACCACACACAAAACATTCGTTTAAGTACTCATATCCTCAACGAATAGTATTGCACTCTTTTTCAGATCACCAGAACTGACGACACTTAAAGTTAGATCACACACTTAAAAATTTATGAAATTTTAAAATCGTTTTACGAGCTGTGGTTTGCGAACGTGTTCAATAGTTGCAGGCTTAAAATGCAGCAAAAGGACCCTCGATGAAGAGGAGCAAATATAAATGAAGACAATTCAATGAAGACATGTTTTTGTTAGCAAAGTTTCTCTTCATGAAACTAACGTAATTATAAAGTTCTGTCAGTTTGTTTATTTTTAAAAAGTGAAGACATATCTTTGCACCAATAGAACTAAAATAATTGCGAACGTATTTCACTTTTGCAAGAAAAACTGACTCATCGGGGGGCAAACTGAAAAATGCCCCCTATTATTGGGCAATTTTTAATGAATACATGAATACATGTACATCATGAACAAAAATGTGTGTGTTCTATACTATTACTCAAATAGTTACAGAAAATACGTCTTTCAGTGGATCGCATAAAAATGACCCAACCTCAAAAAAAAGTGGGATGCTCTTGTAAAACATTGCTCAATCACATTTTATTGAGAAAGTTAGCTTGAATAAATTGTCCAATAAAACTCAAGGAAATAAGTAGGTCCATATTCGTTAGTAAGTAAAACAGGTGGTGCATCTCAAATTAATGGGCGCAAATAATAATGGGGGTCGATTTTAATCGGAAAAAATATATCACTTCAACTGATTTTGTGTTTCTCTATTGAAATTGTTTCTTTAACAAACAACAACTTAAATGTTAACACAAGTTATAATAACCATCTCATAAGAGGCACCTGGATAATGACCCCCATATAGGGGCATCCAACAACAAATTAAATTTCTGTATTTTTTCTTTAAATAAGGTCACTGGGATAGACGAAGTACCAAAATACTTTACGAACATTTTGGAAATCTTACGCATTATATCCCTTATAAAATGGTTGCCAGGAAAACGACCCCCATGAAGGGGTTATAGTGAAAATTGAATTATTTAAGAATTTAAGATTGATGAATGTGGGATTTGTAAATTTCTACAAAAGAAATCTTGGACCAGAGTAGTTCATTTGAAATTTGAGGGAATTTTGATTTTTATATACACGGTTCTACATTTTTCGTTTTAAAATTATATGTCCTCCATAAAATTTAAAAAAAAAAAAAAAACATATGAGAAGGCTACAATCCGCTGTGCGGATCGTTTAATACCCTATCCCATCCCATCCTTAAATTAATATCCCCAAAATTTGGTCTTTATGGGCATAAAGTATTGTAAATGACGTTGTCACAACATGATGTTTTCAGAAGGTTTATCAAATTCTTTTATGGTTCGACAAAAAACAACGGTTTTCTATTGCATATGCCTTGGGGTAGGGCATACAAATGGTTTTTGTAAGAAAACGCCCTAAAAAGTGGGCGTGGGTTAAAATGGTCTATTGACGAAATGTTCACATTAATACTACCAATGATTGTGCATCAAAACTTTTTTCGAAAATTTTAAAATGTGACCGGAAAACGTTTTTTATAAAAAAAAAAAGCCCCCAAATAGTGGGCGTGGCAAAAAAAACTTAATATTGACGAAATATAGATATTACCATTCTCTAAATATGCTGCTCTGACATTTTTTTAAAATTCTTTACGGTTTGGCCAAAAAAAAAGTTTTCCTAAAAAGGGGGCGTGCAGTGGGCGGATTTTAAAAATTTTTAAACTTGTTCTGGTGACTCGGACGAGGATCCTATATACCAAATTTTATTATCCTAGTTCAAAATTTAAGGTCCGAAAATCGGTGACGAACAGACAGACGGACGGACGGACGGACATACAGACATGTCTAATTCGACTCAGCTTTTTTTTTATAATTGGCGCGCGCTAAAGGGATTATTAATACCCTTATGGTGTTTAAGCACAGCGCGGGCATTAAGGAAATAGAGGAGTAGAAAAGAGGAGAAACCGATGTGCGTTGGTTTTGAATTTCTGTAAAATGTAAGAGGAAAAACTGAGTTTGGTAAAGCATTCCACATTCGTGTTGTTCGGTTAAGGAATGAATCTCTATATTTCATAGTACGTCCGAAGATAGGCTTTAGGGTGAACTGATTAGCATTCGTGGTACGGCGAGTATTACGGTTGAATTGTTGAAGGGGCGGAATGCAGCTGGCTATTTCGTTAGAGCATTTGTTGTTGTAATAGCGGTAAAAGAGTGTAAGGCAGGAGACATTCCTACGATATTCGAGCGAAACTATGGAGTTCGCTATGGTTGGATCACCTATCAATTTTATCGCACGCTTTTGTATCCTATCTAGTAGGTGCAATGATATTTTGGCTGCACCTGACCATATGTGGGCGTTGAACTCAAGTTTGGGGCGTATGTACGCTTTATATATTGAGGCCAGATCAGAAGGGGTGAAGTATTTCTTACATCGATTGAGGAAACCTAGACATTTTGCTGCATTTTTGGCGATTTCAAATATGTGGTCGTTCCAACGAAGGTCGTTACTAACACACATATCGAGCATGGAAAGTTTTTCGGTTTCGACGATGCAAGTGCCACTCATGGATAGTGGCTGTAAAGTTTGGTTTCGCTTGGATGGCAGAAGACAGCATTGCGTTTTGGAAGCATTAAATTCCACTCTATTAGATTTACCCCATTTAATTATGCTGTCAAGGTCGGAATTTAATGAACTTAACATATTTTGTCGTTTTTCTTTCACATCCGAAGGTGAGGGGCGTGAATTCGAGAACGAATATGAAAAGCTGAGGGTACTGTCATCAGCGAAGGAATGGATTGGATTAGAAGTTGCAGACAATAGGTCATTAATAAAAATGAGGAAGAGTGTCGGAGACAAAGCTGAGCCTTGGGGAACACCAGCATTTATTTGGTGAGTAGCAGACTTGAAACCGTCCAAAACTACTTGAATTGAACGTTTCGAGAGGTAGTTTCTAATCCATTGAAGAAGAGTATCATCGATACCAAAACCACGCATTTTCGACAAAAGGGCTTGATGCCAAACCCTGTCAAATGCCTTTGAAATATCAAGTGCAACGATCTTGTTTTCGCCGCCAAGGTGGATTGGTTTCACTTTACGGTGAGATATGACATCAAATCACCAGTGGACCTGTTGCTACGAAAACCATATTGTCGGTCATTGAGGAGTTTTCGTGATTCAAGATATTTCATAAGCTGACGGTTAATCAGCGTTTCCATGACCTTAGAAAGAAGGGAGGTAAGTGCAATTGGTCGGTAGTTGGAGAGAGAAGAAGATTCGCCTTTTTTGGGGACGGGCTGTACAAATGCAGTTTTCCATCGACTCGGAAAGAGTCCTGATGAATAGGAAAGATGGAAAAGCTTACGCAGTGGTTTTGCCAGCGTTGAAGAACACCTCTTCAGAATTATGGGGGAGATACCATCTGAACCAGACGATTTGTGTATGTCAAGATCGATTAATACTCTTGCGACTGTACGAGTACGAAAGTGGATTGGTCCCATAGAATGTTCTACGTTCTCTAGTACAGGGGGAGACTGGGCACAATCTGGCAGCGTTGAATTGGCTGCAAAATGAGCAGCGAGCAGATTGGCTTTGTCTGAGAGCTAGCGATTCTGAGTCGATCCATATATTTTGAGCTATATGTAGCAAAATTATTTCTCTATGTTACAAACTATGTATCAAAACTAATATACCCCTATGGGATAGGGTATAAAAATTCATGTTTAAGGGGTCAGTTCAACCAAAACCATTATTTCAACTATCCAATAGCTACTAAAAGTAAAATTTCCCAGAGAGTGCCTGCAGAGCTAAATAAAATTCAAGTTGGTGCAAGCGACCCCAACCAATCTATTGAATTTTTAGACCGATCTAAAACTGCTAAATGCTGGGCTTCCTTCCGACTGTCCATATAGAATTTCCTTTCCTACCAATCCCATTAATTGAACTTTGAATTCGCCGTAAAATCTTCATGCTGCACAATCTATTGAGTATGTTTATTCACTTCTCAGATACAAAACTATACCCGATTCGCATCCGAACCGAATAAACGAAAAAACGACAAAGTAACGATGCTGACTGGGCCACTCTCTCACTGATATTCACTATTGTATGCGGCGATGCACTTTTGCTTATTTGTTTAGGACTTGTGGTCCGAAAAAAAATTATTTAGATGAAACCATCCAATAGGGCTGCTCTGCTGGCTGGGTCGGTGCAGCACCCTTTTCAGATCGTTATGGGATTCTACTTCGAATCGGCCCAGCGAGTTTGTAAACAAAATCATCCTCCTTGTGCCTCCTTTCTGTGGTGTGTATCATCGTGATGGTGTTGTGTTTATTTTCTTTGTCAGTGGGTTCTTTTTTTGTTTTAACAGGCGGCTGATGTGATTGTGTGTATTTACCTTTTGGAATTTGGAAATAAGCAAAAGGTTATTAAAATGATAATTGAAATTCCGTGTTTTAGAAGGAGGATACGGATGCTCCTGCAAGGAAATTCATTTCGCAGACACTTTTGCAGTTGGGTTTTGTTTTTGTTGACAAAATGAAATTTTGACTTTGAATGTCGTTTTTAATTAGCGCAGAGGAGGAGGATTCAGTTTATTGGGGAGTCTAAAAATTAAGATCCAGAACGAGTCAAATGAGTTTGTCGGGGATTGGGACTTGGTGTTAACAAAAGATGTCGTTGACACCTTCTAACAGAAGGATTGAAGGAAAAACGTAAGTAATACCCGAATGTTTCTCAAGAGCGATATCTAGGAATAAGGCATTGATGGAAGAATTTCCATCTTCGGACGTACTGATATATATAAAGAGATTCATTCCTAAGCTCAACAACACGAATGTGGATTTCATTACCAAACGCACATCGGTATCTCCTCTTTTCTTCTCCCCAATTTCTTGAATGTCCGCGCTGTGCCCAAACACTATAAGGGTATTCGGACATCCTTTACCGCGTGCTAATTAAAAAAAATGTCCATGTTAAGAGGTAGTGAATTCGGTCGATCATGAAGAGAAGAACTCATTTAGATCGTTAAATATTTATACAATCCACATCAGTGATGGTATATATGGAATAGAGTGAGCTTACAAGGTGTTATCTACCGGAATTTTTCTAAAAAGCTTTTAAGAACTTTTGCGTTGTGAAACCCTTTTGCAAAAAGTGGCATGGACACACTAAAAAGAATTTAATTTATCTTACACTGAGAAACCACTGAAAAGTGAAAAATAAAATCGAACATCGATCTGGATCAGGATCAGGATCATGATCATAGATTTCCATCGATTTGGTTTACATAGTCTTATGGCCTGCCTTAGAAGGTATGGCATATGCTCTTCTTGCCACCAAAATATTGAGTCTTAATATGGATCCCTTGCAACGATTTGCTGTGGTAAAACTTTATTTTTTAAAGGCGCAATATGGTGTCAACGGCAACACTGCAAGGGAAAAAAATCCCAAAAACGGATCGAGAATAAATGAGAGACGGGGAGTCGTCGACGGGTTTTTCAAGAGGATAAGTCGCCTTCTGCGCAATATAATTTCGATTTGTACTTTTATTAAAATGAATAAATATTGTTTTTTTTTAAGTTTATAAGATTTTGGTTCATCTTGACAATGGGCTGTGAATTGTGATACAAAACGAGACACACCTAAGGGCTTGAAGATTACACAGAAAAAAAGCAAAAAATATATAGAAATACCCGTTCAAAAGCCTTTCAAAATAGGCACTTAACACCCTCAAAGGTATCCCGCCAAAAAGAGGTAAGCGTGATGGTTTCATGGCGTTCCGTTGAGTTCAATACGCCAACAGTCTCATAATTCATTTTACCTGGGAAATAAATTGGAGTATGCATGAAATACACGGTCAAGGACGGCTAGCAACTTCTAAAAGTTGTTTTCGAAGCAAGTTGACAACTGGAGAGGTTTAACTTCAAAATACTGTTTGGAAGTCCTTAAGACAGCTTAATGAGACTGCTGTGTCAAGACATGTGACTCTAAAGGTTTGTTAGTATCTAACAGAAACTGAAAATGTCAAAAGACATTCGATAAGGAACGATTCTTAGCTAGACGTGTATTCTTCCCAAGAATTGTACGAATTTATCCACCAGAAAGAAGCAAGGATTCTCAAAAATAGGGCTGAGCTTGAGTTTGAGACTCCTGTGTCAAGAAAAGCGACTACAAAGTTTTACTCTTAACTTAAATTTCAAAAATGGTACTGACAGTTGATAAGAGACAAAATCTACGTGTATTCTCCTCAAAAAATCGCCGCTGGCATGAAGACTTTCTAGAGCGAATGGACACCAAAATTACGTCTTGCAGAGTCTTCGATTCCCAGTCCGACGTTTGACGCAGTAGAGAAAGACCTCGCCTTAAGTGGCGCGCACAAGTAGAACCCGACCTCAACCAACTTGGAGTGCGTTAGCTAAGGACCGGGCTAATTGGAGAGGCATGTTGGTTGAGGCCCAGGTTCATCCCGGACTGTAGCGCCACTTAAGTAAGTAAGTATGTTGGTTAAGGCGCAGGTTCATTCCGTAGCGCCACTGAAGTATGAAAGTGTGAAGCCTTTCTAGGGTTAATTCTTGAAGATTCTTCATAAGCCCTAACTTAGTCACAAAAAATTAGCAAGGTTTCTCAAGGATGGTACTGCCATCTGTAAAAGAAGACGTCGCCATAAGTGAAGCGCAAAAGTAGAAACCGACCTCAACCGACTCGAAGTAAGCAACTGAAGATAGTTAGCTATGGAGCGGGCTAATTGGAGAGGCATGTTGGTTAAGGTGCAGGTTCATTCCGTAGCGCCAGGGTTAATTCTTCAAGAGTCTTCATAAGCCCTAACTTAGTCACAAAAAAGTAGCAAGGTTTCTCAAGGATGGTACCGCCAGTCGTATCGGCCATCTATTAGCCCCCGCAAAATCACAACTGATATAAAAGCTAGGAAGTATGCATTTTTTTAAAAATGGTATTAGCAGCCGAAAACGTTTCTACAATTTGGACCATAAATTCTCTAGTAAAATCAGCACTAAGATGGCGGCAAGAATCAGGGGCTCTAAATAATTCCAACTTTCGAACCAACTGCATACATATCTTCTCGCAAAATTGTCTACCCCACCGACTCTTCTCCATACCCAACTTGACATGATACACGATCTTAATCCAGTGTTTTGTGATATCATTTTGTTCATTTAATAGGAAAACAGGAAATAGCATAATTTCTCAAAAATGGTCTTATTAGCCGACAAGGGACATTATCACGCTTTCAGCCGTGTATTATGCTCTTAAATCAACACTGACTATAAGGTTATGATCATGAGCTCCAAATAAGTCTCGGGAGAGTAGATTTTCTCAAAAGTGGTACTGTCAGCCGATATGGGACATTTTTAAGCTTAGGGACATCTGTGGCATGTGTGTTGAGTTTTTAAACCTCAAATTAGTCTTCAGGCTTTTGGGATTTTGCATATATTGCACTGAAAGGAGATACGGGAGATCCGGATCTACGGTTTGATTATATAATTCGACAGTGGGATGATGGCTTGTTTAATGGGCTTTAACCAAATCCCCAGAAAGTAGGCCTAGTGCTTCGAGTAGGCTACCCCACATATTATCTTGTGAAATGGGAATTTTCATTGAAGCCATCGAAGATGTACATTTACGGTCTTGTTGAAGTTGATATCTTATTGATATGAAATATCTGACATAAAACCTAGCATCTCTTTTTCATTTGTGTGTGCGAAGTTATTATTTCTTTCACAAAGAAGAGGACCTCCTGTTTAACTACTAATCCGCACGGCAAATTAGAGAAGCTTCAGTTTTACTCTTGGATGTTTGTCAGACTTTCGCAAGAGGCGGAGTAGTGAAAAAACTAAGGTGTTGTCACTTTCGGGATTTGAACTTGGGTCCCTGCGATTAGTGGTCCAACGCACTTGCCACTAGGCCACTGACTGCACCCACGTTCTTTGTTAAATGTAACCCCATTTTCACATGGGGTGGTCAGAATTTGGAAGTCAAATAGCGAGTCTTATAGTTTTGTCGCTGATTTGCTTCTGAATACCATTGGATGAGGTTTTTGATCAGTTGTTGGTTAAATATTGAACCATCTCAGGTTCTATGATTCCAGATTCGACGGAACCATTAGACTGTTGCTGGTAGTCTAATGTTGAATGGTCGTCAATAGTCGTCAGTTTCGCTCCATTGCGGAGAACCCTTTCCAAAGCTTGAATTCGATTATTAGCAAGCTCAATGAGGCCGCGATGTAGGGTTATGCCTATTGAGTAAAGGATTGGTTGTTCAATCCCAGTCAAAATCCATGAAAATTATAAATAAAACAAATGTTGGTGGGTACTCAACAATTAATAAGAAACATCTTCGGAAAACATGTCAAAAAAAGGAACACTTGAAAAATCATCGCCCCACTGATATGTTAGTTTAGACACAAACCATGGAGTAAGTCATGGCTACAGCTAACATCCATGTCTCTGTCTTCCACTTGCCATCAAACACTATACACATATTCCTTGCTCTTTAAGAGCGGATTATACAAAAAAGAAGGGCTTTCAGATATTCCTTAACGATTCCTCTAGACGAGTATCGAAGGTAATGAAGAAAATAACTCATACATCAGGCTTTAGATCTGGAGTTAAGTTCAAGATGATCATAAAATATAACAAATCTGGTGACCTTTTAAAAGAATCAAACGCCTATCCCAATGTTTTGTAAGACGACCCGCAAAAAAGTCCGAGATACAATTGTATTTCACTGCCGGTTATTTTCTTCAAACATTTTATCACTTATGGCCTTAAAATTCCGACACAAAATAAGAACACTGAACTCATAAGAATCTACTTATTGAAATTTTTCGAAATAATCTTTAAACACCCCCTCAGATACACCATCAAACAAAGATTTACAAGTAAACACGTCTCACGATAAATTTCAAATGAAATGCAGCTTCCTGTAAAGTTTATAAAAATGTAAATGCCAACATCAAGACTTAATCCTACATAGCACCTAGACATCTAAGGTACATAGGACCTACCTCCCCTAACCAAAAAAAAACGCTACATAAGTGTCAGAAACGTGAAATGCCGCTACACCGAAATTCATGTTTTCATGTTGTTTCCCATCTGTAGAAACATCTAAACAAAAAAAAAACGCGTAAACATTTACAAAAGCTTGTCGTACTTCCCAAAATGGTATCTACACGCATAATATGTATCTTTTTCTCTCACCAAATGCGGAGGCAATCCTGAACTTCATTAAAACGAAATTTTACATCTCAAACTACGCCATCATAATTATGTTAATTTTTATGTTCCAAAACAGAAGAAGAGCAGGAAAAAATCTGTTTACACTTTACAGATATCGTCCCGATGATGTTGAGATAAATCCCATTTCCCAATTAATTTCGACGTTTCGAAGAAATCAAAAATAGATACACGCACCATTTGGGGCAGGGGGGGAGTTGGTAAATAATTAGTGA
Organism: Rhingia campestris; assembly: GCA_932526625.1. Taxonomy (NCBI): domain Eukaryota; kingdom Metazoa; phylum Arthropoda; class Insecta; order Diptera; family Syrphidae; genus Rhingia; species Rhingia campestris. The sequence continues at coordinate 107,073,211 of OW052185.1, forward strand.
CGCATCCTAGCGGATGAGTTCGGTTGTCATCATTAGTGCGGCGAATGTAAATTAGGTTTTAGTTGATGGCTGCTTTATCGGATTTACTTTTCGTATCTAAAGGTGGACGCAAATGTGGGATTAGTGTACATGTCGCCGAAATAAATTGAGAAATAAATACACGGATGCGTTTTGAAATGTGCGTGGTTGGTTTGGTTGCTTTTTTCTTTGTTTGTTTCGGCTGATGACAGCTAGATGGCAGGAGGACTGAGGGAAATTTGCCGCCGCTTGGTGGTAGTTGGTGATAGTTGGCTGAGTGATGTGATGAAATTTTGTTATTTTTGGCAGGAGGTGGAGATTGAGGTATCGTCTTGAAAGGAGGACTGGCGTCAGGATGTGTGGAAAGTGATGATGAATGGGTTGTTTGGTTGTGGAAGTTTTCTTGGCTTTGATGTGAGTTGGAAGGTGGGTTATTTAAAGAGATTTAAGTTATCGGATGCAACAAGTTTTTTAGTGGGCTAGGTGTAGACGAGGTAGGTCGACCGAAAGTGGCGTACGAAAATAGGTTTTAGCCGAAAGACAAGCTAAGCAATTACAAGTGGAAGGAAATAGCTGTTTTAGATGAAATTAAGCGGATGAAATTCATGTTAGATACAAAGGATATTTATATAAATCTGCAAGTCATTTCTTTAAAAGAAATTTATATGTCTAGGATTTGAATTTAGACCGTCAAGTTGATTTCTTATTTTGTTGAAAGCAGCTTGACGGTCCACAAAAATTCAAACGCAGATATATAAATGTCTTTTGAAGAAAACTTGACTATCTGACGATTTCGAAAAACGGTTCTTCTCTCAGAATACTCATACGCTTTCAAATAACTGTCAGACACCTTTAAAATGCATCAAGCTAGCTGCTCTCTTCTTGGGCCGTTGTCAGAATACTGCGGAGCTGTATAATACGTGCTGTCAAACACCTTAAAAATGCAGAAAGCTACTCTCTTCTTGGGTCCTTGATAGAATACTGAGTTAGAATACGATCTACGAATATAACATTCGTTGTCAAACATCTGGCCATAAATCTTAGGGCCGAAATATTGGCGTCCATCGGTCGACAGCGCCTTTGAGCCTTCTTAAATATCCAGTGCGGAGCTATCAAAGCTCACAAATTCAGGAACAGCCCTTAAATGGGTCAGAAGTCTGTTATGAAAGGTTTCATGACACTACGTCTCTGAATCATGTCAACGAAAACGGGACCGACGATTTGTTAAAGAATTTCTCGCTACCATGGAATGTCTTATCCGCTTTTTTTCATCCCAAGCTTACATGCCGTAAATCAGGAAGAGTTTGCCTTGATAACAAGAAGAAACATTGGTTGGCAAGAGTAATTCTTCGTTTGATTTCTGGCGAAGTGTAGTGGTCACCAAGGATTGGTAGCATACCTTGGTTACCTAAGCCATACCGATAGGTACCCATAAAAGTATCAAAGGGAAGAAATCCTGTCATTCCCATTGGACCTACCTATTGAGACACAACTTGGTCTATGTGAACTTTATTATACCTAAGACAAGGTTTGTCACGCAGACTTCGTCAGAATAGAAAGTGGGAAGAAGTTGAGTATGACCAGCCAGAGATCGTTTTTTCAATGGCCTACAGATCCAACGGGGGAAAGCTGTACCACAAAAGCAAAAGGCTAAATCTAAATATATCATGATCTCTAATAATGACGTTGAATGCTAGACTATAAGCCCTTGAACGAATACTTCTTAGTCGAATATTTGGTAATGAATGCGAGAATGTAAAATATCATACCATCGCGAGTCAAGAAAATCGTCGAATCCCAACTTCAGGTTCGAAACGACAAGGAAGACTGAGCCTGTGGTAATTTTGGGATCAAACATGTCATGTAAAGACTGCCTTGTTTCAGACGAGTCCCTAAATGGGTCAGAAGGCTTTCAAGAAAGTTTTCAGAAGGCTTCACACTGAATTCGGAACGAGTGGTGTCTCCAACGACACGGCATACGCAGATGGTTGACAAAACCTAGGGCAATTGGTTAGGTTAGGTTATAGTAGCTGCATGCGATGGGCGTTCACACTAAGACAAGAAAATGTCCGTTGTCGTTCCACGTGGATCTGTCGACTTTTCCTAATATTCGTTTGCCTAATTAAACCATCCCGACCTAACTATAAAACGGAGGAGGTTTCTGAAATTAATATTAGCCAGCTCAGATAGATTGTTAAAGAACTAATCTGCTAGATATGGAGTTTTATTTTGTTGAAGAGAGCTGGACAAGATTAGAGAGGATGAGGAATACACTCCTCCACTTCATCGTCCAATCAATATCTGCAAAAGTAATTGCTTAAGGGGCCTAGTCTTTTGGCATGTAGGCCTAGAGGGCAGTGTCCTGAAAATGATACCGATGATGGTACTAGAGATGATGGTAATAGAGAACACTTCTGGTTATAGCTTGGCCAGAGTTGCCTGGATATTAGACACGTTGTGTCGTTTATCTATCTGCGGATTGCTTTCTTGATCGCACCCAGTTTGATTAGTGATTTGTATGTAGCGAGGGATATAACTAACGTTTCTAGTGGCGGTTGAATATTAAGGATAGTGCCCTACTACCAGGAGACTTATTTTCACCAGGATATAGGGAATCTCTAATAATTCTAAGATAAGTGTTAGCAAACATATGCAAGCATCTCGGGGAGCAGATTTAGCGTCATTGGTTCGTCTAGAATTCACGGTTGTTTACACGTTTGGAAGATATTTGGAATTCATTTGCTGAAAAGATTGCCAAACCTCACAATCGTCTAAATATCTTAATTGATTTCAGATAGAATATTCGGGTCCTGGACTGGAGTAAATTTAAAGAAGCAACACATTGCAACAGAAAAACCTTCATATAACAAAACAGATGAGAGATATATCATGCTACAAATTAAATAACTTAATTCACCCGAAATTGACACCTTGTCATATGTCAATCTTCAAAGCACCTTCTGCAACTCCTTTGAAGCTACTCCCACCCTTGAAACTACTAATCCCCTCCTTAAAGTAACCACAATCCATCAGGTGAACCACATTTTGCCAGCATAACAAATCACGCCTTACCCAATGCAATACCATCATCAACCAGCTATTTGAACCATTTGTTAGCCCTTTAAATCAATTACATGACATTACCATAAATTACAAACTTGCGGGTAATTAGTCTTGCACCTTGAGGCTCTTAATTATCTGCACCTGCACTCAACCGATGAAGCACATACCATGCAGCATTTGGGTTTCCATTATTATACGTGGAATCGTAGCAATTGCGACGGTTTTCAAATGACAGACAATTACGTGAGTTGCAGCATTTACAAACAAAAAAAACGGAATGAAACGCGTCAATCTTCATCGAAATAGAGAGGGAGAGAGATAGAAATGGGTATCTATGTATCACTGTTGCATTGTGACATCCTTCTGAATGGGTAAATCAAAATCAGATTGTAAACATCCTTTGAGCCTGTGGCTGCTGGAATGATAGTGCATCAAAATGTGACAGACAAATTGACAGGTATCATGTGGCAAATGTGAAGGTGGGTGGTGAGTTTGGGTAAAGATGTCTACAGTCAGCGACGGGCTAATGTTTGACTTTACTTTTTAATGCTGTGGATTTTGTATCATGATATATATCAAGCAAAGATGTCTAAAGTGAATGTATGGGAAATGTTTTATTGCAATTTATACCATGATTCACAATTGATGTCATGATTTACAATTTATCCAGTGATTTACAATTTACATCATGATTTACAATTTTTGTCATGATTACAATTGATGTCATGATATATATTATGCAAATATTGTATAGGCATTGTATTTTTATTGCAATTCTTCGTGTTGGACACTTTATATCATGATATATATCATGTGGGTGCACTGACCTAGTGGCTCAAATCACGAAAGTGACATCATCTACGTCTTTGAAAGGCCCACCACTTGCCAAGGTTAGAATGGCTCCTAGCGTTCGCCAGCACACTTATACCATTTAGTCAGACAAACATTCTGGAGTAAGCTTGAGAAGCTTCGAAAATGTGCCTCTTGGAATCGGCGTTAAACAGGAGATCCAATACTTTGTGGCAATTATATAATGAATGGAGACGTTAGGAGCTCTTAACAGGGGATCCCATTCCTTGCGACGGAAATATAACTTCTCACACAGAAATTAATGGAGAAGCTGGGTTTCATAACCTCTATGGGTCGTCGTCAGTGCTACGTTATTCATTTCCAACAGATCCTTTAACGTCAGCGTTAGAGAAATTTCTGCTATTAATGAATAAGTAGGGCTTCATTTAAATTATGAAGGCCGGATGGTGCAAACAAGATGTTGACATATTTCCTCTTCTAACAGGGCCAGTAATGTTGCCTTCCTTAAAAATCTTTCCAATCAAATCCTTCTAGATGAAGCATTGGGTAGTCGCTTACTAGGCTTAAGGCCAGTCGAGAGCAGGCAGCAGTAGCTGGAAATTCAAGACGAATCCCAAAAATTGGTAAAGGTGTAGTGTTTAAGTTGCTAGTCGGTTGGACTATTTTAAGCAAGGGGTTTCTGGCTCAATTGCTGAAGGAAAAAACGTTAAAATGCTTTTTACTCCCCCACATCTTGCGAAAAACTTTTAAAGGTATAAAATGGTCATGATAACCTTCTAGGCTTTCCATACAGAATACGCGTTACATTTTAGGCCCCATTCGTTGTACCAAAAATATAATTTCCCACAGACAAATTAAAGGAGAAGCAAGGTTTTTCGTCGTGGACATACTGGTGATGTACCTATGGGCGGCTTCCTGGCGGAAATCCCAACGTAACGAAGTTGTAAGCGGATCCTGACGCCTGCGGAAAGGGAGTTGAAATCTCTTATTCCCAAGTAGCGGGCCCACCCAAATACTGTTTCCATTGGGTGATTTGACACAGGACCATAAAAAAAATTAAAAAAAAACCTGCTGGGTTTAAGGTCCTAATTTACTTAAACTTAATTTTTACTTAAACCCAATTTTAATTTTTATTTTTTTATCTACAAGCAAGTTGTGAAGAAAACTAAAAACTTTTCTTTTTCCTCAATGCCATGCCTGGATCTTAAATTTATTTCCCCTCTAAATTGTTTAAGATTTACCGGAAGTTGAAGGAGGAGCCACGTGAGAGATTCTCCTGAGAGCATGAATATGGTTTTCCGACAAAATTTGTGGCGGTTGCTTACTTCTTTTTCTGCGAGCCTGGTAGTTTTCGGCCAACTTGCAATGATGTTGGTTGTGCTCGGAATAAATGGAATCGAATTTGTATAAAATTTGACAGTGAGTGTGAAGGAGATGCGCTTATAATCAACGTACTCATACTTTTGTATTATTCCAAGAATTGGTGTTTGGTACCACACAAGTGGGATGAAGCAAAGCTTGAGATTGTTTTGGTGGATCAAATGCAATTGTATTGCTTTGGCGCCAATTCTGACAAAGTGAGGGTGTACATGAAATTATTGTGAAGGATCGCACTCATGACCTAAGCGTTTGGCAGACCAGCTCTGTCGGCGTCTGGTGACCTACTGAAATATGACTGGTCAATGTCAACATGATATTGGAAGTTGTCACATACACTACTGCTCTCGTCCAAACTACTCTCTCTCCTTCACAAAGATCATCGATTGCCAAATAATTTAGCGTTAGTTTAGGGAGGAGCTATGTGAAAGTGTCTCTTTCGAGCAGGAGCACGGTTTTGAAAGAAAATTGCAGCCAGGTGCCTACTACTGCGTTTTCTGAGCGCCTGGTAGTTGTCGTCCAATTTTATGTGCTTTTTGTTGTTGTCCGAAAATAAAATGACATAATCGACAGAGGGAAAGAAGGAGAAGCTTGTTTGATTTTGTATTAGTCCAAGAGTTACTACCAGAGAAGCACCGCTCTTAGTGGGTGCAGCAGTGCTAGACTTTGTTTTTGTGCATGAAATGCGTATTGCTTTGGCGCCTAGTCTAGTTGTAAAGAGAGTAAGAACTCTTGGTTTGACATCTGACATTATTTTCCTTTTCTGAATGGAAAGTGATACCTACTATTGCGCCTGGCCGCCTGGTGTAAAATGGCGGGAAACGTTTATTTGTGGATTCGGAAGAACAAATTGGGACTCGGAGTACTTTTTCTTCTGGCAAGTTATTTGTAGCAGCATAGCTCCGTCTGGTCGAATACTGACATATGACACGTCATCATAATATAAAAAGTCCTCAGACTAATATGTTTGCTTGCCCACACGGCAATGTTACTTAGGCTCATCCATTGAACCAATGAGATTGCCGAACTGTTTGCAGTCCTGAAATTCGTCATTTCAGTTTTTAATGGCCGAGCCGGCATCAGTTGCTTTCTAACTTTCTGATAGCATGGTGTGATATTTTTCGGGACCTAAAGTTTTAGACCGTACTGTGAATAAAATTGACGTCAATTGATTTATCGATCGTTGAATGCAGTCTCTTTCATAGTTCCCAAAAGTTTTACGAAATCTGTTGAATTTTTTTTACAAATTTTGTCACAAAACAATTATTTACAATTAGGCTTCATTTCGACAGCCGTTGGTGGTGAAAAGTGAAGTCAAATATCTTGGCATCTGGCTGGATAAGTTTATGTATCTTCCCAAAAAAGTAGATGCCACGGGAACCAATACAATTGGATGAATTAAACAGATCCGACAGCTATAATCTTTGACCCTGCTAATGACAAGGTAAAGTCTAACAGAAGTCCTACCCTACTTACTTTATTTTACTACTTACTTATCTTTCTCTGATATATCTGCCGTGCGTATTAAAGAAAAGTGGGTCAGTGATTAGTGTGGTGAACTGCTGTGCAGAAGGTTTGGATTCGATTTCCAAATATGGCAAAACCAAATGATTTCTATTAGCCTCTAGCAATGATCTGACAAATCAAATGAGATGTACTAATTGTCAAGAAAACCTTATATCTACTCGGAAATTGGGAATCCTACAAGTATAGGTCCCAATATAGAACACATAAATATTGGTGAAAAAAGCTAAGCCCTGGATCCTATAAACTGTCATATTACAATTTATTCAATTTTTATAAACAAAAATTACCTTAAAAATGGTTTAAATTTAAAAAGCGTTTAATTGAAAAGTTTTGGACTTATCGGAAGTTACTCCGTTTAATTTAAAAACATGCTCTGCCTGACTATAGTATATATAAAGTTCTTTAGACTCTACCCTCATTATTTTCGATATAAACTCTTCTTATTCTTGTTTGTACTTGTAACATGTCAAACAAACTGGATCGTACACCCACCTGACCTTCATCCAATATCGATGAATATCTTCTCCGTCAACATTCTCAGGCAACAAATAATTTCGGCTAATCCTTTTCTCATTGCACCACTTTCATATACACAGGACCGTCAACCAGGAGGAAACATATTTCCTGACCATTTTCCGTTTGAACCAATCGCATATATATCTACTCGCAAAAGTTTCTACCTCTCCGACTCTTCTCCGTACCCAACCTTTCTTCATACATGATTTTTATCTCGCGTTTTGTGATATCATTTTGTTCATTATAACCATGATGATATGATGCTTAAGGGACGTTATATAAATATAATCATGTTACTACATGCGCAGAAGGACAAGGCGATAAGACATTTCTTATTTTTATATCTGTATCTTTGAATCCGATAGGATATTACTGAGCAAGCACTTTCAACAAACGAATAACCACTTCTTACCACATTTTCACAGCCAGACATTTTTAAACCCCTTTTTAACGGCTATCTGTGTGAATGAACTCTTAAAATAGCAGTCGTTTAGAACTGTCAAAATGTCAGCCTTTTAGGTTTTTCAAAATCTCGCCCAGATGTTTTTTCTGTTCCTATTCAGTGATGGAATTCTTCTGCTTTTATAATATTGAACAGATATAATATATCATGCAAGTAGATGGTGCTGTAACATATAGCTGTACTGGCTACAATTACAGATTGGACAATTTCTACTTCGTGACATAAATCATACAAAACGAATTATTCACTGAGCAAAGCGGCCTCCAGTGGATAGATTAGTTACATCAAACAAACACCTACACCAGAGTGCAATAACTCATTTTAAAGTGTGGGCTACCAGAAGGATGAGTTCTAGGGCCCATTTTGTTTAACAAAATAAAAATTACATTATGGTCTGTTGAGAAAATAAAGTACATATAGCCACGGTTATCTCCAATTGAGTTTAACTTGTGCCACAAAGGAGAACTTCAAATCATTCCAATTTGGAACCGATCACCAACAAAATCCGACGACCATTCCATCAATAAATCGGTCCAATAAATTTGATAGAAATGTTACTTCTTCGCCTACTGTACCCACCCCTAACACAAGACAAACAAAAAAAAAACCTCCTCATCCTATGCATTTTGTGTATTGTGCCCACAAACAAAAGCACATCCCTGTCAACGGCAGAAATCCTTCTTTTCAATGAATATACGTTCTACAAAGGATACGAGTAATTTAATGAAGTCTAGAGCGTAATGTACTTCTCAATGTCTCGCTCCATTCCACACACACTACCTACACACACATCAATCTGTGTTTAATTAACATAAATTCAAAAAAGTATCCATAAACTAGTGGGATACAGCAAAAACGTCTGGCAAAATGAGCGTGCCGTTGAAGGGCTTTCGAAGGATATTCAGTGCAAAGGAGTGGGGGCGGAGGATTCGATTTGTTTTTGCAGATACAAACGATTCGCTTGTACGCGATGGAGCGAGAAAGTAAGGTGTATTATGTCGCCAATGGCAAATATGTATTATCTCTGCGCACATCTTTTACGGTTTTATCTAATTCGCCTCAAGCACTTTTAAGGATTTTAACATGCTATTCCTCTGTACTTGATAGGTAGGTTGTTAGGAGCACCCTTCCCTTACACATACTCCCGTTGAGTGGAATTTAAACTGATGGTGGATTTTCCTGTAAATTGAATTATGTCTATTCGAGATTATTGATACGTTTATGGTTTGAAAATTGGCGTTTGTTTAAGGACGACTTTGTGTATTGAAAGGATCAGAACTTTTGGAATTAAAATAGAAGTCAAATGGAAGGATTTTGGAACAGCTAATGCACTTTTTAAGAATTTATTAACACTGTAGATGCTTAATAAGTGTGAAGTTAGTCAAATTATATTTGAAATCTCTCGTGATATATATCGTGAGTTAAGTCAGTATTGCGCAAAAAGTACATACGCACACATCAATGGTTGTGAAAAAAACTAGGACCCGGGTACTAATGGAAATGATTTTCAAAATTTGTAAAAACAGAATGCGATATTTGTCGCCAATTATATCACTTGTATCGTTGACATTTTCAAGATTTTGCTTCCATTCCAAATTAATACGATTGCGGATTTTATTTTTGTCTCAAGCATTTGAAATTGAAAAGCTTTGGAATTCAAAGCACGTTTCGTGTTAGAAAACCACATCAAGACTCCATTTAAGGCGTATAAACGCAGTCTTCATATGTATATCGTTATGCGATTTTTCTATCACGATACATATTTTGAATGGCGGTTTCAATGGTTTGCCTCTTCCAATGTCTGTTTTATTTCAGATGTGTTATTCAAATTGCTTAAAAAAACAAACTTTGTTGCTTTTAAGATACAGCGGACTTTAGGGTGTATCACGAAAGTTCAAAATATATCATGACAGAGATTTTGTGATTAGATGAATGTGAAAATCGGATTGAAAACATTCTTTCAGGAAACGGCTGAACCATTTGACGTTGGTTAACAAAACAGAATGGCTTTCTTAAGATCTAGTTAACCTAGCTGCGTATCAAGGTTGTTAAAAATCTATCATGACACTAATTTTGTATGTTGAAATTAGTTTTATTAGTGTAAATGTGCAATGATACTGTTTTGAATAACAAGCTACATTATCACCCTCATTACTGGTAGTCATGGCATCCATTTTTTAAAAGGGATGAATCCGCCCTCGCTTTCACAAAGAAGACGAAAAAGAAAAAGCCGATATCACTAACGACTTCAAGCTATGTTTTAGATACAGAGCTAATAATGAACTCGAAGATTTCACCTCGAATATTGGAAAAGACAGCAACTTCGGAAGACATATATATACGTTGCATTATACCTTCTCCGGAAATAGAGTTCGGCTTTGAAATCTATGAATAGGTCGTAGGTATCGGTTTGGGCTTCTTGGGTCCTGAAGATCGGCTGAAGTAAGGCACAAGTAAGACCAGACTGAATACTGTGTCATGTTTGGTCTTCGGCTCCAAAAACATGCACTAACCTTAACTCTATTTAAAGACAAGAGAAACCTCTTGAAGCGAGGACTTGTTGGATATTGGATAACTTTCCTCTATTTACAGACTCTATTCAAAGACAATGAACCGACTTTAGAATTGTAGTCGTTGGCCCAGCGAAGACTCATTTCAGAACTTTCCTGTTTTACAGACTCTAGTCAAAGACAAGAGAAGCGGCTTAAAGACTGTTCTTCTTTTGCTTTTAGAATTGTGGCCGTTAGCCGTTGTGGCCGTTGTGGAAGACTCGCATATGGTTAGACGAGGGTAGAAAAGGCATTCCAAGAAGCACCACTCAATGCCAATGCATGTTACAAGCAAACAATGAAACAAATATCCTGAATACATAACTCCATCAATGTATGATCTCCAATAATTTAAGACTAGGGTTGGCAAACATCCGCCAGGGTTATGGGCTAACCCTAGGGTAATGTATAAAAACTGGGATTTTCGAATCCAGACCGGACGAAGAACGGAGACAAGGAGAATCACATATACCTCTGATGGCATATGGAAGTAGTGGATGCCTCCAATGATATAGAGTTATGAAACTGCATACAGAATACAGAATACAAATCAAGGACCCCTTTGAATTCTGATGGCTGTAAATTCATTAAAAGGTATGTAACCATGAGTGACAGGGAGACTAGCTAATCGCTGGCATCACATCAAACGTAAACTTACCTAACCTGTCCTTACTGAAATTTTACGTGTCTCGATACTTTAATTTGTATCATGATACTTTAAGTGTACCCTACTCAAACCACTAAGGAGATTCTATTAATGGCGCTGATTATCCCTGTACAACTTTATGGCACTGGGACATGTGGGGACATCACATCAAACCTAACCTTATCTGCCCCTACTCCAATTTTAGGTGTCGCGATACTTTTTTTTGTATCTTGATGCTTTAAATGCTCCCTACTCGAACCACTAAGGAGATTCTATATATCGCGCTAATTATCTCAAGGGATCAAAATCGGATGAAAAATGTCAATTTTATTGCTATGTTTTGTGTCGCGCTACTTTATTTGTATCATGATACTATAAAAAAAAAAAAAAAGAAGCGCCTTATTCGAACCATTAAGAAGATCATATATATGACCCTGATTATTCCTGTTCCTGTATCAAAAGTTGAATAAGCAGTTTTGATCAAAAAATTCTTTAGAAAATCGTTGGTCCCATTCGTATTGATGGGGTATGTGATAATCGAAGTAGAGGAATACGTCGCTTTAAATTGCGTGCACAAGTAGAAGCTGGAGGTAGTTATGCAAATACAGATTTTTAAGGCCAAAATAAACCTCAGACTAAAGCGCGATTTAAGAATCTAAGAATGATTTTGATTGTCGCTTTGTCTATGCAGATAATGGTTACTGAATGATATTTATAGCATGATACATTGTCCTGCTTATCGAATCTACGTCATCCTCCTAGACGATTTCCCCCAGACAAAAACATTTCGTATGTGCTTTTGCTTTCGTTCCTCAACCAAAAGTTCATTTCAAAATCTTCCAGTCGTGCGTGTTCCTTTGATGTCATTGTGCAGTCTTAAATCTCTACAAAGGCCACTCTTTAATTTTCAAAAAAAAAGAACCGTCCGTCTCGCCATTCACAGAAGCCTTGGCAAAGAGTCTACCACTTTATTTTTTTGTTAAGTTTTCTGCCGCACAGAAGTAACTTTCTATCACATACGTGCTCGGAATATTAATATCCTTTTGCAGCCGCAACTTATGTGCTCCTCAAGAGGACCACAGACAAAATCAAAAGAATCGCAAGTTTATTTATGTTTTGTCTGGCTGTACTGTGTATTGTTATACGACAAACAAAACGCATTTGAATCCCAAAGTACAGAGGGACGTCCTGAGACCGTTTATTGTCTTCCATCGGGGCCATACAAATTATTGACTTAATATTTAAAAAAAGGACCGTCTGTCGGCATGACTCAGAGTCCGTATTGCGCGAGCTTAATTCAATTTAAATTGGAATTTCAATTTTTCGTTTGTTTCTGAATGCGGAGTATTGTAATGGAGGAATGCCGTTGTCTGTAAAGGGGATGCATGATGTGTGCTTGGCGAAAAAAGTCGCCTCCCTTGGAGAATAAACCAGTCAACCAAATAATATTGTTTGGTCGGGAGAGGAGGACTCTATTGCGAATGTCCTCGCGATAAAATCGAGAGTATAAAAGGTTTTGCTTTGGCTGGTTGTTTTTTCTATTCGTCTATGACTTTTAGGGTTTTATGTGATTTTTTTCCAGGGTGGCTTGGAAAGTAATTAAGACTAGAACAAAGGAGGGAAGGACTTTTTTCTCTCTATTTGCATTTCTATCCTACTAAGGGACTGATTTCGTTTTTGGTTTTGGCGAAATGGTGTGGGGATGGAATAGGTTCAAACGTGGATACCTGTTTTTCATATTTGAGATACTAAGATGGTTTTATAATAATAATAACTTTACTAACAGTTTTGCTTCGATAAAGCACTATCGGAACTATTCCCCCGCCAGCAATTTTAACTGTATGGAAAAATATTTGGCGCACTCTTTAGGACTTCTATAAGACTTCCTTACGAAAGCCTTTCCAAAAATCAAAAATAAAGAAAAGAAATTCCACACATCCTCGGCATCCTCGGAAACTTTATGGAAGCCTTAACATTGATTTACCATCTCATGTTCTAAAAAGCCTGTGAATTTACTTTCAAGAGTTATTAAACAGGCTGAACTTCTGCGGGCAAGTACAAAATAAGCTCAATAGAAGTAATTGCTTCTGGAGATTGGAAATTTTAACTTTAGAGATGAAAAATTGTTAGTTGGGAATTTAGTACAAGATTGAAAATGTTTTTTTACGAATTTTAAATTTTTTAATTTCCAATTTTTAAGCGGAGGAGATAACAATGTGAAATCTATAGGTATTGCAACAATCCACTAAACATTACAAATAAAAACATATTATCTGGACATATAATCCGCCTTAACTCAACAAAACACAATTTGAGCGAAATACCTGCGTAAATATGATTTTATTTCTGACTTATAATTCCTAAGCTTGAAAAATGCTGAACATAATGAACTACTGAACTAGATGAACTCACCATTTGTTGCTGATTTTTGGGCTTCTTCACCAGATCAGGTACTTTGAACGATGTTACCGCTTCAATGACGTCTGCTAGGAGGAGTCCATCGCGACAATCTGCCGACAAGTCAGTGACTTTTTTCTTCGACTTCGCCCGGTCCAGATAGTAGTTTGCCCAATCGGTGTAGATCTGTAAGGAAATTGAGAAGGTGAGAAAGGAGATTTACCTAGGAAAAGTCTAAAAAAAAATCTGAGAAAATAATTATAAAACCCGGGCTTACGGTGCAGCTTAAATCGTTTTTACAAATTTATGTGCTGCGCCTTCAAAATATATCATGATGCTGATTGGAGGATCGCGGTAAAGGTCTTACCAATTTTTTAAGTGAAAATTATTTTGGGAATAAGATTTTATGAAACGAAAAAGTGTAACGAAAAAGAGATCGATCGCTGTCTCTCTCTCTCTCTCTGTGGTTACTCCATAGTATATTCATCTCGTTCTCTTACAAATCAACCAGAATACAGTTTCACTTCTACCACATGTGAACCTTGTTTTTAAAGGCAGGGTTACGACTTTCAAAGGGCACAAGGTTGGATAAACTATAGGTATACCACGACATTTGAATATCTTATGATGACATTTGTTTGCCATTTTTCGTCAAGGAGTACACATGCACAGGACTTGTTTTGAAGAAATCAGCTTGGACCTGGGTCTGAACCAGACTATTAAACCAAAAAGTTGTATTTGTATCATGAATTATATTTTGAGTGTTACTATCATGAAACCATAGCGGAAATTAGCAAACAGTACGAGAACGTTCAGCCTTAAAAATACGAAAAAAAAATAAGGGACTTCAGACTTATAAACTTTGCAGCAGCTTGAAAAACGATGATTCACTTGGTTCCACAAACCTTTTTGTAGAATGTTATCACTTATCAGGTTAAAAGCTTTCTACAGCTTTATATATCCACGTTTATACCGTTATATTGTGTGTCACTTAACTCCATTTATCACACCTAAATTGTAGCGATACTTTGGTTTGCATCGTTTGATAATGGCGAGTCCTTCGTGACACTCCATTCCCATAATTTTAAGTTCCTGGCTTGGTGTAATTTATTGATCTAATCTTGTTGCGGGATTAAAAAATCGTACATGAATAAATAAAATTCAATTCAATTGAATTCAAAAGTTCAGCCTACACAAACAATAACAACTTGCAACTAACAGGCTTAGCAGCTGCGGAGATACGGTTATTATTAGCATTGGCTTTGATTTCGAACTAATGAAGCAAACTGTCGATCTTCAGAAGGTCAAACGTCAATGAATAGCCTGATATTACGATATTTATGGCTGGATTTGGGCTTTATTCTTAGATTTACGGTAAGATCAACTCAAAACCGCCTCCACCATTCGACGACCTTCTTTATGATTCATCCTTGAACCGTTTAACCTACCCCACATTCCTCTCGGACCTTAGTACATTATTTAATAAAGGACATTTTTACATCACCGACTCTTCTCCGTACCCAACATATCTCCTCGTCGGATTCTTCTCCGAATATTTGGTCCTGTATACGAGAAAGGCCACAAAAAAGGAGACCCTCTGAACTGAACGTACAAGATTCTATCTATTTTTATATGTAGACGGCTGAATTTATTTACCAACAGCCTGATATGCCCTTGTCAGTGTAGTTTAAGGCCAGTAAAGCAAAATCTTCCTGGAAAAAACCCAAGAAGTTCAAATTCAAATTTCAAAGCCGCATACGACAGCATTTATAGGGTCGAACTATTCAGAGCCATGTCTAGTTTTAGTAAACCGCCCAAACTCGTCCGTCTGTACCGGATGACGATGGAAAATTCTCGCAGCTCAATCAGCGTGAATTTTTGCATCACCGACTCTTCTCCGTACCCGACAGATCTCCTCGTCGGATTCTTCTCCTAATATTTATACCCGTATACGAGAAAGGCGACAAAAAAGGAGACCCTCTGAACTGAACCTACAAGATGTTATGTGAACGGCTGAATAAGTTTACCAACGGCCTGATCGGCCATTGTCATTGTATGTAGGTATGTTTTAGGCCAGGAAAGTTCACAACTGATCAAATCTTTCTGAAAAAAAAACCCAAGAAATCCAAATTCGTGGATTTCAAAGCCGCACACGACAGCATTTACAGGGTCTAACTATTCAGAGCCATGTCTGCGAGCATGATAAGTTTTCTCTTTTAAAAAACGAAGGTACCATAAAAAAAGTCAAAAAGTCACCTGGAGACTGACTTGGATGTCTTTGTATGGGAAGATAGTGTTTCTTATGCGAAGAAGCACAAAATTCAAACAACTAAAACCCTATCAGAGCTCATATTTTATCTAGGAACTGGTTTTGGATTTGAGACATAAGACCTGCCCAGAATGCATATCTGTAGCTTGTATCTTGCATCGCTGTCAAAAGAGAGATATATTTCATGGATGAAGTTGCCCTCTATTCAACTTCAAGCTACAAATTCACGAAGTTACACATTGTGTAAGCGCTTAAGGGTTACCTTGTTTTTAACTTTTACTCAGCTACAAGCATCAGCTACAGATACGCATTCTGGGCGTCCCTGTACAGTTGGTCCAGAAGCAGATAAGGTGTTTAAAGCTTCAGCGATAAGACTACAACTTGTCTACCAATCGATATCTTCGACAATATTCGATCTTCTAATATGGGGCAACTGGGACTGCCGTCAGACCAGAGATTGAAGGTGAGACATCCCTGACATTCGAATGATCGCCCGATTTCATTTTTCCAGGACGAGTAAAATCATGGGTACTGGGACTCTTACCTAAACGTCTACAGTTCTACATAATCATCGAGATCGGTCTTCCAGTGGTTAGTTTTGAACAAGATTTCACATTATTTTTGGCTAAGACCTTTATCGATGAGGACTGTACATCGTAAACTCTCCAAAAGTCAATATTTTTCCCAACACTTAACTTTATAAGACTTGCAAACATTTTTTTCCTGAATCTTTCACCTACCGCCTTCCAAATTCCCCTTCTTTTGATGTATCTTTCATCGCAAATCAAGTCCTTCCTAATGTTATTTTGACTGACTATTTGCCAGAGCATGGGTGGGTAATTACTCCCATCAAGCATCCTTGCATCAATCTAAAGAAAAAGGGATGCACACCATGTGTTTCCTCTTCACTAATTATTCCACTTTCATCAATTAACGTTTCCTTAATGCCTTCTTAACCGTTTTTTTATTCAATTGTATACCCATGCAATCTAAAAACAAATCCCATTTGTCCTTTTTACGACACTCGTCCATACACACATACATAGGAACCATATGCCATACTCCATCCAGCCATGCACTTGCAGACCAAAAATACAAATGGGAATTTAATTCCGGATTAATCTAAGACTAACGATCCAACACCACATTGTGATTATAACCAAATACTAGATTGTTTACGCCATCCAGGGAGTGGATGACGTACACAAACGAAATTCCCACACACACAATTGTTGCAATCTTAATAGCATATGCCAATCAGAATCTTCATGGTACTGGCTTTTGTTCCAGTGCACACACTCGTTCTCTCTCTCTGGTCATGAATGGATCCTGTTGTTGTTTTCGGTTTATTGTCTAGTTAGTGCCCGAGAATATCCTTTTCTGTTGCATGCAACACACACAACACACATTTTCCAAAAATTGAATAAGATACTTTCGTTGCAAATTGAGATACATCTGTTTCTGAACTGTGAATGCTCTTACAAAAGGACCAATCCAATCCAGTCTGGTTGAGCTTTTTGCCAGGATAGACTGGTGGATATTTTAATAGAAAATCATCCTCACATCATGGTGTGTATCTAGGATGCACCCCATTGCACCCCATTGCTAGATCGACCGACCAACCAACCGACCAACCAACCAACCGACCGACCTATCGCCTGGATGTTGTTTCGTAAAACATAAATTCATTTTGAATATCTGAGATGGAAAGTATCTAGAATGTTTTAATTGGAGAATGTTTATGAAGTGTAGCGCATAGTATAAGGTTCATGCAAGGGGGTATTTCGTACAGCTTGGAAGGAAACTATTCAGAATTTGATAATAGGTATCCTAACCACAAACAAATATCGCAATCAAAATTCATGGTAAATTTCAATTAACTATGGAATGCATAGGAAATGGATTTTTCAGGTTATGAAATGAATGCTTGTCCTAGGACATGTTTGGAAATTGTTTTTTGTTTTAAATGGGAGGAAATGGTCCTTTAATGAGTCTTGCAAGCGGTGACATGAGGTATTGTTAGCCAATTAAAGAGACCAATGTGACTGGGGATAAGTACTCAAAGGACTCGACTTGAGGATTGAATATTTGTGATATAAAAGACAAAAATAACTAAAAAAGTGCATCGAATCATCTCCAAAAATGTTCGGTTTTCCGTGATTTAAAATTGGGTATTTTAGAACGAGGGTATACTCTGATAGGGTTGGACTTGGCAATGCCCAGTGGTTGTAACTCTGACTACACATAAAGTAGTAACCATCGGGTACTGGTCTCATCCAACCGGATTTGACTTGCTAAACGATAAGTGCGAGTGTTGATGAGCTGCTTCGACATATTCGGACAACAGATTATCTAGGAATCTCAAGGGTAAGTCCGAAAGGCCAACGACAGCGCTCAATCCCTTAGTGGATACTGAATGGCCCGTGTCCTAGGGGTAACTAATAAATTGGAACTGGCCCTCAAGGTTGGGGGTTGTGCTTTGGGTTAACTACCCACCCATGGAAAAAAAATATATGTTACGAAGCAACCAATAGCCTCGAAAAGGACTGATCTTATTGTTGACGACCCTGCTAAAGGTAAAAAGGACAATGACGTTCGTATCTGCACCTGGAATGTGAGAACATTAAACAGGAGAGGTGCAGGCGAACAACTAGCGGAAGTCCTGAACTGCTACAAAGCAGACATTACTGCCATCCAAGAAATACAGGAAATACGATGGGATGGGCCGGGCAAAAAAGTATGAAAAACTGTGACATCAACTATTGACCGTTTTATATATAGACCGCGACTATTCGGGTGCGGATTTGTTATAAGTGCCCGACTTAGGCAAGAAGTCTTATGTTTCCTAGACATTAGCGAACGCATTGTAACAATACGCATCAAGGCCGGAATTAACCTGGGCCTCAACCAACATGCCTCTCCAATTAGCCCGGTCCTTACCTAACTGCCTCCAGGTGCGCACTCCAAGTTGGTTGAGGTCGGTTTCTACTTCTTGCTGGGAATCGAAGACACTGCGAGCCGAAGTATTGGTGTCCATTCGTTCTACATGTCCTAGCCATCTTAAACGTTGAATGCGGAGTTTCTTGACCAGGGTATGTCGATGTACAGCTCGTATAGTTCTTGGTTAATTCTTCGTCTCCATAGCGCTTTTAATACGGTCCATGCTTCAGCGCCGTAGAGCAGGACTGGGATGAGGGGGTCTTAAATAGGATCTCCTTAGCAGTTCGAGTGAGGGCTTTACTACTAAATTGCCTTCTTAGCCCGAAGAAACAGCGGTTGTTTTTGTCAGAGTTAATAGCGGAGTCGAGGTAGACAAAGTCCCGTACTTCCTCAAACTTATAAATGTCAGTGGTGCCGTTCTGTCCATTCGTCGATGTTGTGTGTCCTTTCGTGTTGACAGCATAAACCTCATTTACCCTTATATACTAGCAAACGTGGCTATGACATCATGATGTCAATATCGTCGGAGTATGCTAGTAGTTTCACCGATTTTTGAAAATTCTGCCTCTGGTGTTGGCTCGAGAGTTTTGCACAGCACAATCCTCTCAAGAATCAAATTAAAGAAATCACATGACAGCACATCGTCTTGCCTAAATCCTTTTTTGGTATCGAATGTGTCGGTGATGTCGTTTTCGACCCTGATGGAGCAGTGAAAATTGTCCATCGTCATCCTACAGACGGACGAGTTTGGGCGGTACACCAAAACTAGATATGGCTCTGAATAGTTCGACCCTATAAATGCTGTCGTATGCGGCTATGAAATCCACAAATAGGTGGTAGGTATCTATTTGGACTTCTAGGGCTTTTTTCCAGGATCTACTGAAGTGTGAAGAAATGATCAGTTGTGGACTTTCCAGGCCTAAAACCACACTGATAAGGGACTATCAGGTTGTTGGTTAACGATTTCAGGGGTTCACATATTACGGAAGATAGGATCTTGTAGGCAATGTTAAGGAGACTTATGCCTCTGTAGTTGGCGCAGTTCAGACAGTCTCCTTTTTGTGGATCGGGCAAACGATGCTGAGGTTCCATTCTTCAGGCATACTTTCATCCAACATGATTTGGCTTCTTAGTTGGTGGATGTTACTTACCAAGTCATCTCCGCAAGCTTTATAAAGCTCGGCGGAACGGCCGTCATTTCCGGCAGCCTATTAAGCTTGAGTTTAGATATTGCTATCCTAACTTCACTTAGGTCGGACGGTTGATAGTTTTCGCTGTCGTCGTCAACATTGAATGGCTCGTTCTGCCCGACATCGGAATGTTGTTCGTCATCGCCGTTTAACAGTCTGCAGAAGTAGTTCTTCCATATCCTCAGCATCGACTGTGTCCTAACTACGATATTTCCTTGTTCATCTCGACAGGATTCTGTTCGAGTCTTGGCTTTGACCTTTTAGACTTTGGTAAAACTTGCGAACATCGTTTTTGGAGTGGCCCCTCTCTATATCCTCGCTCTCGTGATTTTCTTGCTATGTATCTTTATGAAAAGCCGATATTCTTCTTCTTCTTTGACTAAAGAGCCCAATGGCAGCTCTCGTCTTCACCTGCAGCTCCTCGTTCTTGGCTGCAAGCATTTGTCGGCATTTCTCATCAAACTAGATGCTTATTGCTGATGGACGCGAGAAACCTAGCAAATGTCACAGCTTAATTATTATTCGATTTTGGTTTAAAAAAAAAATCAGCCAGGAACCGTAAATAAATACAAAAACATCCACTTCCTTTTCCCCCGCCAACTCACACGATTGCTTCCCGACACGTCAATGTTAATGGAAACATCTTCGAACCCCTCTTGTTTGCAGTTGAAACTCGAGATCACAATGCAACCAAGCTGTTCTGTCAAATCAATTTGACTCAGCATTGCCCTTCACCAGAACCCCCGTTTCCCATTGTCTTGTTAGTGTCAACAAACATTAAAATCACACAAATGCGTCTCGGAAAAAAAAGCTCTTTACCAACCTTTGTGTAGTTGCATCCATTTGATGACACATTGTCATTTGATCCTCGATATCCAACACATCCGCCAAGCATGATGTATCTCCTTGTATTCCTCTCCTCTGCACACTTTCACAACATTTTCTTTCACAATAATTGAATTCCCTTTCATTTAATTTTATTCCGTTATTTATTTTTCTATAGGAATTACATTTTTTCACAAAACTAATTCATTTTCTTTCGAATTGATTTCTTTTTTTTTTAAACATGCCTACTTATCCTCAGTGAAATGAAAAAATGATTCGTATCGGAAGAGTAGAAAAACCCCTAAACAACCCCCAGTTCAATCGTTGCCAAACATTTCTCATGAATAAATGAAAAGTGTCCTTTCCACCTCTGTGGCGCCGCCATCCCCCAATCACAGTTAATAAATATTTACCCTTCTCACATCGACCGCACCACCATTACCATCGATGGATAAGGGTAGCCTCAGCATTTTAAGCTGAAATAATTTTTATTTCCCTTCATTGCTTAAGGAGAGCCTTAATTGAATCCTTCGTCAGCATCTCTCATGTTAACAGGTAGATGACGACTTGACTATGGGTAGCTAGAGCGCTCCGGCAGTACGTCCTTATTAGGGTCAAGTTATGTATAAAATTTCCATTAGCAAATCAATTTCGTCTGAGTGAGTACGAGTGTGATGTTTGCTGTTCTCTGATCAAAAATCAGGATTCTTGTGTGTATGCGGGAAGGGGGTATTATTTGGGGGGTAACACATTTTTGCTGAGATGCAGACGTAGGCAAAAATGTAAATTGGTCTTGTGGGCAGGACTGTGAAGAAGATTGGTCGTGTTTTCGTAAATTGGAAACGTTTTCCGTTTTTATTGGGAAAAGGATGATGGAATCTATTTTGACATATATCAGAGTTTTGTGGGCACTGCGTTGGAATTGGGTGAGAGGCTGATTTATTCAAGGTTATCTTGA
The DNA here is from genome assembly GCA_932526625.1 of Rhingia campestris. Taxonomy (NCBI): domain Eukaryota; kingdom Metazoa; phylum Arthropoda; class Insecta; order Diptera; family Syrphidae; genus Rhingia; species Rhingia campestris. Next base: position 107,094,759 of record OW052185.1, read on the forward strand.
TTTTCATGGGGACCTTTTACAGGGTGAACGTTATGCTTTTCATTCGTTTTAATATACCCTGGACATGAGCTGTATAATGTTATATCCTCGCTGGCAGTAATATATCCCCATCAGCTTTGGTAAACGTTTAACTCGAGACTCAATAGATGGCGACACTAAGTCGATTTGTGAATACCCCAAATTTCTTTACGTGATGTCGTATTCCTAAGAACCAATGCACATGAGATGTTTAATGTTATATCCTCGCTAGTAGTAATATACTCTCATCAGCTCTTGTGAAAGTATAACTCGAGGCTCAATAGATGGCAACACCGAGTCGATTTTTAAATACCCCAAATCACTTTACTAAATGTAATTTTTCTTGTCAAGGTGATTCAAGAAATCCAGGAGGAAGATATTAAACGCAAACGATTTTTTGACAAGCTCAGAAATAATACTAGTCTCACATGGGACTCAAAATATGGCACCACTGTCTGACATGTGACAACCTGAGCCATTATTTTTACAATGATGACTAAAAGGATCATAACAAGAATTTTAATAGGCACCTCCGAAACCAATTCGGTGATCTTACTTAATTTTGAACCAGGCAAAGGTGGAATGCTCAAAAAAGTTCAATTTAGAATAACAAGATGGCGACACCGATTGAATAGGACAAAATGTACCTAACAATCAATGTATTTGCCATATCATCTGTTTTCCATTCAATCCGTATAACCAGATTAGGCTTGGAAACTCCTTAACAATTGTTAAGTACGGATCTCCCCAGTACAACTAGTCAAATAAGAAAGACTTATTGAATCAAGGTATCTTTTCTTATCGGATCATTTAAGGTCCTTAACGATTTTGTGCAGTGTAACGCATTTATTTTAAAATCAGAAATCGATCCTAATACTAACTCAAGAAAGCACAGATAAACATAAAAGAAAGCGTTAAAAATTGGGAAATACATCTAGTTGCAAATATAAATCAATAGATGGAGCCATAATCGGGTCATGTGAAGATCAATTTTAGAATATAAACCCAAGAAAATATGAAAAGAACATAAGTAACACGTATGATGGTTAAAAAGCTAAGAAACACAATAAAATTAGTTCTAAATCGTGCTCAATAGATGACGCCACGATAAATAGTGAGTTTGAAATTCTTGCTCAAAAAACAATATCACGATCACCAATCTCACAATCTCTCGAATAAACATGTGACTAGCTCTTCTGAAAAATAAATGATCACTCAAAAGATGGTCAAAATGCCTTTTCTGTAAGGGTTGAAGTAAGAAGTTCCTTTTTATAAAACCTTTTACGAGTTTTTGTTAGTCTAAATGTCCCCCAGGTTGCGCCCATTTAATGGTAGACGCGGTGGCCCTTCCAAGTCAACTCTCAAACTATTGTTAGCCAAATTCGAGACGACCAGCTCGGTGGCAATTATCAAGCACTCATACGTCAAAAAAACGACAGATCGGCAAAGAACATTGCCGCTGTTCGTGAAAGTTAGCAGAAATTGAGGCAGTTGATTCCTCCCAGAGCACAACAGCTTCAAAAACTTCAACATGGCGAATTTTAGGTCGGGACATAAACCTGCACCCGTATACAAGAACCAAATGGCTCAGGAGCTCAAAATGAATGACCATAACGCCATTTGTTGGCTGACTGATCTTCTGATCATTTGGAAGAGGACTACAATCTGCGATATATTGGGCGACACCAAGCGACACGTGATTCACCAGATGGCATATCTACAAAAAGTTAATAGTCGGTGCGAATTTTGAGTCCACGGCATCATTGGTAGGTACATCTTTGCAAACGACGTTGGTGACTCCATCATCATCAACGACGAGCAGAGACCCGAATTGAACGATATAGACGTGGAAGACATGTGTTTCCAGCAGGACGGCGCTACATCTCACACACGCCACAAGGTATCGTGAATTGGCAAGCAAGATCGTACGATTTTACTGCATTAGGTTTTATTTTTTGTGGGGTTTTCTGAAGTTGCGAGTCTATTTCAATTAGCCGCATTCAATCAATAACCCCATACTAACACAGGCCATTGTTAAAATTTGGCCGGATCTATGCGGCAAAGTCGTTGATATTTGCACCTCTCGGATCTGTGCCAAAATGGAAAGCTTTGACGGGTATTTGAAAAATGTCATATTTTATGCATAATGGCAAGCATGGTCCTTTCGAAGATGAAAAGCATTTCGTTAATACCTCAAAAACACAGCGTTTGTTATTCCATTTCAACATCTACCTGTCCTTATTGGAAAACGACGGTCTAGTGAACGTGTTAAAATTATAACAAATGGATATAAATAAGGAACATGGTGCCCTGGTAAACTTATATATAAAATGAGTTTCTCATTGCATTCAAAAGATGGCGCCACAATATGCCTCAACTTTATCATCGTCGCACAAGAAACACATTATCAAATCTAGCAGATAATGCGAGAAGCAACAACATTCAAGAAATATCACGAAAGATGCCCCAACAAACTAGGGAACATATAATGTATATGGTTTCATGTTGCATTCAAAAGATGGCGCTACTACGTGTTTTGTAAATATTTTCCATGTCTGTGCAAATTTTTCTGTCAGTATTTAAGGAAAGGACATGTAGACAACGCCCAGTGGCATGGTTTATCCAATTGGGGTTTTTATAAACTGGGATATGATAGCATTTATGATAGCATCTTAGAAGCTCCACATCTGGGCAGAATCCCTAGGCTTACCCTAGTTTTTTAGGTTTTTGTTTTCAATCCGCTTGAGACTTGCAATCTTGTTTTGGAATTCTGTTTCTCTGTGGAAAGTTTTGCACAACTGCAACTGCAACTGCCAACTTTCAGAATACAAATTCTTAACCAAACTAAGCCACATGCGATCCTTTGAAATCATCGAACTCACCAATGGGCGGCTTTAAATTTAAAAAATGGTAAAAACAAAAACAGAATTTCGAAAGATGTTCGTTGGTAGAAAAGGGTTTCAATTTACGCCGCAGTGAAACAATTATTTGCGCTGATGTCCGCGAATGTACCAAGAGATTAAGTTCCCCCCCCTGTGTGGTACAAGGTAGCATGGAACTGACACTACCAAAGTAAGAGAGTGGCATCAGTCAACTTGTGTCAGTTTGGAAAGAAGGGAAAAAAGCTGACTTAAAACTCTTGTTGGTAAAGAAGCTGTCTACCACAAACATGTGAAAAAAAGTCATTAGGTGTGTTCCACTTACGGCTTAAAAAGGTCATTAGGCGTGTTCCACTAAAGGGTCAATTAGAGATTTTCCTCTGCTGAATCAGCTGATAATTTTTGGATCATTGAGACAACCTTCTCAGCAGAGGGAAAGCTTTTCTACCAAAACAAAGGTTTCCTTACATCGAAGTCTATAATAATGATGAATTCTCTGCATGGTATATACAAAATAAACCGCTGCTAGGTATAAGCCCAATGGTCGAGGAGTCAAATCCAAAAAAAAATTAGACTCAGCATATAGCCGAAAATCCTGAGGAATCATGTTCAACACACCTTTTTATCTTCAAATGTTATCAAAACTTTCCTAGATATGACTAGAATACATTTTAAATTCAACTATCTGATGGATGTCATGGTTGCTCGTCACTCCAAGTTTGTGATTCGTTAAAAAGATACACGCGCCCTACAAGCGAATAACGACTATCGCTCTTAATCAGAGCCTTATTTGTTATTTTGCTGCAAGTATAAACCTTTGTCATATGTTCTTCTTGAGATTCACTAAACAGCGCTATCTATTGGTATACCACAAAAGCTTTTGTAACAAAATGACTAGCTCCCCAAAATGTCTTCCGCGGGGGATTTCCTTTAACAAAACATTCTATACAAGCAAATGTAATGCCCTTCATGTTCAAAAACAACATGATGTTGACAACATCACATTCAAAAGCAGTAAAGGAGAAAAATAAAAGCTAATTCCCTTTAAAATCATCGCATATGAGTAAGAAAAACATATCCACCCCTAGTACCATTTTTAGTGCGTGTCATATAGCGGCATGGGGTTGCCATATCGTATTCGCATAAAAACATGTTCAGGATGTTATATGACCTCTGCCATCACCATCAACCACCATCCTCCCATCTCAAGACGTCGATGTAAAAATATTTTTCCATCGCACAACCCCTCTTGTTTTTTTATTTATTCAGATAGAGCTGGGTGTGTCTTATTACCTTGTTTCTGAGTTTGCTGTTGGCTTTTAAACAAATTGAATCCGATGACATTAAAGTACAGGTCTCAGTCTAGAACGTAGGTGAGCAGCAGCAGCGGAGGACGGATATCGAATGCCTTTATCTATTCGTCGAACCTCATCTTGCCAATCGATTCTAATATATTTTTATTACATTTGATATGACGGCGTAGTTGAAGTGGAAATATCTACAACCTACCAGGACAGAAGATGTGGGAGTGGGGCTCGGCAGATACTTGATAAGTACCTTCTACAGTATTCTTCAATTTTCATCTTTCGACTTCAAAGGCTCGCGACATGGTAAAGTAGCGCGGAAAATTACATCTTGAAGGCTCCTGCCACACCCACTTCCTCTGATTCTTATCCTCATTCACCATTCTTTGTAGAGTTTGAAGTGAGATCTCCTGGCGTTGATGGCAGCGGGTAGCACTTAACCCGGTACAGGGTGTGGGAGTGGTGGTATATCGTATCTGTCGTGTTGGCTACTAGGGGCACCATTCACAGTTTGGGTGGGAGGTGGAAGGGGAGACAGAGTGTTTCCTAATATGCCGATGATGACTAAAGTGTTTTTTACGCACCCTGTGATGTGGTGTCAAGTGGCAGACGAGGGCAGTCGTGTTTTTTTCAGGGCGGGTATTTGTAAGCTACCGGAAGTCGTAAAGTGTGTATAAAGGCAATCGGCCGGACGGTCGATAGGAATTCAATTTGTTCAGGATGTTCTTGTACGGCGAATAGTTCCGCATGATGCATTGCCTGTAATCGAGTGTTAAATTGGTTTAAACGAAGGGATTTCGGTTGACGGATCAGGGATGGCAAATATTATCTGCATCTGTGACCAAATGTATTGCTCTTATGGTGTTACATGTGATCAATAATCAGTGACCCTTATCTGTCTTGTGTGTAGGGTGGTGGAGGGTGCTGACATCAATCGGCGTAGTAATTTGATGTTGTAAATGGCTCTTGTAGAATTGTTCCAACAGATGGGTTATGATATATCTGAGGATTGTTTATTACCGATGCTATGTTTGTAAGATTATCGCTGAAGCGTGCGATTTTTTACTACCCAAATGTATCTCAAAATACGAAGTGGTCAATTTTTCGGAATATTTAGTATAAATTAAGAAGGGATGACACGCTCAATAAAAAATAATGATTTACTGTCAAAAAAGCAAGAGACATGGCCTGGTTTAAGTCGATAACCAGGCTGACTTTTGCAAGAGACCATCCTGCTATATGTTGATAAATAGGCTGATTCCTATCTTTATAACAAAAGCTCTGTATAGGAATATCAGGCAAGTAGATGTGATGTTACCATGATTAGATGGTTCTTATTTCATTTGATATATTTTAATGTTATTGGGTTTTTATAGATGATGGTTGGGTATGGAACGACGGCAAACAGCATGTGTAATACGAGACCTAATATCCTTTCAAATTGCAAATCGTTATATCGCTAAAGATACGAGCTACATAGTAATGGTGTTACCATATTAGCATACGGTCCAATAAAGCATGTAATAGACGCTTCTAAAAACGAAAATCTGTTAAATCTGTCAGCTGTCTTAAATGAATATTTAGACACATAGCCCTCTCTTCAAATGAAGGTACACAGGAGGGAATCAACGAGGGGACTCAACATATAAGCAGCACGTCATGGCTTGTTGGAGTGGAAGCTACAAAATATTCTCGATGATGCCCATTATTTGGTGATCAATACTACTTAAATTTGTTGACAGCCTAAATAGTATAAGAATTCTACAAAGAACTAAACGAATCCACATACCATATTATGGTGTTTTTAGGGAAATAAAAAAAATGGCGCCCAACATAAGGACCGTCATTCAAAAACAATTCTGGGAACACTGTAATGTCGATATATGAAAGCGAACTGTTTCTTTCTTAAGATGTTTGAAAAATAAGTATTCAGAAGGAGATATTCCATAAAAAATCTCGGTAGGATCAGAACTGGCGCCCGACGTGAAGACAATATTGAAATTCAGGTGCATGTATGTATCTCCTACAATATTTTTGAAATGGGACTTGCAGTTTATCGACGATTCCGAACGGCAAATTTGAGAAGCTTCTCAATATAGTTGGGTGTTTGTCGGACTTTCGCAAGAGGTGGGGAAGTAAACAAAATGCAGGTGTTGGTACTTTCGGTATTTGAACGAGGGACCACGTGCTTAGTAGTCCATTGGATTATCCAAAAAGGCCACTTAGACCCACATAAAGAAGAGACGTACAACGGAGCGAAACTCAAAGGTATTTAGCAAAATAGCTTAACTTAACGAATGTCCAAAATAGAATGACGTAAGGACGGAACAAATTTCAAGGGTATTTAACCAAATATTGAGGCCAACATAAGAACTTGAATTTAAAAGGAATAATGTGGTTTAAGAAAGATTTTAACGAATACCACTACCTAAAATGATATCACTAATGCATCCTAAGGAAATCGTGTACTTCAAAGATGAACTGAGGTTTGGAGTAGCTAGTCAACATGGTCGCAGGGAACTTTCTGGAAAATAATGAAGTCTTATCCACTTCACAATGAAAGGCAACATTATTCAAATTAGATGTCAAAAGCAAATTGATGAAATGTGGTGGTCTGAAAAATTTTCTTCTTACATCATAAATATTAAGGAGACGTTAAAAGTGGCGCCCAACTGTGGGACATATTTTTATATAGAAATGCCTTGTTGCTTAAAAAAACCTTAACTAACGAAACGGATATTGCTCATGATACATACAAAACAATAGTTCTGACTGAGGAGTCCATTTGGAGGTGCTCAGACTTGGCCCAAACCATGTTAGTTAAGAATATATCCGCAAGCCCAAGAAATTCCCCCAAAAAGGATGTACCTGTAATATATTTCTGCCATGATATAAGTATCTAAAAGTGACAGATGAATGCACATGATACATCACCAAATAAATTGCCATTTCTCGGTCCATCTCACCCTTGTGACACATGCTACCATCACTCTGCTAAATGAGGAACAGCTCAATTTAATCAAAGTGATTCATTTCATACCTCGCCCTTTGTAAATGTGCAACTTTTTTCCTAATTCCATTAGAACTTCCACAGACATTCATATCCCTTCTCAAAAAAAAAAATTCGTTCAAATGGAAAAAATGAAACACTCTTTTAGGCAAACCCCCAAAGGACACCTTCAAATATAGTCCCCCTTCCATATACGTAAAACGTGCGCCCAAAATCAATTTTACCTCCAATTTTTCATTTTTTTCAAATAGAGAGTAGGTTAACAGAACAGAAGCTCTTTTCCGTAACTGCGATGCGAAAACTCATAAAAGGCAAACTACATCATTCTGTGTTCGTATTTGTTACTCCGTTGTAACATACAACCCTTCACTGTGTAAAGTATGACCCAACAAAGGGTGGAAGAGAAAATAAATTTACAAAAAAAGTGTTGACTCAGGTATAAGATTCCCCCCATCACGGTGGTGGTATTCCATCAACTAAACAGAGAGTAGGCGGTAAAATATTTGGAATTTCCCAAAACACCACTGCGTCATGACAGCTGTCCCTCGCACCATATGACTCCATAATTAAATTCAAAAAGGGGGTAGAATTGTTCTAAACATTTCTTCTATTCGAATCACTTAAAGTTCATTATTTTCAAAGATTAGATAGATAAGCACGTTCCATGTACACTATATGTTCTCCCCATATCGGGAGGGAAAATACTGACGAACCAACACTTGAAATCCATAAATAACTACACGCACGCGAACGCATTGAAACCGACTCGCGCTTTTCCACAAAGAAAAACTATTTACACGCATCTATTCAGATATAAAACTCTCGTAGAACATCTCGACACCCAGATGCTAGCGCACTAGAAAAACTATCGTCGTGTATCTGTTTAGTGGGTAAAACTAAATGCCAGACGCCACTGTCTCTAAAGCACAATTTTCCCGGAATACAATTTAAAAGGAAAACAAACCCGAACCGAGGAAAATGGTTTGGTTTCCCTTTAATCAATGAACACCAATAGATATTTTCAAATGTATCCACACGCGTATCTATATCTCAATACTTGCAGCGTGCATCGTATGCACTGCGCTGATGTTTGAATTTATTTTTTATGAAGCTTTTCGCTTTAATTAACCCATTTTTTCGGGATTAATCACATGTAACCGCACATCTACGCAGCACGCGGCGGACAGTGAAATAACTTCTGATTAAGTAGCGACGCGGCCTGATCAATTTATGGCACCCTGTCGGCTTTTAAATGAACACGATCGCGATCGAGATACTTTCGAAAATGGTTCTGATGATGCTGCGTATACGGAACACTCTGATGGTGCGGAAGGATCGCGTTAAACTGAACGGTCTTTTGAGTTTTTCGTGGAAAAGTCGAGGGAAAATCGGTGGCAGCTAAACTGTGGAGCCCTTGTGTGTGGAGGGAGATGGGAAGATGTAGATCGTAGATGTGGCAAACACATATGGGATTTGACTCAGATTCGAAGGGGGGAGAAGATCGGTTTCACTCAAAATTTTCCGATGAATCGTTGATGATTTATCGGCGACTGCGGAAAATGGGATTATTTTGAGTGGGATGTCGGTGTTCGATGCGATGATGATTGAATGGGGCTAGGCTGGCATTGAAAATGAACATCGGAAAGGAAACACAGAAATGAGTAAGCTGGATGTGGTTTCATTATTTTTTTTTTTTTTTTGAATTTGTGAGACGGCTTGACCTGTTTAGCTGGAACAATATGAAACACACGATAGCTCTAAAACGAAGACTTCTGAGAGTACATATGCTACCTTATACCACCTATACAAAACCTTTACATTAACACCTGTAATGCCAAATCTTAAAAAAATGGTTGCTTGCTTGTAAATAGGAGTGATTGCATCATGAAGTACAAAGCTTAGAATAAATAGTAATCAGGTCAATCCAGCCAATAAAAACGTATCCGCTGACATAGATTTCAGTACTTTCAGCAGAATGTAATAGTTTCATTCTTTAACACCGTTTTCATGTTGTAAACGAAAAAGTGGTGAAAAATGTTTTTTCTATTAGGTACCTACCAGATAATTAAAGTGGCGCCCAACGTAAGGACAAATTTCACATTCATGACCTAATATAAGTATCTGTAGTAAACTTAGGATGGTTTCCTCCAAAAATGATTGTCCTACAACAAATAAGGGTTCAACGATGAATCTATCTAATTGGATCAGGCATGGAATGGCGCCCAACGTAAATACTTATTTCAAAAAGGAAATTTGGTTAGATGTGACTCATCGGGTAACAAAAATTGATGCAAATCGTGACTCACTTCTCTTTCGAATTTTCGATCAGAAAATATTTCCTAAAGAAACCTTAATACCAAGCCTTAGACCAATAGAAAAACGGCGTTAGCATGGCCAATTCTAAAACTATTTTTTTCATTCTTTCATTTATAAGATAAGTAAGAGCGAACCGTGCCTTTTTTTAAATCCCAGAGGTAAAAGGACCCGGAAGGTGAATATTGTTATTATTTCTTACGTTTCCCTACTTTTTATAGCAAGCCTGCCTATGATTTAAATCCCATTGCTATGAATTATTTACTCGATTAAGATGAGACAGATAGAGCGAGAGAAGACGACTTTTGTAAGCAAGTTCCAGAGATGCTGCGGTGTGTTTTGTGCCTTGATGTAGCTTCTTCCGGAATTCCATGTTACTAAAACTATCGGTGCTAACTAAGGAATACAAAATACGCCAAATCTTAAAAACATTAAAGCGTATCAATGCAAAGAAATAATATAATAATGGAATTGGCGCCCAGAGAAGGGACTTTTCTTCAAACCTATAGAAATATTTAATTTGATTGACGTCAATGGCAATAAACGTTTTCAAAACATGTGGAATGATTAGATAGAAGAGTTATCTGTGGGACTTGGAACTTTCCCTGAATCAGTTCTATTCAAGTAAATATAAAGTGGCGCCCAACGTGTTTTAAAGCTGAAAAACGGTTGCAAATGCGATATGTCCTCCTAAAACCATATTAAGACTTGCCAGTAACTTTGGCAGCACACTTAGATTCTCAGACCAGGTCTATTATGTTGAAGGAAAACTAACATAAAAAGAAAATAAGACTGACAACGAAGATATTGCTTAACGTTTTTTTGCTGTCAGAATTGTTCCTGAATTGGCAAAACATGAAGACTATCCGAAAAAGTTATGTTACATCGAGATACATATTAAGTTCAGGCAAACGGTTTATATAGACTCTTGTTTCAGAAGATGACACCATGTACGCGATCCCGGAAAGTAAAAAGATATAAACTGAATACATATGAAAACACTCTTCTAGTAATCTTCTGCAACCACTGTATCTAAGAAACGAAGTAGAGCTTTTTAATTTTTAATCCACCCTCCTATCAAATTCAGCACAACGAATTTTTCAATCTACAAATTCAAACGTAACCCCGATTCTGCATCTTTTTTGAACACCAAGCCAAACTACAAACATAAACGACCGGCCCAAATCGATTATTAAAGCCAAACAGCTCTCAATCCAACAGTCGACTTCATTTGCATGAGAGACGACTCCATCTTGACCTGATTTCAGATTAAGTCCTTACGTTCTTGAATCTGCTCCATTTATCCTCGTCGACCACTTGAAATGCCTTTTATTGGCCTCCTAACATATTTGCATGATGAAACTCATAAAAGTACATTTTGTTTGAACTATCCCGTGCTTCCATGCATGCTTCCTGACCCAACTTCCACACACTCGTACACAAAGGAAGAGATAAAAAAAAAGGAAAACGCCAACATCCCCTTCATGCATTTATAAAAAGAAAAGCGTATCCGCTTAAGCTGGGAAAATATTTGCGCTCAGATGAATCCCATTCGATAAATATTGTTCTATGCGCCGTCAAACGTTCGACACGACACACAGGACGAAGAATGCATCCATATCGTTGACTTTGACTGGGGCGATAAAAAAAAGCCACATGCACTGAAAGATACCACTATACTCTCTCGCTCTGCCTGGGTAAGAGTTAGGTACGGATATGCATGCCAAAGAAGGGATCTGTATGCACGAGAAAAGCTTGTATTTTCCAGTCTTTTTTTTTTTAATTTCATTCTTGGATGAACAGGGGCTGCCTATGATGCTCTATTGTTGCCGTTTAACGACGGGGATGATGATGTGGTAGGGAGCTCCTAAGGGGGGATGCAGACAATTGTGCACGAATCGATATTGGACAACAAATATTGAGGAACCATTTTTTGTTTAAGCAGGATGTGGTCTTCTCTCATGGTTATGGGTGTTTACTTCCATTCTTGAGAAAAAAATAAAAAAATGAGGATAAAATCAGGTTGTTGATGGGGAATATCCATAAAAGCATACACCCACACTCACGTCTCTGTCTTTAGCGGACGCTCTTAGGACGTGTTAAACTTCGTCCAGCAAACATGAGAAGAGAGATCCTGTCTGATAAGTAAGGATGAAAGTTATTTTTTATGCAAAAGGATTTTCTTTTTGAATGTGAGATGCATTCGAATGGGATGGTGGAGATATGTGATCAGTATCTAGCAAGGTGTTGGGGATTTATTTTACCGATGATTACGTGAGGTACGCTAAATCACAGGTGATGTCCGTGAGAGATTGAGGTCGTAAGAGCTGTGAATGGGGAAGAATATATACAAACTGAATGTTGGGTTCTTCATCAAGTGGAGCAGATTAATAAAGAAAAATGTTGAAATCGTGGCTGAATATTAAGTACCCTTTAACTGGAAATCCACCAGGTTGGGCGCCACTTAAGAGAATTTTTGTATTCATAATCGAAAGTCATTTTAAAAGAATTAGAGGTGTTTTTTTTATTATTAACTTGGCTATAAATTGTGGCGCCCATCGTTAGGCCATAACTGCAAAAGCCGCCCCTTTAAAAACGCCTTACGGCTGAATAGTGATTTCAAAAGGGTAATCGTTGACAGTGTTCTTTCATTTGACTGAGAACTGAATATCATCGAGTTAGATTTCAGATGAAGATCGTGTGGAGCTTGATCAGAGGTACCACAGGAATCAGGGCCCCTAAGAAATATAGTCATCTGACTGCATGGTTAGCTTGATTGAGAGGTAGGCCCTCTAGTGGGAGTATTGTGGTGGCTGTATTCTAAGGTCGATGGGTAATAGACTTTGGGATGCAAGAAGTGTTAGATGAATCTCGGTCCTTGCCAAGGATGAAGTTTGTAAGTTTGTAAATCCTTGATGATTTTTTTAAAATTTCGCCAATGTAACTTGTCCTGCATTGGGGTGTTAACCAACAATTTTCTAAGGTTCTGATATGTGGGTAGGCCCACCGTGAAATAAAAGCTTTGATGGCTAGGTATTCACCTTCAACATACTTTACATTGTCTGTCCTTTCATAGGGTGAGCTAAATCAAAGGTGATGTCCGTGAGAGATTTAGGTCGTTAGAGCTGAATGTCAATGATTATGACAATTCAAAATGGCACCCAACGTGAGGATACACTCCATTTTAAATTCATTGACATTAAACGACTTAAAGAGATTTGTGAAAGCGGTTTATTATATAAGGAAATTCGTAAACAAAACAATGGTGAGATATGCCCCCTAATAGAATTATCAAGTGAGTACAATACACTGAAGTCGTAATCAAAAAGGTGCCCAATGTGGGGATACACTTAATTGCAAATTCATTGACATTAATGACCCTCAATGGTCTTTTGAAAGGCGTATAAAATCTAAGAATATCTTAAGTCAAAAGAATTCTGATACATGCCTTCTAATGGACGTACAAGTGGCATTTATTGTGATATATTGAAGCCGTCGTTTAAGTGGCGCCCAACGTGAGGAGACATTGTATTGAAATCTGGGTTGGTTGGCGGCTTTTTCATCATGAGTGGAGGTTGTTTTGGGTTGGATAAAACCCCAAAATAATTCCAGACTTCAGAAGGTTAAGGTCATAACTTTCTTACGACCATATCATACCCTACCCTAGTCACTATTCGTTGCCCAAATCGCTATTCCCTATTACCTACAATTAGTCACTCGATAATAAAGCCCCTTTTATGTGTTATATTCCCAATCAATGTCAATCGCCTAAAGCCATCAACAACTGCACAACAGCAGTATAAACACAAAGAACCCCCAAACCCCAACCCTTCACGTTCAAAGCGGAACATCACTCTTAAACACTTCTGGTAAGTGCGCGCCATCGTCTATTTCGCATCACATTGCGCGCCATGTCACAAGTTGTTTTGGCATTGCAATCGCGTATACGGTGGATATTTTTAGATCCATCCCCGTGCATAGGGAAAACTCTGCCAACGATGCGTTACGCACCAAGTCAATCTGTGAGCACGACAGAGTATCCACAGATAAGCCGGCTCCGTCCAAATCGGGAACACACCACTAGCTGTGTGACACGACAAGTGTGCCAGGCGTGCGTTAGTTTTGCCACCATCCGTATCTACATGAGACCCGAGGGTTGCGGGTGATATCCCAACGAAAACAAACAAGAAATGCGCTCGTTTTGTTTGGGGAAAAAAAAAGTGTTGCAGATACGACGTGATTTGTGCTCCAACCAGGGTTAGGGACAAAATCCAGTGTCCAATTATATGGAGAAGGTGCACGTATAGTGTGTGAGTTCAAGGAACTCGCAGTCTCGCACCCATAATGAGTTAGGTCCCACCGCCTTTCAAACAGCAGGAAGAATTGAACAAGTTGTCAAAATATATACAACGGCGCGACGCACGTCGCACAACGCACGATGCATGACTCGCAACTCATGACGATCTTTGTACAGATGGTGGTCGCTGGTAGGGATACGCGGATATGCTATGCCGCACTGATTACCATGGAAGGGAAAGATGTTTATTTTTATCATCATCATTGGAGGGGTTGATGGCTCAGAAACGATCCAGCGGTAATTAATTGCGCTTCATTAAAAACGTGCGTATTTTTCACCTACACACACACCCTTACATGTGCCATCGATTTGAATGGAAATTAAATTTTTATATTTTTTATGAAATTTAATCAAAAGCCTAATTTGTTGCAGTGCGTGGAGGTGCTGAGCAGTAAAATTAACCAAATGAGACGAGGTGCCGAGGGATAACGAGCGCACAAATGTATCTACGTAGTGCTTATCCAATTTGTGAGTTTAACTTTGGGTGGATATGTGTGTGTGCGGTTTGGTGCGTGATGGGCGTACGATGGATTTTCGGGAGAGGTTATGGTTGAGTTCTCTCGCTTTTCGCCGGGCAGCACATCGCTGGCGTAATGAAACGTTATGACGACAGTCAAATTGCTGCGTGACTCAATAATTATGCGAACGTTAATGAAATCAGCTCGCTAATTGAGTTGTTATTATTTCAGTCGAGTTATTTCAACGGATAACGGGTATATATGCGATTATCGGCAGCCATTTGGACATGAGGTTCACATGAAGGTGATGATGGGCGCGAAAGTAATAAATGTTAACCTAAGTATGTCTGGTCATTTCGTTGGTGATTTTGCTTATGAGATTTTTATTTTTATATAACGGTACTTGTGGATGGAGTGAAAATAAAATCTGTGAATTGACAAGGAATGTTTTTAAAGATGAATAGATACACGTATTGCATTTCATATTGAATGCAATGATACGCCTAAAGATAGACACAAAGTTATGAAAAGCCAAGAGTCTTTATTTCGAATGTCATTAGATATATCATGAGAGTAATGTTGATATAAAATATTAATACCACGCTTTTCCTGAAGTCGTATTTAAGACTCATGGTGGTGCGCAATAAATACAAGAGATACTTGAAATTCAAATGGAACAGCTAAAATATGCGTGTTTAGTCAGAATGTCATGATAGATATCATGAGTAATAAAATGTTCTGGCAACACCCAACAAATACAACAGATACTTGAACTTTGAGTGGAACAGGGATGATGTTTACAAGTCTTTCTTCAGAATGTCATACGAATGGACATTCGAGTAGTTTGGCCTTAAAGTCTAACATTCTGATCATCTGCTCGTTTTTGTGAATGCATAGATGTTTCTCATACTAGTATGCTACATGAGATACTTAAACTTCTAGTAACGGGTAAAACATCAATTGGTTTTTTTTCAAAAAGGGTTTTTTGAAATATGGCGCGTGAGTTGTGTCAAGTTGTCATCAGTATTCAGTGACATTTCACCATGGATGTGCTTACACCCGAATATGCAAAAGTGCCGTAAATGGGCCGGAAAACAACCGGAATGGGTTAAAGAGCTGCAGTTACATCCACTCAAAACAACAATCGCTTCGTATTTCTTCAAAAAATCAGGATGGCGCAAACGTTACTGTCTCACTCGGAAGCCGTTGTTCTAATGTTTTGTTCCCTACAGCAATCAGTCGCCATCATGTATTGGAACAATCACAAGTGTGCGTTTTCTCTCGAAGCCATCTTTCAGAGCGGATGTTTAACCTAGCGGACCTCCGGATTAGGTCTTGTCCCATACCAGAAATTAATAGCTACAAAGGTCACTACGTTAAGACAAACTCTGTGTGTGACAAGACAAAAACTGGAGTTCCTCTGTTCATAAGATCACCTGAAAATATAAAGGCAGTGAAAGCTTTAATCTTGCAAACCCTCGGCACGAGTTCTGCGAGCAAATACGCCATTGGACTGTGCGATTCTTCAGTGAGGCGAATTCTTTAGGATAACCTTCATAACCACCCGTACAATTTGGCCACTTTGCAGGAACTTTCCGATCGCGTCTATAATTTTTTTTGTACAATGGTCTTAACCTTGAGAATGGTAGAAAAGAGGACTAAAAGCCCAAAAGCGAGCATAAACACCTTCGGTACAAAATTCTCCGTTAAGGTTAAGTCGGATAAAACTGTTCTATACGAATCGATAAAGCGAATAATGCCATGCATCGAGCAAAGGCTGTTGGGTTCAGATGTCAAATCTGACCTAACATTTACGGTTTGAAAAGCCTAATGCTAACATACCGGGTTGGCTTTTTCGGTTGGGCATTCTTAGCTAAAGCAAGGCCTACAATGCACAAAATATACAGCACTAGATCAAGCTAAGTGGAATCATCGGTTCGCATTTCTTCAAAAAATCAGGATGGCGCCAACGTTACTGTAAATGGGATTCGTTATCTGCAGGCTGGTGGAATCATTGCTCCGTATTTCTTCAAAAATGAAGCTGGAACCAACGTTTCTGTGAATGGGGCTCATTAACTCGCCATGATAACGGACTATTTTTTTTTGCTTCAAATTGAAGCCCGAGATCTCTGCAACATTTGGTTCAAACAAAAAGGGCGCTACTTGCCACATAGCCTGTGAAACAATGCACATATTGAGAGACCGCTTCGGTGAACAATTCATTTCACGCTTCGGACCGGTGAATTGAACAGCATGATCATGCGATATCACACCGTTCGACTTTTTCCTTTCGGGCTACGTAAAGTCTAAAATGTTTGTGAATAAGCCAGCTACGATTAAAGCATTGGAGACTAACATTACCCGTATTATTCGCGAGATACCGACGAATATGTTCGAACGCGTCATCGTAGATTGGAACGTTCACATGGACGAGCTAAGGCGCAGTTGCGGCCATCATTTGAAAGAAATTTTCTTTAAAAAGTGAATGTCAAGAATGGTTCTTTAGATTAATAGTAAAGATTTCAAGATACATTTAAATTTTTGGTGTTATTAAGCATTTTATAAAATACCTCTTGATTGATCATCCTTTAGAATAAAGAAGAGATTTGAAAGTGTTCTGGAATATTTTGATATATATCATGAGAGTAATTTAATTGTTCAATAATACAAGCAGATCCTCAACAAATGTATTCGAAAACTGATTAAATTTAAAGGATCAACTTTATTTATTTAATAAAAAATATATTTAAGCAGTCTAAAGGCAAAATAAAATGATGTGTCATGGGATATATCATGCGAGTTACATGGAATCTATCTGTTCGGGCCTGTATTTCATATATTAACGTAAGTAGGTGCAGCTTATCATTTGCAGCTAACTAAAGTGTTTGAAATTGACTCACTTCACTCTGTTCCTCATTGATCCGGATCTAGGTGTGGCTATTTCGAAATCGACCAGAATCATCAGGGCTGCCATTACGGATCAATTTATCTCTGAGGCAAAGCAAATTCTTGTGTTCATGCATTCGTGTGATCCAGAAGTTTTTAAGGGGTTAAAGCTGGATTAAGACGATATTGTCGCTATTGTGGTTTTGTTGCATTCGTGTGGTGCAGAAATTTAGAAACTAAAGCTAAACTAAGACGACCTTTTCACTGTACTAGTATAATTTTGATTTAAAGACTGCTACCACTCTTTTGGACCCCAAAAGAAATCTCGCAAACTCAAAGTAGTCAGCCCTATTGAGGTATCCATTCGAAGAGTTTTCGAAACGAAAGTCAGTTCCGATCGGAAGTCAGTTTGCTTACGAGGTATCCGTTTCTTAAAAAATATATATGAAGCTTACAATCGCGTTCGATGGATTCTGCAACAATTCTTCCTCGAACAACATCGGAAGAAACACACGTAGCTGTCAAAATTTGTTGACTTAACGCATTATGTCACCGCGCGATCATGTGCGATAAATTTCTTCGGAAATCTTTGGAAATAGCAAAGGGAACGGAAACATCGGTTTCGAACAAATCAAAAATAAAAACTTCTTCCGAATGGATACCACGAGTGTTACAGCATAAAGAAAGCGGAAGGTGACGTCTTTGCTCAAAGCTCACCATGTCTAAAAATGCTGTCCTAAGAGGATTCAAATAATCATAGACAGTTGGTAACAATTTGGACTTTTTGAGGTAATCCTGAAGAATTGCAACGTTACTGTAAAAGAGTTTCGGATATTCCTATGAAATTGTGAGAGTTTAGTGAGAGTACCTATCAGAAAACGGTCACTGTAGTCTCTCCGGAGCAGATATCAGGGAAGAAATAATGAGGATCTCTTACGAACTCCGCTCTATAAATTTCCTTAAAAACTTCATCATGCCAGCTAAGACAAAAATTGGAACTGTTAAGATTTTACAAGTTAAGCATTTTTACCTGAAATTAACTGATATGAAGTGTGTCAGTCAAGTTATTATGTTCATTAGAGAATGACTCCTGCGACCTTCGTCTACCATGGAACGGTGACTCAATAAGTGCCTTCTTTTGTCTAAGGAATTTTGCATATTCTGCTATATTTTTAGGGTTGACATAACAGATTGTGGTCTAAACTCATTTAAAATAGCCTTGCTTTTCAGAGACAAAAAGGGGCATTGCCCCACATTATAAGGCTTCTCCACAGCTCCGGTTGCAGAGTTCGCCGTCATAAAATGCATCATGAGACACTCCATGAAAAACGTCATTAGAGCATTCGATTTAAAGCCTCCGGTTTTCATATCGAAAGGATCAAAATCGTCTAAATTTGAATACACATATGCAAACATCCAACCCAACGCAATACCCCAGGATTAGCAACAAAGTAATCTGAATTTGGACGCAATTCATCCCACGTTTAGGCAAAAATTCAAATGAAAAATAGATCTCCATCAATTGCCACACCTATCTCATAAAACTCACCAGCATATTGCCAACACCCGCTGTGTAACACAATGTTTCAAACTAAAACAGCACCACTAGCGCATTCACACCTCCACTAGATTCATTTGTCAAAAGGACGAAATGCCCCCCATCTGCGTTTCCATTAACGTCGGCTTATGTTACCAAAGCTGCCGTTGAGTTGTTCTATTTTTTTTCCACCATCCTACCATTTGACACGGGATGGTATAGCTTTACCATTATCACTCTTCGCAGGAAGAAAATTTTCCGACTTTTTTGTGGTACCTGCTGCGTTGAGATGACAAATGATAGAGGCTTCCCTCATACCCGGCCAGAGTCAACCATCAATCCTTGTAGCGAATTATTATCCAAATCCAATTAATTACAAAAAAACGAGGGACGACACTTAGCTCACAGTTGTCATTTTCTACTTGAAATTCATTATTCACTTAAATAAATAGAAGTCCTTCGTTTGGCAGGATTTTCACCATCACTCCGATGGTGAGTAACTGATAAAAACAAAGCGCCATGCAATGGTGACTAGACCGGAAGTACGACAGTACCTGCTATTTTCCTCATTTACATTTTGGAAAACTGTCAGTTCTTGCTTTGGCATTTGCAATTGTTTTTTGGGAAAGTGTCGAGTTTTGTGCTGTTGCGAAGTAGGAGCGACGCAGAAAAAACCATCAATCTCGCCTGCGGACAAAGAGGAAACAGATGAATCATGACTGCGGGCGATAGTGGTAGTAGGATGTGGACGGAGAAGAATGATTAGAAAATAATCAGTTTTAATGAGATATCCTTTTTTGTCCTTTTCGGTAGTTGGCAAGTTTTTTTTGAATTTAATTATGTTTTAGTGGATTATTGGGGAAGTTGTTGGAGTAGTGGAGGTAGTTGGAAAGGTGTGAAAGGATTTCCTTAAAAGGATTTGCGTTGGGTGGTAAACAACATTGAAGGTGTCGGCATCAGGAAGGAGAATTTTTGGAAGTTTAAAGGATCGTGATAGTGTGCTGTGCAAAATTGGAAAGAAACAGTAAAAATTGGCAAAAATCTGCAAGTTTATCGAAGGGCTACAGAAGCTTTGAAGGGTGGCCCAAGAGAAGCGTATGCAAAATGTATCATGACATAAAATCACGTAATGTCATGAGATACATCACCAAATGCGACTTTGGAGAGTTAAACAAACAATCTGAAGGAGGAGGGGCTACTTAAAAGTGTCCTCGCAATAAAAAGGTAGTGAACCAGAAAGAGGACTACGCTCCAAGTATCAATTAGTAGTACCTAGATGGAAGATTTATTTTATTTTAAATGACTGTAAGCTATAATGGAACCGAAAAACTAAGTTTGCCGGTGTATTCTTTATTCTTATTTCCCGGGCTTAGGTTCGAATCCTCATATTTCGAAAATATGCTTAAACGAATGTACGTGGATTTTGACGATGTTCTAGCGAAACTAGAAAGTTAACCATGTATATGTCTCCTAGTACTTGCATTTACAGCTCAACGAGTATTTCGGTTGAACGGCCGGAATCAAATCGGCTATTTTACTTCAAAAATGGTTGGTGGTTGAAAAGGAATAAAGGAAAATGAGATTTCCATGATGTTTGAGCGAAACTAGAAAGTTTACCATGTTTATGTCTCCTGCTGATCATTTACAGCTCAACAAGTATTTCGGTAGGGCGGACGTAATGCAACCGGCTATTTGATTTCAAAAATGGTTGCTTGTTGAAAAACCAGAAAGGAAGTTTAGATTTATACGATGTTTGAGTGAAATTATATCTCCTACTGATTACATTTACACCTCAACGAGTATTTCGGTTGAACGGCCGGAATGCAACCGTCTATTTTACTAAGGCATAATGGAAGATGAGATTCCAATGATGTTTGAGCGAAACTAGAAAGTTTACCATGTTTATGTCTCCTGCTGATTATTAACAACTCAACAAGTATTTGGGTAGGACGGACGTATAATGCAACCGGCTATTTTATTTCAAAAATGAAAAAGCATAGAGAAAGTAGATATTTCCATGATGTTCGAGCGAAACTAGAAAGTTAACCATGTTTATGTCTCCTACGAATTTGAATTGTACTCAGAATGATGTTAAATATTTCTACCCTGCCCTGATTATACACCCATCTTAGTGCTCAGACAAAAAGTGTCACCTTAGATCTCATATCATAGCTATATCATGAGAGTTTAAGATGTGGGCATCGCTGTGTTAAGCGGAACAGCAACAATAAAGGCCTTGCGGATACAGAGTGCGGCACAACAACACAACAAAATTTCCTTTTTTTAGTCTCATTCGGAAGTCGTGGTTCTAATGTTTTATTCCCTACAGCAATCAGTCGCCAGATGTTTAACCTAGCGGGCCTCCAGATTATGCCTTGTCCCATACCAGAAATTAATACCTACAAGGGTCACTACGTTAAGACAGACTGTGTGTGTGACAAGACAAAAACTGGAGTTCCTCTGTTCATAAGATCACCTGAAAATATAAAGGCAGTGAAAGCTTCAATCTTGCAAACCCTCGGCACTAGTTCTGCGAGCAAATATGCCATTGGACTGTCCGATCCTTCAGTGAAGCGAATTCTTCAGGATAACCTTCATTACCACCCGTACAATTTGGCCACTTTGCAGGAACTTTCCGATCGCGTCTATAGTTTTTATTATATAAAGGTCTTAACCTTGAGAATGGTAGAACAGAAGACCTAAAGCCCAAAAGCGGACATAAACAGCTTTGGTACAGAATTCTCCGTTAAGGTAAAGTCGGACAAAACTGTGTTATACGAATCGACAAAGCGAATAATGCCATGCACCGAGCAAAGGCTGGTTCATATGTCAACTCTGTCCTAAAATTTAAAAATGCCCGAAGCTTCAGCATCTTCATGAGAGAAGACGGTAAAGACTACACAAACTCATTGAACGAAGTCCGCATACTGAGACGTTCTCCTATTACCTTGAGTACGGTTTGAAAAGGCTAATGCTAACATACTGGGTTGGCTTTTTCGGCACGGCATTCTTAGCTTTGGCAAGGCCTACAAAGCTCAACATATACAGCACTAGATTAGGCTAATTTCACATAGAGTTAGTTGAAAGGCCTAAAATGAATATAAAAGCCAATGCTGTGAGCTTAGGTAGGCCCACAGAGGACTATTCGATGGTGTTAAGAAAAGCGCAGCACGCTCGCAGTTGTTGGATCTTGTATCGCTTTTGTTTACCAACTACACATCACACTTTTGTCTCGTGCAAACAAACAAAATAAAAAGCAAAAGGAGAGAAAGTTACCTTACGCAAACCTTGCACGTACTAATGGACTTAAAACAGAAGAAAGACAACAGAGGACAAAATGAAACCAAAGAACTGCACTTTTACCGTGCCTCTACAAAAGATAAAACCCAGGCAAACAACGTATTCTCCAAAACCCTACTATAAACTGTTTCACATAAAAAACAAGCCTTGTTTTAAACTGTCACTTCTGTTGCCAAGATGTACCCACTCCCGCCCGCCGTCTTTAGCATAACATATCCCAAGTCACAAAATCCTTAAACATGTCCCCCCCCAAATACTCCCAACTACCTATAAACCCAAGGACAACTAATTCATTATGCAAAACAGACCGACTTACGTCTAAGACGCCCTTAAAACTAACTGACACATACAAATTGCGAAAAAGAATTTTGTTCTTGTTGTTGTTTGTTGGAAAGCTCCCTTAAGTATCTATTACTCACTCTACTAAAAATTTGCATTTCGAATTACAGATTAACATTAAGAAATTTATTCTCTACCATTAGTCATAAACTTAGGCAACCTCCAACGCCGCCTGTGCTCCTCTCCTCATCTCTTAACGGAGGATTACAAGCACACAACCGACCTCCCTTCGCCATGATAACAAAACAGACAGATCTACAAGTCAGTGTTGTTTTGGTGTATGTTTTGACTGGTTTGACGCATATCCTTAAACTGTATCTTACGTTAACAACACGCCATCAACCCTTATTAGCCTCTTTTCAGATGGAATTACTCACACTCTTGGCAAACTCAATCGTCGTCTCGGGTTTCCTTCAAGTGCTCTCGGTGAGTGTGTATACTGATGGGTGGATGCGGTGAAAGTGTCCCATTCCGTTGCGAAGTTTTAATTGATATCCTTACATCAAACTTATTGCTTCTGCCACCATCTCCGACAGCAACCAACCAACCAACCACCACCGTACTGCCATAAAGCGTTGCAAATCCAATTATCAGCAGCAACCATTCGAAGGATGTGAAAGGAACCGAACCATGTACTGTACATAGTTGGTGATGGTCCTTCCTGGTCTTAATGAAAGTTTGTTTTTGGAGAGTTGGCTAAAGCCACACATAGTAGACAATGGTACTTGAGATTGTTGTTGGCTGTGTCGCCACCTTTATGTGTCACATCGATTCATGATTTAGAGTTTACCATGAAGTCCTTCCTCCGATTGCGCAATGTTTGTTTACATTTTATGAGGATATGTCCATTGCACCCCTCTCCTCGGGCAGGGGAAAGTTAGAGATGAATTTTACATAATTTTTGGGATTAATAACACGGACATATGTTGTTTGTATGCACACTTGATGTTTGCCATTGAAAGAGTCAATTAGGAAAATGTGGTGTCTTGTTGAAGTTGAACAAGGACTAAATGAGAGATGAGTGAATCATTTTATAGACTGGGTAGTCCTCTCAAATTTATTTAATTCAAATTGTTAACGAGTTTTGAAAGTTTGCAATTGAACGTGTTGAGGTTGGTATACAAAAGGTTGACTCGCAAATGCTATCCAAATTTAGTGTCATGATATATCTCATGATATTTTGGAAACAACTTTTGTAAAAATGATTGCCATACGTATATATTCCGGATATAAATGAACATCTCATGTGTATCAAGAATAGATACACATGGCAATCCTTTTTCTAAGATATCATGAGATATATCATGACACTAAATCTTCTTTGGATAACATTTGCAAGTCAACAATTGGTATACTAACAGCCTTTAAGATATTTCTGTTGATATAATGACCTTCCAAACAATTGCTCGTGATTTCACAGTATCTATCGTGATATATGTCATGATATTTGACATATATCATGATAGATATTCTAACAACAACATCTCGTCAGAAATTCAACGAAGAAATACTCCTGTCCAACACTATTTTTCGTGCTAAGAAGGCAATTTAGTATTAGTAGTAGAGCCATCACTCGAACTACTAAGAAGATCCTGATAACCCCAGTCCAGCTCATGGCACTGAAGCATGGACCGTATCAAAAGTGGATAAAGAAGAAAACCTAAACAATCTTCGAAAAGATGTCCTGTCTAAAATGGTTTTGCATGGTAAATATTGAAAATGCTGAATATTTGCAGAGCACCAACTTGGAATGTGCAACGGGAAGCGGTTAGCTAGGGAAGAAGCTAATTGGAGAGGCGATTAGTTGAGGCTCATGTATCCCGGATTTTGTTAACTTTTCTTTTGTCGTCCATTTACGTCTTTCTCGTCTTCCATTTAACAACTGCGATAGTTGGTGTTATGGGGGGTAAATAGTAAACTGATGTGATCTGATGTCATCAACAGGCCTGTGTCTTAAATTGTGATCTTGTGAATTTATCCGTAGAATTTAATTGCCTCGCATAAAAACAGGTAAAACCCGTCTGGTAAGGGTGGAATCTTTGATTGTCACTATGATGGTGAAACGGAAGTGATTCTGCGTTGGTTTCCGAAGATACCCTATTCGCATTGTGACACTCATTCTCCAACATTGATTTTCGAACACTCTTTCTCATTTTTATAAATAACCGTCTATCTGCGACTTATTGCTCTGGTCATTCCTTTGCTGATGACACTATCCTCAGCTTTTCAGATCCTTTTCCAGGTATAAGTCTAAACCAAAACCTAAAGCCATTATCCACTTATGGCACTTGCAATATGTAATGGAAATGTGCAATGGCAAGTGTGTAAGTAACGATATTTTTGTTAAAAAGACCACATACTCGAAGCCCCTAAATCTGAGCGAAATGTCATGGTTTCCTATATCGATGCACATAACAGTTTACCACATCGGATCTATCCTAAAGCGTTTACACGCTCCAAAATCAACCATCTTACTACGAAACAGGATTAAAATACGTGGAAAAAAAAACTTGTAGGAGTCATAAGCATGGCGAACTCTATAATATCACTCGAACATCATATAAATGTCTCCTGACTTCGCTTTGTTTTATCAGCAACAACCGCAATGTCCAAATGAAGTAATTGGACGAGCTGGCGCACTATGTATCCAAATAATCGGAAAAGATTGGAGGCCCAATATTTTACTGTTCTCTTCGCAACTCCCTATTTCCATATAAATGAGCATCGGACGAACCACCACTTGACGTATTCAAAGAGTCACAAAAGGTAAGATACGTCTTATCTTTTACGAAATGCTTCCAAGACACTTACCAGTGGTTAGTAGTGTTGTTGGATGTTCAAGTCGCTGTAGGGTAACCTCGGACCTAGTCCATACAATATATTGTTAATGCCTAACAAATACAGAGCACTTCCTATGATCTTGCTGATAGCTGATAAAAACTGGACTGATCCTAGTTGTTTGAATAATTCAGTACTTTTATCCAAACCTAGCCTAACAAAACATCCTAGCCCGGTCGAAGCTAGGTAGCAGCTATTAAAGCGCTGAGATTACCTTATTCTGACCCTGTGGTGATCCCGCAACCCTGATTTCCTTCGCTTTTTTTGCAAGCGGATGATGTCATGAACCATTCCACTATCATGCCATGTCAAATATACCAACTCTCAACATATTCCAAAAATATTCACATCCACGATTGTTTTAATGACCCTGGCATACGTTTCACTGTCAAAGCGGGTGATTTCAACTCACTCCTGCAGGTGTCAGGAAAAAACTATTTTCGAATCCCATTCGCATTTCCAACTCTATCGCTCATTTCTCTAAACAACCTCTCCTGCTGTCCACTTGTCATGATTCACTTTAATTTTAAGCGATTCATCACTTTTCCCCTATCCTTCCACTCCTTTCTACAACCTTTCCTCATTTTTTCCTCCAACAACTGCGGAAAACTTGAAAAATTGTCTTGCATGTCGAAAGGACTTTCATAAGTCAGAATAAATTGAATAACTCTCTCGTTTGCTCTTTATGTGCGCCTTTCTCTCCGCCTTAGCAATGAGTTATGAGTTATGAGGCTTTCTATTTTTGTTTACTCATGAACATGGAATTCTCAAAATCTGCCTTCGTCGTCGTCGTCAGAGGATACCTCCTAATGCGAGACAGGAGGACGTTATAGGACAAAAAAAAGCAAACTAACTAAATCGTAAAAAGCATTGCAAACACAGAATGAGTCGGAAATCGTGATAAGAAATAATTTCCCAGGATTTTCACATTTTTTTTTGATGTGGAGAAATATATGCCGCTCGCGAGGACTGTATTTTTGTTTCGTTTTTTCGAATTGGGGTGGCATTACAAGATTTTGGCGGCGGGGGCGCAAAGTTGAGAGATGCAAAATGTTAAAAGCTTTTTGGGAATTTCTGGCCAAGCGTGGACGTAATTAAATCCCCTTGAATATTTTTGTGTACACACACAAAACATTCAAAATATGTATCTTTATGGCAAATGTGAGGTTTTCCACTTGGTTGGTTGGAGAGTGTTGGTCTGGTTGGATGGCTTGGATGGTTGTAATTTCTCTGAAGGAATTTTATACCGATGGTTGTATAGCCTAAATGGGGTTCGGGCAAGCTGCTTAACGAAATGGAATATTAATTTCTGCAGAGTTGAATTTTTGGGTGGGTGCGTTTTTTCAATTTAAATTGGGAAAGGTGGGAGGGGGATTTTATTGGACAAATGTAACAGTGCCTTAAATGGTTATTTTTAAGTGGAAGAGGAGTGTAATTTTTGTTTGAGTAGATAGCCATCATAATGCAGGGTAATAGGCCTGTTGAGTTTTACGTGTGCATAACCTATTTGAATAAATTGAAATGAATCACAGCACTAGCATTTAAAATATGAATGGGATTGATTGGTCAAATGGAGATATTTTGCTGTTTTCAGCTCCTGTTAGGGTCCAAAATGAATGTTATATGACAAGGCCTTTAGATCCTTTTTGAGGTATACAAATTCAATATGAAATAAAGAACTTGAAGCTTGTGTCAATGTCTATGTTATCAACTTCATTGAATAGATAATTTTATGCCATTTGTGTTTATTAGCATATGCGCGTCACGACTAGCTTGAATGAAGCTCAATCTGGAAGTACAATTTTTGGACAACTTTATCGAGCAACTGGGGCCGTATATCAGCAATAACACGGCGAATGTTGGTTTCCACATCGTCCAACGTCTCTGGTTTATCGGCAAAGAATAGTGACTTGACATACCACCAAAGAAAGTAATCTTAGGGTGTCAGATCACAGGAACGTGGGGCCCAGTTCACAGGTCCATTACGAAAATTTATGCGCACAGCAAATATTTTCCGCAATAAATTGATAGTGTCGGGAACCGTGTAGGCCATCTTGTCAAAACCAAATATTGGTCGATGATTCCACCAGCCCCTAAAGCACACCAAACAGTGCCGGAAACGTGAGTTTTAATGGTTGTAAAGGCTTCTCGACAAAGGCTTGGGAACGAAGAAGTTAGAAATCATGTTGCTGTAGCGCTTTTCATTGACGGTATCATTTTGGCCGGTATCGTCCTTATAGATATATGGGTCGATAATTCGAACAGCCCTTAAGGCACACCAAACACTGAGTTTTTTTTTTTTTTGGTGTAATGGCGTCTCGAAAAAAAATTTAATGTCGAAAGAGTGCAACGCGTATCCCTTAACCTCTCGACTCACAACATACCACCAGCATCTAATGTCGAAGAAAAATGGCAACGATGCCAACAAGCCATTCGATCAGCCGCAACTGATGTGCTAGGTTTCTCGCGGCAACCAGCAAGAAACCCCTGGTTTGATGAGGCATGCCGACAGATGCTCGCAGCCAAGAACGAGGCCTACAAGGCTAAACTGCAGGTAAGACGAGAGCTGCCATTGAGCTCTATAGGCAAAGAAGAAGGGAAGAACATCGGATTTTCAGAAAGAAGAAAAAAGAGCAAGAAAAGCGCGCGATCGAGGATATAGATAGGTGCCACTCCAGGAACGATGTTCACAAGTTTTACTAAAGTGTAAAACGTCAAAGCCAAGGCTACAAGGCTCGAACAGAAGCCTGTCGAGATGAACAAGTAAATATCGTAGTTGAGACACAGTCGATGCTGAGGATATGGAAGAACCACTTCTGTAGACTGTTAAACGGCGATGACGAACAACATTCCGCTGTCAGGCAGAACGAACCATTTAATATTGGCAATGACAGCGAAAACTGCCAACCACCCGACCTAAGTGAAGTGAGGATAGCAATATCTAAACTCAAGCTTAATGCCGCCGGAAATGACGGCCTTCCCGCTGAGCTGTATAAAGCTGCCGGAGATGACTTGGTAAGCTAAATCCACCAACTCATAAGCCAAATCTGGTCGGTTGAAAGCATGCCTGAAGAATGGAACCCCAGCATCGTTTGCCCGATCCACAAAATAGGAGACCCTCTGAACTGCGCCAACTACAGAGGAATAAGTCTACTCAACATCGCTTACAAGATCCTATCTGCCGTAATATGTGAACGCTTGAAACCGTTTACCAACAACCTGATCGGCCCTTATCAGTGTGGTTTTAGGCCAGGAAAGTCCACAATCGATCAAATTTCACACTTCGGCAGATCCTGGAAAAAACCCAAGAAGTCCAAATCGATACCCAGCACCTATTTATCGATTTCAAAGCCGCATAAGACAGCATTAATAGAGACGAACTATACAGAGTCATGTCTAGTTTTGGCATACCATCCAAACTCGTCCGTTTGTGTAGGATGACGATGGAGAATTCTCGCTGCACCATCAGGGTCGGAAACGACCTCACCGACACATTCGATACCAAAAAAGGATTTAGGCAAGGCGATGCGCTGTCATGTGACTTTTTCAATTTGATTCTTGAGAGGATTGTGCAAAACTCCCGAGCCAAAACCAGAGGCACAATTCTCCAAAAATCTGTGCAACTACTAGCATACGCTGACGATATTGACATCATTGGTAGGACTTAACGTGATGTCATAGCCACGTTTGCTAGTATAGAGAAGGAAGCGGAAAAATGGGTTTAGGAGTAAATGAGGGTAAGACTAAGTATATGCTGTCAACACGAAAAGACACACAACATCGACGAATTGAACAGAACGTCATCATTGCCAGATATAACTTTGAGGTAGTACGGGTCTTTGTCTACCTCGGCTCCGCTATTAACTCTGACAACAACATCTCGTCAGAAATTAAACGAAGAATTACTCTTGCCAATCGCTGTTTCTTCGGGCTAAGCAGGCAATTTAGTAGTAAAGCCCTCACTCGAACTACTAAGGAGATCATATAAAAGACCCTGATCATCCCAGTAATGGTCTACGACGCTGAAGCATGGACCGTATCAAAATCTTCGGTCCCGTTTGCGTTGACGGGCTATGGAGACGAAGATTCAACCACAAACTATACGAGCTGTACAGCGACATACCCATTGTCAAAAAACTCCACATTGGACGTTTAAGATGGCTGGACATGTAGAACGAACGGACACCAACACTCCAGCTCGCAGAGTCTTCGATTCCCAGCAAGACGTCGGACGCAGTAGAGGAAGACCTCGCCTTAAGTGGCGCGCACAAGTAGAAACCGACCTGAACCAACTTGGAGTGCGAAACTGGAGGCAGTTAGCTAAGGACCGGGCTAATTGGAGAGGCATGTTGGTTGAGGCCCAGGTTCATCCCGGACTGTAGCGCCACTTAAGTAAGTAACTGCGTCTCGACAAAGGCTTCTGGGTCTTTTCCGCTCAAAATTCGGCAATTTTGCTTGCTTACATATCCATTTAACCAAAAATGGGCCTCATCGGACAACAAAATGTTGCGTTGAAAATGAAGATCAAGCTGAATCATGTTTTTGGCACGTTCACCGAAGCTACGACACGTATAATGGTCACGAGGATTCAACTCTTGCTTAAGCTGGATCTTATAAGCTGTTAAGCCAAGACCTTTCCGTAAAATTTTCCACAAGTGGATGGGTGTAGCTGCGATTGCTGTGCACGATGGCAAATCGGTTCAAACAAGCTGGAATTATAAGCTTTTGAGCCACGATCTTTCCGTAAAATTTACAAAGTGGATGGACACAGCTCCAATTGCACGTTGGCCAGTTGGAATCGACTCATACGGATTCTCCTCAGCATTGCGGTCCACAACGCCAATAACTTCTTCTATTCGCCCTGATGTATGCCTTTGGGGATGCGGATAATACGGATAATACCAGAATGTACGTGGTGCAAAACGATTCATCGAGTTCCGAATAACTTGGTCAGATAGACAATTATGTCGATCGTAAAATTGACGTAGAGCACCATAAGTTTGGCGAACCGACTTGTCGATTTTGAAATAAGTGGCACAATTAGCACGCCTTGTTCTAGCGGTTATCTATTCATCGTAAAATGGCAAAACGTACTAACCACTAAAAACTAAAATTTAGCTTTCAACTGTCAAATTGACAATCTGTAGAAACAGTGTTGCCAATTTAAAAACCAAAACCTCTAAAAAAAAAACCCTTTAGAATATTAAAACATACCCGTAGATACTTTCGGAATGATGAACACATTGTAAGACATACCTGCAAAGAAAAAGAGAAAAAAATGTTAAGCATTTATTTATAACTATAATTATAATAAAAATTAAAATTAACAGTATAAGTTTAAAAATAAGCAATTTAATATAAAATTTCTTTATGAAAATAAAGGGTCCAAATAACTTTTTTTTTTGAAAATTCTATAAAAACAAACTACTGAATATTTTTTCAAATTTCTTTTTTTATTTGAAAGTACAATCCTTCCGGTTAATAATGGAAAATAATTTCATTGAAATGGCTGCCTCGGCTGGCCATGCAGTAGCCTACACGATCGGTCCAATTTTTAAGCACATTATCGAATGTGTGCAGCTGTATTGCACCTATGGCTTCACGAATATTGTCCTTTAAAGCGTCAATTGTCTCTGGATTGTCGGCGTAACACTTATCTTTTACGGCACCCCACAAATAATAGTCCAACGGTGTCAAATCGCAGCACCGAGGTGGCCAAACTACATCAGCTCTGCGGCTGATAATGCGATCTTCAAAAACAGGGCGCAAAACATCAAGTGTAGCTTCGGCTGTGTGGCACGTAGCGCCGTCCTGTTGAAACCAAATGTTGCCAATATCCTCCTCTTCAATTTTTGTGAACAAAAATTCGTTCAACATGGTCCGAAAACAATCTTCATTGACTGTAACGGCCACTCCTTGCTCATTTTCGAAGAAAAATGGCCCAATTATGCCTCTGGACCAAAATCCGCACCAAATAGTGACTCGTTTTGGGTGTATCGGCTTTTCAATGTATGCGTGCGGGTTTTTTGTGCCCCAAATGCGACAATTTTGCTTGTTTACATACCCGCCAAGAACAAAATGAGCTTCATCTGAAAAGATGATTTTTTTGGCAAAATCGGCATCTTCTCTAAGTCGACCGCAGGCCAACTTAGCGAAGCGAAAACGCATTGGATGGTCAGTTGGCTTCAACTCCTGAACCAATTGGACTTTGTATGGCGTCATACCAAGGTCTTTATGCAAAATTCGTCTCAATGATGTCTCCGAAATGTTCAATTGTTGAGAACGACGGTGAATTGATGTTGATGGCGCTTCACGCACGCTTTCTGCCACAGCAGCAATATTTTCGGTGTACGCACTGTTTTTGGCTTTTCATGCTTTGGTTTATCGATGAGGATGCCAGTTTCTTTCACTTTTTTCACAAGATAACGAACATACGGAGCTGACGGTGCTTCTCTTCTTCCAAAATCCGTACGCAATTTTCGCACACATTCTGCAACATTACCATGATGTAAAGTAATGTCGCAATATTTCCCAGCGTTGTTCAAGCGTATACACAACCATATTCGTTCAGCGGAAGGATAAAACTAATTATCTGTCAAATCAGACATGAGCTAAGTGTTACCATTCACGAAATAAGCACTAGTTGAAAAAAAAACGTTAGATGGCGGACCCTATCATTTTAATTTTTTTGTTTTTGGAACCCCATAACCAATTTTCAATCCAGAAAACCAGATTTTTAGGCAGATAACCATGGAAAAGGCATTATAACCCACATATTTTGGCAGAACATACACTGAGATACAAAACATAGGCGTGGTATTAATTTATGTTATGGAACGATCTGTCAAAAAGAATGAGTCTTCGATTTTTTAAGGAACCAAATTATCTGCATCAATTCTGTGGCATTCGATCTTTGAGAAATTGCAGTATCCAGGGATCCGACAAGGTACACGGTGAGAATAGCTATCTCCCTGTTTAAGGTTGGTACATACTTGAGCGAGACATCCTGTATAGGCTGTAACCAAACGCTGTCATGGCTCTGAATATTTAACCTGATAAACGCGTTCGTAGCTTTAAATTTAATGACTAGATGGCAGGATTTTCCGAAATGCGAGGGTTTTATCGCTTGCGCAATTTCCTGGCCTGAGACCATACGTTTCAGATGTTCACATGATACAGCAGCTTTTAGGCGATGTTGATGAGACGTATCCCTCTGTAAGTTCAGAAGGTCTGTTTTTTTATGGATCTGGAAAGTAATGCTGGAGTTTCATTCTTCAGGTAAGATTTCATTCGACCAAATTTTTTTAATGAGTTGGTGTCTGCTCCTTTACAAGTTATTCCAGCGTATTACCTCATTAGAAAGGTTGCCATTTTCCTCATCCTTATCTTAGATATTGCTATCCTGGTGGATGGTGGTTTTTGTTGGCTTCGCTAGTATTATAAATGGTTCGTTCCACCTGACAGCGTTAGATTGGGCACAATCATTATAGATTGTTCTCATCATCGACTTAACTACGGTTTCCCCTGTTCATCTCGAGAGATTTATGTTCGGGGCTGGTATCCCTAGGTTTGACGATCCCCATGTTGGTAAAACTTTCGAATAGCATTCCTGGAGTGGTACTCCCTCTTCTCTTAGATTGAGCTTACTGGGTGCAGTGGCCTAGTGTTTCGTGCGTTGGACTGTAGGAGCGGGCTCACTGGTTCAAAGTGACAACACCTTTTGCGAAAGTCTGACAACTATCCCAGTGTTACAAACGGTCATGAGAAGCTTCTAAAATTTGCTTTTCAGATTCACAGTTAAACTGGAGGTTCACATTTGCGGCAAATATATAACTTGGCTAATACTGATAAGTTCATAAGAGCTGGGTTTAAGTCCCTTTATAGGGCATTGTATATCTTGGGATCGTCTGAGTCCTTCCAACTACTCTTTTAAAACCGCTCTGAACTTCTAACAAAATGGAGAAAACTATTCGCTTCTCTTTGTTGGAGAAATGCGGACATTTTGTAAGCAGTAGGCTACAAAAGTAAAACTATATTTGGATTGAGAGGGACGGACAGTCTTTACAATCGTCGATACATTAAAGCCAAGTCTTGTTGCATAGTTAACCATTCGACATTGGCCAAAGGTAAAACCTATGATGGTACTGATGTTCAGTCTTTCAAGCGAAGTCTATTTCTCAAAAGAGTTAATCGGCCTTACAATTATCTGCAATGTCCCTCTGTCCATGCAAACAGCAAAGGCGAGTCTTGAACTGATTTGGCATCTCTTGAAGAGATGAGTGGCATTCTAGGGCATCTTTTGAGTTTTATGAGACCTATTTCAGTGTTTTGATATAACCGCTCTTGGATCTTCGAGAAAACGCGTCCTGGACTTCACTTTTTCGCGATGTATGTATAAGCTTTTTCCTGAATCAGATTCTGTGTCAAGTTTGGCCGCGAAGGTATCTATGATGCAGGAGAGGAAGGCTTAGTGCGTTTGCTTGTTGCATATAGCTTTAATTGTCATGAAAATTTTATCTCAACGTAGCTGTTCGGATTCGGCATAAAACACGCCGTCAAGCAAGAGAAAAACTAGGATCTGTGTACTAACGAGCCTGATGCGCCAAAAAAAATTGTATTTGTATTTAATTGCTTTAAATTACTGGAAAAATTCCATATGATGAACATAAATGCACTAAGCAAAGAACCTTGTGGAGCCCCACCCATTAAATGTCCTTGTTCAGTACTTTTCGTCGAAGTTTTGTATGATAGAGGTTAGAATATCTTGAGTGAACATAATAGAATCACCCTTGATACCCATTAAGTCGCCTAAAAAACATTTTGTGTGTCAAAAATGGTCCCTGAACACCTGCTCGCCTCTCCACAGCACATCCATCACAATATGTCCTTCCTTCAGCATCCTTTTCAAACAACCCAAACTAAATAAAAATGTAAATCACGACAATAATGAACAGTCAACAACTACCCAAGCCTAATAAACACCTGACCTGAATCCCCATTCGCAAACAAATGCGTCCTTCAGTTACCAGAAGATTTTTTAAATTCCGATAAAACTTTCCACCACCTATTTATACTGGGTTTACATTTAGCATTGTCAACGAGCAATAAACTGTTTAAAGTAAACACGAAAAAAAGGACAACTTGCATGCACAAAGGGTGGTTACACACCCTTCCACCTCTGTGAATTCCCGACTAATTACACTCTCAATTTCAAACATGACAACCCTCTTTCCCGTAACCCTTGGGCTAAGACCCCTCTTGACAGAGGGGGGTTTTAATTCCAAAGGCTTGATATCAAATTAATAAAACAAAATTCATTCAGCGAGTCTCCTTTCACGAATCCTCTCTGCGTCATGGCAACAACGTAACGAATCCTAACGCATAATAAAACGTCATAAATGGAAACATTTTACCGGTTGGTCGGTCTGTTGTGTGAGTGTAAGCGCGCTCGCAGGATATTTAAATTTACTAATAATTTCAAAATCCTTGTATGTTTGGTTTTTACGGCGGCATATTTCCGACAAGGGATGACGATGTTGCTCAACTATAAATCCACCCTCGGAATGTCTTGCTCCTGCACACACATAATTTTCGGTTTTTCTCGAGGATGGGTGTCTCCTGTTCCGGTGTGATATGCGTGTGAAGTTCTGGTTAGTTTGCAGGCTGTGTCGCGGTGCGTGTCCTGTGTAATACAAACATTTGCACGTTCCACTAAAAATGTAATGAGGGTAGATGTTGATGTAGATACCCATGGCAAGAATTTTTGTCCATTTCTCTAGGACTCCGACCCTTCATTTAAATGTCGTTTGCAAGGATAACAAAATAAGAGTGCACGCCGGAACCACCTTCCACCTCACAGTCAACCCACATCGGCAACTACGACGTTGTTGTTGATGGAAAACATTCAAACATCCAGCAGAAGAATTGTTGTGTTAGTACCCGAGCAAGGAACGCGAGCGTCCTGAACAAATAGACGCCGCAATATGGCCATAGAGCGAGGGTGTCGCATTTTAATGCAAATTTTTCAACTTGGAAAACGTAAAAGGATACGAGTGTATGTGTGTGTTTGCTTTGGCATTTCTCGCGCTGATGACAATTTAAAATTGCATTAGACGGCGAGATGTTTGTTTGCATAACAGGTCTAATAATCCTTGAATCGATGGAATCATTTGCTCACCAAATGGGGTGTCCTAATGACGACACGGCTGCAACGTGTGTTTGCGTAACGATGTAGGAAATTACTTTTTACTCGTTGGAGTAGGAGATTTTGCAAAATGGTTTGAGGGAGTGAAGGAGTTTTCGCACAAGAAAGGATGTGAGAAGGAGATGTTAATGATTTCCCAGTGGATATGGGAATTGGTGATTTGGTTATTTGCTTTAGAATTTATTATTTTACCAAAAAGGATTATTGCAGCAAAGGGAAAGTACTTTGGAATTATTGTCAATTAGGGGGGGTGTTGGCTAGTGTATTACTTGGTGCGTGAGGACCCTTTTGGTCGGAGGATTATGGCCATGATTACTTGTTGTTTATGCAGTCTTCATTTGCGTTTACAATCATAACATCAACGATAAGGAAAGGGGAAGAAGAGGATGGGCAATGGGCATTTTGATGTCTCTAACATAGTATCTAGTTTGACATAGTTACACCATTCTGTGAAAGCTGTCAGTAGAAAATTTAGATCGTTCTGCAAACTGGGAAATGTGTTTATAGATATCAGGTTCCAATTTCAATCTTTTAAAAACCATATGAAGAGAGAAAAACTGGTTATGTCATGAGATATATCATGACACTCAATGTCAGATTCGGTAGAGGAGATAAAGATTTTATTTCATATCGACCATTTGACAGCTATTGTTTTGATTGGCTAGAATATTCAAGATGTTTTGAAGATGTCAGATATATCATGAGGTGTGTCATGATATAAATCTATTTATTGACTTAATTACAAGAAACATTAAAGAAAATGAGTCATTTAACAGGATACTAAAGGATATGATCCACTGGAGTATACGAAGATTTCGAGATTTTCGTTCACATTAGAAAGGATTCTTACCAAATATACATCCAAGGTACTAAGCACCCAGTGGTCACTACATTAAGACGCTAAGTTGGAGTTGGGAAGCATCAGCTACTTACTGAGTACAGCGCGCAGTTATTTAGTCAATGCGAGCAGTATCTTGATAGCGAGAATCGCAGACATATTTTCAATGATTTTCAGTGCAAATTAAGGATTTCTTTGTTGGTAGGATTTTGCAAGAAATACACAAATTAAATAGAACGTTACTCATAAGATATATCATAAAATATGTTATGACTTATGAGATATATCAGAAGATGTGTCATGCTCATGGCGTATGAGAAACATTATGAGACGTTTCATTTCATATACCGAGATAAATATCGTGTGATGTTTCATAAGATATATCATGAGGAATGTAGCATGGGGTATATCATGCGATGTTTTATGACATATTTTTTAAGATGTACCGTAACTTATATCACAATAATGGGAGATGTGATGAGATTAAATGGTTTTCTATTAGGGACTTCCGAACTTTGATTGTTGATAGAGGCAATATTATTGAAGCTACATCTGTGAAATTGGCTTTCCTTTGCGAAGTCTGTTTTCCCAAATCACAAAAGTGTTCAACAATACGTGCAAATGATCAAGTTGTTATATCAGAAGAGGTGTTATGTTGAGGCAATGCTTCGCTTATTTAAGGCTCGCCCTAATCTTCCTACCAAGAAGACTATTCGCAGTTTAGTGGATAAATTTGAGTCCACTGGTTCAATAAACTATAAATTAACACCTGTACATCGACGAAACGCAAGATCTGTCGAACAGATCGCCGCTATCCGTTGGCAGGAGAAACCGAGGCATCCTTTTTGCGTTGCTCACAAGAACTCAGCCAACAACTTGTTGAATTTTGCGTCGTGACTTGAGCCTGTTCCCGTACAGAAATCAACTGACCTAGGAGCAGAAGGTAATCGACCATAGACAACGACGTGAGTTCGTTAAATGGGCCATGGAGCAGTTGGAAACTGACCCTAATTTTCTTTTTTTCATCTAAAAATCATCTTCAGCGTTGAGTCCCATTTCTGGATGAATGGGTACATCAACAAATAAATTTGTCGAATTTTGGAAGATACCAGTCCACATGAGATTTATGTACGCCCAATGCATCCCAAAAGTCACTGTTTGGTGGGGATTTTGGGCTGGCCGATGACCCCGGTCCATATTTCTTCAAGAACGACGTCGGCCAGGCAACAACCGTCAACCGCGAGTGCTATAAGTCGATGATTACCAACTTCTTTTGCCCTGAATTGGATGATATGGACCCCAATGACACGTTGTTTCAACAGGACACTGCTATGTGACACACACCTCACGCCACATTGGGAATTCTGGACGAGCCAAAGAACTGGCAACCAAGATCGTAAGATTTAGCCCAGTGAAGACTTTTTTGTGGGTTTTTCTGAAGTCGCAGTACTATGCTATTAAACCGCAAACCACAACGGCCCTCAAAACCAACTTAACCAATACCACCGGTCAGCTTGATTCATACCCCAGAGTGGTGAAAAAATTGGCGGAAAGAAACGCAGAGCACTTAAGATGTTCTCTAGCTTACAACGGCTTCAATCAAAAACTCTTCAGAGATTCAGACGGGTCATTTACTTTGTATTTCCTAACTTTTAAATTTGTATGAGCATAGGTATGTAGGTTTCTGAGACTCTTCATATCAGCAACCATAGAAGGTAGTTCCTCTGATTTCACAAGCCAGAGGATATTGACAGAATAAAGACTCACGTGAGAAATATCGAATCAAAGTTCAAAAGAAAGTTAGGAAGTTGATATGGCTATGGTCAAAGACTTAACCATGGACTTTATGATCTGTATAGCGACATAGACCAGGTTAAACCAAAACCGGACATGTAGGACGAATGGCAACTGACCATCAGAGTAGAGCTGTAAAAGTAACGAAAAAATCAGTACCCGTATGTGTTCGGTACTTTTTAAGTAACTACCCGTTACAAAGTATTCGTTACTTTCTTACATTCGATAGAATTACGTTTTAAAGTACTCAGGGTGTTGTTAGAAGCGCATTTCGGGAAGAGTGGTTAAGGTTCAATTTGATTTTTAACTGAGAAGAGTGAATAAATAAAACAATATTAGTTCATTTAGTAACATTAAGGTGTTTATTAAATCCAATATATGAATGTATATATAATCTGTTATAGAACAATTAAACATCACTATATGACTACAACTACACTGCAGACTGCAGATGCAAAACACATTAAAAAACAAAAAAAACAAATACCTACCCTGCCTACATAGCTATCAGCATCAGGTGCTATGTAAACAGGGTAGGTACCTCTCTGTTTGCACGGATAAGATACAACATTCAGTATAGGTATACACAAAATTCAAATTATTTCCAAACGAACCGAACGGCGAGTATCGAAAAAACATAAGAATAACGAATCTGATTCGAGTAACGAAACCTGTAAAAGTAACGAAACTTATTGGAGAGTAACGATTCGTTACTTCGAATCGTATCGAATATTCGTTACTCAGTAACGAATACATACGGTTTGCTACAGCTCTACATCAGAGTCTTTGATTCCCAATCAGAATGTAGACGCAGGAGGGAAAACACCTCGCTTTAAGTGGCACGTCCAAGTAGAAACCGCCCTCAGCCAAATTAAACTACCAAACTCAATGCAATTTGTAAAGGACCACTCCAATCGAAGAGGAATGGGTAAAGGTAGCCCTAAACGATGAACATGCTCGCCGTACCTGCTCTCTATGTTTTTCTCGTGTAGTGGCTGGTTTGCGAGCCGCTCGCTGTTGGGGACAATTTTCGATTTTTTCGACTTCGTTGGCTTCGATAAAGTGAATGCTCGCAAAATGTGTTCGTCGTTTAGGGGATAACGCAAACGAGCAAGTTCGGCGATCATATTAGTCGTTTAGGGCTACCTTAAGGCCCATGTTCACATAAGTAAGTAAGTAAATAAAGAAGACAGTAAGGAAGTGGTTCTTACTCCACTTTAAATCTCAAGCCTTTTCACACGACATATTCTCCTTAACCGAAACGTGGCTTAACGCCAGTATACTTGACTCGGAACTCTTTAATCATGAGTTCTTAGTATATAGGAATGACCGTCACATAAATGACCTAAAAGCGCTTGGAGGAGGTGTTCTTACTGCGGTTCGCAGTCACCTTACCTCTGAGAAAATTGATTTTCCATTCATCCTTAATACCGAAATAATTTGTGTTAAGATAACTATTGGAAATAAATACCTTTATGTCGCAAATGCGTACATTCCCTCCTATCGTCTTGGCACTCTGTATTCTGAGCTATCAAAGGCTTTAGAATACATCTTTGACTTATCTTGTTGTGACAGTAATATTTTGTTGCTGGGTGATTTCAACTTACCACACATAGAATGGGTGCCTTCGGAAGGAGAAGCTCATTTTATACCATCAGAAGTCTCTGCACAACAAGAGTTATCATTACTTGTTAACATTTTATCATTTGACTTACAGCAAACAAGCTGTATAAAAAATCATAATAATCGAATTCTCGATTTAGATTAGATTTAACTATGATAAGTACCTGAATTATTTTAAGGAATTCTCTGCGATGTCAAATAGTTTATATAATGGCTATATAGCCAATATGGAGAACGCTCTTAAAAGTGACCCAAAACGCTTTTGGAGTTTTGTCAATTCGAAGAGAAAAACGGATGGATATCCAGCCAACTTCTCTTACAATAATTCAAAAATATCGAGCTCTATTATTTTATCTAACTTATTCGCAGAGAATTTCAGTAAATCATTTATTGATACCCCTCTTGTCTTAGACGAACAATATTTCAGTTATCTCAATGACTGTTCTCAAGTTAATTTCAGCAACGTCACATTTGACGATGAGACAATAATTAAATATATCGCTTTATTAAAAAATGATTATTCTGCTGGGCCCGATGGAATCCCACCAATAGTCGTAAAGCAATGCAAAGATGCTCTTTTGCCATACCTTAAGTATATGTTTGAAAGCTCCCTTAAAACAGGAGTATTCCCAACTCAATGGAAAAATGCATTTATTACACCTGTTTTTAAAAAAGGTGAACGAGGAGACATTTCTAATTACAGACCTATTTCAAAACTCTCTTGCATTCCTAAGTTATTTGAACATATTATTTGTGATAAATTGGTATTCCTGTGTCGAAACATTATCTTGAAAGAGCAGCATGGCTTTGTAAAAAATAGATCCACTGTCACAAATCTCTTAACTTTTATGCTTCATTGTTCCAATAGTTTGGAAAATAAAAAAGAGGTCGATTGTATATACACTGACTTTTCCAAAGCTTTTGACCAGTTATCACATAACATCATAATTTATAAACTTAAGGTTTATGGTTTCATAAATTGGGTTCAATCATATCTCTCACTAAGAACTTATCAGGTAAAATTTAGAGGCTCTAAATCCAACCCTTTTGTTGCCCAATCTGGAGTACCCCAAGGTAGTCATTTAGGCCCTATCTTATTTATTCTTGCTATTAACGATGCAAAAGCTTGTATTCGAGAGAGCAAGATACTGATATATGCTGATGACATGAAACTTTTCAAAAGTGTAGGAGATCCAAGCGATTCGCTTTCACTTCAAACTGATTTAAATAACTTTACAACATGGTGTTTTAAAAACGGTTTGAATCTGAACCCCACTAAGTGCCAGCATATGTCATTTTCACGAAAACGTATTCCGTCCAATTTCAGTTATACTCTGTCGGGGCACACTCTCTGTCGTATAGACAGTTTTAAAGATCTTGGTGTTTATTTTGATCCTAAATTGGAGTTTAATAAACACATAAACGTTATTGTGAATAAATCCAACTCTATGTTGGGATTTATAAAAAGGTGGTCAAAAGAGTTCAATGATCCTTATGTCACCCTTTCCTTATAACGGGTGATTTTTTAGCTGGTTTGGTTTTGGCAACACTGGTTTTGACAGCTGACGTGTATTTAGTACCTTGTGTCACTGTCAAACAGCTTCAGTTTGGTTTGCAATTTAACCATGGATCGTCTTACAAATGAACAACGCTTGCAAATTATTGAATTTTACTATCAAAATTCGTGCTCGGTTCGAAATGTTCATCGCGCGCTGCTTTCATTTTATGATCGGCATTCTCGACCTTCTGAGCAGTCTATTCGGAAGATTGTGACCAAATTTCGCACCAAATTTACTTTGTTGGACATTAAACCACCAACACGTTTACGTACTGTGCGTAGTGAAGAAAATATTGCGGCCGTATCAGCTAGTCTGACAGAAGACCGCGAAATGTCGATTCGGCGCCGTTCCCAGCAGTTAGGCCTTTGTTACAGCACTACGTGGAAAATTTTGCGGGAGGATTTGGGCGTAAAGCCTTTTAAGATACAGCTGGTGCAAGAACTAAAGCCAGCCGACCTACCACAAGGCCGAATTTTTGGTGAATGGGCTCTTGGAAAGCTGGCCGAGGATCCGCTTTTTTATCGAAAAATTGTGTTCAGCGATGAGGCTCATTTTTGGTTGAATGGGTACGTAAATAAGCAAAATTGCCGCATTTGGAGTGAAGATCAGCCAGAAGCATTGCAACAGCTACAAATGCATCCCGAAAAAGCCACTGTTTGGTGCGGTTTATGGGCCGGCGGCATTATTGGGCCATATTTCTTCAAAGATGATGCGAATCGCAGCGTTACTGTCAATGGTGAACGCTACCGAGCGATGATAACAAACTTTCTTTTGCCCGAAATGGAAGTTCTTGACTTGCATGATATGTGGTTTCAACAAGACGGTGCCACATGCCACACAGCACGCGAAACAATGGCGCAATTGCGAGGCGAGTTTGGTGAACAGTTAATTTCACGTTTCGGGCCGGTCAATTGGCCGCCTAGATCGTGCGATTTGACACCATTAGATTATTTTTTGTGGGGGTATGTCAAGGCTAATGTCTATAGGGACAAGCCCGCTTCGATTGACGCACTGGAAGCCAACATCCATGCATTCATTCGTGAGATACCGGCCGATATGTGTGAAAGAGTATGCCAAAATTGGACTCAGCGGATGGGCTACCTGAGACGCAGCCGCGGTCAACATTTGCATGAAATTATCTTTAAACATTAAATTGCAAGGTTCAAACTATCGATTCAAATAAATATTTCATTCATTTTTTCGAATTTTTTGTGTTTTTTTTTTTAAAAAAAGTTCTAAACCTCTTAAAAAATCACCCGTTATAATTGTCTAGTGCGCCCTCACTTGGAGTATGCCTCACAGGTGTGGACACCCTTCTATGTCGTTCATTCAAATAGAATTGAGGCAGTCCAACGCAAATTTATAAGATTTGCTTTGAGAGGACTTCCATGGGATGATGTACACAATTTGCCTCCGTATAGGTGTCGAATTAAACTGCTGCAGTTGTTGCCCTTGTCTCAACGTAGACTTAACAATGACATGGTCTTCTTACACCAAATATTATCAGGACAAATAGATGCTCCTGATCTTTTAAGTGCTATTGGTTTTAATACCCGTGGAGGTTCCTATAACCTTCGTAGACTAAATATTTTACATAAACCTAATCATAAATACAACTATGGTATGCATGAGGCTATAAGTCGCATGAGTAGAGTTTACAATAAAAATAGCGATGTAGTTGAACTGCATGTTAGTAAAAGTAGTTTAAAAAACACTTTGCGTAATTGTATTCTAGAGTCGTAATAAGTGTATGTTTATTTTTTTTTTCTTGTTTTGTTAATAATAATTTCATCGTTTATTGATTTTGTTAGTGACGTCAAATTAACTTCAGTGTTTTGTTATGTCCCACTAACAAATGCACTAAATGATGAGCCTGTGGATGCATTTTATATGCTGTGGCAAATCTCTGCTCGTAGATGCGCTTGTATTAAGCTCGCTACGACACAGATCTGATAGTGTAATTAAAAAAATGTATCAAAAGATTACTAGGTTGATAAACTCAACAGAAACTAAAATCCCAGCCTTGTCCAATAAGGTGTACCTGCCATGTTTAAAGCCAATCTTTGCCCATCTGAGTTTATAAAACAGAAATATTTACCATACCCCTGTACATTATAATCCCACCTTTTTAATCTGTACACTGGTAAGAAAAAAACCACCATAAGCCGACAATTCATTTTTACGCTTTCCAATTAAAATTAAGTGCAAAATGCGCTTTCAAAAAACTCACCGAATAAAAATACTATCCCATATGTAAATTGATCTCTGTCTCTACCGTAATATCCAATTTGAATGCAGCTTATCAGTTGATTTTCAGTTATTAAATACAAATATTCAATATACCCAAGCGACAGATGCAGTGTATCTGATTTAACCAAAAACAAAAAGCTGAATACAAAGTAAATTCGATTTGATAACTTTATATTTACAAAACCGCCAGCAGTCCCAATTACGCTATATAAATCTCATTACATTTAATATAAACGTATATATAGTATCTACGAAAATAAACAATAAAATCTGAAAAATTATCCAACATTTTCATTTTATATCCCCTGCGCGCGTCTGATCAAATAAACAATGAAATTCGAATGCATCCTTCCCCCCTATCATGTGCATGTATGCACTCTTTAAGCGCATTAAAAACCATCAGAAAACTGATGGCGAAAAACACTCGTATTGGAAAACAAAAAAAAAATCTTTACAATCGCCATCAGGATAAGAGATAAATACCAAAAGCAGAACAACAAACCGGCAAAAAATAGAAATGATAAAAAACAATGAAAATTGCATTCACCGTATCCCAGGACGTTTCCGTCTATTTGTTGGGAAATTTATTTTATGAAAGTGTTTTTTGGACGTATCCTTTTTTTGGGGGGGTGCGCCATGAGTGGAACAACATAACACATGATAAGAGGACTTGCATGCGTTCGGGGATTTCAGGTTACCACGAATGGACAGGGATACACTATCGGTAAAAATGAAAGATTGGAAAGGTCCCATTTGGCCTATAGGAGACCCTGAGTGGTCAGTTGCCAGGGACGTAACTAGGGTATTTGGTGGATTCAGGAAGTTTGAAAATATTTCATAACAATAATTGAATATATTCGAGGGTGATAGTTATTGCCATGGTTTTCTATCTAGATGATTGGAAATGGTTAAATTCACTTGATAATATTCAAAGTTATTCAAGTTTGTCCCAAAGGGGCAAAATTGTAGTAGAAAATGGGGAGAGCCTCGTGTTTTAAAATGAGTCTGAATAGACGTACTAATGGAACCGATCCATAGATAGATATGACATGTATAACGAATGGACAGTAATACCATGACAGTCTTCGATTCCGACCCGGATGTC
Organism: Rhingia campestris; assembly: GCA_932526625.1. NCBI lineage: Eukaryota > Metazoa > Arthropoda > Insecta > Diptera > Syrphidae > Rhingia > Rhingia campestris. The sequence goes on from OW052185.1 coordinate 107,139,371, forward strand.
AGACACAGTAGAGAAGGACCTACACAAGTAGAAACAGAACTCAGCCAACTTGAAGATGATCAAATGGTGGGCTAACTGAAGAGGCATGTTGGTTGTTGACCAGGTTCCTTTCGAACTGTAGAGCAACTAAAAATTACACATTTTCAACGTCAACGGGAGCAGCGCGAATTTAGAGAGATTTCTAAATCATTGATGGAGATGCGGATATCGTTGTTTCTTTTATAAACTTTTGACAGGTGTGAATCAAACCTAAAAAGCTTAATAAAGAGCCCCCTGAGATGACGCTTGGAGATGCTTATTGACACTGTTCTCGAATTTTGTAGTTTGTTAATGTGTTTTTTTTTTTTTTTAATTCTGACCTGCCTCAGCAGTAATATACACATCGACCTAAAAGGTCTATTGTGCTTGCCGTCAGATGTTTTTTAGGTTAGTAGCGCTTCTACTTTCTTAATGTAGCTGATAATACTTTCAGCCGAAGATTTCCTCAGTTCTTCGGGACTTAAAAATTCCCTGAAGAAAGATTCCCTTCTCATAGGGCAAGGCATTCATATATGATATGCTCGGCTGTTTCGTCTTCTTCTAGACATAGTCTGCACTCCGGTGAGTCGACTAGACGCATTTTGTTTAGGTGATATCGCAGACCGTGATGACCAGTTAGGTAGCCTACTAAGTTTTTGATATCGTGCCTGCGAAGATTTAGTATCTTATTGGCATCTGCCTTGAAGGGCTGAATAGCTCTTTTGGCCTGTCTTAGGCCTGGGATGTTTCCCCAGTACGAAACACATTTGTTTTGTTCCCAGTTTTTTATGACCAGATTTATGCCTGATTTGGGGATTGCACAGAAGGGTTCAGGTCCAATGAAGGGGGTTTCCGAACCTTTTCTGGCTAGTTCATCAGCTTTTTCGTTACCTTCAATTCCCTTATGTCCGGGGACCCACCAAAGTCTGGTTTTGTTCCTGGAACTGAGTGTTTGGAGGGAGTTGAAGCAGTGAAGTACTGATTTGGAGTCAATGATGAGTGAGCTAAGGGCTTTTATAGCTGCTTGACTATCCGTGAATATATGGATGTTTGCGCCTTTAATACCTTAGTTGTGTATTAGGTTTGCGCATTCTTTTATGGCATGGAGCTCAGCTTGGAATACTCTAGGGTTTTTCCCAAAGGTATTGAGATGTTTTTATTTGGTCCATGTATGCCAGCTCCTACCCCTGAGTCCATTTTAGAACCATCCGTATACCACTTTAGGCCGTTTAGGCAGTTTGGTGGGTTGTTGCTACACCATGCTTCTCTGGTTGTGATCTCCGTTGAGAATCTTATAGTGTCTTTGGTAAGCGGTCTGTAACCGCACAGATCATGTCAAGTTCTGGAAGTTCGGATAGAAGGTTAATGTGTTGTTAATGTGTTTCTAGCATTAGGAAAGGATGTATGTATATATGTCAATTGCACGCGTGATCTCTATATGAAGCAAAGTACAATCAATCATAATCCCTACACAACACTTTTTTTTAACAATCTCAGTTCTCCTCTTCTCACAGATATGTATCTACCTTTTCAGCCAAGGTGGTAATATTATTCCGTCATACGCATACAACGTTAAGTCGTCAATTATAAAACTCATAGAATTTTCACGCACTCGTCATACCGGTTCAACGAATAGCTAGAGATAACATTTTTGCTGTCATGGGCGAAGTGTCAAATCCTACAAGAACCGAAGAGGAAGCATACCAGCATTGTTTATCTACACAACAAATGGTGTAAAGGGACAACAAATAGAAATTGTTGACAATCGTACCCCTTTTTTAAAAAAAAAAAAATAAGATAAAATCATCCGTTAATATCGAAAAGAAAAAAAGAAGAGAAAATTATGCATCAATTTCGAAAAAAAAATATATCCATTTATTTCGAAAACAATGAAATTATCCACCAATTTCGAAAAAAAATACAATTATTTAGAAATTTTGAAATGAAAAAAAGGAAATTATCCATCAATTTCGAAAAAAATAAAAATAATGATCCTTCAATTTCGCAAAATATAAAAATAATGATCCTTCAATTTCCAAAATAAAATAAAATGATCCTTCAGTTTCAAAAAAACAAAAAATAAAATTATCCATTAATTTCGAAAAAAAATAAGTTATCCACCAATTTCGAAAATATATAATTATCCATAAATTAAAATAAAAATATATATCCACTAAATTCGAAAAAAAACTATAAATGATCCTTCAATTTCGAAAAAAAAATTATCCACCAATTTCGAAGAAAATAGAATGATCTATCAATTTCGAAAAAAAAAATTATACAGTCGTGTCTGAGTATAGTGAGCACCTCGATATAATGAAAACCTACATTTTAACATTGATTACTCTAAGGCGGTGTGTCAATTGCGTTAAAATAAATGTTAGCCAGTGGCTAATTTTTGACATTACTGTCAAATTTAAACCTGCTCAATAGCTCGCTAAAATTTAACCAGTGGCTAATTTTTGACATTTGGTATACCTACTGAGGAGTGAGAGTGATGGAAAGCACACCTGTGTTCACATGTGTGGGAAAATAGCACATCATTCAGATTTTAATAAAAAGCAAAGAATGTGTATTTCATATCAGAAAATGTTAACAAAGTTATAACATATAAACTAAAATTGGGTTTTAGAAAAAGGATGGTTACTAATATGGTATGACTACATTTATTTCGGTATATTTATTTTGTATGCGAAAACATGCTTAATTTGAAGAAAGTAAAATGAACACAAATTGTACAACAAATATGTTCTAATGTTAATAATAAATAATTAAGGTTTTTTGTATGATTTCTCTGAATTCTATTCGGTATTTTTGTATTACAAGAAAATATATAGAAAGGAATTTTGTTCCAATTCTTTTGGGAAATTATTGAAAATAGTATTAAAATAATATCCTATTTAATCCAACTGACACAGCAAAAAGCAAATTTTTGTTTACCCCAGCAGAAACGTCAAAAAATAGCCGGTGGATAAAATGTAACCCCTTTTTTAACGCAATTGGCACACGTCCTAAATATCGAACAATCGAAAACCTCTAAATAGTGAACCAAATTTTGAAAGCAATTTAAGGCAGTAAGCAACAAAAAAAAATTCGCATTGAATGCGAGTATTCCCCTAAATTGTACTTTTGCTGTTGATTGCTACAAAATAAGAAAATGTTTCTTGACGTTAGTGTGTGTTTTGTTTTCTTTTGTCGAGTGCAAACCGCTTTTGGGCTAAAGGATACTTTTTTGTATGTATTTAAATTTATAGTGCGATCATGTCTTCGAGAAAATTCCTATCTTAAAGGAACACTCTGACATTGTTGAAAAAATAAAAAAAGAATTTAGCGTTTCGTCTTCAAAGTTTCGATAAAGCTATTGCATGGGTTGAGAATAACACTACCGATTATACTGGTACACTGACACTGAGAAATCTATGCGAAAAAGCGGTCCAAAAATCAATTTCTGTACCCATCTATTCGCGAATTCTTTCAATAAGCACTCCTAACCTACACATATATTATAATGATCTCCTAATTTTCCATACACAAATGTGTATTTCGAGAGATTAAAGCGAGTTTTTGAACAACAAATTTCAACCTTGTTATAGTGAACAACCTGGATACTGTGAACAGACCTTGCAATAATAAGTTCGACTGTATTTCGAAAAAAAATTATCCACCGATTTCGAAAAAAATTGTTCTACCAATTTCGAAAAACAAAAACAATCGTTAACCTGTTACGAAAAAAATAAAACACAATCAAACACTAATTTCGAAAAAATAAAAGCCAATCGCTTTGTTGCTACAGGGAAGGAATCGATGACAAAATGTACGCTGAGCCAATTACTGACTTATTTTTCAGAGACATTGACACAATTAACAAAGTGTATACCCTAGCCCATAATATTTTTATTCGCATCTGTACCGTGCAAAATGTTGTATGACCTACAGTATATTATTTCAAGGCTGCAGTTTAGAAAAGAAAACAAAAGAATTCTTGCCAGCACATTTCGAGAATGATATCGCTTAAAAAAACATGAATTGAAATTCGATATAATTTCTAAGATCAAGGCAATTTTTGATAGAGTCATTCATTATGACTATGAATATCAAAGAAAATTGAAAAAATGATATCATCTTGAGATAAAGTTAGGACTTAAATGCCATCTTAGGGACACATGTGTAAAAAAATAAGAATACATCATCAACTCCCTAAACAAGGGCGTAAACATTGTTTTTTGACATTTTTGACTCCAAACCTTCGAAACTTTTGAAGTTTCTCATTCGAACTCAAAAATTATCGACTGACGGCCCCCGGATTTAAACTTGGCAAATCATGCAATAAATTTGGATGGTGGGCAGATAATTTAATAGTGCAATGGCGCTGAGAAGTGTCGTTAATTTCACCCCAAATGTCTATGTTCAATGTCTAAAGCCAATGGATGTTTTTTATTACCCTTCTCCGGACGATAATCTAATAAACTATTGGAGTAGAAGCGATTGCCACTAAAAAAAAAGCAAATTTCAACCAAGACCTATTTCCCACAAATTTTAGGTCCCGCCATTTGTGCAAAAAAAGCATGCATAAACTTGAGGCAAAACAAGGGCTTTCTGAGCCAACAAGTGTCCGATTTAATAAGAAAAAAAAAGAATGTGATCCTTCAACTTTTTTCAAAAAACTGTTTTGAGAAAAGTTTTTTTAAATGAAAAGTTAATTTCTTTCTAAAACGAAAGGATGTTTTTTGGATGTACGGATTAACATCATTGATAGAGGGGGTAAAACAGTTTACGATTCTCACATCGGTCTTTCATAGTCATAGTCTTTCAAGCCTTCTTTGGGTTTTTTAATCAATATCGAACAGTCGCAATTTCTGTAGATTTTGAAAATGTTAATATTTTTTTTTTGATAGCTATACAAAAATTTCGAAGCTAATTTTCGAATTTTGTAGATATTTTACGGTTTAACTGGTTATGTGCTAGGAGAGCCATTATAATGTTAGACCATATTTCTGAAAATAAGCAATGGCACCACAAGAATCTAAATGTGGGAAAAGGACACACTACTTCACCAACCGGTCGACTTTAAACAAAAATGATTTTTTACGTCAAAAATTCTCTGTTTCACTGATAGTCGGTTAAACTTTCTTGTGTGACAAAATGTCGTCAGATTTTAATTGCTTACAATTACGAGACTAAAAATGCAACAACAATGGTTGAGCACACAGCTGATAGATTATGTATGTACGTGTTAGACGCTAACTATTTGTTTTGCAGGTATTGGCATTTCAATAATATAAGAGCATTCGCGTAAGCATTACCTTTCTGTAATGTTTTAAATATTCGTGTAGTGTGGTAGAGCGTTTTGGAAAGACTTTTATTCGAATGCCATGGTAAAGGGCATGTTGAACACTTCAAAGCTGTTGCAGTAAAATTATTATGTGCGAGAATATAAGTGAATATCAAGGATTAAAAAATAATTAAAAATTTAATCTCATATGGATCGGAAGTAAAGAAAATGGGGGTCAGAGAAAAGTTAGCACCGAGGAATGTAAAAAAATATGTGGTTCCATACGAATATGAGAACTGCGGCACGGCCCAAAAGAAAATGAAGATATAAGCCAAAGCTATGTTTTCAAGTTAAATTTACGCCACGAACTCGAAATGGTCTTTTATGGCTTTTTTATTACTTTTTTTAAAGTCTGCTATTGTATATTAAAAAAAATAATAACTTTAAAATTTGTTCCTCTTAAAAAAAATTTTAAATTTGTCCTCCCTCCTAACGTGTAATTTATTTTTTTAAATAAGCGAAAATTAGCTTAATATCACCAATCTTACATTTATTTGTTTTATTTGTTTATATATAAAAAAAAAATATTAAGTGGAAAAAGTCAAAATTACTACTACATGGACTGTAAGTGATGCAAGAACATTATTCGCCGGAATCGAAGTGAAAATCGATATTTAATAGAAAATTAAAAATACCATCTCATATGGCTCGTAAATAAACTTGGAATTATAGAAAACCTAAGTTAGAGAAAAGTTTGCATCGTGAGGAATTGAATTAACTTAAACTGCTGCAAGGCAAAAAAAAAACGAAGCTTTTATCCAAAGCGACGGTTTCACGTTAAATCTCCAGAACGGACTAAAATTGAACCTTTTTTTATATTAGCTTGAAATTAATTTTATTTACATTTTTATTTATTTTTATTATTTATTTTTATTATTTATTTTTATTATTTATTTTTATTAATTATTTTTATTATTTATTTCTATTATTTATTTTTATTATTTATTTTATTATTTATTTTTATTATTTATTTTTATTGATTATTTTTATTATTTATTTTTATTATTTATTTTTATTATTTATTTTTATTATTTATTTTTATTATTTATTTTTATTATTTATTTTTATTATTTATTTTTATTATTTATTTTTATTATTTATTTTTATTATTTATTTTTATTATTTTTTTTTTATTATTTTTTTTATTATTTTTTTTTTATTATTTATTTTTATTATTTATTTTTATTATTTATTTTTAATATTTATTTATATTTTTATTTATTTATATTTTTATTTATTTATATTTTTATTTATTTTTAAATAAACACAATTTTTTATGATCCGCAATTTGTAAATTTATTTCTTAAATTTCAGTAAATTAAATTTTTTTCAAATTTTAAACTACATACTACCAAATATGCAAAAGGATAACCTATACGCCCTTCAATTCCTTAAAATCCATCCCTGATTCCCAACCCATATAGGTGCTTCCAATCTCTCGGCCCACTTCACTGATACCCAACCCTTCAGGCAGTGTACAATGACAAACTGACATCTCCACACAGACAACAACTTGAGCTGCACGCTCCAAACAAGTGTGCATACTTCAAGTCCTTTTTTTCCTCATTGGAAAACAAATAAAAACAATTTCAGTACACCTATTGAAATTTTCAAAAAAATATTAAAAATGATACACAAGAAGGATATCCCGTCAAGAGAAAATGGAAACAAGCAACAAGAACAGAAAAGAACAGAAAAAAAAGAAAAAAAAAGGAAAACAATATTTAAACAATGTAAAAAGATTAAAAGGAGGAACTTCGCAAATTACTCTCAAAGGACCAACCACAGAGAATCATAAATTTTCCGCGAAAATATACACGAGATGGAAAATAATGGGCTCACACCATACCCATACAGCACACGCATATGGTTTTGGTGTGTGTTTGTGTATTCATTTCTTTTTTCCGGAATGACTGATGCATCCTTTCTTTCGTATCCTGATGAGGAGCAATAATTTTCACCATTGAAAGAGCAATCGCATGGTGGTGGCGGTGTTGTTGTCTTTTTGTCTGCTTGTATTGTTTGGAGTGCCTACACTGCAGCTGAGGCGCTTATAGTTTGGTCACAGGAAGGGGGCTTTTAAAGATTTAAATTGGTTGTGGGTTTTTGTAGTTGGAGGTCTTTATTTTTTTTTTGCTAGAGGAGAAAGAACAGTGGAGTAGGGTTTTATAGATTCGAATTAAATTTTAGTTGAAGTGGCATGTTGATATAAGGAAAATAATTTAGTAGTTTGGGAGAGTGAACATATTATGGGCAATTTGTAAGAGGTTTTGCATTTATATATAAAATGCGGTTAGAGGTACATCAAGTCCTTTTTAAGTAATGCCGATACAATATCGCTTTTTGGTACTTGCGCAAAATATTCGTTATTGGCATAGATACTTACGAAAGTATAAATATGTAAGATACTAGATTCAAATTAAACATTTATTTAGACACAAAAGGCATCGATACCATAATTTATTGAGTCAAGCAACTAAGAGAGCTGATTTTATGTTGATTTTATGGAGAGCGGCAGGAAAACAACTAGCGGAAGCCCTAAGCTACTAAGCAGACATTACTGCCACACAGGAAATACGATGGGATGTGCCGGGCAAAATGAGGATGAAAAACTGTGACATATACTACGGACCGTGTTATTGTGAGCAGAAATAGCGACTATTCGGATGTGGATTTGTTATAAGTGCCAGATTTAGGCAGGAAGTCTCATGTTTCCAAGATATTAGCGAACGCATTGTAACAATCCGCATCAAGGCCAAATTTTCCGTCACATTCACTCACGCTTCGACGGTGGACAAATATGATATAGCGAAAGACTGCTTCTACGAGCTCCTTGACAAAACGTACCGAAGTAGGATGTTAAATTCGTTCTGGAAGATTTTAACACAAGAAAAGAAGACATCTTAAGCAGTATTGTCGGGTAAAAGAGCCTACACAACACGTCTTACAACGGACTTAGGCTAATTGACCACCATACGGTTTACTCACCTCGATACCCATAAGGGGACATGAGGGTTTAAAGATCAACGAACGATCAATCAAATTGATCACATTGCGATAGACAAGAGACACGTAGTACTGTACTTGGATGTCCGAACATTCCGGGGGACTAACATCGACTCGAACCACTACTTTCTTGCAGCCAAGGTAAGAATGCGGATATCCACCACGCCACAACAAATCAGAAATACTGTGAAAGAGACCGCAAAAGCCCTCGCAGAACGCGTATAGCCTAACCTCGTGATTAACACCAGATCACTAGCATATAATGTCAAAGATTAGATCAGCTGCAACTAGTGTGGTAGGTTCCTCGCGCCCACCAGCAAGAAACCATTAGTTTGATGAAAAATGCTGGCAGATACTCACAACCAAGAACTAGGCCTATAAGGCTAAGCTGCAGGTGAAAACGAGAGCTGCGATTGAGCTCAATAGGCAAAGAAGAACGCCGGCTTTTCAGAAAGAATATAAAAGATCAAGAAAAGCGAGCTATCGAGTAAATAGATAGGTGCCACTCCATCATTGTGATGATCTGACAAATAATCCGAGTAGAATCAATGTCAAGAATAGCTTATCTCAACATAGACGTTCGGAGTCGGCATAAAACAGGAGGACCCGCCATCGTGCAAGAAGTACACACGCACACATGAATGGTTGTGAGAAAGCTAGGCCTTGGGTACCTACTATCGAGCCTGTTGTGCCAAAAATTTGTATTTGTTCGCCAATCCATAAAAACAAAATTTGTAGCAAGGAATAAAGTTATCTGACAGATAATTTTTGCAAAACATTTCCGGTGTTGGTCTCATTCTTTGAATTTCTTTAAAAAAAAAAAACATTTTTAACGTTTCTAACATGCTGCCACACTTCAAAATGTAGTACAGATAGTTAGTTATCTGTCAGATAAGAGTTATTTGGAGCTGGTCCTATTTCCTACCGACCTTATCTACCAAATTATTTATTTAAATTAAGTTTGGTAAGCAAACCAAGCACTTCAGATACTCATTCGAAACTCATCCATCAGATAACGTAAATTTTCAGACACTTTCTGAAATAAATTCAATTTTTAATCTCAGTGACCTCAACTCAACATCCGCCACTGTACATCTCCAAGGAGAAAAAAATAAAACTCACCCATAGGGTTGCTGGGTGAATTCAAAAACCAACTTCACTTGGTGACAAGAGCCAAGTGAGAAAAAGTGTTCATTAAAATTTTAACTATCGGTAATTTATCAAACGAAACAAAGCTGCCAGCCAACGAATGAATGTAAAAAAAAAATAAAACACTCAAGAGCATCCGCCCTCAGAAGAGTTAAAAGCTGTTAAGTGTAGAAAATAATTCATTCTCTTGTCGTTGTAGCCCTTGAATGGAGGATCCTACTTTAAAAACAAAGGAAAGAGTAAAAATAAAACTGGTAAACATTCACCAAGAAGCTTATTGACTCAACAAGGATTCGTTTTCGATATTATTTGTCTTTCTCATAAGTTCGATCTGTATAGCGTATTTCCAACCTAGCGAATAAATACACAAAAACCCTAACGCTGACAATGAGGCAGGCAGAGACTACGGATGTAGCGCTGATATCTTTCACATCGTTTGTTGGATTCTCTGCGCTTAGATATTCTTTTCTTGGTCTATTGCAGTGAGACATGCTATCAGGAGCGTTTTTTTTGTATTTGGGTGTTGTTTGCTAGTTTCGTACCCCGAGGGTTTTGTTAAGGACATTGTGTACTGAGGTTGTTACTCGAAGATTGAGAATAATGCGGGTTCGGATTGGGGAGAGGGGTTACACAAATATGGTCTGCATTAAGAATGGAAATAAATATTAATTTTTATATTGTTAAGAGAGCGTAAAAGGTAAACGGAGAGGGTTAAAAGTCTTGAGCTATTTATTGGTGCTTTTATTAGACGACAGCATGTAGGGTTGGGGGCATGCAGCTGTTGATGTCTCAGGGAGTTGCGGTATATGATACCCAATAGAGCGGCATTTATAAAATACATGACGAACTTCATGTTGGTGTTTAAAAAAGCAAGAATATTTATATAGCAAAAAATAATTATAGGTTCTTAAAACAATCCAAACTGACTGCTCTATCTCGACCGAACTTTTAACTATTTCAGAGAATCGTCAGTAGCGAATCTGTACTAAAAACTATTCAATAACCGATAACCTGATCGAAATTAAGGACTGTAATAATTTAAATGCGAAAACGATAGTCGTCGAGACGATTGTTTAGTACAAAGACTATTACTTTTACGAAAATTCACTGATTTGATCAATATTCAGGCTGCAATAGTTTTAATTAAAAAACGATAGTCGTCAAGGCGATTGTAAAGACGATAACATATACGAAAATTCGGATTTGATTAAAAATTAAAATAAATAAAATATTTATGAGACTAATAAAAAATGAGGGCTGTAAAAGATTAAATGTGAAGACGATAATCGTCGAGACGATAATCCTCGAGACAATATTTCGAGAAGATTGTATAATACAACAACTATAAGAACACGAAAATCCATTGACCTCATCAACATTCGGGGATGTAATTGTTTAAATGTGAAAACGATAATGTCGAGACGATTGTATGACTGATCTGATTAAAAATAAGGGCAGTAATAGTAATAATATTAGGAAACGATAGCCGTTGATACGAGTTTATAAGCCACAATAATTAATTAACCAAATTAAATATCAGGGCTTTGATAGTTTAAATGTAGAAACGATAATCTTCGTGACGATTATATGTTTCATAGGCGAGAATAGTTTGATTCATGACTGCATTTTATATGGCGGATAAGTAGAATCGTCCAAACGATGTCTTATAGAGATTTGTAATTGGTTGATCGAACCTCAGTATACGATCAGTATCCTTTCTTTCAAATAATGGAGTTAAAATGTAAATTTGAGTAGCCCCAGCAGCATACAGAAGATATATTCAATTAGCTTGTATCACCGCGGTCCCATCAGAAGCCCTAATTTATCCCTGTAATCTCGTACCTATCGACTGGGATTACTTGATTCTCTGGAGAGGAACATTATGGTTTAGTCGTTCAACAAGGTTAAGCCAAAGAAGTCGAAGTGTTTTAACACTTTTGGGTGCATCTACATCTTAGCACATGAAATTCTTTGTTGCAACTTTTCCCTCACTCTTTGTTCTTGGATAATGGTAAAAATATTCAAGGAAAACCTTTTGGTTCGAAGCACCTTATATTTATTCCGTCTCCTACTAATCATACAGAACTTGGTGAGAAGGTTTTGGACTGTCATCTCTTTTCAAGAGTCTATATTCATCTGATCCCACAATTTGTGGCACTCTCAACGGCACTCTGTTTTTTGTGCCCCCACGTTAGACGTTATAGCTGGATCAGGTTTTTCAGAAAACCTAATTCGGTCATTGAAACGAGGATGTTATCACTAGATGAAATAGTGATGAAAATTATGAAATTGATGACGATGATGATGAAAATATGAAGATCATGAAGATCATGAAGATCATGAAGATGATGAAGATGATGAAGATGATAAAGATGATGAAGATGATGAAGATGATGAAAATGATGAAAATGGTGAAGATGATGAAGAAGATGAAGATGATGAAGATGATGAAGATGATGAAGATTATGAAGATGATGAAGATGATGAAGATGATGAAGATGATGAAGATGATGAAGATCATGAAGATCATGAAGATCATGAAGATCATGAAGATCATGAAGATGATGAAGATGATGAAGATGATGAAGATAATGAAAATGATGACGATGGTAGAGACGATGAAGATGATGAAGAAGATGGAGATGATGAAGATGATGAAGATGATGAAGATGATGAAAATGATGAAGACGAAGACGATAATCTTGATATGAATTTATTGAGGTTTTTCCTAATTTAAAATTGTGGAAATTTGGTCAATTTCGGTCTGGCATATTGGAAGCCACACAGGTGTTTTAAAGAAATACTTTTCAAATTAGTTAGACTTGGACACCGATTTTTAATTTACGAAACTGTTTTTAATGTACAAGGTGGGCCAAAAGAAGTCATCCGAAGTTGTTTGGCTCTCATTTTTTTTTAAATGAAACTGCTCCGTTCTGTTGGAAACACATGTCCTGCAGTCCTAATTCGTCCAATTGCGACAAATGTCAAAACAGAATTGACATTGGCGGCCATTTGCAAAAATAAGAGCATCTTCCAATAGGGTGATCTCTTTTGGCCCACCTTGTATGAGGAACATTCCATACCAAATGGATGCGATGTATGCTATGTGGATGCTAAGTAGTTATTGCGTTAGACAAAGTCAAAGGGCATAAAACTATTATAAGAGACTTTTCGAATTTGTTGTTTGAAATATGGGTAAACATTTAAGGGCTTTTTTGACACAAATGTAATGTAAAATATAATTGTGAATGTGATGTGAATCATAATTGAACACAAAAAATACTCAGCCACCAAAGTCTGGGCATTTTTGTGTGTTGATTATAATTCAAGGAAAGAAAATTTATTTTTATGATATAAAGTATCTATCGATTGTTTTCACTTAGCTGCAAATGAACGTCTAACATCAGCTTCCCACAATTCCACACAAATTGCCACCAATTCCCCCAAATAAATGTCAAATGTCACTATTTCCGTGCTAACTTACCAAATATCTTCCTTTAAGCTACGTTAACTCCAAGAACCATGAAAACCCCTCGTTATATCGTGACTCTATCTACTAACTCGAATGCATTAACCATTTTGTTGAAAGTTGTTGCCTTCTCTCGAGAGACACTAACAATGCAAATTTAACAAATCACCAGCACATACATATCATGTGACAACGATTTTCGTCAAATTTTCCAAATCAACTAACAAAACGTAAAAAAAAAAACAACCCCCGCGATCCCAACACCTACCCGAATGTGGAATAATTTCCTCGTTCGCGTTTATTGCGGTCATTTATCAAACAGTCATACAAGCCCAGAGCTCAGAGCTTATCTCCATAATACCGTATGTCAAGTTTTTTTTTATTTTCTGTATATCCTTGCCAACGATTCGTCAAGCTCGAAGGATTTCCAATACCAAAAATGAACAAGGGATCGTTTATGTTTTACAAAAGCAACTCCATGGCCTGCCTAGGTCCACGTGGCAACATTAAAATTCTTAAGACCATTATACAGCAAGACCACTACTGGGTAGTAGCGATGTTACAAACCCCTAGGATTAAAAATGTCGACATTAGACAGAATGCACAATGCAGAACGACTTGCAGCGGTAGCACACTTGGGCACAAATGACTTTTATACGTTTATCAGTGAAGGGGGTGAAAATAAACAACAACCGAGCAAAAGGACTCACTTGTCCTTCGGTGTGAAGAGAGAAGGGTGCGGCGTAATTCTGACTCTGACACTGCCTGCGATACTCGTGTATCTATTGGGGTTATTTTAGTCGCAAAGAAAATCTCATTATATGGAGGGTGCTGATTAGATAAATTGCCTTCTATGCCTTAGGGAACAATCAATCCGGAGTTGAGTGAGGCGGCGACGGCAGCAAGTGAAGCTGCATGTGTCTCGATTTTGTTATGCCCCATGCTCGTTGTCGCAGAAAAATGCATCGTTAGATGTTTTACAAGGGGGCGAGGTTGCAAAACAGGAGTACAGGAGCGAATTTTAGGGTGATAAGGGAGGAGATGTATTTTTCGGGATACATGGTGTGCTATTTGTGTTGCATTTAGGGATAAACTGATCGGCGGAAATTGGAATTTTATGGAATTTAGTTGAATTTTAATTGCAATTCGATTTGTGGCAAGCGATTTCATGGGAACTAGTCTTTAAATAAGAAAAGTCCTGTAAGTGTGAAAGTGGGTCTTCAATTTGTGTGTTGACTCACGTTGGGCGCCATTTTGCACATTCACACTTGGGTAATTACAGTACGGTTCTGGCAAGGCCAAGAACTTTTGTGAAAAAATTATAGCAAAAGGTATGTCATCCCTTTCTCTGATGAAAAAACGTGTCAAGGAACATTATTGCATAGTCCAAAAGGCTTAATCCGTGGTTCTGACATGTTTTAGGTAGATTTCGAATATCAAACACACTTTCGTATCGATTTCAGTACCGACGTATGGTATAGAACTGCACTGTCCATGGTCGAGTGTATTTCCATAATCTTCACACTTTTCGAATTGAGATATAAAAATGTTTTACAGCAGTTGTCTTGTTATATTATGTAAAACACATTCAAATTGCATTTAGGTTAGATATATGGGCTAGAATTGTTGCATCCGTGAATGACCTACTCTAATCCTATCCCTTGCGGATATGTTGTCACGGCCGGCGCTTACTTACTTAATCAAGAAATACAGTCGTACGGGACTGATACTTTTGTCGATATTCGAAAAAAAAAACTTTTTGTGAAGAAATTCTTAAAGCACAGTAGTATTTCAGCAGTATTTTGGAAAATGATATTAATTTCGTGAACGATGGAATTCCCTTAGTTTAAAAGATTTCGAACTCATTGTGAGCTGAACATTTTTCAAGGAAGTGAATTTCGAATTCAGATGAGTTGAAAAATATGGCAAAGAATTGCCACATCTGTGAACGATATATCTGGGCCTTCACCCTTTGCATCGATTAGCAAAATTATTGTCAAAGGCATACCGAAATAATCACAAAATTCACTTGTTCACGGATGTGACATTTAAATCCCAAATTTCAAAACTCATGTTGATTAGAAAAAAAACTTTTTTTTATACTCTTAGACAACCTTTCTGAAAAAATCTTGAAGAAGTGGGGTAGATTCACCAAAATGCGACATTCACCTAAGCAGCATCACTTTTCAAATTCAATGGTCCAATCAGCGTGACTATTTTCAAGCAGAATGCGTGCCTATGTTCGAAAATGAAATAATTCTTGCTCACATTTAGAAACTGTTATTCATTCGTACGGTACGGTAGATTCCCCAAAATACGACCAAAATACATGTAGAATAACTTTTTAAGTTGGATATGCCAGTCTGGATGCCGATGTTCGAAATGGAATAGTTCTTGTAACCATTACGAGACGTTAATTGCAAAAATTTCTTTTAAAATGTTGAAAAGCACTTTCGAAAAGTGAGAACTATTTTAATCAAAGTGGAATTTTTAGTATTTGGTGTCCTTTGTATCAAAATAACCTTTTTTCAGAGGAGGAGACGTTAAAACTGGAACTTCGAACGATGACGATCACTTTCGAAGAGGAGGCATTTTTTTAATTCGAATATAAATGCCAAGAATTCGTCGCATAACTGCAAATTCGAGATAACTTCGTTGTAGGGTAAATGATGAAAGTGTCAATTCATTTTCGAACATTGATGTGCAATTTCGAAAAGCTGATTTGAACCATGATAATCATGTTCGAATGATTAGCACTTATTAAACTTAAAAGAATTAATTTATTTGAAATATGTTACACACAATGCAAAGCAAAGTTTTCATAAATTTGCCATCTTCGAATTTTCGAACTTACAATTTCAGGGAAACGCTTAACTTTTGGCGGATCAAATTTTATTGATACAGTTTTCAGATACTTAGAACTCCAAGAATTTCCTTAAAATGATTTTTCTGACCGATTTGTTGGCGCCCTTATCCATCTAATCCCATAAGGCTACTCCGCTCCAGTATCTAAACTGAAATCTCAACAAAACCTCCCCAGTATATACAAAACTCTTCGCCTTCACTAAAAGTGTTACTATCAACAAAAAATAAACAAAAGGATGCACAGTAACAAAAAAAAATAGATAAACTCACCTCAATATACCCTTGAACGCTATCACACTGCTGCAGCACCAGTATCGCTGGATTGAATTTCAATTCATCCGGCGAGCACGGACTTAGAAATCCACTATCCGCATCGCTATGTGTGGACAAGGGACGTGGCTTTCGTATCTTATACTGAACATTGCGACTTGGCACCGGGCCCGGATTGAACAGCACGTAGTTGGATTCGATTGGTATTGTCCGATGACGAAATTGCACGTCATCCGTGCAGCCGGCAACAACAACACCATCCGAATGATTTGACCGCAACGAGTTGCTTCGAAATGGCGACAAATTCAAAAAGGACAGCTTCTTGGTGACCGTCGACGATCCAGATGACGAGGAACTTGAGGCCGCTGTCGATGTGGACGAACCTATCATTATGTCGTTTTGACTGTCGTTGTTGTTGGTGTCGTTGCGCTGACTGCTGCTGCTGGTGTTGGTGCTGGTGTTGCTGTCATCGGAGATTTTCGATGAGGTTGTCGATTGGTTGAGTGTCGTGGTGATTATGATGTCGTCATTGTCGTTGTTGACTTTTTCCAAGGATATCGACGATTTAGAGGCGAGCAGGTTTTGGGTGATGAGAGCATCGTTGCTAAACGGATTCGGGATGCCAATACTGTTCGGATCGATTTCAAAGTCCTCCGGATCGATGACAAAGTAGTTGTGGTGTTCAAAGGGATTTTGCACGGTGGCCTGGTCGTCGTGGTAAATGATTTCCGGGATGAATTCCTCGCCCGAGTCGATGGTGGGCGAGGGATCGCTTTTCTTGCGACGCTTGAGTGTCTTTTCGTTGATAAAATCCACGCTCGGATCGAAGAGGCAGTAATTTTCCATCGGTGGTATGCCGCCTTTCCGCTGGCGGACGGGAATGTTTTTAAAAGGACTCGACGAGGTAGAATCGGGTCCTTCACTAAGGCTTTGTGTTGGCTCTATTGTTTTCGTTGGCGGTTGATTTTGCTGTTGTTGTTGGGAGAGATTTGTCACGGAACCCGTTGGTGTCGTATCCTTGCTCTTGTTCAGCGAGGCGAATAAACCTCGACTGTTGATTTTTGCTATGCAGTTCTTTAGTTCCGTCACTCGTCCTTTATAGGGACTCTTTTGTTTGCATGGCGATGAAGTTTCACTTACCGCAATTGCCTCAGCTGCAGAACCAGCAGTCATATGGTTTCTACTCTCCTCATCGTTGTTGGTATGGGATGGAATTCTATTCATGTCCTGCGGGTGGTGTTTTTGAGGAGCTGTTGCTTCGCAACTGTCAAATTCAGCAGAAGCAGCGTCATCCCTTCGCGAGGATTTGTTGTTATTCTTGATTAACTCCTTGCGTTCCTTTTTGCTGAGGACAACTTTCCCCCGAGATGGTGATGATGTGTTGCTATTGGTTGGTGTCGCCTCGTCCTGTTGTTGACGTTTGGCGCCCAACGCAAGACCACCACCATGCAACAGGGATGGTAGTTGAGAGATTGGTGGCGGTGTCGGCGGGGGTGGTTCACGGTACGGCGGTGGCAGTGGTTTTACGCTGTTTATGTGAAAGTTATTCGTCCCGATAATTGCTGTTGACTCGTAGCTAACCGGAAAGTCGCAAAAGAGTTCCGTAAACTCTGCAGGATCATAGGGATTCTGCTGTTGTTGCTGGGAAAATCGATACGAGCTTGGCGGGCCTAAAATGCTGGCTTCATTGTTGCCAGTGTATGCCGCCGTTGTGGGTGGTGCTGGTGTCGCCGTTCCAGGAGTGGTTGACTTCTTTAAACTTTGACTCCGAGTGGCGGCGGGATTTTTATTCCCTGGCGATTTTAATTGTAAAAGTTTACTCCTTGCCTCATGCTTTTTAAGGGTTCCAGTCGTTGTCGTTGGCGTGGTGTTGTTTGTGTTGCTGTTGGCATTTCGATCTGACGCTTTTGGAATCCGCAACTTGGTCGGTTTGTCCTTTCGCATTGATGACGACGACGACGACGTGGACGAGGATGACATTTTCTTATTGTCCTTTGTTGTTCCTCTTTGATTAGATTTGTAGTGGACCAAGTCCTGGGGCCGTCTTATCTGTTGCTGACCAGAAGCAGGAAAACTTTTTCTCAGTCCTCTGGTTTTGTTGTTGTTGATGGAATTGGTCGAATTCGGTGACTCTGGGGACGATGATGACAATGACGAGGACGAACAATTCGACGAGGCTATTGAATGGGGGCGTCGTTTCACTGTGCCTGTAGACGAACTCGGCGAATCCCAATCGTAGATGGATTTCTTTAGATTGCATTGTATGCCATCATGGCCGGATGTCTCCTCGGCAAGGACTCGGTGTTTAATTGCAACATGATTCGGAAGCATCTTTTGCCACAGGCGTTCGGGAATATCTTTGACATATTTCCTGTTCGATGGGCCGGATGTCCTCTTATGGGCAGAATTTCGGTTGTTTGTGTAATTAATTGCGAGGATACACTATCCAACGGAGGGGGTGGATTTATTTTGTTGGCACTGTTTGTCACATTTAGGGCGGGGGGGTATTCATAAATCTTTTGCTTTATAGCTTCTTCATTGGATAGCTCTCGTTCTCTGGTTTTGTATCTAAACAAACCAAACAGATAAACTATTTGTTTCCTTTTTGTGTTTCGGAGGGGGGAGGGCTGTACATATGGGGTGTGTATATCAATTACGAGGACACATGGTCAGAGATTTTTCATGTCCAATCGTGACTTTTGGGATTTTGTTTGCGTTTTTCGCACACGAAAACAAAAGACGAAGACGGAGACTTTTATGGCTTAGGGGAGATGAGTGGTGTGTGCGTTGGCCATTTCGTTCGCAGGACATTTTAGGGATTTTCGGGGGATGGACCTCATAATTAATGGTGATGGAGCGTTACTTTATTTTATGGGTAAATTAATTATATGGATTTGTCACGCACTCAATGGGCGTCGTTATCCACTGAGGAGCAGTCCACATTTATGGGTCTATAGCTAGTGAACCAGTGCACAGGTTTTGACTTAATTTGCGAGAAATGTTTGAGGTTAATGTTAAAAGGGTTGAACTATACATGAATTGTGTTAAGGGAGCTGGTATAAACTAACGAAGTTGTATGTGCTTGACGCTGTAAGATAAATATGATGTTTGTTTGCAAATCACGGAAACCACTGCAAGGATTTCCACTAAATTCCGTGAGGGACAATTCGGTTGCCAACAATTGAAATGAAAAAGACATTGTAACCAGAATTGGCTTGAAGGGAATACCTGAAGATACCAAAGGTGGGTTGCCATTCCCAATGCACGTATATAGCATGGGTACCACTGCACGGATTTTGACTAAATCAAAGGAGAAGCCAGTTCTGGGAGCTGTATGGAATTTAAATGGCAGATATTTTATTTTTTTTTCTTTCAATTATTTTACCAGACAAATTTTTGTAATAAAGCAATAAATAGGCCGAAAGTAGATCCAAATATTTTTTTTTGGCCTAAGCGTTTTCAGGACAGATATTTTCAGGCCATTATAGGTTAGGAGGCTATTCACTCTGACAACGTCATCTCGTCAAAAATAGAACGAAGAATAACACCTTTTGTCCTCACTCGAACTACGATAAAGATCTTATAGAAGACCCTTATATTCCCAGTCCTGCGGATGTACAAGTCTTTGATCGTTTTGGGACAAAAAAATCTTCGGTCCAGTTTGCTGTCGAGACTAACTTTAAAGCGAGTACTATAGAAGCGCTGCACAGCGACATAAACTTGGTAAAAAAACACGCATTGGACGTTTAACAAGGCTAGGAAATGTAGAGTGAACAGAAACACCACTACAACCGCACAATATCCGATTCCTAGCAAGACGTTAGAAGCAGTAGAGTAAGTCCTCCCCTTAAGTGATGCGCACAAGTCGAAACCCACCTCAACCGACTGGGTGTCCGAAAAAGGAAGCAGTCCACTTAAGACCGGGCTAATTGGAAAGGTATACTTCAGGAGACCTAGGTTCCCTCGGGTTGTAGTGCCTCTGAAGGTTAGGAGGAGTTGGACATATTGTAAGTAACAGTGCACTAGATATTTGACTCTAAAACATTTATGTAGTCTTTGAGTCTATCTCAGGATCTATAAAAATTTCTACTTTGTTCTAGGAGTCGTTAAGGTCTAATTCATTGAAGCCAAGGCTTTATTCATGCGCGAATGAAAGGATTCAATTTCAAGTGGGAGAAGGTCGCTAAAAGAAATTAGAAACAGACTCGGTGATATGACCTAGCCATGTGGCACTCTAGCATTTCAGGGGAGTTACTTAAGAAATTTCGTAATCAATACGAAAAAAATATGCCCGACATCAAAAGACTCAGTTAATTGACGAGAGTACCCTAGAAGGTCGCTTATAGAAATTAGAAACAGACTCGGTGATAGGACCGAGCCCTCTATCTCTATCGTTTCAGTGGAGTTACTAAAGAAAATTCGTAATCAATTCGAACAAAATATGAAGGACATCAAAAGACTCAGCTTTTTGACGAGATTACCCTACTGAAGACGTTTAATATATCCAGGCAACAACGAGGTGTATCTTATTCGTAGCAAAATCGATATGCCTTTCACCAGCCCTTCTTTCGGGTTATTCGGGCAATTAGTTATGAAAAGTTTATCTCAACTAAGCCAATCGGATTGTGGGTCCGTATTTCGTACAAAACACGCACATGAATAGTTGTAAGAAAAAAATAATAAAATCATTGCGAGCATGTTGCGTTAATCTCTTTAAATTCACAAACAGCCCTGAGAAGATGGTTTCATTCAAGATAGCTCATGAAATCTAACTAAGAATTCTCTTCATGACCCAGTTACTTACCAAAGACGCATAGTACTTCTCTATGGTACGTAATATAGTTTGAGAAAGGTTTTATCGCCCATTCCTTGGAATTGGCTGAAGATGTGCAAGTTGCCACGTGACATTTTCTTACAAGTTTGCAAGTTTACAAGTTTGCGTATAGGTTAGGTCAAGATGGAAGAATGCCTTTTCAAGGCAGAACAAGCAATTCTTTGTGGATAAGGAGATTTATTTGTGAATCTTAGGCACTGAACGTTTAGAGGGACAAGTTGGTTGGGGCCAAGATTGACCCCGACAGTGAAGTTAGTAGGGAAGTCACTGAACGAGTACGGAAAATTCAGCGAAGGTGTTTAAGAAGAAGGGCGTAATAAGTGCGTTCCTCTTTTAATTGTCATGTACAAGTGGATTCCCCCAGCTTCTAGTTCTATGGCAAGGTTTTGTTTTGTTGTACGAGGTTGTACGAGTCAAGAGCCAACGCCATTCGACGACCAGAAAGACGGAACTAGCATACCAACGACGAATGGTCAAGTTTAACGAAAATACTAAGAGGTTTCCATTGGCCTGGGGGTATCTAGGTGACAAACACAAACGAATCATGAAAGTCCATCAGACAAGTACCCCATATCCTTTGACTCAAAAACTTGCAATAAAACATACAGACCACCATAAAACACATTTAGACTGCTCCAGGTATTACGCAATTACTACTCAAATAACAAAGGACTCCATCCCACAGACGACTACCCGAAACAAACACTCCTTATGGCATTGCAAAGTAGGTGACCTTACAACCTGCCCCCTTTCGGACACCACTCAAACTGTAAACCAAATTAACGAAATGACAAAAGGTGATCTACATCTGGGAAAAATGTTTAACCTCAATCTGGTCCGTATCAAGATGCACTTTTAATGTGACAGTTATTTGCAAAGAACTTGACAAAGTCAAAATCCTCAAGTTGGATCTTTGAAAAGAACATTTACTTGGGCGTTCCATTCACTTCAGAGATGGTTGACTTCAATCTCTCTTCCAAAACACAGACAGAAAGTCCTTCGCCTTTATCGTCCTTCGGGTTTCGTTTTACTCATTTCAATGCGAGACGAAATATCTCTGTGGCTGACTCTTGCAAGCGAGAATCCCTTACTCTTATCTCACATTCCACTCGGTTGTCTTTGCAATTGATGTCCTGGCTTTCTGGTCCTTTTGTAGAGCAAAAAAACTTCCACTACCACTTCCTTATTTTATTTTCTATTTCAACAAATATTGGATTTGCTTGCACACATACTTTTGTGTGTGTGTTTGGCTTGAGGTATTTTGTAGTAGATTCACTTTTAATTTAAAGTTTCAAGTGCACAGGAAGAACTGTGTAAAGTGAGATGAGGACTTTGTTTTTTTTTTTTTTTTTGGGAACAGCATCGAAAAGTCCTTATAGGCCTGAGGGTATGTTTTCAAATTAAAACATGTCATTCTAGCGCTGAATATTAAAATCGTCTTGAGGGGATTTTTTTTTTTGGGTTTGTTTGGTAGTTACATCCCGAAATATGAACTGCACCAGGACGAACAGACTTGTAATAGGGGGAGGATGCAGAAGGGAAGACCCCAAGAAAAAGGTTCGAATGATGTCTTGCGGATTTTTCGTTGGTTGGCGGAGGGAGGTAGTTAAGTGGATGTGCAATTATATGCCATGTCCTGAGGGTATACACGATTTTCTTAAAACATCTAATGGCTGGGAGGAAGGAAGGATTTACGAAAATATGGGGGGCGTTCAATGGAGATGTTCTCCTTAAATGGAATTTTAATAACCAGAGGATTGATAAAATTCGTTTCTTTTGGCGGGATTGTTTGATGGAAAATTGGTTCGCGAGATTGTTAAAAGAATGGGATACTGGATGTGTGATGGAAAAAAAGTGAAGCGCTTCTATTTTTGGGAAGATTTTTGTGATTTTGAATGTGTTTGGAGGAGCTTATATTCATGACTGCTTTCACAAAAACAAAATTACATTTTATCAATTTATAGGACGTTTTAGGCTACAGGTATTTAGAACGCCATAAGCATTTTAAAAACTTTTTAGATTCGATTGAAGCAAGCACCTAGATACAATCTGCAAAGGGATTGGTGGATACAAAATCAGTGTTCAAAGCTGTGCTCATATTGAGGATAGATTTGGAACTAATTAAACATTACATGACATTATAAACACGCAATCGAATATATAGAGGAACACCATTCAAGGACTTATGTTTGGATATTTGACCAAAAGAAGTCAAAGCAGCAATACAAGATTTGGACAGAATCCTGAAGATATGAAAACGAAAAAATCGTAGTTGGGTCACATGGTGGTCAGCGGGGAACTAGTTATGTAGCCCTTCAAACGGCAATATCCAGTAATCTCCCTCTGCCAGTCAGAATTGTACATTTAATTTTAATAACGATAAGGAAAAATACCATTTACCTAGCCATTGAGAAGTGAGGATAGCAATATCTAAACGAAGGCTTAACTAGACTGATAAATATGATGGCTCTTCTGAGGAGCACCCCGGCAAAATTAAGCAAAATTTAGTTGGCAAAATTTAGTCGGATGAAAGTATGCAACAAGAATGGAACCTCAGCATCATTTACCCTATAGACCCTAAAGAAGATCCTGTACTCCGTAATCAGGGCTATCGCCTGATTATTTTTCCCAGGTAACTGTTCCCATTCAGCAATTTGGTTTACATTGCTGTCAAGGGAAAAATTCCCGGGAAAATTTATTCGTGATAGGCCTGAATATATATGAGTGTCTGAAATCATTCCCTTCAATCTAATCAGAGTGATTTTAGACAAAGAAGGTCCATCAGTGTTCAAATTTCTACACCTAGAATAGAAAGATCCTGGTTTTTAGCAATCGCACAAATTTCTTCCTATTCCTAGTCAAGGACAAAATAGAGGCCCTAATGTTGGCGGAAGACAAAATATTCCAACGCTCAGCAGATTCTGGAACCCAAACTCAAGATTTCCAAATCAATACCAATCACCTATTCATCGACTTTAAAGGAGCATAAGATAACATTTTTAGGGACACACTACGTCTAGTTATAGGGACACACTATGGGACACACTAAGGAATTTCTAGTATCGAATACGATCAATCTTGTAGGTCTGTACATGTTAACGATGGTTAAAGGTTGACAACACTCCACCGAAACAGTCGATACAAAAGAAAGGATTCAGACAAGATGAAGTCCTATCTGAGATTTTTCATTTAAGTACTATTAATTCAAGAAAAGTCAATAAAAGCTTATCTCAACTTTGACGTTCGGATTCAGCATAAAACAGGAGGTCCCGTCATCGTGTAAGAAGTACACACGCACACATGACTGGTTGTGAGAAAAAAAGCCTGGCAATGGATACTTGCGAGCCTATGGCGCTAAAAACTTGTATTTTCGTAGTCTAGGGATGATTGTGTAAAACATCCGAACTAACACCAGAGGCGCAATTTTATACAAAACGTTCAGAAACTTGAATACGCCGACGATATTGACAGCATTGGTTGGATTCAATGAGATCTCCTGCCGCGTTTGCTATTGTAGAAAAGGAAACTACGATAAGAACATGACCAAGTCCAAGGTGTTCCAGGTCGATTATATATGGTTGTTTTTTTGTGTGAATAAAATTTAAAGTCGTAAAGAATAATCGACAACAATTTATCATGGAGCATCTAATGCACCAGCAACGTTTTGAAATTGGAATGCTCGAGTTTTACAGGTAGAGACAGACATTTTTTGATAAAATATCACTATGATCGACGAAGCCAAATTAAACTTGTCTGGCTTTGTTAATAAACAGAGAGCTGCTATTGGGGAACTGAAAACTCTGGATTAATACACCAACTACCACTTTACCCTCGTAGAGCAACTGTATGGCGCTCCATTAGGGCCGGCGACATATTTCTTTAAGGATGCCATAGGCAATGCTACAACTGTTACGGGTGACCGCAATCGGGACATGTAAAAAAAACTTTCTTGTGCCCGAATCGGTTCAACTAGGCCTACAGAACACGTGGTTCCAGCAACACGGTCACACATCACAGGCAGCTCGAATTACGATTCGAATTTTATGAGCATTTTTTCAGGAACAATAAGATAAAGTGGTGATATCGAATTTGACGTACCAACCCCCTTTTTTGACGACTCGTAGTTTTTTTTTTTTGCCTTTTGGGACAATTCAAGGAAAAGGTGTACAACAACAAACCAACCACAACCTCGATGCTTAAGGACAGCACTAGAAACGAAATTGCTGACATCAGACCAGTAGTCTGCGAAATTGTTATTCAAAATCTGCTTTAAAAGCTCGTCTTTGTAGCAGGGCCAGAGGCGCCCATTTTACCGACATCATATTCGATACATAATGCTTAGGACAATATAATTAGAGCTCTGTTTGTATGCATCAATCGACCATTTTAGTCACGTGACATTGGAAACAAGTTGAAAATTTACTCATGGGCACTTCGTGAAAAAGGTGACTTTGCTTCTTATTGATCTGACTAGAACTAATATTTTCCTTTTTCGTTACCCTTTTTCGTTTCAAATAATCCAATTCACATCGTCCTAAAAAAAAGTTTTACTTAAAAAAAAGGTGTAGCATAGCCTTTTATCCTTTTGTTTAAGGATTTATAAATCGGGATCTGAATATACGGGATGGATTATTTCCAGAATCATCTAGATATATGATGTTTTATAGATGATGATGTCGTTTAAAAAATCAGACACATCTTTATAAATTTGATTGACCTTTCAGATGTATGTCAGAACCACAAGCCATGAGATATAAGGCCTTGAGGTAGGTACTTTAGAAAGAATTTAAATAAATTAGGAACCGTTTATATTGGGATTGACCTTAAAGTAGGAATTCGAGAAGTAACTATACACTGTTTGATAAAGAAATGCAGGACACAGGGTCCAATTATAGCTATCCCTGTTTGATAAAGAAATGCAAGACACAGGGTCCAATTATAGCTATCACTGTTTGATAAAGAAATAAAGCACTTAGGGTCCAGTTATAACTATCAATAAAAAGCCTCATTGGAAGACGAAACATTATGGGATTGACATTTTACGTAGTGAAGCGCTTAGAAGATATAGGGCCTAAGCGTCATTTTTAAAAAAATTTAGTAATCCGCGCTTAAAGTTGTTTTTGATAAAAACAATAAAAAATTATAAACAGATATTTTGAAGTAGACAAAACTCAAGTGTTTTATAATGTTAGTTATATTTTTTTATTGAAAAGACAAGATTTGCGAAATATTTGCAGTAATTGCAGGAAAATTTAAAAAACAAAAAAACATACGAGAAGGCTTCAATCCGGTATGGGGATCGTTTAATACCCTATCCCATCCCATATTTAAAATTAATATCCCCAAAATGTGGGCTTTATGGCGATAAAATATTGAAAATGACTTTGTCACAACATTTTGTTCAGATGGTTTATCAAAATATTTTATGGTTCGACAAAAAACAACGTTTTTCTATTGCATATGCCTTGGGGTTGGGTATACAAATGGGTTTTGTAGGAAAACGTACCCAAAAAGTGGGCGTGGGTTTAAATGATCTACAGACGAAATGTTCATATCATAATTACTAATCTTATAGTGCTTACACACCGAATCATAAACTGAGTTTTTGGCAAAAAGTTTACGTAAACCACTGGATGCTTTCACACCGACTCTGACCAGGTTTTGTTTGACATTTCAATCAGCTGTGAATTGTGATACTAGCTGCAACATTTGTTTGTGAAAATATTGTAATTGAATAATAAATGAATTCTAATATAATCAAACTAATATAAGCATTTGAAGTTAAAAATTATACAAATCTAAAGATTTTGACAACAGTTTTTGACTCTCAAGCCCGCCGCTTGTTTTGTTTTTATTTCATCTGTGTAAATTTCTGAAAAAAAAACATTTGTTTTGACAGCGAGTTCATCAGCTGTTTTGTGGGACGTGTGGAACACGTGTAGAATGTATGAAAAGGTGTGTTCTTTCCAACAACCTGCAACGTGATGACGTCTGCGAAGTGGTTATGAGAAGGTTACGTCGTAACCTACTAGGTTTTGAGAACTGACAATGTATGGGAAAACTCGGTTTTCGATGAAGGTTTCAGGTGTTTTTGCGAAAACTCAGTTTATGATTCGGTGTGTAAGCACTATTACGTCGAAAGTTTTTTCAAATATTTTTAAAAATGTACCAAAAAAAATTTTTTTTTTTTATAGAAAACGCCCTCAAAAAGTGGGAGTGGCAAAAAACTTTATATAGACTAAATATTGAAATTGAGATTCTCTAAATATGTTGCTCACCCCCTTTTTTAAATTCCTTACGTTTTGGCTAAAAACTACGTTTTTCTGAAAAGGGGGGCGTGGCAGTGGACGGATTTTAAAATTTTTTACAATTTTATATATTTACCAAATTTCAACACAAGCCCAAAATTTAAGGCCCAAAAATCGGTGACACACAGACGGATGGACGGACGGACAGATATGGCTAGATCGACTCAACTAGCGATTCTTAATCGAATCGTATACTTTAAGGTATAAATATCGAAATGATTTCTCTATGTTACAAACTTAATGTGAAAACTAATATACCCCTATGGGATAGGGTATAAAAATGTCGTTTAGCCCCTACATCTTCGTTGGCTATATTAATCCATAGGAAAATTCTTTTTCATTTGGATGGGATGACCAAAAAATTCCTTCAGAAAAATAAATTTTTATCATTGGAAAACCAAGTGATTTTGTAAATTAAAATATGTCCATGATACGCTTTATAAAAATAGCCACAAAAAAAAAAACTAAAATGTCTAAAGAGGCTTTTGAATGAGAGGTATAACTGGAACCTTAGTATTCCCAAGACATATGATCTAATACAGGAAATGACCACAAAACTTGAAAAACCCAGCGCATATATATATTTCATGCTTTGTAAAATATTTGTTTTATTTAATTTTTTTTTTTTGGAAAACGTCGTTCTAAGCTTTTAATTTGAAAAAAAAAAAAAAAAAATCGTCTTTATCGTCTGGTTTTAAGCATCAACATTCTGAAAAAATTGGAAGTTATGAAAAGTATAAGGGGGGGCTCCGATAAATGATATAAAGGCAGTCCAATAGTTTTGGTATTCTTACGAAAACAACGTTCTCAAAGATAGGTCAAGGCATAAACCCGAATATTCGACGGTTTATTAACCAAATAATTTTGCAAGACTAATATTTAAAAAAAAAATTGAAAAACTGACCCACGGTGAGTATTATTTTGAAACCATGAAAGGACGAAAATGTTTTAACCAAAGATGTTTCCATATCTACTATCACATTTTTCGACAGGCTATATGCAAACCTAACCCCCCTAAGAACTATGTCCCACATAAAAATCGCAACAAAATCCCATCACTCTACAGACCACCAACGTTTGCTCCACTTTAAGACACCCAAAAAAAAAACACCTCCATCCTCAAGACCGAAGCTCAAAAGGTTCATAAAATCTTGCACACAAGAGCATTGCCATCTCCTGGAATGAACGGTCTTTCAAACCAAATGAGCAAGCAATTAACCCTTACCATTCGGCAAGAGTGACAAACAAATAAAAGTCCCACTGCCACGTCTAGGAAGAAATTCCTTTGATGACAGAAAACGGGTGAACCATGCATAGCACGTTCGGGAGAAGGAAGAAAGTCCTTCCTACGATATGTGTATGCACTGTTTGAAATATTCCTCTTTCGTGGGGCAAAAGTTTAATTACATCACAAGGCTACGTCACATACAGATTCTAAGAGTCGTAGTCGCCTAGACTGGATAACCTGTCTGGATTTTTTTGTTCCTCCCAATGCTGACAGTTTTACATTGGATTTTTATTTTTATTTATTCTACTCATATCCCTATACTTGCACGTCCGTTGAGAGAAATTAAAAGGACTTCCTTGCACTCTGATCTCGAAATCCTCTTGAATGGCAGTCGCAAATAGAAAAAAAAATACAATCCACGCCAAGAACAGTATTCACGTACGTTGGGGATAAACAACAACACCCTCATCCCCCTAAAAACATTTCCATCTCCCCAAACACTGCTTACTTATCCTTAAGGATAATCACATTGGGTAACCAGATTACAGTAGGCACTTTTCGGTGTTGATTTTTCTCGGTTTAGAAATTCAACTCCATCAACTGCAGGATATCTTTATTATCTCACATCCTTTGTCGTTCATCGTTCGTCGGTGTCATTACTGTAACACCCTATTTGCCGCACGTAAGGTATCCTCATATACACCCCCAAATTACAGTCCCTCCTGTGAAATTACGTAGGAGAAAAAAAATGACGAAAGGATATTACCACACAAACACATAAATGATTCACTCTTAATATTTTTTTTTTTTTTTTTGGGGGGGGGGGGGAGTTTTTTTTTGAGCACTAATTTTCCAGGACTCCCCCGACTCAAATAATTTTTTTTTTAATTCCACTATTCCTCTCAATAAAGCACTGACAGACACTGATAAATAACCATCCGAAATCACTAAACGTTATCCTTAAAATTCACTGGTAATCCTTGAATGAAGAATAATCCCTGTGATTGCTAGTCGGTGGTAATCGTTCGGACATTGAGACATTTATATTGTTGACGATGGACTAAGGAAAACCACACACAAGACCGCTCACAAAAAAGGACGAAATATACGACCGAGT
The DNA here is from genome assembly GCA_932526625.1 of Rhingia campestris. Taxonomy (NCBI): domain Eukaryota; kingdom Metazoa; phylum Arthropoda; class Insecta; order Diptera; family Syrphidae; genus Rhingia; species Rhingia campestris. The sequence goes on from OW052185.1 coordinate 107,168,967, forward strand.
GTAAAATAGAAACAGATCCTTCTTGCGATGAGGGGTTCCGAATGTGCGACGCGTATGCAAACAGTGTCCGTGGATGACTAACCAGAGCTATGGAGTTTGTAGACTGTCAATGGCACACAGGACGGCTGCATTGGAAAAGCCACCCCCGCTTGTTAGGGGGAGAAGAACTTTTCCGCCGTTCGGCATCACAAGTGTTGTCTGACCTTAGAAATTTGAATGCTAACGCATGCGCGTCGAATGTCAACAAATGTTCCAGTGAGGGATGATGACGTCAGGATTTGCACTGCAAAGACGGTCCCCTTAGGGTAGGTTGGGGAATGATGCAAGGAATTGTGTAGAGTTAAAGGAGGCATGGATGTATGTGGTGTAGACCTTGTTAGGGATTTGTTTCTGCAGGAAAAGTTCATACATCCTCGCTGCAAAGGAAAACGTGAGGGGAGAAAATCGTTCTCCAAATGCATTGTGAAGGAATGTCCTTGATGAAGGGGAACTGGAAAGGTTCTTCATGGAGAGAAGTGTATTTTAGACATTTGTAGACATTTTCAGGGGTATCCACATTGTACAGACGGGAAAATTATTATTTTGGTGCGTGTTAATTGGCAGTTAATTTGTTTCCGAATGAAGTGGTATCACATTATCCTTGTATGCACTTCAATTAAACAATTGAATGCTACGTGCCACTGTTTATTTTCCGTTTTGAAAATGAATACAAAATCCTGCATACGTTCCATGTAGTTTTTATGTTTATTGCATATTCGTAGGAGGTTTGGATATTAAGTGATGGGACATTGGGACAAGCTATGTTGAAGGTCCTCTATGGACGGTTAATATATCGAACAGAGACGAGATTAACACTTTTCAAGGACGATTACTGCGAAATCTGCCATCATCACGATCTGATTGAAAGGACCATACCAATATCCGAACTGAAGTCCTTCCAGCTCACGGATTTAAAGAGCAGATAATTTATGAACACACTGCCTGTTTAATGGAATCTCAGAACGGTTTGCCCGTTTAACAAGAACGGATACCTTCTGAACTTTGTCAATGGCATTCGTCTAATCAACGTCGATCAAGGAAGTCTAACTATTGGCACATGATAGCCTGGTCTGATTTTGGTACATCAGTCCAGCTCATTCGTTTGGGAACAGGATAAAGATAGGGAAAAGCTACTCTATCATGGATGGAATTGACCATATAAACAATTTGATACCAAGAAAGGATTAAGAAATGCACTGTCATGTCACATCTTCCTACATGGATTATGGAGTTAAAATCTGACCATTGGACTTTTCAAATGGTAAAGGCATGTAGAGCAAATAGACACTATTACTCGAGAATGGAGATTCTTCACTTCCCAGCCTTAAAAGATACTCAGTCTACCTCGATTTCATTATTAATTCGTATTTTTGTAATGAAGTCTAGATAACGAAGAAGAACCTAGAGAAGACCCTGATCAACCCAGTCTTAACTTAACGACGGTGAGCCATCGAAGCCAAATAACCGTTTGCTGGCTTCAAGTAGAAACTAAGGCTCTGCGAAATAACAAGGCCAATTTAGTCACAGACGCACAGAGAATTTTAGATGTATTCAGGCAACATTTCCCACAACTGTTTAACCGGACTATTGTTCAGGGAGTGATAGGGCAAAAAAACATCCACATCCAGTCAACGAAGAGGCAACGCTCCCTCCCAGTTCTGATGGATTACTTGCAGAATTCTCCAAATACTAAGGTATTGGCCATCAACATAGTCTTGATGAATGAAATTATGCCCGATGACTGGGTGATGCCTTGAATGTAATCAAAAGGGCAATGATTGCCCTTTAAATGATTTAAATGTTATCTCGTTGATTTTCAATCTAATAAGTAGTTTTACAGTCCAATCATGTACAGTCCCATCGATTCCTTTTCTTAAACCAAATTACCGAGGCATATCCATACAAAATGTCGGATGCAAGGCCTTTACAACGTACTATGCCTTAAGCTACCAGCACGTACAAGTGTGGCTTCAGGACCAGCAGATCGACCATTGAACCAATTTTCTCACCTAGAGCGAAAACGGGATTCGGAATACCATCGAAATAGCTAGCCTAGCACTCGACGACACGCGATGGAACGTTCAGGAAGAAAGAAAGGAAGCAAGGAATCATCTGGTACTCAAATAGATACTGCGTAGGGCGGGTGTAAACAGGCGAGCACTGCCTTTAATAAAATTGAAAAGCTAATAGGCTACTAGTTGGGTGCTCCCCTGGTACGGCAATTGATAAAACTGTTCCCATTCAGCAATCCAATTTACATTGCTGACAAGGGAAAAATTCCCGGAAAAATTTATTCACTTTAGGTCTGTTTTGAGTTACAGAGTTCATCTACCTTGGAGCCAACATCTACCCCACCATTGACACGTTAGTGGACATACGTCCTTGACTGAGAAAACCAATGCTAATTTGATTTAGCGAAACAAGTGGGATCAAACCCCGTACCCAAAAGACCAAAAGTCTGCTTTACCGGATCCTTATCCTACCAGTCCGACTTTTCAGCGCGCGCCGATTGCTGCAAGGACAAGGACGTGAAAGTGGAGCAAATATTAGGCATTTTCGAACGAAAAATTCTTCGTCGAATTTTTGGTCCTGTATGCGAGCGAAGAAAATCTTTGAATTCAGGTTCAAAACGATAAAGAAGAGCGGACCTCCGTTTTAAGGATCAATTGATCGCGGATGACAGGGCTCTTGCGACGATTAGACTAGAATCAACGATCCCGGAATTCCGTTAAAGAATTATTTTGAGTATTGGACGTTTCAGTGGGGCACACAAATAAAAACCGACCTCTAACACATGAAGTGGACAACTAGAGCTAATGTCCGCAGACTAACTGGGAACACACATTGGCTAAGGTCCACATTTACAAGATTATTTGACATCGGATTAACAATTACTATACAATGGATTATATGTCTCGAATATAATTAAACCTAAATATGGAGGCTCCTTAGAATATAGCTTACCATTTAAGTAAGTTAGGGCGGATGATATTTTTGAAGTCACATACCTGGAAAGATATAAGAAAATATTTTTTTATTAATTTATTTAAAAATGGTTATGGTGAAAAATATGTTATAAATAATTTTCTAAGAAATGTCCAGTAGGGATATATTATCAGTTAAAGCCCATTCTAAGATGTCGGCCTTAGTAACATGAATTAGGGTCAAACGCAATTGGATTTCAAGTACAAGTGTCAATGCAAGTCCGTCCAAAATTTCGTCAGACCTATTTAAGCGTAATTATTTTTATTAACCCACATGAGTCTGAGTGTTGGCGTTAAAAGTAAAATCGCGGGTAGAGCCAGAGGCTAAATAAACCATAGCAAGGTCCAAATTATCCGAGTTCAGGAAATACTAATAAAGGGTGTCCCATAATTCACGCAAAATGTAATTTTGATAGAAAATACAGATTTTTTAATTTAAATTCTTAAATGTTTTATTAATTCATAGAGTATACAGATTGGGGTTATGTATGGAACATCGACTAATTGGCTGCCACGGCTTTGCTGGCAGGTAGGTAATTTTTTTATTGAAGTTTTCTATGAACGTATCGTATAAATTTGGCTAAATTTCATTAATACACCGCCCAATTTCCTCTTTCAAGGCGTTGTTGGTCGTGAACTTGTTTGAATAGACTTGAATGTCCAATGGCGTTAAATCGCAAGATCCAATTCTGATAGCAAAAACGGCCGATTACACGATTAGGACGTGACTCATGCAGTAATTGAATTGTTTCTCTGGCTGTATGGCTTGTGGCATCGTCTTGTTGAAACCACGTGTTGGTCACTTCTATATGTTGTAATTTTAGCACTTAAAACTGGGATATCATGTCACGATAATGAAACCATAAATTGTAACTGCCTGACCACGCGCTTTTTTTTTTTTTAAGAAGAGTGGTCTGAAAATGCCTGCAGCCCAAACGCACCAGACAGTCAAGCGTCGTGGATGTATTTGTTTCTCAATTATTACTCGTGGGTTTTTCGAACCCCATATACGACAACTTTGACAATAAACGAAGCCATCAAAATGAAAATGAGTTTCATCACTAAAGACGACAATTTTGTTCGAAAAAGCAACATCCAATTGTTGTTGTTCCAAAATCCATTCAACAACTCTCTTCATGCTGCATGGTCAGTAGTATTCAGTTCTTGAGTCAATCGATCTTTGTAAGCAGGAAGTTTCATGGATTTTGTAAGAATTTGCTGTAGAGTGCTTCTCGAAATGCCCAATTCTTGACTGTGGTGCCGAATTGATATCCTGGACTGTCAGCAATACACTCTTTATTATACGGAACGAGAAAACAGACGAGTTTGTCAGACAGGGAACTACACTTTCTAATAATAGGATGTATCTCCCTTTAAAAAGCAGGGAATTACCAAGCTGGCACATAAATCAACAATAACACGTTTAGTAAAATACAGACACACCAATTTAAGCGATAGAAAAACAAGCTAATAGCTCTGTACAGAGCTTTAATTCCAATGGCTGTGAGAGTGGTAACAGGTGACCATCTGTTGGCTAGGAACTCCTGGAAAACAATTGCAACTGACACACACCAACTTTGAAGAAAATGCTGCGACTGAGTGGACTTCTAGCAGCTATAGCGTGCCACTCAACAGCGATCAGTACAGCAGTCTTTTTACTACTTGCCAGTTTCTACTACGAGGACTTTCAGAACTTAAAAACTACTCCCGTAGCATGGATTGTCCACTTCTGCAATAGTTCGGAATCCAGCAACCATCGCTCTTAGAAGATGGAGATGGAGATTGCAAGTATTATTTTCAGATACCCGTCTTTACACCAAATGGTTACGATATGGGCTCAGGAATGCCAATGCTACTCAACTATATAGGATTCAAACGCGTGCAAAAAAAAGTATAGGAGACATAAGAATAGCGAACTCTTTAGTTTCGCTCGAACATCGTCGAAATATCTCCTGCCTTACCTTGTTTCATCGCTATTTTAACAATCAATGCTCAAATGAAATAGCCAGCTGCATTCCTCCCATTCAACAATTCAGCGCCAATACTCGTTACGCTTTGAATGCAAATCAGTTTACCCTCAAGCCTATCTTCGAGCCTATATGGAGATTCGTACATAAACCGAACAACACGAATGTGGAATGCTCTACCAAAATCCGTTTTTCCTGTCCATTATTTCTTACAGGCATTTAAAACCAATGGGCATCGGTATCCCCTTTTTCTTATCCTGAATTTCCTTAACGCCTGCACTGTGCTAAAGCGTATAATGCAAATTAACAACCCCTTGAATGCGCGCAAATTATAAAAACTGAACGTCTATAGACCACCAAAACATTACGAAACCAATAGCCAAACATGTTCTAAGACTTATGGTTACAGCGACACGTCATGACGCCAAAAGGTTTGATATAGACCCATGCAGGCCTATGTTAGTTTGGCGATTTTTGCAAGCGCCAACCAAAACGACACGTCATGTCGCCAAATGGTTTTGCTATGGACCCATGCAGGCCTATGCTAGTTTGGCGATTTTTGCAAGCGCCAACCAAAACGACACGTCATGTCGCCAAATGGTTTTGCTATGGACCCATGCAGGCCAATGCTATTTTGGCGATTTTTGCAAGCGCCAACCAAAACCTAAACATAAATCCCTTATGTTCAGATCCTTGAGCGGTGAGGGTAGCAGTGGTTCAAACGCTTGTATGTAAAGAAATATTTTAATTGACAATTTTTGTGAATGCCTTGAGAGGGTGTAAAGGCATGCTCCTGTTCTGAAAATTATTGTTTAGCTGAGTATACCCTAAATATTTTTCGAACCCCAATGACATAAAAGACGAAGTGCCTTTCAAATTTTGGGCTACCAAACATTAAAAAAAAATAAAACCCATCTATAAATTGAAGACAATAGCCTCGCTAAGCTGGCTCAAATCAATTCATAACAGCTTCACTAAAAAAAAAAAACTCCACGCCCAAGGTTATTCTCTGCAACCCACATCACCTGATTTAAAAAAACAAAACCACCCCCAATCAACTCCTTTTCACCGAATTTAAATCACAATAAAACTCCTTCCGCCCGGTACAAGTGCACCACTCCATCCTTCACTCCAAGGACCATAGTCCACCAAAAAACAACATAATCAACCCATTAACTGTCTCCTGCAGGCGTTCTTTCAATTTCAAAATTTTTGAAAACTCTCGACGCACTCAGTCGAACAACGAAAAACTGTTGTGTCACCCTCCTACACTATAGCGAGCACATAGGCACAAGGATGTGCTCGCTTATGCTTAGCCTAACATGCAGCAGCTCGACATTTTTTGGGGGGGAATTCACTTCGCTATCGTCGCTCGTCTAACAATTTATGTGCGTCCGCCTCATGGGAATAGCAGATTTTCTATTGTGATAATTTCCATGTTAATCTTTTCGTCCTTGGATGGGATGTGTAGTGTGTACCACCACCGGTACACAACTATGGAGCAAGGAGATGGAGACAGAGATGGCGGTAATAATAGTCGGGATTTGTATTATGTTGGCGGCGGGTTTTTATTTTTTGGTTTCCATCCTTGGGACATGTGGGGAAACTTAATTTTATTTTGATGCCATAAATTCATTTGCATGGGTTACAATCAGGATGTATAGTTTCGCATGTATAAGTGGGTTATATAGTTTTGTAGTGTTTTAGGGAATTTATGAATGCCTTTTGTGTTAAGAGAACTGTCGAGGACGGAATGAAAATTGTTTTATATGGTTTGAGTGGGGTACGAGTAGAGTACGGGGCTTATCAGTTAATTGGGAGTGTGCAACTTAATTAAGATGTTGAACTAAAAATAGTTTCAATGGAATAGTTAAGATGGGAGTAAGGTCTGCTGGAGCTGGAAAGACGGATAAGATATTTTTTTTAAATTTAAATTCAATTTTTTTGACTCTGATTCTACCGCTTAGGATACTTAGGGCTCATGAAAACACTTTAGAAGTGTTATTAGTCGCAATGATGAGCGCTAGGTATTTCTCAAGGCTGGGCAAAATAGACAGCCGTGCTCTAGATCGAAGAGTCTTCAATTCGCAGGCAGATCGTAGACGCAATAGATGAAGACCTCGCCCTACGTGGGATACAAAAGTAAAAGCCGACCAAAATCAACTTGCAGTGAGCAACTGGAGGCAGCTTGCTAAAGACCGAGTTGAAGAAGTATGCTGGTTTATATCCAGGATTATTTCGAAAATTTGAATCTTCTGACAGATTTTTAGAGGAAAATGTGAAACATGAAAACATGTTCGAGAGGGCTTTTAAAATTAGAGGTAAAGTCCATTTTGTATAAATACCCTCAACGCCCAAGGACAATGATCTACGAGTATTGACATGGAAAGAAGATACACCCCAGATTTTGCCATCAGGAATAGTCCTTGTCCCATCACCAAACATCCCAGTTTAGGAAACATTTTTGTCTTAAAAAAATTACAAGGAAAGATGAAAAGACCTTTATTAAACCGACAGTCGGACTAAAAGGATTTTAGAGAGAAAGACAAACAAATTGAAGGAAAGCGCAAGAGGAATGATCAAAATCCTATGCCATACTACTGTTAAAGACTGGGAAAACGACCAAGAAACTGCAAATCTAACCTTAAAATAATCTGTCCAAACCCAGTGCTTCACAGCAGTAGAGCTTAGTCGCGATTCCGAAAGATGATGGAAGATGTTAAAAGTGGAAAACATCAAGGGTTAGAGGCTGAGATTATCAAGTGCTGATTCAAATCATAAAAGTAACAGTACTTACAATATTTCAATGTCCCCCTTCTTCCGATACTCTGATAAATATCAAAGAGTATCAAACTCAATGAAAAGCGGTTTAAATTGCCGTTCGGATCCGGCGATAAAATGTTGGAACAATCTATAAGCCACTGCATCCACAGCTCTCCCTTTTTAAATAATGTACCTTCAGGATTAAGGTTGTGTGTCTTCGATCATGGGTTCATGCTTCTAATTAGTCTGCGGTACGATCATCTGTAGATCGGCCAATTGCATTGCGGATCCATAATTTAGAAAACATATCGCTTATCATCACCGTATTAAACGCAGATGCAAAGTGAGTTGGTAGAAAGAAACGCTTTATCTGTCGTTATTTCGTAGAAAATGTAGTTTCGAACTAAGCCCCGAAAGTGGGTTTCTTTCAGTTGGTCCAAAAATATAACTTTTCACACAGAAATGAATTAATGGGGAAGCTAGGTTTAAGGCCTTGTATGCTTTTTATGAAAAGTTGTGGGAATTAACATACGAGTGAGAAGTAGAGAGGATATGCGAGGATATGGAAATCCTGCGTTAGGAAGAAGAGAACTCTCAGCTTCCTAGCTCATCATACAAGTGTCAACAATAGCAACAAAGCTAGAGTGCAGGCTTTACAAAAAGCTATGCCAACTAGTCACTGACATGCAAGGCATTAAAGATTGATGGGACAAGAAGACCATTCAGCTCCCCCAGATGCACCCACCTTTCATAATACGAATAAAAATACATATCGTCTTCGCGTTTCCTACGTCATCGACACTCATGCCAAAAGACCAACATGCGCAAGCCATATCTACAAAAGTTGTATCAGCAAAACTTTTTTTAATAAGTTGATGACGCTTTGGTAGGGTGCATTCATCAAATCATAAATAGAGGCCAATACTTTGAATATCAATTACACTTGCCCTATAACAGCAGCATGATCCTAAGAGTTGTTTCTCCTATCGAGGCTTTAAAAATCCCAACCAAAGTAATTTGTGAAGCAGTGTTGCCAGACGTCCCGATTTTGGCCGCTCGGAACAGGCGCAATCCCGTTTTCAAAACACGTTCATTCCTCTCTTTCGAATATCAGCAATAATTCAATACATCAACCTCAAAATATATCAAAAAATGAGTAAGGACACTCAGCAGTCTGCACACATAAACAAACATATAAAATTTTCTTACTAGCACAATGCCCTAATGGCAAATAACAAGCAAAACGAAAAAAAAAAACTATCTTTCATGAAGAGCAGGTCAACTTCAACTCTTTACCGCTATCGATAATACTACAAAGATACACAGGTACTGCTTGCAGCACCAACACATTACTTTCCATAGTAAGATACTGGCTTCTGATGTTTTTTTATGTCCTTCTTTCGACATAAGAATTCCGCTTTTTTAATCAAAAGGTTTGGAAATCCCGCTTTACCCAAACAAAATTTTGCAACGCTGATCTGAACCCATTCTGCAAAACATATATATCGGCATCAGAAAATTTAATACACGATTTATTTGTTTTTATGTTTTTTAAATGCAATATTCCAATTGTGAACTGTTCCTTATTTCAAACCAAACTCCGAAAATAATTTGAAGACAAATTATTGTACATGATAGAAAATGGTTGCTGAAGAAATAATTTGTTTAGAATGCTAAATTTTGAAGAAATTCGAAAAAGGAATATTCGAAATCATGCAATGCAATAAAAAAAACACTCCGAAAATGATTTAAGGATATTATTGGGCACATGTCAATGTCGAATTTCTAAGACACATTCGAAATTGTAATGGTTTGAGAAATAACTGAATCTGAGCACATTTCGAACATCGAAAGACTCCGAATGTGCAAAGCTAGTTCGATATGGTTCTGTATTACGATAAAACTGGGCACAAGTCGATATCGAATTTCTTCGAAGGTGAAGTGCAAGTTCGATATTGAGCACAAGTCGATACCGAATTTCTTCGAAGGTGAAGTGTAACTCCGATATTGGGCACAAGTCGATATCGAATTTGTTTAAAAATACAAAAGGTAGTGGATAAACTTAAATTGAGAAAAAAATTGGTTCAGAAGTATGCTAAATATGGGACAATTCGATGTCGAAATATGAAGGTTTGTGGCACAGATGCCACTGGGTACATGTCGAACATCGAAATAACCTAGAAAGTGTTGCAGAAATTTAAAGATATTTGCGTACCATACATTTGAGCATAGCAGAGCAAGTAAAAACACTTTTTTTTTAAATCCGCCAATACCAAGCTCACTTCCGGAAAACTACCATTTTTCGTTAAACCAGAAAGACATTTGGAAAAGTGGACAAAATTTGTAGACAATATCGATGCTCTAGAGTTCTAGACAGTTTAGGGCCACACCTACATTTTTCGGGGGTTTTCTTGAAATACAAAATAACTATTTTTGGTAAAAGACAGATTTCTGGATGAGTGGAAGGAAGTCCGTATAATGGAGTGAAGAAACGAATAGATGTTGTGTTCAGTATAGGACCGAATAACAATTTTTTTTTAAATCACACTTGGTGTCAACCAAGCAGGTTTCCATTTTGAATTCATATAGCCATTTTCGGATCTTCATGAAAACAATGAGTAGAACGATTATGGATCACGATTTCGAAGAGACCATTTAACAGTCAATAGGGTAAATTTGGCTTGCATTTTGCGAGGCAGGTATTTCGTATGTCAACTAGCAATTATTGCACAATGGATGCATCAAAATGACACATACTAGGAAGTTGTCAGAGAAATTCCCAATACAAAGTGGAGTGCTTCAAGGTTGTATCCTGTCACCGATACTATTTATTTGGATAAGACCATTCAACATTGCGAATATATTTTTATTTGGCTTGCCTTTCGCAGGGCAGGTATTTTGGGTTAACTAGTAATTTTGGCCCTGTGATGCGTCAAAACGGCGCGTAATGGGAAGTTGCCAGAGAAGGTTGTATCCCTTCACCGATACTATTTATTTAGAGGAGGAATTTGATAGACCTTTACAATATTCCTAAAATATTTAGACTGTGCGGACAACGTATTTTTAGACACTCACGTGATCAGGAATCTTTAATAAAATAACAACACGAGAGGTATTTTGACTTGAAAGGCTTTGGGAATGGAGATTCAACGACAAACTTTGCGAGCTTAATAGCAACATAAGACATGATGAATGGCCTCGAGTATACCACGCATTTGACTTTTAAGATGGCGAGAACTTGTCTCCGCCGAGTCTTCGATTCATAGCCTGATGGTCAAAGAAGTGAAAAAAGATGGAACAATCAAGGGAATCGTTTGGTATTATTTATTAGATATGGTGAAGCGATGCTTTTGGAAGATGGAAAGCTTACTTTCCCCTTCAGCCAAGATAGGGCTTCTTTAATCGCCATGAATTCCGCCTGGAACACGCTGCAATGATCAGGAAGACGGAATGATAGGCTGAGATTTAGCTTGTCGGAGAAGATACCAGCACCCACTCCGTCATTTGTTTTGGAGCCAATGGTATAAAAAGGGATCAAGTCAGTTTGCACAGGTTCGTTACATTCCCATGACGATCTATCTGGGGTTGTGATGTGTACAGATCCTTATCAAAGTTTAACCTGGTAAGAGTGTAATTCGACGGTGCTATGATAAATTTGAATGAATTATGGAGACTAAATGCATGATTTAATGAATACGTTGTCGATTTCAATGTGCGGAGCTCTGGACTTTTATTAATCTCGAGAAAGCTGTCTACTGCGGTTTGTGGGAGTTTATTTGGAATTTGGATCCGATTTTAATGAACAGCACAACCTTAATCTATGCAGGTCCTAGCTTCGTATATGTTCCTAGCGATCAGGAAAACAGTTAACTTGTCCCTTAAAGATTATTTTGTGAAGCAGAAACAGAGTGGCAGAGTGCATCGAACCTTGGCATGCTGGTTCACATGTTTGCCGATATGCTGCAGTAGCGCTAGTATATATTCTATGAGAAACAGAGTTGAAGATAGAATTGAACATTGATGTATGTTTGTTTGCAACTTAGCCGATATCCTCCAGTAGCTTACTTACTTACTTATCGGGCTCCCGACCCGTGAAAAGTCTCTGCCTGAGACACTGCAGCCATCCATCCTCTACGATCCCTGGCTCGCTGCTTCCAGTCGTGTAGACCAAGCGCTCTGGCATCCGCGATGGATTGGTCTTTGAAACGGAGGTTCAGTCTTCCTTGCCTTCTCGAACCTGGGGTCTGGGATTCGAAGATCCTCTTAGCTGGAGCATTATTGTCCATTCGCTCGATGTGGCCGAGCCAATGTAGTTGACGTGTTTTGGCTTTTTGGACTACCTCCACATCTTGGTACAGCTCATCGAGTTCGCGGTTGTATCTTCTCCTCCATTCGCCCTACTCGTGCACAGGACCAAAAATCCGCCAAAGTATTTTTCTTTCGAAGGAGCCCAGTATCAGCTCTCCCTTCTTGTTTATCGTCCAGCACTCGGCACCATAAAGCAGAACTGGCAGGATAAGGGTTTTGTAGAGCGTACATTTCGTCCTTCGAGTAAGGAGTTTTGAACCCAGTTGTTTCGCCAAACCGAAGTAGCGACGGTTTCCTAGGGTAATTCTTCGACGGATCTCCACTAGAGTGTCATTCGTGGAATTTATGTAAACTCCGAGGTAGGTGAACTCCTTAACTACCTCGAAATTGCTGCTATCAATAGTGACGTTTTGTCCTAGGCGGTGGACAGATGCTTGTTTGTTTGTTGATAGCATGTACTTAGTCTTGTCCTCATTTACTTCAAGGCCAACGGATTTCGCCTGTTCTTCAATCGCCGTGATAAATTTTATCACGGCACGTTGGGAGCGACCAATGATGTCAATATCGTCCGCATAGCCCAGCAGCTGGACGGACCTGTTGAAAATAGTGCCTTCCGTGTTAACACCTGTCCTGCGCACTATCTGCTCCAGTACGAGATTAAAGAAATCACACGATAGCGCGTCTCCTTGCCGAAATCCGGTGCATGTTTGGAATAGCTCTGAGGAGCTACTTCCAAACTGCACGTTGCAGCGCGTGCTTTTCAGCGTCACGCGACACAGCTGAATCAGTTTTGCCGGGATTCCGAATTCGGCCATCGTCATATAGAGCTCATGCTACATGCTACAGTAGCTACATGATTTATATTCTGATATCTATCAAGAAAACTGCATTAGAGTAGGGGAGAGAATAGAGCCTTGAGGCACACTAGTAATAGTGGAGAACTTCACTGCCTAAGCTGGTTTGTAGACGTTAGAATTATTATAACAACCATTGGACATTAGGGGTTATAGGTTGATAGTAGATTTCCACTTGTTAAGGGTCCTTTTCGAAGTCCTTTTCAAAAACACATCAATGTACACCTTTACAACAAAAATGAACAAAAAGTGCATGCTGTAACACTTTTTGTTCATTTCAGATAAGATTTCCTCCACCGTGCACAATTTTCATTATCCTATCAAAATATCCTGGCACGTACCTAAATTCCCGTACACACATCATTCCTCGACTAGACACACTAAATATCGCTTTTGATCCGTTTAACTTTTCGCCACTCGTCCGTGGCATTCGACATCCCTTGACTGCACAACATAGTTGGGTTGCTTGTTGCAGCATTTTATCTGCAATAGGGACACCTCTGAGCTCTGACTCCCTGCTACCCCATTTTGTTGTGTGACAACAAAACTTTCTAACAAAAATGCGCTCTGAACAATCGAAATCCGTTTATCTTTTTTGGAAATTTGAATCCTTGGAGTAGAGTTCTACACATCGACAGTCCTCCTATCACGTTTCATCTCGCCTAAGCTATTTATCCATAGACTGTTCCTACTCCGTGTGTATGCATGGTTGACAATCGAGGGTGCAAAGCTTAAAGTTCATCTTAAATGTCATTTGTAAGCAAAATGAGACATGCGACGAATTGACAACAAAAAAAAAAGGCAAGATGTCATAAAACATGAAACAAATTACATTTTCTTCTTAGGGATAGGTTTATAGACATGGGACTGGGACCGTTACCAATATCCCATCTATGGAGTGGAGGCGGAGTAGGAAATTTACGAGCCATGATAAATTTGATTTCGAAAAAAAAGCTCGAACTATATATATGTTCTAGAGATGTTGGAACTGGAACCTACTTGTAGATAAATTTTAAGGGATGCTAGGATTTGGCAGGAAGTTAAAGTGGGTCTTGCTCTTTCCTAGTTTATTTTTTTCATTAGATTTGCTATTATTGTTGTTGTAGCGTTTGTCGGCTACCACTGGGAATGGGTAAAAGTGAAAAATTGAAGGTTAAGTGGAAAATGAATGGTTAGATCGATAATGCGGCATTGAACTGGTTGTGCACGACGAACTCGAGGTCTGGGAAGGAGTTCAGGACGAGCATTTTTACTTTCAAAATGGATTTTCGGGGGTTTTTATTGCCCGATTCGACTGGCATTAGGTGTAGAAGCGTGTTCGATTGATATTTTATTTGTATGTGCGGTATTGAAATGCTTTTTGCTCTTTGATAGAGAACGGTGAATTTATTTCTATTCATTGTTATTGGAGTCCCCCCGTGAAATGGTGCGGGGTATACTAAGACTTTATGTAGTGCTATGGGGTTTTATTGCTCGATTGTGGATTCTTCGTCGTTGAATGGGAGTTTGGGAAGTAAACCAAATGATTTGCTCGATAGTAATGTTGACAACATGGCACTTCGAATGGTTATGAATTTTGGATAGTATCCAATCCATAACTTGTGTTAATGGGTTGTTGATTTTTAGTATTTAAGTTTGTGGGTAAATATGGATAGTACACCATTTTCTCCAAGAAAACACGAATATTCTTCACTGACAGACATCCATTACCTAGTCTAGTCATAAAAAATGGTACGAACCAATGTTAAGGGTGTAGTTAGTGTTTTTGAACGGGGTAGAGCCATTTCAACTGACGTGTTGACGTCTGAACTACCAGTGCAACCACTGCTTTTGAGGAGATCAGGAATTTTTTTTTAATATTCGATGTTTATTTTGTTTGACAGGCTTTATAGTACTTTTAGGCAGTCGTTTAAAAAAACATTTGCGAAGTATTGACTCCTGTCAAGCAAGAATGATGTGAGTAACGCCATCATACCTGACTACCCAGAATGTCATTTGAATGCTGAATGCACGTTTAGACTTCAGAATGATCAAAAACTCTTTTAGACCGATTCTTCATCGGTACAGAATTTTCGCATACTTTTTTTAGGTGGTTTCAAAGGACAGAAACTACTTGAGACTTAATAAAAATGGCTGTGTTTTGAGCCAGCCCCATAGCTTTATACCTTTAGATTTTGAGATTGCATTTCAGCTTTTCAAAGGATTGCTTTTCTACCTTAACCATCATATACAGCAAAGATATGTCCTGGTGGCTATACATGTCCTATCATTTACGGACGTCTCAAACAGTGTTTGCGACTATTCAGAATATCCGAAAGCTCTTGCCTTGTATCTTGTTAAATTCACAAGCCTTGTCATTGTAGTAGAATTAATGGATCTACTACGATGATACTTAGGTCCGGTTGGTTAGGTTGCTGAAAGTTAGTTAAATCTGAATTAAATCAGATCAATTCATCTAGAGTTAACTAACCAAATTTGCTGAGTTAACGCAGGGTTCCTATTGATTGAAAAACACTTTTCTCGGTTTTAATAGCGGTTTATTGTAAAACTAGGATGATCTTACCCCAAGAAACTGCTCTCTTGAGTGGTACAACTGCAAAACTTGCTTTTTTCTAAATGGGTTCTTAGGGCAGGTCGACAGGTCGCAGTTGAGAAGAATATCATATCCCATTACCCATTAACAGAAATGATCTTTCCACTAAGGAACTCCAGGATGGCAGAGTAGATATTCTGGGACAAATCAACGTGGTGGCCTCAGCTTCACTTTGGACGAACTACTCTTTTCTTTCGGACCACAAAACGTCCGCAATAGATGAAAAAACATTAAAACCCGAATAACAAGGCTCTAAACTACTATAAGCAGACATTACTGCCATTCAAAAAATATAAAGGGATGTGAAGGACACAATAACAGATGACATGACTAAGGACTATTTCTACGAATTCTTCGGCAAACCTTATGAGCGACTGTCGACGATGTGAAAATTGTTTTGGGAGTATTAAGTCCAGGTTAGGAAGAGAGAGAGCATCTTTAGCAGTATTTTCAAAGTGAGAAAGTTTTATTTCTAAAGGCAATCGCAAAAGGCCGGCCAGACCTTTGCAGAATTCCCATAATTTTTCGATATGGAATGTACCGCTTGCATTAAATGTCGGAAACGAATGGCAAAACTGTCAATAAACCATCGGAAAGGAAGCAACAAATGTGATTATTTTTAGACGCCACCAATAAAAAAACTAGACTCGACAAGGGCCTTTCAGAAAAAAAGGCAGAAAGAACAACAAAAACGCGTGTCAGGAACTGATGTTTAGGAGTTATACCAATAGTTTGAGACTTCAAAAACCATGAATAGAAAACGCGATCAGAATTCATTGATATCCACAAGTCGGTATTGAAAACGACCAACGCTCTTACTATTTTACATTGGGACGACTGCAAAAGTTAACAACTACCCGTCCTTAAGGGAGGGGTAAAAATTCAAATTTGTGGCGCAAAAGCCTCGTTACCACGGCCTAGCTTTTTCCCAAAACCATTCATATGTGCGTGTGTAATTATTGCACGATGGCGGGACCTCCTTTTTTATTCCGAATCCGAATGGCTAAGTTGAGGAACATTTTTCTTGGTAGTTGATGCTTTGATTTCTCAGATCATCACGAGAGGAGGGTCAGTGAAAAATCATTTTTAAGTGTTGCTATGCCTGGGAATCGAAACCAGACCTTCTGCGCATCAGTTTATCGCACTAATCATTGCGCCACCTAGCCCGTCGAAGGGAGAGGTAGCATTATAAAAGGTGGGATAGCATTATTCAAACCTAAGCTTAGCAAGTCTGTCGGAAATTACTATCGAGATAACCAAGAATTATGAAATTTGGTAGGATTGGTCGATCCAGAAAAAAAGGAATCCTCTGACATGCTTCAACATCTCCTACAAGATCCTATCTGGCGTAATATGAATGCTTGAATTTGGTAGATGGAGCTCATTATTATGACTTTGGGAGTATCGCGTATTAACACTTTATTGTCATAGACCTACGATTCAAGGCAGCTCCAAATGAGAAAGGCTTAAGGGGTTAGATCGCACAATCACGATCGGACAATGCGCTTCAAACGCTGATGCATAATGTTCATCGTGGCATGCAATGTGTTGAACGAAAGACGGCCATGTTGGAACCACATGTCGGTGATGTCTCTATAATCCCGTTTATCCCGCAAGAAGTGATCTGTAGCGATCGACGTTGAAATGATATACGACCCAATGACCCGGTAGCTTGAAACCCGCTCACAACGGTGACTTTTTCATGGTGAATTTGGTGGAAGTGTATCTCGTGTGGTATGGAATCGTCCTAAATCCAACGAATTTGCTTTTTCACACATCCATTGATCCATATTGTCGTTAACAATAATTTTTTTTAGAAACTGATAGTGCCTGGGGTATTATGTAAGGCACTTCTTCAACACATCCTTCCAGCAACAAATCGACACTATTGGTCGCTCCCTTCGACACGTTGTTGCAATTGATCTTTCAATTAATGGGGACAAGACAAAGTATAAGGACAAGACAACCAAAGTCCATTCAACGCACATCCTTGGACGAAGTGTCACTAATGACAGCAACAATTTGGAGGTAGTTAAAGAACTCACCTAACACGGAGTCTACTGGGTGTAGACTCCTCTTGAATGACATCTTAGTGGATATACGACGAAGACTGGTGCTCAACCGATGCTCCCTCAGTTAGGGGTAACAAATGCAATTAGAACTCTTAGCTCGAAAGTCGAAGTGCTAGCAAAGATTAAACATCTTCGAACGTAAAATTCCGTCTAATTGTTGGTACTTTCGGGAGCCAGCTAAGTCAGTAAGCTTTATAACGTGTGGGTCTACTTCTTGCACAATCCCGGAACCTGCAGTTTTATGCCGAAACCGAATTTCAAAAATAAAATTTGATGATTTGCAGACGTTTATTAAAGTTTTTACGTTTTTTAACGTTTTGACGTTTTTTAACGTTTTACGTTTTTTACGTTTTTTAAATTTTTTTTTAACGTTTTGACGTTAATGATGATTTGGCAAACACTACTGAATAGTTCAGAACAAATTTTATCGAGGACGATTAAGGAAGATGGCCGCTATAACCAAAGGAATTTTGAGCGTCCATATTAAAAGATTCTACGGTACAACGCAATAACTTCTGAACAACTGCATCTACTGCGTACTTAGGTCGATCCAAACCCATCTCGAAAGTGTCATATAATGTAACTGGTATTCCGCAGATGTCTGCAGAAGTTATTGAAGCAGATAAAAATATTTTTGAAACTTCTATTCCCTGGTTCAGTTGATTTATAAGTCCGGTTTACTTTGTGATTATGTGCCCTATTGGTCTACTCAATTATACGTCAAAAGATTGAATTCCGTGATTTAAGTTTTTTGTTGCTGTCGTGGTGCTTTTAAGAGACCCTGAGATCTAAACTCCAAAGGTGGTAGCAATATTCAAATCCTGAGTTCGCTGTGATTTTCAAAGAACTTAATGTTGATGCAAAATGTGGTAGACCTTTCTAGTTTAGGAATGCTATGATGTCATATGGACATTAAGTCTATCTTACGTAATACAAACATTGAAACTTGCAAACATTGAGACCTCCATTAATGACTCCCACCCCATGATAATCATCTCCATGTTGGTTTAACTCACATTGGCGTATATTAATTGAAATTTCTGTGAAAATAAATAACTCCTCAAAGCTGTATCCTTTTATTGCAAAGGTCACATACGTGCCGTTGCTTTGAAGCATCCTCCCAGAAGTAATTAACCTCAAGGCAGCAATTAATCCCATTTAATAGACACAACTACACAACGTCTCAAGTATTTAATGATAGTATCCAGCCCCTAAGGACGTTAACCCTCTCTAACCCCCATAAACTTTCGATTTTGATTTCCTTGCCGCTCTTCAAAGTTAATTTGACCACACATAGTTACAGCCGTTGTGTAAGTGATTGTGTGCCACCCGAAAATGATAATGTGTACGTTTACAACCCACCCTTCCGTTTACACACACTCCATCCAGCCCAGAAGCCTTGCCGCGCGTTTCGGAATGTCTATGACAGTGGAAATTTACGATAATTTCACTTAGATTTGACAGGATGTGGCATAAACACACACACAGAGATAAATGATACGCAAAAGGCGCAAAAAAAGGCGGTAAGACAGCTGCGCTCCAAAGCACATTATGATGATGGAGCTGGGAGGAGTGGCGGGAGTATCCTTGAGATAAACAAAATTCATAATATTTCATCCCCCCGGGGAGAGCTCGGGAAGAGAAAATAGTCACCCAGACTGGCATCCAGTCGGAGGTAGGTATACATCCGCCCCTCCTGTTAAATTCAAATTCAAAACATGTTTGGGTCGTAAATTTTTATGAATTTAATTTCCATTGATCAGTGGCCGTCATGGATTTTGGATTTTTTTCTGTAAACGGATTCGGATACCCGGGGGGTTGGAGGCAATATCATACCACAACCGAATGACAAACAGTATCCCATTTCGGGGGATGGATTTGGTTAAACTAGTTTTAAGGTTATTGCGGTGTTTGTTTGGTTCGACGAGGGCTTAGGTTTTATAGACATGGACGTTAAAGTTTTGCCCATAGACAGGGGTGGGGGAAGGGTCAATTGTGGGGAAGGGTCAATTGTGGGGAAGAGTGGGTGAGGATGGGTGTCTGAAGTTTGTGGAGTATGTATGGGAATACTTTTGGTACTTTCTAATTTTTTTTTTGAGCTAAAAAGATATAAAACCTTTAAGGCCTTAAATAGTTTGTACGTGTAATAATCCTATTATTTTATCAAACTCTTTCTGACCATTAGGAGGCGCATTGACAGTCAGCTTGGTAAAAATAAACAATTCAGTGCTTGTTATAGGATGAAGGTTAGGTTAAGCTAATGATATTTATGGACTTAGAGTTTGAACCAAACATCACCTTTCATTTACCTACGCAGGGGATAAGTACAGTGGACATCTCTTTATCTTCTCGTAAGTCCAAAATGGACGCAGAAGTAGAGAAGCGTCTTGCTGAGAGCACTAGTGGATATTGTTAAAAAGCACGGGCCCTAGTTCGTCGGTCCGAAGTGGACGGCGAAGGAGGAAAGCGTCTTGCTGAGTGCGCTGGTCAGTGGTTATTGCTACTAAGCGCGGTCCCTGGTTCATATACTGAAAGTGGCACGCCTAAGTTTTTTTCACTGTCCGACATCTAGTGAAAGCCTGATAAACATTTGAGAAGATTCTCAAATTTGCAGTTCGAAATCAGGGCTAAACTGGGGGTCCCATTATTTGTGTCAAAAATATAAATTCGCAAACACAAATGTGCCGGTAATGCCAGATTTTTTTTTTCTTTTTCAGGAGTCCGTCGAGTTCATAGTTATTTTTGGATAAGGGAAGGGAAGTGACGATTGACATCCAAATGAAGAAACCACTCGCCACACGCTTGAGCTCTCTGGGAGAAGATACGAGAACCCAGAAGCATCCTGACAGCTAGATTTTTCTAATGTTGAAGAACCTGTGAAAGAAAGCAAAGGCTGAGAAACGCCAAGACAGAAGCTTCACATAAGCAAGGATTGCTGCATTTTTCTAGCTCTCTGGGAGAAGATACGAGAACCCAGAAGCATCCTGACAGCTGGATTTCTCCAATGCTGATGAGCCTGTGGAAAGTAATGGTTGATGAAAGGCAAAACAGAATCTCCACCTAAGTATGGGAGAAGATGTGAAAAATCAAAACAAAGGAGAGCTGCCAGAATTTCTTACTTCCATAACGGGCACATGTCCACCAGGAAGTACGATAATTTCAGATTCTGACTCAGATACATAAAAACATTTTTCAAAGAGTTTAACCTATTCCGATCTCCTCAGATCCTGCGAAAGCCAAGGGCAGATCAATGGCTGATAGTTTTACGTATAAAACCCCAGAAGTGAACGAATCGCTTGTTTGTACCTCTCTAAGAAGGGAAAAGGGAACCCAAGATAAAAGGGGAACTACCAATCGCCCGAAAAAAGGGAATTAGGCATAAATCACCTTTATCTACAGAAACCACTCCTAGAAGAGATTTAGCCATTCGCTGGTAGCTTAGGTGGCGTGGTATACCAAGGAGCGGAGATGTTGAAGAGCTGAAGGCACCAATGTGTGAAAGACTTCGGTCAGTCCAGCCAGAAATTAGTCTCTCCAAACCCAGCCAAGGATGAATTAGACGCGATCGACAAGTAAACCTTAACATTACCAGATTCTTTGAGACAGTGACATCAGGGCACGGAGATGATTATTCGACATTAGGTAGTCATTGCAATGACCTGAAGCATCCTGAGAGCTTTGCTTCGCATTCGAGATGCTGATGAAACTGCGGAAGAAAATAAAGGTTAAGGAACCCAAGAAATGAATCTCCCCACAAGTCAGAGATCCATGATCCTGTAAACAATAGGAGGCAACTTATTCGCTTCAGAAAATGTACCACGGGCTCCATTACCGAAAAGGACGAGAAAGCAATAGCTATGTCCCGCGAAAATATGAAAGCCACGGCCGATGCTACAGGCTAAGAGAACTTTCCTCTTGAAGAAAAGCGAATCACCACCACTCACCATTTCATAAGAGGTCACATACATCCGGTGAAAACAAGAATGCGTCCAAACATGGAGCAATTAAAGCTGGACCCAAGAAAAGAAGGCTTGATGACACACTCTCTCCTGTTTTAGGTGGAAACCGAAGACAGACTATTGACTGTAGTCATATAAACATGACATGATCAATGACAATCCGGACCAACAACCTTGGTCTTAAACTAGCTGCATCCTGTTGTACACGTCAACTCGGTTGAGGTTGGTTTTTGGGAACTCACCTCGTAACTTTCAAAACGACAATCGTCAACGATAGCGAAGCAGACTTTATGGGTACGTACTATGGAATTTGTATACATACACACATAAGACATACAAATTACTAGCTACGTATCTAGCAAGACTCCTATACTATCGTTAACGATAATATAGTTTGAAGATTTACAGACTGCACTAAGATAGCTGGATTTGAAATGGTCGAAGATTAATCTTTGCCCCACTCTACAGATTGAACATTAGCGCTACAGCAGGTGATATTACAGGACACTGTCAGATGGGTAAAAAGGTTTGAAATTTAAGGCAACTCTTCATCTCCTTTGCACTTCTTCATTCTGTTGGATGCATCTCAGATCCAGTGAGCTTCCAGTGGGAAACCCTTATGAAGCATGTGGTACCAGATAGGTTCGAACTCTATGTGCCTTTAGTATTTCCTAGGATCTAAAGTAACAAGCTCTATAAACATACCTAGCCCCCTCGGACAATGGTATCAGTTTATTATGAGAGTTCTGATAAACACAACGGGGCTATTGAATTATGATATCAAAACACTATTAGGGACTTGGGAAGGTATGTCTTATGGCTTTGCGGATATAATATAACCGAATGTTGTTTATACGAAGCATGAAACATAACTGATGAGGTACCTCAGGGTGGACTACTTTCACTA
Source organism: Rhingia campestris (assembly GCA_932526625.1). Lineage (NCBI taxonomy): Eukaryota > Metazoa > Arthropoda > Insecta > Diptera > Syrphidae > Rhingia > Rhingia campestris. Next base: position 107,191,413 of record OW052185.1, read on the forward strand.
AATTTATTTCTATTCAAAGTGAACTTCCTAACAAATCCAAACCTTGCAGATCTTTTTTTTCCGTCGCACTCCTTAAATTACCTAAAATGTTAACATCACTTCCACGGCAACACTGACATCTCTCCCCCAGCCTTCAATGACAATCTGCGAAAACAAGAGAGCATGCCTTCAACCACCGTAAACACAACGCAAACGAATGTCATTGCAAAAGGAATCCTGCGAAAAAAGTATGGATTTCACATTAAAGCATCCCTGCACAGGCGCTGTTTCACATCGCGAGGGGTATTCCTCTTAAATTGCACGTGGTATTATGGAGCACACAACAATCGACGAGTATCTCTCTGTCAAATACGAGCAATTGAGAACTGGGGGGGCGCTCCTGGCTCACCATTCCACTCACCGGTGTGGTGAAATCAGTGAAACGTAGAGAAAAACATCCTGATTTGATATGCATACGAAAAGGGTACGTCCACACAGGCCAATTGACTGGGTTTTACCGACAAGCCAATTCCAAGAACAAAACGTCTCCTGGAGCAAGGACAAGGCTGCCAAAAACCAATGTAGGGATGTTCCATCGCGTGATAGAACACCAATATAGTGAATAGCAAGAAAGTGCTTATTCAAGTGCCTGGCTAAATCAGGTTCAAGGGAAGACCCTGCCGTCGGCGGAAAAGTGTCCTTTTTTTCTGTGTGTGTGTATTCATGTGCAGGTTTTTCCTTATTATTTGATTGCCTTACATTTGATTTCCATACACAAACTCTTTTGTGTGTTGCTCCCTCTCGGGTGTCTTGTAGGAATTGAGTCCTTTTCAGAACTTCCTGTGTAGAAGTGCGATGGTAGTGAGGGTGGAGACGGTGGAATATACTTTGGGGAATTTATGATTTGCAGGTATAATGTTTCAAGTCGAAAGGGAAGATTGCTCATATGGTCGTCGGTGGGGCTGTTTTAACTCTTGCTTTCTCAAGTTGTTGGTTGTTTTTTTTTTTTTTTTTCGTCAAGTACATTGCCCTTAAGGACTTTTAATTTATGGGCTTTTGTCACTCAGTTGAACGTTTCAATGGGTAAGGGTTTTATTTCCAGAGGTTTGGGGGGATATGTGAAGTGTTTTTGAAAAGGTATTTTATTACCGCGCAAGTAATTGACAAGTCTTGAGGTGATTTTTCAAGCATGTTGGCGGCGTAGCTTTTGAGAGGTTGGTATGGGTAAATGGAAGTAATATACGCCCTAAGCTCTATGCTTTTGGCTTTGGTAATCAAAGATTGCTTAGTTGCCCAATCTAACGAGAACTTTGAGTACCAAAGCCAAAAGCAGGGAGTTTAGGTGAAAAATCAAGCAAATGTAGGTAAACTTGGATTTCCGAAAGAACCGACAGCACTTCCGTAGGAAACCGAAACGCTATGGCCAAAGGGTCTATTGCAGACAGGGAGTCAGAGCAAAAAACAAAGTCTTCTAAAATATGCGAAGCCTATCGTACAGATTCTGCCGATTAGAGGGGTCTCAGCAATTCCAAAACCTAAAAACAGAGCAGTCAAGTCGCTACATCAACCGGTAACAAAAAGTTGATAACGAGGCAATTCCATTGAAGATATCGCGTGAGAAGCGCAATAAAAAACCCACAATCTAAATTAGAAGGGAAACGCGAAAGGTGACAAGTTCATAAAGCAGATGGCAACCACAAAGACTAGAGGACCAAGAAGTGATTTTAAGAAGTGATAACCAAGATAGGAAGCGTCTTATTGGAAAAAGAAAAGGGCGGCAAAAAAATCCTGCAAGCGCTGGAACTTGATTCAGACGAATCTCTTTATAATAAGGAGCCTCAATGACCCTTGAGATGTAAGTTGCACTCTTTATCCATAATTACTGAAATGGATAGTCCAGTCCAATTATAGGATGCCACCAAATAATTATGTTCCGAGCTCCTCGCAGAAACTTCCGAATAAGATTAATTAGGGCGTAAATGCCAAGACCGGGAAGAAAACATATTTGGCATGGTCTAAGCGATCTTTCTGCGAAAATCCAAGAAATACCATCTTTGGATGAAACCGTATATCTATCCATAAAAAAAATGAGGACCTTGCCCCAAAATAATTCTGGGGATGCAATCATGCATATGGCAGTAAGATCTGGTGGGAAGCCACGAATAAGGCGACCAATATGAAGGAAATGACAAAAGAATCTGCTCCCTCTGGATCTATACATTCAGGAATCAGCTGCCAAAAATGCCTTACAGGCTAAAAAAAAAAAATCGTGAGACTCTTTTAATGCACAGTGTTCATCCATCGTTCATCTAGAATGGGCTGGTAATATACACATCAATCAGGCTTAGTGATCACGGCAGTGTATTCCAAGCAGAGGAGTTTCTCTGGCAAAGATGGTATACCACGCGAGCTTCTAAAGGGCCATCTAGTGGTTTCTTTTTAAATCATAGGTTATTTTGACACTGACAGCTGTTTTCCGCTAGTAATCTTGACAGAAAGTCAGTACCTTATACCTCCGCGGGACGAAAGGAGTCGCTTTAAGCTTGAGGAAATATTGAAGAGTTGTTTCCAAAGTGAGTTCTGGGTAGGCCAAACAGTGTGTTATTTGAAAAGAAGTTTTGGCCGAAATGAATCACCCACCGCGCCTGTTGTACGCAAGTTTTTGCAAAAAGTTCGTGGGACTGGTATGCTAGTAGACAACACCCATGTGCCTACTGTAGCCGAGAGTGTGAGACTCAATTCACCAACATCAACTCGCCATCGATCTCAACAGCTCAACTTTTCACGCACTAGCCTGAGGAGAATTCTGCACAAAGATCACGGCGCACGACCATCCGCTTCGTTATCGCTTCGCAGTTTGGGCCTTAGAGCAGCTTGAATTGGACAACGATTTTCAGCGAAAAATCATCTTTTCTGATGAGGCGCATTTTCATCTCGTCGGGTTCGTTAACAAACAAAACATGCTGCATCTGGCGCTGTGGAGTGGTGGCATCATTGGACCATTTTTCTTCGAAAATGAGTCTGGAAACATCGTTTTGGTCCACGGTGGGCGTTACAGAGTTACGTTAAAACTTTTTTTTACTGAATTTGAAGATATGAAATTGGACGACCTCTGGTTCGTGCAGGATGGCACGTCATGTCACACAGCCCATGCCACAATCGATCTTTTACGCACCAAATTATCAAATCAGCCATCTTGGCGATGCAAATTGACCGCCTCGGAGCTGCGATTTGACCCCTTTGGAGTTTTTTTTATGGAGAACCATGAAGGACCGATGTTATGCCAACAATCCGGAAACGATTAAAGCACTTTAGTCCAATATCATCCAAGCAATCCGTGAGCTATAACCCGAAACCATCAACAAGGTCTTGGAAGATTGGAGTGACAGAATGGGCTATTGCGAAGCCAGCCACTTGCACAACTTTGTGTTCCATAATTAATGGGAATGGTTGCTCATACTAATAAAGCCATAAATATGGTAATATATAGAAATGACAAAAAAATCTGCTCCCTCTGGATCTATACATTCAGAAATCAGCTGCCAAAAATGTCTTACAGGCTTAAAAAAATCGTGAGACTCTGGTAATGTATTGCATTTTTAAAAAGAAACTTGAAGTTGGCCCACCTGTTATAAGCAGTGTCTCTTACTGAAATAAATCTAGCACAGTTCGCAGCAACAGCGTATAAAAACTCAAAGCTCTTGGATCTCCGCATAAAATGTCAAACTCTGTTGGGTTCATGATCACAGGATATAGCCTGCAATAAAATTACCGAAGAACTGGCAAAAAATTTATCCAAATGCAAATATCCAGTGGAAGGCACTTACCACCTGTGACACGTCAAGGGAACTGTTGACAGAATCTCACAAGAACCGAACCCACACACTTCGACGGTATTAAAGAACATCATCGTCGAAGTTAGTAGGGTTCTTTGTAACTGCCCGGCCATATCAAACAAAAGGGGACTTCATCTTAGTTCTTTCAAAATCTCTACGATTTGTCAAACACGTAAATGCGAAGTCTCCTCCGCTTCATTAATACAACAGATGAGTTTCCCACAGGTAACAATGGGAAAGCATAAGATCCACGTGGTATCATAACCGACCAAAAACTAGTCTAAATGTGCTAGCGAACAGTTGGCAGGCACTATAACCTAACCTAACCTAAGTTAGTAGGGACACTAAATTTACAAAACGTCCTAAGGAAATGCAAAATGGAACTAAATCTCAATGATGACGGCTGCAATGATAGGGAAACCCATTTACAACGTGGAAGCTTGGCCAGAATATCACAAGCACTTCTATGGTATGAAAGAATATCAACGTTTATGTTGGTTGGTTCCACTCAATAGCCATAAGCTCCTTAGACACCAGAAATTGAAACTAAATCTAAAGAATGGAGATATCTGTGGAGGATGCGTGGCCTAAGAAATACACCAGGACACACCTCATTTTCTCAGTAACTGTTCGTATCTCTGTGACTTAAGGAACAAAAAGCTTGGAAGCTAGTCCTTCCTTGAATCCAAGAACTTTCCAAAATCCAATTACTTTTCCTTACAAGCCTCTGAAGGCGTCGAGATTGCTGCATATATTTAAATGATCCACTGAAGAAGAAGGAAGCAAGTAAACTAACCTCGACTAGAGGGACTCAGGTAACAAACCACAAGGAACCACAAGGATCTAAGACTCTTTACTTCACCGGCCCTTTAACCTAACCTAACCTACGGTGACTTTCACCAACATATTTATTCCACATCCCAGCGATTTTGTATACCCTATCCCATAGCGGTATACTAGTTTTGATACATAGAGAAATAATTCAGCTAGATATACCTCAAAGTATATGGATCGACTCTGAATCACTAGCTGAAACCTGAGTCGATTTAGCTATGTCTGTCAATCCGCCCGTACGTTACCAGTTTTTGGGCTTAAAATTTTGAGCTAGAATGATGAAATTTGGAACACGTGCTCTTTATTGCTTCCAGCAGAACATTTTTAAAATCCGCCTACTACCACGCCCCTTTTCCGAAAAACGTAGTTTTTGGCCAAACCGTAAGGAATTTGAAAAAAGTGTCTGAACAACCTGACAATCTCAATATCTATATTTCGTCTATGTAAAGTTTTTTGTTTTGCCACGCCCACTTTTGGGCACGTTTTCAATACAAAAAAAAATGTTTTTGGTTAAAATTTTTAAATATTCGAAAAAAAACTTTGGATACAAAAACTTGGTTATGATAATATAAACATTTCGTCGTTGGATCATTTTAACCCACGCCCACTTTTTGGAGGCGTTTTCCTACAAAAACCATTTGTATACCCTACCCCATAGCATATGCAATAGAAAAACGTTGTTTTTTTGTCGAACCCTAAAAGATTTAGAACAAGATGTAGTGACCATGTCATTTTCTATATTTCATCCCCATTAAGTTTTTAGCCCCGCCCACTTTTTGGGTACAATCATTTTAAGGATGCGATGGGATAGGTTATTCAACGATTCACATAGGTTATTCACAGCGGATTGTAGCCTTCTCAATTTTTTTCCTGAATTTCAGTCGGTTAACCACTGGTTAGTACAAGGTGGCGCAAAAGTAATCCTCCTATCAGAAAATGCTATAAATTTTGCGATTGGCCCCTAATGTCAGTTCTGTTTGACATTTGTGTAGTAAACACATGCGAAATACACGTTAATAAACAATGTTACGCTACACTGCTCCAGAACGCGGAATATTGGTGACTATTTATTTGAGCAATAATCGGTTGGTGACTTTGGCACAACGTGAATTTCGTCGAAGATTTCCTAGCCGTCCAACGCCTACTGGTGAAACACTGCGACGTTTAGCCGCTGGCACAACACGAGATGCTGCCAGGCTTGGCAGACCCCGGAGTAGCCGTTCTGCAGAGAATATTGCTGCTGTATCCGAAGATGTCATGGAAGCGCCGTCGACATCGACCAGACGACGTGCCACGCAAATGGGTATCAGTCGACGGTCTTTACAGCGAATTTTGGTACATGATTTGAAGATGTTTCCGTACAAAGTCCAGACGGTGCATCAGCTGTTAGCTGCTGACCGCCAATCGCGTCTAACATACGCTCAAGCCATCCTTAATCACCACCAAGAGGAAGATGATTTTTCATCAAAAATAATCATGAGTGATGAGGCCCATTTCCATCTTAGCGGGTACGTAAATAATAAAAAAATTTACGCTTCTGGGGCACTGAAAATCCGCGTGTAACCCACGAAGAGCCATTACACCCGCTCAAAGTTACTGTATGGTGTGCTGTTTTCGCTGGAGGAATCATCGGACCTTTTTTCTTCGAAGACGTCGCGGGCCAAACGGTTACTGTGAATGGTGAGCGCTACAGAACAATGATCAGCGAGTTCTTTTTGCCGCAACTTGATAAATTGGGATTGGAAAACATGTGGTTCCAACAGGACGGTGCAACGCCACACACTGCACGTGCCACAACCGATATGCTGAAGGATGCATTTCCCGGGCGCCTAATCTCCCGTTTTGGCGATTTGCACTGGCCAGCACGATCGCCTGATTTGACCGCTCCAGACTTCTTTTTGTGGGACTTTTTGAAGTCGCGGGTTTATGTCAACAAGCCTCAGACTCTTGCAGCTCTTAAAGACAATATCCGTCAAGAATGTGAGGACCTATCGCCGGAAGTTTTGGCCAAAGTGATGGAAAATGCCATAAAAAGGGCTCAAAAGACAATCAACTGTGGCGGCGGCCATTTACATGACATCATATTCTCGACTTGATGTAAAAAAAATTAAAAGACCAAATAAAAATAATCCACAAGAAGAATCAAGGTTTTTCATTTTTTTTTAAATTACAGACAAAAAACATCGGAAGGTTATTTTTGCGCCACCTTGTAGAATAAATGTGTGCAAGTGGTCCTTATCGATTAACCCATCCATTACCTTGATAAAGCCAAATTGGATTTCCCTACAAAGGCTATTAATCGACTTGCCTTGTCTTTGTATAGATCCAGTCTTTAAATAAGCACATCCACTACCACATTCCCTGCCACATCATTACGCGAAATTATTTAGAAAAAGGGAACTACCTCCAGGAAAGGAACTACCTCCGGATTAACTGCTCACAAGAACAACAAAGCACATGCTACTACTTTCCAGAATACTATCCTCGTGCTACTTGTCGTTCTCTGCAAACTCCTATTCAAAATAGGCAAAGCGTCCTACACTCCTGTCTGGCATTATCCTTATCCACTTTGTCGTCGTCACTACGAGTATTGGTATACGCTGTGCGCTGTCATTCAAAAGATGATGTTTTCCCGTGCAGCAAATAAGAACAACAACGACGGCAAGAACAAGAAATCATAATAATAAAGTGAAACGACAAGGAAACTACTTAATCAAGGACTTTTATCACGGAAATGGATCTCTCTCTAGGACACAATGTGTGCATTGTGTACACTCACTTGAACGGGGGTTGGAAATGAGCCACCTAAAACCTAGTTGAAAGCCATCGCGGGGTGAAAACCGTAATTTGTGTTAATTATTACGCGAACAAGAACAAATGGTGGATGGAGAGGGTGGACAATAAAAAAATAGAAAAAACGAGACGAAGAGAGAGAAACAACAAACCAAACACTTACCTGAATCGTTTCCTGGGCGGAATACTTCCGATTGTAATCAACGTTGTTTGTCATTGTGACGTCCTGAATGACGACTGACGCTGGCAAGGGAGCAGGGAGGAGGGAGATTGTATCGCGGCGATTTTGGATAGCACCGTGATAAATGATGATAAGCGACTCAATTGAGTGGATATTATTCAAAAGGAGTGACGATGAAGGACGTGCTTTATGGCGTGTTCACAAAGCGGCTATCGGAGAGTGGTTGTGTCACTACCATCATCTCTGGCCAGTCGATGTCGATGTGATTCATTGGGATGTTGCCTGACGCGCACTGAAAATAGAAAGAAGAAGAGGAATATTTTTAGTCATTTGCGTATGTATAGGTGCAAAGGTGGATTATCGGTTGAAAGTTCAATGGAATAAGTTGGTAATGCCCGACTGTGTGTAGGTACAACACCAATCGGCTTACAACAGATGGAGAGAGTTCGGAACAAGCTATTTACCACGAACGGTGACAGAGGGGATGATGCCAAAGGTTATGTGGAAATTGTACACCCAGGCCGTGGCAATGCAGAGAATTACAATGGCCAGGTACCGGCATGCTGTTATCCGATGAACAGTGGGGTTGTGAAACATTTTTGGAGGCAGAGATGTTTTCTTTTGGTTTGAAACTTCTTCAGGTATTAAAGTTTTTTAATGCTAGGATAATAGAGGTGCTTTTTGTATGCAGAAACTATGGATCGAATGAAAAATTCGTCGCTCAAATACATGCGGAATGCGGAACAAAAAAAAACGGTCTTAGAAGTAAGACTTTATTTTTTTTTTATTCCAAGCCCTTAACTAATAAGTGGCCAGTGTTAGATTTTTTACGTGGAAGACTAAAACTAATTAACAAACCTATTAAGGTTAAGTGAACCTATATCTTGAGGTGGCTAGGTACTGATCATAAGCTTTTAAGAAGGTTCAATTTACTCGTTTAATACCTTTTTCAGGCTCGACTTTCTCGGCTAATAGACAAATAAAAAGCTTTATCAAGGTATCCCGTCGGAAGAATTCGTAAGGGAAGTCAGTGGCATTCGAAACTCAGTTTGCTTGCGAGGTATCCATAGCGGAACCAAATAAAAGACGCACAGTCGCACACATTCGCGATTTTTTGATTCCGTAACAATTTTTTGTCGCAAACTTCGGAAGAAATTCAACCGATAGCTGTTGAAAATTGTTGACATAACGCATAACCCAGCTATGCGATTATGTGCGATACATTTCGTCCCAAGACCTGTTCGAAATGTCATTGGAACGAAAAAAAAAAACAAACCTTGGGCGCAACAGGCTCGTTAGTACCCAGACATAGCTTTATTCATTCATGTGTTCGTGTGTACTTTTTGCACGATGGCGAGACCTCCTATTTTATGACGAATCCATTGATATAAGCTTTTCTTTAAAATTGGGTGATTTGCCAAATCATCAGGGCCAGTGAAAAATCATTCAGGTGTTGCTTCGGCTGAGAATCGAACCCAGACCTTCCGCGCGGCATTTCATCGGACTCACCATCGCTCCACTGAACCTGTCAATCGAAACGGACACCTCGGTAAAAATTATAATTTCGAACAAATCTGAGATAATTTTCTTTCGAGGTTAGTCAGTCTATTCCGCCAAAGAGTACAACAAAGTGATTGGTCCTCCAGTATTGAGTTGAGGGTTGGATTCATTCTATTGTTGGAAACAACTTAGACACTCATAGATTATAAACATAACTGAAGATGACCATATAAGGTCAACAAATTTCAACGTCTGTTCGTCCGGATCGTCAAAGTTGAAATTACGACGACTTACTAGCGCTCAGCCGAACAATAGACGGAATTCTGAATTCTTGAGTTCATGGGCCAAAAATGGCTCATCTAGTGATAATTGTGACTATATTTGGATTTTTCACTTTAAGCATCAAGGCTTTATTTGCCAGCATCACAAGTTCGACAGCTGTCGAAATATGATGTTAAAATCTAATTGAATCGTCAAAATAGAAGAAAGAACATATTTAGCAGGATTGACTTCGCGGCAAGACGAAATTCCGCTAAAGCCTAGCATACGGTTCCTTAACCACAGTGTCCACGATGAGCCTAGTCCGGATCAGCAAACGGTGAACAAATTGATCGCATTCGGAAAAGGCACGCTTTTATAAGGTCCCTTATCTTTAATCTTCAGCTTACAAGTGGTTACTATATGACCATATGCCTAACAAGAACGGGCGTTCGATAGAAAGAGACATTGGACAGTTTTTTTCTCTTGTGGATGCAATGGCCAGTGTGTTAGATTACTAAGCGTGGGGTCCCTGGTATAAATTCCGAACGCACAACACTTAAGTTTTTTCACTTCCCGACCTTTAGTGAAAGTCTAATACAAGGCAAGAGAAGATTCTTAAAACGAGATCGAATAATTATCAAAGCTAATATAGCGCTATGGGATAGGGTAGCTAGGGTTAAAGTCATCAATCGAAAATACTCCCCAAACGGCAGAGAAAGAATTCCCTAGATAGAAGTAATGGTGGCATCTACGAAGTAAACTTACATCAGCAGGTCTGACATATTCGGACAATAGGACATACAACAATTTCAAGGGTTAGGCACTAAAAGACTAACCGCATCGCTCAATTCCGTAGTGGATCATGACGGACCTTTGTCTAAGTGTATCTTATAAATTTGAGTAATTACAGGTAGTGGCCTAGTGGGTTGTGCTTTGGGTTAACTATTCTGTCACGGAAAGCACCTATTGTTAAGGACAAAGACGTTCGAATCTACTCTTGAAATGTGAGAACATTAAACAGATGACGTGCATACATTACTGCCATCCAGGAAATACGATTGGATGGGTCGGGCAAAAAGAGGATAAAAAACTGTGACATTTACTACGGCGCGTGTTATGCTGAGCAGAAATAAGGACTTTTCGGATGTGGATTAAAAGGATAGCCTGAAGTCGTATGGCTTGAAGACATTTGCAAAAGTAGTGTAACATTGCTTATAAAGGACACATTTGCCAATATAAACCATATTTGCGGTCACATTCCGACGAAGAAATGATATGACTTAGCTTAGGACTTTTTCCACCAGGTCCTGGACCGTACCAAAGTACGGTTTAAAAATTGTGCTGGAAAATTTACAGCACTTTGAGCAGTGTTGTCAAAAAGCAAAGCCTACATTACACCAAGTTGTACTACACGTATCACCTCGATATGCATAAAGGGACATGGCGGTATCCAGATTAACAAACGGGGAACCAAATTGATCACATTGCGATAAAGAAGAAGCACGCATCCAGTTGTTGATGGTCCAAAAAATTCCGAGGGGATAACTAACTTGGACCACTAAACAGGTTGCAACCAGTGAAAGAATGTGGATATCCACCACGCCACAACAAATGCGAAGTACTGTAATATAATTTATTGTTGAAAGAGTAGAATCGGAAGAAACCGACCACACCTTTGCAAACCGCGTATCCCTCAATCTTTCGATTATACGATTCCACCATAATTTCGAAGAACAATGGCGACGATGTGAACTATCCATCAGATCGGCTAAATATATTGATCGGTTCTCCTTTCACCCTCTTTTTGGAGAAAAAAAAAATCTTTTTGGCAAAATTTGGAAGGAAACCCCTCCTTTTTGACAAAATTGAGATGGGATGGTTAAGCATACACCAATCATATTGACAACCTTGACTTAGCTTAGTGAGAAATGGCTGTTTGTGAGAAAAGATAAATTAGCTGCTTAAATGGATTTAGTAGTACATTGGGAAAAACCAAGTACAAGTTGTCAGCAATTTAGGACGAACAACATCGATAAATTGGGACGAACGTCGTATTCTGCTCTGAGCTTGAAGTGGTAAGGAATCGAGGTAGACTCGGGCCTCAGTTATCAACTCTGACTTATTTGGTCTCTTACTAATTGCTGTTTCTACGGTTTAAGGAGCCGATTGAAAAGTCTAACTTGATATTCAAGGAGATCCATAATAGGGCCCTCATCGTTGTAGTTATACTTTACGGATGTAGAAATTGTTGTGCTGCACTGCTGGGAATCCACTGATAACGCTAATGCCCCATTACCCACCTTCTCAAGAAAAAAAAAACAAGAAATGCAAGTCATTCCAGGCCTATATAGGGCCTTAAAACTTCAAGAACAAGTGCATAGGTCTGAAGTGATGACAGATGTTACTTATCCTTGCACTTGTATAAACAAAGGAGTGAGCAATACGTCTTAGAGTTGGATTACTTTGTTGAAAAACGATGGACAGGCAATGTTAATTGCAGTGTTTTCGAAAAATATTCGGCCCTATCATGGTATCCGTTTGGAGAGTAATTTTCTACGCAAGGCAAATCCAGTCGGAGACTAAATTTACGTTCATAGTATCCGTTTGCCGATGGTTCATCAATGCATTCATTTGACAATTGTCAAATGCAACCTCTTCTGGTGTCCTCTTGGTAAAGTTCGGAGCTACGTCGGGTTTCTCATGCATCAACTCAACCAAGCCCTCATATTGTTTGGTATGCTTGGTTTTTTATTTGAATTATTGGATACGATGATAGGACCGATTATGTCATTGGCTACGTTTACCCAGTGGACTATATTTGGGCCGGCACTTAATATTTTAGACTCAGGCTTTTCTGTTTTTACCGTACATGACATCATTTGCATTGACGTGAATGGTGTTTGCCCCAGATCAGCCCTAATGGCGACGTTTACACCGTGGACAATATCGGGGACTAGTTTATGGTGACATCTAACGAAAGGTAGAATAAACAGTTAAATTTATTACAGTCCAGGTCACCTAAATTAGTCGACTGACATAAACAATTTAGTCCTTGTTCGGTGTGTTTACACTGATGAGATTTACATCAAATGTAGAATTAGTCCAGGTTACTGGCCAAGGTGTAAACGTAGCTATTTACATCTGTCTAATAGCACCTTGATTATAATGTTATCTAACAATGATATCAACTGTTTTTTTTCCTTTTAGCTTTTAATCTTTTCTTTAATTTTTTTCACGACGAAGTCCATGGACATTGGACGCCTAAGACGCCATGGGCATTTGGAACAAATTCAAATGAAGCTATGAAAGTCTATGTTGTGAATTGCTTCATTTTTGAATATTGGACAAGTTGGTTTCCGCTTACAATTTCTAATATAGTTATCAAGGAATTCAATCCTTTCTACAGAAAAGCGCAATCTTTAAAATCAACTATAGCCAACCAGTCCTTGTGCCTCAATTTTTGTTTTGTTTCCAAACTCTATAAATCTACAACCACTTTTGGAAAACATCAGCCCCACTGTGCCCAACCCCATCCACTTGCCGCAACTCCCAAAACAAATGTTGTCAGTTGTTCCGGAGAAGACGAAGCGTAAAAGAAAAGAACAAACCACCTTGGCAGCGGAAGAATTCGTATTCTTATCACAGGGACAAGCAACACAGAAAAAATAAAACACCCCCTCCGCACGAAAGAAATGTAAAGCGATGCCCCATTTCGTCTTACACCCGTCACACCACACCATCATCATCCCTTCAGTTGCATTTCTTTTCCCATTTATTCTATTACTGTTTCTTGGCACTGAGAAAACAACAACAACAACTGGGGGTTAGGAAACTTTCGTCCTGATTGTGTATGTTTTCAGAGTTCGCCTAACTTTCACCATACGCACACAGCCCACCAGAGCAGGGATGGATGGATACCTTACGCCTTTTTGGTAATTTCGGTAGAATTTCCCTTATTCGAGGGGTGTACTGCCTGCCTGTCTCCTGGTTACATCCAGCATTTAGAAGGTGGAAAGGACCAACAAAGGAAGAGTCGCGAAACAAACACAAAGAAGAAGTGAAAACAAAAAGTCATTGAGAAAATCTACGTGCCTAGACTAAATTTATTGCCTCACCCCCCTCGGCATCGGGTGCAGGAGAGCGAGCGCTGCTGCTGAATCAGGGGACTGACTTCATTTCAGAAATTTCCTTATGGATCTGTAGAAAGTTTACCCGGCCTTTGAGATAAACTGCCGTCACCAAAGTAACAAAAGACCGATAATTAGGAATGAAAAGCAAAAAGGGAGCACAGTTGCTGTCCGTTTGGATGCTGCTTCGTGCTTCACTCGACTGTGTGCTCCAGTCTCTCTCGTGTTGGTGTTCCAGTTATCAGTCATTTATCCTGGGATTAGCTGGATATGCCACCATTTTGTAGGAGGGGGGCTGGCGGGCGTCCGACTACGTGACATTTTTGCGACAGCAAAACGAGTACGATTCAGGATGATACCTTGACGTGTACATTTGGGGGCTTAATTGTTTCGTAACACGTGCGCCATGACGATGAACACAGAAGAACGATGATGACAAGTCGACACGAAGGAGGAGGCACAACAAGCCATGTGAAGATGTGATACCTTCTTGTGGCAGATAATGTGTGCCAATATGACCAATTTAGTCGGGATTAGATGTCGCACAAGATAACGTCAATGGGCGTTGAGTGTCGAACGAGGGAATTATCCTCTTGTTGTGCCAGTTTTATTTTGTCTCCACACGGAGCTATGTTTGGGAAATGGGGGCGGCTTTCAACCCGTTTTGCAATTAATAATACAAGAGAGGAACTTTTTTTCTGGGTCGAGAATAAATCATGACCCTGGGGTGGACAATAATCGTAAAACTTACAAGTCGTCGAAGGAACGAGGGGAAAACAGAACAAATCGGCAGTTTATCATTCATCAGGATGAAGGACGATCCGATAGGATGAAAATCCTTGTTGACGACTTGTCAATGATAGATGAGCATCCATGAATTATTCACACATTTACACTGAATGTAGGAGAAGGTGCTTAGAGTTGTTATGTCAAAACGTCGATGGAGAAACTTGACTGATTGAGATCCTAGCGAAGTATGGACATGGATTAAACCACATTGTGAGGGAAGGGTGGTGTAAGTGATTTTTCGTCTTCTGAAGGAATTGATTTGATAAGTGGGATAGACAATTGCTTTGAGAGATAAATCACTGGTAGGAGCTTCAGAAGGATACTATCTACCCGCCAAAGAAACGTGGTGGTCAGAATAAGGTTAGTTGGTGGTAAGTGAAAAAGAAGACGTCGTCAAAGCTTTCGAGGAAGGCCACTGATAAACGAGAAAGGAAACTCAAATCTCGCAAACAAAAAGTGTGGATGGGATATCGGGGATCAGAGCAATCATCATCTATCTCTGCTGACGAGAACCACATTATAACAGCTTGGGCAAGACCACAAACATCTTCAAAACATAAGCTACTCGACAGATAAATGTAAGTTTGCTTAGACAAAGTTGATACAAGCTGAGATGCAACCAGATATTCTCATCTGTTTGTTAAGGCCGATTTCCAATATCTTCCAAGTTTTGAATAGCAGACAAAACTGGCAGTATCTGTTTCTAAGCTATCGAAATCCATGTCTAGACAAACAGGTGCATACCCTAATTGAGTAGATGTTGTTGGAATTTTAGCTTCAGGAACAATGTCAACATTTTTAACAGGTCCCAGATCAACAGTGTCTTGTATTTTTTTTAGCCTGTTATGGGTTTTAAGACCCAGTTATCTTTGTTGAGTTTAAGCCCAACGTGGAATCTGACGTCTCTGAAAGAGGACTTTAGATTAGGTAAGGTTGTAAGTTTAAACCTTCTTTTGCTGCGTATAGAATTAATGAAGTTTTCGACTTCCATATATTAGATAACTCCCTATGATATTCAAAGCCGCAGGCCCTAAGGTGACTCGACCAAAAATGTCGTGAAATATATCTGTTTTTTGTGAACTATGGGTTCCATTATATAATAGTTTGCCGGGCAACGAACAAGCTGAAGTAAGAAATTCCTAACGACTCTTGCAGGTATCACACAAGGAAACCAAATTCGAATTCAATCGATGGATCTTTGTAGAGGATAAAGCAAGGAAGAGCTTAATGGGACACGTAACACTTATTATTTCATGTTCTATAGTCTCCATATTCTAAAATTTAAGATCAAGATCGAGGCGAACTTACTGCCAAATCCGTGAACTTGAAGCTTTCATAAAAAACCTCTGATTGGTTCAAGGGACCACAGGTTATGGTCTCATAAATATAGGGAATTCTCGACCCAAGGGTCACTACGAAGGGTTCTGCCTCTTCATGTCCAAACGTACGCCATTAATTCCTGTGTCGTTTTGCTTACTATCGACAATACTATCGACAATAATAATACGCGTATTCGTCTGACAACTTCTTGAACGATTAAACCTCTGACGATGTTTTTTTTTTCATTCCGATTCATAATCTTGAAAGAATTTTGGACCTAAAAGCTGACAAAACAATGCGAACTCCAGAATGGTGAGCCTGCTGTTCCAAAAAAAAAACCGATTGCTCCGAAACGAAAATAAAAACCCCTGATAAGAGAGAAAACCCCTTTTACCTCCAACCTCAACACTTTTGGAAAATGCCAACGTGGAGATTTAAACATACTTGTCGACAAACAAGAAGAAGATCCACAGGTTGCTAGATTCTTCAACTTGGAACAGTATAAGATGGACACCTTAGGAATGTGTGAAATAAGACTTTAAGGGCACTTCTCAGTTTGTTTGTATGTTTAGAGGGTTCCTTCAGTAAAGGGTGCAATTTAACCATAAAAAGTTCCATTGGGATACCATTAAGAGGGGTAGCAGGGTTACTCATTTTTGAAACTCATAAAATCAAGCAAATCCTTAGGGGCCGCGAACTAATCAAGGTCTTTGATTCATCTCCGTGCAGTTAAAATATAAAACTCCTTAGGTGACGCGAACTTAAAAAAAAAGAGGGCTTCATGTTGATGAAGTTACATGGAGCGCCTAACAGGAGGCAGTTCTATTTTTTGGCGTGGTACCTGTAAAGGATCAACATGATCATCTGAAAGCTTTTCACCTTTGTAGACAGATGTGCTTACAGACAAGTTCCCAATAAAGATCTCTATAGATAGAGGAAGTTGATTTGTACCGTTCATACCGAAATAGGCGATAATGACTGTGGAATATGACTGGTGATACTAATAAGGACAAGAGAACGGCTTCAGAGATGCCCCAAGACAGTTGAAAATTATCGAGACCATTTAGGATTAGATCAGGTGAGAATAGAGTATAGAGGACATAGAGTCAGTCCAACGACGGGTCTGAGAATTCAAGGAATTTGGAGAGACAGACAGAATACAATAGAGTTCTGTCAGCCCAGACAGGGAGTGGAGTACAATAAGTCTCACAAAGTAATGCATAATATGTCCCCGTCAATGTTTGAGTTAGTCCATGCAAAGCCCATTTCAAACATTCAATAAGCCAAAAAAAACTCCATTGTACAGGACTCCCTTGTTATGTTTGAAGCCTGAATGATACCAAGCGGAAGTTGTTGTTGTTACGCCCCAGATGGCGCACCCCGTTCTGTTAACAAAAAGGGCCACACAACATTGACGAATCGGACAGAATTTCACAATCGACAGTTAAAACTTGGCGGTATAAGGCACTATAAGGGAGAATTACTCTTGCCGCTGTTTTTCCCGGCTAAGACGGCAATTTAATACTAAAGCCCTCAACCATATTTCTAAGAGATCTTATATAAGACCGATGGGCTCAGTGGCGCGATGGTTAGTGCGATGAACTACCGCGCAGAAGGTCTGGGTTCGACTCCCAGCCGTAGCAACAACTAAATGAGTTTTCACTGGCCCTCCTCTCGTGATGATCTGACAAATATTCCGAGTAGTATCAATTGTCAAGAAAAGCTTATCTCAACTTAGCCGTTTGGAGTTTGCATAAAACAGGGGGTCCCGCCATCTTGCAGAAAGTACACACGCACACATGAATGGTTTTAAGAAAGCTCGGCCCTTCGTTCGAACGAGCCGGTTGCGGCAAAAAATTGTATTTTGTTTAGAAGACCGTATATCCTTGGTTTAAAAAATATATGTGGTGAACGTTTACGATGGCTAGGACAGGTAGAATGAATGATTCGCATTCGAATAATAGCCACAGTAGGGAGAGACCTCGCCTTAAGTGCAACAAACATATAATATCACGCACGTAAAAAAATAGAGAATCTAAGTTTGAGCAACAGCATGGGCCGTTAATGCAGGACTTTTTTTTATTAGTGGAGCGCACAAGAAACCGACCTTAAAAAACTGGAAATGTGCAACTGAATGCAAGAAGTATGGGTCCAACTGGCTTCGATTAAACCGTGGACTATATTTGGGCCGACACTAATTTTTTTAGTCTCTAGATTGTACAGAATGTACACGACCAAGTACAGAACTAGCGACATCTATACTTCATTGTACATATTTTGCATTGACGTAAATGATGTTTTCTCAAGATCAACCCCAATGGCTTTGCACCGGTGAGACTTACACCAAATGTAGGCTTAGTCTACGTTGTTTCCCACGGTGTAAACGTAGCCACTGAGGGCCAGTGCCATAAGTAACCTCAAGAATCTTTTTTGAAACCATTTTAAATCGCATCATCACGTAACTGTCGTTCATGTAAGCCAATCACTGAAGTTTGACAATTTTAGTACCACATCAAGCTGACTTGGCTTTAGACCCACTCTTCCTAGTTGTAAGTAGAAAATCATGTCTAAGCCCGGGTTATACCTCAATTTGCCGACGGATTTACATGCGAACGATTAAGTTCGAAAGCTCTGTTGCTGAGTGTTCATAGTCATACACAATCGATTTAAGAAGATTATTCCTACGGTCATTTAAAAAAGTTTAACGCAGACCTTTTACCCCCTCAACTTATGTTCGGGACCTTAGACTGCTCAAAAAAATTTATCAGGTCCATGGTACCCTGAAATATCCTCCATAACTCGCGAAATAAAAGACTCTGCTTGGCAAACACTCAGATGAATCTTCGCATGAATGAATGTAGCATCACAGCTTTATAGCCTTTGGGCGAAAGTCCTCCTTAGAGTAAAAACAAAATGAATGCTCCCTCACTAGATTATGCTGCTCTTGGTCAATTGAATCTCCACTTCGACTTCATTATAGAAAATTATTTTGCCCTTCAATTATTTATCGCTACATCCTCAGACTCGTTGGGAATAGTCTGTTGCCCACACAGAGAATTCCCAATTGCACATCAATGTGCAAAGCTGCCATTGAAAATGAACCCTCTAAGCGTATATTGACCACGACTAGCATCCCCTGGGAGTACTGCTACCGCCTTTCACATCTCATGTTCAACATTGACAGTCTATCAATGCTTTCTCTGATCTCACCCCCGCAAATATAAACCCACGGGCTACACAAAAGAAATAATACCCGTGAAGCTATTTCGCTAACCAACCAAAAGCCATAAAGAGAGAGAAAGGAAAGAAAGTCCTGCAGCATCCCAGTGGTAATGAGTTAATTCAATCTGCAAGTGCAGCGCACATGTCTCTCTGCTTTCTTGTGTTAGCCTTCAATTCCTGCCGCACCACCAATGCCAGTATCTAGATACTTGCTTTGTTTCATTCATTTTTTTGGGTTTATTCCATACTTCATTGAGTCCATTAGTCAAACAAACAAAACAGGGGGCCAAACATGGGGGTGATGCCTTTCCATTTCCTCTCGGTGTTTGTTTTGTTTTCACCCAAAAAAGGATAGAAAGGGCGAAGCAAGAAGGGAGAAAGTAATAATAATTGGAAATCAGCATGATTCCGGAGAGAGAAAACGAGACCCTTTGGGGGCGGCATGGGTGTAATTCGATTAGACCCAACTGCACTTTGGTATCCTCAAGTCCTTGAATATAGTTTTCTATGCTATCACTGCGCAGCAATATAATCCTTTTACATCGAAAACAAATTAAAGGCGAGATTACACAGGATTACATAACCCGAATGACCTATTCAACCCTTGGAGCGTAATAGTCATTGTCGAGTGGTGGTGTAAACAAAAAGGACGAAGACAAACACATTCCATCATAATTATGATAATAACATTGTCTAATGGCCTCTAAACCAGGACACGAGATGGCACTTGAAACCGCCCCAGCACATACGTAACACTTGCCGATAGAGAGATTACATTGTCATCATCATCATCCCCCCGCTCAACTCTTAACAAAAAGAGATAATCATTTGGGAGAGTCCTTGTATTACCCACACTTGTGTGGTTGGTAAAAAAAATTAGTCACATCCTGCTGGATCAGATTTCGATTACAAGAGAGAGTATGTCACCGTTTAAGCCATATGTTATCCTATTTTACAACTTACATCGAGACTGAAAGAGATGGAGAGAGATCAGCGAGTATCCAAACAATTAACAGACGCATAAACCGTATTCACTTAGCTCGCAGGACAATGCACCACCGGAACCGTCCTTGTTGGCGCCATAAATCCATTAATCACTTTGCAACAGCTGAGCACCGACAATGGGTTATCCTTTGACTTTTCAATTTGCCGTATTGCACTTACACCGTTATCCTTTATGCCAATCACACACTCACACCGCACACAAAAACACCTACACACACACGACGTGTCGAATACAAGTGATTATTCAAATTCGCGACTCTGTGGGAATTCGGGACGCTGATTGCTGATATTTACACACTTTTTGATATTTATCTGGCAAGGAAGGATTTGTTATCCTTTTTTTGGATTTTTTTTAGAGAAAAATAAAAGAAAAACAATAAACGCGCACCGATACAGATAGAGTAACACAACAACACGAAACCGGTCGCAACGAATACCGAACACAAACTGAGAGTTCCAGCTAAAGTTCCCCTTCGAAACGGGGATTCTTTGCCTTCTTTTACTGTTATTTGTGCCACCGACTACCGACCGGGAGAAATTAAGGTGAATTTCTTCCCAAGAAGCGAGAGAGAGATTGTGTGATAATTGCGACGAGAGGAATCCACCCTCACTTAACCGATGCCGACGGAAAAACGGAAATAAAACATTTGTCGCTCTTTTGTGTCCGAAGGGAACAAAAATCACCCCTCATGAGGGGTGGTGAACGGTGGTGGACGGGTGCACTACGATTTTGTGACACAAAAGGGCAAATTGCTGCCGTTGTCGGCATTCGGATCAAGTACATCGAGCAGGATGTGTCTGTTGGGTAGATATTTTTTTTCTTGCGAAAATGGAATTCCGTTAGTTAGGCTGTCACGATAAAGTGGTGTGCTGTAGTTTGATACGTTGCGAGGAGAAGTGTTACCGTTGGTGGAGTTTTTTTTTGTACTTTTTGGTGTTTGGTTCACATTTGTGAAGGAAATTGTGGCAAAAGGAGAAGGACATTTTTCAAGAGTTGATGGATGTTGCAATCTTTGAAGTGGAAGATTTAATATTTTTTTTATTTTCGTAATTCCGAACCCCCGTCAACAAGTCTAAAGGGCAGGCAATAGGATGGCATGTCAGAAGACAATTTCTCATTTCTAAGATCAATTTGGCTTAAAGTCACTTTCTACTGCATATACTATTTTTTTTGCCCTTTTAACGTTTCCTAATTGGGGGTTGTTCATGCATAAAAACTATCGGCCCATAAGACTAGCAAAAACAGTATAATTCCTGCTTCTAGACTGCAGCAATAGAAAACAAATTGAAACCTATATAGCGAAAATCTATCCATCTTTACTGATTGGCGAAGGATAAACTCCTGTCCTATAATCTGCTCAACCACTACCCAGCCGTAGTTGTCACTATTCATCAGTCTGATCCTTGAGTTAAGAATAGTCGGACATTTCGTTCGGGTATATCGAAGGTAATCCATACCCTTGTATCTAGAGTAGAAAAAGAGTGCAGAAATTTCTAAACCAGCACACGGACTGCTAGATATAAGTAAGTGTTGCACTAAACCAACCATAGATGGTCACTCCTCGGGTTCACTTGGCCAGCACATGACACCAACAGTTCAAAGTCACTAATTCAAAGAGGACTCCAAATCTACGAACACAATGACGGGGCACCGCATCGTAAAAAGAGGGAAAAAAGTAGAGGAAGAGAATGCATCAAGAAGGACACTTCACCTTCTTATGTCCTGGTCTCTCACGAATCAGAAAACGGAACCTTTGCGAATACTACAACTTTACAAATGGCCTGTTGAATGTTAGTATGGCCGACCTAAACAGATTAGCTAAGGTGTCCAATGGGTTTTAGGTGTATCCAAGGAAATAAAACCTGTATGACCTAAATTGGTTTTTTAAGAAGTCCATATTGTTTCGAGGTGTTGTCAAAAAAAACATTTACCAGTCGGAATTAGCGGACCTAATATTTAAAAGGCCGTGCTCATTAGTAGCCGAAAAAATGTTGAGCGCATGCTCATGCTAGCAGAGCACATAATAGAGTCGATGCCCTACATAAAATACCTAGGGGTAGCCTTGGACAGTAGTACCCGACACGGGTGCACTAGGTATACCCATCGCTACATGCAAAAGCTTACTAGCGCAACATGCTAAAAACAAAAATCAAATCTCAGGCGGAGGCTTGGCACGATGTGTCAAATCAACAAACAAATTTGGCGAAAGATGGATTTAAGAAGAGCCAAGGGATTGATCTCGCTCGCTAGATCATAAATTAGCCCCACTATGGGTGTCATCACTGGACACTGTTTAATAGGCAGACACGCAGAAAGGCTAGGCCTCCACTCAAACGAGTTCTGTATGAGCTGCATGGATGAAGAGAAAGAAGTAACTGCCCGGCCCTATAAAACAAAAAGAAGCTCCATCTTGGAGCTTTTAAAATCTCAGGGGTTTGACAAAGCTCAGAATGGTTTTCTCACGTGGTATCACAATGGATCAAAAAATGGTCTAAGTGTGATGGCGAACTCGCTGGCAGCAACGCTAACCTAACCTAACGCCAAATAGGACGGTTGAGGAACAAACTGTTGCCGAAAATTGAAGAGAGGAAAACCAGTACCAAACAGTACCAAACTTCTGGCTCAATAATTCCTAGAGGCGCACGGAAATATCCGAGAATACCTTCACAGGTGGTTGTAGAATTCCAGATGACACCACTTTCGTCATTGTTATGGTAAAGTCTAAAACGCCTAGTACGTCCTCATAGAATACGAAAAGTATAAAGCTTTGAAAAGACAAAGGACGTTATGAGTGGTCCATGTTATGTTATCCACAAAAGAAGCATGGGACACCGCTAATAGCACGATTGCCAGTATAATGGAAGGCATGGGGCTAAAGAACAGTGGAAGGGAGACCCTGAATTATAAGAGGGAAAAGACATGATTACAAAAGATGTCCCTACGAAGGAGCAGGCGATACCGTATCGTCGGTAGCAGGTATAGATATGGTTGAATAATTTATGCACTTATTAATGATGTAGAAAGGAGTCGGAAATAACTCGAATTGTGGACTAAAGAGTGCTCCTTAAAAAAATGACACTTAGACCAATGATTAGTCCATTGAATTACTACTTTGTATAAAGGCTTCAACCTAACTCAATGGACAAAACTCACAGTAGCAACTCAACTGACTAATCTTTGGTCAAAGTGTCCCATTTTATAAAGGACCAGACTAAATATTAGACGAACGATTCACAAACAATCGGGAATTAGCATCTACCGGAAAAAAACTAACGAGAGGTAGACAATTTGGTTTGCAAATACTTTATAACGTCTTGGAACGCAAGACGAATGATTTTTAAACATTTTTTGATTTTTTTTTTAGTTTAATGTGGCCAAGCCTTAACAAAATGGACTTTCCATAAAGATGGTTACTACACCAAATTAGATGATTTTTTTCAAAACTAAAATATTTACCAAATGGGGAATACGCATCTTCGAAGGATCTCTTATCAGTGACTCTGTGTGCTTGAACCGTAGCCTCATCATGTTTTTCTTCGGCTTAGTGACCGTAAAAGCTTCCATGCAAGAAGGTTTGGATATTAAAAAACAGGAAACAATAATAGGTGCCCATACCTTTTCTAATGGTCCTAGTCCTTGAAAGGGTAAGTTGTATTGAGCTCCGTTGAGATTGACGATGTTTGTCTTCGAAACATTTTCGCTTATATCAGCATAAATTATTTTTTGTTTTTGAAAAATATTTTCCCAGCTGTCTTAGATTTATATTTTTCATCAAATTAGGTACGACTTGTCAGTAAACTTGTTTTTAAAATTATATTAAACACTACCCTTTCGAACTTTTTTTTAATGGCCGCACTTTGATAAAACATATACCCCCTTTTTAATAAACGCTGATTAGCTAATCAGTGACTAACGTTTGACATTGGCGCGAGTATTTCTTATGAAAAAAACTGTCAAATTAGTTATTGATTAGCTAATCAGCTTTTATAAATACGGGGGAAAGAGTATTTATAACCCCTTGGGTGCGCGCAAATTTAAAAAAAAGTCCCTCGACAACACTGACCAAGATTCCACTTCCGACTACTGAATTCGACCAGTTCGTGTTTTTTGGTGCCGATAAACGTATGAAAGTTTATCGGCACCAAAAAACATGGACAATGCCTTTCATTGTCACAACCTCACGTCAAGTTCCGAGGAACAACGAGAGATTTTCTTCCCTTGAAATAACCCTAAATAAAGTCCGGAGTCCTTTAACCTCTCAAATCGGTGAGTTTCAACCTAGTGTGGGTTCGCAATTGTGGTGAATATGCGCCGCCTTAAAACCGGAAGAACTACGACAATTGCACAATCACTTGCGCCTCTTCAAATGCCGTTGTATGTGAGGGCATAGTATAAGCCTGTGTGTTATTGTTTCGCCGCATTGTTTTCGTCCTTTGAAAGTTAAGTGATTGTATCCCTTTCATATGCTATAGAGACTGCGACACACAGAGGAAAAACAGCTGATGATGATGGTTCGCCAAAAAATGCAAAAAAAGGAAAACTTCCAGAGACCAACGAAATATGAAGGGAAGCCCAACTCCAGAGTATACGAAAAGAACAACAGAAGGAACAATAGGTGAAAGCAAGCGGAAGCGATATGCTGTGTGCACCGCCTTACAAAACAGTTTTCCCTTTCAAAAGGACTACACTACACTACATCGCATCTCTTATCCCTAGTCCGTATATCCACATATGCTGATGATGTCTCCCTTAGGACTGTCGGTCGGTTCGCCGGTGTGGTTCGTTGAGGAGGTGCTAAAGCACTCTAGGGATCTATATCTGACGAGTGCACTTGCTGCAGCAGCAGTCTAAACGAATTATGTGCGCTTCTGTGAGTAAGGATATTATGGGTGGTATGGTAGGACGACTACCAATTTTTGCCTCTACGTATTCATTTCAATTTTTCTCGTCCTTTTTTCGTGTTTCATGTGCGGTTGATTATCTCGTGTTTTGCCATTTATGCTTCTCTGTCTGAATGGGTGGTTCTTTTTTACGCGCGCGATTCTCTATCGTTATTTGCCGCCATGGTAGACGTCGCCGTCATCGTGCCAATTCGCATTGCTGCAGGTGTTGCTTGGGTTATGACTTTTTATTGCTTTTGATGAATTGTTGTGGTTTCATGCGATGTTATGTATGTCCTGTCGAAATGGATCATTTGGTGGTGAGCTCTACCAGAGGTTGGGGGTTTTGGTGTGTCATATCGGATGGGATTGCATTTCGTAGCAAAAAATCGGTGCTGCATTTTTTTTATTTTAAAAAATTACCTATGGGGCTCTTAAATTCATAATTAAGGCTGGTACCATTCGGGCCTTACACTTATGAAGGTATGTAGGCTTAAGTGCCAACAAGTAGAAAAGTGGGCATTGTCACCCTGAGTTGGTATAACATCTGGGGACGGAATTTAAAGATTCGGCAGTGAAATTTGAACTAAGGTCACAGCCGATTAACGATATGAAGGCTGGACAAAATTCAAGTTAAGACATGGAATAGCCTAAACGTTTAGAAATCCCATGATATGTGCTTAGTCGTGGTTAGGAAGAAGCAAAATTCATGACAGAAATTTGAGGACAAATGAACCTTAATTCGATAGGGCCGTAGAAATGCACAGCTCTACAGAAAACGCCGAATAAAGACATGAAAGCTGGACAAAATACAAGTTAGGACATGGAATAGTATAACCGTTTAGAGATCCAAAATATGTGCTCAGCCGTGGTTAGGAAGAAGCAAAATTCATGACAGAAATTTGAGGACAAATGAACCTTAATTCGATAGGGCCGTACAAATGCTCAGCTCTACAGAAAACGCCGAATAACGACATGAAAGCTGGACAAAATAGAAGTTAAGACATGGAATAGCTGAACAGTTTAGAAATCCCAAGATATGTGGTCAGACGTGGTTAGGATGAAGCAAAATGCATGACAAATATCTAGGGACAAATGAACCTTTATTCGATAGAGGCAATACAAATGGACAAGAGACAGACGGTTACTACTTTTCAAAATAAAATAAAAAAAACAGTTGATGCAGCTTCCTTTCACCTCTCATGACCATATTGTGACCTGCAATTTAGACCACATGTCTCGATAAGACATCAACGCCTCGGTCACATCAAACAGTAAAAACGTTCTCAACGCATTTTTTCACAGATCCCCTTTCTGATTAACACACACATCACCCTCCCTTTTCTGTCACCATCCTCCGCAGGACGTTGAAAAATAATTTCCCATTTATTTGACATTTCCTTTCATCCACATTACACGTGCTAATTGACAGCAGCATAGGGTACTTAGCTCACCCTCTCTTCACGCGTGTCCTTGTCTGTCACTCTTTCTCGTCGTAATGTCGCGTCGTCTTCATCTTGCACACCACGATGACCGGGCGAAGAAATGCGATATGTTGATTAGGCATTGGCTCCCTGCTCATAGCGCGACAAAAAACGCTTTGTAAACCGCAAAATTACCTCCACTAGGAGTCGCACAAGGATAAGGGTTGTGCCGCGTCGTCGTCCCCATGTTGACAGAATCTCACTCTAGGGTGGTGTCCACTGAGTTGGAAAATTATGAAAAATACGTGAGACTTGCAAGTATATTGAGTTTCATAAGCACCCAGCCAGATTGTTGCTTCTCCATCCCCTCCGTTGGGAAGGCACACATAGAACACCCTAATTTGCATTTTGAACGAAACGGCTGCATGCGACCTAAGGTCATGTTCAAGATTTCATCTGCTACACGAGCGCACTGGATCAAAGTCAAGGAGAGACCTACAGAATAATTTTCAGAAACAAAAAAACGGAAACGACTAGGTACACGAAAGGATTTCAGTGACAGGACTTGGGGTTTTTTTTTAATTGCAACTTCATCCACTGCGATTAACTTGAACAAATTACCCTATCACAGACGGAGGATGGGGGTGGAACAGAAAATGGGCATCGATGATGTTTCGCACCTGAAAATAGAGGAAATTGATGATGCTGGTAGACGGTATGGTACCATCCTGGCTGACAACATGACTTTTTGGCAGCCACCCGCCGAGAAATGAGAAATGTCCTTGTTCGAGCCAATGCGACATGACTGGTTATATGTTGTGCCTCGGCGGTGTCGTGTCGTCGTCGTCGGTTCGGTAGTTTATGTTGAAGGTCATGTTCATGTTCGATAAATCTGTTGTATGGCTTATGTGTGGTTTTGTGTGGGGTAGTATCCTGATAGCGGTAGTTGTATCTCATTTACATGTTTCACTTGTGCGGCGAGTTGAACTTTGTCACTGTCCTGTACTTCCTTGTCAGGGTGGTAACAAATGAGGGATGTTTGCTCTTAATCATGAAGGATGTGTGGGAGGTTGTGAAGGTTCAGGAATGGATCTGTGGTTCAGAGTGTTAAATATGAAATTGAGGTGGCGGTATGATATATTAGAGGAAGGTTTTATTTTTTTTTAGTTTATTGTGAGTGTGGGTGAAGAATGTACATAATTATAAAAGGCTTCATTGACTCTTTGTGGTGGCATGATAATTTTTAAATCGTCTATAGAAGACTCAAACAAAAAAAAACGTTTGGATTGTCTGCTAGGTGACTTTGGTTTGGTAAGAAAGCCGAAATTGAATAATCTGAATCGGCTTGAGAAAAATGAAGCATAATCGGAAAAAATGTCAAAAAAATATTTGAACCAGAGGAGAGATGTCACCATTTATAGCAACAGTTGGCCGGTTTTTCAATGCGAGTTCATCCCAGTTTCGGGATTAAACTCGAGTTAACTCGTTTTTCACTTATTTCAATAAAAAGTTAAGTTTGAGTTAATCCAGCAAGTTTGGTGAGTTAACCCTGGAATTCAATGATAAGATGTTTTTGACAGATGATAAAATACCAAATATTTTCAGATCTTAGCGACTCGAAACTGTTTTAAATATTGAATTTGACTGTTGAAGAAGAAAAAAAATTGAAAGATAGCGACAAACTCATTTCCATTTGTTTGGGGGAAAAGAACCCAAACAGCTGATAACTGAGCTGTTGCAGACTATACATTTCGATAACATTTTGACAGCAAAATCGATAGAACATGGGTGCTACGAAATCAAATCAAATTTAATCCTGCACTGAAAAACTGCCTCGTGAATTAGCTCTGGATTAGATTTATTACGGTGTTGGTTAACTCTGGGTTAACTTAGAGTTAACTCAGCACTGAAAAGCCGGGCCTCAGAAATTAAAGGCTTTATTTTTCATAATTAGAATGACTCAAGTTAGGTCAAATATGCATCGTTTCATTCGATAATTTGTTGACATTTTGGTAATGGGTAATTCTATGCTTCGTTTTTCACCAGGATCTTTAATCCAAATGTTCTGTTTTTTACCAGTAAACTCATTTGGCATGACAGTAACAGATGGTTTGTGCTATAAGGTGTATAGACTTAAAAAAAAACTCCCAAACCATCTATCAGAGCTTTGGCGAGTCACTATCGAGCTCGAGCGCCTAAGTTGCGTAAAATACAGGATCTTTTAATAGAAAGTAACCTACCGAAGTGAAAAGCGCAGCAAGACTCAAAGAAACGGCAATCTACTCATGAAGCCTTTTGGCCATAGCTCAATATTAAACTCAATTGCATATGCGGATGCAGCATCTGACTACATTATCCCATACCACGACTTTGATATTAATTACTCTATCAGAATACCAAGCAGAGACGAATGGTCTTCAAACAATCAGGCCTATCGTGAACAAATTTTCCCGGGAATTTTTCCTTTGTCAGCAATGTAAACCTGATTGCTGAATGGGAATAGTTTCCCGGGAAAATTTATTCGCTTTAGGCCTGAATGTGTAATCTAACATAGAAATAGCAAATTATACCGACGGATCTAAAATGTAATCGGCTAGGGTATTGAACATATCACATGAGGATATCACCATCTACGAGGATATTCAAACGGCTATTAAAGCTCTGGCATCCAATATAGTAAAATCACGGGTAGTTGGACACTGCCGCGAAGAGCTGAAGGCTCTTTGTAACCAGAACATAGTCCAAATTTTCTGGGTGCCAGGACATAATGAAATTATAGGAAATGAAAAAGCAGACGAGCTAGCTAGACTAGGATCGTCCAGTTGCATTTCCCTAGCTGATAAAAGGGTCAATCACCCGCTAGCATCTAAAAAACATGTAATAACCAAGCACACTCAAAAAGCAACCATAACAAGATGGCGAAATACATTAACTTGTATACACACAAAATCTCTCTGGCCGGAGTTAAGCGGCAGTAAATCAAAAAAACTAATAGCTTTGAACAGAGCATCCATTTCTATAGCGGTGAGAGTGATAACAGGTCACAACCTGTTGGGTAAGCACTCCAATAAGATAAAACTGACTGGTGCGAACCAATTTTGCAGGAAATGCAGTGACCCAGACGTCGAAGAAGAGGTCTCACACCTACTATGTCACTGCCCTGCGATCAGTGGCAGCCGTTTAAAAATACTAGGCAGCCTATACTTCGACGACCTAAGAGACCTAACGACTATCCCAATAGCGCTGATAGTCCGCTTTTGTAGCAGATCAGCATGGAGCAACACAGACCAGCACCGCATAAGTATCACTAGCGAACTTAACAAGGTATCCTCTTTCTCTATTTCAGGGTACTTTCTTCGAAGGGTATCGCTATGGGCCCACGTAGGCCTATGCGAGCTTGACGACTCACTCGAGCGTCAACAGCCCATCTAACCTAACCTACATAAGTCTTTAAATTCGTGCTAGAAAAATTGTTTGAACAGATTTATTTATATCGAAGGGTGGTGTTCTTAACTTGTTCTGCTGGAAACAACAAGTAGCTCGGGTTTGAAATTTCGTCATTCTAGCTCAAATTTTTAATCCAAAAAACTGGTGACGTACGCAAGGACAGACATTACTAAATCGACTCATCTATAGTGATTCAGAGTCGATCCATATACTTTACGATATGTCTATCGACTTTCTTTTTAAAAGTATCTACTTCCATACATAGGTTCATTGCCTTAGAGGTTTTTGACTAATAAGCAAGGGGTCTCTAACTCAAATTCCTGGTGTAACAACAGTTAAATTGTTTTTACTGACCTACTCCTTGCAAACCTATAAGTCCATCTGACAACTATTTTTCAATCGATAATTATCAGTTGGTATGTGCATCTAGGGTGGTGTCCACTGAGTTGGAAAATTATGTAAAATAAGTGAAACTTGTAACTTGAGTTTCATAAGTACCCAGTCATATTGTTGCTTCGATATCCCCTCAGTTGGGGATGAAAGCTATTTTTCAATCGGTAATCATCGGTTGATATGTGCATATAAAAATGCAAAAACATACCCACTGCAGACAGAAATATCTGCACAAAAATATTTCGGCTGCAGAATGCAGAGACATCAATGCTTACAAAATTGTAGCACAGTGACAGTACACACTTATGCTTATATCCTGAGCAGCTATATTTAATAAATATAATTTTTAAAAAGTAACAAAACGCCTTGCAGCTGTTTAGGTTTTATGGAGCTTCATTTTAGTATTTTCAGAATATTTTCCATTTCTCAATTACTTCAAAAAGTAACGAATAATTTTTGAGCCTATTATATATATGATATGTTCTTTAAAAGTAACTAGGGAATCTATATAGCTCCGACATAAAAAGAGGAGATAATATAATCATCAAAAACTTATATGATTGTATTTATGAGTATAAGAGTATTAAAACATTGGATCACTGACACCTAACAAGTCATAAGAAGAGGTGAAATTGATTTTGTGACTTTTTCGTATTCTCCCCCACAGTCACAACTTGTGAGAGTCACAAAAACAATCGAAATTGTGATCTCCTTCAGAGCAGGTCACAACTATCAAATTATTTGAGATTTGATATTTTGATTGTTGAGTAGTGTAAAAAATGGAAGTTGAAATGAATATGGCGCATATTATTGACGAAGTATCCTCCTTAAATGAAAAGTAAGAATTTCACAAAAGTACATCATTTTTAACAAATTAATTATATTGATAAGATTGCAGCGAAGACGGCTTTTAAGAACTTTGAGAGGTACCAATGACCCAATATTTATACAGAACAGCAACGTTTGTAAATTTTTTTTCGATTTCCAAAATCATTATGCTGGGATCTCATGCAGAGCTTGAAGCCTTGCCTTTTGTACTTCGAGAATGTATTACATTTTGTTCTTCTCAAGTTCTCATTGCAGTTTTATTAAATTTGTTTTGAATATGGTTTCATTAAGAGCTATATTTCCTTGCACATGGCTGTTATAAGAAGTGTATACGAAATAACTATACAATACCTCTCAACCAAGCCACAATTTGCAGAGTTGCTTATATATATTCACCTTTGCTGTGGTGAGTTTCGTTGTGACTTTTCTTGTGAGGATTATCGGAGAATCCGACAAATGTTATCGAGTCACAATAATCCTCACAAAGAATAGTCACAAGAGTTTGTGACTTTTGATTCCTCACAAGGGGTAGAATCGGTCTGTTAAACGAGCTAAATCTTAGAAAAAAACTGATAAAATAGACCCAGAAATGTTTGTTCGATGGAACTTTATAAATTTCCTCAAACCGAAAAATACCTATGAACTCAAACACTTTCAGCCTTATTCATAAACTCATTATAAGTCGTGTATAAAGTTATGCACTTCTTGAAACGCCTCTAAACGCAAAAACCTTATTCATAAAACTTATACAACGTTGAATAGAGGCTACACATCCTAAACGTGCCTGATGGTTGAATAGTGCCTGTATAAGGGTATATAATTTTTTTTATTTCTGTATACACAGACGGCTGAGCATCAGGGTTACCAAAGGTTCAATTGCAAGTTGAAATAAAATCAAATGTATTTGAGCAGTTGTTTTTCACTGTTTAATTTGTTCAAATGGTAATTCTTCTTTACCTACACACTCAACATTGTAAATGATGTTATTGAATTAACATAAGTCATCAATATGTTAAAAAAATGTAGAAAATAAAATTGTCACCATGAGTTTCGCAACCATAAAAATGATCCCTTGGTAGCTCTGACGAGCTTTTTGGTATTTTATTTGACACAAACCCTGTATAACTATTATGGATGGGGAAATATGTTATGAATAAGAAATTGTGCGACCCTGAATAGAGGCTGCATAAATACTTATGCACTGTATAACTATACAACCGTTCAGATGTATTTTAGTGAAATCTAATGCATAAGGGGGTTTCTATACACCTACCCCCTTATTGATAAACGCTGATTATCTAATCAGTAGGGGTATTCATGCAACGTCGGAAAGTCATCGTAAACGTTGGAAACGTGATAAAATTACGACGTGATAAATGAACTGTCAGAATTTGTATGGGAAATCTTTTCCAACAATATCGGAATTTTCTCACAGGAATTGGGTGCGTAAACTGAGATGGTAAACGTTGTAAACTTTTGAAATGCTACTTTGACATTTAATCAGTCACTTTCACACATCAAACGTATGCGCTAAACTGAAAAAAATTATCGAGAACGGAAAGAGAACAATAGGAACAAAATTATATCAACAAATAAATAACTAATATGAGATTGAATTCAGTGGGTTACCGCATTATTTAGTGATACAGTTTTAGGGTCGTTCATGAAACGTCGTCGTAAAATCATAATCTTTCGCACGTAATAAAATTGCGACGTTGCATGAATACCCTTAGTGACAAACTTTTGACATTTGCGCTAGTGTTATTATGGGGAAAACTGTCAAGTTAGCCATTGATTAGCTAATCAGAGTTTATAAATCCGGGGCTAATGCATTCATAATTATTTTGTGCATAAAATAAATATACTGTATAAATAGAATACATAAACTCACCAACAAAAAATTACCAAATTTCCTTATTTAAAATACGAAAACACCCAACACAAGAGATATACGTAACCCAATAAACCGACAAAACCAAATAACCGCGGAGTCTTTAATCGACAACCCGAGTCCCGAACCGACACGTTTGAATTTTAAATTCCAATTCACCATCAAGGTGTATTGACCATTCGATACTCGCAGCTCCACTATCGCATATAAACCACTACAGCTATTCGAGATAGACGCCCCGGAACAAATAAAAAATTTCAAAAATTAAATCCGCCAATTTCACAGTTTTCCCTAATGCATCCATATTTTCTACAGCACAAAATATGCAACAACATTCGAGCTTCAAAATTAAACTTTTTTATGAAATAAATCGCACTAATTCTTGTAAAAATACCTAAAATTAAAAAAAATAACGCACACGACACCGACACTTGTTGCTTCTTGCTTGCATTTCGGGTGCTTGCTAATGCTAACCCAATTGCTCGCAAACTGTGGGGCAGATGGCAGTGTAGTTGGTTGGTGTATTCGACTAGTGTCTGAAGTACAGTAACAAGCAAAAGTAAAAAAAATATTCACCAAAAGAATTTTTTATCGCGTAACAATTTGTTATTTTTTTTATAAGACCTTTCGATACTATGAATTGGAAATTGGAAAACTAAAGAAACGGTATAATGACACCGAGCACAGTAGAGTAAAGAATTTCATCAAATCAAATCACACATGCCTGAATATATTTGTGTATAAAGATCATATAATCTGCAAATTCAAACAGCGAAAACACCATACGAACAGACTACATACCGATAAATTAACCAACAAACTGACTCACGAGCACAATTTACCTACAAAACAAAATAAACGACCGAACTGAGGTTTCAAACCGACAACCCGAGTTCCGAACCGACACATTTGAAATTTAGTTTCTAACTCACCATCAAGATGGAGCGAACCGAAAATTCTCGAAGCCTAGCCCATTCCAACAAGTCCCGCTATTCGAGAAAAAATTGCAAAAATTAAATCCGCAAATTAAACATTTTTCACTGGCGGCATCCATATTTTCCACAGCACAAAACATTAAATAACATTCGAGCTTCAAAATGAAACTATTTTTAGGAAAAAATTCGAACTAATTCTCGCAAAATTAAAATTCAAAGATTTTCACGCATGGCACTGACACATATTGCAACTTGCACACACAAAACCACTTCTACGACTGACCGCTGTCATCGTCGTCGATTGTCGTCCTGGATTTGGGTGCTTGGGTTTGCGATACACTTGCAAGCAAATGACAAACCGTGAAACAGATGGCAGTGTCTATGGTTGGTGTCTTCGATTGGTTAACTATTTCTGTAGCAAACAAAAGTAGAAGCAGAAATTGCATGGATTTTTGTGTTTGAAAAAGAGGAATGATTTGTTTTGTTGCAAGTTTTCTTATTACAAACACATGTTAGTGAGATTTTACTAGGTAAAATGTTTTTGGTATGTGTCATGACCATAAAAGATTTCGATGGTAATGTGAAAAGTGTCGAAAGTATTTAAAAAATATGAGAATTGTGAAGCAAATAGGTGCGTTAAAGAAAAGGTAAACTCACCCACAAACAAATTTGCCTTATCTGCTGATTCAAAATTAGAAAACACCATACGAAATTATTAGACTAAATTAATCAAGAACAAAATCATATACCGATGGAAAACAAACCGGCACACCGACTCATCACGAACACAATCAAAACAAAAACGACAACCGAAGTTAAAAAACCGTCAACCCGAGCTCTGAACCGACACGTTTGCATTTTAGTTCCCAATTTACCATCAAGATGGCACGAACAGAAAATTCTCGAAGCCTAGCGCATTCCAACAAGTACCGCTATGCCAGAATAATTTACAAGAATTAAATCCGCCAATTACACATTTTTCACTGCCGGCATCCATATTTTCTACAACAAGAAATATGAAAAAACACTCGACCTTCAAAATGAAACTATTTTTGTGAAAAATTTCGCACTAATTCTCGCAAAATTAAAATTCAAAGATTTTCACGCACGGCACCGACACAGATTGCAACTTGCATACACCATACACGAAACTACTTCTACGACTGACCGCTGTCGTCATCGATTGTCATCCTGGATTTGGGTGCTGGGTTAGCTGATTCACTTGCAAGTTGCAAACTGTGAGACAGGTGGCAGTGTCGTTGGTTAGAGTCTTCGATTGGTTTACTATTACCATTGTATATGAAACTAATAGTACTATCACTTTGGCAAATCGATGGTGGTGCCTCTATCGGCGCGAGATACTACTAGGCCAAAGAGGGCTGTAAATTTTACGCTCTCTTTATTAGATTTAATGGAGATCCACTCACATAATTTACACAGTTCTACTCTAAAATTAAACCAATCGCATGCCAATATACTATTTCTTTCTCGCTCATTTTGTCAAATACGAAAGCTAAGTGAGTTACTTTGTTGCAATGCGATATGCGAATTGCGAGTGTGCCATACCAACCCCCGGTATGAGCAAAAGCAATTGCATTTCATATCTCAATCGCAGTATTCGCAGATCGCAGTGCTGAAAAGCCATTTGCTGAGGGATGTTGTACATGTCTTGTTTCATACTTTACTCAGATTCAAATTTTATTTTCGTATTTTTTTGTTAATCTACTCAATGTATTAAAATTTGAGCCTGAGTGAATAATGCAGCATACATAGTGTACGATGTTCCCATTTCCCATCCCATAACATCTTTGTCCAAGTACAGCATACACTCTGTATGCTTCAAACTAACGAAGAGTCATATAAATCCAAACAGTTTTGAAGAATGATCAGTCAAACTGGCTACACAGGTTTTCAGCTGCTGGAATTTTCAACGCTATCTCAGCAAATTGTTTTCAAACCGACACAGATAAAAAAATCTCTGCCTCGACGGCACATTTTGCTATTAAGATGAATAATCTTTTTGATAACTTAAATAGCTACAGTCTTTACACATCCAATCCTGATCGTCGACCTGTTTCAGCATATAGTGAAACTCTACAGTCCATCAAAACAGCTAGGGAGTGGATCTCATTATGGGAGTCTACTGGTAAAATGAAAAAGCCACATTGCTTTGGTGGTCTTATGCAAACGTTGCTGGCCATAGAATTAATATGGGAAAAACTCAAAAATGACTAGCAGTTTCTTCTCCTTGTACATCTAAATACTGATGTTGCAGAAAATTTATTTTCTATAAGAAAATTCAATAAGGATTTCTGTGGTGTTAAAAGTGCGAGGAACTAAGATCCCCACTTTCGTTTTTTTTTTTTTTATTTTTGTTTGTTTATTGAATTATCGATATGTTTTCTGTTTTTTTACCCCGTTTATACATAAACATTGTTACGTTTTCTCATATTTATGTTAAACTTATTTTACATATTGTATTTTTTAGTTCTAAAGTGCGTCTAATATGCTACCTCTTTGAAGACGTGGAAAAGCATATTGAAGTTATCACCTCACCTCTGTATATTGCTCATTATCTTATTTAGTTTGGTGCGAGTACGCCAAAACCGGTTTGTTCTTGTTCGCACTCTTCAAGTCACTCATAAACACACTCATTATAATATTATTTACTCTATTCAGAAAGAGTGAACAAATTTTTCTTCTCTCGTGAGAAACGATCGATCTCCCCCTAGGCGGCTGGAGACAGAAATAAAAAAATTGCCGTGATGATACTACTATAAGCTTCATATACAATGCTATTACAAAAGAAGAACCATACCCACCAAATTGCATAAATTATTATTTTTGAAGAAAAGTAGGAAAAAATGGTAATGTGGAAAGTGTCGAAAGTAATCAAAAATGATGAGACTTGTGAAGCAAATAATACGTGCGTTAAAGAAAATGTAAACTCACCCATAAGCAAATTTGCCATATCTGCTTATTCAAATACGAAAACACCATACGAAATCGAATAGACAAAATTAATCAAGAACACAATCATATACCGATGGAAAACAAACCGACACACCGACTATCACGAACACAATCTACCGATAAAACAAAATAACCGACAACCGAAGTTCAAAACCGACAACCCGAGTTTTGAACCGACGCGTTTGAATTTTAGTTCCAAATTCACCATCAAGATGGATCGAACCGAAAATTCTCGAAGCCTAGCGCATTCCAACAAGTACCGCTAGTCGAGAAAAACTTGCAAGAATTAAATCCGCAAATTAAAGATCTTTCACCGGCGGCATCCATATTTTCTACAGCACAAAACATGAAATAACATTCGAGCTTCTAAATGAAACTATTTTTGTGAAAAAATTCGCAATAATTCTCGCATAAATAAAATTAAAAGAGTAACACACACGGCACCGGCACAGTTGCAACTTGCACACACGAAACCACTTCTACGAATGTCGCCATCATCAATTGACGTGTGGAAAAGTTTGAAAAGCGCCTCTACATGTGAAAAAAAGAATATC
This sequence comes from Rhingia campestris, assembly GCA_932526625.1. NCBI lineage: Eukaryota > Metazoa > Arthropoda > Insecta > Diptera > Syrphidae > Rhingia > Rhingia campestris. Next base: position 107,228,586 of record OW052185.1, read on the forward strand.
CTAAGTGCTATAGAATTAAGGGAAATTTTCATTTATACAGGATTACCATAAGAAAACTGTGTTTAAGACGAAAATCCAAACGCGTATTTCCAAACATTTTACTATTAGGCAATATACAAGTTGATATGGTATTTAATGGAATAAATAATGGACTTTTTAAATATATGAAATGCTGTGCGATTAGATTAACATTTTAATATAAAAATGTCATTTCCATTTGGCGCTATTTTTCAATACGAATAGCGCCACTTTTGCGACTAGTAGAGAAAAAAGGAATATTACAATGTATACCAAAATGCTAGCCTTCAGTCGTCAATTGACATCCCAGATGTGGGTGGTTGGGTTTGTTTGGGTTTGTCTTTTGGATTGTAACCTGTGGGATAGATGGCAGTGCCGTAGATTGTTGTACTCTATTTGTTTTTTCCCATGACTGTCGCACTCAAATGCAGAAATATACCAAAATGCGTGGATTTTTTTTTAAAGACGAAGTTAACATATTAAGGGTATTCATGCAACGTCGTAATTTAATTACGTGCGAAAGATTATAATATTACGACGACGTTTCATGAACGTCCCTAAAACTGCACCACTAAATAATGCGGTAATCCACTGAATTCAATCTCATTTTAGTATTTTATTTATTGATAGAATTTTCTTATTGTTCTTTTTCCATTCTCGATAATTTTTTTTTCAGTTTAGCGCATACGTTTGATGTGTGAAAGTGACTGATTAAAATCAAAATAGCATTTCAAAAGTTTACAACGTTTACCATCTCAGTTTACGCACCCAATTCCTGTGAGAAAATTCCGATATTTTTGGAAAAGATTTCCCATACAAATTTTGACAGTTCATTTAACACGTCGTAATTTTATCACGTTTACAACGTTTACGACGACTTTCCGACGTTGCATGAATACCCCTAGGTATGTTTAAATTTGTTTTGTTGCAATTTTTGTTATTTTCAAAGTTATTAAACAATAAAAATTTTTAAAAATCCGTATACAAATCAACATAGCGGAGTGATAAATAGGAAGCATGGAGCATTGACAGATTATAAATTAAATATTACTTAAATTCAAATCCAAAATAAAAAGTGCAATGTGTATGCAACCCCCCTGCTTGGACACATTGTAGGATTTGGTTTGGGTGCGAGTTTGGCTGAATGCAAAATTCATATATGTATGTCAACAGTGTTTTTGTTATAATATTTTCATTTGGTATGTTTTTTTAACATGGCAATTCGTACACCGCAGCAAAAAAAAAAAAGTATCAAACTACACAAAATTTGTATGCGAATTTAACCCAAAAAGTGAATTTTGTTTTAAGCATAACTTTTTAACTAAATGTGAGCGGCAATTTTTAAAAACATATAAATAATCACCACGCAGAGACGAATCGGGTAATATAAAAAAAAATGCAAAAAGTGAGTGCGCGCTAAAGTATATTTATGCCTTCAAAATCGCGGAAAAATCTTTAAGTGCAAAAAACGTCAACGTCAGTGTCAAAAATGAGAGACAAATAAATTCTGAAATACAAATACAAAATTTGAAGAAAATCGATTTAGTAGTAATTTTAGTGATATCAAAACCAAAAAACGTTATTTGCGTTATTTGCAAAGTGGGCATATATTCGCTTTGTCAAGCAGAAAAACTTTATTAATTATTACCAATTAAGAAAGACTGACAGTAAATGGTATCTCGATGTGGAAATATACACACGTGGAAATATAACTATAATATATAAAATTATGTCAAAAAAGTAATAATAATAACGAATACAATTTTAAGAGTTCATCATTTAAAGCTTTGGTATTTGCAGTTTTTAGACATAAAAATAACCTTACTAGGAATATAGCAAAAACAGTACGCAAATCACAAAAAGAGGTAAATTTAAAAAAAAAACGTGTTACCTTGATACGGATCATTGAACTGTTCTGTTTTGACAGTAGTGCGGTTCTCTTTTAATTTCCTCTTCATTAAACAACTAAAACAACTCATCATTAATACTGAATGTGTTTCACGTCACTTTGACAATTTGTATGTCTCTATCTATTCCACGTAAACAATTTTTCATTGTTTACTTTTAAATTTTTTTTTTGTTTGAAACCCCATGGAATGAAGCTATTTGACAAACAAATAATAATCTCAAGTTCCCAACATAGAAAATCGACTTAAAATCGTTTTAACGCTTAAAATCGTTTTTTACTTAAAATGGTATATTCTATGATATACCTACTGTTTCTACATTTTTGGAGAGGAAATTTGTTTGTATTCTTTGAATTTTTTTTTTAAAGTTTTCGTTTATGGCCAGAAAAATGTCTGTTTTCTAATAAACTCATCCGCAGTAAGACATGTTTACAAAAACTTCTCTAAAACATTTTTTTATCCTTCCCGGGGCTATTTACCCACCCAAAAAAATAATTTCTTGATATTTTTTCTGGTTTAGGAAGTATGTATTTGTAGTTCAAAAGAAATGTCATTTTATTTCAATTCACTCAAATTTACGAATTTCACCCAATCGCCGCATGACCTACTTTTTGTAGGCTTGCCTCATAACTCCAAACAAACCCAAATGCATTAATTTAGATTAATTGGATAAAATGTTTGTGCCTATAAATAAAATATAAAACTTACCTTAAACAATTTCCCATATCAGCTTATTAAAATACGTAAACACAATACGAACGAATACGTAACCGGTTAGACGAAATCACGAACACAATTCACATACCGATGCAAAAAAAAAAAACCGACAAACCGTTACGCGAACACGATCTACCGACGAAATAATTGACGAACCGACAACCCCGAGTTCCGAACCGACACGTTTAATAAATATATGTCAACTCACCATCAAGGTGTTTTGCTAACATTCGATACTCGCACCATCGCTCGAGGCTCATAGTCATATCTACCACTACCGCTATTCGAGATAGACACCCCGCAAAAACAAAAAATTGCAACAATTAAATCCGCCAATTGCACATTTTTCACTGGCGGCATCCATATTTTCTACAACAAGAAATATGAAAAAACACTCGAGCTTCAAAATGAAACTATTTTCATGCAGAAATTCGGACTAATTCTTGCAAAAACAACATAAAAAAAATTAAACGCACGGCACCGACACTTGTTGCTTCTTGTTTGCATGAAATTACCACTACGAAGTACGAATGCTTGGTGCCTTGGTTTGGTTCATTGGTTGGGCTGTGTTGTGTGTGTATGTCATTCGGTTGCTTGCTAACAGATGGCAGTGGCGTAGGTTGGTGTATTTGAATGGTTTTCTATTCCGTAGAGAGAAACTAGAAAGAAATCAGTATGCATCGGTTTAAATATTATTTTTGTGTTGCAATTGTTATTTATACGACAAATGTAATGTGAGATTTGAACTCGCAGCACTTTGTTGTTGCAACTGCAATATTAATCACCTTTCTACTTTTTAGATAAAACCGGTGAAACAATAATACCTTCCTTATTCACTTATGTAAATGATTTACAATTTTACCATTCCAATGCTCAAAATTAAATAAATCGTCTGGGGTTCAACCACCAACACTTTTTCAGCGACTAGATAAAAATAGAAACACAATAAAATCTTATAAATAACATAGGTAGGTACAGAAACTAAAGTTGATACCAAATATTTGATTTAACTATTGGAAAAGACAAAGATTCATGGCGTTTTCCATTGGTAAAAAAAAATCAATCTTTTTTTATCTAGATCTGTCAAAATACCGATTTTGACAGTCGTTGTGTTCCGTTAGGCAAAAAAATTGATTTTTTTTTTATCTCGAATCAATTTTTATCGATTTTTCGGCAGATTTATCCCTCTTTGCACTCACACTAATTTAAATAGATAGCTGTCAGTTTGACTAGAGTGATTTTCGTTTTGGTTTGAAGTTATTTCGGTTGTGGAGTACTATTATTTGTCATTTAAACTGCAGCAGTTCAATGTGAAATATAAATTAAATAAAAAACAATCAACCTGTGTGATTTGAAACTTGACAGCTACACCGATACTAACTTCACAGACAAGAAATTACTAAAATACAGAGACAACAAAAATCAATCTGAAATCGTGTTCCATTGACACCACTTAGCGGACGAACCATCAAAGATCAAATACGAAGCACCGGACTTATTTGATCGGGGCGATGAGGATTTTGATGTGTCAAAAGCAAGGTTCCGCAATAGTCGGTGGGTGGGTATAGTGGAATTGGTATGTACTAGAAGACCAGGGTGAAGGACTGTAGGTATATGTGTTTCAATATAAAAGCTTTGCTTACGTATTTATTTTACAAATAAAATCAGTTTGTGGATTTGAGTGTAATAAATGAAATAAATAGAAAAAACGATTTTATTATAAAGTCAAATTGTAACACAAGATATTGTTTTGTGGTGGCAATAGGCGGAACAATAGATTCTTTCAGTATTTTCCTGCGCAAGATTTTTTCGATTATAAGAACAATATATTCTGTAGAGGAGAATATTTATATATCAAAAAACAAAAGAGTACATTGGGAAATTGCCGTCAAAAAAAATTTGTAGGAAAACAATGAAATATAAGTGCTTTTTTGGTATATAACCCAGTACTCAGCTCGCGCTAAATTTTATCTCCCATACAAAAATCTCTATAGAGATAAAATTTAGCGAACAAATTTATCAGTGCAGTACGCAGCTCGCGAGATAAATTCTTAACTTCATAAAGATGGGACACACAAAATGTAGGTAGGGTATAACAATATTATGTGTTATACGAAAAGTGTTATACTCAGCGGATGACAGGTCTCCACTTATCTCGCGAAATTAATGTGCGAGGCATTTAAATCGGCGAAATTTTAATAAAAAATAAAAACAAAATGCGGAAGAAAATGAAGAAGAATATTTGATGGAAGAATTTTATTTTGCCTCAAATGGTAAACAAATTTTATTGACGCAACTGATTATCTGACATTTACTGACATCTGCGAATGTATGACATTTCCCTGACTCATCTATACACTGTGTACGAATTTAGCGAGCATTTATCTTTGGATTGGAGAAAACAAGTGGAGTGGAGATTACTGAATACCACTTTTGTCAAACAACAACACATTTTAATAGTTTTGTTTGTTTCGTAGTTTTTTCTGTTCTTAATTTTCAAGAAATTTTAAGAATTTTGAAGAAAATCCTCACTTACTCCCACCGCAATGATTTTTCCGGTTTATTTAGTATTTTTGTATCATAAAATATTTAGACGATTTTTTTTATTTTTGAGCATTATATTAGTAAAATTGATCATCATCATAAATCATAAAGTAGGCACAATCATTTCATCGCTTTTTTTTAATAAGCTGTAGAATTAATATCGTAAGAGAATCTAATAGTACGCGTTTCCACTGAGTCCAAATGCATGATTTCAGCCGAAATGCAAAGCATTCCGCCATACATTTTCACATTCTGAAATTCGACATTCCGCTGAAATGTTATTTCATGTCAAATCAAATGTCAAATCAAAAATTACCTTTTTCCCCTTCAAAAATCAGAATCTCCCAGAAACGTCAAATTGCTCTGTAATTTGTTTAGGAAAAATCGTTCAGAAAACAAATTTAAATTTAAGAAGAAAATGCATAAACTTTTAATAGTTAATGAACAATCGTATGATGTCCTATTGCCTTTTCTTTTTAAATAGCTTCTGGAAATGTCATATCTTCGGATAACCGTTGTCCCTGGTGTTTGCTTTCTTGATTACATACAAAAAAAAAAAAAACAAATACAATTTTGTATCGATCGTTAGGCTCCAAGGCTTGGCTTTTTCTCACAACCGTTCATAGCTCTTCTTTTATTCCGAATACGAACAGCTAAGTTGAGATAAGCATTTCTTGGCAGTTGATAGTACTCGGATGTTTTGTCAGATCAAAGCAAGAGAAGATCCTGTGGAAAAAAAATGTTTTGACAGTTGGAATGTGTTTATTTTTTGGTGGAAACAATATTTTCAAATGTTGAATTTCGCTAATGAAACCATTAGTTTCGGTCCAGTGGAAACGTACTATAAGAGAAAAATATATTATTTAAATCTAAACTGATTACTTTTTCAACCCCACATTCCTATATTTTGATAGTTTTGTTGTTTCTTATTAGTACATTTTCACCGAGCGCATGATTTCAGCCTAAATGTGAGGTATAAACAAATCCCAAAATAATTTTATTTGACACTTCATAAATGTTTCATGTTAACAACGTTAAGGTTCCAGTTATAGCTATCATTGAAAACTCTCATCGGAAATTTTCTTTTTTTGATTTTCGCTGTTTTTTTATAAATCCAATCATTGGCGAGTTGGTGTCAAAACAAAACTTGAAATTTTTAAAACGAGATTATCCAAAAATATTCGAATTTTTAATTTCTTCGCAGAAAATCACTTTTTATTTTTTACTGATCATGATTTATTTTTCTGAAGTAATTTTTGTCGTTTCACCGAAATGAAACGGAATTTTCCAATCGGCCCTATCGAGGTATCCGTCGGAGCGGAAAATTCTCCGATTTCGTACGATTCGGAGGATTTTTGCTTCGAGGTATTCCTCCGAAGAGCTGTTCGGAACATTTCTCCGACACTTTGTAACGCACTCCGGCGAATTGCGTTGAGGTGCATTATTCATGCGATTTTTGACAACTAAGTTCCATTCTTTCTCCGATTTCCTCCGACACAAATTCTTTGCGGAATTTGTTTACGAATTGTAGTGAAGTGAACCCGCCGTATTTGGGAAGATTTTTTTTCCGATGACACATACCCCGAATGGAATTTTAACCTCCGACGAAGTATGCGTTGCGGAAAATTGTCCTCTCCGACGGATACCTCGATAGGGCTGAATGTTTCCTTTAACCAGCTATGGAGGTAACATTTCAAACGAACATGTTTAGTGTTCCAATGAAGTTATTCAATGATATCTATAACTTATTATTATCAGTGTCGATCAGTCGAAAATGTATAATTTATATCAATCAAGCTGGTAGTATTCTAACGTTCCATTAAATGCCATTTTGATGTCTTAAGTATTTATTATCAATACATGGACCTCAACAAAACCAACAAGATTACGTCGCTTATTGACTTTGCAGAGTGTGCACAATTTCTCTTCAGTTTTGCTATACCAAATGAAATGTAGATGTCTCCCCAAGCAACTGTGTATCTGTCAATAAAGTTTAAAACAAAAACAAAATATTCCTCAACTAGATAAATCCCAAATAGAAATCTATTTCACAATAATTCCCAAATCAATATAAAAAAAAAAGAAATTAAAAATCCACTTAATTTCTCATTGCAATTCAGCAAATAAAAACATATTTCACCACTCTGTAATTCTCCTCACCCTCTTTCCCCACCCCCTTCTAACAAAAAAAAAAAAAAAAACAGCGAGCAGCGCGACAGAGCTACTTTACTCAACAACCGTATTCAGTCAGAGAGATCCTTTCGAGAGTCAATGGTGTGTCAAATTGTTTTCTGTGCGAAAAAAAATCTAAAAAATTAAAAAAAATCATTTGAGCAAAATTTTCCCAGTGAAAAGTCAAAGAAAATAGTTTTTCCCACAGCTAGCACTTCGTGCGATCCAGTGCAATTTGCAAAATATAAAATCAATTACCCAGCACGTGTGTCCGTGTGAAAAAGTGTGCAAAAGAAAATTTCAACAATTTTCAATCTAGAAAAATTATTTCGCGTGTGCGTGTGTACAAGTGAAAGTTTTCCATCTTCGAGGACACATTTCTCAGGTTTCGTGAGAAATTTTCCTTTTATTGTTCGAGAAAATCCCCCGAGAAGAGGTTTTTACGTTATTTTGCCAAGCCACGACGAAGACTGTCGCTACTCCGTGCATTGTACATTTAATCTCAAATGTGTATGGCTATTGTGGTAAGTGGAAAATTGTGAATTTTTCGTTTTGATTTTCATTTTTCATGAAGATGTGCTCCAGTGAAAAAAAATACCTAAATTCGGATTCCTTTGGTGGAAGAAAATTCATCGAGGGGAAGTCGTGAAGAAAAAAAACCTACGCGGTGGCCCTCTGGATATGGTGTTCTCCCTCACACTTGTTTGCTGGAAGTATGGCGCTCTCTGTGTCTGGTGTTTTTGTGGTAGACTTCGCCCCATTCCGCCACGCATATGATGAGGGAAAAATATGATTTTACTTCCCCTCTGACAGCTGTGTCATCTTCACCACACACGTCTGGGAAAAATCGATTTTCGTTTGCGTTTCTCCGCCGCGTTGAGTGTTGCCAGGTTTTCGTTGGGTTGGTTATGAGATGCAAAGCCGAGTTCTTTGTTCGGATTCTCTGTTATGTAAACAGTTTGTTGATTTGTTTTTATGCAAATTAAATTATCGATCAATTGGACAAGAGATTAGAGGTGGTCCCAACTGGAGTCAGTGGGTCAACATGGCAAACCTAGATTAGAGATAGGTCATGGTAGCTTCGAGATGTCAGCTAAAGTTGGGCTCTAGCGAGTTTGCTGCAACAATTTTTTTTGTGTTGGGTATTTTGTGATGCGCTTTGGTGTTGAACCATTCTTTGGAATTTTTTATGCAGTTCTCGATTGGGCTGGATAGATTTCTCGTGCTCAATCAAAGGTAATACCAGATCTTTGTTTTATTTTATTATCAGCGTGCAATTTGACATTTTGTTTCTTGATTTGCACTTAAATGTCAGACAGCAAATCGAAATGACATAACTACACAAGTGTGGTGTTCTGGATAATACATGGCAGTCGTTCATTCTATTTTATTGTTGACATTAAGTCCAAGCATCATAGTAGTCAAGATCGCTTGATCTTCAATGGGGTGCGTTGTTAGGCCTTCGCTGTCATAAACAAGTGTGGGTTTCTGGCTAAAACAAGGCAACCATCCATCCTCTTCTATTGTTGTCATTTACTCCAAGTATCGTAGTATTCACGATCGCTTGATCTTTAAGCTGTGGTTAGGACTTCGCTGTCATATCGAAAGTGCAGTTTGGGAGACGAACATTTTCTTATCTGAAGAATTGTCTTTATGTGCTTATCGCCGGTATGCGGTATGTGTCAGAGAAATGCTATTAGCTGCGACCACGCCGAAAAAAACATCCGATTCAGTTAAGATCGGACCCAATGGCTCCGCTTCCGGCTGATTGTCTGGAAGTTGGCACCTTAAAGAAGGACTGGTAGAATTTGGGTCCGGTATAGCAGACATTTGGCCTTTCTAGAAAGGAGTTTTGATCCCAGTTGTTTTGTTAAACTGCAGTAGTATCGGTTTTCTAGAGCCAATTTTCGTCGTATTTCCACTAAGGTGTCATTCGTGGGGTTGATATTGACACAGAGATGGACCGCTTTAACTACCCAAAACTTGTTGATCTTAACAGTCCCATTTTGTTTAAGGCTGTGGATCGACGGTACTTTGTTGATAGCCTATACTTTGTCTTGTTCTCGTTAACCACAAGACCAATGCGTTTTGCCTGTTCAGCAATTGCCGTAAATGTTTTTACGACGGAACGATCAGATCGAGAATGATATCGATATTTTCTGCTTAGAATTATCTGTAGCTAGTCAGATTTTTAAAGGACAGTGCCTTCGTACTTACACCTGCTCTAGGTAGGTACTATTTCTTACATCACAAGATTGAAGACATTGTTGGGGTAGTACATCCCTTTGCCAATCCAAAAAAGTTAGAATGACACTGCTTTCGAACTCAACATGCCAGCGTTAGCCGATGGAGATGTGCCAAATTTGACGCGATTTTCCCCCTAAAGTCCACCAGGCGGTGGGTGCTTTCATACGTAAAGGTACTTGAAATTGTAGGTATTTGTCTAAATAAGTCTCGACTTTTCAGTTGTTGCTCTTTTCGAGGACTAGCAGTCATTCTGTTACTGAATGTCTTCAGATGTTCACATTCAACTTTGGAAAGGATCGTATGTGCAACATTCAGCAGGGAAAAGCATAGTTAGTTTGATGGGCATGTTTCAGCTGATATTCCAGTCAACTCTTGACATTATCCTTATCTAGCTGCTTAAAATGCGTTAATGGTGCTGCAGTAAGGTGTGAACCAGCAGGCCTTTCCAATTAGCTCGGTCGAAAGCAAGCTCATTTGAAGTTGGTTGAGGTCGGTTTTTGCTTGTGGACGCCACTAATGGCGGGGTTTTCCTCTGATCAGTAAGGTATAACATCAAATAATCTTGAGTCAGCGTGATGTTTATGCGGGTGTTCTGTATAAGATCTTAAGTATCCGAATTTAGCTAACGTCTGATTAGCTCGAAGAGCATTATCAAGGTCAATTGGCTTGTACCTGCATCGGAAAAAAGGGTGAACCTATACACAATCTTTGAGGGCTCTCTAGTTCTATAAAAAAAGGAAGATATGTACTTCTACATACGACATGTGCCTTTATTTGTTTCTTAGAAGGATTTGTGTTCATGTCATTAATATTGAGAGCCTATTTTAACATACCACTTCTCAATCGCCGAGTCTGAATGTGTTCGATGGTCCTTTGCAACAGAAATCCCGAATTGTTCGTTTGAACTTAAGGTCACCCTAGATGATGTATACAGCGAATGCAAGAAGCATGCTTCACTCATAACGTTGTATACCTAAATAGGTAAGAAAATATCTGGAATCCCAGCTATTCCTCCAATTTTTCATTCTTACATTCATTACATTCTTAGGTACACCGAAATTGGTCTGAGTGAATTGGTTTCATCACGAAGTCCCCTTTATCAAATGGTGAAATACAGTATTAAACAACTCCACTCGCTTATTTCACAACATTCATTCTCTGAAGTCCTAAATGTAGATTAGATAACCCCCTTTCAATCCAATTCATAATCCGTCACATATTGTGTCATACTTAAAAAAATTCCTTCCGTCAATAAATCGATTAAAAGTCGACGAAACATTCCTACACTCGTATGGAATTCCATAAATGTCGCTGGAATACCTGCAGTCCTGCACTGCGCCGTCTAAAAGTTTATTACCACCATTTTCTCTTTAACTACCCCTCTCTCCAGCCGTTCACTTTTTAATCACCTGTTTGTATATTTACGTATGACGCATGTACAGTACCCTATTCAGCTGAAAACACTTTTAGAATTCAAACATTCCACCCCACCCAAATGATGGCTGGCTGTGTGGTGAATTTCGTTTTTTTTTTTTTGTCATGACGTAGATTGCTCATCGAACAACTGATTTTAAAATAATTGTTCCTTCCACGTTGACGTCACGAGTGCATATCCCTACCATTGTTTGCGATACAACACCACTACGCAGGTAGCAAATTGGTTACTATTCGTAGAATTCCAAAAGTAGCACGTCTACGGACTATGCGACGCAACTGTCATTTTGTATGGTGCTCGGATGAGACGCAAATAGAATTAATGACGAATTTCACTGCAGTTTTGATATCAGTTCGTAACTACGTAGAGGGCCGACTGTTGCGTTGTATTTTATATTTTGCTCGCCTATTTCGTTCATACGGATATAAGTTGGTTGCCCTTTTAAATGTGAGGGAATTTCACAAGATTATAAAATGACAAAAGTTCATTTATGGAGGTTTGGAATGTAGGGTGCATTGTGTGGTGAAATGGGACTGTTGATGACATCTGTCAAATGGAATGAAAAAATTGACATTTGTGTGGGTAAGGATTAGTTCAAAGTCGATTTGTTTGCACCCAATTAATTAATTTTAAAGTCATTACCATGGTTAGTTTGGATATTTTTTGCCGTATTCATGTTAAGATTGACATTTAAAGACTTTGTTTTTCTTTGGCAGATGACGTTTGATTTTTGTGGTTATACACATGCTCCATTTGATTTAATTTGCCAAGTAACTTTAAAACTTTGCAAATCCATAACAAGCCCCATTTCATCCACCATTTATGAATAATTCATCAAATTAAGACAGAAAATATTTTGACACGTTTGTTCTCAGATTGTAAATAATTTTGTGTCCAATCGAACATAAACCATAGTGATTCTTATTGATCATTATGTTTTAAATAATAATCACGCGAAAAAGGCTTTATGAATACCCTAAAGTGTCAAAGCTCAACGTGGGCATTAAGGAAATTGAAGAAAAGAAATGAGGAGATACCGATGTGTATCTAACGGTTGATTTTAAGCGTATTTTTAGTATTTAAAATCGAATAAAACACTCAAATTTGCATCAAATATTCAAACTTTTTATTGTAATCTATAAATAGGCCTTTGCGATTTACTTTTTAAGGACAACTTCATGCAAATGTTGTCCGCAGATCCGTTTGGAATGGTCCATTTGGAAGGTCCAATTTTGCGTCACTTTTTCGAGCATCTAGGCCTGTATTCCACCAATTACGCGTGTTATGTTAACGTGTAAGGCTTCAATCGTGTTACGACTTTACATTACCCCACAAGAAATAATCAAGAAGCGTTAAATCGCATGATCTTGGCGGGCAACTCACAGGGCCATTTCGACAGATAAGCTGTTTACCAAATTCATCCTTCAACATTTCCATTGTTTCACAAGCTATGTGGCATGTGGCACCGTTTTGATGAAACCACATGTCAACCAAGTTCAACTCAGCCAATTGGGGCAAAAAAAAAGTCGCGAATCAATGCTATATATCTTTCGCCGTTGACGGTGACTTTTCTTCCACGGTCGTCTTTGAAGAAAAATGGACCGATAATGCCACCAGCCCATAAACCACACCAAACTGTCGTTTTTTCAAGCTGCATCGGTAATTCTTGAATGGCATGTGGCTGTTCATAACTCCAGATGCGACAGTTTTGCTTATTTACGTATCCGTTGAATCAGAAATTAGCCTCATCGCTGAACACAATTTTTCGATAAAACAGTGGATTTTCATATTTTTTACAGAGCACGAATTTTGATAATGAATTTCAACAATTTGAAATCTTTGCTTTTTTGTAAGTCTTTCCATGATTAAATGGCTGAGTATACTGAAAACTTTTCACTTTGACAGATGACGTTTGGACGCCATTACTAACCAGTGCTTCCAGCTGCCAGCGGACTCGTTATGAAACGTTTCGTCCCGCCATAGTGCAGGCACACGCGCACATAAATGATTTTTTTTCTGTGGAACAACAGTTTGTGATGTCTGACCTTGTTTTAGTTTTTTTTATTTTTTTGACAAGCTGTACAGATTATTAAGATTAACATCAAACCTGTCCTATCCAGCCCGTTGACAAAACTAGAACCGACGATCTTTGCGATCAGCCTTTACAACAATCCGTTTGACTTAATGTAGTTCATTTTGCTATTGGTTTCAGTCATCTGTCAAAGTGTTTCACTGACAGGTGAAATATGAGTAGATTTCTCACACGGTCATACATTATTACCACCCGTTACATTATTCGTCAAAATCTACTAAATTTCTACTTGTCAGCGACATACATTTTCAGTTACCTAATACCAAAGATTATGAATTCTATACAGATGACGCACTCCATATAAGAAAAATTGTTCTATGGCGGGTCGTGCTGGCACAGCCCGCCATATGTTTTTGTTCTTGTTTTTCATGTGTTTTCATGCACACCGCCCGCCCGTACCATGAAGCTACTGAGCAAAAGTTTCAGTTTTTTGTTCTCAATGCGTCATCTGTATAGAATTCATAATCTTTGCTAATACGTATCTCACGTTAGTTGCAGTCTAAGGTTAAAATCTAAATACGAGTGTCATTTCATAAAATTGCGTACCCAACTGTCACCAAGCCTAAACGGTAATGAACTTTCGAAAGGAAACGTGCATTCAGGGTGAAATCCAACCCATTTCCTTTTTATTGATCTCCAAGTGCAATTCCAAATAATTGGCAATAAAACGCTATCGCCACACCAAGAACAACACTGTCAAAGCCGACTCATAAGAACAATCGGGCGCATTCAAAGAAAATAATGTCACACCTCGTTTCGTGTGCTCACTGTGACGTTGCAAATTAGAAATAGAGAACCTTAGCAACGTAAACAACTGTAAAGTAAAAAAAAAATGAAACCAGGCCGCCGCGCCACTATGTCGAGTGCAATTTTCGCTTGACTAAGTTGAATGCTGCTCGTGGTGGGTATTATTTTTTTTATTCATTTAACTGTCAGAGAGCGTGTGTATATTGCGCGTCCAATGAAATTGTGAAACTCTGACGGTGTAATTTGAGTCAAGGTTTGGTAACGAAACGTATACCAAGTACGAGGTAGGTTTTTTTGTTTGTCTGCGCCGTTGACCAAAACCAGACGTGCCTAACTGAGCTTAGTTGATCAGATCAGATGCTGTGCCTGAGCTCGCCAAAGATAAACTTGCCAAATCAAAATAAACAGTTGACAGAGAACGATAGGTATATTTGTCCATAGTGGACGATGGTGTTGTGAAATTAATTTGTTTTCCTTAGGAGGCGCCGCGAACTGTCAACAAATTCCTCCAGAGTCGTCAAGTTTTGTTTTGATTTGGTTTTGTGTAGAGCCATATGGTCTTTGTTTGAAAGAACGTGTTTAGTCTACAAATTTGTGCAGATAAAGGATAATTAAATGTGTCAGTTCTATTTCAGCAAGGGGGCAAATTTATATTAAGAGTTTGACAGTCGTCTGTGTCGATTTTTAGTTTGGAAAAAGAGAGCTTTGATTTACAAGTCAACAAAATATAAGGTTTCAACTGCCTATTAAGGTCGTAAAACTTGGCTTTTCCAATCAGTTGTCTGTGTGGAGGGACGTATGAAGAGATCTGCAATTTGACTGGTAATTTTTAAAGTTTCTCTAAGTTTTGACATATGCACGAGTATTTCTCCGTGTGTTATAAAAAGGTTTTTTTTTGTTTTATAGGAAATGCACTGAAAAAGTGGGCGTGGGCTTGGGCAAAATGATCTCTAGTCAAAATGTTATTATTTTCATGAAACGTTTTAATTTTTTTTTTAAATTCCCCTAAAATTTTACCGAAAACAGTTTTTTTTTTACTCAAAGCGCTTAAATAAGTGGGTATGGCAAAGCGTATCTTTAGGCGAATTTTGAAAATGTAGGTATTGTAAAAGAGCACAGTCTTTATTTTATTAAATGCAGAAAAACACACAATTTAATTTATAAAACAACAATTCTTATTTTATTTTCTTATTATTCACCGGAACACGTCTTCACGTTCTTGTGTACTCCAATCGACTGACTTTCTCATGAAAAATATGAACGAATCGCTTTTAGGCTTTCCGAGCACATTCATACACAAATTATATTATCATATATACAAGTATTTACAAAAATGCATGGCTAAGCGACGACTACTGCGTCGTAGTTCAAAAACAAAGGAAAACAACATCAGTAAGAAGCCACGAACACTAAACAGTGTGATATACATATGAGAGTATTTACAAAATGCATGGCTAAGCGACGACTACTGCGTCGTAGTTCAAAAACAAAAGAATAACATCAATAAGAAGCCGCAAACACTAAACAGTGTGATATACATATGAGAGTATTTACAAAATGCATGGCTAAGCGACGACTACTGCGTCGTAGTTTAACAAAGGCAATCAGATACATATGTAGGTGTATAAGATAACTCGCACCCTTTTGTATTTGCGAAACTTACATCGTAAAATCATATCACTAGGGTGATACCAAAAACTCAAGTCTACAAATACAACAGGGTGGTACATATTTATGTATAATAAAACAAATAGTAAAACTTCGATAATTAAATGTAATGATAACATTACAGTTCGGCCAATCTGATAATTGATCGCCCTCGATCATAGTAAGGAAATAATAAATCTGTTATCACCGTTATGTATTACTTTCCGTAGATGATCCCTTGGAGGTATTACTTGATGCACAATCACTTTCTTTCCATAATCTTATAAAACGCGATTCAATAGTACCATTATAAGGTAACTGGGTAACCTGGCAATTCTCTATGTCGTTTATGATATAGCGGTCATGGGGCAGTTTTTCATGTACAATATATGGTCCTTTGAATTTTGGAATGAGTTTTTTGTTACTACCAATGGATGTATCTACATTTTTTATAACTACATAATCGCCAACAGAAAATTTTTTAGCTGGACAGTGTCCTTGTTGAAAATAGATTTCGTTCCGTCGTTGAGATCGCGAAATTGCCTCACTAGCTTCTTGCCTACAGATATCCAAACTACGTACTTGAGTGATCTGGCGTTCCCTAAGATATTCAGAAAGCTCATCAATAATGGGCCCTTTTTGATCTACCCCAAAAAGTAGGTTTGCTGGGGTCTTCTCCGTTGAACTATGGATGGAGTTATTTAAAGCAAACTCAATCATGACAAGTTTTGATACCCAATCAGAGTGTTGAAGAGGTTCACTCAACTTACTTAACATAGGAGTTAGGACTCGATTCACTCTCTCAACTTGTCCGTTAGCTTGCGGAGAACCTACAGCGACTTTTACATGATCAATGTTGTTGTCTATCAAAAATTTGCTAAACTCAAATGACGTAAAACAGGTCCCTCTATCTGATATAATCCTATTTGGTCGGCTATAATACTGGAAATATTTCTTTAAAGAGTCGACCACTTCTTTAGTACTTGTAGAATTAACAGGATATAACTTAGTATACTTAGTGAATGCATCTATTACTACCAATAAGTGTTTTCTTTTGGACTTAAGGCTTGGTAAAGGACCAAGGTGATCAATATGGATCGTATCAAAGGGAAAAGGTTTTTTCGGTATACTAAAAAGATTTCTCTCATTCACTCGAGCAGGGGCTGAATACATAATACATTTAAGACAATTTTTTATAAATTTCTCAACTTTAGACTTCATATTCGGAAACCAATATTGCGATTTTATTTGATTATAAGTCTTGTTTATTCCCAAGTGAGCCAATTTTTCATGGATTAATCGGATAATATTATTTTCCATTTCCCGAGGGACGTACAAATACAATTGATCTTTCATGTCTTTTCTATAAACTAAGCCATCCTTAAGGTCAAAAAGTTTTGAAGTTTCAATTCCTAGGCTGTCACGGATCTTTACAATATCAGGATCCCTACTCTGAGTAGCGTGCAACTGAAATTCGATGTCATCTTCATTAACAACTGATACCACTTCGCTTCGACTAAGGGCATCGACATGACCCATGTTGGCACCACCACGGTGCTGCACAATGTAATCATAATTCTGTAATTCGAGTGCCCATCTGGCTATACGCGGGTTTAAAACTTTTTTATTTAGTGTCAAGGTAAGTGAATTACAGTCAGTAACAATTTTAAAAGGGATTCCTTCTAAATATATTCTAAAACGTCGAAGAGCATATATTATAGCCAATGTTTCGAGTTCAAAACTATGATACCGGCTCTCAGCATTTGTAGTACGTTTCGAAAAATAGAAAACTGGATGAAATTTGTTATCAATTTGACGTTGCAGCAAGACAGCGCCGTATCCCTGGGCACTTGCATCACAGTGCAGTTCAGTTTCTCTTTTGGGGTCATATATGGACAGAACTGGTGAATCAATTAATTTCAATTTCAATTCCTTTATGGCGTTTAAACAACTTTCACTCAATTCAAATTTGGCATCTTTCTTTAATAAATCATACAATGGCTTAGCGATTTTAGAGAATTGTGGAACAAATTTCCTAAAGTATGCACAAAGTCCGATAAATGAATGTAATTGTTTAAGAGTTTTTGGCTGTGGATATTTAGCAACAGATTCTTTATGGTATGAATTTGGTTCAATACCCATATGACTTACATCATAACCCAAATATTGAATACTACTATGGCAAAACTTACATTTTGGCAATTTTAACTGAAGTCCGTACTTTACTAACTGTTTTAGAACTAGTTCTAAAATCGACAGATGTTCCTCTAATTCAACTGTTGCTATCAAAATGTCATCCATATAGACTATCAACAGTCCCTTTACAATTAAATCTTTTAGTATAAATGTAATGAATCTTTGAAAGACAGAAGGGGCATTTTTGAGACCAAATGGCATCATAATATATTCAAATTGCCCACTTGGTGTGACAAAGGAAGTAAACTTAATTGATTCATCGGAAACCTTCACTTGATGAAACCCACTTTTTAAATCCAATAATGTAAAATATTTCTTTCCCCCTAAGTACTCCAAGCAGTCTTCAATAAGAGGCAAAGGATAATTATCCCTAATCGTTATTTTATTAAGATCTCTGTAATCAATACACATACGGGTTTCACCATTTTTCTTTTTGACTAATACTATTGGTGAAGCGTATGGGGAATCACTATGTCTTATAATTCCTTGGTTCAATAAATCTTGAACAATTTGTTGTACTTCTGCTTTATCTCTAAACGATAATCTACGTGGATGTGAAAAAACTGGTTGCTCGGAGGTTAACTTTATAGTCATTTCAAAAGGTTTAGCAATATTTTCTTTCTTACCATTCAAATAACAATTGTTCAAAATATTCTCAATATTAGATTGGATATTCCTATCTAATTTGCAATTGATATCATATTTATTACTATCTTCTCCACAAATAGAGTCAACATCTAATGAACAAGCAATAAAATCATCTTTATAATAAAAACAATCCAACGTATCACTGAATGATGCTGTCACGCATCTATCTACTGATTCACTAGCTAAATTTTCAACAATATTTTCGCTTTTCGAAAAACATTCTGAAGTACCACCTGATAAATCACTCTGGTTTTCGCTACTTAACTCTTCAGCGGAAGCAATTCTATTCTTTTCAACAATACCACACTCAACGACGGAAAGAGATTCACTCGGAAGACAATTATTATATTTTTCACTCTCAACTGCACCCATAATACCACTATCAATATCGTTATTTTGTTCACTATTCAATAAGCAATTCTGAACATCATCACAGCAATACCCCAAGTGATCATTAATTTGTAGTATTTGTGAAACCTGTGAAATTTCTCTGATTGACTGGGACAGACACATATTTATTTTACGTTCTTTATTATTTTTCAAATCATTTGACATAAACATCTTAATATTAAACAATTGCAAAAAGTCTCGTCCAAGTAACAATGGCTTAGGCAAAAGATCTTCGGAAACTATGAACAAAGACAAAATATTAGAATTATTGTGAACTAAAATCTCACACTCAATTTCACCATATGTTGTTAATCTATTTCCACCGAGGCTATGGAAATCGGAAGTAACTTGAACATCCTTAGCTATGTCAAATGGTAATAGTTCCTTAGAGATGAAACTCACTGGACTGCCACTGTCAATCAGAGAGACACACTTTTTAAATTTTCGGTTTTTTCTACGGAAAGCAATACTCACATTTTGGTGACACTCGATGGGAAGCATTTCTGCTGGATCTTCTGGTTCTCTGCTAATTGCGTTCACTGTTGATCGGATAGGCTGCTTACAATTCTTGATGATGTGGTCCTTGCTACCACAACGGAAACATGATCCCACCGCACGTCTAGGCTGCTTACACTGGTTTGACATGTGTCCAAATTGAGAACAATTAAAACATCGGAAGTCGGAAGTAGCTGAGCTGCTCGGGACTCCTACCCGTTGAACAGCAATTTTCATTGGACGATCGCTCACTCGTTTCTTTTCGTATTTTTGCAAAAGTTCCTGCAACTCGTCTAAATTCTTCGCAGTATACAATATTGAGGCGTATGCGGTGTTGTCTCTTAGGCCCTCAATCACAGCATTAACGATTTCTTCTTCATCTAAGTTGGCTTGTGCCGCAATCTCTTTCATACACAGCATATAGCAAATGATGTTCTCATTTGGCAATCGATGGCGTCTGTGCAATTCCCTGTACACATCATTTGTTGACACATTTCGTTTAAACTGCTTGATGAGTTCCATCTTCAGGGTGTCGTAGCTTACAGCGGTCGATGTGCGTAGAAAGATTAACGCGGTTCCAGTCAGCAAACGACGTAGACACATAAACTTGAAGTGGTCATCCTGTCTGCCTGTTTTTAGAACGTTCTCAAAGTCTACTAACCACTTTGTGATTGGGTATGCGTTGTCACCAGAAAACTTTGGAACAAGAGAATCCACCTCTGCTAAGGAAAGCCTTTGTAACCCGCCAATTGCTTCCTCTTCCAACTCCTTCAACTCCTTTTGAAGTAGCAACATTTTTTTTTTCTTCTCCAGGATGGCAATTTGCTCGTCTATATTGTCTCCAACCGGATCATCAGCAGCAGAGTTTTCTTCTCTATTGGCCACGTCTTCGTTGTCAATATCAGCCTCCTTGTGACCCATCTGGACATTTTCCGACTCCAACAAACACCGCAACTGCACCATGGTAGCAGAATGAGGATAAGCAATTCCTGCCTCCTCCAAAGCACTCACTAAATCGGTTTTCGTAACACGCTTCGACATTTTATGCTTTATTTGTCTTTTTTTTTTTTAAAAAAAAAAATTCGATAAATAACTTGTTCTATTTAAACTTTTCGCGCACAACAACTTAATGGGATTACTCCTCTTTAATCGACCCCACACCTGATGTAAAAGAGCACAGTCTTTATTTTATTAAATGCAGAAAAACACACAATTTAATTTATAAAACAACAATTCTTATTTTATTTTCTTATTATTCACCGGAACACGTCTTCACGTTCTTGTGTACTCCAATCGACTGACTTTCTCATGAAAAATATGAACGAATCGCTTTTAGGCTTTCCGAGCACATTCATACACAAATTATATTATCATATATACAAGTATTTACAAAAATGCATGGCTAAGCGACGACTACTGCGTCGTAGTTCAAAAACAAAGGAAAACAACATCAGTAAGAAGCCACGAACACTAAACAGTGTGATATACATATGAGAGTATTTACAAAATGCATGGCTAAGCGACGACTACTGCGTCGTAGTTCAAAAACAAAAGAATAACATCAATAAGAAGCCGCAAACACTAAACAGTGTGATATACATATGAGAGTATTTACAAAATGCATGGCTAAGCGACGACTACTGCGTCGTAGTTTAACAAAGGCAATCAGATACATATGTAGGTGTATAAGATAACTCGCACCCTTTTGTATTTGCGAAACTTACATCGTAAAATCATATCACTAGGGTGATACCAAAAACTCAAGTCTACAAATACAACAGGGTGGTACATATTTATGTATAATAAAACAAATAGTAAAACTTCGATAATTAAATGTAATGATAACATTACAGTATACACCTGTTCTGCTGGGAGTAACAAAGAATTCGTGTACTAGATCTCATCATTCTAGCTTACAATTTGTGGTCCAACAACTGGTGACGGACGGGCAGACAGACAGACAGATGGACAGACATAAAAATGGACAGAAAGACAGATGGACAGAAATACAAATGGACAGACATACAGATGGATAGACATACAGATGGACAGATATACAGACAGACAGACATGTAAAATCGTCTCAGTTAGCGATTCTGATTCGTTCTATATAATTTACGAAATTATTTCTCTATGTTTGGGTCGTTTTTTATGACCAAAATGTTTATATGTCCTCTATAGTTCGACAGTTTAAGTAATTCGACCACAATTGGCTGCAATCACACTAATGTCGGAATGGTTTTTGGCTTACTGCCATAGGCCAGAAATTAAACTTAGCTGTAACAGAAAAAGTCTAAGGGCGGAAATCGCACGATCTTTGTGGCTAAGAGACGCCGTTAGTAGGATTATGCGACTCGGAAATTTCGTTTTAAATGTCTCCAGTGTTTCGTTCGATTTGTGGTATCAATTTGCCCCATGTCGTCCCAAACGATCAATTACTGGGCAAACAAACTGGGTTATCATGGCTCTGTACAGGGCCTGCTAACAGTCAGTGCCTACGCATGTTCATCCTTGAAACAATAAGCCCTTATTTAGACGTTGACCCATAATCCACAGAAAAGAGTGAGTTTTTCAGTATCTGTAGGTGTTGATACCTACATTTCTGAAATGTTCATCGATTCAAAATCTACAATTTTGTCGGTTTACTTACCCATTTATCCAAAAATGTGTCTCGTTAAAAAAATGAGTTTTTGGCCATAATTTAGATCGGTTTCCAACTGATCCTGAGAATACCCCACGGATGGAATTATCAATGAATGGACCACATAGTAAATTTTCGTTGTATGAGATGCGCACTCTATGTAGTTCTATACTCTTTGCTAGTTAAATGACAATGTGCCCGCATAGTCGGCTGTCAAAGTTCTGTCATGGCTACAGAGAGGTTACAAAGCCTACCCTTGACGTGACCCATTAAATAAAGTTAATCAAACTTCATTCCGAATATCTAGCATTTAAATCTGACATTTGTACTTAATATACCAAATAATGCCGCATTCGCCACACAGCTCTCTGCTCCATTCCTTTTAGCATTTTCTCAGTGTAGGTAGGTACATTTCATACATACATACATGCTATATGTACTTGTGGCGTTGGCGTAATTGACGCTCGTGTTGTTACGTTGCCAACTGGAAAGCTCTTTTTTCCTCAGTTGTTTTTTTTTTTTTGAACAGGTTTGTGCACTCGTGTATAAGGATGTTAGAGAAATCGAATCAATTTGGGTAGGAATTGAGAAGAACAAGGTGCCATGTGTCGCATTATGGTTTGCAAAATTGCAAATACCCAACGAACTTAAGATATTTAAATATTTGGCAATAAATTGGAATTTCTGTGTGTAAATATGAACACATTTTTATTTTGGTAAATAAATGCTAAATGATTGCATGCTTTCATGTGATGAAACAGTGTACTGAGGCACGTTAAAGCTGATGTGGAATCATGACTGCGCACGTTTCACATGTGCATGTTGTGCGATATATTGCATTGGGATTATGCTTTCATGCGAAATTGAATGCACAAAAATAATGTAGAGTACCCTACTGGCAGAAATAAATTTTTATTTCTGAAAAATACACTTCTCCACTAACCGTTCAGCAACAGGCGAACGTGCTTTTGGGATCTTCGGATTAACTTTGTTTTACTTCACTTTGATGTAAAATGTTGTATAATGGGTGATTCATTCAATGGTACTATTTTTAAATAGGGATTACTCTCAGATACCGCGTGAGGCATTTCTCACGGGGATGGTATATTTTTTTAATTCTGCTTGACTTTTCATCATGGAAAGACTTCGGCCGTAACAGCATCCAAAAATTATTCAGCTGTTTTACGAATATCAGGGTTTTCCGGGGAATGCGTATTAAGTGGTTGCTCTGATCCCTTAATACACATTCCTCAAAAAACGATGATTTTCGTATTACAGCTGAATCATGTGTAGAAGCTGTATAAATAAATGTCCTATCAAACGCACAATTTGCTATTCCATCGAATCATTCGAGTGACTAATTTCCATATCCGAAAATATGCGACCAAATAGACCACATCCTGCATGTAATGAATAAAATATAGCGGCTGAAGCTGAAAGATGGCGACCCACTGATGGGTCGATTCAACGCCGTTTTCAGCTTAAAAGCAACCAAAATACAACTCATGCATGAATAAAGGCCGTCCGACCGTTTAATCTTTTAAAGAATAAGCACCTGGCCCGAACAGGTCCTCAAACATAGCTTCATTTAAATTGAAAGCTTCTCCAAACATAGCTTCTCCATTCACAAATAGTGGGACTTCTTACGCCCACGTCCATGAATAAAAAAAACTGTCATAAAAAGCTTCTCAAATTTGCTAAGCGCTTCAAATATCTCTTAATACCAATTCTTGGTCACACAAAACAATTTAAAATAATTGTATGCCTTCAATAAAACATTGAAAATATGTTATAAATTTATTTTCTTCTTACGACGCACTCAATTATTGGGAGTCATCGTCGCCATCAGCCATTAGCCATGAACACATTCCACACCCCATCACCCACTTACGATCCACAGCGGCTCGCGGAGTTATTTTGTCAAATTCATAGGACGTGTCGGTTTGGTTGTTCTTTTTTGTGGAAAAATCAATAATCGAGATATTTTATCAAATTTTTGATTTCAATTGATTATTTTCTAATAAATAAATAGTTGGAAAATATTTTGCCACCATGTATGTCGCTTTACAGTGTGAAATAATGTTGTTTTCGTGAATGAAATGCATTTGTAAAAATTGGTCCCTCGGTTTCTGTGAAAGAAAATCTGAAATATGTGTATAAAAGTAATTTCTAGAGTGTAAGTGTACTTTGTTTATTAAATAAATAAGTATGCACTAATGAAATGTACGTTTTTTTTATCGAATTCATCACAAAAAAAAAAATGGATTTTCATGTAAATTTTGTTAAGTGATCGGTTTTAGTGAAAAAAAAAAAAAAAAAAAAAAAAAAAAAAAAAAAAAAAAAAACATGGCCGGGGTTTTCATTTTTGTGGAAAATTGTTTGTTTTTCCTTGGAAATTGCGTTTCTCTCGTCGAAAAGTCTTTGGGTTCCTAGATATATAAGAGGCCAATGAATATAAGTGCCGGCGTTTTTTTTTTTGTCAATAAATGTGCTTCGAGTAGAAAGTGCAATGAATGTCGCCTGCTTTTTTTTTTAGCTCGATATTGTTTCCGATTTGTTTTACAATTGAATATCACATGTCATTCTGAATAAATGTCAGCTCATTTTCTTTGCAAAAAGTAGTTCTCCCCTGGCGAGTGGAGTGAAATCGTAGAAAGCATTTCTGTGCAGTCTTGTTGTCCTATCTGACGCAAAACAGCAACAAATTCGTACAGAGTTGAGGATTTCAAATGATCAAAACTTCTAGAATTTTGAAGGTTAGTCTCTCAGTAGTCATAATTTTTATTTTCGTAAAGATAACCTTTGGAAGAAAGACCTTTCTTAAAAATGCATCTACATCATGAGCTTACTTACTTACTTAAGTGTCGTTAATGCCCAAAATGGACCTAAGCCTCAACCCACATTTCTCTCCCATAAATCCAAGCCTAGCTAAATGTCCCCAGTTTTACATTTCGAGTCGTTGAAGTCGGTTTCTATATCAGTGGGTGTCACTCTTCCTCGTTTGGCTCAATTCGGTGTGCATGTCCTGCATGTAGAACGTCCAATGCGGATTTTTTTTTCCCCAGGTCTATGTCGTTGTACAGCTAGGAACTTGTCTATGCCACAGTTTCATGAAATATTTCGAGACGTAAGTCTAGGTGAAGGTTAAAGTCCTCTAGCATTTAAAAGAGAGATAGGTTGCTTTAGTGCGCTGTTTAAGGCTATTTAAGTGATATGATAGTTAGCTTGAAGGCTTATTAAGTGTGTCTGTAGTATAGTTTTTTTTTCTGAATCTCACCAAAAAGCCCGGGAGCTCGTTAAGTAAATTAACAAAGAATAGAGGTCTTGCCCGAAATTTTAAGATTCCACAAGATTCGCAAAGATTTTAACTGAGAGTGCAAGAAAGTGTTTTTAAATTCGTCTTAGCAGACGATTTGCTTAGAGGTTAGAAGGTGTAAGAATAATTTCGGGAACTTTTCTATTCTCTATAGTACACAGTGCGAACGTGCGAGACACTTAAGGCTAGAAATAGGAGAATTTCTAATGACTTTCTGAAGTTAAAAACTTTAAAAAAAATCATTAAAAAGGATCTTGCGTTATTGGAAGTACACAAGTATCTCAACGAGCTTTAAGAGTCACCCTCTGAGTATATGATGAAGATGAAAGAAGACGGATGACAGTTTATTACAAATGAGTAACTATGCGTTTTTAAGTCTTTATACAAGGTATAAACTAGTATTTACCCTCAACCCTCACCACAAAAAAAAAAGCTAAAATAAAATCCTCAACTCAATGTCTTCAAATGTCGATAAAATCCATAAAATGTCTGATTGCATGTTCACTGAACTACATTCGCATTTGAACCTATGAACACCCAACCGAACGTAAAACTCTTTACCTCCGTTAAACGCCCTAAGCCTTCCATACCCCCAAATTAATTTAATGTAACTAAGGCCAACCGCAACACTTGTCAGCGTCACGTTGCTTCAATCCAATTAGATGCTCCTTACATCCAATACTACCCATCTAACCCGTAACCGACAACGTTCTCTAATGACAATTACAAGCTTTTACATTTTTTTTTAATTCTCTCTAGGTTCACCTCCCACAATACCCCCTAGGTACAACCCTATTGACCAGTGTCAACATTGCAACGGAGCGAAACAAATAGTATAAATCTGACACTCTATCTCTACACCTATAGACCAGCAGGAGGAAAACTAGGTCAGAAGGTTTATTTCTTTCCAAGGAACATGCACAGATACACACATCATTATCACACGCGCTGAATACAACACAAAACGTGTATACAACTCAAAAATTGACGTGAGACAAAAAGATACTCTAAATTGCTAAAATGTATCTAAAAGCGAGTTGCAAGTAATCATCTGGATCGTGTTTCGGTTCTCGTTTTGTGTGTTTGCTATTTTGAGAAATCTGGGTCATGGAATCCGGACGAAAGGCGCAGCTTTTGTGTGGGCAAAAAGTTCCCAGTTCCCTGCCCACCCACCAGCTTATTGTCAACACGCGAAAATCTTCTTCTCCACTTGGTGTCCTGAATTTTATAAATACCTACAGACATATGCAAAGTATAACTCTTGCTCTATTTTTTTCTGTAGTTTGGAGAGGGGCTGTTATGGTTTTGTACGAATGGAGCGTGGGTTACGTTATATCAATTGTATTGATTTTTCACAGGAGCAGAAATTAAGGAGTAAGAAGGAAAAGGACCCTCAAGTGGGGTTGTGTGGTGCAAACACGTGCCATAATGTTGGCCAGTTGTTTTTTTTTTCATTGTACATAATCACTTTAGACAATCAAGGACATGCTCTTTAGTTAAATGGCTTTGGATGGACATGGGCTACGAGTCCTTTCGGTTGACAGAATTGGAATTTGTGCCTCTATGCTAATGGCAGAGCAATTTCGAAACATAAATTTCCATGATATAAAACATGGCAAACTACTACTTGGAGATTTAATTTTTCAAGAATTCGGCGAATGGGTTTTTGAAGTTCAAGGACGTTCAAGCAACAGTGCTATACCGTTGACTATGATGACGCATTTATACATTTTGGCATGAGAATTTTCGGAGAAATGTGTTGCTATGTCGGTTTTAATTGAATTTGGCCATGTTATGAGCTTGCAGCTGGGGATGGTTTGTTGGCTCGAATTTATAGGAAGAAGTGCTTTGATGTTTATGGTCGAGGATTAAGAGACCTTATGGATGGTAATTAGACTTATTCTGCCATATATGTAATCCTAATTGATTCTGTTGATGGCGTAGACTTCCCGTAAGTCGGCGGGCTTAGTAGATTTGTAATTATTTCATTCCATTTACCCTGGGATACTAAATTTTATTGAATTTGAATTTTATTAAACTGACAGTTAAATGTTTGGTTTAACTTTGGTTTTGACAAGATTCTGATCTTGTTTTGTATGTCAGTATACCGTAGAGACAGTTAAATGTTTGGTTTAACTTTGGTTTTGACAAGATTATGATCTTTTTTTGTATGCCAGTATACCGTTGAGACATAATTTCATCGGTTTACCGCCCTTACAGAGTTTCTTTAAATTGTTGCATTCCCTTTCGACTTAGGTCTTTAATTCTACATTTGAAGATCTGGAGCATTATGCACTCTTTGATGTGTGTCTTCAGTTGATACTTTGAACTAGGCACTAGCTCAAACCGGGGGTGAACATGTGGCTCAACTAATATGTCTCTCCAAATATGGTTCTGCAGCCTAGATCATATTTGAGACTGGTTGCATTTTTTCTGTGTGGGTATTCGAAGTCGCCACAGTCCGCGGTGAAACAGGGTCATAGCTACCATGGTTCTGAAATTATCCCGGTCCTTAACTATCTTCCCCCAATCGCGCTCGAGGTCTTACTATACTGCGACTGCTCTCTGCCTTGAAATCGAATACTCTACCGACCATAGCTAAACCAACTTGCTTTATCCTCTATATTTGCCGATCTTCGGCTTATGCACAGATTTAGAGAAGATATTCCCCGTGAACCTTCGCTATAGTACACGGCTTTGATGTCGAAGAATATGTGTTTCCGATCGATTTGGACATCATGGGTTTTTTTCCAGGACCTGCCAAAGCTTATAGATTTTATCAGTTTTTAGCTTTCCTGGCCTAAAACCACGGTGAATAATTCCGGTAGAAGCGATTTTGAGGCTCTTATGCCTCTACTTGTCGGAGTTAGAATTTGTGGATCGACCAAACAATACTGAGGAAAGGACCTTCATCCATTCAGGTGTAGTAGTGAATTTGACTGTTCGTCAGGTTCACCCTTCCACCCATCCAGTGTCATTTAACTGTAAATTTACCTTGCCCTAGAAATGGAAGGGCATTCTCAAATAAGATGGGCTACTGGAGGCATACTTTCACCAATTCTCAGTGAGTTGTTGTGTATTACATCACCGGCTTTATATAGCTCTATAGAAAGGCCGCAATTTCATACAGCAGTCTGATAAAGTTTAAATATCCCTATCATCACATCATTTAGGTCGGGTGGCTAGTAAAGTCCGGTGTCGTCGCCAATATTGAATTGTTCACTCAGCTTGAAAACGGAAGTGCGCCCGACATCACCGTTTAACAGTTGCCGAGGTGATTCTTCCATATTTTCATCATCAACTTAAACGGAACTACGATTTTCATTGTTCATCTCGAATGGATTCTGTTGAGAACTCATATCCATAACTTTGACTTCCAAATATCATTCCTGGAAAGGTTCCCTCTATATCACCGATCGCACGCTTTTCATTCTGAAAAGCCCGTGTTCTTCCCTTCTTTGTTTAAAAAGATCAATGGCAGCTTTTTCAGCAGCAGTCGTCTTTGGCTGCATCGTTGCCTTGAAGGCCTCAGTTTTGGCTGTAATCATCCATTAGCATTCTGGCAAACCAGCGCAGCGGTGTCTTGCTGGAGGATGGAAGAAGCCTAGCGCATCAGTTGCGGTCAATCTCACCCATGTCTTGTCAAAAACGTCGCAATTGGTCTTTGACAATGTGCTGGCGGAATGGAGATAATCGAGATATTGAGGGATACGATGGGATCTATTGATATTGCAGTCTTTCGATATCCTTATTCTTTCCTTGGATATCCTCATTCTTACCTTGGATATCATCATTCTTACCTTGGTTTTCCTCATTCTTACCTTGGATATCCTCATTCCTTCCTTGGACAAGGAAGTGGTCCAAATGATTTCAGCCCCTCGGAATGTTTGACATTCAACATGCTTGATGCTTCACTCTTGTCTTCCCCTATGCGGTCCATTTGATTGGCCGTTTATTGGTCTCAAGACCAGCATCCCCTCTTATGGATATCAAGGTGAGGAAACCGTGTGTGGCCATAGTCATATCCGCCATATAAGTCTATTGCTAGACGTGGAGTTGTTTAGGCAGAGTTATTCGACAGAACTGTCCAAAACATCCTCTCTTTCTATTGTATTTCTTGGATGGCAGTAATGTCTTCTTTTTATCAAATCACGGCTTTCACTTCTGTTGTTCGGCTGAACTTTCCATTTCTTTTTCAAATTTGTGAGCACTCAGTACCCTTTAATTCGATAGTTAAGGAAATTGAGAGTAAGGTGAAAGGAGGTACCGATGCACTTTGGATTTCAGAAGATAGGGTTGAGGGTAAACTGATTTGTATTCGTCATACCATAGCAACTGGCTATTTAATTTGAACTCAGGTTGTTAAAGTAGCGAGGCAGCAAATATTTCTACGATGTTCGAGGGAAACTATGAAGTTCGCAATGTTTAGGTCTCCTTCCTTCTTAGGTTGCAGGTGGTGATACGATCGTCGTTGACCTTTATCTTCAACTGTAAGACCCCACATTTTTCGAGGCTTTTAGTTGCTTCCTAACTGTATTTTTTCTTTGACGGGATCGGTTGGTTCAACCCAAAGCAAATATTGGTGCCAATTTATGAAATAGGGGATTTAAACCCTTAAAATGTCTATATGACCTATCGTACGAAAATTTCAGAGCACCTCATGTAGGTTGTTCACTTCGTCCATCCTAATTGTGATAAAGCTAATCGAATGTCAAACTACACGTGCATTTGTTAACACCAATGACATAAGCAAGCGTATAGTCATAGCCACCCAAACTTGTCAATCATAAATATATCTATGTGACGATTCGTGACCATTTTTGTAACTAGGCAGCAGGCAATTATGTCATGGCTGCAACGTGATTGTTTTAAATTGAATATTTCAACTGTCAGCTAGAGTTCATTGATTTTTCAAAATCGTGCTGAAATGGGCGCACTTCCCTGATAATATTTTAAAATCTATTATCAGCTGTGAAAAATTTTTCATTGTAAAAACTATAATCAGGGAACACTCTGACTCATTTCAAAAAATGGAGCAAACGATTTATCATGCGTATAAATAAAAATAAATAACTGTCAAGTGGATAACAAAAATTAAACGAACCGCAAGGCACCACGGCACAAGCAGCGGTTATTTTTACGTCTGGCGGAATAATTTAATTGCGATGATTTTTTTTACTTACAAAGTATCTATTGGAGCAAGTTTTTTTCTTTAAAGAGAGAGCAACGCAAAATAAAAATGGTCGAGATGCATTCGAGTTTAGGATATTTTCAGCGAGTCGGAATGGGGGTTTTCTTTTATATTCTTATTTTTGGTAGTTTGGAGGTCATAAATCCCACTGAGTATGAGAGAGCGTTTCTTTGATAAATGAAAGAAAAGAAATTCATTATTTTTATTATTATTCAGAGGAATTTTCACCTCAAAGCATCATCGTCATCATTAGCGACTATGGCAACATTTCAAAGGAAATAAGGATTTTAGGGATTACTAATTATGTGGCATAGAGAGAGCTGAGTTACCTGCTTACGTATATACATGAGCGGATTTATTCGTAGTCCTTATTTTGTTTGTCGATGGTGTACCTGTACATATTTCATTTTTTTTTAATTCAGCTAAACTAAATATGACGGAGTTTCCAGAGTTATTGAATGCTATAGGAGAACGATGTACATTGTACCTAGTAGCAGCAAAAAGAAAGCGTTTAGAAAATGGCACCGCCTTAACCTCACGGAATATCCCTAAAATACCTACGATTTTTCACCCCAACTTCACCCTTTTAAGGTTGTTTTGCGTGACGCTCATTTTTCGACTTCGCCATAATTGTAATGTTAGGTAAAACATTACAGTCAATGGCTACCGAGTCATGACAATCGCTTTTTATAGCTAGAAATTTGGACTTAAGCTGGCTATGGTTTCAAGAAGATATGACTACGTCGGCAAGGAGCAGCGGTTTGATGGTAATGGCCTTTTTTTTTGTAAAGGTGTCATTAAAGATCGATGTTATTAGAAGAATCTACAGGCGATTCAGCACCTAAGAACATTATTGGTCAAGCTATTCGTGATATAGAGAGGTTCCACTCCAGGAACGATGTTCACAAGTTTTACCAAAGTGTAAAACGTCAAAGCCAACGATACAAGGCTCGAACAGAATCCTGTCGAGATGAACAAGGAAATATCGTAGTTGAGACATAGTCGATGCTGAGGATATGGAAGTCTGCAGACTGTTAAACGGCGATGACAAACAATATTCCGCTGTTAGGCAGATCGAATCATTCAATACTGGCGACGATAGCGAAAAGGATAAGACGAGGATAGCGATATCTAAACTTAATCTTAACAAGGCCGCCGGAAATGTCGGTCTTCCCGCCAAGCTTTATTAAACCAACGGCGATGACTTGGTAAGTAACATCCACCAATTCATAAGCCAAATCCGGTCGGATGAAAGTGTGCCTGAAGAATGGAACCTCAGCGTCGTTTGCCCGATGTACAAAAAAGGAGGCCCTCTTAACTGTGCCAACTACAGAGGCATAAGTCTCCTCAACATCGCCTACACGATCCTATCCGCCGAAATATGTGAAAGCCTGAAACCGTTACCACCTGATCGGCCCTTATCAGTGCGGTTTTATGTCAGGAAAGTCCACAACTGATCAAATCTTCACACTTCGGCAGATCCTGGAAAAAACCCAAGAAGTCCAAATCGATACCCACCACCTATTCATCGGTTTCAAAGCCGCATACGACAGCATTTATAGAGACGAACTATGCGGGCCATGTCTAGTTTTGGTATACCTCCCAAACTCGTCCGTATCTGTATGGTGACGATGGAGAATTCTCGCAGCTCCATCAGGGCCAGAAACGACCTCGCTGACACATTCGATACAAAAAAGGATTTAGGCAAGGCGGTGCGCTTTCATGTGACTTTTTCAAAATGATTCTTGAGAGGATTGTGCAAAACTCCCGAGCCAACACCAGAGACACAATCTTCCAAAAATCGGTGCAACTACTAGCATACGCCGACGATATTGACATTATCGGTAGGACTTACAGTGATTTCATAGCCAAGTTTGTTAGTACAGAGAAGGAAGTGGAAAAAATAGGTTAAGCAGTAAATGAGTGTAAGACTAAGTATATGCTGTCAACACGAAAGGACACACAACATCGACGAATTGGACAGAGCGTCACCATTGACAGATATAACTTTGAGGTAGTACGGGACTTTGTCTACCTCGGCTCCGCTATTAACTCTGACAACAACAAGCTCTCACTCGACTACTAAGACTAAGGAGATCCTATATATGACCCTGATCATCCCAGTCCTGCTTGGTCGATTCGAGAGAAAAATTCTTCGAAAAATCTTCGGTCCCGTTTGCCTTGACGGGCTATGGATACGAAGGTTCAACCAAGAATTATACGAGCTGTACAGCGACATACCCCTGGTCAAAAAACTCCGCATTGGACATTTAAGATGGCTAGGACATGTAGAACGAATACACACTAATACTTTGCCTCGCAGAGTCTTCGATTCCCAGTCTGACGTCGGACTCAGTAGAGGAAGTATAGGAAGTGGCAAAAATATAACTTAGCACACTTTTTTCAGTGCGCGTCGAAGATGGAGACCAGCAAACCTAAAATACGCCTTATTTTATAGATAAAGATAAAAACGCAAGTTTGGATGCTTGAAAATTTAAAAAGTGTTTACTTCGAACATAAAAAAGGAATCCCGAAGTTCCACAATAAAAAAAACTGCCAAAAGTGTTTATATGGTCTTGATGCTGTTATACCCAATCACCCGCAATTTCGATGACAAAGAATCACCAAGCCATTACCATTTCTCGTAAATCTTGGAAATCGTCGAGTTTGTCCCTCATTTAAGCATTGTTTTGATTGCTCAGGAACTATTCAGTTTGGAACCATTTCAAAAACGCTTGATAATAAGCACAACGTATTGTTAACGCCAAAAAATCTTCGAATTTGCGAATCGTAACAAAATGGACCCATTTCTTGACACATGGTAACTGGTGATAGTGGATCACTTACGATTAACTCTAGCAAAAATGGTTGTGGTCGATTCGGTGTGAGCTGGCGCAGACGGATTCAAGGATCGAAGGCAATAAAGGTTTTGTTGTGGCAAATGATCTCCAATGACCGACAAAACTCTTAATTTGGACCTGTACTGTCAAAATTGGACCGTCTGAATGAAAAATTGTCCAGAAGCGGACAATTTTGGCTAATAGAATAGTATTTATGTTCCATCAGGACAACGCCACCCCACATACACTTCGGGAACTTGTCTGGGTAGGTTCTTACTTCTATGCAACCATCGTATAGTCCGGACCTGGCACCAAGTGATCACTACTTGCTTCTGCCAATGACAGGTGAAAAATTCACTCCTTTTAAGAGGCTCGAGTACTTCAGAATGATTTGCATGCACTTTTAAATGTGCCTGGTTTAGATCTGCTTAAGTTGACATCGAACTCCTTGGAATTATTAGCCTCCGCAAAATTTGTACGGATTAATGTTTTAATCGAGGCGAAGGTAAGACGATTGAGCTTATTTGGGATACCATATCAGTTTCGACGTTTTTCGTCGCCGTCGGCTATAGTGAGGCTTGTGAAAAACAACTGTCCCAATCTTGCGTCTTTTATTAGAGAGGTATAATGCCATTAACTCCAAAATGACAACTATAATGGATTTATATTTTCTACACCTGTCCTATATACAGGCTGTGATATTTCACCTTTTCGGGACATTATTTTATTAGCCCAGCTATGTCACCCTATCTTCCATTAATTTTCTTTCCACACAAAGCAAATTCCCCCTTTCAATCAGTTCAGTCTCCTACAGCCTTCTTGTCTGACATCGAAGGCACTTAAACCCAAGTACTTGTCTAGTAAAATTCCGCATACCGGAACTATCTCATAAATAATTCCATCAACCGACTTACTCATCTTTTACAAAGCACGTCACTCTTTCTTTCTCAAGACATTTTCATCAACATCTTATCTTATCTTAAAAAAAAAAAAAAAAAAAAAACAGATTTCTGTTGTCACCCTCGATTGTTGTCAGTCCGTCACGTATACGGGAGAAATATACTCAGCGACTTCTATACTCCGGCGCCCGTCGACTTGCACACGAAAATACCTCACTTATCTTCACATACAATCGTTAATTTAAAAAATAAAAATATATTCCCTGCACACTTAAAAATTTTAATCAAAAAAATATCGACAAAGATAGGTAAAACCAAATGCGATTAAATATTTAATTCCAATCCATTCGTGCGGTTTCTCATGGTGGTTTTGACAATGTTTACCTAGTTAGTTGCCGTCATTGGGTTTTGAAAGGTAAATACGAACTCGATAGTTTAATGTGGTTACCATTTTTGTTTAGCTAAATGTGATCAATTTTTATCTCTTCTGTATCTGTAGTGTGGGTAGTTATCTCATGAGTGCGGGTGTGATTATCGGGTGGGTAACTATGTCGAATGTAATTGATGTCACACAGTTTTTGATTGAAAGCGATGTTTGATTTTGTTGACATTAGTTGTGTTGATTTATACTAAAAAAATACAGTCGGGGTGGAAAGTTTGTTACTGGTGTTCATATCTATTTGCGACAATTTTAAAAAAAAATTTTTTTTCGTAAATAAAAATAATTGAAAGTAAGAAGTTGTATGCTTCTTATACGCTACTGAATTTATATAAGTAATTTAGTTTTATAAAACTCTTGTTGACGGACAAAAGTTGTAAGTTTTTTTTAATTTAGTAGATAAGGTGTGAAATGATAGAAATTTTATCTCCTTCTTTAAATTCTCGAAAAATAATTCTGAAATTTGCTGATTGTAAGATACAATACTAGCCAAAATCCTTAAAAGCATAATTCACGGAATTAAAAATAAAAAATAAATACCTGGGATATTCTGCAAAATGTAACCCCAACGTTAAAAATGGTTCTGCGATTTACAAACGAAAAACAGCATATGATTGCTCGGATCCAGTAAAAACCATACTTTAAGCCAATTTGCTCCTATCTCTCCTTTTTTTCTCTCTTTTAACCAAAGTTTATTCCATACAAAACGGCCACCCTGTCAAAATGTCCAAAACCAAATTTCAAGAATAAGAAAAATGTTACATCAGACGTCAGATTGACTGAAAATAGCAAAAAAATGTTTAAAGCGAACAAAAAAGTCCGCTTGTTGCCTCAGAATTCATTAATGGCGCTTCGTCAAATCACCGAATATGCCAAAAATTAAAAGGAAACAAAAATCGTTTAAGGTATTTGACATTTTTTATTTTTACAATGTCAGAAACCTCCTACGGTGTATAGTCAGCTCTGAATGGTTCAATTAGGCGAACGAATATAGGGAAAGCCGACAGATCCATGTGGTACCACAACGGAACTTTATATGGTACAAGTGTCATCGCGTTTCGCTACTATAACCCAACCTAATATAACCTACATGATGGGCGGTTTGACTATGAAGGTATTCGTAACCCAATAAAACAATAAACAACTATACACTCTGGGAACCATCTTTTTCTGAAGACTGTCTGCCATGGACTCACCATCTCTGATGCTCTGTGTAATTCTTCGTTAAAGCTCCAGGTCTAAAGTCACGTAAACAAGATATAGAATTTTTCAAAAAATCATTTTGATTTAAAGAGTGCTTTAGCGAAAGACTCTTGCGCGGTCTTCCTAAATTAGTTCGAGTTTTATTCTAAACATAAAGAAGGCTAGAAAGTGAGGACATAGCGTTTTTCCTCTGTTTTTCCTTGTAGACTCTATCTTTCTCCGGTTTTCAATCAATTTCTGAATTTGGCTGAGACACAAAAAAATGGTGAGAGTCGACATTTTCACCATTTTTTTTATATTTCATCAAAATCTGTCAGTTTTGCCAACTTTTTCTTAAAATAAAAAAGTTTTGGCTAGATGTTTAAAGAAATTCGATAACTTTTTGCGTATCCTTAAAATGTTTTCATCAGAGCAGTTCTTGGTGCAGTATCCCAGCTCTTTGTGACAGTTTCGTAAGACTCTATTTGAGTTTTCGACATGTCCGTCTAAATTTCCACTAACAATCAAGTGCTGTCATATTTTTATACGACCAGATCTGTGTCGAAGGATGCAGAATCCACGAGCAGAGATTTCCCAAAGCTTATCAAATGGGTCATCATTTACTGCATGTGTTAGTGGGACAAAACAGAACATACAATTTTTTTAATTCGACATCACCAACAAAGGAAAAAAAAAAACAATAAAATTGGCATGTTTCGAAAACTAAATCTCTGAACGCATCAATTAACAATATCTCAATCACCCTCTTGACAGATAGCAAATGGTTGATGGATTTTAAAATGTCCAAAAAGTAACCTAAACAGCCTTACTCTTTTCGATTCCCTAGCGCGGCATATTTTCAGCCTTTGCCCTAACGTCTAATAAACTCACCAGAAAGCTATATTCTCTTAAATTGTCTCTGAGCTTTTTCACCTCGAATTTGATCAACTTGTTGGCCTTGAAATAGGTAACACCCCTGTTCTGATGACTGACCCCAAAACTTACAAATGGAAACCTAAGAGTCACGTCATATCTAAAACATCTGAAATCGAATCGTGTTTGTTCGATGTTGTTTGGTCAAATAAAAAAATAGAAGCAACCACTTGGGTAAAATATTGACCCATTTCGTCTCTACCTTATTTTCAGCTTCAAGACTGTCATTCCACCAATAAAAAAAAGTATTATCTACAACAAACAAGAAATATACTCAGGCAAATAATATAACATCGCGTTTACCAAATCGTTTCACTTAATAAAACAGTCAGGCGAGCCCATCAACAATAAGAAACGAAATTCAAAATTGAGGTAATTAATGATTAAATGCGCCTTAACCGCACTAATTAAACCGACTAATCTCCAGTTTATAGCCAGACAGTTTGGCATAACAAACCTGTACTACTGGGACTGTCATTCAGGTTTGCACTTAAATTAGATTCATTAGTAAAAATATTTTTCTCCAACATGGTTATCGATATTGAGGATTCCATCTTGTCAATCGTTCCATCAAATACCGTTCAACCGAACACTTTCAATTTTTGGAATTTCCGGTCATTGGCATGTCTGCCGAAACTGGCTTCAAAAGAAGCAAATACCAAACATGTCTACATGACAGAAATTAAATTCACATAATTTCACTGTTATCAGTTGTATGTTGGTATTTCCACACAGAAAAGATAAACTCGCTAAATCCAAAAAAAACACACACAAGCACCAGCTGTGTGTGTTTGATTTAAATGGTGCACCATTTAGCGAGATAAAAAAAAATACCGTCAAATAAACTGGATAAATTTAATAGTCTCTTTGAACTTGCACAAGGTCAATGACAAATCGAAATAAACCATAACCTGATTAAATTAAGTGAAATCAGTTAAAAAAAAACTAGCAGCCGGCCAACGTCAATAAAATCCCACCAATAAGTTTATTGGTTAAACGAGTGGATTGGAATTTTTAATTACATATACATGCTCGTAATGCCTTCCATTATCCAGTCAATGCAATAAAAAATAATATTTAACGGACATGTTCGAGGGCTGGGATATAGGCGGCTATAGACAGGAGTAATCCAGTTAATCACAAAGAGTGGTAATGTTAAGTAACTGATTAAATCATGTGGAGATAATGCATCATGCATGCATGAGATAGCACTATCGCTATTTTCAATACAGTGGAAGTTACAAGTTATCAATCAGTTTTATTTAAAAAAAAATTTATTTGTCATGCATTTAACAGTTTTACTTCTGATTAAGCATATTTTAATGAAATTTACAGACTTTTGTGAAATTTATATTTAAAAATTAAATTACGATAATTTTTTTTTTTATTTTTTTTTTGGTATTTGTATTATTTAATTCAAAATACAAAATAGTTTTTTTCCACACGGTTTTTCAAATTTTGATGTTAGAAAAGTGGTCTATTTTACGTTTTTTACATAAAAAAAGATCGAATTCACGCACACAAAGAAGTTTGTTTCAAAATAATGTCACTAGGTGGTGAGTTGGTGACATTCTCTTTTCATTATTCTCTTCTTTTCGGGTAGACTTGATGAAAGTTCGTGTGGACTTCACGTGGACATGGTACAGATCGTTACATTATTGAAATGTTTGCTATCGCTGCTGATGAATTGTTTTGTATGCGTATGTTTGCACGTGACAGAAAGGGTTGAGTGGGAAGTAAGTCAAAGTGTATATACTTGTGTGTATAATTTTGATAATTTTTGTGAATAGTAAAGTGTTGTTTACTGTGTTATTTTTTTGCGGCAAATTCATTTGTGACACAACAGCCGTTTGCAAAAGTTGTGCCTTTTGCTCAAAATTCGATTCTGCCTACGTATCGATGAATTAATTTGCTTCAATGTTCTCAGTTGAGAACGTAACAATTTTCGATAAGATCGAAACCTTAAGTCTTCAAAAGTTCTCTACGGACGGTTTCTTATATATGCCTGTAACACTTTACATATAAATGAAATTCAAGTATTGTTTGCAATCATATTAACCGCTTGCTATCCATCCTTCATCTCCTTGCATAGACATGTGAGATTTTTTTTTTTTGAAATTCCATCACTAAAGCCTGGACTTCGTTTTTTTTTCTCATTTTTAATATAAAGTAATTAAAGTGAACAAAAAATTCGTAATTCAGTTAGAACTGCATGAAAGCGAAAATATAAAGTGTCATACGAGCTTATTGCATTTCCTTTGTGTCAAAAATCGTATTCCACATGCTAAGCCGGGAAGGTGAATGACAGATATCACACAGAGTAACCGATGGACTATAAATGGCTGAGAGAAAATCACCTAGAAAGGATTTTTCGATATTCCATCCCTAATTGGGTTGATTGCAACTAGGTTACTATAATAGCGACAGGCTACTATATAAAAGTTAATTTAAAAACCAAAATGAATAGGATGGAAAATTCGAATAGTTTCGAAAAAAAATTTTTCTGGGCCCAGTTATACCAAAGATTATGAATTCTATACAGATGACGCATTGAGAACAAAAAACAGAAACTTCTGCTCAGTAGCTTCACGGTACGAGCGGGCGGTGTGCATGAAAACACATGAAAAACAAGAACAAAAACATATAGCGGGCTGTGCCAGCACGACCCGCCATAGAACAATTTTTCTTATATGGAGTGCGTCATCTGTATAGAATTCATTATCTTTGGTTATACGCAATAAGAAATGATTTTTCGATTTTCCATCCCTTAGTGTGTTTGTTGAAACAGGGGATATAGCGTTCATGGTAACAAAAGTTCAAAATTTTTAATTAATTCCAAAACTATTTCTTGGATACTATTCATTCCTATTAAAAAAATATTTTTTGACAATTTATCCATAATTGGGTTGATTATTACGGCGCGCGTAGGGAAACAACTTCACCTCGAGTGGGAAATAACTTCACTTTTTTCTGGGAAATAATTTCTCTTAACAATTTATGATAATTCAAGAACCGTCATAATTCGGCGTTATTTCACTCTGTAAAAGTGAGCCTGCAGTAGGGTTGCATTCAAAGTTTGCAAACACCCAAATTTTTCAGTTTTCTTTTCTCAAAATTAATGTTAATGTTAAAAAAAATTATTCAAAAACCTTATAAATAATTAAATTTCATATTTGCTCTCCAGTTACAATCGACAAATTCTCAAATTATAGGTGGGAAATAAAATTTAAAATTTTTCTAAGTGAAGTTATTTTCCAATAGAGGTGAAGTTTTTCCCATGTAAATTTATTGCTCGTGAAGTTATTTCCCTGCACCGATTAACTGTAATATTAACAGGCTACTATAATATTTACTTATCAACGAACATTTAACAAGTTCGAAAAATTAAATATCTTCGAAAATTGTTCACCCCTTTCGAGGTTAGACATTCGGAACTCAATATGCTTTTGACTTATCCCTTACGGAACAAAATAAAAGAGCATACAATCGCGTTCATTTGATTCTGCAGCATTTCTTGTTGAACAACATTGGAAGAAATTCAACCAATAGTTGTCAAAAATTATTGACTTAACTGATGCGCGCTCATGTGCGTCACATTTCGTCGGATGATCTGTTTAAAATGCCAAATCCGAGAAAATTTTCTTCAATTTGACAATTTGAAAATGAAATGCAACCTTCTGTCAGCTTTTAACTTTTCTTACAAAGAGCAAGATATTGTTTTCGTGGACATTTTTGACCTCGAAATTTTGATATTGATTATAGCATTACCATGATAGCAGAACCCAAAAAAGTGGTTTCTGAAATTCCGGCCATCGGCCTAAGGCCTAAACGGCTTGACTGATATTCTTCATATTCTTCTTACTCTTTGTAATTTTATTAACGGTACCATCCACGTCAATTTTCTGGAAAACGTTTCTAACGATTTTGATAAAACTTAATACATCTAAACAACTTCAATTAAACTTAAATAAATGCAAACTACTTGATATATCTAAAAAAATATATATATTGGCTTTAATTACTATCAAAACATTTATGAATGGAATTCGACTTCATATGTCCACCACGGGACCGTGTGCAGCGGTAGAGGCCCAATTCTTAAGAACGCCGTGAAATTGACTGATTTGGCTCGTTTGCGACGGATGCCACTATGGTAGCAATATTCTCCATACTTCGGACAAAACGTAGTCTCACTAGCGCGGCAATACCAAGCGGGTAATATTCTGACTCAAATTTGTTCGCTAGAATATGAATTGCTTGTCTATTGGGATGAGGATTCTGGCCGAACATTGGAGTAACCGCTCTTAAATTTCCGACCACGCGCCGACTCAAAATTTTGGTACATAGTAAATTTTCATTATTTGTAAACGTTGTTCCTTCGTGTACTTCACCATGATCAAAATGTTGATTTTACTTAGTATTTTGACATTGACAGGTCGGTAATCGGTTTGTCAAGTCGCTAATGAAAGAACCTTTAGTAATTGCAACGAAACTGCATAGCAAGGCTTTCGAGAAAATTTATAAAACGGATTATTGGCTACGTTTACATATTTAGGACTATATTTAGTCCGGCACTAAATAATTTAGTCTCAGAAATTTCTTGTTTCATGACTAAATGCTTTTTTCCCAAGATCAGCCCCAATGGCTACGTCTTCACCGTGGACAATAACCTGTCATAACAATTAGTATACCACTTCATATGAATTTATGGTGACATCTATGCTCAAGGTAGAATAAACAGTTTAGTCCAGGTCACCTCAATAAGTGGACTAACCTAAACAATTTCGTACTTGTTCGAGGTATTTACACCGATGGGACTTACACCAAATGTAGGCTTAGTCCCGGTTATTGTCCACGGTGCAAACGTAGCCTTGGATTTAAGCCATATAAGAAAAATTAATTGTCAATTTCTCGCAAACTTTTTGGTCAAATTGAATGAAATTTTAGTCAGTATTGCTATTATTGTTTGTAACTGTTCCACATGCAGTCGAACCATCACCTGTCACAACAAATTTTTGACAAGTTCAAGACTTCGATAAAAATTATAAAAAATATGTATGTGTGTTTAAAATAGTCTATGGTACATGACTGAAGAGTTGATTTTTGAACGTGTCTTCATTCTGTAGAGTATTTTGTATTTATTTTAAGCACTTACTATTTTTTTTTTTGTAAAAAAAAACCAACCAAGTTATTTGTGTTTTAACCCTTCCGAACAAAAAATTTGACAATTCCTACTCAATTCACTCACACATAACGAAATCACTATTTTCTACATGTACCTACTAGGTCACACAGTGCCCCAAAAGCGATGCATTAAAAAACGGTCTTAAGAATTCGACTTTTCGAAGGTGACGCCAAATAATCTCTTTGAGTTATAATAACATTCGATTAATAGAAGTTCGAGTTATGAAATAAAAATAATATAAATGTAAATTTCAGTCTTGGGGCTAGTGCCTACCAATTTAATTCGAGTTATTAAATATTCGAGTTTTCGAAGTTCGAATATAATTCGTTTTACCCCAAATAGTTTTTAACGAATTCTTTTAGTTTTGGCCAATAACGGAAAATCATTATAATTCACATGGAGACCGATTCCTTTAAATTCCGAAATAAATGTTTTTTTTTTTATTATCACAGTTCCACATAATTTATATATTTTATTTTATATTTGTATTTTTGCCAAACCGTGCAAATCGTCAAATTCTCGCATGGTTGGTAGGTATTTGACCTAACGCCACTCGCTGTGAAAAAGAAAGTTGCGTATGACCCACTGGTTTTCTTAAGATAATTGAACTTCAAAGCTGCAAAACGGCACTTCTTATTGAAAAAATCCTTGAAAAATTGAATAAAATTAAAATAAATTATTGGTGTTAACTGCAGCCATTTTATTTTATTATAACATTGACATATATGAATGACTGAACGGCAAGTGATAGCATCAAACCAGGGGCCTATTTCTCAGAACATACAGCACATACAACACATACAACATACAGCAAAATCGCAATCATACAGCACATACAATTTTCTGTTACTAAGATTTTGTTGGAAGTGTTGTATGATATGAACGATTGCTGTATGAAATGTATATTGACAGTTGTTGAAATTTTCATTTATTTTTATTATTATTGTCATCAAACGTGAATTCGGGTAGACATCGTTTTTTTCCAAATATTTTGAATTTTTAATCAGTGTTTAACTTAAATTACCAAACAATAATGGATTTACTTTTTGAAAACAAAGAAGTGTTACAAATTAATGTACGTGTTATAAGACTCCCAAGACGAATATCAGAACGCGTCAACTTTAATATGGAGGATCCATATTTCGTGGAAAATTTCAGGATGCCTAAAGTCTGCGTTGAACTTTTAGTTAGACGATTGGGTGCATTTAAAGTACTTCCTACAAATTGCAATCAAGCACTTTTGCCCCTAGAACAAATATTGTTGACTCTTCATTGGCTTGGCAATGGAAGTCAGTACCATGGTGTTGGAACAATGCATGGAGTTTCGAAAGCATCTATATGTCGTGTTGTAAATGCAGTATGTTCACATATTTCAGAACATTAACATTTTTTTATACTTCATGTTCTTATCAGACGAGGAAGTAAAATGGCCGGAAAATGTAAACGCTGTAGCGCAATGGTCTTTTTAATATAGCGGGAATGCCACGCGTTGTTGGGGCTATTGATGGAACTTTAATCCCAATAGAAGCGCCATCAGTAAATGAACAGTCATTCGTTGATCGAAAATGTCATCATTCCCTAAACGTGATGTTAGTTGCTCGTTTTTATTCCATAAACAGTAACTATCCTGGTTCTGTGCATGGCAGCCGTGTTCTACAGTGTAGTAGATTATATAGAAAATGGAACGATGAAGGTTGGCGTCCATTTCCAAACGCTGTAATTATTGGCGACTCAGGCTATCCATTGCGAAATTGGTTATTTACACCTAACATTCCAAATAGTATTGAAGAAGGACGAGGTAAACGTCGTTTTCTTTCGAAGCTAAAAAAAAAACAGACAAATCGTGGAATGTAGCATTATTCAATTAAAGGAAATTTTCCCATGCTTAAAAGAATTGCGTTTAAAGACGGCAGTAAGTTGTGCAAAAGTTGTTAACTCTTGCGTTGTTTTATATAATACAAGCTGGCCCGTCAAACGTTGTTTTGCCATTATCAAATAGAATGACCGCCTACAGCGCCACCTGTTGAGAATTTTTCAATTTTTCTTTTTTCCTAAACCTTCGCGGAGCAATTACGAACAAATCCGCAGAAGGAAGTATCCAATTTGGTCCAGTCGTTTTCGAGTTTTAAGCATCCGAACAAACCAAGATCCATTTTTATATATATAGATTCGGAAGAGAATGAGTTGTGTTCATAATACAAAATTACCGGAATATGATACCGAAGAAGAGGATCAAAATGAAGAAAATGTTGAAGACGAAAATGAAAATGACAACAGCGCCACAGTAGATGAGTTGAGAAATTATATAACGTTTTTCAATTGATATTAATTTCTGAAGAATACCTACATAAATAAATACAAATATTTTTAATTTGCTATTTCCGTTTTGTTTTATTTAAATTATATACATATGTACACACAGTCAATATATTTTGGACACTGAACGTTAAAACATAGGTGTACATTTTAACGTTCAGAGTCAGAATATAATGAATCCGTAAACTTGGAAGGTGAGAGATCTAGTTT
The DNA here is from genome assembly GCA_932526625.1 of Rhingia campestris. NCBI lineage: Eukaryota > Metazoa > Arthropoda > Insecta > Diptera > Syrphidae > Rhingia > Rhingia campestris. The sequence goes on from OW052185.1 coordinate 107,272,993, forward strand.
TATCTCCCTATCACGGCACTCAAGCTGTTTGCAGTAAAAGCTTATTTCCATTAGCTTTATCCTCATTTCCTGCTCACTGTTGTTGTCGTTCGATTTGCGTTTTCTTTGGTGTGAATTTGAAGGTGCTTGACTTAATGGCGGTGGTGCCTGATTTTGATTTGAAGGAGTCGCACTTGTTGGCTGGTGTGTTTGCTCTAGTGGTACATCAATGTTAGCTTCATCACTTCTGTAATATCTAGGCCATACGCTACCTATGTATATAATTATAAATTATTGGTAGGAACATTTTTTATGATTTATATCTTAATCAAGTTACCTCTTCACCCAAAATTGTCAAAATTATTTTGTCATTCTCGTCCAGCAGATGCTGGTTAGATGCGCCGCCAAATCCCGTTTTTTTTCATGCGGTCGACCTTTGCCTGAAATGTTTTCAAAAACTGTGTTTAAATATACATAATTTAATACATAAATACGCTTATAAAACATACCACAGCATTACGCCGCCAATTTTTCCATGTCATCCTTCTAAATTTCTCTTCAACGTTATCCACAATAAGCCCTAAGCACTGCGCCAATGAGGCGATTTCTTTCCAACAATTATGGACTTCCTCTTTTGTTGTTGTGGTTCCATTTCCTGAAGAACCATTATTTGTTGTTCTTTTCCGGACTATTTAAAATATTAAACAAACAAATTAACCAGAACTATTTAAAATGACAACATTAGTACTTACTTTTGTAAATTTTCGTTTTGATTAACTCATTTTTCCGATTTTATTCAGTTAACAACTTTTTATTCTGCTGTTTGAAATTTTAAATTAATTTCCTTTTGCTGTCATACAACGATGTATGATAAATTTTTGAGTAACAGAATCATACATTTTTCCAATATTTCCAGTCGATTCTCCCTACATAACGGGTGATCCAAGTAGAGATACATTTTTCAATAGCCTTTTTTGACAGATCACGTGAGAGTCGTGTCATGCTGTCATGTTATTTTTGTTTAGTATTGTTTGGCATTTCATAATGGAAAGACTTACGCGTGAACAACGTTTACAAATTGTTCAACTTTATTATGAAAATTCACGTTCTGTGAGGAATGTGTTTCGTGCACTTCGCTCAACTTATGGTCAACATAATCGGCCTACTGAGCGTACTATTCGCAACACCATCACCCATTTTGAGACCCAGCATTCATTATTGGATAATATTCGACCGAATAGACCACGTCCAGCACGCTGTGAAGAAAATATAGCGGCCGTAGCTGAGAGTGTACACGAAGACCGTGGAGAGTCGATTCGGCGCCGTTCGCAGCAACTCGTACCATGATAACCGACTATTTGATGCCTGAAATTGAAGCTCGTATTCTCGGCGACATTTGGTTTCAGCATGACGGCGCCACTTCCCACACATCGCATCAATCAATGGACTTATTGGGAGAACATTTCGGTGAGCACATAATTTCACGTTTTGGGCCGGTCGATTGGCCACCAAGATCGTGTGATATCACACCGTTGGACTTTTTCCTGTGGGGATATGTAAAGTCAAAAGCTTATGCCGACAAACCCGCTTCGATTCAGGCCTTGGAGGAAAACATCACGCGTGTCATTCGCCAGTTACCAGTCGAAATGCTCGAACGAGTGATCGAAAATTGGACTCAACGGATGGACCATCTGCGACGTAGCAACGGCCAACATTTGATAGACATAATCTTCAAAAAATAAATGCCAAAGAATGTTCTTTCAAATGATAATAAACATTCTCCATTAAATTTGAAATTTCTGTGGTTTTTTCTTTGAAAAAGTAGGGAACCTCGAAATGGATCACCCTTTAGAAGTTCAAGTTATTAAATAAATATTAAGTAAATGTACATTTTAGTCTTGGGGCTATAGCCTACCAATTTAATTCGAGTTATCGAAGTTCGACTATAATTCGTTTTAACCCAAATAGTTTTTAACGTATTTTTCAGTTTTGGCCAATAACGGAAAATCATTATAATTCACATGGACACCGATTCCTTCAAATTCCGGAATAAATGTTTTTTTTTTTTGTAATCACAGTTCCACATAATTTATATATTTTTAACATCAATAACCAAAATTAATGTACTTGAGTATTTTTGCCAAACTGTGCAAATCGTCAAATTCTCGCATGGTTGGTATGTGTTTGATCTAACGCCACTCGCTGTGAAGGAGAAAGTTGCGTGTAACCCAGGCGTGCATCCACAACTCGTTTTCTTAAGCTAATTGAACTTCAAAGCTGCAAAATGACACTTCTTATTGAAAAAATCCTTGTTCATATAATTTTTACAGAAAGCTAATTAAATATAAAATAAATTATTGGTGTTATGTAAACTGCAGCCATTTTATTTAACTAAAACGTTGACAGCATCTTAACAGCTCTATTACTTTTTAATTGAGTTTGACATTTAGAAAAATTAAATGGAACTGGTTATCTAGATGTCAAAAATGCTTTTTTTTAACTACACGTAAAATCCTTTAACATTTCGTATATTTAAATATGTATGTAAAATTAAATTTAATAAAATATTTTTCTCTTTTCTTTCCAGGTAAGTGAATAACTAAATATATCTACACCCGATGTATGTATAGTGGTGAGTCTACAGACCTCTCCCTATGTATTATGAAAACAAAAGATACAGTATGTATGATGACTATTCATTCAAAGTACAAACACGTATGCATATTTGTATACACTATACGCCATTAAAATAAATATGCATACAAAAAAATCCTCTCAGTGCACAATCGAGATTACAACACATTGACAATGCACGTGATTTCACACGTGTCCATCACAGTATCGCATGTGTATCGAATAAAAAAAAATAAAACAATTTAATTAGATTTAATTAAATTACTCGTTTCGTTTTGCTTTTTTTTTTGATTGCATAGCGATGCAAAGCGGCAGATATAATTTACAGAACCTAATTAATTTTTAAGTGTTTTTTTTTGTTCTATTTTTATTGATTGCAAGGCGCTTTACTTATTCAAAATTTGGTGGATAAAAATAATTTGTTTCCTTTTGCTCTTCACCCGTTCTAATTGATGCATTAGATCACAACGGGTGGATACCATAAATCAAATAAACAAAGTTTTTCACAAGAATTATGAGAGCAATCATTGCAGGTGGCAGATTAGATGAAAAATTGGGTTGCAAAAATAAATTTCAAGAGTAGATAGATGGGTAGAACGAGATTTGTGGAAAGCTTGTAGGCGGTCTATCAAGATTTTAGCCATTTCCGTGGCATGGTAGGTTTGAATGTGAAATTGGACGGTTCCAGCTGAGTGCAGTGTAGATCATTTGAAAAGATTGGATGAGAGCTTGATTCGTCGTGAATTTGCTATGTTGGTGGGGTATAGTTGCTTATTCAAGGCTGAAAAACAGTTTTTAGAAAGTACTTTGAAAATATTTATTATTTATTGAGGAAGTGTTGTATGGAGGGTTAAAAGCGAGATTCGATAATGAGGTACCACAAATGTCGCATACCATGGTTGAAAATGGTGCAGCACTTAAACAGTTGCTTCAGTTCAACTCCAGTCACTCACGCATTTTTTAAGGCGGATATTCACCCCTATCGAGGTATCCGTTCAGAAGAAAATTTGCTACCGAGGTACCTTACCTTCGTAAGTTCCTTCCAGATACCTCGACGGGCTCAGTGGCGCGGATGGTAAGTGCGATGAACTGCCGCGCAGAAAGTCTAGTTAGAATCCCAGCCGTAGCAACAACTAACATGATTGTTCACTGGCCCTCCTCGCGTGATGATTTGACAATTCATCCGAGTAGTATCAAATTGTCAATAAAAGCTTATCTCAACTTAGTCGTTCGAATTCGGCATAAAACAGGAGATCCCGCCATCGTGCAAGAATTTCACAAGCACAATGAATGGTTGTGAGAAAGAACAATTTATATTTTTTTTTTTTGAATCTGTTGTCCGAGGTTTCAATCTGGGCTTCACCCATCTTGTTTCTCCAATTAGCTCGGTCTTCATCTAAGTGTCTACATTGCGCACTTCAAGTTGGTTGAGATCGGTTTCTACTTGTGAATCCCACTTAAACGCCGAGTCTGTGTCATTATCGAGGCTTACAAAGTCTGTGATTTCAGAAAAATCCAAGAAAGAAGTCTAGGCTGCCAGTACAAATCTGCATAACGAGAAATTCAACGACCCGTAATCGCTTCACAATGTTTATTGTCGCGGGAGCTATTTATGTTGTTTCACCGTCCACTTCGAACCACGTGTCTTTCAGTTCCATGTCATAAATTTGTATCAGGCAGTCCTCGAAAAAAAAAAAAAAAAATTAGGGTCGATGACGCCTCATGTGAGTGATACGTGGATTTTCAGTGGCCCATAAATTTTGTTTTTATACGTATCATCGGCTGAGATAAAAAAAACATCGTCGACCATGATTAATTCTGCCCACCACGTCGGTCATAAGTTTAAGGAGATCGTGAGAGTAGTTAAGACACGATTGACGGTATGCAAGCAGTGGCTAATGGACTGTATGCACCTTCCAGGTGGACATGTTAAAGTTTTTAACTTAAACACTCAAAGTACGACCAAATAAATACCCAGCATCCCATAGGCTTAAGTGGGCTCATAACCATACCTATTGATTTAAAGCTGTTCACCTAGACATAAAAGTAACAAATGAGTGGTGTGGTGTGACGATAAAAGGTTTTCCAATAGGGACATTCGATAAAGGGTTTTCCAATAGGGACGGTCGATATTTAAAGTCTGTGGGGCATGTTGTTTTAACGGTGTCTGTCAAATCTGTCGTTTATTACTCAAAAAACACTATGACAAGTTACACGATTGAGTCCAAATGATGAAATTTTATTAGTGAAAACGTTACCCCTTTGCGCCTACTTCATATCATCCGCGATTGCCCTTCAAATTCGAATCTCCAACGTTTCAAGACGACTGATGCTTTGGTATACAATCAGCCGGCACACGTACATCAAAGAAATATCGCCGCTGTCCTTGGAAGTGTACAGTCTCGGTGCAGTCGATTCCTCGCCGTACACAAGATCTAAGCCTTTCGCCAGAAGGCATGGTTTCGATTCCTAGCCCTTAACTTAACCGTTCGAATTCGGCATAAAACAGGAGGTCCCGCCATTAAAGATTGAGAGAAAAAGCTAGGTCCTAGGTACTAACGAGCCTGTTGCCAAAAATTTGTATTTTGATTGGATTTTCCCGATTGAATGGCAGAGCTTTTGGCCTCTAAATATCCACGAAGGAGATATCCTTCTCATGATATGTCCAAATGCAACTCCTCAGCAGACTTGTAAGTTGAGAATTATTTCATTTCATGGGCTGAAAATGTGCCTCTTCCATACAGCACTCCAGATCCCATTTGCATGTTGGTCAAGCCCTGTTATGCGGTTGTCTTTTGGACTGTGACATTTATGTGCAGCCCATACAGCTTGCATAACTTATTTCCAGGTAGATCGAGCCCTGTTACGACCTTGTCTATTAGACTATAACGCAAATGTGCAAGCTGTCAAATGAGACCAAATTCTTATTTAAGTTAAAATCAAGCATAGGCCAAATAGGTTTGTTGACAAAGCGCGTGATATATCTAAGATTCCTTTGGAATATGTCTATGGTCCGAAGGACAGCACATACGTATGCTGAACTAATCTATTACATCCTGGAGGGTTTTGGTTTAGGAATACCTTTCGAATTTCTGGAGAATGAATCCAGTAATCTGCCGGTCGTAGAAAATCTTACGTCGTGACATAAAATCAAACAGCGATATATGTCTTTATTTGACTAGATAAGCTGAAGAATACTCAGAAATGAAATAAAAAGGAAATTAAAGTCCTTGCAGACACTTTTATTATTGAAAGCGCGCATTTTCTAAAGCCACATTCAGTACCGATAAAAAAATCACGACTCATGCTTTTTGTTGTCGTAGACGTGATTTCTTCATGTAGGGCACCTACTTGTTTTTTTAATGCACACAAACCCGATTCCTCCCAAGACTATCCAATAACGAATCCAGACATATCACGATTTTTGGTGCCAGAGACGTGAATTTGTTTCCACGTAGCGAATCTCCTTGTCTTAAAAATCCTCATAAACTCGATTCTTCTCAGAAGCATGACTATTCTACAACAAATCCAGTAGGTATCCAGTTATTCAGACATTGCCACGATTTTTGGTGTCACAGACGTGAATTTTTACCTCCTTTACAAAAAAAAAATCACACCAACCCAATACTTTTTAAGAAAACAAATCCATGCAACCTTTAAATTTCCCAAATACTCACAACATGAAGTCCTTATGCAAGAACCTCCCAATCAGCCGTTTGAAATAAAACCCAACCAATCGATATCGAAAATGCGGCCATGACGTATCGTTTTCTTTCCATTGCAGTGCAGAATGCCTTTTAAAGTTCAATCCAAAAATAGACGTCACTACGTATTGCATTTTAAATGACATCCCACATTTAACACCGTTGTGCGTCAGTCGGTCAATATGTGAGGTACCTTCATGCAGAGATTTACGAACCCACGACCTATTAACTTCGTAACGCAGTTATAGCAAAAAAAAAATTACGACTTCTTCAAAGACTACGCACACGATGTTCCAATTTCCTTCGTCGCCATCACAGGAAACCGAAGACGCCATTGTCGTCGTCGTAGTAGGGATTCATTCATCCATTATGTGGCTATTTCCTCTCAACCGCCACTTTAATTTACCCCCCCCCCCCCCACTTTACATCAAGAGTTGTGCTCTCAGCTATAACAAGAAATTAATCCTCTTTGATTTGGCTGTTCTTTTTTCCCCTAATAAGAACGGCCACCCCCCGATAAAGAGGTGACTGAATGGGCGATGAAAATTGAAAGTATAATCAGGAAATTGTGTTTTAAATCATGTAAAGCACTCGACGATGGAATGCATTATGACTTTACAACTACCAACACGAATGGCCGCATTCAGTGCGCTGATTTTACTGTTGACGTATGTCTTATTCTTGGAAAATGTTTTCCAATATGTTTCCCCCCATTCACAGAGTGGGTGCATACATATATTATTGCGCACATTTCTCGGAAGTACTGCGATGTGGGCAACAGAATTTAAATTCTTATTCGTGTCAACAAAGAAAAGGATTTTTTTCGTTTCGTTTTCCTGATTTATTTTTAATAGGTGCGGATATAAATAATTGAATTGTGCGTAGTAGACTGTGTCCAAGATGGAAGCTAAAAAAATGCTCAATTACCACTAAAGACATTAACCTATTATAAGTGAAATATCAATACCTAAACATCAAATGGTAAGGTATATGCAAATCCACAGAGATCCCTATTACCCTAAGGAACACATAACTTTTTGATTCTTAAAATTCAGTTTGATATATCACACTCCAAACCGAAATAAAGCAAAAATTACTTACAACGCCATCTATTGGGAATATTTTAGAATTTCAAGAAACACGATCCCCGATATGCTTGCGTTTTTGTCAGAAGCTCTGTCAGAATCAACTACTGGTTTCTCATTATGCCGGTATAAATTTTCTTTTACTGTAATACCCTCGACTGCTTTGGAGTCCTTAAAAGGCTCTGTAGTGATGCGGAGCGTAGGATTTTGGAATTTTACCACTTCAACAATAAAAAAACTGGTCCGTGTCAAGGAAGAACACGAATTATGTATCCACAATTTAGACATCGTATCCCCGCCTGTCCCAAAGTCTCTAACTCTCTATTCACCACAATGGAGTCATTGGCATTACCTTTTCCATTTAAGCCGTTCTAAGAAATTATCAATACTGATGATCTGCGATGATTTTACTATGATTTTTGAGAGGTTTTGGTTACGGCCATCTTGGCAACTAGTTTGTGCCCCGCTGAGCTAAGTAACCCATATATAGGCTTTTGACTTTTGAGGAGAATCGAGAACTGTGACTTTGATCCCAATTGCAATTAGGTATCCTGACCGCACTGTATGCGAAGCCATTTAACATGATTCGTCTACAATAGAACGTCATGAAGATCCATCAAGTGCTGTTGCCTTATGGATATTTTCAAGGCATTCAATTGAGTTTGGCAAAGAGCAAAGTCATCAACAAAAAATCAGTCCTCTCGGAGGCCCTTGGTTACTTCCTAAGAATGCTATTTTTCCATGAGTTGGTTGTTTACTCAAAGCACAATAGTTTATCTGAGGACAGCAGATTGAATATTCCGTGTCATAGTGCTTCTGTTTGGCGTTCTGTTATCAACAATCATACCCCAAAGTTTAGTTTAGTACAATACAGGCGTTTTTATCCTATGCCTCTTCTTCTCTATAAGGTACAAGTAAGACCAGACCTGGAATACTGTTTTAATGTTTAGAGTTCGGCCCAAAAACATCTCTTAAGATAGTCTGGAGGGAGTACAGAAACACTTTCCTCATTTAGCCACCAAAATTCCGTGCGCTGCTTTTCAGCATCAGTTTCAGTGCGATCTTATATCGCCGTTTTAAAGCGGAGGAGCTCCAGATTGGATCACCGGTGAATTAATGCAGGGATACGGGAACGGTCTTCAGCTAAGTGTATACAGTTGCGCACTTCAAGTTGGTTGAGATCGGTTTCTACTTGTGAATCCCAATTCAACGTCTAGAGTCTGGCTCGGTATCGAAGCTTACAAAGTCGGTGACTTCAGAAAACTGCAAGAAAGAAGTCTAAGCGGTCAATTGAGAGCCCGTACAAATCGTCATAACAAGGTATTCGAAGAAGTCTAGTCCACCAAAATTCCGTGCGCTGCTTTTCAGCATCAGTTTCAGTGCGATCTTATATCGCCGTTTTAAAGCGGAGGAGCTCCAGATTGGATCACCAGTGAATTAATGCAGGGATACGAGATACGGGAACGAATGTCTCTATTTGAATAAAGCACGATAAAAGCCATGTGGTATATGATAGCATATCACCCTTAATGCAAGCTGACTGCTTTAAAATAGTCTTCTAGCATAGTCCAGACATTTACATTTTTGTTTAAATACCGATGCCATCATAATGTCCACCCAGTTGTTGAAAGGTTACTGAAATTTCAATTCCTTTGTGTATCTGACCATATGTTGTGTGGCTTTATCTGATGATCGTCCGATGGTAACCTGGTCTCCCCCGCTAGTTGTTCAGATTTGTATTCCTGTATGTCTTATTTTGAATTTGCAAAAATTTCCATTCCTTTGTATGTCTGGACATGTGTTTTTGTCTTCGGAAGTATGTGAAAATCTTCCGAAGCAATGCTATGTCTCGCCGCCAGTTGTCCATAGGTTGCTAACATTTCCATCCCTTTGTATGTCTTGCTATATGTGACAATCGCCCGATGCAAACCTATGTTTCGTCGCCAATTGTACATAAGTTGCTCACATTTACATTCATTTCTATGTGCGGCTATGTTTTCTGTGACTTTGGGCAGATGTGACAATCGTCCGATGTGAACCTATGTGTCGCCGCAGTTTTTCAGTGCCAGTGGTTGCTAAAATTTCCATTCGTTTGTATGTTTGGTAATCTGGTGTGTCTTTCGCCGGATGTTTGGATCACCCGTTGCAAACCTATGTTAGTTGTTAAGGGATTGCTAGAGAGTTCATTGCTTTGTATGGCTGGGTATGTGTTCTGTATATTTGGCCAGATGTGACGATCGTCCGATGCAAACTTACGTCTCGCCCCCAGTTGAAATTGTTCACATTTCCATCCGTTTGTATGCCTGGGCATATGTGGACTGTTTTTGGGAAAATGTGACGATCTTGTGATGTAAACCTGTGTCTCGCCATAGCTCTTTCTGAGTTTACTAATATTTCAATTCCTTTGTATGACTGTTCATGTGTTGCTGCTAACATTTCAATTCCTTGTATGGATAGGCGTGTGTTGTGCGTCGTCTTAAGCAAAATATCACCCAATTAATTTGACATTACATACGTGATCCTGTCTATTTCATAGCAACCCACCCCATGTTCCTTTAAAACACAGCATAAAACTAAGATTTGTTATTGAAGAATAAAACTAATAGAAAAATTATATATTTTATGAATATCTCTTATTACCTGTTCACAACTACTACCGAACAAATTTATTTTCTTCTTAAGACGCACTCAATTATTGGAAGTCATCGTCGTAAACCATAACGCTAAAATTCAGCTAACAGCTTCACGCCATTAGCCATGAACACATTCCACAGCCCATCAGCCACTTACGATCCACCGCGGCTCGCGCAGTTAATATGTCAAAAAAAAATTATGGGTATCAGTTCGGTTGTTATTTTTCGTGGAAAAATCAATATTCGGGGTAATTTATCAAAATTTCGATTTCAATTGAGTGTATTCTAATAAATAAATAGCTGGGAAATATTTTGCCATCATGTAGGTCCCTTTACAGTGTAAAAAATGTTGTTTTCGTAAATATTATGCTTTTGCAGTAATCGCTCCCTCGGTTTATCTGTATGAAAATCTGAAATATGTGTGTAAAAGTAATTTCTCGAGTTGAAGTATTCGTATTTCATTAAATATTTAAGTATTCACTAATTGAATGTAAATTTTCGATCGATTTCATCCCAAAATGGGTTTTATATGTAAAAGCAGCATGGAATAATACTCCTCAACAGAACAAAATAGTGAGCTATAGTAAAATTAAGTACCCCCGTGAAATACAAGATTTAGTAAGACAAAAAAGAAAAGCTCGTAAAAGATGGCACCAAACTCGTGCCCCGCAAGATAAAACACATCTCAATCGGTTGAGTAATTTGCTATCGAATTCGATTAAATACTTTAAAAACCATTCAGTAGAAACTTATCTGCAAAGCCTAACCGCTGGAAAGGAATCGAATTATTCGCTCTGGAAAGCAATTAGAGTCATAAAACGGCCAAAAATCGCTGTGCCGCCCATTAGGGTAACTCAAGACGTTTGGGCAAAGAGCGATAAGGAAAAAGCTGACGTTTTTGCCTCACATCTTGAGGAAACATTTAAGCCATTTGATGGTCCGGCGCAAAATGAAAACATTAATATATTCGAGAGTACAACCGATAATAACATAGTAAGATATGCAAGTATTGCCGAGCTTAAACGGGAAATACAGAAACTAAAGCCTAAAAAAGCTCCGGGTTATGACCTGATTACAGGAGAACTTCTTAAAATGTTGCCTCGGAAAGCATTAACTAAGCTTCTTTTTATTATAAATGCAGCAATCAGATTAGAATACATACCAAGACAGTGGAAAGTCGCGGAAGTGATTATGGTTCTAAAACCAGGAAAATCACCGAATGAAATAAAATCTTACAGGCCTATTTCACTTCTTCCAATCATTTCAAAAGTTTTTGAACGGATATTACTCGGTCGCTTACACCCCATAATTGAACAGAAACGTCTTTTACCTGACCATCAATTTGGGTTTAGAAGTAAACATTCAACGGTGGACCAAGTACATCGAATTACAGATGTAATTGAGAAAGCTTTCGAAGAAAAGAAAATTTGTTCAGCCGTATTTCTTGACGTGTCGCAAGCTTTTGACAAGGTGTGGCACAAAGGCCTTACTTATAAACTAAGTCAAGTTTTGCCAGAACAATTATATAAAATCCTCGTGTCGTATCTTGAGCATAGACTCTTCCGTGTGAAACTTGGAAGCGAATATTCCGAGTTCAAAGAAATAATGGCAGGTGTACCGCAAGGAAGCGTCCTTGGACCAATCCTGTACCTCATATTCACTCGTGATATCCCACAAACAAACGATACAATAGTTGCAACGTTTGCTGACGATACTGCTATACTAGCAGTTGCCACAACAATAGAGGAAACAAATATTAAATTACAAAACGCTCTTAACGAGGTTAATGAATGGACTAAATCCTGGCGGATTGCACTTAATGAGAGCAAATCGATCCATGTAGATTTTTCGTATAAACGGACAAACAATTTGCCTGTATTTCTAAATACGGTTCGAGTCCCGTTTGCAAATGAAGCGAAATATCTCGGTATGACACTCGATGCAAAATTAAAATGGAAGTCGCATGTAAAAAAGAAATGCGAAGAACTTAAGAATAAATACAGAGAACTGTACTGGTTGCTCGGAAAATATTCGAAGCTTAACCTTGATAACAAGCTGCTATTATACAAGCAAGTGCTAAAACCGGTTTGGACATATGGTATACAACTATGGGGTTGTACCAGTAAAACGAATCTAAACATTTTACAAACTTTTGAAAACAAAATGTTAAGATCATTCGTCAATGCGCCGTGGTACATAAGGAACGAAGATCTACGCAGAGATCTGGGTATTCCCGCGGTTAAAGATGAAACAAAAAATTTTGCACGAAAACATAAAAAACGTTTATTAGGACACGTTAACACAACAGTCCTCCAAATTCTGAACGAAACAAATATATTGCGGCGTCTTCAAAGAACTAAACCCTTAGATTTGGCCCGATAATAACAAACCGCGCTATAATTGCGGAAAAGCAGGAACTCTCAAAGGAAAGTTACCTGCCAAACATATTATATAATCGTGATAAAAAAATTGCTGGATAAGTCGAATACTTAGTTGCAATAGAAATACCAAATGGGTGGTGGTTTTAGTGAGTAAAAATCTCACACTACTTTGGGCACGTGCTCATCGTGTCTATGAAGATTTCCACCAGCCCCCGGAAAAAAAAAAAAAAAAAAAAAAAATATGTAAATTTTGTTTCAGTAGGTAGGTACATCAGGCTTAGTGAAAAAAAACATGGCCCCAAATGCCTTTTGCATTATTCTGTGTCAAATTGTTTCTTTATCTCTTCTTGTTTCTTTCATAAAAGGTGTTTATGTTCCTAAATATCAATAAGAATGCCGATAATTGCCTGCGTATTTTTTTTGTAAATAAATGTGCTTCGAGGGGAAAGTGCAATCTATGTCGTTTAGATTTTTTTATTTGAACTCATATCGGTAAGTGTTACAATTGAATATCATAAGCCATTCTGAAGAAATGCCGGTCCATTTTATTTGCAAAAAGTATGTAGTTCTTCCTTTGCGAGTGGACTGAAATCCTAGGAAGCATGCATGTGCCGTCAAGCAGCAAATTCACAGGGAATTGAGGATTTCCAATAATCAAAAAATCCGGTGTTTTTAAGGTTTGTGTCTCAGGTTATGTCTCAGTAATTTGTATTTAGGGGATACGACTGTTTAGGTTAAAGGCTAATCATGTTGGTCTGTAGTATAGTTTTCTGAAATATCTTGGAACTAAGCAACCTTTACCAGGTAGATTCCAAGTCCTCTGTTATTTCAGAGAGCCATAGCGGCATTCGTGTGCTACGTTTTATGTGAGATTGTCGCATGGTTTTTGGTGTAGGTGCCTAAGGATAGTTTAGACAGACAACATAATGACACTTGGTAGTACAATTCTTTCTTGATCATCGTGATCTCGATCTGCAAATTGCTAAAACAATTGGTAGGTCGTCTACAAAATACGCTTCGATTGCCCATATACTACTAGTTTTAGTTTTAAAGCTCACTGTGTTAAATAAAGTTCTCATTCAAGCGCCTGAGGCCACATAAAAAGCCCAATTTGTGTCGTAGGATGCTCAGCAATATTTTTCCTTTTCTTTTTGGGGAGAGAGGCTTAGTGGTGATTGCGTTGGAGTACTAAGTGCGTGGTCCCTGATTCATGTCCCGAATTTGACAACACCAACTTTTTTTTTCACTGCCCGACCTCTTGCGACAGTCTGACAAACATCCATGAGTATAAAACTGTTATGAGAAGCTTTTCCAATTTGCTTTTTCGGAGTCGGGTTTAAAAATTAGGTTCCATTCTTAGTTGCACAAATAGAACATCGCACACAAAAAATAATGGAGAAACTAGGTTTGAGACCCCACAGGATATTTCATAATCACATTTTCAAAATAAAAAATAAATCCCAAATGCGACTTGAAGTAGGACTTGCTGCTTGCGCGTAAAGATATTCAGCTGCAGAGGCTCATTCCCGTTTTGTTTAATACACTAATGGCCACTCATGGATCGAACTGCTGAACTCCACAGGCGAAGCAGTAATGATGCTGTAAAGTGAAGTGGTTAAGATCCATCTCCCAGAAAGTATCAGCAGGGTATTAAAAACCAAGTATCTCCATCTATATTCAGTCCTATCTGCCAGCACGTTTAAAGAACAACCCGAAGAACTATTGAAATTTAATGAAACGTCGACGATGACGCAAATAGTTTGGAAAATTTCTTGTAAATGTCACGGCATCACAACCTTCTCATTTTCGGTTTTCACCCAGCACTTTATGAGTCAGATGTCACAGACAGACCTTGATTTAAAGACATAGGTACCTCCCTCCATGAATTCCGATGAGTCGTGTTCGCCTACAGCAAAAAATCCAATTCGCATCGATTTAAGTCCTTTTAACGTGAAATATCCTTGCAGAGACTAACAGTGAGTCATCGTGCCTCGAATAAACTTTCTCTTTACTGACGCCTACGCTTGAAGGGCTTTTCTCATACGGATTGGATATACTAGTACAAAAACAAACGGAACACCCGGGGTGTATGGGTGTAAACTCTATCAATAGCGACACTACATCCTCCTGCGAGTGATGTGAAAAGATGTAATAACGCAAAATCTGTAATTCAATAACATCCCACATCCGTATAGACTAGACGTATCCTGGTCGAATCCACACCGACGCGTAGCTTTATTTTAAGATCGGTACCCAGGCGGTCCCAGCATCAGCCGCAAGAGTATCTCACTCTTGTCGTGGCATTACATGGCGATAAAAGTAGGAAAAAAAAACTGACATCAACGATGAGTGCGTAACTAAAAAATACAAATTTTCGGCGCAACAGGCTCGTTAGTACCCAGGGCCTAGCTTTCTCACACCATTCATGTGTGCGTGTGTACTTCTTGCACGATGGCGGGACCTCCTGTTTTATGCCGACTCCGAACGGCTAAGTTGAGATAAGCTATTCTTGACAATTGATACTACTCGGACGATTTGTCAGATCATCACGAGAGGAGGGCCAGTGAAAAATCATTTAGGTGTTGCTACGGCTGGGAATCGAACCCAGACCTTCTGCGCGGCAGTTCATCGCACTAACCATCGCGCCACTGAGCCCTCTAGAGTGCGTAACTACGTGCGATTAAAAGTAATAGTGAATGAAAGAGGGATAAAAAATAATAAACGGTGAAAATAACGACTACCGCTTTGTGTGCCAAGAACATATGTACGTGGGGTTATGACGGGCGCGGAAAGGAGCGGGCAAAGTTTTCCCGACGCCAAAGTCATTTGCTGCCCGTCGTCTGAGAGGCTTAAATCTGTGGAAGGAATATATTCCCCATCGACCACTAAAAATGTCAATGACCCTCTCCTTCATTCGGTGGTTTTGTACATGTGCAAAGGACACGTTAATATTGATTTTTTTAGGTTATGTTGTGGGTATGTAATGAAATCGTATTCTTCGATGTTATTGCAAATTTGTGAGGCTTATTAAGTTCCCCAGCCTAACATTTTTGTATGTGGGCTGTGAAATGTTTCACAAATTGAATTTCGCTACGCATCGTCGGAATGTATGATTTTTATTGGTTTCAAGGGACACCAATCGGATGCCTTAAGTTTTACAGAACATTCGAAGAAGAGGCAAAATAACCTCTGAGACTAAATTTACATAAAATGACATCCAACAGATGCAGGGAAATGGAACAGATAAAAAGTCATGGAGGAGTATATTTAAAATTCGAGTGTATACTAGTAGAAATGACATTCGATTTCATCTCAAGGATAAAAATATCGATTGGAAACACACAGAAATGGAGATAGGTATCCTAAAACCACAGCAGGAGGTACTGATTGTGTAAAACAAACACCTATGTAGCCGGTTAAGTAGTTAGGGTTGTGAAATGCAACCCTGATCAGTTTTACAGAATAATTGATGCACACCGCAGTCCGAGTTAACTTCACTTACCACAGTTCCGGTATCACAAGCAGAGACAATTCGCTCTTCAGCTGATGATAGCTTAAATATGCACTGGAAGGTTGTGTTCGAAAGCAAAAGAAACGTTCGTAGGCAGAAATGCCACATTTTTAGTGCCACTTTAGTCTCCGCAGTCTCAAGGTATCAGGACCGACGGCTTTTTAAGATAGTTTCCTTGAAAAAAAAAAAAAAAATCAAATTCTTAGCACAACATTACAAGCATATTCGGGTGTCATCTTGCACATCTTGCACGTTGTCAGGATGTACGGTAACGTCAAATCCGAACTACTGATCTGAGATAAGCTCTTCGAGGAGAGGCACAGTAAATTTAGAAAATCAAAATCAGATTTATTGATCTCAATATTTGATATTGACACAGATAATGAAGAAATACTTTCCACTCGATACCAATGCACTAAACGATAAGAAAGTGTTTCTGTCACAAAGATTGCTGACAGGTACAAGGGTCTGGATATCGTTTCAATGCGACTTTAACCGCACTTATCGGCTAATTATCTGATTAATTTTAATCAAATTCCATAGCAACTAATCAAAGAGCTGATAAACTACGGCATTAACAATGACGACGATAAGCTATAAGCCTCGTGATGTTATTGTTATTGCGATTGGACTGTGATGTGGCGATTGACCGAATCCTTGGGGTGTAAATCGTTCAACAACCTTTTCCTGAAACTTATGACCTTTGAGTGATCGGTTATTCTAATCGCTGATCAAAAGTCATGATGCTTCACATGAACGCCAATCTTACCATCAAAACTAACATAACCTATCTCTGATTGGCGGTTTTTTGACTTTAGAAGAGTGATCCAAGTATAAAATAGTATCTTCGCAAGCTTCTGGGTTTCCGGATACCTTGGTAAAGGTCTTTCAAGATGGATGCTCGAAATTAACAAGGTTATAGCGGCCATGTGAAAGGAACATCTGTCAAATCTGTTTTGTATTGTTCAGTCATGTAGTGCAAATCATCATGGAAGGTTATAACGTGTGCAAGTCATCAAATTAGATTTTCGAAATCATTGCTCTCTTCACGAAGCATTCCGTGGATCAAGTGAAATTTATCCTCGCCACGATCTTCTTAATGGGCATCAACCAACATATCTTTCTAATAAGCTCGGTCTTCAACTACATCCCTTCAGTTGCGCAGTTCAAGTTGGTTGATGTCGGTTTCTACTTGTTCGCACCACTTCAGGCGGGATCAACAAATCTTTGAGTGTCAATTCGCTATACACGTCCTATTCATGGTAAACGTATAATAACGGGTGATTTTTTAAGAGGTTTAGAACTTTTTTTTTTTAAAAAAAACACAAAAAATTCGAAAAAATGAATGAAATATTTATTTGAATCGATAGTTTGAACCTTGCAATTTAATGTTTAAAGATGACCGCGGCTGCGTCTCAGGTAGCCCATCCGCTGAGTCCAATTTTGGCATACTCTTTCACACATATCGGCCGGTATCTCACGAATGAATGCATGGATGTTGGCTTCCAGTGCGTCAATCGAAGCGGGCTTGTCCCTATAGACATTAGCCTTGACATACCCCCACAAAAAATAATCTAATGGTGTCAAATCGCACGATCTAGGCGGCCAATTGACCGGCCCGAAACGTGAAATTAACTGTTCACCAAACTCGCCTCGCAATTGCGCCATTGTTTCGCGTGCTGTGTGGCATGTGGCACCGTCTTGTTGAAACCACATATCATGCAAGTCAAGAACTTCCATTTCGGGCAAAAAAAAGTTTGTTATCATCGCTCGGTAGCGTTCACCATTGACAGTAACGCTGCGATTCGCATCATCTTTGAAGAAATATGGCCCAATAATGCCGCCGGCCCATAAACCGCACCAAACAGTGGCTTTTTCGGGATGCATTGGTAGCTGTTGCAATGCTTCTGGCTGATCTTCACTCCAAATGCGGCAATTTTGCTTATTTACGTACCCATTCAACCAAAAATGAGCCTCATCGCTGAACACAATTTTTCGATAAAAAAAGCGGATCCTCGGCCAGCTTTCCAAGAGCCCATTCACCAAAAATTCGGCGTTGTGGTAGGTCGGCTGGCTTTAGTTCTTGCACCAGCTGTATCTTAAATGGCTTTACGCCCAAATCCTTCCGCAAAATTTTCCACGTAGTGCTGTAACAAAGGCCTAACTGCTGGGAACGGCGCCGAATCGACATTTCGCGGTCTTCTGTCACACTAGCTGATACGGCCGCAATATTTTCTTCACTACGCACAGTACGTAAACGTGTTGGTGGTTTAATGTCCAACAAAGTAAATTTGGTGCGAAATTTGGTCACAATCTTCCGAATAGACTGCTCAGAAGGTCGAGAATGCCGATCATAAAATGGAAGCAGCGCGCGATGAACATTTCGAACCGAGCACGAATTTTGATAGTAAAATTCAATAATTTGCAAGCGTTGCTCATTTGTAAGACGATCCATGGTTAAATTGCAAACCAAACTGAAGCTGTTTGACAGTGACACAAGGTACTAAACACACGTCAGCTGTCAAAACCAGTGTTGCCAAAACCAAACCAGCTAAAAAATCACCCGTTACAAAGTTTGCGACCAGAACTATGTCGCAGTACAGTTCTGAAAGTTTTGTTTCTATTCTATAACCTTCAAAGAGCGCGCTTAGTATATCGTTTTTCTAAGCTCTTATGAACATCTGCCGTTTTAGAACCTCTAGTAGATTGACCCCTAGCATGATACCTAGATGCAGATGAATAGTAAATGCTGAGATTAAAGATATTCGAGCCTTTTTATGACCAAAACGACCACGGATTCCTTTATCCACTTTTGATACAGTCCATGCTTCAGTGCCGTAAAGTTGGACTGGGGTGATAAGAGACTTCTTAGTAGTTAGAGCGCAAGTTTTTAGAAACAGTGGTTGGCAAGAGTAATCCTTCGACTGATTTTTGACGAGGCGTCAGTGAAAGCGAAGCCGAGGTATACAAAAAGTCATTTACTATCTTGAAGTAATTTTTGAAAAGCCAGTCCGATACTTTATCAGCCGACAACGAACTTAACCGGAATGCAAGGTCTGCTTAAAATATCGCTGCCGTGGGTGGGAAAATCCGATTAAGTAAATTTTTCGTTATTCACAAAAATTAGGACTAAGTTTTGCGTCGGGAATGAAGTCACCTAAATTTTTAAAATTGAATCAACTTTTAGAAATTATTCGAAATTAAAGACGTTCAGGGGTGGTGAAAGTTTTAAACCCCAAACGTTTTTTTTTTATTTTCAAAATTTAGGCCTTTTTTGAAATTTGATCATCATTTTAAAATTTAGGTTGACCCTAGGGCTCCAAAATTTTTTATGTTCCAACGAAATTTAGTTTTTTTTTTTTTAATTTAGGACGATCCCATAATTACGGGAATTTTCAAAATTTGGGTAAATTTTAGAATTTTCTGTTGAAATTGGAGACTACTACCCGGGGTTCTGAAAATTTTATACTTTGAACAACATTTTCAAGATTAAAATCCACTACGATAATTTTCAAAATTCCTCCCAAATTTCCGAAGCTTAGACCAACCCTCAATAATTTTCAACTTCAAACAAAATTTTGTTTTTTTTTTAAATCCAGGACTACCCAGGTTCATTGAAGTCAAAGATGACTTGGTCATGAAAATTTTGAAATTGGAACTTGGACTACTGATAGCTTTAAAAATTCCAACATTCGATGGTTTTTGAGAAGCCAAAATTTGAATTTTTATTTTTAATTTACGACAATTTGGCGTCACGACAATATTTACAAATTTCTATAAAAATTTTAGAAATTAGATCTGACCCCGAGCTAGAAAAATTCGAACAGAATTTCGACTTGTGGGTGGGTGATTTGGTTGTGGGTGTACATTTTTCGTAATTCCCAAAAAACTTGAGGTCTTGCGTCGAGGCTAAGGCCACACTAATTTTAAAAATTGGATCAAAATTTTGAATTTTTTTTAAATAAATATAAGGACGACTCGCAGTTACTATAATTTTTGAAAGTTTGAATTTTTCGAAATTTGCTAATCGTAAGCCGCTATGGAGCTCTGGTGTTGGAAACAAAACTGTCGGCAAACAATACAAAATTAGCAATTACTGACATTTTGAATAAATGGATGTGTTAACGACTGACGAAACAAATTCAGAGATACCAGCACCCTAGGAAACCACTGTTTGGGTATTTTTTTTTTTCAAGACGAACTGCCATTGCCCTAATTGTCAACGGCGATCGTTATACGTCAGTATTGCTTATCATTAGTATCGCCCTTACTGGGCGATATGGTTACCGTTGACATATGGCTGCAACATCGATCGTGTCATTTACCGCCATTTAAACATTGAGGCTAATTTAAATCCGAAGTCCATGCGAATAAATCGCAATCAATTGGTGGCCTCAAGGCCTGTATAACGAATGCCATCTTGCATTTTCAACTCCACTCGTCAACTGTTTTATTTAGGTATAAACACCGAGCGTCCCTGTTTATTTCCCCAAACACAAATTACCGTCTACTTTGGCAATCTTTTCAAAACCAAGTTACTCCTGCGGTTGATGTCCGTGCTAATCAGAATCTTTTTTTTATACAAACACTATACTTTTTGTAATTGGTTAATACACAAGTCCGTTTCCTTTTAATCCTTTCAACACCAAATTACATGCAACATTAGCGTACTATAGACAGCTCCCTACAATTTATAATACAACCACCACCTGACGGGCATAAACAATTAAACGATTCCCAATCGGCCACAAACCTCTCACATCCTATTCAACATTCAAGTCACATACGGGCATACCAATATACCATCCTCCACTCATATCCTTTTTTATCGAAATCCTCAAAAGTCAACAAACTCTGCCAGCATATGTCTGTGACTTTGTGTCCATCATTTTCGCCAAGATGAAAAGCCCTAAGCTGAGAATCGCTTTTTCAAAGAAGAGTATCCTTTCCCCAGTTGTTTTGTTCATGCACAAACACATACACATGTGTATCTCTTCTCTTCTCAAAGAGACAATGCGCGCATTTTATTGATTTTACATTTCGCTGGAATGCCCTTATATGGTATTACCAAGTATATTCTTAGGGTAGGTACTGTACAGAGAAGGTGACTTACTATATATGCGAAAAATGGCCGCGTCCCTGTCTCTTGCTCCTGCTCCTTGATGCAAAGAAGAGTGAGTGCGGCGGTGATGGGTGTGAGAGTGGGCGTTGGCAATCGGAAATGCTTTTGTATACCTTCAACATTTTATCGGTAACTAGTCGGATATCCTTTTTTTCTACTCCGCCACTTCATTTCTATGTAGGTACAGTCGATTCGAATGAATCGGTGGCTTGAATAGATAACATGAACCAGTTCTAGTTTGCGAATGCATTCGAACAAAAGATAGACCCCAAACAAGAGGCAACACTAAACTATTGTTTGAGCTTGTGAAAGAAGCAAAACCAAAATCCAATCGCTTCCTTTTTTTTTGCGCGCTCTCCTTTTTTGAAGGATTGTCGACCAGACGAGCCCTTTTGTTCGAAAGCATATCATTAAGCCATCCAATGTGTGTGTCCTTCGACTTATTTCAAGCGAACACAAAGAATTAATTTCAGTAAAAAAGAAAAAAAAATTGGCGAACCAGATACGAAAACCCGAAATGAAATCCTTGGAAATCGATATGAAGGTTTTTTTGTTGCCCAATTGTGAAAGGGTAAATGTCCTGTCCTACACAGAAAAAGGGAATTAAGAGAACACTTTACACTTTGCACACGTATAGGGGAGCGACAAGCCCCGAAATTATAAAGTCCATTGCACCAGAATCGGGATGTGGAGAGGATTGGTGGTATATAAACATAGTTGCTTGGATTGTGGTTATTGTGTGATGCCTTATTCGCCTGCAACGAAAAGGAAACGTGTCGGAGTTTTTTTTTTTTGTTCGTCATGGTTTATTTTGCACAAAAAAAGAGCACATACAGTGTCATCTGAAAGTAGAGCTTTGTTAGGTCCGGTTGTCTGGTAATAAAATGCAAATTTATGGAATTTTTAAGATAACCATTCACTTGCAAATAAGTCCACTAGTAAATTTATGATCGATCAGTATTTTCCTTCTGCTCACTGTACTTATTCACTTTCACAGCTTTAAATTCACCCTGAAAAATCTCGTCTATGATCTGTATTTGCGATCGATATTTTGCTTCTGATCAGTACGCCTTGGCGATTCTATGTAAGGGGAAACATGACATGACTTTTGCAGTCTGCAGACAAAGTTATGATCCGCAATTCCGATCGTTGTTTACCTTGCCTAAACGATCCTTATTTGAGCCGTGCCTAAACCACTTTATAAGAAAACCACAAATACCTTTACAGTTTGCATTCTGCTCACAGATTATGCATATTTCCTGGGCTTTAATCGCGTAATTTTAAAGCGATCGTCTTCGAAAATTGCTTTTTTATAAACTTTTTTCAGGGGAGGGGAACCTATAACGCTTAAAGGATGTTTATTGACTCCGCTCTTGAATTGTCTTTGCGCTAAACGATTCCATAAACTAGGAACTAAGTCCGCATTAGAGTGATATTTAAGCTGTAAAAAGCTAAGGATGGATCGTCAAAACGTTTCCGATCCAATGATTATACTCTGTTTCTTACTTTGTCTGATCGTTTCCCTCCTACGCAATAAGTGCCCCACTTTCCGGTAATTATTGTACTTAAGGTCATGATGTTGCCCTCGTTTTAAAAAGTCAGCTAACTGATTTAAATTGCTGACAAGGGAACAATTTTCGGGATAATTTATTCGCGGTAGGCCTGTATTACTTTTCAAGATTCGTCGCTGGTCTGCTTCTTAATGTCCACTGATCCGTAAACGATCACCAACAAAATACTTTTTGTTGCTGAAAAACAAATTGGCAGGCGTAAAGTTTTAAGTTTTAGGATCATAATTCTTTTTCCAATAATTTATGTCTGCCTCGTCATTTGTCTGATTCTAAATGTGCTCAGATCAGCAAACGATCATCAACAAAATAATAAAAAAAAAATACTCGAGATCACAGCGAAGCTAGGAACGTCTTTAACTATATCTTCACAATGACGATCTTTTTTTAGGCTTTCAGAATAAATTTGAAGCGTTAAGCGTAAATAACATGAGGATCATACGCATCTACAGCTAAGTCCTGATTCCATTGAATGTTTTTTGAAAAACAGCAACCACGTAAACGCCCCTAAAATACATTTGAGTTTAGTTTCAATGAAAAAGCTGGGATGGGTTGGAGGATCAATAAATTCACATCTGAAAATCGTTTTTCGAAGGTGGGTTCATTTCTACCACCGCGCCGTTCATTTCTACCCGCAGATGATCTTGGTTTAACCATTGAGGGATTTTTCAGAAACAGCAATTACGAAAAATCTGGAGATTACTTCTGAGTTTGGTTTCAATGATGTTATGGAAGGTCAATAAATTCACAACCGAAAGAACGTTTTTTGAGGATCAATAATCATGGACTGATTTTTCCCCGGTATTTCTCTGCTTCAAGCTTCAATGACATGTAGACAGTGACAAAGGCTGAAGTGAAATAAGGATCGATTTTTAGATTTGACCTTATGACGTTTGGCCTTATGTCACAGACCAATGTAGACTAATAACGGGTTATTCATTCTGTAGCTGGTCTTGTTTTAACCGTTTAAGGTCTGTTGAGACACAGCAATTACGAAATGGAGAGGTTGGAGGATCAATAAATTCACCATTGCTAATTTTTAACCCCGAGCGTATTTCTTTGGGATTAGTAAATTTGTCTCTGCCCAACACGGTTTTGCATTTGGTATAAATGTCAACCCTAATCGGGTGATTCGATGATGAATTAATTCTTCTCTCCATTAAGTTTAGACGACTGTAGTCTTTTGCGTGGATAAGTCCACGGTACACAACATTGATACTGTACTTCCAAGAAGGGATATCTTGTTAAAAACCCTCTTTTCACTCTTAAGTTACGTTGATTGTCCAATCAACAAGTATAGATTCACACGATTATAGTATTTTTGATGATCGATACGATCCTCAAATAAAGAATATTCCTATCCACGATTAATGAATATCAGTTCTTTAAAGATACTTTGATATGGAAAGGCCTCTATTCGGCTATCTCTAGTTTTCAGAAAATAAAATATCAGCATTTGCAGTATCAGAAGTAGCGATTTATAGCTGCACACGATAATGACTACGTTGAACTGACGATCACTTTGCATAGATCCGTCTTTCTGGAACGTGGGCTGGAACGGTGATCGTTTTTTAAGAATAACTTTAGAGTACAACTTGTTTCACTGTCCTTACGGATAGCCCTCTGAACAACAGCTCTTGATATAAGCAGTTTTTGTGTAGATCAACCTTCTTAATATAGCCCCTCCTAATATACAAAGGATCTTTCATTTTAAACGTTTTTATAATGAAAAAAATTTCTTTGATAGTCTTTCACTGTCGGTTCCAGAAAATGTAACGATATACGCCTGAACCCTAGTATAGAGTTTATGAAAATTCACTTCCGAAATGGTAAATATTTTGGGGAGGCTTTGTACGTTCGTCCAGATAAACTAAACCTGATCAATAGCGTTATGTCAACCAATCACTTAGGTATTGTGTTGACTACAACTTGGCCCATTGGGTTAAAAACGGTCCAAAAAGTAATTGAAAGAGCCATCAAATGAAATGAATGAAATGAAAATATATTGCAGCACAGGACATCCAAGATGGGTTCTTAAAATCTTTCTATCCAGAGAGCAGTGTAAAGGGCTATTGACATACCGATATACATACCTTGGCGTTACATTCTACAGAGAAAAACTTGATTAGGGAAATTCGTTTGTCGTTTTTTCACTGCACCCTTAGTTATTTATCACGGCGCTTTAGATAGTTGAGGTTATATTTACAAGCCGACGTCTTTTTTAAAAACTACGTGCCCCTTATAAAAGGCTTTACGAAATAAAGTTTTTGTCCGTTCATTAACATTGGCTTTGGAAGGACAACGAGTGGTCTCCACGTCCATGCAGCTCCTGTGGAAGTCATTTTTATAGGCTTTAACCCTCGTTAATGTAGTTACCAAAACCAGCTTTGTCATTTTGAGCTCAAATTCATCATAAAATATTGATTTAGAAAAGAGGATACGACGACTAAGTGGCACTTAAGCAATGATGTAGGCCTACCCAAAAATTAGCACCTAACCACGATTCTTGCAAAAAAAAAAAAAAAACCTATTCCCATCCACACGAAGTCAAACTTTCCAGCCATTCTGTAAACTCAAAACTCCTTATGCTCATTCCACCGATAAAAACACCGCACAACATTAAAACCATTTGAGACGTCTTTAGAAATTCGATCCCCATTATGTGCATATCAGGAAATTCAATTTGACAAACCCTTCCCATACCCAAATAATCCCTTCAAGTGCTTGCTTTTTCAATTATGTTGTCAAATTCTGGGAATTTCTCTCTGACCAGACCGCCACGATGCCGCTCCGTCGGCCATGAATGAACATACAAGTCATTCACCTTTCCAAAACACAACAAAAATGCGCAAAAAAAAAAACATGCCCGTCTAGACGACCGCGGCGACATTTTAAGGGGTGATACAAAAATGGTCTTCAATCTTTTAGAGCTATACAGGTTTATAGGTGTGTATGTTTATCCTTTGGTTTGAACAACGGGAGCAGCTGACGCGTCACAGGCAGCCAGCTACTACTGCTGCAGCATCAGTAAGACGTGAACTGAGACGAGCACAAACACAAAATCACGATTTATTGCGTAGGTATGAAGAAATCCACAAAAAAGGAGTCATCCACCGGATTTTTTAGAAACTCCTTTTTTCCCTGTTTTTTTTTTATATTTTGATTGTGCCCTGTGCAGTTCTTCTCTAAAGCCAACCCAGATTATTTGCACAAAAACGTGCGCGCCAAAAAGGTGAATGCACTGCAAAGAGGGTTTTTGGGAAACACGCGCGGTCCATTTTAACATAAAGAGGGTCGTGGTCTTTGCTGCCATGAGTGTGTCTATATGGCAGACTAATTGCGAAATGAGGGTTAGATCTGATGGGTTTACATTGCTTACAGATTGAATGGCATTGTGTGTTGGGAAGTTGAAGTGGACTGAAGGAGAATAACGAAGAGCAACTGTATCTAGGTACGTTTGTGTACATTTAATAGCAATAAAAGCTTTTGTCTCTCTTTGAGTGGTGTTGGGTGGGAAATGTTAAAGAGAACTTCCAATGTATGAAGAGGCAAGCTTTAGTAGATAGACAGGGCCTCTACCATTTATTTTTACAATGGTTTTTGTAATTGCAGGTGATTTCGTTAAATGTTGCATTTATCATATTTAAAACGTTCTCATGCATATTTCCGACTTCCAAATGCTAAAAAAATTGGCTCCTGCGATTCATTCCGTTCGTCTGTCCATACTCGCTTATTCCGCCTAAACAGATACAGACTTCATATTTTGAGATTTTATGGATACAATTCTAGTTTTACTTTGTAATCGCAGGTTTAAATTTCATTTTACTAATCTCAGACCTTCGTTAAGTGCATACATAGATATATGAAATTTACTTAACAAAATAATTCTCAGGAATCAATATTGGTGGTATACTACAAACTGCTTTCTCAAGGTTACACATCATTCAAATGCTGGGTTTTTATCTAAGCTAAACAACAATGGATTTACGTTGTCAGGAGCACATTCATTGCTGTTCCACAAAGCCCAAGGAAATACTTAACCAGTGTCTCGAGTTCTATTGCTGTGGTAATTTCTAAACCTCCATTGTTACCAGAAATTGTGGGTTCATGACCCATTGAAAATATTGATAAAAGGTTAGGCCGAATTTCAAAACTCGGCTTTTACTTCTCATTACGGAGTCGAAAGAAGCACGAATTTAGCTTAGCGTTGCTTCGCGGCACCCCTTATTAGTTGCTTATCACGGCGCCGTAGAAATTTGTGGTTATAACATACAGATCAGGCTCCAACTCGAATCTCGTAAGAATAAAACAACGTCGTTTGTCGTTTGCAAGTCATTGACCTATGCAAGACACTTAGACAGTTTCTGAGAACTGCTTCGTCATTTCGAGCTTAAATTCGATGAAAAAAATTTGGTCCGGTGGTATGAACTAAGTAAACAGCTATTTTGGATGTCCGAACATTCCGAGGGACGAACATCGACTTGAAATACTACCTTGTGGCAATACTGCAATCTTAAGAGACCGCCAATACCTTCTCGCAACGCATATCCCTTAACCTCTCGATTAATACCATACCACCAGCATCGAATGTCGAAAAACAATGGCAACGATGTCAACATGCCATTTGATCAACCGCAAATAATGTGCTAGGTTTCTTGCGCCCAACAGCAAGAAACCCCTGGTTTGATGAGTAACGCCGACAGATGCTGGCAGCCAAGAACGAGGCCTACAAGGCTAAGCTGCAGCTGAAGACGAGAGCTGCCATTGAGCTCTATAGGCAGAAAAGCATGGAAGAACACCGGCTTTACAGGAAAAAAAAAAGATCTAGGTCACGTAACGTGAGTAGCCACTAGTCATCGATTTCCAACCAATGGTATAGCCGCAGTCTAAGTTGTGGCAACTTTCTAACTTAAAGTAACTGAATCCAGTTTGCTAGGGACAGAGTTAAATGACAAGAAACGTTGTTAATGGCTCAGGGCTACCTCAACAGTTGCGCATTTAAAGAAGAAGAGAAACCCCTGCTTTCAGCCCTACATATTTTAGTATTACCCTAGGGTTTTAAATCATTGTATATAGAGATCTTCTAGAACCTCCAAGATTGCCTTGCGTGTCTAGACTTCTGGGAAAGTTAACATCTTAGTTCCGATTTCCAGTCTCCGTTTTTATCCCTGCAGCTGCAGTTTTTTTTTTGTGTATGACTTTGGGCCTAGATTTTTGAAGTCTTTTTCTATCTCGACAGACTCTTTGTGTTCTTTCTGCAAACTGGTTTTCTTGGGCATAGGCTTCTTTGTCATTCTATCATGATGTTTGGGAGTAAGTGTCTCATGTCGTTGTTTCCGAAACATCGCTGTCATTCCCTAGCTGGTGAAAGGTACTCACTTTTAATTCGCATTATAAGCTCAATGCTTGCAATGTTGTCTCCATGGGTGCTTCATTTACCGGCTGTACCAGTGGCTACCCTCATGCATGTACGAGCATTAGCCTGATCTACACCAATCTTGATAGTGGATTTAGAGTGAAAGATACTTACATCCCGTTTATAGAATTTGCTGATTCTTTTCGGAATGTGTGATCCAATTTCATCACTCTTCGAGTTGCTTTCCTACTTCTTACCAGTCCAGAAGAAGGATAACGCTGAAATGCAAAGATTGGATGAAAATTAAGGCAAGGCAGTCTTTTGGGAATGAATGCTGCGGTTTCTTCATCCTCAATACATCGATAACCATTTTCCCATATGCAAGATCAGTATAATGAATG
Organism: Rhingia campestris; assembly: GCA_932526625.1. Classification (NCBI taxonomy): domain Eukaryota; kingdom Metazoa; phylum Arthropoda; class Insecta; order Diptera; family Syrphidae; genus Rhingia; species Rhingia campestris. The sequence goes on from OW052185.1 coordinate 107,301,367, forward strand.
AGGCAGTTACGCTTCCCCAATCGTCTGAGGTAAGCCCTTCATTTCTCTTACCAAAGACCTGCATGACACCTCGTCCGCACGAACAAGAGGATTAAGAGTGGAGTCTGACAGTATTCGACTGGGTTTCAATTGCTTAATAGCCAGGACGGTCATTCCTGTCTTTTTCTGGCAGCCGGAGGCATTAGACTGTGAATTCGGCTAAAAAGAAAGGTATACAGCTATCCAGACTCATCCGTACGAAAAAGAGTATTGAGAGTGGATTTTGACAGTTTTTGACGGTCACCTGGCAGCTGGAGGCATTAGAATGTGAATCCAGAGCTGTACAGAGTTAGAACTAGCGACTGTGGACTTCCACCTGCTTGTCACGAGAATCCCTCCCTTGGATGATGTCACAGAGGCAGTTTTCATCTCCTTTACGACGGTTTGTGATAAATAATGCGTCTGTCATCATAGTCTTCGACTTTTGAAAAGAATTTACGTGGTCGTTTAGACCTTTAGTAGATCGAAGTGCGATTACCTTAATCGACCGACAAAAAGGGAAGGATGTCAATCAAATACTCATGGAATTCCAGAAGCACCTATTTAGATCCGACAGTTTTGTAAACATAGGTATCAATGAATCTCTCGACAACTTCTAAGCACAGCTTACATCATTCCCCCAACCAAACCCACTATGAGCCTGCGAATTCTAAAGTTCAGCCGCATTTTATCCGATATTATTCCCTAATCCTATTATTTTCGCATAAAATATTCTCAACAATCCGCCGACAAAAAAAATAATACCTACCACAGGGGGAAACAAAACAAAACAGGAGGTCAAAGCACCGAACGCTACGACAAAAACAGCAAAAAAAAAAAATTAAATTGAAGCGGGAACACAGCAAAAGAGACAAAAAAAAATTAATAAATTATGATGCACCAGCGTCGTCGTCGTCGTCGCTGCTGACTGACTCTTAGATACTTTTTTTTGCAATTTGCATTGCACACCAAACCAAAAGCATGCATTCATTCCTGCCCCATGGGTAAATTATCCCTTTCCCGTGTATAGGCGCGCGCACTCCTCCAGCATACAAAGCGGGAAAATGCTCTCCCTGCACAAAGGCACACCAAAACCCAGTGAATGGGAAAAGAGCAGGCGCTTCGGTTACCATCTATACCTATGTTGTCGGATTTACTGCCCAGCCCCGGTACGAGATAGAAGTATCTTGATACAATGCAAAAAAAAAATTCATTGTAAACACACAACAAACATTCGTTGCATTTCCCACCTCCCCTCCACCCCCTTTATGGATGTTGTGAGTGTGCATACAGTCTGTTAGTTGGTTGTTTGTCCGAGGTCGGGATTGTTTGTTGTTTGTCGGTTTGTGTTGTTTTTATTTTTCTGAAATGCAGTTCAACCAACCATGGAAGTACTTTTGATGATGCGGAGGAGCCGGAGCGGCAGATAATTGCGATTCGATTATTTTTAGTACGGCTCCGACCGAAATTCCATCAACAAGAGATCCTTAATTAAAAATTTCCGCTCCCAGATACTTTTCTTCGTCTGTGGTGTTGCCGTTCATCGGATGTGTGTATACAGCCAAGGTGAAAGATCATCATCCTCCTTGGAGTTAACGCGATGATGAAGGGCCTGGAAAGGAATCGGCCGAAGAGTTGTTTTGTGCCGCACGGTTGAAGCAAACTCAACACTCGCATTCAATGCCACAGACGAAATAGTTTAGATACATGCACAGCACCAGAACAAGCGGATTGGAGGATGGATTGTTTTGCCCTTTTTATCTGTGGTCCTCTGCACGGTTTGGTTTGTCTTCTGAGGCTGTTTCCTTGTGGTATGTCTGGGAGGTTGTTTTTTGTGTCTTTATTGTACGTTCGTATTTTTTTGTTCTGTTGGATACACGCGCAACTGGTAGACTTTAATGAGGTCATTGTATTCGAAATCTTGATCGAAGTTTGCGCCAAAGAACTCGAACACAGGACAATGCTCCGTGAGTAGATAGACAAAGGGTTCTAGACAAACGAGGTAAAACTGCAGTTGAAGGACCTTGGAGAGCTGGCGGCAAATATGTAGACACGGGCATTCTCTTTTATTTATTTTTTGCGTGTATGGACAAACAGGGAGATTACAGTTGGTGAGGCTTAAGAAGGATTGCACTATGTTCTGACCCAAAATTTAGTATGAGCGTGGGAGCGATTCAATTGAAATTCTATGTCTTGACTGACTGGTCATCATGCTTACCATTTACATTGGTATAAGTGGAGCAGGAAGTATTAAAAAAAAACAGGATTCAGACAAAAATGACGTTATGTTCTTGGCGTAAATGAAAGGGATCTATAAATAAGCCGCTTCAGCTTTTTAACAAATTTCTTGAATTTGTATCAGACAGAGAGGAGTAAATCCCTCCCACTTTACTGCATCCCATACTTTCTTACTTAAGTGCAGCTACAGAACCTGGTCCTCAACCATATCATGCCTCTCCAATTAGCCTTGTCCTTAGCTCACTGCCTCCAGTTGCGCACTCGAAGTTGATTGAGGTCGGTTAGGTCGTTTCCGACCCTGATGAAGCAGCGTGAATTCTCCATCGTCATCCCACACAGACGGACGAGTTTGGGCGGTATACCAAAACTAGACATGGCTCTGTATAGTTTGTCTCTATGAATGCTGTCGTATGCGGCTTTGAAATCAATGTATAGGTGGTGGGTATCGATTTGGGTTTTTTCCAGGATCTGCCGAAGTGTGAAAATTTGATCAGTTGTGGACTTTCCTACAGTAAAACCACACTGGTAAGGGCCGATCAGGTTGTTGGTAAACGGTTTCAGGCGTTCACATACTACGGCATTTGACCAGATTTGACTTATGAGTTGGTGGATTTTACTTACCAGGTCATCTCTCTTTATATCCTCCATCACGCGTTTTTCTTGCTCTTTTCTTCTTTCTAAAAGCCGGTGTTCTTCCCTTCTTCTCTGCCTATACAGCTCAAAGGCAGCTCTCGTCTCCACCTGCGGCTTACAGGCTGCGTTCTTGGCTGTGAGAAACTGCCGACATTCCTCATCAAACAAGGGTTTCTAGCATATACGAACCTCGTTGTCGTTTCTTCTTTTAACATGGTCGTCAACGATAAAGTCAGTACCTTCCGAGGGTCTAGGTATCTTCGTAACAATTTTTTTTTTTACGTAAGGGGGTAGTTAACCCAAAGCACAACCCGCAATCTGGAGGGCATGTTATAAGATACCATCAGAAAAGGCCACCAGTATTCACTGAGATCCGCAGTAGGCCTTTAGACTCATCCGTCACCATTTCTGTTTAAAGGGACTCACTAAACCTTGTGTTTCTTAGACGAACTGATGTCGGAATATATCAAAGAAGCTCATATAAGCTGTACAGGAGGCCACTATTATTCTCTACGGGATTGGCTTTAGTTGACCTTTTGACACTTCCATTTGGTCATCATTTCTGTTTAAAGGGCCTGACTAACATTTCTTATTCTTAGACAACCTGTTGTCGGAATAATATGTCGAAGAAGCTTTATAAGTTGTTCAATCTGTCCATTTTAATTGGGACTACAGACCTCACAGTTCCATATCAAACACAAAACACATCTACATTCGTGGGGAAGTTTGTCTAAATAGTGCCGGACCTTTTTTTCGTGATTGGGTATTTAACTCAAAACACAACGTACAACCTGTAGGGACAGTTTGACGTTGTACTTTCGGCACACCCGCCACCATCTCTATCCAAAAATCCTGTTATCCGTAAATGTCATCCCAACTCATGCTTTCTTTTCACTTCGCCCATGCTAACTGCGGGACTGTTAAGTAGAAGAGGATATCACACACCTGCAGTGTCACTGTTCCGGAATAAGGAACAGCCGAGAAAGGGGCTCAGTGGCGCGATGGTTAGTGCGATGAACTGCCGCGCAGGAGGTCTGGGTTCGATTCCCAGCCGTAGCAACACCTAAATGATTTTTCACTGGCCCTCCTCTCGTGATGATCTGACAATTCATCCGAGTAGTATCAATTGTCAAGAATAGCTTATCTCAACTTAGCCGTTCGGAGTCGGCATAAAACAGGAGGTCCCGCCGTCGTGCAAGAAGTACACACGCACACATGAATGGTTGTGAGAAAGCTAGGCCCTGGGTACTAACGAGCCTGTTGCGTCAAAAATTTGTTTTTTTGTAGAAAGAATTCTTGGTATCGCTAAGGGTCCACGCAGGCCTATGAGAGTTTGACGTTTCACCGTAGCGACAACGACCCTAACAACCAACCCAGACTAACTTGTACTGTAGACGCCATCGTTGATTCCATTTTGGGAATTCTTCCTTTGCCTTCTGGAGAGGTTTTTGGTACGTCAAACTTTTTGCTTATAACATAACGTAACGCAATTATATTTTCAACAGAAATACATTCCTTTGACATGGACAAACATAAAATGCCAGCTTCATCTTCTATTAATAGGCTTTTAAGATTTTATTAGAGCTAAAGTACCATTAGTCTGTATTTGTCTGCGTTAATATATGCTATGCACCTTCAAAGGCATAACCAAAATCGTTTGTAAAGTTTGAAAAAAGTCCTAAACAAATAAAAAAAGCTTTACCCATCAAAATGAGAGTTACCCGGATGGTGCAAGTCCCTATTTTGCATATTTTAACCTCCACAGCACTTAACTTAAAGTGGTCTTAAGCAATTTAAGTCGCTTAAAGTTGATCCCACAACAGCCCACCAAAACATTTCCACCTTCCCCAACATAGTTGCAATTTACATGTTACTTGTGGGGCTTTCTTTGTTGTTGTTAACGAATAAAGGTATGTCCCGCTTCCTCACAACCTCTTAATGCCCTTTCTGTAATTTCATCACAAAATTAAATGTTCATTAGAGGAAAAAATGTATTCCTACCCCACCAAACTGCGCTTAGCCTTTTTTCAATGGGATTAAATTGAAAAGTGCATGCCTGACGATATCGCGTTCTGAAGACGCCTAGAATACATCAAAGGGCACTGCACCCAATCGTGTAGTATACCCTGGCAAACAGCATACAAACACACATACACATGCACCAAGTTGATTGCAATTTAATATCCCTGCACCCCTCCACCAGGGATTATGACGACTAGTTGGCCAGAGGCGCATTCCAGGAAATGCACAATGACATGAATGCGACTACAAACAAAAGATATTTGCTTGCCAGCTGGATATAGTTTTTGCGCTATAAAATGGGAATTAGAGCGGCAAAAGGTGCAACACTATCTATGCCGGGTGAATAACCAGGTTATGTTTTAGTTCATATCAAACACTCCCTCTAAACCTACATTCATCCTCAGCTTCACTCCGTAACTTAATTGCATCTGAAGTTGGCCACTTCAAAAAATTGCAGCAATTTTCTCGGAAAGATAGAATATCTATAGGTAGGTGGAGTTGTAGCAATTCCACATGTTTTTGAGATAAATCTACCACATTGGATGGACAGGGATTGATGAGGAATTGCAGAATTACTGGGAAACGTTGTTATGCGGATCTGTCTAGACACCACCCGAAGGATGCTTCCCCATAAGATTAGTGCGAGCGGGGCGATGATTAACGATTGAGAGAGAACGCTTTTAAGGGTTGTTTGTTGATTTGTCTATGATTTTACAAAGCCTCTTGCTAAGGGTGAAATGTTTTCAATGCACCTACTGTGTTTCGAAATGTAATTGCAAAGAAAACAACATCAAAGGATATACACCCAGATTCCAGCCAGATAGAATGGTTCCAGGAAGGATTTCACTTTTTTAATTTCCTTCGATCATTGAGGTAACTTGTGTCCTTCATGTTATTTGTGCCTTTGGCGATGGCTTTGGGTCTTTTAATGGTGCATCGATGAGTCTTTTTGGCAGGAGGTTTTGCTGAACTACTTGGCCACTTACAGCTTTGAGTTATAAAGTTTTTCCTTTTTTTTTTATAGTTTTTCCTCTCCTGGTAGGCTATCAACGGCTTTGAGTTCATACCTTTTCGGTCCCGAATGAATGACTTGCTTAGGAGAGATTATAATCGAAATTCGAAATGACTGTCCTTAAGCTGAGTGGCCATGTCTACATATCCCAGGACATAATATTTTTGGTATAAAAACAACGGCCGAACTTTTTTTTGGGGACTTCTATTTGAAAAAATCTTAACTCTTGGCTGTATACTTGTTAAATAATCATTTCGTTTACTGAACATTGAACAGTCGCAGCTCTTGCATCGGTATTTATGATTTATTGACCAACTTGCCATTTGAATCACTTTTATCTTCCTTTAATGAAATTAAAAAAAGCATAACTTCCTCACTGGGGCTTGAACCGATTGACTATGAGTTGTCAAGCGATAGCTTTTCCACCGGCAACTAAATCTTTGTTGACCAGCTTGTCACTTAACGTTTTTTCCCTGAAATAAATTATGTCCTCTCTTGGACTAAAGCCTGGGTAGTCAATTCTTAACTTTGAAAATGATAATCGTTGACGATGGTGAAGGAGACTTTCTGGGTATCTAGTTACATGAGTAGATACACACACAATGTGAAGAACATATGAGAATCCGCTGTACAAACCATTGAAAACCCCTATTCTATCCTAAAATTAAACATCCCTGACATGGCCAACAAAACAACGTTTTACTGAAAAGTGGACGGATTTTGAAAATTGTTACACTTCTTCTGCTTCTTCGAATATAGAGCCCAATACCACATTTCACCAATCTAGCTCAAAATTTCGGTGACACAGACGGTCGGATCGATTCTGAGTCGATTCATATATTTTAAGTTATATCTAGCTTATTTATTTTTCTATGTTACAAACTGTATTAAAACAAAAAAGTTTTAAAAGTTACGGATACAGTTCGATCCTACACAGGATCGGGGACACCGCTTGTCAAACAGCCGTATCTTTGGCATGCAGGGTGGTGTACATTGAACCAAATGCGAGGGCTTTCCCTATAAGAGCGATTTAGCATAATTGACTTCAACCCTTGAATCAAGCTGACTGGTTTGAAATAGTCTTCTAGGTTCTAGCCCTGGCCAGACATTTACATTTTTGTTTAAATACAGATGCAAACCTATGTCTACACAGTTGTTGAAAGGTTTCTTAAATTTCCATTCCTTTTTGTGGCTTTGGCAAAATCTGATGATCGTTCGATAGTAACCACCTGTTTGTATATTTGATTTTGCAAAAAAAATTCCATTCCTTTGAATGGCTGGACATGTTTTGTGTGTCTTCGGAAAGTAATGGGTGATCCATTTCGAGGTTCCCTACTTTTTTAAAGAAAAAAAACACAGAAAATTCAAATTTAATGGAGAATGTTTATTATCATTTGAAAGAACATTCTTTGGGATTTATTTTTTGAAGATTATGTCTATCAAATGTTGGCCGTTGCTACGTCGCAGATGGTCCATCCGTTGAGTCCAATTTTCGATCACTCGTTCGAGCATTTCGACTGGTAACTGGCGAATGACACGCGTGATGTTTTCCTCCAAGGCCTGAATCGAAGCGGGTTTGTCGGCATAAGCTTTTGACTTTACATATCCCCACAGGAAAAAGTATAACGGTGTGATATCACACGATCTTGGTGGCCAATCGACCGGCCCAAAACGTGAAATTATGTGCTCACCGAAATGTTCTCTCAATAAGTCCATTGATTGATGCGATGTGTGGGAAGTGAAGCCGTCTTGCTGAAACCAAATGTCGCCGAGATCACGAGCTTCAATTTCAGGCATCAAGTAGTCGGTTATCATGGCAAGATAACGGGCGAACGGCGCCGAATCGACTCTCTACGGTCTTCGTGTGCAATCTCAGCTACGGCCGCTATATTTTCTTCACAGCGTGCTGGACATGGTCTATTCGGTCGAATATTATCCAATAATGAATGCTGGGTCTCAAAATGGGTGATGGTGTTGCGAATAGTACGCTCAGTAGGCCGATTATGTTGACCATAAGTTGAGCGAAGTGCACGAAACACATTCCTCACAGAACGTGAATTTTCGTAATAAAGTTGAACAATTTGTAAACGTTGTTCACGCGTAAGTCTTTCCATTATGAAATGCCAAACAATACTAAACAAAAATAACATGACAGCATGACACGACTCACACGTGATCTGTCAAAAAAGGCTATTGAAAAAAGTATCTCTACTTGGATCACCCGTTATATACATCTTCCGAAGCAAACCTATGTCTTTCCGCCAGTTGGACAGTGATTGCTAAATGTTCATTCCTTTGTATGTCTCGCTATGTCTAACAATCGCACGATGGAAACCTATGTCTCGTCTCCAGTTGTTCAAAGGTTGCTAAAAAGTTCATTGCATTGTATGGCAGGGTATGTGTTCTGTGTCTTTGGCCATATTCGACGATCGTCCGAAGCAAACCTATGTCTCGTCGCAAGCTGTGCAGAGGTTGATAAAACTTCCATTCCTTTGTATGTCTGGCTATGTGTTGTATGTCGTTGACAAAATTTGAAAATGCCCCGAAGCAACCCTACGGGTCTACCAGTTGTTCAAAAGTTTGCTAAAATGTTCATTGTTTTGTATGCCGGCTATATTATTCCTGTGACTTTGGGCAGTTTTTTAGTGGCTGCTAAAATGTCCATTCCTTTGTATGTCTGGGAATCTGGTGTGTGTCTTTCGCAAGATGGTTGGATCGCCCGATGCAAACCTATGTCAGTTGTTCAGGGGTTGCTAAAAAGTTCATTGCAGATGTGACGGTCGTCCAATGCAAACCTACGTCTCGCCGCCAGTTAAGTTTGCTCACAGTTCCATCCTTTTGTATGCCTGGGCATGTGTGGAGTGTTTTTGAGAAAATGTGACGATCTTTTGATGTAAACCCGTGTCTCGCCATTACTTGTTCAGAGTTTACTGAAATTTCCATTCCTTTGCAGAGTTTACTGAAATTTCCATTCCTTTGTATGGCTGATCATGTGTATCTGCTAAAATTTGAAATCTTTTGTATAAATAGGTGTGTGTTGTGGGTTCTTTAGCCATATGTCAGCCAATTAATATTATATTACATACGTGATCCTTGTTTATAAACCCATGTTCCTTTAAATACAACTTAAAACTAATATTTGCTATTTATGAATAAAAATAAAAGAAAAATTATTTATTTAATGAATATCACTTAATAATCATTCATTGGTCACAAAAAAGAATGTAAAATAACAGACAAATTCTATGCCTACAATAAAACATTGAGAATATATAACAAATTTCTTTTATTCTGACGACGTACCCAATTATTGACAGTCATCGTCGTAAACCATAACGATTACATTCAGCTAACACCTTCACGCCATCAGCCATTAGCCATGAACACATTCCACACCCCATCACCAACTTACGTTCCACCGCGGCTCGCGCAGTTAATGTGTCAAAAAAATTCATCGATGTCAGTTCGTTTTCGGGGAAAAAGTAAAATTCGGGGTACTTTATCAAAATTTCGATTTCAATTGAGTGTTTTCTAATAAATTAATGGTTGTGAAATATTTTTCCACCATGTAGGTCGCTTTACAGTGTAAAAAAATGTTGTTTTCGTGAATATAATGATTAAGCAATTGCTCCCTCGGTTTCTGTCTAAAAGTTATTTTGCGAGTTGAAGTATTCGTTTATCATTAAATAAATAAGTATTCACAAAGTTTCCATCGATTTCGTCCCAAAAAATGAGTTTTTTATGTAAATTTTGATAAGGGATCAGTACATCGGTTTCAGTGAAAAGAAACATGGCCACGGTTTGAGTGCGGTTTGCATTTTTTTTTTGTGGCAAATTGTTTGTTTTTCTATGGAAATTGTGTTTCTCGCAACAAAAAGTTCCTAAATATCAATAGGTGGCCAACGAATATAAGTGCGGCGGGTTTTTGTAAATCAATGTGTTACGAGCAGAAAGTGCAATGAATGTTGTTTAGTTTTTTTTAGCTTGATTCATATTGGTTTTGATAAGTGTTGCAATATTAAATATAAGTCATTCTGAATAAATGCACCGGCCCATTTTGTTTGCAAAATGTAGTTCTTCTCTCGCGAGTGGAGTGAAATCGTAGGAAGCATTTACTTGTTGACCAGTCGGACGCAAAAAAAAGCACCACAAATTCGTATAGAGTTGAGGATTTCAAATAATCAAAGCATCTAGAAATTTTAAGGTTGGTGTAGTCACAATTACATTTTCGTAAAGATATCATGTTAAGATAACCATTCGCCGAGTAATATACAGCAATACTGCCGTCACGTCCTTTTGAAGTTGGGAAGTTGGTCTTTCTCAAAAAGACATTTACATCATGAGCTTACTTACTTACTTAAGTTACACGTCGGTTTCTACTCGTGGGTGCCACTCTTCTTCCGTGGCGTCCGACGCTTGCCTCATCTGCGAGCCGGAGTATTGTTGTTGTCATTTCGCTTAACCGACCAATGCCGATTATTTTTTGCCAGGTATATGTTGCTGTACACCGTACAGCTTGCAACCTGTCCATACCACCATTTGATGCTCTCCCTGTTTAGTCATACCCCTTGTTGCTTCGGCATATTGCACAAAGTAATTAAAATATTTAATTACTTTGTTGATCTTCCTTAAAAAAAATTACATCACTGGGGCTTGAAAGGTTGTAACAGAAAGATCTTATACATTGGCCTTTAAATCCTCCTTTGCTTTCAAAGGGTCTAAGAAGAAAATAACAACGTTCATGGTTGGTAATATCATCTGAGCACAAATGTTTGATCTTTTCGAAGCCTTTAGCGATCCATCTCCGCCAAATTCATCTGAAGTCTCCTTTTCGTCATTCTCTTATTTAACATGCCTTGTTCGGATGAAACTTGACCGCAGATTGATGTCGATAATGTATTGGCAACGTGTTCTGTCGTTGAGTAGATAGTTCCCTGGTCTGCTTTTACACGCAGACTCTTGACTCACGACTCACAGAGTGCAAAAGAGAAAGAAAATTCGAAAACTTGAGAGGAAAAAATATTTTGCCCTGTGAGTCGTGGGTAAAATTTTCGGCGTCTCTTTTTAACAACGAGAACTGAACTTCGAAAAAAGTCTTGACTGAAGAGTCTACGTGTAAAAGCACACCTGCCAGCAAAAACAGGACGTCCTGACGCTGAAACAAGTGTTATCGTCGTTAAAAAAAGCCTTTTCCAATGCGTCTTTTATTATATGTCGAAAATAGCCTAGAACAGAGAAAGATTTGGGAACACTAGGCTTTTCTTATCCTCTGTGTTTGAAGTGTTTGGCTGCATGAGTCTTTTGCACGATTCTTTGCTGGCGGGGGTATTCAAAGTCCATTATCCTTCTGGATAGACATCGTCAAATCATTTTTTCTTACGATGGTCGTTGGATTTCATTAAAGTTTGACCATGTTATGTACTTTTATTGAGTATATGGATCATATGGTGCAGCGCAGCAACGGAGAAGAAATTAGGGAACAATAGGATAAATCGTTTGCATTTCGCGGGTGATATGGCAATCCCTGTTTTATCCTAGATGTGCACTGATGGTTGTTTACATCCATCACCAAGCCTGCTGCAGACAACACACCCTCCTTACTGATGAACCTAAGGTCTAAAATTTCGACAGTAGAGTCAATTTGACAATTCAGTGATATTATCACATTGATAACCGCAAAAAGATGATGATTTTCGAAAATGCATTAGCACTCCTTATTACATTTGTTATATTCGACGAGCAAAACCGGGAGGGTGATAGAACACTAGAGTTAGTTGGACGCTTTATGTTGGGCGGCTACTTGAACGAAAGGAACTCGCAGAAAAGGGATTGTAACACTGGATTGGCTTAATGTCAATCGGCTGCTTTTCTAAATAGAAATACCATACGAATGTTATATGCTTCGTTGTTTGAGGTGAATTAGTATATGGATATCCCCATATCGAGGTTTGAGATCTGTTACTGATAAGCGATTAGGTCCGGATTATTCTCAGAATTAAAGAAAATCTCTATGTAAAGCTCCCACTTCTCATTTCGTTCTTTTGGAGACAAGATCAAGTGTCAAAAGCTTCGCGGATCAGTTGCAATGATATGAATGCCCTTCTTTTGTTGGCCAGATTTTCAGTGCGAGATCATCCTATTTTCAGGAACCAACTGGAGCTAACTCGATAAACATGAATTGTCTCAGAGTGATCTCAGAATGATCTAATTCAACTCAGAGTAAACTGACCCAGGGAAAATTGGGCCGCAGACATAAATCTTCCAACTGGTTTGAACCAATTCTAAATTGGTTTTATCCAAACAAATTAAAGAACAAAGAAGTCTTGTGCTTGCGGCTCTTCTTGGAAAGTGAACGCACCCCCATTAAGACCAATTTAAAACTCCGAAGTATAAATTAATCAAAATGACAATTTCTCAAGTCAATTGGAGCCACTTGCACCGAATCAATTAATGCCTCCAACAATTGAGTCCACAAGGACAAGACGCCTTTAAAAATTTTCTCCCAGACATTGCACGCACCCAGGGCATGATCGTCGCAAGTGCAAAGAGCTCTTAATTGATCACACAACAAAAAAATAATCGCCAAACCCAAAAAGGCAAAAGAAAAATGCTGACAACTGCGGCATACGGCCGTCTGACCGAAGCCGCTTTTCATATACAGTCCTCCATTTGGAAACTAGATACAATCTGCACACTGGCGCGTGTATATCCCGACGCGAATCATCGAATTTCTAAACAAATAAAGTGTCAAGGCATGCAGCAAGCCACCCTATACGCTGATGTTTGTGTTCGTGGGTTTATATCTTTCTCTGACGGACGATTGATGCTCCTCGGCCGGGTTTATCATATTTTTTAGACGTCTCGTCGTCAATATTTATCCACCGACACAGCTAGATAGATGGTTGGGTAGTGTGCCAAAGGGACACATCATCTTTCTGCGGCATCAAGTGTCGTCAATGGGTATGTCGTGTTGTTTTAGCACGCGTGGCTGGGATTTGTTTACGACCAGGGATAGAAGAGAGGCTTTTGCCCTCTAATGATGATGATGCCGATTGCATGTGATAACGGTTTATGTTTTCAAATTTGTGTAGACACACGCGCCGCGCAAAATACTTCTGGGTGGGTTATTAGAGACGTAGATACGTTAACGAATAGACTGGAAAAGTTCTAATGGTTACCTCATGTTTTGTATGTGCAGGTTTTGCAAACGACCCAATTTAGGGGTAACATTTGGCTTCATTGAAGCATGACTTCGGTTCAATGGCTTGCTATTAAAATGTAGACTTGTAAGACTTTCGTTGAATGCAAATTGATGTTTTTTTTTTTTCTCTTTCTCCCTCTTTTCAGGTAAGCATTGGAACTTTTTTTCATATTATTCCTGCCCCATGTCAAGGCGATGGTAGAACGTACCTACAGGCTACAGGTAATCATTTTAATAATTCACATGCCAAATGACTTGCTGTCTGCCATCAGAAGTCTTATAACAGTTTGGTGACTCTTGGGAATAGAACTGATGAGTCAGGCACACGCAAGGGAGAGGAATTTCGTTGTCAAGTGATTGTCCTTGTTAATAGCCGAGGTTAGTTCTGTTGGTGGGTGGGGTGGTGTAGGGGAAATGTCTAATCGATCCGTAGACATGTATTAAATGGAATGTGTACCCTATATGGCATTAGTTGAGTGTATTTATATTTGGAAGAAGGGACTTATTTGTATAGCTATATGATAGTGGTTAACATGCGATGTATTACGACGGAGATGAAGCTCTAGTTCGTAAACAGAGTTGTGACTAATTTTATGATGGACCTTAAAGGATTCTTCAAAAATTCTCCATGAAATCAGCTCAGCGAACTTCACAAGAGCGGATCCTTCCATCTCTTAACTAACTTAAGTGGCGGAATGAACCACCAACATGCCTCTCCAATCAACCCCTACCTAGCTAACTGCCTCCAGTTGCACACTTAAAGTTGGTTGAGGTCAGTTACCACTTGTGCGCGCTTCATAATTCGATGTCTTCCCCTATTGAGCCTGACTTCTGGCTCGAAATCAAAGACTATACGAACGGGAGTACAGGGGTCCATTCGCTTTACATGGCCTAGCCATAATAAACTTCCAATTCGGAGATTCTTTTGATCGCGTCTATGTCGCTGTACAGCTCGTTAAGTTCTTGGCTGAATCTTACTATCCATATCCCATTCAACCCAAACGGGACCGATAATTTTCCGAAAAATTATTCGCTCAAATCGGCGACTTCATTCACTTTTGAAGCGGTCCATGCTTCGGCGCCGAAGAGCAGGACTTGGTGATCAAAGTCAGGACTTGGTGATCAAAGTCGTTGCCCAACCTGATGGAGCTGAGAGAAATCTTCATCGCCGGACGGTATACAAAAACTTGATAACTCTCTATATAGTTCGTGTCTATAAATGCTGTCGAGGGCAGCTTTGAATTCGATGAAAAGGTGGTGGGCATTGATTTTGACTTTTTGGGTTTCTTCTTCGGAATCTGTCGAAATGTAAAGATTTGCTCAGTTGTGTGCTTTCTAGAACTAAAACCACAATGATAGAGGCCAATCAGGTCGTTGAAGGCGATGTCTTTACATGTCTTCCCAGGAAAATCTTTTCAGCGATTCCCATCTTAAAATGAACGCGTCTCGCAGGATCAAAAGAAGAACAGCAGATGGTTACTCTTATAAAAGTTTCCAACATTCTGCTCTCCATCTCTTTGACTTTTGTGCGGTGTACTTCATCCGGCGGTTCCAAAGCTCACTCATACTCTATTCCTTTACTGTCTTAAATTCAGAACTGTAGACCAACCGATCAGGATCTTGGCTGGTGTTAGTCACTAAATCCTATGAATCATTAGACAATGGAAACATAAGTTATTGGTCAATCGCTAGTTATAGCCTGGTTTAGTACCGTTCGCAAAAGCTAGCCTTGCCAATGACGACCTTAAAAGTGTTTTTGAGGGTTCTAATTAGCCTTTTACAAAATACTCCCCATTAAGACACGATGAAGATCCGCTTTATCCACTTTTATTACAAAATGCCGAAATCAACGTCACTTTCGTTTTGAAAGTTACGGAATGAGCATCGTGGCTTTCAAAACGATAATCGTGAAGGAGACTTTCTGGGTACGTAGCGTTTAATTTTTATATTAAGTGTGTCTCCTTCACTATCGTCAACGATTATCGTTTTGAAATTTACGGAATTAGTACCCAGGGGACTTCGAGTGGTACCTAGCTTCAAATCAGCTCTCTGAATGTTTTCGCATTGTCCGATAGCATAGCATACGAAATCCCTCGTCTCACAACAAAACGCCGTATGGCCATTAGGCAACTATCAGTTGACAAACTTATGGTCAGCTCTAAATGCTTTTTCTAGGATATCTTCCCCAGTGTTCGTGTAATACAATGGACCAACAGAATCGATATGCTTATTATGAAAGGGACTCGTATAGGCAGTTATTTGAATTGATAGAGGAGCGAACTTTTGGGTGCCTGGATGAACAAAGACCTTTTTGCAGACAAAGCTACTTCTTAAATCTTCTATTACAGCTGACATCCTCTTAAAATCCAAAAGCGTTCTCCCAATAAGGTAGTTGTGGATGGCGTTTCCTCTTACAGATTCTCTGTAAACAATGGGGTACCTCAAGGATCCATTCTGCCATTCACTCTATTTCTGTTGCACGTAAATGATATTTTTATGGACAACTAATAATCGCGTTGTTAGTTTTGCAGCTAATAGTACTCTAAAAGCGTCTTACTCAAATGACATTACCGCTATTGCTGCTCACCAGCTGATATGCGAACAAATCTGCTCTATAAACGAAACGAAGAATATACAATAGGGAAAGGATTATACCGCTGAAAGAAGCATTTTACAAGAAAGAACAAGTCCACAGTTTCGCAAATCAAAATGGAGAATGCAGTCCTCAAATCAGCCCAAGAGATGCATGGATTCGCATCTTTTAGGCATCACAATTGGGTCAGATCAGCAGCGTCCAAACTAAGGGATAATTTTCACAAAAGGATGGTTGAGCTCGAGTATTTCCTCCTTTATACGAACCCTGCGGCACTAATCATCGGCTTATGTTCGTCCTTGGCCCGTTCCCGTTCTTCGACATCAAATGACACGCTTTAGAACAACTTTGGATCACTTTAAGCAAAATGAGTGTTAGACATCAAGTGGAGGTAGATTTAGTAGTGGATTTAGAATCACCTCCTGATTGTCTCTAACAGTCAGTCTTTGTATTTTCGCTATTTCCTTCATATTGATAGGAGTATTTCGATGATACAATTTTGCATATTTTTACCTGCCCGACTGTCTTAATGAAAGAAAGCTTCACCTTACACCCTACTCCTTTAAAATCGTTGGGCTTTTTCCAACAAACAAATATACATTTTTGGCACAAGAGGCTCGTTAGTACCCAGGGCCTTGCTTTCTCACAACCATTCATGTGTGCATGTGTACTTCTTGCCCGATGGCAAGACCTCCTGTTTTATGCCGACTCCGAACGGCTTAGTTAAGATAAGCTACCTTGACAATTTATACTACTCGGATGATTTGTCAGATCACCACGAGGGTCTTTTTCCAACACGGAAGTGAAAATTCTCCTGCCTTTTATACGAATGTCAAACTCTAAATAGGGAGATCAGTGAAGCCCTCAGAGATCGACTTGATAAATTTGGTCTTAATGTGCTTTGACTTTAACGTAACCTATACGCTTTTAAAATCGACGACCAGGTGGTGGGTACCTCTTTTAACTTCTTGGGGTTTTTTGACGATCTTTTTACAACACCCAACCAGTTGAATGCCTGAGTTGATGTTTTAAAGCTCAAATACATCCAACTAACCAGGGTATATTTCTCATATTGCATCCTCCTGATTTTTTTCAGAAAATCTTTTGAAACAAATTGAATTCCTTGGAAACTTTCTTCCGAAATCCTCTTTTAGTCATTTGCGTTGTTTTATGAGAAAATGCGAAGTAAGTAACTATTGCCCTCACGTTACATAAATCCTAAAAAAAAATCGCATGAATATTATCTTCCAACGTAAGGACTGTACCCTGACTAGAGTGTACTTTTAAGACGAAGTAAAGTCTTCAACGAAATCGTTAGCTTCTTGGAAATACGTGAGATTTTTCTTTGAATTTTCTCAACCTGGTATACCTAACTTGCTTATATACCTGCAATCGAGTTAACCTTGTTATCCCTCCGGTAATATGAGTCATTTCCTTTGAAGACAGAAATTTTCATGTTTTCTGAGGAGAGCATTCCGGGCGTTTCTTAGGTCGGATGTAGGTCATGCGTGTATCCTTGTAAAGCATTTAGACATATTTTTGTTCGCCAAGATAAACAATTTAGTTAACAATTTGCGATGTTATGTAATTGTGAAAGGATGTGCGGTTTTGGTTGGAAACTTGATGCTCCTACTTGATTTTTTTTTTTGGGAATTAAAGGGTTTTTTCAGCTCCGGAATTTCAAAGGTGATCAGTTTCTGCATATTTAGGAATAAATGTCTCCTGGTAGTTCATTCCGTTGTTTGATTGGTTTGAAATAGAAAGAGTTTCGGTGTTGGGTTGTTAGGTGGAGTGGGTCTATCTAGGGGTAGTGTGTCTCCATTGTTTTTTTTATTTTTCCACGTTCTTCTGAACCTGTCATAAAGAAAAAGATTGGTTATGGATTCAATAGGATGGATTCTTTTTTTTACTCGAACCTAGCTTTGAAATATATGGCAAACCTTTGCACTTAGGCGCCTTTTTTCAACTTAGCGAAATTTAAACAATTATTGACAGTGGCTTACAAAATTTATGATCGATTTTACATCTCTTTTTACAATGATAGCAATAGATTTAAGTAAACCAATAAGATGCATCGCCTTTCAACATGAAAGAATTGCCAACTTTCGAATTGGACTTCGAAATATGCCCTTTGGGGTCCTTACGTTTGCTACTCCGATCTTCGCATCTGATCCTGGATGAACTTGGAGTACTCTGCCCAGAACCCAACGTTGTGGAGGTACGTTGTATTCATGGCCTATGACCATGTTTTCGACATGAAGATTCTGCTCGTTCGTTGACCACTTCGTCCGGCACTGAATTTCATGGATGCATTCATTGGTCCAACGTTGCCAAAAATGGTTCTTCACGATTTATTCTACGCCATCTCTGAATACAACCGATGTTTGTGGTGTCATCGGGGACTTCTGGAAGTGCGCCTTCAGGGATGGTAAAATTAGCAAAAGAGCGGGGGTGAGTGCATTGAACTCATTCGGATCTGCAGAAGATGGTGAAATGGGGCGCGAATTCATGATCAGCTTAATTTCGATCAGAACAGTCGACAGCTCTTCGAAGGTCATCTTGACGTTGCATACACTGCGATAGAGATGACATTTAGCTGTGAAGGTTACAGCAGCTTCCCATATTGCACCAAAATGTGGATCCCTGGGAGGAATAAAATGAAAATTTTTGTTTTGGTACAAAAATCAGTAGTAATGGTTTGCGTAGTTTTTTTTTTTGTGAAACAAATTTCGTAGATCATGCAACTTTGTTTGCGCTCCTACGAAGTTTGCGGCATTGTCACAAAAAATGTCGTATGGAATCCCCCTACGGCCGATCAGTCTCTTCAATGCAGCGATAAATGCATCTGTAGAGAGATCAGATACAGCATTGAGATGTACAGCCTTCGATGCAAAGCAGACGAAGCAGCCACGTACGTTTTGTATGGCAGTTTGCCACGATTTTTTTTTTTAGATATGTGTAGATTGGGCCACAAAAGTCTATCCGACAGCTAAAAAATGGACCAGACGCAGTTAACCTTTCTGCGGGCAAGTCTCCCATTACCTGCTAAAGCAATTTCGATCTGTACCGCACGGAATGGACACAATTCCATACTGTTGGACGGGCAATATTCTAGGCTAGTATACTTCTGAATCAACAGTGACGCCTAGAAGATGCATGGGTTGTGCTGACTGAAAATGTATTTTTTTTTTTTATGCCGCAATACATTTACGGCCCCCAATTCAACTAAAAGAAAACGCAGTACATAGCCTTCTCAAGGAAGAACAAATCATTTGTAGGTCTTCGTTAGTAGAATGAGTTTGTCCACGGTGTGAACTGTTGGTGCCAATATCTGTGCTTTGCTGGTAAGGTTCAATCTTCTGGAAAACTTAAAATTATGTTCTTTATCGCAAAAGGCCTTAAGGGTTCTTGTCAGGAATTACATGCCACTGCAAGGCACTAACATGGAACCAATAGCAAGCCCATCTTTACCTTTTTTTGTCGAGGAGATTGTGATTTGAAAAGAAAGGATCGTTGTCACCCTACTGCACACCTTATAGTATTTGCGGTTACAATCTCCATAAGGCATTGGCCAGCCTTATGGTTTCGAAAAACTTCCATCACTGAAACTGATGAAGAAATATAGTGGAAGTGCTTTATTCTAAAGTACAGCCCTACTCATACTGGGTGGCCAGAAAACGCTTACTCAGAGTTTTGTAGATATGTAAAAAATTATTTGGACCTTAAATTTTTTTGTTTCCAATACTTGCTAAGGACCATTTGTGCTCTTATTCAATTGTTATGACAACAATTTCGGGCGATAAGTTCTGGCAGTCATATCGGATATTCAGGCCTATCGCGAATAGGCAATCTGATTTACGTTGCTGACAAGGGAAAAATTCCCGGGAAAATGATTCTTTTCGAGAGCTTTCTAAGACTGGTTGGTGACTCCAAAAACAGAAAGAAAGAAGTCTGGAACGGTCAAATCGGACAGTCTTCTCGGGCAGAACAAATCGCCAAATAGGAATAATTAGACGATCACAAAACGTATGGTTCAGAATATCATTTGTGACTTTTCTAGTATGCGACAGTCTTCTTTCCTTTCTCCTGAATACACATGTCTACCATGCCCAATTGATCAAGTCGCGCGTTGATCATGTGCTGTATCGTTCACCGATCACAATAACCTTGTTACACTCGGAGTCCTCGAAAAAATAGGCCAATTGGGGCACCAGCAATCACCTTAAGTGGAAATAATTGGTCTAAGTGAATGATACGTGGATTCTCAGTGTCCCAGAAGCTCAAAATGTGTTCATATATGTCTTCATTCAGAGGGAAATGGGCCTCATTGATCATGATGAATTTCGATCGAAAATCATCTCCTGCGTCGTTGAAATTTAGAAGAGGGTAGATTTGCAGTCTGCAGGTAGTATCTGACAGTCCCACTGTGCAATGGAACATCTTCAAGAAATGAAATAACTTGCATTATCGGTCCATACGGGACATCAGACCTAACTTCTGTATTTGTGTTAACCCCGATTCCGAACGACAAAATTGAAAGCTTCTCATGACAGTTTCAGACTTTCTACAATCAGTCGAACCTTTTCAATCTTCGTAAGGACTGAGGGAAATTTTTCAGTTGCAGAAGATATTGACATTTTGGCGGCATTTCATCAAACCTAATCTTCACAAAGCCGCATAGGTCATTCCTTGGCCATATAATAACCACTTAACGATCTTCATGGTGTCAAACATTAGCTTGATAAAATGTTATTTCTCGTTCAACAAGAGAATAAACACATCCCTCCTATAATAAAGCATTAAATTACCTCTCAAAACTGCTTAAATTAGCCTTGAAAATAAACACTTCGTGCGACCGAATGCATCATGTAAAAGTATCTTTTTGTTAAAGATTTCAATTTATCGATACGATAAATAAAAAACCAAGTAAACATAATTTAAATTGAAGATTACACCAAGTCACGCCTACTTTCATGTCATTTTTATTCGACAAACAGAGAATAAAATAGCAAAAGTCTTTCAATAATTGAAAGTCAAACCTTCCTTCATGACCACATCCATTCCTTTACAAAGTTCACAATAATGACGCCAATCATGTCCCTGATACTTGTATATATCCACCACTTAATGTCAATGTTTTTGCCAAAGTAAAAGGTTGCCATTTACAACACACAAACACACACACAATAGTTTCTTGTGAATCCATTTTAGTGCGCTATTGATTGACCTCAATTTATCTGTAAATTTCCGCAAAACAAAACATTTGTCCTTTCGCCCCCGCCACACGATGTCCTTCAAGATTGATTGTTACATTACATTGCAACCTTGGAGATGTTTATTTTTTTTTTCTGTTTCCCGTTATATAATTGAAACGAGAAAATTAATTTAATTTTGTGTTCGTGTATGAAATATTAAGCAGGACGAATGAATTCGTCTTGAAATTCTTCCTGCCTATACCATGTCACAGAAACTTAAATAAAATTATAAATTAACGGAGAGTGGTACGTCCTTCTCGAATGACAATTGAGCACGAGTTTTCAGAAAATAAGGGAAAAACTTGCAGACAAATAACATACCCAGCATAGGTACGTGCTTTAAGTAGACAGGATTCATTGGGGTTGTCTCGACTTGTTGTCTGCAGATAAAATAAGCGGTTGAAAACCTTTAGAATACTTAATTTAATAGCAGAGTTTTTCTTGACGGAAATTAATGTTGAAATTGAATTGACAACAGTTTGTATGTCCAGGGCATTCTTTGTGGGACACAATTTCCAAACGGTGGTGGGAGATTTCTGGGTCATTTGGACACCATTCACGAGAACAGACAACACAAAATTATCTCAAGTCGTAATGAAATGCTTCTTTGAGGAGAAAATCTGATCGAATTGCAGTAAAGATGACACAAAATGAAATCATGTGTCTCCACTTAGTGGATGCACAAACCATCGTGTGAAAATAGCGTTTGATCGGCTTGATAGTTCTATGGCACTTTTACATTACGTATCCGTTGTACGATACAAGTGCTAAAGGGTGGTTTCACGCGCAAAAAAATCTTTTTAAACTCATGCTGATTTAGCAAAAACATAAACCAAGTACGAAACAGGTATTATGGATTAGCAGCGTATATGGCCGATAGTAACGCTTATCAGGAGTG
The DNA here is from genome assembly GCA_932526625.1 of Rhingia campestris. Taxonomy (NCBI): domain Eukaryota; kingdom Metazoa; phylum Arthropoda; class Insecta; order Diptera; family Syrphidae; genus Rhingia; species Rhingia campestris. Next base: position 107,323,237 of record OW052185.1, read on the forward strand.
TACACACGTAAAAGCTGCAATCAATCATCTATGCGCCAATCAAGTGGCTTTCATTTCAAATTAAGAGCTCTTTATGGTCATTATGGACGCTGCTTTGGAAAATTTTGCTTTTTCTTAGGCGCTACTGTAGCAGAATATGATCAACGTTGTCGGTACAAGAAGATAACTTGGCTTACGAATACGACCGTTGTAAATATTTTCCAAAGAAAAAGGAAGCTTCATCAAAGTAAGTACTTCTTCAATTAGTTGCACAATGACCATCAATAATTGCCTAACAGAACTGTTCAAGAACAACAAATTTTTGGCCCAACAGGCACGTTAGTACCTACCCAGAGCCGAGCTTTCTAACAACCATTCATGTGTGCGTGTGTACTTCTTGCACGATGGCGGGACCTCTTGTTTTATGCCGAATCCGAACGGCTAAGTTGAGATAAGCTTTTCTTGGCAATTGATACTACTCGGATGATTTGTCGGATCATCACGAGAGGACGAACCCAGACCTTCTGCGCGGCAGTTCAGAACTATTCACAATAGTTAAATAATATAAAGGTTACCAGAATTCAGAGAGAAAAAAAATCATTCATAAACACAGAAGATTTTCAAATGGAAGTCGATGTAAACCAGAGAAGCACATCAGTCCAGTGTTGCTTCTTATAGGCCTTTTTTATCTGCTCGAAGAGAAAAGTGACTGACTACAAAGGGAAACAAATGCCTCACAAACCAACCAATTTGCTAGCGGTCGAATTTTTGAGTTATTTACCATCTGCTACATGATAGTTCGGTTAGTTTTCGATTTACAAGGACCCCTTTTTCCTTCAAATACAGGAAATAGGTGCAGGAAAATTATTTTGACACTGAAAGCTGTTTCCTGCTCAAAATCTTGACGAAAAGTCAGTTTCATACTTCCGCCGAACGCTGGAACAACGTTGGGAAATATCGAAAACTTATTTCCAAAGTGAGTGCTGTGTAGCCCAAACAGTGCGTTATTTGAAAAGAAGAAAAAGTACGCAAGTTTGTGCAAAAATTGCATGATACTGGTATACTAGTGGACAACACTATTGGTCCCCGTCGTTGTACGGTGCTCACTGACTAAGAATGTGGATGCTATAACCGAAAGTCTGAGACTAAATCCACGAACATCAACTAGCCATCAATCTCAACAGCTCAATATATCACGCACTAGCCTGAAGAGAATTCTGCACAAAGATCTCAGATCATTCGGTAACTAGGGTACAATTGACTCAGCAATTGAAAGCGCACGACCACAGCTTCGTTATCGCTTTGCAGCTTGGGCAGCTTGAATTTGACAACGGTTTTGGGCGAAAAATCATCTTTTCTGACGAGGCGTATTTTCATATTGGCGGCTATGTTACTAAACAAAATTGCCGCATCTAGGGCTCGAAAAATCCGCACGTTATTTTGGTGCGGAATGTGCAGTTGTGGTATCATTGTACCATTTTTCTTCGAAACTAATTCTAGGAACAACGTTTCCTTTCAACTAAAATTGAAGATATAAATTTGGACGACCACTGGCTCATACAGGATGGCGCGCCATGCCACACATCCCACGCCACAATCGATCATTTGCGCACCAAATTCCCATATCGTATTATCAGCCGTCTCGGCGATATAAATCGGCCGCCACGTAGCTGCGATTTGACCCCTTTGAACTTCTGTTTGTCAGGAACCGTGAAGGACCAACAATCCGGAAACGATTTAATCACTAAAGGCCAATATCATCCAAGCAATCCGTGAGCTACTGCCCGGAATCATCAACAAGGTTGAGGAAAATTGGAGTGACAGAATGTGCTACTGTGAAGCCAACCGAGGCATCCACTTTAACGACGTTGTGTTCCATAATCAATGGAAATGTTTGCTCTTACTAATAAAGCCATAACACGTGGAAAAAATTTAATTTTGTTCATATTATTGCATTTTTACAAAGAAACTTGTATTTGGCCCAACTGTTATACCTAATTTCCGTCGAATAGACTCCTCTCGGCAGACAACGCTTTGCCGACTTGTTATTCTGCCTGCAATAAGGCAGCCTTTCAGACTCGATTCTAAACGCTGTCCAATCGCTCTCTCTTGATTTTCAAACCCGGAATTCAGTCTGCCTTATCGTTTAATGCTCGTATTCGATGATCCTCTTGGCTGGAGCATTGGTTAAATTTTGATTTTTTTTTTTGTATAAGGCAACCATTATAATTTGTTGTTGTTACACTTAATGTTGATGTTGTTGGCTAGCGCAGGCACAGTTGCAAGTTTCTCCTGCTCTCTTTAGTCTCTGGGTCCCTAAGTCTTCCGCTTTTCGTTTTATAGTAGGGCCCTGAATTCGGCTTCGACAGGAAAATTACCATATTCGTCGTTTGTCCGTTTTCCTATTACCCTTCTCTATGTATGTACTCCTAGAATGCTAAATGTCTGGCTTGTGCATTTATGAGTATATGCTCGATATGGTTGGCGGTTCAAAATTTCTAAGTCGTCTGTATCTCTTTTTATAGACGAGTCGGCTTTTACAAGCAAATGTCCATATTCGACGTTAGTCCCTTTACATATTGCCCTTCTGTATGTACGTACACCTAGAGTCCTATATGTCTGGCTTGCATCCATTATACCTACTCTGTTTAATCGCCTGCCTTTTTCTAGGCACTACTGTCGCAGAATATGATCAGCGTTGTCGGAAAATGAAGCCCACTTGGCAAAGGAACGAGCAACGAACATTGTAAATATCTTTCAAAGAAAAAAGTTCGCACAGAGTCAAGCTCTGCTCTCAAGCGACTACAAAAGGCAACTGATGCCTCACAATCAAACGCTAAATTCACTGCCGGTCGTATTTTGGAGAAATTTAACATCATGCTACATCATGGTTTGGTTAGCTTTCGACTCAAAGGACCCCTATTTATGTTTCTTCAAAAATACCTAGATTCCGTCGAATAAACTCCTCTCGGCAGACAACGCTTTCCCGACTCCGCCTGCAAAAGGCAGCTTTACATATTCGATTCTAAACGCTGTCCAGGCACTCCCTGTTGATTCTTCAACCGTTGTTGATGTTGTTGGATGGTGAGTCACAGTGCAATGTCTCTCCAGTAGGTGGTCTGTTTAGGCTATCTAAGTCGTCCTCATCTCGTTCTATAGTTGGGCCACGTTCGGCGTGTTGGTGGCTTGCATCTATGAGTACATGCCCGATATGGTTGCTGGTTCAAAATTTCTATGTCGTCCATATCCCGTTTTATAGTCGAGCCCTGAATTCTGCTTCTACAAACTAATGTCCATATTCGACGTTAGTCCCTTTACATATTGTCCGTCTGTATGTATGTACAATTGTACACCTAGAATGCTATATGTCTGGCTTGCATCCAAGACTACCTACTCTGTTTTGTTGATTTAAAAACGAGAAGACCCAGTGCTGCTTCCACCATAACACAAGCTTCTGCAAAGTCGGATAATTTAAATCGTTCTGTTTCGTTCTTGAAAAATAATTTTCTAACTAATCTACCGAAGATTTTGGTCTCCGATTTTGCTGATTTTACACACATCGCTCCAGGATGTCATAAAATGTTTCCTTTTTCTATAATCTACACGCCCTCAAAGGGTTGAATACCACTATAGTTTTGTTGATACCTTTGTAGGGTTTTAAGCTCAGTGCTATTATTTGTTCATAAGAGGATCTAAGGCTCATCTTACAAAAAGTTGCTGTGATGCAGATCATAACTAGTCGATCATGAAGTTTTTCTGTTTCCTTTCGGGTTTCAAAGATTAATCCGTCCATGTGCAATTTTTTTTGGGAAGATACAAGTAACGCTGACTGATTCGCAGTATCTTACAAAAAGTTGCTGTGATGCAGATCATAACCAGTCGGTCATGAAGTTTTTCTGTTTCATTTCGGGTCTCAAAGATTAATCCTACCATGTGCAAATTTTTTGCGAAGATACAAGTTACGCTGCCTGATTCGCAGAAGCTGCAGATTCTCGCATGTGAAGGTCTCGGGTAACAGATTGCGAATGGTTCCATCCCCGCTGTAGGTTGGGTTCTCATTGCACTATAGTTGTACTCTCACATGCAATTTTTTGTACCTTTGTCATATACTTCAGATGGATTATATTTATTGTGGATTCCCAACAGCCAACTATCCCATTGACCAACAAAACTCGACCTTTAAACGACGCTGTTGACTCCGTTTTGTGGGGGGTTGTCCGCTGCCGTTTATACAAAAAACAAAGGCGCTTTCTAGACTCTCATCCCCATTGCCAACCCTTACTCCTCTCCATAAAGTATTCATGCAGCTATCAGACAAACTATTAGTCATGTTCCACCCTTTTATTTGACAACACGATAACCCATAATTTAGGCACTCATTTAATGCTCATCATTCACGCGATATTTCTAGATACATTTATCTGGGAATATAGTCGCATAACGTGTCTAATTATAGCGATAGAAAAATCCAGACAATACCCTTCCATTTCAAGGACCTTTGCTTTGTTCCATTTTTTGTTGTTGTTGGGCTTACTATTTCAAGACACAAACACTCGCTCCTTTTCAAACGCAACAATGTAGATGTATATATAATTCTTACTCTGGACTGCAGTTTATTTCTAACAATGTCGACTTTTATAATTCTATTCCGAAGCCTTTGTGGTTTTTTTTTTAGATTGTACTGACAGAATGGTATTGTTCGCCTTGAGTTTTAATACCACACGAGCCAGAGTTTCTACTCTCATGTGTGATAATTTTAATTTCAACTCTCAATGCAACGAAATACAAAAAAACTCACTTTCCTTTCACGCGAACATAAATATGAAACTGCGAGATGTGTGTGCACGCGCCATTTTTCTTCCGCATGAAATTTAATAACTTTTCAACACTTTAGGCAATTTCAAGCGGAACGTGATGTGTATTTTGCTTGTTTGCACAGTGCCAAGCTGTGAATAGGTATAACTGTGTCTATGTTGTTTGCCATGTGATTTTTTAACTATAATGGCTTCCACTTTAGAACGGTTGTTTCATATTTAAGATTCTCTTGAGATGGGCGTTTATTTTTAGAACGGAGGAGTGAGTTATTAATAAATATGAGATACATTTTGCATAAAGTTTGTTTTTGGCTAAACTTACATGTGTATGTGCTCAGAAGGGTGGTTACGGAACATATGGTCTTTGTAAAACGGAGCCATTATGTGGTTGGAAGGGGTTAGGTTCGTCAGCACACTTACCCCATTGTTGGTACATTGTGAAACCACGAGGATACTGTCCATTCCCCTTTTTATCTGTGAGAAAACCATTCTGAGCTTTTAATGAAACGGAGGAGAGTTTTCGCTTCCGTTTTTTTTTAAATCCTTTGATGACACTTATGGTGGCGCTAATGTATGATCTATCGAGCGAAATCAGTTCCTTGGATCTTCTTAAATCCAGCTTTGGTCAAATTTGTTTGTTTATTTGACACTTCGTGCCCAGACTCCATTTGAGATTTGATTTGCTGTTAGCATGTAGCGATAACAATAGCTAATGCACCCGTGTCGGTTACAACTGGTAATTTAGTCCCATGTCGGGGGAGTTCATCAGCCTTACAGTTCCCAGGCGCCCACGATAGGTGAATTTTAAACTGCTTAGACATCTCTTGTAGAGATGAGAGGCAATCTAGGTTTGACTTTGAATTTGTTGAGACTGATTCCAGGGACTAATATCCTTGGCAGATATTACATTCTCTTTCAGCCAGGATAAGACTTCTTTGATCGCCATGTGAGTTCCGCCTGGAACACGCTGCAATGATTAGGAAGACGGAAAGATAGGCGGAGATTTAGACTGTCGGAGAAGACACTAGCACCCGCTCCGTCATTTGTGTTGTAGTCATCGGTATTAAAATGAATCGAGTCATTTGTTGCACAGGTTCGTTACTCTCCCATGACGATATGTCTGAGATTGTGACCTGGAAACTCTTAGTAGGTGAAGACGAATGTTTAGTGCTGCTGAGGGTGTTGTAAGGAGTGAGAGTGACCCACCGATACACAGACACGCTGTTTTTTGTACCTTGGCTAGTTTTTTGCTGTTTATAGCTATCTATAGCGCTGTCCATACAGAATTATCGGTCTTATAACCGAGATATAGAGCCAATGCGTAATACGAGGTTTCATTCCCCATTTCATGCCTATGACATTCTTGCAGGAATGAAGTGCGACTGTCGCTTTCTTTACTTTTTCTGCTATGTTCAGCTTCCAGTTAAGCCTCCTGTCCAATATAAGTCCCAGGTATTTAGCTTTTTCTGAGAATGCTAGTTCGATTGCGTTTATTGACTGCCCATTGGAAAGATTGTGTAGTGCGTTTTGGAAAAGTTCCTTGAATATATTCAGATGCTTCCCTGAGACTGCGATAATAATGTCATCCTCGTAGGCAATCACTTGGCATCCCTCTGCTTTTGGGATGAGTAAAAGCTCGATTACCACTAGGTCCCTCTACTGGAATTGGTTAATTTGTAATGAAATAGGCCTTATGCCGAATTGACTCCACTATAGATAGGTAAGAGTTGTAAGGGTGTCCCAAAATTTACCCAACATTTGAATTTGTCGTCATATTACTTACAGTCCGGAGTGAACATGGGCTTCTACGAACATGCATATCCAATTATCCCAGCCCTTGGCTAACCATCGCGTGTTCATGATCCCTAGTTCAAATCGCTGTGGTGCATGATAGCTCAAAATACGCACAATTAAGTGGCTTCTGGTGGATCCATGGGGTCGTTGATGGATCACTTTTGAACTCTTAGATCCTAATATCCGACAATTCTCAATGAAAAAAAAAAATAAACAAAAATCAATGAATCACTGGCTCAATGAACTACCGCGCAGAAGATCTGGGTTCGATCGAACTGCACCTCTTCTCGTGATGATCTGACAAATCATCCGAGTGGAACCAATTGTCAAATTATTTCAACTCAGCCGTTCATAATCGTTATAAAACTGGAATTCAGCCATCGTGCAAGGAATGAATGTTTTTGAGAAAAAGCTACGCATTGGGTACTAACTGGCTATTCTGCGAACGATCGGAACTGCGCATGGTCTACTTGTGCCAACTGAATCTAGTAATCATGTGATGCAAATCTTTAGTCGAAATTCGATGTAAACTACTTCGCGGAAGTCTTAGTTGCTGAGAACGATGGTGAATACAGGTCGAAGGACTCTAGACAACACTCTTACTAATTGGTATAACATCGAGCTGGACAATTTCCAGCAGGGCATCCATGTCATTCTCTATAAACCTTGATGTTCACACATGACAGTTTTCAAACAAGAACGCTGTACCACCGGCACAAAAAATGTTATTTAATCCAAAGGACAACCATTTATGTAAATATGACTTCAATATACATACAAATAAGTCGGTCAACCATATTCAGAATCCTTCTTTACCTAACGAATTTTTGATTGCGATTTCCACAGTTTACATTACTGCGTCTATTTATCCTTTTTCAATGTCCATTACTCGATTTTTTGAGTAGCTGATGGAACAGAGGAGATATTTCTAAACAGAGAATCTGTGTCAATGTTACCTGTTGACGAATTATATGACGTAATTTCCTTTTCATCCGAGTGTCATACAATGGATCCTAGACGGTAAGGTAGCTCCCTAGAAGTGGTTGCAAACAATCCCAAGTGCGATACTGCACTTCAAACAGGAGTCTAGAATAGGATAGAACGTCCTTCGTTTGTATTCAAAAAATGACCTAATGGTCCGCTAACTTTCCTCAATGCGGTTGATAAGGACAGCCCCTATTTTTTTTAATTTTTGGTGCTGTTTAAAAAATTCACAATATTGCATCACCTTGATAACTGGCCAGCTAATGGATCAAAACTAATTTCAGTGGCGATATAGATACAGTATCTACGTGTAAAAGTATTTGAAACTTCATATAGCCCCGCCCTTTCTGTAAGTCGCTGTTGCTTTTTTTAGACATGAGAACCTATCCAACCCCTAATTGGATATAAATATCAAATAAACGCGTATATTTACAAAATAAATAGTTAAACGAATTAGTTCAGCCATCCTTCAGTCTAATTAGAGCTCTACGCACCCTACTCGTGCTCCAACCTTCCCGACGATGACTCATCCTGTTCGCCAACAGACTGATAACGTAATTATTGTTTTATTAATCCACCGTGTCACAAAATGATTAATAGATTGCTATTCAGTTACACACTTTAGTTCCGCAGATATCACCTATAGATAGCTGGTCACACATCTCATTATCAGGCTTCAACTACAATAATTCCACTATCGCCTACGCCAATGTATACAGAGGGAACTTCCGCCCCGAGTTTATGTACAAACTATCGTCCCAGTTTCAACGCCAGGTTGGCCCCACACGTGTGCAAAAAAAAAAAAAAAAAACATGAACCATCAAGGTGTGTTGCATTAATGTGTGTATGCTTTCAAGTCTACGTTTCCTCTCCTCCTCGTATTTAATATTTTGCATTTCGGAAGGAATAATAAATCACTTATCCTTGGAAACGACCTCAGGAAGAGTGATAGTGCACATGGCAACCGATTGAGTGCAGCCCGTCGCATTATCCGGTGGAGAGTTCTTTTCAATGAGGTCAGGCACGAGGAAACGATAAAGAAAAAAATCGATTTCCAATGTTTTTGTCTCTTTCTTCTCCACTCCTTGGCCATTCAATGTCCTTGCTGGTGAGAGCTGTAAGCGAAATTTCGGTTTCCTGAAGATGGTGGAAGATGTTGATTTCCAAGTGAATTACTTCGAGCAAATTGCACACACAATAGAAGATGGTCGAAGGAAGAAACACCAATAATTGAAACCCTCGAAATTGTTCGCCAAGCAGGAATGTTATCCTTGATATTAGCTTTTTCAAGAACTCTCTCTCCCTGGGATAGGAAGTTATGCAAGCTCGGAAATTGTTGGTGGGGATTATTTATGATGGAGTGTGGGGTTTTCTTTCATATTTCAGTTTTCGAAGTGGTTTGGCGAAGTCATTGTGATGGTAATACATCTGTGAAGTATTTTTTATAAGTTCATAATGAAAATTACTTTTAACCGATTTTAGCTTTTGAAGATAACCTGAGAGGTATGGAAGATATTTTATTTGTTAAGTATTTGAGTGTTTTTCATAAAGAGGGTGTATGTTCGCCTTACAAATACAAAGGTGTTTTTGGATCAAGGAACATGTATACTAAATATTATCGTCTTGGTTAAGTTTTTTGCCACCTCAGATACAGGGCAACTCAGTCAGTAAATTTAAAAATGACTGTCAACAGAAGGTTAGTCGTTAGCGTAATCGCCATTAGTTTGATATACGCAACTCTAGATTGATCATGTCATCTATTGAGGTTGAGTAATGTGAAGCAAATATTGAATCCTCAAAACGATCTCACCAAGTCGATAGGTGCGTATTGATGTTATTGTCGAATTGAGAGCGTATGTCAAAATGTGTTTCAAAATGAGTGCCCAGGTCGAAATGTGGGAATTTTTCTCAAAAAATACCATCTGTGCTTCAATTTGTATACCTCGAAACAGTTTTTCAATGCCAGGTCATCCTGGATTCGAGATTTAACACAAGAATACACTTCAAAACAATTACTTTAGACCATTGCAGACCCCAGTATCGAGTTAATTCGAAAACACTTTTTTTCAGTCAATTATTATCCAGAGCTAACTCCAACTTATTCCAACCAATTTGGAGAGTATTAAGTAGCTCGAAAAATAGAAGAATATATAAAAACTTAATGTCAAAAAAAGGGCGAAATGCTGGTAATAATTGCAGAAAATCGAACGTTTGAAAATATGGGAATTTTCGAACCAAAAAGATCGATGAGCGATACATTTTTGTATGTGTGATCAAATAGATTGAAAGTTAGCTAACTCCAACTTATTCCAACCAATTTGGAGAGTATTAAGTAACTCGAAAGATAGAAGAATATATACAAACTTAATGTCAAAAAAGGGGGAAATAATGGTAATAATTGCAGAAAATCGAACGTTTGAAAATATAGGAATTTTCGAATCAAAAAGATCGATGAGCGATACATTTTTGTATGTGTGATCAAATAGATTGAAAGTTTGAAAAACAAATGATTTTCGAACAAAATAGAGTGTATTCGTAAAAAGTGGATATTTGTACAGCGAAATTTTAGTTATGTATGATTCGTTGGAGTCAAAAATGCTGATACACTGAAAAAACTCCTTCGTTAGTTAACTCTGGATTAATTTTCTTTACACTTTTTTAACTATGGGATAACACAGAGTTCGCCCGGCAATAAAAAGTTCCGTCTTATAAATATAAACCATCTCTTAAGGCCATCAGCAAATTAAACATTCATAAATGAGTACTCAGATTGGTTTCGAAAAAGAAAAACAAATCGGCCAAACTTGCAAGCCGAGGAGTCACTGATCAGAATTTTTAAATTTTAGTTCAAAAAATTTTCATCACTGATGCACATTTTAAAATTTGTATCTGCAAGAATTTTAAATCGCAGAGGGGCATAACCTTCTAAATGGTTAGTGCACCAAATTTCAGAATTTTAGATACAAATTATTTGAACCGATGCATGTACATTAATGCTGTAACAGACTTATTCATATGAAAGCCACCTCCAATGTGTACCAATTTGTTTTATTTTAGCTCAAACATTTTATATCACTAATGAACACTTTGAAATTTGACCCTACAATGCTTTAAGCTCGTCGGCTTACATTAAAAAGCTTTCTGAACCAAATTTCAGAATTTTAGCTCCAAATTGTTTGATCACATTAATGTTGTAACAAATTGTTAATCATTGATGCCCATTATAAACATAGAAAGTAGGTACCAACGAACTCAGTGACAGGAGTTAGTGCAATGAACTGTTGCGCAAAAGGTCTGGTCTCGATTCCCAAAAGGTTTTTCACTGCCTTCCTCTCGTGATGATATAAAAAATCATCCGAGTAGTTTCGATACCCAACCAAAAACTTATCTCAACTCAACTGTGAATTTCATATTCGGACTAAAACTGAAAGTTCCGCCAGTGTGCAACCATGTCAATGGCTTATATTAAAGTTTGTGTGAAAATACTCGGTAATCGGTCCTTACAGTTACGGCAAAAGTGTGTATTCTTGTTTTAAGATTGGATACCAAAGTTCCAAACCTTTAGGATTAAGTGTACCAAATTTGAGCATTCTAATCCCCATCTAAAAAATTGCTACTCCTATACTGAAGCACATTTGGCTTTAGATTCAAGTCTCAGAAATGTGTGTACCAAATTTGTAAATTTTGAGCTAAAATAATTGCCATAAAAAATGACATCTCTTGTTCAATGTCAGACTTTCGCAAAGGTGAGGCAGTAAAACAAAAAATAAACATCCGCGCTTAGAATTCCAACGCACTAAACCTCTAAGCCATTGCACCCACACTTAAATCATTTAATGTTCCAAATTTGATCAGAAATGAACTTCGATTTGTTGTATTAAATAATGTGCCGAAATCTAAAGATCTGGTTGCAAACTTTGATCACAAATTAACTTTTTAAATGCTTTACCGGTATATCTTGACGCACTTTGTCATAATTGTCATAAATTTTAGAGTTATGAGTCGAAATTGTTTGTTCACAGATGCACTTATTTGTCATATTTTCAAACCTTAATCAAAAAATCACTAGAGCTAAATTAATGTGTTCTAATCCCAAATTCCGTAATCATCATAAATGATCGAGGCTACAGATATTTTGAATAAAGGCTTCATTTTAATTCTTTTTAACTCTTATAAGTTAAAGGTGTACGTTTCCTTATGATAGGCAATGTTGAAGTATAGACTTGTTATGGAAAGGGGCTTTTAAAAATGCAGGCGTCAATGTATCAAATTTTAGAACTTTTCCTCAAAAATATATATCAACGATTGACATTTTTAAATTTGTTATGCTTATGTGTTTACTCATGTTGGCCAAACTGGCAATCCTGCAGAACAAGGAAACGTAGTACCAATTTTATAATTCTGGCTCCAAATAATGGCGTTTAAAGATGTAAGGCTGGAATTCTTTTAGAAATCTTGTAGCCGCAGGTGCACAATTTGTGGGGATTTTTTTTAATTTAGACACTCGCAAAGTGTTGTGAAGGGCTCAAAGAATCGGTGTACCAATTTTATAATTCTATGCCTTCAAATTATTTGGTCACAATTTACTCATGACGGGCAAAGTTGAAGTTTACAAATCTTCAAAATTCTTTATCCAAATTGTTTAGTCTGGTGCTTAAATTAAATGTTTTATAATGTTTGGTCGGCAGTTATCAATACGCTATGTGAATACGATTATAGAGTTTTTCACAGCACGGTTGCTTAGAAATCAGTTTCAGACGTCAGTATATGTACCAATTTTTTAAAAACCAGCTTTATTTATTAATTTTGAAAATGTTTGGTCATTGATGCACCTTTTTAAATAAGATACTGCTACTCTTTACCTCTAACTATTTCATTTAGGGTCGTTTGCTGAAACTCTCCATAAACGCCTAATTCCAACTTAAACCGCTAAGTGCCAGATTTTTGGTTAGCAACAAGTATCACTTAAGGGTTTGAGTTCAACTTTATAAAGGAAGAGTATCAGCAAACGGGGACTAGTCCTATATCACCACGTTACAACTCAAATTCCTAACCAAATTACTCATTCTTTTATAAGCACCAATTTATCTCAAGACCTATCTCTTTAATAAATCAAGCTGCATACGGTAATACGAAAAATAAAACTTCGAGATAATATGTTATCATGAATTTATAAATTGGTTGAGATAATATAGTGTTGGTGGATAGAAATTACATAACCACGAACTAGAATTTCCAAGGTCTCCTTCGTATAATGAATACGAATTGCATGCGGAGTGCGGATTTATCTACAGCTCCCCCGTGAATATCCAAATGTCATTGCAGTTAGTACTCTGAGCGTCATTATTTCGCGTTTGAAATTGAAGATATGACCTTTCGCTTGAAAAGCGACAAAAATAGAAAACCTTTGAAAAGATGTCTATTGGACGAACTATGTGGTGGGTAGGGACTTTTTTCTGTGATAAACCGGGGTAGTAAGGTTGACTTTTTTTATGGGTATTGGCGTGAAGTTGATTTGCGAAACTATAATTTATGGATTTGAAAGTGAGTGGGAGTTTTTAAATGTCACAAGGCGTTGGTTTGTAATTATTTGTACAGACCAGGAGCTAACCCATGTTAGTTTTGATGATATCCAAACATTTAAAAATAAATTATTGTAGATTCCACTTTAAATCGATTTATAAAACTTGTTCGACACAAGTTAAATACCAATATTAACATGACTAGTCCAAAACGTTCCATTTCATGAATTACAATCCACAGACATGCATGAAGCTGAATTGGTTAAACATAGTTAAAGTATTTTTTCGTATATAAAATTTTTTTTTTATTTTAGGTACACATTCTCAAGAGGTAGTGATAACCTTTATAGGTTTTTTTTTGCACAGCAAAGGCGTGTGATGTGAAGTGGATGTTATATTACAAAAGAGAGTTAATAAGACCTGAGTAGTATACTGGCCAAAGTGATTCTGTTTTTTAGGACGATTATTGTAAGAATCAGACTTGTGTAGAAGTAGATATGTCTTGTAGATATGTCTTGTATTTGTAGCTATCCAGGTGACTTATGTCTGCAATAATTGGAAAGCATCAATAAAACGTCACCTAGAAATTTATACGATGTGGTAAAGGATGTAATGAGTAGAATGCTTATATTGGTGGAAACAACCCAAGGTTGTTGAAATTTTAGGCATTTAGTTTTATCTAAACCCGAACGGCCTGGGAGAATACATGTTATCCCACAAGTTTAAACATTTCTTTGAAGGAATTCTGTCAACAATGACCTGGGAACTAGATATCTGTTATGCGAAAGATCTAAAACTCAATAATAAAAATGGTTTCATTAAGAAAAGTCGAAATTGAGTTCAAATTGAATACAAGGAGGGCCAAAAGAGATCACCCTATTGGAAGATGCTCTTATTTTTGCAAATGGCCGGCAATGTCAAATCTGTTTTGACATTTTTGGACTAGACAGATGTAGAATACAAGTTTTTTCTGCCGCAAATGGACGAATTAGGACTGGAGGACATGCGGTTCCAACAGGACGGATCAACGTCACACACTGCGCGAGCCATAACCGATATTCTGAAGGCGGCGTTCTCGGTTCGCCTCATCTCTCGCTTTGGCGATTTGCACTGGCCCGCAAGAACGCCATATTTACCCGTTCCAGACTCTTTTGAGGGGTTTTTTGAAGTCCCGTATTTAAGTGAATAAGCCTGAGACTATATAAGCCCTTAACGACAACATTTGACTCGAGTGCGAGAATCTGTCGCCCGAAGTTCTCGCTGAAGTGATGAAAAATGTAATAAAACGAGCCCGTATGGCAATCAATTGTGACGGCGCCCATTTGGCCGATATCATCTTCTCGACTTGACCAATAAAATTCTAAAGGTCCAAATAAACATAATCAAAAACTGAATCGAAGTTTTTCAGAAAAAAAAATGAGAGCCAAACAACATCGGATGACTTCTTTTGGCCCACCTTGTATTAGGCTGGTTTTTGACCAAATGTTTTCGTCCTTTTCACAAACCATTCTCCAAATCGTCTTCTTAGATAATAGTCTATCAGACTACACCACTATTTTAATAACCTAGACTTAGACAGTTAAAGTACCCACCTCATTGACACCCAATTGTCTTTAGAAACAATTTCTTAAGTGGTTCAGAGGTTCTTGATAGACAGACGGTTGGATGAGGATAAGGTTGACAAGGCAGTTAAAAAAATGCAATTGACACCTTACGTAGTGTAGAGTGGAAGGTTCATATTTGTGCATTATCCACAAATAAAAAGCATTAAACCTCATGGACGCATTACCTATGCTTTTTTTTTTCTAAGCCCGCCCTTTGACTTGTAGGTAGAGTATCTGTAGTCACTATTTTTGGACCTTACCGAGAGGTTATCAACAAATAAAAAGCATTAAACCTCATGGACGCATTACCTATGCTTTGTTTTTTCGAAGTTCGCCCTTTGACTTGTAGGTAGAGTATCTGTAGTCACTATTTTTGGACCTTACCGAGAGGTTACCGGACCGTCTTGTCTTCTCATTTCTCGGTATTTTTCCGTTGTAAAGTCTTATTTGTTGCGGAATAGGTTATATCATCGCAAAAAACATAGACACATAACTTATACCTTCTACCATTAGACATTTTTCACATTTTGGGCAGGCACTTTCCCAGAAACGTCATGAGAAAAATGAGTCAATGCTTTTTTCCTTAGGTCGATTCGATTTCTGAATATATTGTAAAAGCAGTTTTATGATAAATCAACAGCTTTCTCCAGGTAAAATGACATTAAAAATAAATTTTAGGGCTTTATTTTTCCGCCCAAAATCGTTTTCTTTTAAATAAGTGCCAAGTACTTACAGTGGGCCTGTTTGACTTACGAATCTGTCAAAGTTTTACCACCGCAGACTAAGTTGAGATTAGGTGGAACAATATCCCCAGCTGATAAGAACTTTTTCTGTCAAACAATTGCTTACTAAAAGAATTTTCTTCATGAAGCACACATAATAACCACATGTACTCTTTTTAGTAAAAAAAATGTGAGGAGATGAATCAAATAAATGTATGTTCCAGTATATTGCAGAAAATCTATCTTTTTCGTGTGAGGAATCGGGTTCCACTCACAGATTTTGGGGAGATCTCGAAGGGATCATGCCTAATTTAACATTAAACTGAAAACTTGGGAGATTTCTCATGAAAACTTATTTGTTAATTATTAACTATTTTATAACTTCAGTTATTTGCACATGACACTTCAGGTCTACCAAATGTGCACCTTGCTTAAAGCCATCAAAATGTGTCACCAATTCAAAAACTTCCAACTATTGAAATACCTACCTTATCACATATTTTTGTCAATTTCTTCAGAGCTACACCCCTTTCTATTGAGATCGTCTCATTCATGGTGTCTAAAAATAAATTCCCTATTACCCCTGAGATACAAATAGTTTGTCTATTCTTTTCATTCCACATAATAGCTCAAATCGTTGGAAACCTATTTCGAACATTATTTCTTCATTCAAAAATGGAAATTAGATGGAAATTCACGACGCTGTTAATTCTATTCAAATTGTAGACATATTCATGCGTAAACGAATACAGAAGAAGAAGGCAAATCCACCATAGATACAGATACAGATGCCTACCTACTTCAGTTGGTTTCCATTCATTAATAAAGAAATAGGTTCCTCGCCAAAAAAAAAAGTCAAGCATTTAAAAGCTGAGCGAAAAATCGTATCTATTTTGGATAAAATGAACGGTTGCTTTATATAATATGCCACGGAACTTAAGCTATAGAATAAAACAAAAAAAAAAGTATATAATGTGAGCAAGTGCACATACATACGATAAAGATAGGCAATACATTTGGAATTTTGGGATTTGGGAAGCAACAAAAAATCTCTTTGAAACATGTCTACAATTGCCAAAGAGAGGAGAATAACATGTTTAGAGAGAGGATCAGAGAACGAAAAGCTTTTTTCTTTTATTCTCATTTCTTATCAAAAGTCGGGGAAAATTTCTTCCTCTCTTATGTTGTTGTGACTTGATAGTGTTGCCTTTTGCATTACTGGCAGTAGTGGTAAACAAAATGTTAGCAACACGGTCTTATCACGGGTTTTACAAATCGAATACGGCTTTCATCAAATCGAAAACTTAGTTTTGGCAAAAAAAAAAAAAAAACCTTAAACCTCATCAAAAACTGAAGTTTCATCAGACATTTTCAGTTTTCGAAAACTTGTGGGTTACGATGTAACCGCTTCGCAGACCTCGTTTTGTTGGAGGTTGTTGGAGCGAACATAAATATTAATAAATTTCACACGTCACACAAAACAGCAAAGATACTAGCTAAAAATAAATTCAGTTTTTGTCCAGGAACATGTTTTTTTAAGGAAACTTCTTTCGGAACGGTAGGTGTGAATTGGATTTTATGAAACGAAAAAGTGTAACGAAAAAGAGAAAACTATATAAGTAAATATTTTAGGGTTTAGGCTGTGCGTGAATGAGATAAAACACATACAGTTTCACCTCCACCGAGAACTCACACTCGATTTTTTTCTGTTTAGCGACAAAATTTTTTGGACATTAAGATTTTTAACAGACAATTTGTGATCTCGCGTTTGAATGTGATTTAAACGAGTTCAAAAAACTTTTTGAGCGAAGTACATTATTTACTTTTAACGTTAACCTGGTCGATGTCCTGTGTAAAGGGGACATGTAGTTTTCGAAAATTTGTTCGGTTCGGTGTGAAAACCATAAAAAATCTGAAATCAAGCCCAATTTTTTTGAAAGAAGGTTCTTCATTGAAGTTTTTTTAAAACACATTGCTCCGAAGGCAGTCTTTTTTAGTATATGTTGGTCATTCATTTTTATATTATAGTGTATGAGGTTTAAAGATTGATTAGCACCAAACTTATTCATTTAACTTTCCAGTCATTTTCTGCTAAAATTTAGACAGAAAATCACAGGGTCATATTGTTGGTATGATATATCCGTTGCCAATCTTGTATCCTTTTCCAAAGGTCATGGGTAAATTAAAACTACATTTTTCTAGCTTTAATAGCTCAGAATATTCTTGGCAATATAGAAATATTATTCATTGGAGTATGAATAGTTTAGATTGATTGGCAATACCACATGGTAGATGGAATCCCCTGTAGTCTAATCTCCTAACATAGAATCCAAGGGCTGTAATACCCTATCCAATATCTACAAAAAAAAAATAATTTCAAGAAGTAAATCACGTGATTAAATCACGGCGATTTTAATAATTTAAATTTAAATATTTTTTTTATCTAATACACATAAACAAATTTCAAGTACATATTCTAATTTTCAAATAACACAAATCTCGACATATAAAATACAAAACTCTACTTAAACTCTTTATATTTCCAACATTTATTAAATTTCCGACAGGTTAGTCAAATATTCGAAATTATTGTTAGTATTGTTGTTGTTTGAGCATCTCTGGCGCTATAGAGATGATTTCAGCGGGAATGTTTTGTTGAGCTCGTCAATGGTTTAAGGATTGCTGGCGTACACTTTGTTTTCCAAATTACCCAACAAAAGGATGTATGGATGGGTCAAATCTGGAGATCTGGGTAGTCAGTCAATGTTTCCGGTTTTTTGACAGCACACGTGGAAGGAATTTTCTTTACAGAAACTTCATTGTTTGCTTTACAGCATGTTCAGACAGTATTGTTTCAGTATTGTTGAAACCTGTATCTGTAACCGTCCAGACCTTTTTCATTTGTGGACAGAAATAATGAGCCAACATTCACCGATATCCGTTCCCATTTTCATTTTCTCTCTGGAAAAATGGCCGACCTAAACAGTCTCCCTCCCTCAAATGTGACAATTTTGCTTGCTAACGGCTCCAAAGATTGTTGATTGTTGCCTCCATCATCAAAATTTGCTTTCAAAAATCAGGTTCCAAGCGAGGCAATATTCTTTGATTCAATTGCATATGTGGGTTCTTGGCAACACTCCTATGACTGCAACCAGTTCATTGGAACGTCTTTGGCGTTAATGAATGACATGCCGACGTTCACTCAACAAAATTCGACAGCAGACGTCGAAAAGTGTTGTCAGAAGGTGCTGGTGTTGGTCACGATATTTTTAAAGCCATGCACGTTGAATTAGCAGAACTGACCTACTATGATCAATATACCGCGTCACTAGTTCTGCGCGTTGTTTCTTGTTTCGGTTTGAAGTTTAAGTTGTACTGAATTCACGTTTCAAAAACATGTCTACTCAAGTCATCAAAATGTCAAAATTATTTAGTTTTTGCATACCGACATTAAAGATGG
This sequence comes from Rhingia campestris, assembly GCA_932526625.1. NCBI lineage: Eukaryota > Metazoa > Arthropoda > Insecta > Diptera > Syrphidae > Rhingia > Rhingia campestris. Next base: position 107,342,116 of record OW052185.1, read on the forward strand.
CGCGCCATGTATATTAATGTTTTTTTAATTTCTTTAGCAATGATTTAAGTGTGTCAACTAATATTTATTTCTTTTTGTTTATTTTCAGGTAAGCATTGGAATTTGTTTAATTCCTTTTAAATGGAAATCAAAGGTAGAGGTAATTATTGCAATGGTAGCCATGTCCGATTATTGACAAATCACCAGAATAGTTGATCTCGCTATTTGTGCAAGAGGTACTCGCACATGCCTGTGTGCAGATGGATATTTTGTATGTATCATAAAGTGAATTCATCATTATTATAAGCTGGGAAGTGAGGAAACTATTGACAGCATGTCAAAAAATCTCAGCTGAGGCATCGGAGAAAAATCTCTGAGAGATCCGTTGGAACACATAATAATACTGTTTGTGACCTAAAATGCAAGTAATCAATGGTATACAATTTTACCAGGTTCTGGTTGTTTTTGAACGTACTCAGGCGTTCACTTATTACGGCAGACATGATCTTGTAGGCGATACTCAGGAGACTTATTTCTCCGAAACTTTCGCAGTTCAACGAGTCTCCTTTTTCTGGATTCCGCAAACGATGTTGAGACTCCTTTCTTCAGGCGTACTATCAACCCAGCTAAATTTGTCTAGTTAGTTACTGTATGCTCCTTCGAAGGTCATCTTCCTGCCTTGTTATTCTATAATTGAGATATTGCTATTCTCGTTTTCACTTAAGTCGGGTAGTCGTAATTTTTAAATGGATTGGCTTGACAGCAGGGTATTGTAGACCATCGCCGCTTAACAGACTGTAGAAGTGGTTTTCTTAGCATCTTTTGCGGCTCAACAATGGATTTTCTAGTTCATTTCGATGGGATTCTGTGCGGGATTTCATTTTTATTTTGCATTAACTGCCAATACAGGTGCTTAAACCTAGCTTCGGCACTCCGCACTTGCTGTGCGAAGTTATATTTTTGCTACCAGGAATGGGACCTCCAGTTAATCGCCGATTCCAAATGGCTAATTTGAGAAGCTTGTCATGACAGTTTTATACTCTTGGATGTTTGTCAGGCAAAAATGTGAGCAGTGACATAACTTAGGTTTTATTATTTTTGGGATTTGTATCGGGGACCCCGTTCTCAGTAGTCTGACGCAATTAGAAAATACCACTTTTGATAATAGGCACTATCGAGGTATCCGTCGCAGCGGAAAATTCTCCGATTTTGTACGATTCGGAGGATTTTTGCTTCGAGGTATTCTTCCGAAAAGCTGTTCGGAATATTTCTCCGACATTTTGTAACGCATTCCAGCGAATTGCGTTAAAGTGCGTTCAGGTGCATTTTTCCTGCGATTTTTGACAGCTAAGTGCCATTCTTTTCCCGATTTCCTCGGATACAAATTCTTCGCGGAATGCATTTACGAATTGTTGTGAAGTGAGCCGTCGCATTTGTATAGTATTTTTTTTCGATGACATATACCTCGAATGGAATTTAAACTTCCGACGAAAAAATTGAAAAATTGTCCGCTCCGACGGATACCTCGATAGGGCTGAATATTTATTGAGCTGTAATCACAGACCTAGGAGTCGCATGAAAGCTATTCATTCCATACTAGCTGACTCGACAGCTGTCTTGTATCTGATTGTTTGTATGACCACCCGGTCAACGTTTCTAGTGTTTTTCTACGTAAACGGTAAACATCTGGCTGCAACCAACTATTTGACCTTCAGTTTGATCATTTGTAACACATTGACGTAGACGTATATTATTGTAAATTGTTTGTCTGCTTTTGTATTTAAGTGCTACCAAGCCAAAAGTTCACATGGATTTTATTTAAATTCAAACCAAAACAGAATTGTTGAGATTCGATTTTTATTCTCGATAACTCTCATCAAATCTGACGCGACAAAAATTCCACTGCAACACTGAGTGTAATACTCTTAAAGTACCACTTTGGGGAGACAGTCAGACAGCAACGACAACCCATCCATGTTTTACAGAGAAACCAAAAGAGAAAAATGCGATTTTCGAGAACAAACATAAAGGTACATCTACATGGTTTACACACAAAGGCAAGGCAATACTTCAAAATTCAACTCATACTCGCATTCCAAAACACAATCTTCCCAACGACAATCAATCGACTTTACACTCTGATAAGATTCCTAGGCCAGATAAGTAGAGATAAATTATTTCCCAAAAAAAAATTAAACTCCATTTATATATCTTTATTTGAAAAACAATTTAGACAAACAAACCAGACCAGATTCCAGATTAAATACCTACTCACGTCGGTATAAAATCACTGACCTCCCGACAGAAGAGAACGTCGACAACCAAAAAGCACCCAGTCTCCCATAAAAACTCAGCGAAAAACGTTCTCTTCCCTCACAAAAGTGCACCAACGAAAACGAATTCAAAAGAGCTTTTTCCGCCTCGCAGTCACAATCGCTAAACATTTTTTCGAACAGATATTCGTCGGCTAGTAACCAACAAAATTTTAACCACATCAGTCGCCATCAAATGATGAAACTGTCTTGTCGCGTTTATTCGCTGAATGTTGTACTTGATCAACGTCTTAGAATTGACACCTGTCGATACCTTATCGAGATTCTGTCACGCCGTCTAGCAGGGGAATAAATTCCCTCCACGTATAAAATTTTCGAAATTTCAATCGAAAAAAAGTGAAAAAATAAAACGAGAATTTTTTTTTATTGGAACATCCCATCCAGAAAGTAAGGAGACAACCAACATACACGCAGGCATATAGTGAAAGTTTTTTTTTTTTGTATATTCAGTACGTGGCCTAAATAGAGATAAAACAAGAATACATACAAAACAAACAAAAAAAAATTCTCTATATTCAAGGAAAACCAAAAAGTTTAAAATTTAAATCTTCAAAAAAAAAAAAAAAGTTTAAAAATAATCTTCAAGTCGAATTTTTCATTTCGTAAAAAAAAAAACGAGGGAGAGAACCACCAGTCAAAAAAAAAAAAAAAAACAAATAGACGTCTGTGAATTTGTTGCTCTTTTGCTGTTTTTATAAAAATTCGTTTTTTTTTATGTTCAATTTGTGGGTGTGCGTTGTTTCTTTATAGCTCTTCCTAGCTGCCGTCTTGAGACTTGCGCTCACATTTGAATAAATTTTCTTTAACTGAAAAATATTTTTTTTTTATTTGTACATCGTGTGCTATTGCTTATTTTTGTATCTCAAGTTCAAGTGGATGACCTCGCTTTTGTTGGCGGTTGAGTCAAACGTGCCGGTAATAGTATAAGTTTGAGTGTTTCGTTCTCCCGAATCGTCGAAAGTGAGCCTTTCTTTTCTCAATGCACAAGGATATACGTAGTTCCTAACCTTTTCCTTTTCGTACAACAAAAAACAATTTGTTTGATTACAAACACAAGTTCTGTGATACAAAAGATGAAAACAAATTTAAAATTTGTTTGGTTACATAAATAAAAAAAATAAATACAAACGAATTTATATTTTTGGATAACAACTAAAGTATTTAGTTAACATCACGAGATTGTTTTTATCTACCAAAAGAAATACAAAAATTTATCTAAATTGTGCGGGATTAAGTAAAAAAATAAATAAATAAATTTTGTGTTTTGTTTTTTTCTAACAAACAAAAGTTTTTATATAAAAAAAAAGTGCTTTGGTTCCAAGCTCAGTGTACATTAGTGTAGTGGGAGAGAAGTTGTCAAGACTGATTACTAATTAAAAATAAAAATTACAAATTAAAACAAAAATAAAATATAAATTATATATTTTTACTACTTGTATGTGTTTCAGAATCAACTATACATATTTTTGGAATAATTTACAAACAAAAAAAAAACATTAAATATTCTTTGTTCAGTTTGCACAATTTTCTGTGATCGTGTGATACAAATATCAGAGAAAAATTGATATTTTTCGAAGAACTTTTCGGTGAGTTTTACTATTTTGTTTTCACCAAAAAAAACATAAATGTAATAAAACTTAATGGAGACTTAAACATTTCTTGAGAAAAATTGTTGGATACCATATAAGTTGGCACGTCCTTTCGGTGGTATTTTTTTAAAATACCCTTACCTTTGCTTTCTGCGTATTTGTTCGTGTTTTAGTCGACGTCATTGAACTTTAGTTTATAAAGACAGACCGTATGAAAAAAAATCAATCTTTGTGGAATTAGGTGACTCAATTTTCAAATAAGTATAGCACCCAAATTTTAAACAAGGCCCATCCGTGTTACACTCTTCGGAGCGGTTTTTTATGATATTTTTCTTTCATATTTCATGAATGAAGAACTGACTTCTTTTTTTCTTTTCTTAAAGACAAGGAAAAATCAGCGGGAAACATTTTAACATTTTACGGAACTTTAACTTTGATTTGGTTCATATGCCTAGAACTGGAAGTTGAAATAACGCCCTAATTGGGACGGCCGGCGCTCAAATATGTAGCCATTACTAATGGGGTTCTTCCTTGGTAAATCTGGATTTTGATCTGAAATTTGGTCTTTTTTTGGTGCTAATGGAATAAGATCTCAGATTGATTTTTTTTTGTCTTTGTATTGCCCGCGTTCCGGGTTTTAGTTTTACCAAGTTAACTTTGCCGATGCACTTTTCTCATTCTGACTGGCGAAACAAGTTGAAAAGTTACGCATGGACACCCAGATATGAGTGAAACAGCTGATTTTGCTTCGACCTATCATGAAGATGTTTTTGATTTCAGTAGCATTACCCAATATTAGGTTATTTCTTATTTTTTTGATTAAGAATAATAATTCTGAATAGATAAAAGTAAGTAAAAACCTATAAATATGGAAAAACGAAATTGCAAAATAAGGGTTGGGATAGTTTAACATTTACATTGCCATTTATTAAGATTTTGCGTTCCACATCGCCTCACCTCATTTTGCAGTTGAAATCTAAAATCTGTAACTCGGCCATTGTTGTTATTTCGTTTCTGTGAAGTTAGTTTCGTCATAAGATTGTTTGTTTTTGATTTAATTAATATTTCACATAGAACTGCTACAATTTTAATGATTAAACATATTTTTTCACAACCGAAATAATAATAAATCAAAACGAAAATCACTGGTCAAACTGACAGCTATCATTTGTATTAGTGTTAGTGCAAGGAGGGGTAAATCTGCTGGAAAACCCAGATTTGCAAAATTGATCTGAGATAAGAAAATGGAACACAACAACTGTCAAAATCGGTCTTTTGATAGATCTAGTAGATACAAAAAAGATTGATTTTTTTACCAAGTTAAGGTGTTTTCATAAATTATGTCCTAAAACGCACAATCAGTCCTACAAAACCAACGATTATTAGATCTAACTTGTATTGCGAGGTAATGCAGTGTTCGATCAATATTTCAACATAAATCTGCCTCTGATAGACAGACTTTCCAGATTTTATTTGAATCTTCGCAGTTCTTTTCTTCCTTTATCGGCAGGTCAGTTATCTGGATAGGAGGATCATAAGTACCTCAAGATTTTTGTATTGGACCACTTGTTTGCTTAACCAAATCGACCAGTATCTACATACTTTAGATTTCGTATCACAAACTTTGTTCCTAAGCCCTATCAACTGGTGGTGTTCATTTATTAATGAGATCCCAGAGACTTGTCACTTTTTCGAGCTTGGATAGGAACATTGACTATTAATGCACTTTTGAAGAGTTTCACAAGGTATATCCTCTAAACATGAGAAAAGCAAAAGCGTTGACGTTTCTTTTTTATCAGATGGGTTGTGGTTGCATAATTTTTCTAGATGGCCCAGCATTTGGAGCCATATTTTAGGGCCCTATGCAGAAATCGGAGTAGAGCATACATTTTTCTTAAAACAAATATTGGCGTTCTTCCAATTTATTTTTTTTTTGTTATAGACTTCCTTAAGGTAAAGGGAACATATAGTAATGAAAGAAAGTCCTAACATTATGCTTGCAGAAGTTTAAGGCCTTCCCAGACTGCATATCTGTAGCTTGTATATTGCATCGCTGGAAAAAAAGGGAGATACATTTCTTGCATGAAGTTGCCCTCTATTCAACTTCAAGCTACAGATTCACGAAGATACACATTGGTTTCCTTGTTTTTAACGTTTTACTCAGCTACAAGCATCAGCTACAGATACGCATTCTGGGCGGCCCTTAAATGCTGCAAATTCTAAAAAAGTTGAATCATCTTCTGGAATTTCGTTCAATTATTTGCTTGTTCTGTAACAGAAGGAATTTTGGTATTGCATTGTTCGTCGCGTTGTTAGTTAAAATGTGTGACTATGCTCTGACATTGCGTGTCTTGTGACTCGTTCAAATGTCAAACGCCTTGTGATACCCTTGATTTAAATATGCTCAACTGACCATATGTTTACGCTTATGCGATGATTGATGTCATCATTACACCTTGGTCTCTATTGATCATAATAAAAATGTTCACAACAGGTCCCATAGCCTAGGCGTTTTCGTACAATCATTCATGTTTATGCATGTACACTTTTGCAAAATGGCGTCGTCAATATCCATTTCCCTGATGAACATCCACTGATTCCGACCTCTACAAAGCAGAGAATCAATGACTGTAATTTTGTCAAAGGACTGAATTACTCCTTGTGAAGATTTATTGTTGGTAAATACATTTTGGATCTTGTTTAGCATACATAGAGGTGTTAGAAATCCTCTGGGGACTGTACAAATGCATGTACATTTAACATCCTTCAAAATGCCTTGGTAGTTAGCTAACCAATCGGTTGATGAAATAAATACACTCATGCAAGTAGCCCTTAGTAATACCTATCTTATTTTGCTTAGGCAGATTCAAGAACTTGATCTTTGGTTGTAGTTCCCCACCTTTTCATGAGAACATCAATTTTCTAGCATGATTTCCTGCAATGCCACCTGAGAGCCCTAGTGCACGTAGGTTTGTGGTTCAGTGTTAAGCTGGTATAGAGCAATCTATGTTAATCCATTGACAGAGGTATAGAGGCATTCTTTCTATTTTCTTTTAAATGCAGAATGACGACTGACTTTGGAGTCGAAGGGACACCTATTACTTGTACATTCTTAAGGACACATATTGGTTTCGTGAACCTCTTAAAACCCAGTAAAAGTGGGTCTGATAATTCTATCTGTCAGTCAGCCTGAACTTGCAACTTTTTAAACTCAAAATGCGCGCACATATCTGGACGCCTACTACACCTACTTCATTTCATAGTATATGGAGTTCCACAATTATTATCCCGAGTTTTTTTTTTACATGCTCCTGAAAACAAGTACATTTTCAGGCCTATCACGAATAACTTTTCCCGGAATTTTTGCCCTGTCGGCAATGTAAATGAGATTGCTAAATGGGAACTGTTTTCCGGGAAAATTTATTCGCGATAGGCATGATTTGTTTCGTGAAAAAAAAACATTGAACTCGATATTTTAGTTTTATTACGATGGATACGAAGAATTTCGAAAAAGTGGGTTTCAAAACTCTGGCTGCCTGTAGGTCTGTGCACGCAACTGGGGGCTAAACCGCTGGACGGATTTATTTCAAATTTAATATACGAGGTTCTTGGGCTAAGGGTGCAATTATAGCTATCATTAAACAACTTCATTGGAACAAAAAACATGGAATTGGAGTTTTAACTCTATAGCTGTTTATAGGAATTATTGGAAAATCTCGTTTCATTTTGGTGGAACAACAAACATTACTTCACAAAACTAAATCATGATCAGTGATAACTGCGATAACTATAATTAAAAATTAAAATATGTTTGGATAATCATGTTCTAAAATCCATAAGCAATGAGTAATAGAACATTTCAAATTTTTAACATTTCAAATGATAACTATAACCGCAGCCTAACAACCCAAGGGATTTTTGTGGCCATCCATATATCGGTTCTGGCAATTTCGAAATTTCTCAAAAACATCTATAACGATTTTGATTAAGCTCAGCTCAACCCTAAACGTTATGATTTAAAATAAAATTGTATCCCAGATTTTATTCAACAGTTCGAAATAATTTTTTTTGTAAATATGCCAAATTGAGAGAAGCTGCAATATCTCCCTGTGTAGACTGTCTTATTGAATGACATAAGTCGTGCTTTTGTTCTCGTTACAGGCTTAGCAAACAATTTACGTGTCAAATACAACAACACCTTAGCTTATATAGGTTTCGCGAAACCTGGATAATTATGAAGTCTTACACCCTTAGCTTGGATAGAAAATGTGCTACCAAACCTATTTTTTTCAATGGTTACCGAAAAAGGTTGTCGAAAATGCTAAAAATGGCTGCCGCTATCACATCCGGTAATCATACGCTGCAAAGTAGGTGGGATATCAATGTTTTATGAAATAATTTGATGTGAAAATATTTTATCTTTGCTTTGAATATAAAATCAAAACACTACAATAAGTGTCGTAGTGGATAAAGTAAAAATTGGACTTTATTTGCAAAAAAAAAATGACACAGCAAAAAATGTAACTTCAAAACGCCATCTGTTGGCGGGTGCGTGATTCAGGTGGTGCCAGATCTCCGATTAACGTGATCACAACGCCTATCAAAACTGAATGCAAATATTGACATTTGTCACAATGTCTTAAGCCTTCTGCCATTTGCAAACATGGAAATTCATTTGCTGTATCATCATTTTATAAAATTTAAATTAAATTTAAATATGAAATCGTATTAGATGTTTCCCTCCCACATTGAAGTACAAGGTGGCGCAAAAATAACCTTCCGATGTTTTTTGGCTGTAATTTAAAAAAAAAAATGAAAACTTTGATTCTTCTTGTGGATTATTTTTATTTGGTCTTTTAATTTTTTTTTACATCAAGTCGAGAATATGATGTCATGTAAATGGCCGCCGCCACAGTTGATTGTCATTTGAGCCCTTTTTATGGCATTTTCCATCACTTTGGCCAAATCTTCCGGCGATAGGTCCTCACATTCTTGACGGATATTGCCTTTAAGAGCTGCAAGAGTCTGAGGCTTGATGACATAAACCCGCGACTTCAAAAAGCCCCACAAAAAGAAGTCTGGAGCGGTCAAATCAGGCGATCTTGCTGGCCAGTGCAAATCGCCAAAACGGGAGATTAGGCGCCCGGGAAATGCATCCTTCAGCATATCGGTTGTGGCACGTGCAGTGTGTGCCGTTGCACCGTCCTGTTGGAACCACATGTTTTCCAATCCCAATTCATCAAGTTGCGGCAAAAAGAACTCGTTGATCATTGCTCTGTAGCGCTCACCATTCACAGTAACCGTTTGGCCCGTGACGTCTTCGAAGAAAAAAGGTCCGATGACTCCTCCAGCGAAAACAGCACACCATACAGTGACTTTGAGCGGGTGTAATGGCTCTTCGTGGGTTATACGCGGATTTTCAGTGCCCCAGAAGCGTAAATTTTGCTTATTTACGTACCCGCTAAGATGGAAATGGGCCTCATCAGTCATGATTATTTTTGTGAAAAATCATCTTCCTCTTGGCTCTTGGTGGTGATTAAGGATGGCTTGAGCGTATGTTAGATGCGATTGGCGGTCAGCAGCTAACAGCTGTTGCACCGTCTGGACTTTGTACGGAAACATCTTCAAATCTTGTACCAAAATTCGCTGTAAAGACCGTCGACTGATTCCCATTTGCGTGGCAAGTCGTCTGGTCGATGTCGACGGCGCTTCCATGACATCTTCGGCTACAGCAGCAATATTCTCTGCAGAACGGCTACTCCGGGGTCTGCCACGCCTGGCAGCATCTCGTGTTGTGCCAGTCTCTTCGAGGCGAGCGGCTAAACGTCGCAGTGTTTCACCAGTAGGCGTTGGACGGCTAGGAAATCTGCGACGAAATTCACGTTGTGCCAAAGTCACCGACCGATTATTGCTCAAATAAATAGTCACCAATATTCCGTGTTCTGGTGCAGTGTAGCGTAACATAGTTTATTACGTGTATTTCGCATGTGTTTACTACACAAATGTCTAAACAGAACTGACATTAGGGGCCAATCGCAAAATTTATAGCATTTTCTGATAGGAGGATTACTTTTGCGCCACCTTGTACTTTGGCGAAATAAAGAAATAATTGCTATTTTTTACATTTTTTACTTTTTATCGGTAGACTCCATTGCGTTATTTTTTTTTTTTCAATTAAATATTCAACAATTGAAATTCAATACATCCCTTAACCCGTTTACCATTTTATGAGTACCATGACTTGAAGGCCAACAATAAATAAATAACGTCATTCAACAGGATGCACTGTGCAGTCAGTTGCACTAATTTGAATGCGCAGGGAAATCCTTTCTTCTTGGCACCCCCTTAGCTTATCGTATTTAAAACATTTCCAATGCAAACGAACTCGGTATGTATTTATAAACGAATAATTAATGTTCTACCCACCATTCAGATGAATGAATCCAGTTAAGAGTTGCGCATTCCAATTTATTGTTTCATCCGAACGAACGAGACGCAAAATTAAATGTTAATGAGATATTTTTAATGAAATTAAAATAAGAAAAAAAAAATATGCAGCTTACATTAATACAAGTGAGTGCACTTGAAACTGAAAACAAGCTTTAAATTGCCGCACGTAACATTTCTTTCGGAATAACAAAATGGCGGTTTTAGGCATAGTAAACAGAGTTCATATCTCTATGTAATAAATAATGGAGTCTCCAAATAGGTTTGCTTGCTTATTAGCGCTTGTGTACTTTACGAATTCCAGGGCGCTCTTGTTGACACAACATAGTCAATAGGGGAATGTTAGACGTGTTGTGATGAATATTAACTGCCATGTATAAAGGAGAGACCAAAATGGTTGGTTAGGGTTCCAATTAGGTGCGGTGTACAAAATTTCATTTAGAAATGTCAAATTATCTTATTTGTTTGCTTTCTATTTTGGAATTGCCTTCTTTACCCGAAGAAACAGCGAAACAGTAATTCTTCGTTTGATTTCTGCCGAGATGTTGTTATCAGAGTTAATAGCGGAGCCGAGGTAGACAAAGTCCCGTACTACCTCAAAGTTATATCTGTCAATGGTGACGTTCTGTCCAATTCGTCGATGTTGTGAGTCCTTTCGTGCTTACTTAGTCTTACCCTCATTTACTGCTAAACCCATTTTTGCCGCTTCCTTCTCTATACTAGCAAACGTGGCTATGACATCACGTTGAGTCCTACCAATGATGTCAATATCGTCAGCGTATGCTTGTAGTTGCACCGATTTTTGGAGAATTGTGCCTCTGGTGTTGGCTCGGGAGTTTTTCACAATCCTCTCAAGAATCAAATTGAAAAAGTCCTTTTTTGGTATCGAATGTGTCGGTGAGGTCGTTTTTGACCCTGATGGTGCAGCGAGAATTCTCCATCGTCATACTACACAAACGGACGAGTTTGGACGGTATACCAAAACTAGACATGGCTCTGTATAGTTCGTCTCTATAAATGCTGTCGTATGCGGCTTTGAAGGTGGTGGGTATCGATTTGGGCTTCTTGGGTTTTTTTTCCAGGATCTGCCGAAGTGTGAAAATTTGATCGATTGTGGACTTTCCTGGCCTAAAACCATAAGTGAACCTATTTTTACCGCCCAAAAAATTAGTTCTTCATTCTATGACGTATAAGAAAATAAAATATGGCAGATTCGTGTCCCGTAAAAAAAAATATTTTGTTCACCGTTTATACGATTCATTGAGGTATCTCCATCTGATTTCAATAATCATTAAGAACAAATCAGCGCCGTTTAAAAAAAAAAGCGTGTGAGTTGGTAAACGGCGATGTGAAAATTGTGAACGCTATCATTATAGGCCCCTTCCTGTAACACGCTATCAGTGGTTATGAACGAATTCTCCGAAAAAAACGGAATACCGCTCTTCATTTGACAAGTCGAATATTTTCTGCAATATGCTGGGACTATAATTTGTTGGATTCAACTTATTACCCTTTCTGCTAATAGGGCACAACAGGTTATTATGAATGAATCATGAGGGGGATTCATCCTCATTATAAGCTGCGAATTAAGGAAACTATTCTTTGACTGAAAAAGTTCCGTTCTGCTGAGAATTTCGTTCAACTGAAACAAAAACATATGAGAGGCTACAATCCGCTGTGCGGATCGTTGGATACCCTATCCCATCACATCGTTATTATAAATATCCTCAAAATATAGGCCTTATGGCGATGAAATACAGAAAATGACATTGTCACAATATATTGCTCAGACAGTTTATCAAAATCTTTTGTGGTTCGCCAAAAAAACAACGTATTTCTACTGCTAATGCCTTGGGATTGGGTATACAAATGGTTTTTGTAAGAAAACGCCCCCAAAATGTGGGCGTAGGTTAAAATGATCTATGGACCAAATATTTATATTACCATTGCGGAAGTATTTGCATCAAAAATTTTTTCGAAAGTTTTAAAACTTGGACAAAAAGCGTTTTTTACTAAAAACGCCCCCAAAAAGTGGGCGTGGCAAAAAACTTTGTATGAACGAAATATAGATATAAGGGTTGTCTAAATATCCTGCTCAGACACTTTTTTGAAATTCCTTACGGTTTGGCCAAAAAATGAGTTTTTCTAAAAAGGGGGCGTGGCAGTGGGCGGATTTCAAAAATTTTTACACTTGTTCTGGTGGCACGGACGAGGATCCTATATACCAAATTTCATTATCCTAGCTCAAAATTTAAGGCCCAAAAATCGGTGACGAACAGACAGACGGACGGACGGACGGACGGACGGACGGACGGACAGACAGACATGGCTAATTCGACTCAGCTAGCGATTCTGAGTCGATCCATATACTTTGAGGTATATGTAGCAAAATTATTTCTCTATGTTACAAACTAAGTATCAAAACTAATATACCCCCCTATGGGATAGGGTATAAACATATGAGAAGGCTTTAATCCGCTGTGCTAATTGTTGAATAACCTATGCCATTCCATCCTTAAATTAAAGAACCCCAAAAAGTAGGTGTGCCTAAATACTTTATAGGGATGAAATATAGAAAATGACATTATCACAACATATGATTCAGACAACAGGCTCGTAAGTACCCAGCGCCAAGCTTTCTCACAACCATGTGTGCGTGTGTACTTCTTGCACGATGGCAAGATATGATTCAGACAGTTATCAAAATCTTTTATGGTTGGGGTAGGGTATACAAATGGTTATTTCTAATCGTTTGACCAAAAATAACGTTTTTCTTAAAAATTGGCGTGGCAGTGGGCGGATTTTGAAAACTTTTACACTTGTTTTGTAGGCACGGCCAAAGATCCTATATGCCAAGCTGCATTATCATATCTCAAAATGTAAGGCCTATAGATCGGTGACATACGGACAGACGGGCCTGGCTAATTCGACTCCGTTAGCGATTCTGAGTCGATCCATATACTTTAAGGTATATCTAGCTAATTTATTTCTCTATGTTACAAACCATGGCTAATTCGACCCCGTTAGCGATTCTGAGTCAATCCATATACTTTAAGGTATATCTAGCTAATATATTTTTCTATGTTACAAACTATGTATCAAAACTAAAATACCCCTATGGGATAGGGTAAAAAAAATATCACCTGAGGCAGTGGATGAAAATCTCTTGAGGGATCCGTAAGTGGAGCACGCCTAATAATTCTGCATTTTACCTAAAATTTCGAATGAAACATAAAATCTGGCATTAACGGCCCAGGATTAAGGTCCTACCTCCATAATTTTTTTTCTAATGACTTACTCCCGTATTAATAATCGCTGATTAGATAATCAACGACTAACATCAGTTTTTCCATAAGAAATACTCGAGCAAATGTCAGAAGTTAATCAATGATTAGCTAATCATCGTTTATTAATGTGGGGAATAGTAATGCTCCTTATAATGCCATCTCCATCGTCTTTATATAGTTCGACAGGATGGCCATCATTTCCGGGAGCCTTGTTATGGTCTAGTTCAGATATTCATATCAATTTATTTAGGTCGGTTATGTGGACGTTTTCTCAGAGGTCGCTATTATTAAATGGTTGGTTCTGCTTGGCAGCAGGAGATTTCCTGCCAACATCGTTTAAAATACTGCAGAAGTGGTTCTTTCGTATTCCTAGCATCGACTGTAATTCAACAAGAAATTCCCAGGTTACCTCGACAGGGTTCTGTTCGGATTTGTATATATTCTGCATTAAAGATCCATAAAGGGCCCTAAACCTTACTTCTGCGTTGATTCATTTTTTTTTTACCACAACAAAATGGGACCTCCAGTTTAACGCCGATTTTGAACTGCAAATTTGAGAAGCTTCACATGACAGTTTATACTCTGTTTGTCAAACTTTCGCAAGAGATGGGACAGTGACAATCAAATTAGTTGTTCTTGTTTTCGGGATTTGAACCTGTGGCTCCGCTTTTGATAGAAAAAGCAATAACCGCTGGCCCACTGCACCCAACGGCATGCCTGGATTTGACGTTTTAGATCATGTTAAAATAGCGAACATGATTTCTTGAGTGGCACCAAAGAGTATATAGAACTACATAGAGTGTGTATCTCATACAACGAAAATTTACTATGTGGGGTACTGATATTGATACCCCAGTGTGCACATTGCTATGCCAGCATCAAGCAACAGCATAGCAGATGTATACGAACGACGAAAATTCCCTTTCGCACTTACCGCCCGCGTCTGAAACAGCGTCAACATTTTTAGCTGTGATGCGTACTCTATAGCTATATACCTCTTTGGTGGCACTCTCTCTCCATCATAGGAATTTGTTTTGACAGCGAGGATCCCGGGGAATTTGTCATTAAACCAGGGGTTTCTTGAAGGTGGCTGGAAGAACGCTAGGTTTCTTCAGTTGCGGCGCGTCTTGTGACTTGTCAACAATGTCGCCACTGATCTTTGTCACTTGATGCTAGTAAAAAAATAAATAATTGTCGCAACAAGCTCTTCAGGAGCCAAGATCTAGCTTTTAGGTGCATTGGTACTTTTTGCACGATGTGTAGGTCTGCCATCGTGCAAAAAGTACCAATGCACCTAAAAGCTAGACCTTGGCTCCTGAAGAGCTTGTTGTACCCGACCTCTGTTTATGTTGTCTGACAAGTTGCTCTAATGATTTGTTTGGTAAACCCCAAAGGGGACTTAGTGCTGCGGTGATAAGTGTGTTGAATTCCCACGGATCAGGTCTGGGCTCCATTCCTAATTTTGTACCAAAAATACTTTTCAGGAGTCCTACTCTCGCAATTTAATTCTGGCGGTATGGTACAAAAACTGAGGGATACGCGTTTTGCAAAAGTCTGTGCTGTCTCTTGCGTTTCCAATCTTTCGACATTTAATTGACTCGCTTTTGTTGTAGATATCCGCATTTCTTTGACCACAACCATAAATGGTTCCGAATCGATGCTTGCCCCTTGGATCCAAAAGACTCGATGCATGCTTCTTGTCTATCGGAATGTGCTTTATTCGTCCAGAGATTGTCAAGTCCCCTTATGAGGTTGTAAAGAAATTGTTGAGGTTAGAAGAAATTGTGACAGCCTTCCGTCCTCTTCGATCCAATAGAATGCCAATAACTTTTCAGTGTCAGTTAAAGTCGAAGTGACGTTTTTGTTTGTCAGTAAATTTATTTTCAACTGACTGACAGTCAAATCAACGACTGTCAATTTATCGCCATTTCCAATTGTATTTTTTGTTTTGTGAAATACGTCTTTTGCCAATTGTAAATCGACAAGTTGAAACTAAGCTTTCTCAACTAGAATTTAAGTGGTTCTAAAACTATTCGTGGCTTTTCAAAGATCAAATATCTGGCTATCATTCATACATCCATACATATATAAGTAGCACAAGGTAAGTTGTCGAACTTGACTACGATTTCCGAAATAAATTTTGCACAATTTGCAAGCATTGTTCTGACATAAGTCGAATCATTTTGAAAGGCCAAAACAAAGTAAGGACAGATCATCTGTCACCTTATAAATTGACGTGTCAATAAAAGCAATGTTGTCAATTTAAAAGCCATAATTCTTAAAAAAAAAACATTTGTGTTTATATTGTCTCTCTTTGCTTAAAACTAGTATTCAAAATGAATTATATTCATATGATATAAAAATGATTTTATAGGTCATTGTCTTCAATTTAGCTCACATCCACTATCGTTTCCAGCACCTACGTCATTCGAAACACACTTCTTTCAAAAATGTACCTCGTTCCCATTTGACTCCTTGAGATTTATTTTCCAACACAAATAGCACACACCAAAATTTTAGAAAAACAAACAAAAAAAAATGTTCTCCCAGTCATCGTCGCTTTTAATTTTTATTATTTTTCAACAGAATTTTTCCTTTGTGTAGATATTTCCACATTTATTTATCAAATTCGCTCAAGTAAATACGCTCATATTCGCTTTTATTACATCCAAGCCTTGACATTTAATTTAGATCTTTGCCAGAACCCTATAGACATATGTCCGTGTGTGTGTGTGCTTAATGTCATATATTGGCTTTTTGTTATCCACACGTACCGTAATTACCATTACGTGTGAGTTGCAATCATCGTTCCAGATGCGCACGTTAACTTGTGATTGTTTGTGATCGGAATCAACAAATGACTTGAGATTAAGTTTTTTTTTTTGCAATTGAATTTCGAAAAAATTCAAAATCAGACTTTGTTCGGATTTATATAGCTGCTAAGTGAAAACTCATGCACATGTGTGTTGCGAGGTTTTTTAGGAATCCAGTGGGAGGTGTTAATTAACTGGGCAAAGATAGAGAGGCCCCGCCATTAATCACCCAACCCCCTTGGAGTTCCACAAACGTTTTTTCTCATCTATTTCTGAGTAGATTTGTTTTTTTTTTTAAAGCGCACATCGGAGCTCTAGCTAAATTATGCAACAAGATTCATAAATCCGGGAACTACACTCTCTCGTCGCGTAACGTTATTACATTGCAATTTACGTAATGAGATGTGAAAATTTTCCTCGTTAGAGGGAAAAATGAAAAAAAAAATTTAAAGAAACTACTACGGTCGGCGCCGCCGCCGGTGTTGCGCCCGGTTTGTAAACAGGAAAAACAATGTCAACGAGTTGGTGATAGGGCTATCAAGTTTTACTATAGCTAAAGTTGTATGGTTGTGTTTTGGGAAGGGGGTGGGATTGCGCCTCTCTTGAGTAGCGTAATAACTTTTCGTAATTAGTAATAATCTCTAAATGAGGTTGTTGACATTTCATAAGCCACTGGGTATGGTTACGCGGCTATGCAGGACGTATCAAGTGGTGGGAAAATTGGAACAATACTTGTTCCATATTTTATGGAGATGTATATAAATGAGGGTACTTTTTGGTAGAGCGGCAGATAGCGGTAGCCAGTGAAGATTTGTTTCTTAAACCTACCTTACACTTGGATCAGCTGGGGGTATATCGTGCGATAGATTTTACTGATAAAGTACTCTTTAGTTCTGAGCTATTGAGCATAGGTGCTCATAAGTCGGTAACAAGTTCTTGAAAACTTGTTGTCACAGTTGATGATCTTTGACTTTTGAAGGCGTTTTACTGAGTTTTATCGAGTTTTACTGACATTCGAACTAAAGTTGGTTGGACCTACGATGGAAGAAATATAAGTTCGTGTAGAGTCAGTTAGACTATAGCGCAGAAACTGCACCGCAAATGCTTTTAAAAAGTTTACTCGAGATTGTATATTAGTGAAAATATTTTTACACTCCAATCGCGGAGCTTTAAAAACGTGGTCGGTGGCATAAAAGGAGGTATGTGCATGCTATTTAAATCGAGTACTTAATTACTTGAGTGGCGATACAGTCCGGAATGAACCTGGGCCTCAATCAAAATGCCTCTTAAATTAGCCCAGTCCTTATCAAACTGCCTCTAGTTGCGCACTTCAAGTTGGGTGAGGTCGGTTTTTAGCTATGCGCGCCACTAAATGCAAAGATCTACCCTCTGCGTCTGAAGTCTGGCTTGGAATCAAAGACTCTGCAAGGTTGAGTATTGGTTTCCATTCGCTCTGTATGCCCTAGCCATCTTAAACAATTTGGAGTTTTTTTTGAGTAGGGGTATAGTTCTCGTATAGTTCTTGGTTGAATCTTGGTCTTCATAGCCCGTCAACGCAAGCGGGACAAAACGACCAAGGATTTCTTCCATCCACTTTTGATACGGTACATGTTCCAGCTCCGTAGAGCAAAACTATGATGATGATCAGGGCTTTTCATAGGATTTCCTTCGAGTGAGGGCTTTGCTACTAAATTACCTTCTTAGCCGGAAGAAACAACTGTTGGCAAGAGTTCTTCGTTTAATTTCTGACAAGTTGTATTTTTGTCAATGGAATCGAATAGATCGTTTAATTCGCAGGATAGGTAAGGTCTTTCCGGTCTTTCTTTGGAACGGCATTCCAAAGATTCGTACAAACAGGCCGAATCGCCAAGTGCTCAGCAGGTCCCCTTAAGGGGAGGCCTTATTGATATTGTCGATGCTATCGACCAAAATTGGGTGCTTGTCGATTGTCCATTGACTGTCATGCCCCGTCAAGAATACAGATTGAGCAACCTTTACTTGACTAAATACCGCATCAAGTTCCCATTCACAGCCTCAACCAGGATTGTTCGCAAAGCTTGGGTTGATAATGACTTGAAGGCCAAAGTGAAAGTCGACCGCATGGTCCACCAAGGCCCAAAAAATTGCAAGCGTACCCGTTTGAATGATTTCGATAGGTTCAAGTTGAGATATGCTAAGCTCCAGAGGAACAAGCTCCACACCATCGCATTCAACACCTTGAAGAAGAGGACAAAGAGCGACGGAACCACACGTGTCTTGAAAAAAGGACAGGCGTGAGAGGATTCTCAAGGTGAAGGCTGAAAGGCTGGAGTCAAGAAGTAAACTAGTTTTTGTCAACCTCTTTTGTAAAACGCAGTTTTATGGGTTTCTGGCGCTCAGATGACGCGTCAAACTCGAATGGGCCTGCTTGAGCTCTTAGCGATTCTTGTTCCTGAAAAGGTGATCAAAATTTATAATGATACTGAAGTGGGGTTATGGTGTGTTGCTCCTTGTTTCCGATAGAGATAGTCACTTCAGTCCGATCTTTTGCAGGAGTGGATAATCTAGATTATAGTGATAGGCGAGAATTCTTCTTTGGCTGTTCCTTATAGCGATTAAATCTCGAAATAGATTTTATTTTCATAGATAAAGGCTTTACATAAATTCGATCGCCAAATCGATCTCGTCTAGATCCATTGATCTCCAATGTGGTGTCATTTGTAAAAATGTTGTGTTGACCATAAGTTGGTGAACTTCTAAACAATCTTAAAGCTGTAGGCCCAGGTTCATTCCGGACTGTAGCGCCACTTAAAGAAAATAAGAAGAGCATAGATAACGCGCTCGCTAACTTTATAAGAACAACACACTCTGGGAGCGATCAATGATGTTTTTTGTCGCCATTTAGTGCACTGCTTTACTAAATGATAGGTTCTTGCTTCAAATCGGAAAACTACTTAACACCTCTACATTTTTTGTTTGATGCCCGAATTGTCGAAAATGTCAGCCAAATATCCAAGACTACCTACTGAAGTGTCTTTTCTAAAATGTTTCGTTCGTAATTTGACGTGAGAGTGTAGTCACTCCAGGTTTGCCAAAATTCTAACTTCTCACACGAAAGTGATCCGAAAGCGCCTTGAAATTTTTAGCCCGCTATGGCCGAATATTTATTTATTTAATCTTGTTGTGCTTTCTAAATTGACATCTGATCGAGCACTATCTTCTCCAATAAGAAGCTGAGCAAATCATTTTTAAGTCTGCACCCCCATAATTAGCTTGAAAAAAAAATCTAAATTAAGCTGCATCCTTACAGCGTAAGGCGACGAAAAGCAAACAATGCGGCACTATGTAGGCTCCAAACGCTCAATGCAATCGTTCTCAATCTTGAAGTCTATAAAAAGACGATAATCCATCACATTTCTAAATTTCTGATCCTATCCACCTATTTCTACATCGTGATAATACTTGCCTGTGACAGAATGTCGACAAATTCAAGGTTTAAATGTGCATATTTAAATGCTACTTTCTGTAATCATTTTTTTATAAAATTAATAAAACAAACAGTAACACTTACAGCAGAAAATATTTTTGGTAGAAATAGAGAACTCCACGAGTGCGAATTACAAGTTCCTATCGTTCAATCCCGCTACTGTGCAGTTTTCTTCTATTTTTTAGAAGGCTGTGACAAATATTCAAACACTGGTGTTAAATAAAAAATAAAGAATTTCAACATTGTAAATGACATCTGATAACCAATCAGTAGCTGAAGTTCATTCATAAATGTCCGCACCAAAAAAAAAACCTTTGCTTACCAAAAGTTCAACAACTTTTTGTGGTTTCATGACTCATATGTCAGGCATATCGCAGTTACCATATTTTGCACTTAGGGCAGCACAAGTCAAAGTGCGTCAATTCGGCAAAAACATGACGTCAATGCAATGTTGTTATAAATAAACGATGTTACGAAAGGAGCTGAGGTTGAAAATCATATTTGTTTGAAAAATACCAAACAATTATGGTAAAACTTTTTTTTATGGAGTTCACATTCTCCCATCAAAAGTAAAGTAAAATAAGTTTTGCCCTTTTCAGATAAAAATGTCAGACTTTATCAGGATTCCAGCCACCCATGATTGACTTATCGTCCAAAGGCCTTCCTGAAATTTACAGAAAAAATTCCCATTCAGCGATAAGCGACTCAACCGATCCGTGCAATCTGAATGTGTTATGAATTACTTTTTAATCGACGTGTCCATTTAGTCATCGAACTTGATTTACAAATGTGTAATTCATATCGGATGGAACAGAAGAGGTTACCGACTTATCGCTATTTGACGTAATATGGCTGAGGACTTGTGCCCTGCAAGTTGAATGTTGTTTGCGTCAATGAATACAACGTCAAGGCAATGTGAATATTTTTTTTTGCGAAGAATAAGTGAACAAAAAAAACCGTTCATCACGAAGCTCTATTGTTCACCGGAAAAAGGTGCGGAACTTATTAGGTATTCCGGACATGACTGATTAAATGGTAATTGGTTTCATTGATAGACTTGCTAGGGCGCTTAATAGGCTGCCGGAGATTTATTTTTCATTAGTATCTAGAAATAGTAATATGTCATGCTCTATATGGGCATAATGTCATAACTCATTTGGCATTTAATAAAAGTTTTTCCATACAAAAGTCACTCCATATATTCCAAGGTTCAAAAGTGTGTTCGCCTTATCGAAATCGGTTCAAAAGTTGATTTCTATTGAAACAGGCATTTTTGTATCTGAGTGCTATCTATAGTGTCTAATGAGTATTTGTATCATTTAAACACTAGAGATGTCTGACATTTGCTATACAGATAGATGTTGAATCCGATTGGTGTACGAATATTCGTAGAAAAACGTCTATTTATACTTTTAATATAAATAATTGAATCCGTACTTGCATTCTTTGATAGAAAGAGGATTTCATCGCTTTGCAATCATTTATGAAACCCGAAATTTTATGGTCAAAAACTGATTTTTAAGAAAAAAACTGAGAAGGCTACAAAGCGATGTGTTAATCATTTATTACCTGAACCCACAAAAAATGCCCACAAAATGTGGGCATGTTTCATATTATTCTGGAGAAGTAATGTATATATGTAACAATATTGTCAAAGTGTTAAATTTTTTCGAATTTCTTAAAATTTTAACCAAAAAATCGATCTTTTTAAAAAAAAACGCCCCCAAAAAACGGGTGTGTCAAAACTTTATGTAGATGAAGTGAACACGATAAATTATCTATTTAATTTGCATCGACACTTTTTCAAATGCCTTATGGTTTAACAAAAAAACAATTTTTTTCTAAAAAGAGGGCATGGCAGTGGGCGGATTTTGGAAATGTTTACACTTGTTCTGCTTGATCGAGCAGAGAGTCTTTATACCAAATTGCATCATTCTAGCTTAAAACGTAAGGCCCAAAAATCAGTGGTTCACAAGGTGACAAATCAAATAAAACACCAGCTAATTGAGATATCGAGATAAAATGTAATCTAGGTGTATTTTACTGAATTTATGTTTGGAATTCGATGCAGTTCCTCATTAGAGTTTGTGAAGCCACCACTTTTCTACTTTCAATTTCGGCCGGGACTTTCGTAGTTCCGCTTTCCTGATATTCTCTAACGTTATCGAATTATTGGCGAAAACTAACGACTTAACCTATCCATAAAAAAAAACCACAACGATATTAAATCCCATGAGCGAGGTAGTCATTCGACCGGACCGTTTCTCGAGATTACAGGTTGATCATGTTCTCCTTCAATGGATCAATTTGACCAGTTGAATAGTATGTGGCCCCGCATCTCGATGGATTCACATAACACTGATGTCAAATTCATATAAATCTTGCGAAAACTAGTTTTCCCACATGGCAAATATCATCGAAGAAAAAAGTACGGTCTTTCACACCTCCGCCGGAGCTCCGGCATTAAATAGGTCAATTTTTTTGTATGCAAGGGAATGCATTTAAGCAGAAACAGAAGAAGGTTCGTAGGTTGTAGGTTCGTTGAAAAAGCCATTAACCCAAAATTGAACTTCATCCCTGAAGATGATTTTTCAATGAAATTCAGGATTTTCTTGGAACATTTACACAGCATAATCGGAGATTTTTCAGCTCTTCAAATAACCAAGAGACTTCAGGTTCGAGTTTATTTGATTCGTTAAGGATGTACCACAAGCTCGCAAAATTCGCCACTTTGTAAACTGAGGGCTTCCCAATATTTTTTTTGGACACGGGATGTTATTGCTGATTTAAACTGAAGCACTAACAGAACAACTATCAGTTTTGTACTTCACTAACATGGAACATTCAATTCATTGATTTATTCAAGAAACTGTTTACTCGACTCAATTATAGTATGTCTGTCTTGTGGGACGATTATCACGACCAAACATTGGAGTAAGCTCTCGTGGCCACCATCGACCCAAAATTTTCGTAGTCATTCTTAATAAAGTCTAAACGTTGCTCACTTTATAATAAAATTGTAAACCTTAACTGACATTTTGACATGGATAAAGTTTAAAAAAATTCGTTTATTTATTTAATACACATTTTTGGTATACGGCTAAAAAAAAAAAACTATCAATTCAAAAACCATCTTCACATTCTAAAATACCTACCACATTTTGTCAAATCGACGTTAAGTTTATCGCAGTTTGGATTTAACCCACGATTAAGAATCTGCGGTTACCGAAGAGTTTTTGTTGACTAGATTTTTCGCTTTGGTTACCTACCTAACCATGGATGTGCGATAAATCGTTCCATTTTCCAGTTTATCTGTCAAACTCATTCTGTGGATTATCTTTTTTTACTGTGTTATAGTGTTATAGTCTTCTTGTTGTGTTATAGTGTTAATTTTTTAAGAACTAGGGGTGGGATTGAAATATATGTTTCCTAGGTGGTTCCGGCAGGCTCGACGTAAATCTAAAATGACTTACCGAAGCAATAAAAATGAAAAATTCAGAAAACAAAAGCCGCTTAAGTATTCAATTAATAAAAAAAAAATCACAAAAACAATGTGTGGAGAAAGGATATGAGTATACGGCTTATAACAGACCGTCATAAAATCGTAAATAAAACACAACAGGTAGATTGTATTTTATGTTTTCTGGACTTTGGCTGCCGTAAATAAGCAAATGGCTGAATATTTAACATATGTGCAGATTTTCGAAGAATTAATAACCCTCTGTTTCTGTTTTTTTTTTTCTTCAAAATCAATATAAAAAATATTTGTATTAACTAATCGCTAGTAAGAACATAGCACACGAATAATAATTCTCTGATTTTGCACGGAACACACTCTCGAAACCAAGCATGAACAAAAAAAAAATTCCAGAAAAACATGGGTTAAATTCCATTAATCGAACAAAATCGGGCGGTTACAGATTTGTCCCGTTTACTAACCTAACCGTGGATTCTCCGGTTAAATTTTTTGTGAACAAACGCATTCGTCCGTTATAGGCTGGAATAATCGTCCGTTAAAGTTAACCGACAGTGAACAAACCGTCCCTAAGCATTGCCAACTACTAGCCCCATCTAGTGACAAAATCAGCAATTCACTCGTCCGACCTCTACCAATAAACCCACATTCATATTTAATAAAAATCAACCGTCTGCTCCTGTTTTATCTCACAGCAAACAAGCTATATACCCATGTACCCATTTGCTTTGAGACGGCATTTCCAATCAACCATGACAACATTTGAACTAATTGATTACGAGTTTTATTTAAATCACTGTTTACTCACCATAAGAGATAAAGGTTAACTTATCGTCAATTTATACAGACACACACACACGTCCATTCGTTCAATTTGCTGTCGCACTAAATGAAGTGCATACTCAATGGAGATCCCCCCCAAGTGGTTATCAATTTATCACCGCCAGAGAATTGTGTTCTTATAAAATGTCAGCCAATGGAAGCATTGTATATGCAGATACAATATACTTTCTATACCAAATCACAGAATCGAGTTCATGGACGACTTTCCATTTGAGGAAAATCCTCTGCACAAAGAGAAATATTTTGAAGGGAAATATTGAATATGTATCTCGAACTCGTTAATGGCTTCGCATGTCAATTTACATTTTCGGTGGTTCTTGCCAAAATAAGAATATTCTTGACACTTTTAATTTACTTTGACTATCACGTAGATAAATATTCTCTTGGCCCGTCCCACATGAACAACGCAAAAGGAGTCGGGTGCTCCCGGGTATTTGGCTATATTAGCTTTGGTCGCATCGCAATTATCGTCTGGTTATGAAATATCACATGTGGTGGTGTCCACCTAATTTTACATAACCAAACAAAAATTCTCAGTGAACAGTTGGTTGGAATGGCAGACTTGTGACGGCTTTTGAATTCCCTCTCACAATAAAAGAATTTTAAAGTTTCGGATACGATTTTAGAACAAACAAGTGGTCACTTAAACCACTTTAGGATTTGCTATAATTATCCAACACAATTGATGAGTAATTGTCGAGATTGGGGTGGGAGGGATCGTAATTGAATTAGAAGGTCGGTAATGACTTTAGTGAGATCAATAAGTTGTTGCTTGCGAAACTCAGCATGTGTTGTTTGGGTGGGGTCATGTGAAATGATATCATCGAGTCAATAAGGCTTTCGAACAAGTGGTAGATTGTTAAATCCATTAGGAACGAATCAATTGTGGTTGCTGGTGAAAGTTCATTGCAATTCGTATTAATCCTGATGATGATTAGCCATACACGTTGTTGATACTTTCATTTTGGTGCGTCTTCCCTCCATCGCACTCAGGTCAATATAGACCCATTGTGATGCCCGTTGGGGGTCCACTGGTTCCTTCATTGTCCCGTTACTGCCCATTGTTGTTAGCCCCTTTCCAGCCATCCAGATGTTTTAAACCTGAAAAGATTAGAGAGAGGGATTTCGGATGGATCCGTGAGGTCATGGAAAAAAGTATTTTCTTAAGGTTCTCATTCTTAATTGGCTGAGGCCTGAGCAGTGGCACAGAAAGTGGAGGGCATCCTCGTGTATTTCTTCATCGCTGCAGCCTCTACAGAGGTCATCATCTATAAGATTTATTTTCAGTTTGTGGCTTTTTAGTAAGTTGTGCCCAGTTAGAATCCCAACTAAAGTCGAGAGTTTCTTTGAAGTAGTTTAATGGTTCTGGCTTTGTCATACTCAGGCCACATCCTTTTGGAAGTTTCACTGGTGGGGAGGGAGTTCCACCTGGTTTTGGCAGAATTCAGTGTTTTCTGTCCCACCCGAGATTTGAGTTCAAATAGTGGTGGTTTGACAGACTGGTCTGCATGGTCAATGCTGGAGGCAAATCCTTTTCTCGTTCATCAGCAATTTCATTGCCCTGTATGCCTCTGTGTCCGGGGACCCAGCAGAGCTTAACATTATGTTGGACGCCAAGAACCTTTAGCTCTTCACGAAAACGCTTCACAAGCTTAGATTTTTTTTCGACAGCAGATATCATCTGCTGGTATCGCCAGCATTGAGTTCGCTTTGGCTGCCTCTGCTACTGCCAATATATCGGCCTGGAAGACACTGCTGTGCTCAGGGAGACGAAAGGTGCCTACATCCATTTTTGAACCACCAGTCTAGATGGATATGGTTTCGGTGCCCAGTTCGTTCTCTCACACTCCTCTCTGATTGGAAAGATGCAGGAGAATGATCTTTGAAAGTCATGGTGAGGCAGCATGTAGTCAGATTATATAGCTGAGCCCAGATATCTGTGTTAAATTTGGGCATGTCCTCCTGAGTTCGTTTTCCAGCAGTTGAGCTGTCTGATTCTTAGAGCACTTTCGGCTGCAGATTCTTGCATGTAAAGGTCTAGCGGTAGCAGGTTAAGGATGGTTTCTAGTCCCGCTGTTGGTGTGGTTCTCATTGCGCTAGTAGCGCCCACACATGCTATCCTTTGTACCTTTGTCACATTTTTCAGATGGATGATTTTTTTTTTTGGATTGCTACCAGACAAGCTTCCCATATTTGTTATATTGGTCTTACAATGGCCGTGTACACTGTACATCCATAGGATGATCCTAGGGTTCAGACCCCAGTTTTTTCCGAATATTCGGTTACACGTATAGAAAGCGACTTCGGACTTTTTAATGCGCTCGCACACATTTAGGTTCCAGTTTAGTTTTCTATCAATAATGACACCCAGCTATCGGATAGTTTGAGGTTAGTCCCGTCGATAGCCGGTATATCGAATATTGGTATATTCCTCTTATTAGTAAAGAGATACTTTCATTGATATCAAGTTCTACTGTGTTTGTTTGTGAAAACTAAAGAAATATATTTTCGAATGATCGCAGGATTGATGTTTTAAATAACCAAATAGTCGTGGTTTGCTCAATATTATTCAGCATTTTTTTTTTAAATCTTATTTGCAACGTGAAAATCGGTTCAGTTGTTCCTGATCTTAAGTGACAAGAAGTAAGACAACACTCAGAACTGCATACGACGGGCAATTTAGTGACGCAAAAACAGATTTCTTTTTTAAATTTTTATAGATGATTCACTTGTTAATTTATTTAACACTTAAAAAAATCCAGATACATATATAAAACAAAGTTAAACAATTAAAAGCTGACTCACATTTTGCACGTGTCCACATTATTTTCATCGCGACAAATAAATCTTTATCCTACGGCAAAGAACCTAAGTCCTCATAAATATTTAAAAACGACCATAAAAAATGTATCAGACCTGACGTTTTTATTGCTAAACCAGTTGAGATAAGTCAATTATTTAATTTTTTATTCGTTACTGCAAGCCTTAACCAGAGTACACTATTTACATAGAGGTTTTGCGAATGCCTCAAGTTTGAACGTATCTGTCATCCAAAATAGAAACACTTTGACAGAGCGAACACAAATAGATAGACCAGATAAGATAAAGATTGTTTTTTGTTTTATTTTTTTTTTTTATTAACAAAAAATGGTAAACAACTCTCTGAAATGCGTCACAATGCGCAAAATGAGACCTCATCACAGGTTGTGTTATAAACAATCAGTTAGTGTACAGTGTGTGTAGGTTAAAGTGATGCATTGCCAAAGCAAGCTACGAAAAACATTTTAATTATTTTTCTCAGAAATTGCGTGATTGAATTTGTTGTTCTAGTTGAAGAAATTTATTTTATACATGCATATGGATATTTTTTTATCCCAGATAATTGTATATATGCAGCACTGTGTACTTATTTTCGGAACATTGAGACTTTTATCGACTTGATGTAATAAAAGGGTGAATTTTCGGAAAAGGCTTAACGAGTTTGTTAAAAACATACTGATGCGTGTTTATTAAGATTGATGTTTACACGAATCTGTCAGTAGCTACTGTTTCAAATTGCATGATATTTTCAATAAATATTCAAAATTGTTATTTTTATAAACAAATTTATTTAGATCGACATTATGGGCGTATTTGGTGTGCCAGCAATCTCATATGCTTAATGAGAATATTTTTGACTAGGTCGATGACGCTAAAATATTTTCGTTCATAGGGGACACACGATTTTTTTTTTAAATTTTGCGTTCGAAATGCGTACTGCTTTTCTGATGCCAGGTTGTGGATAATTTTGCGGTCCTTTATTGTGCATCATCATTCACGATGGTGTTATTGTTTCTGTTTTGCGTAGTTGGTGCATTCATAATGCGTTTTGGAAAAGTATGATTTGCATCATATTAATACGTTTATGTTTTAGAAATCACGATTAAGCGGTAGGTAATGCAGAAGTACTGCGTTTTTGGAATACAGCCGTTTTCTTTATTCAATTTTGAAACGCTATAGCCCCCTGACTAGGGGCTCTAACTTCATCAGGTTATTATACAGGATCTCATTAGTATTCCGTCTCAATATTGTGTTACTAAATTGCTTAGTTTGTTGATGAATTGTTTATAATTACACTTGTTTTGCTTCCAAACCTATTGTGTCCACTGTTTACTGTATACCAACTTGATAACAAGGCCAATAATTTCGATAGGTGTAACAACATAATGTTTGAAAACCCTGAAAACTCCCGCTTTTAAAAAAATGACAAATCAATAATCTACAAACCAAAAATTACCAAACAGATACTTACTTCTATTGACTAGATATAAGGATTTTGTTCTGGGGATTTTTATTTTGGATTGTGAAGTTATGGTTGGAATATCGGGTATTCTTTATCGTGAAAAATTTAGGATATAAAGGGTGATCCATTTCGAGGTTCCCTACTTTTTTAAAGAAAAAAACACAGAAAATTCAAATTTAATGGAGAATGTTTATTATCATTTGAAAGAACATTCTTTGGCATTTATTTTTTGAAGATTATGTCTATCAAATGTTGGCCGTTGCTACGTCGCAGATGGTCCACCCGTTAAGTCAAATTTTCAATCACTCGTTCGAGCATTTCGACTGGTAACTGGCGAATGACACGCGTGATGTTTTCCTCCAAGGCCTGAATCGAAGCGGGTTTGTCGGCATAAGCTTTTGACTTTACATATCCCCACAGGAAAAAGTCTAACGGTGTGATATCACACGATCTTGGTGGCCAAAACGTGAAATTATGTGCTCACCGAAATGTTCTCTCAATAAGTCCATTGATTGATGCGATGTGTGGGAAGTGGCGCCGTCTTGCTGAAACCAAATGTCGCCGAGATCACGAGCTTCAATTTCAGGCATCAAATAGTCGGTTATCATGGCACGATAACGGTCGCCATTGACGGTTACGTTCGCACCGGCATAATTTTTAAAGAAATATGGACCGATGATTCCACCGGCCCACAAACCACACCAAACCGTTGTTTTTTCTGGGTGAAGTGGCAGTTCTTCAATCTCTTCAGGTTGCTCTTCGTCCCAAATGCGGCAATTTTGTTTGTTTACATACCCATTGAGCCAGAAATGTGCCTCATCGCTAAACAAAATTTGCCTCGAAAACGTCGGATCTTCTTGGAACTTTTCAAGAGCCCATAGAGCGAAGCGATGTGCTTGGGAAGGTCGTGCGGCTTCAGTTGTTGCACAAGCTGTATTTTGTACGCTTTCAATTTAAGATCTTGACGTTAAATGCGCCAAGTCGTTCCATACGTCTGTCCGAGTGGCTGCGAACGGCGCCGAATCGACTCTCTACGGTCTTCGTGTACACTCTCAGCTACGGCCGCTATATTTTCTTCACAGCGTGCTGGACGTGATCTATTCGGTCGAATATTATCCAATAATGAATGCTGGGTCTCAAAATGGGTGATGGTGTTGCGAATAGTACGCTCAGTAGGCCGATTAAGTTGACCATAAGTTGAGCGAAGTGCACGAAACACATTCCTCACATAATTTCATTCCTCATGTCATAATTTCAAATGGCAAAGCACATTTTGGGACATTCACATCAGGACATTACTTTTTAATTACCCAGTAATAAAAACCAGACATGGCTCTGTATAACTCTTTTTCAATTAATGCTGGTTTGCCTGGGTAATGGATCTTTTATGTTTTTTTTTTTAATCTGATCTGATCTTTGCAATTCTGATCTTTTCTAGCATTAAATTTCACTGCTAAATATTCATCGGGTTCTTAACCAATATCCTCAAGGGTTGTTAACATTTCAGGCCAGGTACAATCTTCAATTTTTTCAACTTAAAGGGTCTTATTTCTGATGCAAACAAAGCTTCTGTTCATACATATACCATACATATAATGGTTTCAAAGATGATCGTTTTTTTTTTTTTTTTTTTTAAACGTGATTGTAGCCCTGTCCTTGTAAGCAAAGTTTCAGTCTTACCGTTTACCACCTACCTGATCAGGTTCTCATTACCACAGATTTTTCTTGCGTATGTTTGCACAATGGAGGATAATTCATATGTGCCTAAATCTGAACCTCCCCAGACGAATGGGCCTTCCATGATCTTAGCCAGGTGTTCATTAGATTGGTTTCTCTTCTTTCGTGTCGAACAGATTGCAAAGATTTTCCAAAGCTGTAGGCTCTGATTAAGGGAAGCTTCCCATCGTTTTATAGGGCTGGACTGTAGGTAAGGTTAGGTTATAGTTTCAGACATAGACCAGAAAAGGTCCGTTGTAGTACCACGTTGATCTGTCGACTTTTCCTAAATATTCGTTTGCCTAAGTGAGCCATTCCTAGCTAATTATGAAGCGGGGGGAGGTTTCTGAAATTAATATTAGCCAGATCATCTAGATTGTCAAAGACGTAGTCTCATAGATGTAGCTTTCGTTTGATGAAGAGAGCTGGGCAAGAGAAGAGAAGGTGTGGAATACACCCCTCTTCTCCTCCTCGTCCAAACAGCTTCTGTAGAAGTCATTGCTAAAGAGGCCTAGTATTTTTGCATGTAGGCCTAAGGGGGCTGTAAGGCCACATTTGATCTATTCAGTAGAGATTGGCCGGACCGAGACGGTACTGCTGTTTGATATTTTCAACATTATCAAGCAGAGACAGGCCGGCCTATGAATGAATGCAAATGGTTGTCTCTTCCGCATCTAAGCTCTGCAGAAGTCATTTGCTTATAGTTCAAGTCTTCTGTGTTCTTGCGTTTAGACAGTGTTCAGTAATGACATATATATTGGTACTGGTGTTCGATCTATCTATCGAGATCTATTTCTTAGAGCTTTTCAAATATAGCTTTGGCAGGAATTTCTCTTTCACCACTTCGTCCTACCGAAAGGCAAAATCTTGTTGCGTCTTGTACCTTGCAGACAGACAGTCCAGTATGCTAATATGCGATCTATCAAGCAAGATCAATTTCTTAGACTTTTTTTCAAAGTTTAGCTAAAGCCAAACATCAAAAGTACGAATAGGCTCAGGGTTGTCTCTTACGCATCTTCGTCCTGCGTAATAACCAAGTCTTGTTGCGCCATACTGCTTGCGTGTTAGGCAGCATTTTGCTGTTCGATCTATCAAGCCAGATCAATTTTTAAGACCCCTACAAGAAAAGCGAAGGGATGTAACTTATTTCTATTCGTCCTGCAAACGTTATATTGCCTCAGATGCAGGTCTTATTGCGTGCCAGGTTTTAAACAGTCCAGATGCCATATACGGCAGTGCTGACATGCGATTTGTCAAGCGAGATCCACTTCTTTGACCTTTTCTGAATTAGCTTTTACAACAAAGAAGACGAAGAGTTATCTCTTTCTTCCATTTGTCCTGCAGAAATTATTTACGTAATGGCCAAATCAAATTTAGACAGTAACTAGTAATGACATCTACGGTGGTGTTGATGTGCGATCTGTCAAGCGAGATCTATTTCTTAGACCCTTTCAGAATTAGCTTTAGTAGGAATTTCTTTTTCGATTTTTGTTGCGACGATTTATCTTGCCGTTGGGTCGGTGCTGGCATGCAAGTTCCCTCTATAGCTCGTCGGTGGGTGTGGGACTTGACCCTTTTCAAATCAAAACAAAAAAAATTGTCCATGCCAGTCTTTTACGTCTGGGTGTGATAACGCTTGTGAGATATTTTCCTACCCTCCCTACCATGGTTATTTTACTCGACTCAATAACCCCATATGTTGCCTCCCTTCACTTCCTAATTTTTTGCCGCCATTATCGCCCTTCCCTATCCTACCATCCTCATCCTTAACCGCTCCCGCTTAGTTCAAACACATCTTTTGGGTTTATATTCTAATTAACATTTTTATTTTTCTGTCTCGTATCATACTCATGATCTTACAAACAAATTATTATGTGGCTTGATCCTCCTGCGTAAAGGCTAAGTCTTGTTGCTTGCATATTACACAGTGATCAGAGTGCTTCTGGGCGATCTATCAAGCAAGATCAATTTCGTAGATTTTTTTTAGATTTAGCTTTAGCCAAAGACGACCGAGTACAAAGAGGAACAGGATTGTGTCCTGCGTAAAAACTAAGTCTTGTTGGGACATGATCCTTGCGCATTATACAGTAGGGTGGTGTGCGATCCATCAAGCTACATCAGTCTCTTTTCAGAACTTTTTCGATCCACATGCTCCATTTAAAGGTTGATTTTCTGATAGCATGTTTTAAGATGTGTCATCAGTCTAATCGGGTTGGATCTTTGTAGCGATGATATCAGCACGCCTTTGGTCGGAAAACTCGCCATTTGCCTCTTTCACCAGTGTTTGCAAAATTGCAGTAATTCAAATTTTGTGTCCTTCAACTGCCATAATAGAAAATTTTAAGATTTCACAAAGTTTAGTAATATTCTGCAGGACTTTAGAAATTTGTTCCTAGCCAGAATTTTGCCTTAATAATTTTTACCTTCTAATGAATATCGTCCTAGCAAACTGACCCATTATTACGTTGAACCAAAACCATGTTCCACGTTTGGCCGCTTGGAAATCCAATACCCAATCTACGCGATTGCAATTTTCCATTGTTCCCCAAAACAATTTGCGAAAATTCACATCACCAGTCCGGTCGGACAGGGGTCCACCTACGCAAAATCGATGGCCTGGATCTATTTTCTGTTTAGAATGCCATCGCCATCGCCATCGTCGTCGTCCAACCATATGCCAGAGTAAACACGAGCATTTTTACGGAAACGAAAAACTAGTTCCTCCATCCCTCCGTACTTTGGTTTTCCCACAATCATGTGGATGTGTGTGCTGCACGACTAATTAGTTTCTATGCAAACAAGACCCTTGTTTACACATGTATTATATAAACATTTACCTCTATATACACATCAATTTAATGATGCGGTACATTTTTAACCTTAACAATAATTTTAGATTTTTTTAAACGAATTTTATTTTCTTTTTTCTATTTTTAGCTGGTTAGACCTGTTCCCACATCTATGGAGTTTCACCTAGACAGTGCAGAATACTGCCAGGCTCAGCACAAATAAAAAGTAAGTACCCACCGATTGCTTTCTATTAATTGAAAAAAGTGGTTCTCCCTGGGTCTATAAATAGGCGGCTTCAATCTCCTCAATTGATGGGTTTCAGACGCCGACTAGAGTGAAAATGCCCGTTTCACTATCTTCATTCTCTTGGGAAAGTCGCATATATTTCGATGATTACCGGATGTAGTCTCGGAAAGGTCAAAATGCGACGCATTAAGTCGAGAGACAAAGACTTGTCGCTGTCGGTCTATGGAAGCGAGCCCCTCACCCAAACATTTCCGTTTTGGGTGGGTGACATTCAAAATGTATCTCGCATGAGAGACGAATTTGTCTCCTTAAACCTCGGGACACGTAGAATTTATTTTTTTTTTCTGATTCTTGAGCCATTGCCAGAGGATTTACCGCGAAAATAATGAAAAATATGTTTGTTTTCATTTTGGCTGCAGATATATTGAGACGAAACAGACATTGTCTGCATGTGGGAGATCGCTTCTGAAAATAGACACATCGCGAACGGAATAGAAGACTTATGGCCATTTTGGCTGGCTAGGGATCGAAATTCTAATTGAAATGTTAATTTTATTACCAACTATGATGGGGGGAGGGAGTTTGTTTTAGATCAGAGAGAACATGGGGGCTAATGGACTGGGGAGGGCGCTTCACTTTACACGAATGGCTTTTTAATTAATTGACGTCCACACAATAGGATTGGGATTTTCACTCGATTTTCATTTGTTTTCTATCGGGGATTTGTGTGTTTGTTAACGGAGACATAAGTAACTGAGGTAAGGTGGTATTTTATTATCCTGAAAACACATTGGGAATCATTTTTGGTTAATTTCTGAACGGATTTAGGGGCATGGGGTGCTTGTTTTGAATGAGGTTTTGTGTAGTGCCAGCTGCTTTCAATTTGGCATTTTCGTTTTCATAATTTGTTTCAAAACATAATTCAAATTTGATTTAGAGCAGCTGGTTCTCGTCGTTAGTTAATTATACAGAACCAGTGTAACTCAGTCACTTATTCTTATTCAATTTAAGAACATTTTATGGAACAGGTCTACTTTCAAAATTGCAAGTGTGTTATTCGATCTTAACATACACAAATCCACCTCTCTCTTGAGGCAAAGAGGGTGTCCTTCCATTCCCGTTCTTTTACGTCTTTTTTTTTTTAATCCACAACACTGGCAGTGCAAATAATCGCCTAATCATCTGATGAGGAGAAATGGTTTGGTTCTCCAGTTGAATCTCTATGTTCTGACCAAGTTGTTGGACTATGAACGTGGTCTGGTCATTAACTTGCAGCAGGACTGTCATTAGGAAAGTCCTTACCTGCCATGTTTTTGAAGCAATTTGTTACCAACACCCCCTTGCACAGAATGGCGAGGGCCATAGATGTTATCAAATCTATGTACAGAGGGAAGCAAGAAAAAACTGTTCTGGTTGAATGGCAATGATCCACAATGATGACCTTAATGTTGAAATAGATTTAAGTAGGCGTGTTCGTTAGTTGCAAGTGCTTTTTGAAACTATCGTCTTTAAGATTGACATTGGAGTCTCAAATGTCATGGCACATCCTTTGCAACATGATAGAGATCATTTTGAGATCATCGATGCCTCTGTGTCATCTGACGCCTTTTCGTTAGTACTTTTGAATGAAATTTCTGGAAAAGTCTTTATCCGCAACATATTTGATTACCACCATCACCTGGTTCGGGTTGTCTTCAAGTTCAGTCTGTTTGAGATGTTTCCCATATCCATAGGCTAACCTCCATCAATTCCATAGGGATAGGTCTGTCCGCATTTCCGAGGCGTTTCCCAAACAAAAATTGTTTCGTACCCTAACCCATAAGTTGTTTTTTTTCTTTTATTGCTCTCCTGGATGAGAGATCTTTTTTTTTCTTTTATTGCTCTCCTGGATGAGAGATCTTTTTTTTAAAATTCTGACCTTCCTAAGCAGTAATATACACATCGACCTAAAAGATCTATTGTGCCTGCCGTCAGATGTTTTTCAGGTTAGTGGCGCTTCTACTTTCCAAATGTAGCTGATAATACTTTCAGCCGAAGATTTACTCAGT
Organism: Rhingia campestris; assembly: GCA_932526625.1. Lineage (NCBI taxonomy): Eukaryota > Metazoa > Arthropoda > Insecta > Diptera > Syrphidae > Rhingia > Rhingia campestris. Next base: position 107,377,430 of record OW052185.1, read on the forward strand.
TCTTCGGGACTTAAAAATTCCCTGCAGAAAGATTCCCTTCCGCAAAGGGCCGGGCATTCACATATGATATGTTCGGCTGTTTTCTTCTGTCTTCTTCTAGACATAGTCTGCACTCCGGTGAGTCGACTAGACGCATTTTATTTAGGTGATATCGCAGACCGTGATGACCAGTTAGGTAGCATAGTTAGTACTATGTTTTTGATATCGTGCCTGCGAAGATTTTGTATCTTATTGGCATCTGATTTGAAGGGCTGAATAGCTCTTTTGGCCTGTCTTGTTTTGTTCCCAGTTTTTCATGACCAGATTTATTTTAGTCTCAGAAATTGTCTGTTTACACCGTACAGAACTATATGCAGAACTAACGACATCTATCCTTAATTAGACATTATTTGCCTTGACGTGTGAATGGTGTTTTCCAAAGATCCCCAATGGCAACGTTTTCACCGTGGACCATAACCGCTACTAAAGGGCAAAGTAGAAAAATCCTCGCTATTTTAGCAATTACTATAATATGTCAGTTGAATTTTTGGTGACATCTAGCGGAAGCTAGACTAAACAGTTAAATTTATTATAGTCCAGGTCATCAAAAAAGTGGACGTGAACAAAGTCCTTCTTCGATGTGTTTACACCGGTGAGACTTACACCAAATGTAGGCTTAGTCCCGTTATAAACGGTATTAACGTAGCCATAGATCCTGCTTTTAACATGTCCCATGTTCGCATGTGATTAATCAAATCTCATCCGTACACTCCTACGCTCCATGTTTTCTGGGACAGAATCATTTCGGAAACTATAGTTTGCTGGGAGGTCTGCATTGGAGATTGCTATTTTCTCTCTTTGAATTCCTAGATTCCCAACACGAATCCTCAACAGACTCTCTTCATTTCGTCGGCATGGATGCTAATGGGCAATATTTCGGCTAGGACCACAACCGCTTCCACTGAAACGTTTCCAAAAGCGGAAATTATTCTCAAAGCATTAAGTCTGTTCACTTTTGAGACAACTTTCTTTAACTTTACAGACTTGTGCTGCGTACAATAAGACTACGCTTTTTACCCTAGACAAAAGTAATCTGAGAGTCTCTGGGTCCACCGATGTTCGGCAGAAGCAAGTGAAGATTGCATCGCTGCTTTCTTTCCAAAAAGGTCTAGGTTCGCCTCAAGTTAAGGCTTAAAGTCCACCGATGTTCAGCAGAAGCAAGCGATGGTTGGAGCATCGCTGCTTTCTTTCCAAAAAAGTCTAGGTGCGCCTTGATTAACGGATTGCGGGTTTCGATCAAAATCTTTGATCTCCCAAGCGTACTTTCATGCGTATTCCACTAAAAATCGGCTTCGGTTTTCTGTTCTGCTACTTCAAGTCTACCAGACTTTGGTATGTTTGTTTTCTGTTTGATCTTGTTGATATGCTTTGCCCACGTTAACGATGGCGATATCATTCGCAAAGCCTTCAAACTTTCCCTTTCGTGGCATCATCAGCCTTAAATCACGAATATTCCACAGAAGAAGGTCTTAGGCGGATCCATGTGAAACGCTTGCTGACACGTTGTATTACTCTGTGCATTTGTCGCTTTCGTAGCTTAGTGTTCTGTTTTTGAAGTAGAAAGAGAATATGCTGAGAATATAACTGGGCACGTATATTTTTGCAAAAAAAAAAAAAAAACTGATAATGTAAACCAGTTAAGTCCATCCGTACAAGTTATACAAAATTTCAAATCCGTCCACTTTCATAGCGCATGGGTAGGGGTATATAGGTTCCGTAAATTTTGACTTTGGATGATGAAATTTGACACATGATCTCTTGGTTATACCTCTAGTGCTATTTAAAAATAAATTCATGTCCCCATTTTTATAGCCCATAGAGCTATATGGTCGACTCAGTGGCGCGATTGTTAGTGCAATAAACTGACGCGCAGAAGTTCTGGGTTTGATCTCTAGCCATAGCAACACCTAAATGATTTTTCACTGGCCCTTCTCTCGTGATGATCTGACAAATCACCCGAATAGTATCAATTGTCAACAATAGCTTATCTCAACTTAGCCGTTCGGAGTACCAGCATAAAACAGGAGGTCCCGCCATCGTACAAGAAGTACACACGCACACATGAATGGTTGTGAGAAAGCTATACCCTGGGAACTAACGAGCCTGTTGCGCCAGCAAAATTGTATTTGCATAGGGTTATATAGGTCTATCTGTAAGCTTTGACCTAAGATGATGAAATTTCTTACAAGTTTAACAAAATTTCAAAATCCGAACTTTCAGAACAAAAACTGTCTTTATTGGTTAAACTATTAGGGATTTTGAAAAAGTGTCTTAAGAAGATTTTACAGTATCATCGTCTAAAGTTGCATGCATAAACATTTGTAGGAACGCCTCTTTTGGGTGTTTATATAATACAAGCTGGCCCGTCAAACGTTGTTTTGATTTACAAAAGGGTACAACTTCTTTATCAGTACATTAATAATTGACTATTTGATTTTAGTTAATTCATTGCCCCCCCCCCCCCCCCCCCCCCCCCTCCTCCGTGACCACACAGCCCAAATTATCAAATCAGAAAGAACATATACTGTGCTATCAAATGGAATGACCGCCTACAGCGCCACCTGTTGAGAATTTTTCAATTTTTCTTTTTTCCTAAACCTTCGCGGAGCAAATACGAACAAATCCGCAGAAGGAAGTATCCAATTTGGTCCAGTCGTTTTCGAGTTTTAAGCATCCGAACAAACCAAGATCCATTTTTATATATATAGATACATTTAGTCTGTAAAATATTTAACCCACACCTACTTTGCGTAGATATTTATTTTGACCATGGGATGGGTAAACCCTAGCACAGCGGATTGAAGGCTTCTCATATGGTTTTTGTTTATTTTACACGTGAACATAGCAATTTGCTGACATCAAGCACAAATAATAATGGATTCCCCTTATCAAATGTCAAAAAATCAACGAGTTGTTTTATTTGATCAGAATGGTGAGGTTAAGGAGGTTTTATTCTCGGTTACATGCAAAGAGTCTCAACATCTCCACTCTGATCAATAGTCACGTTACAGTTTGAGGTATTTTTCTAAGAGATCTCGTAAGAATTCATAAATGAAACTGAACCATAACTTTAAAGGAACAAAAGTGGTCCAATATGTCTTCCTTGAAGTATGAGTGATTTAAAAAAAACTGTTTGATATGCAACTGTTGTCGTAGAACTTATGATTTTCAACTAAACAAATTTAACAAATGTTACAGCATTCCAACCTACTACTAATTTTGTTTACTTTTCTTCATTTCAGGTGAATTAAAAGAAAAAAATCACCTCAAACAAAGGGAGAGAGTGAGAGTGTATACAGCGATTGAGCGCGCGCGCGATTCAAAGTAGAAACATCAAAAAATAATTATTTTCCAATCATAAGATCATTTTCAAAAAAAAAGCAAAAACCCACACAATACAAAGAAAACTTCTTAAAAATACTTAGTCCATTTAAATAAAAAAAAAAAACATTTTTACTTCAAAGCGCATATCAGAGAATTTCCCAAAAAAAGGCAAGAAAATCTACCGGGATAATATCGGTTCAAGGTGTTTTTTGACCAAAAAAAACTTTTTGTTTTGACTTTTTCCTTTTTGTTTTTTCTTGTGTTGTTTATAAACAAAAAATTGTAAGATAAACAGGGATTTAAAGCGGGTTAACCATAAAGAAAAAAAAAAAAACTTATCTGTATATGCTTAACTACTAATCAGTAATTAAATATTTAAAAAAAAAGTGCATACGATTCACTATATACAATTAAAACAAAAAATACATAGAACGCTATTTTTAAAAAAGAAAAGAAATTATTAAGGTGATCAAAACAATAATATTAAGGTTTTAAATAGGAATTAAATCCACAAACACACTAAACAAACAAAAACAAATTTCTTCCTTAAAAAAACTCACATTTTTGTACTTAATTTTTGCGTATTTTTTTTTTTAGAAAGTAACTTCTAAGTAAAGCCAATCTATACCAAGGCCTTCGTATCAAAAGAGAAACAGAAAAAAAAAGTTTAGAAAAATCCTTCAGAGATAAAATAAAATAAAGTAAAAAAAATATATTTTTATCCCACATTAAAGACATACTTGTATATTTTTATAGCAAAAGTAAAACAAAAAAGCAACACATTTTATATTTTTTTAAAGAAGATTTTTCAAAAAGAAAACCGTCAAAAGAAAAAAAAAACACTTTTCTTCAACTGATCAAACAAAACTCTGTAAAACTATTTTATTTTGGTCGATTTTTTTTTTCTATTAATTGTATAAACTAAAGTTAAGCAACTTTGTACTTTTAGGAGCATAAAAACTGAATTTTTTTTCTCAAAACAAGAGGGTAAAGTCAAACTACGCACGCGTGAATCGAAATAAATCGCTAAACCGAATTAATTATTAAAAATAAAATAAAATACAATCACATACATCATTACAACAAGCAGCTAAAAACAAACAACAACAGCATCAACACAAAGAAAACTTTTTGCGTTGATATTTTTTTTTTGTTTCGTATTTTTGAACGCGAATTTCATTGATGAGCAACATAATGCGTCAAAAGGACATCCGACCAGCACCCGCTCTAATCGAGTTTAAGGGGATGAAATTTTTAATCACCGATCGGCCATCCGATGTTACCATTCAAAATTATATTGTGGTAAGTGGAAGGGGGGTCTTAAAGCTCATTCGTTGATCTTACTAAATGTATTTTCGTTTTAATTTTTTTCCAGGAACTGAAGAAGAACAATGTAAGCACTATTGTACGCGTATGCGAGCCAAGCTATAAAACCGAAGAGCTTGAGTCTCAGGGCATTGTCGTTAAAGATTTAGCATTTGAGGATGGTACTTTTCCACCACAGGGTGTCGTTGACGAGTGGTTCGAGACTTTAAAGCAAAAGTGAGTAGACAATACTTCCAAATAAATTTTAAGACTGTAAGACTAGACTAGATAGTTCACTTACTTAAAGGGCTCCCGACTCTACACTACTTATTACTAGTTAATTGATAGTTCGTGCAAGTGGTCCTAAAGTGTGTTATGTGTTGAATATTCCTATTTGTTTAGAAGTACATCTAGTGAGCATAGAGCTTGGTATTAGGTTCAGTAATAGTAACGAGTATAGAACTACATAGAGTACGAACCACAGCACAAACTTTTGTAGCCGTTTCAGACGCGGGCGATAAGTGCGAAGGGGAATTTTCGTCGTTCGCATGCATCGGCTATACTGTTGTTTGATGCTGGGGTAGCAATGTGAAAACTGGAGTATCAATATCAGTACCCCACATAGTAAATTTTTGTTGTATGAGATGCACGCTCTATGTAGTTCTATACTCTTGATAATAGAGGGTGATCCACTTCGAGGTTCCCTACTTTTTTAAAGTAAAAAACACAGAAAATTCAAATTTAATGGAGAATGTTTATTATCATTTGAAAGAACATTCTTTGGCATTTATTTTATGATTATGTCTATCAAATGTTGGCCGTTGCTACGTCGCAGATGGTCCATCCGTTGAGTCCAATTTTCGATCACTCGTTCAAGCATTTCGACTGGTAACTGGCGAATGACACGCGTGATGTTTTCCTCCAAGGCCTGAATCGAAGCGGGTTTGTCGGCATACGCTTTTGACTTTACATATCCCCACAGGAAAAAGTCTAACGGTGTGATATCACACGATCTTGGTGGCCAATCGACCGGCCCAAAACGTGTTCTCTCAATAAGTCCATTGATTGATGCGATGTGTGGGAAGTGGCGCCGTCTTGCTGAAACCAAATGTCGCCGAGATCACGAGCTTCAATTTCAGGCATCAAATAGTCGGTTATCATGGCACGATAACGGTCGCCATTGACGGTTACGTTCGCACTGGCATAATTTTTAAAGAAATATGGACCGATGATTCCACCGGCCCACAAACCACACCAAACCGTTGTTTTTTCTGGATGAAGTGGCAGTTCTTCATTCTCTTCAGGTTGCTCTTCGTCCCTAATGCAGCAATTTTGTTTGTTTACATACCCATTGAGCCAGAAATGGGCCTCATCGCTAAACAAAATTTGCCTCGAAAACGTCGGATCTTCTTGGAACTTTTCAAGAGCCCATAGAGCGAAGCGATGTCGCTTGGGAAGGTCGAGCGGCTTCAGTTGTTGCACAAGCTGTATTTTGTACGCTTTCAATTTAATATCTTGACGTAAAATGCGCCAAATCGTTCCATACGTCAGTCCGAGTTGCTGCGAACGGCGCCGAATCGACTCTCTACGGTCTTCGTGTACACTCTCAGCTACGGCCGCTATATTTTCTTCACAGCGTGCTGGACGTGGTCTATTCGGTCGAATATTATCCAATAATGAATGCTTGGTCTCAAAATGGGTGATGGTGTTGCGAATAGTACGCTCAGTAGGCCGATTATGTTGACCATAAGTTGAGCGAAGTGCACGAAACACATTCCTCACGGAACGTGAATTTCCATAATAAAGTTGAACAATTTGTAAACGTTGTTCACGCGTAAGTCTTTCCATTATGAAATGCCAAACAATACTAAACAAAAATACCATGACAGCATGACACGACTCACACGTGATCTGTCAAAAAAGGCTATTGACAAAAGGATCTCTACTTGGATCACCCGTTAGTTAGTAGTAGACAATTTCTTTTTGTTGCTATTGGGTGTTCCTTAATATCTCAAAAGGCTACAAGAGGTTTTTGTAAAGAATGAGTTATCTGTTGGTTTAATTTTGAATCATATGTTACTTGGACACTGACAGTACTTATACCCTTAACGGAGAATATTGCATCTGATGCCGAAAGTGTGCTCCTAAGCCTGAGAACCTCGACGAATTACACTTGACTTCCAAGACGACAACGGGAGACGGTACAGTCGGTACGACGGAAGACGGTACAGCCGACCGAGGCATTATAACCGATTTTGTATGGACAGAAGTTGAGGATTTGGACTTGGGCAAACTATGGTTGCAGCAAGACGAGCTATCGAACAATGTCTTCTTACACATTAACCCCCTTATTAATAAATTCGGATTAGTTAATCAGTGACTAACTATTGAAATTTGCGCGAGTATTTCTAATGGGGAAAACTGTCAAGTTCACCATTGATTAGCTAATCAGCTTTTATTAATACGGGGGTAAGTTATTAATCAGACATTTTGGTATTATTGCTTGCCCGGCACGGAGCTTCGATTTCACGCCAATGGTATTTTTTTGTGAGGATTATTAAAGAACGATCCTACTCGAATTATCTACAGTATCGGTCAATCTATTCCTGCAAAACTCTAACAAACATCCAAGGGTACAAAACTGACATGAGAAGCTTGCCAAATTTGCCTTTTGGAGTCGGCGTTAAAGAGGAGGTTCCATTCCATATAATGGGTGAGGTATAGAACTTTGAAATGGAATAAAACGAAAGATGATTTTTTTTAAATTGACATGAAATTTACTTTATTCGAAAGATAAATATTCTGGCATTATAATTTAAATAAGATTTCTGGCATATGACCGCCAATACTGGCTCTGAAGGTCCAATTTTCGATGACTTTGTTCCAATATTTGTGGCCGTATATGGGCGCGAATGTTGTCCTCCAAATGGTCAATCGTTTTGGGCTTATCGGCGTAGACTACCGACTTCACATATCCCCACAGAGTCAAGCGGCGTTAAATCGCAGGATCTTGGAGGCCAATTCACAGGACCAAAACGCGAAATTATGCTCTCACCGTACGCTTCCTTCAAGGTGAGTGACATGTTGCGCCGTCTTGCCTAAACCACAGCTCCTGCCCTGCACATCTTAGTTGTTCGATTGATGAACGAAAAAATCAGTAATCATGGCTCTATTGTGGTCACCATTGACTGACGATGTAGCCAGCATCTTTTTTAAAGAAGAACGGACCAATTATTTCACCAACCCATGACTTCTTCTGTACGCCACTAAAAGTGGTGCGAAAACGTTCCATACGTCATCGAATTAATTGCTCTGATGGACGGATTCTGTTGACCGTTAAATGGACGTAGTGCGCGATACGTAGGTTTTTCGAACAGAAGCATCATTTTCAAAATAAATTTGCACAATTTGGAAGCTTTATTCAGACGTCAGTCTATTCATGTTGAAATGCCAAACCAAACTAAAAATTAATCTCTTTACACCTGACAATTCCACTTCCACTGTTCAAGTCACTATTAGTTGGATTGTATGTTCTTTATGTGCTGCAATCACTCGTCTTGTGGGTCGTTTAAATGTCACACTTCAAGGGATGTATCTTGTATTAACGAGTTCCACCATCCGTTTATCTGTCACTTAATGGGTTCGTTTTAGATTTTAATCAAACTGTATACTTATAATCACCCACTACATGTCTTGAAGGTTGTCTATAACTTGAAAGTATTTTTGAGCACATGTCATAAGAAAAATTTGCTTCAAGTCTTTGCTGAACCAGACAGCGATCAACCCAAATATTCTTCAATCCACTTTCCCGATAATTCTTGCGACTTATATTTTTTTCCAAAACTTCTCCAGCTCGTTCAAATGCTTATTGTGACCACTTTCATGGAGTGTTCATTTCATAACCTTCTCTTTGAAAAAATGCAGCGGTTTAATGTGGACATGCATGCATGAAGCATATAAAAACTCTGTTTTGTTGGACGTGATTTTCATTTCGATAAACCTGTAGTAAGACACACTTCCACTTCTTTGACTCAAATCAGCTCCTTGTACAGTTTTCGGTGATATAGACGATGGTTTTATGGTTACCTAAGTGTGCTACCTTGGGCTCTGCCAAAATGCCTCTCTAATTAGCAAGGGCCTTTCTCTATAGAGTAGAGTAGTAGAGATCTCGAACAGCGAGTTATTCTACGTATTGGGATCCATTCGATCTACATGTTCCAAACGTCTTAAACGCCCAATTTTTCAACAAGGGCCAACCTATGTCGCTGTCATGAGAAGCTTCTCAAATTTGCAGTTGGAAGTCGGCGTTAAATAAAAAGTTTCATTATTTATGGTAAGAAAATGACGTTCACCAACCAACACATACAAATTGATAAGCTAAATTTGCCAACCTCTATGGGCCATTAATGTCAGATATTTATTACCCCGCTGTATAGCTCGTTAAGTTGGTAGCTGAATGTCTCCATAGGTCATCCTCACAATCAAAATTCAAGAAAAAATGCAATTCAAACAATCAAGGACTACTTAATCCACATTTGATGCTAACGGGTGATTTTTTAGCTGGTTTGGTTTTGGCAACACTGGTTTTGACAGCTGACGTGTGTTTAGTACCTTGTGTCACTGTCAAACAGCTTCAGTTTGGTTTGCAATTTAACCATGGATCGTCTTACAAATGAACAACGCTTGCAAATTATTGAATTTTACTATCAAAATTCGTGCTCGGTTCGAAATGTTCATCGCGCGCTGCTTCCATTTTATGATCGGCATTCTCGACCTTCTGAGCAGTCTATTCGGAAGATTGTGACCAAATTTCGCACCAAATTTACTTTGTTGGACATTAAACCACCAACACGTTTACGTACTGTGCGTAGTGAAGAAAATATTGCGGCCGTATCAGCTAGTGTGACAGAAGACCGCGAAATGTCGATTCGGCGCCGTTCCCAGCAGTTAGGCCTTTGTTACAGCACTACGTGGAAAATTTTGCGGAAGGATTTGGGGGTAAAGCCTTTTAAGATACAGCTGGTGCAAGAACTAAAGCCAGCCGACCTACCACAACGCCGAATTTTTGGTGAATGGGCTCTTGGAAAGCTGGCCGAGGATCCGCTTTTTTATCGAAAAATTGTGTTCAGCGATGAGGCTAATTTTTGGTTGAATGGGTACGTAAATAAGCAAAATTGCCGCATTTGGAGTGAAGATCAGCCAGAAGCATTGCAACAGCTACCAATGCATCCCGAAAAAGCCACTGTTTGGTGCGGTTTATGGGCCGGCGGCATTATTGGGCCATATTTCTTCAAAGATGATGCGAATCGCAGCGTTACTGTCAATGGTGAACGCTACCGAGCGATGATAACAAACTTTTTTTTGTCCGAAATGGAAGTTCTTGACTTGCATGATATGTGGTTTCAACAAGACGGTGCCACATGCCACACAGCACGCGAAACAATGGCGCAATTGCGAGGCGAGTTTGGTGAACAGTTAATTTCACGTTTCGGGCCGGTCAATTGGCCGCCTAGATCGTGCGATTTGACACCATTAGATTATTTTTTGTGGGGGTATGTCAAGGCTAATGTCTATAGGGACAAGCCCGCTTCGATTGACGCACTGGAAGCCAACATCCATGCATTCATTCGTGAGATACCGGCCGATATGTGTGAAAGAGTATGCCAAAATTGGACTCAGCGGATGGGCTACCTGAGACGCAGCCGCGGTCAACATTTGCATGAAATTATCTTTAAACATTAAATTGCAAGGTTCAAACTATCGATTCAAATAAATATTTCATTCATTTTTTCGAATTTTTTGTGTTTTTTTTTTAAAAAAAGTTCTAAACCTCTTAAAAAATCACCCGTTATTGTTCAGCGACTTAAATTAGGACTGAGATGATCAGGGTCTTATATTGAACCTCCTTAGTAGTTTTTGTATGATTTGTGTCTTACTACATTGCCTTAGCCCAAATAAACTGCCCTTCTGGCATAAAGTTGACTGGTAGCTATGTTAAAAATAAATGTTTCCTCTTAAAACGCCCTTCGACCTACTAAATATTTGCTAACATAATTTTTTTTTTCAATTTCCTTTCAGTTATCAACAAAATCCAGAAGCTTGTGTTGCTGTTCACTGTGTAGCTGGCCTAGGTAGAGCACCAGTTTTAGTTGCATTGGCATTGATTGAGCTCGGTCTTAAATACGAAGCAGCTGTTGAAACTATCAGAGAGTAAGTTCTTCATTATATTCCCAAATGTATATATTCTAACGGTTTACCTTTACAAATATCTTTGTCCATAGTAAACGACGAGGCGCTATTAACGCTAAACAACTCTCCTATCTAGAGCGATATAGGCCAAAATCACGGCTAAAGCACAAAAATGGCCACAAAAATTCATGTAGCGTGCAATAGATATCAAAATAAAATTCCCACCAGATAAAAAGTGTTCATTTTAACCGAATAACAAAAAAAAAAAACACAAGAAATATTTAATGAGGCAACTTATCCAAAAAAAGGCAAACAAGAGAAGAAACAAATCACGAAACACAGACAGGAGAATTACATCCAAAACTCAACAAGAGAATTACCAATAATTGTATCAAATCACACAAATAATGAATTAAAACTTAAAAAACAAGAAAAAATGCTTAAAACTCCCACTGTGTCCCGTCCTTTGTTTTTGCGCGTCTCTGCTAATTTTTCTTACGTTACGTTTCGATTGTAATTTCCCCCTCTTTTTACTGACTAGTTTTGTTTTTTTATTTTTTGCAATGCATTCGGAATTATTTTTTTGTAATTATTTCTGCATAAATCGCTTCAATGTCTACCACTTATAAAAAAAAGAAAGAAAAAATCTTTTTTTTTTAAATATAAAAAAAAAAAAACAAATGAAACAAGGAATTAAAATATGTTTTTGTACAAAAAAAAGTAAAATTGTAAAACTAATAAAATGACTTCGATATATCATTGCAAAACAGTTACAATGATTTAAAAAATTTAAAGAATAATTGTAAATGTAAAACTATTTAAAAAAAATAATAGTTAGCTATTAATTTAGTAGAAAAAAAAAACATAAAATTCACAAGAATGTATAAAATAGAAAAAAAAAATAACCTCTATGTTAAGCAACAGTGTTGCCACAATTGGACGTATTATACTAGATTTGATAAGCAAATAAATTATTTTTTTAAAAATTGTTTTTATTTTAAATTTCATTTCACCTGATGTCTTGCGATCGGGTTGGTTTACATTTATTCTTTAAGAAAACATAAAATTGTATTTTTACATTTATGAAGTTCCTGAGACCTTTACAAAAAACAAAAACATACAAAAGCAATACAAACTGATAGAAAAAATCATCAAATTGCCTAAACATTTGCCCACGACAAGAGCGTATTTATATAATCAACAGAGTTTAACAAAAAAAAAACAAAAACAATTGTTTACACAAAGCAATCAAGTAACAAAAAGTGCAATAGGTTTCTTATAATTTTTCAGTTGAGTGGCAACACTGTCCAGCTTACAATAGAACAATGTTAACATACATTTTGATTTTTTTTTAAATGAAAACAATTGTAATGAATTATTTACAAAAAAAAACCTTCATCAGCTCACATAAACTAACATCTATATTCCATTGCATGCATACAAGTAAACAAGTGAAACGACAAAACAAAATCACACACAGTAAAAAAAAACAAAGGGAAGTTATTTAATAAATGAAAAAAAAAAATACTTACTCCTTCTCCTCCTCCCCCACACTCTCTCTCTCTTTTTTAAAATCAAAGGAAAGTTTCAAAAAAGGAGAACATACATCCAATTCCAGAGAAAAGTAATAAAAAGTTCGTATACACGGCATATTTGAGAGAAAAAAACCATTAAAAGCAAAAAAACAATTGTGAACAATTATTAAGAAAAAATATATATAAATGAAACTAAAACGGAAAAGAAACACTTTTTATATTATATATATTATTATACATTATTATTAATTAATTAAAACAAAAAAAAATGAAAATCAACAACAAAAACAAGGAAGAAAGTAAATAAAAGTAAAAATTATTGAAAAAAAAAAATGATAATAAAGAAAAATCAAATAAAAACTATAGACGTGGTGTTTTTTTTTAATATTTTAGTGGGTGTTAACATAAATCCTGCGAATTATAAAGAACACAAAACAGGTGAGCTAATATATCCCTCAATATCGCTAACGGCATAGGCGAGTTTGACATCTCATCTGGGGCCATATTTTATTAAACGATTTTCGTGAAAATCACGTCGTTATCATTGAAATATGATTATATAAAACGAATATCGTATAAATATTGTTGAAATCACTTTGTTCTCTTTGAAATTCGATTACATAAAACGAGTATCGTTCTAGGTTTTTCGATACTCGTAATTTCTTACGACTGACATTTGGCAGTCGTATAGCTTTCGTTTTCGTTGAGCTGTCATAAATATTGTTGTGTCTACCAGTGATTGTCCTCAGCTGTAAAAATGTAAGTAAAATAAAGTAGAAAATAGTGAGTGAACATTTATAATTTATATCAGCGAAGAGTAGTGCACAATTTCATAATCGTCCCTATCATGGTATCCGTTCCGAAAGAAAAATTCTCCAATTTTGTACGAATCGGAGAATTTTACTTCGTGGTAATCAACATTTATTTTCGTTTCATTGCGATGGGTTGCATTGTTTGCATCTGTTTTTGACAGAAACACGTCAATTTCTCTCCGATGGTCTCCGACATCTGTTCATTGCGGAAATAATTTGAAAATTACTGATTCTTACTGCGGAAAATTATTTGCATGCAAAACTTGGGTAGGGGAACGGTTTTAAGTATAAATAAGTAAAAATCTGTAAGAATCAGTAAAATATTATTTTGTACGGGAACAGACCTATTGTAAGCAATAAAATGATTTTATTTAAGTTTTCGTTGATTTTTTGTTGAAAAGCTGGGGTTGTGGGAAAAATTCAAATGAACGTAAATTCAGTCTACTACTTGAGAACGGATACCAAGATAGGGCGGAATACCTCTATTCTTCACATTAATCAGGCTGATTTACATTGCTGACAAGGGAAAAATACCCTGTGAAATTTATTCGTGATAGGCCTGAATGTTTCCTCCTCTTCAGAATAATCTCCACTAGCCAAAAAAAATCGCAATTAATGAACATTTTTACAAAATTTGGTAATATTCGATTTCATGATTTTTTGTTTATAAATTTGGACAGTTCTATATGGGATTGAAGTTGGTTGCTCTTCATTTGCCAACACTTTTTCTTTACGCCTTTCTCGTTTTACACGATCGCACTTTGTCGTGACTATCGTTTCCTTGCCGCTCGTTTCAACCCATTATACCAACCCCCTGATAACGACCCATTAAACTACACTATATTCCTCAATAGCACCGACAACACATGTTGAGTAAGAACGATCTGTAGAACTAAAATTCGTTATACCTCCCTCTTGTTTTGCTTCATAAGTCGCACAAAACACATATTGTACTGAATTTTTTGCTTTTGTATGTACACAGTGTCTCAGTTCCTAGGTCCACCGAAAAGGTCGAAAGCGATATTCCCAAAAGCGCGGTGGATCATATCAAAGAATATACAACTACAAGAGTGCACATCTCATACAACGAAAATTTACTATGAGGGGTACTGATGTTGATACCCCAGTGTGCAAATTGCCATTCCAGCATCAAGCAACAGCATAGCATACGAACGACGCAAATTCCCTTCGCACTTACCGCCCGCGTCTGTAACGGCGACAACATTTATAGCGTACATTTATAGCGTACTCTATAGATACCGCTTTGATCATATGCAAAGCGATACCTCAATTCTTTATGTGAAAATTTAAAATTTCATACACTCCAATGGAGAAGCAAGGTTCGAGACCATGCTTGGGTCGTTAATGCCAATTGCCCGATATTTCATTGCCATTACATTTACCTTACTTCCACATCGACCTTCGAAGACAGCGAAAATATAATTCCAAAAGTATCCCAGTTTTTTTCATTCTGAATTCTGATTTTCCCAAAAATTGACACCTGTTTCCAGTCACAGGAGATTTCCCCGTTTCATTGGTACTTTTGCGGATTATATCCGCCAATAATCCTCACTCCTAACCCAATGTTGCTTTGTCAATGTGTTTCTAGCACAACTCATGTAACAATCGGCCCTATCGAGGTATCCGTCGGAGCGAAAAATTCTTTTGTACGATTCGGAGGATTTTTGCTTCAAGGTATTCTTCCGAAAAGCTGTTCGGAATATTTCTCCGACATTTTGTAAATGCGTTGCGTTGAAGTGCATTCAGGTGCATTTTTCGTGCAATTTTTGACAGCTAAGTGCCATTCTTTTTCCGATTTCCTCCGACACAAATTCTTCGCGGAATTTATTTACGAATTGTAGTGAAGTGAAGCCATCGCCAAGCCATTTGCGTAATATTTTTTTCCGAATACATACCTCGAATGAAATTTAAACCTCCGACGAAGTATGCGTTGCGGAAAATTGTCCGCTCCGACGGATACCTCGATAGGGCTGAATACCTTCACTGACAGCTTTAAGTAGTTTTAAAGCAATGGAAGGAAACTTCCATAAGTGGTGCTGCAGCCCGTGATGGAACTGGCCATCAATCAACAGTCTTGTAGCTAACAGCCTCCAATTACACACTCCAAGTTAATTAAGTCCGGTTTCTACCGTAACGCGCCACTTGGGGCGAGAAATTATTTCTTAAGTGGGTCGAACATGTGCTGTGAATCGAAATCCATTCGGGCTGCAGTAAGGTGTACATTTCCTTTACATATTCCTAGCCATCTTAAGCATTCAAAACGTTGTTTTTTTTTTGTCCAGGTGTATGTCGCTGTACAGCTTGTAGAGTTCATCGACAAATGTTTGCCTCAAACGTTTTTTCAACGTAAATGGGACTCAACAGCATTCGAGTGGTTCATGGATCAGCGCTGTTAAGTAGAAGTGTTATGAACAGAGTTTCATTACCGATTCTTCTTATCCTGAGGAAGTAGCTGAATTCCAAAACTTCAAAAAAATGTGAATGCACATTTCTTTTCTGATACCAGGTTATGAATGCTTTTGGGCTGCATCGCATATGCTATGCATCATAGCCGGTCACGATGCTCTTTTTGCTCTTGTTTGGACAGTTGATGTGTTACAGGAAAGTATGCATTGCATCATAGTAATTCGTTTGCGTTTGGAACGATTGATTAGGCAGTAATTTAGAAGTATGTACTGGGTTTTGGAATTCAGCCAGTGTTGCATGGATAGCTAACCAAACCACTACAAATACAAATTTTTGGCGCAATAGGTTCGTTAGTACCCAGGGCCTAGCTTTCTCACAACCATTCATGTGTGCGTGTGTACTTCTTGCACGATGGCGGGACCTCCTGTTTTATGCCGACTCCGAACGGCTAACTTGAGATAAGCTATTCTTGACAATTGATACTGTCAGTTCATCACGAGAGGAGGGCCAGTGAAAAATCATTTAGGTGTTGCTACGGCTGGGAATCGAACCCAGACCTTCTGCGCGGCAGTTCATAGCACTAACCATCGCGCCACTGAGCCCCCTAGTTGGATAAATACGCTGATTCAAGTGACAATACTGAGAATAAGTGACACCAACCATTAATGCTCTCTTATCCTCTGAATGCACCGTTGACCATTGGTCAAGTGTTTTGGTTCCATTCAAGCGGTACATAAGTTGAAATTAAATCTTAGACGCCGGCTATTTGCAACGTCCTTTCTTTAAATGGCTGCGCTTCTGTTGTGCTTGTCTTCTATATGAACCCTATGTAGATGAAAAAACATATGGCATTCGGCGTATACTCGCCCTGTTTAAGAAAGTGGTTTTGAATTTAAGAGGTTGCCATCTCTCAACATTTTGCAATTACTCCCATACACTCGCGTTGCGTATTCAATCTTAACTATGCGTTCAGTCTTTAAAAAGCAACGCGTTAAATTCACTGCATTGCTAGCTTTCTACTTCAAGGTGTACTATACCTACATCGTTGGGGTTTAGAGGACCGAATTTCCGGTGCACTGTGACCGCCAATTCAATTCGTGAAGGGCACTTGCACGTTTTTAATTGCAAATTCCTCACTATATCGTTCATAAAACGGCTTTTAATAGCCTCCTTTCGGAGGATAGCCTATCATGGACATTTTCTCAGGTATTGAAATACAGTTTGATTCGGATATAAGAAAGTTGTATATAAGAATAAATCGCTTATAAGAAACATTGTAAAATACACCGTACACTTCTTCATAACAGCTTCATATAAAAATGAACGTGTATAAGAAAAATGCTTATAAGAAAAAAACGTATATAAGAAACAAATTTTCTACATGTTTTTTTAAAAAAAATCGTTTAAAAGAAAATTTTTGAACATGATTTTGAATATACACTACAAGTTTCTTATGCCAACGAATTGAATTGAATTTATTGAGTCTTAAGATTTCGTTTACAAAGTGTACACGTACAGTGTCAATTTAGGTACTAAAGAAGTTTTACTGCGACTTTAAAGTATTGCCTGCAAAGCGATTACATTTTTCTTCTTTTAGCAGTTGAGGGCAGTTATATGAACAGTTTATTTAAAGAAATTACCATTTTAAAAGCGCTTCATATCATCAAACGATCTTGGTGGCTTGTCACACCTCAAACCATATTTAATTACTTCAAAAAAAGCCGGAATTTCAAGGGAAATTGAAATTCAGCGCGATACTGGCAACCAAGACTCAGATGTTATCGACTCTCGTATGGATGAAGAAAATGAAGAATTTTTCAGAGCCATAACGGATGAGGAAGCCCAGGATTGTTATGGGGACATCGGCGAAAGTGAATTAGTAGCTGAGACGTTGAGCAGTGAAACTGTCGAAGAGGTCCAGTCGAAATTTATTGAAATGCATGTAATGAAGCCAAGTAGAGAAGAAGCTGTTAAAGCATTTTTTGTTTTGAAACAGTATTTAGCAAGTGATGAGGTAGTCTTCATCAAATATAGAAGAACTTCTCTTCAGACAACCGGATGAAATACTTGTTCAAAATAATTAATCACATATTTCTT
Organism: Rhingia campestris; assembly: GCA_932526625.1. Classification (NCBI taxonomy): domain Eukaryota; kingdom Metazoa; phylum Arthropoda; class Insecta; order Diptera; family Syrphidae; genus Rhingia; species Rhingia campestris. Next base: position 107,395,158 of record OW052185.1, read on the forward strand.
AATGTGCAAATATGTGCACATATTTGATATGTGAATATACGTATAGATACATAATGTACTAGGATCTTTTTTTTATATGAGCAAGGACTTAGGTAGGACATATTATCTATAAATGTAAATTGTGATAACATATATGTACCTCTACATATAACATGAAATGAATTGTATGTACTGAACATGTACCTTATTTTTGTTTCCTTTGTTTCTTGAAAATAGACAATTTATGTTTTTTTATTTTTTTTCTTAACCGTTTTTTATAAGAAAGTTTTTTCTTGTATCCGTTGTTCAGATATAAGAAATTTTTTTCTTATAACCGTTTATTGCGTAAAAGCAAAAACGGATACAAGAAAGAAATTCTTGGGATTATTGGATTTTCTTATATCCGAATCATACTGTAGCTATCATGGGCAGCTTACTTTGACGAGCGAATAAACTCAACTATCGAATGGTTAGCTAACTACACCGGATAGTTGGATAAATACGTTCGTTCAAGTAGCCCCAAAGCACATCCTATTTGGTCAACATTATTCATTAGATAATCTTGGCCCCACATTTCAGATTCTGTCGAAAAAATCCATAAATCCGTCTTTCTACACCTACAGTCAGTCATACACACCCACCCAACACACGCCAATTTTTGTTTGCAAACATCAAGCAACTACAACGTCCTTGCCAACCCTCACCAACCGCAATGCACATTCTCAACCGCCAACGGAAATGTTTCGAAACAATTTTAAAATTCATTCATCTTGACGTCACATGAATGTTGCCCACAGAAAATACCGATTTTTTCCAACACAAAGTACCAGGGCATCAGCAAAATCAGCAAGCAAGCATCTTTTCTGTTTTCTCAATTTTCAGTTTCAGTTGTCAACCGAGTCTATCCCGCGCAAAAGTTTGTTTTTGTTATTGCTATGGATATGCAACCATGTGTAGTTCTAGTGATGTGCATTCTGTTTTCTGTGTGTAATAGATTTTGTATTATCGAGATTTCTTTTTGCATGGATTAGCACTATATAATATTTTTCATGGACAAACTAAAAAAATATAAATACATAAATTTCTAACTCATATTGAGTTAAATTGCCAATTTTTATTAAATAAATATGTTAATTAATTTATAAGCTCATTTTCACACATATCTTAGGTTGATATATTTGGTTTCTATGCTCTAAAAAGCAAAAATGAAACTGGTTTAGGAACATTTCGCTAAGTATTTTATATTAAAGGCCTGACTTGACAAAAAAAAAGTAACTCATGGCAAAAAATCACAAGCATTAGGTCTGTTCCCGTACAAAATAATATTTACTGATTCTTACTGATTTTTACTGATTTGTACTTATTGCCGTTCCCGTACGCAAAAATAAGTAAAAGAGACAGCTCACGAGAGAGCAAAAAACTACCCCTCCATAAAAATCTGTAAAAAAATTACTGCAGAAATTTCTGTTGGTAAAATCAGTAAACTGTCAGTTGGTATCTAAAAGTGACAACTCGCTTGTTTTGACAGGTGATTTATGTCATTTGTTCTCTAAAAGGCATACAAAATATAAAAATTTACTGTTTTTTACTTAAACGCGTTCCCGTACTTTTTGCTAATTTTGTCTCTTTCTGAGATAATTTACCCCCACTCCAAGAAATTTGAGAATTTACTAATTTTTACTGAAAAAGTACGGGAACAGACCTATTGTTTAATGAAAAGAAATAGAACAGCTTTACATATTTAAAACTGTCAGAAAAGAAAAGTACACCTCCGTGCAAGATGCAATTTTTCTACACTGAAGTCATCTACACCGGATGACATATGACATTTTTAGGAATTTTTTTTAAACAGCTTTAATTTTTTGATTTACAAACAATATACTCGATGAATTAGTAAACATTTGTAACGTGCTGAAGAAAAAAACACATTTTTCACCAGTTGCCATCTGACTGTCATGAGAGTCTTGTTGGATATAATAATTAAACAGCTGTAATTTTTGATTTACAAACAATATACTCAATGAATTAGTAAACATTTGTAACGTGCTGAAGAAAAAAACACATTTTTCACCACTTGCCATCTGACTGTCATGAGAGTCTTGTTGGATATAATATGTAGTGCTTCTTCTTTTATTTCAAATAGAATCCATAATTTTTCCATATTTAAACCTTGAATTTGCACTACTGAACTCATTACAAAACATCATAAGCATTATTATGCTGAATTTACAACACTTTGCAGTCATAAACTCTTCGGGTAGATTATTATTTGTTTGTGTATACCACCCTTAAAGGCAGCAAGAATCTACCTCACACAACTGCGTACAAAAGTGTCAGGAAATTCGGTTGCACATCCCTAGAGAAAGGTCGTTGCGCGGGAAAAATCCGCATGACAGATGTAAACAAATCAGAAACACCTCGAAACTGGTTGCCTGCTAATATTTCTGATCGCCTGGTGCTTTGTAACGAAAAAAAGGACGGAGCGCGATTTGCAAATCTTTGGTGTGACGTCACAGTGCTGTATGTTTTGATTTTTTTTGTGCGTTCAGTGAATTTCAATTATTGGATTTAGTTTTAAGGTGCACGTGTAATTAAATAAAGTATCTTATCGTGCATGTTCAACCAGGCTAACCAATATATCTTGTTCAGGACTGTTTCACATTGAAAAATGATCTAAACAAGATTTTGTTAATGGATATCTTTGCATAGCTTCCCAAGGAAGTGGTGTCAAATCGAAAGATAACGACAGCCGATTACTAATGTTTTTGATTGCAGCACTTTCTTCGATTTATTTATGACGCTTTCATGTTGCAAAAAGTGTAATTGGAATTTATTTGTTCTGATATGGTAAGTGATTCAACTGATTCGTAATCAATTGAGTACACCTTGCACAGATATTTAGATATTGAAATGTGGTTTGCGATGGTAACTTGAAGGCATTAACTTACAGCGCAATTAGTTCATGATCGAGCAGATGCAGTTGTAATTATGCTAAGCTCATAGCTGGGTTGGCGTTAATTTCGCGAAATCCACTAGCGAGAAAATTGAGTGATTCCATACCATATTTGCTTTCATCGTACATTTGGGGGTTTGTTTCACTTACTGTAGTGGTTTAAGCCGAGAATCTCTTTCCACAGATGTGTTTTAATAAATCTACTTACCTATATATACAATATATCCTGTAGAGCTATGCAAGTCTTATTTTCCCTGGACTGTAAGAAAAAAACATTCATATGAACATGTATTGAACCTCATGACAGCGCAATTTACAACGCTCTGCAAGTTCTGCCTTGATGAACTCTCTTTCCATATGCAAAACTATCTATACCAGAGATTTACTAAGTTCTAGTTTATTTACTAGTTCATCTCTGTCTATACTGTTCGCAATAGAATTGCTACTCCAACTTTCTTAGCATCCAATTCACTATCTGACTTCCAAACGTAAAAAAAATCAATTACTGTTGTAGTATGACGTCACATGAATGCCACAGACAGCACGGATTTTTTCCGACACTAAGCACCAGGCCATCAGCAAAATCAGCAAGCAAGCAGCAAGCACCTTTTCTGTTTTCGCATTTCTCAATTGTAGCTCTGTCAACTAGGTGTTATTGATATGATGTGCAACATCCTGTAGTTCTAGTGATGGGCGATTCGGTGTGTAATAGATTTTCTACTATCGAGATTTATTTTTTAATGGAAGTGGACATTATTCAATTTAAATTAAAGAAAAAATAATAAAGGTATTCATGCAACGTCGTAATTTTATTACGTGCGAAAGATTATAATTTTACGACGACGTTTCATGAACGACCCTAAAACTGCACCACTAAATAATGCGGTAACCCACTGAATTCAATCTCATTTTGGTAATTTATTTATTGATAGAATTTTGTTCTTATTGTTCTCTTTCCGTTCTCGATTATTTTTTTCAGTTTAGCGCATACGTTTGATGTGTGAAAGTGACTGATTAAATGTCAAAATAGTATTTCAAAAGTTTACAACGTTTACCACCTCAGTTTACGCACCCAATTCCTGTGAGAAAATTCCGATATTGTTAGGAAAGATTTCCCATACAAATTTTGACAGTTCATTTATAACGTCGTAATTTTATCACGTTTACAACGTTTACGACGACTTTCCGACGTTGCATGAATACCCCTAATACTTAGTTCAATTACAAATTCGTATAAATATGTTTGATAAGTATTTTTAATCACCTGATTTAACAAAAGACATTACTATATTATTTTTTTTTACTTATTTGTTTACTTAAGCTATCTTTGTTTAATTAAGACAAACTTGGATCAGAACAGCACAACAAGTAAAACTGTCAGAAAAGAAAAGTAGAGCTCCGTGCAAGGTACAAATTGTCTAAATTGAAACATGTCAAGTCCTGGTCCACGTATAAAATATCTAAGACGTATCGTAATTTGTGATTTACATATATATATATTAGAAGTATTATGAGAAGCTTGTAACATCATTGCTTAAGTAAAAGAACACACATTTTTTCACCGGTGGACATCTGACTGTCATATAAAGTATAATATTTGAAAGAAGTGTAAACTAGAATTTAAAAAAATGTGTGTGAACATGTTTATGAGTAGCAGCTGAGTTTATTTAACTAACCTTTGCAAAACTATGAACTAGTAAGTGGCGACTTTGCTGAGTTATTATGAATACTACCGTTTGTATGCAAATGGAAGTTCTGTTAATTAAAATTTTATATGATTGTTATGTCTTCTTGTCATTTAAATATTTTCTAGTAATAAAAGTCTTGTTGGATCTAAAATAGAATCCATTACTTAAGAGAAGTCTTTTCCGAATTAAAACCATGTAATCTATATTTATTGTAAAATACGATTAATACATGTTTGCATTAATGAACATTAACATTAATGAGAGCATCATGTTAAATTTACATACCATTAAACAGAAAACTTCATAGACATTTTGAGAAACTTATGATTTGTTGGTGTACATCACCCTTAAAAGACAACAGGAATCTACCTAGCACAATTGCACATCTCTAATACAAAAGTGTCAGTTAGTTTGGTTGCACATCCATAGCGAAAACTCAGAGCGCGGGAAAAATCCGCATGACAGATGTAAACAAACCAAAAATACTTCGAAACTGGCTGCCTGCTAATATTTCTGAATGTCTGAGCGCCTGGTACTTTGTAACGAAAAAAGGACGGAGCGCGATTAGCGCAAATCGGTGTGACGTCACTTGGTACAGAGTGTTGGGGTGTGTGCATGAATATTTTGATTTTTTTATGTGTTCAGTGGTATTGGTAGGCACTCTATAATATTGAATTTAGCTTATAAGAAGCATAATTAATGCTCTTATCTTGTTCTTGTATAAAGTTCAACTATGTAGGCTTATTTTGGTCTCTTTTAAATAGAACAATGTTGATCTAGCCAAACATATGTGAATGGATATCCCTTTACCCAGCTTCTTGGGGAAGTGGTGTCAAATCAAATGATAACGATATTCGATTACTTATGCTTACTTGATAGGCCATTTCAAGAGGTTGAATGAGCTCCACCCGCCGATGTATTAATAAATCTAGCTACATACTTGCATTCAATACCATCATTCATAGCTAAAAATCGTAGTTTCCCTGGACTAAAAAAAAAACATTCATGTGAACATGGAACGGTATGAACACTCATGACACCTTTCCACTTTACAGTAAATGGTAATAATTCGTTCTCTTTCCATATGCAAAGCAAAGCTGTTCCAGTTTCGTATGCTGCCTACTTACTTACTTTTGGGAAGCACGAAGAAGACCGAGTTAGGTATTAATTGCGCAATTTCATTCTTAGCATACAATCACTATCCAAGAAAGATAGCTGCTGACTTCCTTCCTAAACCTAAAAAATCCATTACCACATAGCATGACGTCACTTGAATTGCACACAGAAAACACGGATTTTTTCCGACACAAAGCACCAGGCCAGCAGCAAAATCAGCAAGCAAACACCATTTCTGTTTTTTTCATTTCTTTATAGCAGCTGTCAACAAGGTGTCTCCCGCGCAAAAGTTTGTTTTGTTATTGATATGGATGTGCAACCTTCTGTAGTTCTAATGATGGGCGATTGTGTGTGTAATAGATTTTGTACTATCGAGATTTATTTTTTAATGGAACTGTTCATTAAATTTTTTTCACAGAAAAAATATCTAAATTTATCTCCTAGCCAATATTGAGTTCAAAGGTTAATTTTTATTAAATAAATATGTTTGATAATTTATAAGCTTCATTTTTGCAATTCAATTAGGTTGAAATATATTGTTTTAATGCTACAAAAATGCAAACAATTAATTGGTTTCTCCTGATATCACTGAGGAATATATTATGTGTATTTCTTTTCAATGATTTGACTTAAATAAAAATAAATACAATAGCAGTTGAATTTATTTAACTAACTTTGGAAAGTAAGGCACGACTGTGGTAAGTGTTTTTGTTTTAAATTTTTTTAAATGTTCCCCTTTGTTTGCAAGATGGAAGTTCCCTTGATAAAAGTTTCATGTGCTTTGTGTGTTGTCACTTTTTATCGAAGAAAAGTCTTGTAAAACATGTATTAATTAATAAATATAGCTCCACTCCATGTAAAACGAATTGTTTGCATTAATAACAATCTTACAAATCCTCTTATTCTAAATTAACACCACTTCGCAAATTAATATACAAAAATTCATAACCTCGTTGGTGCATACCACCCTTAAAGAGCGCAAGAATCTACCTCGCACAATTGCACATCTCTAGGACAAAAGTGTCAGGGAATTTGGTTGCACATCCCTAGCGAAAATTCGTTGCGCGGGAAAAATCCGCATGACAGATGTAAACAAACCAAAAAAAAACTGGATACCTGCTAATATTTCTGAGTTTCTGAGCGCCTGGTACTTGTAACGAAAAAAGTACAGAGCGCGATTAGCGCAAATCTGGCGTGACGTCACAGGCCATAGGGTGTTGGTGGATGATTATGTATGCATGTTTTGTTTTGATGATAACTCACAATCTGAGCAAATAAATGTTTTTTTTGTGTTAGGTCTTCAGGGGTGATCCATATTTGATTTTGTTTTTAAGAAACGTAAAGTAAATTATCTTGTCGTGTATTCAAATATTTTTTAGGACTGTTTACATCGCAGAATGTTGTTCTACCCAAGAATTTGTGGATTGGTGGGACAATCTAGGTCAGTTTTCATAGTTTCCTGAGGAAGTGTTTTCAAATCAAAGAACCTGTCGATTACTTATGTGCTATTTAATTGGAACTTTAAAGAGGTAAAATGTCTGACGCGTTCTTTTTGCAATTGGAGTTCCTTTGTAGGTATATAGGGCAAACCGTCGATTGAAATGGTAAGCGGTGGTTACTTGACGTAGACGAAATTCAGTAGGGTTGAATTAAAATAACCTGATTAATCTTTGACCCTCCGATTTACCGCATTATGAATCAAAACTCTTCCGTGATCGAGTAGGTGTAGTTTCAAATATGCGTATCTATCTAATATCTGATAGGAACAGTTGGATGTAACTTGTCGAAATCCACTTGCGAATATTCAGTAATATTACCGCATTATGAATCAAAACTCTTCCGTGATCGAGTAGGTGTAGTTTCAAATATGCGTATCTATCTACTATCTGATAGGAACAGTTGGATGTAACTTGTCGAAATCCACTTGCGAATATTCAGTAATATTACCGCATTCTGAATCAAAACTCTTCCGTGATCGAGTAGGTGTAGTTTCAAATATACGTATCTATCTACTATCTGATAGGAATAGTTGGATGTAACTTGTCGAAATCCACTTGCGAATATTCAGTAATATTCCTTGTTTCTACATTTTTGGTAGGGTTTTTTTTTATAGAAAGTGGTCTATAAATCTCCATCCGCCGATGTATTTTAATAAGTCTACTTACCTCTATACCATACATCATGCAGAGCTACAAATCTTATTTTCCCAGGACTGTAAGAATAAAACATTCACGTGAACATGGGGCAGTAGATAACCTGATGGCTCCTGTGAATAGTTAAGCTAAGTTTCGCCCGGATGATATCCTTCTCTCCATATGCAAAGCTATTCTGTCCACAATATAAGGGTTTCTCCAGTTTTGTGTTCAACCATTAGTTACTTACTTGAGTGTGAATAGCACGAGATGAATGAGGGGACAACCAAACTTTGCAGTCCGTATGTAGTAGGATATCCTTAGAGGTTCGAGTTAGCAATTAATTTCGCAATTGCCTTCTTAGCGCGATGTAATCAATATTATCAAGATTAAGGATGCATCGTGAAATTTTATGCTCGGAACACTGCCAAGCACTACTTCAAAGCATCAAAATATTATAACAGCAGATCTCTTTGTGATGCAAACCTTGAGGAACGTAGGTATGTACAGCATCGCTACAATAAGGTAGGGTTTTGGAAGGCTCCACTGTCCGCAGCTTTCCACTGCGGCATTAGGTTCGATTCGTGGATGGTGTGCATATTCTTAAAGACACAATAGTACAAAAAAAACATTTACATACTCACCTTACCTTCATCTTATTAAAAAAAAAAAACACTAAAAACAAATTTTCTTTAAATATATATTTTTCATACATAACCTGTTTTTTTATTTGTCTACTTAATTATTCATACTTGTTTTTTGTTTGTATTTGAATCTCTTTTTCTCTGTCAATATATATAATATATTATATAGATTTTTTTTCTCATTTTCTTTTATTTTTTTTTATGTTTTAAGGCAATTTTTTCATCAATAATTAACACGTCTCTTTATTTTAAAAATGGTTTTCTGTTTTAATTTATTTTACTTGTATCTTATCTAGCTATAAATTGCATTTATTTTAAGAAATATCTACTAACATGTGGTTAGTTAATTTTATTTGTTAAATCTATTTTTCTTTTAGTTTTAAGTTGTATTTCTGATTTTTTTTAGATAAGGGAGATATTTTTATTTGTTTTCTCAGTGAGGGAATAGCAGTTTGTTTTAAATTTTCTTTTCAATACTAAACTTTTTTTTTTTTTATTAGGAACGTAGTAAGCCAGAAAATATTTTTTATTGTTTGTATAAGTATTAAAATCAGAAGGAGAAACCTAGTTTTATTCTTGATTTTCATTAAAAATTTGCTTAGTTTAGTCTATTTTAAATTTAATTAATTGATATGATTACTATTATCAATTACACTAAAGGTTAACTTAGATTTCATTGTCTACTATATTATTACAAAATAAAAAGAATTTTTTTTATGTGTAAACTAAAAGCGAAAGGAAAATTATTCCTACTTGTTAAAAAATAATTTATTGCAATGAGTGTTTCCTTAAATTGTTTTTGTTTTTAATTTTGAACCACTATAGCGGTTTAAAGTGCGTTTTTTTACAATTTAGACGGAAAATTTCATGCTGAACCCAGACAACTGCATCAATACATTTCTACCCACGAGATGTGTGCATTTTTTATCGCTACAGCTAAATTTCAAGTCTATAAATAGTTTAGGTATTTTTTTTTTAACTTTTATTCTTTTTTATTAATTAATTTTCCTTATATTGCTTTTTTCTTAAAAAGTATTTTCAGATATCTCGTCACAGCACAACATTTCATTGACATTGTTTTTATGATTTTTTTTAAATTTACTTTAGTTTGGTATAATGTTCTCTATGAAATTTCTATTCTTCTAATTCATTTTCTATTTATTTATTTTTTTTATGAAAATTTTGTATATATATTTTTTTATTTTAGTTCTTAGACTCGTATAGTTTAATATATATCTTTCTTTTTTTTACATATCACACTCACATTCAACTGAATTTTAGTTGCGCTGTTCTTAAGGTGCTTCAAAAATAAATTTTCAACTAGCATTAGTATTAAATATATTTATTTAAAAAAGAAATTATTTTAAATGATAAATTTGTTTTCTAAATTATATGTAAATTCGATTGCACAATTTCCTGGGTTTCGAGTTGCCCTAATTTTTTGTAGACTTACTGTGTCAAGAGTGCCTACACTTGAGTTAAACTAAATATTTTTGAACAATCGTTTTGGAGTTATGTTTGCATTTTCTAAAATCATTTCTAAGTTTTTTTCCATTTCGTAATTAAAAATAGTTAAAGGAAATATTTTCTAAAGATTAAAACAAATGTTAATTTAATTTGGAAAGAAGAATATTTAAGAGAAGGTGGCATTTTTTTATAATTAGCACGCGCAAAAGGGTTTATGAATTCCCTTAGAGCACAGCGTGGGCATTAATAAAATTGAGGGGAAGAAAAAAGGAGATAGCGATGCGCGTTGGCTTTAAATTTCTGCAAATTGTGATGTGGAGGAAAAAGTGAGTTTGGTAAAGCATTCCACATTCGTGTTTTACTTGTACGGTTTAAGAATTAATCTCTATATTTCATAGTAAGTCCGAAGATTGGCTTGAGGGCGAATTAATTAGCATTCATGGCACGGTGAGTATTACGTTTGAATGTTTGAAGGGGCGAAATCCAGCTGGCTGTTTTATATGAGCATTTTCTGTTGTAATAGCGGTAAAAAAGTGTAAGCCAGGAGATATTCCAACAATGTTCAAACGAGATTATAGAGTTCGCTACGGTTGAGTCTCCTATCAGTGTATTTGTATTCTATCCAGTAGGTGCAATGATGTTTTTGCTGCACCTGACCAGATGTGGGCATTAAACTCAATTTTTTTGGCGTATAAGCTTTATATATTGAGGCCAGATCAGAAGAAGCGAAATATTTCTTAAATGCTAAGCAAGTTCGGTAGCATTTGTCCACTAGAAACTATTGGCAACTATTCGATGTCGAAACATTATTTTTGATTGATGAATTAAAAACTAAGCTTGATTAAACAGTAATGAATAAGTACTGTGTTTCGTTATTCAGCATATTTCATCTTTAAATATTTTCCTTATAAAAAGGTTGGTAAACTTTTAACTTGGCTGTTGGCTTCGTGTTCCTACAGATATCGAGGAACATCCCTACCTTTTGTCGTTTCCTATTTACAATCATATACTCTTCGATTGGATAAGCCTTTCTGCAAAATTTTATCAGCTCAGACACTGAAGACAAAGTAAACACAAATCGATCACATGCTGCTGGAACACAAGAAAGATGAAGCTGCGGGAAATTACACTCTTTTTGTTCATTATTTCTACCAAGGAAGCATGGGACACCGTATTAGCATTGACATCACAACATAATCCAAGACCTGCGGTATGAAACTTCCCTCTGAGTTTGACAAACAATTATTAAAACCCTAGAGCATAAGTGGGATATGACTTGATGTCAAAACCTGTGCGCTACTAAGGATATCTCTTATACCATAGGGGTTATGAGAGTCTCAGTCTTTACCCATGTATAGATGATGTAGCATGGAGTGGTACATACCTTATAACAAAAAAAAATACAAATTTTTGGCGCAACAGGTTCGTTAGTACCCAGGGCCTAGCTTTCTCACAACCCTTCATGTGTGCGTGTGTACTTCTTGCACGATGGCGGGACCTCCTGTTTTATGCCGACTCCGAACGGCTAAGTTGAGATAAGCTATTCTTGACAATTGATACTACTCGGATGATTTGTCAGATCATCACGAACATACCTTATAATACAGGCTATAATATAGCATCTAAAAAAATGCTTATTTGCCTACCTCTTTGCTGAGTTTTTCCTATTTCTTAGTATGACGAAAACTGCCGATGGATGGTAGCAATGCCACGCTGCAGGCGAATACATGTTTCCGTTGAGCTTTTTAGGCCAAAGGGAAGGGGAGAAAACATGACTTTCAGAGAAAAGAAGAAAGATCACGAAAAGCGCGCGATCGAATAAATGACCGAGCCAGTCTAAAAATGATGTTTAAAAGTGGTACACGGCCCAAACAAGTCAGACTATTCTGCATACGGAGATGTCGACCAATATCATGCTGTCAGGTTGAACAAGCCATTTAATGTTGAAGACAGCAAAAACTACCATTCACCTGAACTAAATGCAATAAGGATTGCCATACATGAACGAATGCTAAACAAAGGTGCGCCGAAGATGACTTTCTTAAGAGCAAACACAAACATATTAGCAAAACTGCCTAGAAAATGAAACCTAGGCATCATTTATCCGATTAAAAGGCACAAGTCTTGTCAACATAGCTCACTAGACCCTGCCTCCCGTATTATGTGAACAACTGAAATCGTTCATCAACAACCTGATCAATCTCAGTGAGTATTGTTTAAAAGCAAAAAGCCCAGATTCTGGGGAAAAAACGTGAAAAGTCCAAATCAGCAGATGAGAACATTTTTAAATACGAACTATACAGAGACATGTCTAGTTTTTGTATACCACTCGAACTTGTGTGTCTATGCAAGATGATGGTACAGAATTCTCGCTGTTCCATCAAGATCGGCTAAAAGCTTACCGAAACTTTCGATTACTAAAATTGATTAAGCCAAGATGACGCGTTCTCACGTGAATATACATTTTTCGGCAGATGATTGTGCAATATTAACGACCCAACACCACCTTCCATAAATCATAGATGCACAGATTTATGGAAGGTGATGTTGGGAAACGCATACAGCGATGTAATTTTCACGTATAAGAGAAGGATGCGGCTGAAGGCTTTGCAGTAAATGAAAGCAAGAAAGCAAGACCAAGTGTATACTGGCAAAAAGAAGGGACACTAAACATCGATCGATTTTACAAAACGTCGCAAACGACAGCTACAACTTTGGGGGAATAAAGTCAACATCAGCTCCGTTCTTGACTCTGAACCATCTCGTCAGAAAATAAACGAAGATTTATCTTGCCAACCGCTATTTGTTCGGGGTAAGAACAAAGAACCATCCCACTGATAATCTTATCTGTATTGAACATGGATCGTATCAGAAGCGGATGAAGAAATCCTTGATCGAACGAAGAATGTTCGGCCTCGTTTGGGTTGATGGACTATGGGGACAAATATTCAACAACGAACTGTATACCGACATATAACTGGTCACAAATACGCATTGGACGTTTATGGTACCTAGGACAGAATATATGAACACTAATACTATTTCCAGCCAGATTTTAGACGCAGTAGAGACAGACCTCTGCTTAAATGGCGGGTACAAGTAGAATCCGACCCTATTCAAGTTGAAGTGCGCAACAGGAGGCAGTTAGCTAAGACCCGAGCTAATTGGATAGACATGTCAGTTGAGTACCTCGGGCTGTAGTTCACAAAGTTACTCAAGTGATATATTTATATAATGAATGGGACCTATAGCTTAACTACTATTCCGAAGGGAACATTTGCGGAGCTTCTCATTATAGTTGCATACTTCTGAATGTTTCCCAGAATTTCGCAAGAGAACGGACATTTAGGTGCTGTTACTTTTGGGATATGAGCAATTGACAACAGGATTAGCACGATTTCTGTGGCAACAATATAACTTCGCACACATAAATTAATGGAGAAGCTAGGTTTGAGGCACTGTATGGGCCGTTCATATCCAATCTTTATTTTTTTTTTTAAATAATAGACAAAGGATCAAAGTATAGCTCCAATCTATTCCTATCAATACCTTCACATGCGAGAATTTGAAAAGAATAAGTCACCTCAGCTGCTGGGAAATGGATTCAAGTACTTTAATTCAAAACGAACACTTGAGCTCAGGAGCCATATTTTCTAAAACGAATATCCTTGAAATCACTTCGTTCTCGTTGAAATTCGATTACATAAAACGAATATCGTTCGATACTAACCGCGAAATGTCGATTCGGCGCCGTTCCCAGCAGTTAGGCCTTTGTTACAGCACTACGTGGAAAATTTTGCGGAAGGATTTGGGCGTAAAGCCTTTTAAGATACAGCTGGTGCAAGAACTAAGTCCAGCCGACCTACCACAACGCCGAATTTTTGGTGAATGGGCTCTTGGAAAGCTGGCCGAGGATCCGCTTTTTTATCGAAAAATTGTGTTCAGCGATGAGGCTCATTTTTGGTTGAATGGGTACGTAAATAAGCAAAATTGCCGCATTTGGAGTGAAGATCAGCCAGAAGCATTGCAACAGCTACCAATGCATCCCGAAAAAGCCACTGTTTGGTGCGGTTTATGGGCCGGCGGCATTATTGGGCCATATTTCTTCAAAGATGATGCGAATCGCAGCGTTACTGTCAATGGTGAACGCTACCGAGCGATGATAACAAACTTTTTTTTGCCCGAAATGGAAGTTCTTGACTTGCATGATATGTGGTTTCAACAAGACGGTGCCACATGCCACACAGCACGCGAAACAATGGCGCAATTGCGAGGCGAGTTTGGTGAACAGTTAATTTCACGTTTCGGGCCGGTCAATTGGCCGCCTAGATCGTGCGATTTGACACCATTAGATTATTTTTTGTGGGGGTATGTCAAGGCTAATATCTATAGGGACAAGCCCGCTTCGATTGACGCACTGGAAGCCAACATCCATGCATTCATTCGTGAGATACCGGCCGATATGTGTGAAAGAGTATGCCAAAATTGGACTCAGCGGATGGGCTACCTGAGACGCAGCCGCGGTCATTATTTGCATGAAATTATCTTTAAACATTAAATTGCAAGGTTCAAACTATCGATTCAAATAAATATTTCATTCATTTTTTCGAATTTTTTGTGTTTTTTTTTTTTTAAAAAGTTCTAAATCTCTTAAAAAATCACCCGTTAGTAATTTCTTACGACTGGCATTGGTCGTCGTATATATTTCGTTTTCGTTGAGCTGTCACAAATCTTTCACGTTTTACACAATCGCACTTTGTCGTGACTATCGTTTACTTCTGTTTCGTTTTATGTAATAGAGCCCCAGCTTTCTCTGACTATAGGCTGGCACACCCTGACTTTGAAAGATCAGTCTCCTGCATCCTTCCATCCAGAGAGGATTGAATCCATATAAACATTTCTACGAATGGTTCGACGATGGACGTAGGCGTTGGACTCGGGGTATTATCAATTAAGCTTAACATTACATTTTTGTCAGCTCCTCTAGGTGAAGACTTTTGTGAAGAGTAGAGGCAGGTAAAGCGACCTCAATGGCGATGATGAAAGAAGACGTAGCTACGCGTTTATTGATAGTCAGGCGACAATTAAAGCAATCTCTGCTGTCAATATAAAATCTAAACTTGTGGAACGCTGGTGCGGTTTTTATTCTTGGCCTTCAACAAAATGTCAGGTTCTGCCGGATCTCCGGACAAAGAAGCAAACAAGGTAATGAAACTGACAAGAAAAGCATCTGCCTCGAACAGGTAGTCCAACTCATCGACCCGTAATTTTGTGACCTCTACTGACGGATGGGGCAGAAGATAATGGGTATTACCAAAATAAGTGGAGTTCTCTCCGCGTCTATGAAACACCCAAGATGTGGCTAGGATATGACAATGCTAGAATCCTCAAACTTCCTCGAAGAAATAGGACATGTGTTTTGAAGGTGGTAGGGTATACTAACAAAACACCACCATCGCAGAAGGCAAATTGAAAATGCATCTTAAAGACGATGTCCGTTGTAGATGGTTGAAATTGAAGACATCCGCCAAGATAATTTCCACATTCTGTACCATTTCCTAGGTGTCTAAAAAAGAACACACTTTTTCAATGACCCTACAGATATATTCCCCATTACAAGGGTTCAGATGAGTCGAAATGGGCTATAGATACATCAACGAAGCAAGGAAAGGAGCTACACTTATACGTGCACCCCCATGGACATCGCAATGGGAAAGGAAAGCTACACTTATACGTGTACCCCAATGGACATCGCAATGGCTAAACCTGAATTCAATAAGAAAAACATCGTATGCTTCATCAACCCACCAAACCTGACCTCAACTCAAAACAGTTTATTTTGTTAAGTAATTGTCCCTACGCGACGGCCAAAAACAAAATCAAATTCGCTTCAAGTGAACGTCATTAAAACGGTCCTTTCCCACTCAAAAAACAGAAAAAACCTAACCAAACTAAAGTAAAAATAAAAAGAAGATTTTTAACAAAAAATAAATCCAATTTAATATTTTATTAAATACGGCTACAAACGAAAGGAATAAAATAATTTTGTTTGCTTCTTAGTTTTACTTATAATTTGAGAATCTATAGTGCTGCTTTACACATTTACTTTCGTTTCTGTTTTTTCTTTTGCAAAATAACTGCCACGCCTACTTTTATATAATTGATGCATGTTTCACAAGTATCCTTATTGTTATAATATATATATTCCTTATATATTTTTTCTAGTTCTCTAGTGCACTCTAACTCATTCACTCGAAATTATACGCATCCACACAGTTTCAGTTCTAGTTCCATGGTATCTCCAGTTTTGGGTTTTCTCAAGAATCAGGAAACGAAAACACAGATTTTGACAAATAGAAAAATGAAAGGCGAAGAAATGTCGATAACGCTGTTTCTACGAGAATGAAACATTATGCATTTCTACATCCTGACCATCTGGTGCTGAGCTTTCCTTATTCTCATGCGAAGATCTCTCCTCCTGGTCGATTTGAATTCTATGATGCGATGACGATGAGGGTCCATGTGATCCACTGCTCTTCTCGTCCTTTTGTTCAGTTGCAGCGGCTGTGCCCACAACAACATTCAAGTCCTTTGAGTTTGTTCGACGATGTCGAAGAATACTTGAAGCTGCTTCGACGGCCAACAGTTGCTTATCCTTAATATTCAAATCTTTGGAATTATTGCGTGAATGTCCCGATCCACCGGCGTCCTCATTCGAATTCTTCACTTTGTTCTCGACATTCTTGACCACATTGACACTCTTTCTGCCGCGGTAGAGATCAATGTCGAAGCGGATGTTGTTTGGCATGTAAATCTGATCGTACGAGTGATTGCGCGAGTGTTTCTTTACGAATTGTCCACAGCCGGGTGTAAGGTTGTCCTCGTCGTCATAGTTGTCGTCCTTGTGCAGTTGGTTTTGAATGTACTTGATGTTGAGGGCGGGATCATCGCGAGAGTTGTTCCTGGAATGTGTCAGCTTCTGGCGGAAGTCGGTGTTCAAGTCGTTCGAATTGTTACGGGAATGTGTTTGGAGTTTCTTGAGGTTGCGGAATTTGCTGGTTGTGTTGTTGTAGTCGTCGTTACTATCCTTGGTATAGCTGCGGATCATTTTCACGTCACACGAAGCGCTACGGAAGTGTTTTTTCGATTTGGTTTGTGGGACAATCGCTGCGGATGGATGGAGTGAGTTGTGGCATTTGTCGTAGCTGGAAATGGGACGGCATATTAGTATTTTGTGATTTGGGAGTGTTTGGTTTGGAACTTACCCCAATTCTAGTTGAATTGTACGAGAATTGTTGCGAGAGTGCCGTAGGATTTCCGAAGGAATGACCAGTTCATTGCCTCCGTAAGGCACGGTTTGATTATTGTCGGTTAGTTTTTCTTCGAATACTGAAATGGAGCACATTTGGGGTTTAACTTTACGTTATGTGTGGGTGGGAGTTTATCTTTTTTTTCTCATAGATATTGGTGTTGGAAATGGGAGTGATAGTGGTGTGTAATGATTATTGTGTTGAGTGATGATTGGTGATTTTATTCCAATGCCAATAAAACGGAAAATATTATCCGCTTCAGCTACTCGAAAACGGTTTGAAGATGAACGAACAGCTTGAAAGCTAGCTCTGATCTCAGCATAAGGACATGGGCATTTTTTCTGCCAAAGTTCGACCTCAACTACAGATATGATAACAAGGTGTTCTGGCAGACCACTTGGTGGGATAATTTGCAAGGAAGGCAGACTATTCACTTAGAGGAAAGATAGTTTTCTTCAACAGAAGTGTAAGGCAATAAGAATGGTAGAGCTTAAGCTTTTCGAAGCCATTATGAAGAGTTCCATGAAATTAAAGTCTTCTTGGCAAACTGATCCATACAAGTTCGCAAAACCGCAGGGCTAAAGGAATTCCCAGCTAAATTACTATGTGCTATGGACTAAAAGGGAGAAACATGGCTACCCTATGGCATTTAAGTTGACTGGGAATGAGGTTAAGTAAAAGCAAAAAAGGAATCGTACGACATAATTCTGAGAATTTTCTGGAAGCTCTAAGTACGTTATTTATTCATCGGGCTCAATAATATCAATGAAACGACCTCAACCGGCTTGAAAGAGCAACTAGAGGCAGCTACCTATAGACTCAGCTAATTGAAGATGCATGTTCGTTGAGGCTTAGATTCACCCCGGATTGTAACGCAGCATAAGTAAGTCAGAACTGTTGTACAACATTCGTAGGTCAAACTATTGACGAATCTGTTTAGAATTGAGTCGAAAGGATTGCCAACATGGATTGTTAATTTCATCAGCTTAAAAAGTTGATGATGAAGTGTATTGCTCAATTACTAGGATAT
Source organism: Rhingia campestris (assembly GCA_932526625.1). Taxonomy (NCBI): domain Eukaryota; kingdom Metazoa; phylum Arthropoda; class Insecta; order Diptera; family Syrphidae; genus Rhingia; species Rhingia campestris. The sequence goes on from OW052185.1 coordinate 107,413,477, forward strand.
ATCTCTTCAAAGCCTCACTTAAAAAGTCGTTAAGAAGAAGCTAGAAAATGGCTTAACAATGCAGTCAAGTCAAGGTCGAGGTCAAGGTTGAGCGGTGTTTCTTTCTAAACCTCACTTCATTAAGTAGATTTGGAAACAGCACTTGATCAGGTGCAATCTCTGAAGTGTACTGGGATTGATTTGAATCTCCCAAATGTAATCTAGATGTAAAACAGTTCCGCGACCTACCAAACCAAACTGCATGGGTTCCTGGCATAAATAATCTCTAATACAGGGTTTCATCCCTAAGGGGACACTCCATTTGTGCGTAAACATGTATTCACAGCATTAAATCATCATCATTGAATAGATTTATGGAATGAATGTCGCACCATAGGAAATCTTCAAATTGGGAATCATTGGGAAGCCTTATAGCACGAATTTAAGTGTGAACTTGAGTGGCTTCTAGTCTGGGCTCCTTTTGTTAAAATTAGACATGAACAATCAGATATCGATGATTATTTTCAGAACACCTTTTAGTGGAATTCCATTGAAGATCATGAAGAAGTTTAAGCACGGATGGTTTCATACTCGAGTAATGTTGGTAGGGAGTAATACTAACGAATGCTCTATATTTTTGTTTAGCCTGGATTACTCTTAATACAGCAGTTAACAGGTTTCCAATAAGAGATTATATATCGGCCTTATATACTGTTTGTTCCATGTCGCAACTATGGTTGCAAGAATTGGGAAATGCCCGCCGGTTCATGCCGTCGAAATGAGATTAAAATTGTTATATTGGTGAAGTAATGTCAATCGCCAGGAACCATACTTTTAAGGTTTGGCCTCATCATACGCATGCTCTTAAATATACTACCAGACGTGCAATGTATGAGTTTCACATACAACATGGCAATATACCGCTATGATGAGTCAGTCCAAGTGTGGTCTATGTTCAATGATGACTTATTCAACGTATAACAAAGGAGGATTGTTTTTTTTGATATGTTGATATCTGGCTCCTAATCGTCATACACTTAAACAGAACACACAATTATTTTCATAACAGGAACACTTTTTTGTTGCACTAAAAAAAATTAAAACACTTGCACTAGTACGTCAAAGGAACGTCAAATGGGCGGAGAACACCGCTACTTTCGCAAACTTAAACTTTGTGAATTTTTAACCAAGAGCTGAAAGCTAATGAGCTTCTGGGTGTCATTTGTTCGCTGACTGGCCTTCGAAGCATTAGAAGAGGGCCCCAATTTAGACTGAAAAATCGAAAAAGCGAAATTTTCGGATAAATGGCTACGTTCCCAGCTACCCATGTTCTTCCCTGCTAACCATGTTCTTCAGGTGGTAATGCATCGCAAAAAACTGATTGTTTGGTGCGTATTTTGGGTCGGTAGAGTCATTGGTCCGCACTTCTTCGAAAGCGGCATTGGTTAGTCCATCACCGTCAACGGCGAGCACCACAGACCAGTGATAACCAATTTCTTCTGTCCCAATTCGAGCGATATGAACGTTGACGACACGTGGTTTCAGCAGAACATCGCTATGTGCCACACAGCAGATGCCACGATGGACATTCAACGGAGGACAGTTTTATACCATTTCAACATTGACTCACCTTTATGGGAAAACCCTGAAGCAGTGCTTTTCTCTGGCAAATATGCTGAATTGTCACAGAAAGCGATTACAAGGCTGTTTACAACGCAGAAGGTGGCTATCAGGAGGTACCTGAAGACCAAACGAATAGTCTATCAACCAGTGTACAGATCTGAAAGTCCAGTTTTAGAGAGCATGTTCGGCTTATTCTATAGAAAATGTGATACTTTCGATACCACTGTTGGTATTAGTGTGCACTAGCAAATACTCAAACGACAAAACTGCGGTTACTTGCGTACTGCTTCAGTCTTAGCAAGTTTCGCACATAGAAACGATCCTTATATCACAACGTACCGCAGAGTTATCTGTTTAACCATGCTTCAACAAACATTATAGGGCGCAGCATTCACCTTCGAATCCAAACATACCGGCGTTATATGGAAACGAATTCCTGCAACAGGTCCCAAAACATTTTAGAATTTGCAGAGACGAATCAAGCACAGGCAAGTAAGCCGAGATATGCCCCGTTTGCGAATGGCTAAATGGAGTAGCAAAAACTTTCACAAACTCTATGAAGACGTGGAGGTTTATCAAGACGTGGATGTACATTATGACGAGTGTCGGCCGGATGGCAAATGATAAAAGTTGATGATGACAAAGTAATTCAAAACTCCGTCTATATTGGCGATGGTCAATCCAAGAGCCAATGATTGTGGTGATACACCCGACCGAATTAAAAGATTAAACGACACTTTTTAATGATCGAAAAGTCGGCAAGATCGTGCGAAGAAAGAAGAAGCCTAGACCAAAGCTGATAATCTGGGGATTTAAAGCCCATCTAGTCAAATTATTAACTTCCAAAATGAATATACCAATATGGTTCCTGCAGCTTTAACAAAATCTGTTACTAAAATGGTTCAGAAAGCAACAAGAAAGGCCCTCAAAAAAGAGGATTCCTCATGACCTGGGTATCTTCTGCTGTCCTATAGATAGTACCCCCTTCAAATACAATGTAAATGCCTGCCTTCCATTGCAGACAGAATGAATGGATGAGATGATAAATTGCCTCCACCAATTGTGTGTAAAAAAAAATGTTCAGTACTCACGTTTGTCCAAACTGATGATAGATCCAATGACCAACTCATTAGCACTCAGTGGTTTTAGCTTGTCCAACTGCTTACGCCTGCGCACCAGCCACCAATCGACCATAAATATAGCCAACGCTACAATCTTCACAAAAGCACACAGTCCAACGTACCTAGAAGGAAAATATTCAAAAACCGTCCTCTCTATGTTCACAAAAAAAAACACTCACTTCAGTCGGAACTTCTCAATGTCATAGATCAAACACCGCCCGCCCTTCTCACCACACGTCGACTTCCACAGTAAACACGTCGAGTCGATTAGATTTCCAAAGACAATCGGTGCCGGTATATACCCAAACAACCGGAATATAACAAACTGCATTCCGAGGGCGAAAGATCGTTCCTCCTCCGACACGGAGCGCAGGACAATCATCAGCAAAGGCATCTGAGTCGAGGCCACAATAAACGTCATAAAGAACAAGAGTATCAGGAATGGATATATTGTCCGACAAGGTGTGGTGCAGGGACCAGCCGTGGCTACTGGTACCACCGTCACCTCGGCAAAGTCTTCGTGAGCATTTAACGCCTGAGCTTGGCTACCACCAGCTCCTGTATAAATGCTCGTTATATTGGAATGAACACCTGCAGGTAGAGAGAATTCATTAAGGACGCCCTGACGTAAATGTACCACTGCACTACTCACATGCACAATTGGTATAATTCGAACTGGATGAGAACGCTGTACACCCTGCATGGCAGGGACTAAAGTACGTCAGTCCATTGTTGCCACAAACAGGCTCCACATCTGATGTTAAACACTCGCAACCAAAGTTACAAGCAGCAGTTAGATTCACCTTGAAAGGCTCTAGCGAGCTGTGCGTAGAACTGTTGTAGTAAGGAATTGTAGTACCGGCCATTTTGAGATTTTCACAACCCAAGAAGAACAACATGGCATAACAGCCCAAGCAGACGACGTTCGAGATGAGCACGAATTGAACGGCGCCCTTGGGTTTGAGTTGGAATCGCTTTAAAATACACCCACCGATGAAGATACCAATGCATGCTCCTGGCACGGCGATAGATCCGGTGAAGACACTGGCCTGACTCTTGCCAAGACTGAATTGCGTTTCCAAGTATTTTGGGAGGAATACCACAAAACCGGACACGATCATCAGTTCCATACATGCTCCGAGGCAGGTGACGATGTAGACAGGATTGCAGACGAGGCGCAACATCGATTGGGGGATATCTAGAGGGTAAACCATTAAAAATCCGAACCTTCAGTGTAAATGTTTATCTTACCCTTAATGTCCTTGCCGTAGCCAGTGTCAACTTTGGGTTTGACTTCCTTACCGGTTGGGTCTTCTTTGTCTTTTTTCAATTTTTCTTCAGGCTTTCGAGGCAGACTGTTCGAGTTGTTTGGCAGGATTGGTGGCAGTACCTTTTCAGAGGTTTTACGAATTTTCTTCTTTTCATGTGTGAGGACCTGTAATGGTAAGGATTTTAGGGCAAGGTTTCTTGTTGGGCGGGAAAATAATGTTGACTTACCTTTGGAAATGAGAAAAATGGAATTGCTACCACCAGCAGTAGCACGCCACATAGTAGGAATCCTCCCCACCACATGCCAACCCATCGACGGTCGCCGGGATCTAAAAAAAAATTGAGACATGTATATTTTTTTTTAAAACCGATGGGGCGGCTATCATTTTCGCTAAGGGAAGGGTATGATTGATCGCTTACTACCCAAGCATTACAAAAGAGTCAGACCGTTGTGTTGGCGGAACAGTTCATTACACAAACCTCGACCCCACTGAGTTCCACCTGACTTTACAGAATTTATCGGTACTAAATAAAGCCCCGATGCTGCGTAAGCTATAACTTCACAATAGCCGTAGTAACTATCAGGAGGAGATGGAATATTGGTAAAGTTCACTCAATGAGGAATTCAGCATCACATTTGACCCTTTCGTTGTGGGTTTAAACTAGATGGCAGCCCTATAGCATGGAGTACTGCAAATTTAGTGTCCATAAAGTTGGCACATATTTCACTATAATTCTCCCGAAGTCACCAGGAGGAGATGGAATATTCCTGTGGTTAGAGCAAAATTAAACCCAGTGTTACGTTTTGTTCTTAAGACGATTCTTTGAACTGAAGCAAACCTGGAAATTTAGTCTACATAACTAAATTCAGAAAACAAATTCAGAAATTGTACTAAAACTCCTGAAATTCAGTTAGATGAAAGTTAGGGCGCTGTGCTGATTACATAGATTTATTAGCGTGCTAATCGCTCTTCATATGGTTATGCAGCCAGGAGTCGGTTGTTTTGAGTTTAATCGCAACCGAGGCAGGGTTCCATATCGTTCTGATAAAAATATTACAAGCTCTCCATCATTCTCAAACGTAGTTTGAAGGCGCACACCTCTGCATCTCGGATGTATCTTCATCAAACAGTCTTTGAAATAGGTAAAAACAGCATTACAGCAAAAACTTGACAAGGGAAGGTTACACGTTATGCTATACTTAAGGAAGCTCCCTGAATTTCCAATGGGGTATCAGTAATCGGTATTTCATATCTTCCCGTGAGGGTTATACAAATGCGATATGTCGCCTAACTTTTTGGTATATATTCCGTGATTAGCCTGGAACTTGAGAGAAATTAGAATGAATGTCACTTTTTACAGTCCAAGCTGTACATATAGATTATTCGTACCCCAAGACTTGATATATTCCTCGTTCCCGCACATAATCAGGAAAAACTCATTGAAATTCAAGTCTTCGGTACACCTAGGGCAGCGATAACATAGCATCATGTCTACGAGCAGCATGAGACACTTCTAGTCCGGCATTAAAAGGTTCATACGTCTTATCCAGCAGTGTCTTATCTCCATGGATGGGTAGAACGCTAAAATATTCCAGCGAGAACCAAGAATAAAAAAAATTGATATGGCGTTATGTGAGTGAGTTTTAAGCACATCTGCTGAGCCAGCATCAAGCAGTGGTCACTGTTGCAAAAGTACAACGCAAATTCCAGGGGTCATTAGTTTATCGACCGAAAAGCAGACGTTAGCGGGAAAATCGTATAAAGAGAATTCTCCAATGTCAGCGCAGCGACTTTTTCCTGCGATATTCCAAGAACAACTCGCAGCAATACTAGAAAATGATTGCAACCAAAGCAGGAAGCATTCAACAACGCTTCACTGCCAGAGACCAGTAACGTTAGTTATGCAAGGAGCTAATAAAGAATACAGCTCAGTTTTGGCAGGGGATATACAGGTGCAGAGCGGCATAAGTGTTGAATTATTGAATGGAACTGGCTATTTGATTTGAGCAAGTTTGTTACAGTAATGAAGAAACAAAGCATTTCTATGATGTTCGGTTCGACCGAAACTAGTAAGTTCGCAAAGCACATTTCTCGTACGCTTTTAACTCCTATCTAGGTGTAATGTTGTGTTGGTGGGAATCTGAAAACGAATATAAGAAGCTTAGGGTACTGTCATCCACTAAGGAATGAATTACATTGCAGAGATCATTGACAAAAATGAAAAGGAGACCCTCCAAAACAACTTGAATCGTACATTAAAATAAATACAAATTTTTGGCGCAACAGGCTCGTTAGTACCCAGGGCCTAGCTTTCTCACAACCATTCATGTGTGCGTGTGTACTTCTTGCACGATGGTGGGACCTCCTGTTTTATGCCGACTCCGAACGGCTAAGTTGAGATAAGCTATTCTTGACAATTAATACTACTCGGATGATTTGTCAGATCATCACGAGAGGAGGGCCAGTGAAAAATCATTTAGGTGTTGCTACGGCTGAGAATCGAACCCAGACCTCCTGCGCGGCAGTTCATCGCACTAACCATCGCGCCACTGAGCCCTCGTACATTGCAAGAGATAATTTCTAGTCCATAGTTCTTCGCTTGTAAATGAAATTTTTTTTTTTATAAAACAGCTTAATACCAACCCCTGTCAAATGCCTAAGAAATGTCAAACGTAACAATCATGTTTTACCATCATTGTGGAGGGAGTGATTGGTTTCACTTTCTGAGAGCTAGTTGATCAAATAATGAGTGGAAACCATACAGCCAATCATTGCCAATTTTCCACTTTCGAGATACCATCAACGGTCGATTTATCCGCGATTTCATGATGTTGACAACAAGGAAGGTCGGTTACTAGCCCCTTTGGTACGAGGTGGACAAAAGGGTTAATAGGTAGGCCACTTGACGTAGATTAGATTTTTCTTTTCGGCGAGGATATGATAAGCATTAAGTGGGTCATCACCCTCATACTGTATTCTTACAGGCTCCTATGGGGTTCGTTATTTTAATAATTTAGATTCTATTAGGCACGTCCATGTAAGTGTTTTTTTTTATTACGACAGCGGAAATATCCAGTGACAGGATCACTAGACCTGCGGACTAGCGTACACTTAAAATATGTTAAATGTGTCGCAATGTACATCTAGATGTAGCTTGGTAAGAAGAAACCAACCAGATAGACACCATTTTTGGTCTGGACATGTAAGAGTTGTCCCGCTTTGGTCTCGACGAGTCACCAATATGTTTTGCAAGCGTCAGAGAACTGCTCATAAACTGTTTGACGTGGGTTTCATTTTTGTACAAAAGACAAAAGTCTGTACAGTCATATTAAAGTACCCTTAACCCCCAGCCCAGGCATAATATTGAAATGGAGCTAAAACAAATGAAAGGAAAGTGAAGGGCACAACAAGGTGAATTAAGATCAAACCTAGTACATGAACGGACTATCCAGCATGGAGAAATGTGCCCATAGATGGTCACCCTCCAGCCTACTTCAAGAAACAGAATAAATCATGGACTTGGAGTTATATTTAGGGTCCTGCAAGAAGATTTTTCATGTCACAAGGACTAAAATATGTATGCATAACGGTGGCGTTGGGTCCACATAATACCTACTAAAAAGCCTGCTTGGTAATCTAAATTTGTTGTTTTGCGAGGCAAGATGTAGAGTTCTTGGGTAAAAATCCCCCCCTTAAGTGTTTTTGCTATTTAACATCAAACAGCAAAACAATTGCACGCGGCTTTCCATAATTTGGACTCTCTTATGAAGCACCCGTACACATGACTATATATGAATCTTCTGAGGGTATTTCATTATGACTATGTTAACCGTAGTCGTAGTAGATTAAATTTCAACTATATAGCTACTTACCAATTGAGATGATAGTTGATGACAGCGAATCCATGTGGAAAGAGAGTAAATAGGCACCCAATAGGAATCCCAGCACTGGACCAAACGCAGCCATACTATACATGCAACCTACAAACAAATCAACAAACCTTTAATTATTAAATATCTACCAAACCATCTGCTTCTTACCAATATACATCGATGAACTTTCTGTCTTCACATGATCATCCACATAGGTTGTGCCAAGGGTAAACAATGGACTTCCACCGCATCCCAATAGCAATTGTGCGATAACAAACAGTAAAACAGGTCCAAACGTCGATGACTTTCCCTCCAGACAATTATCCTCCCTCAACGTGTGCGGTGCCAATGGCGGATTTGACAAACCACTCGATAACCGTCCCAATCCCATATCCTGCTCCCGTATAGAAACACCACGACAAATATTATCACTACTCTGGTTGGCAAGAGTTATTCCAGGATTGGCTTCACCGGTGAAATGTGGCACCATAAACACCAACGATCCGATTCCCATGATAACAGCGCCTACAAACAAGAAAGCATTATTCACGTTCAGTAGAAAAAAAAAACACCAACTCCTGAGAGCTACTTACCAATTCCAATCCAAACTGGAATATGCCGCCGACTGCCCAAGTAACTCACAAATATCACCGTTATCACATTGCCAATCTCATAGCTGGACGCAATCAGTCCCGAATAACTCGACGGTATCTCGAAACGTTTTTCAATCGTCGTTATCACTGAGTTTATATAGCCGGAGCTAAGCGCCTGCTGCAGGGTGACTAGCATCGATAGTAGTAGGACGAAGATTTTAATTCTAGCAAATTTCTGTATAACAAATGGACGACAGTTTAGGATGCCGCAATCGCGGTTCTGTAAATCAGGATCATCTGGGTCATCATGTGATGACTGTTGATGTGGCGTTGGCGGATGATGATGATGGCCATTGCGACTGTCCACTAACGTACTGGATGCCTGTCGGCTGTGGCATTTTATCACCGTATCTGTGACACTGTTGTGATGCGAATGATGGTGATGGTGATTATTGCGAGAGGCTGATGCGGCATTGACCGCACCACTGGTGCTGCTGCCTTGTGGAATAATCGGCTCGGGACTGCCAGAATCGACTGGCACATCGATACTGCTGTCATCACCGCTGTTTGTTTCCGAATAAAGGCCAGTCATTTGATACATTGATTCTTGTCGTCTAGGAGGAAGAGAGAAGAAGATGGAAAAAGTGTTTAGAAAGACGTGGCATATACAAAAGAGGCTATTCAAATGCGAAACTAATTTTGTATAAAAAAAGGAAGTTCGACGAGCATAATACCGATAAGTGGAGTTGCTTTTCTCACATCGGACGCGTCCTTGTGTGGCGGATAAAGGAGGAACTATCTGCAGATATGGAAGGTAAGTGCAAAATCAAATATCACTCCCGGACAAAAATTAGGTAGGGGGTAAGATAAGGTAATCTAAAACCTCCTCAGACAGCAGCGCGAAGAATTCCCACGATAGAACTAACGGTGTCGTCTATGAAGTTAAAAAAGCCTACATGATCTGCCCACACAGGAATTTTAATGATTAGACAGAGCCCTTGAACAGAGATGGCTCAATCCAGTTGTGTCCAGGTTGGGGGTTGTGCTTTGGGTTAACTAAGGCTCATGAACAGAAACAGCGACAGAAATATGCGACAGACTTAGACAAGGTATGCTTTGAAGACATCCGCGAACGCATTGTAATAATCCGCATCGAGGCCATAATGGCCAATATAAGGTTTTTATATGCTCACGCTCCGACGGAGGAAACAAATGACATTGCTGAGGATTGTTTCTACGAGATCCTGGACAAAAGGTATGAGCGACTACCGAAGTACGATGTTGAAATTCTGCTGGGAGATTTTTACGCAAAAGTAGGAAAAGAGGACATCTTTAGCAGTATTGTTTGAAATCACAATCTACATAACACCACAATGACAACTTGTGTGAATTGAATTCGCTGCGCAAGGAAATGCCACTATGGCCAGAAGAAGGTTTCCTCAACTTTATATCCATAAGGGGACATTAATCAAATCCATCACATTGCGATAGACAAGAGGCACGCATCCAGTATTTTGGATGTCCAAACATTACGAAGTGCTAATATCGACTCGGACCACTACCTTGTAGCAGCCAAGGTAAGAATGCAGGTATTCACAGTGCCCAAACTTATGCGAAATACTGTGGAAAATTGAATTTCCAAATACTGCATTCAGAATAGACCTCCCAGACCTTTGCAGAACGCGTATCCCACAATCTCTCAATTAACACCATAAATCCAGTATCTTGTGTCGAAGACCAATGGCGACGATAAGATCCGACGCAACTGATGTACTAGGTTTCTCCCACAAATTAGCAAGAAAACCCTGATTTGCAACAGATGCTCGCAACCAAATATGAGAGGGAAAGCTGGTGGTGAAAACAAGAGCCGCAATTAAAGTTTATAGGCAAAAAAGAAGGGCTTCTCAGAAGGAAGATAAAAATGAACAACAAATGGGTGCCATGATGTTTATAAGTGTAAAACGTCAAACCTAGGGATACAAGGCACGAACAGAGTCCTGTCGAGATGAACAAGGAAAAATGGTAGTTGAGTCACACTCATTGCTGTGAATATAGAAATGGACTGTTAAATGGCGACGACGACCAACCTCCCGCTTTCAGACAGGACGAACCATTTTATATTGGCGGCGGCAGCGAAAACTACCCGCCACCCGACCTAAATAAAGTGAGGGTAGCAATATCGAAAGTTAAGTCTTACAATGTTGCGGGATATGACCTCCTTCCTGCAGAGCTATAGAAAGACGGTGGATTCGATTTTATAAGGAACATGTAAGAAACTTATGAGCGAAATTCGGTAGGATGAATGTATTCATTAGAACCTCAGCATGGTTTGCTCGATCCAGAAACACGAGGACCTTCTAAACAGACACATAAGCCTGCTTAACATCACCTACAACATTCTAACTGCGGTAATGAAATGTATATGCTGTCAACTAGGAATATAACATCGACAGCATAGACGATTTATACAGAAAGTCACCATCGACAGGAAGTAAAGGACTCTGTCTAACTCGACTCAGCTGATAACATTAACGACATCTCGTCAAAAATCAAACGAAGAACCAACCGCCATTTTCTCAGACTTAAAAGGCGATCTTATGGAAATCATAAAAAAGACCTTTATTATCAAAGTCCTTCTCTCTAAATTGTCGAAGCATGGACCGTATCATAAGCGGATGGAGAAATCCTTGGTCGTCATCAAGTTACCACCTTACTCCGACGACCTTTTGTTCATCGTCGGTTGGATTTCAATTCCAAATCGCCAAGTGGAACGTTGGTTTAACAAAATGGCCGCCATAACAAATTTGTATGCGGTCGTATTGATGACTGTTGGATCGCTATTTTGCGGCCAAACGGAGAAGCTATATTTTTTTATCTAACAAAATGTTGAATTTTAGATTCAAGAGAATTTAGTGAACATAAAAAAAGGATAGCAACGTTTAACTTGGAGCAGAATTTCGTAATTTCACAGCGAAAGCAGTGGGTAATGGACAGCTTCTTATTCGTCCAGTTCAAGGATTACAACCAGGGACCGCAGAAAGTTGAACGAATTGAATGAAATTTTAGATCAGTGAAATGGAAATCAAGGAATTTATGATTTTTTTATTTTTTATTTATTTAGCTGAGAAATAGCAAAAGCAAGCTCGTGACTATAAAGTCCATTAACCCTTCAACACCTCGGTGACAGTGCTTAAACAATGTCATAACGTAAGCACACCCATGATATACGGTGACGTATACGTAACATTTTTTTTTCAACGTTTTCCTTGAAATTAAACTTACCGAACAATCAAATGAAAAAAATCAGAACTTTGAAACAAAAGGCACCAAAAATCCACATTCACTCCACTTCACATCTCATTAATTTTCGATAATCGCTTTCGTAACAATGGGGACTCTTCTCGCACAACAGACATTCGACTGCCAAAAACCAGCACTCAGCGTAACCTCAACCAACGGCAACGACCACAACAACGACTGCAACGATGGCGATGAAATAAAGGTCCCCAACTTTAATTTAACGGTCAAATGTCGTTTTAAGCGCTTCCTTCCCTCCACTCGAGAACCCTCTTCCAGAGTTGCACAAATTGAGTAAATAAATAAATAATAAAAAAAATTAAAAGGAAAGCATGCAACACAAAAGCCTTCCTCGAGGCATATCCTATCCTCCCCTACCCTATTGTCCTTACTCCGTGTATGGTCCCAACAAAGTTGTTACCCCCGATCAATGTTACATCATAAATAAATTATTCGACCGACAATTCCATTTGAATTCTTCTGCACCACACCGGGCGCGCGCTTCTAAACTCAGGCTCACAGGAGCCTAATAAAATACTAAAAGCGACAAACAAAAATCGAACCGATACCGCTTCTACATGAATGCGGCAATTTAACTCTACTCAGACTCACCTGTGACCTTTCCGATGTCCAAAGGTTGTGGTAGTAGTCGTGGAACTGCTGCTGGTACCACCACCACCCCCGCCACATCCGCCGCTATCAATATTATTCTGATGTGTATTATGGTGGTGGATATCCTGATCCTGTGACGACGTTGATGGCTGTTGTGGTTGTTGTTGCTGCTGCTGTTGTGGTTGCATATGTGTACCGGCTGTTGCTGTCATAATGAAGGATACATTCAAGTTCTAGGTCGTCTAAGAAAGTAACTTTCTGTGTCCTTTCTTCGATTTTATTAGTTTTCTTCTTGCGTTTAGTAATTATCTAGATTTTTAAGGATTCCTCATAGCAGAAGGTTTTTTTTTTGTTTTTCTTCACTTATAAGACTTGGCTAGGTCCTTATTGATAGCTGGTAATTAATTTTTATTTAAGTCTGAAAGGGAGAGAGAGAAAAAGATAGGTGGCGTGAGAAATTATATTAAAAGTCCTTAATTGTGTGTTGGGGGCGGGGGGAGTAGGCAACAAGGAAATATCTTAATTTATTATAGCCGATCGATTAATGACCGAGGACGCTCAACCTCCATGAGAAAAGGACATCAGGATAACGAGTCATATACACCATAAACGGTGTAGGTACTTTCAGTTTACGCTCCCATAAGGAACGCTGAGAAAGTAATGTTTAACAGCAAGTCGACAGTCCGTCTAGTAAATGACACCACTACGCTGTGCATGTTCGGGTTTGTTGCCTTGAGATACATATTAAGAGTGTGTGTTAAAAGTGTGATTAACGACGTCAACAACGAGAAAACGGTCTTTGCTTTCCAATTTTTTTTACCAATGAGGGAGAGATTTATTAACCATTTGAAAGGATTTGACAACGTCAAAGTGTGTATTTGGGTGTGTATGTGTCCTAATGGGTGGTTTTATTTTTTGCAGACAAGGAGATCCATCATTTAGTCTTTTACGAGAGGTTGTAAAAATGCGTGATGCTTTTTAACTTGTGGCGGATTAATAGCGGGATCATATATTTTTAATGAGGTTCTGGGGACCGGGAATTTTTTGAGAGAGATTTTCCGATAAGAACGATTTGAAATAAATGGCATAATGGGTTTATCTGGGAGGCCGTTAAAAATGAACGAAATTGGATTTAGCAACATTTTATGACAAAGGTGCATTGGGATTTACATTGAATTTTATGAGCGTTTTAGGAGTCGGTCTTGTTATGGCGCGTGTGGCTTTAAATGGAAAAATGCTACTAAAAGTGGGAGAGGGTGGATTAAAATTTGTACACTCAAGGGATTTTTTTCTACGAGTTAAGAGCTTTCAGTATCCTTAGCTAACCAAACAATAGAAGCCACAAATAATGGTTTAAACGAAAGAGTTACTAACAGACTTTTGGCATGTCGAAGACCAATGGCGACAATGTCAAGAGAAGGTTCTCCCATTCACTAGCAAGAAAACCATGCTTTGCCAACAGATGCTCGCAACTAAAAATTACCCCTTTTAGGCAAAGCTTGAGGTGAAGACGACGGTCGAAATTGAGCTTTATAGGCAAAGAAGGAGGAAATAAAACCGACTTTTCAGAAGGGAGGTAAAAAAAAAAGGAGCAGACGGGCGCCATCGAAAATATAAAGAGATGTCACTCTAGGAATGATATTCGTAAGTTTAAGCAGAGTGTTAAACGTAAAACCCAGTACAGACTTCTAGCATATTCAGGAGGATGACACATATTTTGGTCAATGGCCAATAATTCTGAAACTGATGGGTAGGTCTAGCTACAACAAAAATAAAAGGCCTACCATTTCCGGGACAATGGTGCACCAACCAATGGGACACGCATTCTTAGTGAAGGTGGAAAATAAATTTCGATCTCGAGCCGCATTTTGATTTTTGACACCTGGAACCGAATTCCCAGTTTTCTCCCAGTTCGTTGTTGGAAAATTGCTCGAGTCTAACTAATTCCCAAAAAAGGAAAGAAACTGCCCCAAAACTAAAGACTCATTGGTTTACTATTCATAAGTTCAACAGCGAAAGCAATTAACACCGACGGCTCTTTATCTTTTTTTAATGACAGTTCAAGAGGTGTAGGACGTAACGTAGGTGTATCATGTACCACGATTCCGACAATTGCATTCAAAGCTATGAACATCGGTTATGAAAAATATGGAGAATCGAGAGCTGTTGCGTTGAATTTTTCCAAAGCATTCTAGAGCTTTCCGAGGAAAGTTGACAACCTCAAATATTAGAGCTGGTTGAATTTTTTTTTTTTAGGACAGATAAATATCTGTTATTTCCAGCCCTTACCGATTTGTTAAGTCTGACAAATATCCAAGGGTATCATCAAAAGCTTCTAAAATTTGTCCTTTCAATCGGCCTTAAATTAAGGGTCCCATTTTTTTGTGGCAAAAATATAACTTCGCACAAAAAAATAAATGGAGAAGCTAGCTTTGAGACATGGTATGGCAAGTTAGAAATAGATTTCGTATAAACGCTGGAGTGCCTCAGGAATCAATTCTCTAACCCACTCTATTTATTGATGTACCTTTATGATCTTGTAGGGACAACTTAAACCCGTATTTTAAGTTTTGCAACTTTTACTAGAAAGAACAAGTTTCCATTTTCGCAAATCGAATACTGTCATTAAAAACAAGGAATCCATGGCAACACAAAACAATGAATCTAGGATCACAATTGGTTCATATGTAACGGGTTTCTCAAAAGAAAGTTCATATTTGTTTGTCAACCTATAGCCTACCTCTAGGGAATTCTGTTCCTATAAAAAGAGCAGATCGCGCGCTGTGTGTGCGTTTTACAAAAACGGTAATTCAGCGACTGTCACGTGGAAGATTCTGCAATATTTAAGGTTTTCGCCACATAAATGATGCGTCAAATATACCTCTCATTCGAAAATGGGTCAAAATGTTTAAAGAGACCGGTATCACATTGGGCGGCAAAGATCATCAAGAACGTTTGAAAATGTGTAGAGTGATAACCAGTCTGTTCGTGACGATTCAAACTTTTCAATTCCTAAGCGCACAAATGCTTTAAATGTGCATAGATCATAATTACACCGTATTTGACAAAGACCTAAAGCTGCAACTGTACAAAATTTTGTTTATGCAAGAATTAAAGCCCCGAGGTGCCAAGCAGACTTTTGACTTAGTAAATCATGAAACATATTATTTTCGGATGAACTCATTTTCATATCATTGGACTCATGATTAAGCAGAACTGGTATCGAAGTACAACGAATCCGACACGCAAGTATTAGAAACCCATTTTGAAAGGCATTTAGATTAGCTTATAGTGGCCGGAAAAAGCCACAAAAGACCCGTGGTCTCATGTGGAGCTGTCGACTTTTCCCAATATTCGTTTGCTTAAGTGAAGCATTCTGAGCTAACTAAGGAGGAGGTTTCTGACAATAATATTACCCAGCTCATCTAGATGTCAAAGAAGAATTCTCCAAGAAGAGAAGGTGAGAAATACACTACTCTTCCTCATCGTCCAAGCAGCTTCTACAGAAATCTTTACTAAAGATGTCTAATCTTTTTGCTAGAGGGCAGTGTCCTGTAAGAATACCGATAATGGTACGGATGTTTGATCTGTTTAGGATTTGTTGAAGAGTTGTGTAGATATAAGATACATTGTGATGTTTATCCATCTGCGATTTGCTTTCTTGATCACATCCAGTTGGATCAGTGATTTACATATAACGAGGGGTAACCTAACGTTTCTACTGGCGATAGAATATCAGGCAAGTCTGGCAAGCTCATCCGCCTTACAGTGCCCTGGTATATCTCTATGGCCTGGTACCCAGAAGAATGGTAAAGGCTGTTACTTTGTTTTTTATATGATAAGGGACGTGCAGTGACAGTGAATTCAGTGCATTATATGGAGATGTTAGACGACTTCTTAGTCCAGAGAACATGGTTTTAGCAGGACGAAGCAACCTCACAAACGCAAATACTCCCCGAAATCTGGACTTTTTCCTCAAATCTCAAAAAAAAAAAATCTAGTGGTGTTAAATCACATCATATAGGGTGCCAATTCTGATCACCGAAACGAAGAGTACAGGAAATGTCTCGGGAAATGTAATTTAATTGTTTTGCCCGCTGTATGGCATTTGGCTCTGTCTTGTAGAAAGCACATGCCACTCATGCCAATATAATGCAACTTAGGCAGAACTTGGTTATCTCTGCTTGACCAGCCTCATGTTCGAAGAAGTATGGTTCAATGATGCCTCCAGCCCAAAATGCGCACCAAACATAGACAGAGACATTTTCGAACTGTGGCAGACATGAAATATTGTTCAACAATGTATTGCTCCATTTTAACGGACTGTCAGCTGGCAAACTGATTTTTTTATTTTAAGGTTGCCAACATTTTACCTTGCGAGAACTTTAAGACACCCCCGTAGGAAGACCAAACGGTTGCAGAGATTATGATATTTTGGATTACAATGCTTTTTCGAATAAGTAGTTTAAACATCCGAGGATGCTGAACTTCAAAGAAGCAATCTCAAGAAAAATTAAGCGCGATTTCAGTCCTTGTGGGCATGTTAAAAAAATGGATTTTACGAGCCCCTTAAGTACTCTTGTATTACACATTTGAAACACAAACATTTGATTGGGCTCAGTGACAAAGAGAACCCTTTTGTGATCGAACCAGGGAACACGACAGGCGGACAGGCAGGGATACAGTAGTTCAAGGGGATAATCATCTTTTGAGGTGAAATTCCCTAACTTTTTACAAAACCAGTAGTGATGCAGTTATGTGAAAAGGTTATGATCCTTTTATTTCATCTAGATAATAAATTCGTTCAGCCGTAAACAGCTATTCATGATACGAACATCGCTTCGCTTGTGGGCTCAAGCCGAGAACAATAAAAAAAATAACATCAACGATTATTTTATTCCCCTTTAAGTTATTTAAATTTAAAATGTTGTCTGAGTCCGATTCACATCCTTATTTATGCGAAATATTCCTTGTCATCTGCTCCGCATATCTTTATAAAATAAAAACTTTGCACTCCATTGCCGTTTATTTAAAAGGGCGAAACAAAAACACAGACATCCTATTTACCAAAAAAAAAAAAAATCAGTGTCATTGTCTGAATTGTTGTCGAAAAAAAAATCATTGCGCACACAACAACATAAAAAGAATCTCAATGTCTGTATAAAAAAAAAACATCAAAACGGATGCGGGATACGATACAAAAACGAACCTCCCTCATCAACATGAATGTCCTTTTTTTCTTGCTCACTACGGGAAGGTTACTCACGGTACACTGAGCATTATTGCCAATGGCAACATCTGGTCTTGGAAAAGTTTTAAAATACAAAATTATTCATTAGCTTTGTATAGTTAATACCAGGGCTTTGCAGAAGGAGTAGAGTTGTTAAAGAACGAATTTTACAAGTTTTCAAGGTTAGATGGCTTTTTTGCCTGTGAAATAGTTCAAGTGGAAGTAAACATTTAAATTGATAAGAGGCACCGTAACCACAGGATAAAAAGGATTACCATAATCTTAAAAGGTTCACAAATCAAATTCATTAAACGTCCTCTGCTCTGACGCACTCTCATTCAATTTAAATTCAAAAAGCCTTTCCGTGAGAGAAATAAGCCTCGCATATCCCACGCACATAACGCCGCCACAAAGTGTGCCAACATATACCCTCACATACTATCCTATCACTATCCTTTTTCAAGCTATAAGCGTCACTAAAGCAATTTCTCCTTTGATTACATGTACACTATCGTCACGCACTTAAAACGCAAAACAATTTTGCGGTACCGTCGGCGTCGTCGTCCCGCTTGACTTCTCTCTAGTTGTGAGAGGAAATCGATAAAATTCTACACCATTTACAGTAAAGGACATACTCAACGTGCATCCCTAAACAAAACCAATCAAATCAAGAGCAAATATTTAGAAAATATACTTCGCAAAAGGGATCCTGCTCGAAATAGAATCCCATAACGCGTTCATTCTCGCAGGACTGTGTTCAATAATCATCATCGGTTGTGTTTATAAATAAACACAGCAGTTCCCCCTGGCTCGTTACCCCATAATAGAGTAGACCATTAAGGTCGTTGGGGGAGTATCTCAAAGGCTTCAATGAGGCAAGTAAAGGACAGCAAAAAGGAAAAAAATAAAATAAAAGGAAAACTAGGCCAATTTAAAATGAGAATTCTCTTAGCTGATAGTTATTAATAGACACATTGAGCAAAGGAAAAAGGATATTCCATGATGGAAGGGGTATCCTTTACATCGTTCATCTTTGACAGTGACCTGGGGTTTGTTTTCAGTTCGTTACTGGTGAGAGATGTTCTCAGTTCTCGTTGGAGATTTTCTGTGAGAGGACACAGCTTATTTGTGTCCGAAGATAAATTATCCCGAAAAAGAAATCCCTGAATAATCCGTTTTCAACCAAGTGGCATTGAGATTTGTTTATTGGATTCTTTTGCGTGGCAATTAGTTAACTGGGATTTGTTTTGCGAAGGTCAGGAAGAAGATTGATTGTGAGAGATGGTGGTGGGAAAAAATATTCGATACACTTTACCAAATAATACAAAAATCCCTTTTGGCAACAAAAGGTTGTTTCTCTAAGTTTATAGGTGTGTTTTATAAAAATACATGGTATCACAAAATGTGATTGACGACGATTTACCTTGTCTTTCTTCATTACAAGGAAATGTCGAAATTAAGTGCCAATAACCTTTTTTTTTAAATCTGAGTACCCAATCGTATTTAGAATACTCATAATGCTTTCAATTTATTACATCGTATCGGCAAAATTTTGAGCACATTCTGGGAGAAAACAAATCACATTTTGCAGTTCTACAAGAGCCCCACTTTTCATTTGGCCAATATTTTACAAAATTCAGTTTTCTTGCCCAGAAATCGGTATCAGGATTTTAGAAAAAATTACTCTTATAGTGGATGAATGAACAAAGAGCGTTTTTTTAAACTAAATTTCATTATACTAGCTCAAAATTGTGGAACGGATACACAACGGGACAAATTATAAAAATATATTTTTTTTTAAGAAAACCCTCCCAAAAAGTGAGCGTTGTTGGTCAAAATGACCTATGGATGGTATATATATTTATATAACAATATTGTCGAATTATTTTTATCGAATTTTTGATTCTGATTTTCAATTTTTTGGAACTTTTAACAAAACGCGTAAGTAAAAACTTTATTTCTTGTTCATACATTTTTTCAAAACCTCAAAATGACGTTTTTCCAAAAAAAAGTGGGCGCGCGAGTGGATTGATTTTGCAAATATATACACATTTTCGAATTTCTTACAACTTTTACCAAAAAGCTGTTTTTTTAAGAAAACGAGTGAATACATATTTTATAATTTCTTCAGATATTTTCTACACTTCTTCGAATTTGTTTTTACTAACAACCAGTTTTTTTTCAAAGATAACGTGTGACACAAAATTTATATCTTGTTCAGACACTTTTTCAAAATTCCTAACGATTTGACCAAAAAACAATGTTTTTCTACCAAAGTAGGAGCGGCAGTGGGCGGATTTTGAAAATGTTTACGATTCTTCAAATTTTTTGTAACTTTGATCAAACACAGTTTTTTTTAAGAAAACGCGTGGATAAAAATTTATATCTCCTTGATACACTTTTTCATAACCAAGAAAAACTATGTTCGTTTACAAAAGTATGCGTAGCAGTGGACGGATTTTTAAAATGTTTACACTTAGAAGTAACAAAGTAATGACGTACGGATGAACAGAAAATCGACTGATTTACCATATAATTTACAATTGACTTTTGACATTAGCCGTGTTTATACTCTATCCCATAGGGGTATATAAAGTTTTGATACATAGTTTGTAACATATAACACATAACAGAAATAATTTAGCTATATATACCTTAAAGTATATGGATCGACTCAGCAATCAGAATTGCTAGCTGAGTCGATTTAGCCATGTCCGCCCCTCCGTCCGTACGTCACCAGTTTTTGAGCCTTAAATTTTGAGCTAACATTTTGCGTACACATGCTCCTTTTTGCTCACAGCAGAACAAGTGTAAACATTTTTGAAATCCGCCCACTGCCACGCCTCCTTTTTAGAATAACGTAGTTTTTGGCTAAACCGTAAGGAGTTTTAAAAAAGTATCTGAGCAACATATTTGCTGAATCTGAATATCTATATATCGTCTATAAAAAGTTGTTTTTGCCACACCCACCTTTTGGGGGCGTTTTCAGTAAAAAAAAATTTTCTGTACCTTTTTAAAATATTCGAAAAAACTTTTGATGCAGGATGATTTGTTATGATAAAATAAACATTTCGTCTTTAGATCGTTTTTTAGCGTTTTCTTACAAAATCCATTTGTATACCCTACACCATAGCATATGCAGGAGAAACACGTTGTTTTTTGTCGAACAATAAAAGATTTTGATAAACTGTCTGAACAATATGTTGTGACAACGTTATTTTGTATATTTCATCTTCATAAAGCCAACATTTTGGGGATATTCATTTTTAGGATGGGCTAGGGTATTAAACGATCCACACAGCGGATTGTAGCCTTCTCATATGCTTTTTTCTCTCTTTATTCCAAATCTATATAGACTTCGAAAACAATTTACGTGTAGAATACAACAACACCTTAGCCTATATAGATTTCGTAAAGCTTGGATAATAATCCAGTCTTACACCCTTAGCCTGAATAGAAAATGTGCTAGCAAACCTATTGTTTTCAATTTTTATCGAAAACGGTTATTGAACAGGCTAAAATTGCAAAATATAGAAGCTGATACGTGATACCACAAGTGTAGTAGTTGTAAATAAAATAAAAGAAAAAATGGATTATAACGGGTGGTTAAATTTTAAGGGCCAATGTTGAATGTGGACCATACCTAAACTTTTCTGCATTTCATTTGACATTACATCGTTGCATATGCGAGCACTCGTTACATATGCCCCGAGGGATCGCCATCCTGATCGAGTCTTTCGGTCACCAGGCAGCTACAATCAACCATATTGTACGCCAATATGGTGTACACGCCCCCGCCCCAGACCTTGTACATAATTTTATAGTCTTAATTAAGGAGTGTACTAAAAGTCCGCAAAGTCCTGAGGAAGTGCAGAATCACCCTCCTCATGTAGCAACCAGAATTCCGTTCGCTGCTTTTCAGCTTCGGTCCCATCGCGATCCGATACCGAAGTGCTAAAGCGGAGGAGCTCCGGAGCATTGTCGACATACCCATCGCGGATTAGCCGCTTGTCACGGTGGTATAAAACCGGGATACCGTTCCTCTCCTGTACTAACCCTAACGAGTCTATATAAATGAATGCCTCTGGTGGAATAAAGCCAGACATGAGCGTACTTTCCATGTATGTTGCATTGGGGTAATAAGCCCCGAAGATCATCATCGCCCTTACAGCGTGCCTTCGAATCACCTTAATTAGGAAATTGTCAATTCTTATCAACTGAGCCCCATTGTATAGGACCTCGTTCCGATAATATTTTATGTACTCGGAGTCCGGCGTTCGATACAATTCTAAGCAGGATCGGAGACAACGCCTCTCAAACAGCCGTATCCTTTCCATGTAGGATGGTGATACATTGAACCACACGGGACAACCGCAAGCGATGATCGGCCCTATGAGCCCGTCCTTAAAATTAATATCCTCAAAATGTAGGCTTTATGGCGATGAAACACAGAAAATGACATTGTCGCAACATATTGTTCAGACAGTTTATAAAAACCTTTTGTAGTTCGACAAAAAACAACGTATTGCTATTGCTAATGCCTTGGGATGGGGTATACAAATGTTTTTTGTAAGAAAACGCCCCCAAAAGTGGGCGTAGGTGAAAATGATCTACAGACAAAATGTTTATTATATCATTACGGAAGTATCTGCATCAAAAGTTTTTTTTTAACTTTTTAAAAGTTGGACACTTGTTCTGCTTCGTCGGCCAGAGAGTCTATATACCAAATTTCAACACTCGGCTCAAAATGTAAGGCCCAAAAATCGGTGACACACAGACGGACAGACGGACGAACAGACAGACATGGCTTAATCGACTCAGCTAGCGATTCTGAATCGATCCATATACTTTAAGGTATATCTATCGAAATTATTTCTCTATGTTACAAACTTAATGTCAAGACTAATATAACCCTATGGGTAGGGTATAAAAACAGATTAATATCAGGGGTGGAATAGATAAGCTTAGTAGAAAGACGGGGCCATTTTTAATAAAGCTCAGACGGTCATGAAGATTGGGTTTAAGGGAAAATTTCCGAAGAAGCCAAAAAATAAAACAGCAAATTAATTTCAAACTGAGTACAGCTAGCAGAAAAAAAAAAGAAAGATAAAATGTTTGTTTTAACAACCAAGCAAAATGTCAAAAACCAAAAATAATATTTATGCATAAATATCGCTGCATATTTTCCCTCAGTTCCCTTTTAGGCTATCGCTATTTGTCATAAAACGTTGATAATCTTAGCTCATTCTTGCACGTAACGGAGGCGCTACGCAATGTTATGAATGTGAAAGCAGAAAATTCCCCCTATAGCCCAAATAAAAACAACAATCTCTTCTTGTCATTAAAATCAAAATCCCTGTTAGAGGAATTTAAAATCTTTTCTCGATATTCCAACGCATGGCATATATTCCTATTCACAGGTCAGTGGCAAGATTTCAAGGATAAATCGACACCCCAAAAAACCCATATCATTCCTCAGAGGTTAACATGTACTGTACATCCCTTATGTGTGTAACACACATGGAGGAAATTTCATTCAATATAATAGTGAAGGATATTTTTCGAAGTCGTCTACCATGAGTGTTATCCTTGTGTAATATTAATTACTAACCCCATCTTTTTATATCATTTCTTCTTATCTTACCCTTGGCACCCTTATTTTTTAAAGCGCATAAGATTTCAAATATGGAAATAGAAATCAGGTTTGGGAAAATTGTAAGTAACCTTAATATTGGAAATATTATTCCAATTATTCCAATTAATTCCTATTAAATGCACCCCTGTTGAGGGGTTTAAATTATAGCAACCTTTTACAACAAGAGATTCAAACTTTTTCTTGTTGAGTTGTTCCGTTTTTTTGTGAAAATAGTTTAATATGCGGTTTGCTGATGGGAAAACTCTTTTCCATTGAAACCAATTAAAAAAAAATTTTTTGTGGAATATGATTAACTAAGGAGATGCCTCCAAATGGAATTATGTCCCTTAAGGGAGGAAAGTAATTGATTGATTGAAATTACAGTCGTTTTGGGCGTTTGTTTTTGTTTTTAGAAATCGAGCTAACGGATGGATTTTATTTTATTAATAGGTATCCGTTCGGAAGAAGATTTTCTCCAAAAATCGGATAATATTATACTGAGGTATCGGTTCCGATCAACATTTCGGACAGATCTTTCGACGATATGTAACGCGCATGATCGCACATCGGTGATATGCGTTAAGTTAACAATTTTTGACAGCTATGGGTTTTATTTCTTTAGAAGTTTTTCGACGAAAAGTTGCTGCGGAATCAATCTAACGCGATTGAATGCTTTTTATTTTGTGTTCCGCAACGGATACCTCGAATTGGATTGGAACTGACTTTCGTTTCGGATATTTCGATAGGGATGATTGTTGGAATGGAATATTCTTGCATTTCATGCCATTGAATGTACTGGAAGTACAAATGCCTAATTTTTGAAGCAAATAGCAAAAAACGATAGGACGTCACGTCGTTTCAATGATTTTGCTTCATGTTCAGTGTAACCTACGATCTACGAGGATATCTGAATTCTCGAGCATCTTTAGGATCGTTTTGAGGACCTTACATAAGATTCACTAAACATAGAGAATTTCCCAAAACAGTCGTAGATCCATTCCATTTTCAACGGGTGTTTTTTTTAGAGGTTGGTTTTTCGAATAGAGATAAAAATGGCATTTTGTGGTCAAAGCGGGACACTCTAATGTCATTTATGTTCAGTTTGGTTTGCCATTTCATCATGAACAGGTTGACAAATGAACAACGCTTGCAAATCGTGCAAATTTATTTCGAAAATAATGGTTCAGTTCGCGAAGTTTACCGCAAGCTCCGTCCTTTTTATGGTCCACAGAGCAATTAATTCGGTTAACCATGGATCGTTTTTGCACTACGTTTACTCTATGTGATAATACGCATCCGCAGAGACGTCGACCAGTGCGCACCGAAGAAACAATTGCCGCCGTAGAGCAAAGTGTTGAAGAAGACTCGAATGAATCGATTCGCCACCGTGCACAGTCCAATTGGATCTTTGTCCGTCAACTTTATGGAAGATTTTGCGCAAAGATTTCGACCTTACCAGTTCCAGCTTGTGCAAGAATTAAAGCCGCGAGACCATGCGATTCGTCGTGATTTTGGTGTATGGGCCGAAAATGGAATTGATCTCGATACTGATTTTAATCGCAAAATTTTGTTCAGTGATGAGGCTCAGTTTTGGTTGAATGGCTACGTCAACAAGCCAAATTGCCGCATTTGGAGTGAAGAGAATCCACATGAGATCCTTGAGACGCCATTACATCCACAAAAACTGACTGTTTGGTGTGCTCTATAGGCTGGTGGAGTCATTGGGTCATACTTCTTCCGAAATGATGCTGGAGAGTCAGCTACCGTTAATGGAGACCGGTATAGAGCCATGATAACCGACTATTTTGTTCCGAATTGAATGCCATGAATGTGGATGAGTTGTGGTTCCAACATGCCACACATGACGCTACATGCCACACAACGCACGTCACAATCGCTTTATTGAAGGAAACATTCGATGGCGTATAATTTCGCCGAATGTACCTGTCAATTGGCCACCAAGATCGTTTGATTTGACACCATTGGATTATTTTCTTTGGGGATATGTGAAGTCGCTCGTCTACGCCAACAAACCAGAAACGTTAGGGGACTTGGAAGCCAACATTCGTGGCGTTATTGCCGACATACGGCTTCAAATGCTCGAAAAAGTGGTTGAAAATTGGACCTCTAGACTTGTCTTTATTCGAACCAGCCGTGGCGGCCACCGGCCCGAAATCGTATTCAAACATTAATGCCATAACATTATCCTTCCAATAAAGACAAATTGATGGACATTAAAACGATTTTCTTGTGTTTTATTACAATTCGAAGTTCTATATCTCTAAAAAAAAAAAAAAAAAAAAAACACCCTTTACAACCATATCGCCGAAGATCACTTTTTAAATGAATTTTGTACCAAAGGAGTCTTTAGTCATCAGGCTAGGTTATGTAGTATAGCCGCTGCCAGCTGTTTGTCAGAATTCTTGAAATATAAGATAGATATTTCGCATTCTCAGCTTATCGCAGCAATTTTAAACTGCTAAACAAAACAGCGAGTGCTTTTGGTTCCGTGTTAAAAAAATCAAAACGATTTTTGACGAATTATGCTCATAAACAAGCCTTTTGTTAAAGAGGACCTGACATGTAGAAAGTAAATAAAGCGTTATAGTTATAATCGTCCACGTAGTGTTTAGGAACAAAACAGACCCACCATCCTAATCTATTTTTTCATCTGACTTGGTTCCTACTTGGGCTGGACCCTTACCAGCATAGCAACGGGTATGTTTGCATAAAACCTACAAAAAAACCGCAAAGGGTGAAATCAGAGGCAAGGCCAATTAAATCGGCCCTTTTTCAGATGATGCGGTCCGGGAAGTGTTTCCAAAAACAGCCATCGATCATTTCAAAATGTGAGCCGCTGTACGTCCAGTTAATGTCCTTAAGTACAATTTATCAGCAAGTCTTGTAAACAAAATTTCCTCCAACATGTTCACATAGCGTTCGGAAATTACTGTCAAAGTGACCTCATTTTCTTCAAAAAAGCAGGGACAAACGATCCCAGCTGAAAAATGTTCGCAGTATCCATTAATTCAGAGGCCTTGGGTGCGCTTCTCGGGTATTGGTGTCAATCCAGTAGGACAAGTTTTTTTAAGTAAAACTTCGTAAAAATAAGTACGTCCTAAGGAACGTTTTCGAAAAGCGATCCTTATACCTTCATCCGAGAATTGAAGTCGTGTTTGAAGAATTACTCCACAATCACCAACTTATACTGATGATAATGAAGTACATCTTGAAGAATTCGCTTCACTGAACGATCGGAAAGTCCAAGGACGAATGTTTGAGCGCAGAATGCAGTGGATAATGCAATATTAAAGCTCTCACTGCCTCAATGTTCTCAGGTGGGATGATGGACCGGGGACTACCGTTCTTTGTTTTGTCACTGTAGTTCGTCTGAACGTAGGGACCCATATATTAATTGATTTAGAACAACGTCATACCTAACCATATCTATGACAGAGCTTTGGAAAGAAAAACGTAATTCCACAATGATAACTATCCACTCGAAAACAAAAATTCGAAATATCTTGTAAATTTTGTAACCGGAATCAGAAAACCGCTGAACCTATTTCCACAGAAAAATAAACGTGCGTACATACCACGACTATTTTTATACGAAATTCTTATCTGACCTTGTAAGGGTCAAGACCAATAACGCAATAACGTATAGCCACCGTCACACAAGAACTGTTACAGCACTTCCGCTTACTACACACCACAAAACGTGACTATTTTCGTTCTATTTTTTCGAGTTTTTGAACATGTCTGTGTAATTATTTCCCAGGCAATTTCCGTGTCATCCATTTTTACACATCAGTCATTTTGAATGCAAATAAACAACCAGTGGGAGATACAATTATTTTTATTGTGCTATGAAAAATATTAAAAAAAAACAAACAAACTAGGGATGTGTGGCTTATCACGTCTGTTGTAGTTGCTACTGTTGAAGGTTAATTCTTCACGAGTTATGGTTGCGTCAATTGGGCTGCATTTAATGAGAATTACTGCGAGATAGATTGTTTACTTTTTTTTTTAAAATGGAACAAAGACTGAGATTGACAGTAAGCCTAGTGTTATCTTTTGTTTTCTTTTCAGTGTTTTTATTTAAATATTTAATTTAAGTGAAGTCTTTGATAACCTTTTTGGTTGGTGCCACACTGGCAGGTGATGTAAAAATAGAATCTGAAGTCATGGCAGTCACTTTTACAGTTTAAGTTTAGAAACTGGGTTATTGAAAGTTAATTTTATAATTTTATCTATTTCACACATTTCTAAGAGAATTGTAAGGCTGAGGAGCTGAGGGAATTAGTACCACCCTCGGCATTCTAATTTATTACTTAAACCCGATACTATCAAGAATGCAAACTGTAGTTGTAGAAATGGTTCAACGTGTCACTTATCTCTCAAAACGATAATCGTTTACGATAGTGAAGGAGACTTTCTGGGTACGTAACGTGTAATTTGTAAACATGTGCACACACTCAATATAAATATAACACGCTTCGTATCCGGAAAATCTCCTTCACTATCGTCAACGATTATCGTTTTAAAAATTACGGAATGAGTACCCTGGATAAGTGACACGTTGAACCTTTTGTAATCATCACGTGACACTGCCGAAGCAGCGAGAAGCCCTAGTCAACAATGACTATGATGAGGATGATTAGAAGAGCATCCCCCACTTTCTCTATTCAGGGCTAGCACCGTCCAGTAAAAGAAGACTACACTTCGGCAACATCTTCTTTCACAAGATAGGTTACTTAACAAATATTAGCAAAGCTAACTTACTCCACAAAAAAGGAGACACTCTGAACTGCGCCAACTACAAAGAAATAATTTTCCTCAATATCGCCTACAAGATCCTATCTGCGTATTATGTTAACGCCTGAAACCGTTTACCAACAACCTGATCGGCCCTTATCAGTGTGGTTTAAGGACAGGAAAGTCCACAACTGATCAAATTTTCACACTTCGGCAGATCCTGGAAAAAAACCCAAGAAGCACAAATCGATACCCACCACCTATTTAAAGATTTCAAAGCCTCATATGACAGGATTTATTGAGACGAACTATACAGAGCCATGTCTAGTTTTGGTATACCGCCCAAGGGAATTCTCGCTGCTCGATCAGGTTCCGAAACGACCTTACCAACACATTCGATGTCATGAGATTTCTTTAATTTAATTGTTGGGAGAATTGTGCAAAACTCTCAAGCCAACACTAGATGCACAATCTTCCAAAACTCGGTGCAACTACTAGCATACGCCGACGATATTGACATCATCGGTAGGACTCAATGTGATGTCATACCCACGTTTGCTAGTATAGAGAAGGAAGCAGCGGAAATGGGTTTAGCAATCAACACGAAAGGTCACACTACGAATTAGACAGAACGTCAACATTGCCAGATATAACTTTGAGGTAGTACGAGACATTGTCTACCTCGGCTCCGCTGTTAACTCTGACAGCAACATTTCGTTAGAAAATAAACGAAGAATAACCTCAACTAACTTGTAGTGCCCAACTGGAGGTTGGAACCGGTCTAATTGGACAGGCATGTTGGTTGAGGCCCAGGTACATTCTGGACTGTAGCGTCACTATGAGTAAGTAACTTGCTCCACCGTTTAAAAGCTCGGGATAGCGATGTTAAGAAAAATGATGGATCCATGTAGTACCACAACGGAACTATCTGGTCTAAGTGTGCACTAGCTTCACGTGCAGCAACCATAACCTGACATATAGCTCTGCAGTTGACCGGAAGCATTTGTTGACTCTTTGACAGTTGAGAAAGTAAAAAAAAAAGTAATAAAAGTAATAAAAAGCTGGACAGTGGCAGATCGTCGAAATGTCATGCATAACGTCAAGACATTTCAATGAACTGGTAGCCCTCTATTCAACTTCAAGCTACAAATTCACGAAGGTACACATTGTGTAAGCGCTTTAGGTTGCCTTGTTTTTAACTTTTTACTCAGCTACAAGCATCAGCTACAGATACGCATTCTGGGCGGCCCTTAAGAATGTTGCCGACAGCCGGTTAGGTCCAAACAGTAGCTCGCATGTTTGACATGGAACCTGATTTTTGGAAGAACATTTTGATAACCTACACTCCCTAGCGTCGTTAACAAGCAAAATTATCGCATTTGGGGAACGGAGAATCTACCTGAGATCAATGAAACACCAGTGCATAACCAAAAGTGACGGTTTGGGACGGAGATTCAAAACTTTCATTGGACCATTTTTTCTTCAGAGAAGGTGAAGGAGTCGATGGTAATCGATATTGGTGGATTTTGGCGTTTTATGTCGGCCCACAAAAGTGTGACCTGGCATTTGGTTTTGAGCTTGTTATGAACAATTTGGAATAATAAAATATTTTTGCGAAAATAATTATTTGGACATCAAGTCTACACATTCCTTGCGGAATGGGCTGAATGTATAAAAAAATTGTGTTGGCTCCAATAATCTCCTACGATATGACGACTGCAAACATGTTTTCAAGAGGTTTCTTCAAAAACCACATAAACAAGCTTTGTTAATGGAATATGATTAGGCTCGTTAGTACCCAGGACCTGGTTTTCTCACAACCTATCATGGTGCGTGTGTACTTCTTGCACGATGGCAGGACCTCCTGTTTGATGCCGACTCCGAATGGTTAGGTTGAAATAAGCTATTCTTGACAGTTGAAACTATTCGGATTATTTGTCAGATCATCACGATAGGAGGGCCAGTCAAAAATCAGTGAAGGTGTTGCTACGGCTGGGAATCGAACCCAGACCTTCTGCGCGGCAGTTCATCGCACTAACCATCACGCCACTGAGCCCGTTGAATAATTAAGGTTTCGAATTATTTCCCAGAAACTACATTTATGGGCAATTTAGAACAGTAAAATATTTCCGAAAAAACAATAAATGTATCAATAGGTGAGTTCTGCTCTTAATACCTTTAACAAAATAACGGCTGCAAACATTTCGAGGATGTTTTATGAATAGCGAACGCATACGAAAACCGCGAAAAATAATGGGAAATGCCCTCTTAACTTTCTCTCCACTATCTCTGTTCAAGAACCCTGACTAACCATTGAGATTCCTAGATGACAAATGGAATGTTTAGTTTGTCTTTCCTAACTGGGGCTGTAGATGCCACCGTTGACCCCATCTTTGGAATTCTTTCGCTGCGGCTGGGGAGGTGTTTTGATAGGGTTCTGGTTCGCTTGTCTTTTTGTTTTCCCCCGTGATACAATTTTTTCCTTTTATTTGTTTGCATCTTTTCGACTTGTGCTAGCTCTTGAGAATGTTTTCTTTGATCTTATTTTGAGGACAACGTTGATCTCCAATTGTGTCAACCAACGGATTTCCATGCACCATCACAGGTCAGTGTTTTGATGTTAAAGGTGTAGCTCAACTGAATGTTAAAATTGACTCGAAATTTAGAAGGTTAGATAGTCATCCACATCCCGAATCGGGTCCCGGTTGCCCGAATTGTACGAGTAAATTTTTATAAACTTTCAACACAACATACCTAACAAATAGCGTGCAACAAAGTGATCAATGGAAATCTAAAGAAATACAAAATAGTTACACATACGCCATAGTGTATATCACAACCATGTAATGCTCCACCGAAAAGGCACCACTCCATGAAGTTAAATGGCCCGAAAAAAATCTTTAAACCAAAAAAAAAACGACAAAAAATGTATTTAGCCATAAGCGCAAAAATTGCTTAGCACTATATTTGACAGGTAGCCTTCGAAATACCTAAAACCTATAATTAAAATAATTTTCAATTACGAAAACCATAGTTTCTGGGCTTTTGGCGATCTAAATATATTTTGAAAATATTTTCCCATTCACTTGGATGCCAGCCAAAGGTGAAAATTATTTTGTACTTGTAGGTACTCGAAACATAACACATTTCTGTCTAATAAGTCGCCGGGCCTGACTAAAATAAGATCTATGCATCTATGCGACTCGAAATCAAATCGATATTCATCGTCAACTCAATCAATTCGGTCTGTTGCACTAATTTCCTTTCAATTCAATCAATCAATAGACCATCAAACACACACAAACACTTACACAGGGAGGAGGGGGGATTTCAATTAATTTCGCCCTCCCTTCTGATTGACTATTTGACTAGATGACTATGACTGACCAAGCGGACGACGAGGAGGAGCAGGACTACACAGAAGCGACAAAGTTTGTGTTTATAGATGAAAATTCAAATTCAATTGAAACGGATTGACGTGCAGTTCGAATTTTTTTTGTTCGATCTGAATGGGATGCAATAAAGTTTTGAAAAAAGCAGTGAGGTGGACAGTTAGGCGGGTAGGGCTATATAAGGGAAGAGGTAGGGCTGGGTATGACAATTGACATATGAGTTTAAATTTTGTTCATTCTTCCGTAGGGCTGGGATAGTGAAGGCGATGTGTGTTACTTTCGTATGTCAAACGGAACTGGGTCGATTGTGGTAATGACGGTTGGCGAGTGGGGTTTTTGAGAAGGAAGTTGCACAATGGGTGATTGTCGTTGAACGGTATAGACTTTTAATAGGGTTCTGTTTGATTTTTTTTTTAATATTAAGCATTTAAGAATTAGTCAGGTAAGCTTATACGTCTAAGTAATGGAGTGACAGAAAAAGGTTTTGAGCAATAGGGAGAGATTGAATATAGATGGGATAAAAAGGGTTAGAAGACAGTCCGTGTCCGTGTTAATGAATTCCAGTTATTCTAAATTAGGGAAGAGTAATAAGATTCAGTAAAAAATTATATTTATAGAAATGAATTGTGGATGACGAACATTATGAATCCTTTAAAGATAAACAGTGGCTTTGTTGACAGTTTTGGTTGCAAAAATGTAAACCTGTTTTATTTTTTTAAATTTAAGAATATTGTGCTTGAAATTTCAAATATGATAAAAAAATGTATAAACTTTTTTTCGATTTCAATCCTTAAACATGAGAAGGCTACAATCCGCTGTGCGAATCGTTGAATATCCTATCCCATTCCATTAAATTAAAGATCCCAAAATGAGGTCGTGCTCAAACCGGATTAGGATGAAATATAGAAAATGAAATTGTCAGCACATCTTGTTCAGCAAGTTTATCTCTTAAGGTCCGACAAAAAAGGACGCATTAAGGATGTTTTATAAAAATATTTTTTTTAGGAAAACGGCCCCAAATTGGGCTAAAATGATATATGGACGAAATGTTCACGGTATTATTCGAACAGCTGAAAATTTAAGGCCTAACAACTGGTGACCTACGGACAGACATGGCTTAAACAATTCAACTAGCGATTCTGAGTCGATCCTAAGGTATATCTAGATACATTCATACTCTACAAAAATACAAACTATGTATCAAAACTCAAATAGGGTATTAACATACAATTTCGCGACATGATCTATTCAAGCCCACGACTTGGCGAATATTGCGTCGCGTCGGAACTTGAGCCTGCGCCCGTTCAAAATTCAACTGACCCAGGAGCTGTAGGAGAAACTAACCCTAGGTTAGGTAAGGTTGCAGTGGCTGCACGCGATACGCGTGGATCTGTCGACTTCACTATGTTCTTTCGCCTAATTGAACCATTAAATGCTGACTGTATAGTGTTGGAGGTTTCTGACACTAAAATTAGCCTGCTCACCTAGATTATCAAAGAAGAAGTTTCGCAGATGGAGTTTTCTTTTGTATAAGAGAGCTGGACAAGAGCAGAGCAGGTGAGTAATACTTTCCTCCTCTTCTTCGTCTACAGAAGTCATTGCCTAGTCTTTTTGCGTATAGGCCTATAGGACAGTGTCCTGTAAGGATACCGATTATGGTGCTGATGTTTGATTTGTTCAGCATTGTCAAGCAGATGGAGCGCTTCTGATTATAGTTAGGCCAGAGTTGCCTGGCTAGTTGACACGTTGTACCGTTTATCCATCTGCTGTTTGCTTTCTTGTTCGCATCCAGGTTGATATGTAATTTACATGTAGCCTAACATATCTACTGGCGGTTGGATATCAAAGGTAGCAAGCTCATCCACATTGCAGTTCCCTGGTATGTCTCTGTGGCCCGGCACCCATAAGAGGTGAATGGTGTAATGCTCTGCCATATCATTTAGAGATAGTCGGCATTCGTGGGCTGATTTCCATTTGAACGAGATGGATACCAGGGATTTGATTGCCGCTTAGCAGTCACTGAGATGTTAATAGACTACGTGAATATTTTATCGTTTCAGCCAGGACAAGGCTTCTTTAATTCCCGTGATATCCACCTTGAAAACGCTACAATTATCGGGAAGGCGAAAGGATATGCTTATGATAAGCATCTCGGAGAAAACACCTCCACCCACTCCAGATTCTGTTTTAGACCCATCCGTGTAGATGTGAATCGAGTTATTGGTTCCGATCGAATCCGACTCCCATTCAAGGCGACTGGGAATGGTTGTCCTGAAGTTATGCTCGAAATGCTCAAAACTGAGTTGGGTAGTGGCGTGGTTGGTGTTTTCTGTAATGTTAAGGTGATTCAGAATCTTTGTGTGTTCACCTGAAAGCCTCGTCACAATAGTCACCCATATTGTGACGAGGCTTTCAGTATTACAGGTGCACAAGCTGCGGTCTGTTTGCCGTAAATATCTAGGGGCACGAGATGTAGCATTCTTAGCGCTCTGCTAATATATATCCAAGCTGATTTTTGAACTTTACCTAGAAGGTTGCGGTTGAAGGCTGTTCCTAAAGCCGTCCACCAGACTAAGAAACCATATAGGAGTAGTATGGGTCTAATGATAGACACATACAGCCAAAAGGAGATATGTAAAAAAACTGAGCCTTATTTTCTTCGAAAAATCGTCTTAGGCGATGAGGCCAATTTCTGGATGAAGAGGTACGTCAACAAACAAAATTGTTGAATTTGGAACGATATCGATCCACATAAGAACCAAGAGCATCCAATGCACCCCGAAAAAGTCACTGTTTGGTGTGAATTTTGGGCTGGTGGCGTCATCGGTCCATATTTCTTTGAGGACGTCGTTGGTCTGGCCATCACCGTCAACGGCGAGCGCTAAAGGTCGGTGATTACCAACTTATTTTAGCCTTAATTGGATGATATGGACACCAACGACATGTGGTTTTAAAAGAATGGCGCTACGCCCCAAATAGCTCACGCCACATTGGAAATTCCGCTCTAGCGATTCGAGGGCATGATCATCTCACGTGGAGGTGATGTGAACAGGCCATGGAGATCGTGCGTTTTGACCCCCGCTAGACTTTTTCTTGCGGGTAAAGTCGCAGGTGTATGTAAATAAGCCATAAACCTCTGCAGCCAACATAATCCATGCCATAGGTCAAATTCAGCCTGGTTTATGCGCCAGTCACGGAAAAATTGATATTTCGGATACGCGTCAACCAGAGAAGCCGCGGCGGACATTTGAACGATGACATATTCCATACGTTGCCGTGTATAATTTCACGGCACCATTCCATACATAATGGCATCGATAGGCTCTTCGAATGAATACAAAAATCGGTAATATCTCACACACGCACTTTATTTTATTTAAAAAATAAAAAGAGCTTCGCCCAAGATTTGAATATAGCTCGCACATTTGGGCGAGTGCTTCTGCAACGTCCTTGATACATCTACATCTTTCGAAATCCTTATTGTAAACCATGCTGGTTTTACCAGAAAATAAAGCTTACTCGATAAGGCTTCTGTAACTTTTCATTATATAGCAAATCGATATCTCAATTCTGAGCCACAATATATAAATACTTTTTTTTCGAACGTTACATGACATTCAAAACCATATCCTTTTCAGCAATAAGTCTCCAACGTCTATAATTTTATCAGAGATGTAACCCACAATTTCCATTGTTCTTTACATGGCTTCGCTCAAAATGTACCTCCACCGTTAAACATGTAATGAGAGCTATAACGCTACGTTACATACCATCCACAACATCCTATTCGTGACAGAATTCATTAAAACTTTCTAGATTAATCCAGTAAGCTTTCCCATTACTTCCGCCCTTCTTCTCCGATCTTCCATACTTCCGCACTATCCAATGGTTAATTAAAATCTAAAAGTTAGCTTACAGTTACTGGCAAGAAAATAATTGCTCATCGCAGGTGACACGCAAATGTGCCGTCCTTAATGGAAAACACAAAACAATCCCAGATCCCACATGTTCCAGCCAACATGCCACATTGTATCTAGTAATTAACCATCGCAAAGAGCCAATTAACGTCAATTGAAAATCTGAAAATGGATTTTAGTTACATTTCCCCCTCGTCTTGTCACCCCCCGTCCACCTCACCATTGCTCTTGTTGTAGTTCTCGTGGGTAAATGAAAAAAGAAATTGTGTCACCGCTAGTGCAAATGCGGAAATGTTGCATGGAAACACCATATTGACTGCAACAGCAGACATATGCAGATACGCGGCGGCAAGTGTTTTGAAACTTTTCCTAAAGGCTTTTTTGTTTAGCCCGCCTGGTCTCGAAGTCGAAGGCCTAAATTCCTTCATTTTCTGGGTTATTTCCAATAAGTGGAGGCGATAAGTTCCATTCCGTTATGTTAATGTTGTGCCTCAGAAGCAGACGTGAAAAAGACCACCAGGGGGGAGGTGGAGTGTAAGTAAAAGTGGAGGGATGGGGGGTTGAGTAGTTAAATGAAAATGAGAACTGTGCGTCTGGGAATAGAGATTGGAGGAGTTCGAGGTTATTTTTTATTTTACTGGAACGCGAAAAACTTTAAATTGAGTTAGGTCTGGAAATTACTTGATAAAGTCGTCGAGATTTGGTTTTTGAATTTAAGTGCAATCTCTGCTTGGGATTAAAAGATATCGAGTGACGGAAATGTGGGAGATAATTAGCTATGCCTTTAGGGAATTTTTTATTTATCGCGCCATTGTCAGCGATTACTTTTAAAATCTTCTGTCTGACGAAGAAACTTGGTAAAATGGTAGGCAGTGCAATTACACGTGGGTTTTCACGTTTATTCAGGTGATGCCAGAGCGCTTGGTCTAGACAACTGGAAGCAACAAGTCAGGGATCGTAGAGGATGGAAGGCTGCAGTGTCTCAGGCAGAGACTCTTCACGGGTCGGGAGCCCGATAAGTAAGTAAGTAGCGGTTTGACAGACTGGTCTGGCTTATCAGCAATTTGATTGTCCTGTATGCCTTTGTTTCCGTGGACTCAGCAGAGCTTGACATTATTTTGGACGCCAAGAACCTGAAGCTCTTCACAAGCTTAGATTTATATTTCGATAGCAGAGATTGCTTTTATTGCAGCCTGACTGTCAATGAAGATGGTAATATCATCTGGTCGTAACGCCAGTATTCAGGTCGCTTTGGCTGCCTCTGCTGCTGCCTGGAAGACACTGCTGTGCTCTGGGAGACGAAAAGTGCTGTTGTGCCCAGTTCTCTCCCACTCCTCTCTACTTGAAAAGATGCCGGAGAATGGTCTTTTGCAAGTCAGGGTGAGGCAGCACGTAGTCAGTGGATACAGCTGAGCCCAGGTATCTATTTAGAATTTGAGTGTGTTCTCCTAAGTTAATTTTCCAGCAGTTGAGCTGGCACTTTTGACTGTAGATTCTTGCAAGCCTTACTTGCAACTCCAGAAGTTCGACACGACAAAGTGGGTCATTGGTGCGTATTTCAAGACCGCAAAGGCAAACAAACATGCAAATTCCCGCAATGTAAGTCAGAAAGACAAGTATATTGCACTGAATGTAAATTGAATCTCAGAAACTCAACCAAGAAGTCTTGTTTCTTTGCCCTCCATCAACTTTAATACAGAAGTAAAGAACACATAAAATTATACCTACACAAATGGTTCAGTTCCTTTTCAGACCTAACGATAAAAAATAAGGCAATAGAGGGATATGTTCTTTGAAAGGACTTACCTTTTGTTTTCGTCTAAAAATCTTAGACCACATCTATGTATCTTCTCCGCTTTTTAAGTACACCTGAAATAAAAAAAGAGATCATAGATCAATCATAGGAATATTTTTGTCAATCGAAATTTGAATTTGAATTTCACCAATAAAAAAAAACTTTCTACAAGCTACGTCTCAATACCGTCACCTATTTGCATACAAAATTAGTGCCATTGACCACAAACAAGGTGAAGGCGTGCTGAGTCCAAATTAACCCCCCGTTAGTGAGTCTACTTCATCAATTCTGTGTCGCATCGAATGATAAATCATTTCTAAGACGCAGTTAACCAAATCAATATCTATTAGGACAAGCAGACCGCAACATGTCGGTTCATCGCAGAATTTACCAGACATGGACGATTCGAAAGCCATACCACCAGAACATATTACAGATTGAGTCAGTGGGTGCCTGCAGATACACTGAAGTCGTTGTCGTAAGTCGTTAATTTATATTGATATGGTGTTCCATTTTCTTTCGTTTGGAGTTGAATCCGAACAAAGTCGCAGTTAAACTTAAAAAAAAAAGTTATTGCACTCGCTGGTGACTTAGTGGACCAATGAACTATCTGCGTAGTTTGTTGTTCCGCCATCTTACCATGCATCAGATACAGATTGGAAAATACTCGTATGGAGTTCATTATCATTATCGATTCATTCACTTTTAACGCACACAATGAGATTAAAATTAATTCAATGACCTAATCAATGTTGAGAAATGTTAGGTAACTTGTTTTTCAAGCTTAAATAGCGATAATGTTGACATATGTACGTCGCTACCATTGTAAACGTCTCTGAAGTACCTTACGCTGATAATCAGGCTGCCGGAAATGACGGCCTTCCTGGCGGGGTATATGTAAATGGGAGGAGATTAGCAACATTTTATTGGATGCACTGCAGAATGGAGCCGTCGTTTACCTGAATTCACGAAAAATTAATCTCCCTGAACTGCGCCAACTACAGAGGCATAAGTCTCCGGCATTTAACAACAAACTGTCAAACGTAAAACATTGCTCAATTGTTTGTAGCTATTGTTCGCCTACCCAAAAGATAATGACGTCTTCAAATAGAAATTAAAATTTAATTGCTGCCAAGCTACGAAATGTTTTCCAGGAAATAAGTGCGAACAAATGTGGGTGGAATTGGATCCATCGTAGTAGACGGCTCGACGCTGACAGATTCGATTATAAACTTTTCAATTGAATTTAGGCGCCAGTGTCTGGAATACATAGGAGTATAGGACGTGGCATGTTTTTGTTAAAAGCTGATGGTGCGGAAAATGTTTAATTTATTGGGAATACAACAGGCGGGGTTTCGGAAGCTATTTTTCTTTTTTTAAGAAAGCTGTATTCTTGAATTGTTGGCCTTAGGAATTATGATGGATGATACGGATAAAGAAGAAAAAATCATAGTTGAGTCACAGTTGGTGGTGAGAATATGAAAGAACCTCTGATGCAGGGTGATCGGCGAGTGATCTCCACTTGTCAGCCAGAATTAACATTTTAAAATTGGCAAAGGTAGCGAAAACCAGGAAAACCTATTGACAAAAATGAAAAAAGGGACAACACCTAATCTAATTTCATGATGAAAAACTAAAGGGTCTTTCATTAAGGACTTGACAACTTCTTTTTAAGTAAAATGCAAACTACTTGAGATATCGCAAAAAAATGTTATTGGCTTGAATAACTATCAAAACATTAATGAATGGAATTCGACTTCGTTCATTACATTACATTGCACCTACTAAATAGGATTCAAACACGTGCGAAAAAACTTATAGGAGACATAAGAATAGCGAACTCCTTAGTTTCGCTCGAACACCGTCGAAACATCTCCTGCCTGACCTTGTTTTATCGCTATTTTAACAACCAATGTTCAAATGAAATAGCCAGCTGCATTCCTCCCATTCAACAATTCAGCCGCAATACTCGTTACGCAATGAATGCAAATCAGTTTACCCTCAAGCCTATCTTCGGACGTACGCTGAAATACAGAGATTCGTACATAAACCGAACAACACGAATGTGGAATGCTCTACCAAACTCTGTTTTTCCTTTCGATTATAACTTACAGAAATTAAAAACCAATGTGCATCGGTATCTCCTTTCTTCTTATCCCTATATAAAGGGTATTCATAACCCCTTGAGTGCGCGCAAATTATAAAAAAAAAAAGGTGTCCACCACGGGAACGTATGCAGTGGTCGATACATTGAACCCAAATTTGAACCCCATTTCGACCGATACGTTCGGTATTTCTCGTTCAATATTGGCTCTGAGCTCCTCTAACGTCGTCGGCTTGGCATAGACCAATGATTTAATGATGTCCAATAAAAAAAAGAAGTCTAGACGCGTTTAATCCCAGGATCTCAGCGGCGAATCGCCGGGTCCGTTTCTCGATATAACACGTTCACCGACTTGAAACTTCAATAACTCGATTGTTGCACCCGCTTTTGGCTTGTGGCACCATCTTGTTGGAACCACATTTCACTGATGTCCAATTCATGCAATTGATCAGAGAAATAACGTTCCAACATGTCTCTGAAAGGAATAGCATTTACCGTAATATGAGGGGTCATTTTCATCGACGAAAAAAAAAACGGTCCAATGAAGCCACCGGCATGAAAACCGCACAAAACAGGGACATTTTGCAGATGAAGTGCTCATTCATGAAGCAGATGAGAGTTGTCACCTGGCAGGTAACGCATATTTTGTTTATTGCCGAGGCCATTTAACCAACAATGCCATTCATCGCTGAAGATGATTTTGTGATGAAAAATTTTCATTTTCTTCCATTACTTCCAGAGCGGAATTCAACAACGTACGTCCGTAGCTTCATATGATCAGGTGGCTTTAGTTTATGAATCAGCTTGGTCTTTTAAGGGTGTAGGCTAAGATCCTTATGCAAACATTTGCCATAATGTGGTCTGGGAGAGGCCAAATTCTTGAGAACACCATGAAATTGACTGATATGGTTCGATTGCGACGGTAAGCAGTTTAAGGGTGCGTTCACACTAAAAGTTGGAAGTTATCAAGTCGATAATGAAAAATCCTTTACTATCGCAAGAGACTGCCCAGATCCAATTCCTTTAATCTCTCAATTGTATACCATACCGCCAGTAACTTATGTCGAAGATCAATGGGGAAGTTGTAAAAAAGTAATATATCGACCGCAAGGGATATGCCGGCTTTTTACTGTTTAACATCAAGAAACCCCTGGTTTTACGAAGAACGCCTACTATATATGCTCGCAGCTAAAAATGTGCCCCAGAAGGCAACACTGAGACAGAAGCTGCTAAAGAAGCTCAATTGCTTTATAAGCAAATGAGAAGGAAAAACCACTTGCATTTCATAAGGAAAAGCTGCGAGGTGCAGGATGTAGAGAGGTGTCACTTCAGAAATACTGTTCGTTTTACCAAAAATTTAAAAATTCAAGGCCCGAATAGAATCCTGTCGAGTGCGACAAGCAAGAAATCATAGTCGAATCATGATCGACTCTGGATACAAGTGGAATTTCAGAGATTAATCAGCACAGGAGCTAGGCCAATGTGTGATCTACTTTGGTTATCTTATTTTAACCGGGCACTCCCCGCTTAGTAGTCCAAATACAGAGGCATAAGTCCCATCAACATCGCCTTCAATCTTCCGTATATGGGAACGACTGAAAACGTTGACCAACGACCAGATGACATAGTGTGGTTTTATGATGAAATCTTCACACTTCGAAATATTCCGGAAAAATACCCAAGAAGTCTAAATTGAGACCCAACTTCTATTCAACGATGTCAAAGCCGCATACGACAGATTTTATAGAGACAAAGTATACAGAGCCATGTCTAGTTTTGATATCCCGCATGACGGTTTGTGCCAGGTGACTAAGACAAACATTCGAAGCCAAATGAAGGTCAGCTACTACCTTAACCAAGCATTTGATACCATGAAAAGATTTGATTTGCACAAGGTAATTGAGAGGATTATGCAAAAATCCCGGACCAACGCTAGGGACTTTCCATAAATATGTCATTTTACGTCATCTGGTTGATTCCGACCAATGAAATAGCCGGCTATTTCTTTTGAGCATTGGTTGTTAAAATAGCGAAGACAGGAGATATTTCGACGATGTACGAGCGAAACTGAAGAGTTCGCTATTCCTATGTCTCCTATGAGTTTTTTTTTTTTCGCATCTAGATTGTACCTTCTAGATGCGATGGTTAGTTTAGGGTGTATAAACAGTTTGTATATTGTGGCCAGATCAGAGGGGGTGAAATATTTCATACATCGATTAAGGAAAGCTATACATTTCGCTGCGTTTTTAGAGATTTGGAATATATGTGGTCGTTCCAATTTTAGTCGTTACTAACACACATACCTAGTATGGAAAGCTGTTCGGTTTCATCGAGGTAAGTGCCATTCATGGATAATGGCTGTAGATTTTGATTTCGTTTTAATGACAGAAGACAGAATTGTGTTTTGGAAGCATTCAGTTCTCATTGTTGGATTTGCTCAATTTCACAATGCTGTCAAGGTCGGAAGTCAATAAGCTTAACATATTTTGTCGTTTTGAGTCCACGTTCTAAGATGAGGGACGTGGACCTGAAAACGAATATGATAAGCTAAGAGTATTGTCATCAGCGAAGGAATGAATTGGATTAGAAGTTGCAGACAGGAAGTCATTTATAAAAATGAGAAAGAGAGTCGGAGACAAAACTGAGCCTTGAGGGACACCAGGATTTATTTATTTCCACAACAAATTTAATTGAACGTTTCGAAAGTATCCATAGAAGAAGCTTTTCATCGATTCCAAATGCACGCTTTTTCGACAAAGGGCTTGATGCCAAACCTTGTCAAATGCCTTTGAAATATCAAGTGCAACAATATTGCTTTCTCAACCATGGTGGATTGATTGGTTTCACTTTTCGGTGATACCTGTAGTAGAGCAGACCAGTATCTAGATATGTTGCTGCGAAAACCATATCTACTGCCAGTCATTGAGGATTTTTCGTGTTTCGAGATATTTCGTAAGCGTTTTCATGACCATGCAAATAAGGGACGTAAGTGCAATTGGTCGGTAGTTTGAGAGAGAAGAAGTTTCGCCTTTGGTACAGGCTGCAGTTTTCCATCTACTCGGAAAAAGTCCTGATGAGTAGGATAGATAAAAAAGGTTACGCAGTGGTGTAAAAGAACACCTCTTCAGAATAATGGAGGTTATACCATCTGGACGGATTTTTGAATGTCAAGATGAAATAAAACTCTTGCAACTGTACGAGTAAGAACGTGAATTTGTCCCACAGCTGACATTTTCGCTATCAAAACAAATTCATTTTGTTCGGGAATATGTCAGTTTCAGTTTTTGCGTGAAAAATAAGTTTTTGTTTAACTTGCTTTAAGTAAGATAAATCAACAAGCAATTCAGGGTGGCATTACCACCCGAAAGTCTGATTTTAAAATAAAATGGGTGGATAAATCTATACCAACGGAGTGGCCTGTTATTTATTTTTAGGAAACATTGAACGTATGTCGGGTGGAGCGCTTTTCAAAAACCTTTTGCGAAAACTCAGTATTTGAAATATTGAAATTTAAGCCGCACTAGCAAAAAAAAACTGTACTTACCTACCAATTCTA
Source organism: Rhingia campestris (assembly GCA_932526625.1). Classification (NCBI taxonomy): domain Eukaryota; kingdom Metazoa; phylum Arthropoda; class Insecta; order Diptera; family Syrphidae; genus Rhingia; species Rhingia campestris. The sequence continues at coordinate 107,456,232 of OW052185.1, forward strand.
TTCTTGCCCTAAGACTTCCTTCCATCGGGAAAACTCAAGACATCAGTGCAGTTCAACAACACAGTCACCCCATTCAACAGAGCTTCTTGACGATATCGCGTGATGCCCTGTCCACTTGTATTGTATGCTTTCAAGAATTAACGCAATTTTATGCAAAGTTTCATAGAAACCACAACCAGCCTCTATTCACTGGACTGACAATGAACAGCGCGCCATCTATATCATAACTCGCCAGTCTCTTTGTGTCAAGTGAACAAAAATAATGAATTCATTCAGAGCGCCATAATAGGTGTACAGCAGCCTACAGACTGCACATAGCCTGACGTAGATAAAAAGATACTTTTCAGCAGCTTCCATTGTTCATAGTCCAAAGTCACACTCTGAATGGCCGCCTTTGCATGCCACATGACAACGACAACAAGTACACAGGAGCGCACACAATAACCACAGTCGATGCGCTTTTCCACGCCATGAGTAGGTACACACATACATACAAAATATGCTCTAATTGTTATCAATACATGCCCCGATGCCCCTAGGGCGGTATACAAAAAAAAAAACAATTTGCATGTTCCCTCTTGGGGTTTTTTTTGCATTTTCTTCGTGTTCGTTGATAATCAAGAAGCAGATAAATTTATAAGTTTGCATGTGCATTGTACATGTCCGACGGGCTTGAGAGGTGATCAAAAGTAGTAATTGAAGGTACACACACACAATGGGTACACACCTTTCCGCAGGAGTTGTACGACACAGTCTAATTGAGTTGCATGATTAATATGATTGATTGCACGATTTGCATAGGTCAAGGAACTGCTTGGGATATCGATTTCAGCTTGCGGAGAGAAGACACACTTACAAGGGAAGGCGCATTGTGAAGGACCATTTGTCACGTATCCTGCTTTCATAATAGCCCTCCCTCAATGTAACATCTCTCATTATATTGATTTGGACTTATACAGAATGAAGCACTTAAGAGGTCATCCGGAACCATCCGGCAGAAAAGCCAAACGATGAAGCACACACACAAGGAGACAAGCAAAGGACGACGTCGTCGTCGTCTACCATGTGGGATGAAGTATGACAAAATCGAGAGTGCATTTAGAAAAGAAAACGATTGCTTCTTGTTCAAGGGAATATCCTGTCAATGTATTTTTAAGTAGATGTCCCAGTTACGAGCATTAGACTGCATTTGCTGGGAATACGCTTACATGTGTGCGTTCAGATGGAACTTAACAACTTCTTCGTAAAGATGTGGGTAAGTTGACTGTGGATGGGTTTTGAAGTTCTAAACTATAAGCACAGACTTTATGAAATATTGCAGGGTGTGTGACAGGCTTTCAGACAGGACCGTCGGTACTTGAGATGCATTTTTACTGATTGTTTTGCGACGATAAACACCTAGGACATGAAGGCAAACTTTGTTGGCAACATTTGGTTATCGAATATGTGCAACAGTTGGATTATGGGTTGTTTAGATCCAGATCGTGTTAAGGGGTGAATGCTTATTGAACGCTACATTACTCTAATTGAAACTTGAGTTTATGCGGAAGAACATGGATATCTAGGTCAGAGCATATCAACACAGTGGGGCGCTGTTGTGAAATACCTCCATTTTATAAACCCTGCCGAGAGGGCACACAAATTCTTTGTAATGTTGATTACTACACCAGCTGGGCTTTATATATTGGATGCCACGCCGAATATTTTTAACACGGGTTCAGGGTATCCCCATATCATTATTTTAAAAGGCTGCACAATCTTTTCGGGTTCCGATTACGGCGCTATTCCAATTTTCATTCTCATGAACGGTGGACCAAATTGGGAGTCAACATTGTGGCAATAGAGTGTTGAAACAATTAATAGGAATAAGGCAGATAGGACGTCAAGGTTTGTATATTTCTGTAACAAAACAAAGCTCACGAACATACCGTATATTCAGATCTGTTATACAACGCGATTGTAACTAGATGGACCTAATTGCCTTTCTTTGCTAGCGAGGTTCTTAAACGCGCCTGGTTTGAATAGAAAGGCCGTTGTTATAGAGGGTGGTGCACATTTGGACGTTCGATTGGCATCCATCGTTGCTGCTGAAAATCATAACCGATGGTTGAAGACTCAAAGGTTACGATTTTAAATCCCAAGGGCATTAGTATGTAAGTTGCTCTCTGTAATCCATAAATCTTCTCAGACAACTTAAAAACAAAAATACTCAAACGACAAAAAAAACCTCACCGCCCTCAATAAACTGCTTCCAAACAACTTCATAAATAGCCAAACTACTTTTGATAAAAACTTACTTAACAGCGCTTACTCTGAAAAAAAAAACCCACTCCACTTTATCCCCAGAATTAGCAATGCTGCCTCCCACCCCTCCTGTGTAAATCCAACCTGATTATGTCAACTACGTTCCCGACTACTCCATTCACTCCGTGTCATGCTAAATTATTAACATCTTCCCAAGCAACCTAGTTTACTACCTCCTTAAACAAAAAAAAAAGAACCTCCCTACTGGCCCCCTCGCAGGACGAACGAACAAAAGCACGTATCCCCTATCTGAGTGACCTATATCTGGCGATTCATGTTCCAAAAATAGCAAACAACTTGGAACAGCATTAGCGCCTCGTATTCCCCAGACCCCATATATACTCCACCCTATCCCGGTTCGTTAACCTGCATCCAAAGACCTGCTTCGGCGTTATAACGATTGAATTTGTGAACAAAAATAAAACCTCGAGCTATAACTGCAGTTTAGAACTTTATCCACCCGACTCACATGAGAAATGTTCATGTAAAATACTAAAAAAAAAAACAGGAGGAAATGTCCTAACGACACGTCGCCCCCTCCTTTTGAAATATTGGTCGATGGCCAAGGAATGGGAGGACACCGCACGCTGCCGCCTCTACATGCAGAGGTATACCCGGCTGCACTGCAGTTGTTACATGCTTCGAAGGCGGATTTTTGTATTATTGGTCATGGGAGAAGGACTAGGAATAGGCCATGACTGGACTACATATCTGGACAACGGACGATACCCATAAACGAGTTTACCACTTTAGAACAGAGAAAGCTTTTCCAACTCCGGCACGAAATGATAAAATACCGAGAATTGGTTGTGCAAATCTCTGGTTATGCAATCAAAATGGGGGAGGGCGTAAAACCACCCTTGAGAGGATGGCCCGACAATTGGAAACAGGATTGTATGTGGCTTTGGGAAAGTAGGACAGTTGAAGTAATTTTTTTTTTCCAAAATTTAACAAGTCTGCCAAAATTTAAAACTTTCCTAACCTAACCACCTTTTATGGTATGTTGGGCACATGTTTTCCATTAACACATAGAGTCTCTCCAAATAGTTTGATTCTAATCGAAAACAAACCTGACTCACATGAAATACACCTTCTGACAGGATCAAATGAAAATGTCGCACCTCCCACCCCAACGGCCTATAGCTGTGGCGGATTCTATGGGAATTGAGCTGCCGCCGAAGCAATTACCAATTCCCAGGGAGTACGCGAGTTGGGAATTTCCAACTGAGATTTTGTGTGTGCGATACACACCATCTCCACGAATGGAATTCTAATGTACACATCACAATGACATGACACACGTATGCTTTATGGGGGTGCGTCGAGCGGGACAACTTTGCTGCGAAATCAGGGTGGAGGCACGCGTCTGATTCGAAGACGAATCACTATAAATAGGTTTTGGTGTGTGAGCTTTGAATTCAAATTGCGCGACATCGATGGGTATCGACTTTTAAACGAACAAAATGTTGACGTTCGAATGAGTCCTTTTGATTTCAAGTTGAGACACATGAATGGATCTTTTCACATCTGTTTGGCATTGTATTGAGTTTTCATTTTCGACTGTTCTCCATAGAAGTCTATTCAACTGAAGGGAGCCAAAGGTTCAAGGTTGCGTTTGGAATATTTTTCCTTTCATTTTTGCTAGGAATTGGGGGGCATTCAAGTGGTATATCCAATACCGAAAGTGGACGGTCTGTACTTGTATTTTATTAGAAGGACGAAGGAGAATACAAACGAATTTAGTATCAGTGAAGAAGTAGAGGGAAAAGATTTTCTTAAGGACTATTAAAACATAGTCATCCTGGAAGTACAAATTTAAAACGACACTAGTTGAGCTCTACAAGTCAGATAAAAAAAAAAGTTTGCCTTGAGGCGAAAATAACACACTCTATGTTACATTTGTTAGACCGATTCTTACCTATGGCAGAATGGTATGACAAGGAAAGCATGCTCTGGCTCTGGTATTTGTCAGACCGAAAATAACCTACGGTATGCCAGCGTACTTACTGACGCTTTTGTCACCATAGAGTACTCAGACCATTACCGAAGAATACCCAAATGGTTTTGCAGACGATGTAAACGTCCTAGGACCTCTGTACAAAAAAACATTTCAGGCTTGCAATAGTAACCCCTAATCACACTCCTGGGTAACTTCAGAGAATACCTAAAGCCATTTTAATAACTAATACCAAGGGCAGACATATGGTCCAAAACCTTGGCTACAAAGGAAGGATTCACGAGTGGTACCGTGAAGGTTATGCAAGGGTTTTAGTGGCTTATAAATGCTGTCGCACGGGATACAAACAAAAGCATATAAATAAAAAAAAATTCGACCTATTTGTGACATTTTAAAAACAACGATTATAGATGGTTTAACGGTACATCTTCATACCTCGATAATCGAAAATCGCTCCACCTTGTATCTTTCCCTCTTTAAAATCTTGATTTGTCAATCTGTGTGTGCTGTGTTCTATTTTTGCCACAAAGAATGGGACCTCCCGCTTAAAGCCGACTTAGAAAAGCAAATATGGATGTTTGTCAGGCTGTCAGAGGTGGGACAGTAAAATAAGACGTAGGCGTTGTCAAATTTTGGACTTGAACCAGGCACCTATCACTTAGTAGTCCATAACGCACTTACCAGTAAGCCACTCCAACCAAAGAGAAAAGAAAGATATTGATGAGTATCATACGGCAAAAATTGGGCTTTTTATGTGTCCTCAACTTACTTCGCTGATCCGTGATTTCGAGCAGCGAAAAAGAAAGTATTGCAATACCAAGTGTTAATTGATAAGACTATCATTATGCACCTACATCAAAACCCTACACCAAAAACCATTTAGCAATAATATAGTTCGAAACTATCTCACTCACATAAAACGCAGACCACGAATGACGTATTAACAGAGGGTTATAACTTTTACCTAGATTAAGTCCAAAGATGTTTCAGAAAACTATACTACAGACGAACTTAATAAGCCTCCAACCTAAGCAATATGTCTCTACACAAAATAGGTCTCACCCTGAACCCACATATCTCTCCTTGAAATGCCAGAGGTCTTCAACCTTCATCTAGATTTAGTTTAAAAATATTTCAGGAAACTATGATATGGACAAGTTTCGAGCTCTACAGCGACATATACCGGATAAAAAAAATCCGCATTGGACGTTTAAAATGCAGGACATGTAGAGCGAATTAACAAAAATAGTCTGCCTCGCAGATGAGCCATACGTTGGACGTATTAGAGAGAGGGAGAGTGGCCCCCACTAGTTGAAACTGACATCAACCAACTTGAAATGTGCAACTGACTGGAGGCAGATAGGCCCTATTAATGCGAAGGGGTTTGTGTTGAGACCCAGGTTCATCCCGGACTGAAGCGCCACTTAAGTAGGTAAGCACATAATGCAAATGGCTTTTCCAGGCAGATCCTTCTTCCAAAGGACGCGATTCATTGCTGTTATTGCTCGGTTTTTGCTAACCTTAATAAGTTATCTTCACGAAAATATAAATTATAACTTCTGAGACACTAACCTTAAAAATTGTAGCTGCTTTGATTATTTGAATTCCTCAACGAATGTGTTGCTGTTTTGCGTCGGAATTGACAAGAAGACGGCATACGAATGCTTCCTAAGATTTCACTCCACTCGCGAGGGAAGAACTACTTTTTGCAAACAAAATGGACCGGCATTTATTCAGAATGACTAATGACGATTGCAACACTCGAAAACAATATGAATCGAGCTAAAACAAACTAAAAGACATTCATTGCACTTTCCGAAAAATACGCCCGCACTAATATTCATTGGCCTCTGATATATTTAGGAACAAAAAGACTTTTTAAGGAGAGAAACTCAATTTCCGAGGAAAAACAAACAATTTTACACAGAATAATGCAAACCGCATTCGCGGCCATTTTTTTCATTTCACTGAAACCGAGGGTCCAAAAAAGGATTTTGTTCTATGAAATCGATCGAAAATTTACATTCAATTAGTGAATACTTATTTATTTAATGAAAAACAAATATTTTAACTCAAGAAATTACTTTTATGCACATATTTCAGATTTTCTTTCACAGAAACCGAGGGACCAATCACATAAGCATTTCATTGATGAAAAAAACATTTTTTCACACTGTAAAGCGACCTACATGGTGGCAAAATATTTCCCAACTATTAACTTATTAGAAAACAGTCAATTGAAATCGAAATTTTGATAAATTATCTCGATTATTGATTTTTTCCCCGAAAACGAGCAACCAAACTGACACCGATTAATTTTTTGACATATTAACTGCGCGAGCCGCGGTGGATCGTGAGTGGGTGATGGGGTGTGGAATGTGTTCATGGCTAATGGCTGATGGCGTGAAGCTGTTAGCTGAATCTTAGGGTAATGGTTTATGACAATCACAATTGAGTGCGTCGTAAGAAGAAAATAAATTTTTTTCATAATTTCAATTTTTTATTGTAGGTAGGTATAGAATTATTGATATTTTATGGTTTGGTGTTACCAATGAAAACGCATTAAGAGATAATCATACAATAAATAATGCTATTGTTTTTATTAATATATAGATATCAAAAGGAACATGGGACATTTTAAAGGAAGATTGAATTCCAACCAAATAGACAAGGATCACATACGTAATATAATATTAATTGGCTGACATTTTGCTTAAATTGAATGTACATTTTAGCATATTCTGAACAACTGGCGGGAAAACACTGGTTAGCACCGGACGATGCTATCTTTCCATCTTGCCAAACACAGATGGCATATGCCCACACATACTAAATTTTATCCAACTCTGAACAACTATCGACAAACATAGGTTTACATCAGATGATCGTCACATTTTGCACAAAAAACACAACATATAGCCAGACATACAAAGGAATGGGAAATCTAGCAGCAACACATGAACACCCATACAAAGAGATTGAAATGTGAGCAACTTCTGTTCTGAACAACTGGCGGCGAGACGTAGGTTTGTATCTGAGATCTGAAATCTGACTACAGTAACATCTGGCCAAAGCCACAGAACACATACGCAGTCATACAAAGGAATGAACCCTTTTGCAACCCCTGCACAACTGGCGACGGGACTTTGGTTTGCATCAGGCGATTGCAATATCTGTGCATATACACAGAGCACATACCTAGACATACAATTAAATGGACAATTTGAAACCCTGCACAACTGAAAGCGAGGCATAGGATTGCATCGCACGATCCTCACATCTGGCCAAGACACAGAAAACATAGCCAGACATACAAAGGAATGGAAATTTTAGCAACCTCTGAACAACTCGCGGCGAGACATAGGTTTCCATCGGACGATTGTAACACTTGGCCATAGCCATAGAACAGATACGCAGACATACGAAGGCGTGGAAATTTTATAAATCTCTGGACAACTGCCGACGAGATAAAGGTTTGCATCAGATGATTGTAACACATAACCCGACATACATCGAACGATCATCAAATTTTGCCAAAGCTACACAAGATATGGCCAGACACACAAAGGAATGGAAATTTCAGGAGCTGGTAGACATAATTTTGGCATCTGTATTGAAACAAAAATGTAGATGCCTGTCTGGGCATGGCTAGAAGACTATTTCAAAGCAATCAAATTGATTCAAAGGTTGAAAAGTATACTAAATGGTCTTTATAATGCAAGTTGCAGACGGTTGTCGCGTGTGGTTCAATGTAGCACTATCACGCATGGCGGTGTCTCAGATCATGTTCATGAATGTATACTGACTGCCAGAATACGAGTGTACAAAATATTATCGCAACAAGGTAATAAATAAGGGGCTCAGTTGAATATAATTGACAATTCTTCGGGGTTTACTACCCCATTGATATATACATGGAGAGCACGCTAATGTTGGCCTTTATTTATGAACATTCTGGACTCAATTAAATGACGAGCGATTTAGCTTATATACGATTTTTCTCTTACTTTAGATCTGCAAGTTTTAGCTCAGCGAAGGATAGTGGCAGGCCTTTCTCTAACCTGAGATATGCTTTAAAAAAGCGAACTTAATCTGAACTTCTTTAAGCTCCAAGTTTGTTTGCTTAGACTTGTTTCCCAAAAAAGGTATATTTAGACCATAAGAGTTCCATTTTGATATCTAAAGGGTTAGCAAGAGCAAGGAGGGTGTTAGCAGGATTACACCTTTTGCTGACAAATCTATTGTTCAAATTGTTAAGATCGCTGTAGAAGTGCGCACCCAGGTGTTTTTTTTCTGACTTGGGATGAGCATGACACATGTAAAGGTAGTATCTTACTGTTTCTTCTCCCTCTCGTCTCTGGAGCATTCAAAGAAATTGTGGTAGTCAACACCAGTCGACGAGGATACCTGATTAGGATGCACTATCCTGTTATGGTATTGCTTGATTTGGAGGTTTTATCCCGTCTCAATTAATTTGGCGACTTATATGTGTTGGTGTCAAGTCAAACTGGTCAAATGAGCCGGGATTCATTTCACTAAATGAAAAGTGGTTTGCTTTGGATAACTTTAACTTTCGTACCGTAGTTAGTTAAATACGGATATATGCATCAGGATTTAATATCCTAATACAAAAGTTGTCAAAATAAAAAAATAGTCAAACCGTCATCTAACATACGAACGTCAAAGTTTCCTCAACAAGCAGCTTTCAGAATAATTGTATATCCCCTTATGCTAAAACTACGTAAAAGTGGTCTCATTGAGTATCCTTTTATATCCCCTGTCATCCCAAAATAATTGAAAAATAAATCCATTTCTGACAACTTCCAAAGCGTCATCCACCTACACACACCTGCACTTCCTTCAAAACCATATCCTCTTACGGTCAACCGAATAAAGTCAACCAAAGGCACCTAAAATGTCAATCTCCTTTGTTAAAATGTTTGTTGGTAGATAAATCGCTTTTTCCTGTCTAATTTGCATAAAGTTCATACATTCTCCCAACCTGACCACACAAAAACCAGAACAAAGTCTCCATTGGCGACGAATGGACACCATATACACGAAAACAGCCTCGTGCCACTAGAATAAGCCGCAAAAACAAAAAGCCCACAATTTTCTAGGTCAATGTAGGTTTTTGTGTGATCTACTCCGAAATACTCCGAAATACCTGCATAATAACATTCCAACCCCATGGCCATGTAGCCTGTAGGCGGCCTCCCCAACTAATAAACGAAATTTGATTTGCATGGTGGAGCAGCGCAGTACAGTAGCCAGCTCATAGCCACGTGCGGTCCATCTATGCCATCAAAACAGAACATAATTAGATAGGTTCGTTGCCAAAAAGAGCTTGTGCTACCTGAGGCCAGAGGCTGAATAAACACCCGCTGTCTTCACTCGTTCGAAGCAGCAGAGGACGTCACATGGATGACTGTTGTGCCAAAATTGGCTATCTTTGGTGAACGTTCAGATTAGGAATGTTGTGTTTAGCGCCCGCCCCTTTTTGTCATCTCTCAAATGCCGCAACAGTAAAAGTATCTATATGTAGGTTTGGCATCCTGAGTCGGTTAAATTTCTCTTCTCTTAATGCCACTGCCACATGGCTTTTCAAGTTCAAGTTGGAATGATAGTTCCTCGTGTACCCCCCCTCAGCCTGGTTTGCGGTCTTTTCTGGTTGATTTTTTGGTGCAATGAAACTGCAATGCAATTGCTGTCAATTGGCATCGTTCACAGTTTAGTGTGGATTCGTGCTTGCTTCCCCCCCTCTTCCTGTCGCGTCGCTTGGATTGTTTCATTCAGGAAAATTTGCATAATTAAAATGAAAGATGAAAACACCACGGCAGGGAGAGGAAGATAGAGCGAGGTTCAGTATCATCATCTGCTGCGGTTCCCATGAGTTTACGATGAATTAATCTTCAGACAATGTTTCGTTTTTTTTTGTGTCTTTGCCAGTAGAAGCATCTCAAGGGAAATTGTGAAGCTTAGTGTCGAGAGTAGCCTGATATATACGAATGGTTCTCATTGTTAAGCAAATTGAAGATTTATGATAAGGTCAAAGGTTTTGTGCAACATATGCACAAGCATCTTGTAATGTCGCTGTCAGGAAGATGTTTGAGTGGCGCCACTTATTCATCGTTCAGAGAAGTTTGTTGGGTAAGGTTATATTTCGTTATGCTAGCTCTTGGATTTTGAGGACTTCTGCTTTCCTATGTGCATATTGTACCTGCGTCTAGCTTTGTCAGAGCCACCTGATGGGTGAAATTTTTAATAGAAAGGTTCAACAAAGCGACAATTGCTGGTTAGTTTCGGTTAGAAGGGCTAAATTTGTACGGTGGATAGTTTTCACACAATGTACAATGTCAGCATCCCAATTCTACATGGTAGGACATATGAGAAACAGATCTGATTTACAAATATTTTAAGGTCTAACCGAGGTATTTCACACAAGTCGCCCAACCTGTCAAAGAGCTAAGTTTCTATGCAGGAAAACCGGAGTTCTTAAAGAGCTGTGCAGTCCCATAGAGGACAATCCCATTTCTTATTTGTATCTGCCGCTGAGACGGACTCAGTGGAATGATTGGGGAGCAGCACAACTGGGATCTGATAACGTATAATACCGGAATACCGTTCCCTCTCAGAACTCTCGACAATGAATTTTATTGTACCATATATACACTGCAGTGATAGCAAAGGACACCGATAACTCATATTACATCAGTGCCGAAGCACTGACAATACTGTATTCCAAATAACCCACAGGGGCAAGCATTAGTAACTGATCCTCACTTGAGAGGGTCTTGCAATAAGTGACCCTATCTAGTGAGATAGCAGATGTTACATTTCCCTTCACTTGTATAAACAAAGAAATGTATGGTCTTACTTGTGCCTTATAGAGGGAAGAGGACGCTAGACAGACGCCAAACATATCTCAGCTTTACAAAGCTAATCAAGTGATTTCGACACACAAATTCTTCGAATTCAATGGATCTAGCCACCATCTAGGAAATGAAATGTAAACTGGATCTCTTGAGAAGGTTGCGTACTGCAATTTTCTTCGAGAACCAGGTTTCCCTTTTCCCATGGTCCTCATTTTTGAGTAAATTTGTTCCAATTTGGGACGCGATAGTCGAGCTGATAGATGCGCCATTTGTGTTGGTATGGTAGCTGTTAGGCTGCTGTCATCCGCAAATATGAGGTTGGCTGTGGTCCCTTAAAAATAATTAATTTGGAGAAGAAATAGAGTATGTATGAGATTCGTGCCTTGTGGCACTCCAAGTTTTATAGAAATTCTTTACGAAGAGATGCCATCAACTACTAACGGGTGATTTTTTAAGAGTTAGGTTTTTCAGGTTTGCAGCACTGGATAGTAATGGCGTCCAGAAGTCATCTGTCAAAGTGAAAAGTTTTCAGTATACTCTGCCATTTAATCATGGAAAGACTTACAAACGAGCAACGATTGCAAATTATTGAAATTTATTATCAAAATTCGTGCTCTGTGAAAATCCATTAAAATCCGCTGTTTTCTCGAAAAATTGTGTTCAACGATGAGGCGCATTTCTGGCTCAACGGATACGTAAATAAACAATACCGTCGCATCTGGAGTGATGAACAGCCACATTCCATACAATAATTACCTATGCATACTGAAAAAGCGACAGTTTGGCGTGGTTTATGGGCTGGTGGCACCACCGGTCCATTTTTCTTCAAAGACGACCGTGGAAGAAACGTTACCGTCAACGGCAAACGATATCGAGCCATGATACGCGATTTACGGTGGCACATGCCACACAGCTCGTGAAACAATGAAAATGTCTCTCGAAGATGTTCAATAAAGCGTTGCATAGCTCTGCAGATGTCTAGTTTCTAGTTTCTTTCGGAACAAATATTATTCTATCGGGTGGGCCATTAAGTGGTTTCTTTTTAAATCTTGCAAGAAAGTAAGTATCATACATCCGCGGAATGAATTCGCCTTATGCTTAAACAACATTGGGAAATATTGAAAACCTATTTTCGAAGTGAGTGCTATATAGCCCAAACAGTTTGTTATTTGAAAGGAAGTCTTGAACGAAATGAAGCACCCACTGCGCCTGCTGCGTTCGCAAGTTTGTGCAAAAAGTGCGTGAAACAGGTGTGCAGTGGACAACATTCAAGGTCCCAGTCATCGTACGGTGCGAACAGACGAGCTGTAGCCGAGAGTTTGAGACTCAATTCACGAACATCAACTCGCCGTCGATTTCATCAGCTCAACATTTCACGCACTAGCCTGAGGAGAATTCTGCACAAAGATCTCGGATTTTTTGCTTTAAAGATCCAATTGACTCAGCAATTGACGGCGCACGACCATCCGCTGCGTTGTCGCTTCGCAGTTTGGGCCTAAGAGCAGCTTGAATTGGACAACGATTTTTGGCGAATATCATCTTTTCTGACGAGGCGCATTTTCATCTCGGTGTCTCCGTTAATAAACAAAATTGCCTCATCTGGGGCTATTGTCGAGAAGCCGATTCATCCACAGAGAGTGACAGTTTAGTTTGGTGCGGATTGTGGAGTGGTGGCATCATTGGATCATTTTACTTCGAAGATGAGACTGGGAACAACGTATCAGTCAACGGTGGGCGTTACAGAACCATGTTATACTACTTTTTTTTTTACTGAAATTGAAGACATGAATTTGGACGACCTCTGGTTTATGCAGGATGTCGCGTCATGCCACACAGCTCATGCCACAATCAATCTTTTGCAAACCAAATTCCCAAATCGTGTTATTAGCCGTCTTGACAATGTCAATTGGCCGCCTACGAGCTGCGATTTGACCCCTTTGGAATTTTTTTTTTTTTGAGAAGTGACCGTGAAGGACCGATGTTTATGCCAACAATCCGGAAACGATTCAAGCACTTAAGGCCAATATCATCCAAGCAATCCGTGAGTTACGGGCGAAAACCACGAACAAGGTCTTGGCAAATTGGAGTGACTGAATGCGCTACTGCGAAGCCAACAGAGGCAGCCATTTGAACGACGTTGTATTCCATAATTAATGGCAATGTTTAATCTTAGCCATAAACATGGAAAAATTTAATTTTGTTCATATTATTGCATTTAAAAAAAAAATTGTATTTGGCCCAACCGTATTACATTCTAGACAATAAACTCCGACGTTTAAGATGGCTAGGACATGTAGAGGGAATAGACACTAATACTCCGGCTCACAGATTCTTCGATTAACAACCAGACGTCGGACACAGTAGAGTAAGACCTAGTTTTAAGTGTCGCGCACAAGTAGAAACCAACCTCAACAAACTTAAAGTGTGCTATAAGAGGCAGTTTGCTAAGGACCGGGCTAATTGGAGAGGCATGTTGGTTGAGGCCCAGGTTCATTCCGGACTATAGCGCCACTCTCGGTGTTTAAAGATTGTTCTATTACTTTTGAGAGTATGAATACTAGAGGGTCTGTAGATCTGACGCTTATATTTTCTTCCTTTTAAAGGGAATTGGCAGGGTTTGCAAAATTTAGGACCAACTTGGGAAAATCTGCTGATAGAACAAAGAAAATAACCTGCAAAGCACAGGTCTTTCGAAGAATAATAATCCCGCTGCCTTTCCGAGAGCCAAAATTGTTTAGAAACTTTCTCTTGCCCGGTGTCAAAAATTGACTTCCGCCATCCGAGAGTGCATTTGCTGTATCGTCGATGTAATTGCTTGTTCCGAATTCAGTTTCGAATTTTCTGACCACATTCGTGCGAATAAGTCGACCATTTACTTGTGTGCTGTAACTGAGTATTGCCATTGACCACAAGGTTCGTGAGGCTTTTAAGCATTATCTAGAAGTTTTTTAGTTACTCTTTCGTTGTAAGCACTTTTTATCCGAACTTCCAGAACTTGACATGATCTGTGCGGTTACAGACCGCTTACCAAAGACACTATGCTTCGACAAAAGATTCTCAACGGAGATCACAACCAGAGAAGCATGGTGTAGCAACAACCCTCCAAACTGCCTAAACGGCCTAAAGTGGTATACGGATGGTTCTAAAATGGACTCAGGGGTAGGAGCTGGCATACATGGACCAAATAAAAACATCTCAATACCTATGGGAAAAAACCCTAGTGTATTCCAAGCTGAGCTCCATGCCATAAAAGAATGCGCAAACCTAATACACAACTCAGGTATTAAAGGCGCAAACATCCATATATTCACGGACAGTCAAGCAGCTATAAAAGCCCTTAGCTCACACATCATTGACTCCAAATCAGTACTACACTGCTTCAACTCCCTCCAAACACTCAGTTCCAGGAACAAGACCAAACTATGGTGGGTCCCCGGACATAAGGGAGTTGAAGGAAACGAAAAAGCTGATGAACTAGCCAGAAAAGGTTCCGAAACCCCCTTCATTGGACCTGAACCCTTCTGTGCAATCCCCAAATCAGCCATAAATCTAGTCATAAAAAACTGGGAACAAAACAGATGTGTTTCATACTGGGGAAACATCCCAGGCCTAAGACAGGCCAAAAGAGCTATTCAGCCCTTCAAATCAGATGCCGACAAGATACTAAATCTTCGCAGGCACGATATCAAAAACTTAGTAGGCTACCTAACTGGTCATCACGGTCTGCGATATCACCTAAATAAAATGCGTCTAGTCGACTCACCGGAGTGCAGACTATGTCTAGAAGAAGACGAAACAGCCGAGCATATCATATGTGAATGCCCGGCTCTTTACGGTATGAGAAGAGAATCTTTCTTCAGGGAATTCTTAAGTCCCGAAGAATTGAGGAAATCTTCGGCTGAAAGTATTATCAGCTACATTAGGAAAGTAGAAGCGCTACTAACCTAAAAAGCATCTGACGGCAAGCACAATAGATCTTTTAGGTCGATGTGTATATTACTGCTTAGGCAGGTCAGAATTTAAAAAAAAAAAAAAGCACTTTTTGGGATCTATCGTTTGATAAAAGTTTCGGTAGCTGACAAACAAGATTTTCTCATCTGTTAAAGTGGCGCCCCATTACCTGAACGATCTCTGTTTCGCTGCTACCAGTAGTTCGCATTGTTTATTGAATCACGGTTTGTTAGGAGCTGTCTTGTTAATGGAGTCGGGGATTGATTTTTACAGAAATCAATTGCAGAAGAATTGCTTCAACTAATGCTTCTGCTCAAGCATCAACCATATAGGTCCCCCAGATTAACCTACTTAGCTCAAAAACAGAAACTTAGTTGCCACCATTTAGACAGCCTTAATGCATAAGGTAATACCGATCTTGAAGACAAAAAAAAAACTCGCGCAATACTTTATGTCATGGATTTGTTTGTGATTTCAAGAGGAAGTTCCGGTTTAGGCATGTCTGTCCGCCTGTCTGTATTTCACCTAGTTGGTAACGATGTCTGTCCAACAGTCTGTATCCACCCCAGTTGATGGGCATAACAAATCAGATGAAGGTGCCTTCCTTAGAACTGACGAAGTTCATTTGGAAAATATTTGAAGGAGGAATTCAGTAGGTGTATCTACATTTTTTTAAAAAACATTCTTAAGCAATTAGGACTAAGCCCTTTTGGGTTAAAAAACGGTGGTCCTAAAGAAAACTGGCTTGAAGGGTAGTTGAAGACTAGGAGTGGATGAAAAAATGTGTTTTGGCTTTGAATCTCTGAAGATTCTTGTAATTCGGAGAGAGACCATAAAAGGCAAGCCTTCCATGCTCAATTAGTGAGGTCACCGTTTTTTTTTTATTTTATTTTACTAAGCATTCGAAAACCGATTTTTTAACAATGTCAATGTGCAGATTTTACCTGACATTTTTTTTAAATTAAAAACAATTTTAGGAACAATGGAAAAAGTAAGGACTTTTGAAAAACGTTGTTTGTATAGAACTTTCATGTTCCCATTAGTCCCTTTTTTCTTTTTTTAATATAAAACCGTACGAACAACTTTGTCCTCACATAAAGATGAAAACATTCAACAACAGCCTGTGGGTAGGGACAGCGCCCATCAGCACCTCCCTGATACTGACAGGCAGCTCTGGAATTACTAATTCCATTCATTAAATGTTTCGAAATCAAACGTAATTTAAAACTTCTCGTCCTTGCAAAACTCAATTCACCCAGAGACGTTCATTGCACAAACAAGAGCAAAAAAACACATTCCAGTGTGCCTCGCATAAGTCTTCCTCTCTACCCTGGCACGTTGATAGTCTTGCTTGCATTATAAGTACATATCACACAGAGATGTTGAAAAATTCTATAGCAATGTTTTATTCGTCCTGGCGGCATCCTGCAGTGTATAATTTCAAGTAAAGAAAAAAAAACAAGTTAAGCTTTGCCCTTGGAAGGGGTTTCGCTAGCATTACTCTTGGATGGTGTTTGTCTATAAAGGGGTCCTTCGAAAATCACTTAAAATCCATTTTTGAAAACTGCATGTCCTTGACATCGTACCTATCCAATATGGATATCGTTTTAATTGAATTAGAGAGAGAAAATTATAATTCTCGAAGGGTAACCATTAAATATTCAATAAGTCTCGTCCTTACGACTCACTTTTGTGTAAGGAGTGCTGCATACCAATATCAAGGTTATTTGCATGCAACATGAGATTCGTGTTACTCGTATCCTGATATTGACTCTTTTTTTTTTGGGTTGGTTTGTTTGTATCCTTGTTTTCGTCTGTTGTTTAGCCTGTTCGACCTTGGGGAGAGCTCTGGCAATTGATTTTCCTTTTTTTTTTGTATTTTCCTCTCCAGTCGTAAAAACGAGGCAATCCGCATTGCATGAGCTTAGCTTCGTGTGAGTGTATTTTTTCACAGGTAAAAATATGGGAAAGTCTCTGTGACAGGGCGCACTAGGCAACGTCAAGTGCTGTTGTCGTCTAATCTTATTACGCGAAGCTCATAGTGTATTGGAGCCGAGTGCCGACCATTAGGTGTGCTTTTTTATTGGATGGCGGGTATTAAAATATTCATAAGTCGTAACCGGGATATGTGCACATGTGGAATTGAAATGACAGAAATGTAATTTCGAGTCGTTTCAGGTGACTGTTTGGCATGAACTTTAAATGGAATGTTCTATAGGTAATATTGAAAATTTATTATAAAGCAAAAGGGCGGCAGGCTGTAGAGTACCTCGCGAGGTTTATTGGTATTTTGGAAGACGATTTCAGGAAGGGTGTGAAACTCCATAAAGTTTCAGGATATAATACTATTCAAGAGCAGAGAAGGAAATTTTTAAAGAAGCTGGGTGTTGTAGAACTAAAAGGTGGAAAAAAGCTAAAATACAGGGTGGCCAAAAGCCTCTTTCCTATGTAAAAAATGAATTACTCTTTTATTTATGGATATTTTAATTTTTTTTTTGTAGCACAGCGAACAAAACCTGTTGAAATATTTTTTTGCAAATAGCCAATAATTTGTACTCAACGTGCCTACCGGCAATTTTATGGCGTTAGCAACATATAGCTGTCGAAAATTGTTGACATAACGCATATCGGCAATGCCCGATCATGTGCGTTACATTTCGTCGAAAGATCGGTTCGAAAAACTAATCGAAACGAATAGTTCGGTCCAAAATTCTCCGATTTGTTCGAAAAATCCCTTTCGAACGGATATCTCGATATGGATTATTATTTGAGCTCTTAATCCTCTCCCATTCTTAATGTAAGCAATTGAGGCATATCCAGACGCTGCAACAATAGCCAACATTTAAGAAGCACCGATGGGGTTACATAAGTCCTGTGCTCTGTTGTAAAAAATGAATGAAAATTCCAACCAGGGTGTTGGGACAGTTTAGTACGAGAAAGAGTCAGTGATGAGTGAGGTAGAAATTGAGTAGCTGGACACATTTCGTTCGGGAGGGTAGCTTGCCGATTTTTTCAGTGAACGAATGTCGGCTGTGATGAATTGGTTTGGTCATGAATGGTCGATAGTGGATAAAGGTCAGGCGTGAGATTAATATCTGGTTTGCCACAAAGCGATAAGACTTAAACAGCATTTTTATTAAAGCATAGATAACGGCTACGAACGGATGATTCTTTATTATTTCCCTATGCGGTGAATTGGACACTTTTGTAAGTGAAATCGTTTCCCAAAAGCGTAGTCGGGCGATTCAGCCCATTCTAGATATATTGTAGAATAGTTCCGTGAAACATGACTGACTGACAAACAACGAACGGGACATACTACTGGGGGAAGGTCATTTTGAGAATTTTTTAATACATATAATGTGAGCTTAAAAAAATTCTTCGAAATATCATACCTAGGTAGGCTAAACAGCTGAAGCACGGACTGGACTTTGTACGGGAACATGCGTAAGTCTTTGACCAGAATTCGCCTTAGGGACGACCGGCTGATGGCTGATTGCGAGGCACGGCGTCTGGTCGGTGTTTCCGGCGACAGCTTGTCATCCACGCAACAGCGGCGATATTCTCGGTGTTGGACAGCCGGGGAATCGGCGACGGAATTTGCGCTGCACCAACACTAGACAACACTGGACACCCCGGCTGTCCAACACCGTTACGCAAACAAATAGACACGATTATTCCGCGTTCTTGGGGAGTATATCGCTCCATAGCTTATTGTGTATTCTAACGGGTCCGCCATCTAACGTTTTTTTTTTTCAACTAGTGCTTATTTCGTGAATGGTAACACTTAGCTCATGTCTGATTTGACAGATAATTAGTTTTATCCTTCCGCTGAACGAATATGGCTGTGTATACGCTGGGAAATATTGAGACATTACTTTGAAAATCATGGTAATGTTGCAGAATGTGTGCGAAAATTGCGTACGGATTTTGGAAGAAGAGAAGCACCGTCAGCTCCGTATGTTCGTTATCTTGTGAAAAAAGTGAAAGAAACTGGCATCCTCATCGATAAACTAAAGCGTGAAAAGCCAAAAACAGTGGGTAAAGCCGAGAATATTGCTGCTGTGGCAGAAAGTGTGCATGAAGCGCCATCAACATCAATTAACCGTCGTTCTCAACAATTGAACATTACGGAGACATCATTGAGACGAATTTTGCATAAAGACCTTGGTATGATGCCATACAAAGTCCAATTGGTTCAGGAGTTGAAGCCAACTGACCATCCAATGCGTTTTCGCTAAGTGGGCCCAGATAGATTCAATTTATTAAGTTTGTCAAATAGCACAAATATGTTAGTTTTAGCAAACAATCTGGTTCATCAAAATATATGGCATTAATTTCCACGTCAAAGCCATCGAGAGTTGCAGTAATGCAGCAGGGACGTATGTTCAGCTCCCATATATGTGCACCGTTTTACGAAAAGTCTGGCTTTCAGCGACCTAGTTTTTTATGTATTTTACTGCACCATCCAATGCGTTTTCGCTTCGCTAAGTGGGCCTGCGATCGACTTAGAGAAGATGCCGATTTTGCCAAAAAAAAATCATCTTTTCAGATGAAGCTCATTTTGATCTTGGCGGGTATGTAAACAAGCAGAATTGTCGCATTTGGGGCACAGAAAACCCGCACGCATACATTGAAAAGCCGATTCACCCAAAACGAGTCCCTGTTTGGTGCGGATTTTTGTCCAGAGGCATAATTGGGCCATTTTTCTACGAAAATGAGCAAGCAGTGGCCGTTACAGTCAATAGCGATCGTTAACGGGCCATGTTGAACGAATTTTTGTTCACAAAAATTGAAGAGGAGGATATTGGCAACATTTGGTTTCAACAGGACGGCCCTAAGTGCACCCAGCCGAAGCTACACTCGATGTTTTGCGCCCTGTTTTTGAAGATCGCATTATCAGCCGCAGAGCTGATGTCGTTTGGCCACCTCGGAGCTGCGATTTGACACCGTTGGACTATTATTTGTGGGGTGCCGTAAAAGATAAGTGTTACGCCGACAAGCCAGAGACAATTGACGCTTTAAAGGACAATTTTCGTGAAGCCATTGGTGAAATACAGCTGCACACAATAATGTGCTTAAAAATTAGACCGATCGTGTAGGCTACTGGCCAGCCGAGGCAACCATTTGAATGAAATTATTTTCCATTATTAACCGGAAGGATTGTACATACTTTCAAATAAAACAAGAAATTTGAGAAAATATTCAGTAGTTTTTTTTTATAGCATTTTAAGTTATTTGGCGGACCCTTTACATCTGTCTAGTCAACAAATGTCAAAGCAGATTTGAAATTGGCCGCCATTTGCAAAAATAAGAGCATCTTACAATAGGGTGATCTCTTTTGGCCCACCTTGTATAGTGTGAGCTTACAAAAATTCTTCAAAATGTCATACCTAGGTAGGATAAACATTGGGGCTAGTTCCTTATAACGTTCACACTCTTCCACTAGTCTATTTCTATAATCTATAGTTACGGATAAAAAATAAATATCGTCATGGGGTTGGCTCCTACATCGTTCTACAAGTTCTTGAACTTTCAAAGTTACTTGAATATTTGGACTAATTCACTATTTTGCAAGCGGAGGCTCATAAACAATGGCGATATTACGAACCTTTTAAAGACAGGTACCCATAAAACAAATCCTGTCGCTGTAGCGGTGCAGTGTGAGCTTATAAAGAGCGACAACAAAGATGTGATATTACCTTTTACAGGTTCACTTTTTTTAACTTCTCTCAAGTGAGCCGAGCTTTAAACGGTCAAGGAGCTCCCTGAGATGAGACTTGCAGATATATCATATTGAATATTGGTGAAAATATACGTCTAGGCAAAGCTGTCGGGATAGATCTTGCCACACGTCAGCAATGTGCTGATATTTCAGATTTTCTTTACGGCAGCTGAGATTTATCGCTAGGCACCACGTCTTTAGGTTTACGTCCTGTTTTATTTTTAAGAATCAATTGAATTTAATATGACACTCCTGTACGGGCTAATTTGAAAAATATCTTAAGTGATAGAGCACTAATGGGTGGATATATTTGCAGAAGAAAATTTAAGAACATTACTATGCTGGGTTCATGACCTACAATACAAATTTGATTGATTTTAACTAAGCCATCACGCGTCTTTCAGGGAAACAGTGTCCAAAGATTTCTAAACGAATTTAAGGATTCAAGAGCGGTCGGTAGTGGATGTTTTAAAAGATTTTGAAGCAAATCACTGGATTCCAATTACAAGCGATGAACTTTTTGCGAAGGAACTACGCACATTGTGAAGACCAAACTAGAAAATATGGTCTTCTTTTTGCAGTTGACCAAATTGAAACAAAAGCAGCCAGAGTTGATTGAAGGCAACTTTATCTTTCACCCTACGTTGTAGACATTTCAAGAGTGCATCAGTAGACGTTTATCGCCTCTCTTCACACTTAAAAAAAATTGAGAAGGTGGTGTAAAGACAACCGAGCGATGCCGGGGTGATACTCTAACTCAGGAGATTCCAAGAGTTCGCAAACAGCATAATCGCCTTACTTGCTCTTGTTACAAAAAACAACATGTTGCCTCAAATTTATATATAAGATGAGCACGTGTTCTCATTTAATCAAACATTAAACTTAGGAAATTAAATAAACGCTTTATCTAATTGAAATTACTGATGGTAAGACGGTAGGAATCGACTTTTATAAACCCCACGCCACTGCTGGGTTCAAAAAATGTTTCAAGGGAAGACCTGCAGAAGGATCCGCAAACATAGAGAAAAGTTGAAGGGTTATGATCTCCCTTTCAAGATCAGAGCTCGATAAGACAGAAAGATGATATATTTATTTAAAGCGTAGTTCATACGAATAACGTCCTTGGTTTCAGTCTTTTCAAGGATGATCTAATCCTACTCAAATGAATATACAAAAGTTTGCACCTACTAATTGATGTTTTTAAAAGCCCATCCAGCCCACATAGCACATGCCATCAACTAAAACCTCGTCGTAAACATCATAGAGACCAATTGCTTCATCTAAATTCACGATTCATCTTCAAAAAACATACACTCACGCAGAATGCCAAAACAGCATTTAATCAACTTGTCAACAAGATAATTTGTTGTCTACAACAAGCGATGTTCCAATGTTTGTTTGCCTTCAACAGCGAGTGGCAACATTCTAAACAGCTCAAGCGTGAGGTGTAAATCTTAAAAATACACACCCGCAAAGGTTATAATTTTCTTGTGGGACTTTCTACTTCAAGCTCAAAATCTATTTTTTGACTTTGATTAGCAGACTAATTGACCATGTAGTACTCGTAGAGAAATCACAACCGGATGTTGAAAAACCAGAACGGAACGGTGATTAGATCACTTTGCGACGAACTGTCAATTGGCATGATGAACACCTTCGTGCAGCCTAATCAACGGATGTCGCGAGAAATTGCATACGTGATTATTTTCCAATTTTCGTGTTCCGCAAAATGGCGCACTTAATCGGTGTGTCCTATTTGATGACGCTTCAGTAAAGTGACAACAGAGCTGAGAGAGAGTGAGATGAGGAGTGTGGATGTTGCCCGCTGGGAGTTGTCAACACAATGAATGGCAATGCTTTATTAAATTGCACTCGCAGTGTGATTTGTTTACTCCCAATGCACAAAGGACAAAAGGAATTTTATTGGATTTGAATGTGGCCTAAGCCAGACAGTCAAATAGGGAGTCAGGACCTGGGCATCATTCAGTTTTATGGTCTACAAATGGTCGTTATAAAGTTGATTAAATGTTTGCATGTCTGGATGTGGGATTTTTGCACTGTGGCTGTGGGAGGGTGGATTTGCGACCATACCACAGGATATTGGATTCGCTTTGAGGAGATGTCTGGTTTTGTGATGAATACATTTGACATTTGACGGGTCAAGGAATTTGGTGTACAAAGTGGATATTGATAAATTGGTTATCGACTGCTTTCAAATGTAAGTTAGCCGATCAACTAAAGATGAATGAATCAATCGCCTAGGTTGTCTTTCGTCATTAAAGGGAATTCCACCGGTATTATTCTATCCATAATCGGTAACTCTAATGGCATGACCACATATTCAGAAACTCTGAAAAGCTCCAAAATGTCTAGGTTTTCTTAATCGGTGCGAAAAATAGCTCACCCCTTCTAATGTGTTTTTAGTATATGAGGCGTATATACACCATAAACATACAGTTACATCCAATATCTGGTCAGGTGATATAAAAACATCATTACATCTTCTAGATGGAATATAAAAGTGTGCGATGAAATTGATAGGAGACATAACCTTAGCGAACTTGTAGTCTCGCTCGAACACCGTAGAAAGGTCTTCTGCATTCATTCTTCAATCGCTACAACAATTTTTTTTAAAAAAACTAATTTGCAATGACCTTCATTATAACGACGACATATTTGAATTCCAGAAAACGTGCGAAATGTCTGGGATTATTTAATCGGTCCAAGGAAGAGTTCACCTCTTGCGATAAATAAAGACTCAAGTCCACGTCTGGTCAGGTACACAAAATTGCATCTGCTGGATATGATATAATCGCGTTCAATTAAACCGATATGAGACAGAAACTTAGCGAACTCCAAAGTCTAACTCAAACACCTTAGTATCTCGGTCCTTATCATTTAAAAGCATTATCCTCGGTATCATGCATATCAATTTGACCCCAAGCCTTGCTGATAGGAGACAGAACCTACATAGTCTCGCTTAAACAATGTAGCATGCCACTTCCCCGCATTTGACGTTTAAAATGGATAGGATATGTAGGGCGAATGGACAACAACAATCCGACTCAGAATCTATGACTCGTATACAGACTCCGGACGTTGTATAGGAAGAACTCGCCTTAAATGGTGCGCTTAAGTAGAAATTGACCTCAAGCCTTGCTGATAGCAGACAGAACCGTAGCGAACTCCATGGTCTCGCTCAAACACTGTAGCATGCCGCTTCGCCGCATTTGACGTTTAAGATGGGTAGGATATGTAGGGCGAATGGACAGCAGCACTGCGGCTCACAGAATATATGACTTCTATACAGACTTCGCAGATGCTGTAAAGGAAGAACTCGCCTTAAATGGTGCGCTTAAGTAGAAATCGACCTCAAGCCTTGCTGATGGGAGACAGAACTGTAGCGAAGTCTATAGTCTTGCTTAAACACTGTAGCATGCCACTGTAGTATGCCGCTTCTCCGCATTTGACGTTAAAGATGGGTAGGATATGTAGGGCGAATGGACAGCAACATTCCGGCTCGCAGAATCTATGACTCCTATCCAGACTCTGCAGATGCTGTAAAGGAAGAACTCGCCTTAAATGATGCGCTTAAGTGGAAACTGACCCAAACCTGGCTGATAGGAGACAGAACCGTAGCGAACTCACGGTCTCGCTCGAATACTGTAGCATAAAATTGCCAAGTGGTATTCAAATTACAAGGTTCCGAAGTATACTCGCGACTTAGGGTCAACCACCAACAAAGTATTAACCTGCACAAAGAACTGGCGAGCTACATCAGGTCTAGAACTGATTACCCATAAAACGGTGACCGTTTTTTAACCAGAAGAAAAGCTGTAGATATTAATATACAGGATGTAACCATCAGGATACACTTTAAAGAAGCCATCAGGCAACTTGGCGTGATGATGGACAATAGGCGAATGGTCAAGAAATATGTAGACATTTTGAGTAAGAAAGCCTTGGCAGCTCTCTCCTGAAAGGTATCACATATATGTGAATAGACTAGGCTACGCCAGGCGATTTTTATTCTCAAAGGCAGTCAGCTTAGTTGTTATAGCTGGAATGGTTACAATCGCCATTTTCGCAGATGAGATATCTATGCCAGAAGACTTCCACAACAACAAGCAAACTAGGCGAGAAAAGCAATAAGGACAGAAGAAGTTTCACAACGTTAGCAAAGAAATTGCTTCAGCACCTCCATAAGCAGTTGGACCTACAAACTTATACCAGGAATCAATGTCTGGATAAGTTGCAAGAATGGACAACCTTTCACCTCGCCACTTTGCCCGGAATGCCATGAATTTGAAAGGAGCATGCAATACTCCACTGCAGACGGTTCCCACTTGAGGTGAGGGCACAAAACCATTCCACAAGGTATACAAAATCCGCAATTTCATTCGCTACACTAACCCCTCAAAAAAGGAATCCCCCTATGGCACACCAGTTTTCATCTATCTCTTGGTGGGATTCCAACCTACTATCCATGATCGACCAATTTACCAAAACTCGCATCTGTTTACACCATCGGAGCACGATGATGATGATGATGATACCTACCGGTGATGATGGGCTCAATATCGTGTGTTGACATATCTGGCTGTTTGTTGTTAAAGCTGCGGCTTTATATGCTTAGGTCAGAAGCCCAACCAAACGACCACAACAGTCTAACTGAAACAACACAATAAACCGAAAGCCAAACAACAAAAGTTAATGATGCCAGAAACGTTATCGTGGGTCAATAAACCTGCATCAGCATCGGACAGCACCACCGCCAGTGGAATGTATAATGTGCCCTTGTGGGTCAGTGGTCCGGCCGGTGCTGATGATATTTGTTGTGGGATTAAAATAATTATGCCGTCTTAAGCGGAATGAAACAAAATAATAAATTGCCTGTACCGCAACCAATTAAATTATTTATTGGTACATATATGCTCTGCGGTGCCTATACTCTGGGCAGATGATGGCTTCAAAAAAAAAAGTTCTTTGCTCGATGACAAAGAGGTGGTGGTCGATGACTTCATAAGCTTATTGCTATTTGAACTGTTATTTTGATTGGTGTGATGCGGATTTATTGTTGTGACCTTTATTGCTTGGATTTATGAGGTAATGGTTGTTTGTCTCTATCTCTCTCTCTATTCTTAATCTGTCATTACGACCATTTTAACGTTGCCTATCTATTTTTCCCATAAGTATCTATAGACTGAAGTTCAATCCAATTGAGAATAAATCTGTCGAAAATGTTGCCGTGTCTTTTGACAAATAGTGAAAAATGGTTGGTGTCGTCCCATTATCCCACCATCCCTCCATAAAACAAAAACTATCTTTGTATCCAATTGAAAGATTGTGAAAGGAAAAATCCGGATGGGTTTTGGAAGCCAAGGTGACTTGACGTGGCTATTTCAGCCCATAAGGTACATCGACTAATCAGGTATGGGATTGATATGGAAGCTCTTTGAGGAAACCTACAGAAAAAGTCGTAACGATTTCCTTCTTTTTGTGAATGGTAACTCCGTTTTGATGTGCATATTTTCATCCAAACAGCGAAAGTTATCAAACCTCTGCAACACTGAACGATAACCAAATGGTTGTAACCGAGATGGTTAAAGCTATCGAAGATAAAGCAAAGACGAAGAACAAGCTAAAATTGAACCTGACACCGCGGGATTACTTTTCACTAGAAAGCCGCGATTACCACTAAAGCATTTCAACATTTTAGGTTCTGACCCCTAACACCTGCGAGTTACCGAGGTAAGGTATACCGTATGCCTGTCCTAAACGTAGACTAGTCGACTATCACTCCCCGTATACCGAGTGTAAAGCGTATACAAACAACAAAAATGCAATGAGTACAACAAACAAATTTAATACCCCAGGTGGTAATTCAGTTTGACTGGAAAACCCACCTTCTTCGGAGGTCGGCTCTACGGATTCTGGGGAGAGCCAATTATTGCAAAGTTATTTTTCGATATCCAGCCCAGCCCTTGATTAAAGTTTACGTGACTTGCCGGTTTGACAGACTGGTTTAATCCTGGCTTCAGATTCTTTTCTTGCAAGTTCATCAGCAGTTGCAATACCCTGTTTGACGATGTGTCCAGAGACTCGGCAGAGCATAATATTGACGTTGAACGGCAAAATCTACAGCTCTTCGCGACAGCGTTTTACAAGCTTATCGACACCAGAGATTGCAGGCTGACTATCCATGAAAAAAGTTATATCGTCTTGTGGAGCGCCACCACTAAGCCCCGCTTACCTCTGATTGGAAAGATGCAGAAGGGTTATGAAGAACACCGCCAGTGCCACCATGGTGGGGCCCCATTGTTAGTATGTTGAACTGCTACAAAGAAGGGGAGGATGTGATTCTCAGTAGTAGCAACACCAACTTGTGTTGTTCTTGTCCTTCGCCAGCGATCATCTGACAAATCATCCAAGTCAAGGAAAACTTTTTTCAACTCAGCCATTTAGATTCGGCATCACTCACGAATGGTTGTGGGAAAAAGCTAGGCCCAGGGTCTTAATCAACATAATATCAACCTTTGAACCATCCATGTTTGAGGATTCCAGGCCTCTTATGGAATCAACGACAACTTTGATCGTCTAACACTCATTTTTGCTTGTGAAAATCCAGTAGAAAGTTCTTTATACGTTCAGCGTGATGCGCCATGTGGGTGGAAATATTTTTAGTACGATGAACCACCGAACAGAATTTGCTTCGATACCAATACCAAAATTACATGAACGGTTGTGGAAAAAATCAAGGCACTCGGTCTTTACGAACTTGTTGTGTCAAAAAAATGTTATACAGCTGAGCTCAAGGTTTTGTTATTTGAGCTTGTCATCTTGAATCCATTTTCCAGAAGTTCAGCTGACTAATTCTCAGAGCACTTGTAGCTGCAGGTTCATTGTTTTGAATTTCAAAGGGTATCAGTATCAGTATCTAGTCTCACTCTTGATGTGGTTCTTATTGCACTAAACATGCTCCCATATGGTATCCTACGAACCTTGTCATATATTTCCGACTGTTTTCTTTGTCGAAAAATTGTCGAAAACACTTTGTTTTATGGGTGCATAAAACGAAGTGAGGGAGGAGATATTTTTACGATGTTTGAGAAAAACTAGGGTGTTCGCTACGATTATGTCTCTAAAAGTTTTTCCGTAAGCGTTTAAATCATATCTATAGGTGCTATATAAGTTAAGGTATCATAAACTGAGAGTTATTATCCAGACCACTTATGTATGATCGGTCGAAATGCCAAGTACTGAATAAGGGAAAATTGTTAGAGGAATCCGAGATGCAAAGTGGAGTCCGACAAGGCTCCATTTTGCTGCCGGTACTATTTTCTTTGGTGATAAACTATGATCTTTAACTCCAAGCTTTAACTGTCCGGGTCAAATGTCAAATTTTTGCTTTAATATGGGTCTTCCAACTTAAAAATGATCGGTGATACCACGAGAAAGCTGAAAACGGTAAGTAGAACTTTTGGTTAAACCGTAACTTAAATAAATATTTCTTAGGTGTGTATAGCACTTGCAAAATGGTCGCTAATATCAACAGAAAGCTGCTAAAGTTTGTGAATAAGTCAATATTCTAAGGAACTACTGGTCAAGCCAATTCTTAAGCACCCATATCAGTTAGAAAAACGATTTAACATAAAACGCTATCATACATTTCAAAAAGGCGACAATTCTGTAGCTGCAAATTCAATTCCTTAGCCCAAGATGGCACTGATAACTTGTTTTACTGAATTGAAAAAATGGCTCAGAACAGTGAAGCAGGGATTACGGCAATATGGTAAGTCTTGCAGAAAGCTTAAGCTAATTGCGCAGAAGTATTGAGTACAAGACATTACGAAGACGTATAAGTGAGCCTAAGCCACGCAAATGGAACCAAAACATAACTAAGCACGTAAGTAAGCATCACAAATGAAACATGATCACAAAAGAATTTTAAAAATAGCCCATCAACCTGATTGTAGTACTATAACAAACGAGCAATAAATTTAATTAGCACCGCCATCTCTTGCCAAGGTTAGATACTGATAACCCTACCCACAAAAAGGGGGCTAATCCATGCTAAGTAAAGAAGGTTAACTTCGCAGGTTCCTCTTATTAGATTAACTAATCAAGAATTAACAAATATTTCCATTGGAAGGCTACCTAAAGTCAATAGACTCACACACATCTGCACTTGCTAAGCTCTGATAAATCTAAATAAATTTTATGTTTAAAAATATACGTGTATGCTAAAATATGTTAAATATTCGCAAACATAACTATCTCGTTCTTTTGTGCAAACACACTGAAAACGCAAATCGGTTTCGAACAAAACGAAAACAAGTTTCCTGAAGTTCGCAACCGTGGTCGTTGTTGGGCATCGAAGATGTGACTCATTGTATGCACAAAGCCAAGTCAATAGCTACTTGGGGTCTCCTTTCTGCCAATGGATTTGCAAATCCATCGAAGAATGCTAATACTTAGCCTTCGCGTCGTACAGCAGCAGCACAAGCAGGTCCACTTGATGCCAAACAAAAGCAACAATCAACCCGAAGAAGTAGAAGAAGAGGGCGAAAAGGAAAAGGAAAAAAAGAAGCAGAAAGCACACAACAAAAGACCACGAAAAGTCAAAAGAAAAGCCGGATTTGCTTATAGCTGTGATTTGATTCTCCCTTCTACTGCAACGTGTATACAGTATACACCGCTATATCGTTCGCGTTGGGGTTGAATTACTAATAATAGCTCCATCTATGTGTGATGATTAGATCATTTGCAGTGCAGTGGAGAGTGAGTGGCTGCCTTAGTGGTTTCCCTGTATGCTGGAGCTGGCATGGTGGTGGTAATAGTGTGAAACGACCAGGTCATCCATACCAAACCGCATTGAGGAATTTGTGACATTTTAATGGATGTATGTACCTAGTCTAGAGTTACAGTCTCGCAATGCATTGTCTTATATGGATGGTCCTCTGGTTGGTCTCGACTCTCGAGTGATTCAAATGACGCATCGATTGCGTTTGCTAACTTGGCATAGCACGCGAAATGGAATGGTGTTTGCAATATAGGTGCCGGGATGTAAGTGGACGTAAAAACAATTTTAAGTGACATTGGAGACTGCTTAATGGAACTTGCAGTTTTGTTTACATTGCGGACAATAAATCGTCTTTCTTTGGCAGTTCTATTTAAAATTTTAAGGGACGCAAGTTCTGATGACAGTTGTTGCTATTTAAAGATTTTCAGATTTTGACAAGAAATAGGTGGAATTTCAAACCCTCGCTTTTTGGTAAACTGAGCCACTGTTTAAATTTTCAAGTCATTAACCCAAATTATATGACCTGCAGCAATGTTAATTTTTAAAAATTAAAAGTTCACTTACCCGTAAGCCTTTTGAGTTCTCTTAACTTGTTTGATGAAATTAAAATCTGAAATAGAAAATAAATGAAAAGTTAATCATAGGTACTTTTGAAATAAAAATTTTACATTTCAAAGATTAGTTTTATACGTCATCAATGAGATAGTCAATAAGCTACTGCGCAATGGGGTAAAATCAATAGCCTACGCAGACGATGTAGCGATGCTAGTTAAAGGGAAATTCCTACTCTTCTACTCTCAACGAATGGACAAAACAATGTTGGCTTCAATGTGGGCATCAAGCCCCAAAAAACACAACGCGTTCTCTTTATTAACAAGAGACCTACCGGTTATTGACGGGACTACCCTCTGGGTGTCATCCATTGACAGAAAACTAAACTGGAACCTAAATGTGTGCGAACGCATAAAAAGGGCCACAGGAGCTTTCTATACGTGTAACCGAATATTCGGAAAAAAGATGGGGTCCGAAGCTCAAGAATATCTTATGGACGTATACGGCTGTTGTAGGACCTATATTAACAAATGGAGAACTTGTCTGGTGGTAATCCACCTGAATGAAAAAAAATGACAAACGTAAAAAGGACAGCTTAGGTGGGCGCTACTAACGCAATGAAAACCACACCAACAGCGGGACTGGAAACCATTCTAAACCTGCTACCGCTAGACCTTTACATGCAAGAATCTGCTGCCAAAAGTGCTCTGAGAATAAGCCAGCTCAACTGCTGGAAAATTAATTTAGAAGGACACGCTCAAATTCTAAACAGATACCTGGGCTGGCTCTACTGTATCTTGGGCTCAGCTGTATCTTCTGACTACATACTGTCCGATTCTGACTTTCAAACACCATTCTACTGCATCTTTCCAAGAGGAGAGAGGAATGGGAGAAGAAGGAACTGGGCCCCGAAACCATATCCATCTACACTGATGTTTTAAAAATGAACGTAGGCGTTGGAACTGGAGTGTTTTCAGAAAGCTAAACGGTACTTTTCTTCTCCCTTTTCTTCTCCACAGTAGTGTCTTCCAGGCTGAGATATTGGCAGTAGCAGAGGCAAGCAAAGCGACCTCATTGCTGGCGTTACCTTCAGATGATATCACCATCTTCATTGACAGTCGGGCTACATTAAAAGCTATCTCTGCTGTCTTCACGTTGTCTTTAGGAGCTAAATGTTCTTGGCATCCAACATAATGTCAAGCTCTGCTGGGTCCCGGGCAAAAAAGAGGCATACAGGGCAATAAAATTGATGATGAACTGGCGAGAAAATGATCTGCCTCCCAATCTGTCAGACTGCGACTATGTGACCTCAAGTCACGGATGGTACAGAAAATACAGAATATTGCCAAAAATAGGCGGAAACAGAAAATCCGTTTCAACACTAGCAGGGATTCTAACTGGACACAACTTACTTAAAAGCCACAAACTCCACAAAGCCTTTTTAGAAGCTGCAGTGATGAAGAAATACCCTCCACTTTCTTTGCCACTGCTCCGGCCTCAGCCAATTAAGAATGAGAACCTTTGGAAAATACTTTTTCCATGACTTCACGGATCTATCTGAAATCCCTCTTTTTAATCTTTTCAAGTTTGCAACAACATCTGGATGGCTGGAACTTTACTTTTACTTTATCGGGCTCCCGGCCCGTGAAGAGTTCCTGCAGCCTTCTAACCTCTACGATCCCGGGCACGCTGCTTCTAGTTGTCCAGATCAAGGCATCCACAATGGCTTGGTCTTTGAAACGGAGGTTCAGTCTTCCTTGTGTTCTCGAACCTGGCGGCTGGGATTCGAAGATCCTCTTAGCTGGAGCATTATTGTCCATTCGGTCGATGTAACCGAGCATATGTAATCGACGTGTTTTGGCTTTTTGGACTACACACACATCTTGGTACAGCTCATAGAGTTCGCGGTTGAATCTTCTTCTCCATTCATCCACCTCGCGCACAGGACCAAAAATCCGCCGAAGTATTTTTCTTTCCGAGGATCCCAGTATCAGCTCTCCCTTCTTGCTTATCGTCCAGCACTCGGCGCCATAAACCAGAACTGTCAGGAAAAGGGTTTTATAGAGCACACATTTCGTCCTTCGAGTTAGGAGTTTTGAACCTAGTTGTTGTGCCAAACCGAAGTAGCAACGGTTTCCTAGGGTAATTCTTCGCCGGATCTCCACTAGGGTGTCATTCGTGTAGTCACCGAGGTAGGTGAACTCCCTAACTACCTTGAAAATGTTGCTATCAATAGTGACGGTTCGTCCTAGGCGGTGGACAGATGCTTGTTAGTTTGTTTGTTGATAGCATATACTTAGTCTTGTCCTCATTTACTTCAAGCCCAACGGATTTCGTCTGTTCCTTAATCGCCGTAAACGCTTTTATCACAGCATGCTGGGAGCGACCGATGATGTCAATATCGTCTGCATAGCCCAGCAGCTGGACGGACCTGTTATCGATAGTGCCTTCCGTGTTGACACCTGTCCTGCGCACTACCTGCTCCTGTACGAGATTGAAGAAGTCGCTACTTCCAAACTGCACGTTGCAATGTTTTTTTTTTCAGCATCACGAGACACAGCTGAATAAGTTGTGCCTGGATTCCAAATTCGGCCATCATCACATAGAGCTCCTGGCGATGTATACTGTGATACGCGGCTTTGAATTCGATGAATAGGTGGTCAGTTTCGACTTGAAATTCTTTGGTCTTTTCCACGATTTGCCTAAGTGTGAACATTTGGTCTATAGTCGATCTGGCGGGCCGGAAGCCATTTTGGTACGTCCCGATTAGTGTGTTGCAGAACGGTTTTAGACGGTCACACAGTACGTTGGATAGGATCTTGTATGCGACATTAAGTAGGGATATGAATCGATAGTTCTTGCAAGACATAGAATCGCCTTTTTTGTAGATGGGGCATATGGAGCTGATAGTCCAGTCATCGGGCATGTTTTCTTCCACCCATACTTGGTTGATGATTCGGTGCATACTCCCTACCAAAACATCACGACCCTATTTAAAAAGCTCCGCTGGTAAGCCTTCAGAGCCTGCAGCCTTGTTGTTCTTAAGCTTTTTTATAGCTAGGTCCACTTCTTCTATATTAGGTGGTGGAACTAGTTCTTCATTGACTGATGATGCTACATGACTCCTAGGCTGTCTCGAAGAGCCTGCGTTTCGGTTTTGTAGCCAGCAGCCAGTTGCTTGGTTTTTTTTTTATAAAACCTCAGGATGTTATTAAGATCGCGCGACTCATCGATATACTCCAGGTGTCCTAAGGCATCTAACGTCAAAATTCTTCTTCTGGGCAGTTCACAGCTTCTTCTCGTTGGACAGTCGAGTTCTGAATTTAGCCGCGACAAGAAAATGGTCAGAGTCGACGTTTGCCCCTCGAAATGTGTGCACGTCGAGGATGTATTAGCACATGGTCGATTTGTTTGGTGGTTCGACCGTCTGGAGAGCGCCAGGTTGCTGTGTGGATCTTTAGCCTTGGGAACCTAGTGCTACTTAACACTGTATGGCTGGAAAGGGACTCATAACAATGAACAGTAACGGCATAATGAAGGAACCAACCACACATGGACCCCCAACGGGCATCACAATGGGGGTATATTGACCCACACCGCCTACCTCATCAACCCACTAACCTAACCTAACATAACCTAAGTCTTATACAAAAATATTATTATTTGTGTGGCATAGTTGAGAATGGCATGATATTCATCCTTCTTTTGAAATCTTGATTTCCTTGGGCAGTTATTCCGCAAATAAATTTTTGCTTACATAAGATAGTTTGGTGGGCCAAGCCTTTACTAAAACACTCAACATACCTGAGGCAAGCGCCCTCATTTAAGTAATCAATGCACAATTTCGATGCTCAAATTCCATGGTAATGTACCTTGTCGTTGCATAATGAAAGCCCATTTCACTAAATTACGTAACTTCCGAATTTTGTTACAATTCCCCCTTTCTAAAGAAAACAGCCACCACGACTTCATCACCATCACTCCGCTGCTCGTTGAATCGCATCAATTGTTTACCAAAAAAGTATCTAAATCAGAGCACACTCACTCTATGCAACCATTAAAAGTCTGTCCATGCAAGAGATACACACCTCTTCCACCAAGCTTGTACACCTAATTGGGTTTCAATTTAAAAAAAAATTAAAATTCAAATTTGATTCTCCCCACACCCCAAATAAGGAAATGGGGAACGCGCAAGCGATTCAATCATTCGTTGTGCTAATTAAAATGCAAAGCCGGAACCTTACAACTTAAAAGTGCACACCATGAAGCTGTACGTGGAGGCGCGAGCAGAACATAGAGCTCAAGTGCCCCAGGGGCCGAATAAACAAAACGAGAAACCAAGTCGGGGCTTTATTTTTCTTTCTCCCTAACCAGACCGTAAACATACACCAATCTCGCACACTACAGCTTGAGCTAGCCTAGCCAGGCCAACTATATAAACTTTAAGATTATTTAGCATTTCATTAGTGGCAGATGGTGTTGTGTGTTTTTTTTTTTTCGTCAGTATCCAGTTGCTGAACACACCCCCCTGCATAGTTTACGTCATCATTACTCGCATAGTTTGTGTGAAACACATTCTTGGGAGGGAAAATTGTGGAAAATGGTGAAAAGTGTGAAATTGGGTGGTAGAGATGTGGAGCAGGTATAATGTGGTGGAGGGGAGGGAATCTACAATGCACATGTAAAAAACGAACGAGAGAAAGAGGTGAATGAAGAGGATTAACTTTTTTTTTACATTTATGAGCAAATTTCTGCTCCAATTACCACGGTGAGCTTGTGATGGAATTTTATGTAAGATGACAGTCGGCTGGTGGAGAATTGAGTTTTTTTTTCCTCAGTTGGAGGTTTGCAAAAAAGGGGTTATGTCTTATTTATGTCGAAGCTTACGTTTGAGATACAATTTTGAGGCATAAACAGAGGAAAGCAGGTGAATTACTGATGATGGTTCTGGCGCAAAGGGATTTTATATTGGATTGGTGGAGCCATCAAGAAAGGGGATTAGCTATGGGTGAATTTTTGTTAAAAGAAGTTTGTAATTGGTTGGGAAAGTCTTTGATGATAATATCAAATGAGCGAAGGACTGGGATTGCTTTATACATTTTAACAAGAAGGAAGCACTCAGCAGAGGACCAGTGGATTTAGAATAAACACCAATGCAAGAAAGACATTTGAAATAATCACCATGTGGGTTGTATATCCTTGGACAAAATGTCACTGTTGATAGCAACACCTTTAAGGTAGTAGAAGGGTTCATCTACCACGGAGACAACATCGATGAGGATTGATCCTTGTCTACTTTTGTTTGATGAAACAAATCAAATCGAAGATCCTAACCCGAAAACCCAAATGGTTGCTCCGGACTTTAATACTACCAATTAAGTTGCAAAAAGTAGCGAAGTGGAGCAAATATTAGACACAGATTTTTAGGTAATTTTTTTGGTTTTGTATTCGAGGAAGGCGAAAGGACTTTTACTAGCTGCACCAAGGTGTAGATCCACAAAAAAAGGAGACCCTCTGAACTGCGCCAACTACAGAGTCTACTCAACATCGCCTACAAGATCATTTCTGCAGTAATAAGTGAACGCCTGAAATCGTTTACCTGATCAACCCTTATCAGTGTGGTTTTAGGCCAGGAAAATCCACAACTGATCAAATCTTCGGCAGATCCTAGAAAAAACCCAAGAAGTCCAAATCAATACCCACCACCTATTTATCGATTTCAAAGCCTCATATAGCATTTATAGAGGCGACCTATATACAGAGCCCATCTCTAGTTTTAGTATACCGCCTAAACTCGTCCTTCTGTGAAGGATGATGATGGAAAATTATCGCTTCTCCATCATGGTCGGAATTGCTCTCACCGACACATTCGATACCAAAAAAGGATTTAAGCGCAGTCGATGCACTGTCAGGTGACTTCTTTAATTTGGTTATTGAGAGGATTGTGCAAAACTCCCGAGCCGTAATATGTGAACGCCTGAAACCGTTTACCAACAACCTGATTGGCCCTTATCAGTGTGGTTTTAGGCCAGGAAAATCCACAACTGATCAAATCTTCACACTTCGGCAGATCCTAGAAAAAAACAAGAAGTCCAAATCAATACCCACCACCTATTCATCGTTTTCAAAGCCGCATACGACAGCATTTATAGAGACGAACTATACAGAGCCATGTCTAATTTTGGTATACCGCCCAAACTAGTCCGTCTGTGCAGGATGACGTTGGAGAATTTTCGCTGCTTCATCAGGGTCGGAAACGACCTCACCGACACATTCGATACCAAAAAAGGATTTAGGCAAGGCGATGCGCTGTCATGTGACTTCTTCAATTTGATTCTTGAGAGGATTGTGCAAAACTCCCGAGCCAACTCCAGAGGCACAATTTTCCAAACATCGGTGCAACTTCTACCATACGCCGACGATATCGACATCATTATCATTGGTAGGCGTCAACGTGATATGCCACGTTTGTTAGTACATAAAGAGAAAGAAGCGGCTAAATTGGGTTTAGCTGCAAATGAGGGTAAGACTAAGTATATGCTGTCAACGCGAAAGGACACAAAATCGAAGAATCGGAGAGAACAGATATATCTTTGAGGTAGTACCGGACCTACCTCGGCTCCACTGTTAACTCTGACAACAACATCTCGTCAGAAATCAAACGAAGAATTACTCTTGCCAATCGCTGTTTCTTCGGGCTAAGAAGGCAATTTAGTAGTAAAGCCCTCACTCGAACTACTGAGGAAATCCTATATAAGACCCCGATCATCCCATCCCGCTCTACGGCGCTAAAGCATGGATGAAGAAATCTTTGTTCGATTGTCGACGGGCTATGGAGACGAAAATTCAACCAAGAACTATACAAGCCTTACAGCGGCATGCCCCTAGTCAAAAAAATCCGCATTGGGCGCTTAAGACGAATAGGTCATGTAGAACGAGTGGACTCCAATACTCCGACTCGCAGAGTCTATGATTCCCATCCAGACGTGGGACGCAGTAGAGGAAGAACTCGCCTTAAGTTGAAACTGACCTCAACCAACATGGAGTGCGTAACTGAAGTCAGTTAGCTAAGGACCGCGCTAATTGAAGAGGCATGTTGGTTGATGCCCAGGTTCATTTTGGACAGTGGACTGTAGCGCCACTTAAGTAAGTAAGTGAGCTGTAGATGTAGTATATAAATGTAGCGAATGAATAATAATTCTTTAGCCAAGAGAATCTTCAAATTCCAGACTTCAAGTTCGAGACAATAAGGGTGACCGAACCTCCGTTTTTAGTATCGATCGATCGCTGATGCTATGGTCCTTGGGCTGAATGACTGGATGAAATGAGTTGAGGGGATCAATGAAGATTAAATAATTCTTTGCCTCAACAGATCGGCAGCTTGTGAAGCTTTGGGCATCGCATTCGACAAAAAAAACTCGACATATAGATCATTCCTGCAGATGAAAACGAGGGATTCTTCGCGAGTTCTTTGGACAAAAAAGGGATTAACCCCGAAATATTCAATGAAGTAAGAAAAGCTGTATGGCTTATACGTACAGAGTTTTGAGAGATGAACAAGGAAATGCAGTAGCAGATCTCATTAGGTGGAGACAATTTGTAAAAGTACCCACGGGAGTCTATTAAACCCCAACAGAGTGAGGCATGGTACGGGAAGCAAAAGCTTTCTTCGACACCGAATCAAAGAAGGCCAATCGAAATTGAACTCAAGTCCGATAAGACTGCTTGATCTATCTTTTTTGCTTTCAAAAACGTCTTTGTAAAATTTTTGTCGGACGAAAGTGTGGATTTTTTTGTGATACTCCTCTTATCCTATTGGTTGGGATTTGGAATAGTTGTTTTGCAAGGAGGAATTGAAATGAACAGAGGATATCACAATGAATCCTTTTATCCTCATGTGAAAAAAATCGTATTCTTTGCGACTATTTTCTACCAAATCTGTCGTCTTCCCACTAAGGAGAACGACGAGCGACACGACATGCGTGGAATGAGAAAGGGGATGTTTCAGTTTCCGAATGACGGTAGAGTGAGCGGCACTCGCGCTATTTTTGTGCTAGACACCTGGTACTGGTGTCCTTTAATATATAAAACTAACCTTCATACAAAGCAGACCAAACTCCTGGATTTAATGGTTTAAAATTTCGATAGTAAAAGGCCTGTCAAATGAAATGTAATGTTATAATGTGAATTGGCTGTCATTTTGTTAGAAATGAATGAAATTGGGCTGTTTTCCTGGAAAGTTTATTTGAGGTGTTAAATTGATGACTTAAAGTTAAAAACCTATTGGTCCTACGGCCACCACCTAGGCTTATTGTTTGTTTTGGTAAACGCGAGATTTCAAAAAGGCAGACTGGTAGAAATCTGCCAAAATTCATGCTGCGTTAAAACTTACGACCGGACAAATAAGAGGTCCCTGGAGCTTCGCATACTCTTTTGGCGTTCATTAGGACTATTTTGTACACAAATCCCCTTTTTTGGTGTTGCGGTTGAGGTCGTTTGTGGTAAAATGCAGATCCTGCTGGGGCTCAAACCTTCACTGCTATTTATACTTCCAATTTGAAAAAGTGGTGAGCTCTCTTGTGGATTCATTGTACATAAAAGTATAGTGAATAACTTTCTAAACAATGTAAATTGGCATGGTCATGTAATCAAACATGAAGAGCAGATATTCCTAGAACGCAAATGCTTTTGCGCGAAGAGCCTTTATTTCCCATCCAGATAGTCTACGCAGTAGGGGATGACCTCTTGTTTTAGGTTGGACAGGCAAGTAAAAAAAAGACCAACGTGCAGGGCGCAACTGGGTAGTTAGCTGATGAAAGGGCTTATCGGAGACGCGTAGACTGTTGCATCACCCTTTTAACCGAGTGAGCATAAGAGTATAAGTTTAAGGTGCAAAGATTCTTCGACAAGTTCATATCACCTACACTATTTATATAGGGACTGGTTGTGTTTGGCAAACCATAAATTGATTGCAAGGTTTACTTCTTTCGTGAGCAATCTAGATAACTAAAATACTAGAGGTACAGGTAGAGGATTGACCGAAGTTCCACCTCGGATTGTACCACACAACACGGTTAAGTGAATTAGGAAGAACGATAAAAAAAAGTTTTGGCTTAGCCCCTAAACCTCTCTCACATAAATGGGTTGTTGTTATGCAAACTTAAATGGAATACAAAAACAAAAAATACAAATTTTTGGCGCAACAGGCTCGTTAGTACCCAGGGCCTAGCTTTCTCACAACCATTCATGTGTGCGTGTGTACTTCTTGCACGATGGCGGGACCTCCTGTTTTATGCTGACTCCGAACGGCTAAGTTGAGATAAGCTATTCTTGACAATTGATACTACTCGGATGATTAAACTTAAATGGAGTGCCTGTCTAAAAAACAAGAAAACAGATCTATACGGCATATATCTGACTTTCCCAATTTCCCAAATTATTGAATACCTCACACTCATGTTTGCTAACGAAATATTGAAAAATGCCAGCACATATGTACATCTCCGCCTTACAAGGTTACAACCTGAATTTTTAACACATGTAACCCAAAAACGGGTATGCTAACATAATGTGATTACTTTTCCTTTTGAAAGTTGTTTACCCAATTGCTCAGATGTTTTCGTCACCTACATCGCTACCCAACATCAATCCTTATATCTGAACAAACATATCGACATCCAACACCGGATAAGCGAAAACCTGCAGTTTCTCAATCACCAATAAATCATATCTCAACGGAGAATCTCAAAAAGACACACAAAGGTATCCCGGTAGATACAAGTATCTACTACCTGACTCACACTAGTTGTTGTTTTGTCAACACCTACCGTATATACGACCTTGATCTGCCGGTCCAATGTCACCTGAAGTACCCAATTTGGAATTTAATTAGACTCAAGCACAATTTTTGTATCTATCACTTTGTCACATGTTAACATGCGTTAGAATGTGACCATGTATCTATATATGTTTGTCTGTGAGTGCCTGGAAAGAGGAAGTAAACATTCGTTCATATTCCTACGTATTTCTAGGATTCCGTGTCATTTCCTCGGAACGCAGTTAATTAACGTTAAAGCTAGCTCTCTAGAGGTGTTCTTCGTTTTCTGAGATAACAAAGAAACAGGTGAAGGAGGCGCACCTATTCCACTTCGTCACCTCAATGGGAGAGATATACATCTATAGCTATACTCGTAGGTTTACATAGTCTACCTCGAAAGAACTAGATTTCCCATTAACATGAAAGGCGAAATCTCAGGCCGCCACACAGGCATCCACAAAGGAGGCCAAACAACACCGCAAACTATATTTGCGCGGGCTGAATGATAGTCCGTGTCTAAAGGTATGCAAAAGCTAGTCCTACCCAGGTCCTTCTTAGTCATGGTCTTGTGCTATTTATATACATGTAAGTTCCTTTTGAAAATTTCATCTTTTTGTTGAATTTCACGTGTGTATCTGATGAAAGGAGACAAGAGAACAGACACCGTGGTATGGTGTGTCTCTCGCGGATGTGAGGACGTGTTTTTTTCGCCCCCTCAAGGTTTTTTCTACCCATGAAAAGTCGGAAGAAGATACAAGTGGTGTTGGGAAATAAGCCAGACGAGATGGTACTGATGCTAAATAAAATAGATACATGACGTCGTCGTACTGGTGATACCATTAAGCTGCTCATTCCCTAGATAACAAGTGCGATCAACTCTGCATCTGCACGCAGAGCACTTGTCCCGCACGAAGATGTTGCGACGACTTTTGTTTTCTTTGAAGGCTGGCTCAAGTGCATTTGGATGCGGAATGGGTGGGACACAGACATTTCAATGGTGAGATGGAATTCATTTTTTTTTCTATTTGGAACAGAGGATCTTGGGTGCGTGTGTACCTATCTACAGATGGTTGAAAGGAAAATGGTTTTTCAGTGCAGCTATGCTTTAATTGGACCTTTTCTTTCAAAAAGCGATTACGAATGTATTTGTTCATGACTTTGATAGCGATAACTGCTCAGAGATTAAACTTAATGCGTGCTTCAAAATTCTGACTGTAAGTCCGAAAAAGGGATGAAATCGTCACAAGTTAACTTGGCCCATCGAGCGGGACGACTACGAACAGGGTGGGTGGCTGGGGGTGTTGCAAACTAAGTTGAATTTTGAAAGTTAACTAATTTTACCATTGACGGGATAGTAAATAAATGAACGCTTATTTTTTAATTTTTAACTTTTTTGACTTTTTGAGGGTGGAAATACTTGCGCGTTGAAGTGGATCTCTGGGATTTCAGACATCGTGCGAAACTCTCTATGCAAGTTGAAAAATTAATTTTGATTAATACTTTCCGGCTTACTAAAATACATTGCCTTAGCTTGTGACGATATGAAGAAAAGGTACGTAAATGGTAAGTAGGGAAGAAAGGTGTTACGGACTACTTCAGAATGTCATGAATTTATGTTCAAACCGAATTACTTTCATCGCTTATACCGGATTAATGATAAGTGTACCATATCACTGCCTGTTGTATCTATGGCAAGCATTTTCAACCTGACCAATGATCGAGCTTCATAATTTTCTAGATCATTTGATTGTTTGTACCTTGCTCAGATATTTTAACTTAGACGAAAACTACAGGGGACGAGTTTTACCAATTCTTAAGAAACTTAACTCTAAGGTGTATAAATTGCTTGAAAAATGTTTTTCTGATAATGTCGAAGTTGTATGATTTTGTATATGATGTCAATGTGTTTCAGGCCTTAAATAAAAACTCTAGGGAAATAGGAACGCAAAACTATAAAAAGTAGTTAGCGGGTATTGCTAAGTCGCAAAAAAATAATAAGTACGTCCTGTGGCTAAAATCAGGAACAAGATTGAAAAACTAAACTGACCCCCAACTAACAATTATTCCACTATAAGTTAATAAAATTTAATTTCCAGAAGCAATTATTTCTGTAGGCCTTATATAGTACTTGTGCGCGGATGTTGAGCATTTTTGCAGACGATTGTTTGGGTAGAAGCCTGTTTAAGATATTATGCAGACAAATTTACAAGCATAACCGAAGTTATGATGGTTAACCTCTGTAAGGTTGTTTTTAAGCTTCCGGAGACGTGTGTACATGCACCATACGTTGAGATGTTTCGGTAAAACTTCGCATGAAGTTAATTCGAAGCATATCGTGTATAGAGCTTACGAAAGAAGGCTTAAAAAAGTTAAAGTTAAAAGATCGGGAAAAAGGTGAAAAGATTGGGAAAAGGTGAAAAGATAGGGAAAAAGGTGAAAAGATCGGGAACCTCCCGGAGAATGAGTCAACACGATTCAAGTACTTTGTTGTTTAGTCCGTACTACATCAGTTGGCCATTCTACTGCGCAGGTTTCTTAAATTTTTTTTTTAAATATCTTAAATTTCTCTTAAATCCTCTCTCTGCGCATTCGACCGTTGGCCAACTGATTTGGTACGGACGGACTATACTTACTCGTCTTTCATGTTCCAGAGTACAGCCTAGTGGGTAGCGTGTTGAACTTGTTGAAAATCAAATTTCAAAAATCGAAAACTATCCTGTTTAGGACACCGTTGTCTAGGACCTCTAGGGATACGAGAAATAACTGGCGCAAGCTGGTGATCGTTGGACCAAACGGACAGCCACTGGCGAGTAAAAGTGGAGTTAAGTACCTTGGCATCTGGCTGGATCAGTATCTATATTTCGGAGAACATGTAGATGCTGCTTTGGCGAGAGCTAGGGGAGCTTTTGACCTGACAAGGCAATTGTTTTACAGCCGTCGTCTTGGCAGCAGGGTGAAGGTGATTTGCTTCTGTAAGGCATTTTTTATGCGAACAAAGTTTTTTCTGTTAGGATTTTTAAAAGTATTTAAAGAAGTCTTATAGAAGTAAATAGCTTCCTAAAAGTGCGGCAAATGTTTTTTCATTACAGGTAATATTGCTTGAGGGGAAATAACTTCGATAGTGCTTTATCGAAGCGAAATTGTTAGTTAAGCCTTAGTCTAGTAATTAAAAACGTCTCATATTTGCATCTCAAAAAAATTTGAATTTTGATAAATTCATCTAGAAAAAAACTAAACACTACGATTTTACACGTTTGCATATGACATTGGGGCTGCAAGAGAGTAGTTTTCTCGAGTGTTTACAAAATGTTACTTCGAAGGTGTGGAAGGCTTCAACTCATGATTGATAACCACAAAACAAATCGCTTTTGACCTAGTATCGTAGCAGAGAAGGTCGCGTTATGGATTGGTGCTGTCTCCTAATATGGTGCAAGTTCAATACCTTCATTCATTCTTTCGTGGAATGTCAATGCCTGTTGGCCAAGTTTCTGACAAAGGCCATTGGCATTCTTGAATATTGTTTATGCAACAAAAAGATATGAGAAGGCAAAATCCTCGGTGAGAATCGTTGGATACCCTATTCTAATAATAAATGTCCCCAAAAAGTGGGCGTTGCTAAAATCTGAATAAATCTTGTTCAGACGGTTTATTTAAATCTTTAATGGTTCAACAAAAAACGACGTTTTTCTATGGATATGCTATGGGATAGGCTCTACAATAGGCGTACATTTTTCTACAATAACGCCCCCAAAAAATGGGCGTGGATTAAAATGTTATTTAGACGAAATGTTTATAGCATTATTCTCGAATTATGTTCATCGGAGGTTTTTTGGAGTTTTCCTAAAATTGTATTGAAAAACGTTTTTTTTTTTTTAAGAAAACGCCCCCAAAAAGTGGGCGTGGAAAACAAACTTTATAAGGACGAAATATAGATATTGCGATTGTCTAACTATCCTATTAAGACAGTTTTTTTTAAATTCTTAACCGTTTGGCCAAGAATAACGATTTACGGGGGTGTGGCAGTGGGAGTATTTAAAAAAAATTACACTTTTACCGCTTCGTCGGACCTCTGTCCATATACCAAATTTCATCACTCTAGCTCCAAATTTAAGGCCCACAAATCGATGACATACAGACGGACGGACGAACAGACAGACATGGCTAGACGGACTCAGCTAGCAATTCTGAGTCGATCCATATACTTTTACTTTACACTTTTACTGCTTCGTCGGACAGAGAGTGCATATACCAAATTTCATCACTCTAGCTCAAAATTTAAGGCCCACAAATCGGTGACATACAGACGGACTGACGGACGAACAGACAGACATAACTAGATCGACTCAGCTAGGTTGTGGTATATCTAGCGAAATTATTTCTCTATGTTACAAACATAATGTCATAACTAATATACCCTTATGGGATAGGTCGGTAGTCGGTGTCTTCTCCGACAGGCTAAATC
This sequence comes from Rhingia campestris, assembly GCA_932526625.1. NCBI lineage: Eukaryota > Metazoa > Arthropoda > Insecta > Diptera > Syrphidae > Rhingia > Rhingia campestris. The sequence goes on from OW052185.1 coordinate 107,500,678, forward strand.
TCAGCCTATCTTTCCGTCTTCCTGATCATTGCAGCATGTTCCAGGCAGAACTCATGGCGATCAAAGAAGCATTATCCTGGCTTAAAGAGAATGTAATATCTTCCAAGGATATAAGCATTTTCTCAGACAGCCAATCGGGCATCAAATACCTAGAATCGGTCTCGGAACTGTAAGGCTGATGAACTCGCCGGAACTTCATTACCAGGTGTACCCGACACGGGTGCATTAGGTATTCCTATCGCCACATATAAAAGCTTACTAGTGCAACATGCAAACAGCAAATCAAATCTCAAATGGAGTCTTGGCACGACGCACGTGTTAAATAACCAAGCAACTTTGGCCAAATCTGGATTTGAGAAGATCCAAGGGACTGATTTCGCTTAAGAGATCGTACATTAACGCAACTATAGGTGTCATCACTGGACACTGTTTAATAGGCAGACATGCAGAAAGGCTAGGCCTCCACTCAAATAACTTCTGTAGGAGCTGCATGGATGAAGAGGAAGAAGAAACAGGACTTCATCTCCTTTGAACCTGCCCAGCCTTATAAAAGAAAAGAAAGCTCCATCTTGGAGCTTACTACATTCAAAATCTCAGTGATTTGACAAAAACGGACGCGAAATGTCTCCTCGGTTTCATTAAAAGCTCAGAATGGTTTTCTCACGGATAGTAAGGAGAATGGACAAGATCACGTGGTATCACAATGGACCAAAAATGGTCTAAGTGTGCTGGTGAACCCGCTGGCAGCCACTCTAACCTAACCTAACCTACTCCCAAAAGTATACACCTTCTTGACAAGTTCTGCGAATTTAACGAACACAAGAAAAACAGCGACACCTTGAAGTTAGTTCGGACACCACCCATGGTGTAAGTCTCCACTACACCCTGCATCTTTCTCATCTCTCTTTTTCTTCTTCTTTTCAAATGGTTAAGCTGTTGTAAAACCTTACAAATTACAAATCCCCTTGTTTTAGTAACTACTGTGATTAGGTTCCGGATTCGGTAGTCTCTCTATTTGAGATTGAACGATAGACTATGTAAATGCTTGGTCACCAGTCATGTGGTCGTTATCTTAAAACAAAGGCCATTAAACTATCAACACGTGGTGCCGACAGCAAATTCAGTGCAATACACTGCCGCATCGTATGACTCTTATGAGCAGATTAGGCAGAAGGTGTGATCGGAATTTCAAATCAATCTGAGATGTATTCGCAAATGCAACAAACGATGATTTGAATAGAGCGTACATATGTACCCCCTGATTGAACATTGGATTAAATGGAGTTCTCCGTTATTTTAAGTTACATATACGTGCGCTTCCATGAATTTGCATTATTGGCCAGTATTCCTGGTCATTTTGCTGCCCATTCTAGAACCAACATCTCAAATTCGCATCTTAATAACAGACAATAACAATTAACTAAAAAAAAAGATTCAAACTACTTCTCGACAACTATTTCTCAAACAAAGAATCAACGAAGGAAATCATAAAATATCGTTATCATCTTGAAAATATTTATTCAAGTGTTGCCAAGATGTACCCAGGCCGAGTCTGTGCTGCACAAACACCGATTAGATAAGAAAACAGCAACGTACGAGTATCTGTATCGATGTGAATCCCGGTCCCATTCATATTGAAATGCGACACACTGAAATTCTAATGAAAAGTGTAAACAAATGGTGGGTCGTAGATTCTGTGACTTGCAGCAAATATAGCACACACCGGCGCCTATATAGACAGAATTGTACGTGGCACTATGCCTCCGCTATTTGGTTTTATTAGTTTACTGTCTCACAAGAGCAAGCAATTAAAATTAATTTATGGATACGATTAGGTTTTTGGGTAGCTACTGGTGATTATTTTGAGAATTTAATCGAATTGCACACAACCTACCAGTAAATTAGTAGTTGAACGTAGGTACTAGGGCAATAAACATTTAATGCGGTTATTGGGTGGATTTGGGATTTGCTGGAGTGAGGTCTGGATTTTTATTGGTTTCCATGTGAATGTGATGTAATGGTTGGATTGCAGGATATCTTTGAAATGGTTATCAGTCTACAAGAGTAGAACGTTTGAAAGCAACCTTGATTTCGTTAAAAATAAAACACTCAAATTCGCATCAAATATCTATTCAAAATTGTTATTGTAATCGATAGATATTCCTTTGCTTTTTACGTTTTTCAGACAACTTCGTGTTAAAGTTGTCCGTGGCTCCGGTTGGTCGATGCGGGAGGTCCAATTTTGCGTCACTTTTTTGAGCATTTCGGCCTGTATTCAACGAATTACGGGTGTTATGCTATCCTGTAAGGCTTCAATCGTGTTCGGCTTTTCCACATAGACTAACGACTTTACATAACGCCACGGTCGGCTTTGAAGAAAAATTAACCGATGATGCCACCAGCCCATAAACCACACCAAACTGTCGTTTTTTTGGGATGCATCGGTAATTCTTGTATGGCATGTGGCTGTTCATCACTCCAGATGCGACAGTTTTGCTTATTTACGTATCCGTTGAGCCAGAAACGAGCCTCATCGCTGTACAAAATTTATCGATAAAACCGCAGATTTTCATGGAGCTGTTCACCAAAAATTAGACGTTGTGGTAGGTCATTCGGCTTCAATTCTTACACAAGTTGAATTTTGTAGGCTTTCAAACCCAAATCGACACGTAAAATGTTCCATGTGGTTGAGTAACACATGCCTAACGGCGACGAATTGACATTTTACGATCTTCATTAACATTGGTAGCTACGACTGCAATATTCTCTTCACTACGCACTGTACGCATGCGAGCCGATGGTTTAATGTCCAACGAAGTAAATTTGGTGCGAAAATTGATGATAACGAATTGTTGATTCACCAGGTCGATTATGACGATGGTCGTAACAAACGGTGCACATTTTTCACAAATCACGAATTTTGATAATAAATTTCAATAATTTGCAATCGTTGCTCGTTTGTAAGTCTTTTCATGATTAAATGGCAAAGTATACTGAAAACTTTTCACTTTGACAGATGACGTTTGGACGCCATTACTAACCAGTGCTGCCAACCTGAAAAAACTTAACCCTTAAAAAATCACCCGTTAGTACGTTTTCACCGAACAGAAACTCGTCATTTCATTAACGAAAATCAGCATTTGAAAGTAATGTACCCACCAAAAAATAAAACGCATTCCAACTGTCAAACAAATCATCCGAATATCTACCACCCACCGCCATGAACAGATGATCTCAACTCAACCGTTCGGATTCGGTATAAAATATGAGTTATGAATGGTTTTGAGAAAAGCTAGGGCCGGGGTACTAACGATCACGTTACCCCAAAGAAATTGTATTTGTTTTCTCTTTTATGGGATCAAGAAAGCAAATACCAGGTACAACGGGTATCCCGCAAATACCATATCAGCATCAATAGAAGTATCATTGCACGACACTTTTCAATAAGCCTACTCGCAGATTAGGCCATGCTACCAATGACATTTGCAGAAGCTATTTGGACATGAAAAAGCAGAAGAACGTGCTTCGAATGTTCATTACAAAAAAATACCAAAAGAAGGATCGTGCGCCATCATTATAACAATAAAACGGAATTTTCTGAGCTGATTTGTAGGCCAGATACACGTTGCCAGATCTCGTTCCCGGTCTCCTCATGTACCTACTTGAGAACGTATAACATTCTATGGGACCAATCCACTTCCGTACTCGTGCAGTCGCAAGAGTATTAATAGATGTTAACATTCAAAAATCGTCTGGACCAGATGGTATCTCATCCATAATTCTGAAGAAGAGTTCTTTCACGCTGGCAAAACCCCTGCGTAAGCTTTTCTATTTGTCCTATTCATCAGGACTCTTCCCGAGTAGATGGAAAACAGCATTTGTCCAGCCCGACCAAAAGGCCAAAAAGGCGAATATTCTTCTCTCTCCAACTACTGACCCTGACCAATTGCACTTAGATACATTCCTTCTTTCTAAGGTCATGGAATCGCTGATAAACCGTCAGCTTACAAAAAATATCTTGAATCACGAAAACTCTTCAATGACCGACAATATGATTTCATAGCAACTGGTGATTTGATGACATTATCTCACCGATAAGTGGAACCAATCTGTCTACCTTGGTGGCGAAATCAACATTGTTGCACTTGACATTTCAAAGGCAATTGACAGGGTTTGGTATCAAGCCAAAATGTATGCTTTTGGAATCGATTAAACTCTTCTTCTATGGATTAGAAACTACCCCCGAAGCGTTCAAATCAAGCTGTTTTAGACGGTTTTGCTACTCACCAAATAAATGCTGGTGTTCTCCAAGGCTCCGTTCTGTCTCCGATACTCTTTCTCATTTTTATTAATGACCTCTTGTCTGCAAGTTCTAATTCAATTCATTCCTTTGCTGATGACAGCTTTTCATATTCGTTTTCGAATCCATGCCCTTCACCTTCGGACGTGGAACAAAAACTGCAAAATATGTTATGCTCATTAAATTCTGATCTCGACAGCGTAATTAAATGGGGTAAATCCAATAGAATGGAATTTAATGCTTCCAAAACGCAATGCTGTCATCTGCAGTCTAAGCGAAACCAAAATTTACATTATCCATGAATGCACTTCGATAGTAAAAACCCAGAAACTTTCCATGCTCGGTACGGTATGGGTGTTACTAATGACCTCATATTCGAAGTCGCTAAGAACGTAGAGAAATGTCTAGGTTTCCTTTACCGAATTAAAAAAATATTTCACCCCTTATGATCTGGCCTCATTATATAAAGCGTTTATACGCCCCAAACTTGAGTTCAACGTCCACATCTGGTCAGGTGGAGCAAAAACATCCTTGCACCTACTGGATAGGATACAAAAGCCTACGATAAAACTGATAGGAGACCAATCTGTAGTGAACTCTATAGTTTCACTTGAACACCTTAGAAATCCTGGCTAACACTAATTTTTTGACAATCTAGGTGAGATGGCTAATATTAATGTCAGAAACCTCCTACGCTACATAGTCAGCTCTGAATGGTTCAGTTAGCGAACGAATATAGGGAAAGTCGAAAGATCCACATGGAACCACAACGCACCTTTTTTGGTCTAAGTGTGCACGAGCATTGCGTGCAACCACTACAACCTTACCCTAACCTAACACTCTTTTACCACTTTTACAACAACAAATGCTCAAACGAAATAACCAGTTGGATTCCCTCCCTTAAAATATTCAACCATAACACTTGCCTTGCCACGACCGCTAACCAATTTACCCTCAAGCCTATCTTTGGACTTACTGTGAAATATTGAGATTCATTCCTAAACCGAACAACACGAATGTGGGCTTACCAAAATCAGGTTTTCCTCTTCATTACAAAAATACAAATTTTGGCGCAACAGGCTCATTATTACCCAGGGCCTAGCTTTCTCACAACCATTCATGTGTGCGTGTGTACTTCTTGCACGATGGCGGGACCTCCTGTTTTATGCCAATTCCGAACGGCTTACTTGAGATAAGCTATTCTTGACAACTGATACTACTCGGACGATTTGTCAGATCATCACGAGAGGAGGGCCAGTGAAAAATCTTTCAGGTATTGCTACGGCTGGGAAACGAACCCAGACCTTCTGACCGGCAGTTCATTGCACAAACCATAGCGCCACTAAGCCCTCATTCCTCTACATTACGATTTGCAGAAATTCAAAACCAACGCACATCGGTGTCTCCTCTATTCTTCTCCTCAATTTTCCTAATGGCCGAGCTATCTCAAGCACTAAAGGGTAGCTAAAGGCTTTAGCGCTTGCTAATTGTTAAAACAAAATTTTAGGCGGAATAAAGTGGGATTTCTATAGTTGGGTTCCTCGGTCAATTGTGTCAAACATTGTGCACTTTAGCTCGATGCAATTAATTGGCATTGTGAAACGTTGGACGTAGAAGTATCAATGTGGCACAAAACTTTCTTTTTTGAATTTCATGTCAGTCAGAAAGTAGTGGTTGTAGCGGGCGTGTGTGGTCTCATTCGACAGGAGTAATTCTAAAGTTTTGATCCCTATCCCGGGCAGTTGACATTATGCGTTGGATTATTGAGGAGCGTGTTCGTGTGTTTGCGATCGAGGGTTTATTTCGAAAGGATCGCAACCCGAAATCGCTTCAATGTAGACAGTAGGCGATGTCCTGGACTTGCCAGATGATCATGAGAAAACTGAGGCAGTAAAAGCTGCGCCGTTCTGCGCGCAAACATGCATCTACTCGAATTCTTCGCGATAGCCTTCATTATCATTGGTACAAGTTAGTAATTGTGCAGGAACTCTCCTAAGGCGTTCTTTAAGGAACGCATGTGAGGCATTAAGATCACCTTATAACTGTGCCATTCAGATCTCAAACATGCGTCTGCTCTTAGGCTTTCCGATCGTTCAGTAAAGCTAATTCTTAGCGATAGCCTTCATTGTCATCCGCACAAGTTATAGCAATTAGCAGGAACTCTCCGAAGGCGACTTCATTCCTTTCTGGAGGAACACATGTGAGGCATAAAGATCACCTAAGAACATTGAGGCAGTTGAAGCTTCAATTTTGCTTTTGGACTTTCAAATTGTTCAGTGAGTAGAATTTATTACGATGAATTGCATTCAGTATAGATGAGAAATTGGAGAACGCGACGGCAATTGAAGGAACGCATTTAAGGCGCTTCCCGAAAAAATTCCAAGCGTAGCAATTGTTTTCTTCTTAGTCACTAGCGATTTTTTGCCGTTTGATGTATATTCTCGATTTCGATTCGCAGAATTTGGAGCATAAAATTATGGAAATAAAAATCCTACCTCCAAAAATATAAATCTACATTAAACATTTAAAAAGCAAATTAAAACACAAGGTTAATTGAATGCAAAATTATGGAACGATAATGAACTTTAAAAAAACAAAATTTTACCAAGTCAGACCCATGATAACCGACAAATTTGTGAAAATTTGCAATTTTAATCATATTATGACGTTTATGCAGATGCGGTGACATAAATAGCGCCTTAACGTCGTCAATGAGATAAGAAACATCACTCATGACTTTATAGATTAGTTGGCTTTCAGAACATGTCACCTTATCACGCTACAAAGTTGCAGTGGAAACCTTGAAAATCGCAGTATTGAAGAACATTGCCTGAGAATTTGTTTAGGGACCTAATAGTTAAGTACAATTGTCCTCTCAGGTGATTTGAAAGGTGTCCCCCATTTTCAGGATTGAAATTCAGGTACGGCTGCAATTAATTTGCATGATAAGCTGCGGTTTAAAATATGAGAATTGATTTTTGAATCTGCAGAATTTCGCGTTTTAAATGGTGCAGTCAAGTGAACCATTTAGACTTTGAAATCAAGCTTTAAATTTTCAGATTCGTTTGATATTTAAGTGTCTGACCAGCATCCAAGAGTATAAAACTGCCATAATAAGGTTCTCGAATTTTAAGTTCAAAATCAGCGTCAAACAGTAGCTGGCATTCTTTGTGGCAAAATGAGAACTTCGCAGCCACAAATAAATGACGAAGCTAGGTTTGAAAACCTGTAGGGGCGGTTAATGGCTGATAATTAATTTCTTTCATTGAAAGGATTGTATACTAATAAAGAGCTTAGGTAAGGTTAGGGCGGTGGTCAGATGGTTTAAAGGTTGGTGAAATAGTGATTTCTACTCCGCACATTTAGGCCTCGTGATAACCTTAAGCGTAGGTTAGCCTACGTCCATCCACCTTCCTCAATGGGTAATTTAACTATATCCCATCCATTTTGAGTTGCTCAGACACCCTTATAAAGAGATGTTATTGGGATTTCGGAAAGTTCTTGGATATCTTGGATGTAGAAGCTTGTAAGTGTTCTGTTCCGCAAATGACAAAGACCCGGACAGTGGCCAGAGAAAGTAAGATATCCCTTCGTGTGCTTCTTCGCAATCGCAACATCTGTGTGGTTCTCTAGGAGTGGGTACCCCTATGCAACATAGATAGTGATGTTCCTTACAATCATTGGTTGGTTTGGTGCTTTTCATGCGTTGTCTTGTTTCACGAGTTGCACAGACGCGGTGGCACTTAAAAATTCACTCTCCAGCGTTTGATGGCCTTATTCGAAAAAAAAATTCATATCAACTGAAAACATCGCCGCTATCCGTTGAAAATATGCAGAAGAACCCGATGCAGTCAAATCCTATAAGAAACGATCTTTCGGAGACTTCAGCTTGGCGAAGTTATTGGCCCTGTATCCGTAAAAAATTAAAACTAATGAAGTCCTCAAAGTTATGGACCATAGACAATGCCGTTTGTTGGCCGACTGGGCTTCGGATCGTTTGGAAAAGGGCTCCAATTATGGACGAAATATCATCATCATCGACGTGACGCGACTATTGATGTATGGATATGCCGAAGTGTGAAGATTTGATTTATTGTGGACTTTCCTGATAAAGGCCGATCAGGTTGTTGGTAAACGGTTTTAGGCGTTACATATTACGTCAGAAATTATTCGTAGGCGATTTTGAAGAGACTTATGTCTCTGTAGTTCCGAGGGTCTCCTTTTTTGTGGATCGGGTAACGATATACACATGGACGACATGTGGTTCCATTAGAACGACGATAAGTGCCACAAAGCGAACGCTTTTATGATTATCTCTCACTCAAGTGACGTGAATTTGCTACCAAGATCGTGCGATTTAAACCTTTAGACATTTTTTTGGTGGCCTTTCTAAAGTCCCAGGTCTATGCCAACAACACCTAATTTAGAGATGCCCTTAAAATCAACATAACGCAGGACTATGCTCAATTTTAGCCGGTTACATGTGGGAGAGTAGTCGGAATTTGGACCTTTCGGATATGTGTAAAGCCACGGCGTACATTTAAACGATGGCATAGGGGCATACATGGGCCTTGCAAAATTAATACACACAGGTTGTTTTCAGCTCGTTTTTCAACAGCGATTTTAGAATAACCTCTCACCTTCTAACCCTCTAACACTTACATATATCGCTGCTGCTTCTTGACAGTTGACTATTGTCCTTACTGATCGGCGATTTCTGGAGATGATTCGAGGGGTTACTTTGGGCATTACTAAGCTACAGACAGAAGGATGGTTGATAGCTCAAATGAATCGTGAAGAAAGTTACTAGAAAGCATTTTTTTGGGAATAATTTTAGTGAGAGCTTTTACGAAACATGCAGTTGTTGTGGAAAAATTTAAAGGTTCCACGAATTTGGAGAAACAAACAAACTAAAAACAGTTGTTTTTATATTTAGATGTATAACGGTGTACCGGTGTACGTGCTTATAATGAGAGCAATTATTAAGATCTGTTTATCATAACTACAAGGCATGTTATTAAAAAAGAATAGCCACTAACGTTTAAGAAACAAAAAGAATTATTTATGTGAAACAACTTTTTGTTGTTTGTAGCTCAAAAGAAGGGGGACGATCCATACATTCTTGGAAAGACAAAGTTTACGCATCACCACTCCAGGGTACTGCCTGACCTTGTAAATATTTAAATTCATTTTATATAATCCAAAAACAGATTTCTTTGGAAAGTATGGTACTCACATCGTTTCAATATACACATTTGCGTGTATTCCTAATTCTCCATCCAATCTATAGCCACTGTAAACAAATTAAAATGATTTTCCTTCCATTTAAGCAAACAAAATAGCACGATAAATCCTTCGCTCATTAAACAAAAACAAATGTATCTCCCTGTCGAGATGGTTGAAATAATTTTGCAAAACCCACTCAAAATGTACAACATAATCTGAGTCACTATACTCTTTCGTCCCCCACATCAAACCAGACTAAAGGAGATAAACAGATGAACTTATCGAAATATGAACCAAAATAATCAAAATAAACAAAAAAAATTGAAGCGTATCTAGCTGTAGGATCCTTTTACTTTTATTTTGAGTTAAACAGAAGAGACACACTAGAAAATCAACGACCTCTTGAATTTTAAAGGTCGACGGGTTTACCGTGCCTATGGACATTGTCAAACTTGTTTTTTTTTTTTCATCAACTGCGTGTTGATAGTCGAATCCGGAATGGAAACTTGTTACTGTCAAGTGGATTTTTTTTTTACAAGTAGCTCGACTTGAATTAGTTTTACTCGTCAAGAGGGATTCAAACCTGTGCCACGGAATGATGTATGTCAGGTTGAGAGGCTTCATTCATCGGCAAGCAATTAAGTGCTCGCCGTGAGTACTGGTGCGTACTTTATGGCACTTGAAAGTAAACGACTTAACTACTATTTGACAGTTTTGCGAGCGGTTTTTATTGGTTATAAGTGTCATCATCGTTTTGATGTTCACTTGACAACTCATGCAAATTGATACGACGTGTTTGCGTCACGGAAAGAACACGAGAATTCAATGATGGCTTTGGATATTTATGGTTAATGAGGTAATACTTGTTTTAAAATAACTTTTGGCTCGAAATAGAATTCGTTTTAGCGTTGATTTATTTAGCTTGATCTTTGCATCTTTCTTTCTTTCTTTAAACGAGGTATTTAATTCATAATGACGGGCGCTATGTTAGCGAGAAATATAAGCTCATAAGCTTACTAATATTGACTTTCGATTTACTCATACATTGGAAATACATTCCGTTTGATGTACTCTTTCGGGGCCTATAAGCCTAAACGCTTTCTCTTTTTATATAAAGAGAAGGCTATTACCAGCATAAGAGATTTAATGGCTATCGACTACGATATGAAATAAATTTGGTGGTCTGATAACCCTAATAGTATTAGAAATGTAATCCATCCAAAACAATTCGCAGATTTGGATTAAGGTATAATTAGTTGGCAATAACCCTGGCGCAGGAGATTTATTGGAAATGGATTGTTACACATTAGCCCCTTTGAGCGTCTTGTTATATCCTGACGTGGCTGAACTTGATAATGGCTGGATATTGTAGAATGAGGGCAGACACTGACACACGTAAGGAACCTGGCAATACACAGACGTTGTTTCTTGGACTACAAATCAATTTCGTTTATTTTACCTCCTACAGGTAACCATCGGATACAGGTCTCATTAAAACAGATTTGACTTGCTATTAACGAGCGAACGAAATGTAGGAACATGGCTAATAGGCCATTTCAGAATGACTTGTGTAAAATATGCGGTCTGCTGTACTCTGGTCAAAATGTTGCCCAGGTCCTTAAGATTGTGAATTGGATTAACCACTCAATATTTAGTATACAAAAATTAATTTAAGAAAACAAACTTATGAGCCCCGGAAAAGCCGGATTTCATTGTTGACGACATTGGCTAAGCTAAAAAACGACAACGACGTTAGTATGCTTAACAGAAAAAGTGTAGTCGAAAAACGGAAAGAAGTCCTAAGCTCAGACATTACTGCCATACAATGGGATAGGTTGCTAAAAAGTGCGATATTTAAGGTGGACCGTGTCAACAAGATTAGGTGTAGCCGAACAACTGGCAGAAGTCCTAAGCTGCAGACATTACTGCCATCCAGGAAATACAATGGAATAGGCTGCGAAAAAAGAGTAAAAACTGCGATATCTAAGGCGGACCGTGTCAACAAGATAAGGTATAGCCGAACAACTGGCAGAAGTCCTAACTGCAGACATTACTGCCATCCAGGAAATACAATGGAATAGGCTGCGAAAAAAGAGTAAAAACTGCGATATTTAAGGCGGTCCGTGTCATCAAGAATAGGTGCATTACTGCCATCCAAGAAATACAATTGAGTAGCTGCTAAAAAGTGCAAAACCGCGATATTTAAGGCGAAACGTGTAAAAAAAGGTGTAGCTGAACAACTGACAGAAGTCATAAGCTGCAGTCATTACTGCCTAATCCATGGCATAAGAAGGTGTAAGAAGAAAGAAAAACTGCAACATTTAAGACGTTCCTTGTTACAGTTATTTTTTTATAATATATACTCCCTCAAAGGGTTATGAATACCTTTATAGTGTTTTGATACATTTGTAGGGTTTTAGAACAGCGCGGGCCTTTCACGAGAAGAAGAAGAGAAAATGAAAATGAATAGAGGAGAGAATTCAGATGCACAAATCCACATAAGCGACTGACTTAGGCAAGAAGTCTTGGTTTTTTTTTTAAACAGCAAATTGATTCTGACTATTTGGATCAAGGCCAAAGTGATCAACATTTCCTCCTTAAAGGCTGAAAAAGATGACATAACTAGCGACTGTTTCTACTAGCGCCATGACAAAATTTATGAGTTGCTTCAGGATGATAAAATTGTGCTGTGTGGACATCATTTAAAAGTTTTGTCGGAAAACAAAGCCTGACACAGAACTGAGGCTAAATGTTTGAGGAACAAGAACCCATTATGCCTAGCACATGTTGTTTCACCTCAAAATCCAATAGGGATCATGGCTCTCGGTGTTATATTTGCAAGCGAATTTCAGGCCTACAAGAAAAAGCTGAAGGCAAAGACGGCTGTTAAGAAATTCGCCATGAAACAGGAGCACCCCGGCTTTAGGAACGAAGAAAGACAAAGCAAAGCGGTCGATCAAAGGTATAGAGAGGTTCCACTTCAAAAATGGCAGTCTTCCCAAAGAGTAAAACGTAAAAGTCAGACATAAAATGGACGTGTCGAAAATGAACATTGAAAAATCGTAGTAAAGTCATAGCCAATGAAAACGGAAGATTTGTAATAAAGACTGTTAAACGATGAGGACGACCAAAGTCCAGCAAAAACTATCAACACGATAAAGTAAGGATAGCAATACCTAAGCTTAACCTTAAATAGTATACCGGAAATGACGGTATTCTTATATCGAGCTACATTAAGCCTGAAGAGATGGCATTAAATCATTCACTAACTTGTTAGCAACATTTTGTCAGATAAAAGAATGTCTGAGGGATTGGACCTGAGCATCGATAACTTGACCCACATAAAGGAGACTCTCGAAACTGCGAAAATTAAAGGGGCATTCTCAACATTCATTACTAGACACTGTCTACCTTAAAATGTGATCGAATAAATCCCTTGACCGACAACCCAATGGGTCCCTATCAGAGTGGTTTTACTCCAGGAATGTTAAATCTTTACACTTCGGATAGTTTTCAAAAAAAGAGATCTAAACCGATATGCATTGCCAACAATATAGATCCATGTCCACATTTTGGTTTAACGCAAAAAAAAAATCCGGAAGATACCGATGGATATCGTTGCTAAAATCGACAACGCCCCCACTGTCGATACCAAAAAAGGATTTAGAAAAGCTGATGCATTGTCATGTGACTTCTGTATCATAATTCTTAGTAGAATTTTGAAATACACCCGAGCCAGCACTATCATCTATAAACCTTTGCAACTTCTAGCCTATGCTGACGATATTGACTGCGTAGGTCGGTACAAACGAGATCTCACCGCAGCATTTGCATCTTCGAGAAGAAAGCGTTTAAAGTGCATTTAATAACAAATGAGGGCAAAAGCATGTTGTCAATAAAAGGGGCACACAACATTGACAAATTGTTACAATCTAAAGTATTTAGGTTGGTATGAAACTTTGCCTCGTCTCCGCTTATAGTTCTGAAAAAGACAATTCCTCAGAAATAAATCGAAAGACTACTCTTCCCAATCATTTTTTGTTTTGTTTGGATTATAAGGTAATTCAACAAAAGGGCTCTTCCTTGAGCTACTAGTAGTAGTAGGAGATCCTATGTAAGTAACAACCAAATCATTCTAGTCCTAGTCACGTTGGTAAAACATGGATCATAGGAAAAGTACAAAAATGCAAATGCGACAGCCTAGTCATCTTAAAAGATGAGGAGACCTCCTGTTTTATGCCGAAGGGTTCAATGGCGAGATTGTTAGTAGATTGTTAGCTTAATAATTTATCACTGGCCTTCCTTTCGCGATGATCTGACAAACGATCCCAGTAGAATATATTGTCTAGAAAAGCTTATCTAAACTCTGCCATTCGGATTCGACATAAAACACGAGGCTACGTCATTTTATTAGAAGTTTGTAAAGAAATTCTTGGGCACGAAGAAGTCGAGGAAGACCTGGACGAGAACAGAAACCGAACTCAACCAACTTCAAGTGTGCAACTTGGGGCATTTAGTTAGGGCCTATTAGTGCGACAGGGATGTGGGTTGAGCAGGAATGGTTCATTCCAGAAAGTAGCGAAACTTAATTAAGTAAGTAAGCTCATAATGTAAAAGTCTTTTTCAGATAGGTCCTTCTTCCAAAGAACGCGATGACAGTATTGCTGTACATGATCATCTTTACGAAAATATAAATTTTGACTACTGAGACACTAACCTTAAAAACTCCAGATCTATACAAATTTGTTGCTGTTTTGCTACAATTTCACTACACTCGCAAGGAAGAACTTTGTTGTTTGCAAACAAGACCGGCATTTATTCAGAATGACTCATATGATATTCGATTGCAACACTTATCGAAGCCAATATGAATCGAGTAAAAAAAAAATTAAACGACATTTATTGCACTTTCCGCTTGTAGCACATTTCTTTACAAAAAAACGCCCGCACTTACATAATATTCATTGGCTTCTTATTGATATTTAGGAACACAAAGACTTTTTCACTAGAGAAACACAATTTCCGACGAAAAACATACAATTTGACGCAAATTAATGCAAACCGCATTTGCGGCCATGTTTTTTCTTTTCACTGAAATCGATGTAATGATCGCTAAACAAAATTAACATAAAAAACCCCATTATCTGGGATAGTAATCGATCGAAAATGTACATTTATTTAGTGAACACTTATTTATTTCATGAAAATCGAATATCTAAACTCGAGAAATTACTTTTTTAAACATATATTTCAAATTTTCTTTCACAGAAACCGAGCATTTCTTTCATGAAAACACAATTTTTTCACACTGTAAAACTACCTTGGTGGTCGCAAAACATGTCCCAAATATTTATTTATTAAAAAACAGTAAAATGAAATCGAAATTTTAATAAAATATCTCGATTATTGATTTTTTTCCCGAAAACGAACACCTGAACTGACACAGATCATTTTTTGACATATTAACTGCGCGAGCCGTGGTGGATCGTAAGTGGGTGATGTTGGGGTGTGGAATGTGTTTATGGCTAATGGCTGATGGTATGAAGCTGTTAGCTGAATCAAGCCTTTATGGTTTATAAGGATGACTTCCAATAATTGAGAAGGTAGGTACGTGGTAAGAAGACAATAAATTTGTTACATAATCATTTTTTTTATTGTAGGTATAGACTTTTTTGATATTTACATGGTTTTGTGTGACCAATGAATAGGTATCAAGAGATATTTATAAAATAAATAATTTTTCCATTATTTTTATTCATAAGTATCAAATATTAATTTTCTATAAAATAGAAAAGGATCACGTACCTATGTAAGGTAATATAAATTGGCTGACATTTTGCTTAAGACGCACAACACACGCCTATTCATACAAAGGAATGGACATTTTGGCTAAAATCGGACGATATTGACATCTTACGAACACACACAACATAATATGCCCACACATACTAAAGGAATGGAAATTTTATCAAACTCTGAACCAAGAGCGACAGGCATAGGTTTACATCGAATGATCGTCACATTATGCCAAAAACACATGTCACCCATACGAAGGAATGGGAAATTTAGCAGCAACACATGAACAGCCATACAAAGGAATGGAAATGTGAGCAACTTCTGAACAACTGGCGGCGAAACATGGTTTGCATCGGAAGGTTGTCATATCTGGCCAAAGTCACAGCAAACATAGCCAGACATACAAAAGAATGAAAATTTTAGCAACCTCTGAACAATTTGCGGCGAGACATTTTTTTGCATCGGACGATTGAAATATCTGGCCAAATATACTCAACACATATAGCCAGCCACACAAGGGAATGGATAAGCAACCTCTGAACAGCTGGCGGCGAGACATCAGTTTGTATTGTCACATAAGTGATGATTGTCACATCTGGCCAAAGACACACAACAAAGCCAGATATACAAATATACCGCTTTTAAGAAGTGACGTTTTTGTCCTTTTCCCATTTTTTAGACAACATTATTTCGGGTTATATATAGCTAACATTCAGCCCTATCGAGGTATCCGTCGGATTATTTTTCGCAGCGCATACTTCGTCGGGCGTTCAAATTCCATTCGAGGTATGTGTCATCGGAAAAAATACTACACAACTGCGACGGCTTCACTTTACTACAATTCGTTAATAAATTCCGCGAATAATTTGTGTCGGAGAAAATCGAAATAAATAATGCACTTAGCTGTCAAAAATTTCACGAAAAATGCCCCTGAACGCACTTGAACGCAATTTGCCGGGATGCGTTCCAAATGTCGGAGAAATATTCCGAACAGCTTTTCGGAAAAATACCTTGAAGGAAAAATCCTCCGAATCCTACAAAATCGGAGAATTTTCCGCTCAGACGGATACCTCGAAAGGGCTTAGTAAGTCTTAAATAATAATGAATGCTAGCGGTTTAAACCTACATAATGTATGTTTTCATCTACTCCAATTGTGTGCATAATTGTATGTTCTTAAAAAGAAGTCAGAAAAATATTGCCCCTCTCTCCATTATGTCTCTCACGACGACATTTATTATAGCAACTCCTCCTTTACCATTTGCGAAAGATACCCACAATAGTGCATTGTACCGACAAGTATTCATAACCACTCCTAAAACAATTCAAGTCAAAAACCATGTTTACATTATTTTCCAAACTGTCACTATCAATCCCATAAAATAATTATCTAAATCGAATAACTGACAACGTAGAACACACAAAACGCACACCCTTTAAAAACACACCCCTGATTGTCACCATTCCCTTGGAAAGTTGTGTCAAACTTAAGTATGTACTCCAAAGAAAGCCCCACCATTTTCTGTCCTCGTAACATTCCAATGTCAAATGTCAAAATTCTCATAAATTATTATGCGTGCGGTACAAGTCACAGAGTCTCATTTCAAATAATCTAAAACCTACCCCCTTCATGTAGCTGCGAACAAAACACCAATGAATGTTTTATGACACTTTATCAATCTTCTTAAGAGCTTCGTTATCGATTTATTGACATTTCTAGAGTGACTTGATGTCCCCAGTCCGGGAGAGGGTTCGACTACGAAGTGCTTGGGATATTAATTATGTTAGCTTTAACAATCAACTGAAGTGGGTAATGGTTGACGTTTTCAGAAATATGAGCGCCACCATTTCTTCTTTTTTTTTCTATAAATACTGAATTAAAATAAAACAAATAAAATTAAAAATTATTGGGTCATAAGAAGTGTCACCGAAAGAAGGAAAAATATATTTTATTATGTGAACCCCATTAACCTTGTGACATTTTGCGTGCTAAAAGCGTTTTTGTGAGTTGAAATAAAAAAAAAATAACAAAAACATGGTTAAGGTATAACAAGTTGCGTGTGAAAAAAAAGAAAACCAGTTATTTCTTGATGGTGTGTGGCAGACAATATGAACTGACAACGGACTGCAGTGATTAAGTCAATGTGACAGTAATGAAGCAGACGATGTATAATTAAATCGGAACAATGCCAATTGGAGGTGAATGATTCGTTTGGTTTTGTTTTTGTTGCGGAAATGTGAAGGCGTAACTTTGCAAAACTAATAGGATTGAGTTCAAAGAATATATTTATTACGGGGTAGGATTATGAAGTGGGCAGTCGCTAATTCGAGCTGGTAAGGAACATTGCATATCTTGAATGTGCTATACAAGTTGACCAAGACTTCAAGTCAGAAATTGAAGAAAGAGTTTTTCATTTCAATTGTAATTTCTTTGGGCTATGAGGTTACAGAGTCTAAGGTAGTAAAACCAAAACTGTTTTAAGAGAAATTGAACATTGAATAGGAATCTGTCAAAACAGCTGTCGTACTGATCATGTGGTTTACCCAGTCTCAGTAATAATGCTTGAACAACAAATACCACAGAGAAACTAAAGGTTTTTTTTAAGACGAATTGAACTATTGATAAGGTTACCTGTTAAAACAGCTGTCACACTGGATACGTGTCTTTAAAATGCAATAACATACACCCGAACAACATTTAAAAATCGCGAATTTTTTAAAAACAAAATTGGCGTTATTAAATGTTGTTCGAGTGTAAGTTTATGCATTTTAAAGACACCTATCCAGTGTGACAGTTGTTTTGACTCCCGTGCCAAAGAAGTCATAGTCTCTCATATTTATTGATTTTTTTTACCATTCTTGCAACTCGACCTTTACTCGTCCATAAAGTGGATTTTAGGGATATACCTATCTTGGCCTACATCCGCATTAAGTCTAACGTGTGCAGAAATTGAAGCCAATGGAACATCGTTTGCATTGTACGTTCGGTGAATGGACTGAAACTGAACTGGAAGTTGAGCCGATTTTTTACTAAATTACCAACCAAATCGCTGGGATGCTATACATAAAAAAGAATAGGTACGTTAACATTTTATTTTCTTAGGAAACTGTAAGCTAATGCGTTTGCCAGTTTTGGCAATACCTTTGAAATTCTGACACAAATATAAGATTAGGACATGTCCATTGCCCATCGATGCATAAAGCGTTTACTCGACAGGAAGCCACCAAGAGAAAAATATATATAAACAAACGGTACAACATGTCAAATATTAAGCAAATTCAATCTTAATTTTTAATTGAAACTCTAAACGACCTCTCAGCTTGGTTTTGGTGAAAGGTTCGCACATCCGTCAATTAGGTGTATCCTGCTGCAAGGTTTTTATAGCCTACGCTTCATTAACAGTGAGAACGAGGATGATAAGTGCAACGTTTATGTCTAACCATCTTCAACCCAAGAACACTGCACCACGAGAGAAACACATTTATAACAATATGGTGACCTAAGAACCTTTCACTGGATGCAGTGGCCTAGTCGTTGGTTCAAATCTTCAAAGTTAACAGCACCTACGTTTATTCACTGCCCCACCTATTTCGAAAGTCTGACAAACTTGCAAGAGTATAAAACTGTATCGTTCGGAATCGTCGTTAAACTGGAGGTAACATTCTTTGTGCAACATGAATGGAGAAGCTAGGTACCTGTACCTGTGCATGGAAACTGTGCGTCGGATGAGCTTGCAATAATCGGCAAAAAAAGAAGATCCCAAGATACCTATCTTATTAAGGAGCCCAACGTCTCAAATTCATTACCTGTTTGTGCCTTTTTGAAAGGGGATGCAGGCACTGAAAAGGCAGTTCCTATCACTACCAACACATTTGAAGCAAACACCCAACCAGAATATATCCACGTATCCTTCTTTTATATGTATTAACAATAAATTCTCTAATGCGAAAAACAAATAAATGTCAGAAAAATGCCGTGAAGAATCCGTGCTTTATGTGATAAAACAAAACCAACAAATATTTTCTCTTTCTAGGAATTCTTTTCGAACAGATTGTGAATTCCGAATCTTTAGCCGTCTGAAAATCTTTGACACGCGACTATTTTCCTCTTGTCACCCATTGAATCTTTCCAAGCTACAAGAACCGTGTTTTTCAAAAACATGCTTTAACTCTCATCCTACGTAGGTAGCATGAAAAGAATGAGAAATAGCAACAGAAACCGATATAAGATACAAAAATATTCAACAACATAAATCTTTCACAGAATGGAGTGGATGACGTACACGCCTGAGGTGGGTAGAGAGCAGAGGTGATGATGATAATGATGGCAGAAGGCATAGAGGCTGTAGCCCAGCTCAGCTGATTCCTGATGCTGAAAGAAGTGCGACGAAACAAAATCGAAAAAGTAGAAAAATAAAACCAAACAAGAAAATCAATTTCGCCCCCATGGACAGGCAGCAGAAAACAGCGAAAAAAACATGATTTTCGCTTCACCTTTGAATATTTTTATCCAACAAAATGTTTATAAACGAAAAAAAAAAATAAAGAAAACTTACCGAAACAATTAATTGTTATCCACACGTGTATTTAATTTAGAAAATAAAAATAATCACCATTCACTACACGAAACTTTTTTTTTGTACAAATGCGTAACCAACAATTGAAAAATTGAATCAATAAAACAATAAAAAAAAACCGCGCGGGAGGTGAAAGTAAAAACCGAATCAAAATTTTTTTAAAATTTCGCCATACCAAGGTATTATTTAATTTTGTTTCACCTTTTTGTGTAACAACGATTTAACGGGGGAGGAGAATTACGAAAACGTGTTTTTTTCTATTGAATTTGCCACACACTTCCGTTTATTTGTTGACCGAATTGCATTTATTCACACGACAAAACAATGATAAATCAACTGACATTTGGAAAAAAATGAAAACAACTCTCGAAGTCTCAACTGAAACCGAAACCGTTTTATGAACTTTAGTTTCGCGAACAACCTCTTTCTCCTATCGCTTCATTCATTATCCTTTCGTCTTCTTACTTTGAGTTTTATTTTGTTCTCTCAATATCCCTTCTCTATTCGACTGCCTGTGTTTGTTTTATGTAACACAAAACAACAAAGAAAACGTGTATGACAGACAAAAGATAGCCCACATGCAACGCGAGACGAGAGCATCCACACCACATTCGCGGAAAATCCTACACACGCACTTTTATTCCAATTCCTGTCTTCGCGTTTTTTTTCTCTCCTTTTAGTGCAACACACACGCACACATTCAGTTTAAACAGGTGAATGCGATAGATTTTCAATCACTTTTTCCACGCACACCACTCGTTTCAGTTTGGTCGAACTAAAGTCGGTGACATTTCAGAATTGTTGTG
Source organism: Rhingia campestris (assembly GCA_932526625.1). NCBI lineage: Eukaryota > Metazoa > Arthropoda > Insecta > Diptera > Syrphidae > Rhingia > Rhingia campestris. The sequence continues at coordinate 107,521,381 of OW052185.1, forward strand.
CGAAAAACTACGTTTGCATGTTTATTCGTGAATAGTTTCGCGAGTTTTGTTTTTTTTTCTTTTACCTTATTGGCAGTTGAATGACCCAAAAGTGAATAATAGAATTGGAAAAAAATGTTTTTTTTTTTCCTTTTAATTATTTTCCTTTCAAAAGTAAATTCATCCGCGATTTATACCGTTTGTTTGAAAATTCACCGTTCGACTGAAGAAGGAAGAAGAAATTCGATGGCCAAATCAACGAAGATGAATGGGATATGGGAACAAGAAAGAAGAGACTGGAAAATCTTCGTGGGAGAGCGAAAAACAACATAAATTCCAATTGGACTGCATGATGAAGTGAAACAAAGACAAGTTTGTGAAAGAGACAAAGTGATGTGCTTGTGAACAGATGTTTTGCGGCGAATTAAAATAAAATAACAAATGGGGACAGCTGTGTTGTTACTGCAAACATATGGAAATGGGGAACGTGGTGGAAAGTGGAGTGTGACGTTTTGATGCAGAGAAGGCTGGTTGTTGCGAGTTTTAATATTGTGAGTACGAGTATAAATTGTTTTTGATTATTTGGTATTTTGCGAAGTAATTTTCTGTAATATTTTCTACTTTAATTGTGCCTGTTTTAATTTGTAATAATGTCATGAAGAAATAAATTTTACGGGCATTTAAACATAGAATTCAATCTGAAAATGTAACTTCTAAACTATCAAAGCAAATTATTTAAACAAAAGCTAGAATATTAGCTAGAATTTATTTATTTTATCTTACTATCTGATCCATTATTCCGTAAATTTCCATCAATTGAAACTATCACTATCACTAGCATTTTGTATACCCTATCCCATAGGGGTACCTATATTAGTTTTGACATTAAGTTTGCAACATAGAGAAATAATATCGACTTTCGACAGATAATATAGACAGATTACAGTAAATGAATCGACTCAGAATTACTAGCTGAGTCGATCTAGCCATGTCTGTCTGTCCGTCCCTCCGTCTGTATGTCACCGATTTTTGGGCCTTAAATTTTTGGCTAGAGTGAGGAAATTTAGTATACAGATAGACAAAGTAAGACAAAGCAGAACAAGTGTAAACATTTTCAAAATCTGCCCAATACCACGCCCTCTTTTTAGTTAGCTGTTTTTGGCCAAACTGTAAAGAATTTAAAAAAAAATGCCTGAACAACATATTTAGATAATCTCAATGGGCCTGCGCACACGAGTATGCTTCAACCGGTTGAACGTCATGTTTGTTGGTGGGACGGGTGAGGAGGGAGCACAGTTTGAGAGGCATTGGAGAGCAATTTTTCACCCAAAATTAAGTGGTTGAAGAGGTTGAATCTACCAACACATGCATGAGCTTCTGAAAGTTGTGGTAAAAAAAAAGACGGCGGCTAGTTCGGTGTTAATCGAATGACACATACATATAAAGTTTGGTATATAACACAAAATTCAACCGGTTGAACATATTCCCGTGTGTTTGGAAAGTAACCATAATGACTACCGGTTGAACGTCATGTTTGATGGTTGGACGGGTAAGGAGGGAGCACAGCTTGAGAGCCACTGGAGAGCAATTTTTCACCCAAAATTAAGTGGTTGAAGAGGTTGAATCTACCAACACATGCATGAGCTTCTGACAGTTGTGGTAAAAAAAAAGACGGCGGCTAGTTCGGTGTCAATCGAATTAAATAAAAATATCAACAAACAAGAATTTCATAAAAAAATATATATACGCAAAACAAATCGGTGTCACTCAGTTTTAATGGTTTGTGTTGTACATTATCGCGGAAAATGAAGTTTAAAAAAAGCCATGGAAGTACACTTTCATATAAAGTTTGTTATATTACATAAAATTCAACCGTGTGTTTGGAAAGTAACCATAATGACTACGGTTGAAGCATACTCTGCACAGGTCCAATATCTATATAAAGTTTTTTCCACGCCCACTTTTTGGGGTCGTTTTTAGTAAAAAAAAAAAACCTTTTCGGTAAAATTCGCATAGCCGATTATAGCCTTCTCATGTTTATAGTGAACTATATGCATTTTTAAGACGAAATAAGATATCATACTCCTACTACATTGGTCATCGTATACGAGTTTTGAAATATGTACTGTGAGCTGTCACATTATCTGGATCAACGTTCAAGGGTTCAACCTCTTTTTTAGTATTTGATCGTGTCCCCAACTTATAAGGGTTACTTGCACCAGCATTTTTGTTCAACTATTCATATTTTTAAAGTAGGTTCAATGACTTAGCACTAGTTCTTTGACGAATTTCCAAATAAGATCATTTGGGTTTTAATGTCAATTTAGTACGTAGTACAGGTAACAAATTATTACCAAATGTGCTTATTACTTATATCTACGTTAGCTGTTTTCACTCACGAGCTTCGGAGTGACATAAGCAATGACATAAAAGCGAAGGTAGGTACAATAATGAAATTATTTGTTTTCAAGTGACACCGCATCAAAGAATAAAATTAATTGTTACCAACCACAATCGCTTAATTATTGGCTGCATTATTAAAATATTAACAAATAACACCTTAAAATCCCTTATTAATGCCTGCTATGAGGATATTTTTGTTTTGAAATTAATCGATAAAACGACAGTAAACCGAAAGTAAAGCAAAATGTCAAAGCAAGCCATTTTGTAAATGAAAACAAAAATCATATGCGACCAAGCAAAAGTTGTTTTTGTTATGAAACTCAGTTGGATTTTTGAGAACCGAAATACAATGCGCAGAGCATGCATGCGCTTTTTGATTGAAGGCGAATTCGTTAGAAAAAAATAGATAAACACAGAAAGAGAGAAACACAGAAAACGCATCAAAAATCAGCTGGCGCTAAATGCATGACAGTGTGTTGAGGTGAGTTTAATTTTACAGGGATGGTATTTATTATCAAAAGCTCATTAAAGCGTCGGTTGAAAATATTTGTTCATGATAATTGTATATTACTGATTCAATTCTTTAATTCACTTTTCGAATGTAATGTTTTACTTTTTCATAATGATTTTTCTTTGTAAAAGGATATATTTTTTAAGTCTATGTGATTTTAAAAAAATTAATATATATATGGCTTTCTTACCGATCCCATAAACTGCTAACTTTCAAGATGATTCTTCCAATATACCCAATAAAATATTGAAATTTTCATTAATGCGATTGGACACATTTTACCTTGCATGCGATATTCTTGACTTCAAAATGCTAACCTGGGCAATTTATAGGTTTTATCAAGAAAATGCCATTAGTTTGCAGTTAGTTTGTTCGTTATGGTAAAATTAAACTTGAGGAATTATTTATTTCAATTTGTCGATACCACATGACGTTATAAAATTAATTAGTTAGACTTCATTTCTAAAATGCGATTTTCGCTTTAATTTTTTTTCATTGACAGAAAAGGCAAACAAACATAAACTTTAATTTGATTACTTAAAACCGCTTATAACAAAGTAGATATTTCATTAAGTAAAGGGTCCGCCAAATTTTTTTGAAAATGCTATAAAAAAAACTACTGAATATTTTCTCAAATTTCTTTTTTTAGTTGAAAGTACAATCCTTCCGTTTTTTTTTTTTTTTTTTTAATAAATTCTGACCTGCCTAAGCAGTAATATACACATCGACCTAAAAGATCTATTGTGCTTGCCGTCAGATGCTTTTTAGGTTAGTAGCGCTTCTACTTTCCTAATGAAGATTTCCTCAATTCTTCGGGACTTAAGAATTCCCTGAAGAAAGATTCTCTTCTCATACCGTAAAGGGCCGGGCATTCACATATGATATGCTCGGCTGTTTCGTCTTCTTCTAGACATAGTCTGCACTCCGGTGAGTCGACTAGACGCATTTTGGTTAGGTGATATCGCAGACCGTGATGACCAGTTAGGTAGCCTACTAAGTTTTTGATATCGTGCCTGCGAAGATTTAGTATCTTGTTGGCATCTGATTTGAAGGGCTGAGTAGCTCTTTTGGCCTGTCTTAGGCCTGGGATGTTTCCCCAGTATGAAACACATCTGTTTTGTTCCCAGTTTTTTATGACTAGATTTATGGCTGATTTGGGGATTGCACAGAAGGGTTCAGGTCCAATGAAGGGGGTTTCCGAACCTTTTCTGGCTAGTTCATCAGCTTTTTCGTTACCTTCAACTCCCTTATGTCCGGGGACCCACCATAGTTTGGTTTTGTTCCTGGAACTGAGTGTTTGGAGGGAGTTGAAGCAGTGTAGTACTGATTTGGAGTCAATGATGTGTGAGCTAAGGGCTTTTATAGCTGCTTGACTGTCCGTGAATATATGGATGTTTGCGCCTTTAATACCTGAGTTGTGTATTAGGTTTGCGCATTCTTTTATGGCATGGAGCTCAGCTTGGAATACACAAGGGTTTTTTCCCATAGGTATTGAGATGTTTTTATTTGGTCCATGTATGCCAGCTCCTACCCCTGAGTCCATTTTAGAACCATCCGTATACCACTTTAGGCCGTTTAGGCAGTTTGGAGGGTTGTTGCTACACCATGCTTCTCTGGTTGTGATCTCCGTTGAGAATCTTTTGTCGAAGCATAGTGTCTTTGGTAAGCGGTCTGTAACCGCACAGATCATGTCAAGTTCTGGAAGTTTGGATAGAAGTTCAATTAGTTTTAGATGTTCACTAATGTTTAATAATAGATGTCCTTCCGGTTAATAATGGAAAATAATTTCATTCAAATGGCTGCCTCGGGTGGCCATGCAGTAGCCTACACGATCGGTCCAATTTTTAAGCACATTATCGATTGCGTGAAGCTGTATTTCACCAATGGCTTCACGAATATTGTCCTTTCAAGCGTCAATTGTCTCTGGCTTGTCGGCGTAACACTTATCTTTTACGGCACCCCACGGTGTCAAATCGCAGCTCCGAGATGGCCAAACGACATCAGCTCTTCGGCTGATAATGCGATCTTCTTCCAAAATCCGTACGCAATTTTCGCACACATTCTTCAACATTACCATGATTTTCAAAGTAATGTCGTTGTTGTTCAAGTGTATACACAACATATTCGTTCAGCGGAAGGATAAAACTAATTATCTGTCAAATCAGACATGAGCTAAGTTTTACCATTCACGAAATAAGCACTAGGCGAAAAAAAAAACGTTAGATGGCGGACCCGTTAGATATTTCATTAAATTTCTCTCCGGCTAAGAATTTGGTTTAATTCTGCCCTTAAATTGCTGGATCATATAGGGCGTTTTTAAGTGTCTTTTATCGCCTTCGTTGTGAAAAATATCGGACTAATTAAACGCTGCATATCTTCTGACGAAAGGTATCACACATGTTCGCGAAACGGCTTAATATGTTAAGTCAACAATTTTCGACAGCTACTCGTTGAAGTTTTTCCTTAGTTATCCGACGAACAATTGCGGAATATGCCTGTAAATGGAATATGTCAAACGAAACTCGCAATAGATATCTCGTAAGCAAACCGATTGGAACTGACTTTCGTTACGGAAATTCTTCTGAAGAGAAACCTTGACAGGGCTGATTAGCATTGTTGATATTGCTCTGACTAAGATTAAACTGATAAACTTTTGTAGACAAACGATCATTTAACACCATAAATTGGGTTATTCAGGTGATGAATATTTTTTGGAAACCGTCACAGAAATCTAAGAATCCAAAAGGGTTTGCTTTTAAGGATGAGCCTTTGTAGAACGGAAATATCAAAATTATTCCACAAAATAAAAAAATAATTGGACTTATTGTGGACAGCGATAACGGAAGGTCCTATTTAGGAACGTCATAGTAAAGAGCTTATTCTTGCGATTTGAGGCCATAATGCCTTTTAATATTTCGAATATTTCAGGTCGAACCCAGGACATTTCACATCATTGATAAGCCCGGATTTTATAGAAGAGGGCTACAATGTGTAATAGACTATGTATGTATCCTTTATGAAAGCAACTAAAACCTTAAATTCAACCCAGAAAAGTTCAATGATCTGAATCTGTTGTAGGGAGAAATGTAAAATTGTAAAATTTTCTTTTTCAAAGAATAAGGATTTGAAAAACACGCAATGCTGAGAATTCTAAGCTAAATTAACCTAATTCGAGTTTTCACATAAACCAACTTTACTTCGCTTAACGGGCTCCCGACCAATTGAGGGTCTCTGCCTAAGGTAAGGCAACCATTCATACTCTTCAATTCTGGGCACGTTGTTTCTCCTTGTCACTTTGAGTCGTTCTTATCGCTTCGATGGGCTAGGGTTCAAGATTATTGGCTAGTGCATTATTGCTCATTGGGTAAATGTGCCCGAGACAATGTAATCGACGTGTTTTTACCTTTTGTACTACATCTTCTCCTCCACCCGCTTTTCTCGCATACAGGACCAAAAAGTCGATGAAACATTTTTCTCTCTAATGTGCACAATATTTGCTCCGCTCCCTTCTTATTGTCCAGTACTCCACGCCATAAAGTAGCACTGTTAGGATAAGAGTCCGATAGAGCAAACACTTTTACTTTCGGGTTAAGAGTTTTGATTCCAATTGTTTTGCTCATCCGAAGTAGCATCGGTTTTTAAGGATCAGTTTCATCTTATCTACACTAAGGTTCATTCGTGGAGTTAGTGCTGACTCCGATGTATGTAAACTCTTTAACTACCTCAAAATGGCCGTGTTTAGGATTTTAGTTTTACGAAGTTAACCTTGCTGATTCACTATTCTCATTGGTCAATCAAGCATTTTTAGTCACGTGACATGGTCGATTGACCAATGAGAACAATGCATCGGCAAAGTTAACTTGGGAAAACTAAAACCCGGAACAGGGCCAATGGTTGCTCTCAACAGTGAAATTATGTCATTATATGTCGATCTATAGTTTTCGAAACATACTTCGCACTTCACACCGAACACCGAAAACATATCGTATCGTTTGACGTTTCAGTGGTTCCATTAATGAACACATTTTGTTAAAATGTTCCAAAAAATGTGTTCGTTCCACTTTGGAACTTTTGGCTTTGTATGGGTATTATATACTCTAACAACCTTAGGTAAAGTTTAAGGTTTCTTTTATAAAAAAAGTGCCTGATAATAAAGGGTGATCCATTTCGAGGTTCCCTACTTTTTTAAAGAAAAAAACACAGAAAATTCAAATTCAATGGAGAATGTTTACTATCATTTGAAAGAACATTCTTTGGCATTTATTCTTTGAAGATTATGTCTATCAAATGTTGGCCGTTGCTACGTCGCAGATGGTCCATCCGTTGAGTCCAATTTTCGATCACTCGTTCGAGCATTTCGACTGGTAACTGGCGAATGACACGCGTGATGTTTTCCTCCAAGGCATGAATCGAAGCGGGTGTGTCGGCATAAGCTTTTGATTTTACATATCCCCACAGGAAAAAGTCTAACGGTGTGATATCACACGATCTTGGATCTTGGTGGCCAATCGACCGGCCCAAAACGTGAAATTATGTGCTCACCGAAATGTTCTCTCAATAAGTCCATTGACTGATGCGATGTGTGGGAAGTGGCGCCGTCTTGCTGAAACCAAATGTCGCCGAGATCACGAGCTTCAATTTCAGGCATCAAATAGTCGGTTATCATGGCACGATAACGGTCGCCATTGACGGTAACGTTCGCACCGGCATAATTTTTAAAAAAATATGGACCGATGATTCCACCGGCCCACAAACCACACCAAACCGTTGTTTTTTCTGGATGAAGTGGCAGTTCTTCAATCTCTTCAGGTTGCTCTTCATCCCAAATGCGGCAATTTTGTTTGTTTACATACCCATTGAGCCAGAAATGGGCCTCATCGCTAAACAAAATTTGCCTCGAAAACGTCGGATCTTCTTGGAACTTTTCAAGAGCCCATAGAGCGAAGCGATGTCGCTTGGGAAGGTCGAGCGGCTTCAGTTGTTGCACAAGCTGTATTTTGTACGCTTTCAATTTAAGATCTTGACGTAAAATGCGCCAAGTCGTTCCATACGTCAGTCCGAGTTGCTGCGAACGGCGCCGAATCGACTCTCTACGGTCTTCGTGTACACTCTCAGCTACGGCCGCTATATTTTCTTCACAGCGTGCTGGACGTGGTCTATTCGGTCGAATATTATCCAATAATGAATGCTGGGTCTCAAAATGGGTGATGGTGTTGCTAATAGTACGCTCAGTAGGCCGATTATGTTGACCATAAGTTGAGCGAAGTGCACGAAACACATTCCTCACAGAACGTGAATTTTCATAATAAAGTTGAACAATTTGTAAACGTTGTTCACGCGTAAGTCTTTCCATTATGAAATGCCAAACAATACTAAACAAAAATAACATGACAGCATGACACGACTCACACGTGATCTGTCAAAAAAAGCTATTGAAAAAAGTATCTTTACTTGGATCACCCGTTATAATACAAACTCCCTCCGAAAAGATAAGCACACAATCTACTTTCTAAACATACACATTTATTAAATATTTATTATAAAATGTTACCAAATAGAACGCTTAAAAATCGTTTCATTTAATTTTTTGAGAACTTCTTTAAAGTTACATTAGGGTCCAATTATTACCCTCAACCTTAAATATCTATTTCTACCACGTTTCATTAATAAAAGTACTATGACGCCGTTTGCTTATTAATAACGCCTTAAATTATGGAATAAATATTTCTTAAAAGCTATAGTCTACGTTCCTCATATAGATACAGTACCGTTAAAATGTTTTTTTTTTTTTCATGTAATAGTAAAAATCTTACAAATACTGGTAATTTAACTTAGATGCCCAATTGAGCAGATAAGAACAAAGTCATCACAATAAATACATCTAACATTTACTCCACGTTTTAAGTCAGTTTTCCTTTTCAGTTTATGTTTATAAAATGGCAGTGTCATTTTTGATAAAGCCTTTTCATTTTTAATTATAAAAAAAAACTCGTAACTTAATATCGCCCACTACTGTCAGTGACTTTCTGCGCATGTTGCGAATCCGATTCATTCATAGATTCAGCCTCAATGAAGGTTTCCACTTGTTGCTGCTGTTGTTGTGACTGTTGTTCTTCTCCCTCTCCCTGCGGAGAACTGTTAACAGTATCCACACCATCGACGTTTTCATTCATTTGTTTGGGTGGAATGTAGAACCACCATGCGCCAAAGTAAAACACCACCGATGCGATTTTCCCAGAGAGCGCAAGGATCAACATGAACCTGTTGAGAGAGAAAGTGTAAATAACAACTATCACTTGGGCCAACTGTTTGCATGGCTTACCTGCTCATGGATTTGTTGTCGTAAACAAGACATGCACCATGGTTGTCACAGGATTCCTGCCACAGAATGCACGTTTCATCGATTAGGGCGCCGAAAATCATCGGGGCGGGGATAGTGCCTAGCAGACGAACTTTGATCCACTGAATACCGAGGGCAAATGAACGTTGGTCATCGTGAACGCACCTGGAAAATACATTTTATATTGGACTACCACAGGAAACACTTGTCAGAGCGGTTTTTTTTTACCTCAATGTAGCAGACAGCGCTGGCATTGTTGCCAAAAACGTAAAAAGCATCAAAAGGAAGCAAAATGCCACAAAATATGGTAACTTGGTGCATGTTGAATCACACATCGTATTAATCGCCTCATAGGTGACATTTCCAGGCGCCTTAATACAGTCACAATCGAGATAAATTTTCGACTCGTCTAGCGCCCTCTCTTGTTGACATCCAGCATGACAGGGACTATAATACATAACTCCATCCGAACCACAAATCGGGTCATAATTCATGGAGCTACAATGACAATCATTATTGCAGGCAGCACTCATATCCACTTCATAGCTCCTCGGGTTCCATTCCAGCCCACTATACCCGGATGTTACTCCCGCAAAACTTAGATTCGGGCAGGTGAACAAGAAACACGTTGTGAAAAAGGTCGATATTGCTGTTACTATCAAACACATTCGCAAAATTCCCGAACATGCCAAGTTGAACTTCTTCACCAAATACCCGCCGAGAAAATTACCCCCTCCACCGGCGGGCACGGTAATCAAACCCATTACCAACGCCGACCACACCGGGGAAATGCTGAACTGATTTTCAATTTGTTTCGGCAAAAAGGCGGAGAAACCAGCGATTAAAAGGCCATCCGATGCTCCGGCTAAATTGAGGAAGAAAAATGTGGGATTCTTCAGAAGTGATGCCAATGCTTTGGGTAGCTCCTTAAGTTTGGTGAAATTTTCTCTAGCAGCTTCAGACTGTCCGTTGTACGCTTCAGAGATTCGTTCTTGTCGCATTTCCTCCGATCCGGGAAGGGATTTCGGAAACCCAAAGATGGGAATGGAGAGAAGAATGCAGGCTAAAGCGGCAAAGATAAAGCCAACCCACCATGCTCCGACCCACACTTTGCTTTGACTTGTTAGTCCTAACCTGGAAATATTTGAAAGAAAAAGAAAGAGGTATTAAAAGCGTTGGTGACTGTGCTTCTATCTAAGGCTTATCTGATTAAATAAGGCTGACAGTACACATTGTGATGTAGCAGATGTTATTGTACTGTTGGCTTAATGAATAGAAAGTATAACCGAGCAGGACGAAACAGTAAAGAAGATCTTTAACTGTCAGAACAGAAAAGTACAGAATGTGTTCCTCCTAGTGTCATGCTTACAAATTGTGCTTCGTTCTATCACGTCCTACTCTCGTAAATTATGTTACAGAAAAAAGCTTAAATAAAACTGTTGTTGTCCCGTAATTTGGCAGTATTTATTCGTACATCGAGGAAAACAGAAATAGTAGTGCGTCAAACCCAACCAATCTCTGCATAGAGGAGATGCCGAGAGTTGACAAGTAATGTCATTTAAAGCTATCTTGTCGACTGTTTGTCGTCATACAACTAAAAGTTAAACATTTATCAAAAAGGAAATCTAATAACGTTTTCGATTTGGGTTTTCAGATTTTGATCTAAGATTTAAGATTATTCCTGTTCAAATGGAACATAAACGGGAGCAATTCTTCTTGTTTTATTTGTATTAACGTGTCATTTGACAGTTTGTTTATTTTGGTTTTCTATTAGTCGCTTTGGAGTTTATTATTAAATAATTATGAAACTATCAACAAAACATTAAACTTATTCACTAGACACATTTTAATTCAGTAAACGCGAACCGAACGCGAATCGAAATAAAATGTTTAAAATTGACGTAAAGATGTTGTTAAGTGTTTTGGTGTCGATTGGAATCGAGATATTTTAAAATTGATATTAATAAACAAAATTCAATATTTTTCCCCCAATGGACAACGAAAAGTGGTCCAGACTAGATCAAAACATGATCAATTTGCTCTCAAATTAATAACGCTAAAAAACAAACTTTGTTTAATTTTTATTTGATAGGCTTACGTCAGAGATAGTCTTTTGACAGAGATTCCTAATATACCTACTGCAAACACTTATCCAACATTCTGTGGGTATTTTCGTTGTTAATGCCAATAATCAACTATCCATAAATTTTCAAATCCTTTTTTAATCAATTATAATCATTAGGTCCGTTAGGGCACTCATGTGCAAAAGTAAATTAACTTCAATGTGTCGAATGTGAAACTTCACAAAGCCGTACGCGTACCTCCTGAGAAAAAAAGTAGTTTCGCTCATTTTTTCTAAATGTCAAAGGATGACAGCTCAGGAGTTTCAGAGAAACCAACAAAAAAATTCCCTATATTCGCGGAAATCTTTATGTCCTGTAGGTTTATTGTAATATTCAAGTTCCTAAAAATAATCTTTGAAGGTTTTCTATAGGCAAAACACGTAAGTGAAGGGATGTTTTTTTTGTCGTCTCTTTCAACATACTTAAAAATTTGACGTTTTTCAATTTTCTTTGCACAGAAGTACCCGAACGGACCTATTATTTCGCAGTTCAAAAATCTTCTCTTTTTCAAACTATTAACCTTTCACCGACACATTTAGTTGATTTTGTTTCGACTTCTGACATTTCTGTTTTCTTTACATATCTCTCTCTCTCCACTCTCTGATCTAAATTTACTAAATTACTTACAACTCCAATAATGGTGGTTTTCATTGGTAAATCTAGATTTTGATATTTTTTCTTGTCAATATAAAACACGATTGCAGATTTATCTGTTTTTGTCTTTGTATTGTTGTAATATAAGGTCTGTTCCCGTACAAAAAAATATTTACTGATTCTTACTGATTTTTACTGCGGAAAATTATTTGCATGCAAAACTTGCGTACGGGAACGATTTTAAGTAAAAATCAGTAAGAATCAGTAAATATTATCCCGTACAAAAAAATATTTACTGATTCTTACTGATTTTTACAGCGCGAAAATTATTTGCATGCAAAACTTGCGCACGGGAACGGTTTTAAGTAAAAATCAGTAAGAACAGACCTATAGTGTCTCTAAAGTTTGTTTTTGATTTAATTAATATTTTACATAGAATTGCTACAGTTTTCATGATTAACAATAACAATAGTTCTTTACAACAATAATAAATCGAAACAAAATTCACTCTTGTCGAACTGACGCCTATCAATTGTATTTGTGTAAACGGTAAGTGCAAGGAGGGGTAGATCAGACAAAAAATCCAGATCTGCAAAATTGATCTTAGATCAAAGAAAAAATCATTTTTTTGGCCAATATAATAAAACAATTGTCAAAATCGGTATTTTGACAGATCTAGATAAAAAAATTGTTTTTACCAATGGAAAACACCATAAAATTCGTTGGCGATTACGTTAATAAATTGGTGTTGTTGCATACAATAAATTCATAGGATCCATACGACATTTTATGATCCTAAAAATTGCTAATATTAGGCACAGTGAACATGGCAATTATGACTGATGATATTTGTTTTGAGAACCACAGATCTGGTCAAGTCTGGTTTAGTATCTATAACATTCAAAATTGTCAACAAAAATTTGACTTTTTGAAAAGTTGAAATTTTCATTTAAAAAATATCATGGGAAATGTTCATTTTCTATTTTAAGTTTTTGCAAAACTAAAGCAATGGAAACTTTTGTAAAAATTAATCTGTTTAACTTTAAATAAGTTTCTAAAAAAATATTTTTAGTTTTTTTTAGAGCAATCGAAATAACAATTAAAATAATATGACATTATGATCAACCCTAACCTCAATAAAACATCTTCTTATCTACACAAATAAAATTTTATTTTCATCTCGTTTTTTCCTTTGCAACGATGCCTCTTAAGGCAATATCTATGGTAAAAATAATATGTTGTCGAAAGCACCTTAAACTGTCAAAATATATATTCTAAATTTTGTTTGTTTGGTCATACACGGCCACCAATTGGGTAAAAACGTACTATGCGTCAAAATCACTAATAATGTCATTCACACGAGTTTTATGCTCATGGACCTCTCATATAGAAAATTGTGATTCCTTGTTGGGGTCCATTCGAAATAAATATTTACAATCTAGTACAAACATTTGAACTGCTGCTTACCAAATATGACCAACTCATGTGTTGAATGTGTCTTCTCATCATAACCTATAACCACCTTGCACTCTCCTTGACCATCGAGTATCGACACCTTCTCTGTTTAGAATCGAAACAAATGTAATTTTCTGTTATCCCCTTGTTTAGCGAAATTCCAATTTCAAATCTCACACCCCATTTAATCCAACTCTTGTCGCATTTCCAGAAAAAAAAACCCACATCCCTATAATCCTGCCCCCAGCTCCTTAGCGAAATTCAATTAAATAAAATGAGAGCGCGTAAAAAAAAACATGAATATCCCCCGCTCTATCCCAGATCTTTATGCTCTTCTGGCAGCAATGAAATGTGTTTTCCACATCATTACACTCTGCCCCCGTTATCATCATGATACGAGTAAGTACCTCCAAGCTTTGGATTCCTACAAATATTCACAAATAACTACAAGGATACCACGCTGCCGCTGAGCGGCGTCGCCTTGTTGCAAAGAAAAATTGTACTTTACAGGTGTAAACGTGGTAAAATACCTTAGGATCACCATAGCAATAAATAAGAGCTAGGGATGACTGGAAGCCAACACAAGGCACACTGCGCTAATATGTTATTACTTTACACCCTCCAAAGGAAGCCCTGTTGCATGCGACACAGGGGTTGCTTTGCTGGTTGACACGGTTTATTATTACCACCGATGAGATTGTGTTTTATAAGTTTTTGTTCTCTGCCCCTCCATATAACTCCACAAATGGCATCGCTCCATCTTTTGAGGACACCAAGCGCCAAACAGAATGTAAACAGAGAGATCATGTTTTAAGGATATAAATTGTATATGTACGAACACACATACATTATGTACGCATTGGCATTCTGTTTCATTTATTTCAATTAAACTCGAACGAGATGTTATGTCTCAACTTACGTTGCTGAATCAACGGTTAGGAAGTCGGTGTAGACGAGTAAAAGTTGTCCCCCCAGGACGTAACCAACGGCTGGTCCAATGATTGCCATGGTGTAGTAAATTCCTGCAAGGAAAAAACAAAAAAAAAATCAGCCGTTTAGTACATTTTGGCAAAAAGATAAAAAAGACAAAATAAATGGGAGAGGGTTTAGTTTACTGGGCTTCGATAAACTGTTTATTAGGAGCAGTAAGGCTTGTGTTTTGTTGTAAGAATGGGGGTTTGTTTTAGGCCTGTTTTTTGAATGGGGCCATCAATTTGCTTAATGGACATGTTTCATATAACTTTTGAGTGATACTGGGAAAATTTAGTTTAACTTAGCAAATCAGTGCCTTTTTTATAACTGTCCAATCATACATGTATTCAATTTAGTCTAGAACATCATCCTCCTAGTTGATTTTCCGAACTCTTTAGAAATCTTCGCCCAAATATAGGGAAAGCATCAAAATACTAGTGTCTCCCACTCAACATAATCCGTATAGAAGCATTCGGGACTTTGATCGAAAGGTTGTTGTATTGTCAACAGCAGGTGTAGAAAAACTTCAAAAAAGCGTCGTATTAGGTCTGTTCCCGTACTTTTTCATTAAAAATTAGTAAATTCTCAAATTTCTTGGAGTGGGGGTAAATAATCTAAGAAAGAGACAAAATTACCAAAAAGTACGGGAACACGTTTAAGTAAAAAACAGTAAAATTATATATTTTGTATGCCTTTTAAAGAACAAATGACATAAATCACCTGTCAAAACAAGCGAGTTGTCACTTTTAGATACAAACTGACAGTTTACTGGTTTTTACCTACAGAAATTTCTGCAATAAATTTTTTTTACAGATTTTTATGGAGGGGTAGTTTTTTGCTCTTTCGTGAGCTGTCTCTTTTACTTATTTTTGCGTACGGGAACGGCAATAAGTATAAATCAGTAAAAATCAGTAAGAATCAGTAAATATTATTTTGTACGGGAACAGACCTATTGTGTTTCCGTCAATAAAAACTACAACTTCGCGACAACATCAATCTGACATCCATGTCATTTGTATGAACACAAATTCATTTTGTTCCAAAATAAACTACCCCCTGACTCCCGCCAATGATTTGTCTTCATACAAATGATATGGCTGTCAGATTGACATTGTCGCAAAGTATTCTATACAAAAAGGAAATAAAAGGCCCAACGTAAATCTTTGAGGCCCTTCTGCAGTAAAATATAAGCGACTTCTGAACCGTCCAGATTTTGAAAAATTCTTCTCACTATTTTATGGAATCAGATGGTCCTTGCACTATTTCTAGATACCTATATCCTAGATCCTAAGTACCTTCGCAAGATGTTTCCAAAAGAACAAAGCTCTTGTCAAGCGATTTTGAAAGTCTTATCAGCAATGGTCAGTGTCTTCCATAAGATATTGACTTTCATGTGGTCATTTGGTTAGAATGTCTGAAGTGCATGAGAATGGCCTGTTGTAGATTTATTTCTTACTGGTTCATCGACTATCTCGTTCGCGGTTCACAATATTGTGACAATAAGTCCAGCAGAGATTGGTAATTTTCTGTGAGCAAAGGCCTTTGAGCTCCTTACGAAAGCGGCCAAATAGCTTGGATTTTATTCAGCAATAGGTGCTTGAATGATCGGAAAGGAATAGACGAATGGTTGATCAAAGTAGAGGTACATTGTCACAGTTTACATCGTTCGCCACGCATTACAGAATCTGTGCATGTCCATAAAGACTGGGGTTTGAGCTATTTATTTGACTGATCCTCATGTAGCTTTTGGAGGCCATTTTCTTCAATGATTTACTCATTGCCAGAGAGACTCCATGTCCAGCAATTTTTCAGGTGATCCTCAAGGCGACTTTTGAGCTATTTGTTTGATTGATCCTCATGGAGCTTTTGGCGGCCATTTTCTGCACGTATTGGCCCAAGGGTAGGAGATTTAGAATCACATTCAATGATCTTTATGCATTCCCAGAGAGACTCGGGGTCCTTCAGTTTGCATAGCTGATCCTCCAGGCGCTGTTCGAGCATTTATTTGACTGATCCTCAATGCCCTATGGCAGCCATTTGATACAGTTATTGGTACATGCGTGGCAAATTTGAAATCACCTTCAATGATTTACGCATTCCCAGAGAGACTCGGGGTCCAGCAGTTTGCTTAGCTGATCCTCAAGGCGCCTTTAGAGCATTTATTTGACTGATCCTCAAGTCCTTTTTGGTGGGAATTTTCTGCACGTATTGGCTCAAGGTTGACAGACTTAGAATCACTTTTAATGATCTATGCATTCACAGAGAGACTCGGGGTCCAGCAGTTTGCTAAGATGATTCTCAAGGCGCTCTTTCGATCTATCGATCTTTCACTCAACTGGGCGTACATATTACCATTACACCTCGGCTCCCATTTTTTTGGATAAAAGGAGTAGCTGACAACTTTTTATCTTACTTGAACCAATCCAATAAAATTAAGAATAACCTTTCCAAGGTGGTATAGTGAGCCATTGGTGGGGAGAGTTGGGTTCACGTTTAACGCGGGGTTTAAAGGGCTTTTGCCCGCCATTTGGCGGTATGTAACATATCCTGTGCATGTGAAGACAAATGAAAATAAATCTATGATATGTTACGAAATCTGGTTCAAATCCTGAAAGTGACAACAGGTAAGTTTTTTTTTAATGCCACACCTCTTGCGAAAGTTTGACAAACATCCAAGAGTCATGAGAAGCTTACAAATTTACCGTTCGGTTTCGGCGTTAAACAGGAATAATAACTTTACACACACAAATGAAGGGATAAGCTAGGTTTGACGCCCTATATGGGCTGTTAATGCCAAATATTTCAAATATTTCATTTCTCAAGTATGACCAGTAACTAGACTGAAATGACCCATGGACTTTAAAACCTATGAATCTATTCTATGTGTCTATTCAGTTAAAAGTAATCTTCATTGCTGATTGCCGAAAATATCCATCCATTCGGAGGGCTCTTACACCCAAACAACAAAGTCCCAATGCTTTTCATGGTCTGCTGGCGACCTTTTTAAACTTCCGTCTACTGTCTAAAAACCCATTTTATATCTTAGCGACATGAAAATCAAAATTTACCTCATTTACAGAGTCAACTCCATAGCCTCTACCATAACCCCATACCGTAAGTCTAAAACCGTTTATTGAAATGTTATTGAATGACTTTTGCTTGTGTCCTAATCCAGGATGATGTGCTCTTTTTCCTCAGAATCCTTTTTCGTTTGGCATACAATAATAAACCCGTCAATATGTCCTAACTGTTACCAGATAACATTTAAAATTTATTGCGGCTTCGCCTATGTCTAGGTACGCATATCTTACCGTCTACAGAGAATTCTTCCTACTTTCCCAATAAATACAATGGCGTCACAAAAACAAAACCGTTTCAGGACAGAACATCCTCGCCCCATTTGCTAATAAATTGTAAATCTCTTTCCAATTGTTTACTATCTCACTCTCCAGGGTTACAAAATTTAAGCTTCAATCGCAATTGTCTGACAAAAGACAATAAATTTCCATCGCCTTGCCCTTCCACCCCCACCAGGCTGTTGGCCCTTATCTCAGCAGTGACAAAAGTAGCCCTCCGCACATCAAGAGACAATGCAAAGGCGAATGATATTTAACTGGGTCAGGATATTGGATGTAAACAAGCTAGACCGACAAATAAGATCTCTGTCAGCTATCGCCCTGTGTTTACATTATACCGATGTCTTTGCGTACACATCAGGTCCTTTGAAACTTTCCCTTTCCCTAAGCACCAGCAGCGCGACAGCAGCATCTAATAACATCTCGCTAGTCGTTGTTTGATTACGGTACCCATACAAGCGATATCGATTCAAAGGACGATGATTGATGACGCTTTTATTTGTCTAAGCGCGAGACGCAAACTGCAAAAACGCTTATTTGTGGGAAACTTTTTGTCTGCAAACGTATGGAATGGAATTGAGCTAGCGTTGTCGAAAATTTGCTTACCCAAGTAAACCGATGACATTTTCTTGGAGACATTCTCATCGATGTATGTGACGCCCAGGGTGAATAGTGGTGATGCCCCAGCACCGTGCAGAAGTTGAGCGGCAAAAAAGAACCACACGTTCCAGGATAGGTTTTCATTTTCCGACTGTGATGTGGCATTTTCACTACAGAGCTGGAAGGAAGGAAGAAATTGTGTTTTCAAAACTCATTATGACAATTGTGGGGCTTACCTCGGCTGTGGAGTTTCTGTCATCTGTACAGATGTTCGCCTCAGCAAAAGATGCTCTGTATGAGTCGACCATGAAGTGGGGTAGGGCGAATGTAAGGGAGCCTAGCCCCATTAATATGACACCCCAGCCAATCCAGCGCGGTTTCGATGCTCCAATTCGTCCGCCTAAGTAGGTGATGGGCACTAGGCAAAGGAATGACGCAATGTCATAGCCACTGGCTATAAGGCCGGTTTGACTTGATCGCAGACCAAATCGTCGTTCGATGGTGCTGATGTAGACGTTGATGAGCCCGTTCACAATAAGACCTGTTGGGAAATGTTAGCTAACATTATTTATCTGTTTGTAAGCGATTTAGAAGAATCTGTTGAATTTATAAAAAATTTATAAAAAAAAAACATCGCTAAGGTTTGCTGAAGAAGACAAACGTTGCAACCGTTTAAAATCTAAAAAACGACATAGACCTGTGGTAAAAAAAACTTTGCATTGAACATGGGGAGTGATTGCGCACCAGTGATCTGGCCTTTATTTCCTGCCAGATAAAAGACGTAGTAAAGCTACCCTCGCCTTGAGAGGTACGCACAAATAAAGGGAGTCCCATAATTCACGCAAAATCTAAGTTTGATGGATAATACAGATTTTTATTTAGAAAGCTTAAATTTTTTATTGACTCATGGAGTATACAGATTGGGGATTGGGATTATATATGTTTTTTATCACATCGGATAAATGGCCGCCACGGCTTTGCTGGCAAGTGCGCACCCTTTTTTAAAATTTTCTATGACCGTTTCGTATAAATGGGGCTGAATTTCATTAACACACCGCCCAATTTCCTATATTTTAAGGCGTTAGTGGTCGTGAGCTTGTTTGCATAGACCATTGACTTAAAAAAACCTACGAAAAAAGTCCATTGGCGTTAAATCGCAAGATCCGGGTGGCCTGATCACAAAAACGGCCGATTACAGGATTAGGAAATGATTTGTTTTTCTGGCTGTATGGCATGTGACACCGTCTTGTTAAAACCACATTTGGTCACTTTCATATCTTGGAAATAAGGCCCTAAAAAAACTAACTGCCTGACCAGGTGCGTTTTTGAAGAAAATGGTCCGATAATGCCTCCAGCCCAAAATCCGGAGAAAACAGTCAAGCAGTGTGGATGCTTTTGTTTCTCAACAATTACTCGTGGGTTTTCTGAGCCCCCAAGTGCGACATATTGACGTTTAACGAAGCCAATATAAAAATGAGTTTCATCACTGAAGATGATTTTTTTCGAGAAATCAGCATCCACTTGCTGTTGGTCCAAAATCCATTTAACGAACTCTGTTCGCGCTGCATGGTTAGTAGTCTTCCGTTCTTGAGTCAATTGAACTTTGTAACCATGAAGTTTCAAGTCTTTCGTGAGAATTCGCTGTAGAGAGCTTCTCGACATGCCCAATTCTTGACTACTTCGGTGCTAAATTAATGTTCCTCTGCTGTCAGCATTACTCCCGCGAATTGCTTGGATGTTCTTTATTAAACGACTTGTGACAGGACACCACGAGTCTCTAAGATCACTAATTGATCCAGTCCCCCTGAATTGTTTAATTATTCTCTTCACAGTTGATGGTTTTAAATCAAATCAAATCTGACGACCATATTCTTTACAGAAATTGCGGACTGTAGCTGACAAATCTTCTTTATATTTTAAATATTGCTCAACAATGGAAATACATTGGTCTTTCGTATACCGCTCCATTTTTACTAGCCCCGAACTGTCAGCTGTCACATTGTTATCTTTTTTTTTCCGTTGGCAACACAGTACTATTAAATGGCGCAGTATTCAAATTTTGCGTGAATTATGGGCGATCTTTCACAAACCAACCTTTACTAACAAGATGCTGAAAGGAGCGGACTAATTGTAGAGCAATTATGGTTTAGCGAGCCCAAGGTGCAACCTGAACTTTAGTTCATATAAGGCTTATGAAGGTAATTTTACCTTTGATGCACATTGTTACAATGTGTTTGCTGATGTCGTCAAGGCATATAAGTCTTTCACGTATGACCCCCATCCGAATATTCGCTATTCCGCTCACAAAACATGGTTCTTGGTCTTTTCCCATCATATTTCCTGAATGTCAGTAATGTCTTATTTGTATCAGCATAGGACTTGCGCTAGTTGTTTGACTGCACCTTTCCTATTAAGCGTTCTAACATTCCAGTCATCAGATACAGTAATTATATTTTATACAAAAAATTGAGAGGAATTTTAAGGTAATCCTTCTTTTTTTATGAAGGTAAATCGGTATCGGTTTAAAGCAAAATTATAACAACAAAACTTTGGTATAATTATTGAATTTTCTATTTCTAATGCTGAACTCGTGTGGTTCGTGTAAAAATGCTTGACGTTTCATTCATCGGACATAATTTTATCTAACAAAGGGCCATGTTCAGTTTCAGCTTAGATATTAATATCCTTGCTTCATAAATATTTATTTGCTTAATATCTATTTTTTTAATAATTCAGACATTCAGCATTAGATTTGTTATAACTCATTAAAAATTTAAAATTTAAAATTTTAAAGTTGCCTTCCCTCAAACCATTAAATCGACAATTTGTTGGACGTCTATACGAATGATTTATAGTTAAAAAAAAACATATTTGTACCCTTACCATAGCTTAAACGATTAATAGGAATGTCACTAAACCAATAATGCATTCTGACTCGTTTCTCTCAGTTAAGTTTATTTAATTTTTTTCCCTTTTGAACGAACTACTATATGTTTTGACTTATTGTATGATAAATGTGATTGGTATCCAATGAAGTGCATGCATTTTTGTTTAATAGCAAGGAATACCAGTTGTCCTTGTATTTGATTGAGGAATTGCAGTTGAATGCTGCCGCTGACTTTTCATTTTTGTTACACTATTCAGAAAATAATAAGGGTATTCATGCAACGTCGTAATTTTATTACGTGCGAAAGATTGTCATTTTACGACGACACGCTTCATGAACGATCCTAAAACTGCACCACTAAATAATGCGGTAATCCACTGAATTCAATCTCATTTTAATAATTTGTTTATTGATAGAATTTCGTTCCTATTGTTCTCTTTCGGTTCTCGATAATTTTTTTCAGTTTAGCGCATACGTTTGATGTGTGAAAGTGACTGATTAAATGTCAAAATAGCATTTCAAAAGTTTACAACGTTTACCATCTCAGTTTACGCACCCAATTCCTGTGAGAAAATTTCGATATTGTTGTAAAAGATTTCCCATCCAAATTTTGACAGTTCATTTATCACGTCGTAATTTTATCACGTTTACAACGTTTACGACGACTTTCCGACGTTGCATGAATTCCCCTAATAAAGAACAAATGGGAAATAACTATATTTGACCGGCAAAATTTAGTTAAAATGTGGAATTAAGTCTTTAAATAAATAACTACATAAACAATATCAAATATAGTTTAAGAACAGCGCATTTTCGATACCATAAAACTAATCTTCTAGTTAACTAATTTTTTCACAGAAAATACAGACGTTAAAATGCACTACAAAATTTTTTGTAGCCAATATTTTTCATTCATTTATTATTGTGGCTAAATTGAGCCTCATTTTTAGCCCATTTGACAGACAGGGATGTAAAATAAATATGGTAGATTTAAACTTAAGGCTAGGTGAAAGTCGTTAGTTGATCAACGTTATGAATTTTTTTTAATTTGTGATATAATGACTGCATATTTAGCGTTAACACAAACACATGTAATAGGGTTTCCATTACTTGGTGGAAATATCAAACAGAGACCATTATCGTGCCATGATAACCGACTATTTGATGCCTGAAATTGAAGCTCGTGATCTCGGCGACATTTGGTTTCAGCAATACGGCGCCACTTCCCACACATCGCATCAATCAATGGACTTATTGAGAGAACATTTCGGTGAGCACATAATTTCACGTTTTGGGCCGGTCGATTGGCCACCAAGATCGTGTGATATCACACCGTTAGACTTTTTCCTGTGGGGATATGTAAAGTCAAAAGCTTATGCCGACAAACCCGCTTCGATTCAGGCCTTGGAGGAAAACATCACGCGTGTCATTCGCCAGTTACCAGTCGAAATGCTCGAACGAGTGATCGAAAATTGGACTCAACGGATGGACCATCTGCGACGTAGCAACGGCCAACATTTGATAGACATAATCTTCAAAAAATAAATGCCAAAGAATGTTCTTTCAAATGATAATAAACATTCTCCATTCAATTTGAATTTTCTGTGTTTTTTTCTTTAAAAAAGTAGGGAACCTCGAAATGGATCACCCTTTATAATCGGACCACACGAACGCTATTATCTCATCGATAATCGTCATTTTACGTTCGCCGCTTATCGCTACGTTGGGCAAACTCAGATCTTGTAACATAAACAAATATTATGTTAAGGCTATAATCAGATCTTATTGTCATTTGTGTCCAAAATTTTGTACAATCATGTCATCTGAAAACAAAATGTTCTGACACTCATTTTTCATCGACATACCTTAACATTTTGTAAGATCTAAACATAGCTCTATCTGAATCTTTGTTCTCATCGACTAATTTATTCAGGTGATATTTTTGCATTAGTGACGAAATAGCAGCTACTTTTTTCTTAACATATCATAAACTAAGGGTTTAGTGTACTCTTTTCTATTTTTTTTATAATGAATACTTAATTTAAATAATTGCATTAAAAATTGTCATTAAATTTTATCACCTGGAAATTTTTTCGACGTTTCGCTAAGGACAAATAAAAAGGAAGACTTTGTCTATCTCAATTGGATTAAAAAGCACTTTTAAAAGATATTTTTAAAATTCCCTTTCTTTGCATTTTCTTATATGAAATAAAAAAATACCGGATAGTTTTCTAAAGGATAAATAAAAAAACATAGCAGAGGAAAACCTCGCAATAAGTGGTGCACAAAGTTGTACCTTGGCGAATGTCTTGTAATACAAATCCACTGGACAGATTTCAAGGAATTAATACAAAACGTTAAACTATTTATCATTTTTAGTACAAACATTTTGTCCTACGTTGGAATTAAATAAATTTCTTAACAGAATACAGCAAGACAAATTTAATAATAACTTTTTCATTACCGACATTTTTAAAGAACTCAATTTTATTTTATTTAACACGCTGCCTTATGTTTTCTGATGGACAACATTTTTTCCGGTTTTTAAACCGAACCGAAAACTTAGTTTTCACTATAAAGCCTATACCCCTCATCGAAAACTGAAGTTTTTCCATACAATTTCAGTTTTGAAAACATTTAGCTTACATACGACGTATTCGCCTCAAAAATGCTACGCAGATGTCATTTACATTAACAAAGGCAATTTGATTTAAAAATTAATTAGATGCATTCAATTTTATGTCAACGTCAGTTTACGTCAATGATCGACATTCGTTTTGAAAGAGTTATAGGTAGTTTTCGAAAACTTTTTGTCGGAAAAGCGTGTTTCGATTCGATGGATTGTATTCCTTAATAAGAGATTAGTTAAGATGTATCGAAACAACAATACCTGACCTCTTTTGCTAGGGACTGTCAAAGTAAAAGATATTTGCATAAACCCAGCTCCTTCTTAATTAGGCAGAAATAGGATCGAAGTTTCCTTTATCATGTCGAATTTATGGCCTGCGGCGCGACCTTAGCGCGATGAATTGTCACACAAAAGGTCTGCGTTTGTTTTTGATTGCAGAAACATCAAAATTGTCATGAAAAACTTATCTCAAATCACACCTTCAGACTCGGCATTGAATTATATGTCACAGAATTTTTCAGCTAAGCTAATCCCTGTTTTCTTATGGTCTGTTGCGCCACATATTTGTATTTTTCTCTCCTTTATTTAGTTAAACATTTAATTCAATACAATATTTCATAACGTTGGCTGCCATTTTATTAGAAATGACTTAAATTGGGCTCTGTTTTCGGGGAAAGTTATTCGAAGGTGTAAAATTGATGACATTAAGTTCAAAAAATTATATCGTTTATGAAAACCCCCTGATGATGCAACTTGTGATCGTTTTACGCCATTTTGAATTGTTGCTCGAATCGGACTCAAAATCGTTGATATCTTTGTTCAATGCTGTACGTTTTGCGGTTTGTTGTGGTAAATGTGAGATTTCAAAAATGCCCAAAAGAAGTCTCACGAAATACATTAAAACAAAAGGCCGGATAATAGACAAATACCAATAATTAACAATAACAAGTTCAAACCTTGTTTTCATCTTATGGCGTTTTCCATTGGGAAAAAAATCAATTTTTTTTTTTGATCTGAAGACAACAATTGACAACAACTGTCAATTGTTGTGTTCCATTGGGCGAAAAAATTGATTTTTTTTTTGATCAGAGATCAATTTTGCAAATCTGAATTTTTCGGCAGATTAACCATACCGATACAATTGATATCTGTCAGTTTGGCAAGAGTGATTTTCATTTTGATTTTTTTACTTCGGTTGTGAAAAACAAGAGTGCTTTGGGTTTAGATTTTAATAATGGATATAGACACAGAAAAGAAAGTTATACGTGAACTATTAAATTCATCTAGTTCGTCTTCGTCTTCGGAAAAATATGAAGATAATTTCTGTATTTTCAAATGTTTGTTATGTTTTTAATGTTGGCAGCTACACCGACGCTAACTTCACAGACACGAAATGACACCAATACAATGACAAAAAACAATAAATCTGAATCGTGTTCCATTGACACTCAAAAAGATCAAATTTCAGATCAAAATCTAGATTTCCGAATGGAAAACGCCATTAATTATCCATCTGTCTACAACATAAATGTCAAATTATTTAACGCCATTTGCAAAAATGATGGCACATTCACATCATGACATTATGACAATCTAAACAGAAAGAGAAATCAGTTTGGTCAGTGCAATATATTATTTTGTATTCTGTTTATCATCTCAAAGAGTTTAAGATTCCTCAAATCGACATTATAAACCCCTTTCAAATATTTAAGTAGTTTATACATATTTTAATTTTAGATGTATAATGTTATAATTAAGCCATTTATTCAACAGCTACAATTTAAACAAAAGTAAACATTTTAAAGATTTAGCTGTATAATATAATGGGGGTTTATGATTGTTTAAGTATTTCTTCTAGAGTAACTAAACAAAGGCATTTGTTACTATTGTAGGAAAGGGGTCTGGCTTATCTAGAATCTAGGCAGAAAAGCAATTAAACAAAAAAAAAAAACTTAAAATCAAATTTATTTAACTGATAAGCCGACTTTGTTAAAGCTCTAAAAAGGCTTAAAAGACTTGTATGATAGTTTTAATAATGCGGTATCCACACTGTGTGCGCATCCCTCGACCCTTGTACGTCCGTTGACGCTTGCACGTCTATAGAGTATTTGCCCACCTATGATCATATTACTTTCATACTAAAATCTCAAATTCTTGAGTATCCTGAAACAAATTTAATACATTCCACTTTATGCAGCCAAAAATAAAGTTGCCCCTTATACCTTTGACACACTTGTGGTATAAATAATACGACTGTACCACCTACCAGGAAATAACACGCTAATGCCACGCGAGCAGCATGTTTTTACCGTGGTATACATAGCATCCTACCGATCACAGAGCCATTCTTCCTAAGTGCTACGTTTTAGAAATATATTTTTCTATTACCATTTATGAACGCATTCTAATGGTGTTTTCCATTGGTAAATCTAGATTTTGACCTGAAATTTGATCTTTTTTGATGCCGATGGAAAACGAATTCAGATTGATTTTGTTTTGCCTTTGTGTTGTTGTAATTTCGTGTCGGTGTAGCTGTCAAGTTTTCAGCCACATAGATTGTTTGTTTTTTAATAAGATTTTTATTTCACATAGACCTGCTACAGTTTTTATGACTAACAATAGTTGTTCACAACCGAAATAATGGTAAATCACAACGAAAATCTCTCTAGTCAAACTGACAGGCTACCATTTGTATTGGGGTTAGTGAAAAGAGGGGTAAATCTACCGAAAAATCAAGATCTGCAAAATTGAGTTTAAAAAAATGCCCAATGAAACACAACAACTGTCAAAATCCGTCTTTTGACAGATCTAGATCAAATCATATGAGAAGGCTACAATCCGCTGTGCGGATCGTTGAATACCCTATCCCATCCCATCCTTAAAATTAGCCCAAAAAGTGGGCTTTATGGGAATATAATATGGAAAATGACATTGTCACAACATATTGTTGAAACAGTTTATCAGAATTTTTTGTTGTTTTACAAAAAACATCGTTTTTCTCCTGCATATGCTATGGGGTAGTGTATACAAACAGTTTTAGTAGGAAAACGCCCCCAAAAAGTGGGCGTGGGTTAAAATGGTCTATAGAAGAAATGTTCATATTTATATAACTAATGATTTTATTAAAAACGCCCCCAAAAAGTGGGCGTGGCAAGAAACTTTATATGAATGAAATATAGATATTATGATTGTCTAACTACGCTTTTCAGACACTTTTTTTAAATTCCTTATGGTTTGGCCAAAAAATACGTTTTTCTGAAAAGGGGGCGTGGCAGTGGGCGGATTTCAAATTTTTTTACACTTGTTCTGCTGAGAGCAACAAAGAGCACGTGTACCAAATTTCATCCTTCTAGCTCAAAATTTAAGGCCCAAAAACTGGTGACGGAAGGACGGACGGACGACAGACATGGCTAAATCGACTCAGCTAGCGATTCTGAGTCGATCCCTATACTTTGAGGTATATGTAGCTCAATTATTTCTCTATGTTACAAACTATGTATCAAAACTAATATACCCCTATGGGATAGGGTATAAAAAGATTCGATTTTTTTACTAATGGAAAAAACCATAAGCGTGTGCCACCATCCAAGGTACCTATTGCCAATACAATGGTATCAGCCGTGGTAGTAGTTATATACCACCAGTGTATTAAAGCTTTTAGGGGGAAGCGTAAGCTTGACTTTAAATCATAATCGGCTAATCTGAGTTTTGGTCACGATCGGATATTGAAAGCCAGGATAAAAAAATACAAATTTCAAACCTAATCTGTCGGTTGATCGTCTCTGGAATTAACCTGGATTTCAACCTGGATTTGGAGGTGATCTTGCTGTGGTCATCTTATTTTAATTTCTATTTCTCCTTATTTGTGTTTTAGGTTTTTTTTGTAAATAGTTTTTTTCACGCAAAATTTAAATAACTGATCCAGTAATTGAATTGTTTCTCTGGAGGTATGGCATGTGGCACTGTCTTGTTGAAACCACAAGTTGGTCACATCCATATCTTGTAATTTAGGCACTTAGAACTGGGTTATTATGTCACGATAGCGAAGACCATTAATTGTTACTGCCTGACCAGCCGCATTTTCGAAGAAGAATTGTTCATTATTTTTAAAATATTCCTCAATAATGAAAATACTTTGTTTTTTCGAATAGCGCTCAATTTTACTAGCCCCGAACTGTCAGCTGTCACATCTTTTTTCCTTTGACAACACAGTACATAGGTACCATTAAATTCCGCAAATTTTAAATTTTTCACTTCGTATTACCTACGCGTTTTTAGAATACATTTACGTTTGATAGTCCCTCTATAAGAATCCTTTATTATTTACGACACGTAAGTTGTCGTGCACGTGCCAAATAAAGATATCACTGATAGCCATAGTAAACATTATCTAAGAACTTGGTTATAGTTTAGAAAAAACTGTTTTGACACAAGTTAACTGTCACGCCATGTAAATAATCAAATGGCACTACTGATGTCACAACTAAGACTCACAATTTCATTGCAAATCCACCCAAAAGCAATATAAGTTCGATTCCTTCTATGACCAACATCTGCAAATCACCAATAACAAGTCAAATTGTGTTCACAGATACCAATCACTTCCGATAATTGGAATAAAACTCAAAGCACAACTAATCCGAATTGACAATGACAGCATCCGTCCGTACCCTATTAGGGGTTCAAAAACCACTTGACACTGGTGCGTGGTGGCTATTAAATAATCGACAGTGTAAACATTTGTTTACCCTCATCTCTTCGACGTTGTAAACGTAACACCACTTAAGTGGTTGTAGTTGGTAACAAACAGAGAAACACCCCCTTGTGTGGTCATGTCCAATTGTCCACAATGGATCTGCAGGAGGGTGGCAGACGCTAAATTACTTTTATTCTTCAACTTGAATGCGAGTTCGATTTTTTTTTTTTTTGATAATCGAATATCGAAATCAATTTGTGCACTTCCAAATCTATAAAAATTTCAAAAGTCACCAAGTTACGTTGGCATCCTGCTGGGTTTGCTTTTGATACTTTTGTTCGATTTCCTCATAGGTGAGAAAGGACATTGCAATATGTTCTATTAATTTCTGATCAAATTCCCTAACCCTCCACGTATATCCTTTTTTTTTCAATTTCAACTTTCAATTATAGAAAAACATGCGAATGGAAAATTTAAGGACTAAACTGTAATATCTTCATGTCATAAGGCAGGGAGGCTTCTTTCAAATTCCACTAAATCAACAAGTCACGTATCCGCAGTTAATCATCCTTTACGCTCGCACACCTTGTGTTATATTATTTTTTTTTACCCTATGACAATGAAAGGAGATGGGGGCGATTTATTGCCTCCCAGGACCTTATGCATAAAACTTGAGGGCAAAAAAAAAAAAGAAAGTTTAAACACATTCAAAGAATCATTTAACTCGCCCTTCCAGATGGTTTCTTGCCAGTGAATGCATTTTACACGCTACGTGACATTTGCGGGGATTCCTTCATTGCATCATTGAGTAATCGGTGATTTTGTTCAACAAGCAAAAGGATAAGCGCGCATTGCATTGTGCTGGAGTGTTTTTCGTACATGTCTGCATTCAAGGAGACCCATCTCATTGAACTGCAAAGAATGCAAACGAAGGCGTTCAATATCCTTTCAATAGTTGTAGAGGCACTATATGGGTACGATGAGAAGTCCCTTTTTACACGTGGTGCTGTGAGAAGCTGCGGCTCCTCTTTTTGAAGATTGGTACAAGTTACAAGTGGATTTTCTAATCGGTTGCTACTTAGTAAAGTTTCTTTTTTGGGACTAATGTGGCAGAAAGTATAGTTAGCTGGAGATTGTGGATAGATGGTCTTTTTGGAAGGTAAATGGAAGTTTAAGTTTGAGTTTAGGTATAATGGAGTTGAAGGGATTTATGGGGTTTTTAAAAGAGGATTTGTTTAAGTGAGACGATCCACTTTTGGAGGATAACGACGGGTTATTTTGATTCTCTCTTATTTTTTTTAAATCAAAAAGATCTTACTTTGCCTGTTGCGTATTTCATTCAATCAGATTACATTTTTGAGACTATTTGACATTGGCGTTGCTTTGTTTTACTGATTTTAGAATTACAATTCCTCTGTATAATATCCACAAGCCATTATCCAATCCACCTTCCATTTTGAGCGGATGACATTTTAACATTTTCGTGGAAATGTCAATGCTTCCAAATTTAACTTTTTTATTATATGGCTCAGTCTCGATGGTGTTTATTTCTTTCATTTAATCTAATGTGAGATTGCTAATGACATGACTATTATTAAATTATCAGAACATAGTTGTTTTTATTGGCAATACCGCAGAAAATTTATTAAACGTTTTTCGTAAACAGTGCTGTCAGACAATGACGCATATTCATAAATATTTCATAAGCTCTTGCTATAGCTCTTCTAGACAAAGCATAGATTATGATATTCATAGACAATTTAAACCGATGTCCAAACCGACAACTCAAGTCTAACATTAAACATGGTACCATGCATGTTTAAGTTTTATTGAACTGTCAAATGTCAGAAATAAGCAGGTGTGTGAATGATTTTGAATAAAATACGAAATATAATTATGAAAAAGAAAAACTTCAGTTGAACCCAAAATTGAGGCAAGAGACACAATCAACAATTACGGAACGATTTATTGTTGAACAGATTCACAGCAACGCAGTGGCTAATGACTACATAGCTGCTATGGTTTGGATTGGATTACCAACCATGGCAATACTAATTGCCGGTCCTACTCTTGCCATAATCTGACATATCATGCGAGTAGTAGCAACTAGCATGATAACCCATCTAAACTTTGTTGTTTAGCATGGAATTGAAGGTCCCCTTTAAAAACGCGACTTTTAAGGGCTTGACGCTTAATGCTCAAAACCGTAAGGAAATGGTTTTGAGCATTAAAATGATGCAACCGAAAATGAGATTTCCTTAATATTAGCTGGTTCGGTATATTCTCGAGTTCCAGAAAGAAAATCCTTAGAATCAAATTTAAAGTCGCCTACATGACAGCCATTTGTAAATAAGAATAGAAAAAGAAATGTTCATTGTCCAGGCAATTTTTTTTTAATTTTTTACATCAGAATATTGCCCTCTTTTTAGATGTCTGCTGTCTTTTGAGATGGTCGCTAAAAATCATTTGCGCAAGTAGGTACACGCCACCATACAAACAACTTTTATCAAGTGACAGTTCGAAATGTCAAAACACAGAATATTTTCTAAAAATGAGCCTGTGGAGACATATGATAACCTTTTGCAAATCTGTGCTTGTTGATGCTGCTTGTTTTAAGCACACTACGACATAGACCTGTATGGTTTAAAAATTCGAAAATTCAAAGTGCTGCTAAGTTAGTTGTGATGATTTTGAGCATGGAATTCAGAAAAGAGGAAATTTTTGAAAGAAATCACGATTATATACATTTTAGGAATGATGATGAATGGAAAAGAAATCCGCAGGTTGTCAAATGATAACGGATGTGTCATAAGGCCCTTTCGAAAACTGCCTCAGATTTAAAAAAAAAAAAGTGGCGTCGAGTGTCAAGTCAATTCAAAATAAAATGGACAAACTATTGAATGTAACGCTTTCATTTTTTTTTTAATTCTATTGCCTAAGAAATTATAGTTAGACGTTTTGGCCAGGGTCATAAATTATGGTCCACCATATATAATTAATAACAGTATCTTGATTAAACTTTAAAATGAATCACTTCATATTCTCTGTTTCTGCCTATCTTACATCTAACTTCCAATCCTCAACTGAATCATGAATTTTCTTTGTTTTCCAACGACTAATTGAAACCGTCTACTAGTACATAAAACTATTTCCGACTATAACCGACTCATCTCCATTTAATTTGTGTCGTGTGACTAACGCACAGCTCGACTGTACACACTCGAGCACACCAATTACAAGCAATTATTTTATTAGTCGCGCCTCTTTTCGACAATTGTCGTGTGTAGATGTCTGCATAAACCACCCACGAATGTCAACATTCAAGTTCTCTAGCACTCGTGTCTAAATTTAACCGAAACGTTTAAGCGAATTGAGCTGGACCCATTCGAAAACTACAGAATAATCCCCACGCCGATTAAATTGAATAATGTGACGCGTAGGTGGCGTTATCTTAAACGTCAAAAACGTTCTTTTTTTTCGGTAATTTGTTTTTGCTGCCGATTAACATAGTCGTAGTGATGATACCGGAACTACCAACCCGCCGAACGATTCCGATTAACAATGTGAAAGTAGTGCCAGCGCTAGGGTGTATTATATGCCGCCTCCACTATTTGTTTAAAGTTCAATATATGCACACATTTCCAAGAGATTAATTTGCTGACAGCGAACCGTAGCGAGGCTCTCACGCATACCTTCACTGTATCATAAATCCTGCTGCAATGGCAATTTATCTCTTATGGACATAGATACATATGTGAGTTTTTTTTTCCTGTTTCGTTTGTCGCTTACCAATTTTGGGCCAATTTTTCCCCGGATCTTTGTGACCAATAAATCAGTGGACGAAAATGTGATTGATAAGCCGGGCTATGGATGGATAAGCGTTCAACAAAAAAAACAGACAGGAGATATAACCTGGAAATATTCTAAAAGGATTAAAAAAAAAGGAAAACAGGAGCAAGTGCTACATGAACAGAAGATGTTGAAACAGGATTTCCCAATTGGGACTGCAGTAGTGAAAGGATGTAAAAGTGTGTCAGTCGATGAAAAGAACCAAATCTGCATCCAACTCGAGGGCATTTGGGGGAAAAGTCAACTGTACTGCGCTTAAGTGGGGCGACAGTTACGGTGTTGATGAGATGAGATCCAGGAAATTGAAAAGAGTTTATGAGGAAGTTTTTGGCATGGAGATCTAACTTCAATGAGGTAATTTATTGCCCAGTTGATGGATGTCGTTGGGTGGTTTGTAGTGATGCTTTTTACAGTTGAAATATCATTTTATGGTCGATTTGACGTAAAGACGTAAAGTTTTTGGCGCAACAGTCTTGCTTTTTCTCACAACCACTCATGGGTGCATGCACCATGGCGGGACTTCCTGTTTTGTGCCGAATACTACTCGCATGGCTTGTCAGATCATCGCGAGAGGAGAGCCAGTGAAAGTACATTTTAGGTCGTTATGCGTAGCAGTTCATAGGACTAACCACCGCGCCATTTTGCCCGTCCAGGATATATTATTTTTAAATTTTGTAAGGAATACTAGTGTCAAGTCAAGGTTGATGGGTTGTTGTCGCTCATATGAGGCATCTTTATTTATTTAGGCTTAATACAAGCTGAACTTAAGACTAAATTAACCTAACTTATTTTTTTTCTTTTTATTAGAAAAAGGGTTAAGGATTAGTGTCAGATGAGGTGGACATAAGGAACGTAGTGTAAGTTTGATACAATGAAAATCAAAAGAGTTGTGTCCATTAACCATGCGCAGTATTTTAGTCGAAGGGGGATTCCGCAACATGGTGTGAGTTTGAAAATGCTAAATGAATAATTTTTGTCAGCCGAGTGAATTGAATTCATTTTGATAACACCGTTGTGAACAATAATTTCGGTTCGCCAATATTTTTTCCTTATTCACAGCCGAAAAAAGAGTGAATAAATGTTTTCATTTGTGTACCCGACAACTGTCAAAAAACTCACTTGCACGCTTGAGGAATCGGATCTTCTTCTTCTTGTTTCTCACGCCCATCGTCCCGAAAACCAATGATGTTCTGGGCTAATATTTCGATGATATGGGAATCGCGGGACAGAATATGTCATAGGGGTGCCTTTGAAGCCACTCACATTCTGGGAATAAATAGACAAACATTCGGGAAAGGTCACAGTAACTTTGTTTGCAGTTGGACTTTATTAGACGTTGGACTACATTTGGAGCCGATGTAAGGAGCGAACGAAAAGAAATCATTTGCTACGTAGAGTGGTGGTATGTTGAAACACTCGTGGTATTGGACGAATAAATGCATCAAAGTATTCATACCAGAGATCCTTTGGGAGATGGAAACCTTAACATTAAAATTCGTAAGATATTCGATCTCTTAATTGTGAAATTACACAGCGATTATAGTCACCGGAATATGTAATTGCTTACTAAGTTTAACATAGTGGGAGGGAGAAAAGGATCTAAGAAGGCAGGTGATGTGAAGGTGAATTTAGTGGCACCGTTTGAAGCTGTACGGTCAGAAGATTTAGTTGTGACAGATGATATCAAGCTCGTAAAGGTCTGCGAGCAGATATACTCTTGTGATATGTCCGGTACACCGACCCATTCGAAAGCTTGGAATACACTACATAAGTCTACTAATCTTAAAGATGTGGCTAAACAGATATTTTCAGAATAAACTCCTAAACCTATTGTTTCTTAGCTGTTTCAAAACTATATTGCACATTATTTGAGGTCTACTTGTCCCTGTGGATTTAGTAATTGATGTACCAAGTTGTACTTAATCAAATTAAAAAAAAAATCTAAAATGTTAGCGCTTCTGATAAATCCCTCACCGAAACATGGACATCCAAAAAATATTTTTTGAATAA
The DNA here is from genome assembly GCA_932526625.1 of Rhingia campestris. Lineage (NCBI taxonomy): Eukaryota > Metazoa > Arthropoda > Insecta > Diptera > Syrphidae > Rhingia > Rhingia campestris. The sequence continues at coordinate 107,555,785 of OW052185.1, forward strand.
TAAAACATTTTCGAAAATTGACATAACATGTTTAAAAAATTTCTAACATTTAAATTGGATCTATTCAAGGTGTTTTTACTTCTAGGACCCCGTTCTTCAGTTCTGAGTTAAACTCGAGCTTACTCTGAATTGTAAATTAATCTGGAGTTCGTACATTAAGACGTTTTTTTTGCCGCAGGACTTATTTTGACCCCAACCAATACTTCTCTGTTTGAATATCTTCAATTTTGTCTGAAAATTTCATATTTTTCGAAATTTTGTTATATTTTCGAAATTAAGTATACAGGGTGGGCATCTAGTGGTTTCTTTTGAAAAAATAGGATGTTTTGAAACAGTCAGCTGTTTCCCGCTCGAAATCTTGACAAAAAGTCAGTCAGCCCTATCGAGGTATCCGTCGGAGCGTATAATTTTCCGCAACGCATACTTCGTCGGACGTTCAAATTCCATTCGAGGTATGTGTCTTCGGAAAAAAAATTCTACACAAATGCGACGGCTTTACTGAATAAATTCCGCAAAGAATTTGTGTCAAAGGAAATCGGAACAAAAAATCCACGAAAAATTCTCTTGAACGCACCTCAATGCAATTCGCCGGGATGCGTTACAAAATGCCCGAAAAATATTTCGAACAGCTTTTCGGAGGAATACCTCGAAGCAAAAATCCTCCGAATCGTACAAAATCGAAGAATTATCCGCTCCGACCGACGGATACCTAAATAGGGCTGAGTATCATACCTCCGCAGAACGAAATGAGTTGCGCGAACCCGCACGTTATTGCCGAGAAACGGATGCATCCACAGAGAGTGACAGTTTGGTGCGAATTGTGGTGGTATCATTGGACCATTTTTCTGAACCTGGAAACAACAACCGACCGTTTTTTTACTGAAATTGAAGACATGAATTTGAACGACCTCTGGTTGATGCAGGATGGCGCGCCATGCTACAATCGATCTTTTGCGCTACAAATTCTCAAATCGGGTTATCAGCAGTCTTGGCGATGTCAATTGGCAATATTGCAGAAAGAAACTTGGATTTGGCCCGCCAGTTATATTCTCTAAATTTCGACTTATATTTCCTGTTGGGGTTGCCTCTCCTTCTCTTTCCCTGGTTTTCAATGTCCAAACTACTTAATCCCGAGGTTACCCACCAAACACTCGGTTTTGAGTCTCTCACTCCAATTGAGGGTACCTTATTTCAAAACCATTTCGCCATTTTGTAAACCTCAAAAGTGTAAATTTTTAACACCACAAAGGTCAAAAAGGGCACTCAACGTCAAATCGTTATATGTACTGCCTTGGGGTGCCCCCTTATATTTCCTTGAAACCTACCCTAATGAAATCCTATTAATCCAAACAATACCACCACTTGCAATGGTAACAATAAGCTGCAAGATTACTTCCTGTTTACATATACATTACCACCGATTAATCTCGCCCGCATTGTTCCATTAAATTTATTAAAATTCTCTGTCACACATTCTTCCAGCCATAAGCCACCTGATTTAGCATAGTAAATCGCCTCCATTTTAACAAGGGACAATATTTCATAAATATTAATACGACACGCACGTGGTATATCCTTATTCATTATATACGCCCCCCTCCGTCTCCAGCAAACAATAGCCAACCGCATAAAAACAAAACTCATATCCTGTGATAAAAATTCGCAATCGCATCCTCCACTCTCAATAATATTTTGCAACGACTAAAGTCCTTATTGTATGACCACAATAATGTACTCGTATTGCACTGAGGCGCGTGCCACCACCACCAAGGGTGGACCTAAGTGCAACCACTTAAATCCAAACGACGAACCATATGCCATGGAAGGAGTATGCCAACGCAGAGCTGAGCCATTTAATGGAAATTCGTTGATTCAACACATTCGCATAACGCACTCGTATGTTGGGATTCATTGCACCGAGAGAACAGAGATTTCGTTTAGTAATTAATGCACGCAGGCATCTGTTGCTAGGATATAGCCTACTGGCTGCCAAGGACGACCGACTGAATTTGCGTGCGTGGATGCATTTTGTGTGACACGTGATCAAATATCAAAGTGTTGGCTTGAAATCAAGCCAGGCGACAGCCTAGCACAGCCGGCGTTGCAGCGTTATATGAAAGGATTGCGAAGGACATGGTGCTGTTGAGCGTTATTATTTGCTTCAGCACGAAACTTAAAAAGGATTTATTGTCATACATTATATTCGACAAGATACTTCTAATTAAAAATTGGACCAACTGAGTGGGTGTCGTCGTTAAGGGCTTTTCATTGTGGCATGCAGGTGACGACGATTGTAATTATTGAAATTGATACATTTGAAGGAGATTTTCGACAACGGAGTGGTGCGCGTAAAGTGTTCATTTGATGTTCAAGGACATGAGATTGTTAAAGTGTGAATGGATCTGGGACTTGAATAATCGAAATCAGTTTGGTTTCTAGAGTTCGGAAGGTAATTCCATGGATTGAAGGGTTGTTAACAAACTAATATACCTACTCAAAGTAGATGAGAATGTAAGCAAACAACGTTGTGTCCCAAGGAGAGTGAGCAAAAATCACTTTGTACAAAAGACAAAATATTCTGGGCAATACATAGCTTCAAACCCTTTAAATCCGCGGGATCCGACGGCATTGTACCAGCCGAGATGCAGCACGATGGATCTCATCCTACCATGGGTGGAAGCCATCCTTAGGGGTTGCATCGAGCTGATCTATATTCCCAAGGTTTGTTCCCAAGTGAAAGTTGTATTCACACCCAAATCTGGTAAAAGTTTTCACGTCAATCCGAAAGACCTAAGAACTATAAGCTTATCATCATTCTTCCTGAAGACCCTGGAAAGACTGGTTCAATTCAATTCAATTTTATTGATTTTTCATAAAATATTAAAAATTTAAATTTAAATCTGCAAATCCTAATTGGCTTGTCTGCAGAAGACTGTTGATATTCATCTTCGCAGTAGCATTGATGTTAGTCAGCTATCTGCATCCTAACATGCGTACTGCAAAGAAAAATCTGTAGAAACAGCCCTGCACACATTAGTGTGTATTATTGAAAAGTCGTTATGCTGCAGGGAGTATATGGTTGCATTCCTAGACATCGAAGGCGCTTTTAACAACGTTAACAACGCTAACATGTCTGAAAGTCGATCACTCACTTGGAATGCTATAAATTCGCTACTAAATAGCCGGATTATTAACACAACACTGGGTGGTGCTTCGACCAGAAGACATGTCAGTAGAGGGACCCTGCACGGTGGGTCCTGTCCCCTCTTCTCTGGAAGTTGGTGGTAAACGAGCTTTTACTTATCCTGGAAGCAGAGGGATGCCACGTGGTTGCCTACGCGACGCGTCGCTATCGCTGTCTCAGGGAAACACCTGAAAATACTCAAGGAGCTTCTCCAAAACGCACTACATAAACTTTCCAAATATGGGCGGTCAGCTGTGGACTTGGTGTCAACCCACACAAGACTGAACTGGTCCTTTTCACTAGGAAATATAAAATTCCTCACATTGACCCCCCGTCACTAAACGGAATCGAACTAGTCATCTCAGACAGAGCAAAATACCTGGGACTTATTATGGACAGAAAGCTTAACTGGAAGCTAAGCATAACAGAAAGAGTAAAGAAAGCGACGGTAGCACTTTATTCCTGCAATAAAGCCATAGGCTTGAAATGGGGAATGAAACCTCGCATCACGCATTGGCTCTATATATCGGTTATAAGACCGATACTTCTCTATCAGTGATAAAGCCCATTTTTACTTTAGTAAAAAGGAACAAACGCTACTGGCCTAACACCAATCCCCGAGAATCGCATCACAGTATGGTAGTATAGTATGGTGGACAGCACTTGAAATTGCTTTAAACAGCAAGAAACTGGCCATGGTGCAAAGAGCTGCGTGTCTGGTCATCGGTGCCGCACTCCGTACAACACCCTCAGCGGCATTAGACATTCCCTTTCACCTACTACCCCTAGATATTTGGTTAGAAATGGTCTAAGTGTGCTGGCGAACGCTGGCAGCCACTCCAACCTAGCCAAACCTTGAACACCTTGAACACCTTGAATAACTATAACTACAACATTGAGGTAGTGACCAAATTGTCTAATTAGGTACTTCTACTGATTCCGCCAAAGACACTGAACAAAGACCAAACAATTGTAGAACTTAACTTTATAAGAGGCCCCCATTATATCTGCCTCACTGTATGGTTGTTAAAGTTGGACCCCTTTTTATATAATTTTGTAATTCTTTCTTATTTATTTCTCTCATGTAATTGCGTTTTCCATTGGTAAAAAAAATCAATTTCTAGATCTATCAAAAGACCGATTTTGACAGTTTTGTTTTTCATTGGGAAAACAAATTTTTTTTTATCTCAGATCAATTTTACCAATCTGGATTTTTCGACAGATTACTTCTCCTAACACTAATACAAATGATAATGTCAGTTTGACTTGAGTAATTTCCGCTTTGATTTATAAATATTTAGGCTGTGAAAAACTATTATAAATAACTAAAACTGTAGAAGTTCTTTGTGAAATATAAATTAAATCAAAAACAAACAATCTATGTGACTTGAAACATGACAGCTACTCCGATACTAACTTCACAGACACGAAATTACAACAATACAGAGACAAAAAAAATCAATCTGAGATCGTGTTCCATTGGCACGAAAAAAGTTCCGATTTAAGATCAAAATCCAGATTTACCAATGGAAAACGCTTACATATGTTTATTGACTGACTTTGATCATTAAATACTGAACATTGTACATTGGTGAAAATTCGTCTACTGGAAGTTCGATCCATCGTTTCTTGTTTTGAGAAAATATCTGCTTTGTTGTTGCATTGATCGTGTCATTGAAAGTTGTACTGTGTATTATGTACTTTGAGCTGCAACGGTATGTCTAGTAGGTCGTTCGAATGTAAGCTAATACTAGTGATGTTTTCGCTTAGCTCTTCTGAGCATATACCATTATAGTATAAAGTAAAAGATAACCTACAAGTCTTGGGATATTCGAGAGATATTTCAATTGTAGGTGAATATTATCGATTGTTATGAAATCAATATTGGCTGAAAAAAAAACGTTGTTTTTGTATTTTTAAGAAAAATGTTTTTTATATTAAACTTTATTTTTTTTAAATTAAATGTAACCTTCTTTTTTTATTGCAGGGCTTAATTTCAATCGTGAGCTCAAACGGCTTACGGGTAAGTTAGCTATCATTTATTTTTGAAGCAAACATTTGCGGGTTCTCCACCTGAGTCTCTGAATTCAACACTGGTTGCAGTGGCTTATTGGTTGATGCATTGCACTGCTAACGGACATAAACAGAATTTCTTACTGATACTTCATTTGTGATAAAATCTAAAAAAAACCAATAGCCCTATTTATTAGAATTCGCTAAACACCTCTTAACGCTTGTTACCATTTTCTTAAAAATAAGCTATTCATGGGTTTTATTATTCGTAATGATCTGACAGATCATCCGAGTAGTATCAATTGTCAAGAATCAACTTAGCCGTTCGGATTCGGCATAAAACAGGAGGTCCTGCCTCGTGCAAGCTAGGCCCTGGGTACTAACGAGCCTGTTGCGCCAAAATTTGTTTATTTTTTATAGATTTGTTTTTACTGAATATCATTATGTATACTATTAGATTAATGGATTCAGAAAATTTTATAAATCCAGTAAATCTCTCGTAAAAAGCGCTATACAATTACAATTTTTTGGCGCAACAGGCTCGTTATTACCCAGGGCCTAGCTTTCTCACAACCATTCATGTGTGCGTGTGTACTTCTTGCACGATGGCGGGACCTCCTGTTTTATGCCGACTCCGAACGGCTAAGTTGAGATAAGCTATTCTTGACAATTGATACTACTCGGATGATTTGTCAGATCATCACGCGTAAAAAGCGCTATGGTCAATGCTAAATCTGGGCCTTAAATAACATACAACTTCAATTATCCCGTCCTTTTAACTGCATCAAGTTGCGTACTACCAGTTGGTTGAGATCGGTTTCGACTATTGCGCGTCACATAAGACCCAGTTGTCTTATTCTACATCGTCTACCATCTGGACGAGAAGAAAAGAATTTGATGCAGGCCGGAATATTGGTTTCCATTAGCCCTACATGCCCTAACCATCTTAAACGTCCAATATGAAGTTATTTTTTGACCAGGTATATACAAAGTCCATCATATAGCTTTTAGACCGAACCGAAAACTGATGTTTGTCAAAAGTTCCCGAAAACTTAATCGAAAACTTTAGTTTTCCCATTCATTTTCAGTGTTACACCGTAACCGTCTCGAAACCATTCGCAGACGTCATTTCATTGAAGGTTGTTGTATCTGACGTACTAGCTATCAAAATAAATTAATTTTTTTTCGGGCACATTTGCGTGTCAGTTTTATTTTCATACTTGCAACAAAATGAATAATAAAATAATTTGCTTAAACGTCATTAAGCTTTAAATTTAATTTTAAAAAAATGCGTGCATACAACTTTATAAACGGAGTGCATTATTATTTTAAACTTTCTCTTACAAAGAGAATGGTGTTTTCGTGAAAATTTTTGTCCTCGAGATTTTGATTGATTCTAACATTCCGATGATAGCGAAACCCAAAACAGTGTTTTTTTTTGCAATTCTGTGTTCCTGTCCGGTACCTTTTAAGTAAAAATTAATAAAATCTCAAAATTGGTCTTTTGTCATACTTTTGCAATAAAAATTATTAAATTCTCAAAATTTCATGGAGGTAAAGTGAATTCTCTCGGAAAGAGTCACAAATTAACGAAAAAGTATGGGAACGCGTTTAAGTGAAAAAGACAGTAAAATTATATATTTTGTTTGCCTTTTAAATATAATAAATTATTATAAAACATATCGTCGCTTCAAACTGACATATGTCAAAATTTAGAGATTTTAAGACCGATTTGCAAAAAAAAATTCAAATTGTCTATCAACCGTCATGTTCATGTCTATAGCTCTTAAACTGACAGTGTGAGAGCCTTAGTTTGGCATTTAAGGCAACATCCCTTGTAATGAAAAACTTCAAATAGTTTTTCTGAAAAATTATGAATTTTGAGATATGGACAGTTTGCTTTTTAAGCGACGATATTCAAAACAGATGTGTTGTCACTTGCCGATACCAACTGACAGTTTACTGATTTTTACCAATTCGTTGCAGTAAATTTGTTTACTGATTTTTGTTTATTTCTTTTTTTTATTTTGTTTTTATTTGTTTATGTCTACTTTATGAGAGAGGAAAAAACTACCTATACACAAAACTCAGTAAAAAAAATTGACTGCAGAAATGTTCTGTTGGTAGAAATCAGTAAACTGTTGGTATCGGCATGGTTTCATTAAATTGTAAGTAGGATCTTCAATTTAAAAAATGCGACATTCAAAAAGAACCTTGCAGCCACCAATATATTTTGTCTAGTGACCACACTACAAAATACTTGAAATTTAGTTAAAATTTTATTTCATTCGCCAAGAACTTTAACTTTAATAAAATATATTAGGGGTCCATTACAATATATTCAAAATCCTTAAAGGCATTTTTGATAAAACCCAAACCATTCAAAAATACACATTTCAGATAATTACCCGTTTTTCAGGGTGTTTTATTTTCTAAAACAGAAATCATATGCATGGGTTTACATTTTCTAACAATTCGGTGTAATTTCGAAAAGAAATATAATTTTCTTTATCAAAAAAATAAAATAAGTATGTAAAATATTCATAAACTCTAAATATATTTTCTGCCAAATAGGTAGGTACTTTTTAAGCCTGCTCTTTATTAGCCTATTCGACAAAATAAAACAACCTAGTCTGCGGATAAGTTTCAAATTCACCCAACTTAGCAACTCACAAAATTTCGTCAAAATATTTTCGAAATATCGTTAATTTTATCAATTACCGTTATGCAATTATATGCAATTATAGATACAATTTTGCGCATTACAAAAACGATTTTACGTAAAATTACTTTTGCCAATTTTTATTGTTACTGTTCACAAAATCCCATCGAGATTTCAAAAACTTACCCTGTAAAGCACCGCCCCAACAGAGCCAAAATAAGGCCCATTTCGCGTTGCAAAAACGTTGCAGAAATTTCGGTTGAAACTTACTCCAACCAAACACTTTGTCACTGAACTTTCCATGGTCAATGAGTGTGGCACTAGTACAGCTCCGTTCACTGTCCCTCCTCGTGCACTTATTATTATTATTTAAATTATTGTGAATATTAAGAATTTGCTTATAAGACTCGGAGTTCTTCGTGGCACCATTTAATTCATTCGATGCCATTATCAGACTTAAATTTTTGTTATTATTTATTTTTTGCAATAAAAAACAAACAAAACTCGTGTAAAAAGTGTTATCTATTTGCTAGAGCAATCTCCAAGCTCATTTTATCTTTACACTTTTTAAATCAAACAACTACCGCCGCCGCTGATGATTCAATTCAAATATTTCAACTGTCGTTCACCTTCCGCCGATGATACTTTTCCAAATGTCAACCTCGCGCTTCAACCGTTTAAATGCAACTGAATCTCGAACCATTTGGCTTTCAGATATTCTAGCGCGAAAATGTGTTTTTCATCTTCATCCCACCCTCGTACAATGAGATTGAGAATTGAGCAACAACCCCCCTGTGTTCTGTTGGGGCTCTGTTGTACCTCTGTTACTTAACAGTAAACACGTTTTCTTGAGGGGTGACTTCCGTCAATGGGAAGTAGAAGCAGTGGCAAATCGCGAATGAATGAAATGAGAGACGGTAATAAAAATAAAGAAAAATAAAAAACACAACAAAAAGGAAATGTAAACAAACAGTGACCCGGCCTCATCCCTTGCATGAAGCTGGAAGCACGAGGTCTGCTACACCTACATTGAGTGACATTTTTGGTGGCACCTTTTGTAAGCTACTTTCTGTGTTTCAATTGGTTTCGTTTTTTTAGATGTTGTTTTGGAGGCTCGCTCGTTCGCCTCCTCTATTTGTGCGGCTCATTCATAGATTCGGATTTGGAATAATGTACGGTTATGGTGGTACGTTGTGTTTGTTTAGTTTTTTTTCTAAATGGATTCTGCGCTAGAGCCATGGGCTAGAATTAATGTATTACCGGTCTTTGGTTTTAAATGTGAAATTGTATCTTTTATTTGCATAGTGTGGTGTATAGAAATTGAATAGAAGTGATAAATGCTGCTTGCAGCGCTCTCCTATATTTTGAAGGCAGATGTGGGATCGTGATAATGCACTCGAGTTTGGAATAGACGAGTGGATGAGTGCCGTGACAAGAGGAGGGAATTTATAATTAAAAGTCTTATGGGAATGGAGTGTGTGCATCTCTAAACATATGTAGTTTGGAAAATTGGAGTTTGTAACTGTTTTGAACCCATTCTCAGTCAATGCCTTTTGAATGAAGAACTTTTCTAAACATGACACTTTAAACAGATATGATATGTGGGGGTTTATAAACAAATAAGCGTTTTCGGCAAACTAATTTGTTTACCTATCCAATGATGAGTTGCCCGAAATAAACCAAATATGTCAGAAATTTTTAAGGATAAGTTGGTGTCTCATATGTTGTGTTATAAATCGTTAGATTTTTTCTATTATCATACTTTTTGACGCAATGGAAATAGGGGGTAACATACCCATCCATACATAGACGTGCACGTCCCTTAGATGAGGTCTTCATTTACCATTCCTGTCTTGAAATCGAACATTCAGAGTCCATTCGTACACATGTCCTATGCTTCTCAGGGCTCAATGCGTATATATCGATAGAGGTGTTGTTGAGTATGGATCAAATCAGAAACATAGGTCGATCTAGCCTTGTCTGTCCTTCCGTCTATATGCAATTGATTTCAAGTTCCTAATTTTTAAGCTAGGATAAAGAAATTTGGTACATATATGAATACCTAATTTGTTGAATAAAATACTAACCTTGTGTTGGAAATCCATGCCTGACCCAAGACAGCCTTCCATCCTCTTCAATTCTAGGCACCCGTTCCAGCTTCACGGTAGAAAATACCTGCCATCCGTAGGATCAATCTTAAATAGAGTATTGTTATTGTAAGCATTATTAAAATTGCTCCACTTCCATGGCCACTTGTAGAAATCCCTGCTTTTGGTCACAACATAAGCGAAACAACATAAACGATTTCGTCTTTAAAAATTCGGAAAAATCTCTTACAATAGATTTAAAAAATTCTTTTGAAATGGTCAGCTCCTGGCTTTTCTCATAGAATGTAAATTTCCACCAAAAACTGAAGTGTTGACCAAAGGGGGTGTCCTCTGAATTCGTCTAAGATAAAATTAAATCCACGCCTTATTATAAACTTTCTAGTCCCGCTAGTTCTAATTCCGAAAGTGGGTCAGTGGCGCGATAGTTAGTGCGATGAACTGCCGCGCAGGAGGTCTGGGTTCGATTCCCAGCCGTAGCAACAACTAAATGATTTTTCACTGGCGCTCCTCTCGTGATGATCTGACAAATCATCCGAGTAGTATCAATTGTCAAGAATAGCTCATCTCAACTTAGCCGTTCGGAGTCGGCATGAAACAGGAGGTCCCGCCATCGTGCAAGAAGTACACACGCACACATGAATGGTTGTGAGAAAGCTAGGCCCTGGGTACTAACGAGCCTGTTGCGCCAAAAATTTGTTTGGCAACACCCACGTTTTTCCACTGATCCCCCTCTTGCGAAAGTCTGACAAACATCCTAGTGTTCTCCATTGTCCTAGAGTAACAGTGGCATGAGAAGCTTCTCAAATCTGATTCGGTCTTAAACAAGAGTTCCTCTTCTTTGTGGCAAAAGTAATAACCCCGCACACACAAATAAATGGAGAAGCTAGGCTTCCAGGGAACTGTAAGGCCGATGAACTCGCCAGACATGGGACTAAATTACCAGTCGTACACGATACGAGCGCAATAGGTATTCCTATAGCTACATGCAAAAGCTAACTAGCGCAGCATGCTAATAAATCGAATCTCAGATGGAGTCTTGCCACGAAGTGTTAAATAACACAACAAAAATTTGACCAAAGCTGGAAAGAAGATCCAAGGGACTGATTTCGCTCATATTAGCGCCAGCATAGGTGTCATCACTGGACACTGTCTAATAGGTAGGCACCAAGAAAGGCTAGGCATTCATTCAAACGCCTTCTGCAGGAGCTGAATGGAAGAAGAGGGAGAAGAAGCAATACTTTATCTTCTTTGTTACTGCCCGGCCCTATCAAACAAACGAAAGCTTTATCTTGGAGCTTACTTCGTTAAAAAAAAACTCAGCGATTTGACAAAAACTATCTCAGATAGGTTTTCTCACAGGTAACAAGGAGAATGCACGAAATCCATGATACCACACAATGGACCAAAAACTGGTCTAAGTGTGCTGGTAAATCGCTGGCAGCCACTCTAACCAGGCTTTAGGTCCCATTTGAGGCTTTCATTTCATAGGATCTACTAAGTAGCTCGATTGTTGGCTTTAGTTCTAAATTGGCTTAAAGAAACAGTGACTGACCAATGTATTTCTTAGTTCAATTTTTGATGAGGTGTCGTTGTCACAATTAACAGCCGATCCTAGGTATACAGGGTCCTTTACTATCGTTTGAGTTCCAGCTGCCAATTGTGTCGTTCGTTCCGATTAGTCGTTGTTATGCGTCCCTTTTTGTTTACAGCATATACTTGGTCATTACATAACCGCAGTTTCCTTCTTTGTACTAGAAAACGAGGCGTTGAGATCTTAATGAATCCGACCAATGATCGCAACTAGAATATCATCGGCGTATTCTAATTGCGTTTAATTGAAAATTGTGCCTCTGTTGTTAGTTCGAATGTTTTACACAATCCTCCCAAGACTAGTGCTAAACACATTTCAGGCAGTTCTTCATTTTGTCTGAATCCTTTAGTTTGTATTTAATGTTTCAGTAGAGTGTTCTCCATTGTCATCCACAAACGAATACGGATGAATGGTATTCCAAACTATTAGTGTGCCCCTAAATATTATGCTGCTTAAAATCGTTGAACACACGATTGGTATTAATGTGGACAACTTGTTGCTTTTTTCCAAAATCTATAGTTGTGCACAAATTTGAACAGGGATCGACTTTTTTGGCCTGGAACCACACTGGTCAGGTTGTGGGGAACCGTTTCAGGGACTCACATAACACGGAATACCGGATTTTGTAGGCGATGCTAAGACGACTGACTGGAAATGGCCTCATTCTATAGGGTAAACGATGGTAAGGTTCCATTTTCATGCGACTCTATTTTTCTAATGAGTTGGTGTATGCGTCTCCAAAGTTATCTCTCTGGCTATATAGCTCTTTAGAAGAGCCATCATTTTTAGTCTTGTTACGCATTCGTTTATATATTGCTATTCTCACTTCGCTATGGTCAGATGGATGGTATTTTTCTTGCCTAGTCACCAATTATGAATGTATCGTTAGCCATTATCATTTAAGGTTCTACACAGACTAGCAATCACCATTCAGAAGGCTACATAACTATTTTCTTGAATATTGTCTCTATATATTCGATCGTCTGTTTTCTGATGTCCTGTGGCCTTAAATTAGTTTGAAATATATCACAATATGGGCACGGATTAGAAAACTGATTTCGTTTTTACTGATACCTTCGCAAATTTAATCGAATCTAAAATCTTGTTAAGTGTGCTTATGGGATTATAAATACCTAGTCCTAAATGTCGCATAAATCGTCACCGTCTTTTATCAATCTCGCGAACCAATTTTTCATCACAAAAGCCTGCTAATCGTAATCATTTTATCAATTCGCTGGTTATTAAAATTCCAATTAAGGAACATCTCCTTTAAGTGCCGTCATATTTGTCAAGCCTTTCTTTCTCCCAGCCCAGCCATGTTTTAAGAAAATCGTGTTTCTCCGCAGAGCATGGTGCATGTCCATATTTGACTTGGTCTACGACGAACTACAGCAAATCATACCAGAACCAGATTACCAGGCCACCAGCATTAGCTTAGCACTAAGTGAGTAAACTGACATTTCTTGTTGACTAAACTTAACTGCTTACCTCTATCTCGTTCTTAAGCATTTATTTTTTGTTCAAAAGCCCAATGTAAACTGAGACAGATATACGCTCAGCTCATCCATAACTTTTCAATCAGGGTTCAGTTTTTTTTTTTTACTTTTGTCTCACTTTCGTTAGAAATGTGCAACAAGACTGATGCTAGATTTGTTCTAGAGATGTGCAGCTGTGAGTGGAATACATTTTTCCTCAAAAAAAAATTCTACTCAAATATTGTCAACGATTATGTGTCGAATGTCATTCATTTAAACGTAATTTATTTGCTCAATTTGAAACACAAAACATTATGGGATTGAATTTAGTTGTCATTGCTAATAGTTTTTTAAAGGATTTATTGGAAAATGCTATTTCATTTGGGTTGATTGACAAAAATTACTTTAGGAAAATAAATCTTAATCATTATAAAACAAAAAAGTGTTTTCTGAGAAAACATAAATAACAAATTAAAATATTTTTGTATAATCATGTTTTGAAATTCATAAAATGTATTTTAACACCAACTCGCCAATGATTCGCTTTATAAAAAAGTCAATCATTGGTAAAAAAAAAATACCAATGAGTCTTTGAAATGATAGGTATAACTGGAACCTAATATTAAATATTGGGTTTAAGTATACATTTGAAATAGGTACTCAAAACAATTTTTTTCAGGAGCATGACCATTTCTCCTGTCGCATAATCATGTTTTGAAATGTTTTGAAATTCATAAAATGTATTTTAACACCAACTCGCCAATGATTCGCTTTATAAAAAAGTCAATCATTGGTAAAAAAAAAAAATACCAATGAGTCTTTGAAATGATAGGTATAACTGGAACCTAATATTAAATATTTGGTTTAAGTATACAATTGAAATAGGTACTCAAAACAATTTTTTTCATGAGCATGACCATTTCTCCTGTCGCTTAAACTGAGGTCTTAAATTAATTTGCGATGCTTTGTAATGAAACCAATTAAAGGCATTCCTGAAATACAATAAATGAAATATGGTGCATTCGCAAATAGATAATTTTCATTTTAATAAATTTCTAAATTTGTGATGGTAATTTCTAAAATTGAAATTAATTTTTGTACTTTTATTTCATTTCAGAATCAGACTTCGAAGTAGAGACTCATTTGGATCCAAATGGTTTGCATTAAACTTGATTTCCCGAAAAAAAAAACGCAATTTAAATTAATTTTGATCGAAAGTTTGTTTTGAGTTCGAAAGCAAATATTCACAAAGAAGTCCGATCATCTACTACATTAAGCTATATATAAACAAAACTTACTACTAGGGCATGGTTGGATAAGTTCAGTAACCAGCAAACCTTTCCAGTTTCAAATAGGATAATACACCAGAGACCGCGGACGAAGATTCCAGTCGTCTATTTAAAAGTTTAAGCGTTCAGAATTAAAAAGAAGCTATAAATGTTAAATGACACATTTTTATAAAATAAACTTCTAAAACCTGTAAAAATAAATACCAAAAAAGCAATAAAAACATAAAAAAAAAAATGATCTAAAAATTATTTATTATACCAAAAAAAAACACTCAATTGAAAGTACGTTATGCTCATTCCTAGTGACTAGTACAATTTCGAAAGTGATTGCACATACCTAGTGAGGTTTGAGCGGGAAAATATTTGACAGCTGCCCGGCGCAAAATTTTTACTTGGGCTACCTGCTACTATTTCTGAATTTCTGTGCGCCTGGTACTTTTGACAGGAAAAAACTTGGCTGGTTTTTGCAGTCATTTTGGTGTGACGTCATCATGAATGGTGGGGTTGATTTAGATTTGAATTTTGTTTGCAGAATTTTTTTTTAATAAACCGGTAGGCTTTGTAGATTTTTTATTCAAAACATCTGAACTTTGGAGTTTTATCAAAAACTGATCCAAACAAAACCAAAAGACGGGTGGGTGTATGGGAGTGGAAAATACAAATATTTGCCGCTGTGGAGTGTGGACCATTTTGGATTGTCGCAGTAAATTTAAAAGCTCACCCATTAATTTACACTGCCACCCCCCCGTGGGTTAATGTTGTCTGATGGACATTCGCCTACAATTTCCATTCTTCAAACAAAAATATTTCGGGGGTAGACCAAGCTAGGAAAAGCGAAACTGGACACAAAAACGTGTGTTTGAATAATTTGTACTCGCCGCAACCGAATTCGCGACCTAGCATAAGGACAAATAATTAAAATCCACAGTGCGGCGGCAGTGTCCTGCTGTGTTTATATCCTTGCAAAAAAGATACCCGAAATAAATACTCACCAAATCCCAGATCAAACATTCAACCACTGGCAATAAATAAAACAAGAGTTTTGAAATTTTTATTAAACCATAATTTTCATTTTATTCAAATTAGGAAAGTTTCGTTTTTTTTTATCATGTTTTACTTGTATTTTTAAAAAATAAATAAAACAAATTAAAGGTGTTTGTCCTTTTGCAAGTTACTTTCATTTAATTTTTTTGTTTTTTTATTCTTATTTCATTTTTCATTTGCTTGTAATTTGATTGTTTGTACATAACTACAGTATATACATCAACAATTTATTAAAATATATTATTTAACATAAAATTTGTTTCTTTTTGTTAAGGGAGAGACAATAAAAACACATTAGGAAAGGGCGTTGTATTCTGATGTATTTTTTTTTGTTGTATATATTTATAGAATGACAAAACTAAACTAATAATACACTAAAACTACGAACTAACTTCTAATTTGTGTACAGAAGAGTGTTGGGAAGAAGGTGTAGTTGGGATTGGGATATGCAAACAAGAAAAAAATTCCATTTTATACGCAAACTTTCGTCTGTGTGAATAGAATTTTAACAAAACAAATGTAATAGAGTTTTTTTTTAAACTAAAATTTCTAAAAACATAGACAATATTGCTTGTCACAAGTATTTCAGAAAAACTGGGGAAAGGTATTTTTAACTTACAAAAAAGTACAAAAACAAAGGATGGGTAAATAGAGGGTTTTTTTTATAAATAGTAGGTATCTCTTTTTTGTTAATGGTGATAGTTTAAAAGTGTTGGTTATTATTTTATTTAAAGATATCTTTGGGTAGGCAGAGAGGTTTGATGTTGGAATTTTGTCAGACGGGGTTGTCGTCACTATTGTTCGCTTTGGGGATGATTGGGGGTTGATAAAAGTTCGAAGAAAATGTAATTATACGCTGGATTTTATAAAAAGTGTCTACAAAAATTCGTACGAACAGCAGAAACAACAAAACTCGCGATGGGGATGATTTGTTTTTCCCTTGAATATAAAGTAAGTAACTTTCCATTTTCTAGAATTCTCCTAATTTTTGAAGACACTTTGAATGTGATAGTATGAACCCACGCAATAGATTCATTTGACGCCTTTGATTTCCTATTAAAATTTGAAGTTATTCCTTGGACCCGTGGTAGTAAGTGGTTGGATACCAACAAAATGGATGGACAACGAAACAACGACTTGCGGCAATAGTTCTATGGTCGCATCTTTTGACATAAAGGAAACCGCTTCACAAAAAACATTTGACTCATGAGCGAGTGTAGTTTTTGAAAACTCTTTCTCGCGAATGTTAATAACGGAAATGGGTTTCTTCAATGCAGCTCGCATTTACTACTTTTCATGGATTGTGCCTTTAAGCACTCACTTTTAATAAGTTTTTCCTTATACGCGTCTCATTTAAGTTCATATGTTGGGTCTTATGTGCATTAATACAGACGCAATCTGTAACCAATAAGAGACTGCTTTCATGAATCGAAAAATCAGCTCATGTTTAACTAATCCACTGGAGTGTTCATATATTCAATGTTTTAAACGGATGTAACTAATGCTCACGAGCCAAAATAAGAGGTATAGAACTACATAGAGTACGCATTACAGCTAAAAATGTTGTAGCCGTTTCGGACTCGGGCGGTAAGTGCGAAGGGGAATTGTCATCGTTCGTAATTCGTATGCATCGGCTATGCTGTTTCTTGATGCTGGCATGGCAATGTGAACACTGGGGTATCAATATGAGTACCCCACATACCCGACAGATGCTCATTTTACTCGCGGTGCAAAAAGAAGAGCTGAAGGACCTATTGAGCAGAAACCCAAAAAAATTAACAAAAAAATCCCGACTTTGGATTGTTCTTCGTCACTATGCTTAGTACCAACGGCTCCCTCAGCGACTTCTTCATCTCTTAAAAACCTTCTATCGCCTGTAATTGTCAATAACTCCATTACGGATCAAAGGACTATGGAAAATCCTCCTGTTCCGCAAGTTGTTGTCTCGAAAATCAATGGAAATTCTTCAACGGAACAGGATTGCAATAATCCGACAATTTCCATCACATCAATGGAACTCACGTGTGTCCCTTGTTAGTGTTCATTTATCATGAGGGTACGTTTCCGTACCCTAACTGCCCAGATCGATCATGTGATTTGACACAATCTAACAACCATTCAGGAGCTGAAGGACGAGATAATTCAACAATTTAAATGAAATTGGACCACAACTGTTTCTCATCTACAAACAAAGTGTAGCAACCGTTGATGCAGTTCTGCCGCTAGAGCAGTTGTCAAGATTCGGGCGACATTTTGTTCCACATTATGCGCAAAAATAGCTTTTTCTCGAGGGATTTATATTACATAAAAACAACATGTAGACTAGCTGATGGGTGTCTCCCGCGAGAACAGTTGTCAAGATTTGAGAGACATTTTGTTCCACATTTGCCCAAAAGAATTTGTATGGCATTAGGTAAAGGTTCAATTGGAAGAACTTTTAGGGAATGCTAGAAGGACATTATTTCTGCATGCCCAATCCACAGCAATCGAGAGACCAGCTAAAATGTTAAAGGCTAGAAGAACATTGTTTTTGCATACAACATCGACACCAATCATCCTTTTTGAGTTCAGCTAAAAATTTTAACTTTACAAAGCCCAAAGCCTTGACAAAATCTAAGCAACGAGAGGGCTATATGTTCGGCATGATATTAATGATGAGACATATGCTGCTATCTGATTTGAATGTAAGAAATAAGTGCGTAACTGAGCAGTATGGTCCGTATGGTATTCAAATTTGAGGTTTGAAATTCGGTGGGTTGGTGTAGTTTGTGAAAATGGAAGTGCATATTGAGTGAGCTGAATATTACAACGAGGTATCATTAAATGAAAAACTGATTAAAGAAGTTGCAGGGTTCTTTTTT
Source organism: Rhingia campestris (assembly GCA_932526625.1). Lineage (NCBI taxonomy): Eukaryota > Metazoa > Arthropoda > Insecta > Diptera > Syrphidae > Rhingia > Rhingia campestris. The sequence continues at coordinate 107,574,012 of OW052185.1, forward strand.
AAGTTTAAAATAATATTATGTTAAGGATTTAGCCTAACCCCTTTGTAGACTGTTCATAGGTTAGTTAATATGAAATGGTATTGTACTTCACAAATTATAGCCATCGTTGTCAAAGAATTTGAAACTTCTTTTTAATTATGATCTAACCCAGATTTGTTGGAAGGCTTTTATCTATAAAGTAAGTCTCCAAAGGATTCTCTTTGTTAATGTGATTCGGTCTTATAATTTTTAGTGTTAAGGTTAGATGATGCATTAGGTATTTTAATTTGTAGTGATCAGGTTATATTAAATGGCATCACGGTAAATTATTTTAGCATAATACTTGCTTTTACCAAGCTTATTGATGTCACACCAAGATGTGATAACCATCTTTGTACAAGAACCTTCTCAGCACTTCAACGGCTTCCTTCTTCTATTTCATATTGGCGATGATTTGATCTGGCCACATAGATGTTTGATCTACTTTTTTACGAAAAAAATGATCGGCTAATCTCTTAATAGTCAGACTGTTGAAAGTCTTCAAAACTCTTGTGAGATCAATTGAAAATAATAATGAGTTTGACTTGCTAATCAGAAGCGGATCTCCAAGAAAAGAAGTAAAGCTGAGCAAGACTGTTTTTTAAAGGAGCTACCTAGAGAATGCCTAGCCTTTCCGTGTGCCTACCTATTAAACAGTTTCCAGTGATGACACCTATGATGGCGTTAATGTGCGGCATAGTGAGCGAAATCAGAGCCTTGGATCTTCTTAAATCCAGCTTGAGCTTCTTTGTAAGAATGTTTTAAAATTAATTTAGGGAAAGTACAACAAAACGATCGCGTATTGCGTGATCTGTTGGTCAAGTCGAGTGAAAAAGACAACCATATTCAATTCCAAGCCAACATACAATTCTGGGGCTTACTACCAATATTTGAGCTTGAGCTTACATTTTTTGTAGTTAACAAAACCTTTTATGTATAAAACAAAATTCTACGTACATTCGTAAAATATAAAGTGATCATCAGATTACTACCATCATCTAAGAATCATTTTAAATCTTATTTTCAATTAACGACTTAAAAAATGTTAATTGCCGATCCTCGAAAAGGTGATAACACGAAACGATCGCCTGTTAGAAGGGACAAGATCACTGTTGATATGGATTGATGAATTTTCTCCGTTTTTGACTATATTAGGGGCAATCCGATAGCGTGCTACGGAGAAAAAATTAACCTACAATATTGTTTGAGGGTATGATCAATCAGCCCTATCGAGCTATACGTTCCAAGAATTTTTGAAACTAAAGTCAGTTCCGATTGGAAGTCAGTATGCTTACAAGGTATCGGCTGCGGTCAATGGATTCCGCAACAATTTTTTGTCGGATAACTTTGGAAGAAATTCAACGCAACGCTGTCAAAAAAAAAGTTTAACTAAACGCATGTTACCAATGCGTGATCATGTGCGTTACATTTTTTAGGAAGATCTGTTCGAAATGCTAATCGGAACGGATACCTCAATAGAAAATTCTCCGATTACGAACATTTCAAAGAACCTTCCGAACGGAAGAATAGGGGTGAATATGTCACTAGAGAGAATGGGATCTGGGGAAAGACCGTTTAAAAGGTATGATCAGTGTGTCGTTGGAGAACAAAGTCATTGTTAGTGACTTTGATGGTACATATGTTTAACTTGCCACTTTATACCAACAATTCATCTTATTTTTTTTAAAGAATGGGATCACGGAAATATCGTTTAAGTGGTTTCGTTGGAGAACAAAGTCACCCACAATATCATTCGATTGTATTGTATTATCCTAGTTCATTGATTTTTCGATATAACGAGATCACTGAAAAGATCGTTTAGAGGGTATGATCAGTGTGTCGTTGGAAAACAAAGTCACCCACAATATCATTTGATGGTATGGTCAGTTTAACACTTCATAACAACAGTGCATTTTTTTTAAATAATGGAATCACGGAAAAATCATTTAAGGGGTATTATCAGTGTCGTTTGTGAACAAAGTCACCTACAATATCGTTTAGGGGTCAATTTGTCACTTCATAACACCAGTTCATCGTTTTTCAAAAGAAGATCAATGAAAAGATTGTTAATGATCAGTGTGTCGTTGGAGAACAAAATAACCCATAATATCGTTTGTGGGTATGGTCAATTTGTTATCATGAAACATTTAAAAAAAACAAATGATCTCATGAACAAGAACAAGGAATAATCTTCAAATGGAACTAAAGCACAAGATCAACTCAATGTTTAGTTGTTCATTATATATGAATTTAAGGGAAGTTTCTTCCTCACGAACAAGATATGCCCATTCTAGTAGATCGGTATATAGGGATAACTAAATTTGGCCAAAAGTAAATAGGGTTTGATAAGATTAACAGTTTTTGAGAATTGCGCAATTTTTTTTTAAGAAACATAATGAAGGTCTTTCTTATAAGGAATACCATTTATATTTACAAGTTTATAATGGAAGTATTCAATGAAAATGATCTCATGAACTTGATCACTAGGAAAATCATCTTTAAATCGCAAGGTACAACTCAACGCTTTGTTGGTAATTAAATATAAAATTTAAAGAAGGTTCCTTCCTTATACAAAAAAAATGAAATCAATGACAAGATCACTGTGTAGGGAATAATCTTTAAAAAGGGCTAATAGAATACAAGATACAACTCAACTCTTCGTTGGTAATTTAATATGAATTTCATGGACATTTTTCTCATTAACAAGATGCCTAGATCGTAAGATAGATTTCAACCAAATGGCCAAAAGGGTCTTTGGTTTGAAAATTTTTAAAAAATATCGCGATCGTATTTTTAAAGATCGTTTGCAATAAAAATCAATGCACAAAAGTAGTTATACATTAATAAACTCAAGATTTCCCTAAAAAATCGGGGAATCACGCATATTCGGGTTGATATGAAGAGAAGTTTTTTTTGTGTAGTTGAACGAAATTTCGAGTTTTTTTTTATATATTTGTTTGAGTGGCTGATAATTGCCAAATCCCAAAGGTATTTGAACCAATACACTTTGATTTTTAAAGAGTAACATTAATTAACGCACTTGGACACTATCAGAAAATTCACTCGAAATTCATTTTGGTGTTAGTTTTGAAAACTCCTTATTTTACTCAAAGCTAATTTAATGTGGAACTTATTAATATAAATTACGAAGTTATTTTTAAAATCAATTTTATAAAATATGAACCTACGAAAGGTAGTAAATTTAATTTCCCTACGAGTTCTTTACATTTGTTCCACTATATTTAAATATAATGAAAAAGCGATGACTTCATCTGACAAAATTCCAACCCTACATCCTCCCTACATAGGCAACGTTTTTTTGTTTTGTTTTTCTTTCTTATATTGTTTAACTATTAATTTATATAATGTGTGTCTGTTTGTTTTTACTTCAGTTACTTCTTATACTCTTTCATAAAGTTGAGTTTCTGTTAAATGTTTCTAAAAAACAATTTAAACTTTTTTTCCATTTTTTGTTTGTTAATTAATTTACTTTGTTAATTATTAATAGGTAGGGTATTTCATATTTCTCATATACATTAGTTATGTTTTGTTCTTTTTTTTATATATTTATGTGTATATATATATATATTGTTTATTTTTGTGTATTAACAAACAAAAAAATGTAGTTCTTCATTTTGCTTCTTCTCTTTCAAAAAAAGTGATTAATAATATTATTAGGGTAAATCTACAGGTAGGATTTCCAATTAACTTTCTTTTTATCATTTTACTTAAAAATATGTTTTTTTAAAGATAATAATTAATCATAATTGTTAATTAATTGTTGTTTTGTTTCACTTTTTTGTTTGTTTTTTTTTTTTTTTTAAATAGATATTTAAATTAAGGTACGAAAGTGATAAAAAGTGAATTGATTTTTTGTTTAATTATATATTTTAAGGTTTTTTGTTATAATTTGTTTTCTTTTAAATGTTCACACTCATTGAATTCAGGTTACCAATATCGAAAATAATTCACTTTATTTCAATGTATTCAGTTTTGTTTTTTAAACTTTGCTTGCTTTTTTTGCAGCTCATTTTGTTTTTTTTTTCTTCTTTTTTTTATCACATTAAAATGGGTAAAAAATATATATAAACTAAAAAAATATATAAGAATAGAATTTTTGTTGCAGAAAAAAATATATAGATCGAGGAGCGTATGTTTTACTTCAGTTTCCTCTCAAAAAAATATCACTTTTTTTTCTTCATATTTTTTATATATAAAATGTGTGTTTTTTTTAATAGTAAGGTACGTAAAAAAATTATATTTTCTTTTATTTTTATTTGTTGGTATTTTTTTGTATTTTGTTATTTAAAAAAAATGATCGTTAGTAATAGTATTTAAGTGTTTTTTTTTTTATTATGCGGTGTTATGTTTTGTGAAAAATTGTATTGCTTTAGGGTTGACAATAACGAGTTAAGGTATAAAAGGGTTTTGAGAGTTTGAAACAAAGACGCCCCCTCCACATTTGACAGAGGAACTTGCTGATATTATTTTTTTTCGACAATCTGATCACATTACATGAATTAAAGTCGTAGTAGTTCGTATGCAAGTTAATTTGTATTAATTTTATTTTTTAGGGGTCTCTGTTAAGCTTTTTATATAAAAAAATTATTCTAGTCCACTTTTAACCTTATTTAATGAAAGGGAACAATCTTTCATGTTGTGTGGGTAATTTTTATCTGTTTTTATGTATGACAAGCCCGTGAATAAGTACAAAAGTATGATTTGTATGTTTTTTTTTTTTTACTTTTACGTCGATTTGTATGAGATCTAACAGTTTGATGAATTAAGAAAATGAAAAAAAGTGGTAAATGAAGTACGCAACGATTTTTTGTTGTTGTTTTCAGATACCTCTTAAGCCCATTTGTTCTTGCAAATACAAAGTTTGAAATTAATAAGCTGGTCAAGTGACATATGAAAACGGAGATGGTGACGGTTTGGAAAATATTTCAATCGGTCCTAGGTACGTGTTTTTTTAAAAGAAAAATATTAAAAACAAATTCAAATGTTCACATGTTGACAAAAAAAATTGTTTCACGGATATATACCTACAAAGTCAGTCAAAACAATGCACAGTCTATCGACAACCACAACCGTTTGTTGGAGGGTCATTTATTAATCATTTTCTGAATAATACTTCCGATTATAAAACATTTCATAAGATCGAGTTTATACACAAGTTGTGTTTAAACATTTAAACATGTTTTCGAAGGCAAATTTAGCTTTGAAAAATGTTTTCTAAATACGGAGTTTGGTAGCACTTATTTAGTTAGTATTGACAATTGTGCTTATCATGCGTACATTTTTTTTTTTAAATTCAAAACATTCAGAAATTTATTAATTCCAGTTCTCTATTGGACTGGAATTTATAAATTTCTGTCCTTTTGGTACCGACCAAATAAATCCCTTTAAAAATATCAAGTTATGGAAACCATAAAGCACGGTGGAAGGAGTGTAATGGTATAGAGTTGTTTTACTTGGTGGCAAATCGGTCCATTAGTTAAAATAGACGGTATTACAAAAAAAAAATAATTGGATATTTTAGAGACCTATTTCGTCGAGGACTGTACTTATCCCATTGAAAATACGAAATTATTTAACAGCACGATAGAAACCACAAACACAGTGCGAAAACTGTTTAAAAAAAACTGGCTTCTGCCAGCACAAAGCCCCGATTCACTTTCATTAAAATAACACGGCGTAAAAATCAATGTTGACTTCACTGTGTTTAAAATGTAGACCAAGTGCTACCCATGCACACAGCGAAAACTGTTTAAAAAAAACCGACTCCTGACGTAAATATCAATGAACTTGGTTTCACTGTGTTTAAAATGTAGATCAAGTGCTACCAAATATAATTTTGTTTCTTTATTTCAAAAAGATTGAATAATTCAATTTACCAGTATTGAAAAACACTGAATAGCTATCCGCTGAATAAAATAAATATTTTCCCCATAACAAATATACGCGCAAATGTCAAAAGTTAGTCAACGTATACGGTATAAATATATATAAAATATTTAAAATATATTAATAAAATTGTTTAATATAAAAAAAAACGTGTTTGAATACGTTTTAGCTTATTTAAAAACACTTATCAGCTTATTCATAGCTTACAAACACCTTCACATATTTGTTATTTCCTAAGAACAAATGGGTTATGTTAATGATATTTAATTTCTAATAAAATAAGTAATTTTTGCCCCAAAGTCATTTGATTCAGTCTATATTCTATATTGATGCATAATGAATTTTGAAGCACACAACTTCAAGATTTTCCCATTTCACTAAATAACAGCGTTATTTTGCAAAAACATGTACAACTTCTCACAAAAACCAGATCAACAATATATACTTTTATAGTGCTCTGTTTTTCGCAAGTTCACGAACTTACGCTAGGTAACACAAGATTCGACAAAAGGTGTTTGACACGCGCACGTCTTTAAGTTATCTTTTATTTTTTTTTAGGCATGAAGAGTGGGAAAATATACAAAAATACAATAGGCTTGCAAAGAAACAATGTTTGCAAACCGTATGTCGGTAATGTAAACCTTTTGTCGAGTCTCGCGGTAAATATGGCCGAATATAAGTTTTGCTGTATAAAATAGAAAAAGATTGTTACAATTTTTTGTAATGAGAGTAAATAAGTGATGGGAAGGGAAGGATAATTTGTCTGGCAATCAAGTCCAAAGTCAAAATGTACTTCTGTTTAGGTATAAAGTTTGTCTTCTGTCTGTAAGTATATATAGAAGCGTTTAAACAGAGTTTGTCTAACTCTTATACAAAAGTCTGCATTTAACTTAAAAAAAACTTTTTCAAACTAAACTTTCACATCATTAAGTTTAATAGTTCAGTAAAGTTCACGAGGCATGCTCAAAGTTCCCGAGCATTAAATCAACAATGGGAACTCTTATTTGGCATGCAAACTATTCAGAGCAAGTCTAGTTTTTGTAGGTCGTCTAATCTTGTAAAAATACGACCCTAACAAAAATAAACTGGAAGACAGTGTAAATCCCCTCAATTTGGTTCAGTTTGAACTAATTCATTCGGAAAATACAGACACCAGGGGAATTTACAAGTCACGAAGTATATTTATGAGTTTAAACAAAGTAAACGATTTTTCTTTCTTTTTATCGATGATAAATTGGCATTTGGAATGATCTACGATCTCGATAATCTTCGGGCTCCATTCATATCAAATTTCAAAAACGATGGTCGTCGAGAAGATTGTATAAAAGAGGATCGTAAATAGTTCTAAAATTGTGTTCGACTGTTATTCACAATAAGATCGTTCAATCTTGTTCCCCTTATGTGTAAATCTGTATTGTTGAAATCGTAACAACAATATGCGAGGTGATCAACCAGAAGATCGTTTTTAAAGAATAGTCGATAGCCTCAAGACAGCCCGATATTAGAACTGTTTGGTAAGATCACCTGGGTGAATGATTTAAAAAAAAACGAACGTTACTTCCGCGTGTTGGTCGTAAAAGAGGATCGTAAAAAGTTTGATCTAAAGTTGTGTTGGAGAGTCATTCAAAATAAGATCGTTCAACACGGTCGAACGATCTTATTTTGAATGACTCTTATGTGGTTAGTCTCAACACGGTCGAACGATCTTATTTTGAATGACTCTTATGTGGTTAGTCTCTATAGAACTGTTGAAATCGAAACAACCAAGTGTGCGGAGATCAACCGGAAGATCCTTTTTTAAAGAATGGTCGATAGCCTCAAGACAACCCGATATTTGGTGAGATTACCAGAGTGGATGATTCCAAAGAACGAACAACACATCCGCGTGTTGGTCGTCGATGATCGCCGGGCGATTGTATAAAAGAGGATCACAGCTTGATCTTAAGATGTGTTGGACAGCACGATTATTGAATCGTGTTGCCCTTATGTCGTTATAGACAATCCGTCCGTCCGTCTGTGTGTCACCGATTATCGGGCCTTACATTTTGCGATATAGACTCTCTGCCCGACGAAGCAGAAAAAGTCTTAGTTGATAAAAAAAAATTGTCAAAACGATCGCGAGTGAGGATGAAGAATATGCACAATCGTTTGTAAATGATGATCAAGTTGTCATCCCAAAAAATCGAATCAATTCATAGAGGGTTCTTGAAACTGTTTTGTATTGAAAAATAGAGAGCCCAACGGATGGCATTACATATTCTACTTAACTAGTTTGCAAACAAAAAAAATATTTTAAGCTGTTGAGAACCTTCCGTTTTTAATAGACAGCACATGTATGTACATGCGGACACACAGTATGGCTGCATTTTAGTGAGAGGAATATTCATCAATAATCGCTGTTTTGCAAGTTAAGGTATCAGAAATAGTTTATGAATATCCGCCAGGTGTAAACAATTTTGGAATATTTATTTTATTTGTAAAACGTACTAGCTAGTGGGTTCATGGCGAAGTCTCTCTTGTTGTCCCAATTATAGTTACGATTTTAAAAATTGTTCCTTTGGCATGAAACGACGCTACTACATCTGTCGCATTGTTTTAAAAGAAAACAACGAAACGAATTGGCGTTAACGCTTTTATGAATACACGTTGCTTTCAACAATTCCAAGTTCCAACTGATAACTGGCAGAAGAATTGCATCAAGTGGGCGCTGTTTTAGAGAACTCTCAGAAAGCTAACAAGCCAATTTATTTCAGAGAACTCGCAATAGTAAAACCACGAAGATTTACTTTCAAAAATGGAGCCTACAAAATGAACCTTCCTTTAGCCAGAAAAGTCAAAGGCCAAAAAAAGTTGGAACGGTTTAAAAATGTGCAAAAATTCGTTCCTTGTGATTTCAAGTGATTTCAAATGAAAAGTTAACAGCTATCAGGCACAGAATAATATCCTGTTCTTGTGCTGTTGTCGTGTCATTAAAATTTGGAAAACGATCGTCGACAAGCGCATGCGTTTAAAAGTTCCGAAATAAATCGCAGCAAAAATGGAAGCGCCAAAAAGGTCGCGATTAAACGTCAAAATCAAAAGAGTTGTTAAAACCATGTTGCAGAGGATGTCTCGTCGAATACAGAAACAAAGTCCTTACAAAAAATGCGCCAATACAGTCTCCCAAAGTGAGATACCTAAACCCTCCCCGTCTCAGATTTACTCTCAAAAAAGCTTTTTCCAAAATATCACTTGCAAAACGAATATTTTTTTTTGTTTTTAATTTTTGTTGGTTATTTTTTTTTTGTTGTTTAAATTCTCAATAAAAAAAATATTTAAACAGAACAAAAAAAAGTACTTAAAGTAAAATTTGTATAGCAATTATTTTGTTCCAAAATTTTGTTTTAAACTTAAACTTTTGCTTGCTTATATATTTTTATTTTTTTTTTTAATTATCAATAAAAATAATTTTAACAGAACAAAAAAAAAACTAAAATTAAAATTCGTAATAGTAATTAATTTTGTTTTTGTTTCTGTTTTTGTATGCATTTATGCGATACGTCTACTAAGTACGGTTGTACAAGTGTTAATTTTTGTTTTACTTTATGGTTTTATACATAAATTTTGAATTTGTTTGCAACTTTTTTTTAATTTTAAAATGGCCACTTTGTGGTACCATTTTTGTTTGTTACTCACCACCCATGGCATCAGGATGTGCAGGATTGCTCTTCGGTTGTTACATGTGGTGATTGTGCTGTTGCTGTGGCAACATTTGCTAATACTTCTGATGCGGAGGGGGGTCCAATTAGTGGGGCGCTGAGTAGCAACAACGGGGACGATGATGTGGATGTTGTTGTTGAGGAGGAGGATGCACCTTCGGTTGTGTCGCTGCCACTGCTGGTACTGCTGCTAGTGCTGCTGCTGCCTGGGCTACCGCCAATCTTCTGTAGCGATTGCAACTGTTCCTCGTTGATTGTATGTTCGGGGGAGATGTTCTCCTTGATTTCTAGTTTCACGTCGCTTGGTATTGTATCACAGTCATGGTGAAGGAGTAGCTGTTGGGGCAACTCCTGATTGAGGGGGTTAGTATTGTTGGTGGCCTCATTGCCAAAGGCGATATTTTGGCGAAATACTTGTTTGCTAAAGTCACGCAGATGCTTGGAAGCAGCATCAAAGAAGGATACTGGACCATCGACAGCCGATGATGGGACAACTGCGGTTGTGGGCGGGCCGCTTGCCGCATATCCACTGGAGACTGCTGCCGCCGTCTGAATGACGGTTGTGACTGGTTTGCAGATCTCAGTGCCGAGTTTGCACCACGAGGGAAATTGTGCGACTGCGGGCGGAGATCGTTTGCGCACTGGAACAAGTTGCTGCTGGTCGGCTTCGGATGGTTCGCTCTTGGCGGTGGATGGGATGGTTTCAGGAGAGGAACTTCGTGGGAACACCGAGTATTGAAAGATGCTCAGAAGCCGGTCTACTGGACCGGGGTTCGTTGGATTCGGGATCCACGAGGGTTTGCGGGCCCTTGCTACTGCTGGTGGCGGTATTTCTTGTGGCTCGGCACACTCCTTAGGCTCTTGTGACTCTTGCGTCGGTTCTTGTGTTGATGCGGGTGAGGTGGATTGTGGCGCTTTTGCACTTGAACTTGCGGTAACTGCTATGGAATCGATTAAACAACTATTTACAGAGCTATTGGTGAGAGTTCGTTGGTCTTCCTCCACGGCAGGCGGCTGTGGAGCGAGTTCTTCTTTTTCAGGAGCAGGTGGATCCGCTGCTGGGACCGCTTGATCATTTGGTTTAACGGTATTTGTACTATTATTAACTATTATTGGATTTGGATTCGTTTTGGTATCTGTTGTTTCTGGAAAGGATGGTCCTGTTGCGGCGACCTGCTCCCCGCCCTCCATCGGTGGCGTCGCTGGTGTTGTCACAATTTTTGGCTCGTCAAACGCTCGCGATGGTGGTGGTGGTGTTGATGGTGATGTTGACTTTGTAAACAAGGGCGGCGATGTTGTTATGCTAGGCGCTGTTGAGGGCGAGGGTGATGGTGTTATCGGTGGCAGAGTCCGATGTGCTAGGGGCACACGCGGATCCTCATAGATCTTCATCACTTGGAACCTAGAACGTGGCGATGTTGAGAGCCTCTTAATGGTTGTTGTGGAATCTTTGGAATTGATGAGGACACCAGTGACCACTTTAGCCGTGCTTATCGGTGTCGGTGAAGGCGATGGGGATGGTGATGGGGACGGGGACATTGGTGATGTGAGTGGACTGACTTCCGTCACACGGAACACTTTAAACCGATTTTTCGACGGACTTGGCACTGGGGACGACGACGGTGAGATTGTGGGTGGGCTAGGGATGGGAGATCGCAGACGAACACCGGATTTCTTTTTCACCTCAAGTTTACTGCTGTTCGGTGTTGTATTGCTGGTGGCCTGATCAATGATTGCCCGTGGTGGGGCTGTATGGCAAGTTAAGGAGATTTTGCGGGAGCCCAGGTAGTAGCCGCCGCGGCGTTTTGGTGGGGGCACAGCGGTCGCCTTGTCAGCGGCAAATCCTGCCGGTTGGTTTTCATTGCGCGAACAAAGCGAACGCACATTCTCGAGGACTCGGGTGTAGTCCAGCTGAGCATCGCTTCCAATCTGTGTGGAAATAGATGGGAAAGTTAAATATTTTGATTGTGTGTACAGGGCGAGAGGATATTTTAACTTTTTTCTTTGATTTTAGGAAATTATTGTATGCATTAACGGAAAAGTAAACCTCCTCTCGATGGTGACGATGGCGAGCATGAGCTGTATGAGTTTTAGTTTTTTTTTTTTAACAGAAATAAAAAGAGGAGTGGTGGGGTGATAGAAACAGCAACGTAAATAGAACATTCAAAATGCATTCCAAATAAATCATAGAAATAAAAAAGGAAGACGGACATCGGGTAGAACACAAATTGTCGAACCGAAGTACATTAAAAAATACGAGTAAGGTCGGGTCTTTAAATTTTTGAATAATGCTTTTGTTTGTGTTGACTTTTACTTTATATTTGTAAATTGATGGGTCTAAAAGGATTTTCAGGAGGATATGTCAATAGTACTTGACGTTGATAACATTCAGTTGGCTTCATCTTTCAATTTGTTGCTGAACAAGGTTGAGCTATGTTTTTAAGCATATTGTAGACTAAGCAACATTATGGGGGTCAATGGAACTTTGGAGACCAATTTCCAAATGTTGTCATCTAGGAAGTACCGACGTCTTAAGCAATTTACTCAAAACAATCCATTAATACAAGTCCAATATGATTTAGGGAGGGTGCTTTATTCAGAATTGTCGAAAGGCTTAGAAGCTGGTAACTGTTGTAGACTACTGTTGAGCATTCTAGAACGAAGCGTGCAACCTTCTGACCTGTGTAACCCATTTATGGACATCGGCAATAGAACAAGTTGGTTGGTTGGTAAGTGGAGAACGGTTGCGATGGATCTTTTCAACGCTTTCGATCGAGCTTGTAACAAAACGTTGATAGACAAAGTTGCATCAAACAGACTTTATCTGAATTCCCAACGCTGGATGGAAAGTTGTTTTTAATGACTAATATCTTCAAAGTTGTGGTCGGAGGCTTAAAAGGTTTTAGGAAAGGCTGGAGTATCTTAAGCCTCAATTCTCCTATTTTTTCATCTCCAAGTGATTACCTAGGATAATCTAGGTTTGGTATGGAACAAACAAAAAAAGGAACCTTCGGGAGACATAATTGAACCAGAGAGGCAACAAATATCGGCAGGCGTCTCGAGGCTGTGTTTCAGGGGTTGTAAAGGAGACAAAATAGACAATATACATCAAGCAATGTGCACATTTTAAATGACTTTAATGGCAAGGAACAACAAGCCATTAGATCAGCAGCAACTGATGTGCTAGGTTTCTCATGTCCACCAGCAAGAAACCCCTGGTTTGATGAGCAATGGAGACAGATGCTCGCAGCCAAAAACGAGGCCTACAAGGCTAAGCTGCAGGTGAAGACGAGAGGTGCCATTGAGCTCTATAGGCGAAGAAGAAGGGAAGAACACCAGCTTTTCAGAAACAACAAATAAGAGCAAGAAAAGCGCGCGATCGAGGATATAGAGAGGTGCCACTCCAGGAAAAATGTTCGCAAGTTCTATCAGAGTGAAAAAAAACAAAGCCAAGGATACAAGACTCGAATAGAATCCTGTCGAGATGAATAAGGAAATATCGGAGTTGGGACACAGTCGATGCTGAGGACCATAATTATCAACGACAGCGGATACCAATATCTAAGCTCAAGCTTAATAAAGCTGCCGGAAATGACGGACGACCTTCTCTCTGAGCTTTATAAAGCCGGCGGAGATTAGCCAAATCTGGTCGGACGTTTGTCAGATCCATAACAAAGAGGACCCCCTGAACTGCGCCAACTAGAGAGGCATAAGTCTCTTCAACGTGGCTTACAAAATCCTATCTGCCGTAATATGTGAACGCCTGAAACTTTAATTTGAGTCTTTAGAGCAATATGCTAACTCCCGAACCAACACCAGAGGCACAATCTTCCAAAAATCGGAGCAACTACTAGAACACGCCGACGATACCATCGGTAGGACTCAACGTGATGTAATAGCCACGTTTGCTAGTATAAAGAAGGAAGCGCCAAAAATGGGTTTAGCAGTAAATGAGGGTAAAACTAAAATGGGTTTAGCAGTAAATGATATATGCTGTCATCACGAAAGGACACACAACATCGACGAATTGTACAGAACGTCACCATCGTATATAAGACACTGATCATCCCAGTCCATAGAGAATGGCCCTGAAGCATGGACTGTATCAAAAATGGATAAAGAAATCCTTGGTCGATTCCTCAATGGACGTTTAAGATGGCTAGGGCATGAAGAACGAATGGACGTTGACGGGCTTTGGAGACGAAGATTCAACCACAAACTGTACAGCGACATACCCCAGGTCAAAAAAATCCGCATTGGACTTTTATGATGGCTAGGACATGTACAACAATTGGACACCAATACTCCGGCTCGCAGATTCTTCGATTCCCAGCCAGACGTTGGACTCAGTAGAGGAAGACCTCGCCTTAAGTGGAGCGCACAAGTGGAAATGACCTCAACCAACTTGGAGTGCGCAACTGGAGGCAGTTAGGTAAGGACCGGACTAATCGGAGAGGCATATGGGTTGAGACCCAAATTCATTCCGGACTGTAGCGCCACTTAAGTAAGTAATGGAAAGGAAATCAAATCATAGGTTTTTTGGCACTGAAAGCTGTCATTATCATACATCCGCGTAACGAAATGAGTCGCTTTAAGCTTGAAAAACGTTGAGAAATATTGAAAACTTTTTTTTTCCAAGGTGAGCGCTGTGTAGCCCAAACAGTGCGTTATTTGAGTTTTGCCGAAATGATGCATCCAGCCCGTCTGCTGTACGCAAATTTGTGCCTAAAGTTCGTGAGACTGGTATGCTAGTGGACAACTAAAGGTCCCCATCGTCGTACGAGAATGTGGCTGCTGTAGCTGAAAGTGTGATACTCAATTCACGAACATCAACTCGCGATCGATCTCAATAGCTCAACATTTCATGCACTTGCCTGAGGAGAATTCTGCACAAAGACCCCCGTTTATTACTTACCAGTTGCAATGGACTCAGCAATTGAATGCACATGAACATCCGTTCCGTTATCGCTTCGCAGTTTGGGCCTTAGAGCAGCTTGACAACGATTTTTCATTAATACGTTAACAAACAAAATTGCGCACCAAATTCCCAAATCGTGTTATCAGCTGTCTTGGCGATGTCAATTGGCCGTTTCGCAGCTGCGATTTGACTCCTTTTTTTTTTGTGGGGAACCGTGATGGACCGATGTTATGGCAAGTATCCAACAACGATTGTTTAAGGCACTTAAGGCCAATATTATCCAAGCAATCCGTGAGAAACCATCAACAAGGTCTTGGAATATTGGAGCGACAGAATGGGCTACTGCGAAGCCAGCCACTTAAACGACGTTGTGTTCCATAATTAATGGGAATGTTTGCTCTTACTAAAAAATTAAAATCCTTCCATGTATTAGAAAGAAATTTAATTTTATTTATTTTTTTGCATTTCCATAGGAATGTTCGAATGAAACTAGGGAGTTCGCTATGCATGTCTCCTATAATCTTATTCGCATTAAAACTATCTCGCAATTTTTCATAGGCTAACTGGTGATGCCCGTTGTCGTAAATGGAAGATCAAACAAAACAATTAAAGGAACATGCACGAGTCAACAAAGAATAAAAGAAAAGAAATACCGGAAATCTGCAGGTGTAAGGGTGCAGTAAACGGAATCCTTCCATACTAATAATAGCACCGACCATAAGGAAATAAGAAAAGACAACTGGAGTAATGGTAAATAGCGAGAAGTACTCGAATAATTGTAACGTCCGCAGCTGTGTCACTATGCAGTTCAAGACACGATGACTTCTTCAATGTTTGTTGGAAGATTTCAGGAGTGGATACATGGATACATTGATTGAATGATTCCTATGGTTTTATTGAAATGGAAGATTGACAAAACGAATTTCAAGTCTCTTGCAGACCTTAATTTGGATTTCATGCCACCCACAGGTTAGAAAGTTCATGTGCAAAGTATTTGGTCGCCTATTGGTCTAGAGGTATGGCCTGGGTTACATTATCAACCATTACACATCAGTTATTGCATTTCACTGGTCCTCCTTACGCAATGATCGGACAAATCATTGGAGAAGTATCGTCAGGAAAAGTTTTTTTTTTAGCAAGAAGTACACACGCACAATGAATGAATCCAAGCTAGGCGTTGGGTCCTTACGAACCTTTTGCGCCAAGAAATCACCCACAACCTTCCAGAAAATCTCTACTTGAAATAAATTATAAAATAAGAACCTACTACGCCAAACTAAACGTCTAATAAGAACTCAAAGCAGAACAAGAAGAAGAAGCAGAAACAACAAACGTTCAAAGAACGAAAAAAATGGAAGAAAACTACAAAAGAAACTCCCTTGCTTCAACAGTAATAACAAATGGAACAAGCATTCTCAAGTACTCACCACGCGATGCGTTCGGAATGGTGATTTCTTCCATACCCTCTCAAACTGTGTGCACATACATTTTTTTGTTCTTGTTGTATCAATATCAGACAATCAAAATTTTAATTCAACTACTTACCGACAACCTCTTCGGTTCATCATCGATGTCAATCTGCGTCACAGACGTGTTCGACTTCAACGCCTCCGCCAGCATATTTAAACTTTCCACCTCGATCTTGTTGTCACGGATGTCGATACGTTGCAGTGTGCTATTGCCACCGAATTGGAGAATTGACGACAACGTTCGTATGCCTGCGCAACTCAAATGTGCACTCTGTAAGCCGAGCGTTGTTACCGTTGTGTTCTGCGACAAACTATCACGTATCGCCGCCACAAAGTCATTGCACAGGATATTCTTGCCGATGTTCAGCAACTCTAGCGAGACAGTGGTGGCCAAGAGATCCGCTATCAGGGGTCCCGACTCTTTGGTCAGATTGTTATTCCACAGGGCCAACGCTTTAAGGCCACGCGGTGTCTTATTACTATCTTGAGGCACATCGAATTGTTTTTGCCTTGTTAGGGTGTCATTTTTTGTCAATTTCTCGTTGATTTTTGTCGAGAAATTCCCACTGGCGGCTTCACCAAGGCTACCATCGAGCGAGTTGTCACTGCTTAAACTGTCCGAGCTGTGCGAACGGACGCGTGTCGATTGGGTTATGGTGCAGGTGGATTCGGTGCGACGCATTCCCGCTGGCGAGGGACTAGTGCCGGTTAGGACGGCATTCTTCAGTCCCGACATATCGCCGCTGGAGCTGTCGCAGCTGGTGTTCGGTGAGGCGGATGTTGCAAGCAAGTTGCAGACGGCTTCGATTGGCTTTGGTGTTGTGGTCGTCGTCATCGTGATCTTCGTCGACGATGTCGGTGGTGGTAGTGTTGGTGACGGCGTTAGTGGAGGCATCATTATTATCGGTGGTGGGGTGGGTGTAGGTGTTGTTAAAGCTTCTGTGGCTATTGTGGCCGTTTCGACGTCATCTTTACCGCCATCAAAGCGAATGGCGAACTCCTCTGGCAAGTGTCGACTGATGTCACCGTCCGATGAGCTTTCAAACGCGGAATCGGTGCTGTGCGTATCATCGAAGTCGTCAAGCTTCGTCGTCGTATTCTTGTTGACATCGAGGGCTTTGGTAGGTGTGACTATAGTAGCCACATCGGCTACAGTCTCCTCCAGCATTTCACTAACTTCGAAAATCGTCTCCGAAGCGGTGGTATTGTTATTGTTGTTCTGTGTAACCGGCCGATCCGGCTGCTCTATTGCTGATTCTACAATAGGCGTCGAGGTGACCACCGCCAAGCTATTGCTGTCAAAAATGTCATCACTAACGCTGATGTCGGACGCGGCTACCGTATCTGTAGGCACATCTTCACTACTGTCGCTATTGTTCATCGACAGCAGCTTATCCAACTTTGATTGTCCATTAAGAGGTGGCGTTGTTTTCATTGTTGTCGTCTTGACGGTATCCTCGTCGTCATCGTCTTCAACCGCCTTCGATGCACCACCATCGTCTGTGGTTGTGACGTCGTCGTCTTCTGCGTCATTGGCATCTGTATCGACATCAGCATCATCGGCTTCATCGTCCTCATCGTCATCTTCTTCTTCCTCCTCCTCCTCTTCAGCCGGACTAGCATCACTGTCGCCGCTGGTCATATCATCGTCGGTGCTTCCATTTGTTGGCGTTGTTGATGCAATACTTGTCGCATTGTTTGGATTGTTGCTGTTATGTAACGCCTGTTGCCGCCTCTTAAACTCAGCTTCAGCGAGTTCAATTGTTGCAGCTTGTATAGCAGCCGCTTGAAGTCGCTCTAATTCGCTGGACTGTTCAATCAGGGCTTTGACAATTTTAGCAAGACCTTCATCCTGGAATAAAAGAAAAAAAGAAAATTGTAAGTTGTCCTGTTTAATGAAAGTAGAGGATGTTAGGAATGTCTTAAATAGTTTGAGATGTTCAAGCGGAGGACATGATTGATATCTGACATCAGTCATTGACTTTGGAGGAAAACTTAGTAAACAGAACATAGCATCAGCAATGCAGGAGATTTTAATCTGGTGATGGTGGCTCATTCCATTGGCTGCCTTCAAAAATAAATTGATGCTGCGATCAACAAAGATAATTCTACAGTGTGATAGAATATCTTCTAAGTTTCTGCAATATATTGCCGTAGAAAGCATGATCAATAATTGGAACACCAGCATTTCGGTCTACACCAGCACTAGGTCGAAAAATAAAAGGCGACCACCAAACCATAGAAGTGTCAGCTTCATAAGCCGTGCCTAAAAGGTTTACCCTGACGTAATGCTTCAGCGGATAAAACCATATGTCGACGATGGCTAGAAACTATCATATTGCAATTCATTAAGGCCTCAGCAATAAACTACATGGTTTACGCCGATCTGTAGCGCGGTTAAATATAAAATAATTGACAGACTGCTAAGCTTCCCTGATACAACAAGCGCTCTGTTTGAAGTGAAAAGTAAATTTGCTCCTCAAATAGATTAAAATCATGTCATCCATTAGGCATTCCAAATGCCGCCTTCGTGTTAATCATCATTCTCTCAGCTACCAGATCTCACAAATACCCCAATATCAATATTTGTGTTTGCACAACCCAAACTGTGCACACAGCTACCACATAAAGAATCGAATTATGAATTTTAGGCCGTCGTCGTTGATAAAAATCATCCGATAACAGTCGCAAGGTTAACCTCATCGACACTGATTCTCTCAATATTGACAGACACCACAGGAAATATTGTCCAAACTCACCTTAATATTATTATTGCTGATGTCAATCAACTGCAGGTAGTGATTCCATCTTAGTAACTGTGCAATTTTGTCCGCATCCATGCATGTGAGATCATTGTACGACAGCCAGAGCTCCTTTAATATCTGATTGCTACGCAGTTTGTGACCTGTCAAGAGAAGAATGCCCATTCAGAGATACAAGTTGGTAAGGTGTTGGCAGCGAACACAACTCACATAACGTTTCCAAGGGACATCCCCTCAGGCCGCAGTGCTCCAGCTTGATTGTGTGTAGGTTTGATGAATTAAGCGCGCTTCCCAGATTGTCAGCGCAATTTTTTGACAGCGGATTACCTTGTGCATTTAACATTTGTAGTGCTCTGCTATGGCTAACCATGTACGTGCAGGAAGACCATGCTCGTGATGTCATACCATCGGCATTTGATGATATATCCAATTCATTTGTAGCCTCGTAGTATTCAAACATATCGAATAGAGCGCTGGCGGCAGTTTCATTCAGTTCACACAATGAGACGTCAATGGATTTGTATTGAATCTGAAATGGCGGAGTTTGGTTGGTTGATCTTTACAAGCTACCCTGTGTAACTTACTCTTTTGAAAATTTCCTCTAATGCTTCGCAATCGGCTGGTAGCAGTTTGACAGCTTTTAGAGACAAACTAGGCTGACGAATGGCCGTGTTCAATTGGATGGCTTTTAGATGGTCCAGAACCGATTGAATGGGGTTGGTGTTGTGTTTCTTGCATGATTGTACATATAGTTCCGCAATTTCCGAGATGCTGTTTGTCATGACAACTGAAATGGAAGAGTTTGTTAAGTGTATTGCAGGAACAAAGGGTTTTAGGAAATGAGCAGCTCATTTATCAATAAAAATTATAAAGACGTAACATGAAGAGGATGGAACACAGATAACTGATAAAACATGTATATCTCGAGAGATATGCTACCCTTGAACTTTTGCCGCAAGAAAGTCAGCTTTTGCTTGGGTGTGACGGAACTGGTACCATGATGATTTTTTATATGCGACTTACCTTCGTTTTCAAAAAAGTGTTATCAAAGGACTTCGCCGCACGGAAAACCCAACGGTGAACCATTTATTCTCAACAATAACTCCTTTGCGTCAATTCTGCTTGTTGACGAATTCATCAAGGTGAAAGTGTAGCACTAAGGATAATGTTCCTCGTAAAGATGTGGACCAAATGTGCTCTTGAAACTGAAGCCGATAGACCATTTGAAGCGTCAATAACACGTCGATTGTATGCATGTGTAAACATCAGTAATTGCCAGGTTAGAGTGGCTGCCGGTAGAGCCACTCTAACCTGGCAATTACTGATGTTTACACATGCATACAATCGACGTGTTATTGACGCTTCAAATGGTCTATAGGCTTCAGTTTCAATGACAATGAAGTCCTTTGAAGAAATTCACTACAAAGAAAAGTGCAAGTCCTGAGTGCGATGCATAAAGAAGATCAACGAATTCGCCATATTTATCGCGTCCACCTGCAAAATTCTCATTGTAATGAAGTACAAGAAAAGCACTGGCGCTGTCACATCTAATACTGATCTGGTGTTTTCAAATTTATGAGCGATCTTCATGATTGTAAGCTCTGTTGGATCGTTATGCGGAAAAACAAAATCGCGGAGTACACGATGAGTCGATGAGTTTTATCCTCCATTTGCATAACATTTACGAGTTCAGGGCTGTTAAACTGTGAACGCGTTCAGGGCTCAATTTGTAAACTCATTATGAGAAATGTCAAAACAGAAATTTGGCATTTAGAAATTTGTTTCTATCGGAATGAAGTTTTCCTTATTGGGACACCCTTTATTACGATTTTCATTGATAGGCATGCTGCAATTCAAGCAATCTTCGTATGTCACAAGAGGCTTAAAGTAGGGCTTTCCAATAAGTGCGGGTAAATGTTGAAATGGAATAAAACAAGCTGTGTGTGAGGTATTAACGAAATTATTTTTTTCATTGGAATTCTTTGAAAGTTCTGCTTTATGACATCGTTATCCGCCTAAATTTGAGCAATGATCTGGGTTATGTTGATTTTGAGGGCATCAGGACTGCTGAAAACGCCACAAGGGAAATTCAAACGGGGTCAAATCACACGATCTTGGTGGCACGTGTGGATTGGCGTAGTCCCATATACGGCAATTTCGCTTGTTAACATAGCCACCCATTCAAAAATGCGCCTTGCCACCAGTGACTGAAACCAACGGATTTGGCAGACTGTCTACTTTAACTCCTCCCTTTCTAATAGGGAAAGGTGTTTACTTGGTGTTCAGCACTTGCAAACCGTACTGGGTCCTTGGGCAGGGGAACAATAAAACTGACAAGAAATGAAATTGTCAACTAGAACTAGATGGAGAATGCGATGACAATTTTTTAATGCTAGGTCACTATATATATAAAAACCGTAAGAGATATTTAAAAATGCTTTTCTTTCCAAAACCCACCAGTCACTTAAAAACAATATAACACATCAACCATCATAAATAATCCAAATGAGTTCCAAAGTCCTATACAAGTTATAAATATGAACAACAATGCAAGCCCTCTATTCACTTAATAGGTTTGCAAAAGCTTTTTTGAAGCAATTTTGATATTATAACCTCAAAATTGTTAAAAACAACGGTTCTCTTAATATTCTTAAGCCATGAATAAAACCAAACTTATTGGGTGAATATGACTTCATACCATTCTCTATCCTTGATATCCCTATCCATATTCACAACCTCCCTCATTTTCAAGCCCAATGCGAGGTCTTTTCACATAATTTCCTTCTTCCGTGACTGTATTTTATGAAAAGATGCACAACAACAAAATGTCAAGGAGCAAACTTAATTGTCAAAATATCCTTGTTTTCGTACTTTATGTCATTTTCATTTTACTATGTAGACTCACCTTGACACTTGAGGGTTAAACCATTAACCCATACACACAGTCATTGATTCCTGGCGACACGAGATACTAGCGAAATAAAAAAAATCCAATTGCGGCTAAAATGTATGTCAAGGCGATATTTCTTTATTCAAGCAATGTCGCCGCGATACTCGCTTGGATACCCGCCACAATGCACCGCCATTCAGCCGATGCATTGTTGCATATGGCTTGGCCATTTCCTCGAAATGACACAATGAAAGGAATTTTTATCCCTTTTCTGTCGCCCACTTTAAGATCTGTGCCATTAAAGTGTTTTTTTTTTTTGTTCTCTCTCTCTTTTGGGAATTAAAGTTTCTTGGTATTGAAGGGGTAAAACAACAACCATTGCAAGAAAATCTCTCGTGACTTAGTACGATCTTGAGAAGAGTGCGTCACTTCAAGGAATTCCCAGTAAACGAACGCGCGTGGAGTGTTTCCATAGAATGTTCACATTTCATCAATGATGATTGAAGGTTAAGGTCGGCGGTTGACAAAAAAAAAAGAAAGATGATATGTTATTCAATAATTCATGGGATATATAAAAAATAGAAATTCGCGGCAATAATGTGAGATTTATGAGAAATTTGGAATTAGGGCAACTACTGGAAATGGCTATTTATATGCAAGGATTTTTTTTAGAAGGTGCGCTTAAAGAAGGAGGACCTTTTGCTAGAACAGAGCAAAACTGTTTATATTCCACATAATCGTTTCAAATCACGATTTAGATAGTGTGTTATACATTTTCCAGTAGTTGTATGTTTTGGGAATATATAAGAATCCAACAAATATATTGAAACACTCAATAGTCGGTGTTCCACTTATGGATCGTCAGTGCTTTTCCTCCGCTACCTATAGTGAGCATTTTTATTTGCACCTAATAAAGCAAGAATTACTTTCGTGAAAACAATTTGAAATTTTAATCAAACCTACCATTTTGTCCGTCCGTCGGTCTATGCATGTATATGGAGGCTATAGTTATTGCGTTAATAAATAACCAGAAGGGTTTTCGGAATACTAAACTTTTTGACAGTTGTCAAAAGATTCTTATATTTCATTTTATTCATTTCATTAATTAATTAGTAATTAGAAAATGATCCATTTTCGAAATTTCTTTAGAGTTATTGACACTTCTGGATGCCATCAACCCTGACTTAAAAATTAAATGGCTACAACTTGAAAAAAAATCCTTGTATTTAAATGTATAGACATCATTTGAAACTATAATCAATAGTGCCGATGAGGTTTACCAAATCACCATTCCAACTTGAGAACAATCGGAGTATTCACAAAATCAATATGTATTGCTTTTTAATGAAACCGCATTATTATAGATCAATGGATGCTTACTGTTTGTTGTTTGAATGGATCCTATAGTATTAAAGTTTGCTTGCCTTATTTTGCGATTTTGTTTTAGATGTGGTCATCTTAACACTGGGTTAGATTTACTATCTGACTTTCCTTGGCATACATAGGCGTAAACGTGAAAAGTAGGACGATTTGACAGTCGAAATCAAGTTAGATCAGACCACCAACTTTAAGATTACGCCTTTTTCGCCTGGTAGGCTATTTTCGACTACTCAAAACTGCGAACACAGCTTCAAGCTAAACAACAGCTTATAATGGTTAGTTCTGCTTAAGTTGACGGAACTTAAAAATGAATATTCAACGACAACATACACATTAGACATCCCGGATGACTAGAACATGTATAGAACAATAAAAATTGAACTTGATATGTGTCGATCTTCCCTTCCCAAGCAAACGGTAGACGCATTAAATGAAAACCCTGCTCCCAACCAAATTAAAGTGTGCAGCTTGTTGCAGTTTGGATAACTGGAGAGTGATGATTATTGAGGCCTAGTTTTAGTCAAACTCTTCAATATACAATTCAGCAAATATTTGTTTTTACTTAAAATTGAATCACTAGGTGTTAATGACCCACACACGACAGTGAACAATAATTTTCGAACAATGCCCCATCATACGTATTTTCTCCTTGTAACGAATTTCCTTACCCAATCAATATATTGCGAAGCACTCTAAAAAAAAAAACAAAAGGGAAACGTTACAGCTTTGGTCCCTCTAAAACCGACAGAAACCGACATGACTTTTATAAATATCCCTTCAAATGGACTGTGACTGCGTAGTGTGTACAATGTATTTCCTTGTTTACCCCTAGCAGGCAAATACGCATTCCCACAGTGTGCTCCTCTTCAATGGCTGGCTTTACTTTATTACGCAGTCATTAAGCTCAGCACACACATCCTTTTTGCGACGACGGCATATAGGCTTTTCTCGTTCACAATTTAATAAAACATAAACAAGCGCTTGTTCCTTTTATAAATCACCGTATATAGAGCTTCTTTTCGTCATTATGATGTCATAAGGATTCGCTTCTTCCATTTATATGAATGATATCATTAGCATGTTTGTGCGACGAATAAAGCAAAATATTGCGTGACTTTGCCGCGAGTAAGAGTTAGTTTGTGTATGTATTTCTATACAGCAAGACTGGGTTATTGCACCCGCAAACTTTTCACCTGTCTGGTTATTGATTCTGTCAGACAGAGAGGCATGTTTTGTTGGCTTTGCCCATATACCACACCGAAAGGTGAATTTGTGAAGTTTCCATTTCTTTTGTTTTTTTTTGTGGGAAATTTCCAATCACGACAGTTAAGTCTGCGCTATCTGATAAGAGTCATTTGTAGACGGCAAAGGTTTCTTGACCTAATTCAACGAATAATTGTAATTTTCCACCCAACTCGTTATCAGAATGGGAAGATGGTAAATACTGATGCAGTGTGTCAAATTGTATGTGAAATTGGTTTTAAATGCTATGATGGATTGCGTGACGCATGTAACGGACACAGCGGTCCATTTATACAGGGGAAGCCCTTACTTTGAGGTAGCGTTTGAATGAAGTATGTTAGTTTAATTGCGTAACGTAAAAGGGGCCGTCCTAGTCTAGTCAGTAAAGTACTAAACGAATTCATTATAAATAACTACTGAACACACCCATTTCATGTTGACTAATGTTTGACATGTGATATTTATTAAACATTGTTCATCGGTATCAGATTTAGCAGTCTGAGGATGCAAACTGCTACTAGATTTTGCACTCTTTTAGATCCTCTCAAGAACAATGTTAATGTGTAGAGACATGGAAAAGCAAAAACTCAAGAAGTGATATTCTGGTATTGACCTCCCAAAGTTATAATTTTATCACAATGAATGGAACTCTTGTTTAGCGGCGATTCCGAATAGTACATTTACTTTGCTTATGATAGTGTTACATGTTTGGATGTTTGTTAGAATTCCAAAAGAGGGTGGCCAGTGAAAAAAAACCTAGGTGTAGATACTTTCTTTTTGTCTGGTTTTGCGAATATCCGTCATCGACGCTCATGGCACATATGCCGTCATATATTATGTAGTAGTTGTATATTGTCAGCAAGATATAGTCTTCGCGTATACAATTTTGGAAGAACTAACTGAAGACTTAAATTCCTGAATTCAAAGGACAACCTAACCAATCGTTGATAAAGTCTAAGTTATGTCTGCAATCGCTCATTTCGGTCTGCAGTACGCATATCCCTCAAAGTCTCGATTAGTCAACAAGCCTTAAGAAAGTCGTCAACTGATATGCTGGGTTTCTTTAAACCACCAACCATAAACTCCTCGTTTGACGAAGAATTCCGACTGATCCTGGCAGACAAGGATGAATCCAAGACAATTCTCCTGGCGAAGACGAAAGCTGCTGAAAAAGTTGTAGTTGAGTTTTATAGACAGAGAAAAGGGAAGATCATAGGCTTTTTAGAAAGCACCAGAACGCGACGCTATCAAAGATAACGATAGGTAGGGCTCCATCAGGAATAATGGTCGGAAGTTTAACCAAAATGTAAAACCTTGAAGCCAGGGATACAAGGATCTCACATAATACTGTTGAAATGAACAAGAAAAATTCTAGTTAAAACCCAGCTGATGCTGAGATTATGCGGTAGATCCACTTTGACAGATTGTTGAACGGTAATGGAAAGCAACAAAAGCCTGCTTTATAAACAACGCATTGGATTTTTAAGCCGACCTGCAGTCTTCGGTTGTCCGAATATGGTAGACACAGTAGAAGATGTAACCGTCTTAAACGACAGGCTTAAGTAGGAATCGGCTTTAGCCAACGTGATGTGCAAATGGAGGCAGTTAGGAAAGAATTAGGTTGATCGAAGAGGGATCAAATTTCTGGCCAATATGTGTTCAAATATTGATAAATGAAGTAGCAACGAATTGACACAACAATTTTGCTCGTGCCGTGAGTTCACTTAATCTGTCTTACAACAAAGGATCTGTTAAAAAGAAAAAAATAAATAACTGGGTGCTATGTCTGTTGCTACTTTTAGTAGTAAGTCAAACCACAATTGTAAACCTGTATATGGTCACATAAATTTCAAGCTTTCACCCATTCACAATAAATCACACCAAGGTCACCTCCTTTTGCTTTCAAAATACAGAAATACGGAAGTCGACCTAAAATGTTGGTTACGAATATAATTCAACAAAAAATAAATCTTCAGTTCGATTAAGGGCTTTGTATACCCCATAAATCGAACGGCACTAGTATATAGCCTATTCTATAAATAAAAATAAACAAAAAAACATTCTATTTCCTCTCCTTTGACGAAGGTCAAAAACGTAAAAAAAAAATGCCTCACGGCGTTTTGAAATTGAATACAAAAAAAAATTGTAAAACTAAAAATAATTCGGAACGTTTATACAAACCACTAATCGTATTACTATGGGCTATCGTCTCCAATGACAGAGAACTTGAATAATTCGACATCAAATAGCATTTTGAAGCTGACACTTGAATGTTTGGAAAATGTTGTTGACCAACATATACATATTTCGTTGTTTTTTGTTATTCCCTTAAAGGAATTTTGCGTAATTAACATTTTTTTCAATTTAAACAATAACAACCGATAT
The DNA here is from genome assembly GCA_932526625.1 of Rhingia campestris. NCBI lineage: Eukaryota > Metazoa > Arthropoda > Insecta > Diptera > Syrphidae > Rhingia > Rhingia campestris. Next base: position 107,600,681 of record OW052185.1, read on the forward strand.
TTGTGTTTGTTGATTTTATGAGACTGTCGCAATAAATTTCATTAAATGGGACAAGCACTTCCGTCAAAGAAGAAAGCCATTGAACGTCGTTAATTATTTAATGGTGCATTTGCTGTATGCAGTACCTACTACCCCCCCAAAAATGAAAACTGCAACAATTCAGATTAATCACGAAAAGGAATAACAAAACACAAACTGAAAAAAAGGTCGCATTCTAGTGAAGACATACTTTGCCTTAAGGTAAGGGATTGACATAAACTAGGTGAAGGAGGTAAATGAAGCGAAATGATGATTCAGCAAATTGCTGCGTAAACAACAACAAAAGTGACGTATCCGTATGTATCTAGTGTCATAGCAAAGCGCAGCGTCGCAAGGCATTTCTCAGAAACACACACCAGCAAACACAGAATGGGGAAAACCGAAAATTGCAAAATAAAAGCTTCAATTAGTAGAGGGGTTTTTTTTTGCAGGATATATGCGAGAGAAGATCTTTTTATTTTGTTTTCCTGAAGCTATAGTGGCACCGACCTTAGTTTACTGCACCCGACGACGCGGCTGGTTGGAAAAATGCGCCTTGTCAAACAATTGGGTTGCATCAGACAATGGAGGTGGCGGAACTCTTGGTCTTGAACAGTGGGTTCGAGAATGTGAAGACTTTTTTCGTGGCGAAACAATAGACTGTACATGATATAAGCCCTTTGTGTCCTGTAGTTTCTTTGTTTAAGGCGCATGAACAGTTAGTTGTAGACAGCTAGGTTCTACTTTTAAACAGTTGTGACTCTGTTAATAATTTATAAAACTCTTGATGAGAAAACACAGATGTTATAACTTTAGCAAATGGCGGCAACTGTCAGTTTTGATTTTATATTTTGTATTGTGATGTAAACAGGTGCAGAACATAAGTCGACAAGACATGTCGACAAGTCGACAAGACAACCTGAATTTCGGGTGCAGATTTTCCGCCACTACTACGCCATCTTGTACACTATGGCCCAGTTTTTCATTGCGCGGTCATCCTTATTTCAGGATTAACCTCGCGTTTATACGAGAAACATGAGTTAACAAACAACTTTGGAGAGTTTACTCAAAATTAAATGATCCGGTTTAACTCAGAGCAAATCAGCACTAAAAACCGTGTCTAATGCGTTTATTCTGCTCCCGTCATAGAGACTGGAGCAACAAGTGACACGAACGTACTTCTCGTTCGGTCGAGAATATGACTGCCGGGATTATGATCTCGAGGTGATTTTTTGAGATCAAATATACGACGTGATACATAATTGGCCATGTTCGTCTTATAAGCCCATTTTAGTAAGGTTTTGAAGATGAGCCCTTGCAAAGTGCAGCTACTGCCAGCAGACCTTCAACCGCCCCTAAACCCCCCTTACGATCTCCGGGAGTATAACCAGAATGATTTGAACGATTTTGGTCGAAATTTATCAAGATCGACTAGGCCCATTTCAATCTGAACGGATACGAATGTGTCATCGAGCCTAAAGCGATCAATCGGGACATGTGATTCATACAAAACACAACTCATTTTGGCGATTCACGCTGGCCGACGAGATCGCCCGATTTGATCGCTCCGGAATTCTTTCTTTGGTTTTGTTTAAAGCACGGGTCTATGAGAACAAGCCGCAAACTCTATCCGACAAGAGTGCGAAAAGTTACCGTCCGTGGTTCACGACAAAACAATTGAAAATGTGGCAAAAAAGCACAAAGGATCACCAGCAATGGCGCGCTCATATCATCAGTCATATCATTAGTCGAGCTGGATAAGTTGTGGGACAGCTTGGTCAATCTGTAAGACTGAACATGGCGTCGATACTTATCGGTATTTAATTCACATATGGCCATGTGATGTGCAAAATGACCGAAAGGAAAAGGAAAGGAATTGACTCAGTGTATATACAAAATCCATAATTTGTAACATTCTTGGTTTGGAATTGGCGATTTTAGGACGATTGTGTAGGATCAATGGTTAGGGAGCAAGGGATATGGGGTATGCGCTTTACATCTTGCACGTTGACATGACCAACAGTTTTACGGTTCAGTTAAGATAAGCTTATTATAACGGGTCCGCCATCTAACATTTTTTTTTCAACTAGTGCTTATTTCGTGAATGGTAACACAAAGCTCATGTCTGATTTGACAGATAATTAGTTTTATCCTTCCGCTGAACGAATATGGTTGTGTATACGCTGGAACAACGGTGGGAAATATTGCGACATTACTTTGAAAATCATGGTAATGTTGCAGAATGTGTGCGAAAATTGCATACGGATTTTGGAAGAAGAGAAGCACCGTCAGCTCCGTATGTTCGTTATCTTGTGAAAAAAGTGAAAGAAACTGGCATCCTCATCGATAAACCAAAGAGTGAAAAGCCAAAAACAGTGCGTACACCCGAGAATATTGCTGCTGTGGCAGAAAGTGTGCGTGATCAGCGCCATCAACATCAATTCACCGTCGTCCTCAACAATTGAACATTTCGGAGATATCATTGAGACGAATTTTGCAAAAAGACCTTGGTATGACGCCATACAAAGTCGAATTGGTTCAGTAGTTGAAGCCAATTGACCATCCAATGCGTTTTCGCTTCGCTAAGTGGGCCTGCGATCGACTTAGAGAAGATGCCGATTTAGCCAAAAAAATAATCTTTTCAGATGAAGCCCATTTTGATCTTGGCGGGTATGTAAACAAGCAAAATTGTCGCATTTGGGGCGCAAAAAACTCGCACGCATACATTGAAAAGCCGATAAACCCAAAACAAGTCACTGTTTGGTGCGGATTTTGGTCCAGAGGCATAATTGGGCCATTTTTCATCGAAAATGAGCAAGGAGTGGACGTTACAGTCAATGGCGATCGTTATCGGGCCATGTTGAACGAATTTTTGTTCACAAAAATTGAAGAGGAGGATATTGGCAACATTTGGTTTCAACAGGACGGCGCTACGTGCCACACAGCCGAAGCTACACTCGATGTTTTGCACCCTGTTTTTGAAGATCGCATTATCAGCCGCAGAGCTGTTGTCGTTTGGCCACCTCGGAGCTGCGATTTGACACCGTTGGACTATTATTTGTGGGGTGCCGTAAAAGATAAGTGTTACGCCGACAAGCCAGAGACAATTGACGCTTTAAAGGACAATATTCGTGAAGCCATTGGTGAAATACAGCTGCACACAATCGATAATGTGCTTAAAAATTGGACCGATCGTGTAGAAATAATGAAATTATTTTCCACTATTAACCGGAAGGATTGTACTTTCAAATAAAAAAAGAAATTTGAGAAAATATTCATTAGTATTTTTTTATAGCATTTTCAAAAAAAAAAGTTATTTGGCGGACCCTTTATAACCACAAAAAAAATTCTCATTTTAAATACCTTAATGTATATCTTCGCTTGAAAATAAAACTGACACGAGTTAAAATTTGGCCGTTTTTAGTTATCTATACAGACAGATTCGCAAAAAAATACCTATAGCTATTAAATTGACAGCGTGAGGGAGTAAGTGTCGTTTGGCATTTATGGAAACATCCATAGTAATGCAAAACTTCAAATAGCTTTCCTTAAAATTTAAGAATTTTGACATATGACAGTTTGCTTTTCAAGCGACGATATATAAAAATGGTTTTTATTTTAAAAAGATCTCGATACTATGCTCAAAAAGATGTCAATATCGTGTTCAAAAGATATCGATCACATATTTCAAAAGTTATCGATATACATTAAATTAAAGTAGGTATATGAAGTCCTCTTTTAGGAGCAGTAAAATGTGGACTTTCTATTGATGATCCCATCTCGAGGTAAAATTCATGTAATTCTTTTATTTTTCGATTTTTTTTTTCAACGAAGTACCAATCTTATACTGACTTGTTATCGATATTTTATATATTTTGTCTGCATGGATGATATGCTGTAAGCAAAATTAATGTCTACGAAGTACCTACTAAAAGCCATCTACTCATAAAACGGTTTAAAGTTTGATAATTTGTACCAAAAATCGGATATGAATGTATCTGCTCACAAATTGAAATGGATGCCGAAAACGACAAGTACACCTTGTTCTTCTTGAAGAAGTATTAGTGTACTGTATAGTAACAAATAAATCCTATGTTTATCGTGCAAAAAGACGTCACACATTGGCGTCATCTTATAACACCTAAATCAAATCATAAGCGTACAGTAAGCTCAAAATATACGAGCTCATATTATTATTGGCTGTTGGTAAGTTCTATATCTATTTTGTTTACTCCTCTTTGTTTGACATCACATATAAATCAAATTCATAAAAACAATGAATGATGAATCAAAAATTTAAAATCGAGGTAACTGGAAACACTTGTTTTATTAGAATATTGCCCTGGCAAATGTCATTTGCAATTTTAACGACATAACTTATAAATGCCAACAAAGTTTCTTAATTTAAATTTTTAATTTAATGGTTTAGAGTTACCTACGTACGCGCTAGGGAATATTAATGTTTAGTCTGTCATTCTAGATTTATCTATTTAAAATATCTAAAAAAAAAAAAAAAAAATAAATGTCACTTTTTATTGATTTCGGAACATGAACGTCATGGAAGCACAATCGCTTTCGGAATGGCGATTAAATTGTACTAAACGTTGTATCATTGACAGATTTTAAGAGATTAGAGTTTTAGAGCCGTCGATTGAACTCAGCTAAATTGTGTCAAGGCACCTTCGTCTTTTTGCAATTCTCATTGCATATTCAGATAGAGCGATTTATTTTTATTTAAAATAATTTTATTTTGAATAGTGGGATGATCTGATATGATTAATTTATTAGAGGTGCTGTCGTTAATGGAACCAATGGCATTCAATAAAGGGTGATAAAAAAGGTCTTTCAGTAAAATGGTCTTTCACAAAAATCAGCCTGACTATTTGGGCGGCAATATGTCACGATGGAAACGGTTATCGTCCTTTTTAAGACCATTTCTACGAGTTATATGAGAACTAGGAGAAAATAAAAGGTGAGAGATTTTCGAAAGGTTTTTAAAAAAGGGCCATACGCCTTGTTTTAACAATTTTTCGTCGCATGTTACATCGAGTTCGATCATTTATAATTGCAACTGTCTAGTCAACATCGTTGCAATGTTTCAACGTAAGCTTGATATAATGTACAGAGCTGTTCAGTACAGTTAATGGTTGAAAATTTGACTTTTTAAAACTGTGCGATTCGAGCCATATAGGGTCTAAAATATAGCTTCTCCATTCATTCTGTGTGTGAAGTTATATTTGTTGCACGAATGGACCTACAATTTTATGACGATTTCAAATGGGACATTTGAGAATTTTATCAGATTTTGATAAAAGCTGTAATAGTGACTCACTTAGGAGTCCATATTGGCGGACATATTGGATACAATTTTTTTTGACAGGTAGACATTTTGTATAATTACTATAATTATGTTTTTTTTTATCAACGGATATATTGGACGATTTAATTTTACAATTGGAAACACCAATTCGGGTTCCAATTCCAGTGGATTCGAAAGACAGAGACAGACACCATTTGGGCCATATCAAGATCGAATTATACTCTACTATCGCCCAAAATACAGTAAAACCAAGAGGCACCCAATATATATGATCAGATCGATTGTTGAATGCTGTAATGCTACAACTAGGGATGAATAAGGAAGTTTGTCTACATCGGTTCAATTATAAAATCTACGTCTAGTCATAAATTAATGGAAGGATTATAATTTACCTAAAAGATGTTCTTTTGTTTCAGACTAAAAAGGGACCGTGTAATTGAAGCCTTTTCTCGAACTAATTTGGAGATTTCGAAGATGATTGTGATCATCACAGTCCTACTTTAAGATGCGGAAGCACGATCCCTGTGGTTAAAGAAATCATTGGTCATTTCAGATGCAAAATGTTTGGCTTGTGGACTTTTAAAGGGTTTGGAGTCAGAAGATTTAACCACGAACTTGACTAAAGTTCAATGAAATACACCTGGCCCTTCAAGATAAACAGGTCACGCAGAGTGTTTGATTTCAAACCGGGTGATCGACACAGTATAGCCTTAAGTGGTGCGCACAAGACGAAACGAAATTTCAACGCTACATGACCCATTTCGACATAAAATGTACTTCAAGGAACTTGCTAAGATTGTTTTATTTATTAAAAATTTTAGGTTGTGCGTCTTAATATTAACAATGGAATAGTTTTGTAAACAAATAATGTATCTGCCATACAAACTAATTACTAAAATAAAACCTAAATGCTCTCAAATTGAAAATAAAAAAAAACCTCTACCCAAACTATTCTCAAACTGGCCCCACTGGTCTGGTGCGGAACAATATAATCCCGCGACCGCAAAAAACGAAAAAAAAAATACAATGTCCCTCTTTTAATTTAAACTTCAATACACTTATGATGCATGACGATGTCGGCATCTACTGCTGCCACCACAGCCGCCGCACCGCATCAACATCAGCATCGTCATCTTAATTATCATCATCATGCATCATAATGAGCATTATTATCCGCAATTGTTGATTCATTCATTCCGCAAGGAAGTGGCCTTTTGTTATTATTATACTCGTGTGCATGTATTGTATAAGTGATGCTTGCGCCCCCTTGGGGACTTTATTTCTTTTTTAAGCAGTTTATGTCGGCGGCCGCCGCTTTGCCGCCACCATACACAAAAAGCACAATTCAGCATCAAAGAAAAGTCTCTCTTTGGCGAACACCGATTCTAATTTAATTTTTATTTCTTTTTTTGCCACACAAATGTGAGATATGTTTATAATTAAATTAATTCTGAGTTGATGAATTAGTTGCTAACTTGTTGCTTCTATTTTGCTATTCTTTAAACAAAAAATATACCTACTGCGTGTGTTTGTGATTTCTTTTTGATGCTGTCAGTTCCTGTCTATACGATGACAGTCACAGAGAGTAATGTCGCGCGGGTAAACACACATTTGATGCTAAAACCAGACACATTGGGAGCAATTAAATTATAATTCTCTGACGTGCTTTGGAAAAACAATGAAAATTCCTCTCCTATAGATCGGAAATGTGTTTATTTGCTTCTTGATTGCTTCTTAAAGTGAATGCCGACATTCATCATAAACGTAGATAAGACGGTTTAATAATAATTATTGTGACAGGCGGATTATACCGGAATTCATTGTTTTTAATCAATTTTCATCGTCTTTTAGCGTTTTTCAAGTTCACTTGTTTTTACAACTTTTTTTTTTGTTGTTTCGATTGATGTTGACTCGTTTATTATTGTGCGATGATACAGTCGGCCGAGTTAATTCAATTCACCGGAATATGGTTGGCGGGCAGGCAGCTGAATTGAGATCATATTTGTGCAGTGGTCAGCAGCCACTGTCACTGTCATGTGGGTGAATGTACGTATTCGCACATGTGACACACGCTTTCGAGTTTAATGGTCAGCTTCCGGCTATTGAGGAGTTATTTACAAATTGGATTTTATGTGTGTTGAAATATTAAGTACTGTGGTGATTTTAAAATAGTGAGTGAGTGATTTCCTTTGACATTTCAGGTGCCAAGTTGTGCGGAATGTGATTAAGATTGACATTGATCTTTGATATCAATCTTTTCCTGGTTTAAATGAACTCTTAAGACGTGTATGAGGGAGGAAAGACTTTTGTAACATTTCCTATTTGAAGATATGTATCTTATTAGTTTTTTTTGTTTGTGTTTTGTTCAGGTCTTAAGTGATCTTTAAAACCGAAATGGGATAACTGGTATTTTTATTAACACTTAAATTCATACTAGAATGAGCTGTATTGTTTTAATGTCATACAAAGATCAAGTTCAAGACATTTGAAGTCTTACTAAAATTAACTGAACTTTTTTAATGTTCAATTTTATAAGGCATACATTAAACGATCTCAAGGCATCAGTTCTTAAAAAAATGTTCTCGGATTTTGTTCTAGCATTTTTTACCGAGGCATCGGTTCCGATTGCCATCTCGAACCGATCTACGAAATGTGTGACACATGATCGTGCAACGGCGTGGAATTTCTTAAGAAGTTATCCAAAGAAGGATTATTGAGGAATTTGCGTTTAAATTGAAAGGCTGATCGATATTTCATTTGAACGCGATTGTATGCTTCATTTATTTCTCAAAAACATCCGAGAGTATTATACAAGGTGGCGCAAAAGTAATCCTCCTATCAGAAAATGCTATAAATTTTGCGATTGGCCCCTAATGTCAGTTCTGTTTTGACATTTGTGTAGTAAACACATGCGAAATACACGTTAATAAACAATGTTACGCTACACTGCTCCAGAACGCGGAATATTGGTGACTATTTATTTGAGCAATAATTTTTAAATTACAGCCAAAAAAACATCGGAAGGTTATTTTTGCGCCACCTTGTACTATCATGAGGAGGGGCTCAGTGGCACGATGGTTAGTGCGATGAACTGCCGCGCAGGAGGTCTGGGTTCGATTCCCAGCCGTAGCAACACCTAAATGATTTTTCACTGGCCCTCCTCTCGTGATGATCTGACAAATCATCCGAGTAGTATCAATTGTCAAGAATAGCTTATCTCAACATAGCCGTTCGGAGTCGGCATAAAACAGGAGGTCCCGCCATCGTGCAAGAAGTACACACGCACACATGAATGGTTGTGAGAAAGCTAGGCCCTGGGTACTAACGAGCCTGTTGCGCCAAAAATTTGTATTTGTTTGTACTATCATGAGAAGCTTCTGAAATTTGCTTTTCAGAGTCGACGTAAAAAACAGTTCAGGTTCTATTAAAAAATAAATCCTTTCACACATAAATAAATGGAGAAGCTAGGTTTGAGACCCTGGTAAAGCCAGATACTTCATTTTTTATCCGCTACATGCACTAAGGAGGTTTCAGTCTTTGGACTGTAGTGGCGCACTTCATAGTCTTAAGTTTTACGCTTCGACAAATACCATATTAGAGACCTTCTATTGAGTGATCATATAACCATGATAATTTTTCCAATTGTAGTTGAAAATCCAGCTGTCAAAATATTCAGTAAGGTTTCCTATTTAATAATGCATCGTTTCAGGCTGGCCGAACGTGCGGGATTAAAAAAAAATATTATCTAAATTCTGGCTGAGATGTAAATACGCAAAAGATCAGCTGAATTGGGCATCGCCATAGTCAACCCGGCTTATTTTCTGTTGGATTTGGGCCTACATCCGAGTAACAATGTGCTGACGAAAGTATTTATATATATAACAGGTGGCGCAAAAGTTGTCACCCGTCGCAAAAGCTGTCACCCGATGTTTTTTGGTTGCAAATATTTAATTTCTTTAGCAAAAAAAATAGAAAAAATTATTCCATGATTCATGTCTTATGCGCCACCTATAATAATTGTTTCGATTTTTTTGCAAAACACTTTAAAAAATGGCGGCCAAAAAACATCGGGTGACAACTTTTGCGACGGGTGACAACTTTTGCGCCACCTTGTACAAGTGAGTTCGCTAATTGGGTGCTGGAAATGTTGCCGGAGATCAATATTTTGACCAAAACCTGATATTCTCGAACGAAGTCCATTTTTGGCTCAGCAATTATGTCAACAAGTTTGCAGTTATTGGAGTGAACACAATCATCAAGTGTTCAAACAGCCATCAATGCATCCATAAAGATTAACTGTGATCTTTTTTTTTGATAAATAACATTTTAAAATGGAAAAATGTGGTTTTAAATTGCCCAGGAAGAAATCAGTTCCGGATAATCGCCTTATTGAGTTTCAAATGAAGATTACTATTGACGTAGGTTGTTTATTTTTCTATTAGATAGATAACACTGTCACTTATATTGTTAGATTCAAAAAGATTGTGACACATTATCCACATTGGCTAATTTTTACATTAGCCAAGGCCATCAATCGCCAAATATATGATGTAGTACTTTTCGTTTTTTTTTATATATTTATTTTTTCATATATTTAAAATCTAGTACAATATTCTTTCATACGCCATTTCATAAGCCATATGGCTTATCTGCAGGGGGTTATTCTTCACTGCTTCATCTGCTGTTTGTCCATTATAAACAGAGAAGTGAAGTGAACCGACTCTCAAAAACGATCCACAGCTGCCAGGTTTGCAATATTTTGAAGGTTACTACTCACATTATCTAACAGTGACTTTTGCTGTCAAAACAAATGTTTAAAGGAAAAAAATGAATAATTTGTAAGAAGTGGTAAGCAGATGAGTCTCAAATCTCGAAAAATTATCTAAACTTAAACTACAGATAATTTGCAAATTACTGCAAAATTTATTGGCAGTAAAATATTGTACTAGATTTTCATACAACAACCAACTTCACTTCACTTAGATCTGGTAAACAACATTGGGTAATGATAATTCAAAACCGATAAGCCTTTCATTTTAAGACCATTGCAAAGTACCTGCACTGACCTATAACTAAATCAATTTATTGCTTTAAATTTATAAGCAATAAGCCATAAATACTATTCGTACCAAGATAAGGCTTTTTTTAATTGATAGCAGAAAACACGTGCGTACATAACCTCCGCAAATAAAATATAAAGTCCGAAAGAAATTAACAATACTATCTCTGTCTCACATTAAAAGGACTTCCTTGAGAATTTATCGAATTCCGTCTGCGCGTCACTTCGCAAACAATTATTCCCCCAGTTGTCAAATATGGAAACCTGCAACGCATTTTCCACCCATAAGCGTTTGCATGTTGCAGTTGCATGATCCACAGTATTAATAATTAAAATTTGCAAAATAAACACTTTTATTACGATTTACATTCGTATTACAATCCAGCGCGGTCTGCTGGCTATGTCGAGAACGTGCCATTTGCACAATTTACGTGAATTTATCAAGAAAATGTTGAGTTTTATTTTTAAATTATTTTTATTGACACTCAACTGCAAATTGCAGCTTGAAAGGCGCAGTCTTTAGCACTCTTAGCGAGTGTGATATAAATGTGTCATAGAATATATTTTTTTTTTTTTGCAAACTCATAGTTTTTTTTTTTATTTATGTCCAAAGTGTGGTTTTACTACTGCTCAAAAACACCATAAATCTTTTAATTTTGTGATTTCTTATCGAATCAATTGCCTAATTAAAATTAGAGGTGTTATGTGAAGATGCGGAACAAAACAAAAATGGTTTATTCAACATTGCTAAAAAAAAAAAAGAGAACGACTCGCGAAAGCAGATCGACTGTTTGTTGTTGTTAATAAATTAGACAAATTTCATAAAAAAAACTAGAAGAGCGACATTAAAAATGATTTCTTATTTTGTTTGATGTTTTTTTGTGGTTTTGTTTTGTTGCTGTGTTGCTTTCGTTGGTCGTTGTCGTGCTCCATCCAATAAATAATTATTGACACTTTTTTTGTGTGTTTGCTGTTCATTAGACCAGCTAGCGCAAAAAGACGGTCAAATGACTAAAATTAGCGCCCTCGCAAATATTTACTGGTGGATAATAAAAATGGTATACAGTTTTTTTTTTTTGTGGTCGTTTTCAACGAGTTGTCACTGTCAGTAGCCAGACGAGATGGAGAATATTTTTGAAGTAAAAAACAGGGTAGATATGCTACATCTACTTTGTGTAAACAATCGGCAGTTTTTTGTTTAAAGAAGAAGAGGGAAAAAGGGAGTCATGTCAAAACAAATCGATGCCCTGAGCTGTTTATAGAATTAGTGATGACAAAATTGATCTTGAACGAGGATTTTTCTTTGTTTCGATGATGGTTTGTCACCTGTGGTTCAATTTTGCAATTAATGGTCAATCGGCAAGTAATATAGAATTGTAAACGCTTACGAACTTCAACCCGTGCAAGAATTAATGCCTGCCGACCTTTCCATAGTCAACTTCTTAGTTGTTAGAATCTTGAAAAGCTTTAATAAGATTCACTGTTTTCGACTTAAACATGTTCAGTGCAGTCCATTTCTGCCTAATTGCCTACGTCAATAAGCAAAATTTCCGAATCAACCTGAAAAGGTTTAATGGCATCCATTACTCTCAGAGAAAATAATAGCCGTTTGGTGCGGTTTATGGCCTGGTGGAATCATCGTCAAAAATAAGCAGCTCAGACGTTGAAATCACGGGCGCCATGACATGATAATGGACCATATGCTGCCTGAATCCGGTACAGTGCTACTGACCGCACAGACGAGAAACCGTAGGTATTTATTGAGATAAAAGAGATTTTTCTATGAGCTTACGTAAACTCCAAATCAACATAGAAAAGCCGTTTACAACTGCGACGTTAAAATTATTCGGGTAACTGTACTATGCACAGCATGAGACAAAAATACAATGATGGGGAATTGTTACGTATACGCCACCTATCTATCGCATTAACAGTATTAAAAACCGATTACAAGTACAATTTATTTATAAATATTCAAATATAATGCTCATTTTTTGCCAATTTATTTAAGCTTCTACCCAAAATATTATTTTAGAAGGCTAAAAAAAAAAAGGCTCTAAAAGTTTAATTGAAATTGATACATAAATTCATTTATACAAGTCTGTGTGCATAGTGTTGTGCTAAATATACTTTAAAAATGCCAGATAAGTCGGCAAATGAAAATTGTCGTGTAATCTGATTTTTTTTTGATAAGATGGCTTACTCAGTCTTTTCTTAATATGAAAAATGCGTTATTTTCATGAATGTACAAGATTATGATGGCTGAGTTTGACTTTTTTGATTCAGTAAAATAACAATTTATAATCCTTGATGCACAAATTGAAGATTTCACCAGAAGCTTGTAAAACTCCGATAAGTCATCATAAAGAAAACATTGGGACGCGAAACCGGTTCATGAAATTCCAGAATCCATATTCAATATTTCAATATGTCTATCTTAACGCGTAAAACCTTAACAAGTAAATAAGAAAACAAAAAGTCAAGTCAATTCCAACCTCTTCATTCTTCTGTTAATGTTTCTCCAAAGCCCTACGCGTCCTAGAAGTGTCATTCAACTATAGCCGGAGCTCATGGCCAAACATCGACCCCAGAAGAACCAACAAATATGAAATTTTCCACAATCTGTTTTTTTATTGCCTACAATCTTAATCTAATGTAAGTCTAGCAAAATAGTAAACAAACCATTTACAAACAACCTTCGAAATCAACTCAACTCGCATTCAATTGTATTTCCAGCGTACATTTCCTCGATCCAAATCAACCACCCACTTAACAAAACATTGTTACAACCAGAATATGTATAATACTGAGCGAATGTGTCTTGAATCTAAAAGCGTTCTCACGTGAACAGACGACTTCGACGATGACATCTGTCAATTACTCATACGACAAACAAAAATTGGCAACAAAAAATAAAAAAAAAAAACATACGATTGAAAAGAATTTCTTTACTACAACTTTGGAATTTGTATTCAAACAACAAAAAAAAAATTCCACTATCCACACAAATCACGCAAAAACCGATAAAGCCATCTCTCCGAGCCACACTGACAGAAGAAAACATACGTCAAGCGGTGGAATATTGACAGTTGAACGTAGAGAAAACAACAAAAACTGTTTCAAACTATTTTTGGATATTTGTTCACCACAATCACTTATCGTGGTTGTCTTCCCCTCTGACTACTATTCACCTCCCTCACTGATTATTGCGTCAAAATCCAAATCCAACCAGTCTGCATGGCCAAAGGCGATGGCTGATAAATAATTAGCCGTGTACCGAACGAAAACATAACAAATCCAAAAACGAACGAGAAGCACAAAGCAAATTGCCAAAAAAACATGGAAAAGGAGCGAAACAACAAACAAGCAAGAAAAAAAAAGTACATTCGTTCGTTCGTTTACATGAATAACCGAACCGCGTTTTGACCTTGAACACCGAATTGAATTTTCGAAAAGAAAATTAAATTATTTGCTTGATCCTCTGATGGTATAACACAATCATATCGTGAAGTTTTATTGAAATGCGATTCAGGAAAATTCGATACCCCCACACCATCTCTTATGTGGTTCACTGGCGTCGTCCATCCGCCATACATTTGGCGATACTTAATGCCAAGTGTAGACAGGCCCACAAAACTCCATTGTTTACAAAATCCGAAAATCATATTCATACACACAAATACGAGCAAAGTACGGCACATAAATATTTATTTTGATCGCCGCAAATAGGCGAAGGCAGCATACGAATGCTCGATACGGCGGCGGCGGCGGACGACACAACTTTTGTGTATTTACGTCATGTTGGCGTACGTAAACGTGGTTTGGGGTACGACGAGTAGTGTGTGCTTCCATTTTTTTTTTTTTGACAATTCGGCGATTTGTTGACATTTGAAGTTTCTTGTATGTGTTTAGTATGTGACAGATTTTTGCCAATTTACTTAAAACGTGTTTTTCTTGCTCGGGATATGTTTGTGTGTGCTGGCTGCGATTGAGTTTTATCTTGCGTTTAACCCAGTTCCAAGAAAGAAACGTATTCGGGGGGCGACTGAATATACATGCTTATTCTCGTATATAGGGCGACCGATGGGGGTGCGGATAATGTTGGCAGTTTTTATTACTTCGGATTTATTGGCACTACTTACTAGGTTGAATGTCGCCAGGGTATGATGTTGAATGTCTAACTGTCTATTTGCCATTCAACGAGAAAATAAGAGTCACAGTCTGTCTATGTATTTAGGATACACACTCTTAAGACGTGAGACTATTGACACACATGACATCACGAATATACGTCAAAGTAAGTATGTTGATAGTTGTTTTATTTGTTGCTATAGGGCAAGTATTGGTTTTATGAAAACAAAAAAATTGTCTGTTTATACGGAAGCACAATATATACGGTGGGTAATATAATGTATCACTCTATCGGGAAGTGGCATAAATTTTACAAATGGCGTCAAAATTCAATTCGGTTTTGACATTTGTAAAACAAACAAAATAATAGTTTGAGTCTTGACAACGAGTCCTGATCTATAAATCGTTTACTTCTTAATGTTGCTTTAGCAGAACGGAGCAACGACGGGTAACCAACATTCGAAAACAGATGTCATGAACTCGCATTTCGGTGATTCGCTGTGACCCATAGACTTATTACTATTGGATTTTTTTAAAGTCAAAGAGAACATCAGTCAGTAAGTGTAAAATCGAATGCTTGAAGTTCTAATGGGATTTTTTAAGTTCAGAGAGGAAAGTAATAAATGCAGCTGCATCCTTAGCGATATCATTCGAAATATCTACATTTAAAAAAAAAGGCATTCGATTTTGTATTTTATATCAAAGGCATAAGCTAGAAAAATAGGGTCTCACATTATGCACAATCTTGTACGACCCAGTCGTGCACCCACCATATAATTTTTTTCTCTACAGTTGGAGGGATGAAAAATGTACAGTTCCTTCGGATTGACATTCTGTCGAGTGGATGAAGCATGCAGTTAATTTTTTTGTTTTTATTTTTAGAATGCGGGGGAGCACGAGATTATGACCTCAATGCAATTCTGATTGCTGACATAATAAGAGGGTAAAGCTGGGTACTAATATGAAATAGCTCACACTTGCGAAGGGAGATTTGTGAAACAATTATGACGCAGTGATCATACATTATTAAGACAGAGTGCTAACATTATTAAGACAGAGTCTGACGTTTATTATGCATACTTAATCTTGAATATCACACACACACAAAAAATACACAAACGATAATTTATTCTTGTTTGTGGGTGACACTTCAAAGTGTGTTGACATACAAGAAAGTTTAACTTAGGTCAGCTTAGAAGGTGTAGATATATGTTATTGATACCCAATGTGACTTAAACTGTAGATGGTAGCCCACCTACGTGACTGAAAAACCACTGATCAATCATTAAATCTGATGATCGCTGTCAAGTCCTAAAAACGGATTTGCTGTGCAGTAACAAGAATGCTGTTCTGGAGAATCTGTTTATTCGTATCTACAACAAGAAGTTGTTAAACTATGTTTTTGACTTGTTTTCTACGGGTTTGAATACAGGAAGATTTGGGAACTGCTAATGATTCGAGACTGCTTAATTCAGTATCAAGTAGAGAATCAGACAAAAACCGATGATAAAACTTAAAATCTTTTCCCTAGACCTAAATATGTGACCAAAACGCAAGTTTTGCATTTCAAACACAATTTGACAATCGATGCGTGTATTTAGGCTCACCTTTGTGGAGTAGTTCATTTGTCATGGAAACTTTACATCAGCTTAACCGTTTGGATTCGGCATAAGTCCCTTCATCGTGCTAAAGCCGCACATATGCGCACATGAATCCTGGAAAAATATAGGCAAGACCTGATTTCTAGCAAACCTGTTGCTCCAAAATGTTTGTTTGTATTTCATTTCACTGTCAGGTGTGGTTTTTCAGTACTGACTTAACTTTGAGTTACACCAGAGTATTTAATCAAGATTCACGATAGTGTTTAGATAAATCCGTGTAAGTGATTTATGTGAGGTACTGTCTTAATTCCACAATCTCCGGTATTACTAAACTTCGCGGCTGATTTTGATTATATTAGATATTTAAAATATCTACAAGTACTTGTTATTGACACCTTAACAAATATTTAAAGCAAGCAAGTCTATGAGGTCGTCATTATTCTGACATTCGAAATGGTTGCTTCTACAAGTTTGACGATAATTATGATAACAAGAGAATGTCTCACGTATTTATAATTGTCACAAAGAGGGCAATTTTAGTCAAATAAAATAGTAATGGGGTTTTTTTCCGGTAAATTGAACTTACCACGTAAAACAAGCAATAGCAGGTGTTAAAGTAAAGAACTTACCTGAAAAGAAAAGAAAAGAAATAAAATTAATAAATATACAACAGTTAACCAGTTTTTAAAAACAAAATACAACTAGCACTCACAGCGGCAATAACATACAATATAATTTGCAATAAAATCTAATTGGAGTATTATGTCGCCCTGAGAATACTTTCTGTTGGATAATATGTGGTGATAGCTGAATGCGTTCATTAGTTGACACTAGATGAATATGGGAAATTAAAATAATCGACTACCAGCTGCATCGGTGCAGAATGTTCTGTCCCCTTCTAATAAACATGAGAGTGCCAACAGCATTGAGCAAAGAAATCTAGTAACAGTCGGAACAATGGAGAAAATTCTTCGTCGTCCTAGCGAACGAGTCCGAGTGAAATAGATAGATCATAGATGCATTGAGGTGAACTACTGGTATTCCAATTATATTACTCTGATGCTATTCCAAATTCACCATAAATTTCTCTCCCATTTCGTTTGAAAAGGTGTGACATTTTTGATCGTAACATAAAGCTTAATAAATAAACAAGTAATAAGTATGCCCTTTGAAGTGGCAACGAAAGTAATTCATAGTTGTTGACGTACACCCATTTTGCTAATGCAAAATGACGCGAGTAAAATTGGCACAACAACAAAATATATTAGTAAGCTAGAAATTGCACATGCTCAACCAAACTGTTGATAAGAAAAACCGCATTTCGTTGACCTTGATCATGAAAATGAATCGTTTCTCGAAATTTGTAGTTTGGTGCTTTCATCGTTTTGTTTGATTGGACATAAACTGGTCTTGACAGCTCTTAAATGAATCGAGATTGCATATTGGCAAAATTACTTCAGTTTCAAACCACAATTCGAATGAAAAATTGAGGAGGGAGAGCATAAACTGACATTTACGAAGGAGTTAAACTTTTTCCATTTTCTTTCAGATTTTTTTCATAGCCGGCTTTTTTATCAAGACTACGCACGCGACGATATAAAGGACCCCATCAGAAGTTTGTTTAATGTGACGTAGCTTTGCTCGATCGTGTCGATGCATCGTCCACAGTTTGAATATCATTGCAATAAATGACATATGCCGCTGTCATATCCTGACATAGTTTCATTTACATCATTATCAACCTTATACAAAAAATATACATTTTTGGCCCAACAAGCTCGTTAGTACCCAGGGCCAACATTCTCACAAACATTCATGTGTGCGTTTGTACTTCCTATTAACCTTATCCTTCACGTAAATCAAAATATTGAAATATCAGAACAGTTAATCTTAATAAGTTCTATTTTAACAGACATTTTATGTTAAATCGCGAACGTTTGAACGATTGTGTTTGACAGCTGTCATAACGACATTGTCTTAATCAGCCCTAGTGAGGTATCCGTCGGAGCGGAAAATTCTCCGATTTTGTATGATTTGGAGGATTTTTGCTTCGAGGTATTCTTTTGAAAGATGTTCGGAATATTTCACCGACATTTTGTAACACATCCCGGCGAATTGCGTTGAAGTGCGTTCAGGTGCATTTTGCGTCCAATTTTTGACAGCTAAGTGCAATTATTGTTCCGATTTCCTCCGACACAAATTCTGCGCGGAATTTATTTACGAATTGTAGTCAAGTGAAGCCGTAGTATTTTTTCCGATGACACATACATCGAATGAAATTTGAACCTCCGACGAAGTATGCGTTGCGGAAAATTGTCCGCTCCGAAGGATACCTCGCTAGGGCTGAATAAATGGGATTAAGCAATCGTGCTCAGTGTTACACCAAAGAAAATTACGTCGTCAGATGATTTTTGGAACTTCGTATGCGGGTATACACAAACAGCTGAATGGCATGTTTATAAATGCCTCTGAAGAGCAACATTTCAACCAAAATTGTAGAGGTTTAAGCCTCAAACATTTTAACATTTCAAGACGTTCATATTCCACTACGTGAGGATGAACTAGATGTTGACTAGATGTTCCTGTATTTTTAAAGTTACGTAAAAAATCATATTTGACTAAGGTTAAAGTATATGTTCTTCTACGTAGGCCCATAAAAAACGAAAGGCCTGATCCATACTGGATTTAGAATCGAATTCTCTGTTCTTGTAACGTCCTACACTACGTGCTTCCTCTGTGTGTTACAACGGTCTAAATTTTAAATAGGCTACTCCTGGATTTATAAATGTAGGAATCGGCTTTATCAGAAAAACGGAGAACTGTACCCTGGGTATACCTGGACATGCACAACTCCTAGGGACGGCATTTACTCTGATCGTATACCCTACCAGAACTTTTTTAAACCCTCTCATGCACTGAAATGATGAATCAAAGCTGGCTTCTTCTAAAATTAATTGATAATATACAGATCAATGAGGGTTCCTGATCACAGCGGTGCATTTAAAGCCAAGGTGGCGATGGGAATCAGTGCTGGGTTCCTGTCACTAGATTTCCGACAGACTGTCAGAAATGGATTTGCATCAGACAACGGCTATGCAACTTTGGAGAACGAGTGGAGTAAAAGATCCGAAGCCAATAAACCGTTGTATCAAGATTAATAGATAACTGAAATGCCATATGAAATGTGACCCTACTCTAGCTTTTCATTTTATATACTTGAGTCATGAAGGAAAAAAACCCCAAAATACACTTCTGACTGCCATTTAGAAAATCAAACTACCTCCTATCAGTTGATGGATATTAAACTGACAGATTTCTTAAGCTCTTAATATTTCGGAAACGACACCCAATTGATATTATATAAGTTGGCCAGCTTAAAAGGTGGTTGTACTTTGTATTTCTGTAAACAAATTCACCCCTACCACTGCTAAATCAATAAACAGCTGTTTAAACCATCCTATCATTTCTGACAGCTGGCTTATAGCCGTCACCGTAATCGCATTCCTAAGCCATGTGCTGTTTAATGAAACTACCGTTTTGTGTTGTTTTTTTTTTTTTTTAAATTTGTTATTGCATCAGCCTTCATAAACTTTGTAGTTCCTTCACTTGATTATCTAAATAATAACATTTTCTTCTGATTACCTAACATATCAGTAGAGTTGATAGTGAGCTGTTTTTAATTTCGTGTTGTTGTTTTTTTTGTGCTTTATTGTCGTTTTGTTTTTTTCTTCTTGGCGAGATTAGCCGGTATGTCTGGTTTGTCTTGCCCTTATACTCGTAAGTAAATAAATAAAATGAGTGTAATCAATTAAAATGTTCACTAAAATAAAAATTAATGAGATTAGATTATCATTGTTGGTGTGGTGTGTGTTGTGCTTTGCAATTCTTACCTTGATTGGTGTTTGTATTTTGTTTAAATCCGTTGGATTGACAAAAAAAAAACGTCCAATCTCCATTTTGTTATTGAAAGGGTTAACGGAAATCAAATGAAAATTAACACAGCTGTTATCGCGTTGAGATTTTCAGACGAGGCAATCACTAAAATTGTCTGACATTCGATTTGAATAGAAAGTCGAAGATGTACTAAATTCTTCGAATAAGAATAACGATTTCTGTTTCGGCTCAGGGCTCTAATCATGTAAGAAAACTATGAGTCGACGTCGTTTTGACAATTTGTTTTACTTAAGGTAATACTGAGTTCATTTTGTGACAAGTGCCTATACAACATCGTTTTTATTTGGTCCAACCTGAGCGTTAAATTAGTTGCATAACAATTGACACCTTTGGACTACTTGTCGTGGGGATACGTCAAATCTCAAGTCTATTCTAATAAACCAGCAACGATTGATCACTTAAAATCCTCATTCGACGCACTATTGACGAAATAAGACTGGGTATGGTCGAAGAAGTGGTGCAAAATTATATGAAGGCGCAGTCGCGTAAATTATTTTTAAACATGAAATTAGTGAGCTAATACTAATACAGCCAACCTGTTGGTCCTTCCATAGAATTTGCGTGTATGCCTCTAAAAAAAAAAAAAACAGCCTATATACCGAACATAGACAAGGAGGTTTGTTCGCTGACACGTATTCGAAGTGTTTAGAAGAGGACTCCATTTTTGGCAGAAACGCTCACCTTTAGCGACGAGACGCCTTTTTTTGATGAATGGCTATGTTAACCAGAAAAATGCGGGACGACGCCTACCCCACGAAGTTCACCAAGTTGTTTGGTTGTTTTTTCATCGCGGCGCTCGTGGATGTGACGTGCATTGGCCACCATGATCATGCGATTTGACCAAGTTAGACTTTTTCTTTTAAGGGCTTTCTGAAGTCGCAGGTCTATGTATATAAACGCAATCAACTGATCCTCTCAAAATAAGCATAACCCCATCTATTGCTCAAATTCAGCCGAATCAATGCGGCAGAATATTTGGAAATTGGATCTCTTGGATCCGTGCCACCATGCGCAGACGCAACGGAAATTTGTACGATGCATAATACAAACATAATGCATAAATTGGACTTTTAAATAAAAATAGAATTTTGTTAATACCCCACACACACACACTTTGTTTTATTCCATTTCAAAATCGTCCCGCCCTAATTGGAAACCCTTTATATAAGTGGGTCATCAATAGTTTGATCTACAGCTATTATGGATGGTTCTATTGGAAATATGAAGCTTACATTGGATTTTCCAAACGATGTCATCCAGACAATTGCGATTAAATGATCGTGCTCATTGTTTCTCAACCAAGAAAACCGCAAAACGACGCATCCTATTCAAACCTCGTCACACCTAGATCAATGTAGATCAGTTGTGAAGCACTTCGGGTGCTTGAATTTCCTTATCCCCTTATAAGGCCATAAATACCTTAAATAAACGGCAAAAAAAGTCATTCATGGAAAAGTTCTACTTAATACTGTAAGAAGTTTTTCTAAAATCTTATGATGGAGGGACTGAAACGCTTACATATAGGAAGGTTTGTGACACCTCATGCACCTATTTTTGCCCCGCAGGGGTCGTTTGAAAAATTACTTTGATTTGTTTTTTTAGTGATAGCATAACCTCAAAAATTAACGAAAGTTCTTCAAATAAAAAAAAAAACTACAAAAGATTACGTATAACCATTTGATTGATCACAATCAATTGAAAACTGAAAGCAGATACTTAAAAACAGGTTACCGGCGTTAACAATAATTTAGAATTCATTCCTGTAAAAGGTAGTAAGAACAGGTTTAAGTTAGATATCGCAAGAAGCATATTTAATACAAATCTGGCTGAATTGGCGGCGAGTAAGTGAGGCAAAAGTGACCAGTGCTGAAGCACTATATATATATATTATGATTAACAGCGCGCGCCACTGTACAAAGCCGTAAAAATTTTATCGATATTTATATGTAAATATTTCTATAAACCGTTTTCACATGTTGATGTGGGTTCAAAAGTCCAACCATTTTATAAAATACAATAGCATCATTAAAATAATTTATTGACGAATACATTTTGAAGCCTATAGATTATAGCGAATCCATTATTCTTAATCCGCTTCATGATTTACACAGAATATAGATGGGATAAACATATTCTTTTGACAGATGAAAGTAAATGTCATTTCTTTAAAGCCTTGGTTTCGTTTTATTTGCGAGAGAGCGGGACACATGCAAAGGAAGCCATATTCTTCCTCTTTCTTGCCTCAGCAGTTCTCCAAAAAATCTTTACAGAAATTAACGAGTATATGAGCCTGCCTGTCTAGGATGATTATCTTGGTTATGGTTGAACTGTCGACCTTATTTGAATTAGGTACTCGGCTCTTGTTGGTGTCAAGTCCTGGGAACAAAACAATTGTAAGTCATACTGGGAGAACATCCCAGGCCTGAGACAGGCCAAAAGAGCTATTCAGCCCTTCAAAACAGATGCCAACAAGATACTAAATCTTCGCAGGCACGATATCAAGAACTTAGTAGGCTACCTAACGGTCTGCGATATCACCTAAATAAAATGCATTTAGTCGACTCACCGGAGTGCAGACTATGTCTAGAAGAAGACGAAACAGCCGAACACATCACATGTGAATGCCCGGCCCTTTACAGTATTAGAAGGGACTCCTTCTTTAGGAAAAAATTAAGTACCGAAGAACTAAGGAAATCCTCTGTGCTTCATAACCCATTGAGTGAGCGCAAATTATAAAAAAAAATTTTAACTACATTGCACAAACTGGCCCATAACAATTATTCTTTTGCTGATACTAATCCTATCTCCAAATACAACTTTCACAATCATACAAAGACATCCGCTAATATAGATATTTTATCATTGCTGCAAATCACATGAGTGATTGAAGAACATTTTCGCAAAACGATTTTATCAACTTGATCGATAACACAGAGTATATCGATCGAACCATTTGCTTGTTTCGACAAAATTTGATCACATGAAATGTCGACCGTTATAAAAGGCTCAAGTAGTTGATAGCATGAAAGAAAATTTGTACTTAAGTATCAACAAATATATTTTGTAAAAGCTAATGCTGCAGTGATCTTGCAGTCTGATTATTTTTTATTACGACAATTGACTCGATTGATGTTTGATTTTTCGAAAATTTGTTAATCTGTCAAAACATACGTGCCTACGAACTCACATGAGAGGATTTTCTAAACGGTATTACAACAAACAAAATAAATTTACTACAGCTACGTATGTGAATGTCTTGTTGAAACCCATAAAAAGTTCTGAATTGGAAAAATGTCATGTGTTTTCTATTTACAATGACTTTTGAACATGTGTCCACATGATCTTATTTTACAAACAGGAAGTCCTGTTTAAGTTTTGAAGTCAAAACATAAAAACTCAAATGTGACAGGCTCTGAGAATTATCACATCTGCTAGACTTCTGTTCTCGTTTCGGTATTGAGAAAAAGTGTGTTTAGTTGGTGACTTGAGTTAATTTATTAGAAGACATAAAAATGGAGACGAGGAATATGTATAATAAATTTGATCTGCTAGTTCCAACGTCAATACAGTGTAAACAATGACAGCAACTCTTGGAAGTTCAAATTTTGAACGAATATATCAAATTAATAATAAAACTGATGTAGGATTTGCAGTTATTGTTTCATCAATTCATTATCGACGAAGAGCTGCTGGTGTCAAGTGCTGACCAAGTGATCCAAAAGGGGTTATTGCAACCCCTTTTGGTTTGATCACATGTAGTTGGGCATATTAGGGCATGTAAAATCACTCTTCCTCCACCATACCCTAGAAGTACAAACTGTGCAGTAGTCATTCGTGTGTTTTATCCCTAACTGAACTAGCCGTCATTATTAATGTACTCTTCACACACACCAAATATACATGCATGTGTACCTCAGTTTCTACTATCTTCAATCTCGGGGCAAAGTTGGTTTGCTTACCGTAGATTTCAATCGGTAGCAAATGAAGTATGGTTTGAACCGCAGCCGTATGAGACTTTATCAGCTTACCCTTTATTTTATACGCACAGGCATTATCTGCAAGCTGCACCCCGCACTGCCTATCTTTACATGTAGGACACTTATATTAAGGTTACCGAGAATCAACATCAACCCAACGAATGACACCTCAGCGGAAATACGAAGACTAACCCTAGAAACAAACGGGATCGAATCATCATACAGTGTGTGC
The DNA here is from genome assembly GCA_932526625.1 of Rhingia campestris. Classification (NCBI taxonomy): domain Eukaryota; kingdom Metazoa; phylum Arthropoda; class Insecta; order Diptera; family Syrphidae; genus Rhingia; species Rhingia campestris. The sequence continues at coordinate 107,624,973 of OW052185.1, forward strand.
GTGTGTACTTCTTGCACGAGCGGGACCTTGTGTTTTATGCCAACGCCGAACGGCTAAGTTGAGATTAGCTTTTTTTGATAGGCTTTTTCGTCAGATCATCACGAAAGGAAGGCCAAGGAGGTCTTGCTACGGTTAAGAATCGAACTCAGGTCTTCTGCGCAGCAGTTCACCGCACAAAATAATGCGCCACTGAGTCCGAGGGGAAAGGAGGGCCAGTGAAAAATCTTTAAGGTGTTGCTACGGTTAAGAATCGAACTCAGGTCTTCTGCGCAGCAGTTCATCGCAAAAAACAATGCGCCACTGAGCCCGAGGGGAAGGCAAATGGAGGATAAGATAAAACGTCAAACTTGATTACCTGTACCAGATCGATCGCATAAACATAAATGCTCCACCCAGGAGAATCTTCGAATCCCAGCCTTCAGGTTCGGAATGACAAAAATGACCGAACCATGCATCGGTTAAAGAATCAAGAGATCAAGTGTGACAGAGCACTTGGACTGAATGACTAGATGCAATGTACCTATAATCGAAGATAATGGAAGGCTTCATTCTCAGGCAGAGACCCTTAACAGGTCGGGGGCTCAATAAGTGAAGGTAAGTAAGTCCCGAGAAGAGAAGATATAAACACGTTCTCAGATATATTCGAAATCGGAGAATTTTCTTTTTTGCTGGGTACACTGTCTTGTTCTGATTCCGCAAGCGTGCAAGTGAGTTTTTTGACAGTTGCCGTGTACACAAATGAAAAATTGTATTCACTTTATTTTCGGCTGTGAATAAGGCAGCGTGAAATATTGTTCACCACGGTGAAATCAGTCCACTCGGCTGACGAAAATTATTCATTTAGCACAAACAGCTATGGGTGTACTGTTCAATGTACATATACACTATACTGGTAGTGAATGTGAGTTTTGTGAAGAGTGTACACAGGCAAACAACTCACGCCTGTACAATTTGGCCACAGGTATCCGTTTCGATAGGAATTTCGACAATATTTTCCATAAGAATCGATCGCACATGATCGCTCAGCGGGGTAATATCTAACGTCGAGAAATTTTAATAGCTACGCGTTTCGAAGTTGTCCAACAAAGAATTGTTTCGGAATCAAACGAATGTGATTGTATACTTCATTTAATTCGTTCCTCAACTAATACCCCGAAGGCAAATTGAGTTTTCCTATTAGGACTGACTTCCCAACGGACACCTCGACAGGACCCATTATATCCATGAATTAGCCCCTACACACTTTCGTTACCAAAAATCTATTACATTTTCGATTACATAATCGATAAAATCCCACAGGGAGCAATAAAAAACATTGTCATTCCATTCCAAGGATGTCATACGTCAACCAATCCCATAGGTAATCTTTTTTGACACATGTCCATATAAAATATAAATCCTTCTACACAACCACATACTTATTCACCAATTACTCAAAATATTAGCACTCAATCACTCACATTGCACACTCTGTCAAATGTGATTCTGTTAAATTCCTTATTTATAAAAATAATCGATTACGCCACCCCAAGCACGGTCATTCAATTCTACTCTGAACGAATGTGCAAGCGTCTAAAAAGTTTACCAGCATTATTACAGAAACTACACAAGTAATTGCAGTTTATACGCTGCAATTAAAATCCATTCCCACATAGGTGCTAACCATAACAAAATGGCGTCATTTCCCTGACCATATTCGAATATAGTTCGACCCGTCAATTCTGTTCATTTTGAATCGCACACACACTGAACAGCGCGCAACAAAACACACCAAACATAACAGAAAGTCAACCTTTTAACGCAAATTGCATGTTTTTTTGAGGTTATGTTAATATTTCTGTTTTTTTTTTTTTTCTGTTGCACGGTAGCTACGAAACGAACAAACATCGTTCATTTCTAATTTAACAAATGAATGAATAATGAACTCAGTGACCCTGCCACTGTAATTTGCAATTGTTGCACTCGTGCCAAAGCAGCAGTTATATAGCGCGGCCAGTTCACTCGTCGACACTTCTTTGCAACTCTCTTAGATCTTTTGCGCTCAAACGAGGGCGGTAGTTCGGCGAGGGGTATTGTGCCGGGCCGGTACGGTACTGTTCTGAGGGCCGCCATTCGATTCTCGAAATTAATAAATCATTCCGCTATACGAGTATGTGCTGGGTATATGCCATTTAAAGTTTTTTTTTGTCGTACGTTGTTCATTTTGTTCGATTCTGATTGAAGTGTGTTTGTGTGTAATAATTTTGTTGCCGTGCCCACTAATTAGAATAAATAAAGAAGCAAGCTGCTACAGAGAGAGAGCTATTAAAATACAAAAAAAAAAGGAATTTCATTTTTTTTCTGTCAAACGTGTAGTGTAGGCGGTGAGAGGCAGTATAGATCGGGTACAATATCAATGTGAGGCAACTATTCAATTTATGCCAACTCAGTGTTTGGTTTATGTTTTGTTTATAAAATATTAATAATATTCAAGAGCATTTCAGGAGTATGCACGGAAGGGGGTGCATGTAAATGTCAACTTGAATTGAAAAATTGGCAGCCATGTTGAAGGTGGTTTCGAGTGACGCATACGGATGTTCGATTTTGTTTGGCTGCCATTTTGTGAATGTTTGTATATCAAATTTTGGTAGCCATTTGCCAAGGTATTCAAAGGAAATAGATATGCACGTGCTGGTGTGAAAGGAGAAATTAGCTAGTGATGCGACATATTAAAAGTAAATGTCGTTCTTGATTGTTTAATTCAGTTTGAGAAGAGCGAAAGTAGATGGATTTGGTTAAAAATAACCTCCCAAGGTGGGTGGCATTTTTCTTAATGACTTTTTAAGTTTTCATGACTTTTGAGTTGAATCATCTTAAATGGGTTGTTTAATTTATTTTTGTGCAATTCTTTGAAATTAGTGTTGGTAGAATCTTTTTCAATGGAAATACCGAGATCTCCGTAAGTCGAATACGATTTGTCTTGGCAAAGTGATGATTCGTCTCCTCCCTCACCCTTTCAGCGAAAAGCCTTTTATTTTGTATGCATCATGTTGCGATTTTATCATTATTATAAGCTACGAAGTAAGCAAACTGTTCTTGACAGAAAAAATCCCTATCTGCTGAGAATGTTGTTCAACTGAATACAAAAATTCAACGTAGGAAAATCTCTTGGTCCTAGATGGATTGAAGAGTCTGAAATGTATAAAACTGGCAGACGTGCTCAAATTTGGGGTTCGGAATCGGCGTAAACTGCAAGTAGCGTTATTTGTGCAAATAAATGAATTTTCACACATACAAATGATTGGAAAAGTGAGGTTTTTGGTCTTCCCTTGTATTTTAATTTGTATAACCTATCCCATAGGGGTATATTAGTTTTGGCTCTAAGTTTGTAACATAGAGAAATAATTCCGATAGATATACCTTAAAGTATAATGGATCGACTTAGAATCGCAAGCTGAGTCGATCTAATCCATTTTGGACCTTAAATTTTAAGCTTTAGTTAGCTAGAGTGGCGCAGAACTAGTAAAAACATTTTTATAATCCGCCCACTGCCAAGTCCTCTTTTCAGCAAAACATTGTTTCTGGCCGAACGGTTAGGAATTTTTGAAAAAGTATCTGAATAGCATATTTAGACAATCTTAATTTCTTTATTTCGTCCATAAAACATTTTTCCCACGCCCACTTTTTGGCCGCGTTTCCTAAAAAAAAATATTTGTCGGTACAATTTTAGGAAAACTTGAAAAAAAAATGCGATGCAAATATTTCGAGAAAATTACTGTGAATATTTCGTTTTTAGATCATTTTGACCCACGCCCATTTTTGCAGGTGTTATTTAAAAAAAAAAAAGATTTGTAAAGCCTATCCCACAGCATATTCATAGAAAAACGTCGTTTTTTGTCGAACCATAAATGATTTAGATACACCGTCTGATATACTTTTAGCAACGCCCACTTATTGGGGACATTCTCAATTAGGATAGGATTGGATAGGGTCTTCAACGATTCGCACAGCGGATTGTAGCCTTCCATATGTTTTTAATTGATCTTATAGAGATCTTAAAGGCCGGATAAGAGATCCAAAATTTGATCGAGTCTGTGCAGGGACATGTTGAAAAATGGTAATTGGGTCAAAGCTGATGCTGAGAATAGGCAAGAGCAACTGCTGCAGACTATAAAGCGACGATGACGAATATTATCACGCTCTCAGACAGAACGAATCATTTAATGTTGGTGAAACACCTATGAAAGGGAGGATAACAATATTTAAGCAAACCCTAAACAAGGCTTAAAGAAACTACGACCTTTCTGACAATTTATATAAAGCCGAGGGAAATAACTTGAGACCACACATCAGCCACTAGTAACATTAAGTTGGATGAAAGTACGCGCCTGCAGAATGAAAGATCAGCAAAAGATCCAAAAAAAAAGGAAGACCTTCTGAACTGCGATTACTACAGAGACTCAAGGTTACTCAACATCGCTTAGACCATATCTGCTATAATATGTACATTTACAATTTTTGGCAAAACAGATTCGTTAAGAAATGTGTGCGTGTCTTCTTCATGTACGATGGATGTCCTGCAATTGTATACCGAATAGGAATTGCTTTGTTGAGATAAGCTTTTGCTGACAACTGATACTACTCGAATGGTTTATCAGATCATTCCAAGAGGAGGGCCACAGAAAAATCTTCCCTTTGCAAATCGTGCCCAGACCTTTTGGGCATATACGGAAGACAAACTTTTGCTACGAATAAAAAGTACCCATAGATGCATGCAGCGCTGAGGAGGAGGACGAGAGATGTCGATGCATGTTGGTTTAAAATGGCTCTTAATTTCAAATTCATGATCTTTTTAGGAATCTCACCCGTGGAGTGAATTGAATGTAAATTGATTAACATTCATTGCAGAACGAGTGTTGAAGGGGGAATGCAATTGGCTAACTAATTTGATCATTTGTTGTTATAATAGATATAAAACGAGTGAAATGCAAGAGGCAATCCTATGGTGTTCGAGCGAGACTATTAAGTTCGCAACATTTGCATCTCCTATAGATAATATTCATTACACGTCCAGTAAATGCAATGATATTTTTGCAGCACCTGACCAAATGTGGGCGCACAACTTTAGATTGTGGCACACATACATTTAAAATATCGAGGACCGATCAGAACGGGTGGAACATTTTTTTTGGCATCGATTCAGGGAAAAACTTTTCGATGAGTTTTTTTTTGAAAACTTTAAATATGTTATCTTTCCTTCAGCAAAGGTCGTTGCTAACACACATACCAAGCCCAGATAGTCTTTCTTTCGACATTGCAAGTGGCATTCGTGGATATAAGTTGTAGATGTTTATTTGGCTTTAATGACAGAGGAGCTGTCCTATTTTGTTTTAGATGTTAAGATGTTTCTGTTGAGATCGGAATTTGATCAGCTTTACCTACTTTATCGTTTTTTTTTTTAAGTTGGAATATGATTGGTGTGAGTATGGAAAACTGAGTGCAGTGTCATACTCAGAAGAATCAAGCCCAGACCTTTGGCAGCAATAAGCACCCAATATGTGAGCGTTTAAATTCCCGCAGCAAAAACTTATTCCAAACTTATTTGTGTGGTTGTTGGCCTTAAAAGTCAAAAACTTATCTAATCTTTACACTTCGCAGATCCTACTAGAGCTGGCAGATGTAAAGAAGCCGGCTTAATGCAAATTTGCAATCCTAGTGGCAAATTACCTTTTAAATGTTGACTCGTACACCATCCATGCATTTTGATGTTCTTGTAATAGCTTCATCGATAGAAACGTACTCTAAGGACTCATATGTTGTCTACAGCCTCCCCAAAAAAAAAAAACGGTTTTAACTATATATCAGCATCTGCTTGTATGTCGTATCCCCGTTATGCTATTTAATGGGTATTAGTCCCCGAAAATTGATGTTGACATCATGAATGACGCAAGAAGGATAGACCACTTGACAAGTACAACCTTCAAAGAAACGTAGTTTTATTTTTAATCAACTAACCGTTCAGGGGATTCCGCCTTTTTTAAGGATGAATGACGTAATGGAAGGTTGTTTACATTTACTTTTCAATGACATCCTGGGTGCAGATGTCTTTGTCTGGCGTCGTCATTTTGGGACCTGAATCCACGGTTCATATGTGCCGAAAACCATGTTGCACGCAAACCACATAGCACACCTCGTTACAAATAAATTTCATAATCTACACGAAGGTGCCGACATTAGATTAACCTTGCAAGAGTACACCCTTCAGCGATCGACAAACCTCTCAAGGACATTCGAGTACATGTGAGGGTGAGCTCAAATGTTTTTATTTTTTAGAATAAAAAAAGACAATGTAAGCAATGTCCGGGCTTTCGCACGCCAACTTGTAAAAATAATTTAAAAATTCACAATTCACTGAATGCATACACTTTATGGCATAATTAAGGCTTAAAGGCCGCGCACATTTGTAATGAACTACTCCAACAAAAAACTGATTAAATTTTTCTGTGTTTCAAAATCAGAATCAAAATAACAATGACGTCGAATGAGAAAGAATCAAAATAGCATATCGAACCAAGAACAATCGCAAGCAAGAAACAAAAACAACGCCTGGCCTTGGTACTCCTAAAAGAAGAACAGTCGAGGCGCGTACTCGACGCCTCACATCATTCTTATTGTGGCAGCGGGCGGTGCCAGCGATAAGAAACTTTTGAATTCATCAAGAGCTCTGCTATGCTTTGAAAGGCCGGTCCTCTGCGCCGCCATAGGACAAGAGGAATAACATTATGTAGGCGATGGCGAGCAAGGCGAAAAGTGTGTCGTTGTCGGACTTACGGTCGATGGTGGTGGTGCGATATGAGACGTTATATCACAGCTATTTGTTGGCGACTGTGCTACAATATCTCTGTGACATATTTTGTAGGACGACAGAACGGAATTGTTTTCCGAGTGTTTTGCCTTTTTTTTTGTCTTGACTTTGTTTTTTTATTATTTGCAATCAATCTTCAGGTCTTGAGGAATGGGATGAATATTGTTTCAACGTTGGGAGATTGTTGTGTGTTAGAAAAGCGCTGTCACCAGACAATACTGACATATGCAAATAGAGATAAGAGCGCACCGAGCACGGATACGTGTATCTATGATAGTTTGTTGCTAGGATGGTTTAAAGAGTTGTTTACAATATTTAAAAATTGTCAGGCTGGGGGTATATTTAAGGTCTGATGAGACGCTTAGAAAGTTTATACTTTGTGAACAGCAAGTACAAGCAAATATACAAGCAGAAATCGAAGAATATGAAAATAGTTAAAAATCAGCTTTTCGAGGACTGAGTTAGAAACCCTAAGTTCGACTTAATATATCCACAAGCACATGCAACATTGAGGAAGTTGGGAGTGAGACAAGATGATCGCTCTTAATTGTAACGGGAAATAAAAACAATTTGGCAAAGCATTCCATATTCGTGTTGTTCTGTTTATGAATGAGACATGTCTGAAGACAGGCTTAAGATAAATTTATTAGCGTTCATTGCACGACGGTATTACTACCGTATTGTTGAAGGGGGGTGCAAGTGGCTACAATTTAAATAAACACAAAAGAGTGTAATGCAAGAGACAATATTATAATGTTCGAGCGAGACTATGAAGTTTGCTACGATTGTGTCTTCTATCATAAAGATATTACCTTCATCTGATTAGATGTAGACGTAGACTTATTTGGGACGCATATACACTTTAAATATTGAGGTCTGATTTAAAGGTGGGACATATTTCTTGCATCGATGTTTTGCAGACTTTAAATATATTTCTCTTGCAGCGAAGGTCATTACCGAGTCCTTTGACCTCGACAATTCAATTGCATAATGGCTATAGAATTTGATTTGGATTTAATGCTAGAAGACAGTATTCCTTTTTGAAAGCATTCAATTTCCCAAGCATTCATTTGATGAGTTGCCGACTTCATACCATCCAAAACAGCTGGAATTGAATATTTTAAGTGGTAATTTCTAGTCAATAAAAGAGTTTCATCCATTCCAAATTTATTTGATCAGTTGCCGACTTCATACCATCCAAAGCGGCTAAATTTGAATGTTTTGAGCGGCAACTTCTAGTCAATAAAATAGTTTCATCGATTCCAAATGTACGCATTTTTGACAGAAGGAATTTATGTCAAACTCTCGGGGATTGGCATTGTTTTCTTTGAGATATGACATCAAATCACTAGTGGACTTTTTGGTACTAAATCCGCTTCGTCGGTATGTGAGTAGTTTTAATGATTTATTATTTTCTATTTATATTTTAAAAGTTGGCGGTTTATCAAAGTTTCCCTAAGATGGGACTTTAATGAAAATTCTTGAATTTTACTTCTTGAACAAATCCTGTTCGTAATCCATTCCGGAAATGCCCTAAGTTTCGTTCTTATTGAAACTTTCCAACATAAATTAATTTGCAGGACCCCACTTCAAAACTACAAGAGTTTGATTAAAAAAAAACACTTTCCCAAAAGTGACAGCTTGCCAAAAGTCAACAAATATCATTCAACTGCTTGTGCTAAAAATATTGTACTCTTCACTTTTCGCTGCAAGTATCCACTTGGAAATGTTATCTAGCGTGGTTACAAAATCGGCGAATTTGAAAATTCACAAATTTGCAATTCTTATCACACAGCTGGAGTTAATTAATATTTCTCTTTAGTCAACAAACAAAGTGTAAACAAAAACAAACACTCAACTAGACAGCTTTGTCAAAACTTAATGTCAATTGTCGCACAAGATTACAAGAAGCGGCTGTTTTGTAATATCTTATGCTAAATGAGTGCAGTCGGTGTGTACGTGGTTTGAATGTGTCATTGCAAAGCAGCATATTCCAATGCTCAGTTGAGAAGGAAAATTAAAATGAAAAATTTTGCACTTCTAATGGAGTAAGGCGCTGTTGGCTTATGGTGTTTGCCATTGGTAAATCTAGATTTTGATCTTGTTATCAATGGAACACTATTTCAGATTGATTTTGTTTGTCTCTGTAATGTAACAATACAGATGATCAAAGAATTGATCAATTTAAAGGGAAGTTCGGTAATCGTTTAATATCGAGAAATAATCTGGTCAATTGGCCGACTCGATCATGCGATTTAACGCTTTTGGATTTATTGCATGGGATTACTTCAAGTCGTTACTTTATCCCAAATAGGCAACAACAACGAACGCGAAATTGCCTTCGTTCCGGTCGATATGTGTGGAAAATTGGCTGCAAATAATCAATCCCTGGGAACGTGCTCATATTGGTCATAAGAATAAGATTGAATTAAATACTAAAATTATACATGTGTCTTACTTTATAATGAATTTTAGCCCGATATCTCAATTATTCTGTGCTTCATACAGAAAGTTATTATGTCCTTTTTGAAAAGGCATGTATATTGTGGCGTACCCGCTGCATTGTTTAAAATTGAGTCTGGTTTTATGTTCGTTAATTACTTTAATTATTCATTTCCGATGAACCTGCATCTGCAGCTCGCCACCCGTGACAGTGTGCATCAACCGAAACTATGAGACTCGACGTAGACATACATTTGTTGTCTGAAGATGAGACATACATAAAATTGAGTCTGCTTTAATGTCCGTTGATGCCTTTGGTTATTTATTACCGTGGCAGTGTGCATAAACCGAAACCATGAGACTAAACGTAGACATACATTTGTTGTCTGGAGACGAGACATACAAGGTGGCGCAAAAGTTGTCACCCGTCGCAAAAGTTGTCACCCGATGATTCTTGGCCGTCATTTTTTTAAGTGTTTTGCAAAAAAATCGAAACAATTATTATAGGTGGCATGGACATGAATCGTGGAATAAATTTTTCTACGTTTTTTGCGGAAGAATTCAAATATTTGCAACCAAAAAACATCGGGTGACAGCTTTTGCGACGGGTGACAACTTTTGCGCCACCTTGTACATCCTGCACACATGTGTTGTCTGGATGTGATTGGTGTGGTGGTTTGCAGAAGCAACGTATTTTTTTTTAAGTGAAACAAGACATGCAACTGATGTGGGGATGTATTTTGCGTGGAGAATAATAGAGATCTCGAAGGATATTATTCGACATATGGTGTGGTTACCATAGAAGTGATATGTGATATGAACAAAATGGATGGAAAAGCAGCTTAACATCAGACAGATGATTCGGCATTTATAAATCCAACATTGGTTAGTACATTTCTGCATATTGAACGGAGTTAGTAATCGATTGCATATCAATTGGTAGTAGGTAAAGTATCTACACAAAAAAACTTAACACGCTTTTAAAAGTGAATAAATTGTGTTCAAAAACCGCAAAGATCAAATTTAATTTTTAAGAATATCTCAATATTCTTCCCAAGGTCTTATTGACACAGAGATCAATTGAGTTTCTGTTGTGTCATCTAAAAATCGCTACAATGTAGGAAGTGTAAACAGGGATTTTCATAGACCAACCCTTAACGATTTGTCACTTTGCCATTTGGGCTAGGCTAGCGAATGTCTGAGTCATTTCTCGAATGTCAATAAGCTGTTGAGTAATACCTATTGCATCTGTAGACCTCATCCATTTATTCCGAATTTCTTTTTAAACCGTACGAGCATTAATTTAGCAACACATCTGTCCCGTCGCAAAAGTCTGAGACACATTTAGCTACATTTAGCTTCTTAATTTATTATTCTTTTTATTTTATTTTTTTTTTTTCGCTTTTCTAATTTATTTATTGCCTTTGGCTTAAAAGAAAAACAAGTGATTTAATGCGATTCTTTGTAACTTTTCATTTTCTCATTATTTTCGTTTGCAACTTGCAACTGTTGCAAATTAAGTGTGAACAAACACAATGATTTGTGAACTGCTGATGTTGGCACGGGGTGGTGGTGGTGGTGGTGATGAGGGTGTAAACCAAAAAAAATATACTCGTCGCCGTGTTAATACAAAAACAATATCCGTCGCTTGACTTCGTCTAGACCTAATGATGCGTAACTAATTCGAGTGTTGCACGTCATTAGATTTGTGAAAGACTTCCGACATGATCATTCGAAATGTTATTTTGAATAATTGAATCCTTGGCGCATGTGCCAAATAATCAGATGCAATTAATGAGATAGAGACCAGAAATCGAGAGATCGGAATGTGAAATGGATCGTTTTCAGTCAATTTGTATGGTATGGCCTTTATATAGAACTTGCAAGGTTAAAGATGAAAAAGTGGCGGACAGATGGCGTGACCTTTCACTATTTTCAAAGAGTGTGTGACAGGAATCTGTAAAATGGCTACAATTTGCATTCTGCAGTGCGAATAGGAAAATACTCTATTCCTGTTTAAAATATCATTTTTTCAGTGGATGTTTTTAAATAAAAACCTTTCGAAATATATCTTATATAGTGCGATGGAAATGGAATACAAGCAGCTATAATGACTGCTTTAAGTCGTCAATTTTTGTTGCATCGCACATAGTGTTAGGAGTAGGTATAAATTGCAAAAACACTTTTTCTGATCTTGATCACCGCATTTCTACTTATTTGGAATTTAAAATTAAAATCTCATTTAGAGTAATGACCACCATTGGGCTCTGTGATCAACTGTCAAATGTCTTACATAAAAAATACACTTAGGACCACTTGCACCAACTTATTTATTTTGTTTAGCTGACTTTTTCTGGTGAATGTGTTTGTGCAAGTGGCCCTTAATGTTGACCAGTAGAGCACACGTATGCCAACAAAATAATGCAGGATTTCTTTCAAAATGAATGTTGCTTTAGCATTTATATAAAGATGCTTGACAATTTATTAACGTTTTCTGACCAAAAAGGTGATTTAAGTTTTTGGTTCGAAAACACCAGTTGCTACGATTAACTTTTTGGAATCAGGCATTTCAAGATCGCTTAAGGGCTCTGAGAATCAGAGCGAGTAATCCATTTGAAAATGTTTATATGGAGGGTCATATTAAGTTCCTATCGAAAATGATATCCCCTAAGTGGCCACTATCATTGTTTACTTGGAAACTTTTCCTGATACTTTAAATGGTTTAACGAATGTTATTGTTACGAGCTGCTAAAAATTGTGCAGCTTGCTCACATAAGCCCATGGTTTTAAATAACCCTACAGAAAAAAAGTCAAGAGCGGTCAAATCGGGTGATCTTTTGGGTCAGTGGAAATTTCTTATAAGAAATATCAGATGATTCGTTTCAAAAAAGTCAAAGAGGTCCATGAACGGGATTCGCAGAATCTCTGTCCTCGATTCCCAGCTGTAGCAACCACTAACCGATTTTCATTGGCTCTATGGTCTGACTGACAAATCATTCGTTAGTTATCAATTGTCATGCAAAAAAGCCAAATCCGAACGGCTGATTTGAGCTCGGAAGTTCAGATTCGGCGTAAAACAGGAGGTCCTCCCATCGTCAAAGAAGAACATACCTACGCACATGAATGATTATGAGAAAAGCTAGGCCTTGGGTACTATAGAGCCTGTTGCACTAAATATATTTAATATTTTGTTGGTTCAATAACTTCTCTGCGTAAAAGAATACCAAATTGCTTCTTCAGTAGATGTAATGGCTATTCATGCAAAAATAAAGCGAATTTTCAAAGACATACAAATTTAACATATCAAAAGTGTTCACAATCAACACTTATCAGCCGATATAAGTATCTACCTAGAAAACTCAGTCTGTGCGACAGGGTACATGTAAGTTTACTGAAATACATCGGGATTGAATCTTGTTCTATTTGAAAAGGCCTTAATCTATAATTATTGCGATTTGCAATGGCTAATAGAGGTATGCCTTTACTAGCACTATAACTTGAGACAATTATCACAGGATCTATGAGGATAGAAGAGGAGCCCGAAGTAAATATACCAGGTCGTAAACGTCGAAAGCTTTTGAACGTATTGTGACATTTAGTCCTTCACATCCACAATTCAAACATATAAACATAAATTAAGGAATTTATCCAAAAACAAAAAGCATAAAAACAAAAATTCCTGTTCAAAAAATGGTCAAACTGTGGTTAAATTGGTTGGTTTACCATATTACACGTTACCAGGATGCGTGACTGAAACATTTGTCGTTAATTTTCTCATGTTGTAAACTTATGACGTAAATGAACCCATATTGATTCACAAATTGAAATTTATTTTAATAAAAAATAGACGTCCATATAATATTTTCTAAGTAAAATCTATTACAATCAGTAAAAAAAAAATTGACTGTCACCACTCACTAATGCTTGTTTAAAGGTTAATCGGAATATGTCCACATTTTCTGACCCCTATTCGGTCTTTTCGTACAAAGCTTAAAAAACTGTGAAATAGCCTACGAGACCTAAGAACTTTGAAATCTATATTATCTCTTAAAATCTCTCTATCGGTCAGCTGATTTAAAGGATTAACGTGTATTCAAACACCCACTTTTTTCTGAAAAAAAATCTCAATTGGAAATTCTTAAACCCAATCTTTATAGCAAAAACTAAAGACATTCCCACTGTGCCGAAACTGAGCATTGCATGAAACATTTTTATTTTTTTTTAATAGATCAATCCCATAAACATAAACACATTGCAAGTGAAAAAAAACAATTCTTTTTTATATGTTTCGTAGTTGACTGTAATTTGGTTTTCTGACAAACTCAGTATTTTGGAACAATCAACTTGTATGTCGAAATGCTTTACATTTCGGCTGAAATCATACGTTCGGGAGAAATGACGAGTTACATGAAATAACAAAACAGTCCAAATCTATAAAAACAAATATGATGTTAAAAAGTATTCTGTCTGCATTTTAATAATAACTTCTTCACTTAATTACCATTCAAAACTAAAAATACAGTAACTCCAGCATATTTTTAGAAAAAAAAATCATAATAAACTCTTAAAATATTAACCCTTCAGCTTATCCAAAAAAAGCGACAAAATAATGATGCCTCCCTTATTCACTTAAATGATTTACAATTTTACCATTCCAATGCTCAAAAATAAATAAATTGTCTAAATAGTTAACCACACTAAAATAAATTAAAATAAAAAAAACCGACTCACCCTATACACACATTACACTCCATTGGAGTCCTGGGACTCAGCCACCAATATTTTTTTTTTCACCAACACAAAACAACAGAGTAACACGATAAAATCTCACAAATAACAGACTAAACTTAAATTGTAACCAAATAATCGATTTAATTATTGAAAATTTGACTGAAAGCGAGACAAATTCACTTAGCAAACCATTAAACACGAAGTACAACACTGACTTTGAGCATGTCGAGGATTTAAGGTGTCAAAAGCAAGGTGGCGTGATAGTCGGTGGGTGGATGGTGAAATTGATACTCCAAGTACAGGGTGTAAGTAAATGAGTTTTGATATAAATGCTTTGCGTAGGTATTTATTTTACAAACAAAAATCAATTGAAACGCTTAGAAGATAAGGGCCTAAACAACATTTTTTAAAATTTGTCTGCACATACTGAAAATATTTGGCAAATCTGTCGTTTAAATGAAAAATATTACTAACATTATAAAAGTCTTCAGTTTTGCATACTTCTGTATATAATTTTTATTGTTTTTATCAAAAGAGTTATAGGTTAACAACTTTAAACGTTTATTACCCAATTATTTGAAAATGTCGCTTAGGCCCTTCATCTTCTAAGTGCTTCAATTTAAGTATTTTAGTTTAATGAAATAAATCGAAGTGGCTGTTTTATTATAAAGACAAATTGTAACAAATTGTTTTGTGGTGGCAATAGACGTGTTTCACTAATGGAATCCTCAAATATTTTCGTCCGCAAGATTTTTTTGATATAAGAACAACATATTCTGTAGAGGGGAATCTTTTTATGCCAGAACAACAAAAGGGTGTACATTGGGAAACTGTCACTTTCATAAGAGCGTTATCTCTTTCATTATAATAAAATACAGCACTCCCGACATATAAAATAAGTCGGGAGTGCTGATTATTGTATTAAAATATAAAAATAAAAGTTGTAACGAGTGATTTTTTAGCTGGTTTGGTTTTGGCAACACTGGTTTTGACAGCTGACGTGTGTTTAGTACCTTGTGTCACTGTCAAACAGCTTCAGTTTGGTTTGCAATTTAACCATGGATCGTCTTACAAATGAACAACGCTTGCAAATTATTGAATTTTACTATCAAAATTCGTGCTCGGTTCGAAATGTTCATCGCGCGCTGCTTCCATTTTATGATCGGCATTCTCGACCTTCTGAGCAGTCTATTCTGAAGATTGTGACCAAATTTCGCACCAAATTTACTTTGTTGGACATTAAACCACCAACACGTTTACGTACTGTGCGTAGTGAAGAAAATATTGCGGCCGTATCAGCTAGTGTGACAGAAGACCGCGAAATGTCGATTCGGCGCCGTTCCCAGCAGTTAGGCCTTTGTTACAGCACTACGTGGAAAATTTTGCGGAAGGATTTGGGCGTAAAGCCTTTTAAGATACAGCTGGTGCAAGAACTAAAGCCAGCCTACCTACCACAACGCCGAATTTTTGGTGAATGGGCTCTTGGAAAGCTGGCCGAGGATCCGCTTTTTTATCGAAAAATTGTGTTCAGCGATGAGGCTCATTTTTTGTTCAATGGGTACGTAAATAAGCAAAATTGCCGCATTTGGAGTGGAGATCAGCCAGAAGCATTGCAACAGCTACCAATGCATCCCGAAAAAGCCACTGTTTGGTGCGGTTTATGAGCCGGCGGCATTATTGGGCCATATTTCTTCAAAGATGATGCGAATCGCAGCGTTACTGTCAATGGTGAACGCTACCGAGCGATGATAACAAACTTTTTTTTGCCCGAAATGGAAGTTCTTGACTTGCATGATATGTGATTTCAACAAGACGGTGCCACATGCCACACAGCACGCGAAACAATGGCGCAATTGCGAGGCGAGTTTGGTGAACAGTTAATTTCACGTTTCGGGCCGGTCAATTGGCCGCCTAGATCGTGCGATTTGACACCATTAGATTATTTTTTGTGGGGGTATGTCAAGGCTAATGTCTATAGGGACAAGCCCGCTTCGATTGACGCACTGGAAGCCAACATCCATGCATTCATTCGTGAGATACCGGCCGATATGTGTGAAAGAGTATGCCAAAATTGGACTCAGCGGATGGGCTACCTGAGACGCAGCCGCGGTCAACATTTGCATGAAATTATCTTTAAAAATTAAATTGCAAGGTTCAAACTATCGATTCAAATAAATATTTTTTTGTTTTTTTTTTTTAAAAAAAGTTCTAAACCTCTTAAAAAATCACCCGTTATAATGTGAAACACAAACTATTAATTTAGAAAAATACTAAACAAGTGTGTTGAATTATAAAATTAAAATTCTGCGATCCAATCAAACAAATTAAGAGTCCTTATAATGTAAAGTAATTATGTATATATACAGGTAAACATTTTTACACTGCGCCTTATAATTTCACTTCCATTTTCATTATTTCTCTATGTTATAAACTATATCAAATCGAATACTCCCAATGGGATAAACTATAAAAAATAATAGCTTGATAAGAACAGCTTGAAAATACATCAAACAAAGAACTAAGAAGCCATTTCATTATTAATTTGTCTGCCCTTGACCTGGAATTAGAATCACATAGCAAGGACAATCGATATGTGGAATGACATTTGCGACCACTTAAGGATAATAAATGTTAGAATCACGCAGCTTTGGCAATTATTTATCGATACGTAGATACACCAGTCAATGACAACTCACCTATCATAAGACTTGTAGTAGAGAAATGTAAAATCGAATTAGCATCATATCATCAAAAAAAATTATTTAATATGACAACTAAATGTCAAGAAAGTGTCAATTTTTTTTAAAGAAAAAAAAAAAACATTAAACCTGATCGACTTTTACATTGCCAATTCCCAAGGCAATCAGAAGTGGAAGCCGTTAAATGTCGAAGCAGAATTCGCGTTTGTTTTTGTTTATTGAAAACATTATAGAAAATTAGAAATCTCGAAATGACAAGTGCTATTCTGAGGTAAAAGTTGATTCAAGAATTGTTGTTTAAATTTAAATCTATGTTTAACTTATAACACTCAAAATAGTCTGTAAATAAGCGGTAGATTGTCAGTTCAAGATTGCTAAAAACAAACTGAGTAGTCGAATTCCATGTGCCTATTGATTCAGATGGTAACAGGTTATTATTATTATTATTTTTTCATTTCCCAGGTGAAGCCAACTTTAAATGCTAATAAACCGCCCTGGGATGACGCTTGCAGATGTTTATTGACTCCGGAATTGTCTGGAATATTTACCACGTCATTGGCAGATTATGTGTATCCTGTTTGAATTAAATTCTGTCCAATTAGCAATACCTACCTCCCTAGATTATGGCTCATCACAAAATTTATTTAAGGAACAAGTCCATCGTTTTGTTTCAAAGCATTGCGTCTAGAGTTTCAGAAATTTAGAAAATAGACGTTTTGGAAAGATTTTCAGAAAAACGTGACTTAACCGACATCAACTAATGTAAGATAAGTTAAGTGTAAATTTATTCACGGTTATTAGTGGTCCAACAAAGTAATAGACTGCCACTGCTGATGAAGACTGTTATTCTTTCCAATTGGATTTTTAAATAGATTTGGGTTCTCGACAAACAGAAAATGTATTCTGCTTTTGTATCAACTATAGATCAAGTGAACTCGAAAATAAGAATGATCGATTGACAAAGATTTTGTAAACGATCATTTTCTTTGTTACAAAGAATTATTAAGGTATAAGTTTACAATTTAACATCCTACGTGTACTTCTACGTCATATTCAAACAATAGGTCATTCCGGAGTCTCAAGAGAGTTCGTCTGGCGTTTTGATGAAAATAGTGGTGCGTGAGCCCAAAAATCAAGAGCAATAAACAATATCAGTGGATAACGACGTCGTAACAACTGACTTCCCGTACTAGTAGTAACAAAATGGAACTAGAGCAGGTCTAGGGTTGTCCTGTCAAGGTAACTTTTTTACTACCTGCTATTTGATTTGAGAGGCAACACATTCGGATGTTGTATCCCCTCAAATGAGAAGCAGACCCGAAGCGCACATGGACGAACAAAGACCACTTTGTACATGCACCTGAAACATACAACAACGGTATAACCAGAGCAAACCCAATGACTTGCGTCTGTCCACCCACATATATGATTCTATGGGATAGGATGAACAAGATACGGGAGATTGAAAACATGTGACATTTTTACAATTCCATCAAAGGTTTCTGATGATTGGATGCGTAAGTACTTTAAGCCGATTAATGGGTAAGCTCTACGGAGCATTTTTATAACCAAATCTAGAATTGTTGCAAAATTGATACAAGTGATAGCGTAAAACAAAAGAAATATGCGATACAGCGATCAGTTTAGAAGAAGCTTCAACAAAATGCTTCCAACAACTTTGAAAAGGAACTGCATTGGATTACTTCTACCTCGTAATAGCAAAGAGTTGTTTGTAGATTAGATGTAAACAAAAAAGGTTGGCCGCTTCTATCTAGAGTTCCGTTGTACGATCAGCAAGAAATTGTATGATGTGTCATTTGACATCATTATGTCAAAAAGCTGCACATATTTTATGCGGAGTGATTACGGCATTATTTGAAACCAGAATTTTACGACATATCGACAAAATAAATCAAATGGATAAGTTCGATAGATGTGCAGAATTTAATTGGTTTTACTGAAGATGCAGTCAAATTACGAACCTATGGTTTAAGGATTAAATAATTGCTGAAGCAAAAGACTCGGATTGAATTATTGAAAGCAGAGTGTTTCGGATTGAAATTACGAAAAGCTGTTTCATCTCCAAAAGAGTCAGCAGCCAATAGATGTACTTATCTGACCAAAAAAATATATTTGAATAGTTAGATCATGTCCAGAAAAATTAATGAAACGAAAACGAAAACGATCACAGTGCCAGACTATGACGGAATATCTGCAAGCATAATGCCCAGATCGAAAAAAGTGTCGCGAGAATAAAGAAATGCTTAGATGTCCAGCGTTGGTCTTCCATTAGGATTCAGATTGTACAATAAATTTATTTTTTGTAACTGATCACGGTGCTTGTAATCTTGTTTGTCTGTTTCTACGACTGGCATGGTCGTTCTGATGGAACTTGTCCAAAGCTAAATCTGAAGCAGTCTTACAATATTATAAGCAAATAAACACTTTCTATCTAATTTACAACATTCAGAACTTGGTATGGTTTAATTTATAACAAAAATCCTTCAATGCGCCATCAAAGGAACTCCTAACCCTAAAAATAGATGCCACATCACAATGAAAAGTTTGCTAGACGGTCAACAATCAACGTCAAGTATCACATAATGAACGACTTATTTATAACGTCACTCCATACGTTTGATGAAAATCTAGAACTGAAACTCAAACAATGATACCCCAGCAAGCACTTTCCACTACCTTTCCACCTTCTGTCCATGCACGCCCATTTAATTTGCTAACCACACACTCAAACATTATTCTGCATAAAATGCAAAAGGTCAACGTTGCCTAGTCACGAAACCTACTCCACCACACACATATTCGATTCTGTCTAATGATATCACTGCGGACTTCCCCCGCATGGCCGAGAATGCTACAACCCAGCTCAACACACTTTCTTCCAATCGATTAAAGAAAATCCAACAATTCTCTTTCTTACATAACCTTCCGAGTGAATATCTCTCTTGATAAAAGATAAATTACAGAAATTGCCTCATGATATAAAAAAAATCAAAACAGAAAATAAAGACTCACCATGCTCCCATGGATTGGCCGGTTCCAAATACCCCGTCACCAGTGCATCGTCACTTTTAGGAAACGACACACGCCTCGTTATCATTGCTGTGGTGTTTGCTGTTGTCAATGCTGAACTCGATGATGCTCCACTGTTGTCCGACTTGTGGTGATCACTGCCGCATTGCATTAAAATCGGTTCACTGGACGCTGTCGTCAGAGTCTGGTTAATGTTATGCTTTCGCAGTAGCATTGGGCTTTTCAGATTGTTTCTTTCGATTTCGCTGGGCAATGGTGCACTCTGCGATGTTGTCGGTGCTTCTGTTGCTGTATTCGTTGGGGTGATGTCGAGAATGTTTTCTTTGTTTTCTAGAATTTCCATTGACGATGGGGCGCTGATTAATACCTCACCAACAACGGGTACTAGAGCGACCACATTGCTACTTTCACCTGACATTTGTGTGGTGGATTCTAATGGCGTTGTCACTGCTTGCTTCGACACCACTGATGGTGTAGTTATGTTTGTTACTATTTCTGCTGTTGTTGCGGTTGCAGCTACCGGAACGACTGATGACTTGTTAATTGTCAATTCATTATCACAAATTGTTGTTTTTTTACTTGTAGTAGGTGTTGTTGTAGTTGAATTTTTATCACAATTGGTTGTCGCTAGACAGACAGCGGGAGCAACATCGCCGACGGCGGCCAAACTATTTTCGGTATCGAATTTATTTCCCGTGCAGCTTGAGCTGATGAAAGCAGTCGCGGTGGCGGTATCCATTGCTGTAATCGCTGCATAGCTGACAGTTGTAGCAATGCTGGTGACTTCGATGACGTTAGCAGCAGCACCACCACCAACTACAACGACGGTTGCGATTTTTGTGTTCGTGTTTTCTGTGCATTTTGTTGTACTTTTTTCTTGTTCGACATTTGACTTTGAATTATTTATTAAATTCTCATTTGAGGTATAAAAATTGTTTGCTTCTTGTTGTTGTTGTTGTTTGTGTACTGCACTCGCTACCGTTGTTGTTGTTATTATTGTTGTTGATGATGGTGTCGTACTAGTAGTCGTACTAGAAGACACAATTGTAGTAGTTGTGGGTGTTGTTGGTAAATTTTGTTGAATTTCGCTGCTGCTGCCGCCGTCCGTGTTATCACAATTATTCATATTTTGTTGTTTCTTGCCTTCACCTCTTCCTCCGTCTATTTTTTGTTATTTTCTTTTTCACTTTTTTGATTTATTTTTGTTCGTTTCCACGCACACACGTCGCGTGTTTTGTTTTGCTACGATTTTTCACTCAACCACACGAAAAAAAATGAAAAGTTTTCCTTTTCCTAGACACAAGAGAAACAGAAAAAGAAAAGGGAAAATAAAACAAATTTTTCTACGTCACACTTTACATCGTAGTTTCTAGATTGACTTTTTGTTTTTTTTGTTATGTTTTATCACTTGTTTTGAGACCCGTTTTTATCACACACTACTTGCTGTATACACTTGGGAATTTTCTTGTTAGAAGATTTTTTTTTCTGTATAAAAACACACTCGACTTCAAGTCAGCTTAGCACACAAAGCGAATTGGGAAAAACTGTCGAAACGAAAGAAAATTCCCTCACGCGAAGAGAACTCGAGTGGCGAACAACAACGAACGAATTCGAACAGACGATAGAAGAGAAGAACCACGTTTTTGTTCTCCCTTCCTCTTCGGACGTTTTTCCTTTATCGATAGATATCCCTCCGTCTCTGTTTTCGCGGTGTGTTGTGCTTTTTCGCCGTAGATATCCTAGCACAGTCGGTTGTTTTTGTTTTCTTCTACTCTGTGCGTATTCCTTTTCAGTGTGCCCCTTTATTCGTTGTAGTTATTCTTTCTCTTCCTCTTTGATCATACATTCACAGGTTTTTTCCACTTTTTTTTTTATTGTACTGCTCCACTATATTACATATGATGTCAGAATTTTTAAAGGTAAAAAAAAATCTTTTTTTTTTTTTCGTCGTATTACTTATTTTTCTCGGTTTAGATGTTATTTTCTCGTGGTATTTGATCACATTCCTTTTTTTATATAATTTTTTTGACTTTTCACTTTTTTTTTGTTAGCCCTTTTTTATTTTTACACAATTTTTTCCCACAATTTCCTGTTTGGCGCAAAGCACTGAAATTTCCCGGGCAACAGATAACTATTTTTCACTCATTTTTATCACCATTTTGTTGAGTTTTGTTTGTAAAAAAAATTCAATTTATTTTGTTATGTGCTTATGTAAAAAAAAATGAAAAAAAGAAGACTGACTTTTTTCCTTGTATTTTGTAACATTAATTACGTCTTCACTTCGCGTTCGCACTCGCACAATAGAAAAAGCAATTTGGCCAGTTGGTGGGAGACCGTACGGGCACAACCGAGCAAATTCAATCGTAGTTCGGTTTTGGCAACGAAGAGAAAGGACAAAATGGAATTGGGTAGTTGTCAAGAGGAATGAGCGAGAGAGAGCTGTCAGTTATGGGTGCATTTTCTTTTGTGCACTGCATTCGGAGGAGACATTGCTCTTTTGGCGCGTTACGTTACAGATAGGAGAATGGAGAAAGAACGAATTAAGATGGGAGTTCGATGGGCGGAAAATGGGGTAAAGTTGTGGTACGGAATTGTAGTAGATGTTGATAGATTAAAAACCGAATGGAAAACTTTAGGCGAGTTTTGAATTTTGTTGATAAGTGAATATTTTCTCAACAGTTCTCCTCTGTTTTATATATCATGAAATAATTTTCATCTACATAATAATTTTTCACAATTTCAATTTCCGAGAAAACACAATATTCTTCTTTGTTACAAAGAAATAAGCTCAAAAATTAAGGGAATAATTTCTATTAGTTCATGGCTACACGTTCATCCCAAAGACTTTCATTTCCTTGAACGACGAAGGCACACACAAAAAGAATCATTAAAATGAAGACAGCTTTGAAACAACTCTCTCATATTTTCGTGACCAGAGTAAGGTCTCGGCGAAGCCAATCTTCAAATGAGGGTTTTTTTTTTTTTGCTGAAATGAATGGAATTGGAAGAAAAACGTTTATAAGCATACCGAGAATTCAGTTTGAATTATCGGTGGATTTTCAGTTCAATCCACTTTTTTCTATTTGGCTTCTATAAATCTACCTTTCTCGTGACTATCATTCTAAGGAACATGTATTAGGATCATATAATTTTCTTGGGATGGATGTGAATTTTGTTTACCCGCTAAATATTTATATTCCGTCGTGTGGCTGTAGTCTCTGTCTATGTCAACAGACTTCTTTGATCAACAGTACTTAGATGGCTCAAAGGATTACATCTATGTGACCCCGAGCTCAAGAAATTCAAACATCCTCTTTGTGGTGACTCTAGTAAATGCAATCATCATTTAACCTCAAAGTAAGACCACGTCAAAGGCATGAAAGGTTTTTTAATCGGAAAAGTTTATAAACCTAGACGAAATCACAACAAAGTATACTGTTGCATCCAAAATAGCATGAATTCCTTACATGAAATCTTGAAAATAATCAGCTGTAATATTTTATCAGAGAGGGTGAGAAGATGGTTTTAATAACTTAAAGTTGTTTAAATTTAAAATAGAATAGAATATAAAATTAAATTAATAGAATTCAGCCTATATCGCGTTTATCAGACCGATCCTTCAGTGTAACTATAAAAATGTCAATAAAATTGGACTCTTCAGATTTCTTAATACCCTTTGTCTGCCGCTCTTATTATAAAGAGGTGGCAAGGCTATTTGACACTTACCTTTGCTGGCTGACTGGAACAGGAATAATCAGGGAAATGTAAGGATTGATGAACTCGAAAGTCATGTAACCACAAAACGACATTAATCGGTGGTATTCCTCTTCAATAAAATTTCATCATAGTTTAAGTAAAATTTTGGAACACTTTTAGTCTGTCACACGGCAATCGAATAAAACAGGCACGGTGGGTACACAGTCGCTTTACCGATATGGCAATATCTGTGTCGATATATTTTTTTCTAATAATATCTTATATCGTCGCTTGAAAAGCTAACTATCATATGTCAAAATTTATAAAATTTCATAAAAGCTATTTGATTTTTATATTACTGTGGATGTTTCTTAAAATGCCAAACGAAACATACGCCCCCACGCTGTCAGTTTACAAGCTATAAATATGACGGTTTAATAGAAAATTTGTATTTTTTTTTTTTGCGAATCGGTTTGTATACTGAACTAAAAATCACTAAATTTTGACTTATGTCAATTTGGTTTTCAAAAGACGATATATTAGACGTCTTTCACTTACGGATACTCAGAGATTTTTCTCCGCTGCCTCTGATGATATTTAAAGTAAAACTACAGTCTCAGCAGAGGGATACTTATTCTCTCAAAAAAATGGATTCCTTAACAGCTTATAATGATTAGCATACGACTAATAAAACATAACCAGGTGTACTCTAATAGCAGAATGGAAGAAGAGACAAAAATGTTGTAAAGGAATCGTTTTCAACTTACGGAGATCTGTGAGACATTCGTATGTGAAATACGCCCATCATATATAAAAAAGCCTCCTACAGAACACAACGCACCTTCTAGATTGCATGATATTATATGCAAGGAAAATCTCCTTTTCAAATATATGAAATGCTGTGCAATTAAATTATCATTTTAATATGAAGTAAGAAAAGGTAAATTTAGAGTTAAATACAATTCCAGCCTTCAGTCGTCAATACATAAAAGAAATTACATTTCAGTCGGTGGATCATACGAACAAAATAAAACTTCGATTCGGTACGTCTTCATTTTTGTTATTACCATAAGAAATCAAGGCCCAAATTTATATTTTCAGCCTTTGCCATTTTCTTTCATTTGATATTCCAATTTTATTATTATTATTTCTATTCCTTAGAGAGTCCCTTGTCTATAAATGGCGGATTGTATTTTAAAACAATTCGTCATCTAAACATCTTCAAAAAAAAGCAAGCTTTAAGAAATATAACAAAACACAGACACAAAAGAAAACATCACATTTTCGGAATAAATCCATAAAATAAAAAAAATCTCCATAAAATCTACTACAATTCAGTACATAGCTTCTGAACACAACGAATGTCAGCTCAATAACGAAAACCACAAAAATTAAAAACTGTCACTGAGAAAATTTCACACTTCCACTTTGCACACACTTTCATAACACACCGTGGAATTGTTACATAAACAAATGAAATATAAAAATGTTTTTCAAAATAATTCACGATTTTATCTTTATTATTCTGGATGAAATGCAAAAATGTTCTCTTCAAAGAAATAAACTCGATTAACTAATAGAACACTCATATAAAGAGGAAGGAAGGAAATGAAAAGAAACCAAGGACATTTCACTAAAATTCATCATTTGTTTGCTGCGATTGTTGCTGCAGGTGCTGTTGTTCCGATTCAAATAGATAATTGGCATAGGTTTCCGCTTGCCGGCGACGTCGTGCTTCCAATTCTGGTCTCATATAACGAAATGTCAAGAGAACAACAGTTGTGCCGCCAATCGCCATGGCCAACATACCGGGCGTAGAGTTTCTAAATTCTTTGAGAAATTTGAAGAAACTCATCTGTAATTAGAGACAAAAAAAAAGGTTATCGGTAAATCTTTCTGACGATGATTCGAACCTTTTCTTGGCTCATTGTTCGGCGGGTGGGGATGTTGCAGTTGGTGCTATTGATGTAATATTTTCGCGACGGTAGCGAGTAATGAGTGGTTGCCAAATGTAAATACCACCAACGATTCCAACCGCGGTTACTATGAATAACTGCGTTTTTGTGATGCCGCGCGGAACACGTAAACGCATGACAGGAACGCGATTTTAATTGAAAAATATAAAAGTTTCGTGAGGACGAACGAACTAGTTCATTTGGAGGATAGTTTGTTCAACTTAACCTCTATATGACTTTTGACATTTCAACGGAGGGAATTTTTTGAAACAAAATGGAGGAATGTCAGAAATAGAATGTAGTAGAGCGAAGAGTAGAGGACGTTGTGTAGGATTTTTAAATGAATGGATGCAAAATATTTTACTAGTAATTTTGAAATTTAATTTAAACGTAAGCAAACAAGTCTTGCAGGTGCAGACCCGCAGTATAGGCAGTGTCTCCCATATGAGCCATCGTAAACTTTCCTTTAACAAGTAAACAGTTATAGAAATTATTGGCAACCCTTAAAGGGTATTCAAACAATCTTCGGAGCAAATGGGGGGCCAAACTAACCACCAGATAATTCTGTTTGCCTGTTCGGCAAATGTGCGACCAAGACAGCAGTAAAGTTGTAAATCACGGACAGATTTATAAATTTTATGTTCATTACAAAAATACAAGGGATTGCAGGAATCGAAAATCATTGCGCTTGGAAGATAAAGCTACGAAACAGCTAGATCCCCAGTCTCTCGGCAAGAGGAAATTGAACTGATCATAGATAATCTAAAGGTCTAATTTTTTGAGATTTCTGAGGCCATCGCTTCTATAGTGACCACCGGATACTGGTTTCGACCAAACGGTAGTAACATGATAACCACAAAGAGCGCTAATAAGAAAGTTGCGTCTGAGATTTAAAGGCTAAGGAGAGAGAAAAAAGAAGTGCGCTATCAAGGACATAGCCACTCCAAAAACGACGTTCGAAAGTTTTCCCTATTGGTAAATCATCAATACTTGGGATACAAGACCCTAATTGAAGCATTCAGGGATAACTGTGAATCGGAGTCTATACAAACTTAAGGAGGTCTCAGAATTTCGGAAAATTGCAGATCAATCCATAGACTACCCAAGGAACAATGTGATTACTGTAGGCGTAGTAAAAGCTAGGACTCCACAAGGACAAATGGAACACGTGTGGGTACAGCAAAACCAGATAGACAGACCTTAGGCTCTCTAAGGTCTATTACACATCTCAATACCATTAAAATCGACTCTTCACAAGAATTTTTTTTAAAAACTGAAACTCACCTGCTGCAACAGTTGTTGTAGCTATCGTGTTCCTTCGCTGCTCGATTTGACGGTACTCCAGATCGGAGGCCAGCTTCATGTGTGCCGTATTGACGGTGGCATTTGACGACGATGACGACGTCGACCGGCGACGTCCAATTGGATTATTGCCACGGTTGCCACCGGCATTTGAACCCTTACGGTGGCGATGTTGCTGTTGTGGCTGCTGTTGATGCTGATAATGCTGTGCTGGCTGATGCTGTTTCGGTCCACTATGATTCTCATTTCCCCGCATGTTGTTATTGTAATTGTTGCTGCCTTGCATCATCGAGTTCTGAATCTGTAAGATCTTCTGCACACCCAAATTGGTTTGCTCCTCGAGCCTCTTCTTTATCATCGCATTGTGAAGAATAAAATTTGCATGCGACTGCAGTTCTTCCTGTGAGTATGTACGGCCGTTATTTCCACTGCCATTTGCTTGAAATCCACCTGCATTGGCACTGCTACCTCCTCCACCACCACCGCCTCCATTACGCTTATTGATGTTCGTGTTCTTGTTTATTTGCTGCAACAAAGCCAAGTTCTGCAATTGATTGGCGAATAACTGCTGTTGATGCTGCTGATTGCTGTTGAAGGCAAACTGGCTATGGTACTGACTTGTTGCCGAAAAGGTCAACACAGCTGAGATTGCTTCGCGATCAGCTTGACTCAGATTTGGATTGGCCAGTTGAACAATGAGGCCATGCTTGGAGATATCGCCACGTATCAAAGAGAGCAGTAGCATTTGGGTATCGGGACGACCCAAAATCGCATTCAATTGAAGTTGAGCAAAGGCGGCCTGTTGTTGTTGTTGTTTGCGCAACAACTGCTGTTGAAGATTGCGCTGTTTGATTAAGTTCGAGAAAGTATCGTTGTTGAAGAGATTAGGCGATGATTGGTTGGACTGCTGTTGTGTAGAGGATGCGGGGATACCAGCAGTCTGTTGTTGATTCAACTGATTGAGCATTTTCTTAAAGTTCTCCGAACTGTTGCGATGATTCTCCAAACTGGGTTTATTTTTGGGATCATTCTGTTGAGTCCTCCATTTTGCCTCGATCTCGTTAACACTGGGAATTTCCGTCAAACTGAGCTTTTCCTTTGAAAGTGGTGGCATATCACTTCGTTTGAAGAAATCATTTACAGATGAGTTTTGAGTTGAATTCTTCTCCTCCTCGCGGTTCTTAACGTTAAAAAGCGGCATAAACTTGGATGATGGCATCCTGCTTCCACTACTACCGACATGACCTGCATTGCTATTGTTAGCTTTACCTCCATGCGTTGAAGAACTGCCGCCACCGCCTCCAGAATGCGTCGAAAAGTCATCAAATTGAAAGGCCAAGTGCTTCTTGTCCTTGTGCCCACCATTAGTTATTGGCTCCTCATGGTTGTTGTTGGTGTCGGGCTTTTTCTTTGCGTTCTCCAATTCCATGCGAATCTGTTGCTGATCAGACTCATCAAAGCCAAACAGCTCGATAGTATCTAGTCGCGATGTCGGACCACAACTGAACCACTCGGGTTCCTCGCTCTTATTATTCACTGTACTGGTGCTGCTGCTGTTGGTGCTGTAGCGTTCTTCAACGCTCGAGTTGTGCATTGTCTTAGACCGATGCGATGACTCACCAACAACTGAATTAATGACTCGTTTCACGTAGTTTGTGTTGTCGTCGGGCTCGTACTTCTTTGAATGACGCTGCTGATGCTTGACTTGGTTCACCGATGGTTTTGTATTAAAGAACTCCGCCAGATTGTTTTTATCGGGATCCTCCTCCGGAATGTAGTCCCAGTTGATGTCACGATTCGACAAGCGACCGCTACCAATGCGGCGATGGTTGCCACCATCGTTGTTGTGATTATTGAACGGATGGGAATCAGAGTATTTGAAGGTGTCGTAATTGATGTGATTCGCGTTGCTGGTGCCATTAGAAATGGCCGTCTTGCGTTTATAGAATGCTGGCATCATATCGTTTGGAGCATTCGGTGCATGACGGAATTGCTTATTTCTCTGAAAAGAGCACAAGACGATATTAAAAACTGACAGCTAATTCGGGTTCAGATAGGGGTTTGCTATTTCAAATCACGTGAAACATAATTAGTCAGTCTATGAGGTATACTGGGTCTGGTTAATATCTCAAAATAGTCAGAACAAAATTCAATTTTCACCGGGATTACTGACGCTCAGATGAGGCATTAAGTTCGCACAGGGTTTCGTGACCCCTTAGGGATGTTTCTCAGATCCAATGCAACTCTAAGAGAAAAAAAAAATGGAAATACGCCGAAGCTTTTCTAGAAATGAGGTTATAAAGGACCGCATCAAGTTGACTAATGAGGTCCATTTCTAAAAAAGGTCACGGATGGAAGAGTTTAAATCTTTCACTTAGATGAGCAACTCTGACAACCGAATTATTGTCTAAAATTTTGTAAAAATGAGTTCATAAGGACGGCACCAAGAGGATTGATAGATAAAAAAAAGCATAGGTTCAAGAGATTGAACGTTTGAACACGCTAGACCTAGATTTTATACTTCAAACACAACAAATTGAACAAAAATACTTACATTGCCACTACTGCCATCCAACTTTGCAAAATTTAAACGTTTAAGCCTCGTACTTTCGAAGCACTCTGGCCTCACGGTTGTCATCATTTCATCGCGAATGTTCAACAACTCCGATCGAGAGTACCTCTTTTTCTCTATCATTTCGTCCAAGCGTTGTTCCACCTCCTTTTCATCCACCATAATCTCCTTATTCTTCTCATCCGAAGCCAACTGGCACGGCTCCTCCTTCACCGGACTCACCGCAGTCGAATCAGTTGAACCCAACTCACAGTTGTCGTTATTGCAACACACTGCCTGCAGGGTGTACGGAGTTGACGAGCGTGCAGACAGCACTTGCAAACTCAATACCTCATCCTCGTCTTTTTCCGACGAGATCGACGAAGGAGGTCGTGGTGGTGGTTCGGTTGCAACAATCGGTCCCAGAACTTGTGCTGGCGGCGGTGGCATTATTGCCGTTTCAAGATCAATCGATTTCCGTGTGCTTGCTCTATCATCATCCACTTCCCTGGGATTAGTCGGTAGTACCGCTATAGATCCTGCTGCTTCAGTAGTTACTTCAGTATCGCCGTCCATTTTGTAGTCTTTAAAATCATCATTTTCATTCGATTGCATTTCTGATTAGTTTTTCTTTGTTTTACAGTTGTTTGGATAAAAATCGAATTTTTTTTCTTTTAAAATTTTTTTTTTTTTTGTTTTGTTAGGTTGAATTGTGATTTTTTAATTATTGCCGTGTAGTTGGTTTTATTGGGTGAAATAAAAAAAAATGTACAAAAAGACTCCACGAAAATTATGTGTTCCGTCTGTTGTAAATGGAACACCGTTAGTTGATTTTTTTTACGTAGGAATTTGGACGAAACGAAGCCGAGTGAGTGAACGGGAAAAATAATCTTCGCAGCGATACTCGAGGTAGGATTGTGTGAAGTGAATGGTGATCTATTACGATTTAAAATGTAAAAGATCAGTTTTACTGAAGAATTTTCATTTGATGCCTGTGTCTAATCTGAGCTTTTTTGATCCAGTGGAACAACATACTGAGGGCTCAGTGGTGCGATGGTTAGTGCTATGAACTGCCGCGCAGAAGGTCTGGGTTCGATTCCCAGCCGTAGCAACATCTAAATGATTTTTCACTGGCCCTCCTCTCGTGATGATCTGACAAATCGTCCGAGTAGTATCAATTGTCAAGAATAGCTTATCTCAACTTAGCCGTTCGGAGTCGGCATAAAACAGGAGGTCCCGCCATCGTGCACTTATACACACGCACACATGAATGGTTGTGAGAAAGCTAGGCCCTGGGTACTGACGAGCCTGTTGCGCCAAAAATTTGTATTTTTTTTTGGAACAACATATTTCGGACAATTTTTGGCCCGTTTACGTAGACATGCTATAGAGAGGTACATTCATCCAAGAATTTTATGAGCCCTAAAACTACACATTGAACGTTTAGGATGGCTAGGACATGTAGAGCGAATGGACACCAATACTCCTACTTCGATTACCAGCCAGATGTCGAGGACCCTAGACTAGAATGGAACACACTTGAAGTGACTAACTGAGGGTGAGGGCAAATAGCTAGGGACCGAGCTAATTGGAAAGGAATATTGATTGTGGCCCAGGTTCTTTCGGACTCTAGCAAATGAAAGGAAAAGCTAGGTTTTAGGCTTGCAAAATAAATTTCTCTACATTAGGCGTGTTCTACTTACGCAACCCTCCAGGATCTTCGTAACTCAAACACTTGGAACAGTGGAGATTTTCTGTAATATGGTGAGACTATATTTTTTGGTCTCCCCATCTATTGTACTAAAAGAGTGTTAAAGTCATCACAATTTGAAGATGCGAAGTAGGGAACCCTCTTTTTTTGCCAGAATAAGTTGCCCTCTGAAGAGAATTGCTTTTCCATTTAATAAAAAATCTTAGCTTAGCGGAGGAAAATATCTGAAGGATCCGAAAATGGAACACGCCTGTACATGTCCGTGGTAAACTTAACACCTGGTAAATAAACTATCAAAATGTGCATGGGTAATCGTTTACAATAATATTGGAAATTTAACTCACGCGCATTTGACGTTTACCATGTCTTAAACTTTAGAAATGCTAGTGTGACCTTTATAGAAAATGTTCCCGTACAAAATAATATTTATTGATTTTTACTGATTTTTACTTAATACCGTTCCCGTACGTAAGTTTTGCATGCAAATAATTAGAATCAGTAAATATTACGGGAACAGACCTAATCACGCTTTGGTGGGCAAAGCGAATGTTGGAAAAAGTGTGAATTGTCAAAATATTTGTTGTTGTTTTCTGGGTTGTTTTCTGAAAGGGTTGTTGAGTACGATATTTTTAGTAAAGATTTTAATCATTTTCCCCGTATTTGTAGCTTAAATTGAAACCGCTGAGCAATTTAAAATGTCAAAGCAAAGCAGTATTGGACGTAACGTCGACAAAGCGAAGCTCCAAAGCGTGACTGTGTTTTATTCATCAATCGTAACTGGCTTATCCACAAACTTTACGTAGCCCCAAAGAAAAAAGTCTAACGGTGTGATATCGCATGATCTTGCTGGCCAACTCACTGGTCGAAAGCGTGAAATTATTTGTTCACCGATGCGGCCTCTCAAGATGTCATTGTCTCACGGGATGTATGCAAGTAGCGCAATCTTGTTGGAACCATAATGTTGTCGAGATCTCGAGTTTCAATTACAAAGGAAGTTAAATTATGATTCCACCGGCCCATAAATCACACTACACGGTTGTTTTAAGTGGATGTAACTTCAGCTCTTGAACCTCTTCCGGTTGTTCTTCGACTCATATACAGACATTTTCTTGTTAACGTATCCATTGAGCCAGAAATAAGACCCATCGCTGAACAAAATATTTGTCGAAAACACTTGGATCTTCAGCAAATCTCTCAAGAGCCCATTCACTGAATTTGCAAACGGTGTTGGGGTGTAAGTCTATCCAGGATGTCAATGAATACTGAATAAAATAACATGGCAACTTGACATGACTCACGCGCCACCTGTCAAAAAAACCCCCTTTGAAAAAATAT
Organism: Rhingia campestris; assembly: GCA_932526625.1. Classification (NCBI taxonomy): domain Eukaryota; kingdom Metazoa; phylum Arthropoda; class Insecta; order Diptera; family Syrphidae; genus Rhingia; species Rhingia campestris. The sequence continues at coordinate 107,657,290 of OW052185.1, forward strand.
CTCTTGATTGATCACCCGTTATTTCAACGTAGAAAGGTTTTACCTTGTCCAAGATATATACTTTTCTGTTCTGACAGTTTTTTGCTTAAATAGTCTTTCACAACCAAAATAATAAATAAATCAGAACGAAAATCACTATTGCCAAAACTGACGGGTATCATTTGTATTGGTATTAGTGCAAGATATCCAGATCTGCAAAATTGATCTGAGGATAAAAAGATAAGAGAAGGCTACAATAGAGTTGTTCACGACAACGTCGGTGTCAAATGACAAACTGACAGCATCTGTATGAAAACAAACTTTGACAATTCCGCGCAAAGTGAAGTGACAGAACAAAACAGAAAAAATTATAAATCAAATTGAAAATTGAATTGAAACTACTAAAAAGCACAAATAATTTTGGCATAAATTTACTTTAGCAAAAACTCACTTTTTTCACTTTTTTTGGCTTAAACGATTCGTCTTTACGTGCTGATCATTAATCCGTTTTTAAAAATCGTCGCTCACATTAAGTTTAAAAGTTATGCTTATGACAAAATTTCACTTTTTGGGTTATATTTCCATACAAATTGTTGTTGTTTGACATTTCTGTGTTTTTTTTTTTACTTCAGTGGTTAACGCGGCATTGCCAGTTTCAAAAAAAAAACTTATAAAATAAAAATATTATAACTTAAAAAACTGTTGACAAAGGCGCCTGCCTGACGACTTTACATACCCTGAGTGGAGCAACGAAGTTGCGTGAGCGTGGACTGTCCCCAGAAAGAGAGTTGAAATCCTTTTTTCCCGCGAAGCGGGCCACCCAGGGTACTGTTAACGAAAAAAACTGTTGACTAAGGCGCCTGCCTGACGACTTTACATACCCTGAGTGGAGCAACGAAGTTGCGTGAGCGTGGACTGTCCCCAGAAAGAGAGTTGAAATGCTTTTTTCCCGCGAAGCGGGCCACCCAGGGTACTGTTAACGAAAAAAACTGTTTACTAAGGCGCCTGCCTGACGACTTTACATGCCCTGAGTGGAGCAACGAAGTTGCGTGAGCGTGGACTGTCCCCAGAAAGAGAGTTGAAATCCTTTTTTCCCGATAAGCGGGCCACCCAGGGTACTATTAACGAAAACACTGTTGATTAAGGCGCCTGCCAGACAACTTCACATACTCATATATGTATTTACATATTTTTTTATTTTGGGTATTTTTATTTATCATTTCAATTTTTTTTTATCTGGCAATGCTGCATTGGAATATTCTTCTTCGTGTTTATCATTCAGGTACGTGTGAAATGTCAAAAAGTGGTTGATTTCTATAGGAATTTTTCGAATTTTAATTGTTGAATAACTTTTAAACTAATTGAGAGCGATGATTTTAAAAAATTGCTAAATTATCAGCATAAAATAGTGAGTGGAATAAAAAAAAAAATGAAAAAAGGCATTTTTGCTAAAGTAAATTTGTTCCCTATCCGCTGTGCGGAATGTTGAATACCCTAACCCATACTATCTGTAAAACTAAAATCCCCAAAAAGTGGACATGGCTTATAACACGATGTAGATCAAATATAGAAAATGACGTGACAACAAATTGTTCAGACGGTTAACAAAACACTTTAACGGTTCTACAAAAGCCAAGGTTTTTCCCCTGCATATGTTATGGGGTAGTGTATAAAAATGTTTTTTTTTTTATATAAAAACGCCCCCAAAAAGTGGGCGTGTGTTAAAATAATCTGTAGACGAAATGTTCATATTAATATTACCAATGATTCTGCATCGAATTTTTTTTCGAAAATTTTAAAATTTGACCGGAAAAAGTTTTTTTTTTACTAATAACGCCCCCAAAAAGTAGGCGTAACAAAAAAGTTTATACAGTCGAAATATAGATATTAAGATTGTCTAAATATGTTGTTCAGAACCTTTTTCAAAATTCTTTACGGTTTGGCCAAAAACTAAGTTTTTCTTATAATTTTTTTTACACATGTTCTGTAGTCACGGACGAGGATCCTATATAAAAAATTTCATTATCCTAGCTCAAAATTTAAGGCCTAAAAATCTGTGACATACAGACCTACGGACAGACAGGCATGGCTTAATCGACTCAGCTAGCGATTCTGAGTCGATCCAAATATTTAGCATATGTAGCTAACTTATTTCTCTATGTTACAAACTATGTATCAAAACTAATATACCCCTATGGGATAGGGTAGGTATAAACCAAAATTAATTCTTTTGCCCAATGGAACATACTTGATTTGTGGTCATTATTTGTTTTTTAATTGATAACATTCATATGTAGATATGAGATAAACAAGCAACATGTTCTGGAACGTAATAATGCAATCACTCCATAACCCAGAAATTTTGTTTTTTCTGTGGTTTTACTTGTGGTCACAGCAGATTGCAATATCAACAGAGGTACTTAATCCATTGACTTATAAATAACAATCGGTGATTTATAGTACTTATCTTGCTTTATCTATATGGGAATCCAAAGCTAAGACGAGCCTATTAACCTTTCTGGTGGTATGTACTTGTTTATGTTCCCATCGATTAGATTATTGGAATCGATTTGTGCTCTAAATATATTGTTGTTAGGGCAATCTTTCTTTGTAAATGATGATAAAACCGTTTGGTTGTTGTGGAGAATTTGCGTTTATTTTTGGTGCTATATCACTTCAAAGAGCCTGGTATACCACAGTCCTTCTCGATCAACATGCTCATTCACTTTTTACTACAATGGTGCTACAGTCCGAGATAAACCTCAGGGTTAACCACCATTTATCGCATTTTAGTTCAGTCTTTAGGCAGATGCCTCTAGTTGAGGCATTCATAGTGTTAAAGATCGTTTTCTGCAATAGTGTACCAAGGGTAGACCTTTCAATAGGGTGGGCTGTATTCTAAGCTTACCACTAATCCTTTACCCCCGCATTAATAAACGCTGATTAGCTAATTAGTGACTAGCTTTTGACATTTGCGCGAGTATTTGTTATGGATAAAACTGCCAAGTTAGCTATTGATTAGCTAATCAGCGTTTATTAATACGGGGGTTAGTGTGTAGTTGCTGAGAAGTTACTTAAATTCAAAGGTCCTCATATAGTTTTAATACCTAGCCACTGAAAAGCGATAAGCCTCTGGAATTATCTGGATCTTAAATCCGGGCTGTAATCCAATTGTAGGTATTTCTACATGAGTTTTTTTTGATTTACAAATTTTAATTATACAACAGAACGGATATTCAAGTCACAAAAGTTCCAGTTAGTTAGTTTAGCCAGGATCGCTTTATTTTTCTATCGCTTTAAAAACTACTGTGTCCCCTTCGGAATTCTTCGCTTCTACACATATACTCCATCTAGCAATTGAATAAAACATTTTAATTTATATGTGCCCCATGCTATATTTGATGTAAATTCATAGTATAAACAGTTAGATAACAATGCAACAGAAGTAGTAAAGATAACAGTAACGATGCGATAACGTAAAATATAAATTTAAATCAATAACCCCTAACGTCCACCCATGAACGCCTCTATTTCCTCGACAGTTCTTGGAACAATGGCAAAGTTCTCACAACCATCTTCCTTAATCCAAACATCGTCCTCGATTCGCACACCTCCAAAGTTCCTAAAACGCTCAAACACCTCTGCGTTTATGTGCTTGCTCATGTTTGGATCAGCCAAGGCTTTGTTCATCAGGCAGTCAATAAAATAACAACCTGGTTCCACGGTCACATACATATTCGCTTTAAGAATACGGGCAAACCTCAATTTGGATACTCCAGGTTCAGTTGGGCGCTCTGGTTGTCCCTTCAAATATCCACCCACATCATGTACATCCAGTCCAATCAAGTGACCCAAACCGTGTGGTTGAAAAATTGCCCCCAAACCAGCGGCCAGCATATCATCCACCTCACCTTTCAACAGACCACCCTCCTTCAATCGCTGTAACATCACCCGATTGGCCAACTTGTGCATATCCACCCAGGACACGCCATCGCGTGCCTCTGCCATCACAGCGTTTCTTGCGTCTAACACTGCGTTATACACCAACTTCTGGTCGTCGGTGAATTTTCCATTCGCTGGGAAGCTGCATGTTATGTCTGCCGCATACCCACAATAGTTTGCACCCATATCGAAGAGACACATATCGCCATCACGAATAACACGATTATTTGGTGCTCCAGCATGTCCGTAGTGCAGAATGGAGGCGTTCAATCCAGTACCACAGATACAGGTGTATGACGTGTGACGACATCCGCCCACCGAGTAGGAATGATGCAAAAATTCACTTTCTCCCTGGTACTCAGTCATTCCAGGCTTTATCTTCAACATTACCTTCTTGTGAGCGTCGGATGAAACCTTCGCAACATAACGCAGAACTTCGATTTCCTGAGGTGACTTAATTACACGACACTCCGATATGATTGGATGCAGAATATCACAGTTCTGAATGTACTTCTCAATGCCGGGGAAAGTCGCAGGTTTGGCTGACAACCCACTATCAGAATTTACTCCACTCATGGTGAGAATCAAAGAGGGATTTGCTTTGCTAAAGTATTCATCCAATTGTTCAGAGTAGAATACTTCATCTGTCTCATACATCGCCTTAAATTCGTCCAAAGTGTGTAAGCGACCCATCCAAACAGAGTAGTCCTCCGGAAGATGTGGAACGAAGAGGGTAGATTCCCCAGTGGCTACATTCACAACACCATAACATCCAGGCTCCTTTACACCGAACATGTATTGAAAGAACGACTCCTGACGGAAGACATAATCCACATCGGTATCATTAAAACTGACATCATTTCCACCCTGCAAGAGAACAAAGGTTTTGCCTTCTATTTGCGAATTATCACGTAGAGCTGATACAACGCGATTGCGATTATCACGGAACAGGCTCATTGGCACTGCGTGCGTATCTGGTCCCATTTGATAGGTGGACATTTTTCTTCTTTTTGTTTCTGTGCCGCACAAAGAACTCTTCACCGATAAACGAATGAAATCAAACTAAATAATTTATCGCAATCTAACGTTTATTAGGCTAGAAGTTAGCCGCGACGTGAAGTGAATATGCGATAAACTAGAAGAAACTTGGTAGACCTGCACACTTGTAACGTACAATTGACAGTTTGCTAGAAATGTGCATCTAGGGGCACTTGTGGGGCATTTTTGATATGGAGGAAATCAAGATTGATGAGAGGGAACATTTGCCAATTTGTTTTAAGGGGTTTTGTGTATATTTGAATTAAATTAATTGATCATTGCACTGTTGACTTCAATTTTCACAAAAACAGATGTTCAAGGAATCTAGTACAATTTGAATTATTAAAAATGTAATTTTGACGATATTACACAGGGTGCATACATTTTACAGCAATAATATTAAATTAATAAATTATTGACATACGTTATTATTCTACTCTGAGACTATGTAGGTATATTTGTATTTATTTACTTAGCCCTGTATTAATAAACGCTGATTAGCGAATCAACGACTACCTTGACAGTTTTTCCCATATGTCAAAAGTTGGTTACTGATTAATCAGCTTAAGTGGCGAGTTGGTGTCCAAACGAAGCTTATCAATTATAAAACAAGATTATCCAAACATGAATAACGTTTTAGCAGAAATTATTTTTTTTTTAAGATCAAGATTTATTATTCTGAATAAATGTTTTTTATCCCACCCAAATGAAACACATCGTTCCAATGATATGTGTTCACTTTTTTGTTCCAATCTGTCTCTACTCTATTTTATGATCAACCCTAATCCTAAGGTATGTGGTTCATTCCCATTGTCGTGAATTTATGGCAGCATTTTCCAATGATTGCTATAACCAACCGTACCTGTGCAAGAGTAAATTTAAATAATCATTGGTGTAAAAATTCACAAATTCTTAAGCGTACTTACCAAATTGTAAAGAGATGGACGATAAAAAATTATATTTCGTTAATTTTTTTCAATTTCCTTCACACAATATTTCAGGTGGTGAGCAAATGAAAACTGTCAAAGGATGACAGCACAGTAGTTTGACAGGAACTTCATTTAAGAGCTTCATTTAAGATTACAAGATCTGAAATCAGGAACACGGTCATATACTAAAAATATACGCGGACATGAGTGTGTTTTGTAGATTTACCTTAATATTTGAGTTCGCTAAAAAAAAATCTAAAAAGGTTTTATAGGTAAAATACTAAGGCTGTGTTCATGGCTACTCGTATTACGCGATTACGAGCGACATCGCAACAAGCTAAATCGCCAGCGTTTGAGTGTTTATGGTGGAGCGATTTCGCCTTCTTTTATTCATTTATTGACACTGATAGTGATATTATAATGATGGAGCTATTTCGCCTACTTTAATTCATTTGAACAGTAACATATTAAACAATATGCGCTCTAAAGTAAAACGCATTTTATTAATAGAAAGCAGTTATTTACTCCGTAAAATGCATTTAAACTGTTATTTACACAGTCGATCTCCTTTGTTATGCCCGCCTGCTACAATTTCAATAAATTTCTCCATTGTGTATGAGCGATTCGCTCAAAAAGTCGCTGACAGTCGCTAGCGGTGGCTAAATTCACATCTTCGCTAAATCGCCGCGCCATAAACACTTCCATATGTACACATGTAATTGTTCTCTAGTAGAGAATCAAATCGCGTCGCGCGACACGAATACGCGTATCCATGAACGCAGACTTAAGCGAAAGGATGTTTTTGTTTGTCGTCTCTTTCCACATACTCCAAATTTGAAGTTTTTAATTTTTTTTAAATATAAATGTTTCTCCAAGACAGTTTTTTATCAGAATTCTGTCTTGCAAATTATTGTCTTTATTTATTTTATTTTTTCCGATGAGCGTTTCGGTTGTAAATCTGATGAAATGTTCTATATCAGCCGTATTTATTAGATTTCCTTAGGCGGGGTCTCACAGGTTGCCTAGTTAGGCATGCCTAAATATTTAAGTTGCCTCTAGGCTACGTTGCTTAAATTCTTATCTATAATCGATTTTACATTGCTGCCTAACTAGGCGAAGTTTATGTCAAAAGAAGTAGTAGAATTTACAAATCTAGTATAAAAAATTAAGATTCTTGTACTTTGTTTACATCAGATTTTCTTTTTTTTTTTTGGGTTTGACAGCATATGTTATATGTAAACAAATATCTTAAAGGAAAAACATGGAGCTATATGGGCAATGTTATATTGCTGTTCGGAATTAGTTTGAGGATTCAACAGTGGGGTGAAAAGAATGTTGGAGCAGGCATAGCCCCCATCACCGAGTAAGCGTTTTGTATATTTTTGGTCTCCTACTAGTTGGCATGTATGAATTTATAATATTCACTACACTTAAATCATTTAAAAATGAAATGTAGCTTGAGTCCATTCTTATTAAAATATTTTCACTTTATTGCAAACCACCACACAAAATCTCAAAATAAATTTCCAGATTGAAATTCTCGTTAACGTCAAAATGAAAATGAAATGAAAATTCCTTAGGCAGCCTCTAGGCAGGGTTCGCTCGCGCTTAAGTTAGGCGGCCTTTAGGCAACGTTGCCTAAATGTGAAAATCGATTATAAATACCGATTTTGCACTTAGGCAGTACTTAAAGGTTGCCTAAAGTTAAGCAACCTCTAAAATGCTTTTATAAATACGGCTGTATATAATTAAAATTTTCTACCGAATTTTCATTTATATATATATATCAATAAACTCTGATTCGGCTCCACTTTGAGATCAGCGCTTTAATTTCAACACCTATTGAACACATTCCAATAAACTCAACAAACACAACGAAACTACTACATTCACGCCGCCATTGTTACGTTAAAAAAAAACCTCCATGCATTTCAATATATCAAGCCGTCTGTCAAAAAGCGACATCTTGGCTTTGTGTTCTAAAAGTTTTCGCGACAAAAAAAAATTTTTTTTCTTCCATTCTTACGTTTACAAAATAAATATACACAAGTGCATAGAAAAAGGAACACGTAAAAAACTTTCCATGGATATTTAAGGTATAAAATCACAGCATTTGCTTTCAAAAATATACGATCTTAAAATATGTTTTTTCGCCATTTTTTTCCAGATTGGCTGCGTCGGAAAAATTCAATAATTATGACACAATACTTGCCGCCAAATCTCCTAGCACTTTTTGCTGCTCGCGATCCAATTCCATATTTACCACCCGTTGATAAATTACCGCATGAAAAGAAGTCCCGTGGATACTTGGGAGTTGGTAAATTCTTGACCGATTTCGAAGATCCGAAAGATACACCACCGCATACACGTGTCGAAACTCGCCAGGAGCGCCTGGAACGGCGTCGGCGTGAGAAAGCTGAACAGGTATGGTCCATTTTGTTTGTATACAAAAAATGGAGTGAATCAATCGTGGAATATTGGAGCTAAATGTTTTCAAATTTCGTTTCTCCTATTATAATTTGTTTTCAACCGGAACCGGCGAGTTCAATACTTTTTTTTCCTACGTTCGGTTTTGGTGGGGGTAGTTTTACTTCGAGTTTATTATTTTGTCGATATCTATTTTTTTATCGGATTTTGATGATTTTCGCAACAAAATGATGGAAATGTGTTTGTTGAAACATAAAACATTTAGAAGATTAGATTGAGTATAATGTTGGCCTAGTTTTTGGTTAGCAATTCACTCCAATTGCAAGGTTCATTGAACTTGAACAGGCAACCATTTGCACAGCACCGTATCCGTTCAAGAGCTGGCAAAAATATACGCATATTTTCTGCACTTATTTTTGTATATGCACTAAAATTTAATTCCAGTCTTGTGACTCATAAAATTGTATGTATCTGCTCATACTGATGTTGATTTGATTTAATTGAATCGCGTGGTCATGTAATCAATAAACTGTTCAACAGTAACACTAATACTGATGCGGGCTACTTTCCATTTTCATTACATTCGGTCGGGTTTCGCTTGTTTTATTATTGCCCAAATCATAAATACTAGTACCTACTAATATTTAATTGGAAACTAATAAGTATCTTCCAATTTAAATAAAACAAAGGAGATATCCTGTTTAAACCACATGTCGTTGGGGTCCATATTATAAACACTATCAGATCTGTGATATCAAATTCAGGCCAAAATAAGTTGATAATCCACGACCTATTGCGCTCTCCGTTGACGGTGATGGCCTAGCAATCACCGTTCTCACAGATCTCCAATTAGCATGGTCCTTAGCTTACTGTCTCTAATTGCGCGCCACTTAAGGCGAGGTCTTTCTCTACTGCTTCTGACTTCTAGCTGGGAATCGAAGACTGCGAGACGTTTTAGCCATCTTAAACGTCTAATGCGGAGCTTTTTGACTAGGGGCATGTCGTTTGTACAGCTCGTATAGTTCTTGGTTGAATCTTCCTCTCCTTAGCCCGTCAACGCGAACGGGACCGAAGAATTTTTCTCTCAAATCGACCAAGGATGTCTTCATCGACTTTTGACACGTCCATGCCTTAGCGCCGTAGTGCAGGAATTGGATGATCAGGTTCTTATAAAGGATCTCCTTAGTTGTTCGAGTGAGTCCTTTACTACTAAATTGCCTTCTTTGACCAAAAAACAACGGTAGGCAAGTGTAATTCTTCGCTTAATTTCTGACGAGATGTTGTAGCGGAGCCGAGGTAGACAGAGTCCCATACTACCTCCAAGTTATATCTGTCAATGGTGACGTTATGTCCAATTCACCGATGTCATCTGTCCTTTTGTGTTGACAAAGATTATGATTTCTATACAGATGACCCACTCCATATAAGAAAAATTGTTCTATGGCGGGTCGTGCTAACACAGCCCGCCATATGTTTTTGTTCTTGTTTTTCAAGTGTTTTCATGCACACCGCCTACCCGTACCATGAAGCTACTGAGCAAAAGTTTCTGTTTTTGTTCTCAATGCGTCATCTGTATAGAATTCATAATCTTTAGTGTTGACAGCATATACTTAGTCTTACCCTCATTTACTCCTGATGCGTGGATAGTGGAATTTAAGGCAAGTAGTATGGTCGATTGGAGGGTATTAGGCAACTACGTTTTATTGATTGATGGATCCCTCCTGATTAGATAAAGAATGTGTAGTGCTCGCGGTTTTGCATGAACCCTTGTGTGTGTATTTTTTTTAAATCAGATCTTTGTCATAGCTAGCTTAATACAAACAGCATTTAACCGCATGTATCGTTAGGCTCGCTTAGAAGTCTTAATATTGTCTAAATCCTATTTTTCCCCTTAGTAATATTTTACGACAAGAATATCAGATGAACTGCAGTGATATGCTCAGCCCATAGTCAGTATAGTCAGTGTACCAATAGTCGCTGGTAGACTAGCGTGGATACATGGGTGGCATTAGTTGAAGTGGTCAAAATCAATGTCAGTTGCTTTCAGATTAAACAGTTTGACAAACGTGAGCTATACCTTTCTTCAATTTAAATAGTCTGTCTATCCCAGGTGATATTCAGAAAGCAGGTACTGACAAGTAGTGCTTAGCAAATTGAGCAAATGGTAGGGTGTTTGGTATTGCTTTTATCTCGTGCTCAACAGGATAACCTACTTTGCAAGATTGTTATAGTCCCTCGTATTTTTTCTGATCCCCTATTTGAAGTTATCATTGTCGCCCTAGTTGACTGATTCATGTTTCAATTTAAAAAAATCCGCTAAGGATAATTCTTTGCTTTTAAAACTACGCAAGGAAGGATTTGGTTTCTATGGTTGATTCGGTATGTAGGATATTTATTTTGCCACAACAACAACTGCTGTGTAATACATATAAGCATCAATAAAAAAAAAATAAAAAAAACAACATAGCAAACAATTACAAGCCAGTTTTATTCCAAACACACATGGGTTAGACTTTTAAAACTTCGTGGTAAGCAAATTAGGGTCGTGATGTAAGTATCTGTAAAGGTAAAAGTCGGCTTCAATTCAGTAAAAGTTAGATTCTACTTCTGACAAGTTCAAAAGCAATGATTATTCTTTCGATCTTCATTTGGTTTACTGATGGTTTTTCTTCGCTCTTGAGCAATTTCAATGGAAAGCCGAATAAACACTTTAACCCGTCATACGTTCATACATTACAATCACTTTGTCCATACCGGGTAAGTACCGGGATGTTGGATCCTGTGACATTACATTGCCTATAGATTTGTTGTCAACTTTGAGTGATTAACCGGCTACATTCACACTTGGGTAAGGCTCTTACAAGCAGAATATTTAGCCAGTTGGATGCCAATGTAAGTTTCTTTTGTAAGTGGTTTCGCCGTCAGTTGTAAGTTGTTTTGTTTTTTTTTTGGTAAATTGGTAAGCACATTGGGTCGTACAAATGAATTGGCCTGTGTAAGTCCCAAAGGTCCATTTGGCTACAAAAGTTGTAAGTTGTTGAGCTGTGCGAAATATCCAGCCGGCCAGAAGCCGAACCAAAAGTGCCTGGAAATTTCCATAGTAAGTTTATTTTTACTGCAATTTGTTTTTCCACCATTCAGGCGGGATCATCGCCTTGTAAGTCCAAGTGTATGTTTTTCTTAACTGCATATTGTTGTCCGCAAGAGGATCGATCGCTGCCTATTATTACCTCAGTGTGTAAGTTGTTGGTTTGGCTTTGAATTGCCCAACGTCTGGATTATCACTTTGTAGATCCCAGTGTAAGTTTTGATTGTCGGCGATAGACCATTCCGTAAGTAGTTCCACAAATATAGCTGGTAACGTACTCGGTAGGTAAATTGGGTTGCGTTTAACAGCTCTGTGGCTAAAGCCATGAAGTTACTTTTGAAAAGCGGTAGGTAAAACTAAATTGATGCGACACTTCATTTCTGGGTACAACTGACGTAAGTTTTTTATGTTTTCACGCCTTCTGTGGCTAGGTTGGTAAATGTTGCATTCAATTTCAGCAAACAAAATGTATTAACGTTCAAATTGCATTCACCTACTGTTGAGAGTCTTTTTTAATGGACACTGAGGCTTTCAAAGGTCAGTATTCCACGCAAGCTAAACGACTTGATTTCGCCGCATAAGCAAATTTTATCGCAATAAAAGCCTCCAGAGCTCGTACAGCTATGAGCAGATTTGTAAGTTCAAACGAAGTGTAGTTGAAAGAATTTCCAAAGGTAAGGCTAAGTGTCTCCTCAGGAAATGCTTTGCAATTGGCTATAAAAAAAACTGCGCCATTAACTCTCTTAAGACGATAGGTAGGTATCCAGTGATTTGGGGTGAAAGTGTGTCCTTAAATTCGTTGCCTATGTGTGTACTGAAGCAAATTTCCTCAGAACGAATAATGAAAAATGAACTCGGGCTTAAATCGATTGAAAATCAATTACCAGTATTTCTCACATCCATCATTTTAGGACCCTCAAAGCTCGACGTATACTAATGCCAAACATTTGTAATTCTCCATTCCAACAGGTAGCCTACAAGCTAGAGCGTGAAATCGCGACATGGGATCCCCAGCAGATAGCTGAGGCTACAGAGGATCCGTTCAAGACGCTGTTCGTGGCGCGCGTCAACTATGACACCTCCGAGTCGAAGTTGCGCCGAGAATTTGAAGTTTACGGCCCCATCAAGAAGATCATCATGATAACGGATACAGAAACAGGCAAACCCCGTGGCTACGCGTTCATCGAGTACGAGCACGAGCGCGACATGCACTCGGCGTACAAGCATGCTGATGGCAAGAAGATCGACGGCAAGCGAGTGCTAGTGGATGTAGAACGTGCACGCACGGTTAAGGGCTGGCTGCCGCGACGTCTGGGCGGTGGTTTGGGTGGCACACGTCGTGGTGGTGCTGACGTCAACATCAAGCATTCCGGTCGTGAGGATAATGAACGTGAACGCGAGCGTTATCGCCTCGAGCGTGAGCGTGAAGATCGTGATCGTGGGGCTGCAGAACGTGGAGGAGCCGGTGGTGGCGGTGGCGGCGGAGGAGGTGGTGGACCACCACAACCTCGATTCGACATTAGACGAAGATCAAGATCAAGGGATCGTAGAGAGCGAGAAAGATCTCGCCACCGGAGCAGATCCAGGGAGCGTAGGAAGCGTGGTCGCGGCGGCAGCAGAGATCGCGAATATGACGATCGTGCCGATAGACGTGGAGGACCTAGCCTGGGAGCGGAGAAAGATCGCGACCGCGATCGTGAACGTGACCGTGAACGCAAGAAGAAGCGTTCCAAGTCGCGCGATCGTGATCGTGAGCGTTCGGACAAAAAAAGAGATCGCCGTGATCGTGAACGTGGTAGCGACCGTGATCGTGAGCAAAAGGAAAGAAAACCCGATTTCCGTGATGATATTATCAAGATCAAAGAGGAGCCTATCGATGACTATCCATCGTATTCGCTGCCGCCTATTAACTATCAGGCGATCAAGACGGAAGAAGAGAACGATGATGTCAAGTACCGGCCACCAAACGATCAACAGCAACAATACCAAGCTCTGCGCAGCTCCGGCGATCGTGAGAATGGACAGAATCCAACCTCGAATGATGACAAAGACGAGCAGTGGTGGCGTTAGTGCAGCAGCAGACTACAAACTTAGTTCAGCCTCCATAGTACTCTTTGTAAACTCTTGGTGTGTTTTCTGTTTAAATTATATTTTTGTTGCACCGTCAACTCCAGTGCATTTGTCTCTCAAAATTGTTAACATATTTCCCCCCTCGACAATTAAATTTTTATAATATATGAAATTATAATAAAAAAAAAAGGAAAGCAATCGGCAAAAAGACCACGCAACAAAATCAAAGAGAACACCCGACGGATTAAAATAACAAACTTCAATACAAATACAAAAGTAAAGTTAGCAAGTAAATACAATTTTTTTTATTCAACAAGAGGAGAAAGAAAAGCAGACAGAACCGGTGAATTAACTTCTTTTCACCGCAAATTTAGAAAAATTACTAGACAGACATCAAAGCATAAACAAACAAAAAATATATTTAAACGAATTTTTAAATAAAATAATAAATAAAAATAAACGTAATCACGCGTAGTATGTAAACTAAAGAATTGATTATGTTTAGACTGTCAAAATATATATTAAATGCAAGAAAACAGAACAAGTGTACAAGAACAGCGCTTATTTTAATTTATTTTATTCGTAAATTATTTCTTGTTCAACTGCAGTTTTCAAAACTTTATATTTCCTTTTCTGATATTTTAAATTTATAGTCGAATGATAGAAGCATCAAAATATAAAAATGAAAAGCTACAACTATAAAAAAACATGGTTTTGTTAAATAAATAACTTATGTTATGAATAACAGGAGAAGAAGACGAAATGGATCTTTAGAAGGTCGCTTGTCATTTATTTTAATGAAGTGAGAAGTAGTGTTTGAGTGTGACAATTTGAGTGGTTAATTATTGTTGGATGGGGACGACTTGACAGCAGTAGGTGAATGCAATTTTATCGCGAATAATAAATATTTAGTGCAAGATTTGTAATTTAAGCGAAACTAAATGAAATAGGCAAGCAGTTACCAGAACTTTCAAACAAGATAATTGGAAAAATATAGCGCGCCAACATTATAGAAGAAAATATGTGGATTCATTTGCCAATGGAGGGTATCACTATAACATATAGTTCTGTTCCTTACAATATTTTCAGCCCAATTATGAATATTCCCTAGGATTTTCTTTCTCGGATTTTATTTTTCTCGAGAATTCGTTCCTCATATTCTGAATCAGCGGTAAAATAATGTTCAGATTCATTTCAAATCCGGCAGGAGGAGTATCTCGTTTCAAAATCAGCTGTTTGAAGAATTAAGTGTCATTTTGCGAATTCTGTCAAATGAACTGCAAAATAGAGGTGATTTAATTCGTTGGACAAATGTCCCGCTGTCATTTTATTCAGGGGCCATATTTTGCAAAAAGAATATCGTTAAAATACGATTACGTAAAATTAGTATCTTTTTAGGTTTTACGATATTCGTAATTTCTTACGACGTTAATTTCTTCGCACAAGATGTCGCTCTTTTGTTAACATGTTATGTAAATTATTGTGACTCGATAACATTTGTCGGATTCTCCGACAATCCTCACAAGAAAAGTCACAACGAAACTCACCACAGCAAAGGTGAATATATATAAGCAAAGTTTCTGCAAATTGTGACTTGGCTGAGAGGTATTATATATAGTTATTTCGTATACACTTCTGATAACAGCCATGTACAAGGAAATATTGGCTGAAACACAATCACGCTTTGGAGCTTCGCTTTACCAACGTTACGCCCAACTGCTTTGCGCACGCTTTGACATATTTATTTTCTCAGCAGTTTCAACTTCTGCTACAAAAATGGGGGAAATGATTAAAATCTTTGCTAAAAATATCGTATTCCACAACCTTCTCAGAAAATAATCCAGAAAACAACAACAAATATTTTGACAATTCACACTTTTTCCAACCTTAGCTTTGCCCATGGCGCTTTACAGCAACGTTACGTTAAGATTTTACGTTTTTCATTTTGAGGTGGAAACTCAACGCCAGGCAAAGCTAAATTGGGATAGGTAACATTGATTTCATATGGTTGAACTAGGTGCGTCAGCCAACGCAACGCACCAAAGCGTGATTGTGTTTGAGCCATGATTGTGTTTCAGCCATGATTGTGTTTCAGCCATATAGCACTGAAAGAAACTATTCAAAACAAATTTAATAAAACTGCAATGAGAACTTGAGAAGAACACTATGTAATACATACTCGAAGTACAAAAAGGCAAGACATCAATATTATTAGTTTGTTACAAATGATGTGCTTTTGTAAAATTCTTACTTTTCATTTACGGAGGAAACTTTGTCAATGATATGCGCCATATTCATTTCAACTTCCATTTTTTACACTACTCAACAATCAAAATATCAAATCTCAAATAATTTGCTAGTTGTGACCTGCTCTGAAGGAGATCACAATTTCGATTGTTTTTGTGACTCTCACAAGTTGTGACTGCGGGGGAGAATACGAAAAAGTCATAAAATCAATTTCACCTCTTCTTGTGACTTGTGAGGTATCAGTGATGATGGGGAGAATCGGGCTATTAAGCTTGACGGCGGCATTAATTTGTTTGCTAATCCGCTGTGAAAAAGTGGTGTCTGTGCTGTTTTTTGGAACATATTTTCTTGCAGAAGCTTATAAAAATTACATTTCACTAGCAGTCCACATATAATAAGTCAATGTGGTGTATTCATATAACGTCGGAAAGTCGCTGTAAACGTGGTAAAATTACGACGTGGCAAATGAACTGTCAAAATTTGTATGGGAAATATTTTACAACAATATCGGAAATTTCGCACAGGAAATGGGTGTGTAAACTGAGATGGTAAACGTTGTAAACTTTTGAAATGCAATTTTGACATTTAATCATCAAAAAAATCAATCTTTTCAATCGATTTTGACATTTTTTGTGTTCCATTGAGCAAAAAAATTGATTTTTTTTTATCTTAGATCAATTTTGCAAGTCTGGATTATTCGGCAGATTTACTCCTCCTTGCACACACACTAATACAAATGATAAATGTCAGTTTGACCAAAGTTATTTTCGTTTTGATTTATTATTATTTCGGTTGATAAAAACTATTATTAATCATTAAAACTGTAGCAGTTCAATGTGAAATATTAATTAAATGAAAAACAAACAACCTGTGTGACTTGAAACTTTTCAGCTACACCTACACTAACTTCACAGACAAGAAATTACAACAATACAGAGTCGTCTTTCATTGGCGCTCAAAAAGATCAAATTTTAGGTCAAAACCCAGATTTACAAATGGAAAACTAGGACAAACAATAGGAACAACATTCTATCAATAAATAAATTACTAAAATAATTCAGCGGATTATGACGCATTATTTAGTGGTGCGGTTTTAGGTTCGCTCATGAAAAGTCGTCGTAAAATTATAATCTTTCTCACGTAGTAAAATTACGATGATGCATGAATACCCTTGTTATCAAAATATGAGCCTCCATCATAAGGGATGTTTGAGGTGACACCTGGGTCAAAAAACAAATAACAAATTTTTTGCGCAACAGGCTCGTTAGTAACCAGGGACTAGCTTTCTCACAACCATCCAGGTGTGCGTGTGTACTTCTTGCACGATGTCGCGGACCTCCTGTGTTATGCCGACTCCGAACGGTAAGTTGAGATAAACTATTCTTGACAATTGATACTACTCGGATGATTTGTCAGATCATCACGAGAGGAGGGCCAGTGAAAAATCATTTGGATTCGAACCCAGACCTGCGCGGAAGTTCATCGCACTAACCATCGGGCCACTGAGCCCTATGACATCTGGGTCAAAGTAAAAATATCCTCGCCATTATAACAGAATGACTTCAGTTATCATTCAGGTCACCTAAATTGTAAATTGAAGGACTGACTTAAACAATTTAGTTCATCTTCGATTGGTTTACACCGTCGAAATTTACACCAAATGTTGGCTTGGTCTATTTTCGTTCTGATGTGCAAGAGCAAATTTAAACCAATTTAAAAAAAATCACTTTGAATTTTGGTTGGTGAGACAATCAAAATTTGCAAACGATGACGATTCGAATGCCACTCGATATTTTCTACTCTTCATAGCACAAAGAAGAATGACGTCTCTTTATTATTTCTGTCAACATGCAAAGGAACAAATAAATGTCGCCGTCCTTGCGATTGTTTAGTATTTACGCACTTTGCCATTGTTGAATCTTGCATGTAATAAACGCACTATGTTATCTAAAGAAATTTAATTTCTCGCTGAATGCATTCACTGACTCAACGAAACAGCCGGCTGACACCTGCACGTTGCCCAGCCTGGGAAATTTACAACTACTTTTCAAAAAGTTTTCTTCTAACGTGCGGTTCTCAGAGTTTATGCTAACAAGTTAAAAAATCTAATTTTGCTAAATACCTAGCTCCAATTTTATCACAAAGTTATCATCCCAACAATTCGAAAACAAAAGTAAGCTATTACAACACAATCTATGTGCTGGGCACATGCAAAAAATAGAAAACATCCAGCTGGGATCGCTCAAGTAGATTTAAAATGTCTTTGGAAAAATTTCAAGCAACAGATTCTTCGAGAGATTTATTAAAAAATCACCTATTAACCAAACGGTAAATATTAGTATAAGATAGACTTGCATTTGTTTATATAGAATTAATTGCATTAGTAAGCAAATTATAAGTAAATCGCTTGAAATTTTTCCAATATCATTTGTTGTTTGGTTTTTCCCTTTTTTATTTTAATTTTGAAATTTGACTTATCGCACGTTGAATGTAGGCATGAGAACTATTTGTATATAATCAAGTATGTAAATAACGCCCTATTCCATATCCCTCTATAAGTACCAGTACCTCTGAAAAAATCATAAACATTTTCCATCTATTGTACGATTTGTCTATAGAAAGCCAATTGTTGTCCCTGCTGTGCCACTAGCCCCGCAGCGATTAAGTTTTGAATTGTCGGAAGATCTGCAAGTAATTGTAAAAAAGACACCAAGTGGTGGTGATAGGAAAATGCCGCGAGTTCGTAATCCCGATGAGAACAAGGAGAACGCAGAGGAGCGTTTGCATAACAATACTCCAATAAAGGCAAAATTGTTGCACAAGGT
Source organism: Rhingia campestris (assembly GCA_932526625.1). NCBI lineage: Eukaryota > Metazoa > Arthropoda > Insecta > Diptera > Syrphidae > Rhingia > Rhingia campestris. The sequence goes on from OW052185.1 coordinate 107,675,835, forward strand.
CGATGCGACTGTGATGGAGGACCCAAATGATGTATTTCAGATCACAGATACAAGTTTCAGCACATTGGAGGATATGTGCGAAAAGACTGCATCAGATCCTGATAGTACTCTGTTTCGCTATCTGAATCATGATCCACCACCAGTGATGCAGACAAGGGATGCTATCTTTAGACGCAACCAATCCTACGATGAAGAAGCTAATGCTTTGCAGCGTCTCTTGGACGAGTTAAATGTAGAGGAGACCCAAAAGCGAATGAGAAACACATCTCCTAACGACACACAGCTTGACGATGTGGAGGAGCCATCGAAATTCTGGGAAAACACCCTTACAGCGGATGCGCTTCAGTCCATTTCGCCGGTCAAGATGGTTGGCCTGATGCGACAGTCTACCATTATGGAGGAGTGCTCAGATGTCTCTGAGTCCGAAGCGAGTTCGACCAGTTACCAGAGTGCTATGAAGACAGGTTGGTCCAGCGAAACAACGGGTTGCTACGAGACTGCCAATGATACAGCACCATGCAGCGAACGGGAAGGAGAAAAGAAAGTCTCGAGGGGGTCATCTTCGTCGGAGCTCTTCCAGCAGCGTCATAGTAGACAGAAATTCTTTGAATATCAAAAAGAGGATCGGAAATCCCTTCATCTAATCGATTTGGAGACAACAATACAATTGAACTCACCCGACTCAATCCCCGATTCTCCAGAGTCGCCCGAACCTGAAGAGATCCCGAATTGCTCGCCTGATTCTTTCGAAGAGCCAGAGAAACCAACGGAACATGATTTCTCCCCAGAATCAACGGAACTCTCCGAACCCGAAGTATATGAATGTTCTCCAGAAATATCAAAACTCACTGAATCGGAGGTAACCAACAGCAGCTCCATCATCGAGCTCTCTGATGACGAGTCCGCGGAATGTGATAAAATCCTCCAGAAAATCGACCAACTCGAAGCCGACTCTGCCCTCAATCGCAGTTTCACCATTAAAAGTGAGAAAAAGGAAGACGATATCGAAGAGAAGTCGATTCACTTCAATGACACCATGGAAGAAGTAGAGTACATGATGAAGAAGGGAATGCAATACATGGAGGCAGCTAAAGACAAACCATCACCCATCAAATCTCACCTAACTCCCGCAAAGACAGCTGAACGTTATCGTTCGCCCTCTCCCATGCTATCGTCACCAATCACCCCAAAGACCGTCATTGCCAAGCCGAAACCAGTGAACAGTCATACTTTGAACATCAAACCATTCCCCAAATTAGATATCTTCAAGAAACCACAAGCCAGCAATCTACGCGCACCCACAGTTCAAAACAAATTCATCTCAGCGACCAAGAAACAGCAATACGCTCACGTTGTCAGTCCGATTGGTGCGTACATCAACAAAACCCCAATTACACCGTTGATATCGAATATCAAACCCATCTCCAGTGATTCTACGGTCACTTCAAAGGCATTCAAGCAGCTGGAGTACAACAGTCGTGTTACTCCTAAGAAAACCGGCCCTACCACCTCTGAGCAAAAAGACTACGTGTGCAGTTTACCAAAGAAGGCGTACATCTCGGCCGAGTACCAACATGTAAGTTGAATTGCGCTCTCTTAACGATGATCCTTAGCTAAGTGCTTGTCTTTGTTTCAGATTACCGATAAGCGGACACATCGTGTGATACCCGGTGGACCTAAAATTCAATGCTACATCCAGCCTGCCCTTGTGCCGGCTGTGGTACGTCACGAGGGCAAGTTGAAGATGCGATCGAGCTCTGTAGAGCCTCCATCGCCGAGGCGTTCCGATGATAGTTTGGCCGGTCTCAGTATGATTTCGGGTGATGTGTCGGTCTACACCATCAAGGACGCGCAAAAGTTTTGAGAGTTCTATATCCGTCTACGCCAACTCTGTACCTATAGCTTACTCTGATTTTTTTTTATATTTTAATATATTTGGGGAATGGATGGTTCCGTTAAGGATACACTTAACTTAATTTATGTTTTTTGTTTGCACACGATTTTTTTTATATGTGTATGTGTTGTATACTCCATGAGTGAATAAATTGATTATTCTGAAGTATTTCTAGGGTTTTACTGTAAAAGGATGTCACTTCTCGGGTAGGGCGGAGTCATATGTTTTATCTTTGGAGTCCTTGTTATCAACCAAGGCTCGTCAATCATAGCTAGTGTCTTACTTGCGGCATATTTTAATGACTGTGCCCCAAGTCCGTGGTGGACCTGAGCCTCAACCGAAATGACTGTTAATCCTGTCCGAAGATAACTGCCCCGGTTACGTACTCCGATTTGGTTGAGATCTGTCTGTCATTTATTTTTTTTCCTATATGGATACTCTGTGAGCCGTGCTACGAGTCATGCCAGACTCCATGCTAAAACATGTATACGTGGCTAAAATACCCTTCCAATTCTGTCCGTAAATCCTTACTGTACCGCCTGTCAAGGCTTTCTTTCATAGGGCAGGGTTTCCTCTTATTGTCCTGGGTTTCCGTCCTCTTGTGGTTTCGTGTCTGTTCTGCCTCAAAATGACGAAAGAATGTGTCATCAGCAAGTCTCAGCTTGTGTGGGTATTCCCGGAAGCTTCCGTGTCCCATGATAGATAGAAATTTACTTCACGGTGCTTTCGGCAGTAGTTTGTGCGTCCACCTTCTGTTTGGTGTTGTGTTCGACTGTCTTAGCCATTCCATTTCAGCGGATTTAATAATAAAATATCTCGCTGCGTTTTCGTTGTTGTACGTCGTTGTTGAGATTTTTTCCTCCAGCTCGATAGGCATTCACCACGCTATCACACTTATTGCATCCCCAGATACAGTTCTGTATCCACAGCATACTCTAGGTGATGCTCTTCGGTGCACAGAGTTGTATGACTCAGTACACGTGACCGAGGCCCATGCGGGGCTGCGTACTCGAGGATTGATTTGCTTACGGTTGCAAGCAGATTTCTTATTTGGTGCCTTGGTCCTCCAATTGATATTCCGGCGATTATTCGGTTGACTTTCTTACTTGTGTGCCTTAGGTTGTCTCTGAAGTTAAGCATGTGGTCTAGGAGAACTCCTAGGTATTTTATGTAGTGTGCTCTGCCACTTAAGTCTTAAGAGCGCTAAACTTTTTTACGGCTGCTAATGAGAATGGCCTCTGATTTATGGTCCGCCAGTTCCAACCTGACGAGATGCGAGCCATATCTTTACATCTTTGATATTGTTGTTGCAGTGTTGCGTCACTTTCTCTACAGTTTTGGCCAGTACTACTACTGCTTTCTTCCCAGTTTCCACCTCGTTCCAGATATGGCTTCGGGAGCTTTGTCACACTCAGTCATCTATATTGAAGATATCCGAACGTCCATTGGTGCTCAGGGACATCTGAATTGCTGATGAAAAATATCTACGATTCCAGATGATAGATTGTTTGTAGAATTGTCGGATTTTTTTTTCTTGTCGCCTATTAGTGAGCAAGGCTCGTCTGTCACTCCCTTTCTGTACCTGCATCCATCATCATACCACGGGGATTTTTTTGGTGGTATTCGATACCCTAGGTTGGAGTCAGCTCCTTTGGAACTTTACCGATACTGCTACCACTTCTGTTGACATTCGTAGAGAATGTAGGCAGAGTGAACAACTATGATGTTCGGTTGTTGAATACATTACCATTTGTAACTTTTTCCCTTGAAATAACCGAACTAAGAATTTGTCTGCGACTTAAAATTTGCACACTCGACATTTGACCTTCTGAAGGTGTGAACATAAAGGAATCGACACTTGGTCCTGAGTGGGCGTCCCATTGTATGTATCTCTATCATGTAATGTTTAGAAAGTCTTGCGTAGCGAACGAGTTGTCCAGTAACTCCATTCCTGAGATTGGGGCCCCTGCCAACGATAGCTTAACACTCACTTCGACTTTGGATTCTGCCTTGGTGACGGTTGAGTTTTCCATAATGTCGATTGGGATTTCTTTACTTGTATCAGGGGGTCGTAATGTGGAACCCCGACGGCCAGGACCACATATAGGATATTCTTAGTAAATGTAAGGCTTTGTTATTTAATTACATTTTGAGGAGATATCGTTGTCGTAATGAATATTGTGTGTCCCTTCTTGTTGTTATACCTGCTTATGCTCCTATGAACTGCTAAATCCAATTTAGCTCTCTATCCCGTTGATTTCGGTAAATGATGTCAATATCCTCTTCATTCTCAGCTTTAAAACTCAACAGCAACTATCGCAGGAATTCTCCCACTCTTGCTTGTATACATCTGTTGTTGTTTCTCATTAAACTTTTTCGTCTTCTTAAGTGGCACTACAGTCCGGAATGAACCTGACTGACCTTCAACCAACATGCCTCTCTAATAATTACCCCGGTCCTTAGCTAAATGCCTCCAGTTACACACTTCAAGTTGTTGAAGGTTTGCTTCTGCTTGTGCGCCCCACTTAAGGCGAGGTACTCCTCTACTGCGTCCGACGACTTTCACCACAATTCACGTCTTCGGATGCAATGCTACCCCATTCTTGCCCGCGTACATCTGTTTTTTAATTCACGTCAATCCAGATGTTTAGTTTTGATGGGCGGGATAACCTAGCACGCCAGTTGCGGTGTCTTTAATGCTTTATTCGTGGTCGAGAAAGTACCACCGGCAATGCCTAGCGCTGGGTCATAGGACCTTTGTTTTCACCTAGAATGGGAACCATCATATGAGGCGTGAAAGTAAACAAACATCGTCCGCGTAGTCATACCCTAAATTCTCTGTAAGCGCTTGTTAAGACATCCAGTCCGGTATTAATACTCTCGAGCGGGTACCTTAAGTTTTAAACAAATTACACAAAGACAACTCAGCTTCCAAATAACCAGATGTATAATAAAGAAACCAATCAGCAAGTGGGAATTTCGTTCTAAAACCGTAATTTTATTAACTGTTTCTATTCTAAATCAATAAACTCCAATCGTCCGTCACTCAATACATTCAACAAAAGTAATGTAAAACTAGGAAAAACACCCTAGATGAACTACAAGTATAGCGATGCAGCAAATACAATATCCCTCTTCAGCAGTCGTACTCCCTCCGAGAACTTGTTCTCCAACTCTGTGTTACCGATAGTCTTTGCCGCCTGACACATCTGCCGCAACAACTCCTCCAAACGACGCATGCAGCGAATGATAGAGCCCTCGAAAATATCCGTCATCTTGCAGACACTCAAGAACGAGGCTCCCTTGCACCACGACAGCACCACATCCATCAGGAACGGCTTGAATTTGTCCACATAAGACTCCTCGTCCAAATCCAGCTTGCATTCGTTTGAGATTTTAGCGATTCGACGGGCCAACTCTTGCATCGATCGCAAGGGACCTGACAGCTCGTCTGTGGATTGCGGTACTTCGGCGGATTTTTCATCGCACACAAAGCACGAGAGCAGAGCAACAGATTGCGCAGTTGTTAGTTCGTTGAAGACGCCATTGAAGATCATCTCCGTCATTAGGAGTTCGTCAGCGGAACTTAGTTCGCATGCTACTCGTCCCTTAAATTCGATAACGTCCGAGGCGGTGCAGTACTCCATTCGGCGGAGCACACGTTTGCGGTGCTTCAGTTCGTCCATCTGAAGGAGACTTCGAGCCTCCTTTAGTTTGCTCTTGGCGCTCATTAGCTCGTTTTGGATTTTCAATTTGTGAGTGTACTTGGAGTAGACTGCCTGGAGTTCTTTGGAATTGTGCAGTGGATGGGCAAAGAGACGTTCTTCGAATTTGTCGATGGATTCCACGATGTGCTTGAACTCCGGCTCCTTGATATGCATTTCTTTGATGGGATTGAGAAGTGGGGGACCTTTGGGGAAACGTTTTTTCACCTCTTCGATGGTTTTAAGGACACTCTTACGGTTGTCAGCTGGACGCAGATCGTTGGGGTAATATACACGGAGTGAGGAAATTTGCGATATGAGTTTGTGAATGACAGGCACTACTTCCATGTTGCCCTTCTTGCCGGGGGTGCATGGTTTTGGCTCGTCGCTCTTGGCAGACTCATCGGTTACATGGAGGAGGACGTCGACGACAACGTTTGTCTCGGATTTCAGCGGATTTCGTACGTTGCTGGCCTGCTTTTTAAAATTCACAACAATTCCCCAGTCAAATTCGTCGGTTTCGTTCTGGACCTTAATAAGGCGGCCAGGCTGAAGGAATGGGATGAGGTATTCGGGCTTTGTTATGTACGTGCGGAACTGTTTACCCAGCGAATCAAGTTGATCGCGGATATGGTGGTATGAAGCGACGCTGTGTTCATCTGGAATTTTGACTTTGTCAAGCTCTAGCTGCTTATCTTGGACCTACAAATGGAAATTCCTATTGATATATGGTGAAGGTATTAAATTGTATCGCGCTTACCTGCTTGTACAGCTCTGGGATGGAGCTTTGATTCTGAAACTGGAAGAATGACCGCTCCAGCATGTATTCGGGATTTATCTCCTCCACTCGGAGCAGATTCAGTACCATGTTATATGTCAAGTGAAAGGCGGAATTGATTGGATCGGCTTTACCTTGGACAATGGCGCGTCCAACAGCCGGCGAGACCTTTTCGTCGATCATAAGGATGACAATACCCTTGTCATCCAAGCCACGACGACCAGCACGACCAGACATTTGAATGTATTCGCCTGATGTAATCCATCTAAAGTCCTTTCCGTCGAATTTACGAGGTGCCGTGAACAGCACGGTTCTTGCAGGCATGTTGAGACCCATAGCGAAGGTTTCGGTGGCAAATAGCGCCTTGATGAGTCCCTCTCCGAAAAGAATTTCAATAATTTCCTTCAAAATGGGCAGAAGACCACCATGATGAATGCCAATTCCACGTCGTAGCAGCGGCAGAACGTTCTCCACTTGTGGTAGCTGTCTGTCTTCCTCAGAGAGGACGTCCAATGCGTTGTTGAACACCTCATCTACAAGTTTCTTCTCTTCGGCAGTGTTAAAGTCCAGTTTGGCCATTTGCATGGCGTACAGCTCGCATTCCTTTTTGCTGAAGGAGAAGATGATGACCGGGGCGAAATTCCGCTCCATGATCATCTTGACAATCTTGAAAATGTTCGATTGACCTGCATTTACGCCCTTCATGCCTCCCTTGCGACCCTTCTGGTCGCCTTTGGCAGCATCGCCAGAGCTCTGAAGTACTTGCATCGCTGTGTTAAAATTTTCTTCCTTAAACTGCCCCTTTTCGTCGACAATCAAATGGATGCCATCGCCTCCAGCTGGAAATATATAATGCTGCAATGGAGTTGGACGATAGTCGGTGTAGACCACATGACACGGTTGCTTGTGCAAGTGGCAGACCCACTCGGCGAATTGTCGCGCATTTGGAATCGTAGCCGAGAGGAATACATATCGCACGTTGTCTGGAAGAAGAATCAACGTTTCTTCCCACACCACACCACGCTCCTTATCACGCATGTAATGGATCTCATCAAAGACAACCCAACCAACTTCACGCATAATTTCCGAACCCCGATACAACATGTTACGCAGAATTTCTGTTGTCATGATTAAGCACGACGCCGATGGGTTGATAGTGACATCTCCAGTGACCAGACCCACATCCTTAAACTCCTCACTAAACTCTCGATACTTCTGGTTGGACAACGCTTTAATTGGAGTCGTGTAGATCACTCGCTGCTTTGCTTTCAGAGATTTCGCAATCGAATACTCAGCAACGACAGTTTTACCTGCTGAAGTGTGGGCAGATACCAACACACTCTGATTGTTGTCAATGCAGAGAATAGCCTCTTTCTGGAAAGGATCCAGCACGAATGGGTATTCCTTCGAAGGCGGACCAGCAACTGGCGCAAGTGGAATATATTCTTGGCCCGGATAAGTAGCCACCTCGTGTGTACACGATTCAGGTGATTCAATCACGTGGACTGAGATGCGAGTGTTCAGCGCTTCGACACAAATATCATCCAGGATGGATTCTGTGACTTTAGTACGTTTGTAGCCAGATTCATCGTCACTTTCAATGTGTTGTCGCTTTTCCGGAAATTTTCTACAAAGATAGGATTTACTCGAAAGGGGTTATGGAAAATGTGTTTCGGTCTACTCACTTATCTATGCTCTCATCCTCTACATCAATAGCATCGGCGACTGGCACTGCCTCGACAGCTTGTTCCTCAGATTCAAAGCAGTTAAACAAATCATCTATATCTGCCATACTTTTCGATATTTGCTTCCAATTTTAATCGCTGTTTTGTTAAGAAATAAAATCAAGAAAAAGAAAATGCTTAAACGAAACGCGTTCGAACTTGTTTTGACAAGTGACAATTCAAATGGCGGAGAGGTGAATTTCTTGATGTCATTTGTAGAGTTAGGGGTACGTGACATTTGAGTGTTGTTGAGTTGGTAGTTTTGTTTTTAAGGCTGGTCTGCACCAACGACTATTAGTGGCGTAGAACCTCTAATAAATGTATAAATGCATATTTATGGAATTTAGATCCCACTTACAGAGTGGGAGAAATGGAAATATTCCTGACTGTAAACTAACAGTCCGATTCTCCCCCTTGTGAGGAAACAAAAGTCACAACCTCTTGTGACTATTCATTGTGAGGATTATTGTGACTCGATAACATTTGTCGGATTCTCCGATAATCCTCACAAGGAAAGTCACAACGAAACTCACCACAGCAAAGGTGAATATATATGTGCAACGTTTCTGCAAATTGTGACTTGGCTGAAAGGTATTGTATAGTTATTTGGTATTCACTTCTGATAACAGCCATGTGCAAGGAAATATAGCACTGAAAGATACTACAAATACAATTTTTTTTGGCGCAACAGGTTCGTTAGTACCCAGGGCCTAGCTTTCTCACAACCATTCATGTGTGCGTGTGTACTTCTTGCACGATGGCGGGACCTCCTGTTTTATGCCGACTCCGAACGGCTAAGTTGAGATAAGCTATTCTTGACAATTGATACTACTCGGACGATTTGTCAGTTCATCACGAGAGGAGGGCCAGTGAAAAATCATTTGGGTGTTGATACGGCTGGGAATCGAACCCAGACCTGCTGCGCGGCGGTTCATCGCACTAACCATCGCACCACTGAGCCCTCCACTGAAAGATACTATTCAAAACAAATTTAATAAAACTGCAAAGAGAACTTACTAAGAACAAAATGTTATACTCGAAGTACAAAAGGCAAGGAAGTTGGAAGTTAAAAGCCGTCTTCGCTGCAATCGTATCAATGTTATTAGTTTGTTACAAATTTCATTTACTTTTCATTTACGGAGGAAACTTCGTCAATAATATGCGCCATATTCATTTCAACTTCCATGTTTTACACTACTCAACAATCAAAATATCAAATCTCAAATAATTTGCTAGTTGTGACCTGCTCTGAAGGAGATCACAATTTCGATTGTTTTTGTGACTCTCACAAGTTGTGACTGTGGGGGAGAATACGAAAAAGTCACAAAATCAATTTCACCTCTCCTTGTGACTTGTGAGGTATCAGTGATGATGGGGAGAATCGGGCTATAAATGGGGAGGGAAACAGAGCTTCGTAGAGCATTCCACACTCATGTTGTCCGGTTACGGTATGAATCTCTATATTTCAGAGTACGTCCGAAGATAGGCTTAGGAGTATAAATTTGCATTAATAAAACAGTGAATATACCGGTTAAATTAATTAGTCAATAGAAAGCAAGCTGAAGATATTATGACGATGTTCAAGAGAAACTTAGGAGTTCGCTATTTCTATATCTTCTATAGCTGTTTTCACTCGCATTTGAATCCTAGTTTTGGATGCATAAACTTTTTATATTGATCAGTACATAGATGAAATATTTCTTTTAACGATTCATGAAACCAAGACATTATGCTCCGTTTTTAACGATTTAGAATATCTTGTCATAGCAAACATACCGAGCATTTATAGCTTTTCGGTTTTATCCACCTAAGCTGCATTCATGAATAATATCTGTAGATCTTTGATTCGCTTTAATATCAGAAGATACTCTGTTGTCTTCACTCAATTTAATAATGCAGTCAAAGTCGGAATTCAATGAGCTTTGCATATTTTGTCGTTTAAAGTTCACATTCGAAATGAGGGTCGTAGACCTAAAAACAAATATGAGAAGCTGAAGATCAACGAAGGAATTAAGTTCAGTTGAGATCATTTATAAAAATGAGAAAGCTAAAATGGATTCAACGAGAACACCAGCATTATTTGCAGGCTTGAAACCGTCCAAAACAATTTGAATGCGGAACGTTTTGGAAGATCATTTCTAATCTATAGAAGAAGTATTTCATGGATTTTATTTAATGCACGTATTTCCGATATAAGTTTTCATTTTTGCGCCCCACTAAAGCCAATGACTTCCTTAACTGCCCCACCATATGGCTAGAAATTGAAGACCCGCGCACAGTTTTTTTGGGGTCCATTCGCCCTGTATTATCGGTCATAATTGCCCAATGCGTAATTTTTTTGTTTTGTTGTCGTGGTACAGGTGTTTAGTTTGTGATTAAATATTTTCCATTAACCACAGGAGAATTTTTCACACAAAACCAACAGAAATTTCGCTATCCCGATTTGATACAGTCCATGCTTCAGCGCCTCAAAGCATTACCTATAGTAGCTGCACGAGATGCGCGTACCATAAAGGTCCGTTGTGGTAAAACATGGATCTGTCGATTTTCCCTACATTCGTTCGCATAATAAAGCTCATCCGCCTTGTAGTTCCCTGGAATGTCTCTGTGGCCCGGCACCCAAAAGAGGTGAATGGTGAAATTCTCCACCATATCATTAAGAGATAGTAGGGCTGGATGATAGGATGATATAAAAATTCTCTATGAGCTAGTTTGAATGGTTTCAAAACTAGACATAGCTCTGTATAGTTTGTCTCTATAAATATATCATTTGCGGCTTTATAAAAAATTGATGTGGATATCTATTTGAACGCCTTTAGTTTTGAAAGAGTTCTGCTTATGTGAGTCACGTGCTGAGGTGCTGTTTTTCATGGGTACATACTTTCATCCGATCACATTTTGTCAATGAGTTGGTGTTGGTTCCTTTCCATATTATCTTCCGGGACTTTATATAGCTCAAATCTCAGATGGAGTCTTGGCACGACGTGTCGAACAACCAAACAAAATTTGGCCAAAGCTGGATTTGAGCAGATCCAAGGGAATAATTTCTCCCGATAGATCATATATAAGCGTCACCATAGGTGTCATCACTGGACACTGAACTCGCTTTCAATCACTATAACATAACCTAACGTTATATAGCTGGGTGGGAACTTCTTAATAAAATGCAATTACTCACAATTTGGGATATCAGAACTATTTTTTTAGCCCTTAGACTACTAGCTTATAAATCAAGATTTATAGGGTCTTCTCGTCTTTTAATTTAATTTTAGCTTTTTGACTAAAAAATAAAATTTCAACTTTTTCAGTAGCTCCCGCCTGATCGGTTGCCATCTAGTCGTTATTTTTCGTTTTCAGTATACATACACGCTGTTTTCTAGATTTGCTTTTAGAAACCCCTATTAAAATAGTTATCACGTTTTAAGCTTATTTTTTCAATTAAATATTTTAGGCAGTTTTTGGATGAAAAATATTCACTTTCCCCAAATTTTAACTTTCTCTTTAAAGGTATTTTTAATCCCTATTTCAACATGAACAACAACGAGCTTCTAGAAAAGGGTAAGTCTTTAAATTTACTTTTTTTAATATTTCTCTTACACACCACAATCTTTGTTATCCCTTTTTTCACTCTGTACCATACCCCCAAAGCTTAGTTAACTCTTATTCGACACACACAATAAGCAAAACAGCACAAACATATAATTTAAAAAAATATATAAAAATTTATTTCGCACATTAAATTAAAATTTTAAATCAAAACAAAAGTGACAATAAAGACAACAGAACTAAACTTATACAAATTTTAAATAAAGCAAACTTAGAACAGTAAACATAAACTAAAATAAAAAAAAATTGGACAATCAGGACATACAACTAAATATTTAAAAAAAATTATAAACAATTTTATATTAAACATAAAAAAAATACTTTACTTACTCTTAAACTAACGCTGGCCTTGGATGTTTTTCATAACTTCATAATATTTACACTGAGGTTGGTTACTCATAAGAAAGGAAAAACTTCCAATGAAACAGATACTATCTTACGAAATGGACGGATTGTTCTGATATTCGAGAGCCATGGTACCTTTAAACTCCACCCATAAAATCAGGGTGAAGAAAGAACTCACAAAACTAAAAACTATTTTTAAATAAAGAAAATTAACTGCTAAGCATTATTGGACGATGATTCTTAAAAATACTTTTCGAATTTATTAAAAATACACACAAAAACTAAAGTCTAAGGGGATTATTATAAACAAGGTATTTTTTTAAGTTTTATATTGCCTAACGAATTAACTTAGATTAAGTGATGGGTTAAGGCGTTTCGGAAGGGCCTTTTCAGCACTTGTCGATTTTTGTACGTGGCATATTAATATACAAACTTCAACTTTTGTTTAGGTTTTAGCAAGGCCTGGCTTATAGCCCAATGGATCCTTACCAAAAGCTTCTCACATTCCTTCTTTTTAACTCCTAAAAAGCTGCTTTCTTAGTGGGACTTCGTTCCTTGTCTTTATCTACAAATCGTTTTTCAAATTGTTCGCTTCATCTTCTAAACCGAAGTTTGTGGAACGCCCTCAATAAGTTGCGTGCGACTTGCAGCCGGTTTCATTGCCACAACCGCTGGTACCGTTGATCTCGTACTTGGGACTGGGGTATTAGTTCGACTATTCGCCATTGGAGTACTAGAAATCGGTTCCCTTTGCAGTAACCTCTTCTCTTCAACCGGTTTATTGCCATTGGCAATTACTGAAGCAATACTGCGACCACTTCTGGGTTCAGCATCGATTTTCTGCTGCTTCATACTCGGATAGTTGTTATCCTTCGCAGAGTATGGTCCAATTGATTCCTTGAGCGAAATTCCACTCTTCAACGACGACTGGCTGCCTGTCTTGGCTAGCGAGCTCGGTGCTCGAACCGAAGTCGTATCAGTTTGAGACTTTGTCGTCAAAGTCTTTGTGGATGGTGAGTCGCGGAACTCATAGATATTATCCCGGGATCGCACAGCATGATGATTCGTCACCATGTGAGCGTTATCAATACCAGCCGGGCTACTTATAACCGATCGTCCGTCACGATCAAGTTCGACGCCATCGTTAAGGAACACATCTTCGTCATAGAAGCGATCCGCTTGTCTAAAACAGAAAATTAGTACACATACTAAAGGCGTTTTTGAAAAGACTATACCTCTTGGCATTTCGCCACATAATACAGCAAATGACCACCAAAACTATGAGGAAAAAGCATGCCACCGACATGCTCCAAAAGGCAATCTGTAGCGGTTCCTTTGGCTCCCACCAGTACTCCGTAGTTGGTGGGTAAGTCGGCACCAGCACTCCAATGACTGTCGGCAAGTATTGTGTCCAAAAGGCGCACTCGGTTTGTCGGTAGTTATAGAGAATGGACGTGTTGTAAGTCGTGTTGATATTCAGATACCGCAGTTCGCCTTGATATGCTCGTTCGTAATGAATACCCAAGACTTGCTCTGGAGTTGGGTTCCTAAAGTAAAATAACTCATAACTCAAGAAATTGAAAATCATTTTCTAAAAACCTACCCAAATCTAGCAAAGTTTGAGAACGTCTTCAGGAACAGGTGACTCATATTGCGGTCGTTGTCGGTCCACATGTTCCTCTGAAGGTGATCCTTTTTCGGAAAGAATTCCACGTCCATAAAGGGGGCGCCAGTTAAAAAGTAATGCTCAATCTCGTGGGGATATTTTCGCCATTCTTGGAATTTCAAAGCTTCCACTGTTGTATTCAAGACGTACAAGTAAACTGGGACCTTCTTTTCAAGCAGAAGCTTAGCCATTTTATCAACCGGAGCCCGATACAACAAATCCGACATCATGTGCACGTACTGATCCCTTATGATGGTTGTATTGTTAGGATCTGGCCAATATGTGTACATGTACTTGATGGCTTCATACACCCCAAGAGGATTAAGGGTGTAATTGTAATGAAAGACGTGTTCTCGAATCTTTTGATCGAAGAACTTCTCGTCAATCTGATAGTACGGTGACAGACTCTCATTCTGAGACAAGAAAAATGCTGCCTCTTGTGTAGTGACCCCTGTCATATATTGTAGACCCTTGTAAAACTTGTTTTGTCGTATCAGACTCTCTGGAGTCTCGGATATAAATTTCCAGTCCTTCATACGCCATCCTTCGTACCAATCGTCTCCGGGAAGCGTAAAATTGTAGTCCAGCACTGGTGCCCAAGGAAATGTTCCAACTTGAGGTGGAAACTCTGCATTTCCAAGCTCGTAAAAACTTCTCCCGGTACGCAGGCAATTCACCAGCTTCCACGATGATTCTATGGAGCATCCCAATAGCTGTCCGAGTACTCGACTGCTATTCTGCGCCCGATATTTGTCTTGAATGAATGCCCAATCTGCTAACGCCGACCCTGATTGAGCTATCACCTTTTTAACTATATGTCTCGTTTGCGGAGCCACCATGAGCATCCCAGCTGAAGCGGCACCCGCTCCCGGACCGAACAGTGTAATCGCATCGCGATCACCGTTGAAGAACTCAATATTATCGTAGATCCACTTGAGAGCCATTGCTTGATCGAGGATTCCATAGTTTCCAGGTGAGTTCTCATCCCCTGTTGAAAGGAAACCTAACGCACCCAGACGGTAGTTCAGTGTAACCACCACCACGTCATAGAAAGTTGCCAAGATATGACCCTTAAATAGGTTTGACGATCCTCGAATGAATTCACCTCCATGAATGTGCACCATTACCGGGTATTTTTGGGCCACACCAGCTCCAGTCTTGGGCGAATAGATGTTCAAGTAGAGACAGTCTTCATCCATGTCATTGATACCTTTGGTTGCTCCTGTATAACGCACTGGTTGTGGGCACGCTGGGCCGTAGTCGACGGCTTGTAATAGCTGCCAACCTCGGCGAACGCGGGGAGGTTTAAAGCGCCCTTCAAAAGTCGGTGGCATTGCGTACGGAATGCCCAAGAATACGGAACATTCACCCATAATTCGATCCACAGGGCTCTGATAGGGTCGGTAAAATGATTTCGGGTCCGGGTTATCATAGCTGTAGACTTTGAAGCCCTGCACTTGACCATAGTTTGTTGTAACGAAAACATCTCGATCAAGGGTTAATGAGTCACGACGTTCCTTGCCTTGGAGATCTTCACGCCAGCCACCGAGGATTCCGGGGAACGGTGTCTGTTGGGCATTGGGATTGTTCTGGAATAGATAAACCAAAAAGTTAAGTGTGCTATAAGAGCATATAAAAGGTTTTTTTCAATAATTGTCAACAAATGTCTGATAGTAGTGAGCTCCTGGTTCAGTTGGTTCTTGAACGGATGCAGTCAAAAGACCCGACGCAAAATTCGCCAAGTTAAAGTCTACGAAAGCCCGAGTTATTGTGGACGGCGAGAAATCGATTGCCAAAGGTTCTCTCTCCTACACACTTTCACGGACAGCGGCGATGTTCTTTCCCGACCTGGCTTTCCTTTGATTAACGATTGCTAACTAATTGCCACCACGTGACAACATCGACCGGTTTGTATTGGAAAACCCTTTAAATCTTATTCTGCTTCGAATAACGGCTTTTCTGCCGACCTATATTAGCAAAATGGCTAAGGAATGCAACACTCAACTTCGTTTACGAAAGACTCAATCAAGAAGGGATACTCTAAACATGGATAAACACAGAGGAGTTGGTTGAGAGATAATTGCACCACTCTTCCACTTCTAGACACAAGTTAGACAAAGCCTTGATTATTGTTCTTGCGCTTGGAATTCTGCTTCAAACTATAGATATACTTCACATGTCTATATTCAGAGATGAGCGGTTGAAATCTTATATAAGATTTTCAAAACATGCGACAATTTAACGACCCACGAACTAACAACGACACGAACATTGAACAGCCCAAAGAACCTATGAAAGGAATTACGAGGGGAGTTCAAAAGACACATTTCCAGGTTCACCGCGAAAAGAAATGTTTGAACTCCTGATTGCATGTTGTGCTAAAAGCAAGTAGCGATAGAAATACAAAATTTATTTATTTCGTGTTTGAAGTTGTATGTCCCTATTCCCAGGTACCCCACAAAGGTGCTCGGTATCCATTTCTGACATCTCTGCAATTCTAATAAATTTCGTTGTCTGGACTTAAAAAATTAAAAAAAAATCGAAGTAAATCCATCTACTAAGTGTCCATTCATCTGACATCTACAAGCCTTTCTTCAGTTTGTGCATCATCGTTTTATTGAAATCAATCTAATGTGACCCAACGTCATGTGTCATCGTAATTTCCATTTATTAGACAAAGATCGGTCATTAAGGTCAAAATACACGCAACAACAGCACTTGATTGTTTTCCTCGTTTCTATGGGCTTGTATGCATAGAACATGCGCTTCAAGCTTTATCAGACATGTGCGCACTGTCGTAAATGGATGAGTTCATGAATCATGCGGCAATACATTGAGCATATTATGGAACCTGATTTCAATTAGACTTTTGCAGCTCGCAAGCGAAAACTGATTCCGGCAGATTGGAAAAGAGTGATAGCCTCGGCGAATGACTAATCCCGATATCGAGTTGTTCCCGCAATCAGTTTTTACACAAGTTGTAGATAATTAAGAGGTTTGTACGATGGGTTAGGTGATTAGTGTGGGAATTTGTCTTACTACCAGATGAGTACAGATGAGCTCTTAATGAAGCTGTTTAGAAACATCATTTGTTATGTAGAGGGATAATACAGATGGCCCACAGTTATTCACATATAACGGGTGTGCCACCTGTCGGTTGTTTTTGAAATTACATGTCGTTCCGACACTGACTGCATTTTTGCGTGAAGTAAGTAGTTGCCATTCGGGTTATTTTGTGGGAATATCAACGAAATGTCAAACTTACAACTCACATATAACGGGTGTTTCACCTGTTGGTTGTTTTTGAAATTACATGTAGTTTGTACACTGTACACTGAGTTATATCAATGTTTCCTAAATTTAAAAAAAATAAACTTACCGGATCAAACCGAAATCCAGGTTCATTTGGCATTCCCTGGGGATATTGTCCGGGTGAGTTTCGGCCAGGATAGTTACCGCCATATCCATTTGCCGGATAGTTACCATAACGTCGGTCGTTGAATAGGTACGTCCTAAAACGAAATGTCAACATAGTTCTTCTTGAGTAAATAACATGACTGACTTACCTATAATCAGGATCTCCTGGATTTGGATATGGATACGGATACGGTGGATCAACCCCTGGTCTCGAATAGAATCGCGGATCTCTCGTCTGAGCATTGACCAAAATTAAATTAGAAGATAAAACTATAAAGCTAACTAAGACTACTGGTAGCCAGATCTTTAGTTTATCTCTATATTTGAAGTTTCTTTTTAGTCTCTTGTCCATCTCACCGGAGACAGGATTGGAAGAGGATTTTAGATGTATGTGCATATTTTTGTTGCGGTGGGTGTACGTTTGCTTTATATAGTTGTCTGATTGAGCATTTAGAAATGTTAGCTAGGTCGCTTGTTTGTTAATGAAGTCCATTTGACGGTCGATTACGAAAAATACTGTAAATAGGTAGGGATAATGTAAACGTGGGTTAGATTTTGTTAAATTGCATAAATATATATAGCTTTCTTATAAATTGTCAACATTTTCAGGAATAGTATATAAGACACGAGTTATAATGAGTTTAAACAATGAAGATAATGGCAATATCTACCATTTATTTTCTTTTTACTAAATAGTTTTTTAGTTCAAGCAATACAATTCAATTATTCTTACATCGACTTGTAGCCATCTTTATTATTTTTTTAATTCTTACTTTATTAACTTATTAACGGTTTCTTGTTTTTTTTTATCAATTTTACAAAGAAACCGTCATTTGTGTCAATTTAATTCTATGATTCTTGTTGCCAAAAGACGTGTTCCACTAACGGATCCCTCAGAGATTTTACTCCCCTGCGACAGCTGAGATTTTTCATTTAGTGGAACAACATTCTGTCAAAAAAAAACGGTTTCCTTACTTCGAAACTTCTAATAATGATCAATTCTCTACGCGATACATCTAAAAGCGTTTTCGATTGGGATTTTCTAATTTACTCTCAGATTTCAGATTTTACCCGTCCCAATCGAACATAAAAGAGGTTGATATGGTTTTGTGTGTCTGTTAGTGTGCCATTTCACAGCTTATTTTTTATCTATAGGCCGCAGTTATATCTATCATTGAAAACCATCATTTGAAATTTTCTTTTACTCATTCCGGCTTTTTTATAAATTCAACCATTGGCGAGTTGGTGTCAAAACAAAGCATATGAATTTTAGAACATGATTATCGAAAAATATTTTAATTTCTAATTATAGTTTTCACTGATCATAAAAAACACAATAAAACTGCGAAATGCAAACTTCAAAATGACATAAGTCAAATGTTAAATGTTTTTTTTTGTTGGTGCATGTAGGTGTAAATCTAACTTGGAATGAAGATTCTTCAAAAATGCTCTTTGAGTGCTTTTTGTATCCCAATCGAAAACGAAAAAATTGATCTAGAGCAAAAAAAGTGCTCTAGAGCATAAAAAGGGTGCTTTTTGTATCCCACTCGAAAACGCTTTAAAATAATCAGCTGCAAGTACTCTTTTAGCAGAAAGGGTGAATATACCCTAGCATTGTTCAATTTCCAAGAAGAAACTTCATTCACAAAAAAATAACTGAATTACAATTTTTACACATACCTACAATTATTCATTCTTTCCTCCTGTCGATCGTCTTACCTACAAACCTCAAAAACCTATTTTTTATTTTCACAATGGAATTGAAACCGTTTTTATTTTTGTCCCAGTTTCGTATGTAGTCGGTGTGCTGCGCTCTGCTGCCGGGGTTTGCATGGCAGGTTTTCCTTTTTAATGACTAAATTCACTTGAGAAAAAACGCAACCGCATTGCGAAGAAAATTCGAAAGAAAAATAAAAACGTATTCAACAGATGCAATTACCATAAATTTTATGTAGTGAATAATTATTTACGGTAAATGTTTTTTACTGTGCAGCAACTCATCGCTATCCACTCTCACTTTGCGTGATAAAAGTCGTCGCTAAAATAGACGACAACGAGATTAGGAGACCGTGGAATGTGGAACTCTTGTATTCCCTGCAAAACTGGGTGGCGGTGGCTTTGGATTAATTAGATTGGAGTATCTAGGTACTAAGTTGAACAGAAAGTGCCTTGATGAAGTCTTGTGATTGGATGAGGATTTAATTTCTTTTTAAATGTTTAACCAAATTTGAAGTCTTTGGATAGAATAGTTAAGGTACCCGACATTTAAGCTAAATTCACTAAAAAAAATAGACAGCTAATAGTAAGAATCACATTCCTGAAAGATGCCATTATTGCCTTCGATATGAAGGTTCACATTAGGCGTGTTTGAGATCTTCAAGATTTCCTTAAGTCGACCTATCCTTCACTTGGCTAAGCGGAGATTTTCGGCAATATGCTGAGACAACATTTTTTTGTTTGGATTATTCTCCTCATCCTTTCTGCTAGTACAGAGTACAACTAGTTAGTTTGTATGTATCATTATTGTAAGCTGCAAAGTAAGAAAACAATTTTTTTTTAAAATAATTAAATAGTTCTCCTCCTCTGGGAATGTTGTTTCACTGAATAAAAAATATCAGCATTGGAAAATCTCTCGATTTCTCTAAGCAAAATACTGACTGATCATTCTAGATCCATTTAAATTAATAAAATCGGCTATGAGCTGTCAATATCCGAGATTTGATGACTCTTTTAACAGGGAAACCCATATAATTTTGAATCACTTTCACAGAGACTCTGACGACAACCCAGTTCAACCCATTTTTGAATGTAATTTAGAGAACTTCGTTATCAGGATGGAAATGATCCTTAAGGCTTATTCTTAGACGGTGCTATTTGATCTCCGACACTCCTTTCGCTTCCATCACCATCTCAAAACTCTAAAGTAACAATATCTAGGTTTTTTCTCAAATGTCTATCGGATTCGGGATTAAACTGCAGGTAGCATTCTTAAGTGGCGCAGATATAACTTCGCACACACAAATGACTGGAGAAGCTTCGCTTGATGTCCAAATTGGCCAAAAATCTAACTTGTCCATTCATTTTGGTCTACGAAGTTCTTTTATTGCCACAAAGATTAAAATGCTGCGAAAAATAAATAAACATAAGAAAAACCTATGTTCTAACCCATATTTAAATTTAAAATAGGTCTTATCCCGCCAAATCGTTCTTAATTTGACAAAACAAAGGCGCTAAGTAAAAACACCATAGAGGTCTTCAGAAATTGACATATAAAAAATATTCGAAAAAGTTATAATCGATTGCAGAGAAAAGGAAGTCTGTAAATATTACCTTAAGTCCAAAAATAATAACAAAAAATATCCCCTCTCGTCATGCCGCTGATCAATAACATCAAACCAAGTTTTTGATCATGAATTAAGTCATTGATTTATTGCGGTAAGTCTACGAAACAAAAGCCTTTACCACTTTAAATACAGATTTAAGACTGATTTTCTATAACTCATTTCAAAGGATCGAAATAAACTAATTTAATTATCACACATAACCCCTTCAGGGCGTCCAAATTATAAAAAAAAATTCTTAAGTATTGACGACTTTATCACACTTTCATTGGCGTTTTTACCTTTCATTTTCATCATGCCACTCACTTTTGTCTTACCACATTGTTAATCGCCTTCCTCAGAGATTTCTCAAAGCATTCAGTTAACTGGGTTGTAATTGATCCTTCTTTCGATTTGTTAAGGCAATAAATCGTTCAAAGCGATCGTTTCATCATGGATTGACGTCAAACTCACTTTTATCGTCCTATAAACCAAAGTGGGTTGTACTATTATGGCTTCCTGTATTCACATTACATCTAATCACGTCACGGTGTGTAATCGAGTGAGAATATACGCAGATACTGTCTTATAACTGTCAGGAAAAGTCATTAGGGAAAATATACGTCTGGTCGTTGGGTTGTAGGGAAAGTCTGGTAACTATTGTGGTGTGTATACCTTCATTAAAATCTGACAATTGTGCATTTTCACACGATTCAACCGATTAGCGAAGTCTGCATTTTCTTTTGGTGTTTATTACCATTTCAAATGCATTATTTTTTGTAATGAAAAAGTAATTTTCCCATATAAATTGAGAATTAACGACAACCGATAATTGCGCCGATATTGTTTTATTAATGTGCATTATTTAATCAAACATATTATCGACAAATAACAATTAAAATTTTACAGACAAAAATTGTTTTAGAAATATATTGTGTCTATTTTTTTTTCTTAGGTACAATTCTGATTTAAGATATGGCGAGAATCTACTCTGGTAACACATCCCCCAGCAGGAAGCTGTTGACTTGACACGTGAAATATGCCAAAGAAAGTGCTTTTAGCTGAGCGGTAGTAAATTTATCTCGGATTTTATAAATTTTGGCGTTCCTTTAAATTGTAATACAAACATTATAATATGTAGGTACGAAGACTATAATGTCTGTGGTTTTGGATCTTACAAGTTGTTCGTGTTTCGCGATAATTCCTTGCAATAGTAAAAGTGATTTATGGTTTTTGCGAATTTTTTTTTATGTGCCAAGGAAATGGATCGCCGTTTTCTAGTATTTACCGTAATTCCTGACACAGTGACAGCAGTGTGATCCAGATTGAATTGTTGGAGGGTGGTACTTACGGGGTGAGTCTTATTTTCTTTATTGTTTATACAATTTGTTTGTGATATGTATTCATCAAATTAAGTTATAAATTTATTGGAACTGAATGCAATAGGTATGTACATATAGGACACCAGTTTACTCTGCTTAAATAACTACCAATTAATACCTATAGGTTCAGACAAAAAAAGAAAAGAAGACTTTGCATGTCCAAGCCATATAAACGCCCAATGCGTAGTCGTTTTTTAGTAGATCTATGTCACTATACAGCTTGTTAAGATCTAGAATTAATCTTCTTCTCTTAAGCACAAACCAGACCGACTATTTTCCAAATAACGATCAGGGTCTTAAATAGGTAGGTACTTCTTGGTCATTCGAGTAAGGGCTTATTGATTAATTGCCCGAAAAAAACATTAGTAGTCCAAATAGTCCAAATTACGATCTGTTTCCTTGTCTATTGAACACTGAAGGATCGATTTTTTTTGCGACCAAATTGGGTAGCTTTTGACCTATATGCATTGACAGCTGAACAATTGTTGAAATTTAAACAGAAATTAAGTAATTGAACAATTTATGTGAGTGGTTCAGGTATTACCATCAGAGAGCGTAATTAGTGTAGCAGTGACGTCTTGTTGATTTCGACCAATGACTAACATCTTCGACGTATGAATTTGCTGGAAGATTATGCTCTGGCGTTGACTTGGGGTTTTGCATGTACACCGTTTTGAATAAAATAAAAACCCTCGAAGAAATTATCTGAATTTTAAAAGACAGTCGAAATTCGTAAATATGGGAATAAAAGGTTATATTTGCGTTTTTAGTAGACATGACGTGTTTACAGGCCCATATGAGCCTGTTCAAAACGTTCAAAACGTTCTTACCAAAACGTTCTTACACACAACTAAGGTTCACAAACAGCATGGTTTATTATATTGGAAGCGAAAATCCTGATGACTGTGAAACTACAAAATGGCCATCAACAAAACAAAGGGAATTGGTTCATCACAATCACCCTTTAGATCTGCCTACATTGACTGTGTGCGATGAGGAAAGACAAAACCCACCTATCTTATTTATACTTTACTTAAGGGGCGCCCGAACCATTGATAGTCTCTGCCTGAGACAAGACAGCCGCCCATACTCCTCGATCCTATGAACGTTGCTTCTTCTCGTTCAGTCTAAGAGCTCTGGCATCCGGGCGAGAGGTAAGAAGGTTCGGTGTCCCTTGTCGTTTTGAACCTGAAAGCTGGCATTCGAAGATTCTTTTGGGTGTTATGCGTCGTTATGTACAAACGCTTAAGACTATTAAGGCGGATTTGTTATCCCAGTCATCGGGAATGCTTTAATCTATCAAGACTTTGTTGATGGTTTGGTGCATGCACACTTCTATAGCAACACTCTGTTGAGATATACCTATACGTACTCGTTGACTAGAGGTGAGTCCGTTTGTTTATATGCTGCCTGAATACATCAACAACTCCATGCGCTAGGTTGCCGTTGTAGTTCGTAGCTCCTGCATTCCTGCTTTCGAACCAGCTGCCAGTACCTTGGCTTTTATGTAAAACTGGCGGGCCTTCTTGTCGCGAGACTCTGTGATTTCCTGAGTTAGGAAGATATATGTTCACTTTGGTCCCTATTTTTTCCCACCAACCTAATCTTAACTATTAACACGACTACTGTGAAGGGATTCTTAAATTATTTGCAGATGTACTTCACTTAAGAACCTTCCTTCTTCTCGAAGCCATTCACCCTAAGCTTAATGGTCTATGTATTGCCACATAAAATCCTATGCCAAAGCATCCACCACAATCTCTATCTCTCTTCTAAATTCTGTATTCCCCTCAATGTCATTAACAAATCACTCACCGTACTACCTAACAAGCTTAACAACTCACGCACTGCCAATAACTTCACGACAACACAAATCTATCGGGTTCATCAAAACCAACAAAAACTGATCCACAAAAACCTGTTACACATCCGAAAGTTGTCAACCATCACTCTAAGGTGGCGCTCACATAGAAAACACACAGGAAGATAACAAATTACATCCGCGCGACCATTTTTATCCATAGCGGGACACCGCTTAAGCTCTTACTAGCTGGCTACCTATACCAACTCTCGAAAAACATGTTCACATAAACTAATGAATAAATCTTTACATTTCCAATAAAAAAAAACAAATTGCAGTGATGAATTGCAATAAAGGATGCATCATCATGGATGGCTGTGCTAGCATTCCACGCACGTTTCCGGTCAAACGTCAGTTTGCACGCACTTTGAATATTAAATCAAAAGAGTGAACGGTGTTTTTTTGTTTGTTTTGCCATTTTTCCGTGTTGCACAGACCATATAGAAGCAAACGAAGCAATTACCAAATTATTCCAAGAACAACAGTAGTTGGGTTAGACATGGGTGTATATACCCATAGAAGACGTGTTAAAATGTAACGGCTGACAGAACCATTTCTTTCGGTAACTTCAACTCTTTTGCCTAATGTCATTTTTTTGTTCCCAAGTTAGCTTGTTTACCAAATGTTGCAACATGCCAACGGGGAGAAGGCAACAACACAAAAAAAAAAACAAGAATAAAAGTCCAGATAAATGTAGGTACCTGGCCTGGCTATGGCTGAATGGCGGAACTGGTTTTCTCACACGTAAGACGTAACCGTGTGCTGTGTCGGTAGATTTGTAATACCAATACCTGCTTTTGGCTTACCAATGGCCTGACGTCATTTGTAAAACGTTCACTCTTTCGAATTAATTTCTGTTTCAGAATTGTTAGCACTATATAAGGGGCATACGAATGAGCCGAGCCAGTCGCTAAAGAGGAAAAAAATAAACCAAACATTGAAACAAAATACCAAAAACGAACGAATATCGGTTTGGCGATTGAAGAAGTCAACAGACACGAGACAGATACTCGTATGATTTGTATTGCAAGAGGGTTAAGAGGAGAGCGTTGCCAGACTGAGTAGGTGTTAATTAAAGAATTTTTCTTCTTTTGTTCATCAAAACAATTTTGTTTACTAGCATTTAGAGTCCAATTATAGCTATCATTGAAAAGCATCATTTGAACACAAAAATTATGGAATTAAAAATTTATTTGATAACTGTCATTAAAAAAATTCTTGAGGTTAGGGATAATCATACAAACGACCAAGAACAGAATGGAACAAACAAAGAAGTAAAGACACATCATTGGAACGAATGTGTTTCATTTGGGTGAAACGAAAAACAATTTTTAGAAAAAATGTTGACAATTGAAAAACAAAATGATATTCTACGAAAAAAATAATCTTGTTTTAAAATCCAAATACACTAACTCACCAATCATTCAATTTATAAAAAAACACAAAAAGTAAAAGAAATGATGGCTGTCAATGATATCTATAACTGGACCTAAGCTATTGTTGCACACCAGTAGATATGTTACCAAATCTGCTCTATAAACGAAGACCTACAACATTTTATACAATAGGGAAAGAAAAATCTAGTTTTATAAAACTTAAAGAAAACTTCGTATACAGAACATATATACATAGTTTCGCAAATCGAAATGGAGAATACAGTCGTTGAATCAGAAGAATTCATCCATCCTTTAGGCATCACAATTCAGATGTGTCATGACCACAACATGCAACCTCTATTGCCTAAGGAGCAGCATCTAAACTAAGTAACCTGTATAGAGCTAAGGTATATTTTACACCAGCCAAGCTGCTTCTTCTCTATAATGTCCTATTACCAGGTCTTGAATACTGTTCTCATGTTTGTACTTTGGCCCCGAAACATACGCTGAACTCTATTCAAAGACACACAATCCGTATAGACGATTCTTGCCTTACTTCAAATCTTCAACCTTTGGCACAATGATGATTTGAAGAAGATCTGTTTGAGAAGCTAAGAAAAATCATCTGTAGACCTGTTGAATTTTAACGATCTATACGCAGTTGCAACTCATCGGAACATTGTAATGTCCACCTAACAACGACACGAACAACGCAGTACCAAAACTCTTTTTGTTACAGAACAAGGAAAGGATAGAACGAACTTTCAAAACCCGTATTTCCACCAATAAACTATCTACACAGTTCATGAGTAGAGACAGTAAACATCTGCAAGCTTCATCTCTGGGGGCTCCTTGGTTTCTCACCTCAGAAAAGTTTATTAAAAAACTAAGTACCAGAAGGTTTTTTTTTAGAACGTAGCAGGCAGAACAATCCAATAGCAGCCTTATTCGAATTAGCTAAATCGCCTCTTAATGTCTGTATACTTGTACAGCGCATAAGTATTTATGCAACCTTTATTCAGGGTCACACAAATTCATGTATTCATAAATAATTGTACGACCTATGTTAGTTGTACAGTGCTTGTTTCAAATAAATACGGAAATCTATTACAATCAGGTGTTCCACTCCAATCAGCTTACAACTAAGAAGAGTTACCAATGAACATTATTTCTGTGTGCTGCACGACATTATCAACTCTGAAGATAATAAAAAGATTGCAGTTGAATAAATTTGACAGCGAAACACACATACAGAAATACAAAAAAAGAACACTTTTTTTTAAACTCTGGGCGATGTTTTCATCAAACGCAATTAGCTTATGTCGAATAAGTTTCATACATTATAATTTGTTTATGAATAAGGCTGCTAGAGTATTCCAGTCGAAAGACGGCTATTCTTGTAGCTACGAAATAGCTTGAAACCAAATTGATATTCGATGAGAAAATTACCTTGACTAGCATGCTGCTCTTAACATAGTAAACAGTCATAATGTCTATTTCCCTGTTCAAAAATGGCCTCGTTTTCGTAATATCTCCACTCCGACGAGTTTGCTTTGACGTCCCTTTTTTCATTTAATTTCGCTTTCATTCTTATTATAACAATCTTTGAAACTTCTGAATCCAGTATTAGTACCAAATTTGTAAGGTTAAGGTTAATTATAATTGTGTCAAAAAAACATGTTTACTCGTTAATTGGTCTTTATTGCATTAATTAGTATGATCTTGCACTAAAAAAAAAAAAAAAAACTCTCCAATAGCACGTTGGTATCAAACATTTAATTATCTGAGATTGACTTATACAGTCGCACAATATTAAAGAAATTCTTAGAACAGAACCATGATAGACAATAGACTTTGCTGGGCACCCAGAATCTGCAGCTAAGGGAATACAATCCCTGCATTTCTGAGATTGACTTGTACAGTCGCACAATATTTAAGAAATTCTTAGAACAGAGCCATGATAGACAATAGACTTTGCTCACACCCAGAATCTGCAGCTCAGGGAATACAATCCCTGCATTGCAATGAAATTTTAAATGATATCCATTTCATAAACATTGGTTTCTAAAAAAATTCGTAAATGGTACAACAAAAAATATGTAGCCCCTTGTAGCCTCATAAGGTCCGGCCCGTGCTGATCAAACTTCTCTATATATTTTGAAGAGTATTGGGTTAGAATGATAAAATTTGCACAAATCAATGTTCTCACATAGTCAGTTAGAGTAAACTTCGTTATTTTATAAATATTCACACTCCAATTAAGTTCAATAAAAATTAGTCCAGTAAGACATGAGAAAATTTAATTTTTTTGACAACCTTTCGATTTTATAATCACTTATGTGAGACACAATGTGGTTTGCATTTAAAAGTTAAACATTTTAGCCCGTCTGAAAAATACCTAAGCACTTATTAAGAGGAATGCTTTCCTAATATAAATAAAATGACCATAATACAAAATGTATACCTACTTGGTCAAGATTTCATTATTAATTTTCGAGAACTAGCATTTTTTTTAAAGTGACCACTATCACTAATCCGTCATTGAAAGCATCGTATAAACAAAACTGCGTGAAAACTCAACTTTATCAAAATCAGATGAAAGCATTTAATTTAGATCCCAAAAAAAAAACTTTAACATAAAAATATGAGTACCTCTGCACATAATAAATTTATATTTCCTTCAAATACGCGGTAAAAGCAATTCAAAAACTCTGCCTCAATTGACAGTTCGTTGATATGTAACTCCAAAATAAATCCATCTGAGTTTCGCTTACTTTCCCAGTAAATATGTTTTCTAAATAAAAAAAATCGCGCTCCAATCTCAGCTCAATCGGCTTCCAATATCATTACCTTGAAAAAAATTATCTAAACAAATATTTCGTCACTAATATCAATTAGTCACGTTCACATTCATTTTGTTATCAGAAAAAATAAACACCACCACAACAAATCAACAATTCTGCCCGATAAAACAATTGCAAAAACAAATCCCAACCAACATATAACTATATGTCATGCTCAATTCCATGAATCACTCAACTGCATCTGGCAATGCCTATTTCCCCCCACATACCTGTGTGTGGTAATAACAACAAAACAAAAGGCAGGTAAGAAAATATTCCGCCTCCCTCACTCCCCCGTGAATAAAGGTGTGTGTTACCTTTTGGTAGCACACACAATGGCTATCATCGTATTGGTGAGTTTTTAACCGTCAGAGAGCACAATATGGTGGACATGGTATAAATGCCCTTTTTTTGAAAATGTAGAACAAGGACTTGCCCGCCATAATGTGATTAAACAACAGTTTTGCAGTTATACAAAGGGGGCACTGACCTTTAACGCCGCTTCCTTGATCCCTTTAGTCTGCGATTGTTTTGACAGGAGAACACGGTGAGCACACACTTTCACTTGACTGTTACACTGAATCACTCTAGCACTTGACAAAAGAACAACACAGGTGTATTTTTGTAGCTGATTTTCAATTTGCTCTTTATCTAGATACTTTTTTTTCGTACGCAACTTTTAACGATAACCGTTGTGTAGTATCTAATCTAATCACTGCGAAATGTTGATAACGTAACGCATACGCAAGCTTTACGATTCTACATGCAGAATTTCGAAATCTGTTAAAGGTATCTACTTGATTCGAACTGCTTCGAGGAAGGCCCGACAACGCCCAAGTTGGCTGCGTTGTGTATATTCCACATGCGGGAAGAGAGCAACCGAACACGACGACTAACTACGATTGACTGCGGCGCTAGCAAGTGGTGGCTTTCCAGCAAGCAGCTATTCAGTCCAGCGCCAAGTCATTCTGAGACCTGAAGCGTGAGTGTGCTCTCGTACTAACACCAATGGGAGGGAGAAGACGCGCGGTAAAAGATACAAAGATACACAATACACGTTTGGAATTGGAAGTGAGGGTGCATTTTGTGCTTCGACGAGAGACTCGTAATTGTGGCTTTTAAGCCTTGGAATTGGTAAGAGCTGGAAAGGCTTAGTGTGGTTGTCAATCTTGCGAAATGTTACTGGAAAGGTGGAGGGAGATACGTGGTAGTTGGAAGTGATCATTGAGAGTCAAAAACAGTGGGGTTATGAAAGCGTTTTGAGGTATTTTTTATGGGGGTTGACATTTGTTTTCTTTTGTTGATTAGTGGGTTCATACATGTTGATCTTATAAAGGAATGAAGGGTTGTTATGTTGTATCTTTGTGTGGGCTTCTGAGTTTTTAAATATTTTATACATCGGTGATTGTGGACTTTATTTCTTGTTATGCATTTTATTTCTTGTTGTGCTGATAATTAATTACGTATGACTTTTTTACTGCGTTGATCTTGTGGGAAAGATTCTTTAGACTCTGTGGGATGTTTTTTTGTGTATTAAGAGTGAATCATTTTTGAATGAATAAGGCACGCGCTGAAGGCGACCAAGGATTTCTTCACACACCTTCGTTAAGATCCATGATTCGACGAGTTAAATAGGGCTCTTAGTATTTCAAGCTAATCGTTTGCTTTCTCATCTACGAGAAACCCACGATTAGAACGATTTTTTTCAAGAAATATTTTTAGAAAACGTCCATCTAGAACCAATTTAAGCCAAAAGGGTATACCTAACCATTCCATCTATCCTCCTTTTGGGAGGATGATCCTCCTTTTTGAACCAAATCGTTCAAAAACATCCAAACCTCCTTTTTTGCCCTGAACCATCCAATCTATCCTCCTTTTTTAACCAAATCATTCAAAAACATCCAAACCTCCTTTTTTGCCCTGAATCCTTCTTATAATATGATTTTTACGCCGCTGTAGACAACAAAGCTAGCTAGGGGTAAAGTGGTCAATCAAAAATCGTCCCCAAATGGCAGAGATAGAATTCCCAAGATGGAATTAACGGTGGTATCTACTAAGTTAAAAAAAATACTTACAAGAGCAAGTCTGACATATTCGGACAAAATGACATACAAAAATTCAAGGGTTAGTCACCAAAAGACCAACGGCATCGCTGAATTCTGTAATGGTTACTGACGGACGTATGTCTAGGTGTATCTAATAAATTTGAGATAGCCCTACAGGAATCACGGAAACAACTATTGTTACGAAGATTCCAAAAGCCATGGAAAGGACTGATTATACGACCATGCGCTAAATGTAAAAAGGACAACGACGTTCGTATCTACACCTGAAATGAAACTAGCGGAAGCCTTAAGCAACTACGAAGCAGAGATTACTGCCATCCAAGAAATACGATTGGATGGGGCGGAAAAAATAGGATGGAAAACTGTGACATTTACTACGGTCCGAGTTATGCTGAGCAGGAATAAGGATTTTTCGTATTTGTTATTAGGATCAAGAAGTCGTATGGCTTGAAGACATTAGCAAATGTATTGCAATAATGCGTGTGAAGGTTACATTTGCCAATATAAGCCTTATTTGCGCTCACGCTCCTATGAAGGAATGAGATGACATCCCTTAGGACTGTTTCTAGCAGCTCCTGGACAAACCTATGAGGGACTAGGTACCAAAGTACATTGTGCTGGGAATTTTTTAGCGAATGAAGGAAAATACAAAATTTTTAGCATTATTGTCGGGAATCACAGCCTTCATGACACCACGTACGCGACCTCCAGATTAACAAGCAGTAAAACAAATTAATCATATTGCGAAAGAGAAGAAGCACGATCCAGTTTTTGGATGTTCGAAAATTCCGAGGTGCTTACTAACTTGGGCCACTACCCGGTTGCATCCATTTTAAGAATGCGGATATCCACCACGTCACAACAAATGCGAAGTACCGTAATGTAATTTAATGTTGAAAGAGTGAAATCGCAAGAAACCGAAAACACCTTTGCAAACCGCGTTTTCCTCAATCTTTCGACCATTCCACCATAATGTCGAAGAAAAATGGCGACGATGTCAACTAGTCATCAGATTGGCTAAATATATTAATCGATCCTACTTTCACTTTCCTTTTGCAGAGAAAAACATTCTTTTTGGCAAAATTTTGAAGGAAAACCTTTTTTTTTACGAAATTGTGATGGGGTGGTTAGGCATACTTGATGTCATCAGCTTATAGAATGCAACAATAGGTATCATGACAGGAAATTGTGTAATAGGACAGAAATGCAACAAGACTTGGTGGTAGAGATTACTGCCGGACCATCAAAAAACGAAGAGGACGAAGAAATAGCTCTTCAACTTCTCTGCCTTCCGTTTGCCAGTGTAAAACATCCTCCGTTTGAAAAAGCTGAATAAGTCATGTGATATCACAGCGGACCATATAACTTCCAAACACAAGTGAATGGAGAAGTTAGGTTTGAGGCCATGTTTGGGGTGCTTATCCCAGATGGCTTCTGTAAGCGCTACATAGATGGCTTTATTCTCATCTTTTCTGATCCTGCTAACTCCCATAAAGAAAAGGGGTAGCCCAGTATGGTTTTTAAACTGGCGCTACAGTCAGGGTAGACCTGGCCTCAACCAATATACCACTCCAATATCTCTTCTTACGTAAACTGTCTACAATCATCAAATTTTAGTTAAAACCCATCCATACGGGAACCACTTTGGGTCTGAATTCGATGAGGGTGGATGAACATCACCTACCTCATCAACCCACCAACCTAAGCCGAACTACTTATAAGCGCAACTTAAAGCGAGTTCCAGTGAGGCTATCACGTTCGCGGTGAACCTGAGTATTACCCAACATGCCTCTCCAAGTATCCCTGTTTAAAGCTAACTGTCTCCAGTCAAGTAGTTCAAGTTCATTAAGGTCGGCTTCTTTTTGTGACCAGCCCTTATGGTGAGCTATACTACGTTTACTAGAGTTGAAGGCTATAAGGGCTGAATTATATGGATCTCCATTCGCTGAACATATCCTAGCCATCCAATGAAGACCAGATCTCTGTCACTGTACAGCTAGTTGTTGGGACTTCGGCTCGCTATGGACCGTGACGTAAACGGGAAGATTTCCTAAGATTTTATCCGCTTTTGAAACGAATCATACTTCAGCGCCGTAGATCAGGACTGTGATAGGATTAATGTTCGCTTTTTAGCATCTGTACGGCTGCAGTGTAAAAAAGAAATGTTTTCTTATTTGGCTTAGGACATCGACAACAAAAACCATTCCTAGGCTCTTTGTTGCTTTGCAACAATTTTTTCTAAGCTTAACCAAAAAGCACAATCTCCAACCTGGAATGCTAAACCCATACTTTGGCCCATACAAAGGACTGCAGACTTGATTGAAAGTTACAACCCTTGGGCATTGAACAATTTAATACCACTTACGATTTATCCCCTTTAAGATTTACGTGGTAACATAGTTGCAAGTATGCTTGCAAACCACAAGCAGCATCCTTAACCCCATCAAACCTCTTCGAACGCCTGGAGCCACAAACACATAATCTAACTCCGGCGACAGTCATTAGATTTATGTCATTCATAGTCCTAATAAGCTTCTTTCTACCTTGATATTAATAAACGTCAAAGTTTCATCCAACCTTCTTTCAATGTCAAAGCCCCACTGTTTATAAATTCCTCCGAATGTGCGGGTGACTGCATGTTCATCTCACTGCACACTCACGAATCGCGTTCTCTGTGATGTTGGTAGGGAAATTGCCGCCACCGCCAGTTGTTGCTTTGTCGATGCAAATGTTAATGCCGTTATAAGAGAATGTATATCTCGGCATCTTTCTGATACCTACACCATACACCATGATCCATGATTTTTTTTTATTTTTTTTTTTTTTGGAGAATGTCAGGAACTGGATACATTAGCCAGATCATTAGGGGTAGAGTAGGTGTTATATGGTTCGAAATCGTGATTGGGAAATTATGTTTTCCTCCTTCGTACCATCTGGACACCCTGTCGGTCTTCCTCATTGTCATTGCTCGATTGTGCGCCCCGGGGATATTTACCGTTTTGGGAAAAAGAGGACTCGTTGCCGGTGGTGCGCTGGCGCACAATCTAACCGGTGCCGGTATGTTAGATAAATATAGTGAAGACGTTCGTTGTTGCGCCACGTTTTCTTTTTCTCATTTCGCTATCATCACGAGTATCTGGTTTAATCCTGAAACAAGTTTATCCGCCAACTACAAGGGACAAATAAAAATTTAGTTTTTGTTGTTGCAGGCGAAAGAAGTCTCATGCTTCCTCCTCGGTGCTGTGCTGCGGATGGAGAGAAATCCAAATTCAAATTGATTCGGAAGGTTATCGCGGTGGTGTTATCGACTGCTCACTTTTGCGGACCGGCTGTTGCTGTTGCCTGGTGCTTGGAGCCTCTCTCGAAAGAGATTGTTAGTATTTATGATTTATGTTCCATAGCGGATCGTAATGATGCCGGTGTTAATGGTGTTTGTCTATAATTGCCCAGGCGGTTGTCTTTGGAGACGATAAAATATCGTTTCCGTGTCGGATTTTCCATATAAACCCATAGATGTGGCAAGGCGATCTGTAATTATGATGATAGCGCTCCCAAAGTGGCGCTTAAGAACGAACAAGTTGAAGAGCTCTTTTGAGATGGGATATCTGGTGTTATTGCGATTTTGTATGTTATATCGTTTTTTCGGATTAGGTTTCCCAATTATTTAATTACTGTTATCTCTTGAGGAATATAGGCTACGTGTAGATTTCTGGGAACTAGATTGCGCTAATCGGGGGATTAATGTTTTTAGACATTTTATCTTGGAGATGTGATCGCAGGGAATGATTGATTAGGTGATTTCCGTATGGAGAGGCCAGGAATAGCTTGTTACATTTGTTACTTTTTTAATTCCATTCTAATTGATGGCTTAGCTAGAATTGAAGTGAAGGATGAGACATGTCCATATTAAGTCCACAATCGTTGTGAGAAATTGCATTTTTTGGTGACATCCAGTATTTTCTTTTCCATTCGTGGTTTGAGGTCACATAATGGCAGTCTACCTATTCAAGGTAGATACTTCTCTTGCCAGTCAATCAGAAGCTTCGTTACCATGTATGACCCTGTACCCAAGTCGGGACAATGGCAGGAACTTAATATATGCGCGCTATTTGTGATCAATATCGAATCTCTTGCTTCCCTCCATAGTAAGAGGTGAAGAGCTTACTTCGGCTGTGGCTTGATCAAACTTCGAGTCAACAGGAAGGACGGTTGGATGTGAAAGAGGTTCTTTCCCATCTTAAGAGGTGGCTTGATCAAACTTCGAGTCAACAGGAAGGACGGTTGGATGTGAAAGAGGTTCTTTCCCATCTTTAGAGGGGGCGATTATGAATAATAAGTACAGGACATGAATACGGCAAACCCTACTACATCCTCTATTTGCAGTAACGACTCAACATCGAACATGGAGATAGTGATTCTTTGATTGCTCTAGCTGCAGCTTCGTGGCTTTTGGATCCATTAAATGTATTAAGTCTAGGGATGACTTGAAGTAAGGGAAGAATCAACTATAAGGCAAATTTTTCATCCTTAAATATAATTCATCAAGGTCAGTGCATGTGTTGGGGGCGAACTCCAAACATGAGAACAGTTTTCAAAACCTGGGCGTACTTCTCAATAAAGAAGAAAGAGTTAGGCTAGTGTCATGTTACCAGGTGCTGAAATGGAAATGAGGTTACATGTTATTAACATGATACATTCATGTATTCTTCTGATTTAAGGACTGATTCCCCATTTCTATTTGCGGAACTGTGAATTATTTTTTGTAGTGACAGTGTACCTACCGTGTTTTTCTCAAGTTCAATTCACCTAGCTTTTCTTTTTCCCACCGTACAATTTTTTTAGGTCCTCGTTTATAGAACGAATTTGTTCGCATCCTTGCCAATTTGCAACAATAGAACAAGGTGTGTCGTTTGTGTTGACAGCTATCAGAGTACTGTCACCTGAAATATGGAGCAGATATAGATTGGGTGATAGAATTGACCCTTGAGTCACTCCAACACTACTTGCAGAGATTGTTTCTTAAGAAAAATTGTAGGTGTGGTAAAATATGTATGACAAACGCCGAATTTTAAAATCGGCTTTGTTTCTTATTTCTGACAGCGAAATAAAGACGAATTTCACAGAAAAGGTTTTGTTTACAAACTTTTCTCAGGCGAACCTATATCTAACTCCCATGGTTCACACTGAGATGATGCTTCTTATTTACATGTTTATTGTAAATTGATGAAGAAGAATTTTTATTAGCACGTATGTGGCAGTCTTCACGTCTTCTTCGTTCAAAGAAATGCAATTCCGTTTCTGTACTCTATCCAGATTGGGGTATTTCGAGTCGTCGGCCTAGCCTCTATATTAACAGTTTTGTTGATCAACAGTCCCTGAACGGCTCGCTTCGAAGTGCATGAAATGTGACGTTATTATACGCTTGGCGTTAATTTCACGGCACCAGATTTCCCATCCAGCCGATGAGAATATGATGCATTCTGTGTATAACAAAACTTTGTGTCAAACTAGATCGAAAGCCTTGGAGATCTTTTCAGGCAGTATAGCAAAGATCTGTGTCAAAATCGATTGAAAGCCATGCTTATAGATATCAAGCCATACAGCCGATGAGAATATGAGGCATCCCGTATATTACAAAGCTTTGTGTCAAACTACATCGAAAGCCTTGGAGATTTTTTAAGGCAATTGCTATAGCAAAGATCTGTATCCAAATTCTATGGAAAGCCAGGCTTACAGATATCCAAGTAAACAGGTCTCGATTCGCAATGTTGTTCCATTACTGATATTTATAAATGGGTTAC
The DNA here is from genome assembly GCA_932526625.1 of Rhingia campestris. NCBI lineage: Eukaryota > Metazoa > Arthropoda > Insecta > Diptera > Syrphidae > Rhingia > Rhingia campestris. The sequence continues at coordinate 107,711,618 of OW052185.1, forward strand.
AGACAGGTCCCCATCGCACTTGACCATTTGACCATTTCTAGGTAATCGATAGTCCCGGTGCAAACAAGTACACTTGACGTTATTTCACGGCACCAAATTTCCCATAAAGCCGATGAGAAAAAACAAAACTTTTTGTCAAGATCGAAAGCCTTCGAGATTTTTTCTGTCAGTTGCTATAGCAAAGATCTGTATCCAAATTCGATCGAAAGCCAGGCTTATAGATATCCAAGGAAACAGGTCTCGATTCGCAATGTTTTTCGATTTCTGATATCAACAAATGGGTTAAAGACAGGTCCCCATCGCACTTACCATTTGACCATGTCTAGGTAATCGATAGTCCCTGTGCAAATAAAGCAATAGATCTGTAGGTCGGAGGCAATAATTCTCTTCCTTTTTTGTAGTAATCGGTTGAGTTCGGTAATTTTTTCAGCTACTCGACAAAATCTTCTGATCATGTGACAAAGATAATGACTTACAATGAACAGGTTCTGGATCGGATGAACATAGTTTAAGAACATCAGAGGGATCTCATCAGGTCTAGTGGCTTATTTTCTATAATGGAAACTTTTCAGAATATTTCTTATTTCCTGTGGTCGAAATTTGTTAAATTTATTATCCATGAATTTGACGTGGCATATCGTAGGATGAATTTTCTGAAAACATTGTATGTACCTACAAAATACTGTGGCCTTAGCAATTTATCAGTCCTCACTAAGGGAATAATGCTCAAAACACAATGACACAGCTTTTTTTGTATAGCCGGTGTATATTGTAAAGTACATCACACATTAACAACGTCGGACACAACAGCAAATTCAGAACAATTTCTATCGTTGCTGTTGTTGTTGTGTGCAATGTGTTAGATGTTCTTGGCATAAAGAATTGCTAAAATAACAAAATACCATTGAGCGACATGTTTGTCGGTTCCGTTGGACAAACCTTATTCAGTGGGTCCAATTTTTGAATTTTCGTCTAGATAGCTCTTTAACACAAACGGGACCGGAGAATGGAAATGTGTATTTTATTTTCAACCCCTAAATCGAATCCTGTTTCATATAAAAGGGATAATCTCCTTTTTTGTGTTCATGTATACGATTCACATTCGCTTCTTGCAGGATATTTGTCTAGACATTCACTACTTCATCGAGAAAGCATACTTACCTGGCGTAGGGGTTACCGTGATCATGAAGGCGGTTCCCCCGGAGTGAGGTCTGGCCATTGCACTTCGGTTGGATTGACCTCCGCGATTGTTCCTAATGCGAATAACTCGTTCGTGTAATTTTTGGTAGCCGGGAATGGCGTTCGCGCCGTCCCGACATAAATAATAACATTGAGAACATAGTCGAAAATTAAAACCAGATTTGTCTGTCTGACATTTACACGAACTCTCCTTTAGAGTTCTTAAGTTCTCCACTTAATGACTGAAACACATGAGAATTGGTTCTGGATCTGGATGCAACATGCAAGTAGCAAGCAAGACACACGTGTATAATTTTCGTTTGACATACATACATGCAGGGCAGTGGCTCCTGATCAATGTTGCCGCAGACTTTTTCAAAAGTGTAACAATTTTTTCCAAAAAGTGTAACAAATGAAAAAAAAATGTAACAAACTGACAAAAAAAATGAATAATAAAAAAAAATTCGTTTTTCAACTCAAAAAAATCTTTATTAGTATTTAGGAACTCTTTATCACATGGATTTCCAATTTTTTCTACTATTTCTTTTGATGCATTTAAACTATCTTCTGCAACTGAAGATATAAAAAATAACTGAAGAGCTGACCATTGACTTAAAATTCTGTCAACCACTTGCAATAAACGCAATAACTTTGACCATCCTGTTCTTTTAACCAAGGAAAAATATCCTTCCATATAGCTCGGAAATGTCTTTCGTTTTTTGTAGTCAAAGGAATGAGTTCACTATAATTGTTTTTGCAATAAGTAAATACATTTTGGCACTATTTTGTTTTGATAACTTACTCTTCAATTTCATCCAAGGTTTTATTGGAGTTAGCTATAGAACTGGTTGTGCAGCTAAGCAAGGAACTGGTCGAAGAACTGGAAAAGGAAGAGCAAGATGGATTACTTTCTTGCGTTTGTGTTTGAGCTGCAGCAGGTTGAGGATTTGTGCTTTTCACTTTTGATCTTGTTATAAACCTAAAAACCAACACATAAATTTTATATTTTTTTGCCAAAAAAGTTTTTCTGTGTTGACCCACCTGTCCATTTTGTGTTAAATAAATAAAAAAAGCAAAACAAAAACTTTTAGCCGAGAAAGTCGTTCTAGTTCTTATTCGTTAAATTTCAATACAATTTCACAAACTTTGTGTATTTGTCTACGGCGACTGCGATCTGCTAACTGCGAGACATAAAAATAACTGTAGTTATTGCTTGCTTGTTGTTTGTGTTTCTCGTTTTCAGTACCATTTCCCACTCACAGTTTGACGTTTTGCTATGCTTGTGATTTGTGCAAACAAACAAGTTCATTCACAGATGACGCTGGAAATTTGTCCGAAAGAAAAAAGTGCTGCCAGTTAAACTTTTTTCCATACTTTTTAAAAAGCAACACATATAAAATTTTAATGGAAAAAAGTGTAACAAAACCGGAGAAAAAGTAACATCGTAACAAAATTATACAAAAATAATAAAGTGTAACACTTTTGTTACACTTGTAACATTGTGGCAACACTGCTCCTGATATATATTTCAACATTCAACACAAACATTAGCTATCGTTGGATATGTTAGCGTCTTGTGGTACAGCTCGTTATAATATGTGCATTCGCATGTAAATGGTGGTTAAATTTTAAGGGCCGGTGTTGATTTTGAATAAAACACAAATTATTTAGGAAATTGTTGTCATTTCTTTTTATTATGATAATATTGGTATGGTTCAATTATCTATGGAACAAAATATCGGCCGATGGTCCAAATTTTCGATGACGCTGAGGCATAATTAAGGTTCTATGCCATTAATGTGCCGAATTATCTCATCATCTAGCTTTTGAATTGTTGCTGGCTTATCGACGTACACCTTTGTTGCGCAAAAGAGCCACTGTTTCGTTAGCTGTGTGGCAACTGGCAAGTGGCACTGTCCTGTTGAAACCACATATCGTCCACATCCATATCTTCAAATTCGGGCCATAAAAAGTTCGTTATCATCTCACGATAGCGAACACCATTCACAGTAACTGCCTGACCGGCCTCTTTTTGGAAATAATATGGCCCGATGATGCTGCCAGCCCATAAACCGCACCAAACCCAAACCCAAATGCGGCAATTCTGCTTATTGACGAATCCACTGAGGTGAAAATGGGCACTGACGTCGCGGCGCTTGAAATGGTCAATAGGCTTTAGTTCTTGAAACAATTGCACCTTGTAAGCGTGTAAATGCAAGTCTTTATGCATAATGTTCATCAACGACGAGCGTGAGAGGTGCAATTGTTGGGTACGACGACGAGTGGATGTGGACGACTTTTCAGCCACACGCCGCAAAGTAAATTGTTTTGGTTGAGTTGAAAAAAAGCTTCTCTTCCATTTTGGATACTTTTGTTTTTATACCCTATCCCATAGGGGTATTAGTTTTGATACATAGTTTGTAACATAGGGAAATAATTTTGCTCCATATACCGAGTCGAATTAGCCATGTCTGTCTGTCCGTCCGTCCGTCTGTCTGTTCGTCACCGATTTTTGGGCCTTGAATATTGAGCTAGGATAATGAAATTTGGTATATAGGATCCTTGTCCGAGTCACCAGAACAAGTGTAAAAAATTTTAAAATCCCACTGCCACGCCTCCTTTTTAAGAAAACGTTTTTTTGGCCAAACCGTAAAGAATTTTAAAAAAAACTGTCCGAGCAGCATTTTTAGAGATTCGAATTATCTATATTTCGTCAATATAATGCTTTTTGCCACGCCCACTTTTTGGGGGCGTTTTTTATAAAAAACTTTTTCTGGTCAAATTTTAAAATTTTCAAAAAAAAATTTTGATGCACAGTCATTAGTAGTATTAATATGAACAATTCGTCTATAGACCATTTTAACCCACGCCCACTTTTTGGGGGCGTTTTCTTACAAAAAAACATTTGTATCCCCTACCCCAAGGCATATGCAATAGAAAAACGTTGTTTTTCGTCGAACCATAAAAGATTTTGATAAACCTTCTGAACAATATGTTGTGACAACGCCATTTTCCATTTTTATGACCATAAAGACCACATTTTGGGGATATTAATTTTAAGGATGGGATGGCATAGGGTATTAAACGATCCGCACAGCGGATTGTAGCCTTCTCATATGTTTTTTTGTTCGATTTTTATTTTTATGCGGAATAAATGATGCCAAATTCTCAGTCGGTCTTCTTGAGCTTATCCAAATTATTCGAGTAGAATCAGTTGTCACGAAAAGTTTATCTCAATCGGATTATCGCATAAAACTCTAGGTCCCACCATCGTGCAAATATTACACAAACTGAGTGGTTATGAGAAAAAAGAAAAAAACGAACGAAAAAGAAAAAAAACGTCTAAAACAAATCAGGACATATCCAATTTTTTGGACCGTTTTCTTTAAACCGAAAAATTTAAACAAATGTTGGAACTGCAGATTTGAACACTTCTGACGCCTAAATTTTGTCTTAAGAAATATATAAGCCTCATCCGCTTTAAATTAAAAATTGAGTACCATATCGTAGCTTGGTCATATATTTATAACCTATCCCACAGGGGTATATTGTATAGTTTCTAACATAAAATTTTTGTTGGCCATACTTTTTGTGGATATCTGTTTTAAAGACGGGATGAGATGGGATAGGGTATTTAACGATTCGCACAGCAGATTGTAGCCTTTCTACGTGTAAAAACGTTTACCATAACCATACGAATGGGAAAGATGACTCTATATATATACAATATACCGAAACGTTTGTGTCCAATTGGTTTTTATGTCATAGACACTCCATATTCTGTGACATCAGAAGGGGTTGAATTTGTATATTCAACGCCAAAACCCGAAAAAAAACAAAAGGAATGATTTGTTTCAAAGAATTTTGCAAAAAAAGCGACGAAGTTTCTTATTCGCACTTAAATGGCCTAAAATATAAAATATGATGATGTGCTTCTGATACAGGACTTCCTTAGAAGTTCGAAGTATATCATTTGTATTCAATCCATTGTCTTGCTATCTATCTCAAACCAACATCGATTGTTGAGAATAAATCTTTTCATTTCTGACGTGATATCGTTTTCAGAATTGATAGCGGAGTCGAGATAGAAAAAGTACCCTACGTCACCTTAAAGTTATTGCTGTGACGTCCACTGTGACGTTTCTTCGATTCGTTAATGTTATGTGTCAAGCTGACAGCAAATACTTGGGTTTGCCCTCGAATACTGCTAAACGCAGTTTAGTCGCTTTTCTCAATACTCTCGAACGCGGATGTGACACATTGCTGATCAATTTATAATATGTTGTGCTTCTTGTCGGAATAATTTTTCGCTAGTTACCGATCTGGATAGAAGAGCCACCATTCTCCAATGCCATCCTCCACAAATTCGGTAATCGAGTAAGAAAAAGAAAAGAAGTGCGAGTCGGTGTATTCCCTTTCTAAGTCATCATCCGGAGATTTCAATGGTCCCGCAAGAAATTCATCACAATCGAGCATAGTGGGTCCCATGGGCTTACTATCTGCAAGGTATTGAAACAGTCACCACGAAACAATTGAGTAGGACACATCATCATCTTCACCCTAGGGCTAACTTTAAGTGCAAAAGTTCAATCATCTACTTCCTACACATACGACGTCATCATTTCAATTGAATCGACAACAATTTCGATCAAAATTGCGCATCATTGCGATTCTTATTTCCTTCTTCGTTTTTAATTACTTAATTGCACTTCGCTCCCGCATGACACTTTACTCGCGTGGCTCCCGAAAAAAATTGCAATCACTCATTACTTGGTCAACAGAAATGAAATTTGATGATTTGTTTTATAATTCGAAAATCAAAGACCTCGTGGTGCTACACATTTTGAAGCTCATTCCCATTTACCCCTATCACACACAGAATGTTTTTTCATCCACGGTTGGGTGGGTCAAGAACTTGTGTGACCCGCTTTCTGTCTTAATTCATTAACATCACTTGAGAGCGTGGATTAGAAGATGAAAATAGATCGTCCGTCCGACTCGCCCGCAGCCATAATGTATCTAGCTAGCAATTAGCCATTTGCCTGTGTATAGCTGGTTCATTCAGTAAGTTAGAACTTCACGAACCACCCATTTATCTGAGTATCTTCCACATGGGGTTAGACTTAATTAATCGAAGATCAGGCGCGGTATACGGTACGAGTACTCGTAGGTGATGACTTGACATCCCTCTGACTCCCATTTCCCAATCAGCGGCGGAACAACAGCCATCAGACAAATGATGACTACGACTATACGACGACGATGTTATTTGGTGATGTTGGCAGCGCGCGGCACATCTCCTTCATTGGGTCTGACCTGAAGAGGTCACCGAATTAGTTTACAACTCTTCGCTGTGACTGTGTGCCTCTAAGATGGCTAGGCGCAGTAATTGATGGTGATTAAAACGAATTACGGGATGAATTTGTTATTCTTTTTAGTGAAAGTAGCGAATAATCAAAGACGGAATTGGCTGGCACACATAGGGAGCAGATGCATTGAGGAGGGTTTTGCATAATTGCGAATTTGGAGCACTAGGCAAAGATTTGTTTTGATGCAGTTGCAGTGCAGCGGTTTTCTTGAACTTATATTCACAGGAATGTCGTATACGTGTACTGAAATGGATTTCATTTTCAACCCCTAAAACGCAATTTGTATTCAGGGATAGTTTCCTTGTTTTGTTGGGTTCATCTGTATAATTCACACTCAGTTGTTGCAGGATATTTGACTAGACATTGACTACTTCAACGAGAAAGCATACTTACCTGGCGTAGGGGCTACCGTGATCATGAAGGCGGTTCCCCCGGAGTGAGGTCTGGCCATTGCACTTCGGTTGGATTGACCTCCGCGATTGTTCCTAATGCGAATAACTCGTTCGTGTAATTTTTGGTAGCCGGGAATGGCGTTCGCGCCGTCCCGACATAAATAATTTTATATTTTATCGCATCAAAAAATAATCAATTTTGTCAATTTGTTTTTTGGAACATTTTATTTGTAAGTAGACATCACCTAAACTCGCTCAGCCCCACATTTGATCACGTCCTTGGCATTTTTCTCAAAAATATATAAAAAGTTAAGAATTTCTAATTTCCATGAATAGTCTGAACAACAAATTTCCAGTGTGTCAGTTCCAGGTGTACTCTACATTTTGATTTATTCATGCCAAAGAAAATACACACTTTTTGGTGACATTTGAATAAAAGATGGCTTGGAGTTTGGACCTGAAATATATGAAACGCTAGTTTCCATGATAGGTTGTAGTCCACGATATTTGGTTGTAGTTGATGATGTATTTGCGTCTAGATGTATGCAACACAATTTCTGTGTAGAATGGAGTAGACTAGTTTTATGGCACAATCCCACTGAACCCATGCGTCATTTCACTAAGGGCCCAGTTATAGCTGTTATTGAAAAACATCATTGGAAATTTTCTTTTACTCCTTGCGGTTATTTTTATAAATTCAATCATTGGCGAGTTGGTGTTAAAACAAAGCTTATGCATTTAGAACATGATTATCCAAACATATTTTAATGTAGTATCGCAGGAAATCACTTTTTATTTTTCACTGATCATGATTTACTTTTGTAAAGGAATTTTCCAACGATTCCTATAAGCAGCTATGGAGATAAAATTTCAATTGCATCATGTTTTGTGTTCCAATGAAGTTGTTCAATGATAGCTTTAACTGAGCCCTAATTCCCTGTTTCTTCTTTTCAAACAAAAACGTATTTTATGTTGCAAAAAACATTCTGCATTCGCAATTAAATGTCCATTATTTCTCTAACCTCGATGTTCTTAGTACAGAAGTGTTATTAATGTCAAAATTATAGATAACTTTGTTAAGCGCAGGAAAACTAGTCATTTCGATTTCGTTTCAGACGTCACAAAGGCTGCAATAATAAGTTTGGCTAAAAAGACGGAGAAGATCTTTTCATCTCTCAAAACGTGTACTAAGCGTACACAAATTTAGCCACTTGATATAAGAATAAACAATCTACTGAGCAGGTTAAAAAATTGGAGTCTATATTCATCGCTTTATTGCCAAAAATATTTCACCTCTTAAAATGAGAACCCTTATTTTCATTAGCCACCAACTGTGTCCAACAACAGATATAAATTCTTATCTATTTTACACATATCATTTAGATATGCTAAATAAGTTCGTTCACTAATTGGACATAGTGACAGTTACTGACACTTTTACGAGCAACTTTTACTTTTACTGACACTTTTACGAACTTATTGACAACCGAACACCAGCGGAATGTTTGATGCCTTGCGCTTTTTTACCGATACATCCACCATAAATGTTCCGATGATAAATAATATCGAGTTTTCGGTTGCAAAGTATAGAAGTATTGAAGATCGTATCTTTCCTATAAACCCTTTTCTTTCTGTCCATCACCGGGTTTTATAACCTTAGTACGTTTCTACCAAACCGAAACTCGACATTCCAACTGTCAAACATTTTTTTTACTAACCCTATCTTTTACAATAATCTGACAAATCATCCAGGACTATCAGCTGCCAAGAAAGGCTTATCTCAATACAATAATTTCAACAATTTCATGTGTACACACAATTTGCAACAGGTTCACTCACAGATTAGGGCTACCAATGACATTTGCAAAAACTAATTGGACAAGAAAAAGCAAGAAAACGTCCTTCGAATGTTCATGAATTCAAAGTATTTTGAATTATTTTCTTATATTCCAATTTTTTATCTAAAAGTTTTTTTTAAACAAACATTTACAGAGAAATTTGACATTTATAGGAGAAAAAATGCTTTTTATAGTAGTATTAGTAATGTTTGATTTGATATAACTCGGTTGGTCCTAGTTTGGAATAGCATTTCAGCGGAATGCCGAATTTCAGAATGTGAGATTGTATGGAATGCATCGCATTTCGACTGAAATCACGAATTTCGCTGAAATGACGCCTTTCGGTTCGGTGGAAACTTACTTTTAAGGGAATAAGTACTATTTTGAATACATAATTAATTAATGAATTGACACACGGCCTAAATCGTCTAAAATGTCCAACGACTTATCGCAATTAGTTTCAAAGTATGCTAATTTGATTTCATACCGTCGGCTTCATGAGCGTGGAGATTTCTACAACTACCTATATAATCAGTCGCGTTTAGCTCTATTTATTTGGAACACAATTCCTTACTTGCCAAAGTGGACATTTTCTGCAATATATTGAGACTAAAATTTGTTGGTTTCGTCTCCTTATTCTTTCTGCTAAAAAAGGTGGTAGTTTTAATCTTCCTTCCCACTGATGAGAATGTTCAACTCCTACCCCTCCTTGCTCTAACACAAATACAAATGATAGCTGTCAGTTTGACCAGAGTGATTTCCGTTTTGATTTATTACTATTTCAGTTGGGAAAAACTATTATTAATCATTAAAACTGTAGCAGTTCTATGTGAATTGAGTCAAAAACAAAAAACCTGTGTGACTTTAGACTTGACAGCTACAACGATACTAACTTAACAGAAACGAAATTACAACAATACAAAGTAAAAAAAAATCAATCTGAGATCGTGTTCCATTGGCCCAAAAGAGATCAAATTTCAGTTCAAAATCCAGATTTACCAATGGAAAACGCCGTAAAAGAAGAATGATTTTTTTCGCAAATTCATGTGAATTGACTTGACTTGGCATCACTTAAAACCCTACTTTTATCACACATCCCTGCATTCGTCTGGCATGTGCCCTTATGTCAAAAATCCGTGGTTTTTGCATTTCGGTAACGTTTGGTTGTTTATTTCAAAGTAAATCAACAAAGTTTGTTTTAATATTTAATCCAATTAAATATTAAGTTAATATATTTCATTGCAATAGCATCTATAATGTTATATTGGGTATAATTTGTAAAATATAACTGACAACTGTAAAATGAATTCCGATAACCAACCCTCAACCTCAAAGAAGCACACAGGTTGGCTCGCAATATTCAACTTGAATTTGTTAAACAGAAATGTTCCCTTCTATTTATTTTCAGAAAACAAAACACAAAACATCATGTATCCGGTTAGTTTAAATGATTTCCTGAAATTCACGAATTGTGAGGAATTAATTATCAAAGAAATGGAACAAGCCGGCCCAGAAGTCTATAGGAAAAACCACAAGAAGCGACACAAATTCTATCCAAAATTGTATGAGCAGTTTTATTCGAATCAAGCCTCCAGGGATAAAATGTTTAAAAAGGGATTGGTGGTGAAACCCATGCCGAGGAGTCTGAGGGATAAACTAATGCAAATGCCAGGAGATCTAAGTGGTAAGTGATTTGTATCGTTCAGCTGTTATTTGAAGCCATTGAAATTGCGCCGCCAATTTTTGTGCGATTGCTGCACTGTTTGTTGCTATCAGTGTATGGCTAATGTATATCAATATAGTCTCTGGTTGAGCCAAGTGTATTGGTCAAACGCTCATGCTTTACTTCCATTTCAATTTTGGAATAGCATCGTGTGCATTTTTATACATGATGTGATTGGCTAACTGAAATAAAGCTGGTGAATCGTTAAATCCATTTCATATCAAATGCAATTGGACGTTTTCCCATTGTATTATGACTTATCCCAACTAAGCTAAATACTTTCTTTCATATTTACAGCCGATCCTTCCACAAATAAAAATAATCACGAACAAAAGTCTCCTGACAAGCCTCCGATGGAGCTAAATAACAATAAATCGCAACCCGTGTCTATTAAAAAAAATCAGCAACTTGTCACAGAAAACAACAAAACCTCTACAAAGCGTACTTCAATCAATGGCAAAACAACAGCCAAACCTCTTGTCGAAGAGATACAAAAAATCACGAATTTCTTCCGTGCAATGAAAGAGCCTACAAAAACCTACTTCACGCCAAAAACCTACGAACGAAAAAGAAAATCGGAACCTCCCATTGAAAGCACACAACCACAAGACAAACGTCTTAAGGTATCCAATCCCAAAGACCCGAATATAATTAAAAAGAAACCCCAAAACATCTCCGAAAATAAGAAGAAATCAACAAGGAAGGAGACCTCAGACAAAATTTCAAATAACGCTTGCGAGGATAGTCTAACGAATGTTCAAATTATGGTCGATGTTGCAGTACCAATTGCCGAAGACAATCATGATATGCTAAGCGCTAAGGAGGTGGTGGAGAGTTTAAAAACAAGAGCCAAACCAAGAGTGTCTTCTTCCCCAGAACTAAAGAATAATCGTAGCGAAGTAAACAATCACAAGAGCAATCGCCTGCGACAGAAAAGCCGACGAAAAATTTGTCCTATCGACACGATCAGCGACGATTCGGACATACGATCAATTAGTCAAAAAGCCGATGATCCTGATTCACCAGACTCCGATGTGTGTTTTGTTCCATGCACTCCAGCTACACCTGTTAAGTCGCCACTTCCAAAGATAAATCGACAAGAAAACTATAAAGCACATAGTCCACGGCAAAATAAGCTTGTAGGAGATGTTCAAAGGCTGGAGGAACATCTGCAGAGTCCTTCTGAAGGCGAAGTGGGCTTAAGAGTTTCAGAAATTTCAGGGCGTTGCAAAATTCCCAAAGAGGTAGGTTTGTGAGTGTACTCTTCCGTTTTTATTTTAAACGAATGCTTTCTGTCGACAGGGTCTTTCGCGAAAAGAAATTTATGACTGGATCGAGAAGGGGCAGGAAGCTTTCAATACGAAAGTAGTGGAGGATTGTGATGATGATTCATTTGATTCTTATGACGATGAAGGAAATGTCAAAGTGCCAAGATTACAAGCGATGAAGGAGTATCCTAAACAATTCAAAAGGTACACGAAATACATGATGGGTCTTGAGAAACAAAAAAGGATGGCAGGGGTGAGTAAGTTTTTTTTTTTCATTAAAATTGTTAAGGAGGTGTTTGGCTTCATCTGTCTGTGGTAGCATTTCAATATTTATTGAGCGAGGTTATTGTCTCTAAAATGTTGATCCTAGTTTTCCCACCTATTTGCATCTTTGTTGTTCAATTATATACTGTGTGGCAAGTAGCGCAGTCTTGTAAGAACCAAATGTTCTCGAGATCTCAGGCTTCAATTTCAGGCAAAAAATAGTCGGTTTCATGGTGCCACAACGACAACACATTGGCACCAGCCTCATTTTTAAAGAAATACAAACCGATCGTTGACTGCAGCTCTTGAACCTCTTCCGGTCCGGTTCTTCGGACCATTTGCGGCAACTTTGCTTATTAGGGCATGATAAAACCAACATTCGATTGAGGGCTTTACAAATAAATTGCTTTCTTAGCCCGAGAAACAGCGATTGGGAAGAGTAATTCTTCGTTTTATTTCCGACGATATGTTGTCAGAGTTAATAGCGGAGCGATGTACACAAAGTCTTGTTATACCTCAAAGTTATATCTATCAATGTTGACATTCTGTCCAATTTGTCGATGTTGTTTGTCCTTTCATGTTGACAGTATTTACTCATTTACTTGTTAACCCATTTTTGCCGCTTCCTTCTCTATACTAGCATACGCGGTTGACATCACGATTAGTCCGATCAATGATGTCAATATCGTCGGCGTATGCTTTTAGTTAAACCAATTTATGAAAGATTCTACCTCTGGTGTTGGCTCGGGAGTTTTGCACAATCCTCTCATGCTGGTGGCAGATCCTTTCCTCGCCTGTCATCAGCAATTTCATTGGGATTGCTTCTATTGCAGCCATTTCATCTGGTGGTTTCGCCAGCATTAAGGTCGCGTGGCTGCCTCTTCTAATGCTAATATCTCAGGCTGAAAGACACTGCTGTGCTCAGGGAGACGAAAAGTGCTGTTCAGCTATAGTTTACATACATTTTTGAACCATCAGTATAGATGGATATACTGATATACCCCGGTGTCCCGTTCGTTCCTCTTCCACTCCTCTCTACCTGGAAAGATGCAGGAAAATAGTCTTTGAAAGTCAGGGTGAGGCAGCATGTAGTCAGAGGATTCAGCTGAGCCTAGGTATCTGTTTAGAATTTGAGTGTGTCCTCCTGAGTTAATTTTCCAGATGCAGTTGAGCTGGCTGATTCTTAGTGCACTTTTGGCTGCAGATTCTTGTATGCAAAGGTCTAGCGGTAGCAGGTTGAGGATGGTTTCCAGTCCCGCTGTTGGTGTGGTTCTCATTGCACTAGTAGCGCGTTCGCACACTACAAATTAGTATTGTAGGCCTCGGTAGTCACAGTTTTTCATTCCTTTTCCGCTTAGCATGATTGTCAACAACAAAATCAGTCCTTTCCGAGGCTATTAGTTGCTATGTAAGAATTGGGATTTTTACGTTACTGGGTAGTTAACCCAAAGTACAACACTGGCCCTCCATTGGCCAGGATTATAGAATTTTTATAGCGTTACTGCTTTTCGTCTTGTTATCAATACTTGGACCTTATAAGTTTAGCAAGTCAAATCCGTTTGGATAAGACCAGTATCCGTTGGATCGCCAGCTCATCTATTTAATTTCAGCTTCAATTTCTTTTTCATTCATTGACCTGTCTTACCCTTTCAGTCTTATCAACCGACAATCGCTAAAGGATCAAAAAGATCAGAAGTAGTCGCTGCTATTTTAAACATGACATTTGAAGAATACAAACATCTCCTCAATGTTGACAAAGGAGCCGAGTCTTCCTACCTGAAACTACAGTATGAATCAATAGTCAGCAAAAAAGCACCATGGCCTAGAAAAGTCCATATAAAATTTACAGTATTGAGAGGGTTTCTAAAAACAAAAGGAATACGCTTGCCCTTGAAACTGATTGACATTCCTCCAATGCTTTTGGATTTCGAAGATGTCTTACAGCACACAAACTTGAAGCAATGTACAAGCTTAAGTTTCGACAAACCTCAAGAGAGTTACAATCTATTGGAAGAGTGCCGAAAAAAATATCGCAGGTGCTGTAAAGAATGTATTTGGATGGAAGATATGCAGTTCATTCACAATGAGGATCAGTCTGAGGCGCAGGTAAGATTTGTTTTCTGTTTTGGTTGACATCCTTCAGTTACAAAATGTATCGTTGATTGAAATAGGAACCTGAAGCCGTATTACTAGATTCACAGTCAACATTAAGTGAATATACCCCAATGCCTCCTCTTCGGGTGATATCATCTGATTTGAGAAGTACCCAGAAAAGTTTCGTTTCCGTAAGTTTGACTTTGTGGTGTTTTCATGTTCCATAACGTATTTCTTCTTATAGGTCTCGTTTGATCAAACTTGTAACGCAACTATAAGTAACTTAGATACGGCATTTAAGAGGCTGGAAGATGTCTCGTTACAAAGCACTCATTCGAATGCTGCGGTTGCAGTCGAAAGTTGTCCAGCTGCTAACAACCAATTTGATACAATTCGTCAAGATGAATTAGAGTGTGAGTTAGAGAGGATATTTGCAGATGATTGTCCTGTCAATGCCTACGATGACAATGATAATCAAAGTACGCATTTGCCCTTACCCACCACCAACAAGGTGAATCCACCTTCTTCAGAAGAAGTCGCTTGTATATCAATAGACAACTCACCGGATTCAGTTGAAGATCTACTAAACAATATAATTCAGCCCACGCCAATGGAGAATCCACCCTCCAAATCACAATCAATGGCGCAATGTATACCTCCGTCGCCAAATCTCTTCCCATCGAGTGGAGAAAGTGAACATGTTACAAAGAATTCCCAGCAGATTACAACCGACGTCTCTACTCCTGAAGCGGTGTATATATCGTGCAATCATAGTATGAACATCAACACAGAGGAGCATAACATTACCGCACTAAGTTTGGACGCAACAAGTGACAACCAGGATCCATTTGCAGATATGACGGTTGGTTGTCATGAGGTTGTTGTTACAACGGACGAACAGTCGCTTGATCAAGATGTTGTTGTCAAACAAGGTGAGTGATATTCGATAAGGTAGATGTAGTTTATTTTTATTGAGATTGTGCTGAAGGACTACAATGACGAAAAGGTCTGACATCGTTGTTAGAAGGTAGCTTTAGTGTTTTTGAGTTGAACGGTTCATCTCGAAGTTATAAACCAATCAGGAATGCCAAGCATTTAAAATGTTTTGGACTAAGAAGAGGTCACCCTTTTTTGCGTTCGTGCTAGTCCGAGCTGGTCCACGCTAGTCCGCGCTAGTCCACGCTTGTAATTTCATTTGATTTTCAAGTTCACTAGCTTGAACTAGCGTGAACAATCGTCCACTAGCGCACTATCGTAGACTAGCTCGGACTAGCGCACTCGCTTACTAGCGTTGGCCGTAACAGCGCCCTAAGGTGGTTGTGATCCCTGTTATCGAGGGGGATAACAAGGGATCGAAGGAATCAACGTGCTTCCGAAAGCGGTGAGAGCAAACATTGGGTAAATGTATGGAATACTCAAAAAATAAATATGAATACATTTGAGTCATTACGGGCCTAAAACGGGGCTTAAATCTAGCTTCTCCATTCATTTGCGTGTGGAAAGGGACCAACTGTTTAAAGCAGATTCGAAACGACAATTTTGAGTAGTCCTTCTCGTGTCAGTTTTATACTCTTAGTTGGTTATGGGATTTGGGGCTCTGATAAAACCTTAGATGTTTTCATTTTGGGGATTTCGAACATGGATGCCCCACTTAGTAGTCTTAAGTCACAAAACACTGAAATGAGAGAGATAAATAAAAATCGACTGATGTAATGCGAAAGCTCTATATCGCAGCTTGGCGTTCTGGGTTAATTTTCTTAACGAACTCATGACTCGTTATGGGTTTCTGCCTGTAACAAAACAGCGATCTATTCTCTTCAGTTCTGAGCACAAGTTTTTATTTAAGAGCCACCTGCATCTGCGAACGCTTGACCCATAAAGAGGGTGCTTGCTCTTCCTTGTCGTTTTGAACCTGACTACTGGCATATGAATATACTCTTGGTTAGTGCAACATGTTGACGACCCAATTGTATTGAAGGGTACTAACCTTTTGGACTAAAACCACATTTTGCTACAACTCATTAAGCTCGCAGTTGTATCTTCTCCTGCTTTGCTGCTTATGGTGCAGCCATTGGCGATGTTAAGTCGGTGTTGTGGGATTAGGGTCCGGTCAAGTAAACATTTCGTTTCACACAAACTAAAGTAGCATCGATTTTCAAAGGCCTATCTTAACTGGATCTCCATTAACGTGTCATTTCTATTTTAGTCAACCGTGATGTTTTGTGCTTTTTTTGTGCTTTTTTATTGATAAAATAAACGTTGGCTTCTCATCCTTACGCTTGGAGCTATCAAAAATGTCGATGTCACCTGTGAATCCTAGTATCTAAATAGTTTTGCTGAATATAGTGCTTTATCTGTTTGAACCTGCCTAACCCACTATCTGTGCCACAAATTAGAAAAACAAATTCTTGGTGCAATAGCCTATAATTGATCCAGTGTCCAGCTTGTATCTCACAACCATTCATGTGTGCCTGTGTAATTCCTGCATGATGGCGGAGTCCGTTTTTTGCCCAATCCGAACTACTCAGATATGGCTTTCATGATCATTAATTTGTCAGATCATCGCGAGAGGAGGGCCAGTAAAAAGTATGTTGGCAATCTAAGCCAGACCTTCCATGCGCAAGTTCACTGCAATAACCATTGAGCTTCAGAGCGTATCGCAATATCTGTTCCAGCAGGGGATTATAAAATCGTGTATCTCCTTGGAAAAGTTCGGAAGGCTGCATACTTGATCAGTATGAGTGGATCCCGAATTCGGTCGTCAGCTTGACGCTTAAATTTGTTGAAAAGATGATGAATTTCAACTTGAAGTTCGTGGGTCTCTTCCAGGATTCGCATAAGTATCTGCCTTGATACCTGTCAATACGTGTGTTCCAGAAAGGCTTAAGACGCTAACACAATACTTAAACGGTTTTGGGATCAGTTGTGCGATCAGTGTTCATGAAGGGTAATGCCTATTGAAATGGGTACCAAAGGTGGATCAAAATAACAGGTCGAAGGTATGATGTCGATCCTCCCAAAGAACCTCTTATACACCCGTGGAACATTTGCAAGCATAAATACTCCTAGATCACACAAAAGTAGCAATACCAAAATTAAATTGTCTTCAATGGCTAAGTGATGAGACATTTGGAGGCTAGCTGATATTTTTGAGGTCCATCCGACATACCCCACAAGTGCGTTAGTTGGAAAGCAGATCATTACCTCATCGTTTAACAAAAAAAAGAAGAAGACGCTTCCATCAGTAATGTTCAGCTATGAGCAACCTGCAAATCTTGAAGCTACTTGAAAAGGCGTTGATCTTGAAGCGTAAATGAGAATCAAGAGTGTTTTCCTGGCCAAACTCCATTCTGTTCACTAACATCACATGAAGCTGGGGCGATTAAACAAAATGGATGAAAAAAAGTTTGCAAGATCAACGTGCTTCAAGATGATAGTCTCATCTCTAACTCCCAAACGATGTAATGATTGGCATTCCCCATCAAAAGACTTCGTGGACATAGCTCAAGCCACCAAAAACAATACAAGTGGGCCATTCAACTTCAAGATCTTCTTCTGTACCTCTCTTCAACGGAAACCGCTGGTAGGTATTATCAAAATGTTCGCATCAGTGTCTTTGCTCCCTTTGTTTGTTTGTCCAACAACCACAATTTCGTAGAACAAAACTTCCCCCAACAAGCATTTGCTCGAGCTAATGTCCACTTCTTTTTATTTCAGAACTTCTAACTGAGCGAATGAACTCCTCCTTCGGTGAAAATGATGACAGTGTCCAAATCATAGACGTACCGCCATCAGAGGCAATTGTTATCGATGACGAAGAAACCGCACCAGAACTCCTAGATATCTTACTAAACACAGATACGAAAAGCACCAGAAACACAGCTTTTACGTCTATAAACGTGACTCACCTACCATCGTCCATTAGTCTTGAAAACTTTCCACAGGCCCAACAATTGGCATCGGATTTCAGCATTACCCAGAGTGGATTGCATTTAACTCAGACTCAGGATGTCTCATTGATGGCGCAGGTCAAAGAAGATGAGAATAACGAAGTGGATGTCATACATCCGTTGTGCACAACACAGGAGTTCATCCAACTGCTCAAAGAAGATAGTAACGAATCTGTTGAATATAAAAAGAGCAATCATTCTGCGCCAACTGCATCTTTGGAAGATGTTACCTATGTCCACATTGCACCGCAATCGATTCCATCAAACATTGAATTAACACAGAGCGGTTCCAATATGTCCAATAAGGCAGTGAATTCAAAGAAGGACGCAGCAGTTGAGACCGTAGTTAGTAACTCTGTTGAATCTCAAGATTCTTGTGTGTCTATCTATGTCTATCAGAGCAATGCAAGTACGAAAAAGTCTGATGATGGCAAGCCGAAGCCTCCTGGAAATGCAATAGGCG
Source organism: Rhingia campestris (assembly GCA_932526625.1). Classification (NCBI taxonomy): domain Eukaryota; kingdom Metazoa; phylum Arthropoda; class Insecta; order Diptera; family Syrphidae; genus Rhingia; species Rhingia campestris. The sequence continues at coordinate 107,730,158 of OW052185.1, forward strand.
TATATTCCGTCGGAGGTCCTGATGATTTAAATGGTCAAGACTTTGGAATATGCATAACTATTGAGGATGATTCTGGGAGTCTAGAGCTGATAGAAGTAAGTGAGGAGGATGATATACAAGCTGGTGAGGTGACTCATGTGGAGGACGTTGCTATCGAGCCTTTAGGAATCACGGATAAGAGGGTCTCGCTTGAGGAAACGCTTGAGGGTCTACTGAAATGTCCTGAAGAACATGAACTTTTAGAAGGTGATATTGACAATGCGGTTCAACGTTTTCGTGAGTCAACAACTTCGAAGAGTTTGGAAGGTATCTCGGTGGGAAACCACAATGAAGTGACCGTAAGGAAAGACTTGGGAAATGCTAACATACCCAACGCCAAGGGGGAGGATAATGCGAGCGTAGAATGTCTTGTGGAAACCGAGAAAGATGTAGAAAGTGGCAAAGGAGTCTGTGAGGTAAGGCACAACGCTGTTGTGACGGTTGAGAAAATTAAACAAAAAGTCATGGAAGTCCATAATAAAGTAGATTCAGAGTCAACACCGGCGATTGAAGTTCCTAGAGGGAACCAACAAAGCACTAACTATGTGGTTGCATCTCAAGATGACAGTGAAATATCTCCCGGCAGTTTAAAGCGAAGGAGTTATTCTGTTGTCAGGCTTAAAAGAGTTAGGCTAACTGAAGTTGCTTCGGATTCGAATTTATCTGAAAGTTTCCAGAATGATGGTGAGAATGTTGATTTATCCATAAATGAGTCGAGCTTACGTGATGGTAATCGATCCCTTGGAAAGGGTGACATTCAGCAACACATAGTCGAGGAATCAACGAAGATAAATGCTGCTTCGGATAATCCTAACAAGATAGTGGCGTCTGGAGTAACTCAGCGTCGACAAACGAAAATCGACCATGAGATTGACGGAGAGGACATTCTGCTAAAGCTTGTTCCAAAGCCAACACCGGCGATTGAAGTTTCTATAGGGAACCAACAAAGCACCAACTCTGTGGTTGCATCTCGAGATGACAGTGAAATATCTCCCGCCAGTTTAAAGCGAAGGAGTTATTCTGTTGTCAGGCTTAAAAGAGTTAGGCTTACTGAAGCTGCTTCGGATTCGAATTTATCTGAAAGTTTCCAGAATGATGGTGAGAATGTTGATTTATCCATAAATGAGTCGAGCTTACTTGATGGTAATCGATCCCTTGGAAAGGGTGACATTCAGCAACACATAGTCGAGGAATCAACGAAGATAAATGCTGCTTCGGGTAATCCTAACAAGATAGTGGCGTCTGGAGTAACTCAGCGTCGACAAACGAAAATCGTCCATGAGATTGACGGAGAGGACATTCTGCTAAAGCTTGTTCCGGAAAAAGAGTCAACGAGAGTTGATATTTTAGCAGAGACAGAGGCTTCTAAAGAGTTAAGAAGAGTAGTGGCATCTGAAAGAACTGAAACCCAGAGAAAACATAAGGAAGACGAGATTTTAGAGGTAGACATTCAGCCAAAGGTTGTTTCGAAAAAACGGCCGCAAGGCGTCGAGGTGTCAACAGAAGATCCGAAAGATTTGGGTGGAGTAGTGGCAGCCCAATATCTAAAGGACAAGTCCTCAAAAAAATTATTCGGAGCAATGATTTCGGGAGTAACTCAGTGCCAAAAGGAGAAGATCCGATTATCGACAAATCCATCAAAGGACCATCAATCTATTGAGGTTTCTGAAGAGGCAAATAAAGAATCGCCAACCGCGGAAATAGGTATGTCACCGGTGGCTCATGAAAATGAGCAAACTGAAGGTTCTATTGGTGCGTCCAATAAATATGTAGTATCGAGTCAATGTCAAGAGCCACAAACTCACAGAGCACCCCAGCGGCATACGGCGTCAGCGGCAGAGAGCGTGCAATCGAAAGAAGATGCAAGAAATGCTGATAAAAAAGGGGACTTTATGGAAAGCCTGATCGAGCCATCGATAGATGTGGAAGACACTGCATCAAGAGCAACGATATCAACTCATGAGGAAAATATTGCCGCTTTCACCAGTGATGGTAAAACGCTCGCATCTTCCGTTTCAGATATCCAAGAGCTACAAATTCAACCTCATTCTGTGTCAAATCCACAGACTTCGGGAGATAAATTAGAGGCAAATGTTGTTTCGATGATAGATGCCGGAAAGTGCAACGAGACTGCTAAAGAAGGTTCTGACGAGCTGGCGACGAAGGACAGGCTATCTCCTATTATCGAAGAGAAAATGGAAACCGGCGAAGATGGTGCCGTGGGATCGCCTGTGGTTGTTGAACATTTCTGTGAATTTGTCGAGCTACCCGAAATTATTTTAAATTCTGTTGAAGGCAACGAAATACAGAAGGAGTTCATTCTAGAGGCAGATTTACGACTAAATGTTGGTTTATCCGGGAGCAAAATGCAAGGACGTGTGTTGGAAATAAATGACACAAGTCAAGACCAACAAGATTCAATGAATAACCACCCGAAGAACTTGACTACACTCGCAGAAGATGATGCAAATGATGATGAACGTGCCGGCAATGTCTTGACTACGGTCCAATATGCTACGGATGGACCTCTCCATCAAAACCAAACGAGTTGCATGTCTTATTCCTTTGAAACTTCTGAGGGTCCACGGAAAATTGCGGCCGTAAACGTTGAAAGTCCACAAAACATCGAAATAAGCACGAAAAAGACCAACATTTGCTCTGAAAATATTGGTAAAACCGTGGGAGAGAATGTTATTCCATCTTTAGATGAACAATCTACCGCGGTCACCCAATCATTACAAGAGTCGATGTCAAAAGAATTAAAAGCGAACAGATTTGTAAAAGCACTAGGGGTTGCTTCCAAACTACTATACCGCAGTAGTCAGCAACTAGAGTCGCATATCAGCTCACATAGAAGTGAAGAAACACCATCAATCGAGGATGTTGCCCAAACGACTGGGGAAAGTCTAGACAACGTGGAAACTCCTTCAACGGATCTGGAAACAGATAGTAGCTCACCATTGAGGCAATCAGGCCATGCTACAGCTTCAAAAGAACATATTCCACAGATCACAAGAAAGGATTCATCAGCAAAGACTGCCAACCAAACCAATCCACCACAGCCCCCTTCAATTGATCTCATCTCTACGGATGAAAGACCAACAACAGCCAAAAAATTCATATTTTCAGCACAGCTGCCTAACCCTGCGACGGTAAAGATAATGGAGGATGAAGAGCTTGTCGAGGTGCCTTTTCTTATAAATAGTCGACTTTGGAACTCAATGCCACTTGAAAGAATTTTGACAACCACAGCAATTAAAATCGAATTTGAAATTCAAATAGCAGAGCCTACAGAACTTTCAAACTTAAACACAGCAGCGGACCAAGCGAACCATTTGGTGGATGAACCCAATGATCAGATAATCTCCAAAATGCACATACCAGGCTTAACGGATCTGAATTTAGGTGATCATCTTGCTGAGTTAAGCAATGCAAGCATGTGGTCAACGAACTCGTCTATTGTGTTAGCTAATCAGAATAAGTGCTTTAATAATGCTGATCTCCAAGCCATTCTTAAAGATATGATTGCTGTTAAGGACACTACAGATTCTAATGCTTCTGACTTTGGCACGAATGTGGCTGATTTTACCGTTTTTGGAAGCCAGTCGGACAATTTGCTTGGAGTAAGAGCCAGCGAACAGCGACTTAATGAAGATGTTGCGAGAACTTTCCAAAATTGCCTTAAGACCGACCCTAAAGAGAGTACAGATGATCTTAAATTACAAACTCAGACCAATTTAATTGTGATTGACGATACACAAACTTTTGGAGTTCATCAGAGTCTGGAGGAATCTGGAGTGTTGGAAAAAGCTGATGAATGTGGTAGAGTAACTACGAGATGCTCTGCAAAACTGAACCTTGAATCGCTTGTTAATGAGCTTTTCTTAGATACACAGACCACATCGACATTGACCGATCCCACAAGTAATTCCGGAACAAATTCAACCCAAGTGCAGCCCTTGGTATCTGAAGTAAAAACTATGAAAGGTGGACTTCATTCGCAAAATAAAAAAGCCGCTGATCTAGTCGATCTTAAGAAGGATTCACATAGCACGTCGGCAACAACAAATGGTTCGCCTGCTTCTGGAGCTCAGCCCTCGGGACCTTACAAAAGTGGTGTGGAACGTCAATCAAATGTAACTTTGAGAAAGAAACCAAAAGACTTAAACCAGCAACTAGATTCACAGATTATTTCGGATATGACTGAAAAAATGCCAGCCCTTGGAACTGACTTAGGCCGTGTGCAACCTTTGGTGTCTGAAATAGGTACTGCGGAAGCTAAATCAATTGCAGTTAACGAGCACAAGAAAATAACGTCTTCTACACTGGATCAGCATTCAGATGCATCACAGACCACTTTGCCTACTACAGATGATGCTCCCAATTCGATTACTCTGAAAAAGAAACGAAACTCTCCACAAACCCACCTAAAAACCCCTCAAGATCAGATTAATTTAAAAACAAATACCTCTCCGATTAAACCCCTTCCCCCAACATCTAAAATCAAAACTCTGCAAGCTGTTCCTTTAAAGAAAAAGCCAAACCCAACCCAACATAAACCCGGTCCAAAATCTAAACAGAAGCCACAACCCCCTAGAGCATCAAAAAAACCACTCATACCTGATTTTGTACCTCAACTCACCCATCCATTTCAAGCACTACCCATCGTAACGGGTAGTAAAAAACCATCCCTCCCTAGCGAAACAGGTCTACCCGAAATGCCGCCACTAACGATCGAAGAAGACATTGACTACCGAATCGATGACGCATCACATATCCTCCCCTCGAGCAGCACAGCATCACAAATCCTCGGCACCGATTGTACTTACTTCGAAAACTCCCAGCTGCTTCGAAATATCGATGAACACTGTGCAGCAATAGTCACGCGGAAAAAGGAATCGCCCAAAACAAAAGCTAAACCCAAGGTAAAACTACCATCACTACCCCCATCCATAACCACTCTGTCTGATGGGATCATGGCTCGGAAAGTCTGGAAAGTTCATCTCCAATGGAAGTCACCTCAGAAAATGTCAATCGAGACGCGTTACATAACAAATGGCCGCTGGTTATCGTCCTATGACGATTCGGCCAAGCTGATGTTTAATTTCTCGCCCGCCACCTGGCGTAACGTCCACACTGTGTTGAAAGAAATCGACCAATTCGAGTACAGACGGATGGCGGTGAAAGAGAAAAAGCACACCAAAGTTGTAACTCCGTTGCATCGAGTTTTGCGCGGTCTATTCGATTCCGCGCCGCAAGTTATCAATGCTCGCCTGATTGATGATATTCACAGTCCATATACGCGATGTGAGCGAGCGACTCCTGTCTACAGGAAGCCATTTCAGTGTCTGACAAAAGGGATACCGGCAGACATTTTGAATCGAATGAAAGCACTGAAGGAGGATCTGGGCAACAACAATGGAAATGAATAAGAGACTGATTCGGGCCCTGCTCCTTGCAGCAGATGTGAATTTTTTGATTTTGTTGAAATTTACATTTTTACTTTTTTTTTTTTTTTTTTCATTTTAGCCATAACGAAGCGTTTTTTTTTGTAGCTGGACTAACTGGTTTAGATGTTAATATTTTGTTTGCTTTTTATAGAATTATGTTGTTATATAGCCTTAAAGATAAATTGTTGTAAATAAATTGCATTTTTACGATTATGTTTCTTGGTTTCAATTAAATAAAGGACCGAGGTCTGTTGCGGCTATTGCAACAGGCTCGGGGCCAAGGGTCACTTTGAGATCTTGGGTTGAGATGTGTTTTGATGGCAATTGGAAATACTCCGATGACTTGTCAGGAGGGGCACGACAGAGTTTGCAAAAAAACATTAAGAACCCGACCTCATCTTCCATCCCAAGGCTCATTTACAATTACATCCACCTGTCACCTCTCTAGACAAAACCAATCTGCTCACTACTCATATCGCAGCCAGTTACACGTTGCCAGATTGTGCCCAGTCTCCTCCTGTAGGTAATTGAGAACGTAGAACATTTTATGAAACCAATCCACTTCCGTAATTGAACAGTCACAAGAGAATTATTAGAATTTAAATTTCACAAATCGTCTGGTCCAGATGATATCTCATCCATAATTCTGGCTTTTCTATCTGTCCTATTCATCAGGACTCTTCCCGAGTAGATGGAAAATAGCATTTGCCCAGCACGTCCCTAAAAAAGGCGAATCTTCTTCTCTCTCCAACTACCGACCAATTGCACTTACTTCCATTCTTTCTAAGGTCATGGAAACGCTGATAAACTGTCAGCTTATGAAATATCTTGAATCACAAAAACTCCTCAATAACCAAAAATAGGGTTTTCGTAGCAACAGGTTCAGTGGTGATTTGATGACACCGACAATCTATCCACCTCGGTGTTGAAAACAAGGTCGTTGCACTAGATATTTCAAAGGCATTTGACAGAGGTTGGCATCAAGCCATTTTGTCGAAAATGCTTGCTTTTGGAATCGATGAAACTCTTCTTGTATATGGATTAGAAAATACCTTTCAAAACGTTCAATTCAAGTTGTTTTAGACGGTTTCAAGTCTGATACCAAATAAATGCTGGTGTTCCCGAGGGCTCCGTTTTGTCTCCGACACTCTTTCTCATTTTTATAAATGCATCTGGTCTGCATCATCTAATCCAATTCATTCCTTTGCTGATGACAGTACCCACAACTTTTCATATTCATTCTCGAATCCACAACCTTAACCTTCGGATGTTGATCAAAAACGACAAAATATGTGAAGCTCATTAAATTCGACCTCGACAGCATAATAGGGTTGAATTTAATGCTTAAAAAACGCAAAGCTGTCTTCTGTCATATAAGCGAAACCAAAATTTACAGCCATTATCCATGAATTGCACTTACATCGTCAAACCCGAAAATGTTTCATGCTCGGTATGTGTGTTAGGAACGACCATATATTCGAAATCGCTAAAAGCACAGCGAAATGTCTAGGTTTCCTCAACCGATGTAAGAAATATTTCACTCCTTCTGATCTGGCCTCAATGTATAAAGCGTATATGCGCCCCAAACATGAGTTTAACGCCCACATCTGGTCAGGTGCAACAAAAACATCATTGCGCATACTGGATAGGGTATAAAAGCGTCCGATAAAACTGATAGGTGATTCAACCGTAGCGAACTTTATAATCTCGCATGAACATTGTAGGAATATCTCCTGTCTTACAATTTTATAACAGAAAATGCTCAAATGAAACAGCCAGCTGCATTCTGCCCCTTCAAACATTCAACCGTAATACTCCCCATGCCGTGAGTGCTAATCAATTCGGACGTACTATAAAATATAGAGATCTATTCCTAAACCGTATAACACGAATGTGGAATGCTTTACCAAACTCAGTTTTTCCGCCACATTACAATTTGCAGACATTTTAAACCGACGCATATCGGTATCTTTTCTTGCCCTCAATTTCCTTAATTTCCGCGCTGTGCCAAAACACTATAAGGGTATTCATAAATCTTCAAGTTCACTACACTGATTGACCAGGAGCAATATTTTGCTGCTTCATGGTGCTTCTTGTAAGAGCTTAATGTGCCTTGGAGGCCTTCTTCACTATGCCCTCTGTTTTATATCCGCCAATACCTGATTCGTTAGTTCTAGCTCTAGTAATATGGCGGACAGCGCGAGAGATAGCTATAAACAGCAATAAACTAGCCAAGGTGCAAAGAACTACGCGCCTGTGCATCGGTGGTGCACTTCGTACAACACACTCAACGACAACCCTAGTTTGCCGCTCATCTTTGCATTAGATGTCAGAGCATAGTGACATTCCAGGGAACTGTAAGGCATATGAACTCGCCTGACGGATGCAATAGGTATTCCTATCGCTACATGCAAAAGCTTACTAGCGCAGCATGCTAACAGCAAATCTCAGGTGGTGTCTTGGCACGACGAGTTAAATAACCAACCAAATTGGGCCAAAGCTGGATTTAAGAAGATCCAAGGGACTGATTTCGCTCACCGCAAATTAGCGCCACCATAAGTGTCATCACTGGACACTGTCTAATAGGTAGTCACGCAGAAAGGCTAGGCCTTCATTCAAACACTTCTGTAGGAGCTTTATGGACGAAGAGGAAGAAGAAATAATACTTCATTACTTTTGTAACTGCCCGGCCCTATCAAACAAATGAAAGCTTCATCTTGGAGCTTATTTCATTCCAAATCTCAGCGATTTCACAAAAACGAAGTCTCCTCTGTTTCATTAACAGCTCAGAATGGTTTTCTCAGTAGAAAATGGACGAAATGCATGCGGTATCATGATGGACCAAAAACTGGTCTTAGTGTGCTTGCGAATCTTTAGCAGCCACTCTAACCTAATCAAACATAGCTCTAATCATTTTTTAGCCGATGTAATTGTCTCTACTTTAGCTCAAGAACTCTGTCTGAGACAAGGCAGTCTCCATTCTGTTCGATCAGGGGACGTTGCTTCCAATTATGTCGTCTAACGGCCGATTTTTTAATCACTAGATAAGCAGTCAGATAATACTTAACAGTCAGATAACACAAAAATACATTTTTCAATAGGCGTATAGCACACTCTAGCCCTAAGTGCTCCGGCATGCGCGATCGCTTGATCCTGGAGGTTCGGTCTTTCTTTTCGCCTCGAACCTGAAGGCTGGGATTTAAAGATTCTTTTGGCTGGAGCATTATTGTTCATTCGCTCGATGTAGACGAGTCAATGTAGGCTATGAGTTTTTACCTTTTTTCCGTGGGCTGGTGGAAATCTTCATATACAATTAGATACGATGACCACGTGCCCACAGTAGTGTGCGATTTTTAACTCTCTAAAACCAACACCCTTTTTTATTTTTATTGCAACTAAGTATTCGACTTATCTAGCAATTTTGTTATCATGAGTACCAGAGAACTGCATGCGGTCATGTTTTTGTATCTTGCGATAGACTCAGAAAAAAGCGGTGCAGGTGTATACCGCCATCGCAAGCTATGCGATAGTTGCGTTGAGAATATGTTCAACAAAGGAGTCAATGAGTGTATGGCTCTCTCGCATACTCGAGTGTTAAGCACCACCGCTTCTGAATGCTGCCGGCTCGCCTCGGTGTCAATTGCGGTATATGCGGTGTTTCTGCAAACACCGCAATTAATTCATGGAATATTCTACCAAACGCAAAATAAAAGGTATTTTAGTTTTGTTTTTACTTTTTTTTTTTAATGAAACATAAAACATTGTAAATGAACAAAATTAGTTATTATACTTTATAACAATAGAGCCTTACGAAGAGCAATCATTGCACTGCGGTGGCGGTTAACACATGTATCGCTTATTATAAATACTCACACTTATTTTACTAAAACACCGCTTTGACATAATAAAGAGTTACTTATACTCAGAGTATATGAGTAAGAGAGAGTGTGTAACACCGCAATAGCGTTCGTGTTTTTAGTCAATGCGGTGGCGATAGTTTTTGTTTGCGATATTTTTGAGACTGAGTCATTTAAAAACCGAGTATACATGCGATGTATTGGAGAGTGCGGTGTATCGGTGCAGATCTCTGATGAGTACCTATATATGAATGTTTGGCAGGTAATTTTCCTTTGAGAGTTCCTGTTTTTTCCGCAATTTATAGCGCGGTTTGTTATTATCGGGCCAAATCCAATGGTTTGGTTCTTTTTTGTTATTATCGGGCCAAATCCAATGGTTTAGTTCTTTGAAGACACCGCAATAAATTTGTTTCGTTGTGTGACGTGTCCCAATAAATGTTTTTTCTGTTTTCGTGCAAAATTTTTCGTTTCAACTTTAACCGCTGAAATACCCAGAACTTTGCGTAGATCTGTGTTCCTTATGTACCACGGCGCATTGACAAATGATCTTAACATTTTGTTTTCAAAAGTTTGTAAAATGTTTAAACTCGTTTTACTCGTACAACCCCATGTGTCCAAACCGGTTTTAGCACTTGCTTGTATAATAGTAGCTTGTTATCAAGGTTAAGCTTCGAATATTTTCCCAGCAACCAGTACAGCTGGAGGTATTTATTTTTAAGTCCTTCGCATATCTTGATATTTCACATGTGGTCAGACACTTCCATTTTCTGCCTTTCATTCTGATATTGCTCGCCACTCATTCTCTGAGTTTCGAGAATGATGGTTCACCGTTTTATTGTAGCTGATCATGATCTTGTAGAAGGATATATTTCTTGTTAGTTTGGCGGTTACGTCGTTGTCGGCTTAGCCTTGCGAACAGGAACCCTGCAGAGATTGGCGTAATGCTGTAAGCTAAGATCTTTGAGGTCTTCGCGACGAACCAGCTTCTATTTTAGTTCAGTCTGCAGGACTGCCAATGAATATGGGGATATCATTGCATTGGTATTGTCATATCGGTGGGTCACCTAAGTTTTTTACATTGCTCCACATCTTGCGAAAATCTGACAAACACTCTAGAGAAACAATGCTATAAGAAGGTTCTCAAATTTGCCGTTCGGATCAAGCTTTAAACAGGAGGTCAACTTCTTTGTGGCAAAAATAAGAACTTTCCACACACAAATGAAGGTAGAAGCTAGGACTTGTGTAGATGCCAGAAATTGAATTGTTCATTGCTATATAGGCCGCTTCCGAGGTTTGGAATACACTGCTATGACCACAAAGCTTGATTGATCTGTGTCTTCCCAATTCCTCTAAGAAAATTTCGCCACCGGGTTCACGTCCATCTTTATACATGGATATTTATTTCTTTTGTGTGAGGTCATTCCTGTATAAGTCTTTGTTTGGAAACCAGCAGGAGAGTGGTCAATCCAAATCCAGGGTACTATTTCGTAACCGTTAACAATAGTAAATAATACTTTCTAGGTAGGAATTTGTATATTGTCTCTACCGTAAGTTGTGGTAAGAAGCTACCAGTTCTATTATTTGTATATAAAGATCTGAAATTGACAGTGGATAGGTACATTCTTACCATGCCAAAGAATACCGCTGTGTAGAAAATCTCTATCCACGAGTAAGGCCGGGAGGATCATCTAGTTGGAAACTTGCATATATTACATTGGATCCAGTTTACATCGGTGGACAATCGACAATCGAGGTGGGAAACACAAATGCCGTCAATTGTGATGAGCTTCACAATATCAAAGTATGCCAGGTACAGATTTTCTGGATGAACTTTTACTGCTGCGCATTGCAGAAGGCCTTAACCAATCTGCTGAGTCACAGCATTAGACATTGGGCTGCTGAAAGTTTCCAAACATTTTTCAATTCAATTTTCAACAGTCCAAAAGACAGGCTTCGACAGCCGCCTTGGGAGAATTTTCTTTTTTTTTGAGCAAAGGGCTCTCCAAAGTGTTTTCTGTCTTCAACCTGATGCTGATTAGTTTCGCCTATTGTGCAAACAGTCTCGGACTTTGTGATTAATAAACATTTTTCAGACCAGTTCTGTCTCCAGCTCGTATTCATTATCGTCTCATACTTATCCAGACTGCCTTTGGGCATCTCCGGAACTTGGTGATGGGCAAGCCTTGCAATTGGTGGTGTACATCGCCAGCTACTGCAAGTCGCACACTGGAAACTTAATAGGTCGAATAATTCGTTGCGTAAACTGATGACCTGGCTGGTCTGGTTTGCGGTTTCGCTCTATGCCATTCGACCAGATCATGGAACTTCGTTGTTTCGCTTATTATTTGTAGCCTGTCAAGCACCTTTTGTATACTTGTTGTCCCGAATATAACTTTTAATATAAGTTTGACCATTTCGATTTAATTTTTCTTGGAAAAACATTTTGCCAGGACACATTTGATTTAAAATCCCAATCCCAACAAGATCCAAGATTAGTTTTCTTTATTAAAATTCCATTGCCTACGGAACTTTTCAATCCAATTTCCGCCACGATTTGTCCTTGCTTCTTCCTCCATAAGCCCACATACGTTTTAAAACCACCCTGCGTACTCCCAATGTCTAAAAATCCAACACAAGGTGTATTATACCTACACAGCGTGCGCTTAATCTTTTCCATAAGCTACTACCATCCCGATTCAATTAATCCATTCCTAAGCCATACACCTCAGTGTAAACACGCACAGTCAAGGGACTTTATCCTTACAAAAGACTTTACATCGAAACACTGGTACCAGAACCATGCAATGCTAATTGAAACGGGATTCTTATTAAAATTACAGTCTGATAGATACGAAAAAAGGCGAAGAGAAGCAACAAGGACTCGCAACCAAGGACATAATACCCTCCTCTCACAGAGTTGTGGTGTGGCTCTGAGTCCTCTGCTGCTGTACAGCCATTGGAAAACATCAGCATCATTATCTTTGTCAGAGACTACTTTTTTTTTCATTCTTTCGGCCCTTTCCGCTGGCTCCTGTGCCATCGAGTGGCAATGTTCGCCTATTTGTAACCATTCTCGATTCACACCCGCAGAGTTGCAAGCGGGATACCAACCAACAGTACCATCACCATCGCCATTACCACCCCAACAGAGCATTTAAAAAGGAAGAAGGATACAAAAAAAAAAGCACGGAAAACCAAACCAAAACCACAGCAGTGACATTTACCGCTCTTAAGAGCCTAAATGTACCCATTCAGGATACGACTGCTGTGTGGCAGGGCGGCGATGGCAATGGCCTCGCACAGCTCCTCACGAAGCCCGATGCATGAACGACACAACGAGAATGGAAGGAGCGAATACGAATATCAAATGAGAATTTGATCCCTTTATATCCCCCAATGGTTATAAAACAGATGAGGCTCAGGACTTGTTCTTCGTTCTCATTTTGTGTTTTTTTTTTCTTCTACTGTTATTATTTTTGGATTACTTGCGCGTCGTAGAAACGCAGCAGCAGCAGCAACAAGCTCCCGGAATGATGGCATAGACAGGCTGGTAGAGTCAGCAACAGTATCTGGGGTTGTGTTCCCGCAAATTTTTATTCTATTTTGAGCTGCTTCCCCTGTGCGTCTTTTTACGAACACGCTCTTAACCCTGGAGAATTGGTCTCTAGGAAATGTGAAAAGGATTTTAATACGACACGGGGACAGTGGGACCAAATGTGTCGGATCGTACGCAATCAGAGTGTATATGTGCTATGATTAAGGAATTCCACGACAAAAGATGCTAGTTGGTGAGGGTGTGAGGCGGCTTATGTGGTAAATAGTTGGTGATTGTTGAGTATTGACGAAAGGGAAGGGTTCAAATATTCAGAGAATGATACTGTAGAGGGAGTTCTGGTCTGACGTTATGGAACCGTCATTCAAGAGTAATAGAGCCTACACAGCACGTGGATTCTTGATGCCTTCATCAAGCTGGTCTGTCTCATCACTGATCCGTGCGAAACGTAAAGAAAAGTATCAATTCCTACAAGCTCCCAAGATTAGGTTTTGTATGATGCTAGGAATGAGTGGTTAGTGAGTTGTTCAAGGATTACGAGGATTACCTGGTTTAAACACTTGATGCCTTTAACCACTGCTTTGGCAAACATGCAATCGTTCATGAAAGCCCTGTTTCCATTGCTCAGGAGCTAAACATTGCACAAACAATCAACTGGAACCATTTTATAAGGCTGAATACAAAAAGAAGCTCTATGTATGTGTGCGAATTAATGCACAAAAAACCCCCTCAAAGACCGAATTTCTATCTGCGAATCACAGCTTAAGCGCAACGAAATCGACTCTTCTGAAGCGGATGGTACTGGTGATTTAAAGTTGATCACTTACGACAACCTCAAGCGGTCGAGCCCACCCAAATGGTGGCCAAGCCAGGATTGACGGCCAGGAAGGTTTTGCTGTGTGTTTGCTGAGATTGGCACTCTTACTTCGGACCTGTACTATATACAATCGAATCAGCTGAAGTAAGCAATCGAAGAAGGAAGAAGCAGCCAGGTTTGGCCAATAGTTGAAAAAATTATGCTCCATCAGGACAACGCCGGGCCACACACATTGCTAGTAACACGCCAGAAGCTCCGCAGCTTGGTTGGGAGGTTATTATCCCTCCATCTTATAGTTTGTCCTTGGCACCAAATGAATAACACCTCTTCCTGTCCATAGCGATAGATTAAGCTGGACAAAAATTCGCTTCAATAGAGGCTTGTGAAAAACGACTTTTTCAGCTGTTGGCCAATAGGAACGATAGGTTTTATGAGACAGCCATACTGGAATTACCTTCAATGGCAACAAGTTATCGAACAAAACGAGCATATTCCTTAATCTCAACTTTGCCGACTCCAAACGGCTAAGTTGAGATAAGCTATTCTTAACAATTGATTATACTCCAATGATTTGTCAGATCATCACGAAAGGAGGGCCAGTGAAAAATCATTTAGGTGTTGCTTTGGCTGGGAATCGAACCCAGATCTTCTGCGCGGCACTTCATCGCACTAACCATCACGCCAATGAGCCTGTCGAATCATATTTGACCTGAATCGGATCATTATTACTACAACGTTTGCCAAAAGAGATCACCCTATTGGAAGATGCACTAATTTTTGAAAATGGCCGCCAACGTCAAATCTGTTTTGACATTTGTGGAATAGACAGATGTAGAATACAAGTGAACAAGCCATGGAGCGATACACTCCCTATAAGAACGTGGAATAATCGTGTCTATTTGTTTGCGTCTGTAGTGTTGGCGCAGCGCGAATCACCGATTCCCCGGCCGTCCGACACCGACTGCGCAAACACTGCGCCGTTTTGCCACCAACCTTGAAGAGTATGGGACCGCAGAGAGACGAGACGTTGCCAAAAGTGGCCAGCCCCGGAGCGCCCGTTGTGCCGAGAATATCGCCGCTGTTGCCGAGGATGTCGAGCAGTCGCCGGAAACATCGACCAGAATCCGTGCCTCGCAATTTGCCATCAGCCGGTCGACCGTAAGGCGAATTTTGGTCAATGACTTGCGCATGTTCCCATACAAAGTCCAGTCCGTGCATTAGCTGTTGACTGTCGTCCGCCAAACGCATGTAACCTACGCCCAAGCCATCCTCAATCTCGAGGACAAAGTGGACGATTTTTCCACCAAAATCATAATGAGTGATGAGGCTCATTTCCAACTCAGCGGGAACGTGAACAAGCAAAACTATCGCTTCTGGGGCACCGTAAATCCACGAGTAATGCACGAGGAGCCATAACACCCGGTCAAAGTTACTGCATGGTGCGCTGTTCATGCTGAAGGAGTAATCGGGCCATTTTTTTTTCGAGAACGCCGCTGGTCAAACGAAAACAGTGGATGGTGCGCGCTATAGGGCCATTTTAACGCTTATTGTCTAATAATAACCATTGGCATTATAATTTGTCGATGTTTTAGAGAATTGTGTGTTCTGTAGGCCGAATCTTTGGACCATAAGAGCCAAAGAGCAGACGAAACACAATTCATGGAGTACGTCGATTTTCGTAATACAGGTGAATAATTTGTAGATGATATGCCGGGCTAAGTCTTAAAATGATGAAATGTCAAATAATTCTGAACAAATGTACCATGACATGTTCACGCGTTATCTGCCATTAATCGCCACTTAAAAATAGTACCTCTAGGCCCGTTTTTGCAATGCTGATAATTGAGAGTTACCTAACCATGGATAAAATTCAATCTAGAGTTAACTCATGAAGCGATATCGATCATGATTCGATATGGGAACATTCATGATTTATCGATTTGGATTAAAATTTACTGAAAAACTAGTATCTCGAGTTAACTCGTGTTTAATCCTGAATTTAAGATGATCTCGCGCCGAACCTAAGTAAATCACCCATTAGGATTGTATATAAAACTAGAGATTTGAATTAAAATAACTTATTTTCTCTTAACCATATATTTCATAACGGTCTTTTATCTTTCTCTTTCTAGAGACGAGTTTCAATATGGTTCCAAGGTAATTTCAAAAGCTCCCAATTGGTTATTCAAAAAGGAAGCAGTAAATATATATCGTCTCCAGTAACGGCTAAATAAATGGTGTCAATTGTCAAGAAACCTTCATCCTATTTGGGACTGCATCCATCTATGCAATTAGCAACGTGATAATGGTGATTGCCCTAGCACCACGTATACTGACGATCAATTCAAGGCAGTGATCTTATCGATGGATGGTGGTAAGAAATAACTATCTCCCATTAGATGTTTGATATATAAAGCTGTTTGTCTTTAAAGGCTTCAACAATAGTATAGCCTCGTTCGGTCCAGTCCTAAGAATCACTAAGTTTTTCGTTTCTACATCGGTTCGTGGTCTTCAACTATCAAGATAAGTGGTGAGTACCTCTTTTTTTATACAAAGATATATTTTGGGCTCACGACTCGTTTAAATCATGGCATGTGACAAGGTAGTAGCCTTTCATCCGCTTTATTCCACTTATCCACTTTCACCTTGGCTTCATACTATTGCATGAGCTAAACAATTTTGGTTTTCGCAATACTTGAGAATTTTCTAAAGTTTCGCAATCCTTTTTTTAAGTTAAGTAAGGTTAAGTTAAGACCCTTTATGTTTCTTTAAGTTTTTTTAAGAGACTCTGGATTGTTTTCGTAAACGGTCCGATTTAGTTAGGTAAGGTCAAGTTTTACAAGATGATGTTAAGAGACAGCCACCGCTAGCCACACTTAGAGTTTCATCTTTGCATGTTTCATATACCGACTGAACCAGGGGCTACCTTGGGCTCCTCAAGTCATATTAGATATTACACTTTATACGTAACCTGAACGTTAAGGTTGTCAGTTCCTCGCTCGGATCTGACATTCGAGTGTGGTGAAAGTTACTCAGATTTCGTTCTCTAGGCTCGCGTTTTTTTCCGGATACTTTTTCCCATCATTGTACCCTATCCCACAGGGGTATATTAGTTTTGATACATAGTTTGTAACATAGAGAAATAATTTAGCTATTTGAGTCGATTTAGCCATGTCTGTCCGTCCGTCCGTACGTACGTCACCAGTTTTTGGGCCTTAAATTTTGAGCTAGAAGGATGAAATTTGGTACACGTGCTCTTTGTTGCTCCCAGCAGAACAAGTGTAAACATTTTTGAAATCCGCTCACTGCCACGCCCCCTTTTTAGAAAAAAGTATTTTTTGGCCAAACCGTAAAGAATGTTAAAAAAAGCGTCTGAGCACTTTTGTGTCCTTTGTCGTTCAGAGTTAGACCTTAGGGAGTGATTGACAAGGTCCGCCATTTAAAATGTTTAGATAAGACCGCTTCATGACCCACCAGAACCATAATGCAACTCCTGTGTGCGAGATTTCTTTCCTGGAATTTACCCGTTGTCTGAGAGGTGGTCCCCGTTTTCTCTTTGCTATGATCTGAGTCACACATCTTGGGGTCCCGGAGGAGAAAAATGATCGCTGTAACGTCTAACAATAGATTTTGACAGCTTTTGATTGGGCTTCTTTTTTTTGTTCCTCAATTTGGTCTTCAACATAGCCTACACCATAGTCTACACCAATCAAGTGAGCAGGTACCCAAAGGTATCTTCGCTTACATATTATCTGCAGGAACAGAAACTTTTGGTGAACAAGATTGAGGGTAGCTTTCGCACAGGTTTTTTTCTCTGGGATATAGGCACAATCATTGTGTACCCGTTTTGTGACTGTCTCCGTTGAGTCAAACCAAAGTTTTTTCCCTATTTTATGTCTGGGGGATATTCAATTTTGTGACTGTCTCCGTTGAGTCAAACCAAAGTTTTTTCCCTATTTTATGTCTGGGGAATATTCAAACCTAGACAAATCTGAACAGAAGTACTTTCTCCACGTCCTCCTCGGGATTTAGGATACCTAGGTTAGCGAAAGGGTTTAGTAGATAAGGATGCTTTAGTTGTTTAGAAAGCGATTTAGCTTGCTTCTCTACTGGTGTAAAGATAGGTGCGTCATTTGGTTTATCCTAGCACTATCATCTTACTAACTTTAGTTGCGCTTCAGTCCGAAATGAACGTGGGCATCAACCAACATGGCTCAGTCCCTATCTAACAGCCTACAGTTGCGCACTTCAAGTTGGTTGGGGTCGGTTTCTACTTGGCGCCACTTAAAGGCGATGTATTCATCTACTGCTTCTGACTTCTTGTTGTAAATCTAACCCATTCTAGGCATCTCAAACGTCCAATTCGGAGTTTATTTTTAAATAGGCTTATGTCGCTGTATAGTTCGAGATTAAATCTTCGTGCCCATAGGCCTTCAACGCAAACTGGACCGAAGTATTTTTGATCAAACAACCAAGGATTTCTTCATCCGCCTTTAACACGGTCAATGCTTCGGCGCCATAGAACAACTCTGGGATATTGAAGGTGTTCATGTGAGGGTTTGTTACTAAATTTCCTTCTAAGCCCGAAGAAACAGCGGTTGGCAAGGGTAATTCTTCTTCATCTGCACTGTCACCTGCAAGTCTAAAAATACGGTTTTAGTTGTCCCTTAACGATCATTAATTGCATTAGAAATATAGTGGGTTGGTGAATTAGTCGTTGATGGAATACCGCCTTTGTAGCAAATTTATCCTAATAAACGTCACCCGCATCTACTTGTAAAGATATTACCTCAAGACAACTTAGCATCTTCGTATTTTTGTTGTTAATTTGTCTGCAATAGCTCTGAAGTTGTCAAAATCGATCGAAATATTTGAAAGTAACAGCTCTTGTTTTTTCATGTCTCATGGCAAATGTTCATAAGTGGGTTTCATATCTCATCAGGTCTCCAGTTGAGCGTTTTTTTTTCTGACCCGATATTGGAAACGATTGGATAGCACTGCTGGGAGTTACGCCATACATTTCATCACAAGCACGACTTTAACAATGTTCTTCCTGATGTTTGACCTTTATCCCCTTATAACTGAAAATTGGCCTCTTCAAGTTCTAATATTATGTTATCCCATATCTGGGGCATGGTTTTAAAAACGATCCATCCCCACCTCTTCAAAGTGAAGTCAAATTATCCTGAAACCTCTATTGAGGTGTACTTTCACTAACAATGCACATCCAACGCCATCTACTTAATAATAAACAAAGTATACAGTTGCATTACCATGCAAGGATTTTAATTCGTTTTTGAGTGAACCCACTTACGGCAACCCAGCGCACATCATTCAAAACATTTTGCTAAGCAAAAGATCAACTGTGCGGATGCGGTTGCATCGCATCCTCCAGCTGATGTTCTTTCAGATTCCATTACCCCAAGGCCAATACACTTTGAGTGGCAAATATTTTTCCTCGCTGGTTTTCGCACACACCCACTGGGTATAGAGGACCCCACTGAACAAAAAAAACGCACTTCTGCCAAAGGGGTGGATGGGATGGATGTGTGTGCTCCGACATAGAAGTCTTCTATTCTATCTAATACACATCACCCACTCCCTGTACACCCACATGAGGGTGTATAAACAGTTCTTAAGTTTCTGTTTTCCGCTTTTCCTTGGTTTTGTGAGTGTGGCTGTTTTTTTTTTGTTGCTCGTTTGCCTCCTCATCTGTGCTGTATTTTGCCTTTTTACTACACTATAACGGTTTTTTTTATATTCATACATATTGAAAATAGTTTCCCCCGAGGGGGTTGTGTTTGTCGCTTACACACACATGTACACAAGAAGCTGAGTGAAAAATGAAGGGAACCCAAAATCATGTGCAGTTCAAAGTTCAACAGAGGTGGGCTCTGAATTCGGGATCGGGATTCAGTGTGTGTGGAATTCCCATAGGTGTTACAATGGGATTAGAGGGGAGTTAGTTCGTCTTCTTCCTTTCAGTGTGCATTAACATTTCCTTTATGCTCCTGGAACATGAAAGTAAAATTTGTAAGGACAACACAACACTCAAGCCGACGCCGCCGCGCCACCAGAAGTGAATGCGACACATCGCTAAGGGTCGGTCGGCTAGGAATTTGTTTCAATTTCCATTCGATTTTTTTTCCCCGAGTTTAATGTTCCGCGTGGTGGTCTCACAGGGGTTGCTGCTTCCAGATCTTTGATTATTTTTTATTGCAGAGAATTTGTTTTCTTATGCCGCAGACATAAAAATTCCCCCGGGGTCTAAGGGGATTGCCAGTATGGCACTATCTCGCGGATTATGTTGGGTATACATAGATTGTGTGTGCATAAGGACAATGTTGCCTTTTGTCAGTAGTGCACAAAATGCGAGTCAAAGGAGCCCGAGGGGAGGCGACCGGGTAATAGGAAATCGATTATTACAAATCACAGGATTAATAGAATCAATGGGAAGGAATAGCTATAGCATCGCTCGGTGTTAACAGAAGGACCAGGACATATGATGTTCATGAGGTAGCATATTTAATTTAATGACTTTTTTTTTCTCTTTTGCAAAAGGGAGGTGGGATACTTGGATTTTTTTCTTGTTGCTGTGGGTAATAGGCGTGTCTGTGTTTTATTAATTCAATTTTCTAAAAAAAAGAAAGTAGAAGGGAAATCTTTAGTAAGGGTGTGGTTTAGCGTTTTAATGAGGTTGCGTTTCATTTTGGGATTATTTACACATGATACTCGAATTTTTTTCCATTTGTTTGTATTAATAGGGACAAATGGGTGAGCGGAATCCTTGAAATAATGTTTGTTTAACTAAATTTATATCCAGTTTCAATATGGCTGGATTTCGTAGTTTAAAGTGCTGTTGTACAATCATAATTTCTTCGGACAGATGCTGAATTAATTTTCCAATTTTTTTAAATGAATTCACCAAAGCTTCAGAGGAGGTAACCCTGTACAATTAATTTAATTTAATTATTTGAGACCAAAGCAGTGTTAAAAACCTAGTTGACAGTAAGTTTGACTATTAATTAGGTGGTCCTTCAAGTTTTTTTTTTTTTACTGCTCCACTTCTTGCGAAATTCTGGCAATTATCCAAAAGTAAAACAAATAGCCTTGAGTAGGTAATAAAATTTGACGTTCGGAATCGGGATAAACTTTAGGTATGTAACTTTGCAAAACCAAATAAAGTTTCTTGTTTTAGATTCTACATCGTTCATATCTTGGTAATTAACAATTTTTTCTATTTTTTTTTTTTGCCAAGTGAAGCTTTACCAAAACTATAACCTGCCAGAATTATTTTTATTTAAAAATACCTCTTGATACAATCTTAGCTTCAGTGGTATAGAGTATATCTAGAACTACTAAAGCTTGTACAGAATCGTCTTAGTAGTTCAGGTTGGGATCTTTTTACAAAAATTGATTTCTTCAGTTGTTAGCTCGATGCATGCAACGTTTTAACAAAGCCAAGATCCCAAAGAGACACTAGATTGGGAACAATATAATTAGTCTCTCAAAACAAACAAAAACGTGTTGAGGATGGAAAAAGAGAATCCTGGCGTACCTTTTATGGTGAAATTTCAGAGACCTCTAGACTTCGTAAAATCCTCTTCACCAATCCACCTATATCTAGCTACCTACCTAAACCAGATGGTCAATGAAGAACCTCCAGCATGGAAACCATTGTCCTACTGCTGGACACCCACTTTCCTGGTAGCTCATCTAACCTTGTGGGTACTGAACCAGAGTTGAGCAGTACATCCATTCCACATACCCATATTATCATCACCAAAGAAAAACGTTTGTTGGGTTGGTGGCTTCAAACCATTTAAATCCCCTGGACCAGATGGTACCATACCTGCGGAACTCTAATACAATCTTGATATCCTGCTACCATGGCTACTAACCATCACGACCAGTTATCTACGGTTGGTACACATCATCAAGACATTGATGGAAGTAGTAGTTGTATTCATCCCCTAAGCAGGAAAGAGCTCTCACATAAATCCCAAGGATCTCCATCCTGTCCCTTCTTCTCTGGAATTTAGTGGTCAATTAGCTACTGGTAAGTCAAGAAAGACAAGGATGCAAAGTGATTACCTACGCGGATGACGTGGTAATAGATGTATCAGAGAAATACCTTAATACCATTAGAGAACTATTACAAAATGGTATCTCTGTACTCTCTAAAGGGACCGTCCTTTTCAGCAGGAAATACAAAATCCCGCACATTGACCCTCCCAAACTTAATGGCGTTAGTCTCAAGTTCGCAGAACCAGCCAGAATTCCATGGTCTGGTTTTGGATAAAAAATTTAACTGGAAAGCGAACATCCAGGAAGGCAATCGGAAAGAAATGGGGTATGCCAACGCATATCTCTTTCTGGCTTTACGTGTCTATCATTTGACACATACTCCTTTATGGTGTCTTAGTCTGGTGGACGGCTTTATAAACAGCCTCCAACCGCAACCTACTAGGTAAAGTTCAAAGATCATCTTGCATATGCATGAACTCTCAGAACAACCCTCTTCGCAGCCCTAGATGCTGTCCTACATCTAGTACCCCTAGATATTTACGGCAAACAGACCGCAGCTTGTGCAGCTGTGAGACTGAGAGTCTTTTCACAATGGACACCCACTAAAGGTGAATACACAAAGATTCTAAATCACCTCAACATTACAGAAAACACCGACCACTACCCAACTCAGTTTTGAGCATAACTTCAGGACAACCATTCCAAGTCGCTTTGAATGGGAGTCCGATACGATCGGAACCAATAACTCGATTCACATCTATACGGATGGGTCTAATCCTAGGTGTTTCTCCGAGATGCTTAACCTTAGCATGCCCTTTTGCCTTCCTGACCATTGTAGAGATTTCCAGGCGGAAATCATGGCGATTAAAGCAGTCCTGGCTGAAAAGGAATCCACGAAGGATATTATCATATTATCCTCGTTCAAATCGAAATCAGCATTTCACCAATCACCTCTTCTGCGTGCCGGGCCACAGAGATATACCAGGGAACTGCAAGGTGGATGAGCTTGCCAGACAGGGCACCACCAGTAGATATGTAAGGTATGCCCCTGGCTACATGAAAATTGCAGATCAAGCTGGATTCGATCAAGACAGCAAACCGCAGATGGATAAACGGCATAACGTGTCAAATATCCAGGCAACTCTGGCCTTACTATAATCAGAAACGCTCCATCTGCTTGACAATGCTGAACAGATCAAACATCAGCACCATAATCGGTGTCCTCACAGGACACTGTCCTATAGGCCTACCCTCAAAAAGACTAGGCCCCATTAGCAATGACTTCTGCAGAAGCTGCTTAGTCGAAGAAGAAGAGAAAAGTATTACTCACCTCCTCTGCTCTTGTCCAGCTCTCTCAGAGAAAATAAATTCCATCTGGGAAACGACTTCTTTGATAATCTAGGTGAGCTGGGTGATATTAATGTCAGAAACCTCCTACACTATATAGTCAGCTCTGAATGGTTCAATTATCCGAACGAATGTAGGGAAGTCGACAGATCCACGTGTTACCACAAGGGACCTTTATGGTCTTCACTTAGACCACTCCAACCAACCTAACCTAGCTCGATTTCAATTTAAAAATTTCCTATCTTGAGTCCAAACTCAAGGCGTTTCTACTTGAAATTATAATCTTGTAGGCGATGTTGATTAGACTCCTTCCTCTGTAATTGCCAAAGCTCAGCTTAGTGACCTTTTTTTCAAAAATGTCCACACCATCTCTTCGAAGTGAAGTAACACTACCCTGAAACTATGCAGAGCAAAGAAGTTATTGCCTCTATAATGCTTCCGCTTTGAACATTAATACTCACCAATGGATAGGGTAGTCCTTTTTATTCGAACTCGAAGCGCCTCCGAATCTATAGCTCTTAGTACATTTACACAAATAATTAAGGATTTTGTATAAGTACCATAAAATGTCTTACAAAGCTTGTTGGGCGTTAGACTGTCATGCATAGAGCTGATTTTCTAACTCTTTTTTCTTCTTTGTGGGTTCAGTGGCCTAGTGGTTAATGCGTTGGATTGCTAAGGCAAGTTTAAATTTTAATCCCGAAGGTACAGCGTATACGTTTTTTTTCAAACTGTCATAAGAAACTTCTAAAATTTGGTGTTTACGGTAATCGCCCCTTGTGGCACAACTATAACTTTGCTCACATAAATTAAAGAAGAAGCTACCAAGCTTTTATTTATAAAGCTTGACAAACAGCAATTGCAATAATTCCTGGAATTCCAATTTTGTTTCTTTTCGTCTTATTAGGGTCCTTGTAAAGAAGAAAAGAAAAGAAGAAGAAGGCAATAGACATTTTTTTGGTTGGAGAAGCCGAAGTCATCCGTTGGATTTTATAGTGGTTTATCTTTAGGGCATATGAAGGAGCTATTTACGATTTACCGTTCTGCAATCAGACGGTCACTTGTCATTTCAGTCTTTCTTCATTAAATTGTTTTACAGTATTCCGTTGTTTGTGTAGATTGCTGATTGTTTCCATGTATTTCTTGGTTGCGAAGAACGTAGAGTTCCGAGCTATGAATGTTTTCATGGCCTTCGTGGGTTTGCTGGCAATACAAATTACTATTTCAAATCGTGGGTGCTCGTCAACTTTTGACTTTCAATAAACCCAGAGAAAAAGTTCGTTTAATCGCTACCTCTGGCATTGTACCATCTCGCTGAATTCGCCTGTTGCCCACATCCATAACTCACAACTTAGACAGACAAAAATGGATTTTAATGCCATTAGCTGTTATTACCTGAATGCTTGAAATCACTCATGGATTTTCTAAGCCCCAAGTTATGAATTCCATGGAATTCCCAAGGGGTTATGAATTCCCTTTAAATGTTTTACCACAGTACGAGCGTTAGAAAAGGGAAAGAAAGAGAGTGATAGGAAAGATTTTGGATGTAGTGGAGACTTACTCCATGGGTGGTGTCCGAACTAACTTTGGGAAGTTACTGTTTTTTTTTTGTTTTCGTTAAATTCGCAGAGCTTTCAAGATGGTCTATACTTCTAGCAGTAACTAACGACCTTTTTTATTTCTTTGAATAAAAGTTCCATGGATTTTGGATGGGATTGAACGCGCAACCTTCCACTCAACAGGCGAACACATTACCACTACTCCACGGCCACCTATAATAAAATTTCAAAAATTTAGATCAATAAAATAAAAATGAACCTTATAGTTGAAGGTGATTTTTTTTTGAGAATCACCATCCACCAAAAATTTCCACTGTCTTATAATTTATAAAGGGTGATTCAATAACACTGACTTTTTGTTTTTAAATAAAATACAAAATAAATTTAAGATATTTTACAATAAATTTTAAGAGACCTGCGCAGTAAAATGCCCAACTGATTTGGTTTGCACTAGTTTGCCAACGGTCGAATGCGCAGAGAGAGGATTTAAGAGCAATTTAAGATATTGTAAAATGAATTTTAAGAGACCTGCGCAGTAGCCAACTGATTTGGTACGGACTATAATTCCCTTTAAACGTTGCTCAGGACTAACTCTTAAGGGTAGGTGTCCCAGACCGACCAACTCAAATTTCATGTAAATGCATTTGAATGTGTTGGTAAGCTCTCTTTAATTTTACTCATGTGCTCTTTGCTTCAACGCAAACGAAAACTGAAGGAAAAGACAAAAAGTAGCAAGCGCAGACTAATATTGCATATACCTACCTACCTACATATGCAATATACAGACACCAAGCAAATAACTTGAAAACAAAAATGGAAAGAGAAGGAAAAAAATCAAGTTGAGGGTTGGTTTGGTGTACATATTTTGTGTTGTAATTTTCTTTCAGATTTGGTGATAAAATGATAAAATTGTTGCTGGCTGCCGCGCAGCGAGGTGTAAAAGCAGTTTTTGAGGTTTTCATTGTATATCTTATAAAAAAATGTGTAAACCTTACCTAGGTTAACTTTTTTCTTAATTTATGAGATGTAGGAAAACACTTGTTTGGATGAAAATTCGATTACTCAAATAATAGGACGGTAGACAATAGTGCTACTGATTCTCGTCGCAACAATAGTAGGATGAAATTTTTCAAATCAAATAACAAAAAATGATAGATATTTATCTAGGTAATTGTCACCCCATCTTCTATCAATGCTCGTTATGAAGGTACCTAAGCACCTTATATAAAAAAAGAAGTTTACGAAAGTTAATTTAACCGCTATAATTAATTTTTGTAGGTTCAAGGTGTCAAATTCACCAAACAAATACTATTTGAGTCGAATTTTAAAAAAAACGAAAACGTTTTTCCGTGCAGCGAAATGTTTTTTAAACTATTGAGAAATGTATTTAAATCAATTATACGCCTGCCCTCCGGAACAAAACTACAGTTGTCCTTCACTGTAATGTCCACCTCCATAGGAATTTCAAATTCCTGACCCTGATGTTTTACGTGATCACTTTCAATTTCAACGTTCGTCAATGTTGTTGACGTTGAAGAAAGATCTTCCGAAACACGATTTTTTACAACATACCTTCAATCAATATGTAAATTGTAAAGTTTCGGAAAATTAAATTAGTAAATAAGAAATCAAATAAATTTAATAAATATAATATAGAAAATGACATAGTTCAAACAGTTTATCAGAATCTTTTGTTGTTCGACAAAAAACAACGTTTTTCTCCTTCATATGCTATGGGGTAGGGTATGAAATGTTTATATAATCATAACCAATAATCCTGCATCAAAAGTTTTTTTTCAAATAAGGGGTCCGCCAAATAACTTTTTTTTTTTTTTGAAAATGCTATAAAAAAACTACTGAATATTTTCTCAAATTTCTTTTTTTATTTGAAAGTACAATCCTTCCGGTTAATAATGGAAAATAATTTCATTCAAATGGCTGCCTCGGCTGGCCATGCAGTAGCCTACACGATCGGTCCAATTTTTAAGCACATTATCGATTATGTGCAGCTGTATTTCACCAATGGCAGACCCGTTATTTTAAGAAATGTACCTACCGAAAAACGTTTTTTTACTAAAAACGCCCCCAAAAAGTGGGCGTGTCAAAAAACTTTATATGTATGAAATATAGATATTGATATTCTGTAAAAATGTTGTTCAGACATTATATATATATACATATAATATACATATAATATACATATGTATATACAATATAAAAAATAACATAAACAATTAAATTTTTTTTTTAAGTTGTGTCACAAATGAATTTGCCGCAAAAAAATAACACAGTAAACAACACTTTACTATTCACAAAAATTATCAAAATTATACACACAAGTACCTACACTTTGACTTACTTCCCACTCAACCCTTTCTGTCACGTGCAAACATACGCATACAAAACAATTCATCAGCAGCGATAGCAAACATTTCAATAATGTAACGATCTGTACCATGTCCACGTGAAGTCCACACGAACTTTCATCAAGTCTACCCGAAAAGGTAAACAAAAGATACATACATAATAACAATCTCGCCTGCCTAGTGCCTGTATTTACAGAAGAGAATAATGAAAAGAGAATGTCACCAACTCACCACCTAGTGACATTATTTTGAAACAAACTTCTTTGTGTGCGTGAATTCGATCTTTTTTTATGTAAAAAACGTAAAATAGACCACTTTTCTAACATCAAAATTTGAAAAACCGTGTGGAAAAAAACTATTTTGTATTTTGAATTAAATAATACAAATACCAAAAAAAAAATAAAAAAAATATGTCGGAATCATTTTGGTTGTCCTTTTTTCACAGCGGCATTGCAAATAATGTCATATTGAATTGCATATTTAAATATGTTAGAAGAAAAAAAACATGTTTTTAAGACCGGTACGTTGTGCCCTATATATTGTCGCTTGGTTAAAAAATTATTTCCAAAAATTAGGAAATATAACTATCGATTTCCCAGCCAAAAAACCCAAAACGTTTAAAAAAAAACACCTTTTTTCCATTTTGTCACCAAAAAATTACTGTACAAAATACAAAAAAAAAAAAAAAAAAAAACGGTATCTGCACATATCTATTAGCTTTGTAAAAAAGCTAATTTGACTTCGTTACCTTTTATACTTTAGAAGTTATATCTAGTTAAACTTTGTAAATTTACCTTATTTTTCATAGTTTTGTGCATTTTTTTCGGGATAAATACTAAAATTCACAACAAAAAACAACCGGTGTTATCTGCGCAAATCTATTGTCTGTAGAAAAAAAATATAAAAAAAATAAAAAATATGTATATAAAGAGATAAAAATGGAACGCAATTAGCATCTTACTTATTTGTATGGTTTTTCTACATGTCAGGCGGTTTTGAGGCTCAAAGATATTTTAATGTTTTTTAAATGCTAAACAAGTACTTTGCTTAACATATTTCCAATCGATCACCGTTTATTTCATTTAAATATTCGGAAAATTGTGAGCGCTACACAATTTAGCGCAAAACTCCAACCTATTTTTGCATGGGACACCTACCCTTAAGTGGTCCACAAGTCAGATACGCCAATATCTTGAATTTTAAACCAAGGTCAAGCTTCAAAATACACCACAAGGTTCTATAAGAGATGCCCAAACCTTGAGAACAGCGACGAAAATTGATCGATCACGGTCTTCACGACTACTTTCTTCTACTGCAGCAATATTCTCATTAATACAGGATATACGCACTTTGGTTGTTGGTGGTTTTATGAATAGTGCGTTCAGTTGAAAGATTATGAACACCAAAATTTGGTCTAAGAAATCTATAACAATTTTTTAACTGAGCACTGATTTTGGAAATAGGTTTCCACAACTAGTAAGCGTTGTTTCGACGGAAGCGTTGAAATTACAATGCGGGATAGTTTTTACTACCCCACGACCCCCTACAATAAATTCATAACAATCAAATGGCTGTCAGATTGACGTTGTCGCGAAGTACTCTATTCAAAAGAGTACCTCCTTTTGGATCAGCCGTTACATGTTCAAAGAATTTGAATATCTTTATATTCACTATTCGGTAAAGTAGAGTGAATCACTCGATTTTTGCAAAGAAAAACACACGTCATTTAATTTTTTTTATTAAGAAGCTTTTTAATTCCATGTATCTTTGAATACAGTGTCTGTTTTGTTTTTTTCGTAATAGTTCTTAAACCAATTCAATTTCTCTTTACATTCGGTTGTTCGTGTTTTTTTTTTAATTTTCTTTTAATTTATAGTCAGTGGTTGTACATTTTAACATTAACTCAGGAAATATCAGATTGATTTCTCATTCGCATTTTTTTGCATTTCTTTTCAATTACAGCAGCAATTCTGTAATTATATTCATATTGCATGATTTGGGCTTAAATCTATTACTATTTATAAAAAAACAGAAATTTCTCATTTCACCTATTTTTGCATTCAATGTCATGCCGTGTCTTTTATTTATTTCTTTTAAACAATCGTAGTACCTTATTTAACGAGTAGTACTCGCATGTATACGATCAGTTAAAAATATTTAATTTATTTTATTTCTTAGGCTTTATTATCTACCTGTGTTCTTTCATTTAGGTACCGGTTAAGGTAGGGTATTTTCTTTCTGTTCCATAAGTATATTTATCATTATTATTATTTTTCCTTTGAATTTCTACATTGGCTTTTGGTCCGTTCCTAAAAAATAAAATAATTCAGGACATTTTCATTTTTTTTTGTGTCTACCTTATAACAAGTAATATTTATTATAATTGTCTTGCATTCGCTAAGATTATTTTTTCATTTAAATAGTTTAGTTTATAAATTAAAATAAATTGAAAAAAAAAATCACATCTACACGTTTTTATTATAATTTACACTTAAAAAACATTTTTCTTCTTCTTCGATATTCTAATTCCTTTTTTTTAATTAACAAATGTGTTCTGATGAATTATATGTATTTACATTGAATATTGCGGTTTGGTTTCATTTTTTTTGAAAATATATCTCAATACGTTAAAAATACACTTCGTTTCCTGTGATTAGAGTTCATATATGAATATATGTATATATAATATAGTTTATTCGTTTTTTTTTATGTCATATAGGTTTTTCATTTAAATGTTTTATTAAAACGTGATTGTGCTCATCTGTTTTCTTTTAGTATATAGTAATTTTTATTTAGTTAATTCATTCTTTTTTTGTTTTTAAATGTATGCTTAAGTTTAATAAATTCCTTTTTTGTATTGTATCTCTTTTCGATTAAAATATCCCAACAGTTATACGTTATCATAAATAGACAATGTCATTCGTTCAAATATTTTTTGTTTTTTTAATTTAAAAAATAAAACCAACGAAAAAGTGACCTACCTCTAAATTTTTCTTTTTATACCAAATAAATAATTATCCAATCTTAACTACTAGTATGCGTGTATTTAATATTTAACTAATACTATTATTTTTTATCGTTGCAATAGACATTATGATATGACTTGTGTGACTGTATATATAATTTGTTTAAAAAAATGTTTTTTTTTATAATTTTTTTCTTTTCTATAATTTTTTTCTTTTCTATAAATCGGCAAAGAAAAATGTTTTTTCTGTATTTCTCTTTTTTTTAATTGTAAATCATAACTGCTTTTTAGCTAGGGCTTAGAAGGAAAGGTGAAGGATATAGGATTAGTATATATATTTGTTTTATGTGTAATGTATACTAAGATAAGCGAAACCTTTTTTCTTGTTATTTAATTATGCTTAACACTACATTTTAAGACAGTATTAGAGGAAGGCCTGTGATGGTCATGATATCGATGGGTTGGAAAATTTGTGATTGGAAATTTACTGCTAATGTATAGTTTCAGTGGAACGGCTAAATTATGATTGTTAACATTTTGTTCACTGCTCACACAAAAAGTCTGCTTATCAAAATATAATGTTTCAAAATTCTTGAAGATATATTTTAAGCTCATAAATAATGCTAATTATGTTTTTGTTTTTGTAGTCAAATACATTTAATTACTTTGAGGAAGCTAGCGAAATGTGCCATAGATTTTACAAATGGGGCCAATTGTCAATCCGTTTTTCTTTTTTGAAATTTTATCATTTTCGAAATTTAAACAGAAACACAAAAAATGAGTAAGGGTATTTATGCAATGTCGGAATTTTATTAGGTGCGAAAGATTATAATATTACGACGACGTTTCATGAACGACCCTAAAACTGCACCACTTAATAATGCGGTAACCTACTGAATTCAATCTCATTTTACTAATTTATTTATTGATAGAATTTTGTTCCTATTGTTCTCTTTCCTTTCTCGATAATTTTCTTCAGTTTAGCGTATACGTTCGATGTGTGAAAGTGACTGAATTAATGTCAAAAGAGCATTTCCAAAGTTTACAACGTTTATAATCTCAGTTTACGCACCCAATTCCTGTGAGAAAATTCCGATATTGTTGGAAAAGATTTCCCATACAAATTTTGACAGTTCATTTATCACGTCGTAATTTTATCACGTTTACAACGTTTACGACGACTTTCCGACGTTGCATGGACAGTAATTGTTTCTGTTTATACCCTATCCCATAGGGGGGTATATTAGTTTTGATACTTAGTTTGTAACATAGAGAAATAATTTTGCTACATATACCTCAAAGTATATGAATCGACTCAGAATCACTAGCTGAGTCGAATTAGCCATGTCTGTCTGTCCGTCCGTCCGTCCGTCCGTCCGTCCGTCCGTCCGTCCGTCCGTCTGTCTGTTCGTCAGCGGTTTTTGGGCCTTAAATTTTGAGCTAGGATAATGAAATTTGGTATATAGGATCCTCGTCCGTGCCACCAGAACAAGTGTAAAAATTTTTGAAATCCGCCCACTGCCACGCCCCCTTTTTAGGAAAACTTATTTTTTGGCCAAACCGTAAGGAATTTCAAAAAAGTGTCTGAGTAGCATATTTAGACAATCCTAATATCTATATTTCGTTCATACAAAGTTTTTTGCCACGCCCACTTTTTGGGGGCGTTTTTAGTAAAAATCGCTTTTTGTCCAAATTTTAAAACTTTCGAAAAAAATTTTGATGCAAATACATCCGAAATGGTAATATAAACATTTTGTCAATAGATCATTTTCACCTACGCCCACATTTTGGGGGCGTTTTCTTACAAAAACCATTTGTATAACCCATCCCAAGGCATTAGCAATAGAAATACGTTGTTTTTTGTCGAACCACATAAGATTTTGAGAAACTATCTGAGCAATATATTGTGACAATGTCATAAGGCCTATATTTTGAGGATATTAATTTAAAGGATGGGATGGGATAGGGTATTCAACGATCCGCATAGCGGATTGTAGCCTCTCATATGTTTTTTTTTTTTGTTTAAGTACAGCCTATAGAAAATATGGGGCGAGTTTATAATTGCAACATTGTTGCACATGCCATGCAGAAAATATTGATTCAATGCAATTATGAACAGAAATGCTGCTGTAAGTTTGCAGCAGTTTTGCATTTCCAAAAAAAGTGTTCATGTATGCAGACATTTTTAGCTTCTCGTTCTTCTTTCAGTGACAGTGTTTGGTTGTGTTTTATACAATTTCTATACAGTTTATTGAAAAGAAGATTTGTCCACTGTAGGTCGAACCAAAACCTCTCTGAGGCTGGCACTTTTTTTTTAACTATTTGGAAGCTTTTCCTCAAAGAACAGATTTTTTTTATTCGTTTATTCCTAAACGAATAGAAATAAATAAATCAATAAATTAATTAATAATAAAAAACTTCCTTTCTTTTGACAAAATCTATTAAATCTTCAATTATATTACATACTTACATAATTTCTCCTAAAACTTGGCAACAAAACAAAATTCAATGCAGAGTTGATCGCAGTTTGACTGTCAATTTGCTTATATGAACGCAGGTGACACTGCCCTCATGCAAAGAGAATGCCTTTTTTGTACATTAATGAACGCAAAAATTGCAGTCCTGCCGCATTTTTACTTTGATGAACTCGGCCATGGTCCAACATTTGGACCCTGGGCATAATGTATAACCCTATATTTGACATTACGTTAATGACAGATTATGGCAACCAATGTACACGGTTGGTTAAAAATCATTTGTTTGCCTATTTGGGTTTAAAATTTTTTTTTCGCAATAACCCCTGTGTGAGCTAATCAATAACAAACATAAAAGTTTTCCCTAAAAGAAATACTCGCGCAAATGTCAAAATTTTGTCACTGATTAGTTAGGTACTCAGCGTTTATTAATACGGGGCAATGCCATGGCATAATCGCCATCCTTTAAAATTATTAAAATTTTGAATTGCAGAATTTTGTACAAAGAAGTTTGAGTGTTCAGCTCAATCCATAAGATCAGTTTCTTGGTATCATATCTGGGCCTTCATTCCATAAAGTGTTTGACGATCTATTGATCTTGCTTAAGATCAAAAGTCGTTTTTGTTGTCAGCGATATCACTTTATTTGCTTCACTTTAAACAATAATCGTCAAATCACAGACGATTATTGAGCGATTGCTCTTGAGGTATCGACTACCGTCTGAGTGATAATCCTTTTCAAAGTTATGGAATGATCCCCCTGACCTATTCACATTTTTTTGACACCGATTACGACATTATTTCAAATCCGTACTTTATGAAGAAAATAAGTTCCAAAAGCAATGCACAGTTTTCGTTGATTTCTTATAAAAATGTTAAATTTTTACATAGAAATGAAATATCTGGCGATAACGGCCTATAAAGGGTCTCAAACCTAGCTTCTCCAATAATTTTTGGGTTGCAATGTTATATTCTTGACACAAAAAATGTTACCTTCTGTTCACCGTCGACTCGAAATGACAAATTTGATGAGTTTTTCATGAACAGTTTGAACCAGATACCGATCGCTAGGTCAACGCATTAACCACTTAAGAATGCGTTAAAATCTTGGCTTCTGGATTTTCAAAAAAAGACTGGAACTCAGGGACTAACTTTTCTTTCACAACAATTCATTTCTGCTTGTCGACATATCGCACGCTGATAGGACCTACAATTTTAACCTAACTCCAGCTGAGATAAGCAACCCTATCGAGGTATCCGTTCGGAACGAAATTTTCTCCGATTTGTTCGATATCGAAGAATTTCGTACCAATTGATAATACTCGGATGATTTATCATTTTTTGGCCCTTCATGGCACTAGTTTCCGAGCTATTGTCTCCTCATTTTGGTACTTCTGACTACATAATCCGTCGGAGCGGAAAATTCTCCGATTTTGTACGATTCGGAGGATTTTTGCTTCAAGGTATTCTTCGGAAAAGCTGTTTGGAATATTTCTTCGACATTTTGTAACGCATCGCGGCGAATTGCGTTGAAGTGCGTTCAGGTGCATTTTTCGTGCAATTTTTGATAGCTAAGTGCCATTCTT
Organism: Rhingia campestris; assembly: GCA_932526625.1. Classification (NCBI taxonomy): domain Eukaryota; kingdom Metazoa; phylum Arthropoda; class Insecta; order Diptera; family Syrphidae; genus Rhingia; species Rhingia campestris. The sequence continues at coordinate 107,764,198 of OW052185.1, forward strand.
TTTCCGATTTTCTCCGACACAAATTCTTCGCGGAATATATTTACAAACTGTAGTGAAATGAAGCCGTCGCGTCTGGGTAGTATTTTTTTGATGACACATACCTAGAATGAAATTTAAACCTCCGACGACGTATGCGTTGCGGAAAATTGTCCGCTCCGACGGATACCTCGGCAGGGCAGAATATATCACGTCATTGTTGAATTTTGCTAAGATGATTGTTCCCAAATGCATCAACTTCGTCAGATCGTGAAAAAAATAATCTAACTGTCAGTTTTGGGGAAGTATCTTTGTGTCGAGAAAGATTCCTAATTGATTAGATTCGATAGTCAAAAAACATTTTTTTATTTGAACACACCAAGTTTTGCTTTGGTTGTTATGTTTCCTTTTTTAAATAAAAGTGTTGCGATATGAGAAAGTAGGCAATTGTCGTCAACGACGCTGTTTCGAAACAGTTTTGTTTCATTCGATGTGTGTTGATCGTATACAATAGCATGCATTTTCGACAACCATTACCGAAACACTTCAAAACAAAATCGTGTGTTTTGTTGCGATTTCTTTAGTGTGGGTAATCTCCCTCGTTTCACGAAGTCATACAGTCACTTAGCATATGGCAATACGAGTCTCTAAGCTGCTGTAATGAAAAAAATTGCTATCACACAGGAAAAAAGCTGGAGTGACATATCAGGGAACACAATGAGTCACTTCGCATAAAATCCAAAAACGCCAAACTAATGTGCGCCGTGAAAAACACGTCAAATTTTCCAAAAAAAAAATTCTACACAAAAACAAAACCATGTCTGTTCAAGAATAAGGCTTGCTAACTTCTCTAGGGGACTAATTGCCAGTATATCCAGGGCGGTGTATTTCAGAAAACGAATATCGTTGAAACGATATTTGTTTGGTTAGTTTCGTTTGACATTCCAAAATAGAAGTATATTTCGTTTGGCAACATATTTTTTCTACGCGTTTCTCGCTTTCCGTAATTTCTGTTTGCCATGACTATCGTTCGTTAACTTATCGTTTTAACTTCAGTATCGTTTTCGTATGTTTTAGTCGTTTTTTTTTTTTTCGTTTTTTGGCACTTTATGGCAACAAACTTCCGTTTTCGAGTTTTCATATACGAAAGTTGTAAATTTTATTCGGTTTTTAAGATAGAGTTAAAAATATTTGTTTTCGGAATGAAATATAGAGTAAGGTTCTTTGACAGATTGTCTGATAAGGGTCACTTGCACTTGGTAAGCTGCATAAAATTCATCAGAAAATCCTGAATAGTAAAAAAGTTTGTACAAGTCACCCTAAAGCTACGCTTATTAAAATATATCGTTCCGAAAGTGAAGTTTTTGATAACTAGAAGCGGACTGAAATTTACTTTCGAATATAAAAACTCGAAAATGGAATTTCGTTGCTTGGCAACATGAAGTAATTTTTTTTTGAATTTCTTAAGTATTATAGAACAGAGTACACCTTGCCTTAAAGCTTCGCTAAATTTATTTCGTTCCGAAAGTTGAATATTTCGAAAAAGCGGATCTCAAAAACGGAATTTTGTTTCTCGGCAACAACGTATTCTAAAGTATTACAGAGTGTAAATTAAAGCCTGATATTTTGCTTCCCTGGTTTGCCAATTGTACATTATTGAATATTTTTATATTAATTGGAAAAATAATTATAATTCTTTCAGTTATTCAAAAAATCATATAATACAAAAGTTTCGAAGTTATATGGGGTGGTGAGTTGGCTAACGTAAATTTAATTTTTAACTTTTTTGGGGGTCGCGACATTAGAAGTTTAAAAGCCAAGAGCTAACCTAACTTACAGTAAAAACTTATTTTGGTACATTTGACTATGAGATCCCTAAAATCTTCGATTATAAGCCGAAAAGCAAAACTCGGCTTTCGTCAGTTCCATGAACAGTCCATTATTTATCACAACTTAATAAAACCTATCGATATCATAACATTTGGACTAATAGACATTTACATTAGATATTTCGAATCAACGATATTTTTTACACATTAGCCGCAATATTAACATTTGACGTATCTAATTGAAATACAAAAATATTGTGGAGGCTTTATGCGTATTAATATAGAATAGCTAAGCTATATTATATCAAATGTAACATAATTTTAAAAAGGAAGAACTGCGTGTGTGTGAGGACTCAATAGCGTTCTGAGAAATAGTTTTTCTCTTTTTAAATATAAAGCGTCCTGATATTATTATTGCTGCTATTTGTTCAATTCGTTTATATTTTTTGTGTGTCTAGCATATTGAGTCAAATGTGATGTAACAAAAAAACATGTTTTTTTTAAAGATTTGTAATTTTTTTTGTTTGAGTATATAAATTATTGAGAGACAACACGAACAGCGGTTGTGAAAAGGCACAAGGGAAATTTTGGGATAGTTTAGAATTATTTTTGGTTTTTTAATACACATACATTTATTTTTTATTTATAATTTTTTTTTTGTTTAAAATGTTTTTTTTTTTTATGAAATGCTGGGTTTTATAAATATGTTAAAAAAATGCTTGTGGGTATTTACATAAATCTAAATAGGATTACATCAAAAAATAAATTCGGGGATTTCATTTAAATACGGTCTGATATTTTTTTTATAATTGACACATAATATAATTAAAACGAGATGTGAGTGTTGGGAATTGGCAGTGTTCCTAGGATGAGTGAATTTAAAAAATGTTTCTATGGAAATGATTTAAAAAAAATGGATAAGTTATAAAAACTGCACATTTACCAAAAAAATATAGCAAGAAGATTTTTTTTAATATTTTAATTTAATTTGTTTATTTAAACTTTGTATTTAGTTTAAATAAATAAATCATTTTTACATTTCGAAAAGGAAGAAATTAAAAATTTAGAAAATCATTCAACAGAGGTCATTTGTTGCCCTGAAATAATCCGCTTTGCCATAAAACATTTTTTTTAAGTTATTACCATTTTTCTTATGTATTTTTTTTAATTAAATACTATCCAGCATTTCTTTTAAAATGTATTTTCGTATTTATTTTAATTTGGAGGAGCATATTCATAGAATTGAAATGCAAACAAAAAACATTCAATTTTCTGGTTTTATCTATAATTAACTACAATTTTTCATCACTTATTAAATATACGTAGTAAGTTAAAAGTAATTTATGTCAATTTTTGTTTTTAAAAAGTACGTTCATATTCATATAAATATTTTTTTTTCTTTTTTTATTGTCGAAAATGATTTAACACTAGAAGCTTAAAGTGGTAGTTTTTTTCAAAGAAATTTAGTGACGATTTTGTCATTTTTAGGGTTTTTGCATCATCGAGCAAGCAAAGTTGAAAAATAAAATTGGAAAAGAATTAGAGGTGAATAAATGTACCCGGCAGTTTTTCAGTGCGAGGTTATCCTAGTTTAAGGATTACCCACAAGTTAACTCGCAAAAGAAGAGTTAACTCACATTTAACCCAAAAACTTTGGTGAGTTAACTCTAGATTAAATTATCTGATTTAACTCAGCACTGAAAAACCGGTCTTAGGGTCAAGTTATGTCTTTGAAAACCAATGATACATAAAATAGTGTGGAATTGAGATAAGTTTTGGTGAATGTAGTTTGACTGAATGGATTTTTTTTGATTGATAATTGATTTTTCCTGTCTTTCAACGGGGTGTTCTTAAGGAAATCGTTATTTGACAAACATTAAATATTAAAAAAAACGCATTAGCTTATAGTTTAACAAGTGAAAAAAAAAACAAAATTTAAAATAATAATCATAACAAATTCAATTGGCTGCGGTGAAAGTTCAAAATATCACCACATCGTTTCTCAACCAAAAGTAGGTACTTTTCTTAAAGGCAACTTATGGAAAAAATGAGAACTAAACTCCTAAACGTAAAAAATCATTGCTGGGTGTACATTCAGAAACGTCAAACATTTGTGCAGTGATGCGCAAACAAATGAACCAAAGTCTTCCTCCAATTGCAACAATTTAGGGAAAAATCAGGCGAAAGTTTCTATTTGATGTAGTGGCTAATTTATTAAAAATTCCAAATTTGTAGGTATATCGGCCTTGAGTTTAGAAATCCATTGTTTAAAAAACACCTATCGCAGTATCGTATCTTTATCGAAATATAAACATAAAAACCATGTCCATACATGACTTTTTTTCGGCTATTTCAGTTAACCCGAACGCAACAATTTTTAGACCAGGCTTTCATCATTTTCTCAACAACAAGCTGTTTTCTCGGCAACTCCTTGATTGAAAAATTAGCAAGTTCATACATAGTTACATATTTTAAAGTAATCGGCAGGGATCTTGAGTTTGTGAACACCTCCGATTTGATTACAAAAAAGCAAATTTCAAACATGAAAATGTCCGATGAACTTTTTGTAAAATCTCATTTTAAATAGTAGTGTTCCCGTATTTTGACTTACTCTTACTGATTTTGACTTATTGCCGTTTCCATACACAAAAATTAATAAATATAGAAGATTAATAAAATACGGCTACAAAATAATTGGCTGAAAATTTACTGCCAAAAAGTCTGTGGGTAAAAAATCGTATGTTTCGACATTTGACTATGAAAGGCAAACGAAACGAATAAATTTACAATATTTTACTTAACCGACGTTTTCGTGAATTTGTCTCTCTCTAACTTTCAGGGTACTCATTCCGTAACTTTCAAAACGATAATCGTAGGAGACAGTGAAGGAGACTTTCTGGGTACGTACTGGCAAAGATTATGAATTCTATACAGATGACGCACTCCATATAAGAAAAATTGTTCTATGGCGGGTCGTGCTGGCACAGCCCGTACCATGAAGCAAAGTTTCTGTTTTTTGTTCTCAATGCGTCATCTGTATAGAATTCATAATCTTTGGTACTGGTCAATTTGTATAAATGTGCACATACACAAGCAGCCCTAGCGAGGTATCCGTCAGAGCGGACAATTTTTGCCAACGCATACTTCGTAGGAGGTTCAAATTTTAAATTCAGAAAAAAATACCTCACGGCTTCACTTCACTACAATTAGTAAATAAATTCCGCGAAGAATTTGTGTCGGATGAAATCCGAAAAAGAATTGCACTAAGCTGTCAAAAATTGCACGAAGATGCACCTGAACGCACTTCGCCGGGATGCCATGCAAAATGTCGAAGAAATATTCGCAACAGCTTTTCGGAAGAATACCTCGAAGCAAAAATCCTCCAAATCGTACAAAATCGGAGAATTTTCCGCTCCCACGGATACCTCGCTAGGGATGAATATAAAAATAAAAAAGCTGCGTACCTAGCAAGTCTCCTACACTATCGTCAAAAGATGCGGCGCGAGTATCCAGAAAAAATCCGTGAATTTCGTCTTAAAAATAAGAAACACAAGAAGTGCACAAGGCAATACACTTTTCTAAAAAAAAAAAACAACTATAAGGAAGGGATAGAACTTTATGGGTTCATTTAAGCCTCTGGGTGATTTAGAGTAACCAAAGGTATCGAAAATAAAGGAATCAAGCATTTTAAGGCCAACACAATGGCTAGGAGAGACTTGTCCTCAACCCATCAAACCATACCATTCCAAACTTGGGATATTATATTTGTTAGATTGTTTGGTGCAAACCATCAAATAACCCTCTATAAACATATGAGAAGGCTACAATCCGATTTCCGCCCCTTCCCAATATTATTTGAAATATAAAAATATGCAAAAAAGTTATTTAAAATATAAAAATATCCAAAAAAAAGTATTTTTTTCAAAATATTCTGAAGGCAATAGTGCCTAAAACTGTTGTAGGCTATACATTTTTAGGCACCCTTTTTGGGTTTTCAAAATATTTTTTTATTCCAATTGAATACTGTTGTCATGTTTGCAGTCAAATCTATCGTTTCCGTTTAAATGGACTGCGTAAAAGGAGAATCGTTTAATGGTTCTTTCTTAAAACTCATATGTGACCGCTGTATTGTTTAGTTTTTCAATTTTTAAGGTTCTTTGGCCCGTTTTTAAGTGCGAGATCATACTAGTTTCGTGATTAAACTAGTAGTTTTTCGGTCAATTTAAATGCTGAGATAACTCCGAGTTAACATAGCAAGTTTGGTGGGTTAACCCTGTGATTAAATTGTCAGATGTTTTTGACAAATGATAAAATACCAAACGAGCAAATAAAGGTTGTTTTTTTTTTTAGAGGTATGGAACTTTAAGGGCCAATTTTTCAATCACCAGATAAGCAGTCAGATAACACTTAACAGTCAGATAACACAAAAATACATTTTTCAATAGACGTATAGCACACTCTTGCAGCCTTATTCATAAACTCATTATAAGGAGTGTATAAAGTTATGCTCTCCTTAAAATGCCTCTAAACGCAAAAACCTTATTCATAAAACTTATACAACGTTGAATAGAGGCTGCACATCCTAAACGCGCCTGATGGTTGAATAGTGCCTGTATAAGGGTATATCATTTTTTTTATTTCTGTATACACAGACGGCTGAGCATCAGGGTTACCAAAGGTTCAATTGTAAGTTGAAAAAAATCATCCAGGGTATTTTTGTATTTTAGCAGTTGTGTTTCACTGTTTAATTTGTTCAAATGGTAATTCTTTTGTACCTACAGACTCAACATTGTAAACGATGCTATTGAGTCAACATAAGTCATCAATATGTTATAAAAATGTATAAAATAAAATTTTCACCATGAGTTTCACAACCATAAAAATGATCCCTTGGTAGCTCTACCGAGCTTTTTTGTAATTTATTTGACACAAACCCTGTATAACTATTATGGATGGGGAAATATGTTATGAATAAAGGCCTGCTCAGAATGCATATCTGTAGCTGGTATCTATCTGTAGCTGAGTGAAACGTCAAACGTGAATCTGAAGCGTGAAGTTGAACCCCATTCAACTTCAAGCTACAGATTCACGGGAGATACACATTGTGAAAGCGCTTACGGGTTGCCTTGTTTTTAACTTTCACTCAGCTACAGATATGCATTCTGAGCAGGCCTTAAGAAATAGTGCGACCCTGAATAGAGGCTGTATAAATACTTATGCACTGTATAACTATACAACCGTTGAGATGTGTTTTAGTGAAATTTAATGAATAAGGGGGTTGGTATATAACAGTTATCTTGCGAATGAAATTACCTGCTCCTCAGTGAGCTGGGTAAACTTTAATTGACTGGTTATGAACTGTCAACAATGAGAAAACTTGTCTGATAGCTCTAACATATAAGTTTGTCACTATATCTCTTTCTTTTTATTTCAGTTTCGTGAAGTTAGACACAATTGATTTTGACAAAATCGTTCAGTAACAATCTAGGAGTTATTCAATGATTGAAAAACCAACACCTACTTAGCTAGTAGATAAAGAGCAGATACATTTATTCATTAGACAGCAATCAGACTGACAATTGAAAAATTTGCCAACACTATTTTAACTGGTGGCCATTTTGTCAGCTGTCAAGTGATTTATTTTAAGTTTGGTTTGACATTCGATTAAGTATGGAACGTTTTCGCACCACGTTTACTCTTAATGATAATACGCATCCACAGAAACGTCGTACAGTGCGTACATTGCTGCTTAGTGCGTAGTGTAGAGGAAGACCCCGAGTGAAATTTAATCCTGTGGCCGAATTCCACAACTGTGAGTTTTGCTGTGTACACAAAAAAATGTGTGCAACGTGTTCCGATTCTGCAAGCGTGTAAGTGTATTTTTTTGACAGTTTTTGTGTACACAAATGAAACAATTTATTCACTCTCTTTTTGGCTTTGACAGCGTGAACAAAATGGGCGAACCGAAAATATTGTTCACCAATCACCACTGTGTAATGAAAATTAATTCAGTTCACTCAGCTGACAAAAGTTATTCACTTGGCTGAAAAACTGCTTCAGGAGTTAACTTTAGATTAAGTTTATTCCGGGGTTAATTAATTCTGGGTTAACCAGAGTTAACTCAATATTGAAAAACCAGGCCTTAATGGGCGTGAATTTATTGCGTTAAAAATTTTTGTTGATTTTGTTTAGCGACATTTTTCTTTCGTTTAATAGTCACCTTTCGTTTCGACATTAATTTATTTCAGTATATTTTACTTCCCGTTCCTTTTATAATATTTAAAAGTGCCCTGGACTTAATTAAAAAAAAGAGCTATATGCTTTATAGACTAGATATTCTTCTCTTACAACCTTTAGCTTGGCGAATTCTTAAAGGACAAATGTCTCCTTGTTGTAGATACTATTACTGTAGATGCTAAGTGAAGGCCTAGACAGTTTTCTTAAAAAAACTAGTTCATGTGAAGCTTTCATAGAGCAGAATGCAGAATAATTTTATATCTCTATGCCCCCATTGACATTCAGTGCGTGAATCATTCACAAAAGAATGGAAACCGTTACAGAATTTTCTGCGGTTTTTTGGAGGTTTTGAAAACCAATGCGAATGTTTCTCTTTTTGTGAATGCTTTTCTGACGCCAGGTTACGAATATTTTTGAGCTATTTTGCAATCGTAATCATTCGCGATGCTTTTTTTGCTTTTGTTTGATAAGTGGATTCATTCTCAAGGTGTTTTGAAAAAGTATGCATTGTATCATAGTAATCCATTTGAGTTTTGGAACGCTTGATTAAGCAGCAATGCAGAAGTACTACGTTTTGGAAGTCAGCCTTTCAAATTTTAAAAAATATTTTCCCTACACTGGTATGATTGTGTCCCAATGATTCATTAGTTTAAATCACTCTCTATGAACCCAACGGGACAAATGGAAGACTTCGCATAAAAACTTAAATTGTATAAGATATAAAAATCAGGGACGGCAATTTTTACTTCTGTCTTAATCATCGTTTACATTCAAATAAAAAAAAAACGCATCACCATCTAAGGTCATTCATACCTTTTGTTGCCTTGAATATTCGTCGTCTTTCTCTCTGCGCAATCATCCAAGTGTTTCGATTCGTACTATGTACATTTGAATTTGCACCTAGCGCCTTCAAAACGTACCTTACAACATTTCATAAAACTACACATTCCAAAGAAATCCTTGCTCCAACCATTGTCGTAACCTCTCTCTTGAGAAAAGTTTCTATCCCACAATGCAAATCCGAATTTCGAAAAAAATCCATTCAAACCGTTTATTAAAGTCTTTTGTACCTACCTAACCCAGTTTCACACTTTAAGTCTTCAACATCAACATCAACAACCAAACGGACCAATATGCTTTCTCGCATTCTCCTTCCATTCATGTCTTGCAATTTTTTTTGCCATAGAAAACAAACCAAAACAAAAAAATAAACCACGATGGAAGGAAAATCTCAAATAACAATTCAAAGTAAGTGAAACATCCATTTCTTGGTAGGGCTTTTGTATCTAAATTCTTCGCCTCCCTTAAGCAGCATCCACATAGTGGAGGTACAAGCAAGCATCTTGTGCATTTTGGCTGGAAACATAATACCCCTCCATCAAATGCAATCTCGTGGATATAACAAAAGCTGCAACCGTACGGAGAAAATATGAAATTCAATTCATTTGAAAGGACTTTTCTGTGAAAAGAAAGAAAATGCTTATCTGAAATTCTCTGTATTTGAAAAGAGAATTACCAACTACTCAGTCGTCCTGTGAGATTCACATCTCCTCCATCCCGGTGGCTGCGAACTCCCATTTCTCTGGTGTGTTTCTGCATAATTCATTGTTATTCCTGTTGGTGTATTTAACCTGAACTAATGCATCTCTACTACTACCCAATAGGACCAGCAATGGGTAAGAGCTGCAAGTTTAGTTGGTGTTGGTCAGCTTTCTTTTAGATTTTTTGTTGTTCACCCCCAAAGTTACAAGGTAAACTGGATTGGGGATGTGTTTTTCCAGTAGGTATGCAATTTAAAATTTTAAGTTTCCCCCCTTTTATTTTATTGGAACTCGAGGCTTGTAGTGAATAAATAACGTAATGAATAGTAACGTCGTTTACAGGCAATTGTTGGGATCGCCTTATTTTAGTTTGGGGCGGATTTTCTCGTCCTGGCTTCATTTAAATGAGCTTTCCTCGAATTCTTTACAAAATGTTGGATTTCAGAATTAAAAAAATCTTCCTAAGGGCATACCGCATACCTATGGTTGAATTTTTCTCAAATAATGAAATGTGTTTGCCTTTCGTGAAACTAAAGATTGTTTCGAGGAGGTTTTTCCCATTTATTTGTTGGATGAATTGTTCAAAATGAAACCAAGCTGTTGAAGTGAGTGAGCTCTGGCGCTTCGTGGGTGCATAAGTCGACAGAGGCCAACAGCTAAATTGCACTTTTACTTATCAATTACTAGGGGTAAAAAATTTTAAGATGAGGACATTTTTGAAAACCACCCTAACATATCGTGAATGGGCGGACCATCTACCAATTCTCGTAGCATCATTATATTGATAGGCTACACTTTTTTTTTTGTGGTCGCGATTATGGGATTTTTTAATCTTTTTTGTTCTGTGCTGAGAACCAATCAATCTTTAAACACAAATTTTAAATTCTAGATTCCTATAACCTACATAAATTGATTCTCTTTGCATTTACCTCGTTAAGGCTTGCAGGCGAATGTGTAAAATGAGAAACGTTAATCGTAAATCGTTTTCGTTTTTCAATTTTAAACTGTTAAACAGTGCTGAATGGGATTTACATATTCAGGCCTATTGCGAATAAATTTCCCCGCAATTTGTTTCCTTGTCAGCAATGTAAATCAGATTTCTGAATGGAAAAAGTTTCCCGGAAAATTTATTCGCGACAGCCCTGATAAAAGCTTAAAAAAATGTTTGCTTGCCAAAATCGTTTGTAAGGCTTTCGCGTATATCCTTGACTTGGTTTTCGAATGGTGTTTTCAGATGTTGCTCTTAGATTATGATGTTCACATACCCAATCAAACATAAACAAGATCATGATGCCATTGATGCACTGGATTTACCCGAAATAAAAAAGTTGTCACATGTGTTGAGGTTTTGACTGAACTAGGTGTAGAACAGCCAACACACTATGCAAAGAAAGTGCTTGCAGCAAGCGTTCCAAAAATTCCGATTTTGGAAATGATCGTGCAAGGATAGTGGTGTTGCAGCCACTATCTTTTTCCATGCAACTATTTTCTTGCTGCGAGCACTTTTTGGGTCTTCACACCAAACAAGTACCAGCGCTTGCTGCGAGTGCTGCATGTGTTTGCCATTTTAAGTATTCAGTTCAGATTTGTTTCTGGTGTCATCGAAAATAAATGAAAAAATGATAAATTCGGTGAAGAATTTTGGTGCAATTAGATTTTATTTCAAAACGAACCTGAATTGTTACAATCGAGGCAGTTAATCCATGTGGAGATCATCATAAAGACCAAAGAAAACCATTTTTGTCGCGATAGTTTTGGGAACTTGGTATGATATTCCACACTGATCAGGGTTACACGTTTCGGGCGAGCAATTCGTTTTTTTGTGTAAGAAAGTGCGACCGTTTGCCGAGAACCACTGAAACATTTTGCACATGGCGATAACTCCAACATACTCAGGCCTATCGAGGTATCCGTTTGGAGGAAAAAAGAAATCGTAGATTTCTCTATCGAGGTTTACTTTCCGATTATGATTTCAAAGAGATATTCCGACGAATCGTACAGCTACGCATTTATTTTATTTATTTTGTTCCACAACGGATTCCTCGAAAGCACTGTATTCCGATGGGAACTGACTTTCGTTTTGAAACATCTTCCGAACCTAAACCTCGATAGGTCTGACTATCTCAAGTGCTTCGCATTTCTCGGCCAGCAATCACGGAATTCGTTTCGACAAAAGTTGCTCGACCGAAAAATGTTTGCGTGAAAGCAAATAAATCGAAACAATCCCTTGCATGCAAGGAAAGTGCTTGCAGCAACAAACATTTTGCTTGCTTCTTGCTCTATATCTACCTTGACATCAAGATTTCTCAAAATTGATCTATGGCAAACAAAATGTCATCTAGATTAAAACAAATCACTGTTTTGTCACAATCGAAAACGCTATTGCACATCCTTTAATAGGGACTATACTAAGTTACCTATGATAAGATGAAGACAAATATGAAGTCTTTTACTTGAGAACGCTGGACATGAAGAGACAAAGTGCAGAATGCTCTCCTCCTTTCGATCATGATTACAGCTTCTGAAATAGTTATTGCTGACGAGGGCTTTTCTTATAACTATATTCGCGTATAGGCATCTGGGCCATGGTATATGACATGGTACTCGCTACACATTTCACCATGTTCGTAGAACTTTGCCTATTACCACCATTTGGTCATATAAATGTTCAAATGCTAAATTGTGCGAAAGTTCACGGATCATAATGCCGTACTTGGAACAGTTGTAAGTCTTACTTATTCTACCTAAATTAGCCGTCAATTTAAGTCGTCAATTTTCACAGAGTTACTAGTTACCAGATCGCGTGTACTGCCACTGCCACTACAAAAGCGAATATAGATTAGAATTGTGTAAATGTTGAGGCGGCCAACTTTTCTTCGGGAACTTGGTGTTGAATTTTAAAAACCATGCAAAGCCAACGAATCCATGCATATAAACTAATCCAAACAAAATTGGGGTTCACTTTTTTTTGTTTATTTTTAGTTTTTTTGGGAGTCATGGACTTTTTTTTGCCTACTCACTTGAAGGAAACGATCAAATTGTTGTTCAGAGCATTGAAAAGGACTCTTATAAATATGCAAACTCTACAATAAAATGCTTTTCTTAAGTCTTGGGTGGCTCCTATTTTGTTTTGAGTAACAAACTTCATTTTTAATATTTCGCTTCCAAGCCTTTCGATTTTCGGTTGGATGTGCTTCGTTCCAAATGCGCACCTTCATATTTAAGCATCATTGGTGTCAGAAACTGTTTGAAAATGTTATTTTTAACCAAATGATAACTGGGTCCAGCTTTGGCAGTGTAACCCTTCGGTCACTCATTGAGTTACGAAACATCAAGCCACAATTTCAAGCGATAACTGGCCACTTATTGAGCTACAATGTTTTTTTTTATGATTTGATCGCACTCTATAAACTAGAGAGTTCGCTATTTCTATGTCTCCCATAAGTTTTTTTCGCCCTCTTTTAAATCCTATCTAGGATGTGCAATGTTGTTTTTGGTGGACCCGACCAAACGTGGAAGTTGAGTTGGGCCGTATACACACCTTATACAATGTGGTCAGATAAGAAGAGGTGGACTATTTCTTATATCGATTTAGGAAACCTAGACATTTCGCTGCGTGTTTAGCGACTTCGAATATGTGGTCGTTTCAATGTAAGTCGTTACTAACACTCATGCCGACCATGGAATGGTTTTTGGTTCCTTCTAATTAAGTGGCTTTATATTTTCGTTTCGCTTTAATGACAGAAGACAGCATTGCTTTTTGGAAGCATTGAATTCCATTCTGTTGGATTTACCACATTTGATAAGGTGCTTAACATATTTTGTCGTCCACGTCCGAAGGTGAAGGACGAGGACTTGAAAATTAATATGAGAAGCTGTCATCAGCGACAATTTTAATCGGCTAGTTGTGAATATGTCCTTTTCAACTAATTTTTGCCCCCAAAGAAGAGGGGTGGCTCAATACTTTATACTAGCGAAATAATAGCAAACGCATTGTTCAAATATCTTGGTAACACAGTTTTCCAAAATACATATTTGGCTAAGGTTTGACCAAATATATGTGTTTTTTGAATAAAGTTACCAGTTGGTGGATTTTAAAGTTGTTAAAACGTGTTCTGCTTTGTTCATCATTCTAGCACGAAGTTTAAAATCCTCGCATGACTTTATCAGCACTTTGTTTTATTTATGTGTTATGTCCAGAAATAACCTTGAAGCTTTAATTTCTGTTGAATGTAAAGCTTCCTCCTTAACTTCGGTCATGATATAGTAGTTTTAGGATTACCTAAAATAAATAGAACAGATTTGAAAGCTAAGCGAGGTCGCTGTTGCTCAGATCAGTTGTTGCTTTGCGAATTCATGACCTCCTTAATTTTATTTTGTATGTTTAAGTCGCTCTGACGCACGTTGCGTGATTGAGTCCTCTACACATTCAGCCCCTATCATAGTATCAGTTCCGAATGAAAAATTATCGATTTTGTACGAATCGAAAGAACGAACGAATTTGTACGAACTTTGCTTAATGTGAATCGTTGCAATCAGCTGTTCGGAAGATTTCTCCGATAAAGCGTAACGCATATCGGCAGTCTACGTTTCATTGCGATGGGTTGCATTTTTTGCATCTGTTTCTCTCCGATGGTCTCCGACATCTGTTCGTCGCGAAAATATTTTTAAGTGGACTGTAAGCAATACAAAAACTTTATTTAAGTTTTCGTTGATTTTTTGGCTAAAAACTGGCGTTTTAGGCAAAATTCAAATGGAAAAACAAGCACCAAATAATAAGAGAGCTTGGTTGAGTTGATTCATGAGAAACCCGAGGTAGCTCGGAATTTCACCAATAGAACAAAAGAAGGTTGCTGATTTTTATTGATGTCAAATGAATGCGCTGATGCACCTTCGGAAAACGAATACTATGAACGTAAATTCAGTAACCGACTGGATTCGCTTTGCGTAGAAAATTACTCTCCGAACGGATACCACGATAGGGCTGATTATATGCTTGTGATCGGCTAGTTGATGGTACACACGGGATCATTGATTAACTCCATCTTTGGAGGAATAAAATTCGCAGAAGCTCTATTGTGTAGAGTACGGAAACGCACTCTCATTGGCATACATTAAGCCCCTCAGAATTTACACTGGCGATCACTAGGTTTCCGGGTACAAAATTCCTAACAGGTAAAAAGAGTGAGAATCGATTGCAAAATTTCGACTCCTGAGCGAGTGCGGTATATAGCACAATCACGGCAAGGAAAGCCTCTTATACGCAAACTTCTATTAATGTACTTAGCTTTTAATAAATTAAATTGAAGAGAAAACTATTTTCGATTAAGAAAGCAAACTGTAGATAGACACAACGTGTCAATTACTCAGGGAAAGCTGTCCAAATTCGCTGTCTTTGTTTGATTGGACTGAAAAGATCACATACTAATGCCATAACCCAGATCCCTATTCGCGAAAAGAATAGCCCTCGTCCGCAACGAATATTCCGGAAGCTGGGCCATATTTTATAAAACAAATATCGTTGAAATCACTTCGTTCTCGTTGAAATACGATTACATAAACTAGTATCGTTCTAGGTTTTACGATACTCGTAATTTCTTACGACTGGCATTTGGCAGTCATGTAGCTTTGGTTTTCGTTGAGCTGTCATAAATATTTCTCGTTTTACACAATTGCACTTTGTCGTGACTATCGTTTACTTGCCGATCGTTTCGTTTTATGTAATAGATCCCCTGGGGTGCCATCGCGTAAATTGATACAATCGCGGATTGTTGATCGACCTGCTACACGAAACAAATGGTTCTTGGCAGCACGTCCCTTGAAACGAGTTTGATTGTGATTTGTACTTCAAAATGTCACTGTGAAGTGCCAAATGAGTATTTTTGAATTTTAAATTCGTTAATCATTTTCCATGGTTGGGTGCTGTAGAACGAGGGTAGACTCTGATTGGCGTTAACTTGGCAATGCCCAGTGTTGCAACTCTGACTACACATCAAATGTGCTTATCTCTACCTCCAAGTGGTAACCATCGGGTACTGGTCTCATCCAACCGGATTTGACTTGCTAAACGATAAGTGCGAGTGTTGATAACACGACGAAAAACAGCAACACTATAAACACCCTGGTGAGAATGGCACGGATGAATACCCGGCCTGCTGTCCCAGGCGAACCTAGATGAACTGCTCTGACATATTCGGACAACAGGTTGTCTAGGAATTTCAAGGGTTAGTCAGGCCCCTTGAACAGAGATGGTGGCGGATGAACCGAAAGGCCAACGGCAGCGCTCAATCCCGTAGTGGATACTGATGGCCCCGTGTCCTAGGGGTATCTAATAAATTGGAACTGGCCCTCCAGGTTGGGGGTTGTGCTTTGGGCTAACTACCCACCCACAGAAAAAAAACATGGTTACGAAGCAACCAATAGCCTCGGAAAGGACGGATTTTATTGTTGACGACCCTGCTAAACGAAAAAAGGACAACGACGTTCGTATCTGCACCTGGAATGTGAGAACATTAAACAGGAGAGGTGCAGGCGAACAACTAGCGGAAGCCCTAAACTGCTACAAAGCAGACATTACTGCCATCCAGGAAATACGATGGGATGGGCCGGGCAAAAAGAGGATGAAAAACTGTGACATATACTACGGACCGTGTTATAGTGAGCAGAAACAGCGACTATTCGGATGCGGATTTGTTATAAGTGCCAGACTTAGGCAAGAAGTCTTATGTTTCCAAGACATTAGCGAACGCATAGTAACAATCCGCATCAAGGCCAAATTCGCCAACATAAGCCTTATATGCGCTCACGCTCCGACGGAAGAAAAAGATGATATAGCTAAGGATTGCTTCTACGAGCTCCTCGACAAAACCTATGAGCGACTACCGAAGTACGATGTTAAAATCGTGCTGGGAGATTTTAACGCAAAGTTAGAAGAGAAGACATCTTTAGAAGTATTGTCGGAAAACATAGCCTACACGACAACACGTCTGGTAACGGACTTAGGCTAATTGATTTCGCTACGGAACGAAATGCCACTATAGCCAGCACACGGTTTCCTCACCTCGATATCCATAAGGGGACATGGCGGTCTCCAGATCAACGAACGGTCAACCAAATTGATCACATTGCGATAGATAAGAGGCACGCATCCAGTATTTTGGATGTCCGAACATTCCGAGGAGCTAACATCGACTCGGATCACTACCTTGTAGCAGCCAAGGTAAGAATGCGGATATCCACCACGCCACAACAATCCAGAAATACTGTGAAAAAATTTAATGTCGGAAGACTGCAATCGCAAGAGACCGCCAAGACCTTCGCACAACGCGTATCCCTTAACCTCTCGATTAACACCATACCACCAGCATCGAATATCGAAGAGCAATGGCAACGATGCCAACAGGCCATTAGATCAGCCGCAACTGATGTGCTAGGTTTCTCGCGCCCACCAGCAAGAAACCCCTGGTTTGATGAGGAATGCCGACAGATGCTCGCAGCCAAGAACGAGGCCTACAAGGCTAAGCTGCAGGTGAAGACGAGAGCTGCCATTGAGCTCTATAGGCAAAGAAGAAGGGAAGAACATCGGCTTTTCAGCAAGAAGAAAAAAGAGCAAGAAAAGCGCGCGATCGAGGATATAGAGAGGTGCCACTCCAGGAACGATGTTCGCAAGTTTTACCAAAGTGTAAAACGTCAAAGCCAAGGATACAAGGCTCGAACAGAATCCTGTCGAGATGAACAAGGAAATATTGTAGTTGAGACACAGTCGATGCTGAGGATATGGAAGAACCACTTCTGCAGACTGTTAAACGGCGATGACGAACAACATTCCGCTGTCAGGCAGAACGAACCACTCAATATTGGCAACGACAGCGAAGACTGCCAACCACCCGACCTGAGTGAAGTGAGGATAGCAATATCTAAACTCAAGCTTAATAAGGCTGCCGGAAATGACGGCCTTCCCGCTGAGCTCTATAAGGCCGGCGGAGATGACTTGGTAAGTAACATCCACCAACTCATAAGCCAAATCTGGTCGGATGAAAATATGCCTGAAGAATGGAACCTCAGCATCGTTTGCCCGATCCACAAAAAAGGAGACCCTCTGAACTGCGCCAACTACAGAGGCATACGTCTCCTCAACATCGCCTACAAGATCCTATCTGCCGTAATATGTGAACGCCTGAAACCGTTTACTAACAACCTGATTGGCCCTTATCAGTGTGGTTTTAGGCCAGGAAAGTCCACAACCGATCAAATTTTCACACTTCGGCAGATCCTGGAAAAAACTCAAGAAGTCCAAATCGATACCCACCACCTATTCATCGATTTCAAAGCCGCATATGACAGCATTTATAGAGACGAACTGTACAGAGCCATGTCTAGTTTTGGTATACCGCCCAAACTCGTCCGTTTGTGTAGGATGACGATGGAGAATTCTCGCTGCTCCATCAGGGTCGGAAACGACTTCACCGACACATTCGATACCAAAAAAGGATTTAGGCAAGGCGATGCGCTGTCATGTGACTTCTTTAATCTGATTCTTGAGAGAATTGTGCAAAACTCCAAAGCCAATACCAGAGGCACAATTTTCCAAAAGTCGGTGCAACTACTAGCATACGCTGACGATATTGACATCATTGGTAGGACTCAACGTGATGTCATAGCCACGTTTGCTAGTATAGAGAAGGAAGCGGCGAAAATGGGTAAAGCAGTAAATGAGGGTAAGACTATGTATATGCTGTCAACACGAAAGGACACACAACATCGACGGTTTGGACAGAACGTCACCATTGACAGATATAACTTTGAGGTAGTACGGGACTTTGTCTACCTCGGCTCCGCTATTAACTCTGACAACAACATCTCGTCAGAAATTAAACGAAGAATTACTCTTGCCAACCGCTGTTTCTTCGGGCTAAGAAGGCAATTTAGTAGTAAAGCCCTCACTCGAACTACTAAGGAGATCCTATATAAGACCCTGATCATCCCAGTCCTGCTCTACGGCGCTGAAGCATGGACCTTGGTAGATTCGAGAGGAAAATTCTTCGAAAAATCTTCGGTCCCGTTTGCGTTGACGGGCTATGGAGACGAAGATTCAACCAAGAACTATACGAGCTGTACAGCGACATGCCCCTGGTCAAAAAACTCCGCATTGGACGTTTAAGATGGCTAGGACATGTAGAACGAATGGACACCAATACTCCGGCTCGCAGAGTCTTCGATTCCCAGCCAGACGTCGGACGCAGTAGAGGAAGACCTCGCCTTAAGTGGCGCGCACAAGTGGAAACCGACCTCAACCAACTTGGAGTGCGCAACTGGAGGCAGTTAGCTAAGGGCCGGGCTAATTGGAGAGGCATGTTGGTTGAGGCCCAGGTTCATTCCGGACTGTAGCGCCACTTAAGTAAGTAAGTAAGTAATCATTTTCCAAGTTCAAATAAAAAATGATATTCTTTGAGTCGGAAAGTGAGGATGAAGAAGGGCTTAATACTAAAATTCGAAGGATGTGTTTCAGAGATAAAAGCAACCCACTAGAATTATTGATTTTTTTCATAGCTTTGTGCAGCAGTAATAAAGGGGCATCAAAAAATGTTTCCTGATGATACTAAACTCATTACGTTTTCCAAGAAACATAAGAAAGACATCCGTTTCTAGCCACTGGGGGTTACGAAAGTAATCTCAGTACTAATGTATTGCCGAGCACATTGGCACATACAACAATTTTCAAAGTTCAAAGATTTCGATGTTGGAACTCACTCAAGTGCTGCTTCCAGGCCGGCGCACTATATAATTTTGTCCTTCTTGCGCAATTTTAAGTAGGTATCCCTTTATCTAAGTCTTAATGACCACTCATAAAAATGTCAAAATTTCAATTCGTTTTTTTATGGACATATGGTCCATTTTTTTCGAATAAAATTCCTGCAGACGGTAACTATTTTCTATCAAAACGAATCTTGCTGGTGCAAGTGTGAGCATCTTACGCGTACAGTCACAATTACTTTACCTTTTTTAATTTGCAATATAGCAAAAGAAAGGACAAAAGTAGAATAAAAAAAAAAGGATTTGCGGATGGTAAGATACCCAGTAAGGTTATTCCATCATTTAGCAAAATTAAATTAAAATTAAAAACCAAAAATCAAAAAGTGTCTCCCATTAAATAGCACCAACGTCAACGAAAAAAAGTTTTCAAAAAATCAACTCAACAAAAGAAAATCCCTTCACGTCTGTTTGTGTTTCAAAAATCCATGCAGTAAATTTAGAAACTAAAATAAAACCAAAAAAATGTATTTTTTGTTTCAAATTGGAAAAGAAGTGCTTTCTCGTGGTTTTATTCAAATTCAAATGTATGGCAGCTTAATGATTAAAAAAAATCCATTTTTACAAAACAATATAAATAAAAGGAATTAACAAAATGATATTCTGTTTCTTTGTAATATGTTTACCTTAACTTTCAGTTTTAGTGATATAATTTGTTTTTTTTTTTTTAAATATTTGCTTAAACATTTTTATAAACTACTTTGCTCTTCGGCTCGTGCATGATTTTGCATTTTTTACATTCTTTTTATACAATTTTGCGCGTGTGTAAGAAAGTGTCGTGTTAAAATATTTTTTTTTTACACATTTATCAATAAACTATAAAAAAAATAATTAATTCTATTTTTTTTTTGTATTTAGATACTAATTAGCTTATGGCCGATTGTTCCGATGGTTTTATTTATTTTTTTTAGTCACTTTATGGTTTGTTTTTCTTTGTTTAAAATATTTTATATTTTTTTTAATATAATTGTTTTATATATTAATTTTTATACAAGTTTTTAAGTCTCATTGTTTTTCGCATGATTTTTTTTATTTAACAATTTTATTTTTAATTGTTGATGTAAATGAATGGTTGGGTTTTAGAAAAATTTTTGGGAGAGGTGGAGGTGGTGTTTTGGAAGTTTCTTTATGGTGTGGAGAGTTGGTGGTTAGGTGCCAGGCAAAAATGAGGGTCTAGTCACTAAAAATTAAATAAAAGGTACATAGTTACGTAGCTCTTTTAAAATAAGAAGAACTAGTAGTATCCGGTCAGAAACAGAATAGTATGTATTTGAAAAATCTTTGACATTTACTGATAGTACTTGGGATTGATGGATGTTCTTTGTAATTAGCAAATCGGTGAAACGTTGAAATCAATGATTGATTTTTTATTTTTTTTTGCTAGACAAATAGTTTTTGATTTTCGGTTGGATACGCTTCGTTCCAAATGCTCCCTATCTCATTCCAGCATCATTGGTGTAATTTTTAGACAAATAGTCAATTTTTGTTCCCTCCTCTGACACCAATGTTATCAGATCAGTTATCAGCTTAATAATTGTGCATTTAGGACATCCTGACCCTGGTCATGGTTCAACTTAATTCCAAGACAGCTTAGTGCAATACATTATTCATTATTTTTTGAATGTTTTATAACCGATTTTTTGCTTTAGTTTCAGTTTCTCTAATTTTTAAACTTTCCAGGTTATTGCTACTCGAAATCGAATCCAGTAAATTGTCATAAAAAATGGTGATAAGGAGTCATGCAAAAATGAAGGTAACTCAATAAATGAATTTAGTTTGAGATCCATTTTTCAGAGCAGTTCTTCAAAAAATTATTAACTATTTCGTGGAGCAATTTTGTTGATTAGAAACAGAATCTTATTCACCTAAAACAGAAATAGCGAGTGAATTTCAATTTCGTTTGCTGAGTTTTGTATCAATTTCTGTGTGTTTATTTAATTTTATGTTTTATTTTCATCTCTTGCTTGTCAACTTCCAGATTATCGCTACTTTGATGATAAAAACACAAATCGACTCCAGTAATTTTTCAACAGCAACAAACGCAGAAATTCTGCAGCTATTTCGATTACAATTTGAGTACATTTGCAACAGTAATGTACTTAAATTCTGTGTGGCGCTACACACCGGTATGAAACTGGGTCTTGTGAATACCAGTCTAAGGGTTGTGGTCTACCTAACTTACTGCAAGTTGTGATACATTCGACTGTGCAGTTGATCGGTGGTGAACCTGTTTGTAATGAAATATCTGGCGTTAACGGCCTTTGCAAGGCCTCAAATCTAGCTTCTCTATTAATTTGTGTGTGTGAAGTTATATTTTTTGCCACAAAGTCCCTTTTCGCAAGCCACAAACATGCGATAGAAACAATGAACACTCATACAGAATAAGGCTTCTTTCACACTATCCGGGTTTTAGCCGTACGGTGTTGCCGGTGGTAGCATTGTAGCGGCTACACCATGCCGTGTAGCAACCGTCCACTGCCACTGCAACTCATGGCTTTAAGGCTTAGAAGTTAAAACGATGGACTCTGAAATGGATTCCAACAAATTTGCAGCACTGCAACTCACGGCAACACCGTACGACTAAATCCGGATAGTGTGAAAGAAGCTTATCTCAAAATTCTAGGCGTTTTCGAGTTGATTTAAATTATAACCTCGAATATCCTCGGTACCGATAACATTTTTTTATATTTATTTCAGGGGGACTTTTGAGTTTTGAAGGGCCTTTTCAGTACGTGCCATGTTAAAGTCCCCAATCGTTCGAAGCAAATGTACCTACGTTATGAGTGCCACTGTTTTCATCTATCACAAGCAGCTGCATGTCTGGAAAGTCTGAGCCAAGAAGCAGTAATAGAACTTATGAAGACTACAGTGTTCACCTTTATCGATTTATCGTTCGAAGAAAAATTTTATCCAATTTTTCGAAATGCGATATGCGTTATGCCAACAATTGTGGACAGCTATGCGTTGAATTTTTCCCAATCGAAAATGCGATTGCATGTTTTTTTTTAATTTTGTTCCGCAACAGATACCTCGAAAACAAATTGAGTTCCGATTAAAACTGACTTCAAACATTTTCCGAACGGATAACTCGATAGGGGTGATTATCGCACGACTAAGGGCGCGGTTACAACCAACGCTAGTAAGGGTTGGCGCTAGTTCGCTAGTAAATCTATTGAATGGATAATCAATAACGTGCTCGCAGATTACGTTTTTCACGATGACCGCGTCAGTATGCGCTAGTCCTAGGTTGTAATTTTCACTTTGTTTTGAACTTTTACTAGCTTCAACTAGAGTTAACTAGCTCACTCGCTTACTATCGTTGGCTTTAACCGCGCCCTAAGGCTTAGAAGTTATAACGACAGACTCTGAAATGAATTCCAACAAATTTGCAGCAGAAACAAACAAAAATTCATTCTGCAGCAAATTTACTGGGGATTCTGTATTTCTGTTTTTTTTTTTATGTCAGCGGAAATCCGCTCTGGACCAAAGACGTGTTGAATTATTCCTTAAAGTGCGTACTGTTCCATACCTACTATAACAACTCGATTTACATAAATACCGGCTAACTGATGAGACTCTTTAATTGGTATTAAGTTTTTTTTTACATCTGGGCCCTACTCATTATTTCGTTCCGAAAGTGATTTCCATTTGGCAGTGCCTTTCATCCTGTTTTTTAATTGGTCCTCTGTAATATTTAAGAAATGCAAACAACTTTTACATCGTGTTGAAAGGCAACTAAATTCTGTTTTCGGGTTTTTACAGAGTAAAAAAATATTCGCTTTCGAAAAATCTCACTTTCGGAACGAAATTAGTGGAGGACTCATGGCCTATAGAATTACACATCCATCAAGATTATATGTACTGTTTTAAAAGCCAAAAAGGGTTCGTGGCAACCCCATTACGCGTCTGTTTTAAAAATAATTTGAAGTATCCTATCTAAAGCACAAAGTTCTGTACTCGCTACTTTTTCAAATTCGTCAAAACTCTGCCGAAGAGCTTGTACTAAATTGAACACCCGGTATGACTTGAATTTGTATTTGTAGTAAGTAATATAAACAGAGGCTTCCAAGACCACGAATTTTCAAATATTTCATGATTCATAGAGGTAGGTACCTCTCATAAGCTTTAGCAGGACAAGCGGCATTTGTAAGTATAGAATGTAAGGTAATGGCAAGAGACTAAGAGGGGTTCATTCGTCTTATAAATTTTGCAAACAGCGGCCGGCAAATATAATTGACCACAGAAGATGATTTGGCACAACCGACTGGCATGGGGTCTTTAAAAGCGTACTCTCTATACTAATCTAGAGCAGCAAAAAGAAGTGGAACACAGACACTTTGTTCCACTAGCGTATTTACAATTCCTCAAACATGATGGAGATTTAAGGGTGATGCGGGGTAGAAGCTCCTTACTTCTTATTCCATCCTTCCTAAAGACAATAACTATGCAGAAAAATCGTGAGGGCAATCGTTATCACTTGGAAGTGCGCAAGTTATCATTGTGTGTATTTTAAATACCCTGAAGCAGGAAACCCAGTGTCTATAGGTGTTGAAATTTTATCAGGACAGTCGGACTCAGCATGTTGAGTTCTCTTTAAGCTCTTGAAAGCAACATATATGTCTTAAATGTGGTGGCTAAGTCACCAAAAAGTATTCAGTAAATTGTTTTCTATTACTAGGCTACCAAGGATGAATCAGAAATGGCCTAAGAAAGCACAAATGGCAAGCTCCTTCTCATTCGGGAGTGTTTGTTTTGCAGCGAAAGAAAAGAAAGATGCTGTTGGTGTAACTATTCATGAAGGTAACAAGTACACTTGTAGCATTCGTAGTAATCTGTGTAAAAATTATTACAATCAGAAAGAGACAGTTGGTACAAACTATTAATAAAGACAGAAAGTACCTTGTCCAATCTTGTAATATTTGTTTTGTGCATGTATTCCCTTTCTTATGCATTATGAATACAGGAAATTCAATACCAGCCCACTAAAACGTCATATTTCGGAGCGTCTTATTACGCAAGAGAGAGTAAGTATGAAGATATGCTATGACCGCAATAGTTGGGAATACGAAAGCAAAAGACAGAATTAGGTAAGCAAAAGGTAGGTGAGTTAGAAGAGTCCATCGAGTATGGCTCTCGTGTATATGTGGAATTGCAGCATAATATTAGGCTACATTTCGTCTGAATACTTGCAGGTTTCCATGCGCGCTTGATGATTGATTCCTGATTTTAGTGGACGTTTTAAATTCGACCGACCGTGATAATTTCTTAAATCTAAAATTAAACAATCACCAGCTGAGCGCTGGATTTAACGTAAACATGAGAATCATAGATGACCGAATCTTGCCCGATTTACTCCTAGAGATCAATTCTGTAGCAAAACCACCAACAATTGGGCGTTAAATCGAATCTACTACAATTCAATGTACGCACAACGTAACCAGAGCACCAGGGCACAAAGTAACCAAAATACCAGGCGCACAGAGAAATCAGCAGAGCTCGCAGTAGGTGGCTCGAAAAAATAATTCTCGCGTGACACACACATGCAAATAATTATTAGTTATCCAAGGAAGAGTGAGTGTAGCGATCAGTCAGGAATCATGACTACATGAAAAGGACAGAGAGAGTAGTTAAATAGTTAGGAGGTTAACCAGACAGATGTGTAAGTATGGGTACCTATTTTGCGCGCTAAAATTGCGTCTAAGAGAAATAGAAAGAGCACCAGTGACGATTAGCCACGAAAATATTTCTGCAGGCGATACCTGCTGCTTTTTCTGTGCGCCTGATACTAATTCTCGATTTTGGTACAATTTTGATCAGAGGACAGCGGCAATTTGAAAATTAATACTCCAAATCTTGAATGCATTTGCAATTACTTATTGCTGCGACCAGTTGCTCCATAATGTCACATTTCTACGCATAAAAAATATCAGACGTCAGACACTCGAAAAAAAAAACAACAGCGAAATTAATTCATCGGTGCTTTACCATAGAGCGGCTTGTTTGTAGGTGCCTTTGTTTTTATAGGTGACCGTGCCTGCACACAACATAAACAAAGCACCAGGCGCACAGAAAAATCAGCAGAGCTCGCAGTAGGTAACTCGCAAAAATAATTCTTGAATGACACACACATGCAAATAATTATTACTCCACCTACTAAAACGGTGAATTTGAGATCGTCTTGTTCACCAAGGAAGAGTGAGTGTGGCGATCAGTCGGGAATCATGAATACAAGAGAAGGATAGAGAGAGTAGTTAGGTAGTAAGGAGGTTAAACAGAGATTTTGAAATTTGCGCGCTAAAATTAACAAAAAATGGTGTTGACTGCCACACATACATAACAAATGCTAGACTAACCCACTACAACTACGGAGAGTCTAAGAGAAAGAGAATGAGCAGCTGTGACGATTAGCCACGAAAATATTTCTGCAGGAGATACCTGCTGCTTTTTCTGTGCGCCTGATGCTAATTCTCGATTTTGGTACAATTTTGGCTAGAGGACAGCGGCAATTAGAAACTAATAATCCAAATTCTGAATGTATTTGCATTACTTATTGTTGCGACCAATTGCTCCTTAATTTAAATTTCGATGCAAAAAAAATCAGGAGCCAGACATTAAAAAAAACCGGCAATGGAATTCATCTGTGCTTTACCAAAGACCGGCTTGTTGGTAGGTGCCTCAGTTTTTATAGGTGACAGTGATCGTAGCAACAAAAAGTAATTTCGCACAACGTAAACAAAGCACCAGGCGCACAGAAAAATCAGCAGAGCTCGCAGTAGGTAACTCGCAAAAATAATTCTTGAATGACACACACATGCAAATAATCAGTAAGGAATCATGAATACAGAGGATAGAAAGAGTAGTTAGCTAGTTAGGTGGTTAAACAGAGAGATATGTTCGTATGTGTACCTTTTTTTGCGCGCCAAAATTAGCAAAAAAAAAGTGTTGACAGGCACACGTACATAACAAATCTTTGACCTAGGTAGGTGTGAATTTCGGAGAGTCAAAGAGAAAGAGTAGCAGTTACGATTAACCACGAAAATATTTCTGCAGGAGATACCTGCTGTCTTTTCTGTGCGCCTGATACTATTTCTCGATTTTGGTACAATGTTGGCCAGAGGTAGGCTGCAATTGAAAAAAAAAGGAGGGGGTCTCCACACCCGTACTCTTAACATTTTGCGCGCCAAAATTAGCAAAAAAAAAGTGATGAGAGCCACACATACCTAACAAATATTTGACCAACCTACTAAAACTGCGAATTTCGGAGAGTCTAAGAGAAATAGAAAGAGTAGCAGTGACGATTAGCCACGAAAATATTTCTGCAGGAGATACCTGCTGCTTTTTCTGTGCGCCTGATACTTATTCTCGATTTTGGTACAATTTTGCACAGCGAATATTATAGAAATCCTAGGCAAATTTTGAGTCCATTTATTGTTGCAACAATTAATGTCAAATTTCGATGCATACTAAAAAAATTCAGACACTCAGAAAAAAACCTACAGACCCCTCAAAAAAAAAAAATCACCCGCCTTCGCAGAAAATAATTCATTCATCAGCGCTTTACTTTAATAGAGCGGCTTGTTGGTAAGTGCCTTTGTGTTGATAGGTGGTCGCGAATAGAAATATTGGCGCACAAAGGGCACTGGTGGTCTGCTGAAAGAAGAGTAGGAGTAGTAGCTCTTATGTTCGTTCGTAGGTGAATTTGTTTTCATAGGCGACAGTAAGTAATCGCGAATAGGCAGCGTCTCTTAAACAAGCAGCTCATGTCTGTGACACAAAAGGAACACACTCTTACATTGAAATTTGCAGTCTCTGGAATTAACACCATCGGAGCTCAGACAGAACAGTAGGTGTCCTCTCACAAAATTATTTTCAAACACATTGTCAAACAAGAGATCACCCAACTACTGCAGTTCGTCAAATAAGAGTCGAGCATCGGTCTGCATTTTTAGTGTATACACACACAAACAATGCTTATTCGGCTCTTCAAGCCTACTATACTCACTAAAATGGCAAATTAGAGATCGTCTATGCAAGACAGACTTTCTGGAAACATGAGTGCATGAGAAGGGCAGAGTACTGCAGCTCGTCAAATAAGAGTCGAGCATCGGTCTGCATTTTTAGTGTCAACACACACAAACAATGCTTATTTGGCTCTTCAAGCCTACTCACTAAAACGCGAATAAGAGATCGTCTATGCAAGACAGACTTTCTGGAAACATGAGTGCATGAGAAGGGCAGAGTACTGCAGCTCGTCAAATAAGAGTCGAGCATCGGTCTGCATTTTTAGTGTAAACACACACAAACAATGCTTATTTGGCTCTTCAAGCCTACTATACTCACTAAAATGGCAAATTAGAGATCGTCTATGCAAGACAAAGTGACTTTCTGGAAATATAAGTGCATGAGAAGGGCAGATATAGTAGTAAGTAAAATAGGTTACACAGCGTCATATGTATGGATACATGCATATGGGATACACTGCGCTCTTATTCTTGTGCGCCAAAGCTCGCAAACAAATTTTTGACAGCCACACATACAAATCAAATATTAGACCAACCCACCAAAACTGCAACTTTCGGCGAGTGTCCTAAGTATGCAAGAGAAAGAGTAGCAGTGACGATTAGTCAGTAAAGTATAGAATCTCACCGAGAGACACCTACTGCTTTTCCTGTGCGCCTGATACAAAATCTCGATTTTAGTACAACTTGGGTAGCGGACGGTGGCTATTGAATGTTATGAATGCGTGCAACTAAAACACTTTAATTTTTTTAAATGAAAACAAAATGTTGAAAAATTTTCAACATTTTTATAAAAAAACGAAAATCCCAGTCACCATAAAGACTCTTAAAACCCTCTCCACATCCCAATGAAATCATATTCTAGGAACGAAACTCACATAGTATGTACAAACAATTGTTTAGCAAACAGAAAAGTTTTGTTGTATTTTTTTTGCAGTCAATATTCAAAAGAAGAAATTAAAATATATTACATTACGTCTATAATTACATAATAGTTTTCCAATCAATAACGAATTAACTATAAAATAAAAGTATGTACATTAAATTACTAATCTCATGTGTTGGAAACATAAATCAATGGTGTACCTTAACCTTATTCTAAAATACAAACAATAACTTAAATATTTATATTAAATGTCCTTAAATATATATGTATACCTTAAATTCTATAAAATATTACATTCTTTCGATCCATCATTGTCAAGTACGTTTTTTTTTATGTTTCCAGATCAGGGGCGACCATATATTACAGGTAATCCCTTTTCAAGCCAGTCGTTCCTTTCGATATTTTTTTTATTTTATACTTGTTTGACAACATAACAAAAAAACAAAATCACTGGATGCTTTCACATAGAGTTTCATCTTTGTCGTCCTTGCCACCATCATCATCATCATCATCATCATCAACTGGAGCGATACGTATGAAAATGTATGTCATAGACGACAGAGTTCTGAATGAAAACGGCTTCAAGCTACGCTACGACACTGTTCGGAGTTAGTGAATGAAGCCGTTGGGTAATTTTCAATAAAGCGTTGATGTTGGCTTATAGCCGAGATTTTTTCGTTGTAAGAAGAGATGTATTTCACGGAAATTAGGCCGGTTGGACTCGTTGCGTTGCCAGCATTCGCACATTAAATCGTAGATTTCACGTGGGCAATTCATTGGCATTGGAAGAAGAACCTGTGAATGAAAAGAGGGGAATGTTTTAGACGTATCAAATGGGAAATTCAATTAAGAGATATAAATCAGTCAATCAAACAATTTACATATTATAAACCCAAGTTTGGTTTTCTAAATAAAAGTTAAAAGTATCTGTAGACATTTTTATTAAAAAGCATGGCAAGTCTTTATTTAGATGTGACCAACTATATATACTCAGCTCCTGTTTTTCAAAAGTTGAAGAGCTGTGTCAATCGAACAATGATTCTAAACAATCACCAGGCGATTTTGACACACTGATCCTTTAGAGATTTTTCTCTGCAGCCTCAGCTGAGATTTTTTGGTTAACGGAATTATTATTGACAGACGCAAACTTTATCAGTAACAAATTGTTTTCCTTTTTGTTCAATTAACGCACACATACAACAATCAAATTGAAAATAAGTCTCTAGTTGCTCAGGCGAAGAATGACGTGCCACTTTCAGAGATCTTGATGGCATCCTTATGTAGAACTGAGCTATTTAATCCTTCATTCGCAAAATTTCCAATAAGATCAAAATAAGAGCGAGAAGTAAAGTGTGTTTTTTTTAGAGGTATAGAACTTCCGATAGGGATGACTGCCAAACTAGCTACCCGTCCACTATTGGAACTTTTTTAGGAAAGATCTTGGCCTACATCCACATAAGTCCCAATTGGTCCAAGAATTAAAGCCAGTGGACCATGAATCGCGTCGAGTTTTCGGTTAATTGGCTGAGAATCAACTAAAAGTTGAAGCAGATTTTTATCGCCAAATCATCTTCAGCGATGAGGCTCATTTATGGCTTGACGGGTATATAAACAGGCAGAATTGTAGTTTTTGGAGTGACACACAATCCTCATGAGACTATTAAACTCTTGCTACTCCATTAACCCCGAAAAAATCACTGTTTGGTGCGGTTTACATTCCGAAAAAATCCCTTTTTTGGTGCGGTTTACAAGGCGTCATCGGCCCATTTGTTTTAGACCCAAAATCAGTGCCAACCGTGAATGGCGAACGCTACAGGCAATTTTCATGTCATTGGAAATAATTTTGAAGAAAAATGGTTCTAACAAGACGGCGCAACATGCCATACAGCGAGTGCAACCATGCCTTTGTTGCGCCAAACGTTTGGTGACCGAATCATCTCAAGAAATGGACCTGCGAATTGACCACCTCGTTCGTGTGATTGATTTGAAACCTTTGGACTACTTTTTGTGGGGGACGTCGAATCTCTGGTCTATGCTGATAGATAAACCACCAACGATTGATCACTTAGAATCAAACATTCGATGTACTATTGACGAAGTAAGCCGGGTATGTTTGAAAAAGTGGTGCAAAATTGGACGCAGTCGCGGATGCCATATGCCAGAAAATTTGTGAGGTAATAAATCCAAATTTTATGTCATTCTATTGAATTTGTTGTTTTATTAAAAAAAAAAAATAGATCAGTGCTGCTATATAGACCATTAGAAGATTTTTTGTTTTCTAAAATTTATATCTGGGTCTGTAATACAAACCAGCTGGTTGAGGCCCAGGTTTTGCCCGGATTACAGCGCCACATAAGTAAGTAAATTATTTGGACTACCAAACCATTCTATGAAATTCACTTTTCATTTGGGAAGATGGTCGGTTATGTACGGATATCGTGTGATGAAATGATAGTTTTGGTAGAGGTCAAAAGGGGATAACGATCAGGCATTGGAAAAGATCGGATTTGTGGAACATGGGTCAAGCAAACTAAGAAATTAGAAAGCTGTTTGCTATATGTTTTTAACTAAACCTTACCAAGTTATAGAAATTAATGGTGGAATTCAGGTTCGGGATACCATCAAAACAAAATTGATCGAGGATATGCGAAGTAACTTTAAGTAAACAGATCATCTGAACTTTTTTAAACAGGTACCGGATTCCGACAAGGAGACGCGCTACCATGCGAATTCGTTAATCGTGTACTGAAACAGATTGTGCGTAGGGCAAGAGTAAATACGGAAGGTACTCACCCCTATCGAGGTATCCATTCGGAAAAATTTTCCTCCGATATGTTCGAAGAATTTTCAACCGAGGTATCCGTTTCGATTAGCATTTCGAAAAGATTTTCCGAAGAATTGAAACGCACAAAATCACGCATAGGCGATATTCGTTAATTCAACAATTTTCGACAGCTATGCGTTGAATTTCCTCCTAAGTTTACCGACGAAGGGTTAACTATATTTAACAAATATGTCCAGCACTTGAGAGGAGCACTTTGTAGCAGCATTTACGGCAATTGAGAAAGAGGCGAAGGAGTTCATATACTTTGGAGTCAACATCAACCCCATGAATGCCACTCTAGTGGATATACGACAAAGACTGACCCTAGGAAACCCATGCTATTTCAGATTAGAAAAACAAATGGTATCAAAACTCGTAATCCGAAAGTTCAAATGTTTGCTTTAACGGACCCTAATCCTACCAGTCCTACTTTACGGCGCTGAGTGCTGGACAATAAGCAGGAAAGCTATGCTTATTCACTTTTGAAAAGAAAACGCTTCGTCGAATTTTTGGTCCTGTATGCGAGGAGGCGAATGGAGAAGATACAACCGCGAATTTAATGAGCTGTACCTACACGTGGATGTAGAACAAAAGGTAAAAAACGTGGACTACACTGTCTCGGCCACATCGATCGAATGCACAATAATGCTCCAATTAAAATAATCCTTGAAACTAAGCCTTCAGGTTCGAGCTGGCAAAGTAGAACGAATCTCCAGTTTAACGATCAAGCGATGGCGGATGTTAGAGCGCCCGTTAAGTAAAGTAAATAACACTGGAGGGTATAATTTACGTGCAGAGTTTAAAAGGGCATTAAAAGGTTCATTGTGATACCATTATGGAGAAGCAGGGTTACTGCCGAAACCAAATTGATTTCTCAACAAATCTATTTATATTGGTCATACGGACGTTCTTCAAAGCGCTTAGATCGCTTTAGAAGTTAATAGTTAAACTTGTAACGAAACATATATTTCTCAAAAAATTGATGTTTATAACGGATGATGAATCAAGAGGTATTTTTTTCAAAAGGGTTTTTTTTTGGCAGAGTCGCATCAAGTTGCCATGTATTTTGTATTCAATATTCATTGACATTTCATCAGGGATAGACTTACACCCGAACATCATCATTGTTTCAGTGAATGATGGTCTCTCGAGACTTTTTGAAGATCCACTATTTTCGACCAACATTTTGTTCAGCGATGAGGCCGATTTCTGGCTCAATGGATACGTCAATAAGTGTAATTGCCGTATATGGGTCGAAGAACAACCGGAAGAGGTCGAAAAGCTGCAGTTACAACTCTTGCACTCAAAACAAACGTGTAGTGTGGTTTATGGGCCGGTGCGGAATCATAGGTCCGTATTTCTTAAAATTAAGCTTGGCGCAAACGTTTCTGTAAATGGGACTCGTTATCGCGCTACGAAACGGACTATTTTGCCTAAAATTGAAACCCGAGATCTCGAAAACATTTGGTTCCCAATAATACGGCGCTACTTGCTACGGTGAACAAATAATTTCACGCTTCGGACCAGTGAATTAGCCAGCAAGATCATGCGATATCACACCGATAGACTTTTACTTCGGGGCATCTAAGGTGCAATTGAAGCATTGAAGGCTAATATTACCCTTGTTACGAGATACCAACGAATTTGCTCGAACGAAAATTGGAAAGTCCGTATGGACGAGCTGTGGCACAGGTGCAGCCAACATTTGCAAGGGATTATCTTTATAAAGTGCATGTCAAGAATGGTTCTTCAGATTAATAATAAAGATTTCACGATATAGCTATTTGGATATTTTGTGTTATTTCGCATTTAAAAACAAAAAACCTCTTGATTGATAACCCTTTATAAACTTAAGCTCCGAACGTTGGAAATATATGACATTACATAGGACTACATCTACGAGTTCCTCTGCAATACGTATGATATCGATAACCAACCTCCTAGTCGACCTCAAGAAGTGTGGTTTTATGCTAGCAAAAGTCCATAATCCATCAAATCTTCACACAAATCGGCAGATCATACAAACGAAACCCAAGAACTAACGGTAA
The DNA here is from genome assembly GCA_932526625.1 of Rhingia campestris. Classification (NCBI taxonomy): domain Eukaryota; kingdom Metazoa; phylum Arthropoda; class Insecta; order Diptera; family Syrphidae; genus Rhingia; species Rhingia campestris. The sequence continues at coordinate 107,797,367 of OW052185.1, forward strand.
CATTAAAAGGGACCGAGTATACCAAGCCTTCGATTTGTCTAGCATACCTAAGCCGACGATGTTGATGTCAATGTGAGCCGCAGCGGTAAAAATATACGCTGTCAGCAAGGGACATATGTACATTAATGCCGAATTAAACAGAACGTTACAATTTATAGGTTACAACTTTGAGGTAGTAAGGTCTTAGTCAACCTCGATCAACCTCAAACTTTGTCGGAAATTGAACGAAGAATTACTTTAGTTAAACGATGGTTTTTCATGTTTGCAGTGGCTTAGAGGTTTGATCGTTCGACTGCGAACCGCTGAGTCCCTGGTTCAAATCCCGATCGAGACAGCCGCTAAGTTTTGTTTACAGCCCACTTCTTGCGAAAATCTGTCAAACATCTAAGAGTAAAAAATTGTAGAAGCTTCTCAAATTTGCCTTTCGGAGGCTGACAAAAACACCTCGTCAGCCTGTCTAATCGCTGTTTCTTCGAAATGAATAGATCCTGTAAAGGATCCGGATTATCGCAGTCCTACTTTACTGCGCTTAAGCATGTTTTTCCCTCTTGAATTGGCTAGTTCTAGAGACGTAGATTCAACCACGACCTTTATGAAGTTTGGAGCGACATATTGCAGGAAGAGACGTCTTGGAGTTATAGGAATGAAAGGAGACCTATACTCTCGCCTGATTCTTCGACTTCCACCTAGATTGTAGACGCAGTTGAATAAGCCCTCGAAGTAAGTGGTGTACGCACTAGTTGAAACCAACCTCAACCAACTAAAAGTGCACATCAGCATCCAGTTAACTAAGGACCGGGTTAAGAATGTTCATTTCTTAGTGATCCACTAAAAAAAACCTAAGGATGATACAAAATCTCAATTGAAATGCAAATATTTGCTGCTTTAAGGCTTAAATCAATGATTGGCTTTATAAAGTGTATCTACTCCACCCCTCCAAGTGAAATGATTTATAAACTGCAACGGTGAAGTTACACACCGACAATGACCTCTTGCGGTTTCCCTGCCATCACCTCCACCCACCTTAATAACAAACCATACGAGTATCTTTGAAGTCTCCTTTGATATCCCTCACAGGACCCATTCAACTTCATTTCTACACTTTTTGTTGATAAAATAAATCAAAAATCTGTCCATTTTGTAACCCAATAATGTAATAACCCCACACATAGCTCTGCTGTAAAACAAACCAACAAAAAAAAGGATATACATTGACTTACGTATTTTTTATCGTCCTGATATATGTGACCAATATTCTCGATAACTTTTTCATCAGTCATATTCTCGTAAGGCTGCTCTCGGGCAAAAGTTAGAATTTCCCAAAGGGTTACAGCAAATGACCATACATCAGACTTTGAAGTGAATTTCCCCTGAAAAGAGAGCGAAAAAAACATGGAAAACACAATGAAAATGGGAAAAACAAATCACTGAATGCACACAGCAGGAACAAAAACAAAGCAAAACTGAAACAAAAAAAAAATGTTTTCACAAATTGAAACAGATGGTACAAGTACAATATTTCGTGTCTAGATTGGCAGGCGATATCCGCACTAGCACTCTCCGTAAACATACACAAAACACTCCTCTTAATGGGGGTACCGGTACTGTCGAACGAGAGTTAAATCCTATAAGGGGTTGGCATGGTAATAGTTTGCTTCCAGCTCATATGGCACACAATGGTGTAGCGTGTAGCCTTTGCCGTATGCATAGGAGGTGGTGTATCGGTGGTGTACTCGTTGCGCTGTAAAAACAGTCAAAGTCTCTAAATCCCAGTATAGATTTTCAAAACGAATTTAATGAAAAATAATACGACGACGACGACGAGTCGAGTTCTGTACCGGGGTTCGGGGTCTCTTCCTTACGCTTGACGTGAGCGCACCGCATAATATCCAGGACTCGCTCTCGCTCTCCCGATCCGTAACAACCATGAGGAGAGGAATACCCTAGAGTGTTTTTCATTATGATTATTTCTTCTTTTCTTTCAATGTGTTCGAGTACCTACTCTACGAGCTATAGATACCAGATATACCGTACCGAGAACTTGCAATTGGATGGTATGGGATGCTGATTTCATGTAGTTATAGAGCACTGTAGCCCCAGGCAATGCTGCTCAACCATACCACCAACAACGACGTCGACTACAACTACGGCAACGGGGTATTTATTTAAAGGCTTAACAACTCACATGGAATAACATTTCAGGCAAAGGGAAAAAATATATAGAAAGACTAAAAAGCTGCCACCTCCCTATTCATTTCTGCACGGCAGGATATTGGTTTTTCGACTCAAAAAAAAAAAATGGAAGCACGAACAAATTGTATCGTTAAATTTGCAAAATGACTTTCAACTAAATCTGGCGGTTTAAAACCCCAGACTCGCAAAGTGTGTTGGTTCGAACTGGATGACTTTTAATGTAGTCACCATTAGTCAGCGCCGCTTCCAATGAATCGAAAAGGAAATTGGGAAATTGTTGGCGTCTCCAACAACAACAAAAAAAATATATATATCTGGCGGACTTAAGCCTTTTTCCACTTCTGACCAAGTCATGCGAAATCAAAACAAAGTAGGTGATGGAAGTGGATGACCACTGGGATCGCTAATCCGATTTAAATTCATCTGGACAGAAAAAATCTATGAATCAGCTGGCCGATGGGAAAAAATGTCCAGCACTTGGCATCGATTAGTTTGGACACACACCATACAAAAAAATTGCGAAATTAAAGCGAAAGGATTAAACGGAAATTTTAATGCCCGCGTTGTGCTCTAATACCACGTTATGTTAGGGAAGGGTGATGTTGTCTTTTCTCCACACACTTGGAGCAATGGAGGGAGTCATCACGTACTTCATTTAATTCCCATATTCGCTGGATTTCGATGAAAACCTGAAGAGATTAAGAAGGATTCCCTGTAGATCGGTTACGAAAGGAAAAAAAAATTCAAAAACCAATTTGCAAAATGGCTGAAGATAATAAAGTGTTTTCTTGGACTAGAATCGCGGAACATGTAGTCAGTTCAAAATCGGGCAAGAAAAACTCCGATACGATGTCCAAATGGTTAGCAATGTGGTCATATACGAAAACCCGAATGTTTTTCTGCTTATCAATCGTTTTTCTTGCGTAGCCTCTTGTGGCGACCACTAGGTGCCTAGTTCCTTGATGGCTATAGGGAGTAAACCACTGTATGAACCCTCGGCAACAGCAGAAGTGAACTTGGGAGTAAGACTTGTCCTCACACTTAGACAGCGATTCCTTTTTAAAAGAAAGCATTCCCAAGATGAAGTAAACGGTCTATATAGTGCCAGTTACGATGGACAAAATGAATGACATACATGACAAAAAAATACAAATTTTTGGCGCAACAGGCTCGTTAGTACCCAGGGCCTAGCTTCTTTACAATCAATCATGTGTGTGTGTACTTTTTGCACGGTGGCGGGATCTCCTGTTTTATACCGAACGGCTAAGTTGATATAAGCTTTTCTTTAGAATGGATACTACTCGAATGATTTATCAGATCCTCACGAGAGGAGGGCCAGTGAAAAATAATTTAGCTGTTGCTACAGCTGGTACTCGTAACCAGACCTTCTGTGCGACAGTTCATCGCTTTAACCATCGCGCCCACTGAGCCTGTCAACCTACATGACCTGCTCCGATATATTCGGGTAAAAGGTCATTTGCCCGAAGCCATGAACAGAGAAGGTGGCGTTTGGGTCGAAAGGCCAATGGTCTTAATCCCATAGTGTACTGATGGTCCGTGAACGAAGGGTTTCTAATAAATTGGAACTGGCCCTCCATACTGGGGATTGTGCTTCGGGTTAACTACTCAATCACGGAAAATCCTTATTGCTAAGAAGCAACCAAAGCCTTGGGAAGGAATGATTATACTGTTGACGACCGTGTTAAAAAAAAATGAGCACATCGAAGTTATGGCAGAAGGTGCATCCGACAAGCTACCGGAAGCCTTAACCTGCTATAGAGCAGTTCGGGAGAATTCAAAACGCCAATAAGCTTCAATTGGTTTGCTTTCAAGTTTGCTTTCAAGGTATCCGTTGCGGAGCAAAATAAAATGTTCAAAATAATATCCATTTCCAGAAAGATTCTGCAACCATTCTTCATCGGACAACTTCGGAAGAAATTCAACGTATAGCTGTCAACTTTTGAACTGATACCTAGGTAGGGCTGACTGTCACTCAGGATATGCTATGTGATGGGTCGAGGAAAGTGAGGTTGAAAAACTGTGACTTCTACAATTGTCAATGTTATATGGAGCAGAAACAGAGACTATTCGGAAGTGGATATGTTAGAAGTGACAGACTTAGGACTTCTACACATTGTAACAAATTCACCAGCATATGCCATATCTGCGCTCACACTCCGACGGAGAAAAACGATTCTAAGGAAAGTTTCTACGCGCTGCTGGAAAAAACTTATGAGCGACTACCGAATTATGATGTTAAATCAGTGCTGGGAGATCTTAACGCAAAGGTAGGAAGTGAGGACATCTTTAGAAGAATTGTCGAAAAACAGTGCCTACATGACACCAAGTCTGGCAACCGATTAAGGCCAATTGTGTTTGCTGCGGAACGAAATGCTACTAAACCCAACAGACGATTTCCTCATGTTGATAGCCTTAAGAGAATACGGCGGTCTCCAGATCAACAAACGGTTAATCACACTGATCATGGTCACATTGCAAAAGACAAGAGGAGTGCGTCCAGTATTTTGGATGACCAAACATTTAAAGGGGCTAACATCGACTCGGAGCACTAGCTTGTTCCAGCAAAGGTAAGAATACGGACATCCACCACGCCACAAGAAATGCCATGCTGTTCAAACATTTAATGCCGAAAGACTGCAATCGCGGGACATCGCCAAGACCTTTGCGGAAAACGTATCCCCTAACTACTCTATTAACAGCATACCACCAGCATGTTACATCGAAGAACAATGGCGAAGATGTCAATAAGCTTTAAGATCGGCGACAACTGTTTGACGAGGAATGCTGAAAGTTGCTCGCAGCCTACAAGGCAAAGCTGCTGGTGAAGATGAGAGATTAATGGCAAATGAGGGGGAAAAACAGCGGCTTTTCTGAAAGAAGAAAAAAAGAGTGCGATCGAAATATAGACAGGTGCCACTCCAGGAATGATTTTCGTAAGTTTTACCAGAGAACAGAATGCTGTCGAGTTAAACAAGGAAATATCGTTCTTGTGTCACAGTCGATGCTGAGAACATGGAAGAACCAATTCAGCAGACTGTTAAACGCTGTCGACGAACAATATCCCGTTGTCGCGAAGAACTAACCATTCAATATTGACGACGACAGCTAAAACGACCAGTCACCTGAGGACCTATATGAGGTGAGGATAGAAAATTTCAAATTGTAAGCTCATAAAGGCTGCTGAAAATGACAGCCTTCTTGCCGAGCCATATAAAGTTTGTGCAGATGATTTGGTAAGCAACACACGCCAACTCTTTAGCAAAATTTGGTCGGATGAAAGTATGCCTGAAGACCTTAAAATCGCTTCTAGGGTCCACAAAAAAAGGAATTGATCTCCGCCAACTACAGAGGCACAAGTCTCCTCAACATTGCCTACAGAATTATATTTGCGTTATCAAGTAAATGGCTGAATCCGTTTACCAACAACCTGGTCAGCCATTTTCAGTGTGATTTTAGGCCAGGAAAGTCCACAACTCATATAGTTTTCCTGCATTCAAAAGGATTGATGAGCTCCTAAACTTCCCTAATATTGTAGCCTTCGACGGTTAGACTTTAGGTACGTTAGATAGGATCTTAAATGTGTTATTTACCAGGAGCCACAAAAAAAGGAGACCTTCTGAACTGCGCAATCTACAGACGCAGATACATCGCCTACAAGATCCTATCTGCCGTTATATGTGAACGAATGAAACAGTCCACAACAACCTGATCGGATATTATCAGTGTGGTTTTAGGCCAGGAAAGTCTACAACTGATCAAATCTTCATACTTCGTAAGATCCTGGAAAAAAACCAAGAAGTCTAAATCAATACTAACCACCTATCATCGATTTCAAAGCCGCATACGACAGCATTTATAGAGACGAACTATACAGATTTTTGGTATACCGCACAAACTAGTCCGTCTGTGTAGCATGACAATGGAGAATTCTCGCTGGCAGGGTCGGAAACGACCTCATCGACACAATCGATACCAAAAAAGGATTAAGGCAAGGTGATGCACTGTCAGGTGACTTTTTTAATTTGATTCTTCCAGTGGATTGTGAAAAACTCCCGAGCCAACACCAGAGGCAAAATCTACCAAAAATCGGTGCAACTACTAGTATACGCCGACGATATTGACATCATTGGTTGGACTCAACGTGATGTCATAGCAACGTTTGCTAGTATAGCGAAGGAAGCGGCAAAAATGGGTTTAGCAGTAAATGAGGGTAAGACTAAGTATATGCTGTCAACACGAAAGGACACACAACATCGACGAATTGGACAGAATGTCACCATTGACAGATATAACTTTGAGGTAGTACGGGACTTTGTCTACCTCGGCTCCGCTATTACCTCTGACAACATTTCGTCAGAAATTAAACGAAGAATTACTCTTGCCAACCGCTGTTTCTTTGGGATAAGAAGGCAATTTAGTGGTAGAGCCCTCAATCGAACTACTAACGAGATCCTACATAAGGACCTGATCATCCCAGTGCTGCTGTACGGCGCTGTAGCATGGATCGTATCAAATCTGGATGAAGAAATCCTTGGTTGAGGTGAGAAGAAATTCTTCGGGGCCTAGCTTCTTCTCATAACCATTCCATGTGCACGTGTGTACATCTTGCACGATAGAGGGACATTCAATTCTATGCCGAATCTGAATGGCTAAGTTGAGGAAAGGTTTTTGTGACAATTGGTGCTACTCGAATGAGAGGTTATGAACACCTTTGTGTGGCTAAGCACAGTGCGTGTTACGTTTGATACGGGGATCCATGCAAATATTATTCAGAGGAAAGTTATCTCAATTCTGAAACACGGCTTTATCATATATCACGCATGGCTTTGCGACCCTTTTTGAAGTCCAGTTCTAAAGCTTTCCCAACTCCATCGTTCTCGTTAAGAATTCATCCGCCTTTGTAACCATACTGCCAGATAGTCCATCCCTTAATCAATTCGCAACACAATTTTAGTGTCAATTTGTCACTTGCACTCCAGAACCCCTTCTATACGATACAATTCCACACACATTCGAACATAATACCTGTACTTGATGGGCAAGCATCATTAAAATCAAAAGGCCTCCACCAAAAGTGCAATAAATTCAACTGAAATGGCATGGGACCATATGACTTACCAATAAAACACTCTCCCACGACATCCATCTGATAGGCATTGGCTGTGATTGTCTTCCAGTACCTTCTAGTTGGCAGTAGTCGGCCACATATGCCGAACGGTTTATCACAGTACCGATGGAGCAAACTTTGACTTCCAATTCTGGTCCGATTATGCAACTCCTGCGAAAGGGAAACAAAAATAAAGGAAATAACGTTTTAGTATGTGTGTAACGGTAGGGGTTGTGAAAACTAATTAAATCCAGTGAATACACATAAGGTTTGGATGTGTGCAGCAGCACCCTTCCGTTTCGGAACAATGGGACTTTGCCTGGCAAAAGAAGAAATTCGTAGTTTTGTCTCGTGTCCTACGCCCCCCTTCATGTAGGTGTGTGTTTATAAGTGTTTGAGCCCAGCAAATGGTCAGTGGATTTCCGAAAATTAATGGTTACTTTGCGCGCTGAATGCGCTTTGGGTTTCAGAGCCTATCACCAGCCACCACCATGTAATCACGATCGAAACGTCAAGTCAATGGCTGTGCGGAATGTGGAGTGTGGATAATCGACATGGAACGCGCGCAAGGAAGGGTGTGCTCTTCTTGCGAGACGCAGTAATCCTTGGATCGCACGTTTGAACGCATTGCGAACCAGCTGTCTTTTCATGCGTATCAATTGACAATGACGTGACACGTGCTACTGCTGGCTAAATACATGATTTTACGGATTTACACGGATGGGTTAGCCTGAAAGGATTTTGCCAAAGTAAACGTAGTGGAAATGTTCAAAATGGTGCTCTTTGGTTGTTTGAAGAGGTGAAGACGGAGCGCGGAAGCCACCGACCGTCTCTACTTGAGTTTTGAACGGGCGGGCGGCGGTCGTGCGGTGTCTGTGCAATTATAGATTCTGCAACAGAGTATGGTGTATTCGAATGCGAATATTACCGAATCGACACACTCAAACACTGGACTGGCCAATTTCATAGTGCACAGAGCTAGAGTAGAGCTGCAGCTGGTTCGGACGTCAAAGTCATTTTGATTGGATTCTGATAGAAATGCGTATTTGCGTTTGTTCAAGGAATCCGGGCAGAGACACGTCGGGGGCTGTGCTCGTTGATGGAAATCAAACTCCAATTGATTGCGGGTTAATGTTGGAGTTTATTTGTGTACCTTTCAATGTTCAGAAACGCCAAACGATTTTGATTAACTCTTGCAATGGAATATGGGGAAGGGAGGGAGCATATACACAGATTTTTGGGATTTAAAGCAAAAAAAAAAAAATGAGAATAGGATTGCAAGGATTTTTTGAGATCAAAAGAAATGGGAAAATACAAAAAAATGGCGGTTTATTTTTAGAAATGAAATTTCTTGGAATTTTAAAATTAACACCGCCATCGATATCAAAGCGATAGCAATTTTGGTTAATTCCTGTGGGTTTAGAGAGGGAATTTTTATTCCAGGGTATGCCATTGCCTTTAGTCAAGTCAATCGAAATGCATTTAGGCTTTGAAATATCAATTCAACGGAATGCAGTAGCAAAATGTCCTTTGCGATTTGTATTTGAGACCATAAATGTATTCTCCTTATATGCCGGCAAGCGACCTGGGATTATATTATTTGAAAACCAATTTTTTTATTTCGTTGGCAGAGTTAGAATCCCTAAATAACTACTGGATGTGAATTCGGACGATTAGCTGTTGGACTGTTCAATCTGTTGGTTGAATGCTGATTTCAGGCAGATAAGTGGAACAAAACAAGGATTCATATAAGGCATTGGTGCAAAGATGGACCAGAGGTGCACAGAACAATCAACAGGAACTCCGTTCCGTGGCAGAGTTGATTGAAGGTTACATTGAAAAATGCACGACAGATTAGGTATATGGTTCGATAAGGTACGGGTTTACAAAATAAATTTGTTTCCATGTATAAAGTATTTATTAGATAGTAAGAGCAAACATTCCCATTAATTATGGAACACAACGTCGCGTTGTTCAGTTGGCTCCCTCGGCTGGCCTCGCAGTAATACATTCGGTCACTCCAATTTTCCAAGATATTGTTGATGGTTTCGGGCTGTAGCTTACAGATTGCTTGGATGATATTGGCTTTAAGTGTTTGAATCGTTACCGGATTGTTGGCATAACATCGGTTATTCACGGTTTCCCACAAAAAAAAAAATCCAAAGTGGTCAAGTCGTAGCTCCGAGGAGGCCAATTGACATCGCCAAGACGGCTGATAACACAATTTGGGAGTTCGGTGCGCAAAAGATCGATTGTGGCCTGGGCTGTGTGGCATGGCGCGCCATCCTGCATGAACCAGAGGTCGTCTAAATTCATGTCTTCAATTTCCGTAAAAAAAAATGGTTAACATGACTCTGTAACGCCCACCGTTGACCGAAACGTTGTTCCCAGCCCCAATTTCAAAGAAAAATGGTCCAATGATGCCACCACTCCACAATCCGCACTAAACTGTCACTCTATGGGGGATGCATCGGCTTCTCAACAATAACGTGCGAGTTTCCAAGCCCCAGATGCGGAAATTTCGTTTGTTAACGTAGCCGCGATGCAAATGCAGCTCGTCAGAAAAGATGATTTTTCCCTCAAAATCATTGTCCAATTCAAGCTGCAATAAGGCCCAAACTGCAAAGCGATAACGAAGCGGATGGTCGTGCGCCTTCAATTTGGACCTTGTAAGAGAATAATCCGAGATCTTTGTGCAGAATTCTCCTCATTCTAGTGCGTGAAATGTTGAGCTGTTGAGATCGATGGCGAGTCGATCTTCGTGATATGAGTCTCACACTCTCTGCTACCGCAGCCACATTTTCATCTGTGGGGTGCGTACGACAATGGGGACCATGAGTGTTCTCCACTAGCATACCAGTCTCACGATCTTTTTGCACAAACTTGCGTACAGTAGGCGCGGTGGGTGCTTCATTTAGCCCAAAACTTCTTTTCAAATATCGCACTGTTTGGACTACACAGCTGTCACTTTGGAAATAAGTTTTAAATATTTCCCAACGTTGTACAAGCGTAATGCGTCTCATTTCGTTCCGCGGAGGTATTATACTGACTCTCTGTCAAGATTTCGAGCAGAAAACAGCTGTCAGTTTACCTTTACCACGACATATCGATATTACGAGTAGAATGTCTCATACCACGCCAAACTAAGGTTTTGTTGGGTCCATTTTGATAACCTTCAGTGGCTGTTAGCCGTGAACATAAGCTATTCATCCATCTGGATGTCCTCAGAAACCTTAAAAGATTCTGTAAAGGGACTTTGGAGCAGTGTCTTTCAAGTATTCACTGAAACGGCCCCGATATGTTCATGTCGTGGAGTTATTATTTTTGCAACAAAGAGAAGGACCTCCTGTTTAACGCTGAATCCGAACTGCAAATTTGGGAAACTTCTCATGATTTCCGCAAGAGGTGCAGCAATGAAAACAAAATTAGACGTTGCCACTTTCGGGATTTGAATAAGGGACCTCGAAAGTAAAGCCCTCAATCCCTGTCCAGCGACATGCCCCTAGTAAAAAAAAAAACCGGCATTGGACGTTTAAGATGGCTAGGACATGTAGAACGAATGGACAATAATACTCCGGAGAGGCATGTTGGTTGAGGCCCAGGTTCATTCGGGACTGTAGCAATACTAAGAAAATGCCTTGAAAGTTTATCGTCCCAGACTCTAGCTTACAGTCCAATCCTACGTTCTCTTGACACAAATCCAGGAGAATACGTTCAATTCACCAGACTCCTTTGATTTCATAAGCCGAGGAGCACTTACATGAACTTTCAAGAACAGGTAATTGGACCGATTGTAAATTTTTCCGCATTTGAGGGCCCATAAGTCCGATTGTGGATTCTGAAGCTGTCCACAAAGCATCGTGCCTCAATGCAAAGATAAACAATTAACTGGATCGAGAAGGCCACCTCTAAAAGACGATCTTGAACTTTGGGGATTGTAGATCTAAGCTTAAAAATAATTATCTCCAAAGCCATGGAAAAAAGAAGTCGTTAGTGCCTTGAACTGCTCCGCTGATGGCATAGGATCGATTCCCAAGCGTGTACCAATCAGTTATTTATGCAAGAAAAAAACTAAGCCCTGGGTGGTAAAAAACAAATTTTCTAGCTTCCGGTTTAACTCGGGATTACTTAGAATTGACAAGATTTCAACCGGAAGTGTGAAGATGAATTGTATCCAGTCATACTTAAAAAGTTTTTTTGCCGATATTGGCACCAAACAAGAAGGCTCTTCGGCCGCAACTTTCTGATGCTAATTAGGACTTAATGTCTTACTATCTTGAAAGTAGATGAATCCATTAGTTGACTGAATTTTACCCAACTTCCAATAGTACAAAACGTCTGTTTCTGGAGAAGCTCGGAGTTGTCTCATACAACGAAAACTTACTATGTGGGGTGGTACTGATATTGATACCCCAGTGTTCACATTGCTACCCCGGCATCAAACAACAGCATTGCCGATGCATGCGAACGACGAAAATTCCCCTTCGCACTTACTGCCCGCGTCTGAACCGGCAACAAAATGTTTAGCTGTGATACGTACTCTATGTACTTCTATACTCTTTGGTTTTATTCATATCAATTTCATTCGAGTACACAGACAAGAGCATCTGTAGGGTCCCAGGCAGTTTCATTGTGCACCAAGTGGTCTCATGCTGTCGTTATTAAGGATTACCCGTTTTCTACAGACCAAACACAGGAGTATACATTCTTTTGCAACATTTAAGCCACTGAGCTCCAAAAAAAAAAAGCCACATCGCTGATTTTTTCACATTATGCCTCATAACATCCACGCACGTCTGTTGAAAATCCCAATCCTGGGTAAACCCAAATCAAACTCAGCTCTGACAAAACTGATCATCTCCGAAAGATTTTAATTACTCCCGACTTATAAAAGAGAAGGACCCCCTCCCAAAGCTAGAGCTTCGAATGTTTATTTAAAAATTAGCGCGTAAAAAAAAACCTCTCCAACATTAACAAATTTTGCGCGACAATTATAATTCCAAAGTGCAGGCAAGCAAAACAAAAAAAAGGATAACAAACCACAAAAGCAAATAAAAGTCCTCCCCTCAAACAAAATGACCCTTCTGTCTTCGCCTTGTCCCCCCAAAAACAATAACATAAGCCAAACCACATAACAGATAATTTCCCAAAACCATTCCCCAACTCCGAAATGGTTGCCCGCCCCAACCAGCAACGAAGGATTCGAGTCCTTAGCGGCGTAATTACCATTTAGCATGTGCACGGAAAAAGCATTTAGACAAAATGAATAGTAGACAAAAAAAAAACAAAATCAAGGAACAAAAGGACACAGAGATTCCAGCGGTAGATGGAGTGAAGCAAATTAAAAGGACGTCCCGAACAAAACACAAACGCTCGTAGCGCGTATCTATGTATCTACAAGGCGAGCAGAGCACCAGAGAAAGATAATTACGAAAATGTTCGTTCCATTTATTCATTTTATTCATTTGTTTAAACAATTATAACACAACAGTAAACCTAATCTGTGCTCATCTTCGTCGGTCGTTCGTCCTTTTTGATGCCCGCCGCCAGCAACGTAATGGAATCTAATGTCGATGGTTGCCATTGCCGCATCATGGGCTCTTCTTAACTACACTTCATCGCTCAGTGTTAGGCGGCGGCGACGGGGGAGACTCTAGCCCTGTCGTTTGCAGACATATTGCGGCCAGGGTCATTACAGCAACGCTCCTTATTATTGGGCTAAGGATGTCGGAAGAATAATGGAGGTATGCTATATCCTTCATCTCATTTCCGTATGTCCATTGTTCATTTTCTAGAGCACAAATGTTAATAAGATGCTCTCCGAATGGACAGGGGGCACACGGTCCTGCTTGTGTACACACAGCGGAAGGAAACAAACCACTTTTATCTGCATACACTCGAAGGAGGGGTGCTGGAAGGGAGCTAGGTCATCCACTTGGAAATGCAAACAAAAGAAGACATCGCCCACGAAGAGTGATTACTTTGTTTTTTTTTTTTTTTTTTGGAAGGTGAGTGGATAGGATCTTGGGGGAGGGAGAGGGAGCAGCTTAATTTCGCAAGGAAATTAATATTTTATCCTACAGACGAGATGATCTGGGAATGTAGTTCAAAGGAGGCACCAGTCATAAATCTCCACGCAAGCAGATCAGCGATAAGCTAAATATCGATAAGACATGCTCATGGAAATGGATATTGAGGGTCATTTATCTGTGAAATTGTCAAGCTAAAGTATCACATCAGGAGATGACAGGAGATAGGGGACTACCGAGGGTAATTACAATGGGAAACGTTTACATTATCTCTGGAGCTGTGACAGTTGCTTTTATTTTTTTAAGAATGAATTCTGCAGTACTCGGTGAAGCTGGGTGCTGAATTACAAGCCTTTTTAGTTAGCCTGATTCTTAGTCAACTATCAGCAGTTGGGCACATGGAAGTCAGTTGAATTGGTTTTAAATTTTTGGTCTCGCAATGTAAAGCTTATTTGGGTGTATCTGCCAGCTGGAGGAGCACTGGTTTTCATGACGGTAGGGAGTGCATGACTTAAAAAAAAACGAATGTTCACTGGTTGAGACCCATAAGGGTTATCAAACCTAGGTTTTCCATTAATTTATATGTGCGAAGAAGGTTTTCAATCCATTTGTATAGTTAGGGATGTTTGTAAGACTTTCGCGAGAGATGAAGCAGTACACAAATAGCCATGGATTCCGCGCTTTATAAACCAACGCACTTTCTACTAAACTTACAATGCCAAACTTGACAAAAAGGATGGTTGTTACAGCTACATCGATCTGAAGCACCAAGCCAGCCTCCTATTTTCAAAATGACGGAAACAGATAGGAAAACATCCAATTAGGATGGAAGGAGGTTCATGATAGCCATGGAACGCAAAACGCCCAAAATCTGTCAAGAAGCATCGAAAATCGTGAACATAATTCTTCCAAGAAAAAAGGATAAGCAGCACTAGGTAGGTATGTAGGTCAGCTGCGGCTACCTATATGCGGCCCTCACTTAGTAGAGAAACAAATACATCTAAACCTCCTTTTTTTGGAAGGTCCGGAACACCTTGTCAGTATGTCAGCTGCGGCTTAATATATGCGGCCCTCAACTAGCCCTTGCAAATATACGTCTCTAATCGTTTGCAAAACAGTGGTACCCCTGGTGGGACCATGTTGAGGCGCTTTCTTTGTTTAATGGGTGAATTGAGTGATGGTCACTGATGGAATCTACAAATGAAATTACCCACCTAAAATTTATGTGAAGATTACAGAAGATTTCATGCGTGGAAACGATTTGTACAATAAGACTTACTCCAACGGGAATGCTGTTTTCAAACCTTGGAGCGATACGTGAAATAATTTGCAGCAAAAAGCGGCAACTTGAGGCACTCCATCGGCGTTATAGGATCACCACATCCGAGTAAAGTACGCATACTCGTTTCCAAAGGTGTCATGCGGACTATGCCTTCCGAAAGTGAAACCAAATATCTGATACTTTTCGGTTTAGGACAAGAACCAATATGACGCTGAAGCTAGTGCAGCTAAAGCCATAACCATATCGTAAGATTCACAAATTTTTTAAGGGTGTCATCAAAGGCTATCATTTTTGAAGATGTCATCATAAGTTATTGCGTCTTTGCAAAGTTACGTTGTTGAACCATATTTCAGTAAGCTATGAGAAGACCCTTGGTGGACTAGGGTGCAAAATCTTTAAGAAAATGCTCGGTTCTACTGGCATTTACTAATTTTGAAAAAAAAAGTTTGTCGGCACACAAAATGAGCGGTATGACGACATCGACTTATTTCCTCAAAAAAAAAACAAATCGCATTGGATACTTATGATGGCTAAGCCTATGGCTTGGTGTAGAGCGAATGACCACCAACGATCTGACCGCCAGAAATATTGTTTCCTCACAACGAAAGGGAAAGAGTCACACCTTATGCAAGTGGGTGCAGTGGCCTAGTGGTTAATGCGTTGGACTACTAAGCGGGGGTCCTTGGTTCAAATCCCGAAAGTGAAGTTTCCATTTTTTTATTGCTCTACATCTTGCGAAAAACTGACAAAAATCCAAGAGTTACACTGTCATGAGAAGATTTTCAAGTTTGCCATCCGGATTAGTTGTTAAACACGAAGTCCTCGTTTTGTGGCAAAAAATAATAACTTCGCACATACAAATGAAGGGATAAGCTAGGTTTGAGGCCCTGTATGGGCCGTTAATGCTAACATTCTCAGTCCCTAACTTAATCAATAGGTTTTAGCCTAGTAAATCGGTGCCACTTTGAACGTTCGTTTGTAATCGTTATAACTGGGTGGGATTGCTAATAAATCAGCTACTCACAGGCAGAATTATTAACAAAAATCTTAGTGGCACCCTAAAAGGGGGCGTCGTGTCTGCTCTTCTCTAGAATCTAGTGGTCAACGAGCTACTAGTAAATCTAGTAAGAGAAGGTTGCAAAGTGATTGCCTTCTCGGATGACCTGGCAATAGCTGTATCAGGGACCTAAGAGAACTATTAAAAAATGCTCTGTATTCTCTAAATGAGCCACCAGGTGGACTCGGCGCGAAAACTAAAAAAAAACGAATTGGTCCTTTTCAGCAGGAAATACAAAATCCCGCACATTGACCCTCTCAAACTTTATGGCGTCAGTCTAAAGTTCGCAGAATCAGCCAAATACATGGGTCTGGTTTTTGATACGAAACTGAACTGGAAAGTCAACATCCAAGACGCGTAAGGAAAGCCACCGTAGTGTTATACTCTTGTAAAAAGACAATAGGAAAGAAATGGGTTATGCAACCACACATCTCTTTCTGGCTATACGTGTCTATCATTAGACCCATACTCCTGTATGGTGTCTTAGTCTGGTGGAAGGCTTTAGATATAGCCACCAACTGCAACCTACTAGGTAACGTTCAAAGATCAGCTTGCACATGCATTAGCGGAGCTAAAAGAACAACCCCAATCGCAGCCCCAGATGCTATCCTACTTCTAGTGCCCCTAGATATCTATGGCAAACAGACCGCAGCTTGTGAAGCTGTGAGACACCCAGTCAAGGTGAACACCGACCACACAACTACCCAACTCAGTTTTGAGCATAATTTCCCAGTCGCCTCGAATGGGATTGGGATTCGATTGGAACCAATAGCTCGATTCACATTTATACGGATGGGTATGAAATAGAATCTGGACTGGGTGGAGGTGTTTTCTCCACGATTCTTAACCTAAGCACATCTTTTCGCCTTCCCGATGATTGCAGCATTATAGCGTCTTCAGTGACAGCAAAGAGGCAATCAAATCCCTGGGATCCATCTCGTTCAAATCGAAATCAGCCCACGAATGCCGACTATCTCTCAATGAGATGGCAGAGCATTTCACCATTCACCTCTTCTGGGTGCCTGTCCACAGAGACATTCCAGGGAACTGCACCAGTAGATATGTTAGGAATGCCCCACGCTACCTGTAAATTTTAGATCAAAATAAATGCGACCAAGAAAGCAAACCGCAGATGGATAAACGGCACAACGTGTCAAATATCCAGCGACTATGGCCTAACTTTAAACAAGAAGCGCTCAATCTGCTTGATAATGCTGAACAGATCAAACATCAGCATCATAATCGATGTCCTAACGGCCTACACGCAAAAAGACCAGGTCCATTAGCAATGACTTTCGTAGAAGCTGCTTGGACTAAGAAGAGGAGGAAAGTCTAGGTGAGCTGGCTAATATCAATGTAAGGAACCTCCTAAGTTACATAGTCAGCTGTGAATGGTTCAATTACGCGAACGAATATAGGGAAAGTCGACAGATCCATGTGGTACCACAACGGACCTATGGTCTAAGTGTGCACGTGCATCACGTGCAGCCATTACAACCTAACCTAACCTAATCTAAAATTAAGACAGAACGGTTTCTATTATAATCTTACGGTAATCGAACTCTCAAATTGATGAACTATGATTTTGACCGGCAAGTTGGGGCACCTACTAGGTTCTTACTAAGCTCAGCATCTCTGGGCTCCAAGGCTTACAATAAACCTTTAACGATAAGATATCAGACAATCTTTATATGGCATGGGCTTTTAATATATCGAAGAAGAACCAGTAAAGTGTTTACAAAGTTCTAACTAAAGCCTAACCAAAGATGACACCGTCCGAAGATATCTTTCTGAGTAAGAAATAATCCTCTAAAGAATCTGACTGATGTCTTTGAAGATTCATATATGGGTTGGGATTCGAATATGTCAAAAAGGAATTCACAAGGCTCAGCCTTACAATAGACCGTTGACTTATATTAGGGGATTTCTCCCTGTCGGCCGGTGATAAAAAAAAAATGGCTGAGTGAGAAGACATCCAAAGAAGAACAAAATTCAGACCAATCGCAAATAGCTTAAAATTAACTTGGCTCCTGTTTTTGTAGACCCTTAGCTTAACATTTTAATCCTTATATAAGGTATTCACTTAGTTCTGTCTAATAGTAGATGCAACCATCGTCATTTGGAAAAATTACTGATTGACAAGGAATCCTCTCCCCCCATCTCTGTCTAGAATAGACCGTTCCAATTAAATGGTTCAAAACTGTTATTTAGCTAGATTTTTCCGCAATCTCAAACCTTTCCTCCCCTAATCAGTCTTTAGATGCTTTTTGTCTCCCAACTGTTCAAAAACCGTTCGACAATTGGGAATATCACTTATCAGCTTAGTCCCCTGTTTGGTTGTGCAACCCTTTCGGACTTGCCAGGTCGTCCCCTATATTAAAGGATTACCGACAATAATCCTCAGCGTATTGGAAGTTTTATCCTGCAAAGTTTGGCGTTCGCCGTTGAATTAAAATGCAAAAAAAGTATCTATACCCAACTTTTGTCAAAGTTTCCTACAAATTTAAATAAACTCCCAGCAAACAGAAGGCGTAGTAGACCAACACATAATGTGGTTGAAAACCAAATCCTTTCATACGCACATTCTCCCACATTAATCAGAACTCGAATCTGCCGGGAAACTTGTTCCCGCTAAGCACGTCTTTTAACCGCACATTTTCATCATTTTAACGATGTTCTGGGGGGTTACATCATATTTCTGTAGATACATCCTTCTCTATAGGTACATTATCCTGTTAAGGAGATTCACCAACAAAAAACCCAAGATACACAACATAAAACTAATAAAAGCACCCTTTGTCATCGCCTCCGAAAACAAACCGAAGGACTCTTCCACTATTTAGGGTTAATTAACTGAAAATAATGTTAAACATCACAAATGACAGGACGAATCCGAATGTCCATAGTGTGCAAAACCACAGGCGACGATGGGCCCCCCAACTTTCGTTGCTCTGATGTGGTTAAACGTACGCCCTCACCACAATGGGGTTCAAATATTTAAACTCTGTCTTTGCGAAAACCTTGAGAGACTACCTCTACCCCTGCCCGCTGCGTCTCTCTATCTATCTCACCTGACGTCATTTAATACCATGTCGCCAACACTACACTACACAGTGAGGCTACGTCTACAAGAGGTTTTGTCACGAGCTGAAATGAAGGATTTTATGTTCTCCTTGCCGTCTATAGTATGCGACCGAAAAAGTTAAACAGATGGTTACATTCTCTAGAGACGTGTGTCGGTCGTCGTCGTCATCGTCGTAGTCCTGGGCGCACAAAAGAAGTTCGCGTCCCGTCAGGCTTAAGGCTAGGGTGGACAAGGTGTAATTGAAAACAGAAAAGCAAATAATATTCCTAGTGAGACGGATTAACGAATTAACGAGGGGGTGAGATCGAGATCGAGACCGAGCGAGACCGAGAAATTAGATACGGAAAATAAATACCACAGTTATACAGGAATCCGTTCAAATGCATGCACAAACATACAAATTCGACATGCACACGTGTCCTGGACGGAGAGAGGGGGTGCTCTTTTCGAGAATGTGTCGAATTTCCATTGAAGGGAATTTCTGTGAAGGACGTCATTGTTCGTTGTGACCAAAATTTGATTTAATTCGGCTTCAATATCCTCGACAGGACATTGAATTCACCGAGTTATAAATGGATGTATCAATTGTTGAAAAATCCACCACCCCACCTTACCACTCTGACATCTGTTTAATGCCGTCGCATTTAATCTGCTCTCCTCCCACAGGGTTTGCTTGATCCTTGAGGATATTTCATTTATACCCAGCAGCATCACCACACTGATGCAACCCCTGGTTACGGTGTGTTTTCTATTTTCTTATTGAATTGATTAAATGATATCATTAAGCATTTTATTTAAGGGTGGTCTCCCAAGGATAACTGACGATTTTTATTTTGGAGGGATTATTGATTGCGTGTGTGTGTGTTTAGTGTAACCTCGATTTTATATTCATTTGTTTGCCCTCTCGGCAGGATAATAATAAAAGAGTTGTCATGAAATTCAATTTATTGTCTTGTCACTTGTTCTCCTATCCGCTATATCCTTCGAGAGAGAGAGTGTGCTCGGGCATCGCATCCTGCTCACATCGCGCTGGGAAACGAGCGAGAGTAATGTTAATTTCATGGCAATTTATTTAGGGCTAAACACGTGGTTGTATGTGTCCTTTCATTTGTCTAGCTTCTGTCGACGTCGTCGTCGTCCATGTCGATGGCAATGGCGATGGCGACGTCCTTGGAGCACACGAGTGACGGAAACGGCGGTGGCGGTAAGAGTAGGTATATCTCCTCTCGATGTGCCATCAATTGTTGTACGAGTGTATCTATGGAATGGATGATCATTTCGAAGTGCTTTCACAGGAAGTGTCGATAAACTTGTCAGCGTATGTTGATTAATGAAAGGATTTTCGTTACGATGCTGTTGCGTAGAGGGATTTCGCAAACGATGACAGTGACAGGTTTCTGTGTGTGTAAGCAACAGGATGAGATGTGATAGTTAATGGTGGGAAACCGAAAGAGCGATAGAGCTTATATGTATTTCCAGGATGTGTTCGGGCATTTAGGGCGAAACTAATGAGCGGAAAATGTTGTTTGGCATGTCACACACTTGTCGAAGGTGGGTATACTACTACTACGCCTATGGATGGAAACGCCTGTCAAATTGCAAATTGAAAGAGGTCTTGGTGTAATTTGCATGTTTGTGCTGAGTAAATATCTTTTGGGGGCGAATCTTGTAAGAAGAAGTAGGTGGGGCAATGCACTCAATCCAGATGTGGACGGATGCAGTTGTGCTTGCGTACGGTAGTAGCTAACCAAACAATCAAGGAGCAAAGGCTGTGCTAGTGGCAAAGCCAACACCTTGGCGTTTATAGAAGGACGATAGCAATTGTTGTCTAATCAGAGGAAGTGTGGCTGGCAAAGACCGTTTTGTGCAGGGATTGTGCTTGAATTTCAAACAGAAGCACTTGAAGCGGTATTTGCTACGAAATGACTAATTGCTGGCAAGCTAAGTCAGGGTATCGGCTTCTGTAAATATTTTCATTCGATTTAAATTGGGGGTATCTGTGAAATATCAAGGGGTTTGCCTAAGTGGTATTATAGCTAATTTAAAACTTGGAAAAGAAGGCCAACTTATTAAGGCGAACAACTGACTTAATCAGGTTTACACACGGGGTGTTAGCTTATGCAGATGACAGAGGTAGTGCCAAATTTGGAGAAGGTGTTAGTAATTGAAGTGAAAAGCTGATTAACTGTCATGTCGACACCTTTAAAGTTGATATAGGACAGGCGGTGGATGTTAGGTAAGGGCATACAAAGCAGGCCTTACAACTGCTCGAATCTTGTCAATTCAATGTTTCATCCAAATCCATCTCGGATACATTGCTTTAAGGTAATCAGGCAAAATCAATGCCATCTGCGATATCATTACACCGGATAGCCGTCTTGAATGCGTTGGGCTTAGATTGGAAGATCTATATGGCCAAAGTTCCGCAAAAACAACGCCACCTGGGTTAATACGTCATTCACCGGATAGTCGTCCAAACAGCGTTAGGCTGAGATTCGAAGATCTATATGGCCGAAGTTCCGCAAAAGCAATGCCACCTGGGATAATACGTCATTGCACCGGATAGTCGTCCAAACACCGTTGGGCTGAGATTCGATGATCTTCAAGGTCGAAGTTATCGATGTAGTCAATGTGGTCGACGTGTTTTAGCACAGGCTCACACCCCTTTTTGTAAAAGAAGCAGCAAAGGTGCCCCATTGAGGATGAATGGTATAGGGGTAGGTTTTTGATCTCCCTAATTGGGATTATTACATCGAAGACAAAAAATGAGAGCAAGTTTTGAAACAAGCAAGTAGTGGAACTCAACATAACATGTAGTATCTCCTGCAATTTAGGAGCAGACATAGCAAACCCTGAAAGACTCATGTGGCTTTGGTGTCATCCAACATAATGGTCTGACTGTTGATCTAAGCAGTGCTGTTGAATACTTACTTAAGTAGAGCTAAACTCCTGGATTAACCTGGTCCTTATCACTTCTACAGTTTGCTTAATGCCAATGATTTTTAAACATAAAACTTAGGAACGTTGACATCCTAAACGACATCCTAAATGACTGTAATCTGAGGTTCTCTAAGTCACCAAGACGTAGCGCTTGGCTGTAAATTTATGTTTCTGCTATTTCTGCTCCACGCGCGGTTGCATTCACCGCAAAAGCTTTCATCTGAAAAAGCCGGATTTAGTTAGCCCTAGCCCCAAGTTTTCAACCGCGTGATTGACCTAGACAGGGCACTGCATGAGGTGAGTTTTAAAATGATTTAATGCAGAGGATTGCTCCCAGCCCTGCTATGGAGGTGTTCTGAATACCCAATGCATGTCAATCTTTACATCTTCGTATGGAGAAATATATAAAGAGATTTGAAGTCTTGAGCACTGCTTGGTGTTGGATGTTGAATAAATCGCAGTCATAGCTTTCTTCATTCTTGACTCTACATAGAGGGTCAACAATTTGGCTGTCAGTTCGGCACCACACCTAGGTATGTCGCGTATTCAAAAATTCTACAAGTTTTTCTAATCCGAGGTGTATGAGAGGACGAAGATTACTGAAGACGAATGCTCGTTGAGGCTAGGATTTAACCTGGGCTGTAGTTTTAACAATGCATGTGAACCAAATTGAAGTAAAGTTTGAATTGAAAGACTGTCAGATTCTTGGAAGAATTAACAAAGAGTCGCTCTTGGTCGGTAAGTAATAACCTATATCGATGGAGGTTTTATTTGAGTAGAAGGAGCATAACCATCCAAGATTAATCCACCCCTTTACTGGTCCACCTTTGTCAGTTCGACTACGAATTTCAGATCACGTCCTCACTAAGGGCAATCAAATCCCGCTGTTATCGCATTGATGTATACCAACAGTGGGACAGGAAACCATCCTAAACCTGCTACCGCTAGACGTTTACATGAAAGAATCTGTAGCTAAAAGTGCTCTAAGAATTGAGTTGAACTGGCAAATGAACCTTGGAAGACACGCACAAATTCTAAACAGATACCTGGGCTCAGCTGTATTCTCTGACTACATGCTTCCTTACCCTGACTTTTAAAGACCATTCTACTACATCTTTCTAACTAGAGAGGAGACCAACATAATGTTAAGCTCAGCTATGTCCTCGGACACAAAAGGCATACAGGGTAATGAAATTGACGATAAAATGGCCGGAAAAGGATCTGCCACCAGCATTGATCAGGCAAACCAGTCTGTAAAACCGCCACCAACTGACCTAAAATCACGTGTGAGACAGAAAACACTGAATATCGCCATAAACAGGTCAAACTCACTCCTTAACTGTGAAACATAGAGGATGTGGCCTGGGTATGACAAAGCCAGAACCCACAAACAGGAAATCTGTTTCGACACGTGTAAGGATTATAACTGGACACAACACAAACTGAAAATGGATCTTATAGATGAAGGCCTTTGTAGAGGCTGCGATGATGAAGAAATACACGAGGATACCTTCCACTTTCTGTGCCACTGCCCAGGCATCAGTCAATCAAGAATTAAGAATGAGAACTTATTCCATGACCTCACGGATCTTTCCCTCTCTCTAATCTTTTCAGGTTTGCAACAACATCTGGATGGCTGGAAAGGGACAAAGAACAATGGACAGTAACGGGATACATGCAGGAATCAACCACACACGTGAACCCCTAACGCGCAACACAATGGCTCTATATTGACCTGACTTTGAAAAGGGAAGATGCACACCGCCTACCTCAGCAACCCACCAACCGAACCTTACCTTACCTTGAGACCTAGAAGTCATGAAGCAACAATCAAAGACGACCAATGCCAGAAGTTTGAAATTTTGATTTTACCTGTCAACTCTGATGCTTAATTGGAACAAAATCTGGCACGCTGGGTAAGCATTGTCGCGGCGAAGTCGTCGCTTCACTAAATACCTAGAGCCTGTTTTAAATCCTTTTGATTTTTTTCCCAATAACAAACGCCCATTATCCCTTTTTAAGAAACTGGAGATACAAATAACAGAGTAGTATCCTCCCTTTATGAAATGTAAAATCCAAAATAATATGACTACGAAATAACAGTGTCAGCGTCCTTTGTTTGCCGAACATACACAAGGATATTAATTAATTCTACCAAACCAACCAGTCGCCATCGAAGTCCAAAAAGATTTCAAATTATCGTCGACAGTCGTCCATAACCAAAAATATATTCAACGGTAATTTGTCGAAGGCGTTTTTACTACTCCCCAAGGACAATCGCACCGCAATGTCCGCAGGTTTTTATGAAACAAGCTTTACTGTCCGAAAATTTAATGACAATGCGCTGTGTCATGTCAGCGAATCATTACAACCAAGTTTTTACTCACTTACCACCCTGTAAAGCGAAGCCCACCCCTTCACCACCCCCATCGAGAGACAAAAACTCGAATTATAAATGCACCGCTATTCATCGTGGCCTGCATGCATGTGTGTCCCCAAAAGACATCAATTCATAACATGGCATTGTCTGGGATCACATGATTGTTTTAATGTGTATAACCTCCCTGTGCCTTCCGGTGTGTGTCCCTTGATGAGGAGATAGACGCGAGCAGAAGGGAGGCTGGCTCTGGCTCTGTTTCTGGCGGCTGCTCCCCACATCCCCACAATACAAAACACCAATCCAATTCCGTTTTTATATTTTCAAATCATTCTGACAGAGCTGCAACTATACGACACACAATACCTCATTGTTCCGTCATCCTAGTGTTTCATAGTGCGCTATGAAACAAAACACACACACAGAGAGACACAATGTGAGTCGCAGGACCACGACGACAATGTCTATTCTATGCTTTTGCTGTCAGTTTGCGCCCCCCCGCCTCTCGTCGGCGTCACCGCTGCCGTCGATTGCATTTAATGCGAGGAATCGTGTAGCCTGCGCTCACCTTGGGAAATGGCAAAACCGACTTACATGGTGGGATCAAAATTTCTATCGGTCTCCGAGGCATTGTTCGCCGTGTTGCTGTGGATATCGGTGTGTGTGTGTGTGGAAGGAAGCGGATTCCATCAGCGTAATTGTACACCCAAAACCGACGAAAAACAGTGTGTGTGCGCCGCTGGTGCTTTTTGCATTATAATGGGCAGGACTTAGGAGGACGCTTACAATCTCCTCGCGTACCCATCACCACGTGCAGCACTGTTATTATTTGGAACGTATGTCTGACCCACCCTGTGCTCCTGTGCTCTCTGAAGTTTATTTAATTAAATATACAATCAGAAGGCTAGTGACGAGCGTAGCGTTGTTGGTGTGGCAGTGGCGGGTAATTCGTCATTCGTTGTATTCCCAGGACACGAATGTGAATATGCCTTAGTGGAGGGTGAGTGTTTTTGTAGTATACGACCCACCACCACTACCACTGCGATGACGAGTTGAAGGAAAAACTATTGTGAGCGATCATAGTAACAGCGTCAGGGAGAGCGATCAACATATTGCCCAGGGAATCAACGAAAAAAGGACTCAATTTGGAGATGATTGCAATGATGCTGCCAATTGATATGTCGGTCGGATGGGATGCGCTCTTGGTGGTGGTGGTGGTAGTGGTGCTTGGGGTGCGATATTGCAAATGGACCGCCGAGTGCGTGTTTTATGATTGAATTTGATGTCGTGCACGTGCATAGGTATACGCTGTGTGTGTGCGATTATGGCAATGCATCCCGTTGTGCGATGGGAACGCCGATTTTCCCGCAACATTCACAGAAATTTTCCGGTAATTACACTTGGGAAATTTTAGAGGAAATTTTAGAGCAAAAAAAGGAGAAAAACAATAATTGGATCGGATCGTGTTGTAAATTATCATTGCAGCGCGATGAATATGAGAAATTAGGGTCATACGCCGGCCGGCCGGTCGGCCGGGGAGGGGGTGTGATGCGAAATTTAATAAATATTTGATTAATGATTCAAAATGCCGTTCAATCGGAATAATTACTATTTATTGCTGTAATTAGAGGAGGTAAGGAGGGCGAATTTAAAAATTTATTTAGGGGTAGGGTGGGTTGCTTTGGTATATAACGACATCTGATGTACAAGTCCTTGAAAGGACATTTAGATGGAATCTTTGAAAGTCGTCAGATTTCGTTAAACTTTCCCTATCCTATGCTCGATTGCAGGCAGCCTCTTATACATCCATTTCGTTAGAAGGACACGCACTAAGTTAGTTGTGTGCATGATTCATTAGGATTCAAGAGATCCTCCATTTGTTTAAAGGTTCATAGAGAAGGCACGTGACTTTTTATCCAGAAAAAGGCGTCACAACAATAATAAAGTAAACCACCAAAACTGACGCAGACTAGGGGACTTCGATAACCAATTGGCGGGTTGTAAACGCTTTAAGATTTTTGAGTGGGCTTATGCTTTGAATACATTTTACTTCATTATGAAGCTGGTTATGTCGTCGATGGAATGACGAAGTCTTGATTTACAATATTTTACCCTACGCAACAGAGAAAACTTTCCATGAAAGTTAGTATACGTGTTGTTGGGTTCTTGGAGCCATGGAGGGATTCGACGCAATACCAGAGTGATATACTTTAAAGGATACCTCCGACGACTTGATCTAAGCTGATGCCTGACTAGATATCATGGCGTCTTAAATGGGAATAAGTCCCAAAATTTCTAAAATTAAAACAATGTCATCAGCATCACTATACATAGACTGTAATCTCATACGCATCTCATACGACTCAAATCATTGATAACCTAATTTTTATCCATATGTTTGAGAACCACCAAATAAAGAAGTTATTCAGGTTTTTGCGTTTTCCCAAAAAGTAAGGTCATATGGATATATTCCCTTCTTCCAACTGGTGGTTCAATTACGAAACTGAATCACCCCATTTCAGCGCAGATTAGTTAAATGAAGTTAATTCTCAACTTCTCAAGGACCAGTTTCTTTTTTTTCCAAGCAAGAATCATTTCAGGGCGCTCCTGAAGCGTTATAGGTTCGACACACCTGAGAAAAGTTTGGAAAAAAGGAGTTAAATGCTTTTAGAGCAATTATTGTAATCACCAGCCGGAACGTCAATTTGGAAACTTTTTGCCTTTGAACTTGAAATCGAATCGGACCATAAGTGTCACAATACAGCCATAAATTTCCAAATTCAGTGGCGTTTTTCATTGGTAAAAGCAAATAGTTCCGGAATTGACAGAAGTC
The DNA here is from genome assembly GCA_932526625.1 of Rhingia campestris. Taxonomy (NCBI): domain Eukaryota; kingdom Metazoa; phylum Arthropoda; class Insecta; order Diptera; family Syrphidae; genus Rhingia; species Rhingia campestris. The sequence goes on from OW052185.1 coordinate 107,824,291, forward strand.
TTCTTTTGGCCTGAATTGAATAATATGAACACCAACCAAAGACATGTGGTTTCAACAGGACGGCGCTGCGCTACGTGCCACAAAATATTCATCTGACAGTTCCGAACTCATAAGCCAAATCTGGTCGGATGAAAATATGCCTGAAGAATGGAACCTCAGCATCGTTTGCCCGATCCACAAAAAAGGAGACCCTCTGAACTGCGCCAACTACAGAGGCATAAATCTCCTCAACATCGCCTACAAGATCCTATCTGCCGTAATATGTGAACGCCTGAAACCGTTTACCAACAACCTGATTGGCCCTTATCAGTGTGGTTTTAGGCCAGGAAAGTCCACAACCGATCAAATTTTCACACTTCGGCAGATCCTGGAAAAAACTCAAGAAGTCCAAATCGATACCCACCACCTATTCATCGATTTCAAAGCCGCATATGACAGCATTTATAGAGACGAACTGTACAGAGCCATGTCTAGTTTTGGTATACCGCCCAAACTCGTCCGTTTGTGTAGGATGACGATGGAGAATTCTCGCTGCTCCATCAGGGTCGGAAACGACCTCACCGACACATTCGATACCAAAAAAGGATTTAGGCAAGGCGATGCGCTGTCATGTGACTTCTTTAATCTGATTCTTGAGAGAATTGTGCAAAACTCCAAAGCCAACACCAGAGGCACAATTTTCCAAAAGTCGGTGCAACTACTAGCATACGTTGACGATATCGACATCATTGGTAGGACTCAACGTGATGTCATAGCCACGTTTGCTAGTATAGAGAAGGAAGCGGCGAAAATGGGTTTAGCAGTAAATGAGGGTAAGACTAAGTATATGCTGTCAACACGAAAGGACACACAACATCGACGAATTGGACAGAACGTCACCATTGACAGATATAACTTTGAGGTAGTACGGGACTTTGTCTACCTCGGCTCCGCTATTAACTCTGACAACAACATCTCGTCAGAAATTAAACGAAGAATTACTCTTGCCAACCGCTGTTTCTTCGGGCTAAGAAGGCAATTTAGTAGTAAAGCCCTCACTCGAACTACTAAGGAGATATTATATAAGACCCTGATCATCCCAGTCCTGCTCTGCGGCGCTGAAGCATGGACCTTGGTAGATTCGAGAGGAAAATTCTTCGAAAAATCTTCGGTCCCGTTTGCGTTGACGGGCTATGGAGACGAAGATTCAACCAAGAACTATACGAGCTGTACAGCGACATGCCCCTGGTCAAAAAACTCCGCATTGGACGTTTAAGATGGCTAGGACATGTAGAACGAATGGACACCAATACTCCGGCTCGCAGAGTCTTCGATTCCCAGCCAGACGTCGGACGCAGTAGAGGAAGACCTCGCCTTAAGTGGCGCGCACAAGTGGAAACCGACCTCAACCAACTTGGAGTGCGCAACTGGAGGCAGTTAGCTAAGGACCGGGCTAATTGGAGAGGCATGTTGGTTGAGGCCCAGGTTCATTCCGGACTGTAGCGCCACTTAAGTAAGTAAGTAAGTTCCGAAGAGAAATTCGCGTTGGATTTTTATCCAGAGTCCAATAATCAATTTTTCGACAGTTCACCAATACGCTTTAGAAAAAAACATGTATGATTCAATTGGTATTCAGAAAGAACGGATTCTGGAGTATTACCCAAGTGAAACGCTGTTGGATATTTACCTGAACTACATTACCACCAGTGGGGCAAAAGCTATCGATTGAAAACGCACTTATTCTGTAACAAGCAATTAAAATTCTTACATTACTCCTTGTCCATGTCGGGCGAAGGTATAACGCCTGTAAAGCTCCCTGAAAACAGAATCCACTTTCATACCCGACACGGCGAGCAAAGTTTCCTTACAACAAAGTGAACCGTCCCGCTAATTACTAGGAAATGAAATGTCAAATGTCAAAAAAGCCATCACCTTAATGCCCCACAATGAGGTCGCAGGATGTTTCATAATCGTTTTTTTTTTCGAATTAAAATTGTAACTAAAGTCCCAGTTATACAGTTCCATCCCTAGGTCCCGCAGCAGTAGATGGGAAAAATCAATTTCCGTAAAATACTATCAAATATTACGCAGCTTTTTCTCTCTCTCCCAGCACTCTCTATCGGCAATCAATTTCAATTTACTTGCGCCTGAGTCATTTATCATTATTTCTGTCAAAGGAATAAAAAAAAAAAGTTTCCTTTCCCCATCATTAGCAATTATGTCGAATGCTATGAGGTACCACCGAGCTACCTATAAGCTTCAGAATAAAACACAAAATCAATACACACTCTCTCCAGGACCTAAACATTTCCGCATTCCCACATGTAGTTATATCATGCGATAAGACGTCAAGTACGTACATATACGATGTGTGTGTGTGTGTCGGTATACATTTCCTGAAGGGACACAAGAAATAAAAAGAAAACTTTCTCCTCGTCCACTTTACTAATCAAACTTTGACATTTCTTGCCTTGAAGGCACCCCCGAAAAACCATTAACACAAAACAAAAGGACACACCAAGAGAAAATCCTTGATATTATCACAAAAACACACACACAGAGAGAGACATACACACTAGCGAATATAAACAATAAGGGAGCATTTTAAAAAAAATATTTCCTTCTTAGAGCTTCAACGGTATTGTCTGTTGGCCCAAAAGGTATTTTCTTAGATCTAATGGATGAATAGATCCGAGATTAGGTAGGTAGGTCCTTTTTGGTTAGTCCTTCATTCTTTATCTGAGAGTTGGTATACTTGTTGGTAAATGCCTGTCATGGGGTTGGCGCTCTGGGTGTGGGGAAAAACGTTAACAATTAGGGCAAAGAAACGTTTTTGATGACACCACCCCCTCTCGTGGCCATAAGCCAGCCCCCACAGAAAGTAGTCTTTTCTTGTGGTTAATGCCGAAATGAGTTACAATCTTCTTAATTATCCATTGAAATTGCATAAAAGGAGGAAAGCTCAACAGTGAGCGACAAGGCCAATAGGAAAGACCTGGATGGGTTGGGTGTACAACAATTAAGATATCGGGGCGCTTGGGGGAGTTTCATATCTTATTAGGATGATCTATGGGGCAGTATCAGGATAATAGAGTACGTGTTTTAACTGTTATGATTCTGTCTTTGTATGGGGGAGAAGACGGTGGGGTATGTAATAGTTATCATACCTTTGAAGCACTAACTAAGGATTTAGGAAACATTTTAAAAAATGAAGCACTCCACCATTTGAGTGTAGGGAGACCGTCAAAATACTCAAGCGGAAAACCCTAAAATCGATAATTCCCAAACCCAAAATCCATAGGCGAACCCTTCCCATTGCTTAAAATGAATTAAGAGATTTTGTTTTTGAGAATTTCGAATTGGTTGCAGCATGTAGTTAGACGGTACTGCTGACCCCAAGCTTTTATTAGAATTTGGATAAGTCTTGTAGAGTCCATTTCCCCGCAGCTTATTCTCGGAGTACTTTTAGGTAAACATTTTTGTCAAATGTCAAATGGTCTGGCCTGCTGACCGAAACTTGAAGTATCTACATGCCTTCAACTACCATTATTTTCAACAGGATGGAAGTCTTCTAATTACCCAAACAGGAAGGTGAAATATAAGCGTTTTCTAAACAAGTTTCAGCCAAAATATAGTTTATCCCACTTCTGACATCAACCTGACATTGCCATTTTGACAATACAAACCAAACAAACAGCCTGTCCTACAAATCAATCCTAAACTTGGTTTGTTGAAGAACTGCTTGTCAAAGAAAAAAAAAAACAAAGGCGGACATGTAACGCTGATATTGTGGTCTAAGCTTATGTGACTCACTCTGCTCCGTAAAGTCTAAAATGGAAGTCGTAGCATGATCCAAGCGGAGATCAGATCATATACATCCTTGAAGCTGTCCAGTTGGTTAGGGCATTGGACATACCACAAAAGAATATTTCCAATCACGTAGCGGCTAGGAACATTTTGGCATCCAAAGTAGTTAAATCGCGTGCATTTAGATGCACAAGAAAAGTACTGACTTGTAGTGCTAAAACTTCTAGAACCCCAACGAGAAACAGACGAGCTGCCTAGACTAGGTTCATCCTTCTAAGGGCTCTAAAACAGCGCTCAATTATGAAGGCGCCAGAAAACACTGGCAATGCAGGAAACGAGAAAGCAGACGAGCTACCTAGACTCAGTACATTCAGCTTAACTTCTATATTCAACTGTATGGATAACCCCCACAACCCTTTTTTAAAGAGGTGGGTTACAACAAAAACAGTAGTAAACGCTTTTTGGCCGGAACTCAGTACTAAAAATACAAACAAATAGCCCTGAAAAATATTTGAATAGCGATGGGAATGGTATCAGGCTTACATATAAGAGATAGAGCGACACTAACGTCGAGAAGAACGTCTCAAACCTACTGCATCACTGCCCCGATATCGGCAATAGTCGGAGCAACTTCTACTTCGTGAATCTAAGGTGACCTAGCAGATAGCCAAATATCGCAGATTAATCGGAAAGGGGCAAACACCTCCTTGAGACAGACAGAGAACTAGCATATGAGAAGTATTACAAGCCTTCTTAACGGCTTTTCTATTTTCTCAGGATTTATAAAAAAAATTAAAGGCAATCGCTATGCGCTCATGTATTATGAGAGCTTGTGTGTCATCAGCCCATATAGCCTAACATAATCCAAACTCATTTTCCAAAAACAGGGTATTTGTCAAGTCATCAACTATCAAGTTGACTAAAGGGTCTTCTAATAGGGACTTCCTAACTTTGACAAGCTACAACTGTCGCCACGTGGTCTCAGTGGCACAATGGTTAGAGAAATTAACTGCCACGCAGAATGTCTGGGTTCGGTTCCCAGCCGTTGCAACACCTAACTGATTTTTCACTGGCCCCCCTCTCGGTTGGACAAATCATCCGAGTAGTATCAATTGTCAAGAAAAGCTGATCTCAACTCGGTGTCGGCATAAAACAGGAGGTCCCACAATCGTGCAAGAAGAAGTACATACGCATACATGAATGGTTGTGAGAAATAGCTAGGCCCCTGGGTACTAACGAGCCTGCTACGCCAAAAACTTGTTTTTGTAGCTGTCAAATTATCTGTCATTATTTTATTCAGTCTGTTCTGACAAATTACAAGGCGGACATAGCCTTCAACAACACTGTAAATGATAAAATTGTTTTATCAAAATGGGTGATCTGTTGGGGCACTTTCGCGCGCTTCACCCATTTTTCTGTCGTCATGATCGTCCTCAATTGGCAGTGTGGTGTATATAGTTGAGTACACTGGTTAAGAAAATTATAAAGCAATGACCCATACTTCGACGAAACGCAAGATCTGACGAAAACATTGCCGCTGTCCGTGAGAGTGTGCAGGAGAATCCAAGGTAAGTGATTTTGCGTCGCTCACAAGAACTCGGCCTTTCGCAGACCAAAACTTGGCGAATTTTGAGTGACAAAATTCAACTGACCCAGAAGCTGATGGGAGACAACAACTTTCGTCCTTTTAAAGACGAAAATTGGCGAATTTTGCGTCATGACATGAGCCTGCACCCGTACCAAATTCAAGTGACCTAGGAGCTGATGGTAGACAACGACTCGTCCTTTCATAGAACAAAATTGGCGGATTTTGCGTCATGACTTGAGCCTGCATCCGTAAAAAATGCAACTGACCCAGGAGCTGATGCTAGACAACGACTCGTCCTTTCGCACACCAAAACTTGGCGAATTTTGCGTCGTGCCTGCACCCAAAGAACGACCATATCAACGTCGTGTATTCGTTGAATGGGCTCTGCAGCAGTTGAAAACTGACCCAAATTTTCATCGAAAAATCTTCTTCAGCGATGAGGCCCATTTCTGGATGAATGTGTACGTCAACATACAAAAAGTCGAATTCGGGACGATGAGATGAGATCCAAGAGCGTCCAATGGTTCCCGAAAAAGTTACTATTTGGTGTGGATTTTGGGCTGGCGGCATCATCGGTCCATATTTCTTTGAGAAAAACGTTGGCCAGGCCATAACCGTCAACGGCAAGCGCTAAAGTCAATGATTACCAACTTCTTTTGGGCTGAATTGGATGATATGGACACCAACGGCATGTGGTTTCAACAGAACGGCGCGGCGCTACGTGTCACACAGCTCATGCCACATTGAAAATTGTGCATACGCGATTCGAGGGCATGGTCTTCACGTGGAGGTGATGAAAACTGGGGCTCTATTACATAAAACAAAACGAACGGTAAGTAAACGAAACAGAAGTAAACGATAGTCACGACAAAGCCCGATTGTGTAAAACGAGAAATTTATGACAGCTCAACGAAAGCTATACGACTGCCCAATGCCAGTCGTTAGAAATTACGAGTATCGTAAAATCAAGAACGATACTCGTTTTATGTAATCGAATTTCTACGAGAACGAAGAGATTTCAACGATATTCGATATATTAAATATGGCAACTGGCCACCGAGATCGTACGATTTGACCAAGTTAGACTTTTTCTTGTGGGGTTTTCTGAAATCGCAGGTCTATGTGAATAGGCCACATAGATACCAAAGCGGGCCAAAAAGCTAACATAATACATGCCATCGGTCAAATTCAGCCTGATTTATGCGCCAGAGTTATGGAAAATTGGACTTTTCAGATGCACGTTAACGAGAGAAGCCGCGGCGGACATTTCAACGATGCTATATTCCATACATATTGGCATCGATGGGCCTTTCAAACGAATAAAAAATTTCGATGATATCTTACACACACTTTGTTTTATTTAAATTTAAATGTAGGGAGCGCTTAATGAAAGACCCTTAACATGACGACTATTCTGATGTCTTTTATATAAATACGGCTCATGATCGCTTTCTTGAGGAATATTGAGTGAGTCTTAAGTTAGCAGTTAGAAAAAACATAAATTAGGTTCATTTGTTCTCAAAGTCCAGATTGTACTATGCCACTGTACTTGTAACAGGTATGATTCAATCCATAACATGACTGTAGACTTTAAACAAATACAGATTTCCCCTTAATGCAAAGTCCCCAATTTAGTAGACCCTTCTTTTTTGGAAGACATCCTCCCTCTCAAACTTGACTTGGTTCTAACCCCCCAAAGCATCAATTTCATCTCATTTCTCAAGGTAGCTTACACACCAATCGTCAGACTAAACATTTTATAAAATTCTAAGAACGCGATACTTTTGCCATCGTGCAGACAAAGTTTAAGTACTCGCCTTGAGTAGCATTATAATGCAATCCCATTGACAGGTAGTCGTATTCTGTCATATCTAACCTGAAATGAACTCACTTTCGTCCTCCATCAATTTCACATCCTCCCATATATCAAACACCACCACAGACAAGGAGATACAATTTTCTGGCGAAAAAAATAATGGAGATTTCTTTCATACCGGTCCTACCGTTATTCGGCATAACATTATAACAATTCGCCTCAATAATTTGCGTCGTTATAACTTACTTCGTTGTAGCTACACTCACAGCAGGATTCACTCACTGTCTTGAGTGCTTTGTGCATTTTTAATGAGTTTCGTAGCAACACAGACATCAACAGAAAAAAAAATCCGTCTTTCGTCTATGGAAAGTTCTAAGGCATGGCGTTCTAAGGCATAAAGCAACTCTTTACTTGGAATAACAAAATTTTTTTTTTGTAAAATAAACAAATGATTATGAGTATCTACTTCTTTTGGCAACTTTATGTTTTTTTTTTTGCTACCGTTGTTGTTGGTTTGAGACGCGCCTTTACAATGGGGGAAGAAACTTTTGTGTGCGCGCATCAAAAGAGAAAAACTGGACGCACCAACAAAACCAAAGGAATAGACCAAACGACGAGAGGGAAACGTCTCCTTAAACGAAACATTAAAGTGAATAATTAACAGATATTAATAATGACAAAGACAGCTGCTGCTGCTCCGTTCGTCCGTCACCCACACCATCGTGGTTGATATTTTTATTAAATTCTGCCATTCCTTGGTTTGATTTTAATCCCGCCGCCAATAACAATAACAATAAATCAGAATGATTTGACTTTGAAATAGGGGGTGGCAAAAGGGCGCACAGCCGGCCAAATGGCAGAGTTTGTGTGTTGTTGGTCCTTTTGTCTAGGAGCCGAACGTTATGGGGATATAGAGGATTTTTGCGTTTTCCGATGGCAATTATGATTTCGACGTCGACCGCAATTTTTAATACTTTATGCAGGGGCGAGGTGGGCTTGAAGAAAAGGGCTAAATGGGGAGTTGGGTTTTCTTGTATTTGAAGGGAGCGAAAGTGATATTAAAGGGGATTTAATGAAATGTTTGGATTGAAGTGGCCTATTTGAGATGGGGATAGGTCTTTAAAATTATTGTATTGGCGCTACCACAATGGCATGCATGGGTAACCATTTTTAAAATTGGGACTTTGATTCGTTTCGTCAAGGAGGTAGTTACAGGAGGCTCAGTGGAACGGTTTGAGGTCGATAACCAGTCATAGCACAATCAAATGTTTTTCACTGACCTTCCTTCATCATTTTCTAACAAACCATTCGGGGGGTAGGGTCAATTATCATGATAAGCTTACATCAACATAGCCACTCGAATTCGACATAAAATAGTTGTTCCATCATGCAAGAAAAAATCTAGGCCGGCCATAGGTCCCTGCGAGACATTTGCGCCAAGAATTTGATTGCCAATTAATCACATGCCGGGGTCATGGACAGATAAAAGGTGACAACCTTAAACCAATACCTGGCCATTTTCTGATGGATTTTAGCAAGCTAACCACTGGTTAGTTGAATAAATGTGTTGGTGCAAGTTACCCTAAGGGGAGTAATTAGGTCCAATTATTAATTAAGAATCTCTGTATAGGTTTGTCTCCGATCAAATTTTCACACTTCGGCAGATCCTGGAAAAAACTCAAGAAGTCCAAATCGATACCCACCACCTATTCATCGATTTCAAAGCCGCATATGACAGAATTTATAGAGACGAACTGTATAGAGCCATGTCTAGTTTTGGTATACCGCCCAAACTCGTCCGTTTGTAGGATGACGATAGAGAATTCTCGCTGCTCCATCAGGGTCGGAAACGACCTCACCGACACATTCGATACCAAAAAAGGATTTAGGCAAGGCGATGCGCTGTCATGTGACTTCTTTAATCTGATTCTTGAGAGAATTGTGCAAAACTCCAAAGCCAACACCAGAGGCACAATTTTCCAAAAGTCGGTGCAACTACTGGCATACGCTGACGATATTGACATCATTGGTAGGACTCAACGTGATGTCATAGCCACGTTTGCTAGTATAGAGAAGGAAGCGGCGAAAATGGGTTTAGCAGTAAATGAGGGTAAGACTAAGTATATGCTGTCATCACGAAAGGACTCACAACATCGACGAATTGGACATATAACTTTGAGGTAGTACGGGACTTTGTCTACCTCGGCTCCGCTATTAGCTCTGACAACAACATCTCGTCAGAAATTAAACGAAGAATTACTCTTGCCAACCGCTGTTTCTTCGGGCTAAGAAGGCAATTTAGTAGTAAAGCCCTCACTCGAACTACTAAGGAGATCCTATATAAGACCCTGATCATCCCAGTCCTGCTCTACGGCGCTGAAGCATGGACCGTATCAAAAGCGGATGAAGAAATCCTTGGTAGATTCGAGAGGAAAATTCTTCGAAAAATCTTCGGTCCCGTTTGCGTTGACGGGCTATGGAGACGAAGATTCAACCAAGAACTATAAGAGCTGTACAGCGACATGCCCCTGGTCAAAAAACTCCGCATTGGACGTTTAAGATGGCTAGGACATGTAGAACGAATGGACACCAATACTCCGGCTCGCAGAGTCTTCGATTCCCAGCCAGACGTCGGACGCAGTAGAGGAAGACCTCGCCTTAAGTGGCGCGCACAAGTGGAAACCGACCTCAACCAACTTGGAGTGCGCAACTGGAGGCAGTTAGCTAAGGACCGGGCTAATTGGAGAGGCATGTTGGTTGAGGCCCAGGTTCATTCCGGACTGTAGCGCCACTTAAGTAAGTAAGTAAGTATAGGTTTGTCTGCACAGCACATTGACTGGATGACACCAAGTCGAAGAAGAAAACTTAACCGATAATCAGTAACAAGCGCAAACCCGCCTCTAGTCTAATAGAACGCAAAGCTTACAGGCGATTAGGAGTGATTCAACAAAGCCGAGGAGGTTGGTACTCCAGCCAGATTATAACAAGGGGCGGAAAATTTGATATAATTTTACGCTGTACGACCCGAGGCATAAATTCTACGATCCACATAGCTATGTGATATCTGATGATGAAGCGGAAGCTCAGTTCTTTGAAAACTCTTTGCAATTCAAAAGGTGAAGGACTTCTTTGGACAATTTCAAGAATTTGCTAATTTTTTTATAAACTTTTTTCAGGTGCGGCGAATCTATAACGCCCCAGGAGCGCCCTGAGATAATGGGTGCAGATGTTTATTGACTATGCTCTTGAACTGTTTGAGATTATGCCTGAAGATGCTTATTTACGCTGCTCTTGAACTTTTGTAGATTATATATACGTGGACATAGAATTGAAGCTGATAGTAGAGAGCTGTCCCGAAAGTGGTCAATGGTTTTAGTGAAGGACAACGCGTGAAACTATTTTGATTTTTACAAGCCCAAGAACAACGCTGAGGATCACTCTAGCACATAATTGGGAATCGAGTAATGGAAATAGACCGCCTTACGTCAATACAAAGAAAACTGCTTTCAGAGGAAATAGAATTTCTTTGATCTTCTTATCAGAAAACTCTCCAGTTATAGCTTATAGCTAGAAATAGGCCGCTTTACGTCAATAGAAAACTAATCTGAGAGGAAAATAAATTTCGATCGATCTTCTAACCGGAAGAGTTGACGGCCGCAGCTTACGAAACTCAATTATGAACTCAAGGGGCAGATAGACTTAAAGACGACATTAGCATTACATACAACATGATTCTGGTCTTGAGGCCGACCAGGCTAGCAAAAGTAGATATTGCTGCCTTACATTGACAGTGGCATAAGTCAAAAATATCTAGTTTTACAGGACAGAGCTTTTAATTTTTTGATTTCATGTTGTTGGGGGTATGTTGATACTGGCATAACTGCCCTCTGGCGGAAAACCGATGGAAATAGCAATGTGCCATTTTACAGGGAAAAGAAATAAAGGAAATTTTTAGTCTTTTTGTACAACAAAACCAAATTTCATAATTTTTGAGTTATGCCACTGTCAATGTAAGGCAGCGATATGTTGGATGGGGTTTAGGTTCATTCGGTACTGTAGCGACTCTTAAGTTGACAGATTCTGTCGGATTACTCTTGAAAATACCTGGATCACCTGTCTATGTAGGCAATTCATGTCCCATCAACCCACGGGCAGAATAATTCAACATCAATTTTGGCCCTCAATCCGATCGAAGATCTTCTGTCTCCTCTGCTTTGAAAATTTGGTAGTCAATGGGTGTTGCAATGTGACTATCTATACATCTGACTCTGAATCCATCGCTCTTTTGGGAAGCATCTTATAACACTTCTAAGTGGGCGCAGTCAGGTTTGCACAATTACAAGGCAGTGGAAGGTTTTTACATCTAAACATCCACGAAGGCACGTGGTGCTCAGCAGGTTTCCAAAACAGCGGAAGGTTTCCATATCTCAACATCCGCAAAGGCAAGTGATGCTCAGCAGACGGTAAGACTTGCAATTGACACTTCTTACTAGATGTCCGTACCTTCCGAGGAACCATCGACTAGGGCGATTAGGAAAAATCCAACGATATAAGGCGAACGACATCTAAGAGGAAACAAATTCAACGAGGGACGATTGCAATCAAAAGTGCCCGCTACAGTATATCCCGATCGCATATCCCTAAAACTTACGAGAAACGCCACGAACCCAGTAGAATATTGGCAGCGATGTCACAAAATTATCAGAAACGCTAGAAAGAATCAGAATACAATCAGACAAGCAAGCCAAAGTGAGGACGTACAGAAACCGGCCAAAGAATAAAAGTGCCTTATAGAAGAGCATAACAGAAGCTCTACATGGAATGAGGAAAGTAAGGAGAAATGCTTGCTTAGGCAATCAAGATGATAACCAAGAATTTTAACAGCCTGACCGAAATAAGATTAAAGTAGTCACCAACAGGCTGGAGATGACCAGGCAAGGGTCACACTAACACACTAACTCATCTGTAAAATATCGACGAAGGAAGGTATGCTAACGCTTGGAACCACAGTACCATCTGCCTGATGGCAGAAAGGAGATAGTCTGTCCAGTACCAGCATTAGATGCATCACCTTTATTATTTTATTCTGCGTTTTATCTGAACATATAAAGCCTACAGACGCATAAGTCTCCTCAACATCGCCTACAAGATCCTATCTGCCGTAATATGTGAACGCCTGAAACCGCTTACCAACAATCTGATCGGCCTCTATCAGTGTGGTTTTAGGCTAGGAAAGTCCACAACTGATCAAATGTTCAAACTTCGACAGATCCTGGAAAAAAACCCAAGAATACCAAATCTATACCCACCACCTATTCATCGATTTCAAAGCCGCATACGACAGCATTTAGAGAAGAGCTATACAGAGCCATGTCTAGTTTTGGTATACCGCCCAAACTCGTCCGTCTGTGCAGGATGACGATGGAGAATTCTCGCTGCTCCATCAGGGTCGGAAACGAACTCAACGACACATTCGATACCAAGAAAGGATTTAGGCAAGGCGAAGCGCAGAGTCTTCGATTCCCAGCCAGATGTCGGAAGCAGTAAAGGAAGACAAGTAGATACCGACCTCAACCAATTTGGAGTGCACAACTGGAGGCAGTTAGCGATGGACCGGACTAATTGGAGAGGCATGTTGGTTGAGGCCCAGGTTTATTCCCGACTGTAGCCCCACTTAAGTAAGTATGAAAGGAAACATTTTCGGCGCTTTTCTAAAACCACACTAGCCTTCACATACCCGTCATCGCCAAACTCTACAGATCGATGATAAGCTAGTTTTTGTGGCCTAAAGAGGATGAATGATATGAATACCCACGACTTGTGGTTCCAACAGCACGATGCGTGTGTTTTGACATTTTGGACGAGCTATTTCAGGGTATGTTTATCTCGCGTAGTGGCGAAAGTTCCACTTTTAAGGCTTAAAATTGTAGGTTTGTGCAAGTAAGTTAAAAATAGCGATCCAAAAAAGTTCAGTCAGAGTTTTGAGACAAAGTTAATCGCAAGTTGAACCTTCCACATTTGAAAGAACAGTAAATTCCACAACAAACTCCATAAAATGACGGTGAAAAACTTTAGGTGTTGCTACTTTCGCGATTTAAACCATCGACCCCGAAGTTTGTAGCTGAAAGCACTGACAACTACGCATATACCTCCCCCGCTTTAAAAATAGCTTGAAAGAATATTTTTTTTTTTAATTTTAAAAGTGTCACTGGTACTTAGTGGTTCAACAACAGTCTAGCAGCCATGGCAACCGTGACTTTCAATGCGCTTAGTTCCCAGTGTTTCCCAACTTTTCAAAGACGATGATGAATTGTTTAGCATTACGAAAAAATATCACCCTATCACAACTACAGCTGAATGAGAAACCTTGCTTCCATGTCGCCAGCCAGCGTCTAAAAATGACTTGCAATTGAGGTAAATATCCCAAGGAAGTCCCCACCCACTCCCTATAACCAAACTTCAAACGCCCATGCATATAGTCGTCAAAATTTGAATGCAGTAACAAAACTTCACCCCCAACCCGATAAAATAAGAAAACAAAGGAAGATATTTCATTTGGCTTCCGTATACCATATTCAAAGTGTACGCAGACTTCAAACAAAAACCTGCAATCTGTCTTCGACAGAGCGCAGACAAGAATCCCCTTCATTTGTCTATATAAAGTGAATGGAGGTAAATATCCTGCCAAAGTCATCCCGAGGCTCCAACTATACCAGTCCACCTCCCACCAGAACCACAACTTAATAATAAGATCTGTTAGTCCGAAAATTTACAGAATGTAAACTTTTATTCTTCTTCGCTTGTTCTTTCATTTTTTTTCCAATCTTCTTCTTTTTTTTTTGTTGTTGTTCGACTTTCTTTCCTTTGTTGTCCAAAATTAATATTTAACATTTTTATTGCGTCATGCATCTCTCGTCGCGGGGCTAAAGCTGAAGCTGTAGCTGAACAAGAAGAAAAGAAATTCATATCTGCTTACGTTTCAGAAAAGAATAAAACTTTTCCCCCGAGTGAAACGCATAGGTACGGTACACCAACCGAACACAGTACAATCATCAGGAGTGACGACCTCCTCCCACATCTACTCCTAGTCGTACATCTTCGTTAGCCCACCACCTAGCGCCTCATGTAGCTACACACATTCAAAATGTCTGCGGTACCGATTTTGCTGGCTCTCACGCTTCAGCGTCTTCCTTCGCCATTAGCAACCTGAAGCTTTCCAGGTATCTCAACACAAAAAAAAACTTCATTTCGCGATTTTCTTTTTCGCTTTTCTCTGATTTTTCTTACTTGCGGAAAATCCAAACAAACATCTTATAAAAATATTGGGTTCCTCGTACAAAAAAGGTGTTTCCAACTGCAGATAGCAACAATGGGGGCGCGCAGCATAAAAACGAAAAACCCGAGGTAAAGTTATTGTATGTGCCTGCTGCCTTTGCTTATAGTCGGGCCCATCCCCAACAACGGGGGTAGAGCAGTAGAGTACTCTCACTCGGTGTTGTTCTTCCTTTTAGTTGTTTCGCGAGCTCGACTTTAGCGAGGATGAACAAAAAAAAAAAAAGAAAGGAGGCAAAACGAAATGGAGGGAGCTGAACACAAAAAATTGTGAGGATGATTGATTGTGCTTTTTAGAAAATTATTTCTTGTGTCCTACAAGAAACCGGGGAACCACCGCATTACCACCACCATCAGGACGAATGCTGCCGATGCCACCGCCGCCGCCGCCTCCGACAACATTAACTTGGCCCGCTTTTTGCCTGAGTGCGCTCTGACTTTTCGTTTTATTTTCCTCAGAGATAATAGTTTTGTGCGCCTTTGAAGCGAAAAAATAAGGAATTCGGAACAATATTCAAAGAGGGTTCATGCGATTCGACATAATTCGAGAACAAAGCGAGGGAGTTTTTTTTTTTTTAGTAGTGGATTGGACTTGGAGGTGGATGGCATACCTCTGTATTTGGTTGATGTAACATTGTCTATGGTAGCCTTGGTAGTACTCAAATTAAGGACTTCAAGGCGAGTTTTTTCACAGAGAAGGGTGTTTCTACTATTCTTACTGAGGAATGTTTTCTCTACAAGGTACGATATCTCCAAAACCAAAATCTCAAAATCCACAACCATAACCCTCAAATCGAAGTCGTCAGTCATCAACAGTGTCTGAGTGACATTTTGGGGATTTTATGGGTTTTGGGACAAGCATATCCCTTGTCATCTACATCGCCTACAAGACCTACAGACCAAAACCCTCAATTAGAACTCGTCATCTACAGTAACCAAGTGCCAGTTTGGAGATTATTTACTTGTGACGTTTGTCAGGGTGGGGATTTTATGTTTTTTTTTAGGATTTTTTGCCTGGATATAATAGGGATTCCCGTCTTCAAGATCGTCTCTACAGTAGCACGGCTAAATTCGTTCATAAACAAACTGATCGATTTGAATAAGAATGGTTCTAGGATAAGAAAGACGACAGCAGATTAAATGGCAAATCCTGAAAAAAAAACCCAAGAACCCAAAACGATAACCAGCACATGTTCTTGGATTTAAAAGCCGGATACAGTAGGAACTAGCAAGCAGAAGCTCTGATGGTTGGATGTTGTAGAACGAGGGTAGACTCTGATTGGCTTTAACTAGACAATGCCCAGTGGTTGTAACTCTGACTATCAATTGCGTTTATTTGTACCTCTAAGTGGTAAACATCGGATACTGGTCTTATCCAACCGGATATCACTTGCTAAACAATATGTGCGAGTGCTGATAACAAGACGAAAAACAGAATCACGATAAATAGCCTGGTCAGAATGCATGGCACGGAATACACGGCTTGCTGTCCCCTGGCGAACATAGATGACTTCTTCTGACATATCCAGGCAACAGGTTATTGAGAAAATTTAAGGAAAAGTTAGGCCCTTTAACAGAGATGGTGGCAGATGAACCAAAAGGCCAATGGCTCGCTCAATCCAATAGTTACTGATGGCCCTGTGTCCTAGGGATATCTAATAACTTGGAACAGGCCCTCCAGGTTGGGCGTTGTGCTTTGGGTTAATTAACCACCCACGGAAAAATAACTTTGTTACGAAGCAACCAATAGCCGCGGAAGGGATTTTATTGTTGACGACCCTGCTAAACGAAAAAAGGACAACACGACGTTCGTATCTGCACCTGGAATGTGAGAACATTAAACAGGAGGGGCAGGCGAACAACCTGCGGAAGTCATAAACTGCTATAAAGCAGACATTACTGTAATCCAGGAAATACGATGGGATGGGCAGGTCAAAAAGAGGATGAGAAACTGTGACATCTACTATGGACCGTGTTATAGTGAGCAGAGACAGCGACAATGTGGATGCGGATTTGTTATAAGTTCCAGACTTAGGCAAGAAGTCTGAAGTTTTCAAGATATTAGCGAACGCATTTTAACAATTCGCATCAAGGCAAAATTCGCAAACATAAGCCTTATAAGCGACGGAGGAAAATGATGATATAGCGAAAGATTGCTTCTACGAGCTCCTTGACAAAACCTATGAACGACTACCGAAGTACGGTGGTAGGAAAAGAAGTCATTTTTAGCAGTATTTTCGGAAAATACAGCCAGTCCGATGGCTGTATTTTCCGAAGGCAATTCAGTAGTAAAGCTCTTACTCGAACTACTAAGGAGATCCTGATCATCCCAGTCGTGCTCTACGGCGCTGAAGAATGGACCGTGGATGAAGAAATCCTTGGCCGATTGGAGGAACAATTCTTCGAAAAATCTTCGGTCCCGTTTGCGTTGATGGGCAATGGAGACGAAGATTCGACCAAGAACTAAACGAGGCAGTCAAGAAACTTCGCATTGGACGTTTAAGATGGCTAGGATGTGTAGAACCAATGGACACCAATAATCCGGCTCGCAGTCTTCAATTCCCAGCCAGAAATTGGAAGCAGGAGAGGAAGACCTCGCGCACAAGTAGAAACCGACCTCAACCAACTTGGAGTGCGCAATTGTAGGCAGTAAGCTAAGGACCGGACTAATTGGAGAGGCATGTTGATTGAGGCCCAGGTTCACCCCGGACTGTAGCGTCACTTAAGTAAGCAGAGGCTCTGCCTCCAGTATCGTACAAGCATGTCTGTCTAAGTGTCACTACCTACTTACTACTACCTTAAACCACAAGTATGACGGAAAGTACTAAAAATCGTTAGGAATAGGTGGAATTCTGCCAGCTCCTGTGAAGCATTAAAGAAAATGTGGCCGGAGTATGAAAAACCCAGACTACATAAACTTCTTCAGAAAATCAGGAAATCTGTTTCGTCGCTAATGGCCATAGTTACGGAACACAATTTACTCAAAAGTCGTCTCAAAAAAGTTATAGGTGATAATCTCTGGTTGCGGTAATGCTCGAACAGAATCCTGTTGAGATGAACCAGGGGAGATCTTCGTTGAGACACAGTCGATGCTGAGAATATGGAAGAACCGCTTCTGGAGAGTTAAATGGCGATGATGAAAAATATTTCGCATTCATTGAATATTGGCAACGACAGCGAAAACATTCAGGGTGTCGGAAATGACGGCCTTCCTGTCGAGATATCTGTAGGTAAAGCCGGTGCAGATGATTTAGTGAGCAACATCCACCAACTCATTAGCGAACGTTGGTAAAATGAAAGTATGGTAGCAGGACGAAGAGGAAATAAAAACACTTCTTCATCTCCTTTGTAACTGTCCGGCCCTATCAAACAAAAGGAAGCTCAATCTTGGAGCTTACTATTTTCAAAATTTCAGCGATTTGACAAAAAAGGAAAAGACTCCACCGTTTCATAAAAAGCTCAGAATGGTTTTCTCACAGATAACAAGGAGAATGGACAGTATCGCACGTGGTATTACAATGGACCACAATGGTCTATGGTCTAAGTGTGCTGGAGAACTCGCTGGCAGTTACTCTAACCTAACCTAACCTAACCTGGTATGGTAGTAGATATGTTCCGCAACGGATACCTCGAAAGCCAACTGAGTTCCGATTGGAACTGACTGATATGAACTGATACCTCGATAGAGCCGATTGTGTTTTTTTAAGTCAAAAAAAAAAAAGATGTACAATCCAGTCGTGAACTTAATTTTTTTTTTTTCAATAGAATTAGGAAGCGTTGAGACTTGAAAGAGGCTTTTTGTTTTATATGTATGGTGAGTATATGCCTCTGCAGGTCTCATTGTTGGTGAGTATAGCATTCTCTATGGGACCGTCTTCTACGTGGCAAAGTTTATAAAAAAAAAAAACATCAGCGAAAGTAACTATTGAGAGCTGCTTAAGAGAGGTCAGTCTGTCAGACAGCATACACAACTAAATATTACAGACGGACTGCATAAATATGAGACCATGGGCTGTGCCCTTGAGTTGTAGGTGTGAAATGTCTTACTTTCTCCGCTGTCAGTGGGAGGAAGTAAGAGATCAGTTGTATGGTAAGTATAATGCAGACATACTTCAGAGAGATGAGAGCATAGCCTGTGCCCTTGAATTGCTGGTGTGAAATGACTTGCTTTCTCCGCTGTTAGTGAGTGGATCCATGGTCGAAGTAAGAGATCAGCTGACAAGCTGACATGAGTTGGTTTCAACTTTTTCTGCGCGCCTGGTATTTTATGAAAATTGTGACGTCATTTTGGCATTGAAATGGGAATTTAAAAAAAAACCGTTTCTATAGCAATGGAAAAGGTCAGTATGTTGTAGGTTAGCGTTAGGGTATAGCTGGTCGCCTGTGGAAGAAAGGTGGAATACGTTTGTGGGTAGGCTGTGACTCGGCTGTCAAATTACTGATTACCCCGCTATTAGTGGGTGGATTCCTGGCAATCAAAATCAGTTGCCACATAATAGCATCAACAATTTCTATAAATGGATATAAAGCTGCACCATTTCAGCAGTACGAATGAGGGCATGAATCTAAAAAATCAAAGTCTTGGTAAATTAAGCAAGTCTCCGGTTGCTCGTATGAGGAATCTACTTGGAGCTGATCTATATTGAACACATTGACAACGTTAGAAATCTAGAGCGGTTTCAAAAATGTATGTTGGTGTCGATGTGCACGTCCAAGTCAATGTGTTTCAGCCATTCCGTCAGAGCTAATTGTATTTGATGGCGGCTTTGTTTTTTTCGGTAGAACTAAAAAGAGTTGAGACTCGAAAGAGTATATCCCTCTCAAGGTCTCATTATTGCCTCGTATAGCTTTCAATGCAGCGGAGTGGGACACTCTTCGTACGTGTCAAAGTTTAAAAAAAAAACAGAGCTGCTTTAGAAAAGGTAAGAGTGTCAGTGCCAGCTTCTAAATAACATACACAATGAGAGTAGAGGCTGTGACTTGGGTGTGTCAAATGTTCTTCTTTCTCCATGGTCAGAGAAAGAGATCAGTTGACAGGCTGAGATTAGATGATGACTACTTGGAGATGGTCAGAGAGTCAGTGTCCGATTCTAGATCACATACACAACTAAATAATGCACACGTACTGCAAAGAGATCCGAGTACAGGCTATGCCTTGAGTTGTTTGTGTGAATTGTTCGCTTTCTCCTCTGTCAGTGGGAGGAAGTAACAGATCAGCTGAAGGGCTATTTCAGCTCGTAACTACTTTCTCGGCGCGCCTGATATTTTATTAACAATGTGACGTCATTGTGGCATTGAAATGTGATATTGGATATTAACGACATGAGGTTTTAGCAAGACGGTGTCACATGTCAAGCATGAGGCATTTTCTGCAAAAATCTTTATTCTCAGCCGCATGAATTTCTTTACCGATTTTTTTTCAAGCTCAGTAGTGAGGTTTCACATCAATACCTCGCAGAGAACGAGTAGGTTTTGTACATTGCAGTCGTGGGCTTAATTTTTTTCGTTAGAACTAGAAAGAGTTGAGACTTGAAAGAGGATTTGTTTTAAATGTATGTTGAGTATGAGCCCCTTAACGTCTCTTTTTTTGTAATAGTGAGGCAGTCTTCTTAGGTGGCAAAGTTTAAAAAAAAAAAAACATCAGTGAAGGTAGGCATTCAGAGCTGCATAAGAAGAGTTCAGAGTGTCAGTGTCAGTCCACATACAAAAATAAATATTGGACAAGTACAACAGAAAGATGAGAGTATAGGCGTGGCTTGAGTTATTGTTGTGAAATGTCTTGCTTTCTCTGCTATTAGAAGTCAGAGGATCCATGGTTAAATGAGGAAATAATTCGGCACACAGACGTCAGCAGGTACTTTCTACTCTTTCTGTGCGTCTGGTATTTTATTGAGAATGTGACGTCATTTTGGCATTAAAGTGGGAATTTATCAAGATGTTTCGATTGTTATGGAGGTAGGTAATACCAAATATATTCTAGGGACACGAAAGCAGCACATAATATGTAGGCCTGTGGAAGAAAGGTGATACACGTTTGTGGCGGTTTCTTATTTTGTCCGCCATTAGTTGCCGGATTCATGGCTTAAGGAAAAAAACGAATCGCCAGACAGACAGAGAGGTTAAGTTTTTGCTACTGTCTCTGAGCGCTTGGTTTTAAGATTAATGGGTGCTCTCTTAGAAGGAGCAAAAGTAAACAAATCAAATCAGGTCTTCTTCACATATCCATCAACAATTTCTTGTTTGCTACGCTCATGATGAAAAGTCACCACGCAGCACCAGTGACTTGCTATTTTTGCTGAGCGCCTGGCATTTCTTTGATAATGTGACGTCATTTTCGCATTGAAATGTTAGTGCAGATAAAAAGGCGTTTGTTTTTGGAATGGAGGTGCTCAACTCTGGAAGTGTGTATACATGTAGTCTTGGGCCACATATGTAATATGCCCCGAGTGGAAAAAAAATATACGCTTGCAATGGAGGTGTTGGTGTGTGTCGAGCTGGAAGCCTCTGGAAAGATGGTTTACGTCTGTGATTTGGGTTGAGTTGTGAGTCGGATTTATATTTGTCGTTCGCTTCACTACTAGAGGGAGCTGTGATCATAGTCAGAAGGGATTTGCTAGTCTAGTTTTTGTGAGTGACTGGCTTAAAATCTTTTCAGTGCCCCGCTATAGTGGATGGTTGATGGCTAGCTAAATGCAGAAAACGGTTGCCGCATGGACACCAGCGGGTTGGTTTCTCAATACATTTTCAGCTTTTTCCTATGAAAAGTATTGTTTTCTTGAAAAAATTGAACTTCGAGATTTTGATTGATACTACGATGATAGGGGGGCCCAAAAAAGTGGTTTTCGCAATTCTGTCGGTCGGTTCTAAATATCTTTTCTACCCTAAACGGGTATACCGATTTTCTTCAAACTTCGTATTGATAGTTTTGCTCTTGGTTGCACAAAAAATTCACTGTTTTCTTAACCCTATTTCTGACTTATTTGCTACGTCAATCAGAAAGTGACCCTTTTTGCATCGAAGAGCAACCAGAAGAGGTTCAAGAGCTGTGCAATTACATCGAGAAATATGTTATTTGCGTGCAGGAATCGTTTCATATGGTTACAAACAAAGGGCCCTCGGAAAGAAAGCATGATAATGGACTATTTACTGCCAGAAATTAAAACCAGTGATATCGACGACAATTTTGTCCAAGAATATGGTGTGTTACGCAGTCCGTGAAATCATGGCTTTTTGCGAAATCAATTCGCTAAGAAGTTCATTGGCTGCTGCTCAATCTTTTATCAAGGTCGGCAAAGACTTCACCGACAAATTGGATATCAAAAATAGATTTGGACAGGAAAATGGATTGCCATGTGAATTTTTTCAAGCCGCCCAAATTGTGTAAATCTCCTAAGCCATTGGTGCTGCTGAATCTGTGTGTAGAAGTAACTGAGAACCATAAACATACGCCAAAACAATACCTGTTTACGACGGGCTCGATGATAAGCTAATTTTTGTGACTTAACGACTTGTGACCGAAACGACGACATGTTGTTTTAATAGGATGGTGATATTGCTACGTCCCATAGAACGATTTTAGAGCATGGGTATCCCGTACGAGGGCACATTTGTAGTTTTTCCCGAGGGGCTACCTTATAGCGAGGTACATATATGCGAATACACCCAAACAATTGATGCACCCAAAGTCAAATTTATGCGGCAAAATCTTCAAAAATTGGTTCTCTCGAATACATGCAAAATATAAACCTGCTTTAGATGGGGTATTGATGGAAATTCGTACTCGGAAAGTTCGTCTAACTGTTTGATTGATCTGTCATGCCATAAGTCTATGGAGGATTTTGCTAAGCTTGTTTTCTTTACATTGAAGATCCTAAATGAATATCCTTATTGAAAGATCCTTTACATTAACCCACTTGAAGTGCGCAAATGGGGGGGTAATTGGAGAGAAATGCCTTGGTTTGTCGCGGACTCAAAGGCACCACTGAGGAAACTAGAGCCTACACAAAAGTTTTCTATTTTAATTACCATGTTGACCATTTTAATTTAATTAAAGCAAACGTGCTTTACTCCTCTTAAAACATAAAAAAAGGTTTTCTACTTACAAATGTGGGTGAAAATTTTGTGTTTATAAAATTCCACTTACCTAGAAAGAAACAAAATAATTTTTTTTTTTAAATAGATATGCAAGAACAATTTAAAGAGATGTTTCAAACAAATTTTTAAGCAAACAATTTAGTTTTTAGACTTCCCATGAGTATCCAGAAAATAGTAAACATATACTTCCGTCAGGGAGAACTCTGGAGGAAGTACTTCTGTGGAACATAATTTTAATTGGGAAAGTTGTTCTGTATTTGCTGGGATGCCAGACATATTTAGCCTTAAAATTGGCCTAACAAACCTCCAGACATAAAAAAATACAAATAAACAATTTTTAGGGCGCTCGTTAATACCCAGGGTCTAGCTTTTTCTCACAGCCATTCATGTGTGCGACTCTTGTACGACTTTCCAGACATGGAACTACAAACAAATAATTTGGCCCACTTAAAGGTATAAGAAATTAATTTCGCTTGATGGATTGTAAACTAGTCCCACTAAATTGGTCATTTGGTGGGGGTCACGCAACACTTTTTGACCTTTATTTAAATTTCATTTTATCTGAAGACCTCACATCCCATGTTTCAATTTTTCCGTCACCAAAAGCCACATATCCCTGGGTCTAGTCTATGAGCCAAGGGAGTGAGGAGCAAAATGTCAATTTATACAATTAACGGCATTTTGGGAATTATTTTTCATTGACAACATTATAAGAAATGACAGTCGATGGTAGATAGCTTTAACATCGGAAAATTGCGAAAATGGTTGTACAACCGATTGGTAGATGTTGGTATGAGAATTGTCAGAACAAAATCGCCAGTTCATGCGATGTATGATTTGTTGGGAAATTTTTTTTCATTGATAGACCTAGCTATATTGTAAGATACATATGACAATTGACCGAACAAAGCTTCAAATTTGAATGGAAGGCCTGTGACCTACAGATGAACTGCCTATACATGACCTAAAACCTGTAGCTTCTCCATGCATTGTGCGTCCTTGAACACAAATGATAACAATGTTGTTTTTATTGGCCTAAATCCAAAAATCCGTCATATGGAATCAGAGTGTGAATCGGCGTATTCGGATTTACTACAACACAAAAATATTCGTTGGCTACGTAAAGGTCAAGTTATGGAATGCTTCTGGCTGATGAAAGAACAGGTTATCTCCTTTTTGCAAAGCTTGGATACGCCGGAGGCAAGGAATGTGTTAGCTGTGCCTTTTCTAAAAGATGTTTTGAAATATTTAAATGAGCTTAACGTCGAGTTACAAGGAAATAGTAAATTATTATTTGATCTGATACAACACGTGTCTGATTTTCGTAGTAAGCTGGATGCTTTTGAAAAATTATATTGCTAGACAAGAATTTATTCATTTCCCATCAATTCTTGAATGTAAAAAGGAGAACTCTGAAGAAGAGGACATTGCAGTGCTTTCAAAGTTCCTATCTAATCTTAAAAAGAATTTGCTGTAAGATTCCAAGACTTCGCAGAAATCGATAAGCTATCTCAATTCCTTAAATGAATGGATTGACGTAGCTGCAAAGTTATTTGGTCTTTCAAAAAATTCACTGCAAATGGAATTGAACCTTCAAGAAAATATGTCCTTTCAAAAGTATAAAACTGCATTCACAAAAGAAATTCGGGGTAAACATGTTCAAATATTAAAATTGCAAATAAAACTAGCTATCAACTTTGCCACTATGTTTGGCTCAATTTATAACGGGTCCGCCGTCTAACGTTTGTTTTTTTTTTTCAACTAGTGCTTATTTCGTGAATGGTAACACTTAGCTCATGTCTGATTTGAAAGAAACTGGCATCCTCATCGATAAACCAAAGCGTGAAAAACCAAAAACAGAGCGTACACCCGAAAATATTGCTGCTGTGGCAGAAAGTGTGCGTGAAGCGCCATCAACATCAATTCACCGTCGTTCTCAACAATTGAACATTTCGGAGACATCATTCAGACGAATTTTGCATAAAGACCTTGGTATGACGCCATACAAAGTCAAATTGGTTCAGGAGTTGAAGCCAACTGACCATCCAATGCGTTTTCGCTTCGCTAAGTGGGCCTGTGATCGACTTAGAGAAGATGCCGATTTTGCCAAAAAAAATCATCTTTCAGATGAAGCTCAGTTTGTTCTTGGCGGGTATGTAAACAAGCAAAATGTTCGCATTTGGTGCACAGAAAACCCGTACGCATAAGCCGATACACCCAAACGAGTCACTGTGCGGATTTTGGTCAAGAGGCATAATTGGGCCATTTTTCTTCGAAAATGAGCAAGGAGTGGCCGTTACAGTCAATGGCGATCGTTATCGGGCCATGTTGAACGAATTTTTGTTCACAAAAATTGAAGAGGAGGATATTGGCAACATTTGGTTTCAACAGGACGGCGCTACGTGCCACACAGCCGAAGCTACACTCGATGTTTTGCGCCCTGTTTTTGAAGATCGCATTATCAGTCGCAGAGCTGATGTCATTTGGCCACCTCGGAGCTGCGATTTGACACCGTTGGACTATTATTTGTGGGGTGCCGTAAAAGATAATTGTTACACCGACAAGCCAGAGACAATTGACGCTTTAAAGGACAATATTCGTGAAGCCATTGGTGAAATACAGCTGCACACAATCGATAATGTGCTTAAAAATTGGACCGATCGTGTAGGCTATTGCATGGCCAGCCGAGACAGCCATTTGAATGAAATTATTTTCCATTATTAACCGGAAGGATTGTACTTTCAAATAAAAAAAGAAATTTAAGAAAATATTCAGTAGTTTTTTTTATAGCATTTTCAAAAAAAAAAAAAACGTTATTTGGCGGACCCAGTGCTACCACTCAGAAATTCAAAAAAGCATGATTTGAGTTAAAAAAGCATGATTCATTTCGTATTTGGATAACGAGTAAACAAGTACATTGACGGGGGAAGGAATGAGTGAAATGGAAGTACAGAAACAACAAGTGAGCATACAAATAAAGTGTTACTGTCTGCTTTTCAGTTAAAGCCCAATATATAGGTCTGTTTGTTTTAAAATAGTATAGTTGAGTCGTGTTTCTGTAGGGTAGGTTGGTCATGTAAGTGGTAAAGTTGCTTTAAAAAGTGATTATAGAGATACAAATCGATCTTTAAATAAAAAAAACATGATTTTTGATTTAAAAAACATTAAAACATCATTTGAGTCCAAAAAGCATGATAATCATGCTAAATCATGATTTCTGGCAGCACCGGGCGGACCCTTTTTATGCGAATCGTACTTCTCAAAAATGCTTTTAATATCGTTTGAGATTTTCAGACTGTTCCCTGTGTGAACCAAATTTTAAGAAAACTGGCTCAAGACCATCGTTGCAATTTCTCTCTTAATTTTACATATTGTGTTTTCTACAGTTACTTATATGAAGCAAAATAAAAAAAAACAAAACATTATGAGTTTTTCTTTCTGGACCTGGTTAAAAGTTGTCAACCGCATCTGGACCCCACTTAAAATTACTTGCGAACCCCTGCCATAGAGCAACTGCCGAACAATAAGGACATTTTGATGGTTTAAGTGTGTAGATGATGCCAATCACCAAGATCTAACGGGTGGTTAAATTTTAAGGGCCGATGTTGAATGTGAACCACACCTAAACGTCAAGTTTGTTTCTACATTTCATTTGACATTTCTCACTTTCAGACTAACTGAATTTGAACCATGGAAAGAAACACAATCGAGCAACGCGTTAAAGTTATTCGGGCTTATTATGAAAATGGGCGTTCAAATCAAAATGCATATCGTGCACTTCGTTAAATGTGCGTACAATCGGAAAAATCGTGGAAAAATTTGAGCAAACCGGGTCTGTAGGAGATGTGAAAACACCAGTGCATGGTCGTACAGCTCGTACTGCAGAAAATATTGCTGCTGTTCGCGATAGTGTGGCTGAAGAGCCGTCCACCTCAACTCGTCGTTGATGAACATTATGATATAGACTTGCATTTACACGCTTACAAGGTGCAATTGACTCAAGAACTAAAGCCTCTTAACCATTTCAAGCGTCGTCATTGGTCAGAATGGTGGCAAGAAATGGCAACAGTGGATGAGGCACATTTTTACCTGAGTGGATTCGTCAATAAGCAGAATTGCCACATTTGGACGAATGATAATCCAAGAGTGATTGTCCCAAAAACCAATGCACCCACAAAGTGTGACTGGTGCGGTTTATGGGCTGGCGGCATCATCGGGACGTATTTTTTCCAAAATGGGGCCGGTCAGGCAGTTACTGTGAATGGTTTTCGCTATCGTGGGATGATAACGAACTTTTTATGGCCCGATGGCCCAAATTGGAAGATATGGATGTGGACGATATGTGGTTTCAACACGACGGTGCCACTTGCCACACAGCTAACGAAACAATGGCTCTTTTGCGCGACAAATTCAATGGCCGTCTTATCTCACGAGGTGGCGATGTCAATTGGCCCCCAAGATCATGTGGTTTGACACCTTTTGCACCTCTCACGCTCGTCGTTGATGAACATTATGCATAAAGACTTGCATTTACAAGCTTACAAGGTGCAATTGTTTCAAGAACTAAAGCCTCTTGACCATTTCAAGCGTCGCGTCGTCAGTGCACATTTTCACCTCAGTGGATTCGTCAATAAGCAGAATTGCCGCATTTGGGTTTGGGTTTGGTGCGGTTTTTGGGCTGGCAGCATCATCGGGCCGTATTTTTTCCAAAAAGAGGCCGGTCAGGCAGTTACTGTGAATGGTGTTCGCTATCGTGAGATGATAACGAACTTTTTATGGCCAGAATTTGAAGATACGGATGTGGACGATATGTGGTTTCAACAGGACGGTGCCACTTGCCACACAGCTAACGAAACAATGGCTCTTTTGTGCAACAAATTCAATGGCCGTGTTATCTCACGTGGTGGCGATGTCAACTGGCCATGTGATTTGACACCGTTGGACTTCTTTCTTTGGGGTTATTTGAAAGAGAAGGTGTACGTCTATAAGCCAGCAACAATTCAAGAGCTAAAGGATGAGATAATTCGGCACATTAACGGCATAGAACCTCAATTATGCCTCAGCGTCATCGAAAACTTGGACCATCGGATGGAGGTGTGCCGCCGAGGCCGCAGCGGCCATTTGGCAGATATTTTGTTCCATACATAATCAAAGCATACCAATATTATCATACTAAAAAGAAATGACACTAATTTCCCAAATAATTTTATTTTTTTATTCAAAATCAACATCGGCCCTTAAAATTTAACCACTCTTTATGTACGTGGTATTACAACGATTGCCGCTGGTAGCCAAACCTGGTTTACCCATAGCCGGTCTACGTATACACGTCTTTTAATTTCTCAAATATCAAACGTCAGTATTCAGAGCATCTGATATAACGGGTGATTTTTTAAGGTTTTTGAGGTTGTCAGCACTGGTTAGAAATGGCGTACAAACGTCATCTGTCAAATTGAAAAGTTTTCAGTACACTATGCCATTTAATCATGGAAAGACTTTCAAACGAGCAACGATTGCAAATTATTGAAATTTATTATCGAAATTCGTGCGTGAAAAATCTAAAAACCCGCTGTTATATCGAAAAATTGTGTTCAGCGATGAGGATCATTTCTGACTCAACGGATACGTAATTAAGCAAAACTGTCGCATCTGGAGTGATGAACAGCCACATGCCATACAAGAATTACCGATGCATCCCGAAAAAACGACAGTTTGGTGTGGTTTATGAGCTGGTGCCATCATCGGTCCATTTTTCTTCAAAAACGACAGTGGAAGAAACGTTACCGTCAACGGCGAACGATATCGAGCTATGATACGCGACTTTTTTTTTGCCATGGTTGGCTGGGTTGAACTTGGTTGACATGTGGTTTCATCAAGACGGTGCCACATGCCAAACAGTTTGTGATACAATGGAAATGTTGAAGGATGAATTTGGTGAGCAGCTTATCTCTCGAAATGGCCCTGTGAGTTGGCCGCCAAGATCATGCGATTTAACGCCTCTTGATTATTTCTTGTGGGGTTATATAAAGTCGTGAGTCTATGTGGACAAGCCGTACACAATTGAAGCATTACAGGATAACAAAACAACACGCGTAATTCGTGGAATACAGGCGGAAATGCTCGAAAAAATGACGCAAAATTGGACCTTCCGGAGCCGCGGACAACATTTACATGAAGTTGTCTTTAAAACGTAAATTGCAAAGGCCTATTTATCGATTACAATAAATTTTTTGAATATTTGTAAATTTGAGTGTTTTATTCGATTTAAAAAAAACTACGCTTACAAAATCACCCTTTATTTGGAGCATCTGACATATTCGGAGCATCTAACATATTCAGAGCATCTGCCTATAGATTGACGACTTTTGTGAAACGTTGGAGTCCTTGTTTGCTTTCTCGATGAAGGGACCATCAATTTGAAAATCTCAGATGCTGTAACTTTCGCGAATAGATCATGTTCTCCAAAGTAAGTTATCCAAAGCTTTAACCTGCGGTCTCGGCGGCACACCTCCATCCGATGGTCCAAGTTTTCGATGACGCTGAGGCATAAACGACCGTGGAAGAAACGTTACCGTCAACGGTTTTTGCCCCAGTTGGCTGAGTTCAACTTGGTTGACATGTGGTTTCATCAGGACGGTGCCACATGCCAAACAGCTCGTGAAACAATGGAAATGTACGCCATTTCTAACCAGTGCTGCCAACCCCAAAAACCTTAAAAAAATCACCCATTATATCAGATGCTCTGAATACTGACGTCTTAGGGTGGTTGAGATGTCGCAAATGGTCAAGATTTACATGGTGCCACATCGTCGCTTAAAAACCAAACTGTCATATGTCAAATTTCATAAATTTTCAGAAAAGCTATTTCAAGTTTTTCATAACTAGGTATGTTTCCTAAAATGCCAAACGACACTTACGCCCTCACGCTGTCAGTGTAAGAGCTATAGATATGACGGTTTGATAGAAAATTTGTTTTTTTTTTTTGCGAATCGATCTGTATACTCAACTTAAAATCGCAAAATTTTGGCTTATGTCAGTTTGCTTTTTAAGCGACAATATAATCCCACTTAACCATGGATGGTCTACGCGCGCACTCTGCTTCACAAACGTCAAAGTCCCGATGGCATAAGTGGCCATTTTGCAAAATTTAGAGCATCTGTCTATAGACTCACAACTTTAATGAAATTTCGCAGCTCATGGTATCGTTCCGATAGAGAAATTTTCCAAAAACAAATATTTCCTATTTTCGAAAATCTACTACTTCCGAGTAAACATAAAAACCCGAAAACTTAATTTCGTTTTATTTGGGGAGATTTTGTTCGCATTTCTAAAGAATTACAGAGAGCCAATTCAAAACCAAAAACCAACCTCGAAATACAGAGTAGAACCCCCCGCCTTGGCGATATCAAAAACAAGAAGGAAACCCCCCTTCCAAGGTACATATTTACAAAAATGTGAAAGAGGAAAATCGATGTTAACCATTTTGTCATAATCCTTGGGCCATTTAACAAACGTCTACCAAAAGCAAAGCTAACGACTTTGAATTTGCACAATCCCAAAATAGTCCCACGCCCATAGGTATACAACAAAAATACCATGCCAGAGAGTCCCGAACTAAGTTAATCCCAACCCAGGTCCGTTTGTGTCCTTCTGTTCCAATTATAGCACGGCAAAGACATTATTCAAATCGTTACCCTTTTTATAGCCGAAAGCAATTAGATTATAACCTGACATGGTGACATAAACCAGCGTCCCAATCCTTGCTACATATGTATATGTGAGCAAAGAAAAAAAAAATACATGTCTTTATTTCATGTGTATTCTAATTATACCCACTAAAGCAGTGAACAAAACAGTGTCCCGTTTGTAGGTACACTAGTTCCGCTTTTCCACAAAAGCATATTTCCTTTGCTCATAATTACCGTAATGGAATATGCGAATTACTCATAAGCGAGTGGGGCGGCAGGACTACACATCAGTTTTTCTGTTTTTTTTTTTGCACCCACTTTACGTCCTTGTACTCGTTTTTTATGATCACACGCTCTGATAGAGCCGATAAATTAAGTTCTCCAGTGTGCTCACGGGTGTATGTGTGTTATGTCATAAAAATTCAATGGGCGGTAGTGGATGGTGATGACTATGGGCTATAAATCGAATGCGGTGCTAAGAGCTCTTGGCCCATCATCTCCGACCTGTAGAAGGTAACAATAATGATTGCAATCATAAAGGACAAACAGCTTCTATATGTCGTGTCCTTTTAAGTTTTCTTTGCACCCTTACATGTATAACAGCATGTGGGTAAGGGTATCCTCTCTCTCTTCCAATGTAGAGGTATCTAGGATGTTAATCTCTTTATAGTTTCCTGAGGCGAGTGGGTGGTTGTCCACCATAAAAAAAGAAGAAAAGAAAAGCCAGCAAACAAAAAAAAAAGTATTTCGTCCTTCATCCTCTCTATAACGATTCAATAAAGTGTAGCCCACATGTTGCAGGGGCGAGCGAATGAACACCGGACGTCCTGTAAGTTTTTCTCAATGTGTGTGCGGCGGCGGCGGAGGCTCATTTAATGGAAAACTAAAAAGCATTTTAGCCTGAAGGAGCGCATATATAGCAAGCCATCATCATCATCGTGGTCGATGTCATCGTCGTAAATGCCCTGATGGTGTGTCCATTCAACTGTGTGCAGGGAAAAAATCACACACACACACACATAGTAAAATGGGGTTTTCTAAGAGGATCTTACTTCCGAGTTATCCCCCGCATACAGATAGTGTGTGTCGTCAGGTACGGAGAAGATACGGGTGCGAGGCTAATTTCAGTCGTAAATGGCTCAATTCGCCGGTGTGAGAGAAGCCCCTATAAATGCGATGCGATATGATGTGATGCGATGACCTTTTAGCCAGCTCCAGGAGCACACACCTGATAGACTGACATCCACACACGAGTTCCGGACGCCAGAGCTCTACTCCAATCCTAGTCCCGCTCTGCCCAGCTTGTGAGAAGTAATTCAATTGATTTTTGTGGTTTAATTTTCGATCGGTGTATCCTTTTTGTGCACTCGCTGTGACTGTGAGTGTGTATTGGAAGTGGTAACGGTAAGCTACGGGTAGTAGAATTCTTTTATATCGGCTTGCCAACTCATTTTCCGTTTTAATTAATTTCGTGAATGGACTGTAGGTAAAAGCGGTTAGAGGCGGGCTTGGGTTTCGATTTAAATTGAAATATAATTTGACACACACACACACCCATAGACCGATGTGAACGGTGTTTGTACGTAATTTACATTTGGGTCAAGTATCGCGATGTACTACTACTGTTATCGCTCACCCCACCTCCTCTCTAAACATTATGAGGTCGACCATAGTGCATGGCGAGTTTTGAGGATTAATTAGGCTTCGGCGTTATTTTTTTTTTCGAGGACTACGGCTGGGATAAGAGTGCGGGGCCTATTGTTCTAAGCGGGGCTAATTATTAGCGGATATTGAAAATAAATGGTGCATTATGGGCGATTGCATTATGGCCTAAGTGCGGATAAGTGTTAAACAGCACAAACAATTTTAACGGATGTTTATCGATTTAAATGACCTCAATGGGGTTTAGGTTGGAATTAGACAAGTGTGAGCGGGGTATTAACTGGTAAACTGTGCATTGGCGGCGGAACTGAAACTCCTCTTGGGCGGCACTTGTTTTTGGATACGAGTGGACAAGTGGACACGAATTCTGGGTGTGAGTGTGTATTTAGCAACTAGGTGACACTATTGGACTTGACAGTGTCACAAAATGGTGCTAATTAGAGTGTAGTCGGTGCGATTTGGTTTGTTTTAGTTTTGTTGTAATTTATTTGGACGGGTACAGTGGAAGTTGAAGGGGACCATTGTGGGTCCATTTCGGAGGGCTCATTATTTCTGAAGTGATGCTCTTCTAATGGCTGGCAATTTATTTCGTTTCAGAGGGGTTTTCCAAAAATAGATGGCTGTTAGTAGTTGTGAAATAAGTTGTTCACCACCCTTGGGGGGTGTAATTACAGAGGTTCAGAAACTGCTATAAAATAACTAATCAGGTCAAGACTGTTACAATTTATTTACAAGGGGTGAATTTTTAGTCTTTTTGTGCTTGCTTAAGCAGCTCAGAAAAGCTCGAAATCACTGAACCAACACATTTTTAGGTAAACCAACATAGTCAACCCTATCGAGGTATCCGTTCGGAGAAAAAATTTCTACCGAGTTAGCATTTCGATCAGATCTGCTGACGAAATGTAACGCACATGGTCGCTCATCGGTCATATGCGTTAAGTCAACAATTTTTGACATCTATGCGTTGAATTTCCTCTGAAGTTGTCCGACGAAGAATTGCTGCGGAATAAATCGACCGCGATTTTATCTTTTTTTTTGCTCCGCAACGGATATTTCGAAAGCAAATTGGGTTCCGATTGGAATTTACTTTCGTTTCGGAAATTGTCCCGAACTGATACCTCGATAGGGGTGATAATAGTCCTCTGCTTTCCCGTGCCCCTGGGAAGGGTTTGACCAATTCCAACTAAGAGGGAAGTCAGACAGGACGTTTTAAAAATCTCATAGTTGCATACATACTTCATCGTCAGTTTTTGAGATGTCAAGTGTGTCGTGAGTTTTTAGATGTCAGCATAGCGACACACTTGACATCTCAATACTGACCAGCGAATGGACACCAATAATCTGATGATGCCAGTAGGGAAAACCTCAACTGAAGTGGCCATCGCAAGTAGCAACCGATTCCAACTACCTTGAAGAGTGATAACACGAATAAGAACGCTGGGAATTGTGTAGGGATCTCCAGTCAAAGAGGTTCAATTCCGAACTTCATCACCGATCCGGTATAGGGATGCATCACGTAAGTTCACGAACTAAATTCCAATCAAGGATGTGCTTATCTCATAGAAAGCAGTTGAAAACGCATAATAGAAGGACAAGTTCTGTTGGCCTGTTCGAGAGGCTCTTGTCAAGTCTGACTCTTACGAAGACTATCACTTCGGAGGAAATGAGCTGTATAAATTTATGGAGGGCACTTACGTTTTGGTAGTTCCAAAGCCTCAGCAGACACAAAATAATTCGCAGAGATATTTTGGGAATGTTATTCCACAGGTGGACCTCAAGACTGCTGTGGCCATCGGCAATTGCATCCCCTGTGTTCTCACTGCAAAGAAGGTCGGCAAGAGGGTGCGGTAATTTAACATCCGCCGTTTTCTGCAAGCGAAAAGTTGTAATAAAGACACGGGAATACCTACTATCTGAACAAAAAGAGTCGTCAAACTAGATCTGGGAAGCTGATTCCAATTTGAAAGATGTAGTCTCCTATGGCTAGAAGGTAACTCGAATAATTTGGGCCGTACCATACAGTGTGACAGCGATCGGGATCGGTACTGTACTCGGTCATGAAAGGTATAGATCACGAAAAACATCGGCCTGGTATTGGGGCCGAGGATGAAGAGATGGGAATAATTATTTAAGGTTCGCTGATAGAAGTCCTTCTCTAA
Source organism: Rhingia campestris (assembly GCA_932526625.1). Lineage (NCBI taxonomy): Eukaryota > Metazoa > Arthropoda > Insecta > Diptera > Syrphidae > Rhingia > Rhingia campestris. The sequence goes on from OW052185.1 coordinate 107,858,416, forward strand.
GTTCTTTCAGTGTAATCACTGCCTGAAGAGACGTATCGAAAAAGTGGTTTAATGATTGCGCTTTGGATGGGTTTTTTAGTGTTTTTTTTTTGAAAAAGGCCGATCCAACAGCCGGCAATGATGACTCCGGTTATTGGTAGAGACAAAATCTTAGACAGATGTATCTAGCATTTCTAATCGCGTTTCATTAACTTCTACAGCTTGGCCTGGTCCTAATGGCATGTTGCCCACAACCGACGATAAAAAGTTAAAGTTCCTTCCTGTCTCATTTTGGGCCTGTTTTGGTAATCGATTAGCACGGTTCCTCATTTTCGTAATGAGTTCTGATATATCTGGGTAAAATCTTTTAGAAAAACATCATCCAGGGCTCTATTGCAACTGATGGCAAGAGTTTGCTGCATGTTCTGTATTAAAAAATCAGCTCGAAGTTAAGCTGAAGTGATCTTTTAGAAGGTTATGATCAAATAAGATGATCTGGATATGAATATTCTGTCACTTGACTTTATCCGCCCTAGTCCTGGTTTAAGTTCATCGTAACCACGAGTAGTGCAAGAAAAAAATAAGAGGATCCGACTTCGCTGAATTCAGCGTTACTTGGATAAGGCTACTTCAAGAGGGTTTAACAAGACGGTGCCAGTAAATTAAAAAAAAGTGACCTCAGGGGCTCAGTGGCGCGATGGTTAGTGCGATGAACTGCCGCGCAGGAGGTCTGGGTTCGATTCCCAGCTGTTGCAACACCTAAATGATTCTTCACTGGCCCTCCTCTCGAGATGATCTGACAAATCATCCGAGTAGTATCAATTGTCAAGAATAGCTTATCTCAACTTAGCCGTTCGGAGTCGGCATAAAACAGGAGGTCCCGCCATCGTGCAAGAAGTACACACGCACACATGAATGGTTGTGAGAAAGCTAGGCCCTGGGTACTAACGAACCTGTTGCGCCAAAAATTTGTATTTATTTGTTTTTGACCTCAGTTTTTAATTTGATTTAACCTGATGGCTTATGCAATACACGCTCTTTGCAAGGTCTTACTTGGTCCGTGGTTAGTGCTAGGAACTGCTGCTTAGAAGGTCTGTCCCACCTATCAGACTATGATTTGTCAAATAAGCCGAGTATACTCGTGTCAAATCGAAGAAAAATAAACCCATTGCAACCCCTACAGCTGGAGAACGAGGGATGCAATAAAGTATCCAAGGTTTACGATATCTGACATCTGAACTTTTCCAAACACGTAAGAGACCTCGAGAAAGGAAATTTCTTCATCGGATATCTTCGCAATATGAGAAGAGCGATTCATTGCCAGAGCTACCTTACCATTCTTGGTATCAAAAGGGGCAATTAGTCGTTAAGGTGTCGATATTTCATAGGAAAGGTTAGACTACGAAAGAAAAGGTGACTGCACTCGTATAAGCAGGAGCACTGCACAGGCCAAGAAAGGTCCACAATATTTTCTACGTGATATTCATTAAACCAATGCAAGCTTTATGCGAAGTGGGTAGGTAGCAGTAGAGGTAGAGCGATGAACTGTAGTGCCGATCTCCAGTCTTAGGACCAGTCTTTCCAGTCTTTCATTTGCTTTCACTCTGTCTTTTACTTGCTCTACTCTGATTATGATTTGACAATTATTCGAGCAGTGACGATGGTCATGAAACCATCTAAACTCAACCCTTTGGAAGTACCACCCTCATGCAAAATAAAAATGCACGCATACAGGAATTATTGTGAGATATATAAGGAAATTATGTGCCTGTCGCTTATCTTAGTATAAGTCAGTTCGTCGAGGGGCTATTTCATGGGATTAGTTTTTCCAAAAATGTTTGTCAACAGCTTTAACAGAAATCTTTGGTAACGAGGTCATAAATTTTTTTTCGGGACATTGACTTGTAAGGAAAAAGTGGTGCTCTGAGAGGTACTTTTTGGGCATCTTTAGTCCAAAATATTTCATAAAACTGATTACGATGATTGAATAGCAATTTTATAGGTGACTTCGTTTTGACTATCTAACATACGTTTTATATTACTTAGGGCCACTTGCATGAAGACCATTTTTAATTTTTAGCTGCACACATAGTGCGAATGGCTAGGTTTAAACACGGAAGGGACTATCTTTGACAAACAAATTTCGGACTGCTATCCACTCTATATAGGCTCTACAGCTCGCACACAAAGTGCAAGGGGCTAGGTGTAAACACGAAAAGTACTTTCTTCAACAAATGGATTTCGTGCGGCTATCCACAGGTTCTTTGAATAAATGCGTCCTTTTTAGTGATCCTTAGGGTGAGCTTAGTAATTTATTCATCAATCTAGCTATTTTCTGATGGATTTCAGGCAGCTTATCACTGATTAGTTGAATAAATGCGCTGGTGGAAGTGGCCCTTATTGACCTTAGAAAACTGTTTCAATAGATCCATCTATTGACAACCCTCTTTAATACCATAATCTCGGCGACGATCTTTATAGAAATACCACCATTGGGCCCTTTGGATATTTGACACATTCTGCCAGAGCCGAATCCTTAATCAACTTCAAGAAGAATAATAACTTTTTGCCTTCACACATATTCCGCCCTTGTCCTAGTTTCCCCAGAAACCCACTTGCCGAGCCTTCGACAAGACTTCATAAAATCAGTAGTTCATGTCCCCACCCTTAGCACCTCGTGATAATAATATTTATTATCAATACTCCTCCTCTCTCCTACCAAACTCCTGACAGCTCAGGGGGTTTTGAAAAATTTAATAAACACTCCAATCCTGAGTGGAGACGTAACCCCATATCAGGCCCCACCCCGGCCATCTACTTAATCAAATTTTTTGTCACAAGTCACCTTTGTGCTTTGTTCCTGTCAATGGTGTACAAGAAAAAAAAAACACCAAACGAACGGGTCTGTCACACAAATTGAATAATTAATCAGGACCCCGAATAGAGTACTCAAAAGTACACCTTTACAACAACAATCGCCCCATCATCCGCAGAAATAATATTCAAAGGACGAAACAAAACAAAGGCACACGAACACGAACACGGACACTAATACAAATGGAAAAAACCTGAACATTTTTAATGCGTAATTAGTATGAATGTCCCCAGTGACAATGGGCAACGAAAATGCGATTAAAATTGGGCGAACGGGTCACGAGCACACAGCACCACTACCACCATCGAGGAGGACGACAGGAGACACGATGGATGGATGGATGGATGGTAAATCCTAGGGACTCTGTGCTTATTGTGTTATAAGAGGCCAATGTGTCGCTCAGTTGTCCACAAACTCATTATTGTCCATTTATCATTATTATTGCATTAGGTGGGTGCGCGGTTCTAAAGGGGGGCGGTGTGGGAGGGGCGTTGGTGCTACGTTCATGATAATGATGGTTGGTTGGATGATTTTTTTTTTCATTTTTTTTTTTTGAAAAATGACAAAAAGGACAAACTCATTTGCGCCCCACATTTGATGATGAAGGACAACGAGGACTATGAGCTGCTGCTGGCCGGAGCAACTTCACGCGCAAAAAAAAACCGAAAAAGGATTCATAATCATCATTGTAATGAAAATGAATGAATAAACACTTTTGCCATCCGTCCGTCCATCATTATGCATTCAGATTTAGTATACTCTCGTCCTTAGTGTTTTTTTTATCTCTCGTTTGTTTGCTTGCTCCTTTTTTTTGCAGCTTATTTTGACGACCTTTTTATTTGATGATGAGATAAGTGAGTGAAGTATGTATGGATGGGTTTTTAAATAATTACAGTTAAATGTTTTTAAGTGATCAAATGAGATTTCATTTCGTTTTGGGAGGGACGAAGTAGACCCGTGACCCGTAGTGTTTAAAAAAGAGTGAAAAAAATATTAAAACGAAAGCAGATGTCTTTGAACTCGGCCATTGGAAGGATAATCTCACAAGGGTTAATTAGAGTGAAGTTCAAAGTGGAATAGATATGAGCAGAGAAATTAGAAGCCCCGCAGATATTGTCATTCAATTCAACAAATGAATGGCGTACTCATAGCAACAGGTCTAAGAGCAAAGACGTTTCTTTTTTGTTTTTTTTTATCTCCTCTTCCATTTAAGTGGGATACCTTGGGGCCTAGTTCAATGGGAGATAAAATTTCATGAAAGTACGTTTTGGAAAATGGTGGCAATTAACGAAACGAAATAAGGTGTCACTTGGCACTTTGTTGTGTTTTAATCTTGCTTGCTAGAGTAGGTTTGACGTTTTATTTGAAAATTGAAATAAACAACAAATAATACAGGATCGTGTCTTATAACAGGTTGGGTACGGAGAAGAGTCGGTGGGTAGACATGTTCGTTGGGAAGTGGGTTACGGAAGGATCTACAAGTCATTTTAGTTTAGAATATTTTCAGAAGGTCATTCATTATTTCTACATCCACGTAGCAGCTATAACCCGGTTGTCCAAGACAACTGGGAACATAAGGTCAAGTCGGTCGAAAAAGCACTAATGGACGTTTCATCTCTGATAACCCAGATGTATGTGAATTGTTCAACATCACAAACCGTAGAACTGTAGATAATCGTTTATGGAAACATGTTGGATAGGGAGAAGAGTCGGTGACGTAGTAGTTTCCGAGGTAGAAAAGTACACAAATCTGAATGTGAAATTCGCGGAATGCGTTTTGGTACGAGAAGACAGTTTGATTGGTAGGAAAGGAAAGTCGTGGTTAGTAGAATCAGATGCTCATAAATGTCAAGGGGCAAGGATAGGGAGAAGAGTCGGTGATGTAGAAATTTACGCGGCAAAAATGTACACAAGTCCGAATGTGAAGTTCGTGGAATGCGTTTCGGTAAGGGAATACAGTTTAATTGGTAGGAATGTCGTGGTTAGTTATTATGGTTGGTGGGATAAGGTGCTCATTAATGCAAGTGGCAAGGATAGGGAGAAGAGTCGGTGATATAGAAATTTCCACGGTAGAAAAGTACATAGGTCTGAATGTGAAATTCGCGGAATGCGTTTCGGTTTGATTGGTAGGAAATTCGTGGCTGTAGGAAATTCGTGGTTGGTAGGAGTTAGGTGCTCATAAATGTCAAGTGGGAAGTTAAGGTCCGGTATTAACATGAATTGTCGATTTCGAGGCGGGATAAAGATCGCTTTTGTGGACAATAGTACTGGCAGTTTTTCATGATTTTATTTGGTGTTGATAGAAGTTTCTTCTTTAATCATTAAATCATTTGTGTCCGTGATGTTAAAATTTCTATAGATAGGAACTGACAATGGCAATAATAAAAGAGTATCTCATGTTAGTTTATAATCATCTGCAAGCATATAGAGTCTAACGCTAAAAATGTGTGGATTCGTAGATCATTCTTCTTTTTGTTTAGTCATGGAGAGGCCTCAAAAGAATGTTAGCAAATCAACATTTTTATATCGAATTATAGTCAATAGAAAAGAGCTCTACAGCCTTGAGTAACAATTGAAAATGCACCTGTTGAAGCTACATCCTATACACTAGTGAATTGTGGGAAATGTGCTTATAGTAGCTGAGTGGTTTTTGTGAGGGGTCCTGGTTCAGTAACAACACCTGAAGGTTTTTTTAACTGACCACCATAGAAACGACTCTAAGTGGGGAAATGGGCTCTATTTTATCACACAGTCCTAATTTCTCAATAATTTCCTTGAGATTTCAACCATCTTCCTCAATTGTTCTGAAGCGAGGCAATACTAAAACAAAGCATCGAACCATCTCCAAAAATCTTTTATCAGTCGAAACGTTTTGAACCAGGAATGAGGACATTTTCCATGAGAACGCCAGACCTAAAGTTTAACAAATATCAAAGATTATAAAGCAGTTGAGGAGTTTCTTAAATTTGCTGTTCGGAATCGAAGTAACTACAACATAACTTCCCGTTTGTGGTGTCAAAAATATAATTTCATACAGCCAATGGACCAAAAAGCACTCCTTAGAGCAGTTAATGGGACTGAAAAGGTCGTTAATGCATGTCATTTAATTTTTTCAGAAATTGGTAACAAGAGCGTATCTGCAAGAACGGGTATTAATCTTCCCTACCCTGGTTATTAGCTGTGAATTTCACATCACAAAACATGCAACCCCAACTACAGAACCTTCCGGAAGCTTATAAATGGTTTTAGTCGATAGAGATAGGTGGTGATTCAAGAAAAACTGAGCCAGACCTATTCACATAAGCATTCCAACAACCATAGGTACAGTCGGAACCATGCACCCAAAAATTGCACTGATCCTTGACAGAAAACTGAACCAAACCATTAAAGAAACAGATGAGCGCAATCCTAGTCCGAAATATGTGAATAATATTCCCAAAAACTCACCTCCTGACTAAAGACCTTAGTAACAGCTCTGTAAAAACCTAAGCTAAGCGTTCTGCTCCTGCCCCAAAACCCAAAACCATTCAACCGAATGTAATTTTTTTTTTTCAAAGGACAACCGTTTGCCACCTCTTTCGACATTAAATTCACCAATCACCGGGACAGGATAAAGCTTCTACCAGGGGTAGCTAATACCTCTAGCGGTGTAGAAATGCACTTCAAACGAGACAAGGCGAAAACAGGCCGTTTTTGTCGCCGTGTCACGTTTGATTGTCGGGCCGTATTGTTTTGTATTTTATTTACGCCGCGAGCTAGTCGCCGAGTCCTTGTTTCCTTTTTGTGTTTGCTATACTTTTGTAGATGTCAAATTGGGGTGGCAAATTCGCTGAATTGTTGTTGATGCGAAAATCAAGCCTCTGGCATCCTGGATTTTATCTGAATTTATGTAAAAAAAAAATTGTATGCATACACATGTGTGAATGCATGACTTTATGTCGCAAAGGTACAAGTAGATAAATAATAGGTTCAGGAGCTGGAGAGGCAGTGAGATTGACAGCTGCGAGAAGTGGTCGAGGGGATAACACTTTTTGGAAATTTAAGATTTAAATGAACAATTGGAGACTGATGAACCGTTTAATGGATCAATGAAAGACATTTAAACTTCTGGAGCTGAGTTTGTTCTTAAAATAGTAGTGAGAGTAAGGACGTGGTTTGGGATTCCATTATTTTGGAAGGAATCCCAAACCACGAAGGTCATATATGACTTGAAACCAAGCTTTTTAATTCATTTGTTTGTTCAAAAAAGGACGGGTCCCTCAAAGAACCGAACCATATCGAAGGCCATGGTATAAAACCAAGCTTTGTAGTTCCTTTGTCTGTTCGAATGAGATGGGGACCTATGATTTAATGCCAATCCCAAAAGAGAGCTTCGCAAAGCCTCTCATGACAGATTATTGTCAGACTTTTGTCAGAAATCGGGCGGTGACAAAAATGTCGCTATTGTTACGAAAAGGGACCAAGGAAAATCAAGAAAAATTAACCCTTTTCACAAGAGTTATAGATTAATGGAGATCAGTCTGTCGACAGAGTCAGAACGATGATCTTAATGGCTGAAAGTGTTTTTCTCGTAATCGTGGAAGGTGGAAGATAGCCTTATGGGACGCAGAATATCTCAATGAGTGGGCAACCTGCTAAAGAATTAAGTCAGCATTCAGCTTTTCATCTCAGTCTAGGTTTTGGATCATCGGGTGTATTTAAAGCCTATAAAGCCCATCAGTCGAATGACTACAGAGAATAATACATTTAAGGGGCATGGAAGACTGTTTTTCTTTACCGCTGAGGTTGCAAGATCAATAACAGATATCACAACCCTTTCATCATAGGACAACCCTACTGGTCCGGACCGCCTGTTGGATTTGCTGGCTTGAGTCCGAAAGACTATCGATCTTGGTTTACAGCATTGACCTGATACAGACACCTTTAAGTTTTCTTGAGGTGGGTGGATGATATTTGATTGGAACATGACAATATGAGATTAATCGATAGCGCTCCACTATGGAGCATCCTTACTAGAGGGTTTCCGACACTTCTTCGAAACCTAGCCTCACGCGATGATTCGGTATTTTTGTTAAGGAGACACTTCCATTCAAGCAGGTTATGGAATAGATCGAGCGGCTTTTAAATCGATGAATAGATGAATGGCCATCGGTTTGCGCTTATTGCCGAATTGCACAAATTTGATCAGCTGTGGACTTTCTTGACTGAAAACTAAAACCTCGCTAATAGTCGATGTTTCCCATCATTTGGTCTGGACAAATAGTTTTTCGCTGTTTGAAGTATTAGACAGCCTCACCATCAGATCTAGTCTGGACGAATAGCTTTTCGCTGTTTAACGTATTAGACAGCCTTCCATCAGATCAGAGTACGGGGGTTAATTTAATCCCTACTTCTCTCCAAAATATTGAACCATACATCAAGCGTTTGTTGGAAGGACGTTTCATCTTAGATTATGATGGCTTCATCGCCCACAGAGAATAACTGATGACATTTCAAGTCCAACGCTCCTACAAGCTGACAATCAAGGACTGTAATGAAATGAAAAAAGGTCTTAACCAGCTTCTCTGATGTATGTCCAGTTTTATTGGGAAGTCTTTGATGATTGGGATGGGGCATCATATTCTTTTACTTGATCTATCGGAATCTATGATATATTTCCTGAATTGCATGCTGTCCCTGCGCCCAACATTGATTTTTTCGAAAAAAAAATGTTCGCTTTCTTTTACCAAGGATTTCTCAAATCGATACGGTCCATGCATCAGAGATGTACGTTAGGACTCGAATGATCAGGGTCTTGTACAAAATCTCCTAGTAGTTCGAGTAAAGGCTTTAATACTAAGAAGGCTGATGTCCCTGAACAATGTTTAAGAAATCCAATTACAGACAGAATGTAAGCTTGTTTGGATACTTTTTTTGGTATTGAATGTTTCGGTGAGGTCACTCTCGATTATAATGGAATTATCACCCCAAAAACGAATTTTTTTTTCTGATTTGTTCCCAATCGGCGAATTTCCTACCGATGTATCCGTTCCGATTAGAATTTCGAACAGATCTTCCGACGCAATGTAACGTCGCTAACGTAGCTATCAAAAATTGTTGATTTAATGCATATAGCCGACGCGACGTAAACCTAACGCGACGTTAGGTTTACGTCGCGTCGGCTATATGCATTAAATCAACAATTTTTGATAGCTATGCCTTGAATTTCCTCCGAAGTTGTCGGACAAAGTAATGCTGTGGGATCAATCGAACGCGATTTTATGTTTTTTTTATTCTGTTTTGCAACCAATACCTCCAAAAACAAATTGAGTTCCGATTGGAACTGACTTTCGTTTCGGAATTGTTCCGAATGGATCCCTCGATAGGGGTGAATGTTGGTCTCCTTAAATAGATTTTGGCAAGGCATAAATAGTTTGCCCCTAAAAATGCCTTCGCATGTAGCTTTTAAATCGATTAATAGGAGATGGACATCGGTTTGGGCTTATTTTCCAGGACCTGCCGAATTGTACAAATTTGATCATCTGTGGACTTTCTTGACCCACTATCAAGGTGAATACTATGGAAGACATGATCCAGTCGACAACGGTGATAAGATTTATTGCTTTGAAATAGACGCAGTAGATAGGTTCCCCATTTTTGTGGAACGGACTAGATTTTCAATTTCCCGCGGGTTATATATTATATAGCTCGCATTGAGGCCGTATTTTCTATCACCCTTGGTAAGCTTTATTAAGGATTTTGCTATCCTTACTTCAGTAAGGTCGGGCTGTTGGTGAATTTTGAAGTTCTCGCTAATATTTAATATTTCGTTCTACCAGAATGCAGGAAGTTGCTCGCCATTGCCGTTTAACATTCTGCTGGAGTGGTTGGTTCATACACTCAGCATTGACTGTGACTCAACCCTAACTTTTCCTAGTTCATCCCGACAGGATTCTGTATCACAGGATTTGACGTTTTAGATGGAGTGCCTGGAGTAACATCTCTCTATATCTTCCATAGCAAAGATTTCGTTTTTGTCTAAAAATGCGGTGTTCTCCATCTAAAGCTTAATGGCAACTTTTTCAGCAGCTGTTGTCTTAACATGTAGCGTGACCTATAGTAGCTTAAGTGCTAGCTTCGTTCAGAATTCTTCGTTAAGCTACAGATTTATTGTTGATGAGCGGGAAAACCCTCGTTCTTATGGCTCATCGGATAACGTCTAAATTTGTCTTCAGAAAGCCGCATTATTGCTGTGGAGTGACCTATAGTAGCTTGGGTGCAAGCTTCTGTCGGAATTCTTCGTTAAGCTACGGATTTCTTGTTGATGACCGTGAGAAACCAAGTTGTGGTCGTTCTTATGGCTGGTCGGTTACGTCGCAATTGGTCTACAGAAAGCCGCATTATTATTCACATTCACGAACTTCTATAACCCTCTTAACGATGTTCATCGTGTTTGACATCAACCTGAATGAATGGTCAGAGTTTCACTAATTTCTGTGTCTTCAAAGAAGATTACTTTCCCTTCATTACTAAGGCAATAGATCGCCTGATATAAGGACAACCATGAGCCATATATAGTCGATGTTTCTCATCATCTGCCATTACACAGAGTATCTAGTTTGGACCAATAACTTTTAGATTTTTGAAGTTTTAGACAGTCTTTCCATTTGTAACGACTATTATCTCACATCATTGTAGCATTCGCAAGCAGCTTTCCAAAACTACGACCGAAAACAATTCATTTCACAGCCCATCACAATTAAGCCTTTTAGTAGATGGAATGATTGACATAGGAAACCTGTTCTTTTAAAAGCCCTTCACAATGAAGCCTTTTAATGAACACAGATACTGAAACAATAGGAATCTGTCCTTTTAAAAGCCTATCAAAATAAATGACTTATTGACACACCTGGAATCTGTGCTTTTAAAAGCAACACATAGCTGACAATAAAGCAGAGCTGTCAGAAAAATACATTCTAGTGGCAAATTTTACTCTACATCAACCACATTTTCATTAAGCCTGACACAATTGTCAAAACCATCGAAACAATGTCATATTCGAAAACGAAGTGCTATACCATGTTACATGTCAATGTGACATCCTTCACTTTTTCTGATGAATAAATAAAATCGTATAATATCCGTCATTTATAAAAAGGAATAAAAAAAACTCAACCATGATAAGACACCAGCACATCCTTAAAAATCGATCAGCAAACAACAAATCCGAAGAGCATCAAAACCCACCTGTTTTACACAAGCACGTATAAGACTCGCCGAGCTCTATGAAAGCGGGTTAAAAAAATTTATCCAAGCGCCTTGTTCCCTCCAAGTCCACCACAAATCCATCCCTGACTTTCAATTCACCCGCAACAATATCGACAGTAGAGCCACTCTTATCTGGTGGACGATTCTCTCCTTCGTCGAAATGTTTTCCTGCATCCGTTTTCCATTTCGTTTTTGTTTTCGATTTTTGTTTTTTGGTGTTCGTGTCCTTTTTTGTTTCACTTTTTGCCCCGTCGCGCTATAGGAAAACTTTTTGAGACTGCAATGTCCTCTCCCCGACCATGCGACCGTACCAAAGCAATATAGTCCTCGTGCATATTTTGTCTACGAAATGCTTCATGGGGTTCATTCGTTTCATATGCATGCATAAAAATTACCCCCATCCTCTGTCGGCTTCCGGGAAGATTACATTGAGATTGAAGTTGCTCCTGCTGGATGCTGATGAGGTTATACAGAGTGAGAGAGATACTTTTTGCTTAGACCGACTTTTAGCACTCATCCATATAGGCAAACAGTAGAATGTCGTTCTCTGGATGGCCTCATACCTCCGTCCTGCACTGGCATGGCGGGCGGCTATGGTGGTAGTAGTGTCGCGCGAATATGCACTCTCAAATGTTAGGACTGGGAAGTAGGTAGTTACTCGACAGGGCACAGTGTAAAAACAGGACGAAATAGATAAGACTAGGCGAGAGAATCCCATCTAGTGCCGTAGGACTTTTGATGTCCTTTTGCCACCTATGCACCTTTTTGCATGTTATGTTGAGGTTTTTTTTTCTTTTTATTTGCTCATCTTTTGGAATGATCGCTCTTCTTCTTCTTGTTGTTGTTGGAGGTACAAGTTTAGTGTACGTAGTCCTTTTTTTTGTTGAAAAAAAAACCTTCTCTCCAGTTCACATGTCGTTAGTCTTCCTCTTCGAGTAGTATACTCTCGTATTACTGTGTCCTCGAGAGCCAGGGTTTACGGTATTCAGGAACCGGATGTGTATGCGGCTATCGAGAGGAGTAAAAGTGTTTTACATCACTGCAGGTCATGGATAAAACAGGACATAAGATTAATTTCGAACAGTTGTTCATCTTTCCTTTCACGATGTGAGGTGGACACATCGGATGGATGATGGTGTAGGGTGGGGTGGGATGGAGTGGTTATATGAGCGCATGTGGAAAAGGACCCTTTTTTGTTGGCTTAGGCGTTAACAAATGTGCATGTGGGAATTTATTCTGGCTTTTGGCCAACATCCAATGCATACAGAGCACCAGTGGAGTGTGTAGAGAGCAGTGTTTTATTTTGTTTCGTCATCAAACGATTTTTGCTGTTGCCATGTTTACCTTGGTGTACTTTTACCGAAAGCGGGACAGCCCCTCCCCATCCCCGCATACAAGGGCCGAGCGCAGTTACAATTGATTTGAGTCAATATTTTCATTTCCTATTATTGGAACGGCAATCCTTGTGTCCTATTTCGGTCGGATCGAATTAAGTCAGCTGGATGATTCAATTGGGTTTATCTGGGCGGCGAAAAATGTCCCAAGGAAATGATTACGAGTTGGCAGTGGATAGATGACGGCACAGGTCAGACGTCACTGATTCGACGATACCGATGACAGTTGACAGAATTGTAGAAATTACTCACTGCCAGGATGAATGTAATCAGTTGGCAGTGCGGGGAGATGACGTTTGATCGATTACGAGAGAAAGCAAAATCAATAGATGTCGCTGTTGTAGGTAGCTGTCAGTTTGATAGAGTTATGTCGCCAATAAAAGTGGGCTGATTATTGGAATCTTTGAAGGCCCTTGTTATATATGTTCGATTGATTGCAACATTTCTTGCCACCCATGATATTGTTGAAATGTGAAGTTTTCTGCCGTCATTTTCATCAAGAATGATCATTGGCAAGGTTTTATGAGAATATCGGTCGCAGTTTGATAAATATTTCATGAAATGTAAGAAAGATTGTGTCTCTAGGAATATTCCAGGTGATGTGACAGCATTATCAGCTCTTCTCAAAATACGAGCACCACGCAGTTGGAGCTTTTTAAAGTTCGTATGCGTGATGGTCAAGTTAGTGTGACGTTGATCACCGAACAGCCAAATGCCGAAAGATCACGCTGATGCTTCTAATTCCCACTTTTTATGGTTTAAACTCTGGTCACTTTTAAGCGCCGTTATCAACTGTGCGATTACAACATTCGAACACCCTAAAATGGAGATGGTAACTCCTAACACTAACAAGTGAGCACGTAACTACAATTAATAGTAATGGGTCTAAGAGAAAAGTAAGTATCGCTAAGGACACACCAGGCCTATGCAAAGTTGACGCTTCATCCGAGCTCCAACAACCCCTACAACAGGCACAGAACCGGGACCGCCTGCATTTCTGTAGCCATAAACGAAGCATTAAGACTCCCGAACGTCTTGACAATAACTTGACACAGTCGTTAGGGCAATATCTCGTTAGGAACATTATACATCCAGGATTTCAGTAAGCCATGCTGCAGTTATTAGCACTGCTATGAACAACATAGGCTTCATCAACAAGGTCCAATTCAGATGAGTTCTAGGGCACAGCAACATTAAGCGACACATAAAACTGGGTACGATACGCCCTAAGTATACCACTCACCAACCTATCAATACCTTGTTGTGTATTTGAAGGACAGATTTGAAACGTAGAAAAATATCCTCGTATTCAAAGCTAACTGCAATAACTCTCATCGCCTGCTGTACGAAATAGGCAACTATGGGACGTCCAGTTAACCACGAACAAGATGGAAGTAGATAAAGGAACTGACAGAATGACCACCAAATTAGCATTACTAGCACCAAGGTATGGAGGAAATTAGGATTAGTAAAAACCGACGACTTCGTTTTATTGAGAACTTTATATCGTCCATCAACAAAATAAGAAACTTGCAAATGAAGGCTACATAGGCTTTCATTTTGTTTTAGCATAGAAAGTACGCAGAACAATCTATTGCTTCTTTAAAATAGCCCTATCGAAGTTAATTTGAAATATTGCAGAGTATATACTTGTGGATAGCATGTCGGACCTCTCATATGAGAAAAGTATTACCCAAGTTAACCAGTAATTTTCATGACTGCATGCAGAACAATCTATTGCTTCTTTTAGATAGCCCTATCGAAGTTAATTTCACTACCGAAGAGAATGTCGAACCTTCCATGTGACTATGACCCAAGTTCCCCCAGTAATATTCAAGCTTACTGAATCAAATGTGATACATGTTCTCAAGTTACAATTCAGTTTCCATAAGGTTGGAAAAAATTGGGCTTATGGAATCCTATTTGGCGCACTTTTGGAAGTTATAGATTTCAATGAAGGCAATGATTGTAGAAATGACATAAAACTTAAGGATTATGTTTGGTTTTCCATTTTAAGGATCCAATTTTGAGACAAAGCGGGTTTAGGTTTTCGTGTTGAAAAAATCAATTTTTCCCCAAATGCCAAAATATAAAATTTTCAATGGTGTTCACGAATTAAGCTTAGTTTTCCACTTTATTCAGCATTTCATGAGCTCCACATCCTGACGCAAATAATTGTCAATCGGAGCGTATCGTACCGATCCTGAAAAATGGGTTATGCTCAGCTCCAGGTTAGATTCAGGAGATCAAAACACCAAATTTCTATGACGATGATACAATATCATGAAACGGTCTCCTAGTGGCAAGAGTCCTGCGGAGATGGTGTTGAAATTCAAAATCTGCAAGAAGAGTTGACTTTGACAGAGAAGACACATCGATTAGTAAAATTGGAGACTCGGCTCTGGTCTGCTATTCTAGAATATGAAGAGCAAATGGACATTTGGAAGAGTTTCTGATAGAGTCCGTCATTTACATTTCATCGTGGCTGTAAATGGAAATTCATAATGAAAAGATATAATGACCAAACGGGAGCCACTAACGTTAGAGGTTATGCACAGGAACGGGATTATGATCCAACATCACATTCTCTAGTTTCTTAGCCTGCAAGAGCCAATGCAATCGCCGAGGAAAAGGAAGAAACCCCATCTTGAACCACAAAACTATGGAGCGATAGTTATTGCTTCCATCTTTTCTGAGGAAGACAAGCAAATCACATAACCAGAGACAATTCGTCCAGCCATCTGCTTCCTCGCTAGCAACTAATGTTTCACACACTAAGTCAATGACAAATATCTAAGGCGGTATATGATAACACGAATCATCCTATTGAACATAGAAGCTCCAGTAGGATACTTCGCAAGTTGTAATCGACGGAAACAAACTTAAGTTTAGGGGGATGACTCTCAGATATTTGAGGTCTAGTAGGACATTTTGCAAGTTGTACTCGAAGGACAAAACTTTAATGTAGGGGAAATACTGTCCGATATCTACTTCTTGCAGGATGGCTGGACCTAAAATTTCTTCATTTGGACGGCTGTTTTTCGTGATAATTGATACTAGTGGCAGATCATATTAGTGCTGCTAACGTTTGAAATCGAACACAGATGTTCTGCCAATTTTAACCACTGCTTGAGGTTAAGCACAAGGGATAACCACTCCAATTGGTCAATAGCTAAGACAGCACATTTCACTCCAAAAGTAACAAATTGTTGCTCAGAAAGCATTTCAGTTCGAAAACATAAGAGTTCCGGAAAATTTGACTAAAATTCGATAGAGGACAAGACGTACGAAAATAAAAAGCGAATTGATGACAATTTTTCAGTCCCCGGGGTAGCTACTCCAGTCCAACCCCATTAAAGACAACATCGCTACAATTGGCGATCCCGAATTAGAAATTTATCTCAATCAACTCAAAGTGCGCAACTGAGGCCAGTTAGCCAAGGACTGAAAAGGTACATTCAATGCCAATGGAACATTTCATTTGGTTGCCTCTAAATTCCTACAAGTTCCTCTCCCAAAAGCTATTCCCCAGCTCTTTACCAGTCAAATGCTAGCAAACTCCATTCATCACACCAATTCCTTGCATAAGTCAACCCCATTTTGTGGCCAGTTCGCCACCCTATCAGGAATTAATAATTTTTTAATTTTCCATTTCAAAACCGATTTCCATTAATAGACCAAACAATTTAATCCAACGTCTGGCGTGTCTGTGGGTGTGGTTCGGCCCTCTTTGTATTTGCACACCCTCATGGCCGCACAATGTGGCACATATTGACATTTATTTTAACAGCTCGGCAATATTCAAAATCAATGAAAATCGTCACCTTATCCCCCCACACCGTCACCTCCCCCCGCTCCAAGCATCGTCGTAAGGATTGAGTTGAACGTTGTTAGCAGCAAGTCACGCCGTACCGTACCATCAACCCCCTACCCGCCGCCATCATCATCCATCTATCCATCCCATCGTCCTCGTCAGCGTGTAGTTAGTTCTCGGTTGTGTGTTATTCAAGGAAAATCAATGTCGAAAATCGTTCATGACTGACTAAATCCCTCATGGGGTCCTTACCGGGCTAGAATTAAATTCAGAATCTCTGATCCTTGATGGTTTAACAGATGGCTGATAATTTGAACGGTTTTTCTCACACTCGCGATAGGTGTGTGTACTATGACTACGCGTATAGTCGCATAATGTCCTCAGCAGTGTTTGCGAATGGATTTTATTACTTCGAAGGTTGAACGGGTGGAGTAGGATTTGCTGCTGCTGCTGTTAGAAATTATCAAGCGACAAACAATAAAAAAAAAAAGCGAATAAGAGAGAAAAATCAAGTCAGTCGGGTGTAAGGAGTGAGAATAATTTAATTTGCCAAAGTAGAGTTGAAGGTCCTTTATTATTCCTTTTTTTTTTTTTTTTTTTTGATGTTGTCATGGTGCAAGAGATTTTTCTTCGAGTAGATTAAACCGAAAATATTTTTTTGGTATGGATTTTTCTTTTTGTTTGAGTGTATGTATGTTGATGTTCTTATTAGTTGTTGCTGTGCTTATGAATTTTTGTCTAGGAGACTCATAACTGATAGGGAATTGTATGGACAAGAAGGCGCCTTTTTGACATTTTAATGGGGCAGTGGTGACGACGTTGGTTGAAAATTTAAGAAGTGAAAGGAATGAGTTGCTATAACAAATGTCGTGAAGAGGAAGAGGGCTTTAGGGCTGACAAATGAGCCGTCACAACATTCAATTAAGTCATTAAGCGTTTGGAATCATTTGGGTGTCTACTAAAACCTTTTGAATTAAATAACCACAAAAAAAGCAATGAGGATGGAATGGCGCCTAGGTTCTGAACACACATTAGGTACCCAAAATACATATAAAGAGGGCCATCGGTTTTCGTGCGATTCTGCGATGGCCTCTTAGCGAAACAGAAACAATAAAACATCTGGCATTAACGGCCCACACATGGCCTCATACCTAGCTTCAGACACAGGTTTTCAATTTAAGCGCAATCTTACATGCATCAGTGCAAACAGTATTCGAGAATGATGATGTCGACACTATTGGTCGTTGAAACGGAAGAATCGTACCAAAATGAGACATAATCGATGTCCCCATCGGAAAGTGTCAGTTTTACAAATGGCCTCGAAGGCCTTGACGTCTGTGAAGCAAACAGAATTAGTTTTTGGGAAAATAAGCGGAATAGTCGTCACGGGCTTAGTGGCGCGATGGTTATTGCGATGAACTGCCGCGCAGAAGGTCTGGGTTCGATTCCCAGCCGAAGTAACACCTAAACGATTTTTCACTGGCCCTCCTCTCGTGATGATCTGACAAATCATCCGAGTAGTATCGATTGTCAAGAATAGCTTATCTCAACTTAGCCGTTCGGAGTCTGCATAAAACAGGAGGTCCAGCCATCGTGCGCAAGAAGTACACACGCACACATGAATGGTTGTGAGAAAGCTAGGCCCTGGGTACTAACGAGCCTGTTGCGCCAAAAATATGTATTTGTTTTTTAGTCGTCACGATTTGTGAAGAACGATTCGTCAGTAATTTCGACAGACAAATGGAGTCGAATGTCAGTCCAGTATTAATATTTGTAAGCCAATGCAATAGAACACTTTACTTCAAAACAACTCGAAAAGTGGTCCTGTTATTTTTAATGAACCATAACTGTTAATAGCCCGACTCCCAATGGTCGGTGAAAACCACAACACGAGACAAAGCAAGCCCTGGAAGGTCATGCAGTTCTCGACAGAGAATATTGCCGCCGCAGATGAAGAAGTCGGGGAAACTCCGCTGACATCTTGGTGTCTCTTGCTCCGCAGAGGCGTTCAACGGTCAACTCTGCGGAGCATTTTGGTGAAAGTCTTGAAGATGTTCCATGGAAAGAACTACGAAGGAGGAAGCCAACATTACACTCGCAAACTCAAAAAAAGTCGTCCTGACATTTTTTAAAGAACTATATCCGTTGTGACCCCGTTGTGGTAGCTCAAAACGACAACACGGGACTAAGCAGCCCTAAGAGGTCATAGACAGAGAATATCGCCGAAGCGGATGAAGAAGTGTAGAAACTCTGCTGACATCGACCAGACATCGTGCAACATAATTTGCCATTGCGCGCACGTCTCTGCGGGTCATTTTAGTGACAGTTTTGAAGATGTTCCCAAGAGCTACAAAACAGGAAGCCAACATTACTCTTGCAAATGGCCACAACGTACCTACAATATGAAACAGGCGTTACTCAGTCGTCTGATATCGCGGATTTGGTATTTGCATTTGCCCGAAAGATCAAAAAATGTAACCCCCCTTAACTAGATTTACTATGGCGTTATGTATAGTCACAGGTTTATGTGATCCCGATTTGGCGATTTGCACTGTCCCGCAAGATCAAAAAAATTTAACCGCCCTAGACTTGTCACTATTGGGTTATGTATTAGTGACAGGTTTATGTAAAACAGCCACAAACTCTGGCAGCACTCTTTCATGAAGTGGATAACCTATCGCCCAAAGTTCCTGGATATCTAAATGAACCTTCGGAAAATATGGTCACACAACATGCAACACCTTGTATAACTTTTAGATAGGAAAAGATTTTGTCTACCTAGTCTCCACTAATAATGCTGATAACGATCGCTTGTTAGAAACCATTACTCATGCCAATCGCCCTTTAGCAATGAAGCCTATACTCGAACTGCTACGAAGATTCTGTAGAAGATCCTTATTAGTAGATATCAAGAAATCATCTTTTGTTCCGAGTGCAAGATTCTTTAAAAAAATCGAACATATTGACTCTGATCGGTTTTGAAGGTGAAGAATTAAGGAAAAACATTAGCAGCCGCACAAAGGCATATACCTGGTCAACAAAAAACTTTGTGTTGAGCTTATTTGTTTTCTAGGGCATGTATGATCAACTGAAGATTTTTTTACTGAGCCTACATCTCATCGGGATCGTTAAAGCTCTGCCACTCAAATAGAAAGGTGTAATGGGAGGAAAATGTAGACAGGTGCCACGACTACACGCTTATGTGACAATCCTAAGCCTTACGTTAGAAAATCTTCATATCAATGATACTGCCGGCAGCCAGATATCGGACGCAGTAGTAGCAAATTCATTAGCCACCTTGTACTACTATTACGTACATATACTTGGGACGTTAAACAATTTAATTACTTACAACTTATTTTTAATGCGCGCTTATGCAATTACATTCAATTCCAAACTTACCTGAAAGAAGAGAAAAAAATTTAAAATATGAATAAAAATGTTATACAACTATGCATAAAAAGTATGTTAAGGACATGCGAGGATATAGAGGAATCATTAAATCCCAAGCTATCCCAAAGGGTACCACCATTCAAGGAGTTGTTCATGCAGTAAGCGACGGGGCGATCAGATATATCAATCTCCTCAGCAACCCATGCAGTATTTTAGAATGTCCGAACATTCCGAGGACCTAACATCGACTTGGGCCACTGCTTTATTGCAGCCGAAGTAAGAAGAAAACCGAAATGCTGTTAAAAAAAAATAATTTAGAGAGACTGCAAACGCAAGAGACCACCCAGACCTTTTCAGAACACGGTATCCCCTAATCTCTTGATTATTACCATACTACTAGCATTTAATATCGAACACTAATGGCGGTAAGCAAGCTATAAGATCGGCCAGAACTAATGTGATAGGTTTCTCCTACAGACCAGTAAGAAAGCCCTGGTTTGGCCAAGAATGACCTTAGATGCCCACAGGAAAAAATTTAGGTCTATAAGGAAAAGCTTTAGTTGTAGACAAGAGCCGTCATTGAGTTTTATATGCAAGGATGGACTATGGAGATGAAAATTCAACAGCGAACTTTATGACCAATCTAAGCTGTACATAGCTAACATACCCCTTGTTAAAAAAATCCGCATTGGACGTTTAAGTTTTCTTGAAAATTGAGAGCAAATGAACGCTAATACAACGGCTCGCAGAGTCTTGGATTCCTAACGCATTGAAGAAAGACCTCGCCTGAAGTGGCGCGCATAAGTAGAAACCGACCTGAACCACCTTGAAGTGCGCAATTTGAGGCAGTTAGGTAAGGACCGGGCTGATTGGAGAGGTATGTTCATTGAGGGCAAGGTTCATTCAGGACTATAGCCCCACTTAAATAAGAAAGTAAGCTCATCATGTAACACAGTGATATCACCATACTCATTGACAGCCAAGCGGTTATAAAAGCAGTATCTGCTATCGAAATTAAATCAAAGCTAGTTCGCCGCTCAGAGAACGAGTGGAATACAAGACCCCAATGAAAGCCAATACCAGGTGGAAGTCATTGACCACCTGCGAAATATCTCGGAAGCTCTGGCCAGAATACAACGGGAACCGGACCAAGAAACTTTTGCGGTACGACAGAATCTCCTTGTCTAAACTGGTAGGAGCTCTCACTGGTCACAACGTTCTCAGAACCCATACAATGAAACTAAATCTCAAGGATGACGACATCTGTAGAGGCTGTGGTGATAAAGAAACACACGAGGACACACCTCATTCCCTCTGTCACTGCCCGAGTCTCTGTCACCTGAGGAACAGGACACTTGGAAGCTACTACTTCCAAGCCATCCAAGAACTTTCCAATATTCTATATCTCTGTCACCTGAGGAACAGAACACTTGGAAGCTACTACTTCCAAGACGTCCAAGAACTTTCCAATATTCCATTACCCTATTTTTACAGGTTCCTACGAACATCAGGATGGCTGGATACCCAAAGTAACAATAAGGAAGGACGTAATCCCACCAAGGGTACCACAATGGGTCCACATGGACCTACGTGTGGCGGAATAGAGGATCCTCTACTCCACCAACCCGTAAACCAAACCTAACCTAAGCTCATCATGTAAATTTCCTTTTCAGAAATGTCCTTCAATAAAGAACGCGACGACAGTATTGCTGTACCTATATTGCTCGGTTAATGTTTACCTTAATATGATATCTTTACGAAAATATAAATTATGACTATTGAGAGACTAACCTTAAAAATGCGGGACGTGTTGGATTTGAAATACACTCATCTCCTTACGAATTGTTTGGTGTTTTGCGAACTAGAAAATGTCGGACTGGACCGACATCACAGAAATGCTCCCTACGATCTCACTGCACTCGCGAGGAAAGAACTATTTTTTGCAAACAAAATTAATCGACATTTATTCAGAATGCTTTGTGATATTCAATTGTATCTAAAACTTATCGAAACCAATATGAATCGAGAGCTGACAAAACCTAACCACATTATTTGCACTTTCCACTCCAACACATTTATTTACAAAAAAAAAAAAAACGCCCACAGAATTACTTATACCTATTCATTGGTGGCTTCTTATTAATACAATGATATTTTGAGAAGAGATATTTTGAGAAGAGAACACACAATTTCCAAGGAAAAACACAACAATTTGACAATGCAAACAGCATTCGCGGCCATGTTTGCTTTTTTTTTTACATGCACCGATGGATCGGCCAAACAGAATTTACATAAAAAAACGCATTTTTTACAATGAAATCGATCGAAAATTTACATTCAATTATGGAATACCTATTTATTTAATGAAAAACAAGCACTTAAACTCGAGAACTTACTTTTATACAGATATTTCAAATTTTATTCCATAGAAACCGCGACGGACCAATTACAATGGATTGCATTCGCAAAAACAACATTATTTTACACAACAAAGAGATGCACATGGTCGCAAAATATTTCCCAACTATTTATTTAATAGAAAACACTAAATTGAAATCGAAATTTTGATAAATTCACTCGAATTATGATTTTTCACCAAAAAAGAACAATTAAACTGACAGCGATGAATTTTTTGACATATTAACTGCGCGAGCCGCGGTGGATCGTGAGTGGGTGTGGAATGTGTTCATGGCTAGTGGCTGATGGCATGGCATGAAGCTGTTAGCTGAATCTTAGCTTCATGGTTTATTATGACCATGACTCCCAAAAATTGAGAATTGAGAAGAAAATAATTTTTTTAATGTTTTATCGTAGATATCTAGGTACAGATTTTTGTGTTATTTTTCATTGTTTTGTGTGACTATGGTATAATAATTTTCCTATTGTTTTTATTCATCAATATCAAATATTAGATAGTTTTGGAGTGAGTTTTGGAGGAACATGGGGTTGCTAAGAAATAGACTAGGATCACGTATGTAATGTAATATTCATTGGGTGACATTTTGCTAAAGACGCACACACGCTTTTTTTATTTTTATCACAACGCACGGAATGAACTAGCAACCACTGAACAACTGGCCAAGAGATACAGGCTAGCATCCCACTATCTTAAACACACACACAGAAGCCCACATATGCTAAAGGAAGGACATACCGATACCAAGCCTCTGAACAAATAGCGAGGTTTACATCGTATGACTGTCATAACATATAGCCACAGGCAGACGTATAAAGGAAAGGAAAATTTGGCAGCAACATATGAACAGCCATACAAAGAAATGGAAATTTCAGTAAACTCTGTTCAAGTGATGACGAGACAGAGACACCATGTTTACATTGGAAGATCGTCACATTTTCTCAAAGACACTCAACACATGCCCAGGCATTTTTTTTTTTTTTTTTGAAATTCTGACCTGCCTAAGCAGTAATATACACATCGACCTAAAAGATCTATTGTGCTTGCCGTCAGATGCTTTTTAGGTTAGTAGCGCTTCTACTTTCCTAACGTAGCTGATAATACTTTCAGCCGAAGATATCCTCAATTCTTCGGGACTTAAGAATTCCCTGAAGAAAGTTTCTCTTCTCATACCGTAAAGGGCCGGGCATTCACATATGATATGCTCGGCTGTTTCGTCTTCTTCTAGACATAGTCTGCACTCCGGTGAGTCGATTAGACGCATTTTGTTTAGGTGATATCGCAGACCGCGATGACCAGTTAGGTAGCCTACTAAGTTTTTGATATCGTGCCTGCGAAGATTTAGTATCTTGTCGGCATCTGATTTGAAGGGCTCTTTTGGCCTGTCTTAGGCCTGGGATGTTTCCCCAGTATGAAACACATCTGTTTTGTTCCCAGTTTTTTATGACTATAGATTTATGGCTGATTTGGGGATTGCACAGAAGGGTTCAGGTCCAATGAAGGGGGTTTCGGAACCTTTTCTGGCTAGTTCATCAGCTTTTTCGTTACCTTCAACTCCCTTATGTCCGGGGACCCACCATAGTTTGGTTTTGTTCCTGGAACTGAGTGTTTGGAGGGAGTTGAAGCAGTGTAGTACTGATTTGGAGTCAATGATGTGTGAGCTAAGGGCTTTTATAGCTGCTTGACTGTCCGTGAATATATGGATGTTTGCGCCTTTAATACCTGAGTTGTGTATTAGGTTTGCGCATTCTTTTATGGCATGTAGCTCAGCTTGGAATACACTAGGGCTTTTTCCCATAGGTATTGAGATGTTTTTATTTGGTCCATGTATGCCAGCTGCTACCCCTGAGTCCATTTTGGAACCATCCGTATACCACTTTAGGCCGTTTAGGCAGTTTGGTGGGTTGTTGCTACACCATGCTTCTCTGGTTGTGATCTCCGTTGAGAATCTTTTGTCGAAGCATAGTGTCTTTGGTAAGCGGTCTGTAACCGCACAGATCATGTCAAGTTCTGGAAGTTCGGATAGAAGTTCAATTAGTTTTAGATGTTCACTAATGTTTAATTCTTCCGCTTGTGTCAAACTTGCTGAGCTGCGAATTGCCACTTTTTTTATATAAATGTGGAGAGGTGTTAGTCCTATTAAGGCTTCCATAGCCGCCGTGGGACAGGTACGCATAGCTCCGGTAATGCCCAGACAGGCAAGCCGTTGTACCTTGTTTAATTTATTTATAGTTGTTTTTTGGGTGACTTTGTTCCACCATACTATTGAAGCGTATGTTATAATGGGCCTGACCATGATCGTGTAGATCCAGTGTGTGGTCTTTGGAGAGATTCCCCAGGTTTTACCATACATGCTTCGGCAAGCCCAGGCATACAAATGGATGGAAATGTGAGTAACCCATGCATAACTCGCGACGAGACATAGGTTTGCATCGGACGATCGTCACATCTGGCCAAAGCCACAGAATACACACCCGATAATACAAAGGAAAGGAAATTTCAGCAACCTCTGAACAACTGGTAGACATAGGTTTGGGGTATCTTCATGTTTTTCCTACGGCACACAGTACATAGCCAGACATACAAATGGAAATTTTAGCACCCTCGGAATCTGAACAACTTTCAGCGATACATACATAGGTTTGCATGAGACGATTGTCACACCTGGCAAAAACCCACATAACACATATCTATCCTTGCAAAGGAATGGACCTCTGAAAAATTGGCGGCGAAACAGTATTGCATTGGACGGTAGTCACATATTTCCAAAGGCATGCACACAACACATGCCCAGACATACATACAAAGGAATGGAAATTTTTGCAAAAGCAAAATCCAGACATACAAAGGAATGTAAATCTGAACGACTTGCGGGGAGACACAGGTTAGCATCTGACGATCATCAGATTTTGCCAAAGCTACACACAAAGAAATAAAAGTTTCAGCAAACTCTCAACATCTTGTGACATAGGTTGGCATCAGTTTTTTAAAAAACAAAAATGTAAATGCTTGTCTGGCTAGGGCTAAACTTCTATCAACTTGATAGCTGCAATGCCCTTATAAAGCCAGTCATCGCTTAAGGCCTTTCCAGAATGCATATCTGAAGCTGGTGCATCGCTCTCAAAAGAGAGATACATTTCTTGCATGAAGTTTCCCTCTTTTCAACTTCAAGCTACAGATTCACAAAGATACACATTGTGTAAGCGGTTACGAGTTGCCTTGTTTTTAACTTTTTACAAGCATCAGCTTCAAATACGAATTCAGGGCGGCCCTTTACGGTTGCGGTCTAATGTAGCAGCTTCCTACATTGAAAAGATACGGCTATTTGAGACGGCAGAGTCTCCTACCCTGTTAAGGATTATACCGAATGCCAGAATCCAAGTAGATAAAATATTATCGCAATAAGGTCCTATACAATGGTGCCCGCTGAGTACCTAGAATTGACAATTTCCTTATTTAGGTGATACAAAGGCAGGTTTCAATGGAGATTGCTAGCGACAATAACCTGATCTTCGGAGCATACAACCCCAATGACATAAACATGGAGAGCACGCGTAATTCGGGCTTTATTCCAACAGATGCATTTGTTTATATCGATTCGCTATGGTTTATATAGGATAGGAATGGTCACGGTATTATACCACCCCCAGCGTGATGCGTGGTGCGTGGGAAAAGCGACAGATAAGCGACGGGTAAGTCGACAATGTTTTGGAGCTCCTGCGCTTTAGCACGGCGATATCAGATCGCGATAAAACTGATTCTGAAAAAAAGCGCAACAAATTTTGGTGGCTTAATGAGGACAGTGTTTCTGCACGCCCTTAGGACTTTGGGGACTTTTATTAGACCAATAATTAATTTTAAGAATTTAAATTTAAACGTACAACGCCTGGGGCGGGGTTCCATGCTTGCCGGGCACACAAACACTTAATTAGTATTACTTCCACTCAGGGCTTATGGTAACGATTGCTTGCCATCCTCAATATATTTTAGTTAGAAAGTAGTTTTGAGCTGTCCTGCCTTGCTTTGTGTTTTATCGCTTATTTGGCAACCAATGCTCAAATGGATGGAAAAGCCAGTTTCATAATCAGAGTAAAAGTAATATGCAGCAATGGCTAATAGTCCAACAGCGGGTCTAGAGACAATTCTAAACTTTACACCAAAAGATCTTCATATCAACGAAACTGCAGCAAAATGCGGAACATGTGCGATAAAGAAGGAGACAGAGGCGTTACGAATTAATGTGTTTCCATCGAACATCGTAGAAATATGTAGAGCTATGCTTTTTGTTTTATCGCCTAACCCAATCGTTTATGACAAATATTTATTTATATATATTTCTTACAAAAATTGGTAGCTGATATATAGGCTTCTGGAAACAAAAGGGTCATCCTAGCACCCGAATGTAGGATGCACATCATACCGAGTCCAAACTCTTGAAACTGAAGAGATTTTCGACAGGAATCTGGGAACTCCTATCAGCTGTATAACTACGGTTTAGCAGATGTAAGGAGCTGTCAGTCCCTGCGAGGATCAGAAATTTACGACCAATGACCAAAATAAAACTGAAAAATCCTGATGTTGTGGGTGGATCGGCTAAGTTGTTAGTGAGTTGGATTTCTTAGTGGGGGGTCACTGGTTCAAATCACAAAAGTAGCAACACCTACAAGTTTTTTCACTGCCCAAAGTCTGGAAAAAAAAAAACAAATATAAAACGGTTTTAAGGGGCATCTCAAAGTTGGCGTTCGTAATCAGAATAGGTCCCATTCATCGTCTCAAACATATAAGGCCGGACACAGATTAAATGGAGAGGCTAGCTAGGTTTGAAGGTCATAAATTCCTTAAATTTATTTCTCACAAAAATTGACAGCAGAAATGCAGGCTTTGGGAAACAACAGAGGCAACCAAACACCCGCCCAAGAACATAATTTTAAAATTGTTTACAGCTAGCATTCAGAGCACCTTGCAAATGCCTGCAAAGTGGAAAGACCGAAAGGAGCCACATGACCGACCACAACGGCTCTCCGTAGAGCCATCTTTTCCTAGGAGATATTAAGGAAACTCAACTGTCTGGCAGAACATTAAAACAAATTAGAAAAAATTAAAAAAAAAGTTAGTTAGGTCTTAGCAAACGCTCGTCAGATAAAGATTTCAATTTTATAATGTGGACGTCCGACTATCCTTAGAACGGAGCATCCTCTATTCCACCCATGCCCAAACTCCCTATACCTAGTTCAAGCATTTTGATGTTTCCAGGATAATATTTATTTTCGAGTGTGGCTGCCCATACACACACATACTCGTAAACCAACTCGAAGTAAGTCTTCAGCAATAAGCAAGACCATGCTTACGGGTAAAAGCAATTTAACTGTTAAGAAATACAAAACGCATAAAGCCCTTAAAGTTGAGCGAGTTATGAGGAAACATTTTCCCATCGAGACACTTTATAAACCATATTTCCTCCATAGCTCCGGCCCTGTTTCCTGTGTGCTCCATTTTGCCGGGCGTACACTTAAGTTGCACTGGTGTAGTATCGTAGTTTCGTTATAGCGTACATGGGACGCACGGGCAACAAGGACGACGAAGACGACATACATTCCAGCGCACACACAAGTGTATAGTATATATTTTTCTTCTCGCCAAATTGTGTACACAGGACCAACACCATCTTCATCATCAGGACACCGCACCATCTCAACACTCTCGAAGTAATAGGAACGTGACTAAGGGTGCGATAAGCGTTATTTGCTTATCTCCTTACTATACCATCAGAACACTTTTCCTGCGCCCGTACGACAAGGAGAGAGTGCATGTGAGGCGGGGGAGGAATGGTGTGTGGGTGGCTCAGTCTCAGTCCTCGACAACATCCTCTTCGACGAGAGACAACACTTGGGGTACACTGCTGAGGCTGTGCTGGTGTGGTTCGACTTCTGCCGTTGCTGATCATGATCAACACACAACAGCAGGCGACGTGAAGTTTTGGACCAGAGACCGGAAAGAAAACATGTCCCGGCAGCGGAAACAATATTTTTGGCTTTAAGCGTTATCCCTTCCTTAGTCGCGTCGCCGCCGCCCGCCATACCGTTTGCGGTGGTGTTGGATTGCAAAAATGTCATCAACTTGAAGATGGAATCTCTCGCTCTGTTTCGATGTTCCGGTTTGTGTCGGCAGGCAGCCCGCTCTCAAGGTATGATACACACACCACACAATGACTTTCATTGGCCGGTAATAAACTTAACCGAGGTGCACGTCTTTTTTCCTGATCACGCAGCAATATTTTCAACCCCCAACTGGGCGCGACGACGATGTACTAGTGTATCTGTATCCGAGTCCTGTAGATACGAGATAAAGCGTACGGGTGTGCCTTCCCCGCCTGAGTAAATATCCGATGATTGAAAATTGTGCATATTTTAAAAAGGACCTAAGGACCGCGCGCTCCGAAGGGTGATTGGTTGGGTTGGAATTAGCTCATGACGTAGACAATGACGAACATACGTGCGGATGATTGAATTTGTAAAAGAGATTGACGTTATTGGATGAATGTTATAACATTTCGTGGTTGAGACAGCGGGCGAGAGAAAGAGTTAGATATGGTGTCCCTGTGCTCCAACATGACACTGACAAGTGACGTGGCATTTTCGTTGCTTTCATCCCTTTTCACTATCTGGCTGGCACCCACTTACGAGTGGGTGTGTGGGATTGCAGGGACGAACTGATGGTTTTGACATGAACAGGACGGTCTGATGGTCTAATGGTGGTTCGGTTGCTTTGGTTATGTGTGGACCGATTAATATGGACATTGGCAGAGATTGATGACGTTAAATCGATTGATGTGTGCAACGTGTGAGTGTGTGTGTGGTAAACCAGGATATCTGCAGTGAATTTGTAATTTAAATGTCAAATTGAAGGTGGCGGCGATGAAAGCCAGAATAGGCGATGTGATAATATGTTTTTTCGTTGTTGTTTTAGGGGGATAGGTAGCGCATTTTTTTTTTTGTACGATCATTTGGTGAGAGACACGTGATAGGTGTGTTTTTGTGTGATAACTGGTTGCATTATTTGGATTTTAATTTAATTAATAATTTATTATATCGAGTGACACAACGGGACGTGGATGGATGTCAAACATTGTTTAGTGATTCGCTGGGTACAGCATAGTATAGGCGTATTTATCCAACCTGGGATTACTGCTCGATGAGGGATTTCAATCAATATTCCATGATTACATATATAACAGTGTTTTTGTTTAATGACAGCAATTCAACGCGAGTTGAATGGTAATGTGTTGGATTTTTGCATTAATCGAACTTTAGAAGGGCTGGGGGTTTTGCGCTTCATTGGAATTAGCTGTGGGGTACGCTAGTATTATATTAGCTTTGGAGGGAGTTTTAAGCGGAATTACATTGCTGTGACCGCATAAGGAATCAACAACGTATGTACATAGCATTAATGTTACTTCAGCGCTGAAGCAATGGGAAAGTAATAAATGATGAAGTAAGGTATCCTCGGACTTGTAAAAACAAAGAATTGTAGGACTTTTGGTCTGAACGCACCCTTAAACCGATCACCGAACTGTCAATGTCAAAATATTCAGTTAAATCAACATTTTCATCGTGGTAAAGTACCCGAAGGACCAACGTTTACAAATAATTTAAATTTACTACCGAAATTCCGAGTTGGTGGTCGCAATTTTAAGAGCGTTAACGGAAATTTTCGGCCGTAATTCTCGTCCCAGTAGATAAGCAATTCATTGTCTCAATAAAAAACAAATTTTGGGGGCAACAGGAACGTTAATTCCCAGGCCCTAGCTTTGTCACAAGCAGACATGTGTGCGTGTTTACTTCTTGCACGATGGCGGGACCTCCTATTTTATGTCGACTCCTAACGGCTAAGTTGATTTAAGCTGGATGATTTGTCAGATCATTACGAGACGAGGACCAGTGAAAAATCATTTAGGTTTTGCAACGGCTGGGAATCGAAACCAGACCTTCTGCGCGCAGGCCATCGCACTAACTATCGAGCCACTGAGCCCGTCGTAGGTTAGAGAATAAAGTGAGTCGGAATATTCGCTGGTTGATGTTGTCATGCCAATGCGACTAAGTTTTGCCCGAAGTGTGGAGAATATTGATGCCGTAGAGGCGTCTGTCCCAAACGAGCCAAATCAGTCAACTTCACGGCGTTCTCTAGAATTGAGCCTCTCCCAGACCACATCATGTCGAATTTTGCGTAAGGATCTTGGCCTACACTCTTAGAATATCAAGCTGACTCACGAACTCTAAAGCCACTTGATCATATGAAACGACGTACGTTTTCGAATTGGGCTCTGGACACATGTTGGAAGAAAATGAAGAGTTTCATCGCAAAATCACCTTCTATTGAACGGCAAGAAATGCGTTACTGGACAGGTGAGAACCCTCATGTGCTTCATGAAACAGCACTTCATCTGTAAAAAGTCACTGTTTGGTGCGGTTTTCAAAGCGTCATTGGACCGTTTTTTTTCGTCGAGGAAAATGACCGTCGCGTTACTGTAAAGGGTATTCGCTACAGAGACATGTTGGAACGTTATTTCTTTGAGCAATTGTATGAATTGGACATGTGGTTCCAACAAGACAGTGCCAGAAGCCACACAGCTGTTGCATTTGAAGTATCAGTTCAGTGACCGTGTTATCTTGAGAAACGGACCCGTCGATTGACGGCCGAAGTCGAGTGATTTAACGCCTCTAGACTTTTTTTATGGGGCTACATTA
The DNA here is from genome assembly GCA_932526625.1 of Rhingia campestris. Taxonomy (NCBI): domain Eukaryota; kingdom Metazoa; phylum Arthropoda; class Insecta; order Diptera; family Syrphidae; genus Rhingia; species Rhingia campestris. Next base: position 107,889,278 of record OW052185.1, read on the forward strand.
AATCATTGTTGTATGATTGGTGTATGTATGGCCGACGACATTAGAGAAGCTCAGAGACAATATTAAACGAGAAATAGCAGCCTTATCGTTAGAAATACGCGGCCGAGCCTTACAAAATTGGGTTCTACGTATCGACCGCTGCATATGTTCCCGAGGTGGACATATGAAGAAAGTCGAATTCCATTCTTAAATGTTTTGATAGTAATTCAAGACAATACGTTTTTTTTAAGTAATTTGCATTTTTTTAAAAAAGAAGTTGTCAAGCCCTTAATGAAAGTTGCTATGCTATCCTTCATCAAGTGCCGCTAGATATTTACAGCAAACAGACAGCAGCTTGTGCAGCTGTGAGACTGAGAGCCTCGTCACGATGGACACCCACTCAAGGTGAACACACAAAGATTCTGAATCACCTCAACATTACACAAAACACGGATCACACCACTACCCAACTCAGTTTTGAGCAGAACTTCACGACAACCATTCCCAGTCGCCTTGAGTTGGATTCGGATTCGATAGAAACCAATAAGTCGATTCACTTCTATACGGATGGGTCTAAAACTGAATCTGGAGTGGGTGGAGGTGTTTTCTCCGAGATGCTTAACCTAAGCATATCCTTTCGCCTTCCCGATCATTGTAGCGTTTTCCAGGCGGAAATCATGGTAATTAAAGAAGCCTTGTCCAGGCTGAAAAGGAATGTAATATCCACGAAGTATGTTAACATCTGGTATCCATTCCGCTCAGATCGAAATCAACCCACGAATGAGGTGGCAGAACATTTCACCATTCACCTCTTCTGGGTGAAGGGCCACAGAGACATTCCAGGGAACTGCAAGGCGGATGATCTTGCCAAACAGGGCACCTTGATATTCTACCGCCACTGTTAGGTATGCCCCTCGCTTCATGTAAATTACAACAGATCGATCTGGAAGCGATTAAGAAAGCAAACCGCAGAGGAATAAATGGCACAACGTGTTAAATATCCAGACAACTATTGCCTAAGTAAAACCAGAAGCGCTCTATCTGCTTAACAATGCTAAACAGATCAAACATCAGCACCATAATCGGTGTCCTTACAGGACACTATCCTATAGGCCTACACGCAAAAAGACTAGGCAAGTATTCCTCACCCTCTCTGCTCTTGTCCAGCTCTCTACGACAAAAGAAAACTCCATCTGGGAAACTTTTTCTTTGATAATCTAGGTGAACTGGCAAATATCAATGTCAGAAACTTCATACGCTATATATTCAACTCTGAATGGTTCAATTAGGTGAACGATTACATGGAAAGTCGACGGATCCATATGGTACCACAACGGACCTTTATGGTCTAAGTGTGTACGGCGTACAATTTAACCTAACTATGATAAAGGGCAAACATGCCGCTTAATTATGGAACACAACGTCGTTCAAGTGGCTGCCTTGGCTAACTTCGCGCAGCAGTGCATTCTGTCACTCCAATTTTCCAAGACCTTGTTGAAGGTTTCGGGCTGTAGCTCACGGACTTCTTGGAAGATATTGGCCTAACATCGGACCTTCACGGTTATCCCCAAAAAAAAAGTCCAAGTATCAAATCGCAGCTCCGAGGAGGTCAGTTGACATCGCCAAGACCGCTGATAAGATGATATGGGAAATTGGTGGACAAAAGATCGATAATGACATGGGCTGTGTGGCATGGCGCGCCATCCTGCATGAACCAGAGATCGCAAAATTCATGTCTTCAATTCCAGTACAAAAAAAAGTCGGTTAACATGGCTCTGTAACCACACCACAATCCGCACCAAACTGTAACTCTCTGGGGATGCATCGGGTTCTCGACAAAAACGTGAGTTTTCCAGGCAGCAATTTTGTTTGTTAACTTCCTCTCGGCGGGTACGTGAAAATGCGTCTTGTCAGAGAAGATGACTTTTTCCCAAAATTGTTGTCCAATTCAAGCTGCTCTAAGGTCCAAACTGCGAAGCGATAGCGAAACGGATAGTCATGCAGCTTGAATTGCTGAGTCAATTGGAACTTGTAAGCGAATAATTCGAATTCTCCTCAGGCTAGTGCGTGAAATGTTAAGCCGTTGAGATCGATGGCGAGTTGTTGTTCGTGAATTTAGTCTTACACTCTTGGCTTCAGCAGCCATATTCACATATATGCGCACTGTATGACGAAGGAGACCAATAGTATTGTACACTAGCATACCTCTCTCACGAACTGTTTGCACAAACATGAGTACAGCAGGGCGCGGTGGATGCTTCATTTCGGCCAAAACTTCTTTTCTTGTAACGCACTGTTTGGGCTACAAAGCACTCACTTTGGAAATAAGTTTTCAATATTTCCCAACGTTTTTCAAGCGTGAAGCGACTCATTTCTAACGCACTGGTAAATATGTCAAAAATTTGAGAACCGTCAAATAAAGAGTTTTTGGGTTTTCCCAAAAGTAAGGTCAAATGGATTATTCCCTTCTTCCAACTGGTGATTCAAATTAGGCTCGAACATGATGGAAGAAAATGATAAATTTCATCGCAAAATCATCAAGCGGCTTCGTCAATAAGAATTTCGTTCCGCGGAGGTATGAAACTGACGTTCTGTCAAGATTTCAAGCGAAAAACAGCCGTCAAAATAATCTACGATTGAAAAAGAAACCACTAGATGGCCCACCCTGTATTTTACAAGTATGAGCATTAAGATTCTAACGAAACAACGTTTTCTTGATCCAGCTGGTAAAAATAGATTCCATGTCCTGTGAATTTTTCTAATTCACGCCGATTTGACGCACTCAACCATTTTGAAATTAAATTTAAAAAAAAAACCATCATCAACCTTCGTCCAAATCACGTCCATAAATCCCAACCAACTAAAAACGGACAAAAAAAACTAAATACAATCTCGTACCTCTGGTGAATTTTATTTCACGTTACCTCGAGGCATACAAAAACACCAACACCATCTCCTTCTGTGAACAATCAAACGCATTCAAGGATTCCCATTAGAAATTGACGTCAACTTTCTTTTTGTGGCACGAGGGGAGGGAAGCAAAGCCGGCTAAAAAAGGAAGAAATTAGCTAAGGGATTTTTTTTTACTGCTTTTCACATAGCTGCTCCTGCCATCAGCAAGTAATCGCGATGGCTGATACTGGCGGGGTGGCAGCGGCGGACTGCAATGGAGAGCCATAAGGACACGCTCAACAATAAATTTGAAAAATACTCTCTGGCTGGCCTTCACATCGCTTCGACAGCATAAAAACGAGAAAGCTGCTTGGTATATAGATTGGTTCTGCCATTCGGCCAACAACTGGACAGGGCGTACCCGGGACACACTCAATCCAAGTCCGAATAGAGGTGAAGGGTTAGCTCCGGCAGCTCTATAGCTTCGGTTTTAATTCCAATCGATTGAATAATGTATGCTTGTTGACCGTAAGTGTTTACGTTCATATACATATCTGGGAGTATATCCTTCCATGTGTCAGTCGATCTAGAGGGAGGTGGTATATTTGTATTTCGGTTAAAAGAAAAGGTCGAAGCTGCTGCCAGTTGGTGTTTGTTGAACCGAAGATCCTTCAGGGGTTAAGTGAAATTGAGAAAAAAAAGCACCACCACGAACGATGAGAAGAAAACTTGGCACAGCGGCAAAATAGGCAACAGCATAACGAAGAAGAAAACTGCTGAATCTGAAAGTCTACATGTTCCGCTCAAGACCTTACCCACCCACCACTAGTCGCTGTTCGGATGATAGCACAACTTAAAGACTTTAAAGACTTTTAGCTGTCGTGCGCCGTCTCTTATGATAAATTACGTTGGAAGCTCTCCAAGTGCATTAATAATTCGACACCCCCACATAACAGGGCTTAATTTGCTGTGTAATAACCCGGCAATCTTGAGATATCTGCAAGATACACACATACTCCTAGCCAGCGAAAAGGATATAAAAATTTCATGGCTCGTTTGGCTCGGTGTGGCGTAAGTTTGCCTACCAGTTGCTCGGGCGCGCCAACAGCACCCTACCAAAGAATTTGTTTTTTTTTTTTTCAGCATGATTCTTGTCTCTTTCTAGGGGTGACAAGACACCCCGTTGCTCTTTCAAAAGAAACTGTAAAAAAAAAACTTGTACGTTCCGCGAAACCGTGTACCGTTCCCGTAATTGAAATGAAAGAGCGCGCATTTTTTCAAAATCCCATTAATTATATTCATGGGAATTTTAAAGGCGACACGTGGCGCCCGCTAAAGCCCTCCGTCGTATCCTTACAGACATACCCACACACACAATGCATTTAGTGAAGTTTGATGTAGGGAAGGGTACGAATGAAATTTGTTAGCAGGATATACTCGTATTTTTTATTCGAGTTTCGTTTTTTATCTACTGCCTGAAAGTGACATTAAAATTGTCACCTCGGTTTTTAGTCGTGAATGTGTGGGAGGGATGGTACACGGTGTCGAGGGTAGGTGGGAGAACATACATTATAGTAATTGGCAAGAGAGTTGGATTGCGTGCCGTGTGCACACGAGCACGACTTGAAACTAGAAAGTGGTGGTTAACACCGAGCAATGTGACTTGAGCTATTCACACTAAACCGTAAGGTCGTTTGTTAACGGTGGTTTTTTTCCTTTTGTTCAATTTAAAGAAAGGGTAGGTTCAAGGCTTGCAATGTACACACTTGTATACAAGTGGAAGGACATTCAACTGTGATTCAGGCAGTTGAGCGATGATTGATGGAGCCGAAGAAAATTACTTTTGGGAGACTGGGACGTCGGATTATCTGTTAAGGAGGGTCCTTGGTGGTTGAAGCAGGCGACATTGTCACCCTTTGCTAGAGTTAAGGTAACAAATGGTGTGGGTAAATAATGATTGCAGCTAAACATGACGTGAGACAGAAACTAGCCGTAGATTGATGATTTTCATTTCTCGTTCACACCGAGGCGATTATAATGTCAAAATGTTTGCATTTTTTATAAATCCTCAGGTTTTGTTTCAGAAAGAGTCGTTTTTTTTAGCCTAGAGCTAGGAACTAACTCTTGGCTTTATTTCAGAGGGAAGTAGGTGGCGACAGAAGTGAAGATGAATCTTTGAATTGATTTGGGTTAACAAGAATTATGGAGCGAAAAGTGGTACAGTGATTTTATTGATAAAGCTAACTCAACAATTTTGGCAACTAGTCAGAACAAGTCAAGTTAGTCAGCATCCTAGGCCATGATGGGATGAAAACAACACATGTCGTGCTAAACAGCCGAACATTTTGGAAGGAAAAAAAAGATTTTATGACTCAAATAGAAGAGATAGATATATAGAAGAGATGGTTGAATCAGATTTTGGAAAGTTCTTGAACGGATACCCAAAAAAAGCCAATAGCACGATCAAAAAATCCAAAGGTACGGTGGTTTTGAGTACCTCAGAACCTTACGCAATTCTTTTGAGACCCCTCAGGGCTTATTTCCTTTTTAGAAATGGAAATAAGCCCCGCCCTAAAAAAGCATTAATACCTGCGGCTGTTATTGTCATTTGGAATTGGCACATATTGAAGATTGGGTGTATGCTCAGTGTTGGATTTGGATTGCGTGCTAGTTTGGATGCATGCAAAGGAAATAAGCCACACAAACAAAAGGCATTAACAGCCGCTGCACTTATTTCCATTTTGAAAAGAAAATAAGCCCTGCAAGGTCTATTTCCTTTTTTTCGAGGACTTAGCCCTGCAGGGCTTAATTCCGCGGGGGTTATTGCACTGCACCGTTAGGTTTTGTATGGCTGTCGACGATGATGACTCAGCGAACTAGCATAGGCCGGCTGCGTGGTCACTTAGCAATACCTTTGGTTGTTTTGTGTATCCGCCCTGGATCAAGAGGAACATTTTCCGAACGAATTTCTTGTTAATGCGACAATCAGATAGGGAGATGCGTCATTGTGTTATGCGTCTCGTAAATGCCTTTTGACCATAGTACTAGAGGTGGCTAATATCAGTGGTGATGTAAGCGCACTTTATGCAAAACAATGTCCAAAAACAGCTCCAGATTCAGATGGTTTATGGCTTCTTTAGAAATGGACCTCGATACCGAATTAAAAATAAAGCTCTAAACAGTGAGGACACGTAGCCATAAGCTGAAGGCTACTCTGGTATATCTGCTTTGCCAGAGTAGAGCTCCTTTCTGACTTGAACAATGCTCCAGGCACAATAAGCACGTGGGCTACAAATATGGCCTTTGCCAAACTCTATTGTATCGATTAACCGGAGTGGACCAACCTTCCCATAATCTTCCACGACGCACGTAAGGGACAACAACTTTCACTCTCATCCAATGTACCATATCAAGATTTATCTGGACCCAATATTACAATGCAAGGCGAACGGTTCGAAAGGAAGTCTTCAAGAACCGATCACTACAGGACACTGATCCATCGACGATAATGCTACAAGACTAGGTTTATGCAACCTAACAATTGTCGCAGCTGTAAGGAGAGAGTTTAAGGAGACCATTTCCTTTGTGAAAGCCTAGTTTTGTCAGAAGCTGGAAATCCCAGAACTTTTTTCGAAAATTTTTTGGATCTTTCTGATTAACACCTTAAAGGTTTGATCGCCTGTCACCAGTCACAAAAACCGGCAGACCTTGTATTTCGTTTTGTCTAGTGCGAACAGCCAAATTGACTAACCAGAGTAAAACCTCGTCGTAAGTGCCGCACACAAGTTGCGACCGACCTCAAACAAAGGCAGTTATCCAAGGACCGGGCCAACTAAAGACGAATGTATGTTGAGGGCTAGATTCATGAGTTAAAGCTTAAGAAATGTTTCGTGAACCTGAGGACAGACAGCAATGGTTATTAGGGGAGCTGGAGGAACGAAGAGAATATAGAAGCTATTCGGCACCCTGATCATTCTGTAAATAGCACAGGACCTATCACAACGATGTTAACCTAGCATGGAATTGAAGGCGCAGATCATGTTGCTGGTTGTTTACAAACTTAGCGGCAAATAAAACCATACTTGTGATTGAAAATAGATCTGGAAATACAAGGTTAGGTTATGTAGGGCTGTTAACAGATGAGACCCTGAACTCTCATGGACCTGTGTGCTCCTTTAGCGATACTCCTGCTTGTTTTCTTATGTGATATCTGGTTTGGATAACTGCTAGATGATTTATTTGGCTAGGGATAGCCTTCGGTGTTAAAGAATTCAACGGGCAACAAGCTTTTTTTGCAAAATGGCGTATCTCAGTGCCTCCACTAGAACAACGATAACTCTAACTTAGCCATGGACATATGGCACAAGATATATGACCTCGATTTTTAAAGAAGTTTCCCATTCAAAGGAGAACAATGAACCACGAAGTGCCACAGGATTCTATTGTTGGACCTCTCCTATTCAATCAATTTAATTAATTCAAATAAACCAAGAAACCACTTTGGTTGGATCATTAATTCCCCTAAGTGACAAAATTTCACACAAACCCACGGCAATATTTCACCCTAGACTTTAATCAAAATTCACGAGGACTCCTTAATCTCCAAATTCCAAGTCAGACAGAAAAAACCCCCTCCCAAATGAAGTGCATTCTTTCGCCCATCAAGGACAATTTGTTACCTTAAATTCCTCAGCAATTGTCAGATCCACTCAAAACTAATTTTCCCAGCCATTCAAATCGAAATGGAAACCACCCCCCGAGACCTCTAGGTGGTAAACGCAAAACAATGCCCGAACTGCAGCAGTTCAAGCCGAAGAAAAGTGAACACTATTGCAATACGGCAACGGTGACATTCTGCAATGACTCTTTGTGTCATTGCGTGACAAAAACAAAGGGGAAAATCCGTTCACTTTATTAGGGCTGCCCAACTCAGGTTGGCCCCAGACAGACAAAACCGACTTTAACCACTAAAATGAAATCCAACTCTGAAATGTCTCGAATTTTGAATTCATTTTGACATTGCTCAGTGCTCCGAGAGCCCAGAGCCCTTTGTATGGACTGGTGTGTGCGTGGGTTTGAGTGCATGTGGGATTGCGGATTTGCACAGAATGGGCCCCCAGGAAGACACAACACACCGGCAGTGAGAGTAGGGTTTGGGGCTAAAAGGAAATGTAAATGTTTAATGTTCTCTGTCGACAGAATTATTCCGGTTGAATAAATCCAACCACTATACTGCCAGTGTCAGGCAGAACGCCCCCAATGTCCTCACACCATCCGCCATTTGTCGTCGTCCTGCCATGCTACGTTCGCAAATTCAAATATCCTGTGGGCAAACAAATGAATTTTAAAAATGTTTGTAAAAATTACTTTGGAATCCTTTTTCTCCATTTGCTTGGCCCCCCTCACTAAAAGGAACCATTTTACTGCCGACGCCGCTGACGTCGGCCATCGTCGATGTTGTCGTTGGTCGGTGCAAGTTGGAGATAGTACGGAGACGACTATATAGGGAAATCGAATGTTATGTCATGCCGGGGTGGACACGGGGAATGCACTATAAAAACTCCCCGATGCTCAGTTATTTTCATTGAGAGAAACCAGCAGTAGCGTAGCCTTAGCCGTAGCCCCAGCAACAACAGGCCAACAGAAAAAAAATCATAAAGGAGGATAAGACTTGGGATAAAACGACGAAAAGTTTGCAGACACATTCTCCTCGGACACTTTGGAAAGATTTAATTTTCATAAAAAAAAAACTTAAAGGAAAGGGATTTCACTTTTGCAATAGTCGACAGGACACATAGACACATGGGGTTGGCAGAATGCAATTGTTTTTAAGGAAACCCTGGGAGCATTATTGTACATCATCAGCGAAAATAGAATTTTATCGCTTGATAAAGTTGTTAATAAACAGTTATTTGAAGCGTCTGGCTTGGAGGCCAAATGGGGATGATTTAGAAAGGTCGATAGAATTTGAAGGGACGCTGGGGATGTCGGTGCCAAAAGTTGTTAAGAGAAGAACGAATGACAGAAGATATTTGAAAAAAGTGTGGACATTTGGAAAGCTAGGAAGAAGGATTTTAGATTCCGGTGTGGCAGCCATCATGCTCATCGAGTTGGAATATGGGGACTCGACTCGACTCGACACATCACTGAGATATGACAGTGCTCGAGGACTCTAGACTCATGCAATGGAGCTAGACGACCGGTATGAAAGTCTTAGAAGGTTTTACTTAAGTCTGTTTGTTTATTTTTGAAAAGCTGAAATCCTTAATCAATTCGCGAAAGTGCCGTTGGCAAGGGATCGCAAATGATTACCAATGTATCCGGACTAACACTGTTTTCTTTTACTCATCCTGGAAACAGATGGGTGATACGTGATTAGTGATTACCTTTGAGGATGACGTTGATATCACAGTCTTAAGAAAACAATTGACGCTCTATATCGAAAGCCTCCAAAACTCACTACAAAAAACTGTCCAAATGGTATGTAAAGTCTGGGTGTCAACCCTAAAAAAAAGGGATGGTTCTATGCTCTTGGAAATACAAGATTTTCGCACTTAATGACGTGATTCCATTTTCTCAGACAAAGCTGAATACCTCATAGGCTCATAGATAGAAAGCTAACCTATGAATGAGTAAAGAAAGCAACAGAGTTAACCTATAATCTTGAAAGACGGCCAATGGCACTAGGGGTGAAAAGCAGACTCGCATCTCTCACTCACCTTATACCTTATATCCCGCTTATAAGCCCGATACTTCTTGACGGAGTAGTTATGTTGATAGAAATCGCTCGAGAAGCCTACAAATAGCAACAAGTTAGCTAGAATGCAGAGAGCTACATGTCTGTGCGTAAGTGTCACATTTCGTACAACGTCCTTCGCAGAATTAAACCATTTGTTTCACCTACCACGCCTCGATCTAATTTGCAAACAAATAAATGGCTAACTGCTAACTCAGCCATTCGACTCAACGCCTCCCAAAGTTGTCAAAAATTCAAAATTTCAAGTAAGTAAACACAAAAAAGCCTTAAAAGACCAATTACATCTTTATCACGTTAACCTTTGAAAACTATTTCAAGGTCACTCTCCCTTAATGTTTGTCTAGAGAAAAATAAACGAACGAGTGGCAACGTGCGTTGAGCCGATGGCTTCAAAACATACAACGGAATCGGCCCATGGGTTCAAAATCGTAGTTTCTCTTCCATCTTCCTGGTCATTGTAGGTTGTTCCAGGCGAAACACAAGAAGATCAAAGAGGTATTCAGTCCTATCGAGGTATCCGTTGAAGCGGAAGATTCTCCGATTTTATACGATTCGGAGGATTTTTGCTTTGAGGCATTCTTCCGAAAAGCTGTTCCGACATTTTGTAACGCATCGCGGCAAATTGCGTTGAAGTGTGTTCAGGTGCAATTTTGACAGCTATGTGCCATTCTTTTTCCGATTTCCTCCGACATAAATTCGTTGCGGAATCTATTTACGAATTGTAGTCAAGTGAAGCCCTCGCGTCTGTGTTGTATTTTTTTTCGAAGACACATACCTCGAATAGAATTTGAACCTCCAACGAAGTATGCGTTGCGGAAAATTGTCCGCTCCGACGGATACCTCGATAGGGCTGATTGTCTCGGTAGAATGAGAATGCAATAACTGCCAAGGTTATTAGCATTTTCTTGGATTGTCAAAAGGCTAAGAAATCATTGGAACCAATGGTATCTAACTTTGAACCCTAGGCTGTCGCTCACATTTTCAATAGAGCAGCTCTCTACTCGCGTTTGTTGGGTGCCTCCTGGACACCCTCAAATTTTAAAGCTGATGAACTAGTCAAGCGTAGAACTACAATACAAGGATGCCCAGAAAGGGTACACCTGTTATACCTATCCCTATATCCAAAAGCATAATTTTAGCAGATACAACCTTAAATGGAGCAGTGGCACCAAGTGCCAGATCATCAAATAAAGTTTGCCAAAGCTGGTTCCGAATAGATCTACGTAATGGACCTTGCTTGATAGACTACAAATCAACGCCATAATACGTGCCATCACTGGACACTGTCCAATAGGCATGCATGCAACAAGACTTGGACTTTACGAAAATGATTTCTGAAGAGCCTTAGAAAGAGTACAAGAATATTTGTAGCTGTGTTAAACAAAGGAGGGCTTCATTCTAACTTTAAGTGCCGTGAACTCACTGCGATTGAGCATTGTTTCATGCTATGTCCCATCTTAGAACATACTCGTCCGGGACGATACAAGTACTTTAGTGGAGCAGGGATTGAATTAGCTCAGTTGATCTGTTAGAAGTCGATATGTTATGACTTGTAGTGTATTTCAAAACTTCGCAATAACATTCAAGGTTCGGTTTGTCAGAAAGGGATCCCGGTACGAAAAGTCCATCAGCCGTACAAGTATAAAATGTATAAACTCAGGAGCGCAATAAATTTGACTGGCGAACTCTACGAAAACCTGGCCGTCTTTTCTTACTTCAGATTCTAGGTTATTACATAAAAGGCTGAGAACCGAAGGAACGGCTAACTATCATTACATGCATTATTGGCATTTTAACTTGATTTCGTTTAGTAAGAGGGTAAGATTCAACAAAAAATTAAATATTTGACATTAATGGCCCATACAGGGACTTTAACCTAGCTACCCATAAATTTGACTGCGCTAAGGTAAATTTTGCCACAAATAATGGGACCACAAGTAAAGCAGTACATGCAAGTACGCGTTGGTGATCAAATAAGCCGATACCTAGGGTTAATGAACGACAACAGGCTTAACCTAGACGTCACTGATAAAAAGATTCCACTAATCCTAGCTTAGAAGAGTTCTGACGAAAGTTAAACGGCCAGTTAAACTTGATATCTGCAGGTTTTTGAAGATCTCGACATGGTGAGGGACACATTTAATAACTTGTCTGATTTCGATACACTAAAGAGCCACTTATAACATAACGAAGCTTCTAGTAGTGCCAGCTAATGAAAAGGCGAAGCTTTTCCTATATCGGGCAACATTGCTGGTGCTTTTGGCTGTGCTCTATGATAACAGGAATTTATTTCGATGCAACAAGAAGATCTAGTCGAAGACAACACCTAAACGTTTACGACTGATCCAAAACACAACAGGAGGAACATATTTTGAAAAATATTTCCACCATACAATCGGAGACCCTCTGAACTGCACCAACTACAGAGGCATATGTCTCCTTAACGCATGAAACAGTTTACCAACAACCTGATCGGCCCTTATCAGTGTGGTTTTAGGCCAGGAAAGTTCACAGCTGATCAAATCGTCACACATACAGAGCCATGTCTAGTTTTGGTATACCGTCCAAACTTGTCTGTGAAGGATGACTATGGAGAATTCTCGCTGCGCAATCAGGGTCGCGAAGACCTCACCGACACATTCGATATCAAAAGAGGATTTAGGCAAGGCGATGCGCTGTCATGCGACTTCTCTAATCTCATTCTTGAGAGGATTGTGCCAAACTCCCGATCCAACACCAGAGGCACAATCTTCCACGTATGATAGTATAGGGAAGAAGCGGCAAAAATGGGTTTAGCAGGAAATAATGGTAAGACTAAGTAAATGCTGTCAACACGAAAGGACACACAACATCTTCGGACACGTTTGTGTTGACGGGCTATGGAGACGAAGATTCAACCAAGAACTATATGTAGATGAAGACCTCGTCTTAAGCGGCGCGCACAAGTAAAAACCGACCTCAACCACCTTGGAGAGCGCAACTAGAGGCAGTTAGCTAAGGACCGCGCTAATTGGAGGGCCACGTTGGCTTAGGCCCGGGTTGCACTGCTATTCAAGACACAAGTGGAATACCACGAAAGAACGTAAAATCCCCCTCGGAGAACTCTGCAAGTACCGCCTATTTGTTCAGGATCTATGTATATGCTTATGCATCCACCTGGTTAATCACTTCCACATGACCTAAGGTTACAACTAATTTATCACTCCACCTCCTGTATCTATTTGAACGGTATAGAAACATTTTCCCACAAACAACATGCTTCCCCAAGGATAACAGCCAACACATTTACAGACAAACAACCATAATGGATAGAGACAGTCCTTCTCTCCTTCAAAGAGGATACGAGCCCAATTACCAAGTCATCATAAATTGCCTTAAATAATAGAAATCATCAATTGCAAGTTCGAAATTATTGAAGCCTTCCTGGAACTTGGTTCTAAAGTGCATGCATGTGTTCCAACTCACCAACCACACTTAATAAATAAAACCCAGAACAACTCGGAACCTTCGTCGTCCAGCTACATCCGCTTTCCGGTGTGCATTTCACCAACTCAAACAACACGAGAAAATATCCCCAAAAACTAATCCACATAAACATGTTTTTTTAAAAAAAAAAAAAAAAAAAAGTTAAGTAAGCAGATAAATAGAGGGGTAGGGGCTTAAAAAAAATAAGGAAAAGTTGTATAATGCTTACCTTGTTGCAAGGTCCCGATGTACGAAATTCATTTGCTCTAAATGCTTCATTCCTGATGCAATTTGTGTTGCTATATAGACTAAGCATCCATAGCTGTACACAGATGCCCGACATCCGGGGGGAGGATTATAGGTACCGTCCATCGTTGAAAAGGGTTGTGTGTTATAGACCACGGGACGATGATGCAAGTAGAATGTGTGTGGCCCAACACCAAGTGTTGTTTTGAATTTTTGAAACGAGAGGGAACAAGAAAAAGGGAAAACTTTATGTTTAACATTTCCAATAAAACTTTGTCTTCGCTTGGTCCTGTAGGTCGTCGTCGGTGGAGTCGTCCTCGACGAGAGATGGGAGCGAGAATATGGATATACATATTTTTCGATAACATCCGGAGAAAGTTTTCTCTTCATCTTTGAAGTTTTTTTTTTTTGCTGTTGCGTTTTACCAGACTATCTCCGGCGTCCGTTTGATATCATTCCCATCTCTCGCCCACTTTGTCTGTGTGTGTGTGTGTTGTCCCGGTTTTATCTATTTTATTCGTCCGGGATTTCCGTCCGTTTTTACTATTATCTGTTTTTTTTTTTGTTTGGTGTCGGGTGGGGGTAGATTGTTCTTCTAAATCGCACACTTACCTCAAACTTTTGTTGGGCACACCCTTTAGACCCGTTTCGGCTATGTGCTCCTGAAGGAATTGATTCAAATCGCCCAGACAATTGCTATAATCGAGAACCATACAAATTGGCTCGTCCCGCAGACAGGCGCCCAGTATTTTGGCCACATTCGGATCATTAAGATGTGCCAAGTGCCTGGCCTTCGAACGGAATTCCTTTCGCATATGGTCCGGAGCGCCAGGACGTAAAGTTGCAACCGCAACTAAATTTGAGCTGTAAGGATGGTTAGATGGTAGATAGATGAATGAGATGCGACCAAATGAGGGTGCGCCGAGGGGATGCACATTGAGAATTTTCATCATTAAGCAGATTTATTTACATGACTGAATCTCTGTACATATTTGTTAATTAAATACGAGAAAAGGATGGGGGGAGGATGGAGGAATTGATGTGTGTATGGGGATGGATGGGTGCATAAATGAACTAAAGGATTTTCTTTGGCATTGTGTATGTGCGAGTGTGTGTGGATGGCTGGCTGGATAGATGGATGGATGACTGTATGTATGTGGTCTGGGTGTTGACTAGGAAATTGGTTTCAAGTGTGAGTAGGGATCTATTTGAACGTATTCGCGGTTAGAATGGATTTCGAAATGATTTTTGGAGATTTACTGGCTCTGTTGTTTGAGAGGACCTTAATGACAGGGTCAGGTTAAGTCAAGGGGTCGTGCATGTTAAGTCGAAACCAATGGAGTGTGGTCAACTTTGACTAATGGCATGTGTGCGGCACACAGTGGAACCATTGGACACTTTAAGTGGTCACGATTTAGGTAGAGGTTTTGTGGTCGACGCCAGATTGAGACTGATGTTGGAATAAAAATCGTTTGCAGATCGCCATCAGGATTTGGATTACTTTTTTTTAGGCTGTGGTAAGTCGTGTGGTGGGTGAATATTTGTGTGTTAGGGAACAGATGATGGATATAGTGTTTGAAATGGCATTTAAATTTAAAACAATAGGCGTGGACGCAAACGTTGCAGACATTCGTCTGCTGTATTACCACATACGTGAACGAGTAAAATCCGTGATTCAAAATAAATGACAACTGAAGCTGTGTCGATCTTACATCGGCTCAGATCCCAAAAAAAATACAAATTTTCGGCGCTTTCTCACAACCATTCATGCGTGCGTACTGCGTATATAACGGGTGATCCAAGTAGAGATACTTTTTTCAATAGCCTTTTTTGACAGCTCACGTGTGAGTCGTGTCATGCTGTCATGTTATTTTTGTTATTACGCGTGAACAACGTTTACAAATTGTTCAACTTTATTATGAAAATTCACGTTCTGTGAGGAATGTGTTTCGTGAACTTCGCTCAAGTTATGGTCAACATAATCGGCCTACTGAGCGTACTATTCGCAACACCATCACCCATTTTGAGACCCAGCATTCATTATTGGATAATATTCGACCGAATAGACCACGTCCAGCGGTTTGGTGTGGTTTGTGGGCCGGTGGAATCATCGGTCCATATTTCTTTAAAAATTACGCCGGTGCGAACGTAACCGTCAATGGCGACCGTTATCGTGCCATGATAACCGACTATTTGATGCCTGAAATTGAAGCTCGTGATCTCGGCGACATTTGGTTTCAGCAAGACGGCGCCACTTCCCACACATCGCATCAATCAATGGACTTATTGAGAGAACATTTCGGTGAGCACATAATTTCACGTTTTGGGCCGGTAGATTGGCCACCAAGATCGTGTGATATCACACCGTTAGACTTTTTCCTGTGGAGATATGTAAAGTCAAAAGCTTATGCCGACAAACCCGCTTCGATTCAGGCCTTGGAGGAAAACATCACGCGTGTCATTCGCCAGTTACCAGTCGAAATGCTCGAACGAGTGATCGAAAATTGGACTCAACGGATGGACCATCTGCGACGTAGCAATGCGTGCTCTTTTATTGCCATTTTCTATGATCGATTCGTATTAATGTGGCTGAATTTCATTTATGCATCGCCAATTTCCTTTTTCAAGGCTTTGGTGGTCGTGGGCTTGTTTGCATAGACCTTGGTATTCAAAAACCACAAAGAAAAAAGTCCAATGGCGTTAAATCGCAAGATCTGGATGGCCAAATCTGATTGCAAAAACGGCCGAAATGAATCATGCAGTAAATGAATTCTTTCTCTGACTGTTAGGCATGTGGCACCGTCTCGCTGAAACTTTATGTTGGTAATTTAGGCACTAACAACTGCGTTTTCATGTCACGATAACACACACCATTAATTGCCAATTGGTACTGCCTGAGCAGCCGCATTTTCGAAGAAGAATGGTCCAATAATACCTCCACACCAAACAATCATGCGTTGTGGATGCATTTGTTTTTCAACAATTACTGGAATGTTTTCTGAATCCCAAATGTGACAATTTTGACGACTAACGAGGCCATCAAGATGAAAATGAGCTTCTCGCTGCATGGTCAGTCATCTTCAGTTCTTGAGTCAATTGAACATTGAGAACATCGTACATTGTAAGAATTCGCTGTAGAGAAGTTCTCGAAATGCACAACTTTTTACTAAAGTGCCGAATTGAACCACCAATTGGAAGAAGGGAATAAATTCATCTGACCTTACTTTTGAAAAAACGCAAAAACCTGAATAACTTCTTCATTTGACGGGTTTAGCATTTTTGACATATGGATAAAATAAGGTTCTCAATGTTTCGAGTAGCATGAGACACATTTATACAGATGCGTTTACGTATAAAAATGAAATTTGGCATCAAAATGTAATTTTGTAAATTTTGGGGTTTATTCCCTTATTCCAACTGGTGATTCAAATGATGTTCCTGCACTGTCCGCAATACTCTCGCGAAATGCTTTGATGTTTTCTATTGAACAACTTGTGACAGGACATCCAGAGTGTCTACGATCACTAATTGATCCAGTCTCACTGAATTTTTTAATTGTTTTCATCTTTGTTGATGGTTTTTTCACTATGACGGCCATATTTTGTACGAAAATTGCGGACTGTAGCTGGCAAACCTTCATTATTTTCAAAATACTGCTCAACAATGAAAATGCGTTGATCATTCGTATAGCACTCCATTTTTACTAGCCCCGAACAGTCAGCTGTCACATTGTTAACTTTTTTTTTTACGTTGGCAACACTGTACTATTAAATGGCGCAAAATTCAGATTTTGCGTGATATATGAGACTGTTTTTTTTTTAGAAAATATCTGCAAATCTATCGATTAATTTCATATACCACCAGTACCAAATGTCGAAAATCAGTGGCGATATTGGCAACTAACTAGCCATAAGAAGGGCCGCAGCCGATGTGTTGAATTACTATTGTATGGGGCGATGTTTACTTACTTACTTACTTACTTAAGTGGCGCTACAGTCCGGAATGAACCTGGGCCTCAACCAACATGCCTCTCCAATTAGCCCGGTCCTTAGCTAACTGCCTCCAGTTGCGCACTCCAAGTTGGTTGAGGTCGGTTTCCACTTGTGCGCGCCACTTAAGGCGAGGTCTTCCTCTACTGCGTCCGACGTCTGGCTGGGAATCGAAGACTCTGCGAGCCGGAGTATTGGTGTCCATTCGTTCTACATGTCCTAGCCATCTTAAACGTCCAATGCGGAGTTTTTTGACCAGGGGCATGTCGCTGTACAGCTCGTATAGTTCTTGGTTGAATCTTCGTCTCCATAGCCCGTCAACGCAAACGGGACCGAAGATTTTTCGAATTTTCCTCTCGAATCTACCAAGGATTTCTTCATCCGCTTTTGATACGGTCCATGCTTCAGCGCCGTAGAGCAGGACTGGGATGATCAGGGTCTTATATAGGGTTTCCTTAGTAGTTCGAGTGAGGGCTTTACTACTAAATTGCCTTCTTAGCCCGAAGAAACAGCGGTTGGCAAGAGTAATTCTTCGTTTAATTTCTGACGAGATGTTGTTGTCAGAGCTAATAGCGGAGCCGAGGTAGACAAAGTCCCGTACTACCTCAAAGTTATATCTGTCAATGGTGACGTTCTGTCCAATTCGTCGATGTTGTGAGTCCTTTCGTGATGACAGCATATTCTTAGTCTTACCCTCATTTACTGCTAAACCCATTTTCGCCGCTTCCTTCTCTATACTAGCAAACGTGGCTATGACATCACGTTGAGTCCTACCAATGATGTCAATATCGTCAGCGTATGCTAGTAGTTGCACCGACTTTTGGAAAATTGTGCCTCTGGTGTTGGCTTTGGAGTTTTGCACAATTCTCTCAAGAATCAGATTAAAGAAGTCACATGACAGCGCATCGCCTTGCCTAAATCCTTTTTTGGTATCGAATGTGTCGGTGAGGTCGTTTCCGACCCTGATGGAGCAGCGAGAATTCTCTATCGTCATCCTACACAAACGGACGAGTTTGGGCGGTATACCAAAACTAGACATGGCTCTATACAGTTCGTCTCTATAAATGCTGTCATATGCGGCTTTGAAATCGATGAATAGGTGGTGGGTATCGATTTGGACTTCTTGAGTTTTTTCCAGGATCTGCCGAAGTGTGAAAATTTGATCGGTTGTGGACTTTCCTGGCCTAAAACCACACTGATAGGGGCCAATCAGGTTGTTGGTAAACGGTTTCAGGCGTTCACATATTACGGCAGATAGGATCTTGTAGGCGATGTTTAATGTTTAAAAATAATTTCTGGCATGTGACCTCCGCGACTGCGCCTTATGAACGCAATCCTGTCGGTCTAATTTTGTACCACTTTTTCGAACATACCCGGTCTTATTTCGTCAATAGTGCGTCGAATGATGCATTCTTAGTGATCAATCGTTGCTGGTTTATCAGCATAGACCAGAGATTTGACGTAGCCCCACAAAAATTAGTCGAAAGCTTTCGTCATTCACTGTAATATTGGCACCGGTTTCGAATTTAAAGACAAATGGGCCGATGATGGCTTCGGTACGTAAACCGCACAAAATAGTGTAATGGAGTCTCAAGATTCTCATGAGGATTGTGTGTCACTCGAAAAATGACAATTCTGCTTGTTTATATACCCGTCAAGCCAGGAATATGAGCCTTATCGCTGAAGATGATTTGACGATAAAAATCCGGTCGTCAGGCCATTCACAAAACATACGACGCGATCGATGGTCCGCTGGCTTTAATTGCTGGAACTCATATGGATGTAGGCCAGGTTATTTCCTCAACATTTTCCCAGTAGTGGACTGGCAGAGACCGAGTTGCTGAGAACGGCATCGGCATCGGATCGATAAATGCAGGTCATTTGTCACACTCTACAGTGGTGATGGCTACTTCTAAACGGACGGTACGGACTCGATTTGGATGAATATTATCAAAAAAAAAAAGTAAATGTGGTCATGAATCGATCCATAACATTGAGTATTCTAGCTCAGAGGAACGATTATGCCTGTGAACTTGACGAAGTGCTCCATAAATTTGGCGAACAGAACGCGAATTGAAGTGCAGAGCAAAGGCTTTGCAGAAAAAAAGAACAAAGCGCAAGAAAGCGCGCCCAAGGACTTTCGAAGGTATTGAGGAAGTTTTACCAAAATGTCAAGGAATGGAAAAAGGCCCCATCGTAGATTGGTTGAGTCAATCTCAAGGAAGTTTTACCACAATTTCAAATGCCAAAGTCAGCGCAACCAATGGCAGAATAGAATTCATTTTCAGTCGCGATCGATATGTACTGAGAATATTGGAAGATCCACTTTTGCAGACCGTGATGGCGAGCAATCCACACGGACATTATTGGCGACGACAGCGAAAACCACAATCGAACCGACTTTATAAGGACAGCAATGGCATAAGTTAAGCTTAACAAGACTACCCGAATGGACGGTCTTCATGCCGGGTTTGTAGACTTAAACCCGCGGGAAACGACATTACAAGTGCCATACACCTATTCATGTCAACGATCTGTTGAGCACCGTTAAAATTCCTTGAATATCTTTAGACTCTTTAAAAGTGTTGACAGAAAAATATGGAAATCTCCTCTCCCCTTGTGAAAGTTCCTTCTTAAAATATGAGTGCTACGATTCTCAATTTCGACAACATGCCCGCCTAGGAATACATCAACTTTCCTGAATAACAAAACAAATTGAAAAAGTCTACCAAAAGTTTTTCTGACTTTTAAACAGCTTGACAATAATATTCCATGTTGATGGAGCCCTTTTGTCAGAAAATGTCTCCTGATGTCATCAAGGAGAATATCAATTTGCAAATTACCCAATCGACGGGTACAGAGGAGCCTTGGAGATGTGCAAAAATCAACCGACAACCGGCACTTATCTCAAAATTCAATGCAACATCACGGCCCAATTCCCAATGGTAGGCTCTTCTGCCTCACATCAGTTTTATTGACTTTTCGTCCCCGAAGCACCCTACGTCGTCATCGTCGTCGTCGTAGTCATTGTCATTGTCATTCACAACAACATTTCCACAGCGACGGGAAGTCATGAATAAATTAAAAGTTCTGTTCTGCTGACCACTAGTCTCGTTGGTCCCACTGTGTCCTGTCAATTTAGGAATTGACTTCATCTTCGGTATTCAATAACCGCAATCAGCCTCATTTAAGGACCTTTCGTCCATTGTGTGTATTAAATTTGAACAGGACACAAATCTTGAAATCTTGGTGCTGAAGAATGGGAAGGCAATGTGGGGAGTGGTGGGGAGTTAAGGGTGTATATAGACAGGAGTATAAACTTTTATCTACTCTCCCTACATAATATGCATATATGCGCAAGGATATGTATATGTATTTTGAAAGGTCCTTACCTTAATCCTTTGGTTTCGCATAAATGTAATTCACCAAAGATACCACAGCCTAATTTCTCGACAATAACTAAGGATTGCCTTGGAAATTCCTGCAGCTGTATTAGATCCTCGTCGGTGGAAATTGCATCGACATCACCATAAGGATTCATCGGTGGCGCTGTTGGGGTTGAATTTATCGTCCCAGTTGGAGTTGTGGCTGTGGCGGTGGCGGCGGCCGTATTATTGTTGTTGGCGGAGGACGACAACGTTGATGATGATGATGGTGGTGGTAGTGGACCCAGGCTGCCGGTATTACTGCTGCCGTTTGGTATTGGCTTACAAATCGCTGTGGCTGCATAATATTTCTCTGTGGGTGGCGGTGGGACCGGTGGTGGCGGTTTTGGAAATATATTATTCAATGGTGGCGGTGGTGGTGTCATGCGTACACCAACATAGCCGCCTGGAATTTTTGGGATGAGATCCTGCATATGTGGTACGGCATACTCTTGGCAAACGATATCCGGTACATCTGGAAAAAAAAGGACGAAAAAAATGAATGCATGAGCATGTGTGAGGTAGGTAACACATATTGCAATGGGATTTAGAAGTTTTTTTTTTAAGTTTACTTAATCCTTTGGTCATTACAGTAATACGGATGCACACTAGGGACATAGTGATGGGAGTTTAGAGATAAATATATTAAGGCTTGATAATTCGAATGAGGGTATATCTGTAGGAAGCTTATTTGATTGAAAAATGAGACAGCAAAGGAGGTTCTGGAAGCTATTTATAAGGCATGGAATGGCTGATCCTATCACTAAATCCTGAAAGCAATCTCAGCTCTAGCTGACAACAGCAAATAAAAAATAAAATTAGAAAACTGGAGAAAAGTAGGACAGAATCTGGAAGAGGATCGCACATCCTGACAACACTGTCAGTGCTCATTGTTCAAAGGCCATGTGATACTAAATCCACCACGATGAATTCCACTTACAAAATACGGGACCATGGAAACAATCTACGAAAACCGTCAAAAATGATGTGAGGATAGTCAAAACAATTATCGAGAGTACTATACGGAAAAACGACGGGCTCAGTGGCGCGGTGGTTAGTGCGATGAATTGCCACGCAGAAGGTCTGGGTTCGATTCCCAGCCGTAGCAACAAAAAAAAATACAAATTTTTGGCGCAACAGGCTCGTTAGTACCCAGGGCCTAGCTTTCTCACAACCATTCATGTGTGCGTGTGTACTTCTTGCACGATGGCGGGACCTCCTGTTTTATGCCGACTCCGAACGGCTAAGTTGAGATAAGCTATTCTTGACAATTGATACTACTCGGACGATTTGTCAGATCATCACGAGAGGAGGGCCAGTGAAAAATCTTTTAGGTGTTGCTATGGCTGGGAATCGAACCCAGACCTTCTGCGCGGCAGTTCATCGCACTAACCATCGCGCCACGTAGCAACACCTGAGCGATTTTTCACTGGCCCTCCTCTCGCGATGTTCTGACAAATCATTCGAGTATTATCAATTGTCAAGAAAGCTCAACTTAGCCGTTCGAATTCGTCATAAAACAGGAGGTCCCCCATCGTGCAAGAAGTACACACGTACACATGAATGGTTGAGAGAAAAAGCTAGGCCCTGGGTACTAACGAGAACGTTGTGCCATAAATTTGTATTTGTATACGAAAAAACATTTCTGGAGAAAGCACGGACTATTGCTACACCGACTTACGAAAAGGGGTTACTTAGTAACATATAAGGACACCTCAGCGCGTAGCTTGTTCTCCTCAAAAAAAAATATCAGGCAAAGCTTCTCAAATAGAAAAAAAGGGACGAATTTCCAAAAAGCCGTCACACGTCACTCAGCGACGCCCTGAAAACTAGCTCCAAAGTCAAATGACTCAAAGGACCTCCACTCTTAGCGAATTTCAAATGCGATACAAAGGAGTATTTTTCAGATGAGCACTTCACAGGCGACTCCCATCCCTAGTCCCGTCGTCGCAGCCACACATAGGCAGAGACACTTAGTTATATGAACGTTAATATTTAATGGAATATACCATTAGAGTTGAGTCCCAAATTGAGAGAGTGTGAGCCGGGAGAGTCCTCCCCCACTAAAACAAAGTTTTCTCGTGCGGTTGAACGTTCGTTTTGCGACACAATCATTCCCAAGGACATGTGAGAAGAGCGATTTCGGGTAGGCGAAAGCCGACAGCGTTAAGTTGGAACTGTGTACTATAAATTCCTTTCTCGGTGTGTGTGTGTATGGGTGGGAAAATCGAAAAACTTTTCCTACCAAAACGAGGAATCATTGAAGTAATGAAAAAGATTTTTTTTTTGGAATATGGCGTGTGTTCCGCATGTAATGTGGTAGTTCCTTGCTTAGAATTTGCCTAATACCGCATTTATTTCGGGGGGCCAACAAGGATCGCTCGCTAGCTCTAGTTCATTGTTATTTCACATCCTGCGGGGGGCTGGTGCTGTGCTCTGTTTTGGATTATATTCTCGCGCGACACAATCTGGGTCATTCCGACTCCCTTCAGCATCGTCATCCACATCCTTGTCGTATTCGTATATGAATAAAACTATCGTGCAATTTAGAAAATGGAATGGGCGATACGGATGGAGATGGGGATCATGAGAGATGGCGATGCGGGAAGAGATATCTTCTTGAAATGGGAAAAGTTTCAGCAAATTTGTTTTTTTTTCGGTTGTTTTGTTCTATTGCTGCTCAGTCTTCAGTGCTTTGAATGGAAACAATGAATTTAATTTGGACAAAAAGGGACCCGAATGACATCATGAGAGCGCGCCACGCCATCCACCATCCACCTGATGGAGGGGATAGTAACTGCGGATGGAATATTTATTTCGTTTTATTCATTTTAGCGTTTCGTCCTTGTGTTGGCTTGGACTAGGAGGTAGGTATAGGTATACCTTGATCTAGTCGAAGTAGTTTTATGAATAACTGCTTGAAATGACTTGAGCAAGAAGTTAGCACAGGGATAGGGCAAGGACGATGCGGCGAGGGAAGCTTCTGCACAGATTTTTGGAATATAAACGGATTTGGCTTGTATCGAATTTTGTGGACGGCGGTATGGTGGGAAGGTAATCAGGAAATATTCATGAGGTGAAGCAAATGCAATTTATATTTAAATGCAAGAGCTAAAGTGGTTCGACGTTTGGAGGGATTCACTTGTTTTTTTTTGTCCTATGTACTGCTGATCGGAGTTTAATGGGATAATTTCGTAATCGAGGGGGTAGATGTGGCTACAAATCCTTTTTTAAGCATTAGTTGGTATGGAATATCAATCAATTGTCGATTACTGCGATATTTTCTAAATGAATAGCAACATGGATATCCTTATGTGGGTTGACTTTTGGATTATTTTTCCATTTTGAAAAACCACAATGCTCTAGGGATAAATGCTTTTTTCTGCATTCAAAATGGACGCATGCATTGAGAATGACGGCTTTATTATTGCAGTTGCCAAACAGAATTGGGTACCTGAATTGAGATTCCAAAACAGGCAGCATAGATAAATAGAGTCCTGGCGCTGTATATTTTTTATTAGTATATGAAATTGCTGTTAGTTCCGTTTTTTGATTGGCAATCTCGTCTACTTTAGAATGCCAATGAAATTCCGTTTTCGAGTTTTTCACATTCGAAAGCTGAGAGTAAAAATTATTCGTTTTTGGAGAATTTTTTCAGGATGGCCCTGGGTACCCTTAAACACTCTTGAAAATGAGATTTGCTTTGACGTTGGTGTCCATTTTATTGAGAATCATTGATACCATGTCCATCGACTTAAGTGAGTCAGAGCAGCGAGTGCCGTCGTTCGGTTAGGGATTCTACTTTGAAAAAGCTAATCTGTCCTTGTATGATGCTCGTCGATTTGGATCCGTCATTAAAGAAAGAGTTCCTGGATAAAACCATACATTATTTCAAAGAGCAAAATGGTTGAAAATCCATCAAAAAATCGATTACTTTCTACATTCCGTTGTTTCAATAGCGCATGAGTCGTCCATAGCCGCTTAAATGTAATTCATTTGTTTTCATGCCTTTACATACATTATCAGAGTTGCGGGAGTAAGGCGCTAAAGTGTGTCCTTCATGAACTTCGGTCCCCGCTATCGACTCCACAATCCATACTAGATTTGCACAGATCATGAATTTGGTCCATCGTTCTACACAAAAGTCTAATTCGAAGGTGTCTACCCAATATTATAGAACCCATGACAAGTTCGAATGCTGATCTGGTATACGTGCCCCAATCTTCGAACCATGGAACATACCGCGCAGAGAGTAGATGCAATACATTGTGCTCATCTGGCACCCTTGTGTTTTCCAGTCTTTCTCTAAGAGTTACTCCAACAATACACCGACGAGTACTGATGTTAAAGCTATGAATCCGTAGATTAAATGGGAGGCTTATCTACATTTTTTTTTCGAAATTGCCTGAACATGTACAAGTTCCTACGGATCCGTGGAGAGAACGACAAGTGGAAGAGTTTGTTTAAAGGTTTGATTAGGTTGGAAGAAAACCTCTTTAGTATCCATAAGCACTTAAACCATATCAAGTTTTTGGAAAACTATCGGCCCTCAAGAACGTTGACTGAGATTTAGCTGATGAGGTGAAAAAATAGTTTCTGGTAGGGTAAAGGGTCTTCCAATGGGGACTTCCGAACTTGAAGCTACATCTGTCTATTTGGCTGCCATTTATTCATCAACATAAACGTGCATATAATAAAATTGTTTTATCAAAATGGGTATTCTGTTCGGGCAACGTACCGTGCCTGCCCATTTTACGGTCGCCATTCGTCCTACCGAGAGGACTATTCGCAGTGTGTTGTATAATTTTGAGTCCACTCGTTCTGTAATCAATAAACCAACGCCAGTTTGTCGACGAAACGCATGATCTGAAGAAAAATCCAAAGAAAAATACAGGAACTCGGCCTTGGTCCACAACTTGGTAAATTTTGCGTCGTGACTTGAGTCTGCGCTCGTATAAAATTCAACTGACCCAGGACTTACTTACTTATCGGCTACCGACCCGTGAACAGTCTCTGCCTGAGACACTGCAGCCTTTCATCCTATACGATCCCAGGTTTGCTGCTTCCAGTTGTTTAGACCAAGCGCTCTGACATCCGCGATGGCTTGGCCTTTGAAACGCAGGTTCAGTCTTCCTTGCCTTCTCGAACCTGGGGGCTGGGATTCGAAGATCCTCTTAGCTGGACCATTAGTGTCTATTGGCTCGATGTGGCCGAGCTATAGAGTTCGCGGTTGTACCTTCTCCTCCATTCGCCTTCCTCGCGCAAATGACCAAAAATCCGCCGAGGTATTTTTTTATTTCGAAGGAGTCCAGTATCAGCTCTCCCTTCTTGCTTAATGTTCAGGACTCGGCGCCATAAAGCAGAACTGTCACTATAAGGGTTTTGTGGAGCACACATTTCGTCCGTGGAGTTAGAACTTTTGAGCCCAGTTATTTCGCCAAACCGAAATAGCAAAGGTTTCCTAGAGTAATTCTTCGCCGGATCTCCACTAGTGTGTCATTCGTGGAGTCTATGTTTACTCAAGGTAGGTGAACTCGTTAACTACCTCGAAATCGCTGCTATCAATAGTGACGTTTTGTCCTAGGCGGTGGACAGATGCTTTTATGTTTGTTGATAGCATGTACTTAGTCTTGTCGTTATTTACTTCAAGGCCAACGGATTTCGCCAGTTCTTCAATCGCCATGAACGCTTTTATCACGACACGTTAGGAGCGACAGATAATGTCAATATCGTCCGTATAGCCCAGCAGCTGGCCGGACCTGTTTAAAATAGTGCCTCTTCCGTGTTAACACCTGCCCTGCGGACTATCTGCTCCAATACGAGATTGAAGAAGTCACATGATAGCTCGTCTGCTTGCGGTGCATGTTTGGAATAGTTCGAAGTAGCTACTTCCAAACTGCACGTTGCAGCGTCACGCGACACATCTGAATCAGTTTTGCCGGGATTACGAATTCGGCCATCGCCATATAGAGCTCCTGACGATGTATGCTATCATACACGGCTTTGAAGTCGATGAATAGGTGGTGATTTTCGACTTGAAATTCGTTGGTCTTTTCTAGGATTTGCATCAGTGTGAAAATTTGGTCTATAGTCGATCTGCCGGGCCGGAAGCCACACTGGTACGTGCCGATTAGTATTTTGCAGAATGGTTTTAGACGCTGAAGGTAAATGACCATAGACAACAACATGTGTTCCTTGAATGGGCCTCTGTAGCGGATGGAAAATGATGCTAATTTCATCAAAAAATCATCTGTAGCGATGAGGCCAATTTCTGGATAAATGGGTGCGTCAAAAAAACAAAATTGTCGAATTCGGGACGATCCCAATCCACGAGAGATTGAAAAGCGTCCAATACATCCTGAAAAAGTTACTGCTTGGTTTGGATTTTGGGCTGGCGGCGCCTTCGGTCCATATTTCTTTGGAAACGACGTTGGCCAGACCATCACCGTCAACGGCGAGCGCTATAAGTCAATATTACCGACTTCTTTTGGCCTAAATTGGATGATATGGACGACAACGACAAGTGGTTCCAACTGGACGGCGCTACGTGCCAAACAGCTCACGCCAAATTGGAAAATCTGCACCAACGGTTCGAGGGTATTGTCATCTTACGTGGAGGAGATGTGAACTGGCCACCAAAATCGTGCGATTTACATAGTTGGACTTTTCTTGTGGGGTTTTCTAAAGTCGCAGGTCTATGTGAATAAGCTAAAAATAACAGCGGATCTCAAAGTCAACATAACCCAATTCCATCGGTCAAATTGAGTCTGGCGTATAAAGCAGCGCCAGAGTCTAGAAAAATTGGACCTCTAGGATGCGCGCCATACACCATTTTATACATAATGGCATCAGCCTTTCAAATGAATAAAGAATTTCAATGACATCTCATACAAACTTTGTTTTATTGAAATTTATAGGTATGAAGCGCTTTATTTTAAATCTCTTTATAGCGCGGTTTGTAATTATCGGTCTAAAAATAACACATCGACCTGAAACATCAAAAAGACAGACAACTTTGAAACTGAAATCAATGTACTCAAGGCAACTTTTGATCCTGACAAGAAACGCAAGAACTCTAAGAAGCGCCTTTTGATTGCCGAGTCTAAAGCACAAACTTCCGAAACAACTTGAATTGACGTTCAGAGTGGTGATCAGAGTGGTGAGTGGTGATCAATCAATAGAGCAAGAGTTTCATCGATTCCGAAAACATGCATTTTTGACGAAATGGCTTAATGCCAAACCCTGTCAAATACCGTTGAAATATCAACTACATAGATTTCGTCGACAAAGTTTTGTGATTGGTTCCACTTTTCGGTGAGATATGACATGTGGCTACGAAAACCATATTGACGGTCAATGAAGTTTGCGTTTTTTTTTTGTATTAATCACAAAGTTATCGACAGAAAAGTTTCTGCAGGCTTCCAATAGAAAAAAATGTTAAAATCGCTGTTTCTCTGTTTTTAATTTGATTTAAAACGAGAGGGCATTTGTTTTAATTAATCGACTCCACCCGACAGCCGACCTCTACAAAAGTGAAAGATAATTCAACACTATGGCCAAACAAGAGCACGTTTTTATTGTTCCTAAGCTGCAATTAAAATTAATTCCTCTGAAAACTGATTAATTAAATCAGTCCTGTAAAATGTGCAAGTATTTACGTGTACACTTGTTTGTCATCAACTAGTGGAATGCATTCATAGGATAATTAAATCCGTTTTATGGGTAAAGCCACCCTTTATACCAACCCTCCCTCTTATGGCTCCCGCCGAGCATATATGTAGTAATTAGTGATAATAAAACTATTTACGCTACCTGTATAGTCCGGCGTTACATGATGTCGCTGCAAGTCATTCATCGAGCATCCACTTGCTGCACTCGTGTACATATTCACATTGAAGGGCTCATGGTAGAGGCTGTTCTTATCGATCGATTCGTTGTCATCCATTGCAACCTGAAATAGATGGCAATTCTGATTCAACTGGGGGATTAGTATATTTGGGGGATTGAGTTGAAATTAATTTTCGAAAAATGTTTAATAAATTTTATTTTATGTGGAAAACTGTGGTCGGGGTTTCTATGTGTGTTTGTGATGCAGTAATGACGAATGGGACTTGACAACACATGTGTGGAATAGATTACCAAAGTATACGCGTCTGTTTTGTCATAGTGATACGTTGGGTGCGGTGAATTAGGTAGTTGAACTTCAACTGCAGTTGTCCATTCAAGTAAAAACAATTACTCTTGAATTGGTAATTTAAAATGGCTGCCAGTGTCATTACTCGGTTGGTCATTAATTAGTCAGCTCAGATGGTATCGTGTTGCAAGTTCTATTCATTAGAAATATGAAGGGGCAAGCACAGGTACTTAATTGGTGTCGAGTTACATGTTTTTGAAATAAAAAAAAATTGGTTTCTAAGGTGATTATCTAAAGGTATACATTTCTAAAGCAATTGGTAAACATGGAGACGAGGAAACAAAAACGTCAGGATATAACTCATTGGCACAACATGGGGTATCAATGGCTTTTTCTTATTCGCACAAAGGGTACTATAGACCGGGTTGAAGCATGCCTAACTGCCTCCAGTTGTGGACTAAAAATTGGTTGAGGTAGTATCCTATTTTTGGCGAGGGGTACCTCTACTGAGTCTGCCGCTTGGTTGGGAATCGAAGACACCGAAAGCCGGATTATTGGTGTCCATTCGTCCTACATGAGCCAGTAATCTGAGGTACGATTTTTCAGTACTGGGTCAACCCACGTATGAATTGTTGTCGAATGCCACCTTAGGCTAGGTTAGAAGGGTTGTAGATACATATTCACCCACAAGCCATAAAGGTGCATTGTCGGTACTTTTAATTGCGTAAACTAGGACAAGTTACAAAGCCACTTGGGTCTTTTAATAAATCCTAAGTGGTCTTTTGATAAATCGTAACAGAGCCATTTCTGTCAAGTCGCCCAAACTGATGAAGAACCATGGTCCCATGAGGTATGAAGCATTTTAAAGGCTCCTAGCATCTTAGATTACTTAGTAAGTGGCGCCACATTTCCGGAATGGCCTCAGCTAACTTGTCTCTTTAATTGACCCGGTCCCGGCCTTCAGTACCACACTTTTAGTTTATTGAGATCTGTTTCTACCTTTGCGCGTCACCTCCACCACCGTCTGGTCGGGAATCGAAGACTACGGGCCGGAATATTGATGTCCATCCACTCATGCTGGTTGAATTCGATTTCTAGCCTACAACCACTTTCGGCTAGGTCTTCCTTTACTCCGTCTAAAATACCAAAAAAAAATGTTTTCGCGACACAAGCTCGTTTGTACCTATAACTAGCGCCACTGAGCACGTCTACTGTGCCTACCACCTGATTAGGAATCGAAAACTCTGTGGTAAACAGTTCTGGTGACCATTCGCTCTGCATGTCCTATCCATCTTAGCGCTGTTTCTCTATACTCTGACTTAAACCACGTCTTAAATCTGAGTTAACTCATGTTTCTCGAGTTTACTCGAGATTAATCTTGGAAGGAGAATGATCTCATATTGAAATGCAAGCCTTGAAATGTCCAATTCGGAGTTTTTTCTTGACAAGGTCTATGTTCCTGTACAGCTTTACATGTTCCAGGCATCTAAGCGCTGTTTCTCAGTGCCCCGAGTTAAACCACGTCTTAAATCTGAGTTAACTCATGTTTCTCGAGCTAACTCGAGATTAATCCTGAAAGTAGAATGATCTCGTATTGAAAAGTTAGCCCTGAAATGTCCAATTCGGAGATTTTTTTTCGATAGGTCTATGTCGCTCTACAGCTCGTATAGTTCGTGTTTGAATATTCGCCTCTAGAAGTCGTCACAGAGTTTTTGTCTTAGACATTATCAAAGAATTCGATCGAGTTTTCCATAAAACATTGCTAGGTTCAAATCTCATCCGGTTGCAGTGGCAGTTTTCTATATTCTTTCAGATTTATTGCGCGTAGTTTTTCTACCTTTAACGGGTCCTTTTTGGAGTCTCTGTCTGAGACAATCCTCATTGATCCAGGGCACGCTTCCACCTATTTTCTTAAAGCGCCCCATTCATTAGCGATTTCTTGATCCTCAGCTCCGTAAAGTAGGACTTGCCGGGGTAGAATTAGGATCCAATACGACGACCATTTGCACATTCGAGTAAGGAGTTCTGCATAAGTTTTGTTATGTCAGACCAAAGTAGCATCGGTTTCCAAAGGCCGATCTTCATCGGTTCCTCCCTATGGTGCCGTTCGTTGGTTTGATGTTGACTCCGAGGTAGATGGGCTCCTTACCAACCTCTATAGGGAATATTTTTTGTCGATAACATGAAATGTGACTTGGCCTCAGTTTCTGCAAGACCAATAGCTTTCGCCAAAACCGTCAAATAGCCGTAAACGTGTATAAAACGGCACGTTTGGGACGATCAATGGTGTCGATATTGTCTGTGGATCCCAGTAGCTGGACAGATTTCTTGAATATATTGACTTCCATGTTGACTTCTTGCCCTCTATGTATGACTGAATGTTCCAGCACGAGATTGAAGAAAATGCATGAAAGCTACCACATGCAGAAATCGGCTACATATTTAGAAAATTTCGAACACTGGATCGTGTGACCTAAAGTCTTAGCTGGATCAATTTTGTTGAGATCTTAAATAAGGGCATCGCTTTAAGTCCTCAATTTGGTTGATATCATAAACTTCCCTGAAGGCGATGAAGAGATAACGAGTCGGAATTGAATTTCGTTGTTCCTTTCCAGGATTTACCTATGGTCTATGGTCTATGTCAGGCCGGAGCAGAAAGTCTGCTGAAGTTTACGTCATTTCATGTACGTTGGATAGATAGGATCACTATATGCGACATTTAGGATGGATTGGATATGCCTCTGTAGTTGGAGCAAATAATTAAATCGACATTATTGCAGATGGAACATAGGATCGTATGGAGTTAATTCTTTATATCTCGGTCATCGGAACTTGGTTTATGGTTTGATGCATGCGTACTTCCAAAATCACCTTCGGAGGTAATATATTAAAAAAAAAACCTCCAAGAGTGTACAACTGTCATGAGAAGTTTCTCAAACTTGGCTTTGGACATCGCCACACTTATGAATTGAGAAGCATGGTTTGAGGTACTTTATGGGTCGTTGATGGCAGATTTTGTTTTTCTAGGAGGTACCAGTCGATCAGATGTATAATGACAACAACATCAAACCTCGGTTGCAAAATCAGAAGTATACCTTTCCTGAGCTAAGAGATATTTCAAGCCAGCCCAGCTCACTCTCTTTTACAGGGCACAAGCAAGAACAGGCCTTTAATATTGTGTACTGGACTCCTTACCAGCTCATTGTTCTTTATAGTGCACAAGTAAGCACAGGCTTTAAACATTGTGTATACTGGACTCTTTCTAATGTGGAGTCCAGCGAAGGGAGAGAAGCTTCAGTTTCAAACAGCAGCACCACAGTTGATCTTCATTGCCAGCGTTAACTGCTAGAGGAATCAGTTTTTACTTTTCCTCCACTTTATTGTCGGTTGCCTGTATTGATGTACAGGGAATTTTTGTCTCAGAAACGGCCGTCTTAGGGATGGTTCTTCGACCTCCAGCGCAATGTTTCCGACTAGCCGTTAGCGGTGAATTTATCATTGAAGCGGAGGAGGTTCACCATCTTACGTTTCCAGCTCATTGTGAAGCACATTCATTGAAGCGGTGGATTGTTAATGGATATTGATGATTCTAAACCATCCAAGACTGTAACTAGCTAACCTCGACAAGGTACTACCACCACCGACCGACCGTCCCAAGTTTACTCCACGCATTACACACCTTTGTTGGTCAAGATCTGTTCATGTCAAAAATCTGTCCCATGGTCCATCATATTCGTCCAGTGAATTCTTCGCCAAAAACCACGGAAAGTGCCGCTGTCATTGTCAATATGGCCTGACGTTTTGTCACCTTCCTTATCTTCATTTTCTGTTTTTTTGAAACCTTCCCCATTAACACCAATTTCCTGTCATGTGAAACTATCTTAATCTTCTAAAAATTAATGACCCACCAGATGTCGCTGTCTGATACCAGACACAACCCATTACCATCATCATCACACAGACCAACCCCCAACCCGCTCCCCAATGCCTTCACAATTTTAGAAAAAAAAAATGAAACTCACCTTCATATTGCTATTCAGCCGCTTGTCAGTGCCCAACGAATCCGGATTGAAGTTGTGCTGGAATGCATCCAGGACGTTACTACCTCTCGTACGTTTGTTCTTGGCAATTATCAACAGGATAACAGCCACTAGCAGCAGAATGATTGTAGTCAGCACGGCTATTATCACTCCGACAAAATTCGGTTCCGGTTCCTGGTCGATAGGTTTCGGCGAAATGACTACAACAACAACAGAAAGGATATATAGACCAGGACCATAGAAAATCAAAAAAAATTTAATAAAAAAAAATCGCTGTAAAACCAAGGAAGACCACAAAAATGTATAAAGTGACTGAAAACAAGGATGAGGAGGGCAAAAGCAGACAAAAAACCGCTCTAAATGGAATTTTCTCCTTTTAGGACATCTTTTGGTCGCTTTTAGTGAGTGTGTGCATCATTATGAAGCTCAACAAAAGAGGATAATGATAGGTAAGGAGTGTGGGAGATAGCGTATACGTGCAACAATAGCAGTACAGGAGTGAGCGAAAACATCATGCACAGGACGAAAAAAAAGGTAAGGTGAGGACTTGAACGAAAAAAAAAATTTACAAAATTTAGTTCTTACTTTGTGGTGTGTGGCTGCGTTCTCCTTTGCTGGGGTTCGTTTGAACTTCATCCCTCTGTAGTGGGTACTCTGGTGTATCTTGGGGCGACGTACTTCCGCTTATTTCTTCGTCCGTGAAATTTCCCACTACTGGCACTATTATATGGAAAAACAAGACGACGAGCCCGTCCGCCATTGCCACACAGAATATTTACGTTGAAAAGAATTTCCCATTTTCGGCATGTGGGGGTGGTGGTTGTAGAGTGGTGTGTGTAGGTGTACATGAAAAGGAAAAAATAAGAGAAAACGGTTTTTTGGTTAAGAAAAAGCAACAAGATGTAGAAAAAAAGAAGAGCAGCATAAGAAATATGAGTAGTTTGTGAAGACGGCGATGGGAAATAATAAAAGCGACCGCCAACAGAAGAAAAAAAAGGATCTCCGTCATGGTTGCGCTACACCACAAAGGGTAGCGCGCGCTCCCCAACCCTACCGTTGTAGCAACATTATGAAAAATTATGAACAGCTATTGTGTGAAAGAACTTTGCAGTTTGGCAATATTAAATTTTAAGATATTTTCAAATCAAGCGAAGCATTATGAAGTTTTTCTCCAAAAGATGGTGGGATGGCTCGCAAAAGTGTTTTCCAAAAGAAGTTTAACGTGCACGGGTTTTTTTTTACTCACTCCGACGAGGGAAGTTCTTACTGATCCTTTAAAAGGGTTACACACGGCGAGATAGAAGGAAGGTGTTCAACTGATTTATTAAGGGACACAAAACTTTCTCACAACGGAAGCTGTGTTAGACAGTAGACACATCATTTGGTCACATGAAAAGGGGGATCGCGCATTGAAAGTTTTTCAATTTAACGAATTTTATCTGTCAATGTGGTCAGTGGTGGGGTTGGTGGGGATAAATGACAGCCATTAGCAGTGGCAATGGCAATGCATTGAAAGGTAGATACCAACGCTAATGGAAGACACCAAGACACGTTTGTTTTGAGGACACTTGAGCTCTGCTTTGGCAATTTATCGTTTATTTTGGGAGGGGACTCTTGCTGGACACGAAAACAACTGAAGCGGTGTTTTTGAAATGCACTTGGCGGTGAAAAGTACAAACCACATAGCAAAGCAAAAGACAGGTGTTACTTTAAGGTTAGTTGAACTATCGTCCTTATTAGATTTGGATTTGGTGATTGAGTCAAAAAATGTCTTGTAATTGAAGCTGTAAGGACGGTCAGAAGGCTTTTAGCCCTATGAATTGCAACTAAGAGGGTTTTTAATCTACTGGCCATCCTTTCAACATCAACTAGAACGCATTTTAAGACTTCTATGAAAGCCGATGCAAATTAAGCAATGGAAACGGTGCGTTTATATGTTTCGAAAGTCTATAAACCAACCAGACCTTTGAAGAAATCGTACCTCTTAATCTCTCAACTAATCTGATAGCATCAGCATCGAATGTCAAAGATCAGTGGGAGACATTCCCAACAAGGCACCGACCGCAAATTAAGTGCTGGTTTTTGCCACCCATAAGAAACCCCTGCTGTGACGAGGATGCCTGTAGCCAAAAATGAAGCGGGATAAGGACGAGAGCTGACAAAAGTGACCATAGAGCATTATCGACAAGGGATGTAAAAAGCACTACCAGGCAGATGAGGACGGGAGCTGCCAAACAAAACAAAAAAAGCCATAGTCATCGACAAGGGATATCAGACTGTCGTTTCAGAAAAATTAAGAACAAAAAAACTTCCCTTTGAGCTTATAAGAGCTGCCTCCATTAAAATGACGTTCGAAAATCTTAGAAAAATGTAAAACGTCTGAGACAGGTATACAAAGCCAACACAGAATCCTGTCAAAATGATCATGGGAAAAATCGTAGTTGAGTCGCAGTCGAAAGTTCAGCGCTGGCACGCAACCAACCGCTGTCAGTCAGGACGAACCAATAAAAATTGGTAAAGACATCCACAACTGCCTTCCACCTGACGCCACCAATGAGAAAAGAACCGCAATATCTAAACTTAAGCTTAACAAGACTCTCGCGAATGACGGGCTTCCTCCGGAGCTATACATACCCTTTGGAGATGACTTGGTAAGAAGCATACATCATAAGTAATTAACAGAATTTGGTCCGATGAAAGCATCTCTGGAAAATGAACGTTAGGACATCCACAAAAAAAATTACCCTTTGAACTGGACCAATTACAGAGCTAAACCTAAGCTCAACAAGACTCTCGAAAATGAGGACCTTTCTCCGTAGCTATATATAGATCCGTGGGAGTTGACTTGGTAAGGAGCATACATCAAGAAATTTGGTCAGATAAAAGCATCGCTAAAGAATGAACCTTAGGATCTATTGCACGGTCCACAAACAAACAAGTCCCTATCAACTGGGCCAATTACAGGGCCGTACCAGATCCTAAAAACAAGAAATAATACAAATTATTGGCACAACAGGCTCGTTACTACCCAGGGCCTAGCTTTTTCACAACAGTTCATGTGTGCGTCTATAGTTCTTGCACGATGG
Source organism: Rhingia campestris (assembly GCA_932526625.1). Taxonomy (NCBI): domain Eukaryota; kingdom Metazoa; phylum Arthropoda; class Insecta; order Diptera; family Syrphidae; genus Rhingia; species Rhingia campestris. The sequence goes on from OW052185.1 coordinate 107,925,291, forward strand.
CGGGACCTCCTGTTTCATGCCGACTACGAACGGCAAAGTTTAGATAAGCTTTTCTTGACAATTGATACTCCTCGGATGGTTTGTTAGATCATCACGAGAGGAGGGCCAGTGAAAATCATTTAGGTGTTGCTACTGCTGTGAATCGAACCCAGAACTTCTGCACCAAATGAGCCCGCCACGTACAAGATCTTGCCTGCCGGAATATAAAAAAATCTTAAAATCGTTCAGTTAGAACCCAATCGGTCCCTTTAGGTGTGGTTTTAGGACAGGAAAGTTCACAACTGATCAAATCTTCACATTTTGGCAGATCTTGCAAAAAAAAATTCCAACGAGTCCATATGGACGAAACCACCTATTCAACAGAGGCATGTCTAACTTTGGTATACCTGCCGTTCAAATGCTTCGGTTTGTGCATGATGACGATAGAGAATTCTCTCCATCAATGTTGGAGCAAAACCTTCGATAATATTTCGTTTTATTGAAGAACTTTAAATAAATCTTCACAGTGATAGTGTCCTAAGATTGATGGTAGATTGAATGAGCTGTGGGCTGAACTTGCCTGCATAGTACCGAATATCGGTAGTGAACTAGGGTAGTTCATGGCGAAGTATTTGTCATGATGTCGGGTTTTTTAATGTTTGTTTCAAGGTTTTAGTCAGTGTCTTGAGATCGACGAATACTTTAACAACCCTTGGCCATGTAACGAAAGTAACAAATGGAGCAATATGCAGCGAGTAATTCTCTGAATTCTCTCAGAAATCACTAGATCACTGCCAACAACTGCTGCACAAAAATTCTCATTTCGATTTCCAATCGTTGCAACACCAATTATTGTCACGGACAACTCAGCCCGTTCGGATTCGCCATAACACAATCGTAAATCCATCGTGCAACACACCAAAAATTATGGTGGTGACAAAAAAATAGGTCCAGGCGAGCCTGTCGTAGTTGTCTGTCGCATCAGATTTCACATACAACAATCCAAGAGGTTCACATCCTCTGTTAAGCATTGCTAGACTGCACTACCTATTACTAATTCAGAAATGTATTCGTTCCAATGAGATATCGCTTGCAGTCCAGTTTAATAGGCTTTAAGAATCTGCTATTGGATACCTCCTGCCTTGACAAAGTGCTGCATTATTAAAGACTTGAAAAAATATCAAAATCCTACCAAAGGAGTATAGAATCCCAGATGAATTAGTGGCCATTCACCACACTAATGAATTGGAATGCAAAAGACTCCCACAGAGGCTATGACGACACAAGTCCCGGTATCTGTATCCAATGATTTAAAACATGAGGAAAATATTTCGTCCGTCCGGGTATGTAGTTAAACCTTCATTAACGCTCTTTAATGGTCCATAAAACCACAGGTTATGGCCCTATTAAGAAGGGATTTAGAGCTTGCCGTAATGAGTTGGCTTAGTAAGTAGCGCGGGTTTGCCATCGAGACTAACTTTTTGAACGAATGTTCTGTGATCGCAACCAAGTGCGCCTTATGAAATCGCTTCAACGTAGCCCCGCTGGGCTTTGTCCCGGACCGGGTATTAATTTTTATATGAGTCACTACGTTCAGATAAACCGCGAGTGTGATAAGATGAAGAACTGGAGCTCCTAGGCGCATTAGATCACCTGAGAATATTGACTCAGTAACAGCTTCAATGTTGTAATACCAACGGCCACCCGGCGCGCGCTGCGTCTTACTCGCAAACATGCGTCTTGGACGATCGTTTCTTGGGGCGAATTCTTCACGATGATCTTCATTGCCATCCGTACAATCGCCCGCAGATGATCACGATGATCTTCATTGCCATCCGTACATCCGAACGCTTCTCGAAAATGTTCTAGAGGTCGTAATTATTTTAAGTGATGAAGCCTATATTCACTTGAGTGGATGCGGCAACAAACAAAAACAACATGCGTTGGCACTAGATTCCGATAATTCCATTAAAGGCCTTTGAGTGCTCCTTAAGTCGCAGTGTGGTATGTAATTTCCTCAGGTGGGATTGTTGATCGCTGGTTTTTTTTCATGAAAATGAAGTCACAATGACAGAGAGTTCAAAACCGTATATGTGAACATGTCAGAGGAATTTCGACACCTTGATGAATTGGACTTAGGGGGCATTTGTTTCCAACAGGACGGAACAAGGAAAAACACTTCAAGGGTATCGATGGCTGTTTTGAAGGTACACTTCCGAGGCGGCCTTACATCAATTTACTCGATTCAGACCCATGCGATAGTTTTTGTGGCCTTTTTGAATTAGCAAGTCCTAAAGACAAAATGCGGGCTGTAATGCTAGAAAGGCACACTGTATGTTATTGGAGTCCAAGTTTGAACCACGGGAAAATAGACAGGCACCTTCAACCCCTATTTAGGAAAATAAAGCTGGACACACTCATTCTGTAACTTTTATAACGATAACGTTGGCGATAGTGTAGGAGACTTGCTGGATACGTACGTGTAATTTTGTGTGCACAAGTATACAAATTACACGGTACGTACAGACAGTCTCCTTCACTATCGTCAACGATTATCGTTTTGAAGTTTACGGAATGAGTACCTGCTTTTAGTTTTAAAGGCTTCTAGATTCCTTTTAAGTTTAGGTACTGTTGGATCTTTCCTTATCTACTAATTTCTATTCTAGAGGGATTTACTGTAAGGCATCTCTGTTTACTGGAAATCAAAGCTAGCATCTGCATGCCTCTCAATGCTATACACAAACATGTCTAGATGCGATTTCTCCCCTTGGTCAACTTTTACGAAATAGGGTTCACTGCTGTAATCCAGTGAGCACCGTTTAAAACCAACAAACTCGAGTAAATTAAAGTGAGTTCATGGATCTAAATTTACCGAGCAAACACATTACTCCACCAACCGACCGTGAACATATAACAACCCTGTTCCCAGCCACACTGACAGTGACAATTTCAACCATTATGGAAAGGATTCACCAATTCCGCATATCAATTTCCATTTCCTCAAACCACCGACTCTGACCCAAACTGTTCTCCGAAACTATCAAATCAAGTGTACACTGGATAAAATAAATTACCCAAGGGTAGGTGATAATGGTTTGCGACATGATCCGGTGACTTTACAAAACAGACAGCGCACCACCACTTCACAAGAAAGGATTATTTTAAGCTCAGAACATTCACGCATAATTGAAGACAGGAGTCGTTGTGTATACCCTTCTCCACTTCGGGCATGGGATGAACAGAAGAACGCTTGACAAGGGTGAGCCGGAAGAGCATTTCGCCGAAAAACGTCAAATATGTTGCATCATTTCAATGCCGCAGTCTAGATGTGTAGTTAGATAGGTAGATGGATGACAAAACTCTGAACACGGGGTAAGGGTAAGGGGAATGGAAAGTATTTTGCTACCCATTGGTAGAATTGAATGAAGCGTAAAATGCTTAAGTGTCATAGTGCGGATTTTGTCCCATCACCATCGCACACCAAATCAACATCCACCATCATCCTGTATAGTCCTCCCGTTCTACTCCTCCTCATCATCATCATCATCATCATCATTTTCGATTTTGATGTTGTGAGTGCTTGTAGCTGAAATGTCCTTCGAGCTATATAACGACGACGAGTGTCGCTCTCATGATGTGCTGCGCTCAGTGATGCGCGAATGCACTTTCGTTATATAAATCATGAGGTTTCCAACATCAGCGCAGCTGTTTTCTACCTATTTATACCGTTACCGTCGGACGTCACATTCGTCGTCCGTGTCGTCGGTTCGTCGTTGTTGTGTAAAAATGAGATTTATACTGCAGACGTGATTTTCCAATGGCGTCTTACACGAGAATAGGTATGCACACACAGAAAGCGAGCGAGCGAGTCGAGGAAGAAATGATTATAACATACCTCCTTGCAGAAGATGAATTCATGTGTGTCCTGCGAAGAAACTGTAAAACTTGAAGGATTTTCCTTTTGAATTCATTGTTGAAAGTTTTACTCTCTCTTGCGCAAGTTGGCAATGAAAAATGAAAAATCTTGAAAGGATATTCGGCAGAATTCTTCGCAGTTCAAGTGTGTGCAGCCTCTTCCGCTGGATGGGGCTTGCAACAGCAGATGAATAACACACTGCACTTGCATAGGAAATGTGATCCTTTTCTAAAGATGATGGAAATACAATGGAGCGAGCCAAGCAGCCTTGGAGCGGGGGGTTTTTTTAAGTACGAGTATGTAGTAAGGCATAAAGCAAAACACACAATGGCTGTGTTAAGAAATGGGGAAATTGGCGGAATTAGGCAAACTTCTCAGGATACAAAACTTCACGTGGGTATGTGAATTTTGCAGTAAAGTGAACCAATCAGGTTTTATATGAAAGGATACATGATTGTTGAAGGATGGCGCGAGAGAAGTTTTATTTTTCTTTATGAGAAATGTTACTATTTCAAACTGCGGGGTTTTTTTAAGTTTGTAGACGCAATTAAATCGTTTTCATCGGTGGAAATTTTTTTGTAAATGCTGTTCATATATAAAAATTATAAAAACTTACCCGAAATGAAGGATATTTCACTCAACATTATCCAACGCAAGGCAAAATACAAATGCACTTGTAGATAGCGGCCGATTCGGTGGTGTAATTTGATTGTCACATCTCTGGCATGATCCAGGACGGTGTCTGGCATGTAGGAAAATTGCACGGGCTCGCCGGTAAAATGTCGGCCGCCGATGCTAAAGAACACTTTTGCATGAACAAAAACCTGTAAATAGAAAAAGAATGTTAAGATGTGGATTTTATGTGAAAGTAAGGACTAGAGAAGAAATGGTTTGGGTTTGGTCGGTTAGCTAGACATGCAATGGCAGTCATGAAGGAAGTGACGAAAAAAAGCATATTGTACGAAAAAAAAAACACTTGGAAAAAAAGTGAACCCTAGTCAGGACACTGTTTTATTGTATCAAGATGCGCTTACGACCAACAACAGAACAGAATTTTCCGATCTCGAGACGTTCCACTCTTCCAATCTCAGTTAATTTAAAATTTAACTGGAGCCTTAACATCCAAGACAGAATAAAAAAAAAAATCCCCACGATTGCGCTCTACAGTTGCAATGGAATTTGCAGTAAAAGATTGAACCCTTCTCCAAAGGTTCCGAAACGGCTATACGAACCCGTGGTAAGGCCAATATATTGTTGCTTGGCAGTGGGGAATGCCATGAAAGGGGCAAAACACCTGACATAATTTAATATATTACAAGGGAAAGCAGGTTTAGAAGCAGTTCTCAACCTTACACCAATAGATCTTCATATCAACGATACATACCAAGCGGCCATACAAACTCTGGCATCATATTCAATAAAACATCGCACAGAGCTAAGGGTTCTATATAATCAAAATAAGGTCAGCCATGACATAATAATAAACGAAAAACCAGACAAACTATCTAGACCAAGATCGTCACGCTGCGCTCATCTTTTCGATAGCAGGTAAATGTCATGCGATAAACAGCAGTAGAGGAATAATCCTTGGCAGTCACGACTATAAAGAGATATAGGATCTGGCAGACATCCAGATCATCCGCTTCTGCAGAAGTTCTGGCATGTGAGTGAATATCTCTTTCAGACACCCCGTGCATCACACCATAACGATAACCCTACCAAAGTATCATTATACACACTCGTGCTATTGTTATTATTTTTAGGAACGGGTATCGAGCCTGAAGCCCATAAAACCTAACCTAAGAACAAGACGTTGAAAATCTTCCGCAAAAACATGTAAAATATCCATCACGGGCAAAAACCATAACAACGGCACCTCATCTGATTGCTAAAAAGGCACTGATGGGAGCCTCACAAGGAGTCGGCGAATGTGTAGGTATATTATTAAAACCTTAAGCGCGTAAGGTTAAAAGATTTGAACATCATAACAATGGCAGTACACCTTTGAATAAGCAAAATGGGGGTCTCATAAGGATTATCACCGAAAATAGGGTCCAAAAGCGTTCAATCATTCGGCAGCTAAAGTGATTACCAAAAAGCAATGCGAATGGTCACAACAAAGGTATTATACCTCCTAAAAGGAACAAAATCGGTGTTTTACAAGGATTTGCAGCATAAACTCTATTTTTCTCGAGTTAACTTGAAGCTAATCCTAAAAGAAGGATGATCTCGCACCAAAAAAAAAAAAAAAAAAAAACAGGCCTTTAGGTAAAGGAAGGAGGTAAAGGAAGGAGGAAGATGCTCGCCGAACCTGCTCGTGCTCGCTATGTTTTTTCTCTTGTAGAGGCTGGTTCGCGAGCCGCTCGCTGTTGTCGAAAAGTTTCGATTTTTTCGTGTCCATGTTCGCGAGCAAACCGCATTTCTGCTGTGAACAGTGACGAGTTCATATCGTGGATATGGTCAACAGTTCACATGTTCACGGGATGAAGAATCGACAAAAATAATGCTCGCCAAATGTGGTCGTCGTGTAGGGGATAACGCAAACGAGCAAGTTTATCGTTTATGGCTACCTTATAAATATAACAAAAACAACTGAACCTTACTTATCAAGAAGCCCGAAATCTGTCTCAAGTGACACGCTCGATTGGAACACACTACGAAATGAAATCAAAAATTGATCCCGACTAACGAGATTTCAACGAATCGACTCCTCCATAGTACATACTTCAACTACCATCGCATCGTAAGCAGTTTTTATCCATCCAAATAAGCTACCGCAAATATTTGAACTCATTTCGGCATGATTGCTCTGCTTTTTTGTCTAAACTGTCTAAATGGACAGGAAGTGTGGACACACTGTATTTCATTTCACACGTTTCACAGAATGAAGAAGGGCACTGTATCGTTTAGAGCGAACGATGTGCTCCGGAAAGGACTGGGAATTTTCGGGCTTTCATTTGACGTGCCAATCGAACTCTGGATTATAGAAAGTTTAAGCGAATAAAAACGGTGAAGAGCAGTGATTAGATCCAAAAACCATTTCAACTTTCTCAGTTCCGCAAAGTAACATTGACGACAGAAGAGTGAATTGCTGGGTGTGGATTAATACGTAGGCTGACTGCTACAAGAATTTTTAGAGATTACCACATCCTTTGGTGCAAGAAAATAACAAAATTAACTGCAAACAATTTGTTTCAAATGGGAGCAATTTCGTTGAACAATTTTTGACGTTCAGTCTTCAATTGCCCTTGTGTGGTAATAAAGTATAAAAACTTTATGAAATTGGTCAACACTCCGTTTAAACCCAGCCTATAATTTCCAAAATGCCAGACAATTGTAATTCTGTAGACCAAATGGAAACTTCAATACTTGTACTTACATTGCTGATCGTAGATGTTTTTTTATATTCCATAGAACTTCATAAAACCAATCACCATATATGAGAATTTTGCAGTTTTTGATATTTTAATCATCAATACCGAATAACACCGCACAAGAATTTTGTCCAATTTTGTCGGGAAAAAACTTCCCGAAATCGAGAAACAAAACCACACTTTGACTTCATCGCCTTTAATCCATGACTACACACGTGCTAACACTTTCAAGTGCATCTCATCACAAGGGAAAACAATTAAATTTCAAAGGTTTTGTAAAATTATCGCAAAAAACATTGAATTTACAATTTAATTAAACAATTCTTACTTTACTACAATCGCGAAACACGAATTGTCTGTGAAATTGTGACATAAATGACAGCTGGGTTGTGTTCAATTGGTTGGGAGGCGCTGTTCGTTTGTGAGTGCGAAATTTGTTTCGTCAAATAATTTAAAAAAAAATGTTTTTCACCGAGTTATATTTGCTGTTATGCAATAAACTGTATTTCGTGCTAGTAATATATTTTTAAAAAAAAATGCGTTAGTTAAATATTGATTGATATTTTATGGCCGCCTTCCTAAACTTAATAACATCTGAGTTGTCATGTGATGTGGAGCGGAAAATCTACACTGGATGGACAGATAAATGTCAAATTGTTCCAACTCTTATTTAGCGAATTAATTCTTGTTTATTCGGAGGCCCGTGTGGAGTTGCTAGCCTCCCACCGGACGTGTCCTCGCTCGGTTAAAAATGCAGGGTAGGCAAGAAATAAAATACCACTCACGGACCTCAATGAAACAGTTTTTCACGATGGCAGCCGAAGAATTTCCAAGATCAACGGTGGCATCTATGAATTAAAAAAAATCTAAGCTGCTCCAACATATTCGAATGACGAAACATAGAATTTTTAAAGGATTAGTCAAACCCCTTTAAAGAGAGATGCTGGCGGATGAGCCGAAAGGTTAACGGCAGCACTTAATTCCGTAGTGGATACTTGATGACCCCATGTAATAGGGCTATAAAAATGGAACTGGCCCTCCCGGTTGGGGATTGTGCTTTAAGTTAACTACGGAATTACGGAAAATCATAATTGATACGAAACAACCAAAATCATCAGAGAGGTCTGATTATACTGCTGACGATCATGCTAAAAAAAAATTATTATGAATTTTATACAGATGACGCATTGAGAACAAACAAAACAGAAACTTTTTCTCAGTAGCTTCAAGGTACGGGTGGGCGGTGTGCATGAAAACACATGAAAAACAAGAACAAAAACATATGGCGGGCTGTGCCAGCACGACCCGTCATTGAACAATTTTTCTTATATGGAGTGCGTCATCTGTATAGAATTCATAATCTTTGGCTAAGCGTAATAAGGACAACGACTATGCTCCTAAATGTACCTGGGATGTCTGATATGTAAGAACACTTAACAGAAAAGGTGCCTGACATTACTGAAAAAAAGGATGGAGAACTGTGTCATCTACTACATTCTTTTTCATCTGAGAAGCTGTTAAATTACAGCTAAGGGCTATCACGAGTGAATACCTTCGATACACTTCGTTCTGACGCAATTAAGCCTCAGACGATTCTCGGCGAAGAAATGGACTCCCATTTCATGTTGGATGAATGAGCGCCCAATGACATGATGGGGTCCATTTAGACAAATTGCAATGAGTACTCGATATCCCTACTATTTATTACGCTGGCATTAAGAAGCTTAGGTTTAGTTGATAGTTAAGACTTCGAAATGTTCTGTTTTGTAGATTAAATAGAATCGAGCAAAAGGCTATTTGTAGACCGAAAGGCAGTAGCTAAGGTCCAGTAAGTCTGATAAAGAGAGCCCTGCAATTTTTAAATTAGATTTAAACATTTTTGTCTACAATAAAATACATGAAGTAACTCTTATCGTAAAAAAGCTTTTTAATTTAGATTTTTTCGATACCCTAATCTATTGTTTAACCTCGTTTCCAACGGAATTTCCTGAAATTGTGAGGCACTTACGTCAATACATGAATCTGCATTAGAAATGAAACGAAGTTTCAGTCGATTTTAGAAATATAATCCGAAATGTGCTTGTTTGGCTCTACCGAGAATATAACCAATTTATTCCTGTAAAACTTCACCATAGAGACCACTAAGAAATCCTACATCTGACCTACAACTTTGTGGTATTCCTAGAACTGAGCATATTAACTGGTAATTTCAAAACCAGTATACATTAGTGCAGGTTCGTATGATTCTCATTGGAAATTTAGAAATTTATTATACCCTTCAGGTGAAGCTCTGTGCTATACAGAGAACCATGTTTTGTATTGTAGATTGAAATATGGGATGAATTCATGGATTCCTCGTGAAAGGATAGCAACTTCTCCAAACTGCAAGAACAGTGAATTCCAGAGAAATGACAGTTTAGTGAAATTTATAGGTAAGAGCTTCCATTCACCCAGAAGTCTCAGGGGAAAAAAGGTAAAAATTGAAGAAAAAAAAAAGTAATGTTAAGGAACAGGAGGTCCCTTTCTTTGCGGAAATAATAACTTTGTACACAGAGATGTAGTTGGAAGCTACGTTCGAGGCCGTGTTTTTTTTTTTTATTAATTCAATGTCAGGCAACATCTCGAGGCAAAAACATCTGTCACGTTAAAATGGCCTCAGGTATGAGAACGGCACACGATACCCACAATGATTATGTACTGTTGACGAGCTCCTAAATTTTATAAATCCGACCAAATAAATCCAAAATATTTTAGTTCATGACTTACCTGAACATCCTTTGAAAACATGTTGTTTGTGTGCAGGACAATTGCACTAAAATTTCGAACCGAATCAAATTCAAAAACAATTTCCACTGGTTTACCCATCAGTCCGGGTGTATCATTTCTCCAGCCAACCCATTCGTATCCTGAAAAGTGAAATTTTAAAAATTAATAAAAATTATGTGGAACACAAAACTAAAGTACTGCTTTGATAAAAAAAAAACTTCAAGGTGGAGAATATGACTTCTATGGGCAGTTCAAAGGTACACGATCTGAGATTTATAAATATTTAAGGAAAGTCGAATATTGTCAAATATTGTCAATTGCCAAAGTGTTAATAAAAAGGGAGCGATCTACTGAAACCGCCAATAAATCGCACTCGAAAGGATAATCGTCAAAATCTGCCAAACAAGTTATTGTGATGCGGTACATTTGTACAGATACGGCTAAATGAATAGTCCTAGGGAAGGACATATTTTGAATTTATATAGAATCCACATAAAAGAGGAAGTTCCTTAAACTCCTCGATCATACATAATATGCAAAAATATCAAAAATATAACATTAGTCTCACAAGAGTGCTTCTAAATCAGGAGTCCTTGTGATCAATTCTGATATCGAAGCGGCAAATCCTACAGGCAAACTAGTAGAAATGCAATAAAGGGTGATCAAGTGGTATTTTCTTCAAGTTTTTTTTTTTGACAGATGACGCGTGAGTCGTGTCAAGTTGCATATGATTTTTATTCAGTACTCATTGATATTTCATCATCAATTCAGTGCAGAATGGGCTATCGAGAGACTTGCTGAGGATCCACTGTTTTCGACCAACCTTTTGTTCAGCAATGAGACCCATTTCTAGCTCAATGGATACGTCAATAAGCAAAATTGCCGTATATGGTCCGAAGAACAACCGAAAAATGTTCAAGAGCTGCAGTAAAATCCACTCAAAACTGCGTGGTGTGGTTTATGGGTCGGTGGAATCATCGGTCCGTATTTGTTTAAAAATGAGGCTGGCGCCTCATTGAAATGGAAATCGTTATCGCACCATGAAAACGTATTATTTCTTGCCTGGTATTAAAGCCCAAGATCTCGATAACATTTGCTTCCAACAAGACGGCGCTACTTGCCACACAGTTCGTGAAACAATGGACATATTGAGAGACCACTTCGATGAACAATTAATTTCATTCTTCGGACCAGTGAATTGGCCAGCAAGATCATGCGATATTACACCGTTAGACTTTTTCCTTTGGGGCTGCGTAAAGTCTTAGATGTTTGTGGATAAGCCAGCTACGATTGAAGCATTGAAGGCCAACATTACCAGTGTTATTCGCGAGATACCGACGAATATGCTAAAACTTCAACGCGTCATCGAAAATTGGAACGTCCGCAAGGACGAGCTACCAACACATACTGAGTCGGTAATATCAAGAAACCAAGCTGTATGTGTTATATGTACTTTATGATAATCACGTATATAACCCTTGTGTGTCCAGAACGAGCGTGCTAAAGCGATATTCACTCTGGTCAGTGTAACCACATTAACTCAGGAGGTACAGCCCTGAGCATTCTAGACCGTTTTAAAAAATAGGAGCAACTGCTACAGTGCAGACATTAACAAAACATTCGTGTTGTAACTTTCGGGATTTAAACCAGGAACCGCGCGCTTAGTAGTTCAACGCATTAACCGCTAGGCCACTGCACCAGCTTTCATTAATCACAAAACAACTTCAGAAAGACTTAAACAACCCATACAGCTTACGAAATCGCTTATTGTTTGGCGTCGTCAGATCGAGCCTATTTTTAGTCTGACTGACTTCTTTCCCCGGGATAATCCAAAGGAATGTTCATCTGACATTTGACGTGTAAAAGTCAAAATCGTGCAGTCTGCACTGTCTGATTTATTCAATCGGATAATGTAATAGAATTCACCTTTGGAACCCATCAAAACTTTTAACGCACCGAAATACAAAATTCGTCAATTCGTGTTGCTGATTTAGGACACGAAATGTGCGTAAATGTTAATGTCCTGTGTTTTGGCAGGACACCAATCTAATTGACTTCTGACGCCGAACTAAATTTTCAACGTGCTTAAAGACAACATTTGACGTCGCCTGATTTTCCGGGATGTTTTCGGGATAGGGCAAAGGAATGTCCTTCTGACATCAACGTAGATTTTTGACGTGCAACAAAAACATTTTTTCAATTTGTTGCCGGCATAGGACCCGAAATGTGTGCAACAGACGAGATATTGTCTTTTGACACTTCCAATGCTCCCGGAATTATGCAAAGGAATGTGCACCTGCGACTTATTAAAACTTTTGGCGCGCTTTAGACAACAAGATCATTAGTTTTGGCACTGCCTGACTTATTTTCCCGGGATGATCCAAAAGATATGTGCATCTGATACTCACCTAAACTTTTAACTCGCCTAACTTCGAAATTCTTCCTTTTTGTGCCGCTGTTGGACCCAAAATATGGACAAGATCGTGCCTTTTGGCACTATCTGACTTTTTTCTCGGGACAGGTTAGGGACAACATTTGTGAATTTTTTGTCGATATAGAGACCGAAAAGTGTGCAAAGCCAAGGTCGGGAGAATTTGAGGCTGTCTAACTTCTTTCCTAGGGTTTATGCACGTCTCTACTTTTGAGGCGCTTGAGAAGAAGTCGTAATTCGTGCAAAAGTCTGCGAAATTTTAGAAAAAGCTGATCCTGCAGAATATGCAAGCATATGGTGGACTTGTAAGTGATGGTAAGATCTATGTGTAAATATAAGGTTGGTCTTTTTAAAAGGCTATCGAGGTATCCCATGCGTAATAAAATTTAAAAAAAAAGTAAACCATCGCGCTCGTTTGATTCCGCAGCAATTTTTTGATGGCCGATACTGTGAGTCACATTTCGTCGGAAAATCTGTTCAAAATGCTAATCGGAACGGATAACTCATTAGATTTTGAACGTATCGTGGAAAATTTTCTTCCCAGCGGATACCTCGGATATATTCTGATGGCTAAACAAAGAGAGCTAAACGAGAGCCTTATCTTAGCGCACGTAACCACTTGAAGTATCTATCACTTCCTTTTGACCCTCGGTAAAGCTTCTATCTTTTGCCTCTGCGATGCGATTACAATCGATTCAATGACGCTTTCAATGATTCTAAATGTAAGCTATCAATCGAAGCTAAACACAAGAGTAATAGAAGCAGTGTCCCCTGTCCAAAAATCAAATACATAAAAGTTCCAAATTGTTGACAGTTGATAAGGGTTTCTTCTGGAAAGCCTCTAAAAAAAAAACACCATTCATCTTCTATTTCAAAAGAAAGCCTAAAACGATTTTCTCCAGACTCTCTGCCTTCAAAGAACCCCAGACATCATTGAAAAAGGGTCAAGAAATACACAAAGCAAAGAGCGGTAGTTAGGTGGCTCCTTACCATTTCTTGATAAAATCATTCAATTGTCATGAGCAATTACAAAGGCAAGATGACAACTAAGATAGTTTCTTTGTAAGCCTCATCTGTAAGGACAAACCCTTGTCATAAACCATAGGAACTTTAGAGGCGCATATTTAATTAGAAGCCACCGAGTACCCAACCCATTCCACACCTCGGGCCATTGTTTATTCTATTAATAACCTGATCCTCCACAAGAACCACAGCACACTTAACCCTCCTGTGATATAGGTATCCCATTTCGGGTTTTGCTCAACATAAATCCATCTTAAGGCGATATCTCCCCCCTCTCTGCTGAAAAGAAGAATAATCAGCCCCCCTTACTTACCCTTTCCAAATCCATGGATATCTGTTCGAAAGTTATCCTTTCCCTTTTGGCCATCGACCAACTGACCCAAGCCATCCACGTATCTGTCGCCCTCCTCATGGCCATCGTAGGTTTTATCGGATAAATCGATTTCCATACCACGTTGGACGCCCTTCGGTATGCTGTAGGATACGATGCCTTCTGAAAATATACAAACAGACAAAAAGAAAAGTCAATTCAAGTTGTTTTTGTTTTTAAATCCTTTACACACATTCATCGTCTGATACAGATACAAATTTAGAAGTGCAAACAGTAAGGGGAGTCATCGGCCCTGCATTGATTGAGTACGCTCAAAGAAAACAATTTTTCGCCCCCACTCTCCTCACAAAAAGCCGTCCCGAAAAAAGTATTGAATTCCTCTCTTGTCTTTGTTTACTTTTCGAAATTATTATTTTTATGAGCTCATATTTCAGCGTGGTAGAGAGAGGGCTCGAAAGTATGTCTACCCTAGAGTGTACCCCCATTGCGATCAAAGGGAGGATGGATGAATGTTTGCTTATTTCATCTTTAAGATTCAATTTGTCAACAGCTCGCGTCGTCGTTTTAGTATACACGAGAATGGGGAACGAACAAAATTGTTTTCAAAAATCCAAAACAAAACATTTTCGTTGATAAAAAACAGAAGGCTCGACGACGACGGGAGGAGGGAATATTTGAATTTTCCCGGAATTCGAACGATTTTTCAATAGCAACCCCGGTTAGTGCTCCTGCCTGCCTGCTGTCATCCCGCATAGATAAAACAAAGTATAGAACGTATACGAGTTTATCTGGAGGAGACTGATGACAGATATTCACTTGTCAAAGGACTTGGGGTCTCACCACGGGGTTGGTGTTTCATTTACCTATTCAAAGGCTGCCTTTTCTGTCGAATTTATTATTTTCATACTGGAGGTTGTTTTTTTCCCTGGATTTTGTTGTTGTTTTTGCAAGTTGAAATGACAACGTAAAGTGTTGAGCTGTTTTGAAAAGCCATCGTGCCATGGTAGTGGATGAGAGTGTCGGTGTATAAACTTCTGCAGCGGTATTCTTGGGTCATTTATAAAACTGACTTTGAGTGGATGCATATGTTTAAGGTTTTGGCACTCGAGTCTTATGGAAATTCAAATGAAATGAAAGAGACAGATTTTTGGTTGCACTTGCCAAAAAGTGTCGCAGTTTGAGAAAGCATTTTGAGGCGCGGTGGCTGGCTGTACATTATTAAAATCAGTTGGGATTTATCAGCGTTTTCTCTTCCTTAGAACTCATGGAAGCCACTAGTTGGGAAAGACTCATCATGGCGGGACGAATATGTGTCTGATGTGATGATACTTTGAGATGATTGCAGATCTCTTTATTTTTGTGGAATGTCTTGTCAACTGAAGAATTTGCCTGCCAATAACTTCCTTGATACCCGGATAGCATGGGTGAATTTATGGGGGAAGTCAATAGTGGCTTTGACAGTTCAATTTAGGCTCAAATACTTAGTGAACACTTTTTTTGTGCTTCTATGATGTTTTGAGATATTAATTTCACCTAGCACCGATTTCGTCGAAGAGGCCCAACAAAAGGTCTGGAATGACAACTAAATTATGTTCCCGCCAATACCTTCGTCGATATCTACCCGGACGTTGAATTTATGGGAGTAGTCAATAGTGGCTCCCACAGTTCCATTAAAAGCAAAATACTTTGTGAACACTTTTATGTGTTACTACGTTGCCTCATCTGAGATGTTAGGATAGGAAGTGGAACAAAATTCCGAGCGTCTAACATCGACTCAGACCGTTACCTTATTGCATCCAAGATAAGAATGCGGATATAGACCACGCTACCATAAATGCGAAATACTGTGACATAAGACTGCAATCACAAGGGACCGCAAAGATCAATGCAGAATGCGTTTTCTTTAATCTCTCGATACCATACTACCTCCATCTAATGTCGAACACCAATGGCAATGATGTCAACAAACCATAAGTCGGCCACAACTGATCTACTAGGTTTCTTCTGCCCGCCAGCAAAAACTCCTGGGTACTCATTCCGAAACTTTTAAAACGATTATAGTTGACGATACAAGGAGACTTGAGAGGTGTACGTAGCATGTAATTTTTATTTTGTGTGTGTGCACACTGCACATGTATACAAATTACACGGTACATACTGAGAAAGTTTCCTTTACTATCGTCAACGATTGTCGTTTTGAAAGTTACGGAATTAGTATCCTGGTTTGATGAACAATGCCGGCAGATGGTCGCAAAAAGGAGGCCTACAGGGCAAGGTAGGGGTAATGACGAGAGTCGCCATTGGGCTGTATAGGCAAAAGAAGAACGGAAGGACGCCGGGATTTAAAAAAAATAAAAAGAAAAAAAGAGAAAGCGCTAGATTGAGGCTATAGAGAGATGCCGGTCAAGGAATACCGCTCCCAACCTTAAACAAGGACTTCAAGGCAAAGCTAGGCGTGATGACGACAGTCACCATTGAGTTTTATAGGCAAAGAAGGACGGAAGGACCACGGGATTTAAAAAGAGAAAGTGCCCGATTGATGTTATAGACATATGCCACTCAAGGAATGCCGACAGATGCTCCCAACCTAAAACGAGGCCTACAAGCCAAGCTAGGAGTGATGACGAGAGTCGCCATTGAGAGTTATAGGCGCAAAGAACGACGGAAGGACGTCGTTATTTCAGAACAAATTGAAAAGAGAAAGCGCCCGATCGAAGTTTGAGAGAGATGCCACTCAAGAAATGATAATAAGTTCGTAAATTTTAATGATCAAGCTATTTCATTCGATTTGCCTTTCCTCGCATACATTAAAATTATACTCGACGAGGAGTTTTTCGTCCGAAAGTCCTTAATGTTTCCTCCGCTTTCTCGCCTATAATACAGTACTCAGCGCCGAACGGACTGGTAAAATTAAGCCCTTTGGACTTTCGAGTTAGGAATGTTGATCCTATTTGTTTCGACAAATCAAAGTAGCAACGGATTCCAAGATTCAATTTCAATGAACTCCTTAACAATCTCAAAGTTGTTGATGTTCTCAACACTGAAGTTTTCTCCAAGGTTATTTCTGCTTCTGCATTAAAATCCTGGCTAGTTTGTAGCTGTTGTAAAGAACCCAATGCTTTTGATACACAGCATAGTCCTAGGTAGCCCATGTCAGGAAATTAATGTGCAACACATCATAATAAGGCATTTCAAACCTCAGAGTACAGTTGCCGTTCAAGGTCCGAAAAGTGGCCAATGTCAGGTGAAAGGCGTTTACTATCAGTGATATATCACGGATGCTATAGCCAGAGTATTACCGCTATCGAGGTTTACGTTTGGAACAATTTCCAAAACGAAAGTCAGTTCCAATCGGAACTAAATTTGCTTTCGAGGTATCCATTGATTCGATTGATTCCGTAGCAATTCTTGGTGGGAACACTTCGGAGGAAATTCAACGCATATCTGTCAAAAATTATCGGCCTAACGCTACGCGATCATATGCGGTACATTTCGTCGGAAGATCTGTTTGAAAGGCTAATCCGAACCGCTACCTTGGTAGAAAATTCTCCTATTTCGAACAAATCGGAGAAAATCTTCTCTAATTATTCTCTGAAATCCCACACACCGGTCTTTAGAAGTTTCTGAGGAAACATCAAGATGCGTCGATAATGTTGAATGACACACAGAAGAAGGAAAGTTACGATTCCTTAGGCATTGCTTACCACCATTGAGGAATCTCATTATAGAGCCACTAAAATGTAAGTGTAGCAGGGTAGAGGATTCTCTGCTTCAATCTTGTTTGGCGTCCGTGTGTAAAATGTTGATGATTGTTCAAAAAAGGAATAAAATTCATATTGTCCGTCTTAACCTATAAAAACAAAATGAATGCCTGGTTAGAAATAATAATTCTTTACTGACGTGTGATCGGATTTTAAGGACCCTTCTTAGACCAGTGTATGCGAACTGGCCGGCAATGAGATTTACCGGAACAATCTCTAAAAGTATCAGCAAGACTATCGGTTTCGGATCACTTCGATCGCTTCAAGTAAACTATCACTTGGACCAACTATGTGATCAAGAAATCAAACTCTAATTGGGCAAATGCCACAACGTGTCAATTGTACAGGGGTAATGATGGCTCCTTTAGTTGAAATGAAATATTTGACATTCATGGCCCATACAGGGACTTAAGCCTAGCTTCTCCCTTTATTTGTGTGTGCGAAGTTATTATTTTTGGCACAAAGAATAGGACCTCATGCTTAACGCCTAAACCGAATTGCAAAACTTGGAACCTTCTCATGACAGCGTTATTCTTGGATGTTTGTCCGTCTTTCGCAAGGAGTGAAACAGTGGAAAACAACATAGGTGTTGTCACTTTTGGAACTTGAACCAGTGATCCCGCTGGGTTACTATTTAGATTTATAAAAATGGATTCTTGGGATACGGAGAAAAGAATTTGGATAGTGCAACGGTACCATGCTTTGCAGTCCGTCATTTCCGTCCAAAGGGAATTTAGGCGGGAGTTTGGCGGTAATCCCCCGAGTAGATGGACCATTATGAGGTTTGTAAACATGTTTGCCGAATCTGGAAGCATCGCACGAAGGCCGTACCATCGAGATGCCAATGTTCGGGTTCAGGATACAATCGCAGCAGTAGCATCTGCAATACAGGCCAATTCGAGCGTTTCGACCCGAAACTTATCGGGGCAAATTGGAGTTAGTAGACGGTCATTACAACGGATACTTCATGACGATTTAAACTTGTTTCCGTACAAGTCCAAATTACTAGCAAGTTAAACCCTCAGGATTTGCCTGTTCGCCTGGAATTTTGCCAAAAAATGATATCAATGCCCGAAGAAGACAACACATTGATCAATTGTTTGTTCATGTCTGATGAGGCCCATTTTGATCTTAACGGCAATGTAAACAAGCAAAATTGCCGTATATGGAAAGAGTCTAATCCAGAAATGCTCCATGAGACGGAACTGCACCCAGAACGTGTCACTGTGTGGTGCGCAGTTTCATCAAGGTGTATTGTCGGGCCGTACTTCTTTGAAGAAAACGGTGTAACCGTTACTGTCAATGGGGACCGTTATTTAAAGATGTTGAAGGAGTTTTTTTTACCCAGAACTGCGCCGAAGACGTATACCATTCAACAGCGTTTGGTTTCAGCAAGATGGAGCAACTGCACATATAGCCAGACCAGTTATGGCGGAGCTAAACAAAAAATTCGCAAACAAATTAATTTCTAGGAACTCCACTCTTCGCTGGCCCCCAAGGTCACCTGACCTGACTGCACCAGACTTCTTTTTATGGGGTTATGTCAAGCAAGAGGTGTATAAAACGAAGCCCAGGAATTTAACTGAATTAAAGCAGTCCATAACGACAATAATTGAGGCGATCCCAACTTCAACTCTTCAGGCCGCAATGAATAATTTTTTGATCAGGTGCCGCATATGCGTGGGAGAGCGTGGAGGTCATTTGCGATCTATAATCTTTAAAAACAACTAACTATTTAAAATAAAATTTAATTTTAAATAAATGAAATACATCGATTAAAAAAAAAGTTATTTCAATTTCTTATTGTAGCACAATTGGTGCGCCACCCTGTACAAGCATTTCCTACATTCGCTGTTCTCCAATCAAAGCCGTCACCCCGGAACCTAATCCTTTGACAGTCTAGCTGGCCTGGGAAATATAGGTAACTTACTCAGCTTCATAGGAAGCTCGGGATAGTTCACATTTAGCAGACGAATTCAGAAAATAAGATAGATCCCTGTGGTATTACAACGGACCTTCATGGTCCAAGCATGCGTACGCTACCTTAATGTAACCTATATACGAATGTTGACTGATATGACCTATTTGACTCTGTAGAAATTGACAATACCACGCGAGTGCGAACTACATATCGTCGTCTTACTTTCTCAACCTCGTATCTGCAAAATCTTAGTTTTTTGTTTTTTCCAGATTTGGCATCGTCACTGTCCTACTCATAAGTGTAGAAAATACGTATCTGAATAGCAATTCAAAGTTAGCCGCAAATGACGACGCAAATTCCTTTCATCTGACTTTTTTTGTCTTTGTTTACTGCAAGAACCTCGTAACTCGCTGTTACGAGGTTTTCAACCAAATATCATTACCCAAATCGTAGATACGAGGTTGTCGCTCTTCATGCATTGCACGGGAGACCAAAGATATTACTGTCACTTTTTTGAATTATTTTTCTATAACCGTCAAATTTACCGTAATGCGAGTGGTTTGTACAAGCCTTGTTGATTTTCTTTGAAATTCTTAACGTGTGTCGTGTAGTCGTCAAAATCGCCGTTAGAGTGTTTTGTGAAGCAAAATTTGATTTACTGTGAAGGTCTTTATCGTATTTATGAGAAATATAAACGATAACTTAGTGCTTCTTTTACTATCAGGAAATTTCTAAATTGAAAAAAATTGTAGACGGTCATATCTATAAGATGAAGAGGTGGAGCAGATGTGCGGAGTTGGTGAGTTTGGCGAGAGGTAATAATGATGAAAAGGAAGCATATACCTCAAAAAAGAACACAACCGGTAGGTATCTCATGCACTTATTCCTAAATTATTTCTACTAATGACATGAAAAATGTGCTGTATCTAATTTTGTCATCTTCAGTGCAATCGTTGGAAACCACAAAAATTATAATAGAGAAAGATAAGATTGTCGTTTTAGATGAAAAGACTGGCCAGTTTGGTTTTCAAGATGCAGAACCGGCAAAAAGCGATGTTATCAATGTTGATAACTGTATTTTGGATGAAAAAACTGGTGAACTAAAACCGCATTCATTAAGCTTGGAGAGTGGTGATTCTCAGTCTCAGTGTGACTTCTCGGTTTCGACTGACGATACAGATTATAAATACAGCGAATATTCCACCGATTCAACCGATCTGGACACGTCTTTTAGGACTCTAGATGAAATCAGTGGTTTATGCACTAACAAAAAAGCCAAGAAAGGCCAAGGCAATAAAAACAGATGGTTGCGAAATCAATTGAAACGTAGAAGACAAAAGGGCAAACAGTATACTTCAATAAAAAGAAAAAGGGGTGAGGGGATTATTGGAATGGAAGTTCGGGGAGAGAGAACAATAAAACCCAAATGTAATTCAGTGAAATGTGCTAAGAGTAAAACAAGGAAGTGTCAAGAAATATCAGAAAAGGCCAGAGATGAAATTTTTCATACATTCTGGGACGTTCTTTCTTGGGAGCAACGAAAACTGTATGTCAATTCGATGGTTGTACTTAAACCTGTTGAAAAACAAACCACGGGCATTCCAAGTAAGAGATCCCATACGTTGGAGTATAAATTAAAAGTTAGTGGTGAGATGAAAGCTGTGTGTAAGAAAATGTTTATGAACACTCTCTGTATCGGCGAATGGTCAGTTTTAAATTGGGTCAAGAGTGCTAAAAATGAAATCTGCATGACGAATAAAGCTCCCAAAGTAAATAGGCTCAAACCCATTAATATTACGAAAGCAGAACATATCAAAACATTTTTGAAATCAGTCCCTAAAATGCCATCCCACTATTGCCGAAAAAGTACAAGTAAAGAATACGTTGATGTAGATTATGGGACTTGGATGGAATTGTACAAAACTTTCGAGGTCTACATGAGAGACAACAACATCCCGCATGAAGAAAAAGCTTCATATAAATGTTTTTTGACAATCGTTCATGATATGAATCTTGGCCTATATAGACCAAAAAAGGACCAATGCGATTTGTGCTATGCATTTAAAAATGGTAATATTGGAACAGAAGAATATCAGATGCACATTAAGGCCAAAGAAAGAGCAAGGCTGGAAAGGGATTCAGACAGAGAAAGATGCTTAAGAGGTGAGATACACCTATTTACTGTAGATTTGCAGGCTGTACAAAATGTTCCATTAATCTCTGCTGGTGCACAATATTTTAAGTTGAAGCTGTGCGTTCATCAATTTACAATATACAATGAGAGAGATGGCAGTGTACTTTGTTATGTGTGGCACGAGGGAGAGGGTGGCGTTGATTCAAATGTTTTTACATCATGCATCATTGACTTTTTGGAAGGATTGGCAGATAAAACCAAACCAATTATTATCTTCAGTGACGGCTGTTGTTATCAAAATCGAAATGTGACTCTATCAAATGCTTTACAAAACTTCGCTATTAAACATAAAGCTGAAATTTATCAGAAATACTTGGCAGTAGGACACACACAAATGTCATGTGATTCGGTCCATTCCACAATTGAAATTAAAAAAAAAACAAAGAGCTCTTCGTTCCTGCCGACTTTGTTCGAATAATTAAAGAAGCCAGAAGTTCAAAACCATACCAAGTACGCTACCTAAGTCATGAGTTCTTCCTAAATTACGGAGCGGCAATGAAGTATTACAAATCGATACGACCAGGGAAGAAAACTGGCGATCCTTGTGTGGTGAATATAAGGGCATTCAAATACACAGAATTTGGAACAGATTACAAACTAAACTTCGACAGTGATTGGAAATTGTTGCCACAACGTTTCGACATCAATGGATCACGTATAGTAGAAAGACTCTATAATCAACCCTTAACAATTACAAAAAGGAAGATGGATGATCTTCAGAGTTTGAAGAACCTTTTACCTAAAGACTATCACACCTTTTATGACCAGCTGACTCATGAAGAATGATATTCCAAAACATTTTTTCTAGCGTGTTATTTCCTAAAATTGTTAATTTCTTTCGGTCTAATAAATAAAAAAAAATTTCTTGGTTTTTTTATTATTGGTTTTAACACAACAACCTCGTATCTCACATTTACGGCAACACGATTGTAGTGGAACTCTTAATACCGTAACCTCGTATCTAAAAATTCTTCTCTTGCCTGGAGTGCGTTATTTAATGTGCAATTGAATAACCTGAAAAACACGTGTGAGGTAAGTTTTAATGAAATGACATTCGCACATTTTTTTAAAAAAAATTATATTACAAAATATGCAGTTTTTTCTTCATACTGTAAACATGGTGAAAGAGAGATACGAGGTTGAGAAAGAAAGGCGACGATATTTTAAAATTGGTTCTTTGACGAAAAAGCTGCCTTCTCATGTCTGGCAAAGCATTCAAACCTAACGAGGTATCCGTCCGGATGAAAAATTTCTCCGTTTTGTTTTACACGAAATTGGAGAATTCTCTACCGAGGTTCCATTTCTATTAGCATTTCGAACAGATCTTCGGATGAAATTTACGGCACATGATAGCGCAGCTGCATAATAGGTTAAGTCAACGATACAGCTACGCGTTGAAATTCTTCCGGAGTTTTATTTATTGATTGTGTTCAGCAACGGATATTGCAAAGTGAGTTTCGATTGGAACTGACTTTTATTTCGGAACTTTTTCCGAACGGATACATCGATAGGGCTAATTATCATATCAGCTTCCGTATATTGGCCTCCATAGATGTTGTACATCCCCACATACGTAACAACGAAGTATAGCCATTGTTGCAGCTTAAGGGACACTTTTCAGTCACAGTATATATCCTAGCTTTACCAATAATTCATCCGCCCAGATCTCGCATCAACTCCCAAAGCGCTGATTGAACAAAAACTCCTCGGAGTAGCAAAAAGATTTAACTGCGTGCTTCTGACACCAACACATACAGCGATTCTATTTATAAATAGTTGCCCACCATGTAAATGACGGATGAATGGCAGCTTTGATAGCCTTCAGATTAGTTGTAAAGATCATTGTATGCATTGAATGCAAACCCTTGACCCATAAAAACTACAATTCATTGTCCTACTACATGCCCTCATTATCCTACTTTATCCCGCCAACAATAGCCAGTATCTGTATCTACAAAGCCGATGTTTTCTGCTTTCTGCGTTCTACGAAACATTTGTAATTGATCCATCGCATTACAATTATTGTAGTTATCGTTGAAATACGCCAGATGACTAGGACTACACTACCACCACCACCACCATTGTTGTGTGTAACAACCCCTTTTTCGAATTAAATCAAACAATTCGCGCCAGCAAAACGAGGGCAGAGGAACTCGAACAACTCCATCTAACAACAATGTGAATTGAAAGGGTAAAGGCTAAACCCTGAAACGTATCTCTGATGGATGGACGTCACAGACAACAGGAAAAAAAAAACAGAAGCATCGCATCGGGCGAAAAAAAAAAACTCGAAAGATATTTAATCGGATTAACATTTAACGGCGCAGAATAGAGAGTTCTCCCTTCTGATCCCCGTGACACCATGGTGTCATGCATTCTCTGGTAAACAATCACAAACATTCAACTGGAATGCGTAAGCTGGATGTCACTCCATATCAGAGCATTCACCATATCCTCTGATGTATTCCCGAAATCGCATTTGATTTTTCGAGTTGATGGTGGGCATGGATGTGTAGTGGTGGTGCTTCTATATGAGATTCCTGCATGAAATTGGGATCATGTCGTAATTCAAGGGAAGAATTTCAATTGTCTATTGTAATTGTGTACCTTGCTAGGTTTTATACGATTGCCCGTCCCGCAGAATGAGGAGATCTCAATTGAACGGAGGGCTGGCTGACTACGTGCTGTAATTGTATGGAGGGCAGCACATGTCCAGGCTCATCATTGCTTCGCCTAATGTACAAGTGATGTACTGTGAGTGATGTGGAAATGCTTGGAGGGAGGAGATTTATTATTGAGATAGCCAGAGACTGGTCGTAAATATGTTGTGAAAGATGATAGATCGTTCTGTGCAGATAGATTGACGCACACGTGATGGAAACTTAACCGTTGACTAGCTGGTGGCGTGCGTTGTATCTATTGCCAGAGATTCTGTTCTCATGGAGGTATCGTATTCAAATGTTGTGGCTGTAGATAATGATAATGAAGGGCAAACATGGAAAAGCATGTGCAAATGAACGATAGGGTATCAGATTGAAACTTTGGTTATAGTTGTGAGAAGTTGATGCAGAAGTAATGATTTAGCCGCTTGATCGGTTTTGAGCTGTGAAAGATTGCATTGTGATGACAGAACAGGGCAGATTTGTACTGGTTATAGAATATCCTGCTCACGTAAAAGCCATATCCCGGTAAAAGCCATATGAGGCAGGACTGTTAGGCTTATCCTCCTTAAATAGCTTGTTCTTGTTTTGTATTCTATCTGCGACGTCATAATCTTAATAAAAACTCCGCCCCTAGAGTTTACTGAATCGACCCTCCTTTCCCAAGGAAGTTAGATCCCGTGCAATCCATAACACTCCGTTGAAACCAGAAATCATCAGAGTTAGATCGTCGAACCACGTAGTGCTGCTAATATTGAGAGAATGGAGTGTCCAAAGGATAGAGTCCAGGTGGAACGGATTACAAATTTATAGCCCCTACACCAAAAAGTGCAGGACCATATCAGATGCTTACGCTACTGTCGATTGGAACTTATAATGAGATTTCAAAACCAACGATCAACGCCTGATAACTTCTTATCGGTACGAGGAAGGCAATGGTCATTTTCAAAATATCTGCATGGACGCAGTCATGCCTTGGAATAATATATACAGGGGACAATACCATCATCGATGCAGAATGTCGGGACATTTTTTTTTAGAGCCTCAGAAAGAAACTCATGAGTAAAGGAGGTGACGCCTGCGAAAAAATAAGCTTGTTAATCAATGTCGCGAAGGACTCTACGCACAAAAGTAAGCTATGATAGTCCCATGTAGCAAGGGTGTACCGGCAAATGCACAAGCTAAAGCATCAGTTATAAACTTTGATAGCAATACTGTAGCGGTGTAGCCCTACCTTTTATTTTTTAACAAAAAATGGTAAACAAGAACTTTCAGATTCCACATTCGACAGACAGATTTTCGAGACCAGATCAGCATCTTATGGATCAAAATAGAGCAATCTGCTTGCCAACGCGCAGGAGCTAGAAGAGGCATCCTAGAAAAAAATATGTCCAAAGTGGATTACCTCAGAGTTGCAGACTGGAACCACTATTGTTCTTGGTAGTTATTACCACCGCACCGTTGTGCTATGACATCTTGCCTAATAGCACCTGCATTCGCTGGCTATCTTAGTCTAGGCTAATAAACCTTCGTAGGATGGTTTACAATCTACAAGCTGAGGCACATAAGTGTAGTTTCGAACAAAAGTTTTGGAACAACAGCGCTCAACCCAACATTCTCGGAGAGCTCGATTTTTGTCTAGTAAAGGTGGTTTCTGGTAACCTGGTCGCAAACTAGAAAAATCAGTAAAGGTAAAGCTGCGTTCAAAATCTTGAGAAGCAATGTTGAAAAAATATGAAATATCTGGTATAAGGTCAGGGCCATAGAGGGCCTCAATCCTACCTTCTACTTTCATTTGTTTTTGGGAAGTTGTTATTTTTATCACAAAGAAGAGGACTTTCTGTATAGCGCCGAATTTAAACGGCAAATTTGAGAAGCTTATGATGATAGTTGACTCTTGGATGTAATGATCAATGCACGGTTGGAACTTATGGACTATCTTGGGCAACAGTCTATCAAAGATTACTGCATCTCTACAGGTTCACATTGTCACACAAAACTTAGCTATACAATGTGATTCGACATTTTAAGTCGAATGTCCTGTGTATCATCAAAAGTGAATTTCAGTTTAGATCAGTTGAACGAAGTCCTTTCTGCTGTAGATCGTTGGAAACCAATTGTCTTCAGAACATTCCACGAGGTGGCATAAACACCATCACTGTTGTCTTACCCGCCTTTGTTCACTAGACGAACACCTGGGTACTATTGCCCTCAGAATTTCAAACCCGACAAGAGGTGCAGATCAGACTGTACAGTACGTCATACGTGAGTATATTGCTTTCTCAAATTAGGCAGAGCTTGATCTGCTTCACTCTTTGTAAGGAGAATCCGATCTTGTCGAGCTACCAATATTTTCTGAGACAGACATGCGATTTTCAATTCACTGAGTCTCGTCGAATATTCAACGGAATATTTGTCAAAATTGGATGTACCCAGGTTTAAGAACTTCCTTTGGCTCAACAAATTTTACAATGAGGTTTCAGAAGGTGGAAACACATGACTCACTTATAAGTTCTCATGATCTTAGCCCACAGGAAAAATATTTTCAACTGACGAATTTCCCGTTTATGTGACAAATTGCAGATTATTCTATTTTTTAAAGATTTTTAAAAAAGCCTTGAAGTGGTAATAAAATGAAGGTTCTGGCCCCATTACAACGTCGACTTTAACATACCAGCGAGGAAGGACAGTTCCAGTTCCCAGTTCCTTGGCATCGAAATATAACCTTTTCCGAAGACAATGTGGACATTCTTGAAGCTTAATCTTCCACAATGAAGTAAGGCGTACCCCACATAAAATAACCTCTCCGCATATTGGAAGGATCAATTTTACACAATTCTTAGTCAGATAATCAGCAACATAATAACCCAATGACCCAGCCATGGCCAACGGAATGACCTACCCCAGATTCGTCTAGACCTCATTCTACGGCCACTTTGTAAAACAAAATTCCATTCAACGCAAAAAAAAAAAAACACACAATCACTCGTATCTGCCGTATCTGCTAGACCAAACTCACCTTCCCAAGGACATCCAACAACCTCAGCTCGTAGACACACTGTCCTATCATACTGACTGTACGGGTAGATACGAACTTTCGATGCGAAAATAATTGGCTGCAGTACGTTTTCGACTTCGCTGTAGGTATTGATGTTTCCAGGCAAAATCTACAAAAAAAAAAAACCACAAAAAGGATACCATTATCAATAGAACCGCACATATATACTACACCGAACCACCATCCAAAAACTTACCTCCTTGCCTTGGATGTTCTTCCAGCGAATCCATTTCGTGAACCCGGGACGCCAGTACTCCAGCACATACGCCTCGGTGTACTCTTGTCCTTGACCCTTGCCAAATCGTCCCTGGGTGCGAATAGCCGTAATCACGTGAACTTGAAGAAGATCGATTTGTAGATACTCCTTAAGGCCACGCGATACCATATGCTTCGGACACCATGCGCCGCCATTATTATCGATTTTCAGTCTGAAAAAGGACACAAACACACACACAGTCTCGTTATTATTAAGTTAATTGTTTGATGTATCTCAAGAGTGGTGGTAGTTTGGAGGGAGGGTTAGCGGTAATAACGAAATTCCAAATATCGTTAGATGATGCAAATTCCATTTGAAACGAATAGATTCCATCCACACTAACTGGAGACAAACAAAGAGATACATTGACGCGTAAAATAGTTTTCTCGTTCGTTTTCTCATAAATTGCGAATGCAAATTTTCGAAAACTCGTCATGACATATAAATACAAAAAAAAAAAAGATAGAAAACCTCAGATATAGAGAGATATCAGATATACAAGTACTCATCGCAAATACACAGAACACAGAGAACGATGCAGTAGCAGTAGATGTCACACACATGCCATGATGGGTAAGGGTATCCATGGATGCGGTTTAATCCTTTACGTTTTTGAATGGTACCCCCAGGATATTATGATAAAGAACAGAACTGGGTCATATTTTCTCTATTGGAGGAATAAATTTATAGCGGTGCTTGGTGATGGTGGTGCCACTGCTTGCTGCTTCTTGTTCCACTCTCTGTGTGTGTCCTTTTCTTTGGGCGAACACTGTGTCAGAGATTGAATTGGAGTACCGCTGCGGAATGGATACGAGAGGAGAGAGTGGTATCCTATTTTTAAGCGCAACCATTCCGTATTATACTTTGTATATAACTTGATACGGATGTTTTAACGAATTTAATAAAAGTAAATACACTCATGAGGAACATAATGCGAGAACGAGGAGTGGTTCAAAAACCACACATGGAAAATAAAAATGAACAGAAAGAGAAATAAAAATTAAGGATGTCATGGCTGAACGAGCCTTGTAAAGATGGCAAATGGAGCGCGCATTGCAGGAAAGTGAGAATAAAAGGGCTTACATCTGGAGACACTCGTGTGATATCTGCTGGAGTGCGCGGTTTTTAAGCTCGTTCTTTTGGGGACTTTGTGTGATGCGGTTTCAAGCTGAAGTGATAGGTAGGACAATTTTGTGGGGAAAAAAACCCTACTCGACCTCAAAAATAAACAGATTGACGATGCTGCAGAGTGCATGGGACAAAACTACAGCTGCAGTGATGTCAAACTTATGGTGCGGTGGAAGGAAGCATCTAAAGTACATTTTCAGCACGAAAATACGAGTCGAATGGGGCTGACATAGGACACAATTTTTTTTTTTTTTTTTTGGAGTCATGGAGTCTTTGCCAGCGAGAAGTACAATCCACTCGAAAAAAGTTATTAAATATGGTTACATTTTTGAAGACCTATTAAAAGCCGAACAAAACAAAGATTTTCAAAATAAATTTGCACAATTTGGAAGCGTTGTTTAGACGCCAGTCTATTCATGTTGAAATGCTAACCAAAACTAAAAACAAATCACTTGACAGCTGTCAAAATGGCCGTCAGTTAAAATAGTGTTGCCAACTTAAAGTTTTGCATTGTTTCAGCGTTTTGGCCCTCAATAATTGTTTTTTTTTTATGTTGCACACTTCATCTGGGTTACATTGTTGCATTTCGTCGAGAATTAGCGAAATGAGATGTTTTGCCCGTTCCACATGGTGCATCAACAAAGAAAAGTATCCTCCTTGTCCAGCTGAAATATCCAGCAAAATACTGTCGTTTTTTGTAGGAAAACGCCCCCAAATGGGGTTAAACTGATATATAGACGGAATATTCATAGTAAAGGGTCCGCCAAATAACTTTTTTTTCTGGAAAATGCTATAAAAAAAAACTACTGAATATTTTCTCAAATTTCTTTTTTTAAAGTACAATCCTTCTGGTTAATAATGGAAAATAATTTCATTCAAATGGCTACCTCGGCTGTCCATGCAGTAGCCTACACGATCGGTCCAATTTTTAAGCACATTATCGATTGTGTGGCGCTGTATTTCACCAATCGCTTCACGAATATTGTCCTTTAAAGCGTCAATTGTCTCTGGCTTGTCGGCGTAACAATTATCTTTTACGGCACCCCACAAATAATAGTCCAACGGTGTCAAATCGCAGCTACGAGGTGGCCAAACGACATCAGCTCTGCGGCTGATAATGCGATCTTCAAAAACAGGGCGCAAAACATCGAGTGTAGCTTCGGCTGTGTGGCACGTAGCGCCGTCCTGTTGAAACCAAATGTTGCCAATATCCTTCTCTTCAATTTTTGTCAACAAACATCAACATGGCCCGATAACGATCGCCATTGACTGTAACGGCCACTCCTTGCTCATTTTCGAAGAAAAATGGCCCAATTATGCCTCTGGACCAAAATCCGCACCAAACAGTGACTCGTTTTGGGTGTATCGGCTTTTCAATGTATGCGTGCGGGTTTTCTGTGCCCCAAATGCGACAATTTTGCTTGTTTACATACCCGCCAAGATCAAAATGAGCTTCATCTGAAAAGATTTTTTTTTTTGGCAAAATCGGCATATTCTCTAAGTCGATCGCAGGCCCACTTAGCGAAGCGAAAACGCATTGGATGGTCAGTTGGCTTCAACTCCTGAGCCAATTGGAATTTGTATGGAGTCATACCAAGGTCTTTATGAAAATTCGTCTCAATGATGTCTCCGAAATGTTCAATTGTTGAGAACGACGGTGAATTGATGTTGATGGCGCTTCATGCACACTTTCTGCCACAGCAGCAATAATCTCGGGTGTACGCACTGTTTTTGGCTTTTCACGCTTTGGTTTATCGATGAGGATGCCAGTTTCTTTCACTTTTTTCACAAGATAACTAACATACGGAGCTGACGGTGCTTCTCTTCTTCCAAAATCCGTACGCAATTTTCGCACACATTCTGCAACATTACCATGATTTTCAAAGTAATGTCGCAATATTTCCCAGCGTTGTTCAAGCGTATACATAACCATATTCGTTCAGCGAAAGGATAAAAAAAACCGAAATGAGGTTTCGACCTAATCAGGCCTATCGCGAATAAATTTTTCCCTGGTCAGCAATGTAAATCAGATTGCTGAATGAGAACAATTTCCCGGGAAAATTTATTCACGATAGGCCTGAATGTTTTCGAAAAACGCTTGACGCTTTCACACCAACACCGAACAGGTTTCATTTGACATTTCATAAACAATCGAGTGATGGGTGACACGACTGGATCGTACGAACCTGCTCCTTGGGCGCTAAACTCTTAATTAATTTAATAAAAATTACTATAGCGCTCGATGTTTGATATTCGTTATACGGATATACCATTGATATTGAGGACACGACTAAGCATAATGACTCTTAATAACGAATTTGAAAACAATCAGTGAAAGTGTTGATGCGCAGAAAATATTGTTTTCCCGTTATTGGCGAAAACTTAAAATTATGTTAAGAAGTATGAAGCCTTTAACGAAGTATGAGGCTTTAACCGAATAGTCCATAGCAGCTTGAATATTAAATTTCGCGAACTAAATACAAAATTCTATTACATTTTATTTTTTTCAAAAATCGTTTAAGCAGTTTTGTTTTAAACGTTAACGGTAATAAGTGTGTTAATTTAAATCAAAATCGTTTGTGCCATTTTTGAGAAATTTCGATACATATAAGCAGATTCCAACTCCGAAAATCTCTCTCCGTATTAACCCAAGAACCACGCATGAAATTTTATGTTTTTGAAGTGAAACTTCTTTTGGGACGGTGTGAATTGGACTTTATGAAACATAAAAACATCACGACGACAGTGTTTTGATCCGGTCCCCTATCCAAGTACTAACCACAACCGACGGCTGTTTGATCGTGTTTAGTAATTTTAGATACGTGGGATTGTTTGTGAGCAAAAACAAATTATGAAACCTGTTTCTGGGTCAATAATTTTAGCTGGAACCATATTCGTTCAGCGGAAGGATAAAACTAATTATCTGTCAACTCAGACATGAGCTAAGTATTACCATTCACGAAATAAGCACTAGTTGAAAAAAAAACGTTAGATGGCGGACCCGTTATTATTCTCAAAATATTTCCATCGAGCGTTGTTTCGAATAAAGTGTACCGAAAACAATTTTTTTACGAAAAACGTCCTCAAAAAGTGGAGTGGCAAAAAAAAAAACCTTTGTTTTGACGAAATATAGATATTCAGAATGTCTTAATATCTTGGTGAGACACTTTTTTCAAATTTCCTTATGGTTTAACCAAAACAGCTTTTTTTTTAAATGAGCGTCGTCGTGCCGATTTTGAAAAACATAAATAGGGCCTATGTCCTTCTCATCGTTTTTCTGAACACATAGTTTAAAATTGGTTAAAAATTACGTGAGTTATACGTAAACGCACAAAAAATCAACTTATTTTTATATAACGGGTGATCCAAGTAGAGATACTTTTTTCAATAGCCTTTTTAGACAGAGTCGTGTCATGTGTGAGTCGTGTCATGCTGTCATGTTATTTTTGTTTAGTATTGTTTGGCATTTCATAATGGAAAAACTTACACGTGAACAACGTTTATAAATTGTTCAACTTTATTATGAAAATTCACGTTCTATGAGGAATGTGTTTCGTGCACTTCGCTCAACTTATGGTCAACATAATCGGCCTACTGAGCGTACTATTCGCAACACCATCACCCATTTTGAGACCCAGCATTCATTATTGGATAATATTCGACCGATTAGACCACGTCCAGCACGCTGTGAAGAAAATATAGCGGCCGTAGCTGAGAGTGTACACGAAGACCGTACAGAGTCGATTCGGCGAACGTAACCGTCAATGGCGACCGTTATCGTGCCATGATAACCGACTATTTGATGCCTGAAATTGAAGCTCGTGATCTCGGCGACATTTGGTTTCAGCAAGACGGCGCCACTTCCCACACATCGCATCAATCAATGGGCTTATTGAGAGAACATTTCGGTGAGCACATAATTTCACGTTTTGGGCCGGTCGATTGGCCACCAAGATAGTGTGATATCACACCGTTAGACTTTTTCCTGTGGGGATATGTAAAGTCAAAAGCTTATGCCGACAAACCCGCTTCGATTCAGGACTTGGAGGAAAACATCACGCGTGTCATTCGCCAGTTACCAGTCGAAATGCTCGAACGAGTGATCGAAAATTGGACTCAACGGATGGACCATCTGCGACGTAGCAACGGTCAACATTTGATAGACATAATCTTCAAAAATTAATGCCAAAGAATGTTCTTTCCAATGATAATAAACATTCTCCATTAAATTTGAATTTTCTGTGTTTTTTTCTTTAAAAAAGTAGGGAACCTCGAAATGGATCACCCATTATATAGACTATGGTTTCGACACAACTCTGGACGTGTTGAAGTGTGGTCACTTAAAAGATCTCACCACTGATGTCATCACGTTGTTACCCAAGGCGAATAACGCCAGTAAATTGTGTAAATCCCGTCTTCCACATCCTGTATCAAAATTAAAACAACATTTTCCGAACTTATCAATAAATTAAAAAAAAACATCATGTTCCGCTTGTTTTGAGAGGTTAAAACGTATTTACCGAGTCGAAATTGTTCAATGAAAATAAACACAATTTTTCCATGTACACAATAAACTCCACTGATGCGAAATCCACACGGAACACGGTTAAATCAACTTGCATGGTTCACGAGCATTTGGTCGAATGAGCCTTGAGGCGACAATATATTGTTGAACCAAGTTGTAATGTAAGATACAGATACATTGTGCTCAGGCAGATTGACTTGTACCGTCAGGTAGCCACAAACATAAGCCCATTTCATTAACAATCTCCGGTCAAGGTCCTGCGGGTGTTTTCCTTGCAATACATCGATGTGAGTATATGAAAACCGCCCACATGATTTCGGCATCCTTCGAGGATGAAAATGTCAATTCTTTTGACGGATCGCAATTAGATTGCGGTTGTCTAAATTAAGGATTTGGTTGTGTTCCCAACAGAACGTGGTAAATCGTTTCCTGAACATCCGCATCGTCGAAATGAGATTTTGACAGGAAAAAAACTTTATGCGAGTGGGCAGCACCTTAATCTGAATAAGGCATCATTCTTGAGGCTAAGAATTATGCTGACAAGGTTATGTTCAATGGCAACTGGTTTTTTTTTTCTTGTATCTACCAATAAATCGATACGGACGACAAACAAATGTCAAGAGGACAACTATCCACCCATGTAGGTACACCTACACTATTTGAAATAATTTCCTTGCAAGAAATCACAATAGGCCCTCTTGAACTTGTTTCCACTTGGATGAAGCTGACGACAATAATATAAACATCCACCCTTCTGATCTCGAAATAAATTAATTTTCTCCACAGCGACGGAGGAGGAATGAGGACGACCGACGATGGAGAAAGGATATGAATAATTCGTTGGCAACATTAAATCAAGAAATCTCAAAAAGCTGACCCATCGTTAAGAGCTATAAAAACAGCAAGACCAACAATAT
Source organism: Rhingia campestris (assembly GCA_932526625.1). NCBI lineage: Eukaryota > Metazoa > Arthropoda > Insecta > Diptera > Syrphidae > Rhingia > Rhingia campestris. The sequence goes on from OW052185.1 coordinate 107,959,531, forward strand.
TTTCAATATGATGAGCTGAAGGCGAAAATGGATTGGGAAAATGTCACAGGACACGAAGCCAACTATCGGTTTTGTATTAACCGTTTTATTACTGGTATCTACACAAGGATTTTCATGTTATACAGAGAAAATGTAGTCGAAATATAAAATCGTGGTAGGTGAACCATAATCGTAAATTTAGCTAAATCCCCATTTTACTTCGCAGTATGAATCAGCATGCCGTCGAATCGAGGATTTATGTATGCCTGTATGGCTTCTTATTATACACGTATTATGTACTTAAGGAGTTGCTGTGTAGGGTAGATGTGCACACAGGGTGAGTCGTGTTCTTGGAATTTGGTTAGAAGGTGTGGTCGAATTGGTGGTGATGTAAAACTAAAATCTATTCGGCATTGATGAAAGGATGATGTCCTTTGTGGACCTGACCGAGAACTGGGGTTTTGACAAATCTGATGTTCACCATCAAGCCTTGATTCCTAACCATTTATCGACCAACAAGAGCCCCCACTTCGGTAAGAACCATGAAATTCTGGAGATCTTAGAGGACCTCCTGCTATTTCATATGTTTGTCTGATGATGTTCTAAGCGCACATTGCATTCAATCAATGGTCCCCTGTCTCGGGGATGTACCAAACGTTGTGGAATCTTCTAGGTGGCATTCAAAGCGAATCTCACTTGGGTGCTGTCAAGCTGTATGTAGGTGAAAATAAAACCACAAATGAAGGGAGAAGCTAAGTTTTGCTCGCTGTATGAACCAATTTATGGCATAAATTTCATACAACCCCTAACGGAAGCCCAACATCCCTATCGAGGTATACGTTCGAAAGAAATTTTTCTACCGAGATTTTCAAACAGATCTTCTGACCAAATGCAACGCACATGATCGCGCATCGGCTATATGAGTGAAGTCGACAACTTTTGACAGCTATGAGTTGAATTTCTTTCGAAGTTGTCCGACTTCGAATTGCTGCGGAATGAAATAAACACGATTGTGAGCCTTTTCTTTCAGCAACGACTAGATACCTCGAAAGCAGATTGAGATCCGATTGGAAGTGGCTTTCGGTTTGGGGATTTGAACTGTCTGGGTAGCATGCATACAGTACAACCACCTAAGGAATTTACTGAAAATCGACATAAAGTTAACACCCGGAGGTAGGCAGTTCCAACGGGCTAACTGAAGATGCATAATGACAAAGGCCCGGACTGCAGCGACAACTTCAAATAAGATGGTGAAAATCGATCTGGACCAGAACTTTAAGGCGTACTTTTAAAAAGTCTAGGTTATCCCTGGAGCCACTAACTGCAAGACGTTGTAGTATGTTAACGCTGAAATCAAACACTCGAAGAAAGTGCCGACGTTACCGAATGACATAACGAATTAAAGTTTCAAGGCATCGAAAAAAAACTCAGTTCACAGCTATACGGACGTGTTAAAAACTGACTCTGTGATTGGATGCACCTTCTCCGATGTGCTGAACTAAATCAAATTATTGTTCCTCTCCTGAGTATTGTAGCATTTCCAGGCTTAAATAATGGCATTTAATGAAGTCTTGTCGTGACTGAAGTGTAACGTGATATTCACGACGTATACCTGCAAGGGCAATCAACCGTCAATCGAATCGCTGGGATCTAACACTTGTACATCTTTCACTTCTTCATTGACAAGTCTCTCTCAGTTTTATTAAGCTGAAAAGATCGCACTACTATCATCAACATGATCACATGGCCCATTGCCTTTGTCTGCCTCGTAACTTTCGACTACTACAGAAACTGTCTGGATTAGGAGAGGAAGAGTATGCCAGACTCTTTTCATGCCCATCGCTCTCCACCAAAAGATTACTTCTCCTCGGTACCTTATTTTTTAACAACCTAGGTGACCTAGTTATGGTGGTGGGTGTGGATGAGATAGGCGGTGTACGTTTTTCCTCATCACACTCATATAGACCCATTACCTAGCCAGGACAAGACTTCTTTCATTTTTTGTATGAACTTCTCTCAGTTGAGGGGTGAACCTATAACGCTCAAGGAGTGCCCTGAGATGATGAAGATATTGAATAGAAGATAGTAGGTGGTATTGATGGTAATGCGTTTCTGGAGGTTCGTTCCAATATTGGCCCGATCTGTAACAACAAGATTTATGGTATTGCGTTGTTAGATGGACAGTGGGCCTACTACTATAACTGAATGTCTTCAAGGTCGTTCAATGCAACAACTCTGGGGATGATTCTCTAAGCATAATTTCCGTCTGAAAACCGCCACAGTCAATAGAAAGGCGAAGAGATAGTCTCAGGTTTACCATCTCGATTCACCAGAATAAGTTTTGGATTCAGATCAATACGGATAAATCCTCAGTCTCAGCCCGACTCTCCTTCGAGACGATTGGGAATGTTAGTCGGGAAGTTCTGTTTTCGGAAAGGTGGATAATGGAAACATTGTGATGGGGCTTTAATCTTATAGCTGGACAAGTAACTGCCTATTTGCCAAAAATCCGATAACGGGAGATTCATTTGTTTCGTTGATTGCTGTTGGCTTTGCTGATGCAGTGCAGAGTCCAGTGGAGGATAGACAATATCCTCAGCCGCTTGATAGGTGCCTAACTCGAAGTTCTTAGAATCATTATTATCGAACGACACTGCCGCCGACGCCCCTATTCCATTGGAATGACGGCTATAGAATTGCCGTAGGTAACCATCCAGAGAAGATTCCTGCTCATGTTGAAATGGCGACACATTTTTGCCCGGATAGTTGTAGTATGTTGTATGTGGCTGCATTGATTCCTGTTCCTGATACGAATTCTGTTTGTTGCCGTCATCATATCCACCACTACCGCTGCTGGCATATGACGTTACTGGGAACTTTTGGCGCGCGTATGTTTCACCAGAGTATCCCGACTCAGTAGGATTATCAAAATAATGTTGATTCTCATTACCATAACCGGACAATGGCTGCGAAAAATACGATGGCGCCTGATAGCTAGAATATTGTCCCGAAGTAGTGACAGCGATGGTGGTATTATTGCAGGACATAAGTATTTTCAGGAATAGTGCAAGCACTAGTCGTGTAGATGTCTAAGGGCAGATGTAGGATATCATGCAAGCAGCTGTTTGAATTTTTCTATGAAGGTTGTGGTTTTAGACTTTATCTAGAGCCATCCACCAGAGGAAGACACCATAAAGCCAATAGCGGTTTTCTTAGCCCATCCTCCCCCGATTGCCTGTCTGCACGTGAAAAGGCCTATTAGCAGTTAGTGCTTTGGAATACTAAGCATGAAGTCCCGATCAACCCCTAAGTTTTTTTCCCAAGTCATGAGACTGTCTGAATACATCTAAGAGTTTAACACTGTTATGAGAAGCTTCTCAATTTTAACGTCGATAACGATAACGATAACGAATCGACGTTTGAATCCCCCCTTAGTGGGAAAAATATTACTTCGCAATGACATATAAATGGAGAAGTTTGAGGCCTTCTTTGAGACGTTATTGGCAGATATTTCATTTCATTTCAAAGGCCTACGCTACTTTTTTACGCCGCCTGAAGCTTCTAGTTAAATTTTTTGTTCAAGACTAGAATGTAGCAGACAGGTTCATTCCACAAACATGGAACTGGCCTTAGTTACCTTGAAGGGTTAATGTGCGCCGTGCAGACTTTGTATTTCCTGCTGAAGGGGACATAAATACGTGACAAGTCGACACCTGGCCGCCTATTTGGTGACCCCTTTTACATATAAGGTTTTTTGAAGTGTTAATAACTTTGTGTGCCTTTTCAGCTCTAAGGGAGGATGGACGTCGAAGTAGACCGGTATTCTACGAGAATTCGAAATACTTGATAGAGGCCTTTTTGCCAACAGCTAAGGAGAAAAGTTCAGCATTTTCCAGCCGATGATGAGGTATTTCGAAAGCATGCTAGAAATAGCAAAATATGGCTAGAAATTGACGCTCAAGGACCTAGCGAACCATCCGATAAAAAAGCACCCTAATCGGTACCTAGTTTTGCATTCCAGTTAGTGGCTCTGGGGATGGAAAGAAAATATAGTGGAAAACGGAAAACCGGGCAATGAACAAGTCCCTAAATAAGCTTTTAAGAGCCACCGCATTTGCAGTAAATGTAATCCGCCAGAAAAAAGTTGAACATCTATAGGCGACTAAAGGACATTTTTAGTCGGAATGGGAAATGGAAAATTGTCAACTCGATAAACGCCTAAAGCAATTTTCAGAAAAATATACTTAAAAAAAAAGAAAACCCAAAAGTCGTTTCTTTTCAGCAAAAACATTCCACTACACCAAAGGACAGGTTAAGCACCCTGTAGCTAAATAAATGTGTCCCGTTCCAGCAACAGCAGCAACAAAGTCAACATGTTATCATAGCTATACAAGACCAAATAAGGTCACAACACTTTTATGGTCATAATTATTTCTATACACATTACAATTAACCCCACAAACACTCACACGCCAGGACACACAGGTAGGAGGTAGGTATAGAGCTGGCTAGCTCCTGCACACTAGCTACACCTCAGCAAAAAAAAATATGAGAGAAATATTAACTTGGGCATAAAAAGGCTATGGCTCGAGAAATAAAAGCTTTCTCGTCGTAAAAATTTCAAAGAATTTCGAATGAGCCCGGCAGGAGTTCACGGGGACGACAGTGAATTCTGTGTAGTAGCTGCACCAAAGGGAGGGACGGGGTGTATTGTGTGAGAAGTCATCTCGCCCCTTTCTACCACTCACATTCAAGCCACCTACCTGCTCAGGTCAGAGAAAAAAAAATAGAAGAGAAATACTAATGTTGAGGCATGGTTAAGGGGGGCGGTGTGGGGGGTCGGGGACAACGCCGTACTTTGTTGTCATGCGCTTTACTGTAAGGATATTGATTTTGATGAGGCACCAAAATTGTGTAGTAAATAAAGTGAATTGTAATGTTGATAATTTTTCGTGTTGTTGGTCGTGCTTTTTTCCTGCCGATTTGGAAGAGGATGGGGGCTGGATTCGTCTCCTCATCAAACCCCCCCGTGGATGAGATTTGTTGTTTTGTCAGTTGTTCGTTTGTTTTCTTTTTTCTCGACGAAATGGCATAATTATTATGCCTCAGGCGTAGCATTACACATTCACAAACAGACAGGAGAGTGCGGGGCGAGGACTACTCTCAGGACATGAAAAGACCATATCCATGAATAATGAATTCTGAGGAAAGATATATCTGTTACAAAGTAATTTTTGATGTGATCCTATATCCAAATCTGGGATGGGGGATAGCCTGCAGACGACCGAGCCCTACGCATTCACTGAGAGAGGGGCACAAGTTTCGTCCTTTTCTTTTGGTTTTAAAATGCGCACAATTCTACAGCTCATTCTAAACGATGGAATGCGAGTGGAAAAAGAACAGATTTAGTAAATTCGATTAACTATACAGGTGGGGGATGGATATCCCTTCTCCTCCTCTCACTCACTTCAAAGGACGAAATACACAAAAACTTTTTTGGCGAAATTGATTTGAGTGAGAAAATTTATCGTTCGCATTCCCTTACATCATCATTCCTTTTGGGTAACAAATCCAAGGTAAAAGTTGGGACACATTCCCGGCATGCTATCCCCCAACCCTTCGTCTTGTTCTGCTTCGTTTCCTTGTCCCCCCCACCCATTCTCCAGCGTTGTAAAATATGTTGTGCATTTTAATAATAAAAATCATCGAGGATGTCATATCCGGTCCTGGTGAGCGGGAGACAATGAAAATTCCATTCCGTGCGGTTTTCAGATAGTTTCGGTACATCATAGTGAAAAATGTTTTCCATGGCGAGAGTGGGTGCTCCATCGGGCATGGGAGTGATGGTATCGAGAGGTAGAACAAAAATAACTTACCTTGCATGCTGAGGGCCAACGTTGCCCATGTCATGTGCTGAACTGGCTGTGATTTGAAAATCGGCAATGGCACCGGATTCCATGCCAAGGGGATTTTTGCATGTCGCTGCAATGAGATCAAAAAAAAAAATATGAAAGAACGGTAAAAATGTGAGTTTTTGGAATTTTTACGAGATGAAAGTTTTTTTTTTTTTGATTTTTTTGTGTTCGTTGTGCCACGAACTGTAATTGGATGGAGGCATTGTCAATTATAACAATTGAGGGATTAAAGGATTATGTTCTGTTGGATGAAATGAACTACTTTTCCAACTAGCACGCCCGTTGGGGATTCAGTGAAGTTGGTGACATAGATATTCGATAGTTTCGAATACCGTTGGGTATTGGACAGCAAATTGATTCAAAGCTATACGGTGGCTATTGTTCGGGCAACTTTTGCTCGACAGAGGCATCGATTAGGCTTCACCGAGCAAGAAGATTCAATTGTGGGGGTTTTGTAGATTGAAACTAATTTTTAACTTTTTAACAGTTGCCTTAAAGTTTGTGAATAAACGCTGTAAAGAACCTAAGTGAGTGGTGATTCTTTTGAATCGGTCTTGTGCATATCTTGTCTGCAAAATCCTGCCTTCAAGCTCATGGAAATCAAAGAATGTTGTCACAACAATGACAAGAACAACACCCTGTCCGACGAGCTGAGCCGAGCGACCGCGAGCGTGAAAAGCCTCCCTCTTCTGCATCAAAAATACCCCCATGGCTTATCTCGTCCAGGCATTTCGAGAAACTAACATCGATTCAGATAAATTCCTTGTTTCAGTTAAAGTGAGACAACGTCGCGTCGTAAGAAAACTATGGCGGAAGACTGCAATCACAAAGACTGCACAGATCATTGAAATTGAATATCGAGCATTAACGGACTTCAAACCTACCTTCTAAATTAATTTAAGTGTGCGAAACTACATTTTTGCCACAAAGCATGGGGACCTTTTGGTTTTAAGACACTGCCTTGAACTTACCTATCAAATCTCCACACTATCGTCAACGACAATCGTTTTAAAAGTTACGGAATGAGTACCCTGTTTAACGCCGATTGGTCTTAAAATACTTTTGGTTGAGTCTTATCACATGGATGCAGGAACTACAGTCTAAGACGCCACCAGCAACATCAGAATTCGATTCATCGGATTATCCGCGTCTGAATCCTCCATACTGTTCAATTTGGCTGTAATGAAGCCACAGAACTTGAAGCTCAAAACCTCACGTACTGTCGGCTGAATATTCATCTGAACATCACCGTCTCTCTTTAGCGGACTTTAGTGACTACTAAGGCACTTCATGGAGAAATAATTTCAGAGAGCACATTCCTCAATTTGTGTTATCAAAAATGTAAAGATATGTCTTAGCTCATCTAGGTTAGAACTGCCAGAGAATAGAACAGGGATCGTGATCTTTAGTAGCACACTAAAGTTAAACCGCGTGCTAAATCATGTAGGAGTACCCACAATAGATTGAAGCCCTACAGAAAATACTGGTTAAATGTCTACGTAAAAGACTAAATTAGAGCCATGCACATTCAGTTCGGAGCACAATAGAAGTTGAAGCCCTACATAAAATACCCACGGGTACTCTTGAACCACAGGCGCAACTTCAATGATCATCTAAAACATACGTGTGAGAAAGTCAGAAGATCAGTCGGCGGAATCTCAAGGCTGATATAAAAAAAAAAACACTCAAGGCAGGAACATTAAGCAAATCTACCCTCATGTAGACCGCTCCTTAATAAGCATCAGCCACATGTTCTTTATCATATATGAGCAGGATCAACTTCTCTTCACAGAAGACAATCACTAAGATTTGCTTTGCATGCTGACCAGACTCTGGCGATGATATAAGTGCGATAGGAGGGCGAATGCCTATATCGAACTGGAGGTTAAGATCTCTTAAGCATGATAAATATACAGACAGAGGCGCTATTAATGGACGATGGACACACAAACTACGCTGCCAAACATTGAAGAATATAAAAGCGGGAAGCACGGTGATGTAAACAGCTGCCTCATACAATTTCTACTGAGACACGGAAGTATTCTGGCATAAACGGCTCATATAGCGCCTTAAACCAAGCATCACTATTGTCTTCGAAGTTTTATTTTTGCAACAATCAATTGGATATCCTGGGAAAATTTGAGAAGCTTATCATGATAGTTTTGTACTCTTGTGTGTCTGTCAGACTTTCAAGAGGTGGGTCAGTGAAGAAACCTAGGTCTTGTTCCAGTCGGGATTTGATATAGGGACCATGCTTTTAGTATTTCATTGCACTAACAACTAAGCCACTACAGTCTTACTATGATGGTAATGTCCAAAACGTCGGGGACGTGCTACTGGAATGTATAAAGTATCAAGCTGCGAGAAATGAATTAGAAAGGGATATAGCCAGCGTAATGAGTTAATGACCCTACGAAGACTATACACAAAAAAGGAAGTATAGGAGACGCCTACAGCATCATTGCGAACATAATTTGCAAGGAGAAAACAAAAAGAGTGCTCAAGGGGACGAAAAGCCTTGACCAAATCATAACAAGGAAGAGACCAGAAGGGGAATTTTCGTCATTCGTATGCGTCGACAATGCTCGTGTTTGATGCTGTGGTACCAACGTGAACACTCTTTGCTACAAGTCACCCTATTTTATAAAAATAACTGACAGCAAGGCAATGCTGAAGGTGAAAAATAGAGCAGGCGTTGTGCAGGCAAAAAAAGGAGAGAAAACCGCATTTTCAGAAAGACCATGAAAGGCTAGCTATCGATGGTATAGAGATGCCCGACCGCGTCTATGAGTGATGGTCATAATTTTAAACAAAAGTAAAAAGTGAAAGTTTAGGACAGAATCTTGCAGCTTCTACCTACTGTTAAACGGCGACGGCGAGCCATATTGCACGGTCAGATTGAACAGACCATTCAATATTGACGACGGCAGCAAGAACTACTATTCACAAGACCTTTACGAAATTAAGGTTTGCAATACTTAAACTTATTACGAACAAAGCTACTGCAACTGACGGACTTTAACGAAAAAAAGGTTAATACCTAAACTTCTGTTAATCTAAGCTACGGGAACGGCTGACGGCCTTTTACATGGCTTTGGAAAAAAACGGTTTGCAATTCCTAAACTTACTAAACTTTTGCTTAACAAAGCTACGCGAACTGATGACCTACCCGTCGTGCTTTATAAAGCCGCGAAAGATTATTTTTTTAAGAGCAAGAATTTCTTTTGCAAAATTTTGTTAGCTAAAAGTATGCCTGAAGAATGGAACCTCAGCATTGTCTGCCCGATCCATAAAAAAGGAAAACACCTGAGTTGAGCAACTATAGAGTCATAATTTTCCTTAGCATTGCTAACAAGAGTATTATGTGGACGTCTGAAACCGTTCACAAACAACCGGATCGCCTCTATCAGTAGGGTTTTGGTCCAGGAAATTCCACAACTGAACATATATTCACATTTCGGCAGATCCTTGTACAAAATGTCACTGTTAATGACAACAAGGTAGTTAAAGAGTTTATCTATCTCGGAGTCAACCTAAGTGGAGATACGACGAAGACTGAAGACTGCAACCAAAACTCTTGACCCGAAAGTCCAAATGTTTGCTCCACCGGACCCTAATCCTATCAGTCCTACGGCGCCGAGTGCTGGACAATAAGCAGGAAAGCGGAGCAAATATCAGTTACTTTCGAAAGGAAAGTCCTTCATTGAATTTTTGGTCCTCTAGGCGAGGAAGGTGAATGGAGGAGAAGATACAACTGCGAACACTATGAACTGTAGCTAGATGTGGATGTAGTAAAAGAGGTAAAAAAAAAAACACGTAGACTACATTGCATTGGCTCGGCCACATCGAGCGAATAAACAATAATGCTCCAGCCGAGACAATTATCGAATCCCACCTTTCGGGTTCGAGGTGACAAGCAATACGAAAGCGACCGCGGATGCCAGAGCGCTTGAATAACTGGTAGCAACGTGCCCCTAGTCGAGGAGGATGGAAGGCTGTAAAGTATACAACAATATTGATAGAGAAGAATTATGTAGAGCCATGTGTAGGTATTCCACCCAAGCTCATTCGTCTGAAGGATGAGGATATAAGATTCTCGCTGCTCCAACAGCAGATTCGGTAACAACCTAACCGAACCATTCGATACCAGAAAAGGTTTAAGCAACATGAAGTGTTATCATGTGACTTGAGAGGATTGTGCAAAACTCCTGAGACAAAATGTCCAATGATATTGACATCATTGATCGGAAGACTCAACGAGATGTCACAGCCATGTTTCTAGTACAGAAAAGGAAGCGTTTAAAGTCAGTCTAGCAGAAAACGGGCGCAAGACCAACAAAGGGCACACAACATCAAAGAATTAGACAGAACTTTATAATCAACAGGACTTCGTCTACCTTGGCTTCGCTATTCACTCTGACAACGACATCTCGTCAGAAATCCAACGAAGATTTCCTCTTGCCAACCGATGTTCTTTATTTTTTACTAAGACCGCATTGGACGTTTAAGGTGCCTAGGTGATGAAAAGTGAATGAAGGCCAAAACTCCCGCCGACAGTATTCAATTCCCAGCTAAATGGCGTCCATAAGTAGAGATCGATACGACGTCGTCAAAGCGTTGAAATGACTGAAGTGAGTTCATAAGAAAATGGGCGCAAGGCCAAGAAAGGACACAAAATCGCAGTCTTCAATTCCCACCTAAATGGTGTATGATAGCTTCAAATTAATCACCGAAAACTCAAAGTGAAGGCTTATCGAACGATACCCAATTGGCCTGCTTATTCTTTACATCTAAAAATAGCTTTGGGCTCTTGATCTATTTATCCCACCTTATCCACAGAGACAATCGGCACTTTGTATGGTCTTTGCATGGTGGCGCTAATGTATTGTCTAGCGAACGAAATCAGTCCCTTGGATCTTCTTAAATACAGCTTTAGCCAAATTTGTTTGGTTATTTAACACGTCGCGTCAAGACTCTAACTGAGATTTGATTTGTTGTTAGCATGCTTATACCAACGCTAAGGGCCGTTTGCTGATAGTCTCCCTAAAGGTTTACGTTCAACTTAAAAAGCTAATTGACACATTTCTTATTGGCAATAAGTATTACTTAACGGTTTAAATTCAACTTAAGTGTTTAGGAAGAGAATCAGCAAACGGACATCAGTGTTTAGGAAGAGAATCAGCAAACGGACATCAGTGTTTAGGAAGAAAATCAGCAAACGGACATCAGTGTTTCGATGGGACTTAGCTTTACAATAGGATAACAGGGTATTGCACCCAAAACCAGCCAAAGAAGTTTTCTTTCCTGAGTTTTTAATTCAAATCCCTAAGTTCAATTTTCCAAACGTACATATTCCGACTTAAACTCTGTGCGCAAGATCTCATCGGAAAGGGCGTTTGTATATAAAAAAAAAACTAATCTAGCAAATCGTTGCTCTGATGTGGAGAACTTATCGGCTTTCAACCACTCTTAGCCTGAGCCAGTTTCTCAAAGCGAATCCATACCCTTATATGTGGAGCATTTGGTGGTACCTGGAATACCATTCGTATTTCTGAGGACATTTTTGTATTCATGAGAGCATCCGATATCAGAGGCAGAAATGTCCTTACTGAAAACCTGTAGTAGTTGTATCATGCCATAAAGTTGTCGACTTTGCGTTTCCTACGTCATTGACGCTCATGACATTGGCAAAAAACATATCTGTAGTAGTAAGACTATTAAGAGACTTAGTTCGATCATGTTACGAGTCTTAGTTCGCCCCCATTAGGCTTCAACCAGATAATGAGGTCTGCAAAACGGATTCATTGTAACCTAAAAATTTTTGAAACCAGAAAATGTATGGAAAATCTTTAGTTTTGGATGAGGGTTTCAGGAGTTTTCGGTTCGGTGTGAAAACCGTATTAGTATTGGACTTACTGGACTACAGGATCTAACATTTTATTCGTTAGTCCGTTCAGACAGGCAGATTTTCTTTATCCAATATGCATTTTTGCGGAAAAAATTCAATGTGCCTCAGTGTTATGACCTTTACCTCAGCTGCGTTCATCACTATTCCAAGCACGAACTGAAAACTGGGCTTGTTAAGTGCCAACATAAATTTGCGTTAATTAAAAAAAATCCTATTACGACCTGCACGTCATTCAAAATATAATGAGTACAAAATGTAGATAACAAGCAGACCTTGAAAGACTGAAAATGAATCACACCTCTCATCCTTGTTCAGGGAAAACTAAAATCCCAAACTATTTTCAGCAAGGACATTGCATATCTCAATGGGAACGCCACAAGAGCAATTGTTTCCATTTAGAGTTCTAAGAAATCGTATAATTGCAAACTAGCGTGGGTATTTAGAAATGTTTCCCTGGCCCCCAACGAAACCACGGACAACTGCTAACACCAACACCTCTGTGGACTGCATTTCATGTCCTTGAGAATTCACCTTCACGGTAAAGTGAAGCAAACCATGGCACCTGACGACGCCTTTAATGCTGGGATTTTCCCTCTTTAATTTGATTAATCCCCTCTCAAGTCTTAGAAATGAAGAAAAAAAAAGAAACAAATTTACCGTTTGTTCAGATACATTAAATGCAATCAACTTAAAAATCAAATTAATCGCACAGAGCAAACGCAATCTACCTCATCAAAACCAGTACAAGGCCACGTTAGCGTGACTCCTCATTCTATCATGTAGTCACGCAATAAGAACCCAAGACATAAATTAAAAAAAAAAAACAACACACAGGACAAAAAAAAGGAATTATTCTCAACATACAAACAAGGTAACTGGCATACTCATTCCCTTACCAATATCCAAGGCTCCTGCCGTTTCCACGGAAAGCACAACAGCGGCGCATGTTAGTAACAGCAATGCCGGGACAAAACTTCTCCTTGTCGTCGTTGCTCGACTGGGTCTGGTGGTCGTCTGCTGATGGATGACACTATCGTTTCGATTGTAGAAATATTTCCCGGCCAGATTTCTCGACGTTCGTCCGATTGATGGTGTTCCTGCTGCTGCTGCTGTTGGTGGTGGCGTTGTGGGTAGCATTTTTCACGCTGACGGCGATGCGGGTTTAGAAGCACAGAAATATGAGTTCTATGGAACTGCCACCACAATCATCACTTTGGCGGCGAAATGTGTACTGCACGGGGTGTCCTCCTGCACCAAGTCGCCTGCAAGTTGGTATTGATCTATGCAAACGCGGGCGGGTATACGCTCCCAAAGTAGGCCAACAAATCCCACGTTGTATTTTTTTTTCTAATTCAATGGGTTAACTGGTAGGAGCATTGGACATCACATCAACATGCCGTCCAGTGTGCATGATATTAAAGCAGCAACGTTGAGTTCTATGCGGTCTTGGTGTTGACCTATAAAGAGAATGAGAAGAGAGAGAGAAGTCAGTTTAGGTGCAGTGAAGGAAAATATTGCAAATTGCAAGGAAAAAATCAATCTAAATACACAAACGCCTCAACATAACGTAATTTTAATCCCCCCTAAGGCTGGTGAAGTCGCCGTAGGCGGACCGGCCGTCCAGCGGACCAAACCAGCAGCTACCGTTCAGATGGAAGTAGAAAACCCACTCGAAATAATCTAGAGACTTGGTTGGTTGTAACCATTGAACAGGGAGTGAGACTGCTTCACCTCCATACGTCGATGGACGTTCATCAAAGAGGCAGGCAGCATAGATACAGATTGGTCTCGCTATAGCATAAAGAAGAGGAGATATTATTAATTTAAACTGTAAATGAAACATGACGAGCGACGTGCTTCCCTAGCTTCTATCACCACCAGTCCACCAGTGCCTCAGCCACCCAGAGTAAGACGAAAGTGCATAGAGTTTGGCATGAGCTAGATACAGATAGAATCTGTGTGTGAGTATAGAGTGCAACGAACATCAAAGGATCGGGCGGATGCAATGACATACTACTGTAAGTATCTATTGGTGAATCTGCCCCACTGATTTATCTTTGCTGAGAGAAGAAGCGTTGGAGGATGGATGTTGGTCTATTTTACTTTTTTTGTTGCTTTGATGGCCCTTTTCGCAGCTTCATTGCGGAGTTTGTCCGTCCTGTGCGGATGACATCGTTTGTGAACGTTTGATGATGATGACGATGATGATGACGATGAGGATGACGACGACGAGATGGGGATAGGTAAAGTTGCATCTGATTTATTTTTAATTTGCGAGTAATACACTTGTAATCTTAGTGCGTTCGTTAGGGATGTAATTGTAGATATAAATAGGTGTACTTAAGAGCAGGTAATTAGAGGATGCGACAGAGAGCAGATGGAACTTTAGCTCTAGGGCAACTATGGGTAAGTCATTGCAAACATCGTCTTAAATTTGACACGCAACGAAGAAAATCAGATTCGCGTTTAGTCGGTGTGAAAGCGGACAAAGTTTAATTGAAGAGCAGATGGTTTTGGGATTTTTGGAAAGTTTATTAAAAGTCTTCGATTGCAAGCCAGACGAAGGAAGAACTCGCCTTTAGTTGAGCGGAAAGCAGGTCTTGGTTGGTCCTCCTTGTACACGCTTGACATAAACACGAAATTTAATTAAAAAAAAAACCTTAAAAAAAAACACAAACGTCCAAATCGGGGGAGTGGGCTGACCACACCAAATGGACCCCTATTCAGAGAGGTCCTCCGGGAAGTGTGTTCCCTCAAAACAATCACCGCAATGTCCTTAAAGTGTGAGCCGTACGTAGATCCGTTTTGTTGGAATCAAATGTTCCCCAAATCCAATTCGTCAAATCGGAGGAAAAAAAATCCCATCAACATGCTCGAATACCGTTCTAAGTTCACTGTCTCTGTGGGCGGATTTTCATCAAAAACCCAGGGACCAACAATTCCAGCTGAGGAAATGGCACATCACACTCCGACTTTAGGAGAGCCCAACGACCTTTAATAAAGGGTCTTCCAATAGGGACTTCCGAATTTTGACAGTTGATAGCGGCCATCTTGTTGAAGCTAAAATTGTCAAATTGGCTGTCATTTATTCAGACTGTTTTTCCAAATCACCATGGATGAACATAGCGTTCAATAACTCGGGAAAACGATAAAATTGTTTGACACGTTCCACGCGCTCCTCCCATTTTACGGTCACCATGATCGTCCTACCGAGAGAACTATTCGCTGTGTGGTGGATAAATTTTAGTCCACAGGTTCAGTAAATGATGAACCAATACGGGTAGACGAAATGCAAGGTCTCCCGAGAACACATGAGAATTGCAGGGGATTCTGAGGAAGTTGATTTCGCGTCCGTCACAAGAACTCAGCCTTTCGCGAACCAAAATTTGACGAATTTTATGTGTTGACTTGAGCCTGTAACCGTACAAAATTTAATTGACCCAGGAGCAGAAGGTAAATGCCCATAGATAACGACTCCCCCTTTCGCAGACCAAAACTTGTCGAATTTTGCGTCGTGGCTTGAGCCTGCACCGGACAATAATTAAAAGGCCCATGAGTTGAAGGTAAACGGCCATAGACAACCACGTGTGTTTGTTGAATGGGCTCTGGTGCATTTGGAAACTGACCCTAATTTTCATCGAAAACTCATCTTCAACGATGAGAACCATTTCTTGATGAAGGGTATGCCAACAAACGAAATTGTCGAATTTGCGACAAAACCAAGCCACCTGAGATCCAAGAGCCTCCAATGCATCCCGAAAAAGTCACTGTTTGGTGTGGATTTTCGGCTGGGGGCGTCATCGGTCCACATTGTTTTGAGAACGACGTTTGCCAGGCCATCACCGTCAATGGCGAGCGCTAGAAGTCGATGATTACCAACTTCCTTTGGCGTGACCTGGATTATATGGACGCCAATGACGTGTGGTTTCAACCGGAAGGCGCTTCGTGGAAATTCTGCACGAGCGGTTCGAGGGCATAGTTATATCATGTGGAGGTGATGTGAACTGTCCACCGGAGATCGTGCGATTTGACCCCGTAAGAGTACTTCTTGGGGGGTTTTCTGAAGTCGCAGAATCTTTACGATTCCGAGGAATCGTAAATTTCTGTTTGAGGGCTCACAACCTCTGCAACCTTGCAACCTTTGAAATGTTTTCGAGAAGCAACTTACATACGTTCTTCCGAGAGTTGAAGTCGTGTTCGGAGTGTTCCTCCATAGTCGCAAACTTGTACGAATGTTAATGAAGGTCTTGGTAAAGATCTAACCTCACTGAAATAATCCAAAAGGGCAGGTGCTCCCTGCAGAAGTTTTCTTTAACGCTGGTCTTGAATTGTTTGAGAATTTGTACTGGTGGAATGGAAATGGAAGATCGCAAAACAAAGTTTTGTATTGTCTTGCTCGTATCATTGAAAGTTGGATTGTCTGGCTATGAGTGGCAACATGACTGGCTTCAAATGTCATAAGTCTCTTGGGACGTTTGCGCAAAGTACTATGCACAGAAATAAATGGTAGTACTGGTTTTAGGTTAGGTTGCAGTGGCTAAAATGGATCCGCGTGCACAATTAGACCACAAAGGTCCGTTGTTGTACCAGTGGATCTGTCAACTTCAGAGCTGATTATGTAGCGTAGGAGGTTTCTGACATAAATATTAGCCAGCTCACAGAGATTATCAAAGAAGAAGTTTCCCAGATAAAATTTTCTTTTATCGAAGAGAGCTGGACAAGAGCAGAGAAGGTGAGGAATACTTTCCTCCTCTTCTTCGTCCAAGCAGCTTCTACAGAAGTCATTGCTAAAGAGGCCTAAACTTTTTGGGTCCAGGCCTATAGGATCGTGTCCTGCAAGGACACCGATTATGGTGCTGATGTTTGATCAGCATTGTAAAGCATCTGATTATAGTTTGGCCAGAGTTGCCTGAATATTTGAAACGTTGTGTCGTTTACTGCGGTTTGCTTTCTTGATCGCATCCAGTTTGATTTGTTATTAACATGTAGCGAGGGGCATACCTAACATATCTACTGGCGGTAAAATGTCAAAGATAGTGCTCAAGCTCATCCGCCTTGTAGTTTCCTGGTATGGCTCTGTGGCCCGGCACCCAGAAGAGGTGATCGGTGAAATGCTCTGCCATCTCATTAAGAGAGAGTCGACATTCGTGGGATGATTTCGATTTGAACGAGGTGGATTCCTGGGATGTGATTGCCGCTTGGCTGTCACTGAAGATGTTAATATACTTCGTGGATAATAAATTCCTTTTCAGACAGGACACGGGTTCTTTAATTGCCATGATTTCCGCCTGGAAAACGCTACAATGGTCGGGAATGTGGAAGAATGTGCTAAGGTTAAGCATCTCCGACTCCAGACGTTGTTTTAGACCTAATCCGTATAGATGTGAATCGAATTATTGGTTCCAGTCGTATCCGACTCCGATTCTAGGCGACTGGGAATGGTTGACCTGAGGTTATGCTTAAAAGGTGTGGTCAGTGGTTTCTTTGATGTTAGGGGATTCAGAATCTTTTTGTGTTCACCTGAAGTGGGTGTCCATTGTGACGAGGCTCTCAGTCTCACAGCTGCACAAGCCGCGGTTTGTTTGCCGTTAATATAGGGGCACTAGATGTAGAAAAGCATTAAGGGCTGCGGAGGGGGTTGTTCTTAGAGCTCCGCTAATGCATATGTAAGCTGATCTTTGAACTTTACTTTGTAAGTTGCGGTTGGTGGCTGTTTCTAAAGCCGTCCAACATACTAAGACACCATACAGGTGTACGGGTCTAAGGATAGACACGTAAAGCCAGAAAGACATGTGTGGTTGCATACCTCATTTCTTTCCAATTGCCTTTTAAGAAGAGTATAAGGCTAAGAAAGCTTTCTTAACGCGTTCTTGAATATTGGGTTTCGAGTTCAGTTTCATATCCAAAACCAAACTCAGGTATTTGGCTGATTCTGCGAACTTGAGACTAACGCCATTTGGGTAGGTCAATGTGTGGGACTTTAAGAGTATAAGGCTAAGATAGCTTTCTTAAAGCGTTCTTGAATGTTGGGTTTCGAGTTCAGTTTCTGATCCAAAACCAAACCCAGGTATTTTGCTGATTCTGCAAACTTGAGACTGACGCCATTTGGGTAGGTCAATGTGTGGGACTTTAAGAGTATAAGGCTAAGATAGCTTTCTTAACGCGTTCTTGAATATTGGGTTTCGAGTTCAGTTTCATATCAAAAACCAAACTCAGGAATTTGGCTGATTCTGCGAACTTGAGATTACCGCCATTTGGGTAGGTCAATGTGTGGGACTTTAAGAGTATAAGGCTAAGAAAGCTTTCTTAACGCGTTCTTGAATGTTGGTTTCGAGTTCAGTTTCATACCCAAAACCAAAACTCAGGTATTTGGCTGATTCTGCGAACTTGAGATTAACGCCATTTGGGTAAGTCAATGTGTGGGACTCTTGTATTTCCTGCTAAAAAGGAGCAATTAACTTTTTTGAGGTTTCGCGCCGAGACCACATCTGATTTAGAGATTATTTACCTTATTGGATGAAAGTGCTTAATAAATCACCGTTTCGTTGGTCTTGAAACAAATATCAAAGCTTGGAATGTAAAATATGTCAAAGGTTATTACAGACAAACAGTGATTTTGACAAGATTAGGGTAGTGGCAGTTTTAAACTGTCTCTCGACAGGTATGCTTATTTAAGTTCTTAAATACTTTCCAACTGTGATGCACAGAATAAATAGTAAGAATGTTTTAAAAGCCTAAGGGTACTTATTTCACTTCCCATGGCTGTTACACAAATTAAGAGCTATGTAATTGAATTTCATCTTGGGCTACGAGAAAGGACTCTTTTCAGCCGCGATAAATCAAACCTACTTCGTTATCTTGAGTGGAGTAGATGGAAGAATGCTGTTACTGATCACGGTACAGATATTATTCCCAAAAGCATTAAAAATTCCAATAAAATGCAAAAAAAAAAAAACTGAGCATAGAAATTGGAGAATCTATTCCAAGACAGATCGAGGGGATGGGATAAATAACTTCTAGCGCACGCCATAAGACTGATAAATGAATTTACTTCGAATTAAGGGCATTTATCCACTGGGCTCTTTCTCCATACTTTGTACGGATTAAAGTTAGCCTTCAGAATGAAATTATTTATTCAAATCGAGGCTACCAATGTATATCACAACCAGTAGTGGTCGGTGTCTTACACATCTATCCACCCCCAGCTACTCTTTTATTCAATTATCAACAGTCCATCCATTAAGCAGATTTATTTCGTTAATTCCATTTTGCTTTTGAAGCAAATATGCAGAAAGAAAGAAAAAAAAATGAAAAAGTTCCCATTTTTCTCGTGTTTTTGTTGTTTTGTTCGCTTTTGATTCATTATACGGATTTCAATAGAAATTTTGTATGCTTCTTCGTCTTCTCCAGGCCAGTTGTTCTATCCAATTAAGAGACTTTTCCCGAATTGCCCTATTCATTGAAGCATAAAAAGGTGCATGAAACCAACCAAGAACATGTTTTCGTTGCGAACGGGTGGGCCGCCCTCCTAAGCCCTAAAGCTAGACAAGAAGCCGTTCCTCCTCTTCATCTGGAGATTCGTCGTCATCGTCATCATCGTCGTCGTCGTAGTTGGTGGCGTTTTCTGTGTGTGTTCAGAGTTCGTTATGTTGAAACCATTTTAGTCCCAATCATAAGTAATTAGTCCAAGCTGAGTTAATAAAAACCTAGGACCGGAATGGAATGGCGAATTGGATATCCCCCACCGGAGATAGAGAGAAAAGAGGTATTCTGCCAGAAGAATGATTTCAATAATGTTTTCATTTTTATTTTCGTTTTTTTTCATTTTTTTTGTCTATTTTTGCTGTTGGCCATCTTCATCTATTTTAGGGCGGATTTTTCTTAAGCGAAAGTATCCGGAGTGGTAGAATGAAACATCAAGAGTCTGCTTCGGTGTGCTCCTTGGTGAAATGTTTTTCAAATGTCCTCTTAACCACAATTAGGGACAGAGATGTGTTTTCTGTTTTCGTTTTTTTTTTTTTGTAAATCGCTGCAATCTGCTTTATAGGGTTTTGTGTACAAGAACACAACGAACTTAGCAACGAGAATACTTTCAAGAAACAAGGGAAAGAGCAGAGAAAATTAAGGGTGAAGGTGCTAAGCGCAATTTAAGAACACCACCGAGTTGCGAATCCTCCGAGAGTATGTATGTGTGCTTGTGATATGGTCGTTAACAACATGTCTTGAGCATGTTTCTCTATAATACAGTCTCGGGCTCATTCTCGTGCCCTCTTTCAACTTGTTTGAGTTATGTGAGACGTAAAATTTTAGTCGGAGGAAACATTAAGCATGTAATTACCATAAAAAGGAGTTTTACGATGGGTTATATGATGGAGGAGCATTCACTGCTTCATCCTTGATCATCCGGTCGATGCTGGTGTTTGGCGGCGGCGGTTGATGATTGGGGGGTGATGATTCTTTATATAAAAACAAGAAATTACAAATCAGAGGCTAGGCTATGGCCATAGTCGGTAGTAGTGCGACGACTCTTCTATTCGAGATTGAATTAGATGGTAAGGACCATAAAACGGTATAATTTCTTTAGGCGGGATTACTAAGTACGGACTTAAATGGGCCGTTAACACTGAGATCATTAGGAAATCAAAATAAGATGTCGTTGTCGGAAATGAGGGGGGCTGTGAATAGGTTTTTAGAATGGCAAGTGTAAAACGCTGCTGTTTAGGGCTTATGGGATATTTTTTTAAGGACGTCGTAAAGTGGAGGAACTATTTTTGTTAAAAAAAAGCGATTTTAAACAAGAAAATTGGCTTTTTAAGTATGCGGCATTAATTTTTTTTTTTAATTTTGCGAACAATTTTGCGAGCTATGAAATTCAACTTACGGGGATAATTTTTTTAAGGATGCGATAAAGAGGAACTTTTTTCTATTTTTATAGGGAGATGGCTTCGTTGTTGAATTTAATTAAAATATTTTATTATTTTTTTGAGCATCCGAATTTTGTATGTGCGACTACAATATAAGAGCACTTAACAGAATAGGTGCACCGAAATAACTAACTGCCATCCAAGGCAAATTTGATTATTTGTCCAGCAAAAGGAGGACGAAAAATTGCGATATTTACTACGTTCTGTGTTAAAGTTAGCACAATCTGCGACTGTAATCCAAGAAATACAATTTAAGTCAGGCTAAGGAAAGATGAAAAACTCCAAGACTTAACGGTTCGCCACTACTTACAATGGTCGCCACTACTTACTACCGTTTGCCATTGAGTAATGAAATTCGGATGTGAAAAGCAGACATTACTGATATCGATGAAATACAATTAAACGATCCGTGTTTATGTTAGCAGAATAGGAAACTGTTGGAGTGAGGAAAGCAGACATTACTGCTTTGGATATCACCTCGATATCCACAAGGGGACATGGCGGTCTCCAGATCAACGAACAGTCAACCAAATTGATCACATTGCGATAGACAAGAGGTACGCATCCAGTATTTTGGAACATTCCGAGGGGTCAACATCGACTCGGACCACTACCTTGTTGTAGCCAAAGTAAGGATGCGGATATCCACCACGCCACAAAAACAAAACAGAAATACTGTGAATAAATTTAATGTCGAAAGACTGCAATCGACAGAGACCGCCAAGACCTTCGCGCAACGCGTATCCCTTAACCTCTCGACTCACAACATACCACCAGCATCTAATGTCGAAGAACAATGGCAACGATGCCAACAAGCCATTAGATCAGCCGCAACTGATGTGCTAGGTTTCTCGCGGCCACCAGCAAGAAAACCCTGGTTTGATGAGGAATACCGACAGATGCTCGCAGCCAAGAACGAGGCCTACAAGGCTAAGCTGCAGGTGAAGACGAGAGCTGCCATTGAGCTCAATAGGCAAAGTAGAAGGGAAGAACATCGGCTTTTCAGGAAGAAGAAAAAAGAGCAAGAAAAGCGCGCGATCGAGGATATAGAGAGTTGCCACTCCAGGAACGATGTTCGCAAGTTTTACCAAAGTGTAAAACGTCAAAGCCAAGGCTACAAGGCTCGAACAGAATCCTGTCGAGATGAAAAGGAAATATCGTAGTTGAGACACAGTCGATGCTGAGGATATAGAAGAACCACTTCTGCAGACTGTTAAACGGGATGACGAACAACATTCCGCTGTCAGGCAGAATGATCCATTCAATATTGGCAACGACAGCGAAAACTGCCAACCACCCGACCTAAGTGAAGTGAGGATAGCTATATCTAAACTCAAGCTAAATAAGTCCGCCGGAAATGACGGCCTTCCCGCTGAGCTTTATAAAGCTGGCGGAGATGACTTGGTAAGCAACATCCACCAACTCATAAGCCAAATCTGGTCGGTTGAAAGCATGCCTGAAGAATGGAACCTAAGCATCGTTTGCCCGATCCACAAAAAAGGAGACCCTCTGAACTGCGCCAACTACAGAGGCATAAGTCTCCTCAACATCGCCTACAAGATCCTATCTGCCGTAATATGTGAACGCCTGAAACCGTTTACCAACAACCTGATTGGCCCTTATCAGTGTGGTTTTAGGCCAGGAAAGTCCACAACCGATCAAATTTTCACACTTCGGCAGATCCTGGAAAAAACTCAAGAAGTCCAAATCGATACCCCACCACCTATTCATCGATTTCAAAGCCGCATATGACAGCATTTATAGAGACGAACTGTACAGAGCCATGTCTAGTTTTGGTATACCGTCCAAACTCGTCCGTTTGTGTAGGATGACGATGGAGAATTCTCGCTGCACCATCAGGGTCGGAAACGACATCACCGACACATTCGATACCAAAAAAGGATTTAGGCAAGGCGATGCGCTGTCATGTGAATTCTTCAATTTGATTCTTGAGCGGATTGTGCAAAACTCCCGAGCCAACACCAGAGGCACAATTTTCCAAAAATCGGTGCAACTACTAGCATACGCCGACGATATTGACATCATTGGTAGGACTCAACGTGATGTCATAGTGTATAGAGAAGGAAGCGGCAAAAATGGGTTTAGCAGTAAATGAGGGTAAGACTAAGTATATGCTGTCAACACGAAAAGACACACAACATCGACGAATTGGACAGAACGTCACCATTGACAGGTAGAACTTTGAGGTAGTACGGGACTTTGTCTACCTCGGCTCCGCTATTAGCTCTGACAACAACATCTCGTCAGAAATCAAACGAACGTTTCGGGCTAAGAAGGCAATTTAGTAGTACAGCCCTCATTCGAACTAATAAGGAGATCCTATATAAGACCCTGATCATCCCAGTCCTGCTCTACGGCGCTGAAGCATGGACCGTATCAAAAGCGGATGAAGAAATCCTTGGTCGATTCGAGCGGAAAATTCTTCGGAAAGTCTTCGGTCCCGTTTGCGTTGACGGGCTATGGAGACGAAGATTCAACCACGAACTATACGAGCTGTACAACGACATATCCCTAGTCAAAAAACTCCGCATTGGACGTTTAAGATGGCTAGGACTTGTAGAAAGAATGGACACCAACACTCCGGCTCGCAGAGTCTTCGATTCCCAGCCAGACGTCGGACGCAGTAGAGGAAGACCTCGCCTTAAGTGGCGCGCACAAGTAGAAACCGACCTCAACCAACTTGGAGTGCGCAACTGGAGGCAGTTAGCTTAGGACCGGGCTAATTGGAGAGGCATGTTGGTTGAGGCCCAGGTTCATCCCGGACTGTAGCGCCACTTAAGTAAGTAAGGAAATAAAATGAAATAGGGTGGGGAAAAGGATGATGAAAAACTGCAACATTTTTTATATTTCGTATTTGACCAATGAATATTCGGTTGTGGAAAGCGGACATTACATACATCCAAGATATACGATTTAATGGCCCAGAGAAAAGGAAAATGGAAGACTAGTATGGCCCATGTTAAAAGTTACCAAAAGCAACGAGCTTTTTGAAAGCGAAAACCAGATGTTACTGAAACCCAATAAATATACTGAAATGGGCAAGGAAAAATGAGAATGAAACACTGCGTCATTTACCACTTTCCGTGTTGATGTTAGCAGGTGCTGCGATTATTCGAATGTGGAAAACTGACACTACCGAAGGATGAAAAACTGCGACATTTACTATTCGGGTTGTGACTGATCAGGGAATATTTGGATGTGGAAAGCAGGCATTGCTGACATCCAAGAAATACTATAAATTGTTCCAAAGAAAGTTGATAAGGATGGCTACGGTCCTCATTATAGTTAGCAGAATCTGCGTCTAGCGGCAGATTTAAGAAAGTAGTCTAATGGTTCAAAGGTATTTGTAAACGATTTACGACAATGCAATTAAGGGCAAAACTGTCGAGGAAAAAAAATCTTATAATTAAGGATTCTTTCTGGGAGCACCATGATAAGAGTTATGAGCAATTGTCTATGGGTCTAGTTAATGCTATCATAGAACAACTTCATTGTAACACAAAACATGATGAATTTTAATTTTTTTTAGGTAGCTGGTTATAGGAAAAGGAACGATTGGAAAAATGTGTTTCATTTGTATGGAATGAGAATAAGAATAAATCAACCTAAATCCTGATCAATGAAAAACAAAAATTTATATATATTAGGATAATCTTGTTTGAAAATTCAAAATCTTCGTTTTGACTATAACTTGCCAATGATTGGATTTCTTAAAAAAAAAATGCAAGAAGAAAATTACCAATGAGGTTCATCAATGATAGCTATAACTGGACCCTAAGTACGATGATAAAATCGGGCTGTGAGCTCTTTCCGTTATTAGGGATTTTTTCTAAGAGCACCTCGTCAAAATGTATGAACAACTGGCAAAGTACGATGATAACATCGAGATGAGTACTAATTCCTTACCTTTCAAAACGATAATCGAACGATAGTGTAGGAGACTTCCATCCTACACTATCGTTTTAAAAGTTAGAATGTGTACATTTGATGTTTTCAACTCTTAGGTAGGTAGTCACCATTTTTTATTGAAAAAAAAATGTAACATAACCACAATAAAATGGATAATCTAAGTCAGGGGGTCGTATTGTCGGTCTACCAGCCAGACTTTTGCTGGAAGGGTATCCTTTAATCTCTCGATTGATCTTATACAGCCAGCAACTGAAGTAGTGTGCTTCTCTCGGCAACAGGCAAAGAATACGGACGGATGCTTCTGAAAGAGTTGGCGGTGAGTTTTTCAAACGAGGAAATAAGAAAAAAAAAACACCGAAAGTCAGAAAGATGAACAAACATCAAATTAAGATATAGAGACGTGCCACGAAGTTTTATCAAAATGTAAACCGTCAGTGCCAGGGTTAAAAAGGTCGAACAGAAGGCCTTCGAGTTGAACACGGAAAAATCGTAGGTAATCTCAAAGGTTGCTAGCGAGCAATCTCCCCGTCAAGCAGAAAATATGTCTGGAAAATAGAACGTATCATCAAATTACAGAGGTCTGCTCTTCTCAGCATCGCCGACAAGATCATGGCAGAAATATAAGGTAAACACCAGAAAACGTTTAAAAATATCCTGATCGCCCATATCTTTTAACAGAAAAGTTCAGAACTAATCAAACAGTCACATTCCACCAATATTCAACCTATAGCATTTCAATAGTCAATTAACACCTGCAAGCATCATATCAGGGCGTTCCTGGAGCATTATAGGATCGCCTTACCTGAGAAAAATCTTAGGAAGAACACATAAGTACAATTCATCAATTGAATCACCAGTTAGAAGAAGGGAATAAGTCCAAATATATATATATATATATAGACGCATCTGTAAAAATGTATCTCATGCGACTTTACATTGAGAACTATATTTTATCCATGTCAAAAATTTGAGAACCGTCAAAAAAAAGAAATTTAGGTTTTTGCGTTTTCCCAAAAGTAAGGTCAGATCTTCCAACTGGTGATTCTCTTTTAAAGTAGCAAACGTTATCATTTATCGAGTATAAATATACAAAGCCATGTCCCACAGTCACGCAAGATGGTAGACTCAGAGCCAATCCTAAGGACCAAACTAACTATGCCGACATGTTGATTGTAGTTCTAGTGCAGCCAGGACTGTGGAAAAACTTAAGTAAGAAAGTTCTACCTCGTCAAACGGTCCGGTTTTTCAGAAGGGTACTGAATTAACAGAATCATTTAATCTGAGTTAATATAACGGGTGATTTTTTAAGAGGTTTAGAACTTTTTATTTGAATCGATAGTTTGAACCTTGCAATTTAATGTTTAAAGATAATTTCATGCAAATGTTGACCGCGGCTGCGTCTCAGGTAGCCCATCCGCTGAGTCCAATTTTGGCATACTCTTTCACACATATCGGCCGGTATCTCACGAATGAATGCATGGATGTTGGCTTCCAGTGCGTCAATCGAAGCGGGCTTGTCCCTATAGACATTAGCCTTGACATACCCCCACAAAAAATAATCTAATGGTGTCAAATCGCACGATCTAGGCGGCCAATTGACCGGCCCGAAACGTGAAATTAACTGTTCACCAAACTCGCCTCGCAATTGCGCCATTGTTTCGCGTGCTGTGTGGCATGTGGCACCGTCTTGTTGAAACCACATATCATGCAAGTCAAGAACTTCCATTTCGGGCAAAAAAAAGTTTGTTATCATCGCTCGGTAGCGTTCACCATTGACAGTAACGCTGCGATTCGCATCATCTTTGAAGAAATATGGCCCAATAATGCCGCCGGCCCATAAACCGCACCAAACAGTGGCTTTTTCGGGATGCATTGGTAGCTGTTGCAATGCTTCTGGCTGATCTTCACTCCAAATGCGGCAATTTTGCTTATTTACGTACCCATTCAACCAAAAATTAGCCTCATCGCTGAACACAATTTATCGATAAAAAAGCGGATCCTCGGCCAGCTTTCTAAGAGCCCATTCACCAAAAATTCGGCGTTGTGGTAGGTCGGCTGGCTTTAGTTCTTGCACCAGCTGTATCTTAAAAGGCTTTACGCCCAAATCCTTCCGCCAAATTTTCCACGTAGTGCTGTAACAAAGGCCTAACTGCTGGGAACGGCGCCGAATCGACATTTCGCGGTCTTCTGTCACACTAGCTGATACGGCCGCAATATTTTCTTCACTACGCACAGTACGTAAACGTGTTGGTGGTTTAATGTCCAACAAAGTAAATTTGGTGCGAAATTTGGTCACAATCTTCCGAATAGACTGCTCAGAAGGTCGAGAATGCCGATCATAAAATGGAAGCAGCGCGCGATGAACATTTCAAACCGAGCACGAATTTTGATAGTAAAATTCAATAATTTGCAAGCGTTGTTCATTTGTAAGACGATCCATGGTTAAATTGCAAACCAAACTGAAGCTGTTTGACAGTGACACAAGGTACTAAACACACGTCAGCTGTCAAAACCAGTGTTGCCAAAACCAAACCAGCTAAAAAATCACCCGTTAGATCTCAAAGATTTGTCAAATCCTGGAGCACCAGTAAAAAATATTTAGTTATTGCTATGACTGGAAATTAAACCCATACCATCTGCCTTTCTTAGCTCGAGGTTTCTCCTGAAACTAGGGTGATCTCGCATGGAAAAACTGGCCCTTAAATATTAAAGGCATTTAGACATGTTTGTGGAATGGGGGCCAGATTCCTATTTCCCTAAGAAAGTAGATAATGCCCCTAGTAGGGGATTTCGTAACTTCTCTAGTACCCAATTTTTCTTCTAGCTGGTCATTCTCATGGTATGATGGCTATATCATTTGAGCATTTTCTGTTATACAGTAAACCCCGGTTAAAAGAAACCCGCTTGAGAGAAAAACCCGGTTATCTAAAACACTTTTTTCATACCCGAGTATTTGTAGAACAATTACTTATAAAACACTCCGCTTAAGTGAAAAACCCGGATTCCTGAAACATATTTTCAGTTATTTTTTATATTTTTCATTGAAAAACTCTTTTAGGTGAAAAAAATATTGAATCGAACGGAACAAAAAATTTGCTGAACGCTTTCATTTCTTTTTTCTCGGAAATGACATTTAAATTTCTGATATGTCACAATAAGCGTGATGATGTTCAAGCGATATTATAGAGTTCGCTACGATTGAATTTTCTATCAGTTTTATCACACGCCTTTGAATCCTATCCAGTAGGTGCAATGATGTTTTTGATGTAACTGACAAAAACTCAAGTTTGGGGCTTTTTATATTGAGGCCAGATCAGAAGGGTTGAAATATTTTTTTGCGCTAGACAATGCGCTGCGTTTTTTTTTTAGCAATTTCGAATATATGGTCGTCCGAACGAAGGTCGTTAGCAACACACATACCGAGCATGTCATTTATGGATAATGGCTGCAAGTTTTGGTTTCGCTTAGATGACAGCATTGCGTTTTTGAAGCATTCAATTCCATTCTTTTGGATTTACCCCCATTTAATTATGCTGTTGAGGTCTGAATTTACGGCTGAGTGAGTGGATTTTGACGACTTTTGTACTTGAGTTGTAAATATGATTGGCGCATGCTTAAGTTTGACTTGGGGAACGATCAACTTGGTCTTGAAAAAAAACGATTTTTAAAATAAGATCAGATTTTCTAATTTTCAATACTGATTGCAAGTCTTCGCTTATAGACTAAATTTCTTCGCAGCTATGTGAAATGGTGATGCTATTATCGTCGCTTGAAAAGCAAACTGTCATATGTCAAAATTCAGAAATTTTCAGAAAAGTTTTGAAGTTTTTCAATATTAGGTATGATTCCTTAAATGGCAAACGATACTTACGCTCTCACGTTGTCAGTTTAAGAGCTATAGATGAGGGTTTGGTAGAAAATTTGTACTTTTCTTGCGAATCGGTCTGTGTACTTACCTTCAAATCACCAGTCGTTTGCTTTTCAAGCGACGATATGTGCATATGGTGTACTACTGATTTGAATCAGCAAGACTTAAACAATCGATCGATTGACTAAAAAATCAACCGTGTTAAGAGGAAACAGCGTATGCAAGCCTTGAAGCACCCTATCACTTTGACAAGATCTGTCCTTTATACGAAAACTTTCACTTTATATCTTCGATTTTTCACCCAAATTACGGACTACAATCATAAATGTGAAATTGCAAGGTCTAATTGTAGAAAACAGGCGGACATGCATACAACTTGGATAACCCTTTACAAGTCCATTAATAGATGATATCTCATTGAAAGTACAACAACGCACAACACATCATCATTGTGTTAAATATCCAGCTCGAAGGACCAACCACTTAATTTATTTTTTTTTTCTAAAAAGCAAACAATAAATCACCACAATCGTGCGCACAATTATATGCAAAAATGCTGTTAATGCTAATGCATCGTATGCCATAACCTAAATCACTCGTCGGACAAACCCCGGGAGCACGTCAAGGTATTTAAAAAACGCATGTATCCTCGTGCTTCCGCACTAATACCGCTGATAAATGACTTGTAAAAACCTGCAGTTGCAATGCTATTAAAACGACATCAAGCCGTTTACGACTTTTCCTTAATGGCTTTATGGAAATTGATTTTTTTATTACACGGCTAGTGTAAATTACAACAAAAAAAATATATAAAAGTCCCGTTTACTCAGTATTTTCTGCAAACGCAATCACTCACTCCCCTCACGTGTCGTGGGGATGATGATAATACTATCACATACCTTAACAAAACCAACAGAATTAAGGTACTAGGTGTGTACTCGGTCCTATATATCCAAGACAAGAATCACTGAGTGATTTAGACATTCATCTTTCATTCTTTCGCTTTTTGTGTGTGGTTGTTGTTGGCAAAGAGAAGGAGGATAAATGTGCAAATGTGCACGTGGCATGAGAATGAATTTCCTGTTACCACCATAAGCACTTTCCAGGGAAATTGCCGTGCTTTGTTTGGCTGGGATCGTTTCGTTTTTTTTTTCTTCCTCAATTTCCTTTCTCTAGGCTATATAAGGACACACAACGTTGTGAAAGTGATATGTACCAACAGTACCCGCCACCCCCTCTCAACACTCATCGTTAAACACCTGCAAATTGTTATCCTCTCTCTCTCTCTCAATTGAATACGCAAAAGAGGAGAAAAACCATTGATGACATGATTTTGCCTAAGGGTAGATGTATCCTTATATGATATTCAAATTGCATACTGTTTATCTATCAATTCAAGGCAACACCTTTAAATAAGTCTCACGTCAAGGGTGAACAGAGAATACCTACTAAAAAAAAAAAAAAAAAGTTGAAGTATCTATGCATCTTTATGTGGGGATGGCCCCCTTCAGAAACATTGAAAAATCAATATCACGTAAGATGTACGAGTAGAAGTCGAAGGGAAGACTTTTTTTTTTTTGAGAAAACAGGTCGTCGCGCGTTTTTTTTTTTTTAAGCGAAACTCAATTTCCTTCGAAGGGATGTGAATGAAATTGAAGGAGTTCTTCTTGCCTAATTCACCATGGTGAAGGTATTCTAACGCCAAGGATACTATTCAAATCAAAGTAATCAGGATGAAAGATACGAGCAGAATTTTTATTTTTTTTTTCTCAATTTTGTTTTCAAAAACCATCATAAAGTTGTTTTTCACGAGGCAGAATGAGGATGGGTGAAAAGAAATTATCCTCGAAGGTTTCAGTTTGGCGATATTCAATAAGAAGATGGACAATAGACTTACTCCATCCATTAGGGACGATGACGATGACAAAAAAAAAAAATAAACTGACAGAAAACGACAGAAAAACCAAGAAAAGCTTTCAAAAATATTTTCCAACAATGCTCGTCTAAGTGAAAAGTATTCATACCATAAACCGGTTGAAGGATTTATATGCAAAGAAATCGATAAACTCAATAAGAACAAATCTTCCTTTCATTGAAATCCCCACGACGAGGCACACGGAGAAACGTCAACAATATATATACCATCTATCCAATCGAAAAGAACGTGACAAATATTCCCCATAGGTAATTGATTTTATGTCATTATTCCGAACTAACTGTCAGTCATAAAATAAACAATACCCGCCCCGCCTGCCCCACCTACATAGACACCACCGAAAATTAATGACAATCGTCCTTTTTTTTGTTGATTCTTTATTCATAACTCCCATGAACGGGATATTAAAAGCCAAAACGAATGCTTAACTTTAAAATTGACATTTAACTGACGTTGGCGCCACCATAAATCGCATTTTGCGAGAAATGACATTCTCCTCGGTAGGGAGGACGCGAGGGAATCATGAAACATGAGCTTCAACTGCCTATCGTCACGAAACGACAAAAAAAAGCCCACTATATAAACTCACATCCTTTTCAAGTATGCTCGCGTGACTTGTGCAAATGTCAACAAAATATTATCCTAGCAACTCATTACGAAAGGAACATAAAAACGAAACGAAGGATACCACCTACCCGCCAAACAAGAATGTGCAGAGCAACACTTAGTTTTATTTATTTGGGTACGTGTGGGATGTGTGTGTGGAGTGGTGATAACGGTGATAATGCTATTCTCGGTAATATTTCGTTGCTATTTGACATTTGACAGTGTGTCAAGATTAGCATTTACTTAGGAAGTGTTACCTTTTTTTTTTTGGAAATATCAATCTGTCACTACAAACAATAAGGACAACTGTCTTGTAACGTCTGACCTTCTAATTAAGAACCTGGACACGATATCGACGCTTGAAAAGTAAACTGTAATATGTCCAAATTGATAAATTTTCAGAAAAGCTATTTGAGACTTACGCCCTCACGCTGTCAGTTTAAGAACTTTAGGTATGACGAATTGATAGAAAATTTTCATTTTTTTTGCGAATCGTTTGTATACTTAACTAAAACTCACTAAATGTTGACTTATGTCAGTTTGCTTTTCAAGCGACGATATGTGAGAGATATAATTTCCTAAGATTTACTTAAACCTCGGGGTATACCAGTTTAGGTCGAAATTTTTGGCATTTTAAGAAAAGTAAATTAAATAAATTTAGTCGAAATAATTGACTGCCACAACTTGAGTTTTACGCCCATTTCTGGTCATGTCCCTCGACTCATTGGATAGAATAAAAAAAACGAGCTTATGGAAGAGACACAATCACTAGCCTGATTTGAGGCCCAAACTTCAATTCTGACAATTTTCGAGTCGCTAATAAATTCAGCAATTAATTTTGGCAGAAAATGAGAAACGTTGACGACTGGAAAAGTTTGTCTGTGCAATCTGGTGGTGATCCTAAGACTGAACCAGTAACAAAAAAATCTGTCAAATACGCTTTGGTTTTGACTATGAATTATGAAATTCCGCTCTAAGGTGTAAGCTTTGTGATCATAATTATTTACTGTTCACAAAATTCTCTTTTATTTAAAATTCAACAGTTTGTCAGCTATCAAAAGTATAGGCGGTAAGCTTCTCCGTTTGGCCGATCCTTAATTTGTCAATTGCGTTAAAAGCTTTACCAGTGTATAAATTTTGATAATAGTGTGTGAATATGATCTGGACCTCGCTTACATTTATCCAGTGAATAATTTTTGACGTTTGGTATGGCCGAATTCCACCTCCTCAAACAGCAATTTCTAGAACAATTACACTGGAGGGTTCAGTGGTCTATTTATTGTTTTTTTTTTTTGTTAAAACTACTAAAAGCGGTGGGTATCCATTTTAAATTTGGATAGAACAACACCAAGATGTACTTCATTGGACCACTTTTGTAAAACTCTGACAAGCATCCATAAGTTTAAAACGGAAACGAGAAGCTTCTTAAACTTGCCTTTCAAAACCGGCTTTAAATTGTAGGTCCATTTCGTTGGCCCAAAAACATACCTATTCGCACACTCTAATTTATAAAAACAAGACATAGGAGAAGGCTACACCGCTGTGAGAATAGTTGAACAATCTATCCCATCCTTTCCTTAAGTTAAATGTCCCAAAAAAAGTGGGCGTGGTTAAGAACTGAATGAGTATTTTTCAAAAGTTTATCTTAATCTTTTATTGTTCGAAAAAAATGTGAAGTTTTTCTATATGGATATGCTATGAGATAAGCTTAAGAAATCGTTTTTTCTAGAATAACGCCCCCAAAAAGTGGGCGTGGGTCAAATTAATCTATATACGAAATGTTCATAGTATTATTCTAGAAGTATTTTCTTCGCAAGTTTTTTCGATTTTTCCCAAAATTGTATTGAAAAATGTTTATTTAAAGAAAATGGAAAAAAAACTTTATATAGACGACATGTAGATATTGAGATTGTCGAAATTATTTTTCGATGTTATAAACTTAGATAATGTCGAAACTAATATACCCAAATGGGATAGGGTATAAAAAGAAGCTACTTTGAGGCTGGCCCTATAGTTGATTCCTAGTATTTATTGATTTTTCATCGACACTGACCAGCAAAATCGGGAGGGCTGTAGCTGTGTTTGGAAATCTGTTTAAAATATGTCGGGGCAACGTTTCAAACCCGAATGTTTAGGCCCAAATATCAAGTCAGTACTACTGTATGGCTGCAGTTCTTGAGTAGTCTCAATCACTCGGAAACTGCCCGATATAAAGCTTCGTGTTATATCGACTGGTTTCATGCCTAACTGAACCTTAAAAGTAGTAGTAAAAGCCAGAAATGACTGTAATGCCAATTTAAAGCGTGTCAAATTCCTCTATGACCAAAAGTTGAGGCAAAAAATTCTACAATGTACAAGAGGTAGTAAAAACTTTTGGTCATTTGTTAAAAATATAAAAAATTCGGCCTCATCATCAATTCCGACGCTCATTCACAATGACATTCCAGCTGTCAGCTCTTTAGACAAAGCTAATCTGCTTGCTGCGCATTTCGCAGCCAATTCTACATTGCCGGATTGTGTTCAGTCTCCTCCTGTACTTGAGAACGTAGATCATTCTATGAGACAAATTCACTTTCGTACTCGTACAGTTGCAAGAGTTTTATTTAATCTTGACATACACAAATCCGCTGGTCCAGATGGTATATCCCCCATCATTCTGAAGAGGTGTTCTTCTACGCTAGCAAAACCACTGCCTAAGCTTTTCTATCTATCCTACTCATCAGGACTCTTTCCGAGTAGATAGAAAACAGCATTTGTCCAGCCTGTACCAAAAAAAGGCGAATATTCTTCTCTCTCCAACTACCGACCAATTGCACTTACGTCCCTTCTTTCCAAGGTCATGGAAACGCTGATAAACCGTCAGCTTATGAAATATCTCGAAACACGAAAACTTCTCAATGACCGGCAATATGGTTTTCGCAGCAACAGGTCTACTGGTGATTTGATGACATATCTCACCGAAAAGTGGAACCAATCAATCCACCATGGTGGCAAAAGCAAGATTGTTTTGCTTGATATTTCAAAGGCATTTGACAGGGTTTGGCATCAAGCCCTTTTGTCGAAAATGCGTGCATTTGGAATCGACGATAAACTTCTTCTATGGATTAGACATTATCTTTCGAAACGTTCAATTCAAGTTGTTTTGGATGGTTTCAAGTCTGTAACTCACCAAATAAATGCTGGTGTCCCTCAAGGCTCAGTTTTGTCTCCGACTCTCTTTCTCATTTTTATAAATGATCTCCTGTCTGCAACTTCTAATCCAATTCATTCCTTCGCTGATGACAGTACCCTCAGCTTCTCATATTCGTTTACAGGTCCTCGTCCCTCACCTTCGAACGTGGACTCTAAACGCCAAAATATGTTAAGCTCATTGAATTCCGACCTCGACAGCATTATCAAATGGGGTAAATCCAATAGAGTGGAATTCAATGCTTCCAAAACACAATGCTGTCTTCTGTCATTAAAGCGAAACCAAAATCTAGAGCCATTATCCATGAATGGCACTTACGTCGAAGAAACCGAAAAGCTTTCCATGCTAGGTATGTGTGTTAGTAACGACTTACGTTGGAACGACCACATATTCGAAGTCGCTAAAAACGCAGCGAAATGTCTAGGTTTCCTAAATCGATGTAAGAAATATTTCACCCCCTCTGATCTGGCCACAATATATAAAGCGTTTATACGCCCAAAACTTGAATTCAACGCCCACGTCTGGTCAGGTGCACCAAAATCAACATTGCACCTACTAGATATGATTCAAATACGTGCGAAAAAACTTAAAGGAGACATAAGAATAGCGAACTCCTTAGTTTCGCTCGAACACCGTCAAAACATCTCCTGCCCTACCTTGTTTTATCGCTATTTTAACAACCAATGTTCAAATGAAATAGCCAGCTGCATTCCTCCCATTCAACAATTCAGCCGCAATACTCGTTACGCAATGAATGCAAATCAGTTTACCCTCAAGCCTATCTTCGGACGTACGCTGAAATACAGAGATTCGTACATAAACCGAACAACACGAATGTGGAATGCTCTACCAAACTCTGTTTTTCCTTTCCATTATAACTTACAGACATTTAAAACCAATGTGCATCGGTATCTCCTTTCTTCTTATCCCTAATTTCCTTAACGCCCGCACTGTGTTAAAACATATAAAGGGTATTCATAACCCCTTGAGTGCGCGCAAATTATAAAAAAAAAAGAAAAAAGATCTCAACATAAGAATAGAGCAGGGACCATAGGAAGGAATAAGTACCACTGCATTAGTCATACGTTTAGGCTATCTCAGATGACTCCATCGCTGAATGCTCTATAGAACTAGCTTACCCGTAGAGAGAAGAAAATCCAGCAGACGTGGCCAAAATTTTTAAGAAGCTATAAGGGACATGAATAAGAAGGTTTGCAGAAAGATAAGCGTGAACAAGAAAACTGAAAAAGATGGCGCGGTTGTGCATGTTTCGTAATGTTTCCTCTATAAAGCAATAAAATTTAATTTCCACAAGCAATTATTTCTGTAGGCCTTATATAGTACTTGTGCGCGGAGGTTGAGCATTTTTGCAGTCGATTGTTTGGGTAAAAACCTGTTTAAAACATTGCAGGAAAGTCACAAGCATAACCGAAGTTATGATGGTATAACCTCTGTAAGGTAGTTCTTGAGCTTCCGGTGATGTGTGTACATGTACCATACGCTAAGATGTTTCGGTAGAAAATAACAAATAATATCATTTTTCAACTTCGAGAAGGCTTGCAAATATTTTCGGAAAGACTTTTTGCGAGACCTATGATTTACTTCTGTAAGGCCTTTTATAAGCAAACAAAGTTTTTTTTGTAAGGCTTTTAAGAAGTATTTAAAGAAGTCTTATAAGTAAATAGCTTCCCAAAAGTGCGCCAAATGTTTTTCCATAAGACTTCATACAGGTAATATTGCTGGATGGGAAATAGCTTCGATAGTGCTTTATCGAAGCGAAATTGTTAGCTGGGAGAGGTCAAACAAAAAGGTAATGCAGCTCTTTCATTTGTCATTTTCCAAGTATATCCTAAGCAAAAAGGTCGGCCTCACATTATGGTCAGGGTTCTACATTATAGCACACCTGTAAGTAAGTAGATATGATCTGAATATATTTATAATAATTTTATCACTTTCCTTGCTGGTCGGGCAAGAATATTAAATTAATTAAAAATAAAAAGTGGTTTAGAGCTTGGCTAAAATATTTGTCCCCGCTAAACAGCTACACAATTATGCAAAGTGGACCGTACGTCTTAAAATCTGCCACCATTGACCATCTTCAACTTGCACCCCATGATCCAATTGTTCATTTTATAGATCACGTTCGTGTGCAACAGTAAAGACGACATATAACCCACCTCGAACAAGGAAGGCCAACTATTCATCACACATTTATATTGGCCTCGTTTAAGTGCACACACAAGGACAAACGCAACATTTCTCAAAAGAACCCCCAAAACCCCGACACCACCTCCGCCATGGCTTATTTGAATAAGTTTTTAAGAGTCTTGTAAACCGTTTGATCCCCCCGCTCCTGACAAGATCAAATAATTGAAAACCCCAATATTATTTCTTGGCAAGCAGCCCAACCATAGGACTCGACTCTACTCCTTCGTCGACCGAAAGTTTTCTTCGCTTTTGTAAGAAAATTACCTCCAACCTCATCCAATGCACTCATCTTCACATATTAATCACACGAGGACCCCATAAAAGTTATGCGCACCACCTATACGATACACACACACACACACTGCATGCAAGAAGAAGCGCAACAACATCCTGTGGATTCCGAAAATATTTCAAAATATTGTTCTTATCCTTCGAAAAGCTTGAAACAAAAGGCACCAAAGGAAGGGGTGTGCTGGAAATTGAGAAAGGAGTCGGAAAAGAAAAAAAAATAACGGGAAAAAAATGATGAAAGAAGAAAGGAAACTCCTCGCTCCTTGACAAGAGTTTCGTAATATGAACACACAAAGTGTGTTTTCCTAATATTGGCCTGACTCTGCATATAACGCTTGCAGTGCTCTGGCAGGCCAGGACACACACTCTCGGTTGTAGGAGGTAGGCTTCCCCCCCAATTCAGCAAGAGTGAAGATCCAATTCTATACACAAAGCACCGCACACATTCAGAAACAGACACCATTACACAGCGGAGGCGAATATCGATCCGCACATATTCAGATACACAAAAGGATACACGTTCGTTATATTGCATGCACACACGGCTTTGCTTGGCGGCAGCAGCAGCGGTACGTAAGGATGCCGGATGAAGGATTTTTTTTCCGCTTCGAGTTTAACTGGAATTTCAAAACGAAAACTCTATACCCAGGCCCCCACCTAGTTGAGCCAGGGTTTTAATGATACATATACACATGAGGTGGGGGGAGTTGGGGCAAGGGTATCATGGGGTGAAGCAGTCAAGTGGGTGGGGGTGCGGGTGGCACAGTACATTTAAAATAAAGATTTCATTTCTTTGCCGAGAGTATACTCCGAAACGAGAAACTCAAGCCCAAGTCATCGTCATCATCGTCGTCGTCGTCGTAGTCCTCGGTGTATGTGTGCATATTTCCAACAGTGTATTCCGTGAACGATCCAATTTCGTTTCAAAAAATAATAGCTCTGTTGTTAGCTGGTTGGGGCCGGTCCTTTTCTCTCTGTTATTTCTGTTTCTGGTTCACTGTTAAGAGAAATTACGAATTTAACACGTTCATTACCAACTTCAGGTTGAAGTTGCAGATAGGTAGGTGGGTAGGTTTCTTCGCAGCTCGCTGGCTCAAAGTGTATACCCACGCCCTGGTTACGAGAAACCCGAGAATGTGCCCTTACCTTCACAAGACAGAAGTGTAATTTTAAACTAGAAGGGTTGTAGATCCAAGTCCTTATTTTTTTTTTATTTTCATATTCATTCGCCAGGCTTAATCAGCTGCAGCTAAGTAGCTGGTAGATGGTAAAGCTTGATGCTGATGCTGAATGTGTTCGAAAAGCAGGTTATGCATAACAAGGATGGCAGGCAGGCAGCACAGTTCCAATTTATGCACAATATGAATGAAAATGTAGCAATGGGGCTGCATTTCAAAAAGTAGGTACACACCCGCCCGCCCGGCTCCTGCAGTAACCCCATTTTTACAGTTGGCACTGTTTGCGTGTGATGTAATAAATGTTTAAAGAGCTATTCATATAATTGTGCACTTGCCAGATGAGATAAAACTATAAGGCTTGGCAGGAATGAATGCTATACGAGCAGAGAGCGAAGAGTTGGTAATGTTTTCAATTATTTTTATCCTCTGTGTTGGAGGAGTTCCTTTTTTTTCTGCCAGGATGTTGTTATATTTCAAGCCTACCTAGTGTCCCTATAGTTTCCGTATGGTGGTAGGGGTGATTTAAAAATTCATAAAATGCAAAATGGCTAAATGTTGTATTTTTTGTATGTTTCTGTGTAAAGGGTAGGGACATTCGAACAGATAAAACTGTGTCCAAGGATTCTGTACGTATACTTAAATAGGATTGTGAGAAATTCTTGTATATTGAGGGGGTCAGCTTTAAGCAGGAAATAGGTGATGATGGGTGCGATGTTAGTAGGTGGTGTTTACATAGAAAATGTTTGCACAACCTTGACTTTCAGATGGGTATTTGCTTTGCCTGTACTCGAAGGGATAGGCACGTCTTTGCGGATATGACAGCTATTCAGGGCCATAGTAAACAAAAACGGATTACAGGTGATTTGTATGGCTGGCTTTAGCAAAAGGCAGAAAAAGCAAACGAAGGCTTTTCAATACGCAAATGGGATGATGTATAGGTGCAATATAGAATGGGAGTGGGGTGGTGAGTTATGTAACTGTGTGTGCATCTGCTTCCATGTGGGCTCATATACGATATATGTTGCTCTTTTCAGCATATCTCCTTAAAAACATCGTTGAATGACTCCCCTTAAGAATATTTGGGTTTCAATGTTGGAATCAAAAGGCGTCAAAACTTTTCGGATACACTAATTAAATGAAATATGTGGCATTTACGGCCTATAGAGGTCTTCAAACCTAGCTTCTTTTGAAAAGTTTCGAAAATTTCCGTTCTGATGTATTTGGGTTTCAATATTGTAATCAAAAGATGTCAAAACTTTTCGCAAAAAGGATCAGTTTTTGAGAAGCCAGAAAATGTATTCTGGGGCATAGATCCCAACGTTGCGTTGTATCGGGCGTACTTTATCAAAACATACAAAATTCTAGACACAACAGACTCGTTAGGACCTAGCTTAGTCGCCATTCACCAATAATGTGTGCATATGGTTACTTCCTGCACTATGTCCGGACCTACATTTTAATGTCGAATCTTGTGGTAAGGTCAGAGAAACTTTTTCGTGAAATTTGATGCTGCTTGAATGAGTCATCTTTTTTAATTAAATGGTGCTACAGGCCAGAATGAACCTGGGTTTCAACCTTTAATGAGCCATCGATCACTTATTAACTCTGAATTTGCTGAAAACACTGTCAAGCCCAACCTCACTGGGGTCCAAAGTCTACAAATAAAAATCATATCGGTGCTTAACAAAAACGGATGAAAAACTCCCTAATGGTTCCAAAATTGAAATTCTGAAAAACTCTTCGGTCCAATTTTTGTTGATGGATTTTGGAGGCGAAAATTTAACGTAAACTTTAAGAGTGTGATAGACCCGGTCCCGGAAGGCGAAAAGGAAGCTATGGACACAATTTTGGAAACAATACCTACAATACCGTTGGGCCGTTTTTCTGTTTCCAAAATACCTCGCCTACAAAAAAAAAAAAAAAAAGGCGCACAGATATAAAAGA
This sequence comes from Rhingia campestris, assembly GCA_932526625.1. Classification (NCBI taxonomy): domain Eukaryota; kingdom Metazoa; phylum Arthropoda; class Insecta; order Diptera; family Syrphidae; genus Rhingia; species Rhingia campestris. The sequence goes on from OW052185.1 coordinate 107,999,408, forward strand.
AAGAAACCAACGTCGCTTCCTCCACGGAAGGCACAGAAAGGACAGAAATAACAAAAGAACCTCATCACTGCTGTACAGGTTTACGCCGACCTGTTTACAATTAACACAGTGGCCACCCAGAGAGCGTGTCGATTGAATTTGTTTAAAAAAAAACACATTAATCAGAATTCTATATCACTCCTTCCCACCTCGACCTGAGAAAGATTTATGTCCTCCTCGTATTTTATTGATTTCATTTTTAATTTCATTAATTTATGAAGCATTTGCCCATTTGTGTTAATCTACAAATTGATTCATGATCGGGATTCGATGTTGGTGGTTCAACCTTCCGCTGTATCTTTGCGGACGCTATAGATCATCTGTCGAACAGATAAGCAAGCTTCCAGTAGTTATGTTTAATTAATGTTCCCAACGCACTTGGGTGCAACAGGATGCAAGAGTTATGTTTCCTCGTTTTCAATTTTATTGAGATCCACTTAACATTTTTTTTTTAAATTGAAATACATTTTAAGGAAATTTTATTTTTTTTTAAATCAAATTCGTTAACCCTTAACCAAGTTGATTGCAACAGTGGCCAATGATCTTTAAAAGCATCCAATTCAATGTTTATAGCTCCTCCATGGCTATCGCCGTAAAATATATAACACCACCACCACTAACACCACCACCCTGGACAACACGCTCTCGGGTCATAGAATTATCCCGATCGTTCAAAAGTGATTTAGAGACGAAGTGCACATAATAGCGGTATACGCGAGTAAAATTAAATTTAATAGCACGTTAGATGGTTCGGCAGACCGTACCGGACAATACATTTTTAAATTGGATTTAACCAGCAGATATTGCGAACGCACCCTGTAGGTTGTGTGTGTGAAAAACGGGCGACTTTATGAGGAGGCTTTGTGTCTGGTAATTTATTGGGTTAAAGTGATTTTGGAATTTTTTTCCCTGTTGTCTCTGGGTGCCGGCGACTGTAAATTATTTATTTTTTTTTTTTTGTTTTTAATTCAATATTTGTGTCTATAAATTTATAAAGAGTTTTGTTTGGGTGTGGACACACTTGGAGTAATAAAATTTTGTTTTTTTCTTTACGGAAATGGTATTTGGTTGCATTAGATAGGGGCGTAGTTAAAGACTTTGGAGTTTATTTTAAATTTGGATATCGAATGAGAAAGGACGGTGAGCTGTGACAATCTTTTTTCAGGTCTCGCCAGCATTTAATCATTATAGGTCTCTAGGTCCGACAGAACTTGAGAAAATCCAAAAAGGTACTTAAAAGTATATCAGTTTTGGAATACCGCCTAAAAGCATCCGTTTTTTTTTCACAATGAAGACAGAGAGTTCTCTATACTCTATGAAGGTTGAAAAAGTGAACTCCCTCAAAACCACTTCCTTCATAGAACTTAATATTGGGACCTAGAAGAAACCCAAAAAAAGAGTCCAGTAAGTTCAGTCCTTGTGGGCGAACTCGAATATTCAAGAGCTTTTCTAACTTTTGCTGTATAGAGACAATTATAAGCTGCGTTTTGCAGCTGCTGATTTGACAATACAGGTTATCAGTGATTTCCAATCGGAACATAGTTTGCTTTCGGGGTATCCGTCGCGGAACAAAGTAAATCACGCATCCAATTGCGTCTGTTTGGTTCCGCAACAATTCAGACAACATCGGAAGAAATTCATCGCGTAGCTGTCAAAATTGTTTCACTTAACGCTGCGCGATAACTTTACCATTCACTTCTTCACCTTTCTGGGTACCTTGCCAGACAAGGCAATACCCTCGATATTTTACCGCCAAGAGAAATATTAGGTATATCCCTCGCTAAATGTGAATCCCTTAACAAACTGGATGCGATCAAAAAAGCAAACCGCAGATGAAAAAACGGCACAATGTGTCGAACTCTGGCCAAGTTATAGGCAGAAGCGCCTTCTCTGCTTGATAATGCTACGATCCATCGGTGTTCTTACTGGACATTGCCCTCTAGGCCTACATGCATAAAAACTAGGCCTCTTTAGCATTACTTCTGCAGAAGCTGCTTGGACGACGATCAGGTGGAATGTATTCCTCACCTTCTCTGCTATTGTTCAGCTCTCTCCAACAAAAGAAAACTCCATCTAGGTGACCACTTCTTTGACAGTCTAGGTGAGTTGGCTAATAAGCTGACTGTGAAAACCTCCTCCACTTTATAGTTAGCTTGGAATGATCCAATTAGTCAAAAGAATATCAGGGATATTCGACAGATCCATGTGGTACCAGTTCTGGTCTAGGTGAGAACGTTCATTGCATGACCAAACCTGCGCAATCATGTGCGATATATTTAATTCGTCAGGTGATCTGCTCTAAATGCTAATCGACATGGACATCTCGGTAGAAAACTCTCCAATTTCTGACAAAATTTTCTTCTAAACGAATACCACGGTAGAGCTTGTCATGAAGAAATGGGTCTGTATGCATGCCTCCACCAAACATGCATTTTCACCTTTTTTGCGGATCAATTATTTCGAGCAATTTTCCAGAGCCTTTCTTATTGAAAGTGCTCAGAATGCGTCATATTACTTGAGGTCGAAATTTTATTGGATCCATCTGCGAGTCTACGTGCTGGGCCTTTGGTTACACCGTTAGTTCCGTCTCGAACGGATATGTCGGCCTTTTCCATTTGCGTTGTAGGTAGCGATTCAACCGTTCTGACTAAAGGATGAAACAAAGATTGGCTTAAATTGTTGTAAACCACTTCTCCCATTGACCAAAATATTAATGAGTCCGCAGGGTATGCCACTAGTATTTTGGTCACTTTTTCGTTATATACTGTGAAGATTCTATTTTTTCGAGTATGCGCGCCATGGTCCAAAGCCCTTATGTTTCTGGCACAACATGTTCGCTTACCTGTTTAAGAATTAGGAACGGAAATTTTCATACCCAAGAGAGTGACATTTATTATTGCCTCTGTTTTAGCAGCTCTTTGGGTAAAAGATTGCTAAGCCAGGAAAAAAAACCTAATTCTCATTAATTATTCCACGGCCTCGTTAACAATTCTGACAAAGGCGCTTCGTCAGTAATCATATCAAATGATGATTGCAAAATGACTAACATGCCTTTGTCTAAGTTTTTTTTGAATCCCGTCATAAAGCCATTTTGAAAAACATTCCCATTAAATCAAGGAAGAGAGGCAGGCCAGAAAGTGTTCAAAGCCGGGAAGCCTGCTAATAATTTTTGAGGTTGAAGTCACGAGCCGCATGGGCTGATACCCCGATAAGGCCGAAACTGAATCCATCCAAAATGATTCTATAGTTAGCCCGATCCGAAGCTAATATACCATCTAGTTGGATACTCAGGGTCGGGGTTGATTGAGATAGTTTTCTACTTTTGCGAGTCACTTAGGACTTCGCATTTTACGGCACTTCAAAGTCGACTATCCAACGTTGATAGTCAAATTCCATTACAGTTGTACCCGATCGGTCGAGAACATTGCCCCTGTGTGCAGCTGATTCCCAGCCCGCGTAAAATAATTCGGCCTTTCGCAGACGTCAACTAATTTTGAGTCGGAATTGAGGCCTGCAAGCTACCAGTTTCAACTGACGCAGGACCTCAAAGTAAATGACCATAAACAACGCTATTTCTTTGCCGACTGGACTATTAGCATTTGGAACAGAACCCAAACTTGGACAACAAATCAACAAGCGAAATTGCCGTACCTACATGAGGTTTGCCAAGTAGCAACGCATCCACAACAAGTTACTGTTTGTTGAGGTTTTTGAGCTGAAGGGGTCGTTGAACCCAAATTGAACGATATGGACGTGGAAGACATGTGGTTTCAATAGGACCACACTCTCTCTGAGTGCCAAATTCTGCATGAACGATTTAAAAATAAAAAGGAAATATTTGCAATTCGCGGCATGGTGGCTGCAGGATCTCAATCCTAACTTCTACATTCATTTGTGTGTGCTAAGTTTTATTTTTTGCCACAAAGATCGATTTGAGGTTATCTCTCGCGGATGTGACCTCAATTGGCCAACAAAACTGTGCCATTTGAGCCGTTCGACTTTTTCTTGTGGGGTTTTCAGAAGTCGCAGTCGCAATTGTTGAAATTCATGCGGAAAAGATGTTGAAAATTGGACCTATCAGATCCGTGCCTCCGCGGATGACATTTGAATATGATATCATTCAATTGTCATTCCATATACAAGGTGGGCCAAAAGAAGTCATCTGATGTTGTGTGGCCCTTCAGAATATAGGTTGTGGCTCGCGCAGTGTGTGCCGTTGCTCCGTCCTGTTGGCATCACATGTCCTCCAGTCCTAATTCGTCCAATTGCGTTTGACATTTGACATTGGCGGCCATTTGCAAAAATAAGAGCATGTTCCAATAGGGTGATCCCTTTTGGCCCACCTTGTATAATGACAAACCTCACACGCAGCTTGTTTTATTCTATTTCAACATTGACCCGCCCTTCCAATAAGGGCAGTAAAAACACGGTACTTCTTCCGTAACTTTTCAAACGATTATCGTTGTCGATAGTTTAGGAGACTTGCTAGCTTTGTAGCCCGTATATTGTTTGTGCACATTTATACAATTTACATGGTACGTACCCAGAAAGTTTCCTTCACCATCGTCAACGATTATCGTTTGGAAAGTTACGAAATGAGTACCCAGGCTTAGATTGGGTCATGTCTTTCTTTTTTAATGTGAGCCTATATTAACGAGTTTAAAATTCATGCGAATTGTGTTACTATACAGGGTGAGGTTGTCATAATCCTTCCCCTACAAATGTCACTTATGATGAGAAATTCGAATTTCCATGTTGGAAAATGAGTGTTTTTTTTTTTTTTTTTTTTCTAAAATCCAGATTTAATGCTTTTCTTTCAAAGATTGGACGTTTAAACTAAGAATGCTGACTCCATTTTGCAGATTGCCCTACAGTTTCGATTTGTGATTTGATGGGTGACCTAATGGACTCACTTTGTAGACCGTTGAGTCCATAGCTCACTCATAATATGTCCAAACGAGTCACTCAAACATGCTACAATCATGAGCAATTGTCACATGCAAAGTCACTTTTTAACCAGACAAAAATAATAAATACCGTTAGTTGACATGAAATTTAAAAACAAAAAAAAAATAAAACAATTTTTAATTTCATACTCAACTTACAAGGACAATTCACCCACAAATTTCATGCAAAACATATGGTGTGTGCGTTTGACAGCAGCAAAATTATTTTCCCACCCTGGCGGATGTGTCCCTATGGCGCCTACACCTAACCTAAATTTTTTGTTTTGTCAACCGTCACGGTAATAAAAATGAACACCACCCATGTTTGTTTTTATTCTTTTATCGAACAAAAAAAAACATTAAATACTTTCGCTATCCCAACACCACCCATGGTGTCAAATGATTGACACATCAATGCAAGGCGGACCAAATTCAATCTTTTCGGGCATTATAAAGTTTCGTCAATAAACACATGTGGTTTAATAGGTTCGACAACACTAGTCTACTTATTTTATAGCCCATTGACGAGTATTTGAAATGTTCCACCATTAGGCATAATTTCCATCCAAAGCAAATCGGAAATTGAAAATGCAATCAAATTTGTTTAACGGCCTAAACTATTCGACCGAAAACTACAAATTGTTTATTTTTTTTTTCAGTCTTTTTGCATAAATTTGTAAATAAAAAAAATAAAAAAAGAGAAACCTAGTTGTTAACTCGAATTAATGGCTTAATTCACATAGGAATAGGCATAACCATTACCAAATGTGTGGGATAATTTTATGCCTGTGTGTGTGCGTGAATCCACCTGACGTTAGATATCATGAAATCATAATTTAATTTTTTTTTATTACAAAGAAGCAACAAGGCGCCATAGGGTATAATATTTTACACAAATTGAAGGAAATACCGCAGCCGGCATTTATTATAAAAAAAAAAATAGGAGACAGGTAAAAGGTTGGGTTGGTATCCATGCGATGACTACTTCAACCACGACTGCGAATGCCATTCGTTATATGATTCAATAAAGCAACACACGCTCAATTTTAGTGCCCTGCAGTCGGGCTAATTAAGGACTTTAAATATAGTTATATAGCCATGCTAATTGGTTGCCAAGGTATAAGTTTGTTAATTTTTTTTTCTGAGACAACATAAGAAGGACTTTACACTGTTGCTCTGGGTAATGTGAAAAAATTGCGTCTTTGTTTGATGGAAAAGGATTTGCAGTTATTAGATATTTCCTTTCTCACAGAAGGTAATACTATAAGCACCAGATAATTAGGGACGTTCTCGGTGTACTACGTGATGAGGCGTGCATTAGGGAAAATGTTGTTTCTTTGTTCCAAGATTGAATCATAAAAGTGGTAATCACATGTAATGGAGGAGAGACGGGTGGGGAACGAAGGAAGGGGTGCATTTAGATTGAAAAGGGAATTTTTAATGATTTGCATGGCTAATGGACACACTATGTAGCTTTTTGGAATTACTTTGTTGTGCGAGTGATGCATACATAAAAGAGATGAGAAGGTGATTTAATTTAAGAGTGATGGAACCCTTCAAAAGTCTTGATAGAAGGTTATCTGCTTTGGATTTAATGAGATCTTGACACATCAAAATCTTAAAATGTAACACGGAATTTAGAAAATATTATCAACATTTACGTTATACTTGGTAATAAGTTTTGGCAAAAAAAAACAAACGCTCTTTGTCCCATAGTACTACGAGCCTACTAAAGGGTGTTTTTTTTTTTAAGGTTGGTTTTTCGATTAGAGGTAAAACTGACATCTTGTGGTCAAATCGGGCTACTCTAATGTCATTTATGTTCAGTTTGGTTTGCCATGTCATCAACAACAACAAATGAACAACGCTTGCAAATCGTGCAAATTTATTTCGACAATAATGGTTCAGTCGCAAGCTCCGTCTATTTTATGGTCCACATAATCGTCCATCAGAGCAATTAGTTCGGTTAACCATGGATAGTTTTTGCACTACGTTTGCTCGATGTGATAATACGCATCCGCAGAGACGTCGAACAGTGCGCACCGAACAAACAATTGCCGCTGTAGAGCAAAGTGTTGAAAGGACCCGAATGAATCAATTCGTCACCGTGTCAGCAATTGGAGCTTTGTCCATTAACTTTATGGAAGACTTTGCGTAAAGATCTTGGCTTACGACCTTACAAAATCCAGTTTGTGCAAGAATGAAAGCCGCGAGACCATGCAATGCGTCGTGATTTTGGTGTATGGGCCGAAAATGAGATTGATCTCGCAAAATTTTGTCCAGTTATGAGGCTCATTTTTTGGTGAAAGGCTACGTCAACAAGCAAAATTGCCACAATTCTGAAGAGAGAAGAGCGAAATTGAAGAGAATCCACATGAGACCCTTGAGACGCCATTACATCCACAAAAACTGACTGTTTGGTGTGCTCTATGGGCTGGTTTAGTCATTGCGCCATACTTTTTCCAAAATGATGCTAGATAGTCAGTTACCGTTACTGGAGACCGGTATAGAGCCATGATAACCGACAATTTTGTTCCCGATTTGGATGACATGAATGTGGATGAGATGTGGTTCCAACAAGACGGCGTTACATTCCACACAGCGCACGTCACAATCGATTTATTGAAGGAAACATTCGATGAGCGCATAATTTCGCGGAATGGACCTGTCAATTGGCCACCAAGATCGTGTGATTTGACACCATTGGATTAATTTTTTTTTGAGGATATGTGAAGTCGCTCGTCTACGCCAACAAACCAGAAATGTAAGGGGACTTGGAAGCCAACATTAGTGGCGTTATTGCCGACATACGGCCCCAAAGGCTCGAAAGAGAGGTTGAAAATTGGACCTCTAGACTTGCCTTTATTTGAACCAGCCGCGGCGGCCACATACCTTAAAATAAAGCCAAATTGATTGACATTAAAACGATTTTTTTTGTGTTTTATTTCAATTCGAAGTTCTATACCTCTAAAAATCGGTATAGTAGGTGCGAAGTAGCTCTGACACATGTGCAAAATGTTTTCCCATGTGGTAGGAAATCGGACAAACCCAAACAAATTCAAAAAAAAAATGCTAAACTGCGATCAGGTTGTTGGTAAACGGTTGCAGGCGTTAACAACCTGATCGGCCATTATCAGTGTGGTTTTAGGCCAGGAAAAACCACAATTGATCAAATCTTCACAATTCCGGAGATCCTAGAAAATACCCAAAGAAGTCCAAATCGATACCCACCACCTCCTATTCATCGATTTCAAAGCCGCATACGACAGTATTTATAGAGACGAACTATGAGCCCATCTCTAGTTTTGGTATACCGCCCAAACGTGTCCGTTTGTGTAGGATGACGATGGAGAATTCTGGCTGCTCCATCAGGTTGGAAATGACCTCACCGACACATTCGATACCAAAAAAGGATTTTAGCAAGGCGATGTACTTCTTTTATTTGGTTCTTGAGAGGATTGTGCAAAACTCGCGAGCTAACACCAGAGGCACAATCTTCCAAAGATCGGTGCAACTACTAGCATACGCCGACGAAATTGACATCATTGGTAGGACCCAACGTGATGTCAAAGCCACGTTTGTTAGTATAGAGAAGGAAGCAGCATAAATGGGTTTAGCAGTAAATGAGGGACTTAGTATGTCAACACGAAATGACACACAACATCGGAGAATTGGACAAAGCGTCACCATTGACAGATATTACTTTGAGGTAGTACGAAACTTTGTCTACATCTGTTCCGCTATTATCTCTGATGACACCATCTCGAAATCAAACGAAGAATTACTCTTGCCAACCGCTGTTTCTTCGGGCTAAGAAGGCAATTTAGTAGTAAAGCCCTCACTCCAACTTCTAAGGAGATCCTATATAGGAACCTGATCATCGCAGTTTTGCTCTGAAGCATGGACCGTATCAATGTTCGATTAGAGAGGAAAATTCTTCGAAAAAACTTCAATCTCGTTTGCGTTGACGGGCTATGGAGACAAAGATGCAAACAAGAACTATATTTACAGCGACATACTCCTCCAAAAAATTCCGCATTGGACGTTTAAGATGGCTAGGACATATAGAACGAATGGACACCAATACTCCGGCTCGCAGTCTGTGATTCTCATCCAGACGTCGGAAGCAGTAAAGGAAGACCTCGCCTTAAGTGGCTCGCACAAGTAGATAGCGACCTCAACCAACTTGGAGTGCGCAACTGGAATCAGTTAGCTAAGGACCGGGCTAATTGGAGAGGCATGTTGGTTGAGGCCCAGGTTCATTGCGGACTGTAGCGTCACTTAATTAAGTATCGACACTATCTATACAAAGTTTTGTAATACTGCCTGTTCATACCTACTTTATTCTTAAGACTCGCTACAGTGCAAAGTGGCTTTTGCATTTAGAAAAAAGTTCGAACATTGTTTGTTGATTGCCAACATTCTATATCTTAGATCGTGCGATTTCCTTTTTTTTCTTCTACAAACTTTATGTTCTTCCCTTCTCTTTTCCATATATTGCTCAACGGAAACCTCTTAGCATCACTTGTCTTTGCTTGCGTTCTTGCTAGTCGATATCTTAGACTGCGACAATTCGTCGATATCCTTCATCAAACAAACTCAAATCCGAATAGTCGCTGCTTAGGAAGTGTCGTACTTCCGGCTTGTCCCATTGTATTTCAAGGGTGGCAGTAATGTCTGCTTTATATCAGCTTAAGGTTTCCTATAGTTGTTCTGCTTCACCAGCAAATATGGATCAGTTTTTTTTTTATAGCCATTTTTAAAAAGCAAACAGATGTCCCGTAATTACTAAGCAGCCTTTGTTTAGTAGAACAATATATCTCTATCTTGTTATATCCAAAATCACCTTTATTCCCAAAATATATATACGGCTACTTTTACATCTGTATCTATAGCAGAATTATAAATTCAAGCTGTTTCCGGTAAAACAAGTTAATCAAAGTTCACCAGTCCCATGCGATAAATCAGCGATTGGTTACGGTTACAACAATCAAATACTGACTCCCAATTAACGTAATGTATTCAATGCTAAAACAAATTAAACTAAAAAAAAAACAAAAACAAAACATTTAATACAATTTGTATATTTCGATTGTAATTTGTTGATTATGAATAAATTGGCAAATCATTGGCATAGTAATCAGTTCTGTTTGCGTTTTAAAATTGTATCTAGATATCAAATGTTTACTAGCAGTTTATCATTAGCGATTAGGTTATAGATTAATTAATTAATTATTCAAAATAACGTTTTATTTTTATGTTTGCTTGTTAATCGGTGCATATTGGATGTCCATCTTTTTAGCTCGCCAAAGTGTCAATAACTGTCATTATGTCCAATTAATGTACGATCTTGTTTAGCATTGTTAAATATCCAATTGATATGCGTAGAATAGATATGAATTTGTATCTGTTGTTGAACACAGTTGGTGGCTAATCAGTGAAGGTTACAGAAAAAAAGGTTACATGCCAACAAATAGCGTGTGTCAACGACGAAATAACTCAATTTGACTCCAAAGCTTGTATGGTTTCTGGAGGTTTTGTGAAAGGTTTGGAGCTATGAGTGATTGCTTATCTGGTTTAGAAGGTGTTGTTAGCTGCAAGATGAATGGTTCCTTTCACTTTTAAGGAATTTTAAGCTTAAGTTGTTGAGGATTAATCTGACATGTATCTTATAAACGTTAAAGTGTGACATTTAGCATGGTTGTTCATCTTATTTTAAGTATTGAAAGTATAATTTGAATGATTAGACAGAGAGATTAGATTAGAGAGATGGCGCTCTAGGAATGTCGTTTAAAGTTTTACCAAATTATAAAACTCCAAAGCCA